>CM057463.1:53873068-56682235 GCA_030035585.1 Dugong dugon
GTAGAGTTAATGATTTCTACAGAAGCCTCTTTAACTTAACCTGTTCTAGATGTTTCTACAAACCAGAACTTACAGACTATGGTACCCAGGTCAGTAGGTTGGGGAGTGGACACAAGGTGGGGGCCAAGATAGGAGGGTAATTAGGCTGTGTCCTCCCTGACTGTCCATTGGTTTATATGACTACTGAGGTGGCTGGAAGGTGATGCTCAGTGTAAGAGAGAAGCATTTTCCGAGTCTGACTTCTTGGATGGAGGCTGCCCTGCTGAGGTCAGGCCCATGACTGGCTGCCCAGCTCTCTCCTGTCCCTGTCCAGTCCTAGACTTTGCTTCCCCTACTTGGAGCATTTGATGCTGTAGTTGTCCATGTATGTTGATAATTTGAATGTATTGGAACAGAACATTATGGTAAATACCCAGTTGATAACTGCCTTGGCAGCTGCTTATTTTTTCTGGGCCCTTGGAAAACGAACCATAATCATAATTATTACATTAATAATAATAATGATAATGATAAAAAAAAAGGGGAACACAATGTCATGGTTTGAATTATGTCCCCCCAAAAATGTATCAATTTGGCTGGGCCATGATTTCCAGAATTGTGTGGTTGGCCTCCATTTTGTGATTGTGATTTTATGTTAAAGAGGATTTGGGTGGGATTGTAACACCACCCTTACCCAGGTCACATCCCTGATCCAGTGTAAAGGGAGTTTCCCTGGGGTGTGGCCTACACCACCTTTTATCTCTCAAGATATAAAAGGAAAGAGAAGCAAGCAGAGAGTGGGGGGCCTCATACCACCAAGAAAGCAGTGTCAGGAGCAGAATGCGTCTTTGGACGTGGGGTCCCTGCACAGAGAAGCCCCTAGTCCAGGAGAACACCGAAGAGAAGAAGGCCGACAGAGAAAGGCTTCCTCTGGAGCTGATGCCCTGAATTTGGACTTTAGCCTACTTTACTGTGAGGGAAATAAATGTCTCTTTGTTAAAACCACCCACTTGTTGTATTTCTGTTATAGCAGCACTAGATAACTAAGACACACAATATATCTGCCAAGAACCTATGAGTAATATAGCTTCACTGAGTGAAGGTTAAAACTTTCAAAGATTTGAGATCGTTGTTTTCCAAAGAGAATAAGTAGCTTGAAAGTCCATGCAGCCACTTTCCTCCTTTGAGTTGCCTCTGTGAACACACCCAGTGTTCTGGAAGACAGAGCATGTGTATGGAAGTGCTCTTTTCTCCATAGGAATGCCATCTCTCATTCCGTCTGTGTCATCTTTGCCTTTAAAACTCTTACGCTTAACCCTAGGTCTCAGTTTATAAATTAGTGTCTTAGTCATCTAGTGCTGCTCTAACAGAAATACCACAAGTGGATGGCTTCAACAGAGAGAAAAATATTTTCTCACAGTCTAGTAACCATCAAGTCCAAATTCAGGGCATCAGCTCCAGGGGAAGGCTTTCTTTCTGTCAGCTCTGGAGGAAGGTCCTCATAGACATCAATCTTCCCCTGGACTAGGAGCTTCTCTGCGCAGGAACCTCAGGTCCAAAGGACGTGCTCTGCTCCTGGTACTGCTTTCTAGGTGGTATGAGGTCCCCCATTCTCCACTTCCTTCCCTTTCCTTTTATCTCTTACAAGAGAGAAAAGGTGGTGCAGGCCACACCCCAGGGAAACTTCCTTTACATTGGATCAGGGGTGCGACCTGGGTAAGGGTGGTGTTACAATCCCACCCTAATCCTCTTTAACATAAAATTACAATCACAAAATAGAGGACAACCACACAACACTGGGAATCATGGCCCAGCCAAATTGATACACACATTTTTGGGGGCACACAATTCAATCCATGACAATCAGTTTCCCCAAGACAGGTGATAGATCTGTCCATTAGCTCCTGCGATACCTGTATTTTTCTATATCACTCTGTTGTTATTAGCTGCCATCGAGTCGGCCCCTGACTCATTGCGACCCCATGCACAATGGGATCAGACCATTGTGATCCACAGGGTTTTCTTTGGCTGATTTTCAGAAGTAGATCTCCAGGCCTTTCTTCCTAGTCTGTCTTAGTCTAGAAGCTCTGCTGAAGCCTGTTCAACATCGCAGCAACACGCAAGCCTTCATGGACAGACAGGTGGTGACTGCGCTTGAAGTGAATTGGTTGGGAATCAAACCTGGGTCTCCCGCATGGGCGGTGAGGATTCTACCACTGAAGAACCACTGCCCAATTATGTCACTCTACCCACTGTCTTTTACTTGCCTGCCCACATCCTCACTAGGCTGCAGGATCTACGAAGGAAGAAATTTTATCTTATTCATTGCTGTATTCACAACACATGCCACAATGCCTGGCACATAACAGATACTCAAAATGTGTTTACTAAATTATTTCTTTTCTTTCTTTCCACTTGCCATCAAATTGATTCCAATGCATGGTAATCCCATGTGTGCACAGTAGAGCTGCACTCTATAAGGTTTTCATGGCTATGACCTTTCAGAAGCAGATGGCCAGGACTGTCTTCTGAGGCAGCTCTGGGTGGGTTCAAACCTCCAACTGTTCAGTTAGTAGTTGAGTAACCGTTTCCACCACCCAGGGACTCCACTACTATATTATTAACATTACTGATTTTGTTTTAAAATATTATTAAATTAATAAATAAATGATTGAGTTCAGAAAAATATACAAAAGTTAAAAACATTAAGAACCAATACTTACAGAATAAACATTTACCTTGCTTCTATAGGGAACACTTTCATGTAGATTTCGCCTATCCCCCATCCCCCACAACACACAAACATGCCTGCCATGAGTAGCTACTTATTGCTGCATTAAGCCAGGAAAAGAGGAAAGATACCAGATCAAAATGAAGTATTTATTAATTGTAACTACTGTGAGAGCTCTTCAATAGTGCTCATTATACACACAAACCGAAAGTATCTTACTAAACAAGATGAACAGCAATAGGTGTCACAGCGGCAACGCTTGTCAGGTCGGCGGAGACAATAACCAATTCCACAACTCTTACAGAGAAGTGGGGCCAGGAGGGTCACTCTGAGGAGTCAAACCCTGGCTTCAGTCCCAGGAGTCTATTTGATAGTCAGTACAGCAAACAGTGAAGCAAATAACAGAACAATGGGCTTTGGGTGAATAACAATAAGTTTCGGGCAAGGGAGGAGGAATTCAGGTAAACAAGCCAATCAGTAACGGGTTTGGAAAAACAAGTCGTGACAAGTCTCAACATGCTGGGGACAAGTCTCAACATGTTGTGCAGCATAGAGGCCTTTATACATCCATATTTTAATGGCACATATCCCCACCTTTCCCCCCTTTTGTTTAGTTAATGGAATAAGAATCAAGAGGATTTTCACTGGTCCAACAAGTGTCCATTAGAAGAAAGTAAAATTTTCTCTATGAGATAAAACCCAAGATTATCTCAGCTACTGTCTCCACACCTCAGGGCCTGGCATCTTAGTGAGTCCTTGTGAGCCCATCTACGGCTGGGGCACACTCCATATGTTTAAGGAGGAGAAGTAGCATAGCTATGAGTAACACCTGGACTTAATTGCCTAGATGGCGGCTATGGCAAGCTCTTTAAACTCATGGTGCTGGTTTTCCACCGGATACCATCTGGTTCTTCACCAGGTTACTAAGTAAGAGCGATGCTCTTATCAATTGCATAGCCGGAGTGAGCGGACTCAATGTGCCTTTCAGGTGTGTAAGACAATAGAGGATGATTTTATGAGGATAATATAATCCTCTGCGTTAGTAATATCCTGATTGTTGGACCCATGGGTTTCCTCTGACTCATTTTGTAAGCTAAACACTAACTTTTAACATTCACTAAGATTATTATTCTTAAAGGCTCAAAGATTTATAAAGGCTCAAAGATTCATTAACAATCAAACAAGCAATGATTTACACAAATTCACTATCAATTGGAAAGGAATCATCTAACTTAGAAATCTATCTACACAGAAGCATCTAACCAGGAGAAGCAGAAAATATAGAGGGATTTACACATAACAAATTTTCATTGTGAACTTACTGATTAACAAATTACTGATTAACAAGATAATATAGGATAACTATTGAGAATAGATTGTCACAAGGAAAACCATAGCTAGAAACAGGTTTTCAGGTGTAAGTGGGGCACCTGTAGTTGAGAGGATATGCTCAGCTTTGGAGGAGAGGGCTTACAGACCCCCGCATGTTACCGGTAGTGCAGATCTCTGTTGTTCAGTGTTCATCCCCGGGGGAAGGGGTGCTGGTGTCAGTTGCGGCTCTGGAGTCGGATCGGGTGGTGGCTCCGGCAGCCGTAGCAGGGGCGGTGGCGGCGGTTTCGAGAAGGGAAGGGGTGGAGGTGCAGGGCAGTGTGCCGGCGCATGGGGGAGCCACAGCGCAGGGCGCGTCCAGGACCCCTAGTGGCGGCCGGAGCGCAGAGCCCGCTCTCGCCTGCCCAGAGCCTCCAGGCAGGGCCGTCCGGGGCAGCGACACCCCAGGCAACCAGGCCAGCGAGCCCGGGCAGCGGCAACCCAGGACTGGGCTCAGAGCGCCATGGGAGGGATGGAGCGTGGGCTGTGCTGCAGCAGGAGCGGGAATCCAAAGTGGACCTGTAGGAGGTAAGACAGCCACATACCCTCCCCCCCAGGTTAGTAATTCTACAGGTCCTTGCCAGACAGAGAGATTTTGAGGATCTTTATAGAGGACCTGTGGGCGAGGTCGGGTGTCAGAGGGGATAAAATGTCGTTCTGCAGCAGTGCGACCATCTTTGGCAACCGATAAAAAATTAAAAGTAAAGAGAGCCTTGGCAAGTCTTTCATTCTGGTCACATACTCTAGACCCATCAGCTCCCCCCCTTTGTTTATTTAAGAGCTGTTTGAGAGTATGATAGGCACATTCAATTATGGCTTGCCATTGAGGGTTATAAGGAATGCCAGTGGCACGAAGAATATCCCAAGTGGCACAAAATTGTTGAAATTTAGCAGAAGTATATGCAGGACCATTATCAGTTTTAAGAGCTTGGGGACATCCCATAGTTGCAATGGCTTGGGTGAAATGACAACAGGCATGAGTAAAATGTTTTCCAGAAAGGGCTGTAGCCTAGAGAAACCCAGAATATATTAGCCCAATGAAAGCCTTTACCACAGCGGGGACACTGTGCCTTTAAGAGAGCTAAAACAGCCCGACAGTCAGCATTAGCATTTTCGTAAGCAAGCTGGAGACAAAGAACTTCAGCTGCTTGTTGATTGTCTACCTGTCGGGAAATGGCAGATTCAATTAAAAGCAGAAGTTGGGTAAGGGCTTCTTCTGACACCTTAAGCTTAGAGGCCTTTAACAATCCCAACAACTGGGTTTTGTGTTGACGCTGCTCAAGAGAAAGAGAATTCCCCATAGCGAGGAGGAATAGGAAATGAAGAAAAGAATGATAGGAAAGCTCCTGGCCTGAAGCCTGAAATCCCTTGGGAGCGGTCGGGAAAGACCTGCCCTCTGGGTCTGTAAACCCAGCCTGAATTGGACATCCGATACTCACCACCTGAAGGGCTTGAGTGCGAGTGCGTCTACAGCTCTGTCCTCACACGGGGCACCATCTGTCGCAGCGGCGATGGTTGTCGGGGCGACGGAGACAATAACCAATTCCACAACTCTTACAGAGAAGCCAGGGAGCCCATGAGTGTGGAGTGTGGAGAACACAGCGTAAACTCCAAACAGCAACGCTTGCGAGTCAATGATTTAAAAGCAGCCACAGAAGGGAGGGCAGGTCTAGATTTACCCTCAGCAGAAGGGGCTATAATAGATGAGGCAGGAAAAGTTTTTCTTATAGCAACACAGGTTTGGGGACCCCTGCCTCGAGGATATTTAGGACTCCTAATGGGTCGCTCAAGCATTACACCTCAAGGTCTGACTGTTCATCCTGGTGTAATAGATTCTGATTACGAAGGTCATATTAAAAGGAAATGTGGGGATATGTGCCATTAAAACATGGATGTATAAAGGCCTCTATGCAGCACAACATGTTGAGACTTGTCCCCAACATGTTGAGACTTGTCATGACTTGTTTTTCCAAACCCGTTACTGATTGGCTTGTTTACCTGAATTCCTCCTCCCTTGCCCGAAACTTATTGTTATTCGCCCAAAGCCCATTGTTCTGTTATTTGCTTCACTGTTTGCTGTACTGACTATAAAATAGACTCCTGGGACTGAAGCCGGGGTTTGACTCCTCAGAGTGACCCTCCTGGCCCCACTTCTCTGTAAGAGTTGTGGAATAGGTTATTGTCTCTGCCGCCCTGACAACCGTCGCCGCTGAGACAGATGGTGCCCCATGTGAGGGGCTGCGACAAATAGGAGTAGACCAGCAAGTTTCATTCAACAAGTCTTTTCTTCTGGAGGATAAATGTGTACTTTAATGTTCTATTTACTAAAGAAAAATCTTTTAAACTATTATTTATCCACATACATTTAAGGAGAGTCAGAAACTAGCAAAACAATCAAACAGAGGCCAGTTTGTTTTGACCTTTTGAATTGTCAGCTCTACAATTTCTCAGGTAGATGACATTGGAGAAGGTGTTTAGCTTTCTGTGTCTCCACTTCCTGATCTGGAAAATGGTGATATCAGCACATTTCCAACTGTGGTCAGGATTAAATGAAAGAAGATATATATGTGTGTGTGTGTGTCTATATATATGTATATATAGACACACACAAGTATATGTATATGTTGTTGTTAGGTGCTGTCGAATTGGTTCCAACTCGTAACAACCTTATGCACAACAAAACGAAACACTGTCCAGTCCTGTACCATCCTCACAGTTGTTGCTATGTTTGAGCCCATTGTTGCAGCCACTGTGTCAGTCCATCTCGTTGAGAGTCTTCCTCTTTTTCACTGACCTTCTACTTTACCAAGCGTAATGTCCTTCTCCAGGGACTGATCCCTTCTGACAGCATGTCCAAAATACATGAGACAAAGTCTCACCATCCTCACTTCTAAGGAGCATTCTGTCTGTACTTCTTCCAAGACAGATTTGTTCATTTTTCTGGCAGCCCATGATATATTCAATATTCTTTGCCAACACCATAATTCAAAGGCGTCAATTCTTCTTCGTTCTTCCTTATTCATAGTCCAGCTTTTGCATGCATATGAGACAATTGAAAATACCATGGCTTGGGTCAGGCGTACCTTAGTCCTCAAGGTGACATCTTTGCTCTTTAACACTTTAAAGAGGTCCTTTGCAGCAGATTTCCCCAATGCAAGAGGTCATTTGATTTCTTGACTGCTGCTTCCGTGAGCGTTGACTGTGGATCCAACTAAAATGAAATCCTTGACAACTTCAATCTTTTCTCCGTTTATCATGATGTTGCTTATTGGTCCAGTTGTGAGGAATTTTGTTTCTTTATGTTGAGGTGTAATCCATACTGCAGGTTGTAGTGTTTGATCTTCATCAGTAAGTGCTTCAAGTCCTCTTTACTTTCAGCAAGTAAGGTTGTGTTATCTGCATATCGTAGGTTATTAATGAGTCCTCCTCCAAGGGGTGTGTTTGTCTTTATATGCTCAAACTTCTCAGATTATTTGCTCAGCATACAGATTGAATAAGTATCATGAAAGGATACAACCTTGACCCACACCTATTCTGATTTTAAACCATGCATTATCCCCTTGTTCTGTTCTAACAACTGACTCTTGGTCTGTGTATAGGTTCTTCATGAGTACAATTAAGTGTATATATATATATAGATGGGTATATATATATCTATACATTTGGTGTCTTAGTTATCTAGTGCTGCTATAACAGAAATACCACAAGTGGATGGCTTTAAGAAAGAGAAATTTGGTCTCTCATAGTCTAGGAGGCTAGAAGTCTGAATTCAGGGTGCCAGCTCCAGGGGAAGGCTTTCTCTTTCTGTTGGCTCTGGAGAGAAATCCTTGTCATCAATCTTTCCTTGGGTCTAGGAGTTTCTCAGCCCAGGCACCCCAGTCCAAAGGTGCACTCTTCTCCTGGCTCTTCTTTCTTGGTGGTACGAGGTCCCTGTCCTCTCTGCTCACTTCACTCTTTTATATCTCAAAAGAGATTAACTCAGGATAAAACTTAATCCTGTAAATTGTGTCTTGCCTCATTAACATAACTGCTTCTAATCCTGCCTCATTAACATCATAGATATTAAGATTTACAATACATAGGTAATCATGTCAGATAACAAATTGGAGGACAACCACACAATACTGGCAATTATGGCCTAGCCAAGTTGACACACATTTTTGGGGGACACAATTAAATCCTTAACATATGGGTATATACATATATGTATGGAGATATATATGTATATAAATATGTTCACCTCAAAGACCCAAATGTATATGTTCTGAAGCATGCTTACCTTTTAAATTCATCAACCATTTGTCATCAAAGAATTTTAGAATTAGACTCCACATTAGCACTCAAAATAAATAGTTATTCAAGGGGTCTGGAACTCTGTAGGCATTTTAAGACTCTCCACATTCTGAGCTTAAACTTGAATGGGCAATCTGAATCCTATTTCAAGCTGTTTTATCTAAAATATTAATCTGAGTAATCTTTAACTTGAACTGGTGCTATTTGTATGAAATTAGTACGTAGTGTAATCTGACTCAAGTGCTGTTCCAGAAACCAGCAATAATGTATCTCAGGCAAATGAAATCATAGGAAATAATCATGAGTTGAACATCTACTTAATTTGGTAGTTGATCATCTGGAAAAAAATAAAATATTTATTAGAATCACAGCTGTTTGGATAGATGAGAATTCACCAGATCAAGAGTTAACTATTATGTGCCAGTAAGTTTGTATACATTTAGCTTTTGTAATCCTTACAACTCTGTGAGGCAGGCTTTATCAAGCTCATTTGATGGATGTAGAAATTAGAGTGCAGAAGAGTTAACACTTGTTCAAAGTTGTGTAATTATTGGATAGCTAATACTGGTTTTGAATTCAGGTACTCTTTCTATTAAACAAACAGTGCGTATCTTTCCTATTATACTCTCCTTCCCTCCCTCCCGCCAGTATCCAGTGGAGTAGCCTCAGTGGACCACTTCCTGGTCCATAACATACCTTATGCTTTATCATTTCAGGGTCCCTGAATCTAGAACACACTTCACTTCATCTTCCTCTACTTCTTCAGGAAAAATTCTGGTGGAGTTAATATCTCAGCACCATTTGTCTTTCATTTCCCTTCCTAGAATCCTAACTCTCTGAAAACAAGGAATTAGTCTAATTATCTCTGTATGCCCCACATTACTTAGAAAACTATTGGAAAATTGATGCTCATAATTGCATCTTGAATTGTTATTCCTATATATACTCTGAAAAACTATAATAGGCTCCTTAGGCAGCAATCATACTATCTATAAACCCTGCACTCTTCAATTTGCTTAGAAAAGTACCTTTCATAAATTACATTTCTAATGAAAAGGAATGATTGGCTTAATTATATTTGTTATGTTTACAACAAATTATATAATATAATTACATCTATCGTAATTTCCTATAAAAGTTACACTTCTAAAAAAAAAAAAATCAAATGATCTTTCTTTGGCAGCTGCTCTTCAAAACAGCTCTATAAAAAGAATTAGTATGTAGAAATAGAGATGTATCCTGATATGACGCACTGAAGAGTACGCAACATCACTTTGAGATATTGCTGTCATAAAGATTCTAATAATAAAGAAACAGACAAATCCAAATTGAAGGGCTGTTCCAGAATAAAGGAGATTAAACAGACATGACAACTAAATGCAGTATACTATCCTGGAGTGTATCCTGAAACAGTTTTATCTATCAGTCAGTCAATCAATCAATCAGTCTATCTATCCATCCATCCATGTAAAGGATATTATTGGGGAAATTGTCATAGTGTGAGTAAAATCTGTAGATTAAATGGCCTCATATGCATGTGATAGCTGGACAACGAATAAGGAATACCAAAGAAGAATTGATACATTTGAATTATGGTGTCGGCGAAGAATACTGAATATACAACGGATTGCCAAAAGAACGAACAAATCTTTCCTGGAAGAAATACAGACAGAATGCTCCTTAGAAGCAAGGATAGCTAGACTTTGTCTTATATACTTTTGGACTTGTTATCAGGAAGGACCAGTCCCTGGAGAAGGACATTACGCTTGGTAAAGTGGAAGATCAGTGAAAAAGAGGAAGACCCTCAATGAGATGGATTGACACAGTGGCTGAACAACGGGCTCGAATATATCAACAATTGTGAGGATGGTGCAGGCCTGGGCAGCGTTTCTTTCTGTTGTACATAGGGTGTCTATGAGTCAGAATTGACTTGATGGCACCTAACAACAACAATAACAACATTGTATCACTGCTTATTTTGTAGTTTTAATATTGCACACTGGTTATATAAGAGAATGTTCTTGTTTTAGGAAATACTGGGAAATCTGTTAAAAATAGTCTAGATTTCTTTATACTGTAAGCTTAAAGTGATTTTAAAAATTAAAAAAGTTATAAAAACTGGGGATATAAATTGGGAGATACATATTTAGCAAAGTAGTTATACTAAATCAGGTTAGAATTTAGTCATGCTGAACATTTGTAAGAGATCTAGAGTGTTTGTTTCTCTTGGGGTTAGTTTCAAAGTACAGGAGGTCATATTACATTTTGTTTAATTTCCAGTAACACAATACAAGGATAAGGGCCACACACATTTAGTGCTGCAGTAATATGAAAACCCTCAGGAGCACTCCAGCCAGCACTAACCCTCGGAGTCAGCTGAGCATGCCAGTGTCTAGGAAACCTGTGGGAAACTGGACGGAAAACACACGGTATAACCATGACTCTCAAGCTGGCTATTGCTCTGTTGCTGGCGCGCTTGGCAGTTTGCAGGCTTTCGGCAGCGAGGTGTGAATTTGTTTTACTGCTTAAAGATTTCTTTCATGTATTTGCCTCTTCAATGATAGAAAAAAAAAAAAAAAGCAGCAATAGACATTTTGTTTTCTCAGTAACTGAAAATGTAGAGCACAGTAGTAAACTTCAAAGGTATTAATTTCCCCCAAAAAATCGTAACTGAAAAATTTCCTTTACTCTTTATTAATTTATTTTTGATATTATTTTCAGGAATGAGAAAAATGGTTCCTCTTGGTTTTATTTATTTTTTACAGTTTTATTGAGGCATAATTGACCTACTTATTTAAAATATATAATTTGATAAGCTTTGATATCTATACAAGTATCATTATAGATAAGAAAGGAAGGAAGGCAGGAAAGAAGAAGGGAGGAATGAAAGAGGGAGTGGAGTAGAAAAAAGAGAGACAAAACAATGTATATTTTCAAATTACCTAAAAGGGTAGGGGAAAAAAAATCCCTCTTTGGGAGCATGTGAATAAACATCCTAATTCAAAGTTGAATAAATAAAACTTTATTGTGATGGTTACGAATATATCCATCACCCTCAAAAATTTCCATGTGTCCCTTTGTAATCTCTCACATCAGCCCCGTTCCTCGGGTCCCCGGTCAGCCATTCATCTACTCAGAGGCTCCCAGGGAGAGCGTTCCTAGAGACCAAGGCAGAAGCTGCAAGGCTTTATGTGATCTAGCCTCAAAAGCCATGCCACATTACTTGTGCCACATCCTGTTGATTAAGAATGTCACTAATTGTCTTAGTTATCTACTGCTGCTATAACAGAAATACCACAAGTGGATGGCTTTCACAAAGAGAAATGTTTTCTCTCACAGTCTAGTAGCCTACAAGTCCAAATACAGGGCATCATCTCCAGGGGAAGATTTTCTCTCTTTGTCGGCTCTGGAGGAAGGTCCTTGTCATCCATCTTCCCCGGTCTAGGAGCTTCTCAGGTGCAGGGTCCCTGAGTCCAAAGGATGCGCTCTGCTCCCAGTGCTGCTTTCTTGGTGGTATTCGGTCCCCACTCTCTGTTCTCTTCCCTTTCCTTTTATCTCTTGTAAGATAAAAGGTGGTGCAGGCCACACCCCAGGGAAACTCCCTTTACATTGGATCAGGGATGTGACCTGAGCAAGGGTGTTACATTCCACCCTGATCCTCTTTAGCATAATCTAATCTTGCCTCATTAACCACAGGCAGAGATTAGGATTTACAACACATTGAAAAATTATACCAGTCACAAAATGGAGGTCAACCACACAATACAGGGAATCATGGCTTAACCAAGTCAACACAGATTTTTTGGGGACACAATTCAATCCATGACACTAATGTCAGTTCATATGCAATGGAACAAGTAGCAAAGAGAATTCACAGCCGTCATTAAACTACCTCAATAGGATTGAAAGCCACTGAAATAGCCTAACTTCCCCATTTTATGGATACAGATACCAAGGCTTTAAACTTTGATGTAACGTAAATTTTGAGCAAATACATTAAAAAAAATTAAAAAAAAAATCTTCAAGTTGCATGGAAAATATTCACAGATTCCATGGCAAAGTATGTGACCATTGCAAATACTGTGTATTATGTGTTTTATGTCATCTCCCATCATCACTATTTCACATCACAAGCTTGGTTAGGAGATTACCAAGAAAGATATCAGAACGTCAAAACATTTGAAAAAGATTTAGTTCATTAAATACATAAAATGTCACAGATTGGTTCTGAAGAAGCAGATTCTGAGATAAACTTCAGAGTTCAAGATGTTTATTATGGATCGAAACCTATGAAAGGAAGGGGTAGGGGTGGGGATCAGGACTGGGCAGAGAAAGGAGTCAAACACTGAAAATAGAATCAGAAAGTATTTAGTATTAACTTTAATTGGATAGTATGTTCTTCTCTGTTTATACACACACATAAACTCTTTTAACATAGCATGATTAAAAGTCAAGAACAAGACTGTAGCAGTACTGGTATGAGAGATGTAATAAATTTATGCCTTTTTCATTTCTATACTACTGACTTTATTAATAATATTGTCAGTTCTTACGACTTTATCTAGGCTTTTGATGTTATTCTTTTTGTGTGTGTGTGCTTTTATAGAAAAACAGTCTCTAATTCAGAATCTGCTAATAAGATGCAATTTGAAACTTTAAAAATGTACTTTTGGTAAATATGTTGAGTTGTTTCCTAAAATTTTCATGTTATCTTTAGACTTTGATAGAGAATAACTTCTTTTTCTTTTTCTTTTTTTTTTTTTACATTTTCAACTGGAATATTTTTGAGGCTTCCCAAGATCCTAATTTCTCTCTGCATCAATTGAAAAAGTTACTTATTCCCTAAACTTCAGTTGCTTCATTTATAAAATAGGGGATGTGATGGCACTTACTTCATAGAATAATTAGAAGCATTAAGTGAAATAATGTATGTAGATGGTTTATTGCAGCAGATATCACTTAAAACCAAGTCAATATGTGTAATTGACTATATTGTGATAAAGTTAAACATCCTTTCCTTAGAAAAATCAGCCATTAGTATTAATATTCTCTTGTAAAATGTATTTGTTGAAAAGTAACATGATTTAGATTGGAAACCAAAATTAGGATCCCAGGGTTTGATCTTAAATGACTTTTCTAAACCCGTCACAAGGTGGCCCCGGATCGGTATTCTTCATGGTCCACATTTGCTGTGGATAGAAAACAAACAGCAAGAAGGTATTACAGCAAAAATCTATGGTAATAATACTCCAAAGGGTAGATTGTGCACTTAATAATCAGTTGTCCACTTGGCTAGAAGAAGAGACAAGAGCAAGTATCAAATGTTTGACATGAAAAAGTGACTGTTAAGTGCATCAAGGAATTTTTCTTCAAGGCTAGTCTCAATAAAAGTGGGAAAGAATTATCCAGTTGATGTTTACCAATATAAGTAGTACATAAAGTAGTAGTATGTGTGCTCAGCTGAGAAAAATCTCTAATTTTTACCTTTTCCCTCCTTTATAAACTGATAAGCAAACTTTTTTTTTTTTTTTTCCTTTGTGGCTTTAGCTGAGTACTTTCAAAAAAGTTATAGAAACCTGTCCTCTTTATCTCCTACCTAGCATACAAAGAAAAACTATAGATTACACATCAGGTAAGATCACACATCAGACTAAAAGTCTTCCAAGGTCGTGACTAATTCATTACTTCTTCCTCTTATCTCAGAATCCTTAAAGTCTTAAAATGGAGCTTCAAAAATAGACTTTCAGGCAGTGATTTTTTTTTTTTTCCAGGCTAGGTAATACAACGCTAGACAAAATGCCTGCAATTGATTGTGGTTGATAGAGAATATTTGAATAAATAGTAAAAGAATTAATACAGTGAGCAGATAAGAACTACCATAGTGCAGTATAGTGTTATGAGCTTCAGCACTAGAGTCAGAAGGTTGGTACCACATATGCCCTGTGCCACAGTCACAATCAACAGTAAACTACTTGCATTCTTCCCAACTGCCAACTACATACCAGCCTTCATATTTTTTTTTTTACAAGTTTTCTTCTACCTATAACACTTTTATCTGCTCTTTGTCCACCTGTTGTAGAATGTCTTCTGAAGGCTAACCTGAATAACTTACAACCAGCCTATTTTGATTTTGCCCAGTCTGCCTGCATGTTGAAAGTGAATTAAATTCATTTAACACCCAGTACTTAAAAAGGAAAAGGGGTGCATTTTTTAGAGTGCTATAAGAAGAGAAGGAAGTAAAATCAATTACCACTATGTTCCAGGGAAGGATATTTTAAATAACGACCATTTTCCCCTCAGGATGGAGGTGGCTGAGAGTAGAAGTGGCAGTGACGGCTCCTTCGTGACCATGGCATGTCTACCCTGGCTTCTGGCAAACTTGTATTCTGGATAGAATAGACAAGGGATGGCGTGAGTCAGGGCGTCATCAAAACAGGACAGAGGAGCCCTAATTGAAACCTCCCTGTCTGGGACCAGGGCTCAGCCTTTAAAGTGCTTTTCACAATCTTCTATCGGAGAAGTGCTAGTACCTTATTGCTCTTGTCCTCCAAACAGTTATGCTAGCTAAAAGGTATGTATCTCTCAGTGTTTTTGATTTGTTTGTTTCCTTGTGAGATCTGCCAACTGAGAAAGTGTGGTAGAACACTTAAAATCAGAAGGAGGTAAACTTAGAAGGAAATATTCAGAAGAATATAGGATTTGGAATCAGAAAGTGCAAGCTTACTGCCTTCAACCTGATGTGTTGTAGACAACTAAGTGAGATAGATTGGTTTTAGATTTATAACATTTTAGAATTCAAAGGTATGGTACAGATCAGTTAGCTCATTTCCATCCTTTTATAGATAAGAAATCAAGGTGTAAGTGTTTAGGTGATACCGCCAGTCCAGCCAACAGCTTGCTATGCTAAATCAGTAGGGTCCAGAATGTTTAAATATGTACTATTTTATTATATAACAATTGATACAAACAAAAGAAAACACTTAGCAAAGATGTAAACTATAAACTGAAGTAAAAAACAAATACCCATGAATATACATTGTGAGAATCAGAAATAGATCTTTGTCAGTATTACAGAATCTACCTCTGTGCTCCTCCACTATTCCGTCCCTCCCCTTCCAGTAAGAGTTAATTACAGCCCTCAATTTGTATTCATCCTTCCGGTGAAAAGTGTAGCTCTTTTCTAAATCCATCCTAGGAATTAATTTACTTTTAGCATTCTTTCAGTATAAAATTACATCAATGTTTTGGTAGTCATACATTTAATGTAAATACTATCAGCCTAATTCCCAGACTTTATACTTTCTGTTCAGAATTCAGCATCTGGTGTTATGGTTTTAATTTAGTACTTAAACATGGTTTCATGATCACCACTTACTTTGTACTGACTCAAGCAGGAAAACTCAGTTTAGCATTACATTGTAAGAAAGTTTTCTTAAAACTAGCTGAAACTCGAGATTGAACAGGAAATATATTAAATATGCTACCCCATAATTTTTACCTGTTTATTATCTTGTCAAAGAAAATGTTGAAAAAAAAAAATGTAGTAAACCAAAAAGTTTTTTTGCTGTTTCTATCTCAGAACCAGCAGATTGTAGAAATCTCTTCAGTATTTACTTTGGTTACTCTTATGACATGTCTATTTGCCAGGCACTAGCTATAAGCTTTATGCATGTTATATCATTCAATATTTTCTACAATTGGTTCTAAGATACCAGTGAATGAGCCAAAGATTTAACAAAGAGCTTTAAATAGAATTTGCAGAAAAGCCGTCTCTAGTAGGAAAATATGTGAGAGTTATATTGTTATTGTAGATCACTTATTAACACCCCAACAACACACATATACAAGCCCAGGAAACACATGCACATACATCCCTCACCCCCTCCAAACACACTCCTATGCCAGGAAGTTAAATGGCAAGGAATGAGCTTTGCAGCCACGTGCAATTTTTCCCTTCTCTCTCAACCTATATATTTAATACACGAGAGGTTTATGCTTTTGCTTCCAACAGTGTATCTGTATATGCCATTCTTTGCTTCCTGTGCATGTCCTGTGGAGTCAAGCATTGCTTTAGCAGAAGGTACCCTCATAAAATTGAAAGGCAGGGTAGTATTAACTTAGTTAAGATAACGTTCAGGAAGAGATATGAAGAGCCAACATGCTGTTCAGTATTTTAAGAAATGATTTTTGTTCCTCCTACTTCAGGGAGGGCAATAGTTTAATCTCCTAGTATCAGAATTCAACTATTAAATAAAAGTACAAAAGACTATTTTCTCTTCCTTTGTAGTCAAAGCATGTGTTTTTAAACACATCAGAATAAGGCAACCAATAGAAATAATTTAGATTTTAAACACCAGGAAGCTCAGTGGAATTAGGCCCGTTCCTAATTTAAGTATCCGAAAGGCTCCCAGTGCTACTCGCTCTGCTCCTGTTAATCTGGGCTACAGATAACTTCTGGGTGGTGCCATTACAGATGGACAAATTGCCTAGAGAGGGTAAGAAGTTTCTCAACACACTGAGTTGAATCACAAACGGAATTAAGAGTCTCTGACTCACCATTATCGTTTTATAAAGGCAGACCACATTAAGATGTTTAAATTCATAGCCCAAATACTTCCAAACACAGCTAACCACAGGGACTGTGAGGTATCAGATCACTGGGGAAACATATAAAAACTTTAACTTCTTGAGCAAGTGTTAAACACATTCCAGAAGTATGGTGGTGTCTTCAATTTTTTTTTTTTTTTTTAATTGTAACATGAAACTAAGGAACATGAGAAGTAGAGCATCAAGGACTACACTATCACCATCTTGAGACTAAACTAAAATCAGGAATTTTGGGTAACTGGCTACCTCCAAAAAAGAGAATACAATATGGGACCAAAGAAATGCAATGCAAATAACTTTAGAGTGAGTGACTACAATCTATAGAACATGTAGAAAGAAATGTTTTTCTATAGACAAAAGTTAAAAAAAAAAAAAATGAATTGCAATAATTTTCATTCTCCTAAAATCAGAACCTGAGATAAGGCCTCAGTAGCTGTGAATTTATTTGGGAAGGCTCCTGGACACATGAGTGAGGGAATGGGGAAGTGAAATAGGGAAGGGTGTAAAGCTTATATGAATGTGCCTCACTGAGTTACTGCTATGGGCACCAGGGTCTCCATTTCCCCTGGGACTTCTAGGAAGCACACAGAATGCCTCTTAGAATTGTCTGCCTTAAAGGTTTGGAGTCTGAAGTATTTAATCACCAATTCTCATGGCCCAATGGCTGAGGGTGTCTCCCAGGGTCATTATCTCCCATTTCCAACTTGTAGCTGCCCTTGCGCACTAGTCAAGCAGACTCCCGCTAGAGAGGGCTCTGAGGCAGATGTAGAAAGATGACTGTTCTTGAAGTGGGCTGCTATCAGTGTAAGGTGAATCAGAAGTTGTATGGAGCTGTTCATCACAGTTATGGCTGAAATCAGAGATAGGCTTAGGGTATGTGATGTGGAACAAAATAAGCACATGTTATAGTCTGCCCCTTTCACTGTTCAGATTCACTGGAGTTCATACTGAGTTCACTACACTCCCCACTACTGCAACTTGTCCCTAGACCATTATTGATATTTATCATCTCCCTCCTCCGCAATAAAGATTTTCATTATCCTTGGTTAGCAATTCAGCTGATCAAAGTTGCATGCTTGGTGGGTTGACCTAGACCTTCATCACAGAGGGGTTGAGGTTTTAGTTGCCTTGCTCTTGTCTGGTCACAGTTGTTAAAATTGCCCATTTACCATTTTCTCGTGGCATGGAAGTATCAAGAGACACTATAATGATTCCTAAAAGCCCCCATAAATGTCAGCCATTCTAACTAATGGTGATAATCAGGGTCAATTATATCAATCAATATAATTACTCTTTTATTTATCTGCTGCTCTATGAAGATGAGAAGCTCAAAGAGACCAGGTGGAAGTTGTGACTTTAGATTTAGTGGAACACTTCCTGTGTGCTCTGCTACCATTGTTCCTCTCCTTAGAACAAGAACTTCTGGAAGCACAAAACCTTTAAGTGGGTCACTGGGAGTGGTGGTTAAAGAGGTCAATCCTACTTCCACCCCTTAGTTCCCAGATCCATGGAACCATATAATGGCCATTGTTTGAGCGCATATACCACATCCTGGAAGATAATGCTTAGTCTTTCAGAGTATAATCCCTGAGCTAATGCATTTCAACTGTAATATTCCCATTGCCATCAAGTCCTTTCCAAAATCAATCAACAGAGTCACAGAGAAGAATCACATGGGTCAGAGTAAAACTTCTAGAAACCTACTGTACTCAGCTGTTTCCCTAAAGCTCTCCTAAGACTCCTTCCTCAAAATACCTCTTCTCTGTTAATTCCAAAAACTTGATAAAAAACTTTAGCCTTGACTCACTCAGCTTTTTTCTCAATTCTTTTATTCATCCCTCCTTCTGCTTTTGAGTTTCAATTGACTTTCACTGGAAAAGATCCCTATACTTTCTAAAGAAAATGAACCTAGGTTTTAGCTCCTTGCAACCTCCCTGCACTCACTTCTCCAATGAACTCCTCCTGGAACAGGCTAGCTCCATCCTTACATAGAGGAGAAGGGAGGAAATACGGACAAAACTTACTCATAAATATGCTTGCTCTTGTCATATCTGTTTACATTGAACAAACTCTCAAGTATACAATGAAGTCTTATATACTTCTAATTCCTTTTGCTCACTGAGGAGATAGTATCTAAGAAAAGCAGCATCTATGCTGGTCCTATTCCTTTTCTGTGTGTTCCATGCTCCTTCTGTCCCATGCTATCTTTGCAGGAATGTCCATTTTATGCTTCAGGGATCACGTTATTAATCCCCAATGTTATGGATTGAGTTGTGGTCCCTAAAAATATGTGTTGTAAATTCTAACCTCTATGCCTGTGGTTATAATCCCATTTGGGAATGGGTTCTCTTTGTTATGTTAATGAGGCAGGATTAGAGTAGGGTATATTTTAAGTCCATCTCTTTAGACGTATAAGAGATTAAGCAATGGAGCAGAGAAGAAATGAGGTAGGATAGATGCCAAGACACATGGAGATCTCAAAGGAACCAGGAAGCAGAAGGTGAAGAGACAAGGACCTTCCTTCAGAGCCTACAGAGAGAGAAAGCCTTCCCATAGAGCTGGAGCTGGAATTTGAAATTCTAGCCTCCTGAACTGTGAGAAAATAAATTTCTGTTTGTTAAAGCCATTCACTTGTGGTATTTCTGTATAGCAGCACTAGATAACTAAGACACCAAATAACTCTTATTATATGGTTATGCACTTATTAAAAAGATCAACTTCAATTATGCAGTCTTAGTCCATGTTTTTAAAGTTTTGTTTTCTTTTAATATGCTCTGAAAAGTATTACATGATACTTTTTCAGTATGGATTACACCTTAGCATAAAGAAAACAAAAATCTTCACAGCTGGACCAATAAGCAACATTGTGATAAATGGAGAAAATATTGAAGTTGTCAAGGATTTCATCGTACTTGGATCCATAATCAACATCCGTGGAAGCAGCAGTCAAGAAATCAAACAATATATTGCTCTGGGCAAATCTGCTGCAAAAGACCTCTTTAAAGTGTTAAAATGCGAAAAATGTCACCTTGAAGACTAAGGTGTGCCTGACCTAAGCCATGGTTTTTTTAATTCCCTTGTATGCATGTGAAAGCTGGACAATGAATACGGAAGACTGAATAAGAATTGATACATTTGAATTATGGTGTTGGCGAAGAATATTAATATACCATGGACTTCCAGAAGAACAAACAAATCTGTCTTGGAAAAAGTATAGCCAGAGTGCTCCTTAGAAGGGAGGATGGCGAGACTGTCTCACGTACTTTGGACATGTTATTAGAGGGGTCAGTCCCTGGAGAAGTTCATCGTGCTCGATAAAGTAGAGGGTCAGCAAAAAAGAGGAAGACCCTCAAGGAGATCGATTGACACAGCGGCTGCAGCAATGGGCTCAAACATAGCAATGATTTTAAGGATGGTGCAGGACTGGGAAGTGTTTCGTTCTGTTGTACATGAGGTTGCTATGAGTAAGAACGGACTCAAAAGCACCTAACAACAATAATACAACACTTATTATCTCAGAAAATGGTATGTGATTTTGCAGGTCTTTCTTTCTCTAATGCAAGCCCTCTATATTATGTCTTGAGGGAGAAAAGACTCTCTCCACTGATGAGACAATGTAAGGAATGTTAACAGGAATCATCAATTCCTACCTGGAATATAAGTTGTTAGCACATCCTCATTGCACAGAGCCACATGTCTTCCCCTGGGTAACTGTGAAATGCCTCCTCAAAACAGTAATTGGGTTTGTTACTATTTGATCACTTCATACCAATTCTTTTCTTTTTTCATTTTTTAAATTTTTTAAAAATGTACTTTAGATGAAGGTTTACAGAACAAATAGTTTCTCATTAAACAGTCAGTACACATATTGTCTTATGGCATTGGTTAACAACCCCACGACATGTCAACACTCTCCCTTCTCGACCTTGAGACCTTTTTTTATTTTGATTTTTTTTGGTGAAAATGTACATATCCAAAGATACACCATTTCAAAAATTTCTACATGTACAATTCAGTGACATCGATCACATTCTTCCTCTTGTGCTGCTGTGCTCACTATCCTTTTCCAAATTATTCCATAAATTATTCCATCACCATTATCTTCAACTCACTGCCCCCTAGACTTCCCATCAAATCTTCTGAGTTGCTGTTGTCAGTTTGATCTCACATAGATAAATCTTTTTTTTTTTTTTGTACTTTAGATGGAGGTTTACAGAACAAACAGCTTCTCATTAAACAGTTAATACTCATATTGCCCTATGACAATGGTTAACGACCCCACGACATGTCAGCACTGTCCCTTCTCAATCTTGGGTTCCCTATCACCAACTTTCCTGTCCCCTTCTGCCTTCTAGTTCTTGTCCCTGGACTGCTGTGCTTCATTAGTCCTATTTTGTTTATGGGCCTGTCCAGTCCCTGGCTGAATGGTGAACCTCGGGAGTGACTTCACCACTAAGCTAAAAGGATGTCTGGGGGCCATACTCAGGGGTTTCTCCAGTCTCTGTCAGGCCAGTAAATCTGGTCTCTTTTTTTTTTGTTTGAATTTTGTTCTATATCCTTCTCCAGCTCTGTCCAGGACCTTCTTTTGTGATCCCGGTCAGAGCAGTCAGTGGTGGTAGCCAGGCACCATCTAGCTGTACTGGACTCAGTCTGGTGCAGGCCTTGGTAGCTGTCGTCCATTAATCCTTTGGACTAATCTTTTCCTTGTATCTTGTTCTCTTCATTCTCCCTTGCTCCCGAAGGGATGAGACCAGTGGTATCTTAGATGGCTGCTCACAGGCTTTTAAGACCCCAGACGCTACTCACCAAGGTAGAATGTAGAACATTCTCTTTATAAACTGTGTTATGCCAGTTCAGCTAGATGTTCCCTGACACCATGGTCCCCACAGCCCTCTGCCCAGCAATTCAGTCCCTCAGGGAGTTTGGATGTGTCTATGGAGCTTCCATGACCTTGTCTTGTACAAGTTGTGCTGACTTTCCCAGTATTGTGTACTGTCTTACCCTTCACCAAAGTTACCACTTATCTATTGTCTATTTAGTTTCCACCCTCCCCATCCCTCCCATCCCTCGTAACCAACAAAGATTGTTCCTTTCTGTGTGTAAACTTTTTCATGAGTTTTTACAGTAGAGGTCTCATACAATATTTGTCCTTTTGTGATTGACTTATTTCACTCAGCATAATGTCCTCCAGTTTGATCCATGTTATGAGATGTTTCACAGATTTATCATTGTTCTTTATTGTTATGTAATACTCCATTGTATGTATGTACTATAGTTTATCCATTCATCCGTTGATGGGCATCTAGGTTGTTTCCATGTTTTTGTTACTGTGAACAGTGCTGCAATGAACATGGGTGTGCATATGTCTAATCGTGTGACGACTCTTATTTCTCTAGGATACATTCCTAGGAGTGGGATTGCTGGATCGTATGGTAAATTATTTCTAGCTTTCTAAGAAGCACCATATCATTTTCCAAAATGGTTGTATCATTATGCATTCCCACCAGCAGTGCATGAGTTCTGATCTCCCACAGCCTCTCCAACGTTTGTTATTTCCAGTGTTTTTGATTCATTCCAATAATGCCGGGATGAGATGGTATCTCA
Source organism: Dugong dugon (assembly GCA_030035585.1). NCBI lineage: Eukaryota > Metazoa > Chordata > Mammalia > Sirenia > Dugongidae > Dugong > Dugong dugon. The sequence continues at coordinate 53,895,651 of CM057463.1, forward strand.
TTGTGGTTTTAATTTGCATTTCTCTAATGGCTAGTGATTGCGAGCATTTTCTCATGTGTCTGTTGGTCACTTGACTGTCTTCTGTGGTGAAGTGTCTGTTCATATCCTTTGACCATTTTTTTAATTGAATTATTTGTCTTTTTGTTGTAGAGGTGTTGGATTTTCTTGTAGATTTTAGAGATTAGAACTTTGTCTGACTTGTAATGTTCAAAAAATTTTTCCCAGTCTGTAGGTTGTTTTTTTACTCTTTTGTCGAGATCTTTTGATGAGCATAAGTGTTTAATTTTTAGAAGGTCCCAGTTATCTAGCTTATCTTCTGGAGTTTGTGTGTTGTTGGTTATGGTTTGTATCCTGTTAATGCCATGCATTAGGGCCTCTAGTGTTGATCCTATTTTCTCTTCTATGAACTTTATAGTTTTGGGCTTTATATTTAGGTCTTTGATCCATTTTGAATTAACTTTAGTACGTGGTGTGAGGTATGGGTCCTGTTTCATTTTTTTGCTGATGGACATCCAGTTTTGCCAGCACCATTTGTTAAAAAGACTGTGTGTTCCCCATATGATGGACTTTGGGCCCTTGTCGAAGATCAGGTGACTGTAGGTGGATGGATTTACATCTGGATTCTCAATTCTGTTCCATTGGTCAATGTATCTGTCATTGTACCAGTACCAGGCTGTTTTGACTACTGTAGCTACGTAGTAGGTTCTGAGGTCAGGTAGTGCATGTCCTCCTACTTTATTCTTCTTCAGTAGAGTGTTACTTCTCCGGGCTTCTTCAGTTTCCGAAGAAAGTTAATGATTAGTTTTTCCATCTCTTTAAAGAATGTTATTGGATTTGGATCGGGATTGTATGTGTTTGTAAATTGCGTTGGGTAGAATTGTTGAGTCTACCTATCCATGAGCACGGTAAGTTTTTCTATTTATGTAGATACTTTGGGGTTTTTTGCAGTAATATTTTTGTAGTTTTCTTTGTATAGGTCTTTTACATCCTTGGTTAGATTTATTACTAAGTATTTAATTTTTTCAGGGGTTATTATAAATGATATTGTTTTCCTGATTTCCTTTTCATCGTTCTCTTTATTGGTGTATAGGAATCCAACTGATTTTTGTATGTTTATCTTGTATCCTGCTACTCTGCTGAATTTTTATATTAGTTACAGTAGTTTTCTTGTGGAGTTTTTAGGGTTTTCTATATATTGTATCATATCATCCACAAACAGGGACAGTTTAACTTGTTCATTACCAATTTGGATGCCCTTTATTTCTTTTTCTTGCCTTATTGCTCTAGCTAGGACTTCCAGCACAATGTTAAATAGGAGTGGAGATGAAGGGCATCCTTGTGTTGTTCCTGTTCTCAAGGGGAATGTTTTCAGCCTCTCTCCATTAAGAATAATGTCAGCTGTCAGTTTTGCATAGATGCTCTTTTATTATGTTGAGAAATTTCCTTTGTATACCTATTTTATTGAGAGTTTTTATCAGGAATGGGTGTTGGACTTTGTTGAATGCCTTTTCTGCGTCAATTTAGATGATCATGTGATTCTTTTCTTTCCTTTCATTTATGGGTTGGATTACATTGATTGATTTTGTAATGATCAACCATCCTTGCATACCTGGTATGAATCCTACTTGGTCCTGGTGTATTATTTTTTTGATGTGATGCTGAATTCTGTTGGCTAGAATTTTGTTGAGAATTCTTGCACCTATATTCATGAGAGATATTGGTCTGTAATTTTCTTTTTTTCTAGTGTCTTTGCCTGGTTTTAGTATCAGGGTTACGCTGGCTTAATGAAATGAATTTGGAAGTATACCTTCCTTTTCTATGTTCTGAAATAGTTTGAGTAGTACTGGTATAAGCTCTTCTCTGAATGTTTGGTATAATCCTCCAGTGAAGCCATCTGGGCCAGGTTTTTTTTTTTGTTTTGTTTTTGCTGGGAGTTTTTGTGTTTTACCTTTTCAATCTCTTCTCTTGTTATAGGTCTGTTCAGATTTTCAACATCACTTTGTGGTAGTTTGGGTAGGTAGTGTGTTTCTAGAAATTTATCCATTTCCTCTAGGTTTTCAAATTTGTCAGAGTATAGTTTTCCTAATACTCTGTTATAATCCTTTTTATTTCAGTTAGGTCTGTTGTAATGTCCCCCATTTCATTTCTTATTTGGGTTATATGTGTCCTCTCCTCTTTTTCTTTCGTCAGCTTGGACAGTGGTTTGTCGATTTTGTTGATCCTTTCCAAGAACCAATTTTTGGTTTTGTTGATTCTTTCTATTGTTTTTCTATTTTCTATTTCATTTATTTCTGCTCTGATCTTTATTATTTCCTTTCTTCTAGTGGCTGTGGGTTTTTTTTTTTTTTCTGTTCTCTTTCTATTTGTTCGAGCTTTGTAGTTAATGTTTTGATTTTGTCCCTTTCTTCTTTTTTGATGTGTGCATCTATTGCTAAAAATTGACCTCCAAGGGCTGCCTTTGATGTGTCCCAAAAGTTTTGGTATGATGTGTTCTCATTCTCGTTTGATTTTAGGAATTTTTTGATTCCATCTCTGATTTCTTCTGTTACCCAGTGATGTGTAAGCAGGGTGTTATTCACTTTCCTTGCAATTGATTTTTTTTTCCTTGCTTTTCCTGTTCTTAATTTCTATCTTGATGGTGTTGTGGTCAGAGAAGATACTTTGAATTATCTCAACGTTTTGTATCTTGTTGAGGATTGCTCTGTGACCTAAAATTTGGTCTATCCTGGAGACCATTCCATGTGCATTGGAAAAGAGTGTGTACTTTGCAGCTGTTGGGTGGAGTGTTCTATATACGTCTATGAGGTCAAGTTGGCTAATTGTGCCCTTTATGTCTTCTGCATCTTTGTTAAGTTTCTTTCTAGATGTTCTGTCCTTTACTGAGAGTGATGTGTTGAAGTCTCCTACTATTATTGTGGAACTGTCAATTTCTCTTTTCAGTGCAGTTAGAGTTTATTTTGTGTATTTTGGAGCCCTGTCATTGGGTGCGTAGACGTTTATTATGGTTATGTCTTCATGATGGACCATCCCTTCAATAATTATACAGAGTCCTTCTTTGTCTTTTATGGTGGATTTTGTTTTAAAGTTTATTTTATCTGAGATTAGTATTGCCACTTCTACTCTTTTTTTGGTAGCAGTTTGCTTGATGTATTTTTTTCCATCCTTTGATTTTTAGTAAATTCACATCTTTGTTTCTAAGGTGTGTCTCTTGTAGACAGCATATTGATGTATCCTGTTTTTTCATCCATTCTGTCACTTTCCATCTCTTTATGGGTGCATTTAGGCCATTGACATTCAGTGTAATTATTGATAGGTTTGAGTTTATTGCTGTCATTTTGTAGTGCTTTTTTTTTGTGTTGCTGATGTTTTCTTTGTTCCTCTTACTCTCCTGTGCTGAATTCCTTTTGTTGGTGGATTTTTTTCCATTTCTTTTGTTTTTGTAGGTTTTGTTTTTACTGAGACTTTATGTTTTCTTCTTTATTTTGTTGAGTATGTTTGTTAACTTTCTTTGTGGTTACCTTGAAATTTACCCTTATCTTCCTAGGTTTGAACCAGTCTTATTACTTGGTATCGCATTGCCTTCCTCTGTATTAGAAGGTTTTATACCTACATGATTTATTCCCTCTTTTATTGTTCTGATGCTGTTGTCATTTACAGATTAACCTCTCTGGTTCCCTGTTGTAATTCTTTTGGTTTTGGATAGTCCTTGGTAGTTCATTTCCTAGGTTGGTATCTGGCTGGTATAATCCTGTGTCCTAGATTCAGCCTGTGGTCTGATGTTGTTTGTTCTCAGATTGAAGGACTCCCTTTAATAATTCTTGTAAGTTTGGTTTAGTGTTTACATAGTCCCTTAATTTTTGTTTTTCTGGAAATGTTGTAATTTCACCATCATATTTGAATGAGAGTTTTGCAGGATATATTATTCTTGGCTGGCAATTTTTTTCCTTCAAGGTTTTATGTATGTTATCCCATTGCCTTATTGCCTGCATGGTTTCTGCTGAATAATCTGAGCTTAGTGTTATTGTTTCTCCTCTGTATGTGACTTTTTGCTTTCTCAAGCAGCTCTCAGGATTCTTTGTCTTTGGTTTTAGTGAGTGTGATTATGATATTCCTTGGTGATTTTATTTTGGGGTGTCTCCTTTATGAGGTTTATTGAGCTTCTTGGATGGTTCACTTTTCATCTTTCATGATATTGAAGAAGTTTTCTGTCAGGAATTCTTCAATGATCCTCTCTTTTTTCTGTTTTCTACCTCTGTTCTGGAACTCCAATCACTAGCATATTTTTGCTTTTGATTGTATCCCACATAATCCTCAGGGTTTCTTCATTTTTCTTCGTTCTTTTTTCTGATTTTTCCTCAAACAGTGTTGTATACAAGTGTTTGTCTTCAATTTTGCTGATCCTGTCTTCCATTGTTTCAAACCTACTCCTCAGCCCTTCTACGACACTGTCCATTTCTGAAATCTTGTTGTTTATCTTTTGGATTTCTAATTGTTGTTTTTGTATGATTTCTAGTTGTGAATTTATTTTAGCATTTTGTTCCTGTATGATTTTCTTGAATAATTCCATTTTTTTTGGTCTGTATTTTCCATGAATTTGTCTATTTTTTTCCTCGTTTTTGTCTGCTTTTTGCTTCAACTCTTGGATAATTCTGAATATTAGAGATTTGAATTCCATATCAGGTAGTTCTTGTGCATTTTCCTTCTACTGGAAAGTCATCTAGTGTTTTCTTTTGGATGTCTACTGGAACCATCCTGTCCTGTTTTTGTATATGTTTTGGTATTGTCTGCTGTCTTCGGGACATTCAGTAGTCATTTTCTTCATTTATTGATTGTAGATTTGTTTGTTTCATCCTGCTTTTTTGTTTTATTTGGTTATGTCTGAGCAGGCAGGCTGTGCATTCTTTGTTGTTTGCTTATCTGTGGGCATGAAACTTTTCACCTCTTTCTCCAACGGGCAGAGTCAGTCACTCAGGTATGTTACATCAGGGCAAGTCTAGCTGAAGGGGATTTCCTGGGATGGTTTTTTTGTGGCACATACTAGGGCCAATGGGGAGAGCTGGGAATCAGTGCAGGGCAGGTTCTGGTAGGCCGCGCCTGTGCTTCTTAGGAGTGTGATGTACACAGCACAGTGCAGGCAGGCAGGAAAGGGGGTAGATTGTGATGTGTGAAGCTAAGATGGGTATGGGAAAGATGAGCGAGAGGAGAGAGGAACAGGAGCCAAAAACATACACATACACAAAGAAATAAACAAACAAAAAGTGCTAAGGGAGCTTGCTCTTGGAATGGAGATATGAGAGACTGAGAAATGGAGAAAAACAAAAAGAAAAATGGTAAAAGAAAAAAATGAAGAAATAAAAAGCAGAGGACAAAAAAAAAAAAGAAAAAGAAAATCCCCTAGGGATCCCACCAGTGTGGCTGCTAGGACCGGTGAAGTTGCTCCCAGGTCACGAAGTACAGCTTGGCTTGAAGAGTCAGAGGTGTCACAAAGAGCCAGGTATTCAGGAGACAGGAAGAGAAGTTATGTATAGAGAGAAGAGAAACCGGAAATGAAGAAAAACAAAAAAGGGAAAAAGAGAGAGAAGAAAACAAAACAAAGAAACAAAAAAAAAAAAAAAAGAAAAGAAAAAAGAAATGCCCCCAGGGATATCACTGTGCCTCTGTGCAGAGCAAGAGAGTGGCTCCTAAGCCATGTAGTACTGCCCGGCTAGAAGGGGCTCCCAAGCCAAGGAAAGAAAAAGAAAACAAACCAATCAAAACAGAACAAATCAGAACAAACAAAAAAAGCCCCTGGGAGTCACACCAGGCACAGGCCAGGAAGCAGTTTCACAGTAGAGTGGTGTTTTGCAGCCTTTCAGGAAGAAGCAAAGATGGCACACAGAGCCAGGTATTTGAGAGAAAGGAGGGGGAGGTGGTGAGAGGTAAGGAAGAAATCTAAAGAAGTAGAAAAAAGCAACATCAGCAGCCAACAAATGGCACTCAGGGAGCTGGCCAGTGCGGGCAGGTGGAGTCCAAGCAACACTGGGGTGAAGCTTGTGCTTCCCAGCCACGAGGCTGTGGCCATAGGAAGCAGAGGAGGCTGAGTGGGTGTGAAGAAGGGTGGGGGGTTGGGAAAGCATATATTGCTGGTTACTGGTTGTTCTGTCCCCTGCTGGAAAATCCATGAAGCTGCTTTCTTGTACCCCCGTTTGCTGATCTCTGATAGGAGTCCAAGATGGTGGATCCGTGCTGATAGGGGACCTCTGCATGTATCTCTCCTTACTCTCTGTTCTCAGTCAGTTTCTTATTCCATTCGGTGCTTGGCTGAGTTCTTTATCTCTTCATTTGATGCTTAAGGTTCCAGGATAGATGCGTGTTTCTGACTTAGTTTTTCAGATCTTTGCTGTGGAGGGATGGCATGGTGCTTCTGTCTATAGTGCCATGTTGCCTGGAAGTCCCATACTCAATTCTGTATGAGCTATACTATTACAAATTGCATCATTCTATTGATAGCAGATAAAACATAAAATTACCCTTTGACAATATTTATTATCTTATAAAATATATATGGGAGTCACCATTAATAAGAGTGGTTAATCTTGAGATATCACATTTGTCCTTACCAACGCAAGCTTGGATCGAAGTCACAGTGTGAAGTAGTTTTTGTATTTTATTAACAAGGAACAAAGTGCCTGATATTGTAGGAGAGTTAACAGGAAACACAGGGAGAATTGAAGAGTATATGGCCCATAGTTTTCAACGTAAGACACTTTGCTACTCCTCTTCGTAGTTGGAATAGTGGGGGAAAGAGACTGTAAACAAGATCAGGAGAATGAAATTAAGATTGATTTGGACCTCAAAGAACTGTTTAGCTATTTGAATGGTTGCTTTCATGTATTATTCTGTATTTTATCAAAACATTAGTACATTTTTCACTTTGAATAACCCAAAGCTCATTACCCTATTTCTATCTGAATTTTTTTTTTGAAAATTTGTACTGTCAATAGTCAGACTCCAAGTGCTGAAAGTTAAGTTAGCTATGTTGTGGTTGCTCAGAAGTTAGAATTTCAGTGTGATTTGTACTTTTCATCATTGCATGCAGAATAGTGGCTACCCCTGGAGATATGATCAGGGAGGATACAAAAGGGTCTCAACTATAGTGATAGTTTAGTTCTTAAAAGAGATGGTGGGTAAATAGATATTTATTAGATTGTTTTTACACTGTTTTGAATTTCTGAAACATTTCATAACGACCTACTTTCTAAACCACTCAATTAAAAAAAAGAAAAGATTATGTACTTCTCCATGATTACTTAGCTTTTGATACACAGGATGTCTTATTAGCTCTGTATCCACTTGTAAACCATAATCAGTAGAATAATATGATAGTTCTTGCAAAGATATTATGCTGGCTCTGGGGTCCCCAGGTGATGCAAACAGTTAAGATCTCAGTAGCTAATCAAAAGATTGGTGGTTGAAGTCCATCTGGAGGTGCTCCAGAAGAAAGGCCTAGAGATCTACTTCCAAATAATCAGCCATTGAAAACCCTATGAAGCACAGAGTTCTATTCTGAGACACATGGGGTCCCCATGAGTTGGAATCAACTCAATGGCAACTGGTTTGTTATTTTGTTTTGTTTTGGTTATTTGTTTACTTAGCAGGAAGAAATTATTCACAATTTAGAAGAAATGCTATTATGGGAGAATTTTTTTAATATTCTATTTTTTTCCCCTCTTTTCACATATTGTTCCTGCTGTCCCAAGACCTGATGAGATAGGAAAAGCCTATAGAAGATTTAGAGTTTAGACAAAATATTTCAAAGAAGTGAGGTTTTAAATGTGGATTTTCTTAAGAACTAGGGGTGAATTTGCACCCAGGGGACATTTGGCAATGTCTAGAGACGTTTTTGATTGCCATGAGGTGGGGGGCTGTTTACTGGCATCTAGTAAATAGAAGACAGAGACGCTGTTTAATATCTTATAATTCACAGGACAGCTTCTGACAACAATGAATTATTTGGTCCAAAATGTCAATTTGCTGAGGGTGAGAAATATTATTTCAGAGATGAGAAGAGTTTTCCCTGGTCTAGGGGTGATGAGTGATGAAGCGGATGGTAGGGGATCATGATAGTATTGATATTGGTGGGTGCCAGAGAAAACAACCTTGTGCCCTCTCTCCTGGAAGAGTGCTGAAGAAATAATAATACTTTAGATAAATTTGTAGGATTTGATAAAAGCAGTTCACTAGAGAAGTCTGGACAGAAGAGGCCTCAGATGGCCTCACAGAGATGGCTACATAGCAATGACATGGAAGAAGAATAATGATTCACTTCTTCTTGATTCTGTCTTAGGAGTTGTGGAAAGAGTCACTGTATCCAAGGAATTCAGGCAGATAGGAAATGTGCACATGTCTGTGGATGCCAAGTAGACAGATGACAATGATGTCCAAGGGGCACCCCACAATCTCAGTTCTGTGTCTACCCCCTAATTTAGAAATAATCATTACAAAAGGAAGGAACAAAATATCCAGTGAGATTGTATGTCCACTATCCAGGTAGAATGGAGTTTAAAATAGTAATTAAGCTGATATATATATATATATATATATATATATATATATATATTTCCCCTCAGGTGCACAGGATATGTAAATATATATATGTATATACACACTCAGGTATGCAGGATATATATATATATATATATATATTTATAAAGTTTGGCCATTCAAACCCACCAGCATCTCCACAGGAGAAAACAGTAGCAGTCTGCTTCCACAGAGATTATAGCCTGGAAACCCTGTGGGGCAGTTCTACTCTGTCCTATAGGGTCACCGTGAGTCAGAAGCGAGTCAAAGGCAATGGGTATGGTTTGTTTTATATATATGTGTGTGTATGTACAGATTTGCCTATCTATATTTATATATATTGTATACATGATATTATGGACTGAGATTTTTATCCATTTCACTGTAAGTTAGGTTACCAATATATATTTTCATAGAAAACTAAATCAATGCTAATATATTATATGCATTCATTCAAACGTTGCCCATACTCCTTTAACTGCTCCACAGGCCCCAGATCTTACAGTGTGTACCAGTGTTCACACCTTAGGTAACAAGCAGAGGGAGTGAAGTTCTAGAGCTGCCAGTAGCTATGTTTTCGCTTGGCGTCCTTCTGTGGGGAAATTCTATTTCCCTTGACTCTTATATTACCTGATTTCATCTGACCATGTTGCCAGTGAATTCTGTCTTTCCAAAATCCATGTTGACCTCTTAGAAGTTGAAACAGATGACCTGCATAACTCCAGACTAAGGTTAAGACCATGTTTTGAAAATCTCAGGAAGCCATAGGCCATCCTTGGCTTTCAGAAGCTCAAGTTTCTCTCTCAAATTCCTGATGAATATTCTTCCAAAAGAAGCCTTTGCAGAATATATGACCTATCTTTAAACTTCTATCTGGTTATGACCTCATGTTATCTTTTTCTTCATAGAATAGATGTACACTTATCCCCTTCCAAAGTAGGTCATTGACCTACCTTTATTTTACCTTTCAGGAGTAGGATGTTTTATTTTTTCCTCCTTCTTATTTACCGGTAGTTGGACAAGTATCTTTAGACTGTCAGGAAAAGTATTTATATTCAAGAGGATATTGTCTTTATTTATATATGAATGCCTTTACCAGTCAACTTGAATTGCTTCTAGCCATCTTCTACAGCCAGGGATATCGTTGCTGATGTCAGATGGATCCTGGCTGAAAGCAGAGAATACCAGAAAGATGTTTACCTGTGTTTTATTAAGACTATGTAAAGGCATTCAACTGTGTGGATCATAACAAATTATGGATAACATTGCAAAGAATGGGAATTCCAGTACACTTAATTGAGGAAACTGTGCGTGGATCAAGAGGCAGTCATTCGAACAAAACAAGGGGATACTGCATGGCTTCAGGCCAGGAAAAGTGTATGTCAGGGTTGTATCCTTTCACCGTACTTATTCAATCTGTATGTTGAGCAAATAATCTGAGAAGCTGGACTATATGAAGAAGAATACTGCATCAGGATTGGAGGAAGACTCATTAGCAACCTGCATTATGCAGATGACACAACCTTGTTTGCTGAAAGTCAGGAGGACTTGAAGCGCTTACTGATGAAGATCAAAGATCACAACCTTCAATACAGATTACACCTGAACATAAAAAACAAACAAACAAACCAGAAATCCTCACTACTGGACCAATAAGCAACATCATGATAAATGGAGAAAATTTTGTAGTTGTGAAGGATTTCATTTTACTTGGATCCACAATCAACACCCATGGAAGCAGCAGTCAAGAAATCAAACAACCCCTTGCATTGGGCAAATCTTCTGCAAAAGACCTCTTTAAAGTGTTAAAAAGCAAAGATGTCACCTTGAAGACTAAGATGCGCCTGACCCAAGCCATGGTGTTTTTGATTACCTCATATGCATGTGAAAGTTGGACAATGAATCAGAAAGACCTGAGAAGAAATGGACACTTTTGAATTGTGGTGTTGGCAAAGAATATTGAAAATACCCTGGACTGTCTAAAGAACAAACAAATCTGTCTTGGAAGAAGTACAGCCAGAATGCTCCTTAGAAGCAAGGATGGCTAGACTTCGTCTCACATACTTTGGACATTGTGATGGTTAAGATTGTGTGTCAACTTGGCTGGGCCATGATTCTCAGTGTTTTAATGTAATCACTCCCATGATTGAATATACTGTGAGTAGCTAATCAGATGGAAGGGAGTCTCCTTGGGGGTGTGGCCCGCATCTGAATATAAGCAGACATTCTGGCTTTTTGCTCTCTCTAGATCCTGTGGCTGCCCCCTGTCGCCTCATCTCCATTTCTTGGGACTTGAGCTGTCAGCTTATCTGCTGAACTTGGGATTCATCGATCTGCACAGCCTGTGAGCAGGAGCCCTGCTCTCCGACCTGCTGATCTTGGACTTGCCAGCTTCTGTGGCTGTATGACTTGGGAGAGGCCTCTACCCTGATCCACGGACTTGGGACGTTCTAGCCTCTACAATCACATGAGCTGTTTCCTTGATATAAATCTCTCTCTCTATATGTATTTGTACACTTTACTGGTTTTGCTTCTCCAGAGAATCCAGCTTAAGACAGACATGTTATCAAAGAGGGATCAGTCCCTGGGGAAGGACATCGTGCTTGGTAAAGTAGAGGGTCAGTGAAAAAGAGGAAGACTCTCAATGAGATGGATTGACACAGTGGCTGCAACAGTGAGCTCAAGCATAGCAATGACTGTGAGGATGGCACAGGACCAGGCAGTGTTTCATTCTGTTGTATAAGGGTTGCTACAGTCAGAACTGACTTGACAGCACCTAACAACAACAATCTTCTATAGATCATAATCATTTGCACACACACAAACACAAATGAATTGTGTAGAATATTTGATTATTCTTTTCCACATTTTATGATTGCCTTGGTTAAGGAGGACTGCCTAAATTTCATTGTCTGTAAGCATTCAATTCAGAATGTGAAGTGATGCTCTACAATTAATATCCCTACCTAAATAGCCTCTTTATTTATTTATTTTTTTTAAAAAAAAGCTTCTGGGAGAGTGATGCATTAACTGTGGAGCATTCTAAATAAAATGTCTTTTTTAAAAAAACAACAAAAAATTTTTTTTATAGAATCTCATTCTGTCAGCCCTCAATTGTTTTATCAAAGTATCAGACTCAGTATCTGACTAACATTTATTTTAAAATAGACCACAGTCATGTATGATCCTTAAAACAGTCCTGCAAAAAGAAAGAGATGCAAACATTAATAGTTCTTGCCAGTAACAGTAAAAACTGCTCTCTACAGTAAGGTTGCATGCTTATTTCAAAGGAGATGTTTATTGGCAACCAAGAGCGTAGGGAGTTGCTCTTTAAATGAGGGTCATCTTGTATTACCGATAAGGAAATGTCTAAAGGAAATGAACTACCCCATGTTTCTTTTGGAATATCAAAGCACACGCCTTAACAACCCAAACATTTCAATAAGCCAATAAAATGGTGACTCAGAAGGTTAACTAGCCCAGACCACAGAGCACTTAGATATGAATGTTTTAAAGTGATGTCAAATTACCATTTGTTAACATTACTATAACTAGCAAATAAAATATCTTGTGTAAAAGTAATTTAATCTCTAAGGACTTTTCGCGGAAATGTCTCAAGGCAATTTATTGAGTTTAAAAAATGCCATTCTAAGGGGGATTTTAGAGTGGCTCAGTCAATTTATTATAATTACTTTAAACATTCTTTGGCATTTGTTTTCTTTTATTTCCTAGTGCAAAAAAAATTTATATAGGACTTTTGCTACTTGGCATTCTTTTCCATTGTTCACAGTTCACCGACAGAGTGCAAATCCCAATGTATCTGGTTTCAGACATGTCTGTGTCCAGTTAATGAGAATCCTTGACTGTGGCCTTGTGCCTGGTTATTTCCATCATCTAATGACTGATTCAAAATTCTGCACATTTGACTGGTTAATTATGTGGACACAAATCTTCAACAAAACCAAATGAAGGGAATGGATATGTTGTGGTTGATCCAGTAGGCACATGGAAATAGCAGAAAGTGAAGAAAACATTGAGCTAGCAGTAGAGATCTGAAAGTAGCTATATTGTCTGTAACACTCAGCATAAAATCTGTATTGAGTTGCTACTTGATACAAAAATAAAGAATGATCCTGATAATTACTATAAAACTCTAATCTCCAAGTGTGAAAATATGTGCTGTGAATGAAGAAGCTTTTCTACCAAATTTTCTACTAAACCACACCGTCCCATAGATAGAGATCACTATGGTTCTCCAACCTATTCCCCAGGGGACTTACTCTTTCAAGACACCCCAAGGAAAGACACTGAGATAGAGACCTATTATAACTTGTAGGGCATTGAGAAAATATGCAAAGTCAGTGCATTTCTCTAACATTTTCTCTATTTTTCCAGCTGGTCAGTAAATAGAGAAAAATTATTTGAGCATTATACTTTCCAAATTCAATGGTTTGTAGAAAAATCTGTATTTCTACATGTATCATATCACATTTATAAAACATTCTTAATAATCTGAATTCATTTCAAAGCACTGAGCAATCAATGTGATTCATAACGAACAAGCGTGAATGAAACAGGGCCTATACTTATCTCCCTAACCAGCCTACCCTTTTTAGCTCTCCTCCCTGTGTCTTTCTCAAAGTAAAATGTGATTTTCAGTGTGATTAAATTGGGTTTTTAACAATGCCTGGGTGCAGTGGTTAGGAGCTCGGCTGCTAACCAGAAGGTTGGCAGTTTGAATCCATCAGCCACCCCTTGGAAACCCTATTGGGATGTTCTGCTCTTTCCTGTAGGGTCGCTATGAGTCAAAATCGAATCTAAAGCAATGGGTTTGGTTTTTTTATATACCATATACATATGATATACATAATATATATTCTTTTTTATAAAAGTAATAAATGGCTAAGATTTATAGAATGGTTAAGTATGTTCCAGGCTCTATCTCAACACTTTATAGTATCTCTTTTAATTTGTAGAGCAATCCTATGAGATGGGTATTATTGTTATCTTTGTTTTGCAGGTGAGGAAACTGAGGCCCAGAGAATTTAAGTAAAATGCCCGAGATCATAAGGCCAGTAAGAATGAGAAGCCACATAGTCTAAATAAAGATCCTGAGTGTTTAAGCATTATATTATACCGCTTCCTATGTTCTTTAGAAATTTTGTAAAACAAAAGACAAAATAATATAATTGCACTGCTAAGAAATAACTATTGTCTACATTTTTAAAGTTCTGTGCACATATAGAATATCATGCAGACACAAAGTTTTCATCCGATACAAACCAAACCAAACCCACTGCCATCGAATCGATTCTGACTCATACCAACTCTACAGGACAGAATAGAACTGCCCCAAAGGGTTTCTGAAGCTGTAAATCTTTAGGGAAGCAGACTGCCACATCTTTCTCCTGTGAAACAGCTGGTGGGTTCTAATCGCCGACGTTTTGGTTAGCAGCCCAGTGCTTTAACCACAGTGCCACAAAGGCTCTTATTTCATCTAATACATCATAATCAATTTAAAATGTAATTAAATTGTTTGACTATTATGACTTCTTAGTTTTCTATGGTATATCATCATTTATTTCATTATTTCCCTGTATTAAAAAATTTAAGTTGCTTCCTTTTTTTTTTCCATAAAACTACTACCTTGACATTTCTGTGTATAAAACTTTTTATGCATTATTGTTATTTTGGGGGGGCATATATATTCCAAGAAGTGTAATTCCTATGCCAAAGACATGATTTTGTTTTAAAGTGCCTGATATATTGGTCAGATATTTTGAATAAAAATTTATTTAGAACTTCACATGAGATATTCTGTCTACACCTTCCACCTGTTGACCTCTTATTTGCTCATTTGTAGTGGCTCCCCCCTTCACCTCCCAGAATAATTCCAAATTTCCAGTCATTTAGAGGACAAGTTAATTTTCAAATGAAGTCCAGCTGTTTCTTTCAGCTTTTATTAGCTTAACCAACTAGTGTGATGTTTGTAAGTTCTTGCAGCTGTGTTTTCTCCCAAGTTACTCCTTAACCTCAGGTGTTGGAGTCATTGGTGTTTTCTGGATCCAGAGTTCTGTTGCGCTGCCACATAACCCAGCCAGATGTCTGGCTTTTCTTGAATTCTTCCCATGGTCTGTCCTCCAAACTCTCCGTTTTTCTTAACTTCACAGTATTCAAGTCTGGCTTCTGCCTCCAGGTTCAAGCTAGATCTTTTTTCTCAGCTTGTCTGACCACTGAGAAGTTTCTTTGTACTGGGTTCAAATGCAGACCTCGCACTGGAGTTCAGCTGCATCTCCTCCCAAATCCCCTGACTTCCTATCCCTTCCTATCTGTCTCCTTTTTCCCAGCAACTGGACTCTGTGGTCAGGCTTTTACTCGGAATTGTTGTGTCTACGTGTCGTGCTTGAGTACAAGTGAAAGGCAACATCTTCCAACTCACAAAATGTTTGGTAGACCTGACCTGAGGAGGATCCAAGATCCTGGAGATAAAAGGGAATGTGATAGCCTCAGCCGACTGTAACTCAACACTTAACGAACTCCGTGTGAAGGGACAAACTCTGTTATTCAATGCCACACTTGCTAAATCCACTTTGCAAACAAAAGGTTCACAAAAGTTAGTAAGCTGGGAAACAAATCTCAGCTTTTTAAAAAAAAGATTAGGAAGAGCTCAATGATTTTGCAAAGAAGATCACAAAAGGGACCGTCAAAAGGCTGTCAGATACCAACCGTATTGTCCACACTAGCTTACTATTTAAGGTTAGCTATTGGATTGGGATACGGTCTATATGAGTCAGAATTGACTCGACAGCACACAACAACAACAACTTTGATATTAGGGAGTCCTGGGGTGGTGCTTCGCTACTCACTGAAAGATTGGAGGTTCGAATTCACCCAGAGGTGCCTCAGAAGAAAGTCCTGGCAATCTGCTTCTGCGAGATCTTAGCCATTTAAAACCTTATGGAGTGCAGCTCTATTCTGAAACACTTGGGGTCAGTGAGTCACAATCTATTTGATGGCAAGTGGTTTAATTTTTGGTTTATTGGTACTGACTTTATAGAACTAGAAATCAGAGGAAATGAATTCCTGTGTATAAAGCTCAGCTATAAGAGACAGGAATCAGGAAATTTGGGTCTAACCCCAGATTTGACATGACTTTACATAGTTCCTGGGTGGTGCCAACAGTTAACCCACTCAGCTGCTGACCGAAAGTTTGGAGGTTCAAGTCCACCCAGAGGTGCCTTGAAAGACCTGGCAATCTACATCTGAAGTATCAGCCATTGAAAACCCTATGGAGCACAGTTCTACTCTGATACACATGGGATCACCATGAGTTAGAATCAATTTAATCAACTGGTTTTAACCTTAACTCTTGTTTCTCAGTAGCAAATACTGAGTATGAGGAAACACTGCATAAATTACAAAGCAGCCTGCCAGGTCAAGTTCTTCATCTGGAGAATTCATGGGAATATAAGTAAGTCACTATTCAGCTTGCAGTCCATGTCTTCTTTTAAGAATGTGTGCGTGCATGTTTTAATATTAACATTTATCAGGGTTTTTGACAAGCTGAAAAAATAGTTGCCACATTCTAGCATATAGCAGCTGAAACCATTCCCAACTATTGGCCAACTGGCGAAGGCGTTAATTGAAATCAAAGTCTTGTGAAACTATTAAATGGTAATACGGCATCTCTTAAATTATTCATTCCTACAAAGGAAAAGAAATGCAGACTCATTCTGTCAACCACATGTTTTGAGATTTATGGAACCATGAAAAAGGGTATGTCCAGTCTTTTGCGAACACTTTTAAAATGTATCTCCCATCATTTGTGAAATTTCTTAGCAAAAAAAAATACTCTGGGTAGGGAACATATAATCAGGGAAGACAACAGAGAATTGATGGGATATTCTAGGAACAGGTGGTCAAGAGTTTGGAAGACTTAAGAATTCACTGAAAGAAGTGTGGCTCAACGGTCTACGATAAAAAATTGATCTTAGCTAAGAAGGACTGGAATGTAAAGTATGGAATATAGTTTGAAGGCAAACTGACTAAGTAGAATATATTATAAACACCATTTTGTAATGTGATATTGTAGCAGAAGTTCTTTGGAAATGAATGTATTGTACAGCTTACCAATTATTATTGATAGAGGGACTCCTTTAACTTGTAGAACTTCATAATTCTCCTAATGTGAACAAACAAAATAGAACTGTCTTAATAAACCTTCAACAGTTTGTAAAATCAGTTCATGGAAAAATATACCAAAAAGGAAAGTTCATACCTTTGTACTTGACTGATAAATGAGATAACAAAATATTAGGCTGTAGGTCTATATTTTGTATTTTGTGTGATTGTTCTCCAATTTACAAATGGGTTCTCTTAGGTATCTAGTGCTACTATAACAGAAATACCACAAGAGAGTGGCTTTAACAAACAGAAATTTGTTTTCTCACAGTTTAGGTGGCTAGAAGTCTGAATTCAGGGTACCGGATCTAGGGGAAGGCTTTCTCTCACTGTCTCGGCTCTGGAGGAAGGTCCTTGCCTCTTCTGCTTCTATTCTTCAGCTCCTTGGTGGTCTTCATTTGGTGTGGCATCTATCTTCCCCTATTTGTTTTTCTTGCTTGCTTTTTAATCTCTTTTATATCTCAGAAGAGATTGATTTAAGACACACCCTACACTAATCCTGTCTCATTAACAAAACAAAGAAAACCCATGCCCAAATGGGGTTATAACCACAGATATAGGGGTTAGTATTTACAACACATATTTTTAGGGGACACAATTCAATCCATAACATGGGTTATATTCTAAAATTGTATTTCCAAATTGCTTTGTTAGTATTTAGAGTGTTTTCCTCTTCTAGAAACAATGTTCTGAATGGTGGACTACTTCAAAGAATAACCTCTGTCCCACACTCTTCCAACACACACACACACCCCCCAAAAACACACTTTTTCAAATAAAAAATGTGAGACAGCATGGACAGGTTTTGGTGACAGAGCGTGGTGATAATCCACTAGCAATACCAAAAAAAACCCCAAACCCACTGCAGTCGAGTCAATTGCATTTCATAGTGACCCTACAGGACAGAGTAGAACTGCCCTATGTGTTTCCAAGGCTGTAGATCTTTACATAAGCAGACTGCCACATCTTTCTCCCCTAGACTGGCTGATAGGTTCAAACTACCAACCTTTTGGTTAGCAACCAAGCGCTTTAACCACTGTGTCACCAGCAATACTATGGACTTAATTAGTGGCCTTAGGAAATTTGCTTAACTTCTGCTAACTTTACTCCTTTGAAAATGAAAATAATAATAGCTCTTTCATAGAGTGTTTGTAACATTAAGACAATGTAAGCAAAAGTTTCTTTTTTCAAAAACTACAATATGCTACAAAAATGTTAATTATGTAGCTGACATCATACTGTGTGGTTCAACTACTCTTTGGGTTAAATCATTCCTTTTCAGCTGTGTGGGAAATGGACTGCCATTTATAATGTCTCTCTAGAGGAAAATGCATCGGTTTGCAGGCAGGTAGCTCAAGAAATATTATGCTCTTAGTTGTGGTGCTGCCAACCATCTGGCTAACAGCAGTATTCCTTCTCTGCCTCCTCTTCCTTTCCCAGCTGTAGCAATTGCTGTTTCCTAGAAAGCAATGCCTGCCCGCTCTCACTTCCCCCTGTGGGCGCATATACTGTGCTTACTATATTATCTTCCTTGTTTCCATATTTGCCTTCATTTTATTCTCTAGTTGTTTCATGCATGAAATTTGCATCTGTTCTATTCTAAGTCACTTTGAGGTAATGCATATTTTGCATCTGCAGACTCAGAGTACCCAGTACAACTCTGGGCACAAAATCAATATGCTAAAATGATAAAGTAAAAGAATATATGGATGTCTTTCAGGCGAGGACAAAGATGGCACCTTCCAGGTAAACAGAGAGCGATCATAAAGCTAGAAAATAAAAATGGTCTTATTTTCTCCCAGGGATTATTATCTCAATTACAATGACTACACTAAATTAAGAAGATAAAATCGTAAGGTCCAAGCCTCAAGTGAGAAGGTGGGGTAGGGATGATGGTGGTAATGACTAGACAAATAATCTATGAGCAATAGTTAAGCCTGAGGGTACTTGAAAAGCAAGTCATTTGATTAAACAAAAAGTTTAAGAGTAGTTTCTCAAGGAACTGAGAAGTGTCATACATTACAAGGGGAAGAAAATGAAATTTTAAAATGGGAAATAAACAGTGCAATCTAGTAGAAGTCATTGCAGGGAGAGTAATTTTATTTCTATACTGAGTGAATCTAAACAATAAAAATCATTCAGGTGCAAGGTAGATCCGTTTAGCCTGACTTATCTTGCTTGTGATCTGTACCACCTGCAATAAATAGATAATTGTTTCTGCTTTCCTTGCTTTGAGCTGCGTTGAGTCAACTAAAGGCTTAAATTACAATTGCAAGAATATATATTTTAGCACTTACTAGGTGCCAGGCTCTATTATACCTGCTTTGTATGGATTATAGTATTGAATCATTGCTTTAATGTAGTGATTTAGGAGCTACGGAGGTGATTGTGGCTCAGAAATTTTAAATTACTTGCCCAAGTTTAGATGGCTCACAAATGGTGGAGCCAGAGTTTGAACTCAGGTAATTACTATTCCTAAACCAGTTTTCTTAACCAATATATGATAGGAAGAGAGAGAGAGAGCTGCCGTCGAGTTGACTCCTAGTCACGGCAACTTTATGTACAGGAGAATGAACCATTGTCTGGTCCTGTGTCATCCTCATGGTCATTGGCATGTTTGAGTTCACTGTTGTGGGTACTGTGCCAATCCATTTCACCGAGGGTCTCCCTTGCCCTCACTGGCCACTACTTCACCAAACATAATGTCCTCCTCCAGGAATTGATGCCTCCTGATGATGTGTCCAAAGTCAGAGAGTTGGACAGTGTTCTGTTGCAATCCTTAAGATTTTCATTGACTAATTTTCAAAAGTAGATCATCAGGCCTTTCTTCTTAGTCAGTCTTAGTCTGGAAGCTCCACTGAAACCTGTCCACCACGGTTGACCCCGCTGGTATTTGAAATACTGGTGACATAGCTTCCAGCATCACAGCAACATGCAAGCCACTGCAGAACCACAGAAGGACAAACTGACAGATTGGTGGTAGTACTGCTATACCATAATATCTCCCAGTTAAGTAGAAGGCTTACTCAGGTTGCTGTGTTTCAATGTGAAAAAAAAAAAAAAAAAGACAAAAGATTCTCCTTCCAAATTAATCCATATGTCCTTGCCTCCCATAGATTCCTTATGATTATTCCCTGCACTTTTAACCACCAACTTCCCTCTTACCAGTTCTACCTTCCCTCCTTTCCTTTCCCCAATGTCTCAATGTTTGAAAACATTGCAGGATGGCTCATCCTGCTCATTAGTGGTCTGTGGCTGACTTCCGTTAGGCATTAATGGGAGTCGGACAGCAAGAGGCTGGCAAGTGAAGGGGTTTGTTTAGTTTGGTTCTACTTTTGTCCTCTGAAACCCGTAACTCAGAACCCCAAACAGTACCTGATCTTCTGCCTACTATTAAAATGGGCTTCTTACCAGGATTGTCTTTGAGTCTTGACACACATACCTGGACTGAGATCAAGGAGTGACTTTTCATCTCTCAGAGCAGGTGTGAGAGACAGTTGAGGTAAAACATGAGGGATTCAATTTCTAGTAAGGGTTTATTGTGTATCTGCTAGCAGCCTGAGCTCTTAACCACTACACCACCAGGGCCCCAGCGTCTACATACTTTATGGAAATTAATATAATCTTTACAACAACCTTTTGAGGGGGGAAATAGTCTAACTGTCTTCGTTGGAAACAAGGTGGTCCTAGTTTTAGAAAAATGCAGCTTATACAGCTTTAAGTGGAGGAACAGGAACTCCATTTCAAATTTACTTGAGTCCAAAGTCTATGATCTTTGCACTGTGTACATCCCAAGGGCCAGGAGTTGTCTAGGGCTAAGGAGAGAATGGTAGGATCCTTGTGCGAATAATTATTTTAGAATAAAAACTACCCTTTTGTGAGTGATCACAAGGTGCCAGATTCCTCTGTACTTCTTTATGCCTACATAATATTGTCTCTTTCATTCCGCCTTGCATTGTACTGCAGTGCTCGCGATTATTGCTGAGCACTCTGCATGTGTAATCTCATTTAATCCTTCACAACTGTATGAAATAGATGCTGTTATTATTTCTAATTCACAGAGAAGGAAAATAAGGCTTAGAAAGAGTAAGAAGCAATTTACCTGGGATTGGACACCAGGTAATGTTTTTAGAGCTCTTGTTCCTATCCTTCAAGTTCTCTTTGTAGACCTAGCACAAACTAGAAGTTTTTTGTTGTTGTTTGTTTCCGTGTCTCTTCAAGGTATATTGTGTGTGTGTCTACATTTAAACATTTATGTAGTGCTTATTAAATGCCAGGCACTGTTCTAAACAACTGACAAGAATTACTCATTCAGTCCTCACAACAACCCTATGAGGTAGCTAGCTATTATTATCATTCCTGTTGCACAGGTGAGTAAACTCAGGCACAGATTGGATAAGTTACTTGCTCCATGTCACACAGCTAGCAAGAGACAAGATTCATACCCAGGCAGTCTGACTCCAGAGACCATGCTGCAGTGCTCCCTAAGCTCAGTTACTTCTTACCTTGCGTTCTGCCACCGGAGTGCTCTTCTTAAAACTGAGATAGTCATATCCATCCCAGTCCTAAAGACGTGAAGTAATTTTCCTTTATCTATGACACAAATTCAAAAACATTTGCTCAGCATTCAAGACTCTTCACAATGTGCCCCTCTTTAAACATTCTATCTTCATTTCTTCTTCTATTGATTAAATGTTCCAGCTTCTCTAGACTATTTGCCACCCTTCAACCAGCCTCTCATATTCAGCTATTCATGACCTTTCTCTCAGACTGGAAGACTCTTCTTTCCCTTTCAAAATTTAAATCAGTGTTCACGTTATCTTAAATGGCTCTCTTCCCACAAAGCTTTCCTAATTCTTTCCATACAGAGCAACCTGTGCCGCCTTCTGCACATATTTAGACATACATGGTATCACACCTCTCACTTTGCCTTCCATTGGACTGTGATGTTTGTGACTCTCCCTTTCACACTAGACCCCCAATCTCTTGGGCTCAAGAACTGTGTCTCTTTAACATCCTCAAAGTGGTGGCATTTAGTGCAGGTTGTTGACATTCAATGAACAGTGTTGAATGAATGAGTGTATGAGTAAGTGAACGAAACTACTGTATATACTTCAGCTTTGAGAAAAAAAAAACAACAAAAGTAATAATTGTTATGTGACTAAATTAAGTTTCAGAGTAAAGAAAAAATAATAAAGAGTTTGGAGTGTTTAATTTCGGTAGTAATTGCTGGCATGTTTCACACAAGAGTGCAGCAATATTTTCTGTTTCTAATGAAATGGGAAATCAGAACTATTAACTTGTTCAATAAGACTTTGATGCCAAAGAATTGTTCCTTAGTTGGACAGATGAATAAATTTGGTTCTGTGATGTTGGATGGAGAGAGACAGAGCGCAGTGTTTTCAAATTTTTTTGCACATGACCAAAGAAATTGATATTATATCATGACTCCAAATACATACATGGATGTGTCTTATATATACATATATACGTATTTTTTCCTATTCTATTTTATTCTATCTCAAAATTCATCATGAAATTTTTGACCTATAGTTTGAAAAACACTTCAAGAACTTGTTTGACATATCTTTCCTCTAGGTACTTTTAGAGATAAATTTACTTCACATCCACATTTGAAGAATTTAGTCTATCCTTTCTTGGTACCAGACATATAAAAAATTTTAGACAAACATGGTTAAGTCAATCAGTACACTTGGATTTCCATGTACATTGCCTCAATTGTATTTTGGTGGCTCACTATAGGAATAAATGAGAATTTCAAAGTATCTCCCATCTACCAAGAGTCAAAAGCTGAGAGTCGTTTTCTGAATATACTCACAAATTTAATATTAGGCTGGAGGAAATCTAAAGGTTATCTAGTTCAACTTTCTAATTCTACAGAAGAGACTAGTGAGGCCCAGACTGTGCTGAGAACACTCCAGTGACAGCTTTGGGAGTAGACCTCACATCTCCTGACCCTTGATCCTCACATCAGGCTCTCCACTCAGAGGTCACACTAACTTTTCGTTTTTTTTCCAGAGGCCACTAAATGTAAGATATGCAGTTGTTAAATGAAAACAATCCATGCTTGATACATCAATCAATACAATAATCCGTCTCCTCAAAGCTTTAAAGTATCTAGGACACTAAAAAAAAGCTTCCTTTCCTCAAACAATTTTGTAAAATAATTGGATTATCAGCAGGCACAACACCAATTCCCTAGAATCATGTGATGGAGTTTCTTTGGAAAAGATTCAATGCAAATATTGTTTCACACTACATTTAACTAGACTACTAAACATTAAGGAGAATATGAAGACTTAATACTTACTGGAAAAGATTCTCAAGCTAGCAAAAGCCTGCATCTTCTTCACACTCAGCTGCTTCTTGTCCAGAACACTGCTCTCTATCTCCATTTGACAGCACAGGGCAGAGTTCTGCAAAAAGGTACATATCTGGTGAGGTTACAGGGGACTCTTCAGAGGACTGGAGTAAATGTGATTCAGGTTGCAAAATCACGAGCCGGAGATTTGAATTCTATGTCACATTTCATCTTGGCTGAAAGCAGAGAATATCAGAAAGATGTTCACCTGTGTTTTTTTGACTACGCAAAGCCATTTGACTGTGTGGATCATAACAAATTATGGATAACATTGTGAAGAGTGAGAATCCCAGAACACTTAATTGTGCTCATGTGGAACCTGCACCTACACCAAGAGGCAGTCGTTTGAACAGAACAAGGGGATACTGCGTGGTTTAAAATGAGGAAAGGTGTGCATCAGGGTTATATCCTTTCACCATACTTCTTCAGTCTGTATGCTGAGCAAATAATCTGAGAAGCTGGACTGTATGAAGAAGAATGTGGCATCAGGATTGGGGGAAGACTCATTAACAACCTTCGAGATGCAGATGATACAACTTTGCATGTTGAAAGCTAAGAGGACTTGAAGTACTTAATGATAAAGATCAAACACAACAGCCTTTAGTAGGGATTACACCTCTACATAAAGAAAACTAAAATCCTCACAAATGGACCAGTAAACAATGTCAAGATAAACAGAGAAAATATTGAAGTTGTCAAGGATTTCACTGATACACATAGAAGCAGCAGTCAAAAAATCAAACGATGTATTAGGCAAATGTGCTGCAAAAGACCTCTTTAAAGAGTTAAAAAGCAAAGATGCCACTTTGAGGACTAAGGTGAACCTGATCCACTCCATGGTAATTTGAATCGCCTTATTGTATGTATTCAAAAGCTAGACAATGAATAAGGAAGACGGAAGAAGAATCGATGCCTTTGAATTATGTTGTTGGCAAAGAATGTTGAATATATCCTGGACTACCAGAAGAACAAAAAAATCTGTCTTGGAAGAAGTATAACCAGAATGCTCCTTAGAAGCAAGGATAGCGAGACATTGTCTCACGTACTGTGGACATATTATCAGGAGGGACAAATCCCTGGAGAAGGACATCATGCTTGGTAAAGTAGAAGGTCAGAAAAAAAGATGAAGACTCTCAAAGAGATGGATTGACACAGTGACTGCAACCATGGGCTAAAACACAGCAATGATTGTGAGGATGCCGCAGGACTGGGCAGTATTTCATTCCGTTGTAAATAGGGTCACTATGAGTCTGAATCGACTCGACGGCACCTAACAACAACAACAACAACAGTTGTAGGATTTCTTTTCTGGGAATATTTAAAAGTAGTTTAGGTAAGCCCTCTCTCTGATAGTGTTTAACCCATAGCATTTGTAATTCTTAGAACAAACACACTGTGTATTTCCTGATTCCTTGTCTTTGGTTTTACTCTGTTCTGTCTGAATGTTCTTATCCTCCTCTTCATACTCCAACCATCACCTCACAGCCTAATTCTTAGTTATGGTGGCCCAGTTAAAATGCTACATCCTCCACAAACTCATGAGAAAAAAATTAATCTACTCCTCTGTTACCAAAACATGTGGTTTGTATACACTTATAATAGCATTAATAATATTTGCTTACGTATCTCTCTCTCCTAGTGAATGTAAACAGATTGCAGGAGGGAATGCTGGCATTTAGCACAGGGGTCCAGGGATGCTAGCTAACTTGGATTAAATAGACTTCCCTTGAAAAAAATGATTTACATAAATGAGTTGTTCAAATAAAAGAGCATGTGACCACTTACTAGACAACTCATTCACTTTATTCATTCTCAGTCTTCTTTGTAGAATTTTTCTCCTCTACCCAGGTTTTACATTTTGAAATTCCTGAGAATTCAGCTTTTGCCTTGTGCTCTTACTCTCTACTCTTTCCCTGGATGAGCATAGGTTACTTCCACAATTTAAAATAGAGCCAATATTCATCTATATGCCAATGACTACCAACCATTTGTCTTCAACCTTGTCCTCTCCAATAAGTTCAGTAGCTTATTTTCTAACTGCTACTTGACATCTCCAATTAACTGACATCTCAACCTACTTGACCAAAGCTGAACGTTTGATTTCTTTACAAATTTGCTTCTCCTCAAGTCTTTATCTCAGTAGAAAGCTATCTCAATGCACTCAGGTATGCATGCCAGAAACTTAGAGTCAGTCTTGACACATTCTTCTTCCTGCCCCTTTCAGTCAATTACCTGCCACTATCAATTCCATCCACCAACTGTCAGCTTGTCATACGGTAGTGATTTGCATGTTGCTGTGATGTTGGTAGCTATGCCGCTGGTATTTCAAATACCAGCAGGGTCACCCATGGTGGACAGGTTTCAGCAGAGCTTCCAGACTAAGACAGACTAGGAAGAAAGACCTGGTGATCTGGAAAAAAAAATTAGCTAGTGAAACTTTAAGAATAGCAGCAGAACATCGTCTGATACAGTGCTGGAAGCCCGTTAGGTTGGAAGGCACTCAAAATAGGACTGGGGAAGAGCTGCCTCCTCAAAGCAGGGTCAACCTTAACGATATAGGTGGAGTAAAGCTTCAGGACTTTCATTTACCGATGTGGCATGACTCAAAATGAGAAGAAATAGCTGCAAACATCAATCAGTAATTGGACTGTGAATTGTACAATGTATGAATCAAGGAAAATTGAAAGTCATAAGAAATGAAATGGAACACTTAAAGATTGATATCCTAGGCATTAGAGGGCTAAAATGGACTGCTATTGGCCATTTTGGATCAGACAATCATATGGTCTACTCTGCTGGGAACAATGAACTGAAGAGGAACGGCATTGTATTGATCATCAAAAAAACATTTTAAGATCTATTCTGTAGTTCAGCTCTGTCAATGATAGGATAATATCCATACATCTACAAGGAAGACCAGTTAATATGACTATTATTCAAATTTACACACCAACTATGATGAAGAAACTGAAGATTTTTACCAACTTCTGCAGTCTGAAATTGACCAAACATTCAATAAAAATGCAATGAAAATTACTTTGATGATTGGAATGTGAAAGTTGGAAACAAAGAAGAAAGATCAGTAGTTGGAAAATAGGACGCTGGTGATAGAAATGACACCAGAGATAACATGATGAAATTCTGCAAGACCAATGACTTACTCATCTGAAATACCTTTTTTCAGCAACATAAACGACAACTATACATGTGTATCTTGCCAGATGGAAAGTACAGGAATCAAATCGACTACATCTGTGGAAAGAGACGATAGAGAACCTAAATGTCATCGGTCAGAAAAAAGCCAATTGCTCATATACAAGTTCAAGCTGAAGCTGAAGAAAATTCAAACAAGTTCACAAGAGCCAAAGTATGACCTTGAACTTATCCTACCTGAGTTTAGAGACCATAGCAACAGATCTGATGCACTGAACACTAATGACCAAAGACCAAAAGAGTTGTGGAATGACATCAAGGACATCATACACGAAGAAAGTAAAAGTTCGTTAAAAAAGACAGGAATGAAAAAAAAAAAACCACACACACCAAAATGGATGTCAGAATACACTCTGAATCTTGCTCTTGAACATAGAGTAGCTAAAGCAAATGGAAGAAATGATGAAGTAAAAGAGCTGAACATAAGATTTCAAAGGGCAGCTGCAGAAGGCAAAGTAAAGTATTATAATGAGACGTGTAAAGACATGGAGGTAGAAAACCAAAGGGAAGAACACGGTCGGCATTTCTCAAGCTGAAAGAACTGAGGAGAAAATTCAAGCCTCGAGTCACAATATTGAAGGATTCTATGGGCTAAATATTGAGTGATGCAAGAAGCATCAAAAGAAGATGGAAGGAATACACAGAGTCACTGTACCAAAAAGAATTGGTCAACATTCAATCATTTCAGGAGGTAGCATATGATCAGGAACCAACGGTACTGAAGGAAGAAGTCCAAGCTGCACTGAAGGCATTGGTGAAAAACAAGCCCCCAGCAACTGACAGAATACCAACTGAGATGTTTCAACAAAGGGATGCAGAACTGAAGGTGCTCACTCATCTATGCCAAGAAATTTGGAAGACAGCTACCTGATCAACCGACTGGAAGTGATCCATTTTTGTGCCCATTCCAAAGAAACGTGATCCAATAGAATGCGGAAATTATAAAACAATATTAATATCACATGCAAGTAAAATTTTGCTGAAGATCATTCAAAAGTGGTTGCAGCAGTCCATCGACAGGGAACTGACAGAAATTCAAGCCAGATTCAGAAGAGGACGTGGAAAACCCTGTGGAGCCCTGACACACATGGGGTCACCATGAGTTGGAATCTACTCCATGACAACTGATTTTTTATTGTTCATTACCCCAACAAACACACCCTAGGACACCTTTCTCCCAGCTGTCAATCCTAATGGTATTTCAGATTTCAGTTTACATTTGCCCTCCTCGAGGACGTCTTTCCTAATCTCTCAGTCTAAACAGTCTCCCCTTTTGCATTCTATTTTAGAACCCAGCTCTTTTTCTTTATAAATGTAAACATCATTTAGAATTCCTTTTTATTTATGTGATTGTTTAACACCTCCCTCCCTCACTAGATTGTAAGCCCCATGAGTGCAGGGACCGTACCTGCATATTCACCAGCACAAATATACTGTCTGGCACATAGCTGGCTCCCAATAAGCACAATTTAAGTAAACACAACTAATAATAATAAGAGTAATTACCACTTACTGAATATTAACAATGTGTCAGGAGTTGTGCTCAGTGCTTTACATTCATTATCTCATTTAAATCTCTCAACAACATGCAGAGAAGTCACTAATACTATCATTATGCCATTTTACTAGGAAGAAATAAGTTTAGAGAGGTTCACTAATTCATGCAAGGTCACCAATGAAAAGTTTATATTTTCAAGTTGAGACTCTCCTGTAAGTTCACATGTCTTTTATGTATTTGATAAGCAAAAGTCAGGTGCACAAAATTGAGACAGTTCTAGGATTTCTACTAATTGAGATCCAGATTCCAGTGAATGATGATAACACTAAGGAAAGCGACTTCAATAATAGCATGTCTGAACACCCTGCTAACCTTCCTAAATAAATGCAACACTTACATATTCTTGTCTTTAAGTAGCTGCAGCAGGCACAAAGCATAAATCACTGTTTATAATTTAAAAACTGAACTTCCAAAGCCTATGTAGTTAATTCAAGATGACACATGAAGAAATATTCTTTATAACTCTACGTAATTCCCAAAGGAGTAACCACAATTTTTTTTCTGTTTTCAGTCAAGGATTTGTTCTGGAATTCATTCATATTTCAGACTTGGCATGATAATTCTTTTATTGTGCATTGTGGTTAAACACCCCCCCCCCACACACACAACACACACACACTACACAAACCAAACTAAGAGTTTAATAACTAGCAGAAGAAAAGTCTCAAACTGTAAGGAAGGTGTGTAAAAGATTGAGAAAAATACTAAAGTAGGATTTAGGACCCTGAGAATGTAGGCTTACACTGTCCAGTATGGTAGCTAGTACCCAGAACGCCTACTTAAATTTAAACTAAATAAATACAAAAACTCTGTTCCTCAGTCACACTAGCCACAATTTAGATGCTCAATAGTCACATGTGTCTAGCGGTTACCGTATAAGACGGTGCAGATTTTTAGATTATTTCCATTATTGCAGTAAATTCTACCAGACAGCCTTGTTCTAGACTAGCGGTTCTCAAACTTTTTGGTTTCAAGACCCTTTTAAACTCTCAAAAGGGTTACTGAGGAACCCAAATAACTTTATTTCTCACATGAATTATAACTATTGATATTTACCATATTAGAAATTAAAACTGAGAAAAATTTGATTTCATTGTATGTTTGTACCACATTTTGTTTATCCATTTGTCCATTGATGGATATTTAGGTTGTTTCCACTTTTTGGTTACTGTGAATAGTGCTGCAATGAACACCGGTGTACAGATGTCTGTTCGAATAGCTGCCCTCAAGGAGTGGGATTACTGGGTCATATGCTAATTCTATGATAAGTTTTTGAGGAACTGCCACACTGTTTTTTTCAACGGTTATACCATTCTGCATTGAATAAGGTAATCCTTAAAACTATTGCCCTGAGATAATCTTTAAACTTTAAATCTTAAACCAAAAGTATCCTCTGAAGTCTTCTTTGAACCTAAAAATAGTTTATCTTGATTAGTAAAGTATGTGTGCCTTAAGCATTGTGCTCTTTTAAAAATTATCTACACGACATCAAATTGACAACGGCAACTCGAAAGGTTAGATGGGAAGCTTAGGGGCAGTAAGTTTAAGATAATGGTGGTGGAGTAATTTGGAAAAGAATGGCAAGAATGGTAGTACAACTTGAAGAATGTAATCAAAATGTTATTGAATAGTACATGTAGAAATTTTTGAAATTGTGTGTCTTTGGCTATGTATATTTTCCCCAAAATAAAATAAATTTAAAAAAATACAAAATTGAGAAGAATTCTAAAACACCAATTCATATTCCATTGGCCATCAGAGCAATTATGCCATCAGACACTATATACCAGTACCTGTCAAGTCAGTAATGACTCATGGAGACCCTATGTGGTTCAGAGTAGAATGGCACTTCATAGGATTTTCATGGCTGTGACCTTTCAGAAGCAGATCACTGGGCCTTTATTCCAAGGCAACTCTGAGTGGGTTTGAACCCCCAACCTTTTAGTTAGTAGCCAATCACTTAACGTTTGCACCACCCAGGCACTCCTACACAATATACCCCATTGCTGTCGAGTCAATTCTGACTCATAGCAACCCTATAGGGCAGAGAAGAACTGCTCCATAAGGTTTCCAAGGAGTGGCTAGTGAATTTGAACTGCCAACCTTTTGGTTAGCAGCCAAGCTTTTAACCACCATACCACCAGAACTTATTTTATTTTACTTTGCGGAACATTTAAAATTCAGTAGAATATTGTTCTTTAATTGGACAAAATAAGCACCATGGGCATTTAGGAGAAAATGAGATGAGAACTAGTTAGTGACTGAGTAAGTTATAGACCAGTGGTTTTCAAAGCATAGTCCAGACACCCCTGAGGGACTTGGAGGCATTTTTAGGATGTCTATGAGGTCAAAACATTTCCGCAACACTAAGAAGTTGTTTGTCTCTTTTACTGTGACTCTCTCAAGAGTGTGTGGTGGAGTTTTCCAGAGAGTCAGAGTCTGTACCCTGTGAAGCCACCAAAGCAAGTTTCCTGAGTGATGCTGGTTGGCTGGGCTGCTGGGTTGATCTCTATTCATCTTCAGCTCTCTCTCCTCTCACTACTTGAGCCCAGTTTCTTAGATTCTTAGTGCTACTGTAACAAAAATGCCACAAGTGGGTGGCTTTAACAGAAATTATTTTGTCACAGTTTAGAAGACTAGAAGTCTGAATTCAGGGCACGGACTCTGGGGAAAGGCTCTCTGTGTTCACTCTAGAGGAAAATCCTTGTCTCAGCCTCTATACCATTTCTCTCAGCTTTCTTGAAGATCTCCACTTGGCATCTATCTTTCTCTCATTTGTGCTTGCCTGTTTCTCTCTTTGTCTAATCTGCTTTTTTATATCTCAAAAATGGTTAGGTTTAAGACACACCCTACACTGATATGGTATCATTAACATAACAAATAAAACCATATTCCCAAATGGGATTATATCCACAGGTATAGGGGTTAGGATTCCGACATATTTTGAGGTGACAATTCAATCCATAACACCCAGGACAACCTTCTCCATATACAAACCTTAAGAGAAAGATGTTGCTTGTAGAGATTCATAACAGCCTGATTGCTTTTCACCATAAGCCCGGCTTCAGAAGGAATCAGTAATAGGCATACTGATTCCATTATTACTCTGGAACTCATCTAGTTACTTTTCTAGCTTTGCTTAGGAAATATCCACTCAAAAACCTCACAAGTGTGTAATCTGTTATGGTGCTGGGAACACGTATACCTGGCATCCCATTACTCCTTGACCTTCTTGATTGGAAAAAAAACAAGACTGGCTTTGTAAAATAGGTTACTTATATTAAACAATTGTGGCACAGCAAATTGTCATGTCTATCCAGGATCTTCTAATAAATTAAATTCTAAAATTTCTCTAAGTCTTTAAAGAACTCTAAAATAATATTTTTGTGGGGAGATGGGAACTCTTATGCACTGCTGGTGGGAATGCATAATGATACAACCATTTTGGAAAATGATATGGTGCTTCCTTAGAAAGCTAGAAATAGAAATATCATATGATTCAG
This sequence comes from Dugong dugon, assembly GCA_030035585.1. Lineage (NCBI taxonomy): Eukaryota > Metazoa > Chordata > Mammalia > Sirenia > Dugongidae > Dugong > Dugong dugon. Next base: position 53,927,050 of record CM057463.1, read on the forward strand.
CAATCCCACTCCTAGGAATATATCCTAGGGAAATAAGAGCCGTCATACGAATAGACATATGCATACCGATGTTCACTGCAGCATTGTTCACAGTAGCAAAAAGATGGAAACAACCTAGATGCCCATCAATAGATGAATGGATAAACAAACTATGGTACATACACACAATGGAGTATTATGCAACGATAAAGAACAATGATGAATCTGTGAAGCATCTTATAACATGGATAAAACTGGAGGACATTATGCTGAGTGAAATAAGTCAATCACAAAAGGACAAATATTGTATGAGACCTCTACTGTAAAAACTCATGAAAAAGTTTACACACAAAAGGGAACAATCTTTCTTGGTTATGAGGGATGGGACGGGTAGGGGAGAATACTAAACAGACAATAGATAAGTGGTAACTTTTGTGAAGGGTAAGACAGTACACAATACTGCGGAAGCCAGCACAACTTGAACAAGGAAAAGTCATGGAAGCTACACAGACAAATCCAAACTCCCTGAGGGACTGAATTTCTGGGCAGAGGGCTGTGGGGACCATGGTCTTAGAGAACATCTAGCTTATCATAACACAATTTATAAAGACAATGTTCTACATTCTACCTTGGTGAGTAGCGTCTGGGGTCTTAAAAGCCTGTGAGCAGCCATCTAAGATACTTCGCAGGTCTCACCACTTCGGGAGCAAGGGAGAATGAAGAGAACAGGATACGAGGAAAAGATTAGTCCAAAGGACTAATGGTCCACAGCTACCAAGGCCTCCACCAGACTGAGTCCAGTACAGCTAGATGGTGCCCGGCTACCACCACTGACTTCTCTGACTGAGATCACAACAGAGGGGTCTGGACAGAGCTGGAGAAGGGTGTAGAACAAAATTCTAACACACAAAAAAAGACCGGATTTACTGGCCTGACAGAGACTGGAGAAACCCCTGGAATATGGCCCCCGGACACCCTTTTAGCTCAGTGGTGAAGTCACTCCCAAGGTTCACCATTCAGCCAGGGTTGGACAGCCCCATAAAACAAAACAGGACTCATGAGGCACAGCAGTCCAGGGACAAGGACTAGAAGGCAGAAGGGGACAGGAAAGCTGGTGATAGGGAACCCAAGGTTGAGAAGGGAAAGTGTTGACATGTAGTGGGGGTTGCTAACGATTGTCACAGGGCAGTATGTGTACTAACTATTCAATGAGAAACTATTTTGTTCTGTAAACCTTCATCTAAAGTGAGAAGAGCAGCACAACTGGAAGAACGTAATCAGTGTAGCTCGGTCAGCCTCAGGCTAAATTTTGCCTGCTTATAATTTGTATTCAGTGAGCACTAAGTCTCGCTTTTAATTGTTTTTCCTTTTTTTGAATTTTTTTTTATTCTACTTTAGATGAAGGTTAACAGAGCAAACTAGCTTCTCATTAAGCAATTAATATACATATTGTCTTATGACATTGGTTGCTAACCCCACAACACATCAACACTCTCCCCTTCTCTACATTAGGTTCCTCATTACCAGCTTTCTTGTCCCCTCCTACCTTCTCATCCTTGCCCCTGGGCTGGTGTGCCCATTTAGTTTTGTTTTATGGGCCTGTCTAATCTTGGTTGAAGGGTGAACCTCAGGAGTGACTTCATTACTGAGCTAAAAGGGTGTCCTGGGGATATACTCTCGGGGTTTCTTCAGTATCTGTCAGGCCAGTAAGTCTGAGTATTTTTTTTTTTTTTTGGTGAGTTAGAATTTTGTTCTACATTCTTCTCCAGCTCTGTCCGGGACCAATTGTGATCCCTGTCAGAGCAGTTGGTAGTGGTAGCCGGGCACCATCTAGTTGTGCTGGACTCAGTCTGGTGGAAGCTGTGTTACTTGTGGTCCATTAGTCCTTTGGACTAATCTTTCCCTTGTGTCTTTGGTTTTCTTTATTCTCCCTTGCTCCAGACGGGGTGAGATGAGTAGAGTATCTTAGATGGCCACTCAAGCTTGTAAGACCCCAGATGCTAAACACCAAAGTAGAATGCAGAACATTTTCTTTATAAACTATATTATACCAGCTAGATGATCCCCGAGACCCTGGTCCCTAAAGCCCTCAGTCCAGTAAATTGGGCCCTCAGGGAGTTTGGATGTGTCTCTGGAGCTTCCATGACCTTTCCTTGTACAAGTTGTGCTGGATTTCCCAGTATTGTGTACTGTTTTACTCTTCACCAAAGTTACCACTTATCTATTGTCTATTTAGTGTTTTTCTCACCCCACCCCTCCCCTTCCTCGTAACCATCAAAGATTGTTTCTTTTTATGTGTAAATCTTTTCATGAGTTTTTACAGTAGAGGTCTCATACAATATTTGTCTTTTTGTGATTGACTTATTTCACTAAGCATGATACCCTCCAGATTCACCCATGTTGTGAGATGCTTTGCAGATTCATCATTGTTCTTTATTGTTGTGTAGTATTCCATTGTGTGTATGTACCATAGTTTGTTTATCCATTCATCTATTGACAGGCATCTAGGTTGTTTCCATCTTTCTGCTATTGTGAACAATGCTGCAATTAACATAGGTGTACATATGTCTATTTGTGTGACGGCTCTTATTTCTCTAGGATATATTCCTAGGAGTGGGATTGCTGGCTAATATGGTATTTCTAGCTTTTTAAGGAAGTGCCATATCTTTTTCCAAAATAGTTGTACCATTTTACATTCTTACCAGCAGTGCATAAGGGTTCCAATCTCCCCGCAGTCTCTCCAACGTTTATGATTTTCTGTTTTTTTGATTCGTGCCAGTAATGTTGGGGTGAGATGGTATCTCATTGGGATTTTGATTTGCATTTCTCTAATGGCTAGTGATCTTGAGCATTTCCTCATGTATCTGTTAGCCAGTTTAATGTCTTCTTTGGTGAAGTGTCTGTTCATATCCTTTGACTGTTTTTTAAATTGAATTATTTGTCTTTTTGTTGTAGAGGTGTTGGATTTTCCTACAGATTTTAGAGATTAGAACAACAATAGACAAGAAGTATTTCCTTGTCTGTAGGTTCTCTTTTTACTCTTTTGGTGAAATTTTTTAATGAGTATAAGTATTTAATTTTTAGAAGATCCCAGTTATCTAGCTTATCTTCTGGTGTTTGTGTATTGTTAGTTATGGGTTATATCCTGTTAATACCATGTATTAGGGCCTCTAGTGTTGACCCTATTTTTTCTTCTACGATCTTTATAGTTTTTGGTTTTATATTTAGGTCTTTTATCCACTTAGAATTAGTTTTTGTGTATAGTGTGAGGTATGGGTTCTGTTTCATTTTTTCACAGATGAGCATCCAGTTTTGCCAGCACCATTTATTAAAAAGACTGTCTTTTCCCCATTTGATGGACTTTGGGCCCCTGTCGAAGATCAGGTGACCGTAGGTGGATGGATTTATATCTGGGTTCTCAATTCTGTTCCATTGGTCAACATATCTGCCGTTGTACTAACAGCAGGCTGTTTTGACTACCATTGGTGTATAGTATGTTCTGAGGTCAGGTAGTGTGAGCCCTCCAACTTTATTCTTCTTCTTCGGTAGCGCTTTACTTATTCGGGGCTTCTTCCCTTTCCATGTAAAGTTAATGATTAGTTTTTCCATCTCTTTGAAAAATGTTGTTGGTATTTGGATCGGGATTGCATTGTATTTGTAAATTGCTTTTGGTAGAATTGTCATTTTCACAATGTTGAGTCTACCTATCCATGAGCATGGTATGTTTTTCCATTTATGTAGGTCTGTTTCGGTTTCTTTCAGTAGTGTTTTGTAGTTTTCTTTGTATAGGTCTTTTACATCCCTGGTTAGATTTATTCCTAAGTATTTTTTTTTTATTAGAGGCTATTATAAACGGTACTATTTTCCTGATTTCCTTTTCATTGTTCGCTTTATTGTATAGGAATCCAACTGATTTTTACATGTTTATCTTATAACTTGCGACTCTGCTGAATCTTTCTATTCCCATAGTTTTCTCATGGAGTCTTTTGGATTTTCTAGGTATAGTATCATATCATCTGCAAATAGGGATAATTTTACTTCTCTCTTACCAATTTGGATGCACTTTATTTATTTTCTTGACTCGTTGCTCTAGCTAAGACTTCCAGCACAATTATTTTGAAAAAGAGTGGTGATAAAGGACATCCTGTTCCTATTCTCAAGGGGAATGTTTTCAGCCTATCTCCATTAAGAATGATGTTGGCTGTTGGTTTTGTACAGATGCCCTTTATAATGTTGAGGAATTTCCCTTCTACACCTATTTTATTGATAGTTTTTATCAGGAATGGGTGTTGGACTTTGTCAAATGCCTTTTCTGCATTGATTGAAATGATCATGTGATTCTTTTATTTATGTGGTGGATTACATTGATTGGTTTTCTAATGTTGAACCATCCTTGCATACTTGGTATGACTGCGATTTGTTCATGGTGTATTATGTTTTTGATATGACGCTGAATTTTTCTGGCTAGAGTTTTGTTGAGAATTTCTGCATTTATATTCATGATAGGTATTGGTCTGTAATATTCTTTTTTGTGGTGTCTTTGCCTCGTTTTGGTAACAGGATTATGCTGGCTTCATTGAATGAATTTGGAAGTATCTCTTCCTTTTCTATGTGCTGAAATAGTTTGAATAGTACTGGTATAAGCTCTTCTTTGAATGATTGGTAGAATTCTCCAGTGAAACCATTTGGGCCAGGACTTTCTTTTGTTGGGAGTTTTTTTTTTATTACCCTTTCAATCTCTTCTCTTGTAATGAGTCTGTTCAGATTTTTAACTTCAGTTTGTGTTAATTTGGGTAGGTAGTGTGTTTCTAGAAATTAGTCCATTTCCTCTAGGTTTTCAAATTTGTTGGAGTAGTTTTTCATAGTACTCTGTTATGATCCTTTTTATTTCAGTTGGGCCTGTTGTACTGTCCCCTATTTCATTTCTTATTTGGGTTATTTGAGTCGTCTCCTGTTTTTATTTTGTCAATTGTGTCAATGATTTGTCAATTTTGTTGATCCTTTCAAAGAACCAACTTTTAGTTTTGGTTTTTTCTGTTGTTTTTCTATTCTCTATTTCATTTATTTCTGCTCTGATCTTTATTATTTCCTTTCATTTTTATTTGTTCTTTTCTCTGATTTTTCCACAAAATGGTATCTAAGGATTTGTCTTCAATTTCACTGGTCCTGTCTTTAATTGTTTCAAACTTGCTCCTCAAAGCTTCTGTGATGCTGTCCATTTCTGCAATCTTGTTGTTTATCTTTTGGATTTCTAATTGTTGTTTCTGTACAATTTCTAATTGTGTGTTTATTTTGACATTTTGTTCCTGTATTATTTTCCTGAACTTTTCCATTGTTTTGTCTGTCTTTTCCATGATTTTTTCTGTATTCTCCATGATTTTGACTATTTTTTCCTTATTTTTTTCTTCTTTCTCTGTCATCTCTGGATAGCCCTGAATATTAGAGTTTTTAATTCCCTATCAGGTAGTTCCAGTGCCTTTTCTTCTACTAGAATGTCATCTGGTGTTTTATTTTGGATGCCTATCAGAACCTGTTTTTTAAAATATGTTTTGATATTTTCTGCTGTCTTCAGGACATGCAGTGATTACTTTCTTCATTTATTTGTTGTAGATTTGTTTGTTTCATCCTGATTTTTTGTTTTATTTGGTTGTGCGTGGGCAGGCAGGCTGGGTATTCTTTGTTGTTGGCTTGTCTGTGGGCACGATACTTCTCATCACCTTCTCTAATGGGCAGGGCCAGTCGCTCCACTGTGCTACAGTAGAGCAGTTTCAGTGGAGAGAGAGGGGCGGGAATAGGTCGTTTGTGACATGTACTGGGGCCAACAGGGCAGGGCCAGGGGATAGTGCAGGGCAGGGTCCAGTGGTCCACGCCTGTGCTGCTTGTGGGTACAGTGCTCAGCGCACAGTGTGGATAGGCAGGAGGGAATGGGAAGATGGATGTGTGGAACTAAGTGGGTATGGGGAAGAAGAGAAAGAGGAGAGAGAAACAGAAGCCAAAACAAAGCAAGCAAACAAACAAACAAAAAAAAGGTGCTGTGGGAGCCTGCCATTGGAGTGGTGCAGATCTGTGGAAGCTGTGTGTTGGCGGCTTTCTAGCCGGGTGGTGTGGCACAGCCCATCAAGAAGGGGAAGAGTTGGAATGTGCAGCTAGGTGGCTGGGAGAAAGTAAAGGAAGGAAGGGAGAGAAAGCTATGAAACCGGAGAAAAAGAGAGAGAGAAAGACACATGTTGCCAGGTGTTTGGGAGAAAGTAACAGAAGGAAGGTAGAGAGAGATGAGAAACTCAGAAAAAAAAGAAGGAAAGAAAAAAACCAAAAAATGTCTCAAGGGAGCCCACTGGGCACAGCTCCCCAGCCAAATGGCACTGCACAGCTTGTCAAGAAGGAGTGGAGATGGCACACGGCACCAGGTGTTCAGGGGAAGGGGAAGGAAGGAAGGGAGAGAGAAACAAGAAACCGAGAAAAGAGAAAAGAGAAGGGAAAAAAAAAAAAAAAGCCCTGAGGGAGCTCACCAGCTTGGCAGTGTGCACCAGGGAGGTGGTTCCCCGGCTGAGCGGCACTGGTCAGCCCATCAAGAAGGAGCAGAGATGGCCGATGGTGCCAGGTGTTCATGAGAAAGGAAAGGAAGTTAGAGAGAGAGAGGAAACCAAAAGAAGCCAAAAAAGGGACAACAACAACAAAAAAATAGCACTGAAGGGTCTGGCTGGTGGGGGCAGGGCAAGTCCAAGTGGCAAGGAGCTGCATCTCCCCAGCTGAGGGACTACAGCCAGCCAGAAAGTGGCAGAGACAGAGCAGAGGGAAGAAGGGTGGGGGATGGGAAAGCATGTACCCCAGATTACTGGGTGCTCTCTCTCCTGCTGGGAGCTCTATGAAGCTGCCTTCCCGTGCTCCCTGTCCACTGTTCTTGGTGACTAAGGGGTCCAAGATGGCAAACCCGTGCCATGTTAGCTGATAGGTGACCTCCACTTTGTAGCTCTCCTTGTTCTCTGGTCTCTGTCAGCTTCTTATTCCATTTGGTGCTTGGATGAGTTCTTTATCCCTTCATTTGACACTTAGGGTTCCAGGATTGACATTTGTATCTGGTCTTGCTTAGTTTTTCGGGTCTTTGATGTGGAGCGATGGCGTGGTGCTTTGCTCTATGATGCCATGTTGGCTCTGCACTTCCTTTTAATTCTTAACCACATCCTCTCTCTCTAATTGGTAATTATAACCTTCTTTATGTTACAGAGTTATATAAGCATCCTTCCTTTAAGGCCAGTGCCTTTCTCTTGCAAAGATATCAGTTAAGGTGTAACACAAACTTATTAGACCATCTCCCTCTGCATCATTGCCTGCTCTAGAAATAGAAGAGAAAATTTATTTACCAGCTTCCATTCCCCAATATCCACAGTTGGCACCACAGTAGTTAACTTCCTCTCATTTAAGGGTCTTCCCCTGCCCCCACCTTCCATATCAGAGAAGCTCCAGGGCATAAGGTGACAGAATTGCAGTGTAGCTAAGGCAAAGTGCTATCAGGTTATGCGAGTACAAAGCTCTTTACTGGAGGAATGGCTGGAGTAAAAGCTGGACCCAGAGGATGTGAGACAGCACACGAGATGTGTTCAGTATAAGAAGGGAGACTGGAAAATATTATTAACCAAATAAATAAGTCATTATAAATCGTAAGTGGTATGAAAGTCTGTGGACTGTGTGGGATGTTTGTAGGAAACAAAAGTGAGCATTCTGGCTAATTTCCTCTGAAGAAAATGGGGTTTTTTAGTTTGGACACAGAATGTATACAATACAATAGGATACACATAGAGCCGGGCATGTTTCCTCCAGTTCAATGGCTGTTTGGTAGTCCTTGGGACCCCCTTCTTGATATCCCTGCACAGCTGCCTTTAGTCCCAGTTTGTTGATCTCTGAGAATGTGGTCAAGCGGGATAAGAGAGATGGTTACATGATCAGATGAATGTCTCTGTCTTTATCACACTATTTGTGTTCTAGTACAGAGGCTTGTCTACTCATCAGAGTCAAAGACAGGATGCTTGTTGTTCTTTTAGGGACCCTACAAAGAGTGTCTCTTACCTTTTCTTGACTTATAAATTTTGGTCCAATTGAGATGAGAAAAAAAAATTAGACGAGAAAAAAACTATTGCCTTTACTAATAATAAAGTTGATATTAAATATTATGATTTATACCTGTGGGCAGGTGAGTTTACTAATACTGAACCTCAGAATTAGGCAGACATACCAGGACCAGGTGGAGTCCCTGGGTGGCACAGATGGTTAAGCACTGGGCTACTAAGCAAAAGGTTGGTGGTTTGAACCCACCCAGAGGTACCTAGGAAGAAAGGCCTGGTGATATGCTTCTGAAAAGTCACAGCCATGAAAAAACCTTATGGAGCATGGTTCTACTCTGTACACATGGGTTCGCCATGAGTCAGATTCAACTTGATGGCAAGTGGTTTGGTGTCTTTTTGTTTACCAGTACTGGGTAATGTTCATTCTGTTACACATAAGGTTGCCATGAGTCAGAGGCGACTTGATGGCAACTTGAACAACAACCTACTCAGTCACAAGCTATATTGGGTAATCTCAGACTCCCCTCATGGAATAAGCAACTTTCACCCATGGTAGAGAGCAGAGCAGATCACCTGCTATTAATGGGCAGGTGGCTCCAACAGTAAAGTGAAAGGAAGATGCTGCATTATGCAAACCCAGTTTGTAATTAAAAACTTATCAATCTGGACAGGTTAATCATCCTCTCAGAAGGATAGTTAAATTTGCAATACATCTCCTTCTTCATAGGTAGATACATCATGAGGGGATAGAAGCAAGTTTACAGGTAGAAGACCTGTTTTTCCAGAGCAGTATAACCTGCAGCTCGACCTGTAGAACCTTCTTGTGGTCTGCTCTTAGTGAATAGGTTTGGTGACAGACCCTTTACCGTCTTACCACGACTCTTTCTGTTGCTGTAGATTTTGACTCCCTTAGGTCGGTATTGGAGCCCTCGTGGCACAGTGGTTAAGCGCTATGGCTGCTAATCAAAAGGTTGGCAACTCGAATCCAGCAGGTGCTCCTTGGAAACCCTATGGGGCAGTTCTACTCTGTCTGTAGGGTTGCTATGAGTCGGAATCAACTCAACAGCAACGGGTTTGGTTTCTTTTTTTTTTTTTGATTAGGTCAGTATTGAGATTGATAAAGAAGGATGACAAGGAAACTAACATTTATAGAGAAAGTACTTTTATACCCATTTATTTACTGGATGAAGAAAAAGCCTAAAAATGTTAAATTACGTAATATATTCCAATGATGCTAAGGAACATATTTTATCACATTTTAACATCTTTGAAATAATAAGATAGCTTACCACTGATGGAGGCTTCGTTCTCCCTTTCTTAATGATACGTAAAATAATGATGAGTCTTATAAACCATAAGATCTTAGATTCAATAAAGAAAGAAATGATGAGTTGGGAGTTTAATATCTGGGTAGGATGATTTCAAAAGCTATTTTTTTCTGTCCAACAACAATTCTTTCCCTGGATACACAGGCAATTAAGGAAACACGTGTTTTATATTTTATGCAAATAATTTCCTCTCTTCCTGACTTCATTTCATGCATTGACATGCAGTTTGGGGTTTTGTGTTTTTGCTTGACCACATCTGTATAAAATTATCCTCCTATGGAGCCAAATCCTTTCTTTCCCTGTGAACTGAGACTTTTTAGTGAATTCTATGAAGCGAACTCATGAAACATGTTTATTATCACAAGTTGAACTAATCGTGACTGAATGTTCTAGCAGCTGGGTCTTGTTAGAAGCATAAACTGCAGCTGTTCACTTTGATTTATGTAATGTCTATTGAAGTGGAATCTGAGGGAAAAGGCTTGGGAACTTTTCTATTGCTTAAGATGACTTCTTGTTGCAGTTGAGAAATGTGGGAAATAATTGAAGCAACTGTTTTGTAGTTAGTTTCTTAAACAATACTTTTCTGAATTTTTTTTTAAATTCAGTGAATTGTGCTTTGCACAAGGTGTAAGCTAAGTGCTTCAGAGAAAGAGACATGGTACCTGCAGTTAAAAATCTAGTGAGATATTTAAAAGGAAACAGCTAAGTGCACTAACAACAAATATATAGCAGAGTAAGAGAGGGTCCAAGAGGTGATATGGGATTTTGAAGGAGGAAGAGATCACCTAGGTAGGAAGCAATGAGGAAAGGCATCATGGGAGCAATGTCAGAGCTTTGAAAGCTTGGATACAATTTTGTCAGGGAATGATGGAATTGAGACATCTGTATCCAATATTTGCAGGCTAGTTAAACTCCCACAGAAAACAACTAAAAATGTAGATAAAATATATACTTTTTAATGCTTTAAAAATTTAAGAGCTGGCAAATTAAAGAATTATTTGGCCAAGACTGGAGGAAAATCAGAAACTCAGATAAATAAGTGGAGCATGAAAGCCAGTTTTGTCCCTAAGGGCCTTTGCTAATCCCAGAAAATCATAACTTTAATTTTGAATCCTCATACGCAATGGCCAGTCTAACAGGAGATGATGTCAATGAATTCATAGCCCAGGGCTGCATAGGCAGAATAAGGAAGAACCACATGCAAACCAACTCTCAACCATTAAATGCGAAATCCAGGTAACATCAATCTTTGAATTTTAAGGTTTAAGGTGGCCCTGGACTGGTAGGGCTTTGGAACACTAAAAAACACAAACCAATTTGGAGAAAGATAGCTTATTCTAGTTCCCAAGTTGTTTCTCAAAGTAGTTTTTCAATTTCATTGAGCAGCATCTAGACATCCACCATCATCCAATTCAATAACTGTATTTGCTGCCAGTAAGAATAACACACTGCATTTATGCAAAAAGTGAACGTGTGTAAGAGAGAGTCTGCGTGTGTTGGTAATATTATAAATTGAAAGTTTGTCGCTATTACTTCTCTCTCTTTTTTTTAAGCTGGTAACTTTGATAACAACATTGGCAACATCTGCCTACTTTGCAGTTTCCTAAAATTAAGAGAAAAGTTCAAGATGTTACACATAGTACACAAATTTCTTGCCACAGAATAAAATAATTTCTTTCATTCTAGTAGTATTGAGCATTGAGCTACTTCAAATAATTGTACCTTCAAAATATACTAATCATGGGTCAATGTTCTTTGAAAAATTTAAATAAAAAAAAAGAATTTATCATCTCTATCTGCGGCCAGGACCTAGGTAAACTTATCTAGTACCATGGCTTTCAGTACCACCTGTGGTATGCAGATGATGTTCTAGTTGATATCTCCACCTGTCCACTGAACATCGGGCTCATATATGTAACTGCTCAACATCTCCACTTGAATGTCTAGCAAACATCTCAAATATCACATGTCCAAAACAGAACTCTAGATTACCCTCTCTTTTTTAAAAAAAAAAATTTTTATTGTTATACTTTAAATGAATGTTTACAGAACAAACTAGCTTCTCATTAAACAATTGGTACACATATTTTTTTGTGGCTTTGGTTGCCAACATCATGACATGTCAACACTCACCCTTCTCTACCTTGGGTCCCTATTACCAGCTTTTCTGTCCCCTCCTGACTTCTAGTCCTTACCCCTGGGCTGGTGTGCCTCTTTAGTCTCGTTTTGTCCAATGGGTCTGTCTAATCTTTGGCTAAAAGGTGAACCTCCAGAGTGACTTCGTTACTGAGCTAAAAGAGTGTCCGGGGGCCATACTCTCAGGGTTTCTCCAGTCTCTGTAAGGCCAGTAAGTCTGGTCTTCTTTTTTGTGAGTTAGAATTTTGTTCTACATTTTTCTCCAGCTCTGTCGGGGACCCTCCACTGTGATCCTTGTCAGTGGGGTGTCAGCAGTGGCAGCCGGGCACCATCCAGCTATACTGGACTCAGTCTGGTGGAGGCCATGGTAGTTGTGGTCCACCAGTCCCCCAGACCAATCTTTCCCCTATGTCCTGTCCTTCTTCATTCTCCCTTGTTCCCGATGGGGTGAGATCAGTAGAGTATCTTAGAAGGCCGCTCACAAGCTTTTAAGACCCCAGACGCTACTCACCAAAGTAGAATGTAGAACATTTTCTTTATAAACTTACGCCAATCGAGCTAGATGTTCCTCGAGACTGAGGTCCCCACAGCCCTCAGCCCAGTAACTCAGTTCCTCAGGGAGTTTGGATTTGTCCATGGAGCTTCCATGACCTCACCCTGAACAAGTCGTTCTGGCTTCTCCAGTATTGTGTACTATCTTACCCTTCATCAAAGTTACCACTTATGTATTGTTTCTTTAGTGTTTTCCCACCCCCACCTCTTCCCTCCCTCATAACCATCAAAGATTGTTTCTTTGTATGTAAACCTTCTCAAGAGTTTTTATAGTAGTGGTCTTGTACAATATTTGTCCTTTTGTGACTGACTTATTTCACTCAGCGTAATGCCCTTCAGATTCATCCCTGTTGTGAGACGCTTCGCAGATTCATCATTGTTCTTTATTGTTGTGTAGTACTCCATTGTGTGTATGTGTCATAGTTTGTTTATCCATTCATCCTTTGATGGGCATCTAGGTTGTTTCCATCTTTTTGCTATTGTGAACAATGCTGCAATGAACATAGGTGTGCATATTAGATCACCCTCTCTTATGTATTGAATTGTGTCCCCAAAAATCTGTGTTGTAAATTCTAAACCCTATACCTGTAGATAAGGAATCCTGGTGGCACAATGGTTAAGTGCTTGACTACTAACCGAAATAAAGGTTGATAATTTGAACCTACCCAGTGGCTCCTCAGGAGAAAGATCTGGAAATGTGTTCCCATAAAGAATACAGACTAGAAAATCCTATGGGGCAGTTTTACTCTGTCAGATGGGATCACTATGAGTCAAAATTGGCTTCTCAGCACCCAACAACAACATACATGCAATGTAATCCCATTTGAGAAAAGGGCTTTCTTTGTTATGTTAATAAGGTCATATCAGTGTAGGGTACGTTTTAAGCCAATCTCTTTTGCGATATAAAAGAGTAGATTGAGGCCAGAAGCAAGGGAGCACTGATGGGGGACGGCAGATACTACATCACAGGAAGATTGCCAAGGAACCGAGGAACAGAAGCTAAAAAGAGACAAGGACCTTCCCCCAGAGCCAACAGAGAGAGAAAGATTTCCCGTATAACTAGTGGCCCAAATTCAGACTTCTAGCCTCCTAAACTATGAGAAAATAAATTGCTCTTTGTTAAAGCCACCCACTTGTGGTATTTCTATTATAGCTGCATTAGGAAACTAAGACACACTCCAACACAAACCTGTTTATCCTCCAGTCATCTTCATTTCAGTAGTAGAATACATCATTCAAGTACTTCTCATTCCCTCTACCATGACCCTCTTAGTCCAAGCCACCAACAGTGACGTGAACTACTGGAATAGCCACCAAACTTCTGTTTTTGCCTCCACTCTTATTCTTCACCCTCACTGTCTATTCTCTACACTTGTAGCAAGAGTGATATTTTAAAATGAAACAAAGCATCCCACTCTCCTCCACTCAATCCCCCAATGGCCTCCCATTACACAAAGAAGAACGTCCAGTGTCTTTTCCATGGCTGCAAGGTCCATTACTCTCTAGCCCCTGGTTACCCCTTCAGCTTTATTTCTGAGGCCTTTCCCCTCATTTATTCCACTATTTCCACACTTTATTCCTTATTCTTCCTAGAACTTGACGCCCATCATCTCATTTCAGGAACTTTCCTCTTGCTCTTCCATCTGCCTGGAATGTTTTTCCACACTATATTCACATGACTTGTTCCCACATTTTATTTGGTTTTCTGCTCAGATGTTCCCTCTTCAAAAAAGTCTTTCTGGAACATCCTAATAATTTACTTGAGTTATCTTATATTTCTTCCACAGTTTCTAGAAAAAGATCAGGAAAATGGTAGGCACTCAATGTATATCTGTTGAATTATTAAATGAATAAATTAATGTATACAATTGTACCAGGCACTTGTTGTTGTGTGGTGTCCAGTCAATTCTGACTCATAGTGACCCTCTAGGACAGAGTAGCACTGTTCCATAGCACTTCCTAGGCTGTAATCTTTATGGAAGCAGACTGCCACATCTTCCTCGCTCAGAGCAGATGGGTTGGAACCGCTGACCTTTCAGTTAGCAGTTAAGCATTTAACTAGTGTGTCACCAGGGCCCCTACCAGACACTAAGGTATGTTGAATGGAATTTTCACTTACTAGTGGGCTTCAAACTGGCTTGGTACAAAACAATGAAACATTTTATTTTCTCTATTTTCTAAAATCTGACTTTGGAAACTAGTTAAAAATTAGAACAGTTATTTGTTCATTTCACATAATGAGATTATTAAATCTTTACATCCTATTGTGTCACTGCTCATGGGGATGTTAACAGCATCTACCTCATAAGATTGTTGTGGAGATTAAATAAGTTCATATAAAACTTGTTTTAAAAAGTTCCTGACATATAAATGAAAAACAAACAAACAAACAAACAAACAAAAAACAAATCCACTGCTGTAGAGTCAATTCTGACTCATAATGATCCTATAGGATAGAGTAGAACCATTCCATAGTCTTCAAGTCTGTAAATATTTACAGAAGCAGACTCCCACATCCTTCTCCCACAGAGCTGCTGGTGGGTTCAGGTGTGTAGCAGCAAGCTCTTTAACCACTGCACCATCAGGGCTCCTTCTTGGTGTATCATAAGTACAAAATAAATATCATCTATTACCGCTGATATTACCAAGTTACTCTAAATTTATAGTTTCTATGTTTATTTTAACCATCTAATGGATTACTCTCACTTTCTGTATCTGGCATATGAAAGCACCCATTAAATGTTATTGTACTATGTGCTATATCTGATATAGGCTATTCTGTCTTCATTTTGACATTTTTGGGTGGCTCAAATGGTTAAGCACTCAGCTTATGGAAAAGCTGGGTATTTTAGTCCTCCCAGAGGCACCTTGGAAGAAAAGCAGCCTGGTGATCTCCTTTAGATAAATCAGCCTTTGAAAACCCTGTACAGCACAGTTCTACTCTGACACACATGGGGTTGCTATAAGTTGGAATAGACGGGGGGACAAATGGTTTGGTTTTGGTCCTCACTTTGCCTGGACCTGCAGGACTGCAAAAATGACTACATAAGCAGAAGCCATAAAAAATGATCTTAATAATTAATGGGAAAAATTATAATAGTTTCATTACCTTTAAAATTTTTGTCAAAACATTAAACTCCCTCGTTGTTTATGAATGTGTAGAGTAACGAAAAAATAGAAAAACTAAAATCTATTTAGTACGTTGTAGTTTTAAACATTATAAACATTCAGAAGGAAAGTTTTATTTATTTGTAAAGAAAGTATCAAGAGTAGTTTGAACAATGCTTGTCTTCTCATTGTATATGCTGGAGAACGAACATCTTTTCTATGCCTCGGTGAATGATCATTCTCCTTCTAAATTTGAATCAGCTTTTAAAATTTTAGTCTTTGTACTTTCAGTGTCATGGAATACCTCCAAGTGTTTCTGGAATGTAATTTTTTTGTTGTTAGCATCACTTCCTGTAGGATATCTTCATCCTTTTCATCACAATCACTTTCCTCATTTGTGGTAACTTCTCCTTCACTAAATGCCTCTGGCTACAGAGCTAAAGTCTTTCTAACAGTAGCAGTGTCAACATTCCCAAGGTCATTATTTCTCCTGTAACTCCATTTCTGTTCAATTTCATGTTGAGATTTATCACTTTTCATCTCTTTGCTGCACTTCTTTCTTTTTTTTTTTTTTTGGCCAATTCCTTCTTTTAATCATTTACTTTTGTACAATATCATGTGGATTTCTCGCTGGGAGAACAAGGAGGCAGCACAATACAGTCTATGCTCTCTTTGTGTAAATGTAATGCCAGATATGCTATAGAGAAATGACACGATTGATCAGTGATTCTGATGTTGTTAGGTGCCATCAAGATGTTTCTGACTCAGAGCGACCCTACATACAATGCTGCCCGGTCCTGTGCCATCCTCACAATCATTGCTATGCTTGAGCCCATTGTTATAGCCATTGTGTCAATCCATCTCATTGGCAATCTTCTCTTTTTCACTGACCCTCTACTTCACCAAGCACGATGTCCTTCTCCAGGGACCGGTCCCTCCTGATAACATATCCAAAGTATATGAGAAAAAGCCTAGCCATCCTTGCTTCTAAGAAGCATTCTGGAAGTACTTCTTCCAAGATAGATTTGTTCATTCTTCTGGCAGTCCATGGGCTATTCAATACTCTTCGCCAACACCATAATTCAGAGGTGTCAATTCTTCTTCAGTCTCCCTTATTCATTTTTCAGCTTTTGCACGCATATGAGATGACTGAAACTACCAAGGCTTGGGTCAGGTGCACCTTAGTTCTCGAAGTTATATCTTTGCTTTTTAACACTATAAAGAGGTCTTTTACAGCAGATTTGCCCAGTGCAAGGGGTCCTTTGATTTCTTGACTGCTGCTTCCATGGGTGTT
The DNA here is from genome assembly GCA_030035585.1 of Dugong dugon. NCBI lineage: Eukaryota > Metazoa > Chordata > Mammalia > Sirenia > Dugongidae > Dugong > Dugong dugon. The sequence continues at coordinate 53,943,507 of CM057463.1, forward strand.
GATTATAAGTCCAAGTAAAATGAAATCCTTGACAACTTCAACATTTTCTCCATTTATCATGATGTTGCTTACTTGAACAGTTCTGAGAACTTTTGTTTTCTTTATATTGAGGTGCAAACCATACTGAAGGCTGTAGCCTTTGGACTTCATCAGTAAGAACTTCAAGTCCTCTTCACTTTCAGCAAGTAAGGTTGTGTCATCTGCATATTGCAGGTTGTTAATGCATCTTCTTCCAATCCTGATGCCACGTTCTTCTTCATATAGTCCAGGTTCTTGGATTATTTCCTCAGCATACAGATCGAATAAGTATGGTGAAAGGATACAACCCTGATGCACACCTTTCCTGACTTTAAACCACGGAATATCCCCTTGTTCTATTCCAGTGACTGCCTCTTGATCTACCTACAGGTTCTTCATGAGCACAGTGAAGTGTTCCGGAATTCCCATTTTTCACAATGTTATCTATAATTTGTTATGATCCTTACAGTTGAATGCCTGTTCATAGTCAATAAAACACTGGTAAACATCTTCCTGGTATTTTCTGCTTTCAGCCATGAGCCATCTGACATCAGCAATGATATCCCTCTTCCCACATCTTCTCTGAAGCCTGCTTGAGTTTCTGTCAGTTCCCTGTCAATGTACTGTTGCAACTGCTTTTGAATGATCTTCAGCAAAATTTTACTTGTGTATGATATTAATATTGTTTGATAATTTCAGCATTCTCTTGTATTGTCTTTCTTTGGAATGTAAACAAAAATGGATCTCTTCCAGCAAGTTGGCCAAGTAGCTGTCTTCCAAATTTCTTGGCATAGATGAATGAGCACCTCCAGCGCTGCATCCCTTTGTTGAAACATCTCATTTGGTATTCCATCACATCCTGGAGCCTTGTTTTTCGCCAATGTCTTAAGTGCAGCTTGGATTTCTTCCTTCAGTACCATTGGTTCTTGGTCATATGCTACCTCCTAAAATGGTCGAATGTCAACCAGTTCTTTTTGGTACAGTCACTCTGTGTATTCCCTCTTCTTTTGATGCTTCCTGTGTCGTTTGGTATTTTCCTAGTAGATCCTTCAATATTGCAACTCGAGGCTTGAATTTTTTCTTCAGTTCTTCCAGCTTGAGAGATGCAGAGCACATTCTTCCCTTTTGGTTTTCTAACTCCAGGTCTTTGCACATTGCATTATTTCAGAGTCTCTTCTGACATCCATTTTGGTCTTTTCTTTCTTTCCTGTTTTTTTAATGACTTCTCATTTCTTCATGTATGATGTCTTTGATGTCGTTCCACAACTCACCTGGTCTTCGATCATTAGTGTTCAGTGTGCCAAATCTATTGTTGAGATGGCCTCTAAATTAAAGGAGGATATAACTTTTAAAAAGAACAACCAAGAAACACACAGACAAAGCAATAGAGGAACTTAGGAAGGTTATACAAGAGCAAAATGACAAATTTAACAGGCTGCAAGAATCCATAAAGAGACAGCAAATAGAAATCCAAAAGATTAACAATAAAATTTCAGAATTAGACAACTCAGTAGAAAGTCATAGGAGCCGAATTGAGGCAATGGGTGTCAGAATTAGTGAGACTGAAGATAAAGCACTTGACACGAACTTATATGAGGAAAAATCAGACAAAAGAGTTTTAAAAAATGAAGAAACACTATGAATTATGTGGGACTCTATCAAGAGGAATAACCTACAAGTGATTGGAGTACCAGAACAGAGGGGGATAACAGAAAATACAGAGAGAATTGTTGAAGATTTGTTGGCAGTAAACTTCCCTGATATCATGAAAGATGAGAAGATATCTATCTAAGATGTTCATTGAACCCCACACAAGGTAGATCCCAAAAGAAAGTCACCAAGACGTATTATAATCAAACTTGCTGAAACCAAAGATAAAGAGAGAATTTTAAGAGCAGCTAGGGATAAATGAAAGGTTGTCTACAAAGGAGAGTCAGTGAGACTAAGCTCATACTACTCAGCAGAAACCATGCAGGCAAGAAGGCAATGGGATGACATATATAAAGCCTTGAAGGAAAAAAATTGCCAGCCAAGAATTATATATCCAGCAAAAGTAAATTAATAGATAAATTCCTTAAACACTGCTTAGGTTGAGTCTTCCCAGCGTTTCATGAACAGACCTGCTCTGTTTTTTGGTCATATCACCACTCTCCCCCCAGGGGGTCCCAAACATCTCTTCAGGCAGAAGACAGATGGCATCAGTTCTTCTCTGCTGGCTTCATCCTTGATATTCCCTCTTTCTTTTCTCTTCTAGGACAACCACCTACACCTCCCTCCCCCCCCCCCCAAAAAAAAAAAAGCTACACACATATATATCACACACATGCATAATCAGTTAATGCAAGATGGGAGTTGTCAGCTCACAAGTTACAGAAATAGATTTATAGACTTAAAAGCCCAGATGGGCCTTGTATAGAAAACCCTGCTGCTTAAAAGATGGAGGCGTCTTTCTTAGTCCTCCTAGAAATATGATGACATTACATACATTCATGTGAAAACAGAATCTTGAAATGAGGAAAGTAGTCACCTAAAATGTTGGCAGCCACCCATTTTGGGTATACGGTGGGGAGGAAGTACAGACAGCATACCAGTGATTGTGGAGATAGTGCAGGACAGGGTAACATTTCGTTCTTTTGTACATGGGGTCACCATGAGTCAGAGCCTACTCAACAGCAACTAAGAATGTCTCTGATAGTGATAAGAATAGCAAAATGCAAAAGAGTTTAAATCATCTCTAGTCAATGCTTCAAAGATATTTGGTAAGATCCAACTTTCATTACAGATTTGAAAACACTTATTAAATACATGATTAGACACCTACTATTAGGGGCTTATAAGGGATCTAACAAGTCATCCAAATCCTGAACAAATTGAGGAAAAAATTACAGAATGGCATATGGATGCCAAAATATTGTAATTACATTTAAGGAAGACTTTAGAAGATATTACTTGGTAGAAAAATCAAATGGAAATGAAAATTGAATATCAGAAGTAGATAACCTTACTCACCAAGCCTTTAGTAATGCTGGACCAGGAGATTCCTTCTCTCTGTGGGCAGCTTGCTTCCAAAGGACAAAGAAAGAAAACAAAGCAGTATCAAGGATGATTGATGTATTCTTACTGAAAAAGGTAAGTCCACTGAGAGAACAGAGGGATAGATTTGCCTCTACTAAGTATTTTCCCCTATAGATAAATTTTAATTACTATTTTTTAAATGATAACTTCAGCAAAAACCAGCATCATGCTTAATGGTGAAACACTCGGAGTCTTATTAAAAGGATAGATATGATTAAGAATGATTATGATGCTGATATTGTTCTGAAAATACTAACAATTCAATTAGAGAAAAGAAGGAAACAAGATATAAAAACAGAACAGAGGAAATACATTTAAGAGTTACCCCCCCCCAAAAAAACCCAGAAAACCGATTGCCGCTGAGTCGGTTCTGACTCATAGCGACCTTATACGACAGAGTAGAACTGCCTCATAGGGTTTCCAAGGAGTGGCTGGTGGATTTGAACTGCCAACCTTTTGGTTAGCAGCAAAGCTCTCAACCGCTTTGCCACCAGGTCTCCTTAAGAGTTGCAGGTGTAATAATTACACAACTAGGTAACCCAAAATAATCAAGTTAAACTCAATTTGACAGAATTCTTTTCTTTCCTCCCCACTCCCCTTTGGAACCAAGGTGCCCACAGAGAGAAGGACTCTCCTAGTCTAGCATTACTAAGGCTTGGTGAGTAAGCTCGTCCAGACCCATTAGTTGACTGGATATGAAGTTAATATGCAAATATCAAGAGCTTTTCTATAGAAAAAACAACAGCAAATTAGAAATATAATGGAATAAAAAAATCATATTTACAGTCGTAGTAATTACAACTACAACAAAAATTACATATGAATAAACTAAAGAAATGTTCACAAATTCAATGAAGAAAACTGTAAAATGCCACTGTGGCACATACACGTACATACACACACACACTCACTTGAATTAAGGGAAAGATATGCTCTATTCTTAGACTCAATATTATAAAGATATAAATTTTGCCTAAATTAACATATGAATATGTAAATCAAATAAAATACAAATAGAATAGTTTTCTTTTCTTTGGGATTAGGTAAGTTGATTCTAAAGTGCACATAGAAAAAAAATGAAGAGCCAAGAAATCTTTGAAGAGGAGGAGATATGAAAGGAAGATTAGTACAACCAGATAGTAAAGCATATAAATCCCTTGCCGTCAAGTTGATTGTGACTCATAGCGACCCTATAGGACAGAGTAGAACTGCCCCATAGGGTTTACAAGGAGTGCCTGGTGGATTTGAACTGCCGACCTTTTGGTTAGCAGTTGTAGCTCTTAACCACTATGCCACCAGGGTTTCCAAAGCATATAAAGGTACAATAATTTTAAAATTGTGATGATGGCTTATGAAGAAATAGAGATATATTTGATCCCAACAAAATAGAGAATTGGGAATTAGATTCACATACTTATTAAATATATGCTAAAGGAGGCATTTCAAACAATGGGTGTAAAATAAATGAACAAATAAATGTTGCTGGAACAAAACAGTAACCATCTGAGAAACAATGATGCTGAATCCCATCTGACTCTTCATGCCAAAATAAATTCCAGATGGATCAAAAATTTAAATCTGAAAAATTGGGTTTTGGACTGTTGTTATTGTTGTTAGGTATAGGTACTATCCAGTTGGTTCTGACTCATAGCAACCCTGTGTACAACAGAATGAAACACGACCTGGTCCTGCATCATCCTCACAATCATTGCTATGTTTGAATCCATTGTTGCAGCCACTGTGTCAATCCATCTTGTTCAGAATCTTCCTCTTTTTTGCTGACCCTTTACCAAGCATGATGTCCTTCAGGGATTTGTCCCTTCTGGTAACATGTCCAAAATACATAAGACAAAGTCTTGCCATCCTCCCTTCTAAGGAGCATTCTGGCATAGACGAGTGAGCATTTCCAGTGCTGCGTCTGTTTGTTGAAACATCTCAGTTGGTATTCCATCAATTCCTAGAGCCTTGTTTTTCACCAATTTCTTCAGTGAGCTTGGACTTCTTCCTTCAGTACCATTGGTTCTTGATCATATGCTACTTCCTGAAATGGTTGAATATTGACCAATTCTTTTTGGTACAGTGACTCTGTGTATTCTTCCATCTTTTGATGTTTTCCTGTGTCATTCAATATTTTGCCCATAAAATCCTTCAATACTGCAACATGAGGCTTGAATTTTCTCTTCAGTTCTTTCAGCTTGAGAAACGCTGAGTATGTTCTTCCCTTTTGGTTTTATAACTCCAGGTCTTTGCACATTTCATTATAATACTTTATCTTCTTGAGCCGCCCTTTGAAATCTTCTGTTCAGCTCTTTCATTTTATCATTTCTCCCTTTTGCTTTAGGTACTCTACATTCAACAGCAAGTTTCAGAGTCTCTTCTGACGTCCATTTTGCTCTTTTTTTCTTTTCTGTCTTTTTAATGACCTTTTGCTTTCTTCATGTATGATGTCCTTGAAGTCATCCCACAACTCATTAGTGTTCAATGTGTCAAATCTATTCTTGAGATGGTCTCTAAGTTCAGGTGAGATATACTCAGGGTCATACTTGGGCTCTTGTGGACTTGTTTTAATTTTCTTCAGCTTCAACTTGAACTTGCATGCATATAAGCAGTTGATGGTCTATTCTGCAGTCAGCCATTGGCCTCGTTTTGGCTGATGATATTGAGCTTCTCCATCGTCTCTTTCCACAGATTTGATACCTGTGTTCAATCTAGAGTGGTCCGCATGTATAGTTGCCGTTTATGTTGTTGAGAAAAGGTATTTGCAATGAATAAGTCATTGGTCTTGCAAAATTCCATTATACCATCTCTGGTATCATTTCTATCACCAAGGCCGTATTTTCCAACTACAGATCCTTCTTGTTTCCAACTTCCGCAGTCCAATCACCGGTAAATATCAATGCATCTTGACTACATGTTTGATCAATTTCAGGCTGCAGAAGTTGGTAAATATCTTCAATTTTTTCATCTTTGGCATTGGTGGTTGGTGTGTAAATTTGAGTAATAGTTGTATTAACTGGTCTTCCTTATAGGCGTATGAAGATTATCATATCAGTGACAGCTCTGCACTACAGAATAAATCTTGAAATGTTCTTTTTGATGATCAGTGCAATGCCATTCCTCTTCAGCTCATCCTTCCCAGCATAGCAGACGGTATGATTCACAGATTCAAAATAGCCAATACTAGTCATTTTCAACCCACTAATGCCTAGGATATCTTCAAGCATTCCATTTCATTTTCGATGACTTCCAATTTTCCTTGATTCATACTTTGTACATTCCACCTTCTGATTACGATGGATATTTGCAGCTGTTTCTTCTCATTTTCAGTTGTGCCATATCAGCAAATGAAGGTCCTGAAATATTTACTGTATCCACATCGAAATTGACTCCACTTTGAGGGGACAGCTCTTCCCCAGTCGTGTTTTGAGTGTCTTCCAACCTGCGGAGCTCATCTTCTAGGACTATATCAGACAATGTTCCGCTGCTATTCATAAGGTTTTCACCGGCCAATTTTTTTTAGAAGTAGATCACTAGGTCCTTCTTCTCAGTGTGTCTTAGTCTGGAAGCTCTGCTGAATCCTGCTCACCCGGGGGTGATGCTGCTGGTATTTGAAATACTGGTTGCATAGCTTCCAGCATCACAGCAACACACAAGCCACCACAGTACAACTGGGGAAGGGCTTTACAGAGAAAACACAAACTCCAGGTGCCATAAAGAGAAAATCTAATAAATTAACTTTACTAATATGAAGTCCCCGACTTATGACAGGGCTCTGTTCTGATGACTGCATGGTAAGTCAGGTCTGACATAAATTGAATACTTGTTTTTTGTTTTTTTTTTTTACTTTTCATTATTATTGCCTTTTATTATCAGTATCTTTATAAATCCCATCTTTATTTGTCTTTGGGGGTTGTAAACATTGAATATAAACATCAGCAAATTACATGCTACAACACTGTATGTAGTACATGTTACTAATGATAAGATGTACAAAAACAAAGATGGTCTTAAATGCGGTTTTTAGTAACTCTAATATATCTTAAGTCAGAGACTACATGTATTTTTCCATGAGGAAAAGAATGAAACAAAATAAAAATACAAGTATAGATTATAAAACAAATATTTTGCAACTTACTTAGAAAATACTTATAATACTTATTTATTTATAATACTATAATATACTATATATAATATACTATAATATAATAGAAAATATTTATAATACTTAATATATATTTATTTAATATATATATAATATATAGATTTCTTACAAATAAATAGTAAAAAGACTAATAATCAATGAAAATTTCCCAGAAAAGAAAATATAAGTGAATGTAAATACGTGAAAAGAAGTCTAACATCACTTTTAATTAGAGAAATACAGATTAAAACAATGAAATACTACATTTCACCTATCAGATTGACAGAGTCCAAAAAGCATGGTACATAAACAGCACTATCCAAGAGTGTTGTAAAATCGGCATTTTCATAGACTAATAGAGTTTAGTGTAAATTCTTTGGAAGGTATTTTGTCAAGGCTTATCAAAATTTAAAATGCTAGGATACTTTTACTTAGAAATTCCTGTTTGATGAATTTATCCTACAGACATACTTGCTCACACACATACAAAGAAATGAATATGTAAATGTTCTCTAAAACATTATTTATTGTAAAAAGTCTAGAAACAATCTAAATGTCCAAAAGAATGGAACTGATTAAACAAATACTGGTACATATCTGCAATAAAATATTCTGTTCCCACTCTCTATTCTAAGAAGATGAATGGGTAGGCAGATAGGTAGAGAAAGAAAGAGAGAGAGGTGCTGAAATTAAAAAATGCACCTATTTATGTTAGCAAATATGCTGGTACATGCATGGAACATTTCTGGAAATATGTTATTGTTCTTGTTAACTGCTGTCAAGTTGGCCCCAACTCATGATGACTCCCGTGCCTGATGGTACAGACCATTGTGATCCTTAAGTTTTCTATTGGCTGATTGTTTTGGAAGTAGATCTCTATGCCTTTCTTCCTAGTCTGTCTTAGTCTGAAATCTCTGCTGAAACCTAACAGATGAGTCATCACTGCACATGAGGTACATTGGCTGAGAATTGAACCCAGGTCTCCAGCGTGGAAGGTGAGAATTCTACCACTGAACCATCACTGCCCCCTGTAGAAATATACATCTTCCAAAATTGGTAAAAGTCATTGTTTCTGGGGAGGGAAACCAGTTGATGGAGGGTTTGTAGTGGAAGGAAAATTTATTTCTCGTTCTCCTCCCACCTTTTTTAAAGCTGTGTAACTCCTTTCACTGTCTGAATATTTACGATGAGCATGCTTTCTGTTAATGAATTTTACACACGTACCTGTTTGCTGGTTTAAGTTTTGGCCCATGGATAGGAAATAACATTATCATGAGATGATTATGAAATAATGGTGACGGTCAGGATTATGGCTCTCTTTTTGACCACATGATCCCAGGAATGTCATGATGTGAATGCCTCCAAGAGGCCTAGGTCCAAGTTGGGTCCATCTGTTGTATTTTGGGGCAAAATTTATGAATGAAAGATAATTTTGATAAAAGATCAGATTAATGGGCTTCCTTAATTATTGGCGTGTATTATAGATGAGGTAGCCAGTGAGGAATCTCAAACAGAAGAGTGACCTGTTGAGATATACATTTTAGAGAAATGACTTTGCAGTGAATGAGACTGATTGGAATGGGGAATGACTGGAGTCAAGGAAACTAGTTAGGAGGTTATTTCAGTGGTACCGGTGAAAGTCTGAGAAGGCCAGAACTAAGGCATTGGCAGCGATAAAAAGAGAAGGGGTAAAACACGAGGGTTGATAAAGGGAGTAAAAATGGCAAGACCTAGAGCCTAACTGGATGTGGGGCAGAGGGACTGAGGGAGAGAGTCAGGTCTGAATGATTCCTAAGTCTCTGGCTTGGGAAGCTGCATTAATTGCAGTGTAATAAAGTAGAAAAACAGGAAAGCAGCAGGTTTAGGGAAGGTAACAAATGCACTTCATCCCTCTTGAGCTCCCTGGCCCATGGGGTTGCACATAGTCATGGGTTAATGTGTGGGAGAGAATGAAAGAGGTGAGAAGTGAGAGGGATAATTCTTCTCAGCAGTAACAGGTAATGAATGAGACCCAAGGGAAGAGCAAAAACTCTGGGTGAATGGAGAGTTTTAGAAGAGATTTGGCTAACTTAAAATAATAACATATTTTTGTTGGCACTAAGAAGAAAATGTGAGACAGGCACCAGTTTGGATCAAGATAATAGCACCTGATGATCCAGGAAAAGGGTGCTGGTAGAGCTGGCAAGGAGCAGCAGTCAGGATGTCTTAGAGGGCTTGATGAATGACTGTGTGATGGGGAAGAATTACAGTTTACCCAGAAATACACAGAGGGCCCCTTTTTGGAGGTTTTATATCTCAGCAGCCCACAAAGGTTGGGAGGGTGGAGCTGGTCCTGCTAACTGAAGCAAAAACAGCAGGGGAAATTGGGGATAAACTTTAGGGTTCCTGGCTTCATGCCATAGCTCTGCCACTAACAGGTTATGTAATCTTGAGCAAGTTATTTAGATTTTTATTGCTTCAAATACTTTCTCTATGAAATGAGGTTAAATGTGAAGTAATTGTAATTTTGACAGTTTATATAGATGAGGAGCAGATCTATGCTTAGGGGTATGGGAAGACCTCCTGGAACAGGTGATACGTAAACTAAGATCATTCTTCAGTTCTTAGTTCTTTAGATGTTGGGACAAGTGAATGGTGAGGAGACAGGGCAGGAGGAAGTGATCCAAATAGAGGAAACAAAAATAAAAGGAATAAAAGCTTTAGGCCAAGGAATGCAATAGTACCTTCAGAAAAACTGTAAGTAATTTGATATGACTACATGAGCATAATTAGTGAAAGACATTGTTTTAGTTATCCAGTGCCGCTGTAACAGAAATACCACAAGGGGATGGCTTTAACCAACAGAAATTTATTTTCTCACAGTTTAGGAAGCTAGTCTGAATTCAGAGTGCCAGCTCTAGCAGAAGGCTTTCTTTCCCTATTGGCTCTGGAGGAAGGTCCTTGTCTCTTTGAGCTTCTGCTCCTGAATGATCTTCATGTGGCTTGGCATCCCTCTCCCCCCATCTCTGCTTCCTATCTTAACTTGTTTGCTCTCTTTTATATCTTAAAAGAGATTGACTCAAGACAAGCCCTACACTAATCCTGCCTCATTAACATAACAAAGGCGACCTATTTCCAAATGAGATTATAACCACAGGAATAGAGGTTAGGATTTACAACACATATTTTGGAGGATACAATTCAACCCATAACAGACATGAACTTCTTTAGTCCTTTCAATCACCCTAGGAAATAGATATTAATGTTGACCTTTTACAGAAGAAACTGAGATTCAGAACACTTATCTGCCTGAATCAGTAACTTGTAAATGGTATAACTAAGGTTTGTCTGTTCCAAACCCTGTTTTAACTGTTAATTTTACCACTTCACCACATTAATACATTAAGATAGGTGAGGGGAGCAGTAATAAGAAATACTTTCCTCAATTTTTCCGGCAGGTTACACTGTGAAAAACCATGATGAGGAGGTGTAAAATGGGAGAGTCACTAGGTATATAGGATTTGAACCACAAAAATAAGGAAGCAAAGAAATTACTAGTGAAATTAGTCAAATATAAATCACTAACTAGTGTCTTCATTAGTAGTTCACTGCATCCTTTAGAAACTGTCTCACATTTAGATATAACTAGCACAGCCAGATTTGATGACCCCGATTCTTCCTTACAGACTTGCATAAAAACAGTAGCAATTTGATATTCTTCTGTAACTAATTCATCCAGAGCAGTTCAGTTTTAGAAAATCATGTATTTCCTAAGACTTTGCACAGGTTTGACTTTTCCTTCTAGAGCACTTGTCATGTGGTAGGTCACACTCATTTATTCTAAGGCCTTTGCTTTGTCTTTTGGGTCTCACAGGTTCACTACAATGTAACCGGGTGTGATTTTTTTTTTTTTGGAGCTGGGGATGCTGTTGTGATCTGTTGGGCTTTCCAAATGTGGAGTTTTCGTCTGTCCTGGACAATTCTCAATCATTATTTTTCAAATACTGGTTTTCATCCATTCTCTCTCTCCTCACTCTCTGGAATTCCTTTTAGAAATTAGGTGGATATTCTCATACTATAAATCTCTTGATCTCTTCTTTGTGTATTCTATATTTTTATCTCACTGCTGTATCCTGGATAAAGTCCTCAGATATTCCAAAATAATTCTGCCTTTAGGTATATCTAATTTACTGTTTGGAGCCCTGGCGGCGCAGTAGGTAAGAGCTGCAGCTGCTAACTAAAAGATTGGCAGTTGGAATCCATCTGCCACTCCTTGGAAACCCTGTGGGGCAGTTCCACTCTGTCCTATAGGGTTGCTATGGCTACCCAATAAGATTTTACTTGGTATAATCATATTTTTATTTCTAGAAGTTCTTTCTGTTGTTGTTGTTTTTAATATGCTGTTAATTTCCCTACTATCTGTTTCAGTTATTTTCCCCTGAATCGGCTTCATTTCTTAGTACCTTATTCTTTGCTTATGCTTCAGTTTCTTCTTTGAAGTCTAGTGATTTCAAACATACTTAGAATGGCTTCCTCTGTTGATTTTAATATTTGCAACTTTAGGGATGCTGTTTATCGTGTTTTTTGACTCTTGTCCAGGGTGACTGGTTCCTCAAGAGTTTTATAAATTTGGACTATCGGCTCATCTTTAATAGGGCTTTATCTTTGAGACCCCTGTGGAGTCCATGTTGAGAATATGTCCTGAAGTTTTAATTTCATTTCTGTTAGGCATTGATCTGGGCTCTCTTTTATGCTACCTGAAGGTTCCCAGGCCATACAAGTAGTGTAATGCAACCACAGACTCATCTGAGGGCAGATCCTTGGTAGAGATTTCTCAAGGAAAAAATTGGATTTTTTTTTCCTACCCGTTGTCCATGTTGAGACAGACATGTCTCCTCATCACAACTTGTGCTTTTTAGTATATTAGTTTCTACTGAAGTTTGTGATTTTATCCAAGGATCTTTGTTCCAACTCTCTATCTTACAAGTATCCACAACAATGTCTTTTGTCCTAGTATGGAATTATAAGGTCACCCTCTAGGCTACTGATAGAGCAACCACCTCCCCATTCTCAGTTACAGCATTTGCCTATGTACTTTCCTCTCTAAATTTCTGATTCCTCTTTTTTGGGGGAGAGTGAGGGAGGTCTCTAATTTCTTGTGAGCTAAGGTAGTCATCTGAAAGGATGTTTCTCATTCTTCTAGATGCTTTTTATTACAAAGGTTTTTAGGGTATTTTGTCCAAGAAAAATTGCTGGAATCAGAAGTGCCACACTCATTTACTCTTCCTTTAATTTTGAAAGAGTGTTCTTGGAGTTGTAGGGAGGCCCCGTGGAGTTGTCTGTCATCTACTCTGAGGATTGCCTGTCTCACCCTGGGGTGGGTCCTGGCAGCCATGTTTCTGTGATGTGTCCCTACTCTCCTCAGGTAGTTACATCATGAGTGGGTGCTTGACTCAAGCTGTACCAACTAGATCACTTCCTCATGAAAGCTGGAACTTTGTATTATAAAATATTCTTAGTCTTAAACTTGTAGTCATGAGATAGCTGTTTTATCAAGCTCAGTCTCCAAAGTAATTGTTAGTAGGTAGCTTACTAACATGATTATAATTTTTGTCATGATCTGTAGCAGTAAAACTTGTCACTTGCTTCACACGTTAGAGACTTGGTCTATATGTAATTGTGGATAAGACAGTGTGAATAGGTACCATAAAATAAACTTTATTAAGTCCTAGTTAGGAAGTGATTTTACCATTTTAGTAGTAATAATAATACTTTATGATTCATCCTGTTTACTTTCAAAGCAACTTTAATTTTATTATCTCCTTTCAACAATTTTGTGAGGGATGGAGACTTTACACAATTTTTTTTTTGCTATATTTTCACACTGACAACTCAGAATGAGGAGCTCTGGTGGTGCAGTAGTTAAGTGCCCACCTGCTACCTGAAAGGTTGTTGGTTTGAATTCACCAGCCACTCTGCAGAAAAAAGATGTCAGTCTGCTTCCATAAAGATTTACAGCTTTGGAAGCCCTATGGGGCAGTTCTATCTGTCCTATAAGGTTGCTGAGTCAGAGTTGACTTGATGGCAGTGGGTTTACAGGGAAGTTTAAATATTGGCTCAGGATTGCAGAGCCAAACCCCTGTACTTTTTGCCTAATTCTCTGTCAATATATGCATGACACCTCTACAAAGAGCACTAGTTTCTCTTGAGGAAATGTGTTTTCTCTTTCCATCTGTTTCATCTGTTTTTCTCTCTTGCGAGTCCAGATGCACAAATCCATGCAGTGGTAGAACCCTTTGTTGGTACTTGCTCAATTAATAATGACTCTTACTTCTCTGGGAACTGTCTTCATTCTCCAATTGTGCACTTAAATGGCCTTGTTTGAGCCATGTAACTATGGTACCTTAGCCACGGTTGATTTGACCAGTGTGGATACCTGAATAAATATGTTATTGTTGTTGTTAGGTGCTGTCCAGTCATGTTTTGACTAATAGCGACCCTTTGTACAACAGAACTAAACACTGCCTGGTCCAGCACCATCCTCACAATAGCCGTTATGCTTGAGCCCGTTGTTGCAGCCACTGTGTTAATCCGTTTGTTGAGGGTCTTCCCCTTTTTCACTGACCCTCTACTTTACCAAGCATGATGTCCTTCTCCAGGGACTGATCCCTCCTGATAACATGCCTAAAGTATATGAGACGAAGTCTTGCCAACTGTCTTAGTCGTCTAGTGCTGCTATAACAGAAATACCACAAGTGGATGGCTTTAACAGAGAGAAATTTATTCTTTCACAGTCTAGGAGGATAGAAGTCCAAATTCAGGGTGCCAGCTCCACGGGAAGGCTTTTTCTCTCTGTTGGTTCTGGGAGAAGGTCCTTGACATCAATTTTCCCTTTTGAGGAGCTTCTCAGCACAGGTACCCAGGGTCCAAAGGACACCCTATACTCCTGGCTCTGGTTTCTTGGTTGTATGAGGTCCCTGTGTCTCTCTGCTTGATTCTCTCTTTTATATCTCAGAAGACATTGGCTTAAGATGCAATCTAATCTTACTAACTAACTGACTGCCACTAATCCCACTTCATTAACATCGTAGAGGTAAGATTTACAACACATAGGAAAATCATACCAGGTAACAAAATGGTAGACAATCGCACAATACTGGGAATCATGGACTAGCCAAGATGACACACAAATTTTGGGGGGACACAATTTAACCCATAACACCATCCTTGCTTCTAATGAGCATTCTGGCTGTACTTCTTCCAAGACAGATTTGTTCATTCTTCTGGCAGTCCATGGTATATTCAATATTCTTCACCAACACCATAATTCAAAAGCTTCAATTGTCCAGGTTTCACATACATATGAGGCGATTGAAAACACCATGGCTTGGGTCAGGCCACTTTAGTCCTCAAAGTGACATTTTTGCTTTTTAACACTTTAAAGGAATCTCTTGCAGCAGATTTGCCCCATGCAATGTGTTGTCTGATTTCTTGACTGCTGTTTCCATGGGTGTTGATTGTGGATCCAAGCAAAATGAAATCTTTGACAACTTCAACATTTTCTCCATTTATCTTGATGTTGCTTATTGGTCCAGTTGTGAGGATTTTTGTTTTCTTCATGTTGAGGTGTGATCCATAATGAAGGCTATAGTCTTTGATCTTCATCAGTAAGTGCTTCTAGTCCTCTTCACTTTCAGCAAGCAAGGCTGTGTTATCTGCATAACGCAGGTTGTTAATGAGTCTTCCTCCAATCCTGATGCCTTGTTCTTCTTCATATAGTCCAGCTTCTTAGATTATTTGTCAGCATACGGATTGAATAAGCGTGGTGAAAAGATACCACCCTTACGCACACCTTTCCTATCTTTAAACCACGCAGTATCCCCTTGTTCTGTTCGAATGACTGCCTCTTGGTCTGAGGCTGGGAATAGCTTGTTCTTGCGATCAGTACATTCTCACGAGAACATAGTAACTGGGAAACATAGTGAGGAGGCTTACCTCGCAGAAATAAAGGCAAACCTGTCAAAAGTTTAGAAAATTCACACTTCCAGGAGGCATCACCTAAGACAGTCTACACAAAAATGAGACTTCAACTCGGGGCTCTTGAGTTTCATACATTTCAAAAGGCTCCCACCTTGAGGTTAAATGCATTAAAATTGGGCTACCTTGTTCCCAAAGAACTCCAAAAGCATAAAAAATGGTTGGGAAAACGTATGTCCCACAAGTCCCAAAAGGAATACCAATGATCGTGAAGATGGCGCAGGGTCAGGCAATATTTCGTTCTCTTGTACATGAGGTTGCCATGAGTAGGAGCTGACTTGATGGAAACTAACAACAATAACTCAGTGCTGAGATTCCAGATTATGAGTACCTAAAATGGAGTGGAAATTAGGCCTTTGGAACTCAAGAGGTTGATCAATCAAGAGATTAGAATGTTGAGTGAGAATTATATCAAAGGAAGGCATGGAGAGAAAAACAGTGATCAAATGCTAGCATCCACTAGGAAGTTAAATGGATTAAAGGGTGGTAGGCACAGCAATAGGAATCTGGTAAGATATACTGAGGATAACAGGGAAACCTCTCACGTACTATATGAGATTTGGGGATTATCCTTCATACATAATGGAAATTTCATCACCTCTCCTCCCATTAGTCCTCTCAAGTAGCCATCTGTCTCACTGAAAACAATGTTTAGGTCCTTAGAATAAGTGGAGAAAACAGTTCATTCTAGTCCTAAATTAGCATCAAAGTGGTGCCACCTTCAAAGAAAACTCTGGAGGATATCCAAGCTTCAGATGATACCAAGGGCAATTGTTACAAATAAGATGTGATCTTCCTCTTGTGACCATCAGTTAGGGGCACTACAATATAAACAGAGTCACTTATAACTATACAGATTCACAGGATTATCTTCTATGGTCTCCTTTAAGAAAGATTTCTGCAAAGAAAAACTAAAGAATAAAGCCCACTTATTTTGTAAGCTGAGCATTAGTAACAATAGCCATATTTGGGTACTTTAAATATATGATCTCTACTTCTCTGACTATATAGCAAAATAAGAACAGATGAAAGCACGTAAAGGCCAATGCTAAGTGAATTGTCTAGAATGAAATAAGTTATAGCTGAATCTGGAACAATTGAACAACAGTTATAGGATTCAAAATCCCAAGCTCTTTCCACCACGTTGTACTGCTTAACCACCAAAGAAACCCTTAGGTGAATTATAGCCCCAGATACTCTTAATTTATTTTCCTTTTCATCTTTTAATTAAGAAAAAAAAAAAAAAACCCAGAATTTGAATTTTTCTGTTATGAGTGGTGACCTCTCCATTCTTACCACTTCTGTGGCCTAAATCCATTTGGACTTTGATTTCTAGAAATGCTGTGCTGGAAATATTTTTTTCTCCATTGAAAGGAAATTTTGTTTCTTAAAATTTCTTTCAGCAAATGGGCCTGTTTCCTACCTAGTTGGTCCACTTAAGATAGGTTCTAACAACTCTAAATCACTTTTATGTGCAACGGGGATATTTATAACACAGGTCAGTATGGATTCAATGTTAAATTGAAGGTGAGGATCAGTGGTTCTGAAACTGGAGCATGCATTAGAATCACCTGGAGGGCTTGTTAAAACATAGGCTACTGGGACCACCTCCAGAATTTCTGATTTAGTAGGTCTGAGGTGAAGCCTGAGAGTCTGCATTTCTAACAAGTTCCAAGAAGATACTGATGCTTCTGATTTGAGATCCACACATTTGGAATCTCTGATACAGATCACCTTATTCTAATCTATAACAGAATCTCTATATACTTCTAAATATATCTTTAAGTAAAAGAAAAGAGAGAGCGAAAGATATAGAGGGGGGAAGGGAAGAGAATGAAGGAATGTGAATAGGAGCAACATTGGTATTAACTGCACCCGTCCGTAATCTTTTTGATGATGGTCATCACCCATTCAGCCTCAGGATCCAAGAAAATTGATTTCCCATCTTTCAATGTGACTCTGAAAATAAAAGACTTCTGATTAAATAATAATTATACTTAATTAAAAAATGCTTTTAATTTATTCATTAGAATTTCTACAACCATAAAATGCATATGCTTATAATGAACACTCAGATTTTTCATACTACATGAATCATATTTTTAGAATATAATTATAGTCACATCAATATGCTTTAGTAACAGAGAAATGCAAATTTAAACAACAATGTGATAGTATTACATATCCATCTGATTGACAATATCAGTTATTGACCAGTATGTGAAGCGATAGATAATTTTATTGCACCATGGGAAGGAATGTCAATTGGCACAACTACTTTGTAATACAGTGTGGCATTACCTAGTAAGGTTGAAGATGCACAAACCCTGAACGCAGCAAATAATTCCTTGAGAAACACTCACATACCTGATCAAGGAGGCATGTAAATATCCATAAAAGGAAAAATCTGGAAAGAAGCCAAATGTGCACCAATAGTGGATTGAATCAATAAATTTTGTATTCATTTATTTAGTATTCTTACAGTGAAATACTAGATATCACTTAGATTGAATATTTTACCACTGAATATGTTAAAATGCGTGGATCACAAAACATAATGTTGAATGATAGAAGTCACAGAAGAATACTTTTGGCATGATTCCATTTACCTAAAGTTCATAAGCAGACAAAATAATAATTATTTCATGTTTCATATGTAAGTTGTAAAATTGTAAAGACCAGCAATAAAGAATTAACATAGAATTCAAAATAATGGTTACTTATTGGAGAGTGATGGGTATATGATTTGAGAGGTTCACACTTTAAGGCTTCTGATGTACAAAATACGTTCCAGTTTTTGGCCTGGCTAGCAAGTATGTGAGTATATATTTTATTATTGCCATTTAAATTGTGTATGTATGGATATATATTCTTTCGTGTGTATGGTAGATAGAATTCTGAGATGGCCTGCCAAGTTTTCCACCCTAATCCCCAAGGTTGTGAATATGACAAGACATTAAGGCCTTGGTTACGTTAATTTACAGGGCAAAAGGAATTTTGCAGATGTAATTAAGGTTACTAATCAGTTGACTTTGAATTAACCAACAGCATGATTATCCACATGAGTCTAATGTAATTGCATGAGCCCTAAAACCAGAGAGTTTTCTCTGGTTTATAGAAAAAAAGTAATGAGAAAGATTTGAATTATGAGAAGGGTTGAACATGAGGTGGATTCTCCACTGCAAATATTGAGGGAATCATAAAGAGGGCCTCAGAGCAGTCTTCAGTAACTGAGAGCGACTCCAGGCTGAAAGCCAACAAAAGATGAGAATCTCAGTCCTACAACCACAAGGAACTGAATTCTACCAACACATTGTATGAGCTTGGATATAGATTCTTCCTAGAAGCCTCCAGATGAGAATTCAGCCACCACTTGTCTGTCACTTTGTCGTAATGTGGTGGCTTGCTTATTGCTGTGATTCTGGAAGCTATGCCACAGATATTTCAGATACCAGCAGGGTCACCCATGATGGACAGATTTCATCAGAGCTTCCAGATGAAGGCAGACCAGAAGAAAGATCTGACAGTATACTTCTGAGAAAGCTGGCCAGTGAAAATCTTATGAATAGTAGCGAAACATTATCTGATAGAGTGCCAGAAGATTAGCTCCTCAGGTTTGAAGGCACATAAAATATGACTGGGAAAGAGCTGCCTCCTCGAAGTAGAGTCAACATTAATAATTTGGGTAGAGGAAAGCTTTCGGGACCTTCATTTGCTGATGCGGCATGACTCGAAATGACAAGAAACAGCTACAAGCATCAGTTAATACCTGGAAGGCAGAATGTATGAAGTATGAACCTAGGAAAATTGGAAATTGTCAAAAATAAAATGGAACACATAAAGATTGATATCCTAAGCCTTAGTAAGCTGAAATGGACTGGTATTGGTCATTTTGAATTGGACAATCATATGATCTACTATGCAGGGAATGACAGATTGAAGAGGAATGGCACCTCCTTCATTGTCAAAAAGAACATTTCAAGATCTATCCCGAAGTACAACACTGTCAGTGATAGGATAATATCCATAAACCTACAAGGAAGACCAGTTAATACGAATATTATTTAAATTTACACAACAACTACTACAGCCAAAGAGGAAGAAATTGAAGATTTTTTACCAACTTAGGCAGTCTGAAATTGACCAAATAATCAATCAAGATGCACTGATGATTACTGTTGATTGGAATGCTAAAACTGGAAACAAAGAAGGATAGGTAGTTGGAAAATATGGCCTTGGTGATAGAAATAGTGCTAGAGATTACATGATAGAATTTTGCAAGACCAACGACTTCTTCATAGTAAATACATTTTTTCAACAACATAAACAGCAACTATACACGTGGACCTCACCAGATGGAATAAACAGGAATTAAACAGAATAGTCTGTGGAAGGAGATGATAGAGAAGCTCAACATCATCACCGAGAACAAGGCCAGGGGCCGACTGTGGAACAGAGCATCAATTACTCATATGCAAGTTCAAGCTGAAGCTGAATAAAACTAAAACAAGTCCACAAGAGCCAAAGTACAACCTTGAGTATATTCCACCTGAATCTAGAGACCATCTCAGGAATAGATTTGAGGCATTAAACACTTAGGACCAAAGACCAGGTGAGTTGTTGAATGACATCAAAAACATTATACATGAAGAAAGCAAAAGTTCATTAAAAAGACAGGAAAGAAAGAAAAGACCAAAGTGGATGTCAGAAGAGACTCTGAAACTTGCTCTTGAACATCGAGTAGCTAAAACAAAGGCAAGAATGATGAAGTCAAAGAGCTGAACAGAAGATCCAAAGGGCTGCTTGAGAAGACAAGGTGAAGTATTATAATGAAATGTGTAAAGACCTGGGGTTAGAAAACCCAAAGGGAAGAACACATTCCACATTTCTCAAGCTGAAGAAGCTGAAGAAATAATTCAAGCCTCAAGTTGCAATATTGAAGGATTCTACGGGCAAAATATTGAATGGCACAGGAAGCATCAAAAGCAGATGGAAGGAATACAGAGTCACTGTGCCAAAAAGAATTTGTCAATGTTCAATCATGTCATGAGGTAGCATTTGATCAAGAACCAATGGGACTGAAGGAAGAGGTCCAAGCTACACTTAAGACATTAGTGAAAAACAAGGCTTCAGGAATTGACAGAATATCAACTGAGATGTTTCAACAAATGGATGCATTGCTGGAAGTGCTCACTAGTCTATACCAAGAAGTTTAGAAGACAGCTATCTGGCCAACCAGCTGGAAGAGATCCATATTTGTGCCCATTCCAAAGACAGGTGATCCAGGAGAATGCGGATCATTAGTATCACACACCAGTAAAATTTTGCTGAAGATCGTTCAAAAGCGGCTGCAGCAGTACATCGACAGGGAACTGCCAGAACTTTAAGCCAGATTCAGAAGAGGACGTGGAACCAGGGATATCATTGGCGATGTCAGATGGATCTTGGCTGAAAGCAGAGAATCCCAGAAAGTTGTTTACCTGTGTTTTACTGACTATGCAAAGGCATTTGACCTTATAGATCATAACAAATTATAGATAACATTGCAAAGAATGGGCATTCCACAACACTTACTTATGCGTATGTGAAATCTGTACATAGATCAAGAGGCAGTTGTTCGAACAGAACAAGGGGATGCTGCATGTGTTAACTGAAGAAAGGTGTGTGTCAGTGGTGTATCCTTTTACCATACTTATTCAATCTGTATGCTGAGCAAATAATCCGAGAAGCTGGTCTTCTTAAAGAAGACGGGGCATCAGGATTGGAGGAAGACTCATTAACAACCTGTGATATGCAGATGACACGACCTTCCTTGCTGAAAGTGAGGACAACTTGGAGCACTTACTGAAGAAGAGCAAAGACCACAGCTTTCAGTATGGATTACACCTCAACATAAAGAAAACAAAAATTCTCACAACTGGACCAATCAGCAACATCATGACAAAAGGAGAAAAAATTGATGTTGTCAAGGATTTCATTTTACTTGGATCCACAATCAACCATGGAAGCAGCAGTCAAGAAATCAAATGATGTATTGCACTGGACAAATCTTCTGCAAAAAAACCGCTTTAAAGTGTTAAAAAGCAAAGATGTCACTTTGAGGACTAAGGTGCGCCTGACCCTAGTTACGGTAGTTTCAATTGCCTTGTATGCATGCAAAAGCTGGACAATGAGTAAGGAAGACCAAGGAAGAATCGAAGCCTTTGAATTATGTTGTTGGTGAAGAATATTGACTATATCGGGGACTGCCAGAAAAACGAACAAATCTGTCTTGGAAGAAGTACAGCCAGAGTGCTCCTTAACAGTGAGGATGGTGAGAGTTTGTCTCATATACTTTGTACGTGTTATTAGGAGGGACCGGTCCCTGGAGAAAGAC
The DNA here is from genome assembly GCA_030035585.1 of Dugong dugon. Lineage (NCBI taxonomy): Eukaryota > Metazoa > Chordata > Mammalia > Sirenia > Dugongidae > Dugong > Dugong dugon. The sequence goes on from CM057463.1 coordinate 53,965,133, forward strand.
ATCATGCTTGGTGAAGTAAGATCAGCGATAAAGAAGAAGACCCTCAGAAAGATGGATTGACATGGTAGCTGCAACAATGGGCTCAAACACAGCAAGATTTTGAGGTTGGTGACGGACTGGACAGTATTTCATTCTGCTGTACATGGGGTGGCTATGCGTTGGACCGACTCAACGGCACCTAACAACAACAATCAGTTGACTCTGAATTAACCAATAGTGTGATTGTCCAGGTGAGTCTAATGTAATTGCAGGAGCCCTAAAAGCAGAGAGTCTTCTCTAGCTTGTAGTAAAAAAGGAAATGGAAAGATTTGAAGTGTAAGAACGATTCAACATGAGGTGGATTCTCCATTGCAAATATTGAGGGAATCACGAGGAAAAGCCTGAGAGCAGTCTTTAGGAGTTGAGAGTGACTCCAGGCTGAAAACCAGCAAAAAGATGGAATCTCAGTCCTACGATTCCAAGAAACTGAATTCTACCAACAACACCTATGAGCTTGCATATGGGTTCTTCCTTAGAGCCTCCTGATGATAATTCAGTCCAGCCAACATGCTGATTTCAGTCTTAAAAGACCCTAAACAGAGCAATCAGCCAAGTGTGCGTGGACTGCTGATCTTCAGAACTGTGGGGTAATAAACGGGTGCTGTTTAAGCAACTGAGTTTGTGGAAATTTGTTACTCAGCAGAGAAAAATTAAAGCAGTATGTCTGATCTAGTGCACAATAAAAAAAAAAAAAAGTTTTGATAAAATGCGGAAGTGTTCCCAATGGCCTCCAAACTCTACATTTGTGGGGTGATGCCTCAGAAAGAGTGCCAAGGCAACATCTAGGGCTGCTAGATCATATTGAACTTATTATAGTCTCCGTTCAAGCATGTGACAGATTTCCAGAGGATCAAGTATTATCCATATACCCGTACTGAAAACCATGTATCTTTACTTATTGTATGTGTCCATTGACTTCAAAGTTAAATCCACACAGAACAATTCACACCCTAACCATATTTCCATTTTTTTTCTTTTTGAGAGAGAGAGCACACGATGTTTTTAAGAATGCGAGCATGAAGATTGGGCAACTATTTTCCCACACTGTGTAGGAATTATGCCCAGAGCCCTGGTCTCCTGTATCCTCAGCTAGCGTATTTTGTAAACATGCCAGCTTTGAAAACCCTAGCTCTCCAATATCTTCACTACTTACATGATTTCTTTTTTGCTGCAATAAACACCTTCTGGGGTCAACTAGACATTTTTAATGAATTTGGGAGAAATAAAGTCAGAATGTGTCTGAATACACTGACATCGCAGCTCTTGGCTCTCACAGGGATCAGCTGTGTGAGAAAAGCAGAACAAAATCCTGAGAACAAAGACAGACATGATGCTTAATTCTTTACCTGAAATTTGAAATCAATGCAGCAGACACTTGAATGGATTCACAAACTCAGTACAGAGAGAAATGTTTAGGGATACAGTCACAAATAATCTGCTATTATTATGATCAACAAACATCTACTGAGTACCTACTATGTTTGGGAGACTGTTACATGAATAATTCATTGCTTAGAAGTATTTATGGTCAATCAGATGGCATACCTCATGGTAAAATGAATTTGATTCCTATCTATGAAAAAATGGAAAACATCAAGATTACATGTGAATTCTTTCAGTTGAAGGTAGTGATGTTATCTGCCTACCATCATCAAAACGAACACCTTAAGCCTATTTGCAATAATGTTCCTGCTATCTCTCTAATATATCTAATATATCTCTGTTATAAGACAGTTCTACTCTGTCGTATAGGGTCTTTATGAGTCAAAAACTATGACATCTGACAACAAGATCTCCTCTAATAAGAAAAGCACCGACCCTTACATAGAGACATTTCAAGAAAGTTAGAGACATTTTTTTATTATGGTGAATATGTATGTAACAAAACATATGCCATTTCAACATTCTTCACATGTGTACAATGATATTAATTACGTTTATGATGTTGTCTGACCATCACTATCATCCATTTCCAAATTTTTCTATCACCTTTAGCAGAAGCTCAGTGGCCCCTAAGCAATGACTCCCCCTTTTCCTCTATCTCCCACAATTCTAGATATTTCATAAAAGTAGAATACTATAATATTTTTAATTTCATACAAGAAATTATTTGACACTCCGCAATCTAAAACTGTGCTCCGCTTAGGTTTTAATTTCACAGTTTCTACATTTTGCTTAACGCCAGATATAACCTTGCTAGATCTGAAATCTTTCCTGAAATTTTCCAGTGTCTAGAAAGAAAATATAAAGGCCATAATTGGCTTACCAGAGATGCCCAGGACCAGGAGAGCTAGCAGGAGGAGTGTTCGTGAGCTCTCATCAGCCATGTCTGCACTTGATCTTGACCCTTATCTGGATGGTGGAATCAACACTGCAGAACTCTTTTATGTGCTCTTTGTAACCCCGAAATATTTTTGTTGTTCTTGCACTCTGCCACCCTACTGAAGAATGAAAGGAGCAGCTTATCAAATGGCATACTCGTCACTTAGAAGCCAATAAGGAAGCTGGCTTTGTTTTTCAAGCTTTGTTTTAGTTGGCAGGTTGGGGTGGAAGGATATGAGCTTGTTCAATAGACAAATGAACCTGTTTGTTTCCTGGTGGGTGAAACTGTGTAATTGTGAAGGATTCAATACTGGTTGCAATTAATAGTGACTTACCGAATGGAGGAAACCTTGGTGGTGTAGTGGTTAAGTGCTTCAGCGCCAAAGCAGTTCAAATCCACCAGGAGCTCCTTGGAAACTCTATGAGGCAGTTCTACTCTGTCCTATACGGTCACTATGAGTTGGAATCAACTCGACTGCAATGGATTTTTTTTTTTTTTGTACAGACCAGGGTCATGAAAACATGTATGCATTTTTTTCAAATGCCATGTTTGTACAAAGTCTTAATGGAATCTGAAAACTAAAATTTACACTGACAGCTTAAATAAACTAAAAAAAAAAACACAGCTCAGACCACATAGTAACCTTTTGTCACAAGAACAGTAAACCACAGTTTACTTGTGATTTGAAGGCAGCATTTTCAATGGGCTTGAAGCTGAACTAACAGTGAACTATCAGCTTCAATTGTTGCCCTTAAGCAGCTCTATAAGTGACAATGATTATCATATCCTGACCACAGGCTCCTCCCCTCCAATCCCCTTTGGCATTAGCAAATCAAACATGAAAGCATTTAACTGCAGAGCTGATATACTTTGAAGGTAAACCTAGACTCCATAATAAGAAGGTCTCATTCTTATTGAGCATCTATGATCTGCTTGGTTCTTAGCTTGACAATAGATATTTAAAAATAAATAAAAATAGAACTTCTGCTCTTGAGAACTTCATAGCCAGTTAAAGTCAGGCATGTAGACAGATTAAACTAGAAGGTGATTCATTATAATAGACGCATACTGGAGGTACTCTGGAGGCAGAGGAGGGAGGACTTCCCTGTGGAAATCACAGAAACTTTCACAGGGTAGGTGACCATTGAGTTGTTAAAAGGCGAAAGGAAGCTTATCATGCATAAAAAAAGGTTGACACATGTTTGAAACAGAAAAATGCCAGAAAGCACAGCTGTGTGAAGGGTCTTCCCAAAGACAGAAAAAATTTATTTTGTTCTCAAAATGAGATAAGATTTAATAACTTGACAACATTCAATTGACTGATCAGGATTTGGCTTCAATTTCTTTGAGCATATTTATGTAATAAGTTGTTACTGTTAGGTGCCGTCAAGTCAGTTCAGGCTCGTAGCTATCCTACGTACAACAAAAGGAAACACTGCCCGGTCCTGTGCCATCCTCACAAACGTTGCTAAATTTGATCCCATTGTTGAAGCCACTGCATCAGTCCATCTTGTTGAGGATATTCCTCTTTGTCCCTGACCCTCTGCTTGACTAAGCATGATGTCCTTCTCCAGAGACTGGTACCTCCTGATAATATGTCCCAAGTACATGTGATGAAGCCTCCCATCCTCACTTCTAAGGTTAGCATTCTGGCTGTATTTCTTCCAAGACAGATTTATTCATTCTTCTGTAAGTCTGTGAGTGTATTCAAAATCTTTTGTCAATACCATAATTCAAAGGCATTAATTCTTCGGTCTTCCTTATTCTTTGTCCAGCTTTCCCATGCATATGGGGCAATTGAGAATACCATGGCTTGGGTCAGGCACACCTTAGTTCTCAAAGTGACATCTTTGATTCTTAACACTCTAAAGGGATCTCTTGCAGCAGATTCACCCAATGCAGCACACCATTCGATTTATTAAATGCTGCTTCCATGGATGTTGATTGTAGATCCAAGTAAAATGAAATCCTCGAAAATGTCAATCTTTTCTTCATTTATCATGATGTTGCCTATCGATCGAGTTCTGAAGATTTTTGTTTTCTTTATGTTGAGGTGTAATCCATACTGTAGTCTTTGGTCTTAATTAATAAGTGCTTCAAGTCCTCTTCCCTTTCAACAAGCAAGGTTGTGTCATCAGCATATTGAAGGTTGTTAATGAGTCTTCCTCCAATCCTGATGCCAAATTCTTCTTCCAGCTTCTTGATTATTTGCTCAACATACAGATTGAATAAATACGGTGAAAGGATACAACCCTGATGCACACCTTTCCTGGCTTTAAACCACACAGTATGCCCTTGTTCTGTTCCAACGATGGCCTCTTGGTCTATGTACAGTTTCCACATGAGCACAATTAAATGATCAGGAATTCTCAATCTTTGCAACATTATTCATAAGTTATTATAATCCACATAGTCAAATGCCTTCGCATAGTCAATAAAACACAGGTAAACATCTTTCTGGTATTCTCTGCTTTCAGCCAAGAACCATCTGACATCAGCAATGATATCCCTCATTCCAAGTCCTCTTCTGAATCCTGCTTGAATTTTGGGCAGTTTCCTGTCGATGTACTGCTGCAACCGCGTTTGAATGATCTTCAGCAAAATTTTACTTCTGTGTAATATTAATGTTACTGTTCGATAATTTCTACATTCTGTTGGATCACTTATTTTTGGAATGGGCACAAATATGGATCTATTCTAATTGGCTGGCCAGGTAGCTCTCTTCCAAATTTCTTGGCATAGATGAGTGAGTACTTGCAGACTTGCATGTTTGTTGAAATATCTCAATTGGTATTTCATCGATTCCTGAAGCCTTGTTTTTCCCCAATGCCGTTAGTGCAGCTCCAACTTCTTCCTTCAGTACCATAGGTTCTTGATCATAGGCCACCTCCTGAAATGGTTGAACATTGACCAATTCTTTTTGGTATAATGACTCTGTGTATTCTTTCCATCTTCTTTTGATGCTTCCTGCATTGTTCAATAGTTTGCCCATAGAATCCTTCAATATTGCAGCTCGAGGCTTGAATCTCTTCTTCAGTTCTTTCAGCTCGAAAAATGCCGAGCATGTTCTTCCTTTTTGGTTTTCTAAGTCTGGGTCTTTGCACGTTTCATTCTAATACTTTGTCTTCTTGAGCTGCCCTTTGAAATCTTCTGTTCAGCACTTTACTGCATCATTTCTTCCATTAGACTTAGCTATTCTACACTCAAGAGCAAATTTCAGAGTCTCTTCTGACATCCATTTTGGTCTTTTCTTTCTTTCCTGCCTTTTTAAATGACCTTTTGCTTTCTTCATGTATGATGTCTTTGATGTCATTGCACAACTCCTCTGGCCTTTGTTCATTAGTGTCCAACATGTCAAATGTAGTCTTGAGATGGTCTCTAATTTCAGGTGGGATATATTCAAGGTCGTACTTTGGCTCTTGTGGACTTCTTTTAATTTTCTTCGGCTTCAATTTGAACTCCTGTAGGAACAATTAATGGTCTGTTCCTCAGTCGGCCATGGCCTTGTTCTGACTGATGGTATTGAGCTTCTCCATCATTTCTTTCCACAGATTTAGTAGTCGATTTGATTCCTGTGTATTCCATCTGGTGAGGTCCATGTATATAGTAGCCATTTATGTTGTTGAAAGAAGGTATTTACAATGAATAAGTCGTTGTGTTGCAGAATTCTATCATGTGATCTCCAGTGTTGTTTCTATCATCAAGGTCATATTTTCCAACTACTGATCCTTCTTCTTTGTTTCAACTTTTGAATTCCAGACACCAGTAATTATCAATGCATCTTGATTGCAAGTTTGATCAATTGTAGCTGTGTTATCAATGTGCATATGTATTATGATGACAATAAGGAAGTGCACAAAGATAACTACAATTTGAAAGACTAAAAATAATTTAGTATCCCCAAACTTCAAAAACAGGCTTCGGATATCATGATAGTTTTATTAGAGAAAGTGTTAAAGAGATAATGATAGGGTTTCAGGGAACATCTTTATCAAATATGAGTATCTAATTCTAGACCTAAAGAGCCTTGATGATGCAATGGTTAAATGTTCAACTGCTAACAGAAAGGTAGTTGGTTCAAACCCATCAGCTGCTGTGCTCTGTGGCAGAAAAGACCAAGTGATCTGCTTCTGTAAAGATGAAAGCTTAGGAAACCCTATGGGGCAGTTCTACTCTGTCCTATAAAAATCGTTTGCTGTTGAGTTGATTCCAACTCATAGTGACCCTACCCTATAGGACATAGTATAATTGCACCATAAGGTTCCTCAGGTTGTAATCTTTATGGGAGCAGGCTGCTACATCTTTCTCCCACAGAGTAGCTGGTGGGTTCAAACTGCCAGCTTTCTGTTAACAGTCTCGCTTAACCACTGCACCAACAGGGCTCCTTAGGAGACCTATGGGGCAGATCTACTCTGTCCTACAGGGTCGCTATGAGTTGAATTCAACTCAGTGGCATACAACAACAATTCTAGACTTTTACCATTTATGCCAGAATTGGAACAGAATTAATTTATAGTTAGTTCTAAATTATTTAAAATATTGAGATTGTCAACTGCCCAAGTATTTTATAAACTTATAACTTATATAATCCATTTTATTAGTCTAGACTTCACACTGACATGAGACCTACACAATTATGCAAGTCACACACATATACAAATCCCATTTGTAACTGTATCTTATGTTTCATTCTTCAGAATATTTATCTACATTGACAAAGATATAATGTAATAATAGTAACAATCATTTATTGAGTTCTCCTTTATGCCATACTGCTCTATGAGCTTTGTGTATATTATCCTAAAACTTTACAAGGGATATTTCTATCTTGTAGATGATGAAATTGGATCTGAGAAAGGTTAAATAATGGTGAAAGATTAACAATAGCTATAAATTCTTAGCAGCTTATCCCATCAGTAGGTGGAATCTATTTCCCAAACTCCTTGAATCTGTACTGAATATATGTATGACTTGCACTGGCCAGTGGAATGTGGTAGACATGACATTGCGGATGTCCTAGAACAAGAAAGCAAGAGGCCTAGGAATTTCCACTCCTGCCTTCTTGGACTCTCCTGTCACCATATGAAGAAATTTAAACTCATCTGCTACAGACATGATGCCCAGCCAACCACTAGCACCAACCATGGCATATGTGAGTGAGGCCACCCTACTGGAGTCGTCATATGCCTGTAGCCACATGAGGGGATCCAAGGAGAGCCATCAGATGAACCAACCAGCTGAGCCCAGACCAAGTGGCTGAATCATCTAGCCCAAATTGACAACCTATCGTAATACGTGAACCAGAATAATATGGTCATAAGCCAGAATAATATGGTTGTTCTTACAAGCCACTATGTTTTGGAAGGAGCCCTGGTAGCACAGTGGTTAAGAACTCAGGCTGCTAACCAAAAGGTGGACATTTCAAATCCACCAGCTACTTCTTGGAAACCCTATAGGGAAGTTCTACTCTGTCCTACAGGTTTGCTATGAGTCGGAATCAACTCAATGGCAATGGGTTTGTTTTCTGTTTTTTTAAAAATATATTTTGGGAAGGTTTGTTATACAACAGATAACTGATAAGTAACTTAATAAGACATACAAAGTGGTTGAAACCACTTTTTACTTCAAATGGGCCTCAGTTGTTACCCAATTTCCTTGTATTGGCTAATGATATGAATGGGTTAGAAGTTACTAATTAATACCCTGAGACTGATGCTACACATTTTAGAAAGCCAATCCTAGAGCCAAGATTCAAGCTAATAATTCTCTTTGGCAGTCATGAAAATTATCTTGTTTAGTGAAAATAGCCTGTACAGTCATGTGTCGATTAACATCTACAGTGCGTTCTGTGATATAGGACATTGTGTGATTTGGACATTGTGCAAACACCATGTTATGAATGAAGGTCCTTTCAGGCATTCACTTCCAGAATTACGAGGTTTTCTCCATATTAAAAATTTGGTGGGGCAAAAAACCACCCTCTACAATTAGTTTATCTAAGGTTTCAACAAATCTTCTGCTGCCTTCACATTAGCACCTGCAGACTCTCCATTTACTTTCACATTATGCAGTGAAAAATGTTTGAAGCACTTGGACCACCCAGAGCTAGCAATACACTCAATATCCTAGTCAGGTCCTGCTTTTTCTTTAAGCATCTTGAACAAGCTTCGTGCCCTAGCAGTGATCATCAACGTGCTGAGAGGGATTTGCTTTTGTGCTTTATCCCCAATTCACATAGATAGCAATTTCTCCATATCTAATATAGATCCCTCTTGCATTTTTGTTAGCCTTGTAGCTTTCAGCGGAGCCAATCCGTTAATAGTTTGGAGAATTTTTTCTTTGTTTTTGAGGATCGTAGTGATTGTTGAGCACGATATGTGTAGATCTGTTAAGCCCCATTCTTCGATCAGGATTTCTGAACTCTGTTATAACCTTCGAGCTCTGGTGGCACACTAGTTAAGAGCTCGGCTGCTAACCAAAAGGTCAGCAGTTCGAATCCACCATCCGCTCCTTGGAAGCCCTGTGGGGGTAGTTCTACTCTGTCCTGTAGGTCGATATTAGTTGGAATTGACTCGACCACAACAGGCTTAGTTTTGGGGGGTTTATTATATAACCTTATGAGACCACAGACAAATATGCAGCCAGACATTGCCTGAATACAATCAGAAAGCTGAGTTCCAGTATATTATGTAATGAAATAGTTCTGTGATGTTGGGTAAGTCTTTTGTGGTGTCTGGGTCTCCACAGTACCATCTATAACATAAGGGGACAGATTTTTGTAATCATTGTGGTCTTGAACCAAACTCCTACCTGACTGCCAACAGATCAGTAAGTACCTTGTCTTAGTATTGATTCCTTTGCTCCTCTCCAAACTATCTGGTTTCTTCTTCAGGAGACTGTTGAAAACAAAAGGAACAATTCCAATTTCCTCTAGCTTAGGAAAGAACATATTTACCACACTTGCTGTGGAGGATGAAATGTCAATAGGCATACCATCCACTTCAAGGGCGAAGATAAGATCCTGGATGTGGTTTGGTACTCTTTTTTCCTCCCACTTTAGAGCCTTATGAATCTAGCCTCCAGGTTCTGACTTCAAATACAGCAAAGGCGGAGAAATAAGAGGCTGACACCCTTCTGGCTGGGTAATTTATGACTCTCTAGTAGTAAGTCCAGTGACTACATTTTCTTGTTTTGTATTGGTTTCATAGTTTCTTAAGAATAAGAAAGCAAACACTCCCAATGGTCCTTTCGGAGATCAAAAATTCACTTTTACTTCATGATGGCCAGTTTGATAATGCACTCTCCTATTAGTTTTGTCATTCTCCCTCCCTCACTTCTCATTTTCCTCCCTCCTGTTTTCTGGGATCATACTCCTTAATAAAACCGAAGTACATAAGTCTTTGCCTCAAGCTCAGATTTGTGGGGAACTCAAGTGTCCAAGTTTCTGTTCCTTCACAAGCATACCCTGAGACAAAGACTTGTGTGCAGTAGTTTATCTGGGAGGTGGTAACAGTAAGCACAAGTTAGGCAGTGGGGAATGTGGGATAGGAAGGAAAGAAAAGCCAATAAATTGATGGCAATGAGTGAGGTACCACTGTGGGCAATGGAGCTTAATCCTGCTATGTGGCCTCTGAAAACCCTTGTAAAATGTGCCTCAGAATTGTCCCACCAACACTTCCATTTCCAGCCATGTTGAGTAAAAAGAAATAGTCCTAACTTTCCACTATAAACAGCTAGAAAACTCAACAAAACACATGAAACAACTGTTTTCAGACATTGAATGACAATTAGCAAAGGAATATGGTCTCTGAGAAAAGAAAACAACTGATGCTGATCTCTTGATCAACATCAAGGGATCCCTTGGCTTTTCTGCTGAAGACAACTCAGGACTGTTGTGCAGGAATGGAGATTGCAAGCAGAGCACAGCAGTCTTGCTGAGTTGAGGGAGACATGGATTGAAATTCAAGGAAGCTGAGGTGGCTGAGAGTTATGACACGGAGTTGCAGAAAGGAGAGATCTGTAAAGATAAAGTGAGCTGCACAAATCTGATGGAGGTCCCACTGGGTCTCTTTGATGAATACAAAGTCACACGTAAGGTCAGTCAAAGAGGGACCAGAGAGGTGTAAGCTGACTTCACACCCAGTGAGGAGATAGTTGAGCTCTGGCCAGTCAGAATGGAGAGAACTTTTGATCACAATCACTCAGGGAGTTCAGTAGAGACCCAGAAAGGTCACAACTTATCAGTACAGCTAAACAAGCCAGAGTAAAAGATACTCTCTAGACCACCCTAACAAAGGTTAAAAACAAGTCTCAAAAAGATCAAGGTGATCTTCCCTTAACTTAACTGTCTGCCAGCACAAGACACAATACTCTCTAAAGAAGTAAGACAACAAAATCTTGACACTCAACAACATTTAAAATTTAAAACAATATTTTAAGATTTAAAACAACTTTTAAAATTTCCTGCATTCAATTAAAAAAAGAAATACTATACATGCCAAGAAATAGAAAAACATAACCCATTACCAGGAGAAAAAAAATCAATCAACAGAAACAGATCCAAAAATGATAGAAAGGCAGACAAGGACTTTTAAAAGAGCTATTATAAACATGTTTGAGGGTTTAAAACAAAATAGGGACATAATGAACATAATGAGGAGTAAAGCAGAATATATATATACATATATATATATACATATATATGTATATATATGTATGTATAGGAGCTTCTTTAGCCAAAAGACTGGGAAAAAAGACTATGCATTCACTAACTCCTATCTCTCACTGAGGGTTATCACTGAGGGCTTTAACTCCCAGCCCATCCTGCCTGTAAATTGAGCAAAGTCTCTCTGTCATGCGCCACCAACCGCCCACAGAGGGATAAAACTCTCAGACACAGAAGAAGGAAAAAAGGGGAACTTGAGTTGGGAAACTGTCAGCATGAATGAACGTTGCCCATTGCAACTGTGAACTCAGTGTTTAGTGGTGAATATAGGATAGATCCCTTTCTTTATTATTTCTTTGCTTAGTCAAAGGAAAAAAAAATTGTATCATCAGTTTTTCTGGATTGCCTCTACTGTGCTACTGTAGATCTGCCACTTCCACTGTCCCCAGTTGTTCCTCCAGTTATTTTGGAAAGTCTTGAAAAGATGTCTCAGGAGAACTAACAAAGACTCACAATGACAGAGTAGGGTCAGTCCTCTCTCCCCCTTTTCTTCTCTGGCTCTTTTGGTGATATTGCGCAGGAAATCTCAGTCACTGTTGTTATTGCTATTTCTTGTGATGACCTCTCAAAATTATGATGTGTTACAAAATATTCTTTTCCTACTTCCTTCACTTGATGACCACCACCTCACGTACCCTCTGTCCCACTTCTTGTCTTATTACTCACAATAAAGAAAAACAAAAACAGAAAACAAATCTGTTGCATCAAGTCAAGTGATTCCAACTCATAGTGACCCTGTAGGACAGAGTAGAACTGCCCCATAGCATTTCTGAGGAGCAGCTGGTGGATTTGAACTGCTGGCCTTTTGGTGAGCAGCTGGGCTCTTAACCACCTTGCCACCGGGGCCCCTGCTTTTCACTTCAGAAATCTTGAGGCAATTTGGTATGAAAACTACACTGTATACATCCACTTGATCTACTACTGAGACAATGTCCTTGGAGTTAACCTGAAGACAGATGGCAAGATCCAGATTTCTGGAACCATCAATAGCTTCCCGGCGCCATGCTAATTATGTTATCTGAATAATCATACTTAATCCTTGTAACAACTTCTGAAGGCATGTTATATTATTATCCTCATTCTATAGTATTGAACAAGGGAGGAAGCATCAAAGGAAGACGGAAGGAATACACAGCCAATGTACCAAAAACAACTGGTTGATGTTCAACCATTTCAGGCGGTGGCATATGATCAGGAGCCAATGGTATTGACGGAAAAAATGCACTGAAGCCATTGGCGGAAAACAAGCCTCCAGAAATTGATGGAATACCAGTTGGGTTGTTTCAAAAACCGAATGCAACACTGGAAGCTCTCACTTATCTATGTCAAGAAATTTGGAAGACAGCTACCTGTCCAACCGACTGGAAGAGATCCATATTTGTACGCATTCCAAAGAAAGGTGATTCAACAGAATGTGGAAATTATTGAACAATATCATTAATATCACATACAAGTATAATCCTTCTGAAAATAATTCAAAAACGGTTGCAGCAGTGCATCGACAGAGAACTGCCAGAAACTCAAGACTGATTCAGAAGAGGACTTGGAGCAAGGGATATCACTGCTGATGTCAAGTGAATCTTGGCTGAAAGCAGAGAATACCAGAAAGATGTTTACCTGTGTTTTATTGACTATGCAAAGACATTCAGCTGTGTGACCATAACAAATTAAGAATAATATTGCAAAGAATGAGAATTCCAGAACATTTAATTGTGCTCATGTGGAACCTGTACATAGACCAAGAAGCAGTCATGCTAGAAGAACAAGAGGATACTGCGTAGTTTAAAATGAGGAAAGATGTGCTTCAGGGTTGTAGTCTTTCACCATACTTATTCAATCTGCATGCTGAGCATATAACTTGAGAAGCTGCACTATATGAAGAAGAACACAGCGTCAGGATTAGAGGAAGACTCATTAAAACCTGTGATATGTAGATGACACAGCCTTGCTTGCTGAAAGTGAAGAGAACTTGAAGCTCTTACTGATGAAGATCAAACAATGACTACAGCCTTCAGTATGGACTACACCTCATCATAAAGAAAACAAAAATCCTCACAACTGGATAAATAAGCAACATCATGATAAACAGAGAAAAGATTGAAGTTGTCAAGGATTTCATTTTGAGTCCACAATCAATGCCCATGGAAGCAGCAGTCAAGAAATCAAATGACACATTGCATTGGGCAAATCTGCTGCAGACCTTTTTCTGGTGTTAAAAAGCAAACATGTCACTTTGAGGACTAAAGTGCACCTGACCCAAGCCGTGGTATTTTCAACTGCCTCATATGCAAGCAAAAGCTGGACAATGAGTAAGGAAGACTGAAGAAGAACTGATGCCTTTGGATTATGGTGCTGGCAAAGGCTATTGAATATACCACAGACTTCCAGAAGAACGAAGATATCTGTCTGGGAAGGAGTATAGCCAGAATGCTCCTTAGAAGTGAGGATGGCGAGACATCGTGTCAAGTACTTTGGACATGTAATCAAGGGGGAGCAGTCCCTGGAGAAGGACATTATGCTTGGTAAAGTAGAGGGCCAGCAAAAAAGAGAAAGACCCTCAAGAAGATGAACAGACACAGTGGCTGCAATAATGAGCTAAAATGTAGCAGTGATTGTGAAGATGGTGCAGGGCCATGCAGTGTTTTGTTCTTTTGTACACGTGGTAGCTATGAGTCTGTACTGACAGGAGGGCACCTAACAACAACAACAACAGCATAGTAGGGGAAATGAGGTTTCACGGAGTCAAGAAACTTGCTCAATTTCATACAGTCAGCAAATGATAACTTTGTAATTTACTCCTAAATCAATATGATTCTTTGAAACCTATGTCTTTGTCTTGGTTTCCTAGGGCTGCCATAACAAAACACCATAAGTGGATGGCTTTAAAGAACAGAAATGTATTATCTCACACTTCTGGAGGCTAGAAGTCCAAATCAGGGTATCAGCCATATCAGTTCCTTCAGAGGGCTTTGAGAGAGGAACTGTTTCATGCCTCTCCTGGTTTCTGGGAGCTGCTGGCAATCCTTGGTGTTTCTTTGCTATTTATAGGTGCATCTGCCTGTCTAGTCACATGGCGCCTGTCTTTCCCCAATGTGTCTGTCTGTTCTCCCCTTTTATAAAACACCACTCGGAAGGGATTAGGACTAGCACTCACCCTACTTCAGTATGACTTAACTGATCATATCTTCAAAGAAAAACTTCATTTCGCCCAAAAAAGATCACATTCACAGGTACAGGGGCTAGGACATCAACATGTCTTTTGACGGGGACACAATTCAGTCCGCAACAGTCTTTAACCAATGTACGAACAAAAGCATCGCCCTTGTCCTTTCTTGTGCTTCGTATTCCACGATAATGAAAGGCAAATGGACAGTGCAGCAACTGCAGACAATGTCTGAGGGTAATGACTGGTCTCAGGCGTGAGGGTGTGGCTTTATTGAGCCTTTGGGGTCCTACGTGTAAACATTTTTTTAATGTACTCGACTTGAGGTTATGGAGTAAGTGCTGGCATTTATGAAACTCCCGGAATGGTCTGCATTTATGCACAGTTCAAAAATTTCATCTCGTTCATAACTAACAAATAATCTTGGAATTAGGAGCTTATTATTTTCAATTTTTTATGTGCAAAAAAAGGCTCACAAAGATTGTTTCTTGTTATTTAAACCCAAAAACCAAACCCGTTGCCGTCTTGAGTCGATTCTGACTCATAGCAACCCTGTAGGACAGAGTAGAACTGCCCCATAGGGTTTCCAAGGAGCAGCTGGTAGATTTGAACTTCCGACCTTTTGGTTAGCAGCCAAGCTCTTAACCAACTTACTTAGGATTCTTATTTACCCAGCTTCTTGGGACAAGCTAGAACTTGATCTCAAGCACTCAGGCTGCTAAGCCTACTGTTTTACCCTGCTGGAGGCTTTTACCTAGGGCTCATGATTTCTGGAATAATTTCTGAATCAGAGACAAGCATACACCCCACACGTGTGCAAACATTTCTCCTTCTCAGGGTTGGAGATTGGTCTCTTTTAGTCTATTGAATCTTTCCTCCCTTGACGTCAAAACATTTGTGTTTGTCTTCGAAGCTGGGTATACTGCTGTTACCTGGGGCAGCATTAGATACCAAGCTACCCAGAGGACTTTCTTAGGCTAAACAACCTATCAGGTTCTATAAAAATTGCACTAAGAGGGGTGGAAAATGCTGCAGTCAAATCTTAAAACCATTATATCTGATAAACTGGTAAAAAGGACTGGAATAACACTAAACTCAGTAGTAGTTACTTATATATGAAGGTCGGAAAATAGCATCCAAATCTTAATTGGGTAGGTGAAGTATTCAGTCACTCTTCCTGCTTCTACTGAAGACACAGTGATTTGAGTTTTGAAGAAAAATCCACCATTTCCCAGCCAACTTCATTAAATTGTCAATAATTGTTTGAAAACTCCTTTGGCAAAACAAGTAAGAGCCCTTGCTAAAATAGCTGTAAGAACGTATATGCTTTTAAAGAGATAAACTTGAGTACCACCACCCGTCTATCAGTTTGTTGTACCGTGGTGGCTTTCCTGTTGCTATGATGTTGGAAGCTATGTCACCAGTATTTCAGACATCAGCAGGTTCATTCATGGTAGGCAGGTTTCAGCTGAGCTTTCAGACTAAGACAGACTAGTAAGAAAGGCCTGGCAATCTACTTTCAAAAATTAGCCAATGAAAACCTTACGGATCATTGCAGAGCATTGTTTGACTCGCTTGCTTTGACCTTGTCTTCAGGAGAGATTAATCAATTGCTAGAGAAGGACACCATGTTTGGTGAGACCCTTGATGAGATGGATTGGCACAATAATCACAACTGTGAACTCAAAAATGCCGGCAATTGTGAGGATGACATAAGACCTAGCAACGTTTCATCTCTTGTACTCAAGGTTGCCACGAGTCAAGGTTGACTTGATAGTATCTCTCTATCTATTGACTTGACGGCAACGTGTTTGGTTTTTTTGTTTTTGTATCTGTCTATCTATCTACCTGTCTGTCTATCTATCTATCTACACTTGAGTAGCACAATAGCAAGGAGTCCCTTGTGAAAAACAGCAAGACATGGCAGTGACTTTCATGCAGGTGGCAGCCCACAGTTTGGAAAAGCAAATTCTTGAATAGAGGAGAACCCAGGGGAGTGACAGCTATCACCAGATGAAATCAGGAATAATTTACAGTTCAGTTTATCTGTGTAGCAAACTAAATGCCCATTGGGGGGAAAAGGTTGAGAAACATTGATGCAATTCATCAAATTATTCAGTAGAGGTAGCCTTCTTTTTTTTTCCCCCTCAGCAAATGAAACAAAGTTTATTTTGAAGTACTTTATTTTCATGTTATTTGTAAAAACATCAATAAATATTTATGACATAAACAATGCATAATTAACACTAACCAAGGCATTGTACCTTACAAAGAAGACATAAAATGTCCAAGAAGTATCTAGAACATAGTAGTTCTTAAAGCTTCAACATGAGAAATGTCGATCACATATTGTAAAAGGTTTCAATAAATAACAAATGACCTTCTAAATAGAAAATAGTTGTACACACACATCTCCGTACCCTAACAATGATCTGACTATTTTCTCCAGGCCTCTATCACAGTGGCTGCCATGTTGTGAGCTCCCCAGAAATATTAACAACTAGAGAACATTCAAAACCTTTTACCTTCAAATTAAATAAGACTCAGTCAATTTTGATTTGACATAAAGCAAGCAATTAAAGTAACGGTAAAGTGTGTAAGTAGATTCAGCCACAACCGTAATTATTTTACATGTAACATATTAACAGACACTTTGAACATAAATAAATAAATAAATAAATAAAAGACCTGCCCTAAGAGACTCTGCGACATAAGCCTAGTTCAGGTGTCTCGAGGAGCTGACTATTTCTGTTTTTCCACTTCAGTTCGTGTAAGTGCAGGGTCTGCTTCCAGAACAGTCACCAGTAAGCTTCCTCCTTCCCCCAAGGTCAGTTGGAACTGCCACTATAATGAGAAAAATGGTTGTCCTCAGTAGCTGCTCAGGAAAGCTGATAGCACAGCCCTCTTCCCCTGCCCTGCCCCGGAGGCTCCAGAATTCTCCTAATGCAGAGTTTCCCCACAGCCTGGCAACAAGTGGCTACTGCTTGGAACCATGGCCCTGTGTGGCAGAGACATTTAGGATCTTAGATGCTCTTTGTTTGGGAATGGGGTGGGGGCGGAGATCTCCGCTGTATTATTTGCTACTAACAGCCAAAATGTATTGTTCTCTCATTGTCTCACCAGCTTCATTTAAGTCTCAGATAAACCCCATGAAGTAGCTGCTATTATTTTTCTGACTCAAATCAATCAACTAATTTTCCCAGGATTACCCAGGTAATAGGTGATGGTACCCAGATTTGTACCAAGACAATGTCACTGCAAAGTTCCCTGCTCTTCGCCACTAAGCTTCAGGACCTATGTTGTAGAACACCAAGGTTCCACTATGCAGGTCTGAAGTCCAGAAGAAAACGGGGGAAGGGAAAAAGACAACTTTGCTTTTTAACAGGTGGAAAGATTTTTGGCATAATCATCCAACATCAATGACAATTTTAATGAGAGCACTTCTATCCACATTAATTTGAAAGAGAGTAGGGTGGGAAGTGGGGATAGAAGTCACTGGAAACCAGAGCAGATTAATGATCTCAGTGACAAATTTAATTGTGAAAAAAATAATAAATATTCAGTCCTTAGCAAACTCCTGCGTTTCTATGATACAATTTTCAGGAGTAGATGCTCCTATCTGTGATGTGACCAATGACTCTAGTAACATGTTGTAAATCAAAACCTACAACTCACCTATTCAGGATCTTTTGGATGATTCTTTTAACCATGGGGGCTGCGGGATTGAGACAAGCATCCTGCCCATTCTTGAGAGTGGCTCTGCAGAGAGAAGGAGAATCCGCGTGAGACGGGCGGTGGGGCTGCGCAGTCAGTGCGGGGAGCACTGGAGGGTTGGGGTGACAGGATGGCGGCGGCAGCAGCGCGGGGCGAGACTTACATGACTTCAGTTTGAGCGCAGTGAGGTCCCGGGGACATCACTTTCACACGTTCGATGTTCTTGAGCGGGATTCCCTGCACGGTCTTCACGCACTGGCAGCGCAGTTCAGAGCCCACGGGTGCCCCTGGGAGAGAAGAGAGACTCGGTTAGCGGAGTTGTCTCCTAGCACGGGCGCCCACCCGCCCCTAGCTGCCGCGGGGTCCCGCCGAGGTTCACCTGCTGCGAGCCGGCCGGCGGCGACCAGGAGCAGGAACAGCAGCACCGCCCGGAGGAGACGGGGAGTGGCGGGGAGCGCGGTGCGGGCCATGGTGCTCGGCTCGAAGTGTCGGGGCGGCTGTGCCTGGAGCAAGAAGATGGCTCAAGGAGGGCTGTCTGTCTGTGACCCTGGCTCTGCGGCTCTGAGCCCCGCGAATCGCTTTTATCCATGCTCTGGGCTGCAAAGTCAGGTGTCTTTGGGCCAGGGAAATCCCTGGATTTCTTGCTTTGTTCTCTGATTCCGGAAGGAAGGCACCCTCCCCCCACCCCCCACCCCCCGCCTCCTGGGGTGGAGTGGGGTGGCTGACCCACCTGTTGCTGCCCCCGCCTCACCCTCCTGAGTAACTCCTGCAATCTCTTTCTTTCTCACACCCCCAAAACGGGAGAGGGTCTTAGGCTGCGCTGGTTTTGTTAGGGGGCCGTGGGCGCCGAATAACCCCTGTGCTCTGGGCAGGAAGCGGCGAAAACACCAGGGACAGAACACGACACGGACAGAACGACATCTTTAGAGGGAGAGAGTTGTCTCTTTAGTAATCAGAACTGGGGGAATTACCTGGTGATGGTGGTTGGGAAAAGAGGTGATTTCCCTCACCTACTCTCTGAGGAGCCCTGGTGGTGCAGTGGTTAAAGCGCTGGGCTGCTAACCGGAAGGTTGGAAGTTCAAATCCACTAGCAGCTGGCTCCACGGGAGAAAGATGTGACAGTCTGCTTCTGTAAAAGCTTACAGCCTTGGAAACCCTATGGGGTAACTCTACTCTGCCCTAGAGGATCATTATGAGTGGGAATTGACTCAAGGCATGGGTTTGGCTTGGGTTTTATCATCTATTTGATTTTCGGTTTTGTATATTCTCAGGTGAATACTTCTCAAGTGAATGTTCTCTGTCAAAAATAGAGCTGTCATCTCAAACTCCAGGGAAGAATGTTTGACTTCTCCCTTCTGTTGTGTATCCTCAAATGTTGTATATCCACTTATAATACCTCGTTTTCATTTTCATCTGGTTGAAAACATGGGTCAGTTGAATCCAGTGCTAATGTCAGCGAAAGTGCGGGCAGTAACATGATCTCTTCTTTCATTTCCTTCATAGCTTGTTTCTTCCCTCTGAAATGTTGGAACTTCCAAAATTCCCTGAGTATCACCTTTTCCATGTGTGAGGGGTTTAGGTTTGACCTATGAGGTACAGGCTAGGGTCACTCTGAAGCTGCGGAGGACTTATTTTCTGGTTCTGCCCTTGGACAGACTAGTCCATGGGTGCTTGGTGGGTACCTGCTGTGTGTAGCGCCCTTACTCTTTAAGCAGCACACGAATGTGTACAGATGAAATATGAAACACCAAACCACACATTAAAAACCCCATTCCATTTATTACAGGACTTCATGGTGTTCAGTCTTGGTTTTTCTAGAGACAAACAATGGTATGCCTCTGTTTCTTGATTAGAGGTGTCAAAGTCTTTTAACCTGACGTCATTACCACTTTTTCGCCAGAAGTTTAAGAGAACTTTCTTTGATTCAACAGTACGTTTTAGAGGGTTTAAGTGTAATTCTCCCCGCTGGATTAAGACCTCTGGGAGGCATGGTATATGTTAGGAAGAGGGAGATGAGAAAGGAATGGCCTCTGCCCTGGAAGCCAGTGTTCCTGGTCAGTTCTAGGCCGCCCAGCTCAGCGGGTAGAAGGATCGTGTGCACCTTAGCCAGCTGCCAAGTGTCTAAAGCCACCGCCCACTTTCAGTTGCCCTGTGTCATAGGCAAGCTGTTAAACCTCTTCCTACCCCAAGTTTGTTATGAGAAATGAGTCAATATTGTAAAGAGCCGGCACGGATTAAGCACATTATAAACTTTTGTTAAATAAATAAAGTAGAAATAGCTTTTCCCAACATTGCCTGAACAGAAACTCAACTTATTACGCATTCTTTTATGAAGGAAAAAAGGGGTAATGGAAAGGTACACTCCCATTTTTCCTTTCACATTTAAAATTTTCTGCACATCAGGCTTTTTAAAAGGAAGGTGCATCTGTACTCTACTATGAAATCTGAATTTACCTAATTTTTTAAACTGCTGAGATCTGTCATTGATTTATTTTGTAGTTTTAATTTCGATTACTTCACCTATAAAAAGCGAGTTAGAATTAAAGACTATCTTATTTATTGGAAAAGATTTATAAAATGGCCGCCTTTAAAAATACTTCAGTTTTTTATCAGCAAGATCCTAAGAGAAAGGCCAAGGAAGTTAAGGGCGATTAAAATTTGTATTGTTGTTGGTCAAACTTTCAGAAGCAGATTGCTAGGCCTGTCTTCTCAGGCACCTCTGCGTGGGCTCGAATGGCCAACCTTTCAGCTAGTCATC
Organism: Dugong dugon; assembly: GCA_030035585.1. Classification (NCBI taxonomy): domain Eukaryota; kingdom Metazoa; phylum Chordata; class Mammalia; order Sirenia; family Dugongidae; genus Dugong; species Dugong dugon. The sequence continues at coordinate 53,985,855 of CM057463.1, forward strand.
AAGCGCTTAACCATTTGCAGCACCCAAGGACTCCTCAAAGTTTGTATTAAGGAGTAGGAAATAAGAAATAATCTAAAGTATATAAAATACAGGGTTAGCTCATGAATAATTGAGAGTTTATGTGGTTACTCCTTTTATCACTCTTTTTCTTGAGTTTGCTGGGAAACTGACCCAGAAACACAAGAACTGTTCTTTAAAATTTGAAAAATGCATTATTTTGCTTTTTAATTGTAAATGTAACCCATGCTCATTTTATAAAGTTTATAAAAGTCCGAGAAGCATGAAGAGATTCTTTTTATGCTCGCATAACTTCTGTCGATGGAACAAACTTTAGTGGGTCACTGAAAACACGTTTTTTTATTTAACAAAGATAGTAGCTGACAACCTATATGAGCTTACAAAATTCTGGACAAGTGTAAAACATACCACTTCCTGTCTTAATTGCGACATACCATGCATAAGTCACAAAACATCTCTGCACCCACACGAAGATGCAGAGTACGTGTTAAGTGCTAAGTACCAGTTTCTTTTCAAGAAGTTTGCAAATATTGACTAATTCAATCTTCAAAAGAACTCTGTGAAGTAGATATCATTGTTATCTTCAGATTATACATAAAGAAACTGAGGCACGGAGAGTGAAATAATATCCCTAAAGTTATACGACAAAGGGCCTGGAAATGACATCTGAAGAGAACGACTCTTAACCATTATGCAATAAAAATGTTCTGTAATATATGCTTGATAATTTCAAAAGAATAGTGATTTTTGAAAATCTGTTTGTTATTCCCTTAGTTGAATGGTTCATGGTTCAAATTTACTTCTTTTAAAATGCAAACACGGCAAAATGCTCTACATCCCCATAGTCTTGTTTCATTAACGTAACAGTAAAATTCTCTTCTGTGGCAATGATATAGCTTTTATATTTTGTTAAAGTGTCCAAATCTGAAAAATAGTAACTTTGCCATGAAAAAAAAAAAAAAAAAAACAAACTTGGCAAATATCACCTTAACCAAGTGATGAAGGTTAACGTGATCCATGTGAAGTCATGTGGATATTATGCTCCCCTGGATATGATATGGTGAGATGGACAGCTCCAGCACTGTGCTGTTCTTTCTGAAAATCCATACTCTCAGTCTAACTAATCATGAGAAAAACATCCTTCAAACCCAAACTGAAGAACGTTACATAGCTGAGCAGTAGTCCTCAAAATTGGCGGCATAAAAAATAAGGAAAGGTGAGAAACTCACAATCCAGAGGAAACATGACAACTAAATGCAATGTGGTACATGGATGGGGTCCTGGAACAGAAAGAGGATATTACTGGAAAAGCTTCTGAAATCCAAACAAAGTCTGGAGTTTGTTGGTTTCTTAGTTTGGGTGAAGGGTACTAGGAACTACACTATCTTTGCAAATTTTGTACTTTTAAAATTACTCAAAATTTTTTTTAGAAGTTTATTTTAAGAAAGTTTTTCTTTATGAATCAATTTAGATCACAGCCAAAATCATCTCAATAGACTTGCATGCTTTACTTGTAGCATCCTAAAAAGGACATTGAATTTTTGTTGAGTTCATATTTGCTCAAATGTAGATCGCAATTTTCTGCTGCCTCAGTTTGGACACTTCATCGTGTTTAATCAACTTACATGCTTGATCATCAGCATTAATCATGATAGCCAAATCTCTCATCTATTTCTTGTAACTGAGGAAAAGCAGAAAGTGTTTGCTGCAATGGTCTCCAGAAGCAACTCAAAACTGACGTAAATGAAAATATTCAGGGAGAGTAGACTCCCAATTTATTACAGGAACTGCAAAAAAGAATGAAACATGTCAAGAAGCAGCCCAGTATTTGTAGCTTACGTAGAACTTGCCTCCTGGGAATTAATCAAAATCGCTTGGTTTTGAAAATATATGAACAGGAAAGTGATTTTTTTTTCTCCTTAATATGCTACTGAAATCCATGAAAAAAAAAAAAGCACTATTCATCAAAATTCAGAAGTATCTGTAAGTGCTGGAATGCTATTACCAAGTACAATAAACAAATTCACTCTCTTGGTTTAACAAGTGTATCAAAGCTAATTATGTTTGCAGGAGCTTAATGCTTGGTTTTTATGCACAGTCTTTAAATGCGTGCGAGCAATAAACTTTAAAGAAATGAAAGAACTTTCTTTTAAATGGAAGCTTTGGTGGTTAAATACCATTTTGTCCTATAATCATTATGGAATCTTTTAGAATTGACAAACAGTAAAATCCAAGGTTGATGCTTGTATTGGATATCTATTGTACTCCACCTTCCATCTTGTAGGCCCATTCTTTTGCCCGTCATTGCTGCAGCAACCAGCTGTATGAAGTAGTACCCTAACAGACCCTCACTTCATCTGCACCAGGTATCATTCACTTTCTGCCTCACTGCTTCCCTGTTGCTGCCATGGAAAAACTCTTGCTCAATGGGGGACAGGAGCCGACATATAAGTACCCCCTCTTCCATGTTTTGGAGTTCCTGGGTGGTGCTAACTGTTAATGCATTTGGCTGCTAACCAAAAGGTTGGAAGTTTGAATCTACTCAGAGGTGCCTTGGAAGAAAGGCCTGGCAATCTATTTCTAAAAAAAAACAGCCACTGAAAACCCTATGGAGCACAGCTCTACTCTGACACACATGGGGTCGCCATGAGTTGGAGTCAGCTTGAGGGCAATTGATAGGTAGGTAAGCAGGCTATCATATTTTAGGCAGATAATTCTGAAGCACATTTAACATGAGTTCTCAGGAATGAAGCCCCGTTGTCCACACTCTCTTCACCTATCTCGTCCTTCCCAGTTCTCCAGTCCTGTACATTGGGAACACTTCCTCAAATAAACAAATGCATGTCGGGCCCACGTCTCAGGCTGCACTTTTCGTAGGAGTTAGACTGAAACACTGCTCCACTGAGAGCTAACCGTGCTGACTGGCAGGCAGGAAAGGGCAGGTTGCTCTTCTCTAACCCTAGCTTGCTTTGAGAACTTGTTCCATCACAACTGCCATCCCTATTTCCCTGAAGGTATCTCTTCTCATGTAATGACTCTGGCTCTGAGGGGAGAAGGATGCTGATGACTGAACATGGTGTTAAGAGTCCTAGATCCAGCCACCCCTACAGTCCAAGGGCGTTAGTCTGTGCCGGAATCAGGGTCAACCTCCATTTAATCTCCCTAGATGCATATCTGATTCCCTTTTCTTTTTTTCTGCTATCACACCCTAGATTGCCTTAGGGTGCCACTCCTCCCTACTCTCAGTCCAAGGAGTACAGGTGGGCCCACCCCTCAGACATGCTCATTGTTTCAGAGGTGGGCAATGACTTAAGACTAGTCAAATCTGAAACAATCTCTGGAGTTTTTGCTGGCTGGAGCAATTGGAAAAGAGCTCCTTAATTCTTCCTGGGTTAGTTAACTGGTAGAATGAGGGCTTAACATGTTGCCAATGAATGAGGAAGGTCTGCCTGAGAATGAAGCTGGCTCAGAGGAAAGCACTGATAAGACATGAAATGGGACAAATTACTGAGGACATTGAGTGCCCAGGTCCCCAGATGGCTCTGATTTATTGATAGACTTTTCAGTTTTTGTAAGCCGACAAATTTCCTCTTTTTTTTTTTTTAATTAGGAGTCTGTCTCTTGCCAGAGAGAGTGTCTTCCCTAATACAACCCAACCTCTACAATTTTGCTAGAGATAACTTTTCATCACAAGCTGTGCTTTTTACTCGATCGTTAATCCACCTATCCATTCATCATTTTCCTACTACTTATAAACTAGGAACTAAATTAGGTGCTAGGATAACAAAGAGGGAAAAGACAGACTCTGCCACCCCTGAACTCACAATCTATGAAGGGAGGTAGAAATAGAAGCAGAAAGTTATGAAGTTGTCTGGGGGTCCATGATACTTAGTAATGTATAAGACATTATAGAAACTCAGAAGAGGAAGGTACCTGGTCCCCTTTCTTGGAATGGTTAGCAGTCAGAGAAAACTTTCTAGAAGAGGGTGCTACCTAAGGTGAGTGGCTAGGGACCCATTCCAAAAAGAGAGGGAAGATGGAAGCTGGAAAGAGTTTGGTGTGATCTGGGAATAAAAATAAGCAGTTCATTATAGCTAGAACTTAACACTGACACAAGGAGTGACAGATCGAGAAGAATTATATGCATGGCCCAGTCACCAGAAGCCATGTGCACCTGAAGGACTCCTACTTGTAACTCAGGAAGCCATTTCAAATGTCATCTCTATTGGAAAGCCCATGACTCATTCTAAGGAATTACCTTGAGGTGGAAGATGTCATTAGTTGACATACTCCCATGCTGGATTATATACTCTGCAGTGAAAGGTGTCCCAGTCATTTCTCTTTGCATCTCCCCGTCTCCAGTGTGAATCTGGTTCATACTAAACACTCAATAAATGTTTGTTGAAAAGATGCATGAATAAATGGTTTCAGGCCATTGTTTCATAACCAGTGTGTCCTGAGGTGAGGACAGCAGGAAGCTGTCCTTGAAACATTTCAGCAGCTGAATTTTCTTGCTTTCTTTTTTTCTGTTTTGAGCATACAGAACCTGTAAAAACCTCAAAGGGGTCATAAGTGAACCCAGATGAGACAGGTGGGCCAGAGCTAAAGCTTGAATTATGGAGTAAGAGCTACGGCTACCAATTCTTATAGAGTTCTTAGGTCAAGGTCTGCCAACAAGCCCAAAGGATGAAGGTGGGACCTGCAAACACAGGCAAAGCCAGAGGTCCTTAACTGCGCAGTTATGGAGCAGAATGTGAACAAGCAGGAAAAGCAAGGGAGGTCCAGGCTGACTGCCGCATATGGTGCTAGAGTATCCATGATTGGCTTTTAGGGACCATCTTCCTCATGGTGGATGGGAGGGTCCAGCAAATTAGAGGTACAAGGACTGGGCAGAAAGTGAGTACATAATAACTATTCATTCCATATATATGTTTTTATTCATCCACATATAAGGAAGGAGCCCCGGTGGCGCAATTGTTAAGTGCTTGGCTGCTAACTGAAAGGTCAGTGTGAACCCACCCATTGACTCTGCAGGTGAAAAGACCTGGTGATCTGTTTTCATAAAGATAGTGGCCTACGAAACCCTATGGGGCAGTTCTACTCTGTTCCATAGGATCACCATGAGTCAGAACCTACTCAATGGCACACAACAACAACAATAACAGTGTGTATAAGGCCCAGTGATAGGTTTAACGGATGTAAAGTTGTATAAGAGAGCAGTGGTGGTACAGTGGTAGAATTCTCCCCTTACACGTGGGAGACCCGGGTTGGATTCCTGGCCAATCAATGTACCTCAAGCTCAGCCACCATCTGTCTGTCAGTGGAGGTTTGTGTATTGCTATGATGCTGAATAGATATCAGCAGAGCTTTCAGACTAAGACAAACTAGGAAGAAAGGCCTAGAGATCTACTCCCGAAAATCAGTCAATGAAAACTCAGTGGATCACAACAGTCCATTCTGCACGGGGTCGCCATGAGTTGGGGGCCCCATGAGTTGGGGCTGACTTGGCAGCAGCTAACAACAACAAAGTTGTATAAAATCCAACTGCTAATGTGAAATTTTTCATCTAAACTCTGCGCTTCTAACCTGTCTATGTTTTTCATGATACTAAATCATTTATTTTTCTGTTCCTGGAATGATAATCTAACGATAAGAACTGTCTACAAATATTTAAAACCGTTTCAGTTAACACTGAGCTTGTTGTTGTTAGATGCTGTCAAATCAAATTCCGACTTACAGCAATCCCATGTGTGCAAGTAGAATTTCTCCACTGGGTTTTCAAGACTGTGACCTTTCAGAAGCAGATCAGCAGGCCTGTCTTCTGAGGTACCTCTGGGTAGGTTTGAACTGCCAATTTTTTGGTTAACATTTGTGCCTCCCAGGGACTCCTTTAATACTGAGCACTATCCGGTATATCCGATTTTGACAATTTTTTTTTTTTTGAGTGTTTATTGGTTTTTTAAAAAACGTTTTAATAAATAGCTTTGCATTTCCGTTTTGTAATGATTGTTTCCTGAACTTTTTGGAAGTGGTCCTCAGTAAATAAATTACCTCACGATCATGTAATGTAACAAGAGGAAATGCAAGATTGCCAAAATTGCAAAAGAATAAGGAAATGAGAAAACTTCTGTTCCACATAATCATATAAAATTTTATTTTGAAGATGAAAACATCATGATGACTTTGTTAGTATGGAAACAAAATTTAGGAAGTTGAAAGAAGGGTGAATAAGCCACAAAGGAAAATAGCATGCATAGCATAAAGATAAAGATTTCAACTAGGAAATTATGAATCATCAGAAATACTTGATTTTGAGGATGCTGTCCATAGTACTTTCCAACGTTCTTTATCTCTCAATTTTTTGAACAAAAACCTTTTTGTTGTTTTTATTTTTCTATTCTAGGTTCTTTTCATAGGTACTTAGGTAATATTGATGGTAGAGAATTTGAGCAATACTGCTTTCCAAGGGATGGCTTTGCTGATGTGTGACTGAGCTAGTTTTTTGATTGACATTTTCAGAAGTTGAGATTATTAAAGAAATAAGAGATCAAATTAGATGTGTTGGAAATTATGGTAGAATTCTGGAGAAAGAATGGCTTGGTTATCTGTATTTCATATATGTGCTCCATAAAGATTACAGCCTAGGAAACCCTATGGAGCCGTTCTACTTTGTCTTATAGGTTGGCTATGAATTGGAGTTGATTTGATGGCACACAACAACAACGACAACAACATGTTATATGTTGAACGTGAATGTATACAATCAAATAATGTTTACTGAGCACATATTATAGCATCTGTGATTGGAGAATGTGGACGGACAGATGAAGGTAACTCTTAGCAGATTCCCTAATACTTACCAATGTGCTACTAACTCAAAAATTCTACAAAGCACCAAAGAGGAAAATGGCATGAGTGTGTTATAACATATGTGAATAACTTGGTGAAATCTCTGAGCCTAATAAGGCCAGGATGTGGGAAAACAGTGTCATTGCTTGCTCAGTCAAGTTTCTGTGGGCTGACATGCCTTACCCTCAGCCCCAAACTGCATCATGACATCCCAGCATTAACTGCATTGCGCTTCCTTTCCATATAGTTAATATTTGACCAACATTTATTTAGCACCTACTCTATCAGACATTTTTCTAGAGGCATGAATGACAACAGGAAGTGGGATGACCTTTGCTTCCTGACCTGCAAAGGTAAACAGTCATAAATAACAGCAGTGCAGTTCCATAGTCATTTTGATGGAGGTATGCACAAATTGCTTTGTTCTTTGTTCTCTAACAGGTCCTAGCCTCATCCCTAGAATTATTAGGAAAAGAATATTGGTTTTCCAACCCTGTTCATAAGCAAGCAACCCAAAAACCAAACCTGTTGCCATTGAGTCGATTCCCAGTCGATTCCGACTCATAGCAACCCTTCAGGACAGAGTAGAACTGCCCCCATAGAGTTTCCAAGGAGTTCCTGGTGGATTCGAACTGCTGAGCTCTTGGTTAGCAGCCGTAGCTCTTAACCACTATGCCACCAGTGTTTGCCTCAGTGAAGAAATTAACACTTGATAAGGATACATACTAAATTTATTTATTTTCCTTGTTTTATTTACTGGATAAACAGTTAAACCAGGTCCCAATAACCAAATGCTCTGTATATTTTACCATCTTATGCTGGTTGATAAACGCTGTGGCTTTATTTGATCTCCTTTTAGTTGTTACCATGAGCAGAAAATGCAGCTTGTATCTATCATGTCAAACTGTTTTCTTAACTAGCTATCTGCATCCAAGCTTTGGGGTGTGGTTCTGTGGGTGTAGGGAGGAGGAGGGTAGTGCAGAGTGAGGAAGTAGGGGAGGATTCTGGCTTCTTGGTTGTTTCCTTAATGGGTTGCTTGTTAACTCAAGGATTGTGGCCACAGCTGTTTGGAAACAATGTGTGCTCTGGGGGTTACGCACCAAAGAAAGAGAAGATAAGTAAGTTTTATTTATTAAGCTTCAATTATGAGTCAGACTCATGCTGGAGTCCATCATCAGTGTGATTTACTCTTCTTAAGAGTCTTGTGAGGTGAGAGTTATTGCCTTAATTTTGCAGAGGAGGAAACTGAGGACACTCAACATCACACAGAGCTATAGCTGAGATGTAACCCAAACCTATCTTCTCAAAAGCATATTGGGCTAAAGCCAGCACCTACAGGGATAAGGAATAGAGCCACAGGGAAAGAAGAAATAAGTATAAAAACACTAAGTCCACCAAATGTGAATGCTTTTGCTTTTTTCAAGTCTTGCTAGAAAACTCTCAATTCAGTTTACATTCATGACTAAATTAAGATGTACACGGAGGAAGCAGAATGAGCGGTGAATATAAGTAGGAGCCACCAGCTGTTGAGCTGTTGAGACATAGAATCTCAACAATGCATACAACATCCTATTTAGTGTGACATCTTCACTTCAAAAGGTGCACTTCATGTGGTTCCCAGAGACTCCAAGACCGGGTCACGGTTGGAGATTGAGATTAAAGGCAGATTACCAGGAGCATTAACTGTCCAGCTGGCCCTACTGATTCCAAATATTTGGTTGTTGTTAGTTGCCCTTGAGTGAGCACATGGGGACCTTACATATAACAGAAGAAAACATTGCCAGGTCCTCACAATTATTCATATGTTTGAGCCCATTATTGCAGCCACTGTGTCAATCCATCGTGAGGAGAGTTTCCCTCATTTTTGCTGACCCTCCACTTTACCAAACATGACGTCCTTTTCTAGCAATTGATCTTTCCTGCTGAAGTGTCCAAAGTAAGCAAGACAAAGTCTCACCATCCTTGCTTTTAAGGAGCATCCTGGCTGTAATACTAGTTAGAACATGGACTCCAATATGGAATGCCAAAACCTAACTCTTTAATCAAAGAACTAGAGCAGTGTTGTTTAACTATAAGTCATGATTCATCATGAAATCACTTTACTGGGTTGTGACCAACATTGAAAAAAAAAAGTGGAATAAAATAAGAAAATAAGATAGGATAGAAAATAAAATATCCGAACACACCATGCATAGTAAAGGTAAATATTGTTTTGTGAACTTGTTTTAGGTGTGTAAGTGTGTGTATGTAAATACATACATACATACATACGTCATATACACACAGTCTATATATACATATATAACACCTATATGCGTATATGTATTTGCCATATCACATAGGTTTGCCATTCTTCCCCTGGCCAATGAAGTTTTTATTTGAATTTCTATCTGTGAAATTGGGACCGGAATACTCCCCCAACTAATTTCAAAGAAATTACTAAGTGTCTCCTTTATAATAGTGTGCAAATAAATGATATTTTTATTGAAAATTAGCAGTTTATCTTATAACCATAAGAAACAACTAATATTTTGAAAAAGGAAAAGAAAGTCTTCAAGTGGTGAAATTGGTTTATTTTTGTATTCTTTATTTTTATCTTTATTTTCTGTTATCTATAATGAGAATTCATTGTCTTATAATGAAAAAAAATACTGATATATCTTTAAAACGAACCAAACCGTCAGTGTTCTATGCATTGAAGAGGAAACCAGTTTTACCACAAAGACCTTAGAAATAAAAAGAGCAAACATTACAAAACTACAGAACAATCTCTAAAAGCAAAATATTCTTTTGGTGGTTTTGTTATGTTGATCTTGGCCTAATTATACAGCAAGTTCCTAGTTTGTGGCCATTTTCTGCTGTTTCCAGCCAGTAAAAAAAAAAAAAAAAAAAATTTCAGTAGGCTCAATCTGTGTCACTCCATGAATGTTAGCACAGCAGGGAGCTATAGTAAATTTCTGTTTGACTTGGGCTTTTCTTGGTAGGAATAATCTGTCCAGATGCCCTTGCTGATAAAGGCAGCAACTTGAAAATGTTTTCAGGATAGTCATACCCAGGTAATGCTGAAGTGAGGATTAACAAGGCACCAGCATTGGTTGACTTTGCAAAATTTGTTGTGGCCCCTTGAGTCATACCTACTAATTATTGAATCCAACTAAATATGTTGTTTGAGGCAGGCAGCAAAAGCTAAATAAGTAAAAAACTATCATATCACCCATACCCCACTTCCAAAGTTTTCTCCCCCAGTGTTCATTTGCTTTGAGAAATTTTTATTCCAGTCACTCTGTTAAATGTCCTACTTAATACTCGAAACTGACCGGGATGGTGCATTGAGCACAATACTGATAGCAGTCATAATAATGAAGAGTTGCTAGTTTTTTTAAAGCACAGACTACGTATGAGGAACTATGCTAAGTGTTTTCCATATATCATCTCATTTTCTTCACCTTCCAGTTGCTGTCAAGTTTATTCCAACTCACAGTGACCACATGTGTGTCAGAATAGAACTGTACTCCATACGGGTTTCATGGCTAGGACCTTTTGAAAACAGATCACCAGGCCTTTTTTCAAAGGCACTTCTGGGTTGGGTTTTAACAACCAACATTTTGGTTAACAGTTGAGCTCTTAACCATGTGTACCACCCAGCTTTGCCAATAATCTCATTTAGCGCTCACAACAATCTATGAGGCACTTATAAAATGCCCATTTCACAGATAAGGACACTAAGGCTCAGGGAAGGAAGGAAGTGTGGCACAGGCTATGTGCCATGCTAAGGAGTTAAGACCTTGAAGATTTTTTGTCAGGGAAGTCACTTGTATCTGCTTTAAAAAGATAATTTTGGTGATAGTTCATAAGGTGAAAACACCAAACGGTCAGAGATTAAATACAGGCATATGTACATTATGTATCAGCTAACATATAACTCTAAGGAAAATCAGTCTTTACTAAACCGAACCTCCCTTAAGTATTTTTTTTTTTTTTGCATGAAATTCTGGAGATTTTTCTCATATGAAACTGTAACTATTAGCACCATTTCTTTGCTCTATTATTAAGAAATATTTTTAAACATACTGCAGCTTGATTTATTTTGTTTATTTAGCATGTGAAGGCTAATGTAAACATGAGAAGATTCTTTCAGAATTGGATCGAAAGTGAAAAAAAGAAGTTACACAGCAAACGTATAGATCTAGGCAGGTAGTAGCTAATTCTCCAGAAGCTTCCTGATTATTTTCTTATATATTGGGCCCTGCGGGTCTAGGCAAATCTTCCTCCCATTCTTCAGCGTGGCTCTGCCAGGGAAAAGAGAAGAAGAGAAACTTTCAGTCCTGGGGCTTGAAGAGGGGATTAGATCTAGGTAGGGATGGGCAGAGGGGGCAGAGGGTGAGCAGGGATGCAGCAGCGCAAAGACTCACATCATTTGGGCCTTGGGGCAGTGGAGTCCAGACTTGATCATTTCCAGGCTGGTGACATGCTTGGGATGGACTGCGGAGGTGGTCCTCACACACATGCAGTGTAGGTCTGAGTCTTCTTCTGCGGGGTCAGCTATAGAAGAGGGAGGCCGTAATGGTGCGGGGATGAGGGAACGAGTGGTAACTCCGCAAGTGGTTAAGAGTACATTAAGAATCTTTTCCACTGTGTTTGGACTTTATTCCCTTATCCACAAATCATACCTTTCTCAGAAAGGAGTTATATTGACTGAAGGTAAAATGCACTCAACGCTTGGCACAGTGCCTGCCCATTTGGCAAGCCTCAGTGAAGTATAGTTCTGTGGTTAGTAGTTGCTGACTCCTCTCCAGCCTGGGAATTCCCAGACCCTTTCACCACCGCCCTCGTCCCTCCCCGCCTTACTTTTGTTCTTACCGCTGGCGCTGGCAAACGCAACCACGGCTGGCAGGAGCAGCAGCCCTAGGAGCAGCAGCCCTGGGCTGGGCTGGGCGTACCAGGTGCCAGAGCTCCTTTGGTGGCTCATGTCGCGGAGGTTTCACCAGAATCTGAGTGCTGAGGGGAAGTCAAGGCAGGGGACTCTGCAGGCTAGTGGCTCCAGGCTTGTTTTATCCTCGCTATCAGTCCAGTCCGGAAGCCTGGGGTGGAGGGTGGAGGGTGGAGACCTGTGGTGCAGAATTGGAAACGCTTGTGAAACATAGTTGGGCTCTGGCCAGCCAAGATTAAAAAAAAAAAAAAGACTAAAGTTCTGCTGCCTTGCCTGGGAGCTCCTAGCAGGATCTTGACCCTCAGCCCCAACACAGATACAGGCACATTTAGGAGGCAGAAACAGCACTTTAGCTAAGATGTGTGCTTTCTTTGTTATGTATAATGGTAAAGTTCTCCATGGTCATCATGCTGCAAATTACACCGCATATACTTTCAGGACTGAGACATTTTCTGTTGCCTCCCCAGCTCACAGCTGCATTACCAAGAACTGCCCATAAACTCCTACTTTTTTTGTTGCTGATTAATACTGAAATGAATTTGCTGGGTGTGTGTGTTGAGAGTGTGCTGTTTGTAATTTTTTTTCTGCAACTGAAAAGTTGAATTTGGTCTATAGGGGATGACCCCCTGAACATGGAAGCCTTCCCCAGTCTCGCGGACGTATCTACCTGGTTCTACCAACCATCATCCAATATACTGTAGGAAGTAAGGTCTATCACCCTCCTTTATTCTCTCACTCTTAGAAGAATTACAAAAGTCATATTTGAATGCATTATTTTTGTAAAAATGTAGTCCCTGGATCTTACTCCATTCTGCTCAGCCCTGGATAATAGCCCAGAAGAGAGGACAAGAAGGGGGCTTTGCAGGCCACTGCTCTCAGTGTCTGCTGTGTCCTCTGCCACTGCCATTGACAGAGTGAGGCAGGCTGCTCTGTGGGTGGGGAGCAGTGGTGCTCTCTGAAGGAGGACACAGCATCTTGGAGCACAAAGGAGTGTGGAAATGCTGTGAAGATGAGGGTGAGGGTGTACACCAGACTCCAGCAGAGGACAGGTGGAGAGCTCAACGTGAAACATCTTCCCTTCCCTGAGAAAGAATGAATTTGGCTCCTTATCGGGATAAAGCACACCTTCATTTCAAAGCCAGACTGACTAACTGACTAACATTTGTGAAGGGCTGGCCTCAGGACCCTGCTCCTGCAAAACTAGCTGATGTCCTAATGCTTAGCAGGGCCAAACTTCTGCAGGGATATGCTATTTAATTCCTGGATCTGCAATGTTCTTTCCCCTTCATCAGCCAGCTAAGTTCTAGTCATGTTCCTGAGGTCAGCTTAAATACCACTTCCTCAGAAAGGCTTTCCCTGACAACTAAATCTGATTGTGTTCCCCTGTTTTACCTTGTAACACCCTTTGCTTTTCCTGTTTCTCACAGGTAATACACCGACATACACACACACTCATACAGACACATACACATATATTATAACACAAATACATACGCATGTCCTGGCGGCACAGTGGTTAAGAGCTCAGCTGCTAAACAAAAGGTCGGCAGTTCAAATCCACCAGCTGCTCCTTGGAAACCCTACGGGGCAGTTCTAACTCTGTCCTATAGGGTCGCTATGAGTAGGAATTGACTTGAAGGCAATGAGTTTGGTTTTTTGGTTTATATGTATATGTTTGTTTAAAAGTATTTCTCTCCCTAAATAGAAAACTCTATGAGGTTAGAGAGCATAACAATTGTTTATTGCTGTTCTAATACACTAGTAGGGACTCAATACAAAGTAGCTACATGGGTGAAAATATTAAAAGTTGAAGATGATGATGATGATGGGAAGGCTTTGACTTGCTAATGTGTCTGTTCCTCCATGTGATTGGAGCATACCTCTATATTAGCATGTGTTACATACGGTTGTAATTATTTTTTAACCTGTCAATATCTCCTATTAGACAGTGATCTCTTCAAGGGCAATTCCCTGTGACATATGTTTCTGAATATCTAGCATCCAACACAATGGCTGATGCAGAACACGCTGTAAGTCATAACTGTTTATGGAACTGAAACTTGAGGTCTCAAACTGGATTAACAGCAGAGGGAATGGTTAGGAGGAGGAATCTTGGATATGTTGGCAGCGTATGGGTTTGTACAGCCTTAGCCCTAGTTTCAGTATTTGCAGTGTAGAGGAATCCGGAGCATACTAAGTGGCAATTAAGCCAGTCTTTCTCTGCAGCCAAACAGAATAACTTGCTATGTGCACACAAAAGTAAAAGACACCTGCGTCTCAGGAGGCTTAAGTATATTGAAAACACTGTGCCACGTCTCAGAAGCCGGCCCTGTTTGGTTTCAGTAGGGAACCACTAGAGATATTAAGCACAAGATGCCTGAACTACTTTGAGTTATTGCAGAAAAGCTAATGAAAATGACTGCAATCTGTATTTACTGCTTTATCACATGTTTGTTTATGTATAGTTTTGGTTAAACATTACCTAATAAAGGCGTTTATTTTGTAAATAAAACTTATTTAGACATCAAGCCTACGATGGTGAGGAGATAATGGAAGGAGCCCTTAGTAATGCAAAGTTTGTGAAATAACATGTTTTGTATATGAAAACTATCCATAAGGAAGAAGTACATCTAGAATGCTCCTTAGAAGCGAGGATGGGGAGACTTCGTCTTCCTTACTTTGGACATGGTATCAGGAGGGATCAATCCCTGGAGAAGGACATCATGTTTGGTAAAGTAAGGGTCAGCAAAAAAGAGGAAGACCCTCAACGAGATAGGTTGACACAGTGGCTGCTACAACGGGCGGAAACATAGCAACAATTGGGACGATGAAGCAGGACTGGGCAGTGTTTTGTTCTGTTGTACGTATGAGTTTGAGCTGACTCGACAGCACCTAATAACAACAACAACATATGAATGCTCCCCAAAATCCCTGTACATGTTGGAAATAGCTGACCCTATTTCTTCTCCTGTAATTAGTATATGTAATACATATGCATCAAGTTATTTATGTATCAAGTCCTATTTTGTGTGTCATAACAGCATGTAATATATGACATTATCTCTTTATTAGAAAAAGAAGAATCAAGGAAAGTGGTGTGGTATAGTGGTTAAGAGCTCTGTTTCAAATCCCCACTCCCTTATCTGCTTAGTTGTCTGATCTTGGGCAAGTTTCCAAATCTCTTTGATCTTCAGCTTTTCTTCTCAGTAATACTGGTGATGCTAATAGTAATGATGATAAATAATCACTAGTTTGAGGACAAAGTCTTTCAGACAAACCAGGTGACCATGGTTTTCTCCATTCCTCCACCTGCTGGCATCTTTAGGCCTTAGAACAAAACACCACCCCTACCGAGGCTTGATGTTATTTTATAACAGGGTTAGAAAGATAAAATTCTGGGCTAACCGCATACCCTTCCTCAGGAAGTCTGAGGGACATGGTGCTGAGGACCTCAGAACAACCCCTACCCCCACCCTCACTGAGGCCTGATGTTTGTGAGCAGGGTTAAAAAGATACAATTAGTCAAGGAGGCTGGAGGTATTAAAATAGGTGGGTTCCTTCTGCTCAGCCCTGGATAATTCCTGGGTCTGGAATGTTCTGGAGGACTTTCTTTCGCTCTGTCTCCTCAGCTATGGTGTTATGGCCAGAACATAGTAGAATTAAGCTTACAGCCCACCTAAGTGGACCTACCTGGCCAGGGGGAGACCTGCAGTAGGTAGGCTCCCGCTGTGTCCCCCATCCACGGAGCCAGGTGGAGGATTTGTGTGGAAGAGTGCTTTACATCCACCAGGAGAGTTTCCAGAAGCCAGGGGGATCGGTGTGTCCTGTGAGTGTCCCATTTGAGTCCCTCATCCATGACAAAATGTGGGGTGGGAGTAGAAGTGTCATCATCTCCACTCAGGTGGCTTTTGAGCCAGCAGGACTGCTTACTTACTGTATGCTGTCTGCTTCTTATTGCAAGTTATAAAAGCTACTTTCCGTGTGCTGGCTTATGTTCAGGCTCTGATCAGAAGGACATGATGTCTATGGAGCAATCTGCTAGTTATTAGTTCCCTTTCTCTAAGGGCCTCCTGGCTATCTAGAAATCGGGGATGATCTGTGAGTACCGTGCACTTCTGGTGTGATGTATCTTAGATATGGTTCAGCAAAGCAGGGTCTGACGGAGCTAATGTATCCCAGATATAGCATGTTGTCTTACAACTAGTAGCTATATATGGGTTATTGTGTGCCATGCAATATTCAAAGCACTTCGAATCTATTAACTCATTTGATTCTAACATCAACTCTATGAGGTAGGCAATATTAGTATCACCATTTTAGAGACAAAGGAACTAAGGCACAGAGAAGTTAAACAACCTGCTGAAAAGGTACACAGCTAGTAAGCCGTGGAATCAGGTTAGTCAGTTATTTTTGTTCCGTAAAACCTGCTCTGAACCAGATCACAACTATCTTATAAGAATTCCTGAATTCCTGAATGCAGAGCACTTAATATGCTTGGCATATTAGAATTTTAAACAGATTTTAGCTATCATTATACTACATTAAAAATGGTACAGATTATTAACCAGGGAGTTTTATTGACCATATTTTGAAATACTAGTGTGAAAAAAAATAAAGAGGAGAATTAGGGTTTTCCCCCAACAATTCTCTGAAAATTAATAATATGTGATAATAAAGCAATAGAAAGTTTTGATTTCATATTAATACTTGTATAAGAATTATGTGGGTATAAATGTTAGAGGTTAAGAAATGAAAGTCTATTGATTAAAATGGGAAAATAAGTAGTCTAGTAAAGTTTAAGTGCTTGATTGCACTTATGTGCAAAGACGCTTCTAATACTAAAACTGTAACCATGCAGATATTAAATGAAAATGTATGCAAACATGCCAGAGTGTAACACTTAACATCAAGTAGAACCTATCTTCTTCATTTTTTTTCTTTTTTGCAGAAAATACTGGAGGGCTTCATAGAGCGTATTAATACCCTTTCATCATATATTCTTTGCCATATTATTATTACATTTATTTATTTTAAAAGAAATAACCACTGCTTACAAGATTCACACACTACAACTTTATTAATTTTAAGATTTAAGGGCTAAAATCAACATTAGAAAAATCTTTCAGAGAATGCTTTGAAGGAAGATATACTAGAATTAGACACTGAAGGAGTCTAATAAGTCTCTAAATATATTAACAAACATTTTATTGAACAACTACTCGATGCTGGGCACTGTGTGATCCCTAATACCACTGACCATTATGAAATATGTTAATCATCATGGGCGTGTATAGGGTAGAGCAAGATAAGCTGACCCACAAATATATTTGGAAAGATACTTTCAAGTAAAGAAATGCAAAGCACTTATTTAGCCAAGAGTCAGGAAGTTAAACTATGTATCTTGAAAGTGGTCTTGCTTACTTTCATCTTCCCTCATGCATCTTTTAACCAGCCTTCTAAGAGTAAAATGTGGTTTTTGAGACAGAGAGGTAAACCTATCCAAAGTTTAATACAGTAGGAATAAGTATCCTGGGTAAATAAGAATTCCAGAAATCAGCACTTTTTAATCCTACCCTACTGGGGGAATAAAAAGTTTTGGTATAAAATGAACAGATTAAGCAGCTGATCCATCACTTTGCAAAATTTTCTGGACTATTTTCTTGATTATGGGAGCTTCTGGGTCCAAGCAGATTTTCTTCCCATCCTTCAGTGTGGCTCTGCAAAGAGAGAACAGAATTAACCATGAGTTCCACGACCTGACTATCAGAAAGAATCAAGGGGACTGGAGAAAATAGTGTAGGTGGGGAAGACCGTATGAGGATGGAGGTGGAGGGCTTCCTTAATGAGTCAGTAGTACAGAAGCAAGGACTTACATTACTTCGACTTTGTTGCAATGGGCTCCGGCCCTGATCACCTGCAAAGTGTTGATGTAATTGGGATGAACTCCAGAAGTGGTTTTCACACACATGCAGCGCAGTTCAGTATACAGTTCAGCTTCTACATAGTTAGCTGGGGTAGAACATGTGACTCTATTAGTGATCATGACTATTTTAGACATCTTATCTATTGATTTGTTTCATTCAGTTCCCTTATTAGCAAATCGAGGATAATTTGCCTATCTCATAAAGTCATTGTGAATATGAGCTGTTAAGTCTTTGGTAAGTCTTTTGTAAGCTTAGAAGGTGGCCTGGCACATGTTAAGTGACCACTAAGTGTAGCTCCTCCTTTTAAAGTTATTAGTATAGCCTCGTTCTCCAGCCCCCGGAGCTCCAGAACTGTCTTCCTGCAAGCACAGCCACAGCAGAAGCAGCCGCAGCTTCAGGAAAGCTGGGCCTCTACCTTCAGCTTTCCCCAAGTTTCTCTTACTTTCCTGGCTGGTGCCGGGAACTAGCGCCGTCAGCTGCAGTGACAGCAGCAGCCACACCTGTAGGACACCAAACAGGCTGACTCTGGTACAAGAGGCGGTGTTGTGCCTGAGGCTCATGGTGAAGACTTTGCTAGAGTTGGTTCCCAGAGCCAGGAGACCTCAGCATGAGGGTGAGATGATGCCTTGAAGTCATAAACTGAGGTACTCTTCAGACTTTTATACATACTGTCTCAAGGCCAGTGAGGAGGAAGAGGAGGGGAGGAGAAAGGGTGAGGTAATGATATATGCGATGATACTTCTCAGGGTGCTGCGTTGTGCCCAGCCCAGATAAACACCAGGCAAGCTAGAGTTCCTGTTAAATTGCATTTCGTGGTTCCCTTCATACTCCCATTCTCTCTGTCTCAATATCCGTCTTCCTTACACATATATAAGCACTCAAGGAGGGAGGAATTAGACTGAAATAATACATGTATTTACTTTGTATAACCATGTAACAATATTTCCTACCTTTCCCATAGTGCAATGTATAAGCTTACTAGACACTTTATGAACGCCTGAAAACATAAACAGGTAGCCCTTTCCAGTTGCCAGTTGGGTTGCCAAGAAAAACAAGGGTTCCCATCTTGGTTGTTGACAAGCGTGGGAATTGGTTTGGAGCGTGTGGATAAAATATAAATCAATCGTGATCAAAGGCACACCTTTGATATTAGCCTATGGGCTTTCTTATGACCTTCAAATGTATGATCTTTTAGAATTTCATCCTGAAACTGGACAAAATACTCATTCTCCCTTGTATTTTAAGATAATCTGCTTGTTTCTATCATCTGAGTACACCCAAAAAAGCAGGATCCAGTATTTATTTTTTCTTTTATTCTGTATGGATCATTATACAGCTTGCTTTCATCCCCCAAAAATATGTGTTCAACATCCTTTCATGCCACCTTGTTGTAGTTCTGCCCCATTTTTCTAAATGGATGCATTGCGTTCATAGCATGGTCAATAATTATACAATCCTCATCTTACTGATGATGTTGAGGGTGATTCCAGTTTTGCTCTACTTCAAATTGCAATAAAATCTTTATTCCTCAATTCTTAGATGCTAATTCAGTGTCTCAGTCTCAAATCCACATGATATAGACATACATGCAGAGACATATACATTACATGCTGTCTTATATGTGTTATTGTCTGGTAGCAATCTTTGTCCCATCCATCAGACTTGCCTCCCCAACTGTACTGTACACTTTGGAAGGAAGAGGCATGTCCTCAACATCCTTTGAATGCTTCATGAATCCTATAGCATGTAGGCTATATGATACACAATGTGTCCTAAAAAAATATTAGTGAATAAATCAATGAACAGGTAGTACATGAAGGGAAGTTTCCCTTTTCTTTCTAATCAGCCACAGTTCCCACACCAAACTCCACATGAACAAAAGTACCTGTGGTACAGATGATTTGGAAGGCTAGGAATAAAGGATGAGACAGACGCAGATGGCTTGGGTCACAGCTTCTCTTCCTATTACTGTTATATACAAGTCTGATACAAAATCATTTAAAATTCTCATTTTATTTTATGGTTTTTTCTATATCTTTAAAATTCTACAAGGAACTCTCAAAATATTAAATATTCAAAGTTACTTTTTACCAAAATACTGAACATATTAAACAGTTTTCCTGAATATTTTTTTAAAGGTTTCAAGCCAATTTTCCCTGTTGCTTAACAGTCACCGACTATTGTTGTTGTTCTCAGGTACCATGGACTCAGTTCCTACTCATAGCAAGCCTATGTACAACAGAATGAAACACTGCCTGGTCTTGCGCCAGCCTCACAATCTTGTTATGCTTGAGCCCGTTGTTGGCAGCCACTGTGTCCATCTGTCTCGTGGAGGGATTTCCTCTTTTTCGCTGACCCTATACTTTATCTAGCATGATGTCCTTCTTCAGGGACTGATTCCTCCTGATAACATGTCCAAATCATGTGAGACTTAGGCTCGCCATCCTGGCTTCTAAGGAGCATTCTGGTTGTACTTCTTCCGAGACAGATTTGTTCATTCTTATGGTAGTCCATAGGATATTCAATATTCTTCGCAAACACCATAATTCAAAGATGTCAATTCTTTTTCAGTCTTCCTTATTCATTGCCCAGCTTTCACATGAATATGAAGCGATTGAAAACACCATGGCTTGAGTCAGGCACACCTTAGTCTTCAGCGTGACATCTTTGCTTTTTAACACTTGAAAGAGATCTTTTGCAGCAGATTTGCTGAATGCAATGCATCTTTTGATTTCTTGACTGCTGCTTCCATGGGTGTTGATTGTGGATCCAAGTAAAATAAAATCCTTAACAACTTCTTCAATCTTTTCTCCGTTTATCATGATGTTGCTTATTGGTCCAGTTGTGAGGATTTTTGTTCTCTTTATGTTGAGGTGTAGTCCATACTGAAGGCTGTAGTCTTTGATTTTCTTCAGTAAGTGCTTCAAGTCCTCTTCACTTTCAGCAAACAAAGTTGTGTAATCTGCATAATGCAGGTTGTTAATGAGTATCCTACCAATCCTGATGCCCAGTTCTTCCTTAGTCCAGATTCTCAGATTATTTGCTCAGCATACAGAATGAATAATTATGGTGAAAGGATACAACCCTGAAGCACACCTTTCCTGACTTTAAACCACACAGTATCCCATTGTTCTGTTGGAATGATTGCCTCTTGATCTATGTACATGTTCCTCACAAGCACAACTAAGTCTTCTGGGATTCCCATTCTTCACAATGTTATCCGTAATGTGTTATGATCCACACAGTCGAATGCCTTTGCGTACTCAGGAAAACACAGGTAAACATCTCTCTGGTATTCTCTGCTTTCAGCCAGGGTCCATCTGACATTAGCAGTGATGTCCTTTGCTCCACGTCCTCTTCTGAGTCTGGCTTGAATTTCTGGCAGTTCACTGTAGATGTACTGCTGCAGCTGCTTTTGAACGATCTTCAGAAAATTTTACTTGCCTGTGATATTAATGATATTGTTTGATAATTTCCACATTCGGTTTGATCACCTATCTTTGGAATGGGCACAAATATGGATCTCTTCCAGTCAGTTGGCCAGGTAGCTGTCTCCCAAATTTCTTGGAATACACAAGTGATCACTTCCAGTGCTGCACGCATTTGTTGAAACATCTCAATTGGTAGTCCATCAATTCTTGGAGCTTCTTTTTTGCCAATGCCTTCAGTGCAGCTTGGACCTCTTCCTTCAGTAACATGGGTTCCTGATCCTGTGCTACCTCCTGAAATGGTTGAATGTCGACCAATTCTTTTTTTATTATTATTTTTTGTTTATTGTTGTAGTTTAAATGACGTTTACATTTCAAGTTAGTCTCCCATACTAAAATTTATATATACATTGTTATGTGACCCTAATTGCTCTCCCCATACTGTGACAGCACACTCCCCTTTTTCACCCGTGATTCCCCATGTCCATTTAACCAGCTCCTCCTAGCCCTCTCTGCCTTCCCATCTCACCTCCGGACAGAAGCTGCCCATTTAGTCTTTTGTGTATACTTGAGCTAAGAGGCACACTCCTCACGAGTATCGCTTTACATCCCACAGTCCAGTCCAATCCCTGTCTGAAGAGTTGGCCTCAGAAATTGTTTTAGTTCTGGGCTGATAGAGAATCTGGGGGCCGTGCCTTCTGGGGTTCCTGCAGTCTCAGACCATTAAGTCTGGTCTTCTTACTAGAATTTGAGTTCTGCACCCCACCTTTATCGTGCTCCATCTGGGTCTCTCTGATGTGTCCCCTGTCAGGGCGGTCATTGGTGGTAGACAGGCACCATCTAGTTTTTCTGGTCTCAGGCTGACGAAGCCTCTGGTTTATGTGGCCCTTTCTGTCTCTTCGGCTACTACTTTCCTTGTGTCTTTGGTGTTCTTCATTCTCCTTTACTCCAGGTGGTTGGGACCAATTGATGCGTCTTAGATGGCCGCTTGCAAGCTTTTAAGACCTCAGACGCCACTCACCAAAGTAGGATGCAGAACATTTTCTTAACAAGCTTTGTTATGCCAGTTGACCTAGATGTCCCCTGAAAGCATGGTCCCCAGACCCCTATTCCTGCTACTCTGTCCCTCAAAGTGTTTGATTGTATTCGGGAAACTTCTTAGCTTTGGTTTAGTCCAGTCGTGGAATGTCTACCTATTCTTTTTGGTGTCTTGACTCTGTGTAATTCCTTCCATCTTCTTTTGACGCTTCCTGCATCGTTTAGTATTTTCCCATTGAATCCTTCAATATTGCAACATAAGGCTTGAATTTTTTCTTCAGTTCTTTCAGCTTGAGAAATGTTGAGCATTTTCTTTCCTTTCGGTTTTCTAACTCTAGTTCTTTGCATATGTCATTATAATACTTTACTTTGTCTTCTCGAGCCACCCTTTGAAATCTTCTGTTCAGCTCTTCAACTTCATCATTTCTTCCTTTTGCTTTAGCTATTCTACATTCAAGAGCAAGTTTCAGAGTCTCTCCTGACATCCATTTTGGTCTTTTCTTTCTTTTTAATGACCTCTTGCTTTCTTCATGTGCGATGTCCTTGATGCCATTCTACAACTTGTCTGGTCTTCAGTCATTAGCGTTCAACATGTCAAGTCTATGCTTGAAATGGTCTCTAAATTTAGGTAAGATATATTCAAGGTAATACTTTGGCTCATGAACTTGTTCTAATTTTCTTCAGCTTCACCTTGAACTTGCATATGAGCAATTGATGGTCTATTCTGCAGTCGGCCCCTGGCCTTGTTCTGACTGATGATACTGAGCTTTTCCATCGTCTCTTTCCACAGATGTAGTCAATCTGATTCTTGTGTATTCCATCTGGCAAGGTGCATGTGTATAGTCGCTGTTTCTGTTGGTGAAAAAAGGTATTTGCAAAGAAGAAGTTGTTGATCTTGCAAAATTCTATCATGCGATCTCTGGCATCATTTCTATCCCCAGGGCCGTGTTTTCAAACCACAGATCCTTCTTCTTTGTTTCCAATTTTTGCATTCCAATCACCAGTAATTATCAATGCATCTTGACTGCACATTCAATCAATTTCAGACTGCAGAAGTCGGTAAAAGTCTTCAATTTCTTCATCTTTGGCCTTTGTGACTGGTGTGTAAATTTAAATAATAGTTGTATTAACAGGTCTTCCTTGTGGGCATATGGATAGTATCCTATCACTGACAGCATTGTACTTCAGGATTGATCTTGAAATGCTCTTTTTGTTGACGAATGCAGTGCCGTTCCTCTTTAAGTTGTCATTTCCAGCACGGTAGACTATATGATTGTCTGATTCAGGAAGGCCAATACCAGTCCATGTCAGCTCCCTAATGCCTAGGATATCAATGTTAAAGCATTCCATTTCATTTTTTTTTGGACAATTTCCAATTTTCCTAGATTCATACTTCATACATTCCACATTCCAATTATTAATGGTTTGCAGCTATTTCTTTTCATTTTGAGTCGTGCCGTATCAGCAAATGAAGGTCTGAAAAGCTTGACTCCATCCATATCATTAAGATTGACTCTACTTTGAGGGGGCAGCTCCCTTCCAGTCATATTTTGAGTGCCTTCCAACCTGAGGGGCTCTTCTTCCAGCACTGTATCAGACAATGTTCTGCTGCTATTCATAAGGTTTTCACTGGCTAATTCTTTTCAGAAGTAGACTGCCAGGTCCTTCTTCCTAGTCTGTCTTAGTCTGGAAGGGTAGCTGAAACATGGGTGACCCTGCTGTTATTTGAATACTGGTGGCATAGTTTCCAGCAACACAGCAACACGCAAGCCCCCACAGTACCTCAAACTGACAGACGTGTGGGGGAGTTACCGACTATGCCTAGTGAAGTTCTTAAGTCCTAACTTTTTTTTTTAATGTATTCATCATTTTTCTCCATCTCATTTTTTTCTTCTGATTACTTGAGTCTAGCAGTAGAAAATGTTCAACAACTAAGATGGTTTTCCACCTCTCCAACCCAGAAATTCTTATTGTTAGGAGTAAAATTAAAAAACCAAACCCATTGCAGTTGAGTCGATTGTGACTCATAGTGACACTGTAGGAGAGTAGAACTTCCCCATAGGGTTTCCAAGGCTGTAAATCTTTATGGAAGGAGACTGCCACATCTTTCTTCCATGGAGCAGCTGGTGGGTTTAAACCGCTGACCTTTCAATTAGCAGCCACGCACTTAACCAGGGCGCCACTAGGGCTCGTTCAAAGAAGTAAGCCTAAAGGAAAAGCTTCAGTTGAAGTGACTATCTTTCTTAGAACTGGAATGTGGAGTCAATTGCAGAGAGAAGCTCAGTAGGAAACAGAATAAGTAAAGGGGATCCCTTTCTAGTACTTTGTGAGCAAGGACTTCATACCCTTCCATCATTATAGTGCTTGATACATTGCCTAATTCACAGTCAGAAATCTCTATCTTCAAATGTAAGCTCAGAATGATTTTCTAGAGTAATATATAAAGATCTACAGCATTATTCCTAGTACTTTTTTTTTGTATGTCTATCACAAATTCCTCAAACCTGGTACTGACTATGTTTATCCAATTGGCTTCACTGGACAAACATTTTTTATTCCATACATACACTCGTCCAAATTTACTTCCTGGTTTATTTAGTAAGATTGCTCGTAAGTTTCTAATCCTCTTGAGGAAACTATAGGGAAGCACTTCTGAAGTGATGATGCTGTTTGAGTTGGTTGATACCAGGAAAAATACAGGCATGTAGCACAACAACATCAAAACATCGTCTTGATCAGCAAATGCTTCTTGTCATAATAGCTGCATCATCAGCAAGGTTCGTCAGGAAGCATTAACAAATTTCTTGAGTCACAAAACTTTCACAACCTTGTCAGTGAGCATTTGAGGTAAAGAAACTTTTTGCTAATCTCATTTAGTCAACAAACATTGATTAAGCATCTTCTATGTGCCTGGTATTACAGAGTTTTCTTTGTCGTGTGATTTAGTAATTTATTTATTTTATAAAAGTGAGACATAAAGTAATTTAGCAAAGCAATCTGGTGTAAATATTACTAGTACTGCTACCTCTGCTGCTGTTACCATTACTACCACGACCACTCCGGTTAACCGCTATTACTGTTGTTCGTATCATTCCCTTTGATTTCCATGATGCAAAACATAATACAGATACTGCTCAACGGGCTCTGCAGAAATGGGTCAAAGGGATTTTAAAACAAGTTATGCAATCAACAGCAGTTCGCTTATATATGATTATGGTTTAAATGAACGTTAGGAGTAGAAATAAGCATCAGACGTTCTTGGGTTTTAAAATAACTTGACAGCCTTTTCGTGACTCTTACATTGTAACCCTGTTCTTTCTGTGATAAGTTATTTTACATCTTTTTCCTTTAAGCCATAGTATAAATAGCAGAGTCATTCAGGAAACTGACAAGTTTTCCAAGACTCAGAACAGAACTTATCTGTTAGCTATTCTAAAAGAAGTATCTAGAGACATTGGAGGACTATTGTCCATTAAAATTAAGAACTACATTAACCGTGCCTTATATATAGTGTTTTGAACTGTTGTTGTTAGCTGCTGTTGAGGTCACCATTTTGAACTGACATCTCCCAGAGCCTTCTCCTAAGTATGAAGGAACTAAGCTATCCTTTCCAAGTTAGTCTTAAAACCGGTTTGTACAGATGATATTAGGGATAATAAAAACTTAGGTCAGTTCGTTAAAGCAGTGATCCATAAATATGTTGAAATGTACTGAAATACTAGCCAACAAAAGATTTTCTGTAAATGCTGAAATAAAATGTGTTTTGGGTATCGTCCTGAGTTTACAAGGAATTTTGCAAACTCAATTACTTTGGCATTCCAGTTAATTGATGTTTTGCTGTATACTTCCTAGAGATGAAGCATGAAGTGAGGAGCAGTGGGAAGGGTGAAGGAGTTGATGGGGAAATATCTTCCTGGATGTCATTCTCTCAGAGCACTGTGAAGTTTTACAGGCCTTAGAATTTTTATTTTTCTGAGTTAATTAAGATCTTTACGTTTGTTAAATATCAAATATATGAATATTACTCAGCTTCACTATGTATTTATTCATTTCCGGGAAATTCTAACGCAGTGTTGCTTGAGAGTGCAAACACATTAAATTCTTAACAAATACCATTGATTCTTTTTTGCTCTGTAACAATCCCAAAATTAGTGGCTTAACACAATAATTTATTACTTATGATTGTATATGTTAATGAGAGGTTTTTCTGTCATCTTGCCTGAGCTCACTTGACTGTTTGCATTCAGTCAGAGGGCAAGGGCGACTGGAATGGCCAAAAGGTCCAAAATGGCTTCATTCACGTGGGAGTTGGTTGGTGCTGTCTACCAGCTAACATTTCTGGTGGGGCTGTCTGCTGGACACCTCAGTTCTCCCCTACCTCTTTTTCCGTTTCCTTTCTCCTCTCTGAAGCTATGCAGTCTAACCCAGATGCTCTTTCAGTATCTTCTAGATGGTACACACCAGCTTTCCCCAGCTACTGGGTATGCTGACTACAGACAGCTCACAAGTGAGTTCTCTCTGGGCATAGCCTTCAGACTAAGGGAACCATCTCATCCAAAATTATGCTCACTCCCCAGGGGAAGTCCACATGTAATGACTGATTAGTGGAGGAATACAGCAGTCTGGCCCCTTTGCCTTAATTCAGAACGCCGAAAGGCTATCCAACCTTCAAAGCTTCTGGTGGGATCTCTGTTGTGACAGCATCATGATTCACTCTCTCCTTCTGCCCAGTCTTTCTTCCTAACTTCCTTTGACAAGTGGTATTTTAAGAGCACTCCTCAATAAACTTGCACGTAGGCACTAATTTCATCTAGGAGTCTGACTCCAGGGAACCTGACCTAAGATGCTCTTTCTCTTTTTTAAATCTAGTTTCATTTCATTCAGTTTTCAAAAAGAAAAAAAAATCTTTGTCCCGGGGGAAAACCCTGATTTTTTTACTGCAAGAAGACCTTAACTTAGGCTGAAAGCTCCTCATCTTATTAATCTCCATATCACAAGGATCTAGCCCAGGGCCTGGCATGTAACATGATTATCAATAAATGTCAGTAAATATTTGATGTGTGAATGTTTATAAGAAGGGAAATATGTATTTTGATAATGTTACCAGGTGATTGACAGAAAATATATACAGAATATGTTTCCAAAGCTTCTTTAAAAAGACTCATAGAAATAAATGTTTAGGAGCTCTAAAATTAATCATTTATACACAGTTAGAAAGAATATGGATAAAACTGGAAAAAATAAGGACACTTAAACTATTAAGGGCTCAGTTTCCTCATTTATAAAGGAGAGTTTAAATTAGAAGAAGTGGGAAAGGAATTAGTATTTATCAAGCATCTACTTTGTTCCAGGCAAGCCCTTTGTATTTATGAGATAGATATTGTTCTGATTGTGCAGATAAAACTGAGGAATGGGAGATTAAATAAATAGTCAAGATCACAAAACTAAAAATATCCAGAACTAGATTTGAAACACAATTGTTATGACTTTGTATGAACCAGAAATTGTAAATAAGTATAACTAGTCTCTCTTGCCGAAAATGAGTCAACTCTAGAGGTGGATCACAAACAAACGTCATAAATTTGTACGCAGAGGAAACACATCCATTAAGAAGGTGAAATTTCTGGAGGGCGGTTCTTACAATTTCTCTGTATTTAGGGAACAAAACACCAGAATTTGAAGAAACAAAAAAATTTAGACCTAAACTCTAGATTTTTCTATATCATTATCTCACTTTCTACATATTTGAAGTATGAAAAATCCTTCTCAGAAATAGAACATTGATTTTGCTGACTCAAGAGCAAACCGAGCTCATCAGCCAAAATCCAAATTATCGTGCACTCTCTCCTTCTTCCCGTGATTTAGTCTGGGAGGCAAATCTAAATCTCTAGGTGTCCTTTCTGTCTGGTATATTTTTCATGTTGTAATCTCCAGTCCAGCAAAGACTTTTGAAGTTATGTATGGTACGAGAGTTACTCACAGCAATCTTTTTCCTTACGCAAGTATTAAAACTATGATAGAAAAACAAAACCACTAGTCATATTTTATTACAGATCTTGTCATACCTTCAGAAACTGAGGGATTATGTGTCTGTGTCACACCCAGAGGCAAACAGGAAAGTGTGGTTGCCTGAATTGGGAAAGTAACATGGAGCAGATTTTAGCTGACCACTTGTGCAGTTAGTTGCCAATGATTTCAGATGGTTAACGGAGTGAAAACAGTATTTAAGAGTTAGTAGGGGTGGCATAAATGATCTGTGCTCGACTACTAACACAAAGGTTGGTAGTTCAAACCCGGCCAGCTTCCATAAAGATTACAACCAAGAAAACTCTATGGAGCAGTTCTATTCCATAACTCATGGGGTTACCACGAGTCAGAATCAATTTGATAGCATCTTTTTTTTTTTTTTAAATGAGGAAATTATGACATATACCTTTTGTTGTTGTTGTTAGGTGCCATCGAGTCATTTTTGGCTCATAGCAATCCTACGTACAACAGAACAAAACACTGCCTGGTCCTGTGCCATCTTCACAGTTGTTGTTATGCTTGAGACCATCGTTGCAGCCACTGTGTCAATCCATTTCATTGGGGGTCTTCCTCTGTTTTGATGACCCTCTACTCTACCAAGCATGATGTCCTTCTCCAGGGACTGGTCCCTCTTGATAACATGTCCAAAGTATGTGAGATGAAGTATTGCCATCCTCGCTTCTAAGAAGCATTCTGGCTGTGCTTCTTCTAGACATATTCCTAGAAGACATTAATTTTTCCCATATATGTTACTTCTTGAGTTTTCTAGTGACAGCTAGTAAAAGAATGGTGAGCAGTAGTCTTCACTGAGGTCCTTGTATGGGTTAAACTCCAGTAATAGACTGTAATTTATTTTCTTTACAGAATGGTCAATTGTAGAGTGGGCATCGCGACTAGAATTGCAAGGATATTAAAAAATGAGACCTTATTCTATGGTCTATGAACAAACTAAACTGATAAAATCTTGCTCCTTAGGGAAACAAAGGTCTTGAATGATAATAAAAAAAATCAGTTAATGTTTATTTCTTCAGAAAACATACAATTCACCCCTTACAAAGGGCATTTAAAATTCTTTCATTGATTCATCAGCATTTTGGGGGTGATATGACAAGTTAAGACTTGTTTTAAACACTGAAATTTATATTCAAGCATTCATGGTAATTTACTTTTTAGCGTTCCCTCAGGATTAGTGCATAATTCATAGAAGCCCTGCTGGTGCAGTGGTTAAGCGCTGGGCTGCAAATAAAAAAGCTGGCAGTTCGAATCCACCAGCTGCTCCCTGGAAACTCTGTGGGGCAGTTCTACTCTGCCCTATAGGGTTGCTCTGAGTTGGAATAGGTTCAAAGAAATTAAGTACTATTTGAGAAAGCAAAAAGAGATCATAGAAGATCAGAGCTTTTGAAAGAGCAGAGGTTTTTTGTGCTTTTCTGTATCGTGCTGGGAAAATTCTCAGCAAACTCATCTCTTTGCATCTATTCCAGGTTTCTCGCTTTCTCTCCATATATGCATTAAAATGGTTGTCATCAAATCGATTCTCATGGTGGCCCCATGTGTTTCAGAGTAGAACTGCGTTCCATAGGCTTTTCATGGCTGTGATTTTTGAAAGTAGTTTGCAGGCCTTTCATCCAAGCCACCTCTGGATGTGTTCAAACAGCCAACCTTTAGGTTAGTAGCCAAGTGCTTAACAATTTACACCACCCAGGAAGCCATATGTATATATGTATTTGCATACATATATACATATATGCATACACATATGTATATATTTCTATACATACATGTATGTTTATTGATATCTTAATATATATAATAGCACATATTTTAATCTAATTTATATTTTATATATAAGGAGAGAGATTAAACAATATGGAAAAACCAGGTCAAATAGAGCTATGCTAATAATATATTCCTAAGCATAGACTAATATACACAAATACATTCCAATATTAGCATATATAACATATTAATCCAGTTAATGTGTGTGTGTGTGTGTGTGTGTGTGTGTGTGTGTGTGTGTGTGTGCGCGCGCGCGCGCACTGATTGGATTATTTTCCTTCCTTTCCTTTTCTTGCTTTTCCTGAGAATGGGCTATTTAAATGAAATTGTAATTTTAATACTAGAGAGACAGTGGGGCTTTTTTAGCCTAGGTCAATCATCTGTTTAAGCACCTACTATGTCCTAGGCAGGAGTCCTGGTGGTGCCGTGGTTGAAGCACTCAGCTACTAATAAAAGGTCCATGGTTTGAAGCCCCCAGCCACTCCATGGATGATAGATGTGGCATTCTGCTTCTGTAAAGATTTACAGCTTTGGAAACCCTATGGGGCAGTTCTCCTCTGTCCTGTAGGGTTACTATGAGTCAGAGTAGACTTGACAGCACACAATAACAACATGTCCTAGGCACTGTCCTAGTAACTGTGATGACATAATAAGCATTGTCCCTGTCCTCATGTAGTTTACAGTGAAGTTGGAATAGACACTAAACAAATAATCACATGTATAGCTGCTCTATAGTCATGTTGGTGAGAAAATGTTATGAGGGAGAAGAAAAGGATCCTATTACAGGATATAAAAGGGGGCCTTAATCTCATGGGGGAGAAGGGTCAGAGATTCTGCCTCAAGAAAGTGACATGTAAGCTGAATCCCAAAGGAAGGATGGGAGTTAGCCAGGTGGAAGTGAGGGATAGGCATTATAGGCTGAGGGAATTGCAATATGCCAGAGCCCTTGTTGGATTACCTGTAGAATAGGAAGGACAAAAGAAAGTGAAGGAATTAAAATTTACTCAACACCTACTGTGTGCCAACTTATTGGTTTTAGGATACTACCTGGCAACCTGAGGGTTAATGCCTGAACATTAATTAAGACATTCTGTGCCAGGCTTTGGGGATGTGGAGAGGGATGAACTACTGTTGATTCTCCGGGAGAGCTCTTGGTAGAGTAGGGTAAAGAAAGCTATAAACAATTAACAGCAAGGCAATATTTGCTATAATTCAAGTATCTACAAGATGCTATTGGAACATCAAAATGGAAACCATGAGCTCTGATGGGAATGCCAAGAAAAACTTCATGAAGGAGGTATTGTTTGAGCTGAGTTTTGAAGGATAAATAAGCTTCCTTCTATAGCAGAAAAGGGATAAGTTCCATCCTGGTAATTGTTAGTTTCCATAGAGTAGGCTCCAACTCATGGTGACTCACGGTATGTAACAGGATAAAACGTTACCCTGCCCTGCACCACCTTCACGATTTTTGGTATATTTGAGTCCATGTTGAGGTATTGTGTAGCACCTTCCAACCTAGGAGGCTCATCTTTCAGCACTCTATTAAACAATATTCTGTTGCGAGCCATAGGGTATTTGTTAGCTAATTTTTGGAAGTAGATTGCTATTCTTAGTCTGGAGCTCTACTAAAACCTATCCACCATGGGTGACCCTGCTGATATTTGAAATACTTCTAGCGTCATAGCAACACACAAGTCACCACAGTATGAAAAACTGACAGATAGTTGGTAATTTTCCAGGTAGAGACCCCAGCAAATGCAAAAGCATGAGGCCAAGAAAGAATATGCCCAGGTAGGGAACTAGACATGTGACTGCAGAGAGCATGAGGGAGACACGAAACTGAAGTCATCATAATCAGGAATCTGATAAGACGGTACTTCATTTGCCACACTTAAAAACTCTTATTATATGTCTAGCAAATAGTGTGCCAGTCAAAGATCTAGGGTAGAGAAGCCTTATCCCATTTGAGTTTTCTAAAAAAACCCAGAGGCTGCTGGTCATATGAAGCAGGAACTGGAATGTGTGTGAGCTTGGAGAAAGGTTGGACTAATGCAATGGCATTGGGAAATGAGAGTCCTCTCTGCTAGCCTGAGAGAAGTTGAGTCCAGTTTTTAAGTATTGTAGAATAAAAGATAAGTAAAATTCATTATAACGGTATAAGAAGGAAAAAACAACTTGAATGAAATTTTGAAATCTTTTATTTTTTTTCTCCAAAGAACATAGGAAGTACTATTAACAAATAAGACACAAAAGTACAGTTTTAGTATAATGAATGAAGTGCATATATAATTCATTATAACAAAATAGTCTAAGACTTAAAAACATACACTGTAAACATCAATAACTCTTAGCAGTACAGTGTTTATATTGGAAGACTAAGTAATGAATTTATATTCAATTAGTTTGAATATGTTTTTAAAACTTTCAGAGTACAGATCACTGTTAAGAATGTTTTTATTTTAAAAACCATTTAAAAGAATGCATTTCTATAAAAACTAGAAATCAGAAATTTACCTATTACCTAGTGTCTTCATCTATCCAAACATATATTTAGTTACTAGAGTTTAGTATTCCTAATATAACGTTTAATAAATAGCATATAAAATTAAAGGTTAATGAGTAAATAATGACATTATGCCATACTAAGAAGACATCAAATGTCTAAAAAGTTATAGGAAAATAACATGTTAGTTCTTTTAGAACTTAAACATTTAGAAATTCTAAATAAAGAAATGCATTCTACACAGATAACTGTATGATATACCCAGCCTTCTAACACAATATAACTTAAACAGCATCCCAGGGTCAAGAGTAAAAAAGTTCTCTAATATATTCCCCCAAGAAACAATACCAAAATATTTTTCATTTCATAAGAAGAGTGAGGATTGCAGTTTATGTCCATCAGCAACATTCTAATGAAACATCATTAACATATTAAATCTATAGACTTTTCAGTAACACTATAAGGAATATATTTGAGAAATACAATAATCACTTTCAAGACACGTTGAAAGCTTAACAACCAGTGATTCTTGGCACACAATTTAGTCACTTGCCAAAGGTTTCAATAACGTAATAGATAAAATAAATAGGAAATACGGTAAATACTTAATAAGCTTAGCAGAAAGCTGCAGGGAAAAACAGCCCCCCTCCCAACGTGGGGACTTCAAGAAAAAGGTGACTGAATGGAGAAAATTAACGCTTGCTTTTTATCTTCTCTGGGTAAGAGATCTGTAGAAAATCGATCTGATGAAAACTGGGTGATTTTTCCACTGCCTGGTCCTTTCTCATCAGTTTTTCTTTTTTCCACTGTTGAGAAAAGAATTATATCAGTTTAACCAGTTTCCACACATTCCTCTCTTCTACTGTTTCCAAAGCTCAGAGCTGAAAACGTTTGGTGAATATAAAAATAAAGATCAACAAAACCAAAGACTATACACGAAAAACGCATCTCACTAATGAACTCTGCTGAATTGCTTAGCCAATTATATGCACAATTGGTGATTAAGGCTTTTCCAGGATATTTCTGAACCGGCACCTCTTTTCCTTAACAACCTTTTTATTCTAAACATAGTCTGGAATTTGGTAGCCAAAACCCATACAGAAAATAAGAATCAAAGATCAAAGTGACAGGTACCTGTCCAGAATTCTCTGGACGATTTTCTTGATCAAAGGGGCTTTTGGGTCCAGACAGACTTCCTTCTGGCTCTTCTTCAGGTAGGCTCTGCAAAGAGAAAAAGAGGATGCGCCCGTGAGCCTCAGAGGTTGAAGACCCAGGCTGGGCAACTTCGCTCTTGCCAAGGTCACAGTGAATACTGCACTTCGCGAGGACTTACATCACTTCCACCTTGGGGCACTGAGGGCCAGCGGCGATCACCTGTAGATTACTGATCATTTTGGGGTGAATCCCAGGAGTGAAGTCTAAACACATGCAGCGCAGCTCTCTCACCACAGCCGCGACAGGACCAGCTGGGGCAGAAAGAGAGACACCGTTATGCGACAGGTTGCTGGGAGAGCTCTTCTCCAGCAAGCACACTTCCCCGCGCCCAGGATGCAGGGCAAGGGGCGAGCCTGGGACGCGCCGCTGCTGCCCGGGTACCTCCCGCTGGCAGCGCGCTCTCACCGCTGGCGAAGGGCTTCGGCGGTGTCAGCAGCAACAGCAGCGCAAGCGGCAGGCAGAGCGAGCCGGAAAGCCCGGGGACGCGGGCGGCGGAGCTGGACCGGAGACTCATAGCGTCAAACAGAGCGTGGCTAGGGAGTGCAGGCTTCGGAGGCTGGAGAGAGGCGAGAGCAAGCGCTGAGATTTGAGGCACTGTGGCTTCCCTAAGCGTTCTGGACTCTCTTTTATCTGCCTTTACCCCCTTCCTCCAGGCAGAAAACTCAAGAGCCGAACACTTGCGAAACACCTAGACTCGGGGGCGTGGTGGGGGGAGGGCTACGCAGTATGAGCTGGGGAGGAGAGTGACTGGGAGAAGCTGACTGCACCCTCCGTTGGGGCAGACGCTGGAGCCCGGCCCCGCGGCGGTAGGAGCAGTCCTAGGTGAGGAGTCATCCCGCCGGAGCCCCACACTCTCCCTCACCCCGGGCCAGCTAGCGATGGCCAGGTCTCCTGGGGGACAGAGTCCTCTGGGAGGTGCCTTTCGTCTCCATCTAAAGAGAAAAACTGGAGCCAAATTATCAGGAGGTTTGACTTTAGAAAACATTTCTGACCGTCCTTAACCCTTTTATTATTGCTGTTGTTATTATAATTTAACTAATGTAAGCCGTGATTAGAACTGCTCTCACCTGAACGACCTTCCTGTCCTGCTTGCAGGCAGGTCGTTCGTTCTAGGTTCCTGCCATTAGTGAATGATTCTCTAGACTCGAGCCAGTTTTAGAAGCCAAGGTAACATGATAACAGTGTGTCAACTCCCACTTGAAATCCAGGAACAAGTTCCAGAATCAGGTCTGCTTACTGGAAATCCTATACTTGCAGTATGGCAAGCATACGTTTATCAAAACGGTTTAAAAAACAAAATCTTCAAAAATCATCCAGCAAATTGCCTTGGAAGATGATGCCTTGCTTCCAGCAGTTCAACACACCATTATTGAACTGGAAAAAGTCGTGGTCTTTGTTAGAAGGCAGAGGATGAAGCAATGCCAGAGGGCCCAAACCAGCTCTAGCTATGGCTCCTCTAGCCAGGTGGGTATTCGACCCAATTTGGAGCTCTGGTGTGAGACTAATGCGCTTGAGAGGCTAGTCTGGAGGTTTAATCTAGCCCTTTCAAGCCCCACGGGACATATGATATCCCACCAACTTTTTTTGTCTCTAGAGTTCTTTGGAAAGGGGCAGTCTGATTTTGACACGTTTAGCCTCAAGAGGGGAGCCTTTTGAAATGCATGAAACTCAAAAATCCTGAGTGGAAGTCTCATCGTTGTGTAGAGTGAGCATTGTCTTAGGTGATACCTCCCAGATGTGTGACTTTTCTAAACTTTTGGCAGATTTGCCTTTATTTCTGTAGGACAAGCCTCCTAACGATGTTTCCCAGTAACTGTGTTCTCGTGAGAAACGTACTTATCACAAAAATGAGCGATTGCCAGTCTTCATTCAGTCACCGTGGCCGTTTTCGCCTTTACACCATT
Organism: Dugong dugon; assembly: GCA_030035585.1. Taxonomy (NCBI): domain Eukaryota; kingdom Metazoa; phylum Chordata; class Mammalia; order Sirenia; family Dugongidae; genus Dugong; species Dugong dugon. The sequence goes on from CM057463.1 coordinate 54,021,467, forward strand.
CATTGTTTCTAAGGGTTACTAGCTCCCTTCTTTTGTAGTTTCTGAATCGTAAATAATGCCTTTGCAGTGGTACTGTTCAAGAGACTGGAACTCCTAGAAGTTACTCTTACCCTGCATTCAGTCTTAGGGCCCAGTTATTGCTTCCACATGTAGCAGGTAGAATGTACTGCTGTGAGCAATTCTGCAGTATTCCAGGGCAGCTGTTTCTGCTTCTTGGCTATTAGTTCTGCTTTTGTTATAAAGAATACATCCAATCAACAACCAGCTCGTTGCCGCTGAGTTGATACCAACTCATACCAGCCCTATAGGACAGAGTAGAACTGCCCCATGGGGTTTCCAAGGAGCGGTTGGTGGGTTCAAATGGTTGACCTTTTGGTTAGCAGCCGTAGCACTTAACCACTACACCACCAGGGCTCCATGAAGAATATTTTCCTGAGATACAAATGCCTTTAGTTTTATTTATTTTACCTCTAAGTACTGCTTTTGTAGTAATGAAGATTGCATTATAGTGATAATTTTCCGGAGACAAAAAAATCCCTTGGCTGTATTTATTTGGGCTGTAAGTACTGCTTTTGCGGTAAGGAAGAATGTATTGTACTATGTTTTGACAAGTTTGATGAAAAATAATAAAAAGGCTGAGAAGAAGGAGACTAGAATAAAATGCATGTGCAGTTATTGCCAAGTGCCTTTATGTTTTACCTCATGTTTTGGCAAATTTTCAAGAAATAAAAAAAAAAAGACCGATTTTATCATTGATTCATATCAGCAGGATTTACGTTGTCCAGAGTCCACTGGGACACATGGATCCCAGATAATGAGTATCAGAATCTATAATGCCTAACAAAAATTCTGAATTGGTTCGTTAATCAACATGCCTTCATTAGTGAAAACACATAATAGCAACAAAAAATTCAAAGGAGAAAATAATTGGGTCTTGAAAGGGCTAGAGGTTTGAATCAACTTGGTAGCAAGGCGGCACTCATTCTGGATTCCTCCAAACAACCTCAATGCAGGGCAGGGTGCACACACAAGCTCCTGGAATGCAGGTGGCCAAGTCTATTTTCACAGGCCTAATTTAGTCTCGAGTGACCCTCAAGCTGCCCCCTGAGGTTGAGGGGTGAGATAGCTTCCTTCTTCTTCTCTCTCTTATCTGTGGAAAAATTAAAACAATGAGGTTTTAATGGCTAGGTCTTCCACATCTCTAACTCCATGGCAGGCCTGGATATAATACCGGAATGGAACATGGACTTTCTTTCATGGAAGTCTAACTAGATCCTGTTCTGGGTTATTTTCAATGCTCATGTGTCCATGGTTGCTTGCAAAGGTAACTGGTAAACACGTTGGCAATCGGAAACCAGTCATGCAAGAAACTCTTTTCCTTGTCATCTATGACCATGATAAATTTTGTTAACTCCCTTCACCCATCTTCCTTAACAGAACATCACCTCCTTTGCTGAGGGAGAAGGAAGTGTCACAGATCTTCAGAACTTTTAGTCTGGAAGGAAACTCAAGAGATTCTCTGCTGGGAAGTTTGGCTCTCATTTTGTGGGGACCTAAATGGGAAGTGTTCTCTGTCCTTCACAGCTTCCTAGTACCATCTGCATCATACCTGACTCAGATTATGCAACCCTTCATCCTTCTGGGGAGTGGCAATCTGTGGAAAACAGTCTGTGGATTAATTATACTGACTTTTTAGAGATTAAAATGTATCTAAAGACAAGAGATAAGTCTCCCTGATGTGGATAAGAACAAACTTAAAAAAATATGACTAAAGATCTTGGGCAATTAAATTAAGCTTAACCACAGGGAATAAACCATACTGTGATAAAATTTCTGAAAACAAAATAAATTTAGATTATTGGGCATTTAAACATTTGTGTGCTTTTTAGGTTAGTTCCACATTTTTTTTTTTTTTTTTTAATATAAGTGGCCACTGAATTAGTTTTGGCACATAAATACTATGATCAGAGAAGGGTCATGTGATGAGATTGCCTGTTCTACCCAACACTTTTATGGATGTGCATGCCTTACCTTGTTTGCACTTTGAATTAACTCATAGATTGGGGGATGGGGAGCTTTACCGACTGGCAAGCAAATAATAGCCCCCACTAGAAGTGGGCCGTTGGATTGCTCAATCTGATCAGGAAGCAGTAAGTTATTTAATCTGGCTTCCCATTGAAATCACTCTGGCCCATTGCCCAAGTCTAGCTCCTGTCTAGGCATCTCTGATTTAAGCCTTGTACAAAGACAGGTAGAAAGGTGCATAGTTGAAAGGGCCTCCTGAAGTTGAGGATGACAGCACCAAGAACAACAGAGGCAGAGCTCTTTAAAAATAATTATTCCTTTATCACCAATTTAAAGGGAAGTTATTTTCCATACTTGCACTATGCCCAGGTAATAGAGAAAGGCACTGTGTTATTTTTCTTCCTAACTATAGTTAAACGATCCACCAAGTGACGTCCTGGTAGCCCGAAAGATTTATTGTTTGTTAAAAGCAATCTAATTTCAGTCATTATACCGCAGAGTAACGTAATAGCGACGGAAATTTTCTTAACGGCTTGCAGCTTCCAAAACATTTTCATGCTCATTATTTCTTGAGCCTCACGTTAATTTTTTGAGGCAGATAAGTGAAATTCTCTTTTCTCCATTTTTTTTTTTTTTTTTTAGCTTGAGAAAGTAAGACCAGAGAAAGAGTTAAAACGTACAAAATTCAGGATTGGAAGTGAAACACTAGAGATTCTGCTACAAGAAATTTTTTTAATGGTTCCTAGATTATAAACCACCTTTCTTCACAGTCACTGCCAAACACCCCATGGCCCTCTGCAATCTGGTTAACCACTTTATTTGCGTTGCCCAACAAACATATTTTAGGCTGTTGAAATCCTTAATCTGTCTACTCTTGCTTGGCCTTTGAGGCCACAGTGGTATCAAACACCATAGAGACTTCCAGATTACCCAGCTTGATTACTCTGCTTTCTAAATCCCTCTCTTTCTTCAAGACCCAGTTCAAAGTTCTACCTTCTCTGAGAAGGCTTTTTCAGACATAGTCAACTGAAACATATTTCTTTTACCTTTGGTATTAGAACTAATACACTTGTAGTAAGTACCTCAAGGCAGAGTTTAATTATTACTTCATTTTGCTTTTTGTCTTCCTCAAGTCAACTATTAAAAAAACAAAACCGACTAGTGGCCGTAAAATCGATTCCAACTCATGGTGACTCCGTGTGTGTCAGAATAGAATTGTGCTCCATAGGGATTTCATTGGGTGGTTTTTCAGAAGTAAATCTCCAGGCTATTCTTCTGAGGTGCCTCTGGGTGGACTTGAACTTCCAACCTTTCCATCAGCAGCCAAGTGCTTAGCCATATGCACCACTCAGGGACTCCTCACCTCAGTTATGTCGTTGTTAGTTGCTGTTGAATTGACTCAGACTCATAGCAAACTTAGGTATAACAGAACAAAAACTGTTTAAAATCAATGCTGATGTCTTATATTTCCCATAACCTCCCACAAAATCCAAGTTCAGTAGCAAGCAGTTTATGAATATCTGGTGATAGGTTACGGCAATAAATTTTTATTTCACCGTGCTTCTTAAATTACAGGCAGATCTTCAAGTTAAGGAGGAAAGGGCTGGGCTGCTGTCTTTAGTTGTTTGAATTATCCTACTTTGAATTGGCTTGCCTGTTAGAAACTGTGTCTTGGTTATTCTTAGGGAAAGTTCAAATGATATTCTCAGTCTTTGGAATCTAACCATTCAAAAGAAGGTGCAAAATCCAATAGGACATTTAATATTAGAAGAAGAAAATTATACCACCAAAAGTTTCAACCAAAGTGAATATTTCCTGTGACTTAGAGCTCTCTGGAGATAAGTGACAAAAGAAAACTCTGATTAAATACCACATGGAATGTTAATAGTGTGAGGCAATCATTCTAAATTAATTTCTTTCAATGAATCAGAGAGGCCTTTAATTATGTGATACAACGTATACGGCATTGTTGTTCTTAGTAGTTGTTGAGTCGATTCTGACTCGTGATGACCCCATGTGTGCGGAGTAGAACTGTTCCATAGGATTTTCAAGGTTGTGACCTTTTGGAAGCAGATCACTAGGACTGTTTTTGTGAGGTGCCTCTGAGTGGGTTCCAACCGCCAATCTTTCTGCTAGTAGTTGAGTGCTTAACCATTCATGCTATCCAGGGACTCCTAACATATGGCATAGGCCTTTTTCAAATATTTTTCTAAGGTCATATTTTCCTTCTTATGCACTATTCTTTATATTGCCTTTAAGAAATGCAATATGACTGCAGTAACTAAGGACGTAGACCTATCATTATCAGGTTAAACACATCAAGGATATCAATATAAAGAAGACAATAAGGGTTTAAGTGGAGGATAGAGTTACTGTTTATATGCAAAAAAAAAGGAAAAATCCAGTAATTCCTGGGTTAACTCTGCAATATCAGTGCAGCCTATCTCTTTTCCACATTGGACTTGGCAGTCCAGTGAAGAAGATGCATCATACAGGGAACAAGTTTGCTTCAAAGTTGCCCAGCTTTCCTGTGAAATGTCAGAAATGTTTTCCTCCCTTTTGTCCATTATCCAATTTCCCTTGCTGTTCATTTTAGGTTAAACTGGCTTGAGAAGGGAGTAAATTCAGTGAACTTTGATTGAGTCCATACTTTGTGCTGGGTCCTGAGCTGGGGCTCCAGTTAACCATAGCTAGGCTTTTCCGCCCCATCTTCCTGGTGGGTAGTAGCTGGTTATCTTTTGTTCAACTGTGCAAGCCTGAAAAATGCTTTTGTTGGCCCCAAGAGATGATATGTAGGTGGCAAACAAAAAAGAGATGAGGATTAAAGTTTTAACTGTTTCCAACAGCCTTGGACTTCTCAGAAGTAGAAAGTCCTCAATACTTTCTTCAGAAATTCTGTCTGAGCTAAGCAAAAAAAAAAAAAAAAAACTTTTTAGCATTAGCTATTTTCGATAACTTTGGGAAGGCATCTGTATGGTACTGTAGAGGTCCTTTATGGAATCCTATGCTTAATAATGGTCATTTACTATACTGTTTCTGACCACCGTTACTTTCACACTTTGTGTTGTTTGTTTGTTAAGCAGAATTTGCTCTTCTACATAGCCTCAAAATATATTTCATTCTCATCGAATATATATTGAAACCATGTTAATTGCTGCTTTTATAGGAATCACTGGGATGCATTTGTGCATGTACAATTATTTATGTCCCTTCTAGATAATCCAAATTCAAACCCTCTGTTTGCCTCCTTTGCCACTGCTTGAGGAAATAGCCAAGATCTAACATTTGATAAGTATCCAAGACAATAGGAACTTAATACACACACACACACACACACACACACACACACACGCATCACCACCACTACCAAAACAAACAAAAAAACAAGGATCAAAAGAGAAAAATATAAATAGAGCATGTCTTACATTTAATTCCTTGCCACCAATTATTTCATTAAATCTGATCATGAATAACCAAGATAACGACTACATTTATGTATTTTTAAAATCTTATTTTTACAAGAATTGGAAATTAAGAAATTGGTCTCACTGACATAAGAAGTGTTGCAACACCAACCTAAAAGTCACAAAATCCTAGAAATTCTGGCTAATGATGACCTGTAAATACCTTACTAACCAGTTGGCATTTTAAAGCATGGCTCCCCCTGGAGAGTACATTGATGGAATGTTTTGCTTTGAATCATTTTGGTTTCTAAAAATTCAGTATTACTAAACCAGACTGGAAGTCATTTTCTTTGGAACAGAATGTTCATAGAGAACAGTTTTTATTTTTCCCTAATTTGAATTTGAGAACCAGTCTAGTGGATGCTATGACCAGGGATTATGTCATAGAAAAGAGGATTGTAGTAGTGGCTAACATACTAGAAATAGACCACAAGCTGTTATGTGCCATAGTGTGACTATTTACAAGTTAGTTCTTTGCAATAAATGAAAGTTGTGTAAGTGCTGTATAAATTATATCCACTGGCTGGCTATCTGTGGTGGCTTAAAAATAAAACCATTACTTAAATTGAAACAATCATTAGGGAAAAAAAAAAATGTTTCTAAAGCCTTGACTTCTTCCTTTATCTGAATTCAAGTTATTTCTATGCCATTAACTTTCTGTATGATCTTAAACAATTTATCTTTAAATGAAAATACCAACACCAGCTTTCTTCCCCATAGGACCATTGAGAGGAATAAACAGAATGGTCTGAAAATGTTTTAAAATTTTCAAATTTACATGTAAGTTTTAAATTGAACAAAAACTTACATAGTGAAATGAACAGGTATTAATTGTACTGTTGGATGAGGTTTGAAAAATGAAAACACCTGTGTAAACACCTCACGAATCAAGATACAGAACATTTTCATCGCGCCAGAAAATCCACGCCCTTTTCCAATCTATCTTCTCCACAAGAAAGTACTATTGTGATTTTAGTTTTGCCCATTCTGCAACTTCATGTAAGTGGAATCATCCAATATGTACTCTTTTGTGCCTGGTATCATCTGCTCAACTTAATGCATATGAGATCCATCCATGTTATTGTAAATATTAGTTGTTATTGCTGTTGTTAGTTGCAGTCGAGGTGACCCCAACTCATGGCGACCTTACGTATAACAGAACAAAATGTTGTCTGGTCCCGTGTCATCTTCACGGTCATTGCTATGTTTGAGTTCATTGTTGTGGTTATTGTGTCAGTCCACCTCATTGAGGGTTTACCTCATTTTCACTGACCCTTTACCAAAATATTGGTAGTACATTCATTACTTTTTCCTGATGAGAAGTATTCAGTTGTATAAACTACACCAAAATTTGTTCATCAATTTCACCAATGGATGGGCATTTGGGTCATTTTCAATTTTTGGCTTATAATTTGGATATTATGAATAAAGTGGATATAAGCATTACTATATAAATCATTTTGTGGGCAGAAAAAGATGGCCATAAATTTATTGCCATTCTTCTTATTAATTTGTGGCATCTATTTTTCATAACCTTGAATCTGAACTGGCTCTGTGATTGGTTTTGATCTATACAATGCAGCAGAAGTAATAATGCTGTGTAACTTGTGAGAGTAGATCCGCAGCTTCCACCTTGTTTTTTTTAAATACTTTCTCTTAGAACCCAGCCACTATGCTATGCGAGGCCTAAACTGCGTGCAAAGGCAGTATGGAAAAGAACCAAGGCCCTCTGGCTTATTGCCCCAGCTGAGCTCCCAGCTGAAAGCCAGCACCAACTCACAGTTGTGTGAGGGACATTCTAGCCCAGTTAAGATTCAGATAACTACAATTCCAGCTACGTGGAGTAAAAGAACCATCCAGATGAGTCCAGTCAACCCAGATAATCATGAGAGAATTCAGCAGTGAAACCATCTGAGTCTGAAATTGTGTTTGTGAGGGTTTTAATTATGAATTTAATTTCTTTAATAGATAACAGGCCTGTTTGGGCTTTCTGTTTCTGCCAGTATCAGTTTCAGAAGTTGGGTTTTACGTGGAATTTTTCATCTAAGTTGTTGAATTTATTGACTTAAAGTTATTCATGATATTGCCTTACTTTCCTCTTAACGACTGTCTTATCAGTAGTTATAGTGCCTCATTCCATTTATGATATCGGTGCTTTCTGTTCTCTCTTCCTTTTTAAAGAATCAATAATGCTATGAAGTTATTAATTTTATTAATATTTACAAAAATCACTTTTGGGCTTTGATGACTTTGTCTACTGTTTGTTTGCTATTTCACTCATTTCTGATCTTACCTATTTCATTTCCTTCTTTTTACTTACTTTAGGTATAATTTAGACTATTAGTCTACTTCTTAAAAATGAAACATCGTCCAGTTTTGTGCCATCTTCATGACTGTTGGTATCTTCATTAGTACTAGCTGCTCTAAAATGCTTGTCTGCCAATTCCAACATCTGGTTTACCTTGGGTCCATTTCGAATGACCTCTTATTATTTGATTTTGGGTCATATTTTTCTGCTTCTTCATATATATCTAGAAATATTTGATGGTACATGGATTATTGTGTACGCTACCGTGGAGTCTGGATGAAGTTGTCTTCTTTTAAAGCATATTGGTTTTTGTTCTGGAAAGCATTATATTACTAGTAAATTATTTTGTCTTTTCATGCTTGATTATTTTTCTATTTGGTTTTGAATTCAGTCCTACAGTGTTGTATCCTTTACTTTAGTGCATACATCATAACGTCTCTGGCATCTCACCTGAATGCCAGAGGACTCAGCAAAGTCTCTTTACTCTTCCTGGGACAGAAGTCCAACATTCCCCAGAATTACATGATGAATGGTATCACCATCCATCTCACAGTCCCACAGCAAGCCATCTTTTCTAGTCCTCACAGAGTCTCACTCTATACCTGCATAGTAAAACCTTTGGCAAAGGAACTGCAGTAAATCCCCATGCAGAGTTCCATCTGCTTTAGTACTCTGTCCCACAAATTTCAGCTACTTCAGCTGCCTTCTCTTAAGCTCCATTTGGATTCCTTCTCCCTGCAGGTTGAAGATACCCCAAGGCAGAATGTCACAGTAATCAAGGGGCTCACATTATGTGTTTTCATTCTTTCAAAGATTGTAGTCCTTCACTGCCAGTTGTTCAGGCTTGAAAGCATTTGCCTCATATATTTTGTTCAGTTCTCAATTGTTTTTGGCAGAAGGACAAGTCCACTATGGGTTGCTCCATCTTGGCCAGAAAAAGATTTCCAAAGTTTTTTAATGGTTATTATTACTAATATTACTGTGTGTTATTTAAGTTGAGTAAGATGATGTTTCAAGATGAGTCTCATAGTGACTTCACGGATTCCAAAAGTCTATTTCATGCATTCTGCACGGGGATTCATTTGTCTGGGGATTTACCTAAACGTTGTTAGGTGCCACCGAGTCAACTCCAACTTACAGTGACCCTATGTACAACAGAACAAAACGTTGCCCGGTCCTGTACCGTCCTCACAATTGTTGCTATGTTTGAGCTCATGGTTGCTGCCACTGTGTCAATCCATCTTGTTGACCCTCCACTTTACCAAGCGCGATGTCCTTCTCCAGGGACTGTTTCCTCCTGATAACATGTCCAAAGTATGTGAGATGAAGTCTCGCCATCCTTGCTTCTAAGGAGCATTCTGGCTGTACTTCTTCCAAAGACAGATTTTTCCATTCTTTTGCCAGTCCGTGGTATAGTCAATATTCTTTGCCAACACCATTATTCAAGGGCATCAATTCTTCTTTGATCTTTCTTATTCATTGTCTAGCTTTCACATGCATATGAGGTGACTGAAAATACTATGACTTGGGTTAGGTACACCTTAGTCCTAAACATTAACTGCTCCTTTTTCTTTGCTCAATTTTATCCTTTTTTTTTTTTTCCTCAAATCTGTGCTGTAGCTGCTAGGGGGAATTTCTCTCTCTCTCTCTCTCTCTTTTTTTTTTGTTTTGCCTTAGATCTTTTTCAATTCAATTCTATCACTGGCAAGAGATTATGTTCATTTTATACATAATTATGCTCATCTAATTTCCTTCCTGTCTATCAGTATTATGCCAAATCATTACATTACTAAGAAGGGTGAAATTTTCCAACAGCCAGATGTTTTATGCCTGCTCAGCAGTCCCAAAATCTTATAACTGTCCAGGTTATGAATCTTGGGTTTTACTGGAAACTAAGATTGCTATGAGCTGGAATCGACTTGATGGCACTCAACAATGACAACAATCTTACTATACTTCTCTCTACACTCAGTGACTAACTAGTGCATTAGTTATGGTCTGCAGTATTGGCCAGCTGGGGTACTTCCTTCCTATATTTTGCTTTTTACCCCCTCCCCTTCCTTTAGCCATGTATTGAATTGAGCTTCTGGAATCCTGACCCCAAAGCAAAGACTTGCAGGTAACCATGACCCTTAACCAAATCTGAAAACAAGAACCAAAGCCAGGGGGCAGCATTGCCAACGGCATCATAAATTTATGTGTGTTTATGTGTGTGTGACAGAGAGAGAGAGAGGTGAGATTTTCCCTTCCTGGATTATTAAATAATAAAGTAGTATTGCCAGAACAAAAGATAACACAACTGGAGGAAAAGTCAGTTCTTATTTGTTTATGTAAAATTTTTGTATTCCTAGACTGACTAAGTTTTTACTCTTCCCAAACGCCCTTTTCTAGTTCTTTGTCTTCTGTTTTGGTTCAGATTCTGTCATTCTGACCGTTTCTATGAGAGCAGTCATTACTGAAAAAGTTCTTCAGTATTCCTTTTTTACCATGATCTGATATAGTATATGCTGAAGTTACAATCAGATAGGACTGCCAACTACCTAGGTTCACCTGTGTCTGACTTGGCTGTGGTAAAAACACAGGTAAGAGAGGAGATTGTTGTCAGTTCACACCTGTAGAGTAATCTTGGACATGTTTTCCCCAATTGTGTTTGTGATTGCTTTCCTTGGAGTATGGTATGTTAGGTCATAAGCTGATGAGTTTATTTAAAAAATCTCATTCTTTCTTCATCCTGATAAAGACCTTTATAAACCTTCAAAATTAGTATTAGTATGTGTCTTAGTTATCTAGTACTGCCATAACAGAAATACCACATGTGGATGGGTTTAACAAACAGGAATTTATTCTCTCACAGTTTAGGAGGCTAGAAGTCCAAATTTAGGGCACCTTTTCCAGGGGAAGACTTTCTCTCTGTTGGCTCTGGGGGCAGGTCCTTGTCATCAATCTTCCCCTGAGTCTAGGAGTTTCTCAGCACAGGGACCCCAGGTCCAAATGACAGGCTCTGCTCTCGGCTCTTCTTTCTTGGTTGTAGGAGGTCCATTTCCTCTCTGCTCGATTCTCTCTCTTATATCTCAAGAGATTGACTCAAGATACAACTTAATCCTGTAGAGTGCATCTTGCCTCATTAGCATAACTGCTTCTGATCTTTCCTCATTAACATCATAGAGGTTAGGATTTACAACACACAGGATAAATACATCAGATCACCAAATGGAGGACAACCACACAATACTGGAAATCATGGCCTAGTCAACTTGACACACATTTTTGGGAGACACGATTCAATCCATAACAGTATGTAAACTAAAGGAAATATAGATTTAGCCAATGACAGCACAGGAGCCTGGATCAACTACGCACCAAAACCTTAAATGTCTAGGCATATGCCTTCTTCCGCTATACCCATAAGGTTCAAGGAGTTAAAAAGACTGTCTACTTGACAAGATGATCTAAAATTCATATGTAAATACAAGGACCCAGAATAGCCAAAACAGTCTTGAAAAAGAAGAACCAACTAAGAGAACTCTCAGTTCCCAATTTTAAAACTTACTACAAAGTTACAGTAATGAAGACTGTGTAGTACTGGTTTAAGGATAGACACATAGATCAATGGATAGGATTGAGCATCCAGAGATAAGCCCATACATCCATGGTCAATAAATTTTCAATAAGTGTACTGAGACAGTTAAATGGGGGAAAGAATAGTCTTTTCAACAAATGGTGCTGGGGCATCTAGATATCCGTATGCAAAAGAATGAAGTTGGACCTCTATCTCACAGCATATAAAATATTAACTTAAAATGCATCCATAAAGACCTAAATATATGAGCTAAAACTATAAAACTCTTAGAAGAAATCATAGGTGTAATTCTTTGTGACCTTGGATTAGGCAATGGTTTCTACTTTATGACACCAAAAGCACAAACAATCAATAGGAGGAAAAAAGACAAACTAAACCTCATTAAAATTAAAATGTTCTGTGCTTCAAAGGACACTATCAAGAAAATGCAAAGACAACCCACAGAATAGTAAAAATATTTGAAAATTATATATATGGTAAGCATCTACTATCCTGAATATATAAAGCACTCTTACAACACAACAGTAAAAAGACGAATAATAACCCAATTAAAAAGTAGGCAAAAGATATGAATAAACATTTCTACAAAGAAAATACACAAATGGTCAATATTATTCATTCATAAAAGTGGTTAAGTACTGCTTTCATGCTGCAACATGGATGAAGTTTGAAAACAATATGCTAAGTGAAAGAAGTCAGACAGGAAAGGTTACATATTGTATGATTTAATTTGTATGAAATATCCAGAATAGGCAAATCCATAAAGAAAGATTAGTGAGTGCCAAGAGCTGGGGGAGGGAGAAATAGGAAGTGATTGTTAATTGATAGAGGGTTTTATTTTGAAACGATGAAACTGTTCTGAAATTAGATAGTGGTGATGGTTGCACAACCTTGTGAATATACTAAAAAACACTGAATTATACACTTCAAAAGGTATGTGAATTATATTTCAATGAATATATGTGAATTATATTTCAATGAAAAAAGAAATTTTCTTGAGCCCTGCCCCAAACTTAGAATGAAGGGGTGGTATTGCTAGGAATCTGCATTTTAACAAGTTCTCCATGCTAATGTTTGAGAAGCACTGATTTAAAGCATTAAATGTGAAAGCCTTTACTGTAATAACCAAAAGAAAAATCAAACCCACTCCTGCCGAGTCGATTCCGACTCATAACAACCCTATAGGACAGAGTAGAACTGCCCTATAGGGTTTCCAAGGCTGTAATCTTTACAGAAGCAGACTGCCATATCTTTTTCCCACAGGGCGTCTGGTGGGTTGGAACTGCCAACTTTTGGTTAGCAACTAAGTGCTTTAACCACTGCACCATGAGGGCTCCTCTGGTGTGAGAAGTAGTATCAAAAAAGGAAACAAAAAAAAAGACTCTGACTTGTGTTTGGAACGCTCTTTCTGGCCTCATTCTCCCATCAGGACCTCAGAGTCTACCTTTGTAGAGCTTCATAATAATGATGTATTTTTCATAAATGAATAATAATAATAGCCCTGGTGGTGCAGTGGTTAAGAGCTTGGCTGCTAACTAAAAGGTCAACAGTTCAAATCCACCACCCGCTCCTTGGAAACCCTATGGACAGCTCTACTTTGTCCTGTAGGGTCACTATGAGTCAGAATCAACTCAATGGCAACGAGTTTTTTTAGTATATATGCCAAAAAATTTTTTAAAAAATCATACTATCATTCAGATTATATCACTTCATGTACTTCTACTTCTTTCTGCTGATCCAATGCCATGTAAAGTCTTTTACTTTTTCTTGATCAGCTCTTTCTCCTATTCCTTTCAGCAATAGTTTGAACCTTTCCTTGTCTGTCTCTTCAAGTGTTCTTTCTATATCTATAGGTAGAGATGTAGATAGATAGATAGATAGAGATGTACAGATATATACAGATATGCCTATACCTATATATAACAGAAGTGATCAGGTATTACTTCTGGCTGCTGGTGGCTTTCAGGTAGAAACTGTCTCAATTCATGGCTCCCTGTCTTTAGACTCTTCTACATTTGTATCTGGCTTTGCCCATCCACATTTCATTCGTTCATACATTCCATTTCTATTTATTGAGAATCTTCATTGTGCTAGGAGCTCAGGATACAGTGAGGAACAGGACAGTCAAGGGATTTTATCCTTGTGAAATTTTTAATCTAGTGAAAGAGGCAGACGTAAAGCAGGCAAAGAAACAAGATAATTAGAGATCGTGATGGAAGATATGAAGGAGACAGAATAACTTCATAACTTGTTACAAAGCTACATGGGCTGAGAATGCCATTAGAACAGAGGTCATTGACAAGGTAATATTTTAAGTTGACACCAGAAGGATAACAATGACACAGACTTGCAGAAAGTCTAGAGAAGAGGCTTCTAGGCAGAAGAAGGAGCAAGGGCAAAGGCCAGAGGCAAGAAAGAGCTCGCTGTATTTTAATAACTAAAATGAGGCTGGTAATGGCTGGAACTTAGAAAGGAGGAGTATGAGTGAGGATGGGTAGATAGGCAAGATCCAAATCATACAAAACTTTCTAGGCCAAGGTATGGATGGACTTCGTATTTTTTTCCACTGCAGTGAAAAGCTTTCCAAGGACTTTTTATAAAACTGGAAGGAATGATCTGATTCATGTTTCAAAAAATCTCTGACTTATGCATGGAAATGTATTGTAGTGGTATCATATTTAGAAGCAAGAACACAAATTAGAAGGCAGCTCTTACAGTCTAGGTGACGAGTTCTGGGCCAGGTCTGACCTGCCACCTGTTTTTGTAAGTAAAGATTTACTGCAACATAGCCATGATGATTTGCATGAATAGTGCCTATAGTTACTTTCAAGCTACAGAGGCAGCATTGAATAATTGTAACAGAGACTCTATGGCCTGTAAAACCAAAATATTCACTAACCTGGCCCTTTACAGAAAAAGTTTGTCAACACCTGGCTTAGGTGAGAAATTAAGATGAATTGTACTAGATTGATATCAATGGAAATGTAGAGATGTTGGGAGATTCTAGATAGATTTTGTAGGTACAACCTCCAGGACATGCTGATGGTTAGATGTGGGCAATGGAAAATTCAAGAACTATTCCTAGTTTTTTGTTTGATGTAAGCAACTGTGTGTATGGTAAGGTCTTTTATTGAGATGTAAAAGACTGGAGAGACACATTTAGATGAAGAATTCTGTTTTAGACATGAAAAGTTTGAAATGCCTGTGAAATATTCAAGTGGAGATGTCAAGGAGGGAGTTGTATATAGAAGTCTGGAACTCAGGAAAGAGGTCTGTGCTGGAGATATGAGGGAGACATCAGTGTACAGAATTACTTATGGGATCTACCTCATGAGATAGTAAGAAAGAAATCATGCCCTAGAATGTGCCTTGAGGACTCCAGTATTCAGTGATCTCAGCCTAGGTGTATCTGTCCTCATGATCAAATGATTTCCTTCTTTCTGCATTACCCAACTTCTCACCTTCTCCAGGATCTGGCTCAGTACTTCATATCGATTTTTTATAATTCTTATAACAGCCCTACAAAGTAAATTTTAATATACTTTGTATACCTATAATGTTTAAAAAGTCCCAGAGAGGTCAGTCAACTTGTTACAGATCTTGTAAATGGTAGAGTTTCTAGTCCCAAGGACAGTGATCTTTTCATGCTGCCACGTTGCTTCCCAAAGAAAGTCTTTTTTGCTGATAATTGGTGGAATGAGGCAAGGTAGTGAAGTCAGGTATCACATCTGGTTGCTGCTTATTCTCTCCTGGAGTGCTATCTGTGCCATGTCGTATATAAAAGCCTCACAGAACGGGCCCTTCCCAGAGATATTTTCAAAGAGACATCGTGCAGGCTCTCATGTGATCCCCATTTCTTGCTAAAGACAGTGATATAATTCATTATAAATAGAAAAATAGCAATTTAGGCAGGGGGTAAAAAAAGTATTGAAGAAATACTTGGAGAGTCACAGTATTTCAGAATTTCCAAGAAGGCAGACAGCCAGTCTCACTCAGAAGACACACATCAGGAGCAATCTAACAAAATAACAGCAGAACTAGGCTCGTGAAGACAACACGGGCTCCCTCCACTGATCAAGAATTCAACAGCTCGCATTGTTGACACACACTTGCAGCGATGAATGCTTTCATAAGAACTGCTGCAGCTGCTGCACCTGAAACAGGATATATCCATTGTCACTGCCACTATGCATTACTGGGCTATTTCTTATTCATTAAGCATTGAAACCTATCAGAGACTTTTGATATATCTCCTGGGGCATCTATTTACATTAACAAGAAACTGTACTGAGTGGACAAAGGTGAGATTTCCCTATTGCTCCTCATCTATCAGTACCTGATAATACTATCTGAATGATAAAGCAGTAATTTTATAGTCACCTCCTGTCAGTTTGTTGTGCAGTGTTGGCTTGCATGTTGCTCTGATGCTGGAAGCTATGCCATTGTATTCCAAATACCAGCAGGGTCACTCAGGGTGGATTGAGGAGCTTCCAGACTAAGTGGACAGGTTTTAGTGGAGCTTTCAGATTAAGACAAGAATACAAAGAAGGCCTAGTGATCTACTTCCAGAAATTAGTCAGTGAAAACCGTATGGATAACAACAGAATATTATTTGACATAGTGCTGGAAGATGAGCCCCCTGGGTTGGAAGGCACTACTCAGCCTCAACAAGAGACACAAACATACCAATGATCATGAGGATGGTGCAGGCCCCGGCAACTTTTGTTCTGTTATATGTAAGGTTGCCATGTATCAAAGCTGACTAAATGGCAACTAGTAACAATTGTGTAGCAGGCTGAAGAAACTCATCCTGCTTGGCACAGGGGCCAAGGCAACTGCTTTTTGACAAGCTATAGGTAGATAATTAAGAGTATCACACTCAACAGATGTTCATTTGGGTTTATTTTTCCAGAATTCTCTTGCAATTGGTGAGGCATTTGGATTATGGGATCCTAAAATAACTCTGTAGTCAACTGTTAGCCAACAGCTCTACAGTAGATGTTTTTAGGTTATTAATCTCTAATAAAGCAATTCTCCAAGTTATCTTCTAATACTGTCATGAGTCATTTAACATTTTTCAAGTCTTGTTTCCCTGTGAACAACCAATATTTCTTTCATGTAGAGGAAGTACACTAACTCTAGCAATGAATTCTCCTTTAATACAGTCCACTGATCCATAGTTTATAAAGCTTTTTTGCAATTAAAATCAGTTCATGGAGTTTTCTAAAAAAAGATGCTCAAAAGGAAAAAAGATTCTGGATTATTTTATTTCCGACTCATAGTGACCCTATAGGATAGAGAACTGCTCCGTAGGGTTTCCCATGAGTGACTGGTGGATTCAAACTGCCATAACTTTTTGGCTAGCAGCCAAACTCTTAACCACCAGGGCTCCAGATTCTGATAGGTAAGGTAATTAATTTTAGTAGCCTACTCTTGGAATAATGTGCCAGGACCTTAGAAAGGAAAAAATAGTTCTCTCAATGCCACTTCTGCTGTCATTGCTATTGAATCCTCTGCAACACAGCATCCATGTCCATGTGTTCCTTGAATTTTACAATTTCTTTAAGGAATTCCAGTCTCTCCATAATATACAATAGGTTGAAAAATCATGGGTACTAAAACTACAAAGTCTTATTTCTGTTGTTTATTAATTTATTATTAGTGTATTCATTCCACAAACATTATTAATCACTTAATATGTATAAGGGACAATCAATGCTGTTCTCTCCTAATATTAAGTGATAGGAGGGGAAGATACTAATCAAAAAGTCTTTAAAATTTATCCTTGCTTCTATCCTCAGTTTATTCCCTAACTGATAGAAGCTTATCAGTTAAAGAATAAACTCAGTTCTTTGTCATTAACAGACTGAAGCTTTGTGCCATTTGTTTCCCTATGGTTCTTCTCTGACTGGCTCTGACAGACCATTTTCTTAGTTCCCTAAAGGGTGGCTCCACTGGTAGGCAACTAAGTGCCTAATGATGGTAGCAGAGACACAAAAAGGTCACCGAGATCTTGGTCTTACATGGATTGAAGACATGGAGACTCTACTCAGGGAAGGAACCTTGGCTACCCATAGCCCTCAAAGCTTTTAATGTGAGAGGCATGACCTCAATATGTGGTCCATGAATGCCTATAATCAAGGCATGAATTCAGGGCTATGTGGTCTTGTCCTCTTATTCCTATGTTAGGCCTCTAATACCACCTCCCTAACTTGCTTCTCTGAATCCCAATTACTAATACCAAAAGTTAGAGTGTGTCATGGATTGAATTATGCCTCCCCCCCAAAAATGTGTGTATCAGTTTGTCTGGGCCATGATTTCCGGTATTGTGTGAGTTTCCTATATGTTGTAAATCCTGCCTCTATGTTGTTAATGAGGGAGGATGGGGTAGCATTTGTGTTAGTAAGGCAGGACTCAGTCTACAAGACTGATTGTGTCTTGAGGCAATCTCTTGAGATATAAAAGATAGAAGCAAGCAGAGAGACAGGGGAACTTCATACCACCAAGAAAGCAGTGCTGGGGGCAGAGCACATCCTTCAGACCCGGGGTCCCTGCGAGGAGAAGCTTCTAGACCAGGGGAAGATTGATGAGAAGGCAGACAGAGAGAGAAAACCTTCTCCTGGAGCTGATGCCCTGAATTTGGACGTTTAGCCTACTTTACTGTGAAGAAATAAATTTCTCTTTATTAAAGACATCCACTGGTGGTATTTCTGTTATAGCAGAACTAGATGACTAAGACAGAGTGATAGAGTGTTCACTCAGAATTCTCAGTTCTTTTGGGTCTCCATAGAAACATTTAGCTGCAGCTAGAATCTATTCCCACTTTTCCCAAGTGAACCTAATCTTCCAGACTCTGCTGTCTTGCTCCTTTCTCTGCTGTCCTCAGAAATAGCTTTTAAGCACCAACACATATGAGGTTTCTATTTTCCCCTGTCTTTTGATGAATAGTCAAGGATTTACATATCTCTTCTTTTCCATTAATTTCCTTACCCTTTCCTTTTCTTATCCGTATTTCCAAATATGTATTCAATTGTCTATAATAGTATTAAATAAGACATCAGTGAGGCCACAGTCTCAGAGGTAATGCAAGTCTTTAGTCATTGAGCAAACTCTAGAGCAGGACCCTATCAACAAATTTTCATCAGTCTCCTCTTTTAACTGATTATTCCTCATGTATTTTTCTAGGATAACTTAGCCACATCTTACAACGCTCCTGCCTTGATCCTGGCACTACAGTCATAGTCTTTGATACATCAAAGATTCTATCGTGGCTAATAAGACCTACCCAATCACTGGTCCTGCAGCTACAGTCAACCTCCAGAGAATTCTGCCTAAGAAGCTAAGGAAATGCTAGGGCTTCTAGCTAGAGAAAAAAAAAAACACACTCTCTCGCTCTCTTTTTTTTTTTTTTTTTGCTTTGTTTGGTGACCATATGTCCTGACTTAGAGATTACTTCCCAAACATCCTCCTCCCCTGCCACCTTGGACGGTTCCCACAAAACCTTTCAGACCTCCCTCTTTCAAATATTGTGTATCCATCTAATGGTTCTGATGCAGATAGAAAGGTGGTTTAAAAGCTGCCCTGTTATCCTTAGGTGGTGTCCAAAACTAGCAGATCTAGAAGGGGTCAATATGAACAATTTAGTCTTCTTCAGTTGACAGTTTGGTAGCCATGCTGAGAAGCCATGTGGAGAATCTAGGAATAGTGACGTCTGAGCAGAGGAAATGTATGACACCTCTCTCCTCCTCTAACTGAGACATCATATAAGCCTGAAATATACAATGTATAAAACCCTAAACATAAAGTGGTATTTCTGGTATTTCTCCAGTCTATAACAGACAAGGCAGGTACTTGGCATGTGAGATGTTAGTAAGCTACTAAGTCTATTATTTCCTATGAATGACTCATGAATTTTTGTCATACCTACACCAATTCCAGGGGCCTTAGTTTCCAGGTGATTGCAAAGTTGTCCTAGTTGTGTCTGACTTACTGGAACCCAGAACACCACTGCCTGGAAATAACCTGCTGTGGCAGCATGTCTCATGCTTGTCTTCGTCCTGCCTTTCCATTACTATGCCCATACCTTGGAGTTTAGGTCAAGACTCTGCCCTGTGTGAGAGATTTAAGAGCACCGGAGATTTATCTACCTTGTTTAACCTCAGGGCAGCCTTATTCTCTTCTTTCTTTGTCCTCTTCTTAATGCAGAAAGTCCTACGAGGGAGTTGATTCACTCAGCAGAAAGCCTGGAGCCAGACTTCACCTGCTACAGCCCTAGAACGTTTTGAAGATTCTTTTGTGTAAGCCATAGTTGCCCAACACAGTAAGGAGGTGGACTGGCCCTTTTTCTCTGTCTTCCATGGGATTCAGAGAGTATGGGCACATTTAGAAGGAGCCTTTCAAAGACCTTCAATCCAGCTACCTTCTACTCTCTTTCTGAGCAGATATCTTTCCCCAGAGTCTCACAGCAGATGTGATTTAAATCTTGAATTTTACATCAAAACTTTTCTTTCGTGTTCACCCATGACACTTCTCTGCTTCAAAGTCTGACTTAATGATTCATTTGTTGTTGGTCAACTGATTTTACACCTGAGCTTATGGAAAATCCCAGATACTTAATGACAGAAGCAAAAATTAGCTGTTTATTTAGCAGTATAAGCTGTTGGAGTGCCAAATCAGAAAGCTACAATAAAAATAATATTAATGCCAAACCACACATTTCCGTGTCTGAGAACAGTCATATTGGAGACAGATTTCACCACCTGGTTGCCTTAATCACAGTGATACCTGTGATATCAACCTTAGTACTTCATATTTTGATAAATATTGAAATTGTGAATTGAATTCATATCCCTTCAAGCATGCATTTGAATGATAGAAGTGTTAAATGGTGTGAGTATATGTGAGCTAAAATTTAGGGGATTTATCAGCCTATTATTGGGGGGAGGAGAAAAAAAGAAATAAGAAAGCAAATACATTAAAACATGTTCTTACAGGATTTTAGATCTCTTTATTCCAATTATTGAAGTTTCATGTAAAAACGTAATTCTATATCTATATAATGCTGTAATTCATCTATAGTATCTCCTAATGCTGGGATTATAAAGGAATTTTTTATTTATACTTTTCTTCATCATTTGGTGGCCACATTGACTAGAGTGGGAGTTGGTGGCCTTTGGCAATCATTGCTGATGTTGAGTAAAGTTGATTTGAACTCTCCATGGGCTGCTAGGACACGTGATACTGGTTAATGGCCTAAAAGAATAACAGGATGTGGTGTAATATGATGCACTAAATCCTCTGTTGAATCAGGCTTTTGTTTTTCTCAACTGTCTTCCTCTTTTCATCTATCACGTGGTCAGATTATGCCTTACCTCCATTTATGAAATCTAAAAGTCTAACTAGGTCAATGCTAGAAGTCATAACTGCTGCTGTTCTACTTACCTTTTACTTTAGACAAGTGTTTTAGCAGGTAAGAAAGATCTTCCTTAAGTTACCTAAACATTTGCTGCAGAGTAAGCCCAATAATTACCACCCATCTGTCCATTTATCGTACAGTGGTGGCTTGTCTATTGCTGTAATACTGGAAGCTATGCCACTGGTACTTCAGATACCAGTGGGGTCACCTGTGTGGACAAGTTTCAGTGGAGCCTCTAGACTAAGATGGACTAGGAAGAAAGGCCTGGTGATCTACTTCTGGAAAATAGCCAGTGAAAACCCTATGGATCGCAACAGAATATGTTTTCTGAGATAGTACTGGAAGATGAGCTCCCTAGGCTGGAAGGCACTCACAAGGCACAGTGGCCACAACAATAGACTTGAGCAGACCAAAGAATATGAAGATGGCGCGGGACCGGGCAATGTTTTGTTCTGCTGTACATGAGGTTGCCACAAGTTGGTGCCAACTTGATGGCAACTAACAACAACAAAGCACAATATCTTGATTCTTCTTATCATCTTCTTTTCTCTTTCTTTCATTACCCTACCACTAGCCAGTCTCACCCTACCATATAATAATAAGTAACAGCTAATATTATTTGATGACAACTACTTCGTGCCAAGTGTATTTGATAAATTATCTTCGTTATATCCTCCCAGTGATGGACTCCTTTAGCCCATTTTTGGATGATGATAAAGAGATTTAGAGAGGTCAAATGACTTGGCTAAGCTCATACAAGAGTATGATGGAGTTGAAATTCAAAGCCAGGCTGTCTGACAGAGAAGCAATACAGGTAACCACTGCCTGATATCCTGCCTCACCTCTCTTAAGGTCTGCTTTACCTATGCAAAGTTTTGTCTGCCAATAAAAGGGATGGGAATTTGACTTTTTCCAATGGCAAGTCAGGTGTGTCAGAGATGCCATTATGCATTTTCTATGCTCTTGCCACCCACCTCATCCTCTTCTTCATGCGTGCCTTATGATATACTCTCTCTATACTCCATTCATTCATTCATTCATCAAATATTCATTGAGCTTCTACTAAGTACCAAGCATATAACAGTAAACCAAACAAAGTCTTCTCTGTCAAGGGGCACTTATTCTATTAGGGTGACAATTGACAAATAAGCAAGCAAAATAAATAAATAAATTTCATTTATATATGTGTGTAAATGAATAATTTCTTTTGTAAGGATCAGTACAAAGCTGGTTCCTATGAGGCAGAGGTTTAAGATGTCCCAAATGTCCAACTTTTCCAAGCTGCTGTATCACGCCATCATCTCTAACATCAGCAACTCCCTCTCCCTTCAGCACTCTCCCACCCATCTTTAGGTTCCCTAATTCTCTGCAGCTTCTCACAGAATTTACAAACTATATAAAGGAAATGGCCCATGTGGTTGTGGATGCTGGCAAGTCCCAAATTTGTGGGTCACGCATAGGCTTCTTCCGACCCATGCGGCTGCAGGAGCTGATGAACCCAAGCTGGCAGTTCAGACCACAGGCTGCTGGCTCACAAGGCTGTGTAAGCTGGCAAATAAGACACACGATAGGCCATCAGCCCACAGGGCTGTGGAGGCCAGTGAGTCCCAGAATCAGCAGGTCAGACAGTAGGCCTCTGGGAAGGGCAACTGATCCCAAATCAGGCACGGAATCTAGATGCAGAGAGCGAGAACCTCGCCAGGACACAAACATATATCTTAGATGCAGGCCACACTCCAGGGAAGACAGTAACTTTAGTGAGGGTGAGACTTGAGTCACGCCCTCCTGCAAGGCTGCAACCCGAGACATACCTTATACCAATCCTGCCTCATCAACATGAAGAGGTCAAGATCCACAACACTAAAAATGGAGGACAACCATACAATACTGGGAATCGTGGCCCAGCCAAGTTAATACATAACCCCAACCATCACTGGTTCCATATACCTTATTTGCATAGTCCTGCCCAATCATTATGTGTGAGTCACAAAGATCATGGCTAGAATGGTCATATTAAGTAATTCATTGCACTGCAGTGTGTGTTTGTGTATACACACATACATATATATGTATAAGTACAGTTATGCATATGTGTCTATCTATACCTATATATAAGTATATACAAAAAGAGAGAGACTAAGTTCTGAGAAGAACTCTAGTATAATGATATCTGAGCAAAAACCTGAAAGAAGTAAAGGAGAAGCCATGAAGCTATGGGAAAAGAAAGTATTCCAGGCAGAGAGAACAGCAGGTTCAAAGATCCTGAGGTATGAATTTGTTGGTGTATTTAAGGGCAATATTAGTAATATTAGCTGAGCAATATTATAAAGAAATATTCAGAGGTGGTAAGAGTGGAGAGTTTGTGCCTTGTAAGGTATGATGAAAACTTCGGACTTTTCTCAGGTGAGTGGCAAATCCATTAGAGTACTTTAAACAGAAGAGTGAAATGATCTGTCTAAAGGTTTTTTTTTTTTTTAATTGCAAGTTTTACTCTGACGGCTGGCGAAAAATAGAACATAGGGAGGCAAAGAAAGATGAAGAGACATCAGTGTAAAGGCTACTACAATAGTTCTGATGTGAGATGATTATGCCTTGGTATAGAATGGTAGTCGTGAAGCTGGTGGAAGTTGTTGGATTGGGAGTATCTTCTAAAGATAAAACTGAGAGGATGTGTTGGTGGGTTGGATGTATGTCATGAAATACAAAGATATGCAAAGAAAAGACTAGCCTGAGCAAGTAGAAGCATGAAGTTGCTATCAATGAGCTGGGGGAAATCAAAGAAGATTAGATGGGGAGAGGCAGGGGATTTTGAGTTTTATTTTGGTCATGTTAATCATTGAAGTTCTAATAAGGTCATCCAAGAAAAGTTATAGAGTAATGAACAGATGAATATAGGAATCAGTAGTTCAGCAGAGCCGTCTGGGCTTGAATTACATAAAAATTTGGAGGTCACTATCACATGGATACTTCTTTTTAGATTCAAATAATTGCATCAGATCACTTAGGGAGTGAGTGTAGAATAAAAGAGAAGCATCCTCTTAATAAACCAAACCCATAGCCATCGAATCAATTTTGACTCAGAGACCCTATAGGACAGAGAAGAACTGCCCCATAGGGTTTCCAAGGAGCTGTTGGTGGATTCGAACTGCCAACCTTTTGATTAGCAGCTGACCTTTTAACTACTGTGCCACCAGGGCTCCATCCTCTTTAATAGTTCCCTGGAATTCTAGCTGTGCATCAGAATCCCCATGGAGCTTTAAAAAATATACACATACCTGAGCTCCACCACTGACCCAGCAAATCAAAATCTTTTAGAGAAGGGCCCACCCAGGCGTCTGTACTGTCAATAAGCTGCCTCAGGTGATTGAGTGTGTAGAATCTGACCTGTGTTTGGGAGTAGTATTATAAGGCCTTCTGTTTGTGTTACAATAGGAGTTAATTTTGAATTGCTCTTTCCTCCTCTCTTTCACCTAATTAACTCTTACTCATCTTTAGATTGGCTCAATCATCACTTTCTTTGAAAGGCTTCCCTGACTATTTGGACGAGGAGTTAATTTTGAACGTTGGGAAGACACTTCTCTCCATATAAACTGCTATATACTCAAATCTAAGCTATGGTTTTCCCTTACTTGGATTATTTCAATAACTTCTTAAGCATTCTACCCACATCCATCCATTTTTTGCACAATTAATTTACATAACCTTTCCAAAGAATGAATCATCAATGACATTCCATTGTTATTAAAGACAACAATAGTTAACATGGCCTGCAAGGCCTTGCCTGGTCTGGGCCCTGCTGTGTCTGCACCCCCACAAGGCACTGGGCTTCCTCTTGCTCTCTGCACTGTAGCCACAAACAAGCCTTTCTTAGTCCCAAATGCATATTCTACTTCCTCCTGCGACCATGTTTTGTACTTGCTGTTTCTTCCGGTTGAATTGCGCTTTCCTCCTCTCTTTCACCTAATTCACTCTTACTCATCTTTAGACTGGCTCAATCATCACTTCCTTTGAAAGGCTTTCCTGACTATTTGGTCGAATCCAAATCCCTCCATGGCACTGGTAAAATTTAGGGAGTTATGACCAGCATTTTTCTTACAAACGAAATAGAACAGAGTGGAATAGAAAAATGTCAGAGTGGGTTGCACATAATAAGGATAAATGCTGTCTCGTAAAACTTTTGTTTTTCTCTGTGTTTGTGTGTGTGTTGGGTTCTAACGTATAACGTAGCACTTACCATGGATCATGATCAAAAAGTTTGAAAACCACACACTAATAGCAAAGTGTATCTTCCTTTGTAATACCTTTAGAGTTGGAATATTTTTTGCATGTATTAGCTTATTGTCTGACACTCTCATTAGACTGTAAGCTCCATGAGGACAAGGACTGTGTCTGTTTATTTTCCTTTTTTCCACCAAATGGCTGGCACATCTAAGCACTCAAAGCATATTTACAGGAGGGAAGGAAGGAGGGAGTAAAGTACATAGGAGTAGGAATTGATATTTGGGGTAGGGTAAGCCTGTACTGGAGTCCCTGGGTGGTGCAAAAGGTTAACATGCTCGGCTGCTAACTGAAAGGTTGGAAGCTCGAGTCCACCCAGAGGGGCTTGGAAGAAAGGCCCAGAGATTTGCTTCCTAAAAATCAGCCACTGAAAACCTTATGAGGCACAGTTCTACTGTGACACAAGTGGGGTTGCCATGAGTCTAAATTGACTTGATCACAACTGGTTAACTGGTAAGCCTGTACTATCACACTTCATAGTGTGACCACATCTAGCTTTGTCGATGCAAATTCTGTTGACTCATCAACTTTGTATTTGAAAACAAGGCTTCCTATAAAGTTTATTTATTTTAACAATGTTTAAATAAACAAGGACACACCTTCATTTACAAGTGTTAAATAAAATGGTAAGCTCAGAATATCTGTTACTATTTTAGATTGCATTATTTCTTGAGAAGGAATTGTAGAAATCCAAGCCTTCCTGAGAAACACAACAGGTAAGTCTTCAATTTTTTTCCCTTTTGGAAATTTGTGGAAAATTTAGAGATAATATCAGAACCAATGATTTGGTGTCTCCTCTCCTCCTAGGAATACTTTTTACTTCCCCTAGGCAGCTCTGTTACTCGCTGTTGGAATCACTATTTTCAGCCTTTCCTACTTTGTCAGTTGAGATTTTTTCTGTTTCAATCATAACCTGAACTATGTTCATGGGAAAAGGGACTTAATTGACTAGTGAATGGAATATTGCAGGTTTAAAAGTAGTTTAAACTGCAGTTCAATCCCGGGCACAGCTATGGTCAGTCACTAAGCCCTGGTTTCTTGGATCCACCTTCCTTGTGCTGGTTCCACTCTCAGGGGCTATGTAGTTGCAGGACGGTTGCTGTAACTTCTTGTTGTTGTTAGCTGCCGTAGATTGGCCCCCGATTCGTTGAGACACAATGCACAATGGAAGGAAACATTACCCAGTCCTTCACCATCCCCATAACTGGTTGTGAATCAGACTGTGTGATCAAAAGGGTTTTTATTGGCTGATTTTCTGAAGAAGACCACCAGCCTTTTCTCCCTAGTCTGTTTTAGTCTGGAAGTTCCTCTGAAACCTGTTCAATTCATAGCGGAGCACAAACCTCCATTGACAGATGGGTAGTGGCTGCACATGAGGCACACTGGCCAGCAATCAAAGCCAGGTCTCCTGCGTGGAAGCCCAGAATTCTATCACTGAACCACCACTGCCTCACCTATATTCTCTTAAGTTTCCCCCAGTGAATTGCCCAGCAAAATTTTCATTTCATTTAATCTCTTAGAAGATTCAGGGGCCAAGGTACTTTTTTAATTTCCTTTTGTCTACAGCTCCACTACCACTGCTATAGTCCAGTATTACATCATCCTTCACCTAAACTATTTCAACAATTTTCTGTGTGGTTTTCTCACCAACAACCTCTTCTCCCCCAAGTACAGCTGACCACTGTCATCAGTTACCTTATTAAAAGAAAGAAAGAAAGAAATGTAATCGTCTTACTGTCCTGTTTAAAACCTCTATTGAAATCCACAAGATTACACAATTCTCAACAACATTAGCGCATGCTGGGGAATTGTAATCAGCGGTAAAGTGTGGCAAAGTGAATTTTTACCAATTAAAAAACTAAATTTTTAGTAGTTTAACTTTAAGAGATAAATAAGTTTCAAGATTATAATTTTATTTAAAAATTTAACTCACACTCATTTGCATTCTAATATATCTTCTTAACTGGGAAAGAAACAGGAGAATTTATAGCTAGAGTACTAAAGCTTAGGAACAATCCTCCTTATATTCATTCTTATATCCATATTATATGTATGGACATCATCTATTACTTGCACCAGAAAAAATAGGTTGAAAACTACTGTCTTAGAATACAAAGCTCCTCATAATCTGGACCTTTTTCCATTCTTCTCCTTGACACAGTCCCTGTCATGCTCCCAACTCATGATGACCCCAGGCACAAGGGAATGAAACACTGCCCAGTCCAGCACAATCTCCAAGACTGGTTGTGGATCGGACCATTGTGATCCATAGGGTCTTCACTGGCTGATTTTTGAAAGTAGATCACAAGCCTTTCTTCCTAGTCCGTTTTAGACTGGAAGCTTCGCTGACAACCTGTTCAGCATCGCAGCTGGGAATCTAATGTTATGTCGCTGTTGTTGTTATGTGCCGTCTAGTTGTTCTGACTCATAGCGACTCTATAGGATAGAGTAGAACTGCCCTGTACGGTTACCAAGGAGCAGCTGGTGGATTTGAACTGTCTTATGTTCTTAGAACCTAGCAAATGTCCGTTGTTTTTGTTAGGTGCCCTCGAGTCAGTTTCAACTCATAGCAAGTCTGTGTACAACAGAATGAAACACTGCCCAGTCTTGCACCATCCTCACAATAGTTGTTATGTTTGAGCCCATTGTTGCAGCCACTGTGTCAGTCCATCTCATTGAGGGTCTTCTTCTTTATTGCTGACTGTCTACCAAGAATGATGTCCTTCTCCAGGGACTGGTCCCTCCTGATAACATATCCAAACTGCATGAGATGAACTCTCACCTTCCTGCTTCTAAGGCGCATTCTAGTTGTACTTCTTTCAAGACAGACTTGTTTGTTCTTCTGACAGCCCATGGTATATTCAACAGTCTTTGTCAACACCCCAGTTCTAAGGCATCAGTTCTTCTTCAGTCTTCCTTATTCATTGTCCAGCTTTCGCAAGCGTATGAAGCAATTGAAAACACCATGGTTTGGGTCAGGAGCACCTTAGTCCTTAAAGTGATATCTTTGCTTTTTAATACTTTAAAGAGGTCTTTTGCAGAAGAGTTGCCCAGTGCAATGGGTCCTTTGAGTTCTTGACTGCTGCTTCCGCGGGTGTTGATTGTGGATCAAAGTAAAATGAAACCCTTGACAACTTTAATCTTTTCTCCGTTTATCATAATGTTGCTTATTGGTCCAGTTGTGAGGATTTTTTGTTTTCTTTATGTTGAGGTGTAATCCATACTGAAGGCTGTAGTCTTTGTTCTTCATCAGTAAGTACCTCACGACTTCTTCACTTTCAGGAAGCAAGGTTGTGTCGTCTGGATATCACAGGTTATTTACGAGTTTTCCTCCAATCCTAATGCTGCATTCTTCTTTATATAGTCCAGCTTCTTGGATTATTTGCTCAGCATACAGATTGAATAAGTATGGTGACAGGATACAACCCTGATGCACACCTTCCTTGACTTTAAACCATGCAGTATCCCCTTGTTCTGTTCAAACGACTGCCTTTTGGTCGATGTACAGGTTCCTCATAAGCACAATTAAGTGTTCTGGAATTCCCATTCTTCACAATGTTATACATAATTTGTTATGATCCACACAGTCGAATGCCTTTGCATAGTCAATAAAACAGGGGTAAACATCTTTCTGGTATTCTCTGCTTTCAACCAAGATCCATCCGACAACAGCAATGATACCCCTCATTCCATGTCCTCTTCTCAATCTGGCTTAAATATCTTGCAGTCCCTGTCATTGAACTGCTGCAATGGCTTTAGAATTATCTTCAGCAAAATTTTACTTGTGTGATATTAATGATTTTGTTCAATAATTTCTGCATTCTTTTGGATCACCTTTCTTTGGAATGGGTACAAAAATGATTCTCTTCCAGTCGCTTGGCTAGGTAGGTGTCTTCCAGATTTCTTGACATAGACATGCGAACACCTCCAGGCATGCATCTGTTTGTTGAAACATCTCGATTAGTATTCTGTCAGTTCCTGGAGCCTTGATTTTTTTGCCAATGCCTTCAGTGTAGCTTGGATTTCTTCCTTCAGTACTATCTGTTATGTATTGAATTACATCCCCCCAAAATGTGTGTCAACTTGGCTAGATCACAATTCCCAGTATTGTGTTATTGTCCACTGTTTTGTCATCTGATGTGATTTTCCCATATATTGTAAATCCTACTTCTATGACATTAATGAGGCAGGATTGGAGGCAGTTATGTTAATGAGGCAGGACTCAATCTACAAGATTAGGTTGTATCTTGAGTCAATCTCTTTTGAGATATAAAAGAGAGAAGCAAGCAGAGAGACAGGGGAATTCCTACCACAAAGACTGAAGAACCAGAAGGGGAGTGCATCCTTTGGGCTTGGAGTCCCTGTGTTGAGAAGCTCCTAGACCATTGGAAGACTGATGACAAGGACCTTCCCCCAGAGTCAACAGAGACAGAATGCCTTCCCCTGGAGATGGCACCCTGAATTCAGAATTACAGCCTTCTAGACTGTGGGAGAATAAATTTCTCTTTGCTAAAGCCATCCACTTATGGTATTTCTGTTATAGCAGCCCTAGATAACTAAGACACCATCAGTTCTTGATCATACGCTACCTCCTGAAATGGCTGAATGTCAACCATTTCTTTTCAGTACACTGACTTTGTGTATTCCTTCCATCTTCTTTTGATGCTTCCTGAGCTGTTTAATATTTTCCCCAAAGAATCCTTCGGTATTGCAAATTGAGGTTTAATTTCTTTCTTTATTTCTTTCAGCTTGAGCAATGCTGAGCATGTTCTTTCCTTTTGGTTTTCTAACTCCAGGTCTTTGCACATTTCATAATAGTACTTTGTCTTCTCAAGCAGCCTTTTGAAATTTGGTCAGCTGTTTTACTTCATCATTTCTTCCTTTCGCTTTAGCTACTGTAGGTTCAAGAGCAAGTTTCAGAGTCTCTTCTGACATCCATTTTGGCCTTTTCTTTCTTTCCTGTCTTTTTAATGACCTCTTGCTTTCTTCATGTATGATGTCCTTGATGTCATTCCACAACTCGTCTGGTCTTCACTCATTAGTGTTCAGGACATCAAATCTGTTCTTGAGATGGTCTCTAAATTCAGGTGGGATATACTCAAGGTCATACTTTGGCTCTCATAGACTTGTTCTAATTTTTTTCAGTATCAACTTGAACTTGCGTATGAGCAGTTGATGATCTGTTCCTCAGTCAGCCCTGGGCCTTGTTCTGACTGATGATATTGAACTTCTACATCATCTCTTTCCATAGATATAGTTGATTTGATTCCTGTGTATTCCTTCTGGCAAGGTCCACGTGTATAGTCGCCGTTTATGTTGGTGAAAAAAGATATTTGCGAGGAAGAATCATTGACCTTGCAAAATTATATCATGTGATCTCCAGTGTTATTTCTGTCACTAAGGTCATATTTTCCAACTACTAATCACTTCTTCTTTGTTTCCAACTTTCACATTCAAATTGCCATAATTATCAGTACATCTCGATTGCATGTTTGATCAATTTTAGACTGCAGAAGTTGGTAAAAGTGTTCAATTTCTACCTCTTTGTCTTTAGTGGTTGATGTGTAAATTTGAATAATATTCGTATTAAGTGGTCTTCCTTGTAAGCGTATGGATATTATCCTATCACTGACAGGGTTGTACTTCAGGACAGACCTTAAAATGTTCTTTTTTGACAAATGCGACACCATTCCTCTTCAAGTTGTCATTCCTGGCATAGTAGACTGTATGATTATCCAAATCAAAATGGCCAATACCAGTCCATTTCAGCTCACTAATGCCTAGGATGTGACTGTTTATGCGTTCCATTTCATTTTTGACAATTTCCAGCTTTTCTAGATTCATACTTCGTACATTCCATGTTCCAATTATTAATGAATGTATGTAGCTATTTCTTCTCATTTTGAATTGTGCCACATCAGCGAATGAAGGTCCTGAAAGCTTGACTCCATCCATGCCATTAAAGTTGACTCTACTTTGAGGAGGCAGCTCTTCCCTAGTCGTATTTTGAGTGCCTTCCAACCTGAGGGACTCATCTTCCAGCGCTATAGCAGACAGTATTCTGCTTCTATTCATAAGGTTTTTCACTGGCTAATTTTTTCAGAAATAGACTGCCAGGTCCTTCTTCCTAGTCTGCCTTAGTCTGGAAGCTCAGCTGAAACCTGTCCACCATGGGTGACCCTGCTGGTGTTTGAAATGCCAACGACATAGCTTCCAGCATCACAGCAACATGCAAGCCACAACAGTACAACAAAGTGACTGATGCATGTGGGGCAAATATCTAGTAGTTAATAAACGTCTGTTGGGGGAAGAAAAGAAACTTCAAATAGGAGGTCCCAGTACACAAAAATTATACAGGATTATATGTTACATTGGGATAGCTTCTGTTTAAAGACAAGTAATATTAACTAGGGCGCAGTGGTTAAGAATTCGGCTGCTAACAAAAGGTCGGCAGTTCAAATCCACCAGCCGCTCCTTGGAAACCCTATGGGGCAGTTCTACTCTGTCCTATAGGGTCCCTAGGAGTCAGAATCAACTCAATGGCAACGGATTTTGTTTACAGGTTTATTTAAAGTTATATTCCATACATTCCTAAATGCCCCCATTCATCCTTACACATGTGTATCCTATTTATTCACAACCTTCTTCAGCTCTTTAACTATCAAATTCCAATTCATCTTTCCAGCTGGGCACTGAATAGACCCTTGTGTTAATGCTATCCCCAATGACTCTTCCCTTCTTGAACTTCTAATGCATTTGTTTCCTCTATGGCACACAGACTACCTTCTCATATACTATGCTTGTGTTAAATTATGTAACAGCGCCACTCAGGATATCGTTACATCTATATAAATGGTGTTTCCCATGCTATCTCGTTTACTAAAAGTTTCCTGTGTATAACCTGCCATTCCTAGAATATTTTAATTTCTTTGTAAGTGACAACTAGGCTATAAATTGTTATATTTTCACTGTTACAGAATCCTAATCTCCTCAGGGAACTACCACCCCAGTGTCAGAATGGACATGTCAGTTCCACTCCCACCTCTATCTCTTTTCTTGGAGGGGTTGTATAGTATTTTAATTTTTTAATAAAATTAGCTGTTTTGAGCAAGGAAGAAAAAGGTATTTCTTGGAAGAGGGAGGGTATTTGGCCTCAGAGAGGAGGTAGTAGAGAGAAAATCCTAAAGAATAGTAAGAGGAGAAATATCTTAAATTCCCAGAAAGGATAAGTAACTCATGTTATTATTGTCAAATAGACTTGTGTTACTAGCGTCAAAATACACTTTTCCAAAAAAAGTTAAAATCTTGGCTCCGATATGTAGTGAGAAATTGTCAAAGATCTATTGAACTTATTAATGAAGGAAATAGCAGGATGGTAAGACTTGGTTCATATATATATATATATATATACACACACACATATATGGGTATGGATATATGCATATACACCCACTCCTCACTTATCGACATAGTTAGGTTCCAAAGACCAGGTCATAATGCAAAAATCAGCATTATGCAAAAATGGAGGATGACCACATCAGATCACAAAATGGAGGATAACTACATCATTACATAATTACCAAATTACATCATTACATAACTGCCAAACCACTGAGAATCATGGCCCAGCCAAGATGACACATATATTTAACCACCACAGCCAACGTTATTCTCACCTCAAACCTCTGCATCCTTTATTGCCAGATGTACATCATTAATGTGCAAAATCATTGGATAGTAGATTTTTTACTATTGTCTTAAATGTGAAAGTTCAGATAACGAGATCGTTGATAACTGAGGAGTAGGTGTATGTACATGTATATATACAGATATATTACAGCCAGAGTGCTGCTTGGAAGTGAGGATGGGGAGACCTCTTCTCACATACTAGAGGCATGTTATCAGAAGGGACTAGTCCCTAGAGAAGGACATCAAGCTTGGTAAGGTAGAGGGTTAGCAAAAAAGAGGAAGACCCTCAACGAGATGGATTGACACAGTGGCTGCAACAACAGGCTCAAACACAGCAATGATTGTGAGAATGGCACAGGACCAGGTAGTGTTTTGTTTTGTTGGACGTAGGGTCGTATGAGTTGGAACTAACTCAAGGGCACCTAACAACAATGACAACAACATATATACATATATATAAAATCAATGAAAAATAATGCTGGAACAAATTACAAAGCTAGATAAAAACTGCTTAGTGTCCTACAGAATAATAAAATTGCAACGTTTGAGGGTTTGTTTGTTTTTTTCCTATTTGACGGAAATAATTTTTATCTCTAATGGACAAAAACAATTTCAAATCATCAATCCTCAACATGTTAATAAGTAAATTTACAGAGGCTAGGTGTAATCAATAAAAAATAGAAATTCAAACAAAATCCCATCCTTGTAAAGAGATAGATTTAGTTTATGTGGACTTATTAGACAATGCTCTAGTACGGCTTTGAAAAAGTTATACAGTAATCTTCTTGCCTTATTTCCAAGACTGGGAATTTGTTTTTCTTAACATTAAAGATTAACAAAGACATCTAAGTAAATAGGTTGAAACGAGGGAGATAAACGAGCAATATTTTCAGCTGCACACAGGAAGGATATGCTGGGAATAGGGGAGGAAGTGGTCAGCTCTGAGTTTCCATATATTCCATTTTACCAAACTGAAAACACAGCTTAGGAGGGGGCCAGCTGGTGTGGGCAAGACTAGGAGCACAGCCCTCCTTAGGAGATTGGCTGTAAAACTGTGTACCTGACCCATTGAGGTAGCCTTTCATTGGGGGATTACTAAAGGCTTTGAAGCTCATAAATTCACACATTTAAGAAAATGGCTCAGGTACACTCTGGAGGTTACCTGACAAACAATAGCTCTTAATTTGTCATCAACTTCCCAGGGATTTCCAAAATGAAGGTGCGGTGAAGCAATAACAGGTCAGATGAACCCTCATGAATCAAGAATATAAATTATCTGCCATTATCAAATAATCACAGAAAATGAAAGATAGACTCTGGGAATTACCATAAAGGAAGGCGTGAGTATTTAAAGGTCTTATTTCCTCTAGGTTCAGTTAGTACAAAATATAATGCAGTGGCCACACCTATTTATTGTTAGTTTAATTGCTTGCTCCACCCAGGGCAAAGAATGGGTGAGGTTGTAGTCACCTTTTGAAATTCTGATGATTTCGCTTCTAATACCAGGTAAGGATGGATTACTAGTCATATACTGTTAAGATTTAAACCCTGGGGCATTGCAGTGAAACCAAAATAGTGGCCACAGAAGTTAATAGACAGGGTTGATCTGCAATCAAGCAATGAGAAACTGGACTTTGTCTTCCTCTTCACCTAACTGCTGGCTCCCAACCTCTCCATTTTCCTTCTAGTGATTCCTCATTACAAAAAAAAAAAAAAAATTTCTCAGTAAAAAAGATCTGATCTCAGTCATGCATATCTTACTGTAAAATTTTATGTCTGACTTGGTCACAGTGCATTGTTGTTGCCATTTTAATCCAAGAGTTTAATGAGGAGTGAAGGGCAGTTATTTACATAAAAGAATTTCAGGCATGAGAGAGTAGATGGGGAATTTGAGAGAGAAAAAGGTACTTTCCTTCCAGAGCCTGAAAGAGTACCAGTCCTGCTGATGGAAAATGTACAATGCCTTGCTGTGAGGGACCAGAGCCTACTTTGGGTAGAATGCTTTGAACTACAACTACTTTGCTTTGTATCCAAACCATTTTTCCGTCTTGTTCTCAACTATACCAGTATGATCACACTTAATTAAATTCTGTTACTTAATTATTTTTTCTGATCAATTCATGCTTTCACTTTCCAAATGACAGTGATATATCATCCATGTAGGAAAGCAGAAGTTCATTTGAATTGTAAAGTCCCAATTTCTTCTCATCACTACAAAAACCTTCCTCTTTCTCCGAAGCTATGAAGTAGGATAATTCAGCGACCACTCTGGATCACTCACCTAAACCCAAACGCACTGCCATTGAGTCGATTGCAACTCATAGCGACCCTACAGGACAGAGTAGAACTGCCACATAGGGTTTCCAAGGAGCACCTGGTGGATTCAAACTGCCGACCTTTTGGTTGGCAACCACCTTTAAGGCAATCTTCATTCTACTGCCTGTTCTAAGCCATGCAAAAACATGGATGAATCTTAAGTGCATATTGCTAAGTGAATAAAGCCAGTCTGAAAAGTCTGCATACTTACTGTATGATTCCATCTGTATGACATTCTGGAAAAGGCAAAACTATATAGAGGGTAAAAAGATCAGTGGTTGCCATGGGTTTGGGGGTTGAGGGAGAGGACTGAATAGATGAAATACAGGAGATTATTTTTAGGGGGGTGAGACCATTCCGCATGATAATGTAATAATGGTGGATACATGAGATTATGCATTTGTGAAAATCCATAGAACTTTATAGCACAAAGAGTGAACCTTGATGTATGTAAATTTTAAAAAAATGTAGGAGATTGTGAGATGCCAGCATGGAATGCGGGATGTGATAAAGCAATTTAACTGCATTACAAATGTATGAAACAACCTCACTGAAGCGGGTAAAGGAAAAGGTGCTGATCTAATTAACTTTGGAAATGAATGGAGTCTGTAAGAATTTTAAAAGCAAAAGCAGTTTGGATATGAAAATATATATAAAAAGTGTCCCAGTCCTTTGCAGTCAGTCACTACAGCACCCACCAGCCCCAGATAACAATTGATCTACTTTCTATCACTATAGAATTTTATATAAATAGAACAACACACTATGTACTTTTTATGTCTGGCTTCTTTCATGCAGCATAATGTTTGTGAAATTCATTCACGTTATTGCAATAGTTAATTCCTTTTAGTTGCTGCATAGTATTCCATTGTAGGAATATACCACAATCTTTTATAC
This sequence comes from Dugong dugon, assembly GCA_030035585.1. NCBI lineage: Eukaryota > Metazoa > Chordata > Mammalia > Sirenia > Dugongidae > Dugong > Dugong dugon. The sequence goes on from CM057463.1 coordinate 54,057,439, forward strand.
TAAATTGTTTCCAGTTTTTGATTACTCTTGAGTAAAGGCACTGTGTCAGCATTCATGTGCAAGTCTTTTTGTGGACATATGCTTTCATTTCTTTTGGATAAATATGTAAGAGTGTAGATCCTTGGGCATATAAGTGTATGGTTCATTTTATAAGAAACTAAAAACAAAAAAAAACTCTTTTTCCAAAGTGATTTTACTGTTTTACACTCCCACTAGCAATGTATGAGAGTTCCAGGTTCTCCACATCCTCTCTAAATCTTGATATTATCTATTTAAAAAATTTTACCTATTGTGGTATCATGCTGTGGTTTTAATTTGCATTTTTCATATAACTAATGTTGTTGAACATCTTTTTATGTGCCTTTTAGCCATTTATATACTTTCTTTTGTGAAGTATCTGTTCAAAATTTTTGCCCATTTATTACCGAATGGTTTATTTTCCTATTATTGAGCTGTATAATTTCTTTATATATTTTATTTATGATCTGATAAGTATTTTCTCCCATTCTGTGGCTTGTCTTTTCATTTTCTTAACAGTGTTGTTTGAAAGAAGATTTTCATTTTGATGGTGTATAATTTATCCATTTTTTCATTTATGGTTAGTGTTTTTAATATCTTGTCTAAAAAAATATGTGCCAACCTCAAGGTTGTAAATGTTTCTCCTCTATGTTTTCTTCTAAACATTTTATAATTATAGGTTTTATGTTTGGTATATGATATATATTAAGTTAATCTTTGTGTTTGGTGTGAAACAAAGGTCAAGGTTCTTTTTATTCCACCTGTTTATCCTGTTGTTCCAGCACTATTTATTGAAGACTATTCTTTTGCAATGGAACTATCTTAGTACCTTTGTAGAAATCAGTTGACTGTATGTATGTGGTTGAAAGATTATTGATTAAGAATTCAGCTTCTAGAATTAGACTGCCTGAGTTTAAATCCTGTCGAAACCACTTACTGGATGATGACCCTGAGTACATTGCTTAACCACAGAAAGCCTTAGTTTGTTAAGTCTTATTCCAGGCAGAAACAAGGGGAAGAGCTGAGGTCAAAGGGTCCTTAGTAACAAGGCTTGCCCAAGATTATGTATGTAGGCTTGTGGCAGAGCTGGGATTTGAACCCAAATAATTCGATCTTCTGTCCATGGCTCATTGGACCCTAGCATATTGAACTTTCTTAAACAACATGACTCAGTTCAAAGTCTTTCCATTTCTTTCCATAACCTTGAGAAAATGTGCACTCTTTAATGACAAGTTGACTTTTCAGATTCTTACATGTGACAGAAAAACAAAAAGCCTACACAAGCCATTTACAGTATTATGGGAATAAAATTCTATTCTTTATAATTTCTGTAACACAGCATCCTGCTGAAAATATTCACTTAGGATTCCCAGAATAGAATTCTCATTTGTAACATTTATTTCAGGTTTCCTTGGTTTTTGTGTTATTTTTATCTAATTGTGTAAGACAATGATCTCAAAGTAGATTCAGATGAGCAAGTATTCAAAACAAGTAAAGTTAATTAAGAATCAGTGCAGAGCAGCTATTGTTACTCTAGAAGTGGTATGGCCTTTAAATTTCTTTCAGTAAGGCTGGTCCCTGTCTAAATCTGGGATTGTGGGCTTCTAAATCAAAGCTGCGAGGTTGGATTCTCAAGAGTCATTCCAGAGAATTTCACAAAAAAAAAAAAAAAAAAAAAAAAGAGAGACAGAGACACCTTTTCCACTAGAACTTATTTCTTTCATTCTGGAATTTTCATTTAAATTTTACAAAGGATTTTATTCTGTGAAGTCAAGACGCTGAGTTGTCAGATTCTCCTAGATAATGACTTTCGCAAAACTATGATGTGACTGTGCGTGCTGCGAAAATGAAATTGCACTGCAAGCAATTCTGGTTTGGCAAAATCTTTAAGAAACCATAGCACAAAATTTGTTTCATTTGAAGTGTGTACTTCTGTTTTCTTTGAAAAATATGGATTCAAAAAGTTAAACATCAGGCAGAAGCTTTTTGAAAACTTCTCTCTTTTGTGGATAATCATGTAAGGGAACATTGCCTCCCTAACGAGAACAGAACACAGAACCTTTGTGGCCAGAGATTGAGGGATGAAAGTGTGAAGATCTGGTTACCTAATTTTAAGTGCTTGACTCACTGTCCCTGAGTTTTCCCTAGTTGGGTGCCTCTCACTGTGGCCTCCACTACTATAGTCATGCTGGCTCCATGTAGTCGTTATGTTATTAGGTGCCCTCGAGTTGGTTCTGACTCATAATGACCCTATGCACCACGGAAGGAAACACTGCCCTGTCCTGCGCCATGCTCACAATCATTATTATGCTTAAGCCTATTGTTGCAACCACTGTGTCAATCCATCTCATTGAGAGTCTTCCTCTTTTTCACTGACCCTCTACTTTACCAAGCATGATGTCCTTCCCCAGAGACTGATCCCTCCTGATAACATGTCCAAAGTATGTAAGACAAAGTCTCACCATCCTTTCTTCTAAGCAGCATTCTGGTTGTACTTCTTCCAAGATAGATTTTTCATTCTTTTGGCAGTCCATTGTATATTCAATATTCTTCACCAACACCACAATTCAAAGGCATCAATTCTTCTTTGGTCTTCCTTATTCATTGTCCAGCTTTCTCATGCACATGAGGCGATTGAAAATAGCATGGCTTGAGTCAGGCACACCTTAGTCTTCAAGGTGACACCTTTGCTTTTCAACACTTTAAAGAGGTCTTTTGCAGCAGGTTTGTCCAGTGCAATGCGTCTTTTGATTTTTTGACTGCTGCTTCCACGGGTGTTGATTGTGGATCCAAGTAAAATGAAATCCTTGACAACTTCAATCTTTTCTCCATTTATCATAATGTTGCTTATTGGTCCAGTTGTGAGGATTTTTGTTTTCTTTATGATGAGATGTAATCCATACTGAAGGCTGTGGTCTTTAGTCTTCATCAGTAAGTGCTTCAAGTCCTTTTCACTTTCAGCAAGCAAGGCTGTGTCATCTGCATAACGCAGGTTGTTAATGAGTCTCCCTCCAATCCTGATGCCCCATTCTTTTTCACATAGTCCAGCTTCTCGGATTATTTGCTCAGCATACAGATTGAATAAGTATGGTGAAAGGATACAACCCTGACACATACCTTTCCTGACTTGAAACCACACGGTATTACCTGGTTCTGTCCGAACAACTGCCTCTTGATCTATGTACAAGTTCCTCATGGGCACAATTAAGTGTTGTGGAATTCTCATTCTTCCCAATGTTATCCATAATTTGTTATGATCCAGACAGTCGAATGCCTTGCCATAGTCAATAAAACACAGGTAAACACCTTTCTTACATCCTCTGCTTTCAGCCAGGATCCATCTGACATCAGCAATGACACCCCTGGTTCCACATCCTCTTTTGAATCTGGCTTGAATTTCTGGCAGCTTCCTGTCAATGTACTGCTGCAGCTGTTTTTGAATGATCTTCAGCAAAATTTTACTTGCGTGTGATATTAATGATATTGTTCGATAACTTCTGCATTTGGTTGAATCACCTTTCTTGGGAATAGGCATAAATACGGATCTCTTCCAGTCAGTTGGCCAGGTACCTGTCTTCCGGATTTCTTGGCATAGACAAACGAAAACTTCCAGCACTGCTTCTGTTTGTTGAAACACCTTAATTGATATTCCATCAATTCCTGGAGCCTTGTTTTTCCATCAATGCTGTCAGTGCAGCTTGGAATTCTTCCTTCAGTACCATTGGTTCTTGCTCAGATGGTACTTCCTGAAATGGTTGGATGTCGATCAATTCATTTTGGTATAGAGACTCTGTATTCCTTTCATCTTCTTTTGATGCTTCCTGAGTCATTCAATATTTTCCCCGTAGATTCCTTCATTTTTGCAACTCCGGGCTTGAATTTTTTCTTCAGTTGAGAAATGCCGAGCGTGTTCTTCCCTTTTGGTTTTCCATCTCCAGCTCTTTGCACAGGTCATTATAATTCTTTACCTTGTCTTCTAGAGCTGCCCTTTGAAATCTTCTGTTCAGTTCTTTTGCTTCATCTTTTCTTCCTTTTGCTTTAGCTACTTGACATTCAACGGTAAGTTTCAGAGTCTCTTCTGACATCCATTTTGGCCTTTTCTTTCTTTCCTGTCTTTTTAATGACCTCTTGCTTTCTTCGTGTGTGATGTTCTTGATGTCCTTCCACAACTTGTCTGGTCTTCGGTCATTAGTGTTCAACACGTCAAATCTGTTCTTGAGATGGTCTCTAAATTCAGGGGGGATATACTCAAGGTCGTACTTTGGCTCTCATAGACTTGCTCTAATTTTCTTCAGTATCAACTTGAACTTGAATATGAGCAATTAATGGTCCGTTCTGCAGTCAGCCCCTGACTGAACTTCTGCATCGTCTCTTCCCACAGATATAGTCAATTCAATTCTTGTGTATTCCATCTGGTGAGGTCCATGTGTATAGTCGCTGTTTATGTTGGTGAAAAAAAGGTATTTGCGATGAAAAAGTCATTGGTCTTGCAAAATTCTATCGTGCGATCTCCAGCATTGTTTCTATCTCCAAGGCCAAGTTTTCCAACTACTGATCCTTCTTCTTTGTTTCCAACTTTTGCATTCCAATCACCAGTAATTATCAATGCATCCAGATTGCATGTTAAATCAATTTCAGACTGCAGAAGCTAGTAAAAAATCTTCAATTTCTTCATCTTTGGCCTTAGTGGTTGGTGCATAAATTTGAATAATAGTCATATTAACTGGTGTTCCTTGTAGGCGTATGGATATTGTCTAATCATTGACAGCGTTGTACTTCAGGATAGATTTTGAAATATTCTTTTTGAGGACGAATGTAATGCCATTCCTCTTCAAGTTGTCATTCCCGGCATAGTAGACCATATGATTGTCTGATTCAAAATGCCCAATAAAATGTCCATTTTAGCTCACTGATGCCTAGGATATTGATGTTTATGTGTTCCATTTCATTTTTGATGATCTCTAATTTTCCTAGATTCATACTTCGTACATTCCACGTTTCAATCATTAATTGATGTTTGTAGCTGTTTCTTCCCATTTTGAGTTGTGCCACAGCAGCAAATGAAAGTTCCCAAAAGCTTGACTCCATCCATGTCATTAAGGTCGAGTCCACTCTGAGGAGGCAGCTCTTCCCCAGTCATCTTTTGAGTGCCTTCCAATCTGGGGGGCACATCTTCTGACACCGTATCAGACAATGTTCTGCTGCTATTCTTAAGGTTTTCACTGGCTAAATCTTTTCAGAAGTAGACTGCCAGGTCCTTCTTCCTAATCTGTCTTAGTCTGGAAGCTCAGCTGAAACCTTCCCACCATGGGTGACCCTGTTGTGGGTGGCATAGTGTCCAGCATCACAGCAACACGCAAGCCCCCACAGTAGGACAAACTGACAGACACTCGAGGGGGCTGGCTCCATGGGCTCATGGATTTTCCTGTTATGTTAGATCCAAACATAGACAACTCTTTGCACTGGGTTTTCCTCAGGATAACTGAAACATAATGAAACATTTTTTAAATTACCAAATAAAAAGAAAAGAAAAAAATACACCCAGGAATTAGTGTTCTAGAAAGAGTTTAGTATGCAAAGTCTTGTATAGATTTGTAGGCAACTTGTTTAAATCTCTTACTTCCTAAAATAAGACCGACATCCAGGTGAAGAGTATCATCTGTGACCTGACAGCCAGGAGTTCCTTCTGAAGCACTTTGACTTTATACAGTTAAGATCAATGAGAGAGTTCCAGTTAGTAGTCCACAAAATTATCTCCCACTCATTTATAGTTCTCTGAGAAATAAAAAGGAGCCCGGGTAGCACAGTGGTTAAGGGCTTGGCTGCTAACTGCAAAGTTGGCAATTGAATATACTAGCTGCTCTGTGGGAGAAGGATGTGACAATTTGCTGCCATAAAGATTACAGCCTAGGAAACCCCATGGGGACAGTTATACTCTGTCTAAATGGGTAGCCATTCCGTCTGATATACACAGTGGTTGTAGCTTTATATAGGTCTATCTCATGCAGCAATTAACTTCCATATAACCATGTATACAACCACAATGTAGTCATAATGTCACAAAACTCCAAATAACAGAGGCCATAATCACATAAGTTTCATTTATTAAGCTCTTACTATGTGCCAGGCAGCATGCTAGGTGCTTTATATAATGAATTCTATTTAAGGGAAGATCTGTGTAAGTCTTATTTACTTACAAATGGATTTTACTTATTTTTAAAACCCAAAGTTTGATTACTTCGGAAACTGTATTTGATTAGGAAATCTGACAAAAACTACTTTCAAAAATTTTCTGAGACCCCTGCATTTCATTAAATAGAAAAAGTAAGAAAAGAGAAAATGTAAAATGTAAGAGAAAATTCCAGAATGAAAAGTAAAAAGATAATATCTGGGAATATTTAAATTAAACTTAATGTATAATTTATTTTTCATTAAAATATTTAATTTTTTAATTAAAATAATGAATACACATTATTTTTAAAATCAAGAATATAGAGGGTGTTATAACGAAAACCTGACCCTCTTCCTACATTCAGTCCCTCAGAAGCAACCATTTCTAATGCTTAGTTGTTTTGGGCTGGCTAGTAATGCTAACCCTCTAAGTAATGTGTTTGAAATGAAATTTTTTAATTTATACATTTTAATTTAATTTCTACTTACTTTCTATTATGATGACTGGTAATCTAGCCTCCTTATACTTGTCCATCACATTTTGTTCTATGATCAAAATTAAATGATCTGGACTTGTGGACTGTAAAATTTGAAAACCATTATTTTGTATTTACGTATTCTCTGTATGACAATATTGTTTATTAAAGAGGTAAGTACTCTAAGATGATAACATAGTCTTTCTTATACAGCTTTTGCTTCATTTTGAAATTCCCATTTATTTTTCTTTTTCCATGTAATACTTGCTCTTATCTTTTTTTTTTCCTAACCAAATATTATATTTTTCCAAAGATCTTTGATCCAAGACTCGCCAACCTCCTACTCTAAAATGGACAGGTTGTTCTCTAGCCACCTCATTCCCTGCTTGGGTTCACTATTTCCTGGTACCTCATTGTCGATTTATTCCTTTGTTTTGTTGAAGTACATTCCAAAGAAAGGTTGTGGCTGGTAAATTTTCTGAATTTCTACATGTTTAAAAATGTATTTTGTCTTCAACCCTTATATATGATTGATAGTTTGGGTATAGAATTCTAGTTTGAAAATTATATTCTTTCAGACTAAAAGGAATTAACTATTGCAATAACATGAACAAATTTCACAAACATTATGCTATGTGAAAGAAGCCAGACATAAAAGAGTACATAGTGTGTGATTCTATTTATATAAAATTCTATAGTGATAGAAAGTAGATCAGTTGTTATCTGGGGCTGGTGGAGGCTGCAGTGACTGACTGCAAAGGACTTGGAGGGCACTTTTTGGGGAAGATGTAAATATTCTACATCTTGATTGTTGTGATGGCTACATGAGTTGATACCTTTGCCAAAGCTCATCAAACTATTTGGCAAGGAAGTCTTAGATATGATACCAAAAACACAAGCAACAAAAACAAAATAGATAAATTAAACTTCATCAAAATTAAAACTTTGGTAAATCAAAGGATTTTATCAAAAAAGTGAAAAAGATAACCTACAGAATGGGAGAAAATATTGGGAAATCATGTATCTGATAAGGGCTTACTATCTAGAATGCATAAAGAACTCTTACAATTCAACAGCAAAAAGACAACACAATTAATAAATAGGTAAATTACTTGAATAGACATTTCTCCAAAGGAGATACACAAATAGCCAATAAGGACTTGAAAAGACGCACAATATCATCAGTCATTAGGGAAACGCAAATCAAAACCACAATGAGATACAGCTTCACACCAACTAGGATGACTATTATTAAAAAATCAAAAAATAACAAGTGTTGGTGAAGATGTGGAGAAATTGGAACCCTCATGCATTACTGGTGAGAATGGGAAATGATGCAGCAGCTGTGAAAAACAGTTTGGGAGCTCCTCAAATACTTAACATAGAGCTATCATAACAAAAAACTGAAAACCAAACCCATTGCCATCAAGCTGATAATGACTCATAGTGACCCCACAGGACAGAGTAGAACCTTAGGGTTTCCTGGGCTGTAATCTTTACGGAAGCAGACTGCTATATCTTTCTCCCGTGGGTCAGTTGATGGGTTCAAACTGCTGACCTTTTGGTTAGCAGCTGAGCGCTTTAACCACTGTACCACCAGAGTTCCTTAGATCTACCATATGACTTAGCAATTCCACTCTTAGGTATATTCCCCCAAAAATTGAAAACAGGGATTCAAACAGTTACATGAACACCAATATTCACTGCAGCATTATGCACAATAGCCAAAAGGTGGAAACAATCCATCAGGTGACTAGATAAACAAAACCTGATGTATACCCACAAGGGAATATTTTTCAGCCATAAAAAGGAATGAAATTCTAAGACATGCTACAAAGTGGATGAACCTTGAAAACACTATGCTGAGTGAAATAAGCCAGTCATAAAAGGGCATATGTTGTATGATTCCACTTATATGAAATTTCTAAAATGGCCAACTCATAAACACAGAAAATAGATTAGTATTCACCAGGGATTGGGAGGAGGTGAGAATGGGTAGTTACTGCTCACCAAATACAGCGTTTTTGTTCGGATGATGAAAAACTCTTGAAAATAGATGGTGGCAATGGTTACACAACATTGTGAATGTAGTTAATGCTACTGAATGATACACTTAAATATTGTTAAAATGGCAAATTTCATGTTTTGTATATTAACACAGCAAAATAAAAGACTTCTTAAAAAGCTCATCAAACATTAGAATTTAAAAGGATATATTTAACTGTGTGTAAGATATACCTGTATCTGTCTTTTTTTTTTCTTCATATCCTTGTTTAAATGGAATTCTAGCCCGGCAATTTATAAGAATTGTCACAAATGAGAAACCAAGTGCCTTCAGAATTGCAGATCTTAAATCTAGCTAAGTAAGCTGTCTGAGTTTCTTAGTGCTGTTATAGCAGACACAAGTGGGTGGCTTAACAAACAGAAATTAATTTTCTCACAGTTTAGGAGGCTTGCTGTTGTGAGGTGCCTTCAAGTCGGTTCCAACTCATAGTGAGCGACTGTACAACAGAATGAAGTACTGCCCGGTCCTGGGCCATCCGCATGTCTTGCTATGTTTGAACCCATTGTTGCAGCCACTGTGTCAATCTATCTCATTGAGACTCTTCCTCTTTTCTGTTGACCCTCTACCTTACCGAGCATGATGTCCTTCTTCAGGGACTGATCCCTCCTGATTACATGTCCAACGTATGTGAGACGTAGTCTCACCATCTTTGCTTCTAAGGAGCATTCTGGTTGTACTTTATCCAAGACAGATTTGTTCGTTCTTTTGGCATGGTATTTTCAATATTCTTTGCCAACACCACAATTCGAAGGCATCAATTCTTCTTCTGTCTTTCTTATTCATCATCTAGCTTTCACATGCATATGAGGTGATTAAAAACACCATGGCTTGGGTCAAGTATACCTTAGTCTTCAAGGTGATAGCTTTGCTTTTCAACACTTTAAAGAGGTCTTTTGCAGCAGATATGCCCAATCCAATGCGTCTTTTGATTTCTTGACTGCTGGTTCCACGGGTGTTGATTGTGGATCCAAGTAAAATGAAATCCTTGACAACTTTAATCTTTTCTCCGTTTATCATAGTGTTGCTTACTGTACCAGTTGTGAGGATTTTTGTTTTATTTTGAAGCGTAATCCATACTGAAGGCTGTGGTCTTTGATCTTCATCAGCAGGTGCTTCAAGTCCTCTTCACTCTCAGCAAGCAAGGTTGTGTTATCTGCATAGCAAAGGTTGTTAGAGTCTTCCTCCAATCCTGATTTGATTCCCATGTATTCCATCTGGCGAGGTCCACACGTGCATTCACCATTTACATTGGTGAAAAAATGTATTGGCAATGAAAAAGTCATTGCTCTTGCAAAATTCTATCATTCAATCTCCAGCATGGTTTCTGTCACCGAGGCCATGTTTTCCAACAACCGATCCTTCTTCTTTGTTTCCATCTTTTGCATTCCAATCATCAGTAATGATCAATGTATTCTGATTGCATGTTTGATCAATTTCAGACTGCAGAAGCTGGTAAAAATCTTCAGTTTCTTCATCTTTTGCTTTAGTGGTTGGTGTGTAAATTTCAATAATAGTTGTATTAACTGGTCTTTCTTGTAGGCGAATGGATATTATCCTGTTACTGACAGCGTGGTACTTCAGGATAGATCTTGAAATGTTCTTTTTGATGGTGAATGCAAAGTCATTCTTCTTCAAGTTGTCATTCCTGGCATAGTAGACCATATGATTGTCCGATTCAAAAAGGCCAATACCAGTCCATTTCAGCTCACTGATGCCTAGGATACCCATGTTTATGCATTCCATTTCATTTTTGATGTTTTCCAATTTTCCTAGATTCATACTTCGTACATTCCATTTTCCAATTATTAATGGATATTTGCAGCTGTTTCTTCTCATTTTGAGTTACGTCACATCAGCAAATGTTATTAAGGTTATTAAAGTTGACTCTACTTTGAGGAAGCAGCTCTTTCCCACTTGTCTTTTGAGTGACTTTCAACCTGAGGAGCTCATCTCCCGCCACTATATCAGACAAACCTAGTCACAAGGTTTTCACTGGCCAATTTTTTCAGAAGTGGACCACGAAGTCCTTCTTCCTAGTCTGTCTTAATCTGGAAGTTCAGTTGAAACCTGTCCACCATGGGTGACCCCCCTGGTATTGGAAATACCCTTTCATAGCTTCCAGCATCACAGCAACATGCAAGCTACCACAGTACAATAAAGTGACAGAGGAGTGGTGGTCTACTGGTATAGAGGTTAAGATTTTACAACATATTTTTGGGGACACAATTCAGTCTATAACAGAAACCAATACTCTTTTGGAGACATGAGTTGTTTTGTTTCTCAGATTAGAGTTCAAGCAGCTATACAGACACAGCCTCCTGTAGGCCATGCTGCAGTATCCTGGCTGATTCATTCATTCAGTGTCCCCATAAAATGTGGGACAGTTTCTATAAATTCACTTCATCATTTGCTGTCTCTCAGGACATCAAGTCCATCTGAAATTCTGATTCTAGCAAGTGAGGTTAAGTAAATGGTATGAAAAATGCCAAAGATGACTGACACAGAGCCTTCTCTTTTGGAATATATAATTCAAATAAAATAATTTTAAAGGGTTCTTAAATTTGCCATGTTTTGAACATAAACAACATAATTTATAAGCATGAAGTAAAAAAGGAAATTGAAACAAATTTTAAAAAGTATTTTGTGACTTTGAATCATTATTAAAATGAAATTTTATAAAACTAAAGCCAGTTCACAAGTCATGATTTTCTTTCTCTTAAGCTTAAAATGCTATTCAGAGATGAAGGTTTTATTTGTTTTGGCTAAATATGCATTATTTACTTAAAATTAAGTATATCTAGCCCCACAGTATGCTTTTAATGTTTCTCTAGTGATTTAAAAAAAAAAAAATTGTCACGCACTATCACATTTATGATCTTTTGTTTCTTTCACAATGATTTACTAGAGTAGATAATTTAAAATAACTACAACCAATTTGTAGAGGCAGTACGTAAAATATAAGAGTCCCAGGCTGACACAAAAGGTTAATACACTAGGCTGCTAACCAAAAGATTAGAGGTTTGAGTTCATGAAGAGGCACTGTGGAAGAAAGGCCTGGCAATCTACTTCCAAAAAATCAGCCATTGAAATCCCTGTGGAGCACAGTTCTGCTCTGACACACATGAGTTTTCATGAGTCAGAATCAACTTGATGACAACTGGTTGTTCTTTTATGTAAAACACACCAAATACACATTTTCCATATTGAAAAATAATTTTCAGGAGCATTTCTTTGGATTACAAATGTTTCAAATAATACCAACAGACGTCATTTTTTTTGGCTGCAAATTTATACATTTTATGTTTGTTTGACAAAACTGTCATGATAAATGCTGATGAGCATTTATTCAATACCAGTAAAGGTACGAGACACTGTACAGAATGCAAGATTCATCACCTTTATATATGCAGAAAAAGTCTTTGCTTCCCATCCTAAAATGCATATTTCAACATGTTTATACCTTTAAGAAAATATTCCATTTCATAAAACATAAATTTAACGCTAAGTCAAATTTTAAAAAAGGGGGAGGGGAACATCATGCCCTCTACCATCAACAATAAGAGATGGCTGACTTCTTTTGGCTTGTAAACATTGAGAAAACCACTCAAAGCAGAAGTTCATTGGAAAGCAAGCAAAAGCAGTGTATTAAGTGAATATTAAGTATTAATCCAGAGTCAGCATTATGCAGAGTGGAAGTTCTGGAAATGTTACTAAGCCTGCACCAAGTGATGGATGGGGTTGGAATAGTTTCAAGGCCTCCCTTGCAGACACCATGAAGGATCACAGACTCAGTGAATTTATGGTATTTTCCCAACTTATATCAACATCAAAATATTCTGGCTTTTCCCTTCAGCTCTGCCAGAAAAAATAATAACTTCCTTTAAGGCTCTCTAACTCAGAATCTAGGTTAATGTGGGGCTTTATCTAAACCAGCCAATTTTTCTTTTTCAAAATGAAACCGCAAAAGTAAATATGGCTTAGGGTTACTAATTCCCATAACAAGGAAGAAGGAAACTTGGCAAATAAATATTCAAAGGGATTTTTGGTGGAGGAAATATTTAAATTCCCTTATTTTTCCCTATTATCGGGGGAGGAGGAAGACCCACAAACATACTGAGGTTTTTAACATTAACATTTGAATTATAAAACTTTTTAAACAAAAAAGTAAAATATATATGCATATAACAGTTACCTACCTAGCTACCCCTGAGATTAAGCAATATTAACGTTCTGTTATATTTGTTTCTGATCTTTTTTTAATAACTAAGAAATACAGAGACTAAAGCTCCATTTACAATTCACAGCCTGAATCTTAAGATGATAGTGTCATTTCCATTAATGTTTTGAACTTTTACTATATGTGCATGTTTCTACAAAAAACAGATATGATTATTTGGTACTTTAACATTTACACGAATGACATTATACTGAATGTAGCATTTTGCATGTGATTTCACTCAAAAGTGTGTAGAGAACAGCATTTAGTAGTGGTTACCAGGGGCAGGAGGAAAGCGGGAAGGGGGAATCATTATTTAGGAAGTGTTGCGTTTCCGTTTATGGATAATTTGGCAATGGATATTGGTGATAGTTGCACAACCTGATTGATGTAATTGGTGTCAATGAATTGAACACATGAAAGATGTTGAATTACCAAATGTTGTGTTATCTATATTTTTACAACAGTAAAAAAACATATTTTCAAGGTTTACCCATGTTAATCCAATTAGATCAAGCTATATCATTGCATTGTTTATCAACCCGACTATCAGTTTGACAAGCTTGAGGAGGTGAGGTGGACCTCTAGCTTGAAAACCACTGGCCAGGAAGGCTGTCACTTGAAGTTGGGAGTCCTGTTGGAGGGAATGCAGAAGGCTGGGTCTGGTGGGCACAGAGCAGTATGGTGTTGAGGACGTCCATGCACTTGTGGATGGAGTGGACCACAACAGCCAGGAAGCTAGTGCAGCCCTACAGACATCCTTCAGGATGTAGCCACGGGTGTGTTTGTGTGGGAACTCTTCTTCCACGCTCCGCCACTGGAGCCACTGCAGGAATTGGAAGACGTCTTTTCTCTGTATCAGCATGTTTTTTTAGGCTGTTGAAACCCTCCTAGGATTTTCAAAGCCTAGAGTGTGGACAGGGATACTCACAAACTTCTAGATGGCATCTACATCTTTATGCTATAGGAAGTACAGACGGCTCTCTTGCAAGAGAGGCGGGTGACCAGAACAGTCGGAACATGACTCCACAGCAGCAGCAAATATTCCCCTTCTTCTGTATGGTTGCTTTTATCAACAGCGCTTCATGAGTATCCTTATAGTGACTTCTGGTGTATGTACTTGATAATCTGTTAGAGATATAACGTTGGGGTAAAATGTGCATATCTTCAACTTTACTAGATATTACCGAACTGCTTTCCAAGGCTATATGCATTTATATTTCTTCCAGTCATGCCTGAGTTCCCATTTCCCCATAATCTCACCAAACGTCAGTGTTACTGGGGTTACGAATTATTGACCACCTGATAGCGATGACATACGATCTCATCGTGGTTTAAATTTGCCTTTTTTTTTTTTTTCATAATTAATGAAAGTAAGCATCTGTTTGTTGTTGTTGTTAGGTGCCATCGAGTCAGTTCCGACTCATAACAACCCTCTGTACAACAGAATGAGACACTGCCCTGTCCTGCGCCATCCTCACAGTCGTTGTTATGATTGAGCCCATTGTTTCAGCCAGTGTCAGTCCATCTCATTGAGGGTCTTCCTCTTTTTCGCTGACCCTCTACTTTATCCAGCATGATGTCCTTCTCCAGGGACTGATCCCTTCTGATAACATGTCCAAAGTAGGAGAGACTTATTCTTGCCATTCTTGCTTCTAAGGAGCATTCCGGCTGCACTTCTTCCAAGACAGATTCAGTTTCTGTGAATTGTCTATTCATGTGCATGTTCATTTTTCTATTGGATTGTTTGACTTTTATTTAGTGATATGTAGTAGTTTGAAATATATTCTGGAAAGAGAGAGAGAGCTGGGGCACTGAAGACAGCGAAGGGTGGTGGCAGAGAGACAGCAGCAGGAGACACAGGCAGGAGAGACCAGCCAGAGAGAAGGGCAGAAGACAGCACAGTGGGCTTCTCAGCCCACAAAGCAGGAGGACTGAATGCCTTTAGGCTGAGGCTTGCTAGTGGAGTAGGGTGCCTCTGGGCACTTATTGGCAGAGCCAGAAGAGTTTTGCAACACTTGTGTGAACAGGGTAGATGCCAAGAGGCCAGAGACAGGTGTGCCTGTGGCACGGCTGGGAAGAGACTGTCCTGAAGGAAGAACTGTGTGTTTCTGAACCTGAATTGTAACTTGTTACTTCCTTAATAAACCCCATAATCGTGAGTATTGTCTGTGAGTTCTGTGTGGCCATTGCACTGAACCCAGCAGAGAAGCAGAGAGTGCCGTGGGAAGAACTGTTGGTGTCAGAATTGGTAAAGATGGCAGAGAAAGGAGGCGTATCTGACCTCTGCCTCATAGGAATCAGCCTTGGGCTGTAAATCTTCATTCCCCTTCCCACTGGTGAAGTTAGAAGAGGCCAGACACCTCCCTCACACCATTCTTACAACAATGGACACATTATTTAACTTCTTTGTGCCTCATTTTTTCATATGTTAGATGTAGGAAATAATAGCACTTACTCAGAGAGTTGTAATAAAGGTAGAGCAATTAAAACAATGCCTGGCACAGAGGTAAGTATTCCGTGTTAGCTATGATTGTCATTCTACAAAATAAGCAAATAAATAGATAAAATTACAATATTATTTAGAACTTTTAAAACTGTGCTTTTAATATAGATTACATTTAATAAGGATATGAAAATGTAAATGCTCGTAGGTTTAAAGTATCTCCGCCAAACTATTTATTAATTTCTGTGGTGGTTTTAACATATAATCACAAATTCTTTGACTCCATCCAGGCGATGGAGCTTAATTCTGCTCTCCTTGAGTGTGGGATAGACCTGGTGATTTCTAACAAATAGGGTACCGAAAAGGGAATATAGTAACTTTACAATGGAGAAATCTGGCTAATACCACCTTAACCAAGTGATCAAGGTCAAAATCACCAGTAATAAATCATGTTAATGTCATGTGACCTGCAATATGATGCAATGAGAATATTTCATTCTGTGATATTTCCCCCAAATTGATAACCCCAGTCTATTCATGAGAAAACATTAGACAAACCCAAATTGAAGTGTCTACAAAACACCTGACAGATACTCTTCAAAAGTGCCAAAGTCATAAAAGGCTGAGAATTTTCATAGATTGAAAGAGACTAAGGAGATATGGCAACTGAATAGAATATGGTATCTTGGAATGGATCCTGGAACGATAAAGGGTTATTAGTGGGCAAACTGGGGAAAGCCAAATAAAGTCTGTAATTCAGTCGATGACATTTTACAAATGTTAATTTCTCAGTTTTCATAAATGTACCATTGTTATATAAGATATTAACATTAGGGGAAGCTGAGTGAAGGGTATATGGGAACATGCAGTAATATCTTTGCAACTGTTCTGTAAATCTAATCTTATTTCAAAACAAAGTTTTAAAAAGTGAACGCCCATATACGTTATTTTACTTTTTTGATCATGAATCAAAGCCACTTAGAACTAACACATAGATAATGTATGCATTGTTTGTTTGCTGTTAGGTGCCATTGAGTAGATTCCAACTCATAGCGACCCTATGTACAACAGAGGGAAACACTGCCTGGTCTTGCACCATCCTCATAGTCATTGTTATGCTTAAGCCCATTGTTGTAGCCACTGTGTCAATCCATCTCATTAAGACTCTTCCTCTTTTTCACTGACCCTCTACTTTATCAAGAATGATGTCTTGGAGGTGGGGCCAAGACAGCGGAGTAGTCAGATGCTTCCGGTGGACCCTCTTACAACAAAGACCTGAGAAAACAAGTGATCCAATTATATGCGGCAATCTGGGAGCCCTGAACATCAAAGGCAGAGTTGAAGAACCAGACTGAGTGGCAGGGGGAGGGAGAGATGGTTGGGAAGCAGTGAGGAGTTGCCAGACCTGACCCGGCGAGAGCCTGAGCCCTTCGGGCCTGATCATCTCGTGAGTGAGTAGTGAGGCAGGCAAGCAGCCGTGCTCAGGAGGTGCATTTTATGCACCGGGAGAGACCCAGCACCAGAGTCTCTACACAGCCATCCAGAACCAGTGAGAAGCAGCCCTCCATGAAAGGTAAGTACTTGCGTACGGCTTACTGCACAGATCAAAAACACCGCCCTTTAGGAAAAACCTCTCTCCTATTCACCTCCCCGCTCCCTGCTCCACACTGGGTCCCAGAGTGGCTTCAGCAACTGCTGAGTCCCCTGGGTGGAAGTAGGATCTGACACACGCCCAGAGCCATTCTCCCTGCCTTGGAGAGTGAACAAATTAACAAACAGGGGAAAAAATAAACTGTCGGCTCCCCTAAGCCAGGAACCCAGGGTAGGCACAGCTTCTTTGCCTAGGCACAGGCACAAGGGATCCACGGACTTGGAGTGCCTTTCCCCTGCATAGACTTGTGTGGGCCCATCTCAACAGTGCAGGCCCTCCTTACTGCAGTAAAACAGGGTATATACTGGAACTCTAATTTCAACTGCTTCAGCTACGACGTGGCAGGTTCTTGACATTTGACACTGCTCTGCCCGTTAAGCAGGGTCTTCACCTACCCACAGCAGGGGCCTGAGGACCCCACTCACACCACTTAGCCACCTGTGAGAGGGACCCATGAATAAGTGGTGCCCCCCAGTCCTTACAGCCAACAGCATTGCATGCTCATAGTCTGACTGTAAAACCCACCCACCTACATGCTCTAGGGAAGAGGGACATGCCTTCCTCCTGGACACTCGGGGTTGGCCATCAGCCCCCTGCCTTACTCAGAGTGTGTCCCCCTACCGCAGCCAGATGCCTGTGCCCACACCAATCACCCATGCCTGTCGAGGACTGTAAGTGAGAGCCTAACCACGCACTTGGTGGCTATCTACCTGGGCACCTGAGCTGAATCCATACAGGAGGAATGGGCGGAATCCTGGGCTCCTATACCTGGTAACAGATCTGACCACCTGGTGACAGGACATTAGAGCTTCAAAGGTGCCAATAATCGAACTAGCTCATACAAGCAGCCCATTTGAGCATATCAAAACAAAACAAGGAGCTAGGACACAGTAAGCAAACATAAAATAAATAAATATAATAACTTATTGATGGCTCAGAGACAACAGTCAATATCAAATCACATAAAGAGGCAATCCATGATGGCTTCAGCAAGTTCCCAAAACAAAGAATCAAGAAATTTTCCAGAGGAGGAAAATTTCTTGGAATGACTGGAGGCAGAATACAAAAGATTAATATACAGAACTCTTCAAGAAATTAGGAAGGAAATTAAACAAAATTTTTTGTCCACAACAGAGGAAATTAAAAAGATTAGAGAGGAGTACAATGACAAATTTAACAGGCTGCAAGAATCCACAGAGAGACAGTGATCAGAAATCCAGAAGATTAACAAGAAAATTTCAGAATTAGACAACTGAGTAGAAAGTAATAGGAGCAGAATTGAGGCAATGGAACCCAGAATTAGGGAGACTGAAGATAAAGCACTTGACACCAACTTATTTGAGGAAAAATCAGAAAAAAGGATTTTAAAAAATGAAGAAACCCTAACAAGTATGTGGGACTCTATCAAGAGAAATAGCCTATGAGTGATTGGAGTACTAGAATGGGGGGGGGGGGGGCGGGAGGGATAAAACTGTTGAAGATTTGTTGGCAGAAAACTTCCCTGATATAGTGAAAGATGGCAAGATGTCTATCCGAGATGCTTGTCAAACCCCACGTAAGGTAGATCCCAAAAGAAAGTCATCAAGACATATTATAATCAAACTTGCCAAAACCAAAGATAAAGAGAGAATTTTAAGAGTGGCTAGGGATAAAAGAAAAGTCATCTACAAAGGAGAGTCAGTAAGAGTAAGCTCGGACTACTCAGCAGAAACCATGCAGGCAAGAAGGCAATGGGATGACATATACAAAGCCTTGAAGGAAAAAAACTGCCAGCCAAGAATTATATATCCAGCAAAACTGTTTGTCAAATATGGTGGCGAAATCAGGAATTTCCAGATAAACAGAAGTTTAGGGAATTTGAAAAAACCAAACCAAAATTACAAGGAATACTAAAGGGAGTCCTCCAGTTAGAAAATCAGTAACATCAGATAAAAACCCAAGACTACAACACAGGACAGAGCAACCAGATATCAAGCCAGATAGGGAAGTCACAAAAGTAAATTAAAGCTAAAACACTGAAAGTAGAGAAACAGATGTCAGTATGTAAAAGACGACAACATTAAAACAAAAAAGAGGGACTTAAAACATGTAGACATAGATTTTTCATATGGAGAGGAGGTCAAGGCTATACAAAGAAATAAAAGACTAGTATAAACTTAGAAAAATAGGGGTAAATATTAAGGTAACCACAAAGGAAACTAACAATCCTACAAGTCAAAAAATAAAAAACTAGAAAAATATAAAGACTCAGCAAACACAAAATCAACAACAGTGAAAAAGATGAAAATACTTAAAGAAAAATGACTCAGCACAGAAAATTAAGTGGAACAAAGAAACTGTGAACAACACAAAAAAAAAACAAAGACATCAAAATGACAGCACCAAACTCATACCTATCAATAATTACGCTGAATGTAAATGAATTAAATGCACCAATAAAGAGACAGAGAGTGGCAGATTGGATTAAAAAACACGATCTGTCTATATGCTGCCTACAAGAGACATACCTTAGCCTTAAAGACACAAACAAACTAAAACTCAAAGGATGGACAAAAAAATATGAAGCAAACAACACTCAAAAAAGAGCAGGAGCGGCAATATTAATCTCTGACAAAATAGACTTTAAAGTAAAATCCACCACAAAGGATAAGGAAGGACACTATATAATGATTAAAGACACAGGAGAGCTAAATGCTACAATCAACCAACTTGATCTCATAGACATATACAGAACACTCTACCCAACAGCAGACAAGTATGCTTTCTTTTCCAACGCACATGGAAAATTCTCCAGAACAGACCACATATTAGGCCATAAAGCAAGTCTTAACAAAATCCAAACCATCCAAATATTACAAAGCATTTGTACTGACCATAAAGCCATAAAAGTAGAAATCAACAACAGAAAAAGCAAGGAAAAAAATCAAACACATGGAAACTGAACAATACCTTGCTCAAAAACTACTGGGTGATAGAAGACATTAAGGATGGAATAAAGAAATTCATAGAATCAAACAAGAAAGAAAATACATCCTACCAGAACCTTTGGGACACAGCCAAAGCAGGACTCAGAGGTCAGTTTATAGCAATAAATGTACACATCCAAAAAGAAGAAAGGGCCATAATCAAAACATTAACCCTAAAACTGGAACAAGTAGAAAGAGAGCAGCAAAAGAAGCTTTTGGGTGCCAGAAGAAAGCAAAGAATAAGAATTAGAGCAGAATTAAATGAAATACAGAATAGAAAAGCAACTGAAAGAGTTAACAAGACCAAAATCTGGTTCTTTGAAAAAATCACTAAAATTGATAAACCATTGGCTTTATTGGAAACAGATAACCCATATAAGAAATGAGATGGGTGATATCACAACAGACCCAACTGAGATGAAAAGAATCATAACAGAATACTATGATAAGTTGTTCTCTAACCAGTTTGAAAACCTAGAGGAAATGGATAAATTTCTAGAAACTCACTAGCTACCTAAACTAACACAAACAGAGGTAGAACAACTAAATAAACCAATAACAAAAGAAGCAATTGAAAAGATAATTAAAAAACTACCAACAACAACAACAAAAAAAAAGCCCTGGCCCAGATGGCTTCACTGGAGAATTCTACCAAACTTTCAGAGAAGAGATAACACCACTACTACTAAAGGTATTTCAGAGCATAGAAAAGGATGGAATACTCCCAAACTCATTCTATGAAGCCAGCATAACCCTGATACCAAAACCAGGTAAAGACACAACAAAAAAACAAAATTATAGACCAATGCCCCTCATGAACATTGATGCAAAAATCCTTAACAAAATTCTAGCCAATAGAATTCAACAACATATCAAAAAAATAATTCACCATGATCAAGTGAGATTTATACCAGGTATGCAGGGATGGTTCAACATTAGAAAAACAATCAATCAAATCCATCACATAAACAAAACAAAAGACAAGAACCACATGATCTTATCAATCCATGCAGAAAAGGCATTTGACGAAGTCCAACCCCCATTCATGATAAAAACTCTCAACAAAATTGGAATAGAAGGGAAATTGCTCAATATGATTAAGGGCATTTATACAAAGCCAACAGCCAACGTCATCCTAAATGGAGACACTTTGAAAGCATTCCCCTTGAGAACGGGAACCAGACAAGGATGCCCTTTATTACCACTCTTATTCAACATTGTGCTGGAGGTTCTAGCCAGAGCAGCTACACTAGAAAAATAAATAAAGGGCATCCAAATTGGTAGGGAAGAAGTCAAAGTATCTCTATTTGCAGATACTATGATCTTGTACACAGAAAACCCCAAAGAATCCAGAAGAAAACTACTGGAACTAATAGAAGATTTCAACAAAGTTTCAGGATACAAGATCAACATACAAAAATCAGTTGGATTCCTTTACACCAACAAAGAGAACCTCAAAGAGGAAATCAACAAATCAACACCGTTTACAATAGCCCCCAAGAAGATAATTACTTAGGAATAAATCTAACCAGAGACATAAAAGATCTATACAAGGAAAACTACAAGACACTACTGCAAGAAACCAAAAGAGACCTGCATAAGTAGAAAAACATACCTTGTTCATGGATAGGTAGACTCAACATTGTGAAAATGTCAATTCTACCCAAAGTGATTTACAGATACAATGCAATCCCGATCCAAATGCTACTGGCATTTTTTAATGAGATGGAGAAACAAATCATCAACTTCATATGGAAAGGGAAGTGGCCCTGAATAAGTAAAGCATTACTCAAGAAGAAGAACGAAGTGGGAAGCCTCACACTACCTGATTTTAGAACCTATTATACCTCCACAATAGTTAAAACAGCCTGGTACTGGTACAACAACAGATACATAGACCAATGGAACAGAATTGAGAATCCAGACATAAATTCCTCCACCTATGAGCAGCTAATATTTGACAAGGGCTCAAAGTGTGTTAATTGGGGAAAAGTCAGTCTCTTTAACAAATGGTGATGGTATAACTGGATCTACATCTGCAAAAAACTGAAACAAGACCCATACCTCACACCATACACAAAAGCTAACTCAAAATGGATCAAAGACTTAAATATAAGATAAAAAATGATAAAGATCATGGAAGAAAAAATAGGGACAATGCTGGGAGCCCTAATACTTGGCATAAACACAATATGAACAATAAATAACAATGCGCAAACCAGAAGACAGACCAGATACATGGGAGCTCCTAAAAATCAAACACTTACGCTCATCAAAAGACTTCACCAAAAGAGTAAAAAGACAACCTATAGACTGGGAAAAAAATTTGGCTATGAAAAATCAGATCAGTATCTAATCTCCAAGACATGCAAGATACTGCAAAACCTCAACAACAAAAAGACAAACAACCCAATTAAAAAATGGGCAAAGGATATGAACAGGCACTCGGCCAAAGAAAACATTCAGGTGGTTAACAGATACGTGAGGAAATGCTCACAATCATTAGCCATTAGAGAAACGCAAGTCAAAACTACAATGAGATACCATCTCACCCCAACAAGGCTAGCATTAATCCAAAAAACACAAAATAATAAAGTTTGGAGAGGTTGTGGAAAGACTGGAACACTTATACATTGTTGGTGGTAATGTAAAATGGTACTACCACTTTGGAAATTGATTTGGTGCTTCCTTAAGAAGCTAGAAATAGAAGTACCGTATGATCCAGCTGTCCTGCTCCTTGGAATATATCCTAGAGAAACAAGAGCCGTCACATGACTAGATATATGCACACCCATGTTCATTCCAGCACTGTTCACAATAGTAAAATGATGGAAACAACCTAGGTGTCCATCAATGGGCAAATGGATAAACAAATTATGGTATATTCACACAATGGAATACTACGCAACAATAAAGAACAGCAATGAATCCATGAAACATAACATGGAGGAATCTGGAAGGTATTATGCTGAGTGAATTTAGTCAGTTGCAAAAGGACAAATATTGTATAAGACTACTATTATAAGAACTCAGGAAAAGGTTTAAACACAGAAGAAAACATTCTTTGATGGTTATGAGGGTGGGGAGGGAGGGAAAGGGGTATTCACCAGCTAGATAGTAGATAAGAATTATCTTAGGTGAAGAGAAGGACAGCACACACTACAGGGGAAGTCAGCACAACTGAATTAAACCAAAGCTAAGAAGTTTCCTGAATACAACCAAACACTTCAAGGGACAGAGTAGCAGAGGTGGGAGTCTGGAGACCATGGTTTCAGGGGGCATCTAAGTCAATTGACATAACAGTTTATTAAGAAAATGTTCTGCATCCCACTTTGGTGAGTGGCGTCTGGAGTCTGAAAAGCTAGTGAGTGGCCATCTAAGATGCATCAATTGGTCCCAACCCACCTGGAGTAAAGGGGAAGGAAGAACACCAAAGACACAAGGAAAGTATTAACCTAAGAGACAGAGAGGGCCACATAAACGAGAGACTTCATCAGCCTAAGACCAGAAGAACTAGATGGTGCCTGGCTACCACTGATGACCACCTTGACAGGGAACACAACAGAGAGTCCCTGACGGAGCAAGACTCTCCAACATTTTCATTCTGGGTGCCTGTTTTCACCCAGTATCCAAGAGAGAAAACACCAGGCTGAGTAGTCCTGGCAGCACCTTAAGCATAACTTTATTATCTTCCATCTGTGAACTTAGTCCCCAGGGACAGAGTTTACTTTGAGAATCTACTGCCATCACCGCCTCTACTTCCAGCACCACCTCTATTGCCACCTTTCTTGGAAGAAAGTCCTGGTAATCTACTTCCAAAAAATCAGCCATTGAAAACCCTATGGAGCACAGTTCTACTCTGACACACATGGAGTCACCATGGGTCAGAATTGACTTGATGGAAAATAATCTTTTTTTTAAGTTTTAGAGGCCTAATTGACCAGTATATTTACAGACCAATATCTCTCATGAATATAGATGCAATAATTCTCAACAAAATTCTAGCTGATAGAATACAGTATCATATCAAAAAAATAATACACTACTACCAAGTAGAATTCATACCAGGTGTGCAAGGATGGTTCAACATTAGAAAATCCATCAATGTAATCCACCACATAAATAAAAAGAAAGAAAAGAATCGCATGATCATCTCGGTTGATACATAAAAGGCTTTCTACAAAGTCCAACACCCATTCCTGATAAAAACTCTCAGTAAAAAAGGTATAGAAGGAAAATTTCTTAGCATAATAAAGGGAATTTATGCAAAACTGACGGCCAACATCATTCTTAATGGAGAGAGGCTGAAAACATTCCTCTTGAGAACAGGAGCAAGACAAGGGCGCCCTTTATCACCACTCCTATTTAACATTGTGCTGGAAGTTCTAGCTAGAGCAATAAGGCAAGAGAAAGAAATAAAGGGCATCCAAATTGGTAATGAAGAAGTGAAACTGTCCCTATTTGTGGGTGATATGATACTATACATTGAAAACCCTAAAGACTCCATAAGAAAACTACTGGAGCTAATAGAAAGATTCAGCAGAGTAGCACGATACAAGATAAACATACAAAAATCAGTTGGATTCCTATACACTAATAAAGAGAATGATGAAAAGGAAATCAGGAAAGCAATACCATATATAATAGCCCCTAAAAAAATAAAATACTTAGGAATAATTCTAACCAGGGACGTAAAAGACCTACACAAAGAAAACTACAAAGCACTACTGCAAGAAACCAGAAGTGATCTACATAAATGGAAAAACATACCGTGCTCATGGATAGGTAGACTAAACATTGTGAAAATGACAATCCTACCCAAAGCAATCTACAAATACAATGCAATCCCGATCCAAATACCAACAACTTTCTTTAAAGAGATGGAAAAACTAATCATTAACTTTATATGGAAAGGGAAGAAGCCCCGGATAAGTAAAGCACCATTGAAGAAGAAGAATAAAGTAGGAGGGCTTGCACTACCTGACCCCAGAACCTACTATACAGCTACGGTAGTCAAAACAGCCTGGTACTGGTACAATGACAGATACATTGACCAATGGAACAAAATTGAGAACCCAGATGTAAACTCCATCCACCTACAGTCACCTGATCTTCGACAAGGGCCCAAAGTCCATCAAATGGGAAACAGACAGTCTTTTTACTAGCTGACAAGCATAATTTGTTGTTTGAACTAGTCTCAACTATTTACTGGCCAGCCAAGCAGAGTCTGTACAATAACAAAGGCATCTCGTTGTATCTGGGCCAACACCTCAGAAATAGTGGAGTAATCAATCAGTTAAAAGAAAAGGCACTTGGTTAGCTAAGGTTGGATGAATTGATCCGTAAGGCTTATTATTTTCTTAATTAAACTTATATCAATATTTGCTATTTGTGATTGTCTTCATCCTTTTTGCCTCCCCTGCTCTCTGATATCCAAGCATTTGAAAGTTATTACACAGGCATTATCCTCAGCCAATATCCAGGTGATCATGCTATGCCAAGAAAGGGAGAGAAAGAAATTGTGATGAGGGAAACAGGGCAGATCCAGCTTAAGAAAGGTGGAGACACCAATATAATAACACAGAGACACATACCTCATGTACGTGCCACAAATCACAAGTTTTCCCACAAAGCTCACAGAACAGAACTGTTCTCCCTGATAATTCTGTCAGCCTTCTCAAGGGGCATCACTTGGTTGATAGCTTTTGGGCAATCATCTTACTTTAGGAAAGGAAAAAATAAAAATAGCAAGACTCTTTATTTTACAAACTGATGTTTTTACTCTTATAAACCTTGGCTTTGCCGTTTTTGGTAGAGACAAATTTTGCAAGCAGTGCTGTGCTGGAGCTGGCTCATGAATGCAGATTGTTAGACATTTAGAAATTTTACCATCCAGTTGTAAAACAACTCATAGCTTGAAATGGGCCATGATGGGAGTACTTATACCTTGGAAATTGGTAAATAGTACAAATTTGGGCTTTTGTTTTGGAGAGCCTTTTACCAGTACATCACTGTTGCAAGCTTTGTCTCCTTCATTGTGGCAGTCATGAGAATTTATCTCTTAGATCTCTGACTGCAAGGAGTATGAATGATCTATGGCTCCAACTGCTGTGTTCTGACATCCATCACTGCTCTTGCTCCAAGGCCAGGCTTTCTTGCGACAAGGGAGTTAGCAGCTGGGACAACAGAATTGGGAACCACCTGGGTGAACCTCTTATCTTGCGAAGCTTCAGGGCAAAAGAATGGAAGAAATATAGCATTTCTGCCACCTTGTTCTTGGTAGCTAAGGCAATAAGTTCAAGGCAATAAGCTCTAGTAGATCATTTTAAAAGAACACATTCAGGTTACCCAGGTGGTTCCCAATTCAACAGTTCCCAGCTGATAAGTAAGCATGCAAGGATACCCAGGTAAACTCTTCTTTTAGAAGACTCCAGTTGCCTCTGATAGATGTTATTGGCTCTAGGACTCCCCAGTGACTTTCTGAACTTTGCTTTGAATTGCAATGAAGTCTAAGATGCTTCTACCCAACCTTCCTTCTCTCTCTCCTTCATTCCAGTTCTGTCCTGCACCATGGCCTGATCACATTCCCAGCCTCCCAGCTCCCTTCCCATTTTATCTCATATGCATTTTCTCTAATAAAGTTCTTGCATTTCTATCCTGTCTAGATGTCTGTTTCTTGGAGAACCATGGGTAACTTACACAGATACAAGTATATCATCAGCTTCAATATAGCTTAATGTCTCTGAATTATCACAGTGCCCTATAGGTAATCATCTGTGATCTATTCTCCACGCATATTCATGCCCAAACCTACACCATAGGTCCATATTCTATGATGAAACTTCTCCCTTAATCCCTCATATTCTATTCTTCTATCCTTCTTCACAGAATACTTGACCATTATTTTGTTTTAAAAAATTCTGAATTGTACCACATATACTGAAAAGTCCACATATTTTAAGATGACTGAGTTTTCACAAACTGATCATACCAGTGTAACTAGCTGTCAGGTCAAGAAATAGAATATTACCAGTTTTCCAGAATCTATTTTCACATTCCCTTCTAGTCACTTCCTCTGTCCCAAGGGTTACCATGATTCTGACTTCTAAAAACATCGATTGCCTTTGCCTGTTTTTGTCCTTTACATAAATGGAGTTGTATATATTGTTAGTTGCTCAGTCTGGCTTTTTAAACTCAATGATATGTGTGTTGGTAAGATTTGTCTATATTTTTGTGTGTAATTGTAGATAGTTTTCTCAGTACTGCAGTACTATAGAGTATTCCATCATACAAATATACTATAACTGATTTATATATTGTTGCTAGAGAATACTTAATTGTGCTCATGCGGAACCTGTATGTAGACCAAGAGGCAGTCATTGGAACAGAACAAGGGAATGGTTTAAAATCAGGAAAGGTGTGCATCAGGGTTGTATCCTTTCACCATACTTTTTCAATCTCTATGCTGACCAAATAATCCAAGAAGCAGAACTGCTTAAAGAAGAAAGGGGCATCAGGATTGGAGGAAGACTCATTAAAAATTTGCAGTATGCAGATGACACAACCTTGCTTTCAGAAAGGAAAGAGGGCTGATGTTATCATTCTCAGATGTTTACATGTAAAGTTTCCAATGCACAAAGACAAAGATTAGATTTATAAAGATACTCATAATAAAAGGCAATAATGATGAAAACTTAAAAGAAAAAAAAAAGAGGTGTTCTACTTATGTCAGAACTGACTTATGTTGGAGTCATCTGAATGGAACCCCATCCTAAGTTAGGGACTACCTGTATACTCCTTATGGTTTGTTGAGTGTGATTATGGTGTATTCAAGATAAATATTAACCTTTTCAGATGCTATAAATACAATGTCCCTAGAGACTGAAGGTAGTATATAAAGTAGAGGAAAATATAATGAGAAAAAAATTCACCAGAATTCCTCATAAGAATAAAATTGATTCTTGGCAAAATACTGTGATGGGCAAATAGAGGAAAAGGTGAGTCTCCCAAGGGGGCTAAAAGTAGATCAAATCATTTTATATGAGGAAGCACAAGATTTGGAGATGAGAGATGAAGAGAAAGGCAGTGATGGAGATAAACCAGTGAACAATAGACGGTCATATTATTTGCTATGGGACCCTTTCATTTGATTGCCTCCTCAACCAATATTATGATAGGTTTCTAAATGCATGTTAGGTCTGGAGTTAGTAGACTTCTCGGGGTGTAACCTGATGAAGATTTGGGATTTGCAACATGATTACAATAGAAGAATGAGAAAATAACTCTAGACTCTCACAGGAGTCCTGGGGCAGATTCTGGATTCTTACAAAGCCTAGAACACGGTGCTTAGCCCAAGTTTAACCAGATCCCCAAAGTCAAGAGGGCCCCAGACAAAGATAACAGCTACTTTACTCAATACTTAGCCGGAATTAAAAGTTGCCTATGAGGACTATGAGTTGCAGAGCAATGTGCAAATGCCTTTGGTTAAAGCACATTTGACTATTCCTATTGTAAGTAGTTTATTTTCTAACCAATATTTAAAGAAAGTAGCTATAGCTTACTCACTGATAAAATGTCTGAAGTTCCAAGTGCAGAGCTTTATAGGTGTTTGTTCCTAAATTCTTGTGAAATTGAATTAATAAGTCAGGCAAAATCCTATGGTCTAATGGAGAGAGACTTGATTTTGGAACCAGACGACCTCAGTCTAAACTCTAGTTCAAGGTGACCTTAGAAATATGCCTTAAATTTTCTGAATCTTAGAATTAGCAATTGCCAAATGGGACAATATCACCTGTCTCAAACTATACTGCAATGAACATATGTAAGGTAATAGTATCGGTTAAATAACAGGCATAGGAATGCTACATGTGTGTGTGTGTGTGTGTGTGTGTGTGTGTATGTGTAATATATACATTTTATTGCCAGGCTTTTGAAGTTTGTAAGTCATTTATCAGTGAAATTTGGCAGGGTGAGGACTATCTTCCCTATGTTTAGAACAATTACTTCGCTTAATTTTATATGGCCCAGGGACACATGTGAAAAACATTTCCATGAATCCTATATGTGAGATTTTAATTATAGTTTTTAGCATGTTTATATAAAATTTGTAGTGGCAACAGTCTATCTCAGAATGACGAAATAACTATCAATGTACATGGCTCTTTTTCTATGTAAAGTGAAATGTAAATATCACAACCTTTCAGAATAAATTAGTTTTTTATACTGAAAGTAAGAAAAAATTATATGAAAAGTATCTTTGCCACTAACTGTAATAACACAGCATTTGTATACAGTATCTGGCATTATCGACTCACCATTTTCACAGAAACTCAAAATTCAAAAATAGTTTTACTGTTGCCTCCTTAAGCTTCTAGAGAAATATAGCCAGGATGGAAATTGTCAGATTGTAGAATATTGGTAAATGTTAGAGGCCTCATGATAGCTGTTGGACCATGGAGTTAGGAAATGATACATCTCAAGCCCAATTCATAACAGTAAATTTTGTTGAATTTTTATGTAAGTTAAAATCCTTTCTTGCAGTAATACTTTTCCTCAACTGTCCTCCATACCATAAAAACTTACATCCAATAATTACTGGCTGGGGGCTTATCAGGAGAGATAGAGAAGAGTGTGCCTCTTCAGAGGGCTCATTCAGTAATTGTAACTTTTTCTTATGAGCTCTTCATCCTTGTATCATAAAATAACCACCCATGATCAAGGGAACAACCCCCAAAAGGAATCCAAGATCTGCTAGCATTTTTACTCCCAATATTTTGCTTCCCCATAAATATATGTTTTTCCTAAAGCATAGACATCAGGTAATATAAATTATACAGATCAAATCCACCACCTGTCAGTTTGTTGAACTGTGGTGGCTTGTGTGTTGCTATGATGCCAGAAGGTATGCCACTAGTATTTCAAATACCAGCAGGATCACCCATGGTGGACAAATTTCAGTGGAGCTTCCAGACTGAAACAGACTTGGAAGAAAGGCCTGTCAATGTACTTCCAAAAATTAGCCAATGAGAGCCCTATGAGTCACAGAATATTCTCCAAGACTTTAACTCACTTACCTTGTATGCATTATCAGGAGGAGTCAATCCCTGGAGAAAGACATCATTTTTGGTAAAGTGGAGGGCCAGTGAAGGTGAGGGAAACCCTCAATGAGATGGATTGACACAATAGCCACAACATGGACTCACACACACCAAGGATCATGAAGATGGCACAAGACTGGGCAATGTTTTATTCTATTGTACATGAGGTCTCCATGAGTAACAGTGATTCAGTGGCAACTAACAACAACAACAATAGATCAGACTGGGGAAATATCTAACACTATGAAAGTTTTAACACAATCGGGAATACAGGTAGCTCTCTATATAAGAAGATGTAGGATTTTTTTAAATTGCCTAAAAAATATAAAGAAACACAGATAGGGCAGTCTTCAACTCAGATTTACACTTCTTATTTGGGAATCCAACATAAGTTATCCAAATTCCATTGAATATTCCTCACCTACATCTACCCAACATATAACCCTTTCAGAGTATACAACAACAACAACAGCACAATCTCTCTGACTCAAGCTCCCGAGTTCCTTGTTTCTAAGGTTAAATCAAAGGTCTCAGGAATAATGTTAGAATTAGGCTGGAGGTCATTCTGAATAGCCAGAGGCAAACACAGTATAAGGGGCAAATACAGATCATAGTCAAGGAGGGGAACCAAGGGTCAGTACTGGAAACCCAATCTCAGTTATTACATCTAAAGAACAATTGAGGGAGTCTAGTTAAAAGGAAGGAAAATTGGTCAGAAACTGGAATTGCCAAAACAAACTATAAAGCAAAAAAAATGTTATAAGTTTCAAGAAGAAAGCTATAAGCAAAGCTAAAGTGCTAAAGCTTTGATTTTACTGAATACTGGCCAAGTGTAATTGGATTGTAAGTTCCTAAAAATAAAGGCCTATTAAGTGGAATTTTGTCTCCATATTTTATTTTCAGTGTATAGGCCTCATAGTCAATCTTTCTCCATCTTCATACATCTCTCTCACTATCTTCTGTTTTGGTTTCCTACATCATCACAACTCATTTTATACTAGGATTTTTACTGGGAAAAGAGAAAAGAGGAGGAAATTGAGAACAGGTGGAGACCAGATAACAGCTGAGAAGTGAACTTGAGCTCAATGGGACTGGGGGGAACTTACTCAACTGCAGCGGTGAAACCCAGTTAAGGCCTTTTTTGGTTTATGATAGCATGTCCAAAGAACTTCACAGCCTCAGAAAGTCAGTAGTATCAGAACGCTTACTGAAGTGGGCAGGGCATAGCAACACAATTTCCAAGTTTCTACTGGGAGTCAGGATATGTCCAAATATAGCAGGACTTCTGCCAGTAGTTAGGAAGAGGAGGCCAAGAAGGATTAAAAACTGTATGTAAACTCAGAGTGGGAGATTTCCTGGAATGAGGCAGGTCCAATTAGCCTAGTCAGTGCCTGAGATTAAAGCCCGGGAGAGGACTAGTGTCAATGAGGAAGTAACCATGGAGAAAACAGAGTGACGCATGAAGAAATAAGCTCTGTCTTTTGGCCTAGGCCAGCACAGGATCCAGATATAGGAAGACATTACTGCAAGGACTGATTAGGAGAAATCGATGGAGAATATGGGTAGGGATCAATACATGGGAGCTCAGCAGGCCTCTGACTGGGGTGCAGGACCTGCTGCTGAGGGAATGTGATTGAGTATCTGTATTTTTATTTCTACTGCCAGTATTAGCTCAAGGACTTGGATAGACTGAACCCTTCAGGCTTGGCCCATCTGCTGAGCCAGCTCTAGGTAGGTGGGGAAAATACACTGGGAATGAGGCACGCTGGAACTAACACTTTATTCTTCTGAGTTGTCTTAGTACCTGTCTCTTTTTTGTTGTATCTCTTTTCAGCTGGACATTACGTAGAATTGAAGTGTGATTTGTCTTTTAAATTATATTTATTGAATAGTATTTTGTATGTATTTCACAACTCTTCACATTTCCAAGTACAAAAAAAGCTAAAGTATGTTACTTTTAGCATACATGGTCCAGCATTGACTAGCCAACCCTAATCTAAGGGAAGTAGGTGAGACTGGAACTACAGAATTAATTAAAGGAGGAATACATGTAATACCAGATTTTGCTGTGAATAAAAAAGAAACACCTCTGAGGGATTAGTTTATTAGTTGATGCAGTAGTCCAAACTGGCAGTCAACAGAGTTTCGTCTGGTAAGTTCTGTGTTTTAAGATAACTCATCCTCAAGAACAGCATGAATTCTCCAGTTCACCATAATCCCTACCACCACCTGCTGATGGTACCTAGTTGCTACGTACATTTATCTAACCTGCCTCTTCCCTCAGTGGTAGATCCTTGTCATATTTTGAGAAATACGTCTATAGATTAGGCAAGTCCAGTGTACTCTAGTAGCAGATTTGAAGGAAGAGAAGACATTGAGATGTGCTTAATGGAAAGCTTGGCTCCGTCACTACTTAAGTTATTGTTCCCCACATACCAGCCTTATAGACCACGTACCAAGTTCATTGTTACTGGCAGAAAACTGAAAATTACTACATGCCAGAGATTTATTTTTTAGTTCCCATATAGCTGCATCTTTTTTCTTTTTTGAAAAAAAAAAAGAGCGGTTTTAGATTTACAGAAAAATTGAGAAGATTGCACAGAGAGTTCTTGTTACCCCTCTCCTGGTTTCAACTATTATAAACATCTTACATTAGTATGGTACATTTGTTATAATTAATAAACCAATATTGATGCATTGTTATTAGCTGAAGTTCATATTTTATTCAGACTACCTTAGTGTTTACCTAATGTCCTTTTTCTGTTCCAGGATCCCATCAAGGGTGCCACATTACATTTAGTCATTGTGTCTCCTTAGGCCTCTCTTGGCTGTGACTGTTTTCCAGACTTTTCTTGTTTTAGATGATCTTGACAGTTTTGAGGAGTATTGCTGTTACTGGCAGAAAATTGGAATTTGGAAATTGGAAAATGAAATTTGGCTGATGTTTTTCTCATGATTAGTCTGCAGCTGTGGGTTTTAGGGAGGAAAACCACAGAAGTAAAATGCCGTCCTCATCACATCATATTAAGGGATGTTGTTAGGTGCTCTCGAGTTGGTTCCAATTCATAGTGACACTATATACAACAGAATGAAACACTACCTGATCCTGTGTCATCTTCACAATCATTGCTATGTTTGAGCCCATTGTTATAGCCACTGTGTCAATCCATCTCATTGAGGGTCTTCCTATTTTTCACTGGCCTTCTACTTTACCAAGCATGACATCCTTCTCTAGGGACTGATCCCTCCTTATAACATGTCGAAAGTACGTAAGACTGGACTTCTGGGCAGCCTGGCGCTATAGTCAGGGGCACCACATCATCCCTTCACAGCAAAGATCAGAAAAACTAAGTCAAACAGAGTCACACGTCAATCCTGAAACCCTACGTATCAAATAAAGACAGAAAGAACTCAGCCAAGCACTGAATGGGATAAGAAACTGACTGAGAGCAGAGAGTGAGGAGAGATACATGCAGAGGTCCCCTATCAGCTACTGCAGCACGGATCTACCATCTAGGACTCCTATCGGAGATCAGTGAACAGGGGGTATGAGAAGCCAGCTTCACAGAGCTTCCAGCAGAAGACAGAACAACCGGTAACCAGAGATATATGCTTTCCCACCCCCCACCCTTGTTCACCCCCACTTAGCCTCCTCTGCTTCCTGCAGCCACAGTCTTTTGGCCAGGAAGCACCCCAGTGTCGCTTGGATTCCACCTGCCTGCACTGGCCGGCTCCCTGAGTGCCTTTTCTTGGCTGCTGGTGTTGCTTTTTTCTGCTTCTTTAGATTTCTTCCTTACCTCTCACCACCTTCCCCTCCTTTCTCTCAAATACCTGGCTCCGTGTACCAGCTTCAATTCTTCCTGAAAGGCTTCGAAACACTGCTTGATTGTGAAATTGCTTTCTGGACCATCTCACCACACTGGTGGGACCCTCAGGGCTTTTTTGTTTGTTTGCTCTGATTTGTTCTGTTTTGATTTGTTTGTTTGTTTTCTTTTTCTTTTCTTGGCTTGGGAGTCCCTTCTAGCCGGGCAATATCACACAGCTTGGAAATTACTCCCTTGCTCTGTGCAGATGCACAAGGACATCCCTGGGGGCATTTCTTTTTTCTCATTTTTTTTTTCTTTTTTGTTCTTGTTTTTTTCATTACTTTCTTTTGTTTTCTTCTCTCTCTTATTCCCTTTTTGTCTTTCTTCATTTCCAGTTTCTCGATTATATTCTTTTTTTCTTTTTGTTTTTCTTCATTTCTTAGTCTCTGACCTTTCCACTCCAGTAGCAAGCTCCCTTAGCACTCTTTTTTATTTGTGTATGTTTTTGGCTCCTGTTCCTCTCTTCTCCCCTTATCTTTCCCATACTCATCTTAGCCCCACACATCACAGTCTACCCCCTCCTTTCTGCCTACCTGCACCTGTGCTGAACATCACACTCCGAAGCAGCACAGGCATGGCCTACTGGAACCTGCCCTGCACTGATTCCTGGTTCACACTGTCAGCCCTCGTATGTGCCACAAACAACCCTTCCCAGCAACTCCCTTCAGCTGGACCTGACCTGCTGTATCATACCTGAGTGACTGATCCTGCCCATTGGAGAAAGAGGCGAAAAGTATTGTACTCACAGATGAGCAAACAACAAAGAATGCACAACCCACCTGCTCAGACATAACCAAATAAAACAAAAAATCAGGACAAAACTAACAATTCTATAATCAATAAATGAGGAAAATAGCCACTGAATGCCCTGAAGACAGCAGACAATATCAAAACACTTACAAAAACAAGACAGGTTGGTTCCAGTAGGCGCCCAAAATAAAACACCCAGATGACTTTCCAGTAGAAGAAAAGGCACTAGATCTAACTGATAAGGAATTCAAATCTCTAATATCAGAATTATCCAAGAGTTTAAGCAAGAAGCAGAAAAAAATAAGGAAAAAAACAGACAAATTCATGGAAAATACAGACAAAAAAATGGAAGATTCAAGAAAATAATACAGGAACAAAATGCCAACATAAATTCACAACTAGAAAATGAACAAAGACAACAATTAGAGATCCAAAAGATACACAACAAGATTTCAGAAATGGGCAGTGTCATAGAAGGGCTGAGGAGCAGGTTTGAAACTATGGAAGACAGGATCAGCGAAATTGAAGACACATGGATACAACTCTGTTTGAGGAAAAAGCAGAAAAAAGAATGACGAAAAATGAAGAAACCCTGAGAATTATGTGGGATGCAATCAAAAGCAAAAATCTGTGAGTGGTCGGAGCCAGAACAGCGGGAGAAAACAGAAAACACATAGACGATCATTGAGGAATTGCTGACAGAAAACTTCCCCAATATCAAGAAAGATGAAAAGCTGACCAGCCAAGAAGCTCAACACACTCCGTATAGGATAGACCCCAAAAGAAAATCACCAAGGTATATCACAATCACACTCTCCAAAACCAAAGACAAACAAAGAATCCTGAGAGCAGCTTGAGAAAAACAAAAAGTCACATACAGAGGAGAAACAATAAGACTAAGCTCGGATTATTCAGCAGAAACCATGCAGGCAAGAAGGCAATGGGATGACATATATAAAACCTTGAAAGGAAAAAATTGCCAGCCAAGAATAATATATCCTGCAAAACTCTTGTTCAAAAATGATGGTGAAATTAGATCATTTCCAGATAAACAGAAATTAAGGGAATATGTAAAAACCAAACCAAATTTACAAAACTTATTAAAGGGAATCCTTCTATCTAAGAACGAACAACATCAGACCACAGGCTGAATATAGGGCATAGGATTGTACTAGCCAGGTACCAACCTAGGAAATGAACTCCTAAGGACTATGCAAAACCAAAAGAATTACAAGAGTGATCCAGAGAGGTTAATCTGTAAATGACAACAGCATCAGAACAATAAAAGAGGGAATAAATGGTGTAGGTATAGAAACTTCTAATGGAGAGGAAGGCAAGGTGATACCAAGTAATAATAGACTGGTTGAAACCTTAAAAGATAAGGGTAAATTTCAAGATAACCACAAAGAAGGTTAACAAACCTACTCATCAAAATAAAGAAGAAAAACATAAAGTCTCAGTAAAAACAAAACCTACAAAAACAGAAGAAACAAGAAAAAAAAAAATCCACGAACAAAAGGAACTCAGCACAGGAGAGTAAGAGGAACAAAGAAAAAATGTCAGCACCACAAAAAAAGCACTACAAAATGCAATCCCACTTCTAGTAATATATCCTAGAGCAATAAGAGCCGAATAGATGTATGCACACCCATATTCATTGCAGCACTGTTCACAATAGCAAAAAGATGTAAACAACCTAGATGCCCATCAACAGATGAATGGATAAACAAACTATGGTATATACATACAATGGAGTATTATGCAACGATAAAGAACAATGATGAATCTGTGAAGCAGCTCGTAACATGGATGAAACTGGAGGACATTTGCTGAGTGAAATAAGTCAATCACAAAAGGACAAATATTGTATGAGACCTTTCCTGTAAAAACTCATGTAAAAGTTTACACACAAAAAGAAACAATCTTTACTGGTTACAAGGAATGGGAGGGGTGGGGGGGAACTAAATAGACAATAGATAGGTGGTAACTTTGGTGAAGGGTAAGACAGTACACAATACTGGGGAAGCCAGCACAACTTGTACAAGGAAAGGTCATGGAAGCTTCATAGATACTTCCAAACTCCCTGAGGAACTGAATTGCTGGGCGGAGGGCTGTGGGGACCATGGTCTTGGGGAACATCTAACTCAACTGGCATAACACAGTTTATAAAGACAATGTTCTACATTCTACCTTGGTGAGTAGCATCAGGGGTCTTAAATGCCTGTGAGCAGCCATCTAAGATACTCCACTGGTCTCACCCCTTTGGGAGCAAGGGAAAATGAAGAGAACAAGATACAAGGTAAAGATTATTCCAAAGGACTAATGGACCACAGCTACCAAGGCCTCCACCAGACTGAGTCCAGTACAGCTAGATGGTGCCCGGCTATCACCACTGACTGCTTTGACTGGGATCACAACAGAGGGTCCTGGACAGAGCTGGAAAAGGATGTAGAACAAAATTCTAACTCACAAAAAAAAAGACCAGATTTACTGGTCTGACAGACTGGAGAAACCCCAAGAGTATGGCCCCCAGACACCCTTTCAGCTCAGTGGTGAAGTCACTCCTGAAGTTCACCATTCATCCGGGGATTGGACAGCCTCATAAAACAAAATGGGGCTAATGAGGCACAGCAGTCCAGGGACAAGGACTAGAAGGCAGGAGGCGACAGGAAAGCTGGTGATGGGGAACCCAAAGTTGAGAAGAGACGGTGTCGACATGTTGTGGGGTTGTTAACCATTGTCATAAGGCAATATGTGTACTAACTGTTTAATGAGGAACTATTTGTTCTGCAAACCTTCATCTAAGGTACAAAAAAAGAATTATCTATGTGAGATCAAATTGACAACAGCAATTCAAAAGTTTTGATGGGAAGACTAGGGGCCAGAGAGTTGAAGGTAATGATGATGGAATAATTTGGAAAAGGATAGTGAGAATAGCAGCCCAACTGGAAGAATGTAATCGATGTCAGTAAACTGTACATGTAGAAACTTTTGAAATGGTGTAACTTTGGCTATGTATATTTTCACCAAAATAAAGTCCTCCAAGGTCGAGAAAGGACAGTGCTGACATGTCGTGGGGTTGTTAACCAATGTCATAAAACAATATGTGCACTGACCGTTTAACGAGAAACTATTTGCTCTATAAACCTTCATCTAAAGTACGATAAAAAAAAATTTTAAAAAACAAAGTACATAAGTCAACGTCTTGACATCCTTACTTCTAAGGAGTATTCTGGCTATACTTCTTCCAAGACAGATTTGTTCATTCTTGTGGCACTCCATAGTATAGTCAATATTCTTTGCCAACAGTATAATTCAAAGGCATCAATTCTTCTTCGGTCTTCGTATTCATTGCCCAGCTTTCTCATGCATTAGAGACAATTGAAAATACCATGGCTTGGGTCAGGCACACCTTAGCCCTCAAAGTGACATCTTTTCTTTTTAACACTTTAAAGAGGTCTTCGGCAGCAGATTTGCCCAATGCAGTAGGTTATCTGATTTCTTGACTACTGCTTCCTTGGGCATTGATTGTGGATCCAAGTAAAATGAAATTGACAACTCCAATATTTTCTCCGTTTATCATGATGTTGCTTATTGGTCCAGTAGTGAGGATTTTTGTTTTATGTTGAGACGTAACCCATACTGAAGGCTATATAGTCTTTGATCTTCATCAGTAAGTGCTTCAAGTCCTCTTCACTTTGTCAGCGAGCAAGGTGTCACCTGCATATCACAGGTTGTTAATGAGTCTTCCTCCAATCCTGATGCCCCGTCTTCTTCAAGAAGTCCAGCTTCTCGGATTATTTGCTCAGCATACAGATTGAATAAGTATGATAAAAGGATACATCCCTGACACACACCTTTCCTGATTTTAAACCATGCAGTATCCCCTTGTTCTGTTGAAATGATTGCCTCTTGGTCTATGTACAGGTCCTCATGAGCACAATTAAGTGTTCTGGAATTCTCATTCTTCGCAATGTTATTCATAATTTGTTATGATCCACACAAATGCCTTAGCATAGGCAATAAAAACACAGGTCAACGTCTTTCTGGTATTCTCTGCTTTCAGCCTAGATCCCATCTGACATCAGCAATAATATCCCTTGTTCCACATCCTCTTCTGAATCCAGCTTGAATTTCTAGCAGTTCCCTGTCAGTGTACTGCTGCAATCGCATATTAAGAGTACATACTATCAACATGATTTATCATTGTTGGTGCTGAGCTTGATCACCTGGTGGCGTTTGTCAGATTTCTTGTGTAAAGTCACCCCTCCTCCATACTGTGCTCTTTGAAAGTAAGTCACTGTGCACAGTCTCCTTATGGGGTGGGGAGTTATGCTCCACCTCTTTGAAGGCAGAATATCTACACAAATTACTTGAAATTCTACACGAGAGATTTGTCTCTTCTCCCCCATTTATTTATTTACTCAATCTTTTAATTGTATCAGTATGGACTTACAGATATTTATAGATAAGTATTATAGTATTTATAAATGTTATAGATATTTATCATATACTTTGAGTACGATCCAACATTACTTTGTTTTGTTCTCAAATTGCTTTAGCCATTGGGAACTCTTTCAGTCGGCTCCTGTATGACTGACATACCCCCATTAATGTGGGTTTTGTGTTGCTTTTAGCACTTCCTTACTTTCTAGCACTACAAGATATTCCAAGCTCATCTTGCGTATTTACTGCCCTAGTCCTAGAATTAGCCATTTCTCCAAGCAGCCTTGTTTCTTTTTGTTGGAGAATAGTTTTAGAAATCAAGAGTCTGGTGCTAGTTGGAGCATCATTGCTTCTAGGCTCAGTCAGCTTACAAAACAAGGGAATGTATGTGTGTATACTAATCCATATATTTGCACAATTTATAAATATTTCTACATGTAACCATCTGTATCTATATTAAGCTGAATATGAGTTCATACTGATATCTCTAAATCTAATCCAGTACTACACAGATCATCGTACCTCCTCCCCTTGCTTATTTGAAAAGTCCCAATCCTAACATTGAGAAACTTGGCTCCCACATGAGCCATTGATTTGCTTAATTGTTAAATTCCAGTATACATGTATGTTGTTGTTGTTAGCTGCCATCGAGCCATCCCCCAACTCATGGAGACCCCATACACAACAGAATGTAACACTACCCAGTCCTTCACCACCCTCATGACTGGTTGCAGATCAAACAGTTATTATCCACTGTTTGTTTTTCAGAAGTAGACCTCCAGGCCTTTCTTCCCAGTCCATCTTAGTCTGGAAGCTCCACTGAAACCTGTTCAGTATCATAGCAACACACAAGCTTCCGTCGACAGATGGGCGGTGGCTACTCATAAGGTACACTGGCCAGAGATTGAACCTAGACGTCCCTCATGGGAGGTGAGAATTCCACATCAGTGCCCTCAGTGTGTAAACCAAAACCAAACTAAACCTGTTGCCATCGAGCTGATTCTGATTCATGGCAATCCCATGTGTTACTACTTCTTTACAGAAGTAGACTGCCAGGACTTTCTTCCATGGTGCCTTTGGGTAGCTTCACACCACCAAACTTTAGGTTAATAGTTGAGCACAACCTATTTTCGCCTTCCTGGGACTCTTCCTCAATGTATAGCAGTATCAAAATTGTTAACCTGTACCCCCACACAGGACAGATTTTTCAAGAGTCAAAACTTCAAAAGTTAAATCTGCAAATGATAATGTACCATATTAGTTGTAAAGCAAGCGCAAAGAATTATTCTATTCCCAATAAACATCACACAGAGTACACAGCACTTTTAAATCAGAGTCCGTTTGTCTTTGTTCTCTACAAAGCCAGCAGTCAAGATTTTCAACAATGGGAAAAGATATAGACTAAGCAATCACATACAATTTATATATAATCTATGTGAATTAAATGCAAAATATATCATAGAAATCCTAATAACCCTGTGACATAGATATCGCTAACTCTTATCTCCATTTTGAGATAAAGAAACTGAAATTGAGAATTTTAGTAACCTGGGCGGTCCAAAAGATTCCTTCAGAAAAAATTTAGTGCTAGGATAGGGGCTTATATGTAGAAGTCAGTTTTTTTCATGTCAGCCCGAAAAACCAAAACCAAACCCACTGCCATCCAGTCAATTCTGACTCATAGCGATCCTGCTACCTATTAAACTTACCCACAATGTGAGATGGATCAGGAAGGAAGAAAAATGAAAGCAATTACTAAGATTTTCTTTTCTATTCAGAGTAAAGTGTATCATTTCACAAATGTCTTTGACCAACTCTAATCCTCACTCAAGCTTTAGAGCTTTGCCTTTTCCTTTTCTTTTTTTTTACAGGACAACTTAGCAAGTATAAAATTTCGTTTAATATCCAGAAATACAATTGTCACTGGAACCAATAATAACAAAATTTCACTTATTAGAGAAAATTTAGTAATGAGCCATTCAGAAACACATCTGGAATGTATCAGAGAAGAATAAAGCAAATGTGGGAAGTTGGTGGGTGGGATAACTCACCTATGTCGTAATAAAGCTGCTGGGGACCTGCAGAGACCTTAACAGAATAAGCAAGTTATCACTTTAATAACACGTCTCTAGATATGATTCCTGCAGGAAGCATGTTGGATACCTTTGGAAGCATAAATAAATGGTAAATATCAGCAGAGCTATCTACTTATAAAGTACTTTCCTATAAATGCTTTGCTTGGGGGAACACTGAAAATATACATGTGAAAGGCATTTTGAGTAGCATGAGGTGAAAGGTAGAAGATTTATTTGCAGACTTCGGAAAGAATCACATCAGAACATTATTATAACATGAGCTAAATCATGTCCTCTGAAATAGAACTGCTTGATACATTAAAAGTGTATCTTCAGTCTTAGCAAGATGATCGTTAACAAAACTGTGTTAAAATTGTCTTCTAGATGTGTCTGAAGCAAACTTTGGGTGGAAACTTCTGGGAATGTTTTCCCATCATATTATGTTTTTATTTATATGTATCATCTAATGTTAGGAAATAACAATAATATTTAATAATATTTATTCAATCCTACTCGTATCTATGGGAAGTTAGAGAGGGTAGAAATTTCTCTTTCTCCACTCATTGTAAGAGCTGCGTTCTTTGACCCTTAAGTAATCTTTTGGAGAATGTTGATTGCCCCATCTGC
Organism: Dugong dugon; assembly: GCA_030035585.1. Taxonomy (NCBI): domain Eukaryota; kingdom Metazoa; phylum Chordata; class Mammalia; order Sirenia; family Dugongidae; genus Dugong; species Dugong dugon. The sequence continues at coordinate 54,099,309 of CM057463.1, forward strand.
AGATCTTGTAGGGAGAAATTGGTGTGGTATTCATTGTGAGAAAGTCCCTATTTGTTGTCTGTGATCTCTGCAAATTCAGCTGATGGTTACCAAACGAGGCAACTGCTGTGTGACTATCTTTATAAGTGAGTAATGGAGAAATTACTGTTTTCTTACACTCTTTATTGTTAATGCAGGGTTAGTACATTCTTAAGCAATTTTCTCTTGTGATATTACTGCCACAAGCAAAAAGCAAAATAGTTTTTCATCCTTTCTTTTCAATTTTTCAAACGTAGCCTGAATGGCAAAATAAGCATACTAGAGTACAAAAAAAAAAAATGTTGACTACTTAACCAAAATCTTGAGAATAAAAGAGTTTTGTTTGGGTGCCTTTAATTTATGATTCTATTTCTGAGTGTATTTTTAGCAGGAAAAAAAAGGGAGTAAGAAAGATTACTTGATTTTGTACACCGTATGTGCAGCATATGCATTATGGTATTTTCTATTTAATGCAATTTTAAGATGAACACTTTATTATTATCTCCCCCAGTTTTTTATTTGTGTGTGTGTGTGTCTCTATATTTACATTCATGTTTCTCTTTGGTAAAGTTATATTTGTAGTTTAGAGATCAAACACATGGATCAAACCATATGGTATTAGCTTGCATGTGCAAGTTTGTGCCTAAGTCTGTACCGATAAAAACTGTACTGTATACTTAACTTTAATTTCATTGAAGCAAAATGAAGCAAGGAATTTCAATTCAGCTTTGGCATCTCACTCTCTCACTTTTCCTCTCATATTTTCTATCTCTTGCTCTTTTTCACTTTTTTGGCTTGTTTATATGAAGCCAAATCTCCAACTTGATACACATAATTGCCTTTTCAATGGAATGCTTTGCTACCTTATAAACACTAACGATATAGAACAGAGAGTAGAAGAAATCATTTGGCATAGTTTAGAGGTGACAAAGATGCCATTGAGAAGCAGATTTTTTTTTAAGTATTTATTACTCAGATTCACCAGATTGGTATAGAACTCTTCACTCTACTTGCAGAGTTGGTCACCGATCATTTTAAAGATATGTATTTAATACATTAAAAAGTTTTGTATAAGGTCTAGAGTTAGCTCTCTGATGATTCCATCTCTAAATAGCACTAAAAGCTTCCAAGATCAGTCTTTAGGAGTTGTCTCTGCGGTTTCCCACTTCCTCTTGGGAAGATACCCAGGAAGACGAGTGTTTACAATTTCAAATAAAACTGATGGAAATCCACTAAATGTTTTCGATTCCAAATTTAAGCTTTTTAGAGCAGTCTATTTTCCACTTAGCAGACCTTTATTTGTTAGCACTTGTTCTATTTCATGCCAAACTCTAATCACACTGAAATTTTTTCAGTTCTCCAATCACGTCATACTCTTGCCTGCAGATTACCTCCTCCAGTTGTCTAGACCACTCTTCCCCACTCCTCCTTCTTCCCTTTGTGTGGCTAACTCCTACTTAGCGCTTCAGTCCTTCGAGTCCTCAGACTCGAGTTTAGATTTTTCCAGGGAAGCCTAGGCTAGTCAGGTTACATAGTCTCCTGCTACTTGTTTGCAAAGAACCCTCTACCTCTCCTATCGATATTTCATTAAAATTACATGGTTGTTATTGTTGTGTTCACTAATCTATAAGGACCATAAAATGAGAGACTGGAAAGGGAAGGAGGACAAAGAACTTTCAATTTAAATAGGAGACTATGAAAATAAAACCTAAGCAGAACTCTGTGGAAGAAAGAGTGGCTCTACAACAAGGTCTAAGAAGAAATACAGGCAGGGACAAATCTCCTTTAGAAAGAAACAATATGTTTCTTGAAACTGAATACCAGAGTTGAACTTCCCATTGGTTCCTGATTGTGCATCACCCATAAATCTTTTATTATTTCTATCATGCTGCACGTTTCTGTGTTAACGTGTACTGGGAATTAGAAAAGAAAATAGGCTCTGCTCCACACCACGGATGATGTTGACTGCGGAAAGAATGGCAGCTGTAGGTATTCAGAGTGATTGTTAGGAGCCAGATGACAGAGAAGCAGGTTGCACTGTGGACTAACGAGTGAGAAAATAAGAGAGGACTCTCTTCCTCACTCCAAATGTCCTATAGCACATTCTTCAAGTATTAAAGGCCAAGGTGACCCCTTGGAACTTGAGATCACCTGGATTACCTTTCAGTAAGCTTCATCAACAAAAGTATCTGAGCACGTGTCTTCCTTGAAATCTTTAAAAGCCTCATTAATTCAAGAGCTTCCACATAGATTCATTGGCTTTAAAGCAACCTGATAAAGTCACATTATCTAATTTTTTGCATGCAGGCCAATAGTTTTTTTGTTTGTTTGTTTTTAAAGTTAACTGGGAAGGAGACTCCATTGTCTTGAAATCTGTTAGGGTAAGGCAGCTAACAAGTCCCACCTTGTCTCCTTCAAAAATACCTTGGATATTCTTGGACCTTTTTACTTCAAATAAACTTTAAATTCAACTTGTCAGGTTACCTAAACAGACACTGGGAATGGTATTAAAATTGCACTGAGTCTGTAAATTAATTGGGGAAGAAGAGATCATTGTTTTATAATATTTACTTCCAATTTATGCACATGGCGTATCTTCCTTGTTTGTTGCTGTTGTTAGGTACTGTTGGGTCAATTTCGACTCATAGCAACCCCGTGTGACGGAGTAAAACTGCTAGAATTTTCTAGGCTGTACTCTTTATAGGAGCAAACTGCTAGCTCTTTCTCCATGGAGCCACTGGGTAGGTTTCAATTGCCAACTTTTCTTTAAAATATGATTCAAGTCTCTTTAATGACTATAGACTTTCCATGATTTGTTTTATTCTTGAGTTAGATTTGGTGAGATATTGTAGGAATCTGCCTAATGATTCTAAGTTTTCAAATTTAATTTGTTAAACTAAGTTAATAATAATTCCTCTTTACCTTTTTCAATTTTTGTATTTTTCTCAATTTTATTAATTTTTTAAAACAACCAACTTTTATAAATCCCCTCTATTGGTTTATTAATTAATTTTTTTGCTCACATCTTTATTAGTGTCCTCTTTCTATTATTTTGGTCCTTTTTCTTTTTTCCTAACATAAGCATTTAAAACCAAAAACCAAACCCGTTGCTATTGAGTGGATTCTGACTCATAGTGACCCTATAGGACAGAGTAGAAATGCCCCATAGGGTTTCCAAGAAGTGACTGGTGGATTCTAACTGCTGACCTTTTGGTTAGCAACCAAATACTTAATCACTGCGCCACCAGGACTCCAATATAAGCATTTAAGGTTGTAAATAGCATTATAAGTATTGCAGTAGTAGTAGGCCATATTGATTAGTTTTCTGTTGCTGCTGAAACAAATTATCACAAATTTACTGGCTTCAAACAACACACGTTTATAATCTTACAGTTCTGGAGGTCAGAAGTCCTAAATTCAAGGTGTAGGCATGCTGTGTTCTTTCTGAAGGTTCTAGGAGAGATTCCATTTTCTTACTTTTCCGGCGTCTAGATGCCACCTGTATTCCTTGGTTCATGGCCTTTTCCTCACATCACTCCAACCTCTGCTTCCATAGTTACAGCTCTCTCTTTGTCTGTAACCCTCCTGCCTTTCTTTTATAAAGACGTTTTTGATAGCTTTGGGCCTACCCAGATACTCCAGGATAGTATCCCCATCTCAATAACATAATCATATCTGCAGAGTCCTCTTTGCCATGTAAGATAATGTATTCAAAGGTTCCAGGAATTAGGATACGAACTTCTTTGGAGGCCATTATTCTGTCTACCATATACATGCTTTGATATGCAGTATTGATGTGATTGTATCCTAAACTTTTTTCTCATTTCCATTGTTATTTTCCTTAGATGTACAAATTATTTAGAAGTTGATTGTTTTCCAAGCATACGAGCTTTCTTTCCTTCTTTTTGGATAGTTGAATTCTAAATTAATTTAAAAATGTTCGGCGAATGTGGTCTGTACTACATCAGTCTTTTGAAGTTTGTTGAGGCTTTTTTTATGGCTCAGAATGTGGTCAAGTTTTACAAATGTTCTACGGGCAGGTCCTGCTTCATAGGCATGTGACTATCAGAGAGCCCGATGCTCATAAGGGCCCCATGTTTGGTTTAATTCTTTGCTGTCAGAGTGTTGAAATTCTTAATAATTTTTGAACAATGGGTCCCACATTTTCATTTTTCACTAGGCCCTGCAAATTACATAGCCGTTCATGTCTGTGGGTACTTATAAAAGAATGTGTACGTTGAAGTTGCTGGATGATGTGTCTTATGTATGTCCATTAGGTCAATCTGTGGTGCTTACATTTGCTGTATCCATATTGCTTTTCTTCTTGAATAATCAATTACTGAGACTTTTTTATAATCTCCTACCAGGATGGCATATTTACATGTTTCTCCCGATAGTAATGACAATGTATCTATTGTATATTTTGAGGTTCTTTCATTAAATGCACAGAAATTTTTAACTGCTATATCTTCCTGATAAATTGAACACATTCCAGCAAAAATATCTCTCAAGCTTGAAATTAAGCTTTCTTTGAACAATGGATGAGAGAATTTGTCATCAGCAGACCATCACTAAAAAAAATTCTGAAGGATGTCCATGTTGCTGAAGGAAATTAATTCAATAAAGAACTGAGATATATGAAAGAATAAAGAATAAAGGAATTGATAAATGTCTGGGTAAATCTAAACAGACATTTTGAAGCCTTTAAGAAGTGGATTTAAAATGCTCAGCAGCAACAGCATATGAGCTGGGAGGTAGGTAAATGGAAATAAAAAATTCTAAGATACTTGTGTTTTGGCTAGGAGAGTAAAGTTAAAGCTTGGTAAGTTGGGTTTCTTGAAACTATGGATTGTTATTCTTCATCATTTCTAAAAAGTTTTCTACTATTGTCACTTCAGATATTGTCTCTTACACTTTCCTCTCACTTCTACTTGTAAAAATTCAATTAGACATCTGTAAAACCTTATTCCTCTATCTTCTGTGTCCTAACTTCTTTTTCTTATTTACTACCTCTTCTCTATGATATGAATTCTGGGTAAATTTCATTCATTCTGTGTTCTAGTTCTAGTTGTTCTAGTTCTCCAATTCTCTCTTCAGTTGTGTCTAAACTACTGTAAAACTCATCCACTGAGTTTTTTATTTCAATTTGTTATATTTTTTTACTTTTAAGTGTTTCGCTTTCTTTGTTTTCAAATATATTTGCTCTGTAATCACATTTTAAACTTCCTTTTCATTTCTTCAAAATAAGATGCACTTATTTGCAATTTTATGTTTGATAATTTCAATATCTGAAGTTTTGGTATATCAGACTGGGTTGTCAATATTTTTTTTACTCTAGCTTTTATTCATTGTGACTTGTTTTCTTGTATTTTAGAGATTTCAAACTCTGAGATTATTATCTTCATAACCCATTGCCAAAACCTATTGCCATGGAGTCGATTCCAACTCATAGCAACCATAAGAACTTTATTTATGTTAGATACTTGAGGCACTACCAGCCCAGTAAATACTTTCTGATCGATGGAAAATCTGAAACCAGTATTATTAGTCAAGTGGTACACAGGGGGCAGTTGAGAAAATTTCTAACATTCTATGGAAGAGACTACTGTTTATAACCCACTTCTGGAAAGGAGCACTGATTTTCCATATAATATACAAAATGCTAAGGAGAAGCATTTAGATTTTGTAAATCAAAATATGATTTTAATATGAACAAAGAGATTCCCAGTGAATTTTAAAATTACAAAATACAAAGGCAAACACCTGATGACTTTGACAAGGAATTATATTTTTGAAATGTTTTATAATTACATTTATATTGACATGCTATTAAAAAGGTAGAAACAAAATCTCTGAGAACACACAGAAGTATCTTAAAGTTAAAAAAAAAAGTCTGGTTTTGAAAAACACAATCATTTCAATGAAATCATGACAGTCTATTTGTATATAATGAGTAAATTTTAACCATCAAGAAATTACTGTTTATATTGCCTAGCGAATTTCTGCTCTTTTAGGGTAGATAGTTCTAACTCAGGATTCTGATGATCCAACACAGCCCCTCCATAGCAAGGTAGCAATGACAAGGCAAGACCAGGAGTAGCAAAAGTACGACTTACAGTTAAATTTTAATTTCAGATAAACAACAACACACTTATACTCAAAAATTTTTCATTATCTAAAATGCAAATTTAACCAGGCACTCTGTATTTTAATTTAATAAGTCTGTCAACCCTAATAACAAATGCTCTTATATACATCATTCAATATCTAAAATAAATATAAACGCACTATAACATAAGTATATACTCTTATCAACAATATTTCCCTTCCCATTTTCCCAAGTTCATGTACAAATATAACTATATTTGATGCTTAAATATATAAATAATAAATAAGTGAATAAGTCACACTGGACAATAATTTATATGATCATAAAAAAAAACTTAAAGTGCTTCCATAGGTCCTCACAACATCCCTGTGAGGTAGGCTGATGACTGGGTCGATTTTTTTTTTTTCCCTCAAGTGTAGGAACAAAGAAGAAACCAAGGCACAGCTGAACTGGGACTCATGGTTTCTGGCCACCAGACTAAGGTTATAAATAAAAAATACAGTATTCCCAGCTAAATTTGAATTTAAGATAAACAACAATTTTTTTTAAATGTAAGTATGTCCCAGATATTGCATGGGACAGTATACATGGGAATATAAAAAACTATTCATTGGTTTGCTGAAATTCAAATTTAACTGGGCATCCTTTTTTATCTGGCAGTCCTACACCAGACCCACACAATACATGAAGCATCGAAGTAGTTTTGTTTGAAGTTTCAATGGCATCTCCACTGAGGAATTCTTGGAAACCACAGAGAATGAAGTTTTTTTTCATTGTCCTCCTTTCTCAGCTCTGAAAATAAAATAATAAAATAAAATTTTAAAAATCATAATTTTCTAATAAGGAGGGACGTATGAGTCCTGAAAGTATGTTTTTTTTGAGAAATTAATATACTCTTAGACATTCATGTGTTAGAAATGCTCTATATTTTCAATTATAAATAGGGAGACCAGATAATTTATCACCCAAACCAGGACACATCTGATAATGAAAGAGACTCTGCTAATGATTATGACAGGACACGTACTTATACCCAGATCTTCCTGGACAAATCAAGATATGTGGTCATCCTAGTTACGAGTAAAACAAATTCACTATTGCTGCTTTATATTTTATCAAAAAGACAGATAACTAAAAGAAAAGATATTTAGCAGCAGCACAAAATTTATAGGCTGACTTCTGGACTATATGTCTCAGGACAAATGAAGTATTTAAATAAAAATAACTCACCTCTTCAAAAACTTCTCCACAATTATCTGCACCCACTTTGCCTTGGGGTCCAGGCAGACCTCACTTCCTTCCTCTCCATTCTTTGTGACAATTTTCACACTGGAATGAGATAGAAATGATGAAGATCAATACTTAGCAAGTTGCAGACATCTCTTCGCCATTCAAACCATGGCTCCTCAAGTACAGGCATAAGATCTAAGTCCAAAGCAACTTTCAGTGGCTAGCCATGGAACGTACTATATTTAAATATCACTAAGACAAGAAAGGTTTTTTTCTGCTTTATTTTCCTAGCACCTAAGACTTTGTTGTATACTTATTTATCCATTCTAAGTTTGCTAAAGCAAATTATCTAATCACTTATGAAAGTACTTACATGATTTCTGAATTTGCGCAGTGCGGTCCGCTCTCAATCACTCTCAGTTCTTTGATATATTTGGGATGGAAAGGTGTGGAGTGTGTCTTTATACACTGGCATCGAAGTTCTGAAACCACCCTGGGCAGAACTGCAGCTGTGAAAACAAACAAAAAAACAATTAAGGGTTGGTTTCATCAAAGGGCATAGCTCTGATAGCTATCCCCTCTTTCCAATAGGATTATTTGGGGACTGTGAAAAATGTCATCTCTTTCACAAATCTATTCCTAAAACTGAAAGCCTGATATTCTCCTAGCCTCTGACCTCAATGGCTTTCTTTGTTTTAAAAACAATCATGACTGAATTCACTGAATTACTTTCTACATAAAATTTTAGAATTGTTTTTGTTGACTTCTTTTTTATTCTACTTGGTATTGCATAATCTTCTGTGATACCACAATGCTATTTAAGTAGGTAAACTAAAAATTACCAACAGGGAAATTCCCTTAGAAAGAATTAATAGTAATGTATCTATGAATTGCACAGAGGTGTCTTGTATTTTAGTAAAATCCTTAATGCTAAGATAAAAAAATATAAAAATTATATAGCATAAACATTTTAAACTATATTTCTTTCGTAAGAGGGTTCCCAAGAAGATCTACAGTTTATCATGGTGTCTTTAAACCAAACAGAAATTGGTAGTTGTCACAGCCTTGTCAATAAAATACTAAGCGGAGTGTAATTATCTGAGTCACCTTGCCCAATAATAATAGATAATATGGGCAACTGTGGTGCCCAATAGGATATACTATAAATTAAAGATTTATGTTACATATATGCATAGTACAGAGTCTGAATAATAGAAATAGAATACCTACATTAATCAAAGTTGATACTTTACTACATGTCATATAGATAAAGATAATTAAAACTGCAATTTAACATTAAATGACTGCAAAGACTTTTTTCTTGCTCTGAATCAAAAGGATGTTTGTTGTCAAAGCATTAAGGATAGCCTTGCTAGCTGAGCATTTAGACAGAAGAAAACTCTGCAGGTCAGAAAGATACGCTTACCTTTGCAGAGAGCTGCAGAAAGCATGAAAGCTGCCAAGAGAGCAAAAGCCAGCTTGGAAGTCATGTTTGCAGGAGCTGGTTACTTTCTGGTTTCTCACTGGCTCTTGTCCCAGACTCTTGTGTGCTCTGCTGTCTCTGAGGACTTGTGTTGGCTGACGTGCTCCTGTGGCTTTTTATACTGTCACAACATGGAGAACATGCATGCTCATCCCTGCATTGTGTCAGAGGAAATTCCACAGTATGTAACCTGAGTCATCACACTTCCCTATTCTCTTATCAAACTGTCAGCATATTGAAGTTTTATTTGATCATTAAAATAACATTATTAATTTTAATAAACATTTTTTAAATATGCAAGCTTTCCAGTTTGGTAAGTCATTATCAGTTGTATTCCTTCGTATTTATAGATAACTTTATCATAGTACTGTGTGGCCGGCAGAGTGGCAGCTGTTAGAGTGTGGTCATTTACGATTTTTCTTTTTATGGTCCCGTCATTTTTTTCGGTAAATTGTATTGGCTGTAATGATAATGATACTCTAGTAAACCACTTTTACTGGGGAAGTAGTTTATGATATGTCCTTTTTCAAGCATTTTAAAGAGTTTCCAGGAACTGTTACTGCTTTCAAGGAGTGTTATTACAACTTTTCAGATTTGTTTTTCTAACATATATTAACAGAATGAAAGGGGACACCTGTTACACATAGAAATAACTCAGTCCCACAAACATTTATTGAGTATCTACTGATCCCATCCCATCCAGAGCAAATCAGAATAAAGAAAAAAAACCAAAGACACACGGGAAGTATTTGATGAAAGGACTAATGGACCACAAGTACCACAGAGTCCACCAGCCTGAGCCCAGAACTAAATGGTGCCCACCAACTTCCTGAAAAGGATCACAGTAGAGGGTCCTGGACAGAAATGGAGAAAAACGTAGAACAAAATTCAAATTCACAAAAAAATAAATAAATAAAATAAAAAAAAACAGACTTACTGGTCTGACAGAGACTGGAAGAACCCTCGACACTATGGCCCCTGAACACCCTTTTAACTGAGAACTGAAGCCACTCCTAAAGTTCACCCTTCAGCCAAAGATTAGACAGGTCTACAAAACAAACAATAACAGTGGTGAGGAACACCTTAGTTCAGTTATGAATATCAGACCAAAAGGGCAACACCTGCCCAAAAGCAATAATGAGAAGACAGGAAGGAACAGGAAAAATGGACAGACGGAAACGGGGAACTGGGGTGTGGAAAGGGAGTGTTGACACATCACAAGAATTTCAAGCAAACTCACAAAATAATTTGTGTATACATTATTGAATGAGAAACTAATTTGCTCTGTAAACTTTTACCTAAAGCACAATAAAAAAATTAAAAAAAAATATTGAGTAACTTTGTGAGTAATGTGTAGGATCTAGAGGTGGGTAAGACTAACTAAGTACTTGTTCTCAAAGAGTTTGATCTATCAGAAGAAGAAAGCCATCTCAGGACCTGACTATGTCACAGAGTAGACAAGTGCTACTGAAATATTAATTCCAACCCAGGGCATAAGGGCAGAATCTTCCATAAGCAATTTGAGCAGGTTGTTGAAATATGGGAGACTTCAGTAGAGGGAGATGAAGGGGAGCAGACGTTCCAGATAGGAACACTGTTTAAGGACACTTTTGTGTGCCTTATAATCTTTCTGAGTTTCTGTTTCTATGTCTATGAAATGGGTTTGATAACACTCACCTATCTCATAAAGCAAATATTTGTACACTTCCTGGTTTAAATTTAAAACTAGTGAATACTCATCTACTCCAAGAGCTACGGCTTTTATTTCTTATTTTCCAAACTTCAAAGATGTTCAACCAACAATTATTTCCTGCAATTTCATTTGCCTGAGAGGCATTCTTCATGAAAGATTGGTTTCCAGAATACCAAGCTGAGTCAGATTACGGCAGGTAATAGTTTAAGTTCAGTTCAAGTTACGGTTTGCTCAAATTAGAGCTCCAGATCAAAATTTGATTGTTTTAGAATAGAAGCTGCCCTTTCAAATTAAAATTTTGGTGTATGGAAGTCTTAAAATAGCTATAGAATTCCAGAGTACTTGAGGAACTGACTAAATAGTTAAATATTTCTATCAGATTTAACTCTGAAATTATTTGACAATAAATGATTAACAAGTAGACCAAAAGTTATGATGCTTCAAAATGTGGATGTTTGTGGTTTGGGGAAAAAATTTCTTTTGCTGAGAGATTTGTGTAGTGACCCCATGATAACTTCTTAAATATCACTTTGATTTACTTCATTTCAGGGATACTTGTGTATGTGTGTATGTGTGTAAATTAACCCTCACAAAAAATAGGGTAAGTACTAATGTCCTTATTTTAAGAAGAGGAAACTCCAAGATCACACATCTATGTAATGATGGAGCTGGTGTTTCAAAACACTTACTAACTGATGAGTTGGTGTAAAATCACGTTCACAAAGAAGAGTTGAAAGGACTATTCTTTGGGACACGAGGACAATAAGCCACCTTGGTATGACTCTGCAAGATTTCTCACTCTATCCATCTTGCTAGTCATTATAGGTCCTCAGATTAGTCTGGATTTCCTGGGATAAAAACACTAAGGAAGGGTCCTTACAAGAGGAAAAGTCTGCTCTCCTCTGGGGAAGTACACAATTTATAAAGAATTCAGCTTGGTTCAACACCTTTCCTCTTTCCCAGGAAGTTCAATACAGGAATAAATTCTCCCACACAAGGGTGTGTGCAGGGGGAATGCCATGGTTGAACACTTTCCAAAGAGGCTGTTTGGTTTCTGAGCAATTATGTTGCTTTCTTTATCTTCTTCCAACCAACATAAGGCTAGAGAACAAAGCAGTACCATGGGTTTCATTACCTTTTATAGCAAAGTAAGTGTTTATTTTATACAATGCAGTTTCTATTGTTTTAACTCTATTATTTAAAAATTAGGTTCCAGGAACCTAATTATTCATTTGATATATATTGCTTATCTGCTAGTGCCCGGTATTATAATAGGAGATGTCACTACTATATAAAGAAAATATGGTCCCTGATTTCAAGGAGTTTTCAGTCTAGTGCAGAATATGGACAAATAGTTATACAACCAAGTAAAATCCAGTGATGGGTGCTATATTACAGATAATCACAGGAATTTCAGGAAATAAATAGGACCTCGGACTCATTTTTTATGAGTAAAGATTTTCAGAGAAGGTTTTCTGAAGAAACAATTTCAAAACTGTGACTTAATAATATTCAAAATGAGTAAGAGTAAGTCAGACATAATGGGATAGAGAGAAGTGATGGTTCCTTTGCTAGTGGAGGGAAAATCAAGTACAAAACAATGAGATGTAAGAGAACATGGTCCTTTTGGGTTCCTGAATTCTTTTAGTATGGAATACAGTGGACGAGGTGATCAGAGGAAAAAGTTGGGGCCAGATATGCAACCAAGACCTAGAGCTTAAAGAAATTCCTAGTCTCTTTGCTTCAGTGATGTTGGCGTGTTCTACAAAGACACATTCTCATATGGTACACCCTGGCATGACTGACGTAGTCTATCATCACTAAGATCCAATCATAAGACCAATCACTAAGACACTCAGAGTTCTCAGGATGATGCAAAGCATTTCTTATTTTTCCCTCAGGGTTGCCTTTGTAGTTTTTCTGGGTCCATTTACATGGGTGCCCCATTTCATTCCCTATTTCCATTGCTCTGTATCTCTCTCCCTCCGTCCTCTTAGACTTCCAGCTTCATTGTATCATCATCCTTAGAGACTGAGCTCCACGTTTAGAAGGCAGCATTTACCGGGAAACATTTGCTAATGTTTTTTATCTTCCATAACATAACCTCTTCTTCAGGAGTGGGGATGGACACAGACAAAGTAACTAAAGGGGGCAATAACTCTGTCCTTCCCCACTTTTGTAAACGTAATGCTTTGAGTTCTTGCATAGCAAATAGTTTTCATGGGCTTAAGTAGAAAAGAACAGAGGTTTCCTCTTTGAGGATAGGCTGCTTTAAAATAGAGCAGAGTGGGATGCAATATTTAACTAAAGTGCAAAGCTGGATATAAATACAAATGATGCTTTGTCGCACTCTACAGAGAAATGCATAGTACATGAGTCTATCAGTGATGGAGCTGTTTGAGTGCCTGAGACGTGAAGGTTACTCAATGAGAAGAGAAGAGCAACAGAGATCCACAGCCATGGGATCAAGTTCATTATCCCGGAAAGGAAGAGCTCAAGAAAAAGCCGAGACAAAAATAGGCATTTACATCAATGACTAACTCTTCTTCCCTCAAGATCCCCACAGAAAAATAGGGTGCCTCTTCGTTATAGAAAACCTTCTAACCTCACCTAAAAAATAGCTATTTGAGAATTACCATTTTTTCATAAGCCTGAATAAAATTGTGCTTACATATCAAATCAGAACGTGACAGGAAAAAAAGTGCTTGGAGTGAGACAGACTTGGGTTTGAATCTTGTCCCATGCTTATTAACCAAGAGACACTGGGCAAGTAAATTCGATGCCCACACGGCAGCTGCTGATTCTAAACACTGAAACTCCTTCAGGACTGTCTTTCCCAATCCCAAGAGTAAAGTCTCTACTTGGACCTGGAATTTTTTCTCCCTATAGGAAATCAGTCTCATCTCAGCAACCTTCAAGGTTAAGAGAATCATAGACAAAATGCTAAACATGTATCACTGAGTTTGACTTACAATGTTCTGAATGCTAAGAATCATAAATACTCTATTTCCCACTTACTTGCCCAGTGAAATTTTAGTCAATAAAACTCAAATTGTGGCTGAAGCACTTAAAACATGTCCTTAGATTTGCTTTTTGCTAATAACTTGATCCACTCAGTACCCCAAGAGCATTTCGGCTCCATCCTGAAATTCAAATGTCTCCAGTTAACCAGTGTTGCTAAAAGTGTCCTATTTTCTTCTTGAAAATGATAAATAAACTAAGAGATCATTTTTTGGTTTTTGCTTGGTTTTTTTGTGCTTTAGGTGAAAGTTTACAGCTCAAGTCAATTTCTCATACAGAAATGTATACACACATTGTTATGTGACTGAAGGTGTTCTGTCATTTAAAGAAAGACATATTTTTCCAAAGTCTTGCTAAGCTGGAGAACAAATAGCTAAACTCATTAGTTTTGAGCAGTGTCACAGTCAGGATAACTCGTAAGGGTACATATGGGTGTTGGAATAAGACGAAACTGCGTTCAAGCGTAACTCTACCACTTATTAGCCAAACCACCAAGAGAAATTTTTTATCCTTACCAAGACTCAATTTCCTCATCTCTAAAATGAGGATAGCACCAGTTACATAGGGCTACAGTGGGAGATAAATTAGAAAGCATAGAAAATGCCCAGAATGTTGCCTGACACATAGAAGGTGCTCGATAAATGTCGATTTTCTTCCCTTCTACCCTTTTCACTTAAGTCACACTAGTCTTTGTCTAGGGGGAGAATAAGAGGACAGACAAAATTTCTTTTTAAACGACTATCAAAAATTAAAGATACATCCACACAACAGACCCTTATGCTTTTTTCCTTTTATTTGTAAAAGCTTTCCTTTTCTTGCCTAATAATTAACTTCATATTTGTGCGTACACCTATTTTCTTTGTTGGATTTATACTAAAAAATAGTTATTGTTTACTCCAATTGTTACAATAAAAGATATCTTTGACATGGCAATGATCATATGTTAGTTGTCACTAGGATTTCTTTCTTGTGAAGAAAATACTATAGGAAGTGAAATCATTTGGCAGAAATTACTGGACTGATGTGTGTGTTTAATAATGTCATGGGTAAACAAGATCCACACCAAGTAACTGAGTCAAGTGACAGAAGGAAAAAAAAAGTTTTGAAAATGCTGGCTCAAGATAGTATGAGTTTTCTTCTTTTCTTAAAAGATTTTATTATTTTATTTTGTTGTTTTTCTAAATAGAAATGTGGTATTTAAAAAGAACTATATTGAGATGAAACTCTTAGTAATACGAAGAACAGGCTTAAGTGGAAAAACAGGTCGCATGTTGTAATTCCCACATTTTGTTTCTCACAACTCTCCCGGTTAAAATTTTGATTTTTTTAAGTTTTTCTTTCAATGTTAACTTCACCTTAACTAATTCTTCTCCATACTTTAGTCCTAAGTTTTGTTGAAGTATTTAAGGGAGAAAAAGTGATCTGAATACAAACTACACATCGATGGATTCCACTAGAGTGATCAACTCTCAACCCATTAGTGTGACTGTTAACGTGTTTCACCCGCTAGACTGGAAATTCCATGAGGTCAGAGACTGTGTCTGTTTTATTTACACTGCCTGCCAGCTTCTGGCCCAGTGCCTGCATGTAACAGGTGCTCTATAAACATTTCCTAAATGAAAGCACAAATTCTCCAGATCTTAGAACCTCTCCAAACAAGAGCAGTATCAACAAAAGGAAGTGAAAGGACTTATCCTTTGTCTATTTTGGCCCTCCTTTAAGGACACTTTATTTTACCTACATGAACCCAGATGACTCTAGTATGAAAAATACAGTTTTAGTTCATGCTTTTATTTAGCAGTGGTGGATAGATAAAATAGTAACCAGCTCAGCCAGGCAGCAATTTTCTCCTTTGGTGAATTAACCATCCAGTCTATTCCAGACCCTTCCTGCCTGAGGTGGTGGAGAGGGATGATACTGTAGACAGGATAAGAATGGAAAACGACTTGCAGGGGACAACAGCAACCTGGTGTGTGCTGATGGAGAAGGGTTCTGCTGAAGTCTTTTGCCCATGAGCTGTGTTTCGAAGACAGTGGCAAGTCCAGAAGACCACACAGTGTCTCCAGAGGCCAGTGAGTGAACATGAATGGTATCCTAAAGACTTAGTCTAATTAACCTTGAATGTGCTAAGATTAAACAGATTAACCTCCAGTTTAGGTATTAACTGACTCACTGGTCCTTCTCCTTTTTAAAGAAAATTTTAACCATTTAATTCTTTGAAAATACAATGAAAGTCAATGTACTCTCTGCTCACTCCCAAATTCACGTAAGCCTAAATGTACAAAAATGTTCATCAAGTTTCAGGGAGTTTACAACCTCCATTAAAAATCCTTAAAGAGTTAATTGGAGGCATAATACTTGAGAATAATGAATTAATCCTGAGCATACTCTCCTTAAATCATGTCAACTGAAAGAGAAATGATATTTCCTGACTGTTCTTGCTGTTCCTGGCCAGGACAGGGGCTTCTGGGGGGTGGGGAGTAGGGGATCTTGAAGTCCTCAAAATAGAAGGCGGAAATGATTAATGAGAAGAGTGAGGAGGAAGAAAACTCTCGTAATATATGAATTCAAGATATAAATACCCTTCAGTATTCTTGTTGTCCACAGAAATAAAATTCAAATTTGTCCAGAAATGATGAAAACTGAGTACTTCTTTCAACTAACGTAACCCCATTACTAATCTCTAAAGGGTAGTGCCAGTGGCGAAAGGTGGTTCAGGTGAAGGGTGAAATTTTAGTCCTATGATTCCCTTTAGCCCCCTCCCCGACACAGATATGTAATCCAAGAAAAAAAGTGATTATTTTCACATTAAAAAAATTGGAACTTAATTCATATTGAATACAGATTTAGAGATGTGATCTGGTTTCTCAGAATCTCTCAAATTTATGACAAAATAAAGATAGAAGTTCTTAATCCATCTCTGTATAACCTGATGCCTCATATAACCTGATTCCCAGACTTGAGTCCCTTCTGTTTCTAGGTGGCTTATTCTCCTATCTAGTATGCCACTACTATTACTATGCAAATCATCTAGAATATTCTCTTTCTTGAGTGGATCATATTACTCATTAAAATGAAATCCCTCCTGTGGTCCCCAAACCAGGAATGAGGAAATCACCACCCACAGAATCTATTGGAATTTTGAAACAAACTTGTTGGATGAACTTTTCAAGAACTTCCTTTTCCCCAAGAGTGGGAGGTGGACCTGGAAAAGACCACTGGCATCAGGGTTTATAAAGTTGAAAATAAATGGAAACGTGGCAGAATGAGGCGGGAGGGAGGTAAGAAACCACATACCCAGCCAAAAGAACTGGCCTATGAAAGCACATAGTTGAGTAGACCCAAAGGGAAATGAAGCAGGTACTGGAGAAGCAAAGTTAATAAGAAGAATTAAAAAGGTGCATTTTTTTTCCAAGCCTGACTTACATAGAATTTAGCAATTTGTGCAGAGTTTTTACTTAGGATATAATTATATTGACAGGCTTTTCTTACTAAGTATGTCGTATATTTTGTAGCATTGACAACAACCTTATATTTGGCACTACTTATTCTCATTTTACAGATGAGGAAACAGATACATAGAAGGTAATTTACAGGTAAGAGATCATTCAGCAAGTAGGAGGCAGAGACTCTTTGCTGCCTCAGGAAGTTTCTCTCATGTGTCTGTCAGTCTCACAGCCTTGGATTTTGTTTTTTTTTTTTTAATTGTACTTCAGGTGAAGGTTTACAGAACAAATAGTTTCTCATTAAACAGTAGTACACATATTGTTTTATGACATTGGTTAACAACCCCACAACACGTCAACCCTCTCCCTTCTCGACATTGTTTTTTTTTTGTTTGTGTGAAAATATACATAGCCAAAGATACACCATTTCAAAAATTTCTACCTGCACAGTTCAGTGACATCGACTATGCTCTTCCAATTGTGCTGCTATTCTCACATTGGATGAAGGTTTACAGAACAAAATAGTTTCTCATTAAACAATTAGTACACACGTTGCCCTATGACAATGATTAACAACCTCATTACACAACAACACTGTCCTTACTCAACCTTGGGTTCCCTATCACCAGCTTTCCTGTCCCCTTCTGCCTTCTAGCCCTTGTCCCTGGACTGCTGTGCCTCATTAGTCCTATTTTGTTTTATGGGCTGTCCACTCCCTGGCTGAACAGTGAACCTCGGAAGTGACTTCACCGCTGAGCTAAAAGGGTGTCTGGGGGCCATACTCTCAGGGTTTCTCCAGTCTCCTTTAGGCCAATAAATATGGTCTTTTTTGTGTGTATTCGAATATTGTTCTACATCCTTCTCCAGCTCTGTCCAGAACCCTCTGTTGTGATCCCGGTCAGAGCAGTCAGTGGTGGCAGCCGGGCACCATCTAGCTGTACTGACTCAGTCTGGTGGAGGCTGTGGTAGCTATGGTCCATTAGTCCTTTGGACTAATCTTTTCCTTGTATCCTGTTCTCTTCATTCTCCCTTGCTCCCGAAGGGGTGAGACCCGTGGAGTATCTTAGATGGCTGCTACTGTGGCAGCCCAGACCGGGAAGCAGTTCCACACTCGAACAGAGCTCCACAGCCCCTTAGGAAGAAGCAAAGATGGCGCACAGAGTCAGGTATTTGAGCAAAAGGAGGGGGAGGTGGTGAGAGGTAAGGAAGAAATCAAAAGAAGTGGAAAAAAGCAACATCAGCAGCCAACAAATGGCACTCAGTGAGCCGGCCAGTGCGGGCAGGTGGAATCCAAGCAGCTGGTGCTTCCTGGACAAGAGACTGTGGCCGCGGGAAGCAGAGGAGGCCAAGCGGGGGTGAAGAAGGGCTGGGGGGTGGGAAAGCATATATCGCAAATTACTGGTTGTTTTGTCTCCTGCCGGAAGCTCTGTGAAGCTGCTTTCTCATACCCCTTATTTGCTGATCTCTGATAGGAGTCCACGCTGCGTTAGCTGATAGGGGACCTCTGCCTGAATCTCTCCTCGCCCTCCATTCTCTGTCAGTTTTCTCACTCCATTTGGTGCTTGGCTGAGTTCTTTATCTATTCATTTGATGTTTTAGGGCTTCATGATTGCTGTTTTCTCTGTTTAGCTTAGTTTTTCTAATCTTTGCTGTGGAGGGACGGTGTGGTGCTTCTGCCTAGAGCACCATTTTGCCGGAAGTCCCCACAGCCTTGGTTTTGAACACATTTTTCTTCTTCCTTTCACCTTCTCCCGCCTGAGAGTATTTAGAAGGCTGGAGAAGAGAATCTTGATTCAGTGAGAGGAGAGGGACAACATAATCCACTAGAAGGACCAGTGCATCCTCCTGCCAAGGCCTCAGGATTTTCATCTGTAAAATGAGGACATTTGCCTATCCATTCCCTCCTGACTGTTTTTAATTCTAAGACACTTAGTGTATGTGAACTAGTTGGAGAACTTCCTCCGGAAAACTTGTGGCGGGAGAGGACATTGCCCAATCCTTAGTCAGCAAAACTTCAAGAGATTTTGTACTTGCCCTTGAGAGTAGCTAAAAATTGTCATTTACAAGGTACTTATCAACTGAGAAGAAAAGGAGCTGGGTTTAATGAAGAAATAGCCTAGAATTGAAGACCACAAAAATGAGCTGTTCTAACATCAGACTCCTACCTCACTCCAAGAATGAAAGGAAATGCTTCCTGTGCTCTTCTTTCTTGTGACACCATTTCCTGTCACCAGAGTTTACTCATGACTCTTAGGTAGATTGCAGCCATTTGATTACCTGCTGTGAAACAACTAATGTAGTTGGAATGGGAAGGATTTTATAATGAAGAGAGGGAGAGAGAGAGAGAGAGAGCAAGCTGATTTACTCCAAAGCAAAAATACCAATTTTAATGGATATTACTTGAAAATATATGTCAAGAGGCCTAACTGTCCCACAATTCATTCATTCAACAGAAATTTATAAAGCATCTTCTATATGCCAGTCATTGTTCTAGATGCTTGGGAAGTGTTAGTAAATAAAATGAGTAGCGATACCTACCCAAGGAAAGTGTCTTAGGTGATAAAATAAGAAGTTAAGTGGGAGTGTTAAGTGGGTGAAGGGATGAGCAGATTACACATTGAAGATCCACGGGTAACCTTCTTAAGAGGTTGAGAAGGAGTCAAGAATTGAGATACAGGAATTGGCTAAGTGGCTACCTGGGAGAGAGTATTTTGGAAAAAAGGAACATCTAGAGTCAATACTTGGAGTTATAGGGTTGAGCAAATGGTTAACACACTCAGCTGGAAATTGAAAGGTTGGAGGTTCGAGTCCATTCAGAGGTATCTCTGAAGAAAGACCTGGTGATCTACTTCCAAAAAATCAACATTGAAAACCCCGTGGAGTACAGTTCTACTCTGATGCACATGAGGTGGCCGTAAGTCAGAATCAACTTGATGGCAACTGAACTGAGAGTTAATACTTAGAGGTAGGAGCATGCCCGGTGTATCTGAGGAACAGCAAGGAGTGTGACTGGAGCAGAGGTAGGTATCAAGTAGGAAAGGAGGACAGAGTAAGGGGCCAGATCAGATAGGGCCTTATAGGTCATTATAAAGATTTTTCATTCTGAGTGGAGAGCCACTGCATGGTCTTAGGCAGATCATTGACATGATCTAGCATATTTTAAAGCAGCACGCTAGTTGCTAAGGGGTGAAGAGTTTATAGGGGGCAAAGTCAAATCAAGATGACCAGGAGGTTATTGTAGAAATCTGGGGGAGAGAGAATACTTGTTTGTACCCGTCCAGAATGATAGCAGCACAAGTGGTGAGAAGTGGTCAAATTCTGGATATTTCAAAGATAGAGACAGCACAAAATACTGAGGGAGTGGGTACGAGATATGAGAAAGAGAAAAGAGTCATGGATGATGGAGGCTTTTGGTCTGGGCAACTGGAAAGACAGAGTCTGCATCAACTAAGACACTTAGAAAGTGTCTAAACTAAACCTACAGCTTTGTTTAGGCATTGCACAATTCTTGCTTGATTAAGCTCTTCTGACTTCATTCTGAGTGGGGCTTCTCAATCAGGCCCCTTAGCTGTTCGTGTGAAATGGTGGCTATGGCTGGGGGTGCAAATAAGCAGGCATCAAAGGGTGGGGCGGGGGGAGATTAATATTTAATGTGTTGCAGTCACTGTACTATGTTCTTTATATCAGTTAATCCATTTCATTTTCATCACACATTTATGAGCTTGGTGGTATTATCCCTAGTTTACAAGTGAGAAAATTGAAGCACAGAAAGTAAAAGCGATCTACACAGGGACACACAGCCAGCAAGTGACCAAGCTCAAATCTGAATTTGAGTCTGAATCCAGGTCTTCTTGGCCCCCAAACCTGGACTGTTTCCCCTTTGCACAATGAAGGCCAGGCTGGACATGGTCCCAGCAGCCCACTGAGCATTTATGTCACAGTGGCCTAAGTCTTCCCCACACATTTGTCATACTGTGAAGGCTTGTATGTTGCTATGATGCTGGAAGCTATGCCACTGGTGTTCAAATACTAGCAGGGTCACCCATGGTGAACAGTTTTGAGCTGAGTTTCCAGACTAAGACAGACTAGAAACAAGGACCTGGTGGTCTACTTCTGAAAAAAAGTAGCCAGTGAAAACCTTATGAATAGCCACAGAACATTGTCTGGTACAGTGCCGGAGGATGAGCCCCTCAGGTTGGAAGGCACTGAAAATAACGACTGGGGAATAGCTGCCTCCTCGGAGTCAACCTTAATAAAGTGGATGGAGTCAAGCCTTCTAGGCTTTCATTGGCTAATGTGGCACGACTCAAAATGAGAAGAAACAGCTGCAAATATCCGTTAATAATTGGAATGTAGGATGTACAAAGTATGAATCTAGGAAAATTAGAAATCATCAAAAATAAAATGGAATGCATAAGCATCAATATCCTAGGCATCCATGAGACCTAAGTCCTGAAAACTGAAATTCAGCAAGATAGTTTTAGGCTTAGAAAATAAGGGTTATCAGAGTATCAGTAAAAGCTTCTGAGAGATTCTGAATTTTGCTACTCAGAAGAGTGAAACATGCCTCATTACCACCATCTTCATTAAATCTGTGGCAAACTGAGTCGATCAAGGGGGCGGGGTGGGGAGTATACTTGTCCAGGTCCTTGAATTCACAAGGACCCTTAAAGGACCCTTAAAGCTGGTCTTTGGTGTTATGGACCCTCAGTCACAGAGTTACATGATAGGATTGAAAACAGACGGCATTTAATACTCAACTTTGAATTCTCATTCGGTCCTAGACACAGCATCTGAATGCACTATAAAATGCTGACTTTTGAATAGCGTGAATATACGGCTGGGTAAAAAGTGACAATATATTAAACACAGGCAGTTAATTTATACAAAAATCCATATAATTCTATTTGACATTTCTTCTTCGTTTCCCCCTTCTTTGTTGTCTTCCCCTCCTCCTCACTCTCATCTTTGTCTCCCTTCCTTTTAATTCCCCACCTTCCCCCCTTATTTCTTTTTATTCTTTTTCTTCTCCTTCTTCTCCTCCACCACCTCCTCCTTCCCCTTTCTCAACTTCCTCTTCTTCTTAAAAAAAAAAAAAAATTATATATATAGGGGGGTGACTCAGGCCCACCTTGACCTTTGCAGGGGCTCTGTGACAAAATCCTATCACATAGCAAGGCACTACCTAATCTGAAAAACGTACTGTGGCAAGGGAAAACCAAATTCTGAAATAGAACACATTTTGTCTTTCTTGTGATAAATAAGCATTCCCAATCCGGGTCTTAATCTACGCATGAATGCCATCCTGGGTGCTTTGGGGATCATGCCGGCTGGTAAGGTAATATGTAGTAAGCTACTACCGTTTTCTGTCACCCAGGCGGTAATACAGAAAAGTTTACTCTCTGATCAACCTCTAAATGGAAAAAGCTGAAACAAGAAATGTTTCTGGTGTTCAGTACGTCACAATATAAGCCCCACCTTGTGGTCAGGAGACAGTAATGCCAACATTACTCTTCCACCTCCAAAAGAATTGCCAAAAGGTGGGGCTGGGAGAGTTGCAGCAAATTCAGCCAAGAATTTAGGCAAGCACGTTGCCCTCTATTCCCCAGCTTTTCTCGTTTCTCTAGATCTGCACCCGTTCACTTGCTCATTTCCTCTGTGGGCGTGTTTGCTGTTGCATTTAAACTTGGGAGTGTGTCACTTTCTGCATCTACCTCCTCCCAGTTTCATCTTCACTGAGATTTCCAAAGATTCTTGGAGTTTAGGCATCCCAAATTAAGATTAACATGCTTTTACTTCCATTTACAATGTCAGGGTCAAGTGGGCTTGTGAATCTCCTAAGCTCAGAAATACCACAAGAATGAAGCAATAGCCACAGCAACACTGGCTTGTTGAAGGAGTTTGTAGTTGTGGATTGTGTGCACGTGTGTGTGTGTGTGTATGTGTGTGTGCGTGTGTACTGGGGAAGGTGGCAATCTATTTGTCCAGGGTGGGAAGGGATGAAAAGCGGATATGAAAAAGGGGACAGAAGGAGATTTTTTTTTTTAAGTGGAGAGAGGAGAGAGAAATGAAACTTCCTTGAGCCCAGCTTGGAGCAGTGTAAGGCTTCTCTCTTCTTATTGCAGAGGCCCCGTTCATTATGACGGTCTTCCTCAGATCAAACCCATTCAACAATATCTCCTGAACGTTCTTCACTGCGCTTCACTGACAACCTCAGGTGACTCAGCTTCTCTATGGTTTTGGTTTTCTGCCATGAAATGCCTGCAACTGACATCAGCCAGCCTTAAACACGAATGTGGGATGGGCATGGATGAGCTAATCAGTAACCATCAGTGACTTGCTGATGTAGTAAACTAAAAAAATCAAACCAGTTGTCATCGAATTGATTCTGACTCATGACAACCCTATGTGTGCAGAGTAGAACTGCTCCATAGAGTTTTCAAGGCTGTGACCTCTCGGAAGCATATCACCAGGCCTTTCTTCCAAGGCACCATTGGGTGAGTTCAAACCACCAATGTTTCAGTTAATAGTTGAGCGCTTAACCATTTGCACTGCTAAGGATTTGCCTAAGGATTAGGCCCTAAATAAACACTTGCTATATGAATGAATGAATGAATGCTTTTGAGAGATTGATTAGAGTTATTTTATGTTTCTACCTGAATAAGAGCCAGAAGGATGTCATTTCCAATTGTATAAAAGTAGCCCACAAAGACACAGCCCTCTCTAAGTGGTAGTGAAGAAATATTAATGTTACCTCTTGAAAAGCAACAACAGGAACGATTCATCTTCAACTGTGGTTGAGGACAATCAGTTCTCTGCCCTTAGCCTTCACATGTCTCCTTTTTTAGTGGCTTTTTTCTTTCCGAACCCTTCCCCAAAAAACTGGGGGCTCCTTCATTGCTGAAAAAGCCTGATCCCCAGTGCCCCGTGCCTAACCCCGTGCAAGCATCCTCTACCCATCTAAATGCACTCCCCCATTTACCATTCCCTTTGTGTGGTAGGGTGGTTAAGAGCTCGGCTGCTAACCAAAAGGTTGGCAGTTTGAATCTACCAGCCATTTCTTGGAAACCCTATGTGGAAGTTCTACTCTGTCCTATAGGGTCACTATGAGTCAGAATCAACTCGATGGCAACGAGGTTTTTTGCGACGACCATCAAATTAAATAGATTTCCTTTCAGCCTGTGTTAATAATAAATTATATGCTATTCCTCTCCAGAAAAATTGGACTTTAGTAGAGGTCTACTTAAAGTGGAAAAAAAAAATGGTATGCGGGGAAAAATAGGGAATTTAGGCAAAAGATTTGGGTGTGAGTCACAGCTGCTTCTCCACTGATTTGACCAAGTCACCTGATCTCTCTGAACATTCAGTTTTCTTAGATGGAAAGTGAAGACTACAGTGAAGATTAAATGAGAAAACGTATATGGAAACGTTCTGCGACTTTCAAATATTCTGCAATTAAGTTTATAAATAAAGCTTAACACAGAAGGCTTTAAGAGATTTGGGGGATTTCTGGTACTAGAACCAGGCACAAGAAGTGTCCTCTCCGGTTTTTCTTAAACTGAAATATAAAAATGATCACATATGTCACCGGTGAGCAAGACCATGCATGACATTATCCCTAAGGATGGAAGCACACCACCTGTGCTGGAGGGCAAGTCAACAAACGCTTACAGAGGCCCTTTAATAAAGTTCGCAGTCCTTATTTGGGAGGAGGAGTGTGAGAACTGGGGACAATGAGGGATGGTGGAGAAATACAGGGGTGGAGGAGAGGCAGAGGAATCCAGGCACCCTCCCATGCTGGTGGTAGGACTGTATATCGGGACAATATTTATAGTAGGTAAGGTGACCTATGTGCTAAAACCTTTAAAAAACTAAATCACTTAGATCCAGCAGTTTAATTTCTTGGGATTTATCCTAACAGAAGCATTGGATAAGTTCACAAAGATGTAAGACAAGGATGTTTATTTCAGCTTGGTTTATGTTAGGGAATCAATGGAAACAGACTGAAAATGGGTTTGTCAAATAAATTTTAACCCATCCATAAAATGAATTACTAACCAGTTATTAAAAATGAAGGTGTAGATCTATATCCATTGACAAGCAAAGATGTTTATGATGCATAAGTTAGTAAAATAAGAAGCTTTCATGTGCAGAATATAGGTAACATAAGAATATGAGACAGGTACCTCGATGTTTCCCAGGTGGGAACACTTCCCTTGTCCTAGGCGTTGCCTTAAAGATTCTTGTAATCACTCAAGCCCGCAGAAGATGTCCGTGTCCCCCCATTTTTCATCCCCTTGCCTGCTTCTCCCTTCTCCATCATTAACCACCCTCCCCAAGGACTTTATGTCCTCCACAGGGTCAGTGGGTGGTTGCTGTAAAGGGAGAGGTTGCCTCAGGGTGGGGAGATTTGGTGTAGTTAGAGTAAATTTACAGGTGTACCTTTTTACCTATATATAGTCACTTTTTATATAGTGTCTACCACTTAATAAGTATGATAAATGACGGTAGTCACTATTGCTGTTATTATAATTTCCTGGAATTCTAGCCATCCCTTACCTCTGCATGAACAACAACATGAACCCAAGCCTTTTTACCATCATCACCTACGTCCCTCACTCCTAGATCCCTGGTAAACATACCTTAATTGCCCTATAGATTGTATTCATTATGTTTAATTTTTTAGAACTGTGGGTCATTTTTCTATGGCAGAGAAATGGGCCCAGGACCAACTAACTAACTAAATAAATAAATAAATAAATAAATAAATAAGGAGTAGCTGCCAAGGCAATCAAAGAACAGGCTTTAGCACAACTTTTGTTTCAACACACTCAAATTATCACCTTATCTGCATAGCAGAGCGTCAGATGGTATGAGTCAAATGGTTTACCTGGGGCAGCCAGTCCATGGCACAGCTTTGGCAGGGCAGCCTGCATCCAAGAAGTCAGACTCAAAGATCTTTGCTTCCCTGTGCACACACGCCCTTCTGTGACTTTAATAGCCTTGGCCAAACCATTCGACAGTCAGATAAGACACAGCCTACCTACTTGGCTTGGCCTAGCTTGGCCCCATCTCATGTCCAAGTGCCACTCCTCCTGCCTCACAGTATATGTGAGCAAAATGCCATAGCCTGTCAGGTCTGCTCTGTAGGAAATTTAAAGACAGGTTAAACTAAAAACAAAAGCTCCTGTAGGAATTACAATTTGTCTCTATCTGAACGTTACAAGCTTTCAAATATGACTTTTCTTTCCTTCTTCCTTCCTTCCTCCATTCCTTCTTAACACTTGTTGTAGTTCCTGATTATAAATAATTCATATTCTGTACAGAGAATTTGAAAAATAAAGAAAATACACAGAAGAAAATGACAATTATCTGTAATCTCATCACCCAGAGATAAAGATTTTGATATATATTCTTACCAGCGTTATGTGTATGCATTTGTATACGTATATTTCAAAACTGGGATTATACTATATGGGCAATTTTATCTTCTGCTTATTTTGCTTTTTACTCTGTTGTCAGCATTTTTTTTTATCACTTAGTACTTCTAACTCATGATTTCTAGCATCTGTGAAGTGTTCTAACATGTGGTTTTACTGAGTCATTTTTTTAAACTTTTCCCCTGTTTGAGGCCCTTCCTCATTTTCAGCCCCACTATGCTAGGCTAGTGTCTTAGTTATCTAGTGCTGCTATAACAGAAATACCACAAGTGGATGGTTTTAACGAAGAGAAGTTTATTTCCTCACAGTCAAAGTAGGCTAAAAGTCCAAATTCAGGGCATCAGCTCCAGGGGAAGGCTTTTTCTCTCTGTCAGCCTTCTTCTCTTCGGTGTTCCCCCAGACTAGGAACTTCTCTGCGCAGGGACCCCAGTCCAAAGGATGCGCTCTGCTCCCAGCACTGCTTTCTTGATGGTATGAGGTCCCCAACTCTCTGCTTGCTTCCCTTTCCTTTCATCTCTTGAGAGATAAAGGTGGTGCAGGCCACACTCCAGGGAAACTTCCTTTACACTGGATGTGACCTAGGTAAAGGTGGTGTTACAATCCCACCCTAATCCTCTTTAACATAAAATTACGATCACAAAATGGAGGCCAACCACACAATTCTGGGAACCGTGACCCAAACTGATACACACATTTTGGGGGGGACATAATTCAAACCATGACAGCTAGTCTTCCTTTTTTCTAGTCTGGATTACAGTAGAAATCTGCTAGCTGGTTAACCTCAAGCTTGCTCAACTCCACCATCCACTCACTTCTGTCAAGTGAACTTTGTAAAATGCAAATCTGTGTCTCTGCCCAGCTTTAACCTTCAGTGTCTTCTGAATACAGTGTACTCCTCATCATGATAAAAGTCCTCCACTTGGGCCCTCCTGGCCCCTATAGACTCCTCTGTGGATCCACCTCCCTCCCTTGACTTTAGCTTGTTTAATTCTTGTACCTCTGAGCCTTAGTGACATTCTGTCTGGAACATCTTTCATTCCCCTTGCCTTTATTTATTGCTCAACAAAACCTTCTAATCCTTTAAAAAGTCTAAGCAGTACCGCCATCTAAACTTTGTCCTTTTCCTACCCCCATATGTATTAAGGTCTCCAGACCTACTAGCCCCTAATACTGTGAGCCTTCCTCTAGCCCAGTGGGTTCTCAGACTGTAAGCATCAGAATCACCTGAAACACAGATGGCTGAACTCCACTCTCAGAGTTTCTATTTCAAAAGGTCTAGGGTAGGATCTGAGAATTTACATATGTAAAAAGTTCCTAGGTGATGCCAGTTGCTGCTTGTCCATGGACGGACTTTAGGAACCATGGCTTTAGCCCAATGTACTGTATCATAAGCAATTTCTTGCTCATATATGGTGATGACATAGAATTGTGTCCTGAAAAGAGGAAATCTTCCAGGGGTAAAGTAACCATGACCTTCCACAGCTAAATGCCTTCTGCAGTTCCACACTGATTTCAGTTTCCTGAGGCATGACTCAACATAAAATCCGGTGCAATGTCATTTGCCCCAGAAATCAAAGGTATGAACCCCTTGACTGTGAGTGGAATTTCCCCAAGGATTTCAGAAAACTCCCTTTAAATCCCCTTTCCTCCATTGTTTTAAAATCACAGATGCTTCAAGAATAAGAATAGTAAACCATTGCTTTCCTGTGGATAAGTCATCAATTGCATAATTATCTCACATGAACTTTGCTATTAGAGGCCACAAAAGAACATAGAGAAAGCTAAGTGAGGTTTATCTTTAAATATTGGTAATTTTTTTCCGTAGAGATTACATGTATTTCCGTTAAGGAGTAAGGAGCAAAAAAGACTGAAATCTATGTCAAGGAAAATATAGCGGCAAGAAAAGAAAAGTCCCTTTGAATATGACCTAACAGAAGCTTTTCATAGGACAAATTCTATTCTACCTTCTACTCTACTAACCACATCTGCTTTAAACAGATGATATGTTCAATCTAAATCTACCAAATTCAGAAAAACAACTGTTTGTTCAACTTCTCGTAAGCCCAAGAAACCAGGAACCGAAGTGCAGCTTCCCTAAAATGTTCTCGCTTCATTTCTACATGTTAAACTTCTGAGTATTAAGGCACTCTTTTAAAATGTGCTAATAATCTCTATAGCTATAGCAGACGAAGGAGCTCATGTTGAGCCCAATTATCCAACAAATTCTATGAAGGAAATTTTAATTACCTTAGGCAAGCTTGTTTAGACAGGCTTACAAGTTAGCTTTCCTTAGCAGTACTAAAAAGGATGAAACAAGGCTGTATGAGTGATCCAACTCCCCTAGTTACAATTTTCCCCCTGATTTGTCTGGAATTATTGCCTAGTTTTTGTGGGCAATCACGTTCTATTTGTTTCCTTCTTTCATCAACACCATAATCACCAGGTCACAAATTGCTTAGTATTTGAACACATGTGCAAAGGACTGAACTCATGGCAGTTCAGAGTTATGTACCCTATGGATACTCAATAATTAATCTGATGATGAACAGACATTAAATCAACTAAAACAGACAGTTAGCCAAGAGCACAGACACATTTCAACTAATTTCTATCTAGAAACAATATCAAGAACAGGAATGAAGCAAGACCTTTTTCCACATCTTCCAGAAATAGGGGAATAAGATTTACCTTAAACAACAACTCAGCTGGCTCTTTCTTATGTTCTAG
Source organism: Dugong dugon (assembly GCA_030035585.1). Classification (NCBI taxonomy): domain Eukaryota; kingdom Metazoa; phylum Chordata; class Mammalia; order Sirenia; family Dugongidae; genus Dugong; species Dugong dugon. The sequence continues at coordinate 54,128,476 of CM057463.1, forward strand.
CCTCTTCCTGAGCATATGTAGTAATTCAGTAACCAGTTAATTAAAGCTCAGATGTTTCAGCTTGTCACACTAGCAGACAATGGACAATCGTAAGGTCTAGGCCAAAAGAAACACTCTCATCACCCTTCTTCAGACTGACTTGGAATTCAGAGAACCTGAAAAGCTTACAGAGATACAGACACATATGCAAAATGTTTTGTAATGACAATTGACCAAAATTACAGCCTGATGAAACGGATTGTATCTGGGTAAAGTGAAAAAACCATTTCATTGAAGTTTTGATGATTTAGTCTTATGATATTAATTTCCAAAATATACAATTAATAGAAAATGTTATGAATTTACCAAGGCCATAATCATGACAATTTTTTTTCCTTTTTCTGTATTTCTAAAAGAAATTCAGTGATTAATTTTGCTCATTATCGTATTTATTTTGTTCAGCCATTGAATTAATGTTTATTGAATGTCCATTAAGTGCTAGGCATGGTGTTAGGTACAAATAAATTTTTGTTGACATTTGCTAATTCTGTCCACTAAAAATTTTAATAACAGATATCAAAATACTGAATTTTAAAATTTGTGGTATCAATATTACTTTAAACATAAAGTTTACATTCAAAAATTTGGCCTCTAAAAAATAATACCTTTAAGTATAACATATTAGTTCAGTCTAGAAATTATAACACATTATTTGTAGTACAAACAAAAACAATCAAAATACTATTATTATTATACAAAACTCTGACTCATGTCCAAAATAAGGAAGAGGGTCAAGGGGAGGGTCAAAAATACTCATACTATGCTTCAGTTTAGATTTATTTATTTCCCAGATTACAAAATACTAGTATCCCCTTGCTTAAGTTGCTTAGTATAGAAAAAATAAACCCGTAAATATTAGATTTCAATTAGGGAAGCCAGGCCCTTCAGGCACACTTGTTAGTGCTAGAACTCTGAAGGTCATGACCACTATGCAGCTCCTACATGGAGTTAACTTTTCCTTGACCCTGTCTTCATCTGCCAATTATTGATCCAAATGTTGTTGGAAGATTGTCAGCAGTTTGTAACTTGTGTATGGAGGAGAAGACACAAGCCAATCTAACATTTGCTTTCATCCTCTAGTGGAATATACAGACAAATGGGGGTGATGAATGAAGACATAATCACATCAAAGGTTGTAGGCATTAGTTAAGTTGCATACTTCCATACACTCAAGCATCTCAGATTGGGGCACCCTTATCCCAGCGTTCCAAGGCATTATACAGGATTGTACAAGAAACCACAGAATCCACATGGCCATCTCCCTGGATCATCAGTTCTAATGCTTTTGGTGGTGGTGTTGTTTGTTGCCGTCAAGTCATCTCCCAATCATGGCAACCTCATGTATAACAGAATGAAATGTTGCCCAGTCCTGTGCCATCTTCACGATCATTGATATGTTTGAATCCATTGTTGAGGCTATTGTGTAATCCACCTCACTGAGGGTTTCTCTCATTTTCATTGGCCCACTTTCAATGAGCGTAGATAAAATATTACTTTTAAGGTACATGAAAACTTATTAAGCAGAAATGTGACATGAATTTTTAGGTTAAAATAGATACTTTCAAAGGAATTTTATATTTGTATGATCCATACTGCTGGTCCTACCTCTCTAGGCTCCATACACACTCTCCTCTGCAATTAGAGGTACTTTTGTTGCAAGGGTGAGAAGCTTGGTCCACCTTGATCTCCCACTGTCTCCCACTCACTCCCATCAGCCCCACTATATTTAGCAGTTTGTTGTAGTGTTATGTGTGTTTGTTTTGTCTCCTAGTAGATTGTGCATTCTTGAGGACGGAGACTATGTCATTAAGTCTTCTACCTCCTCCACTGTGCCCAGCACATGGCTTAGTGCATGGCAAACGGAGTAAGACTCATTAATTCTAGGACAAAAGTTACTTTACAAATACTCAAGTGGAAAATTGATTGCAGACAAAATTAGGAGAAGTCTGCTCCCAAAACGACCAGACCACTTCAATTCCATGCTGTACTTCTAGGACCCAGGACCTCATATTCCCTTCTCCTTTGTTCAAGATCTGCCTTTTCATTTTTCATTTACAATATAATATAAATGATTATTAACAGCATATAGTGTTCTTCCTAATAGAAAAATGTATATTTCAACAGGGAACAAATCTTGTAGGCATCAGTCAGTGGGTGGAGAGAAATTATTTTTGTAATGGGGCATTGCCAGTTCTCCTAAAGGGACATTACACAGACCATTACAAACTCTTATTACTTATAAGTCCGGCCCTGGGAGTGACCTTATACTGGATCACATGAGTCAGATTGACCTCCTCTTTTTATAAAAAAAAGTTATTTGCGCAGTCCAAAATAAGCATTTAGTACTCAATGACATTACACACTGTAAAATCCATTGGGATTTATTACATGGATTTAAATCTATGACAGATAAAGCTCTGCTCCCTGAAGTATCAAAAAAAAAAAAATTGCTTGATTCTGAAGGATTTAATTTTCCTCATATATAAAGTGGGACTCCTGGGCACTTACAGAGAATACTTAACATAGTATTTTCTAAGTGCCAGGAACATTCGTTAGTGCTTTTCATGTATTAAGTCATTTAATCCTCACAATAATCTTATGACCTTGATACTATAATTTTTCCCAATTTTCAGATGAGGACATCGAGACAGAGGCTACACAGCTTGTCTAAGTTCCCCCAATGGCAGAGCAAGACTGAAATCCTGATATCAAATTCTGGAGCCTGCCATCTTAACCACTGTGCCATGAGATACAAAGTTCTTACAGAACTAAGAATCTACAAGTCTCTTATATCATCCACTTATGATGTACAGTAGATGTACATTAGCTCATGTAGCTGCATAATTAACTGCACAATATGCAACACCAGCATAATGAGGGAACTATGAAGATAATGATATGTGCCTTGTTTATCCAAGTTCCCAGTATTTTCATAATTATAGGAGCAAGATATATCTAAACTTCTTTGTTTCTGGCTATTTTAGAGTTGTATGGTATTTATTGTCTACGAGAGCCAAAGTACAACCTTGAATATATTCCACCTGAATTTAGAGACCATATCATGAATAGATTTGATGCATTGAACACTAATGACTGAAGACCAGATGAGTTATGGGATGACATCAAGGACATCATACCTGAAGAAAGCAAAAGATTATTTAAAAAAACAGGAAAGATTGAAAAGACCAAAATGGATGTCAGAAGAGAGAGACTCTGAAACTTGCTCTTGAATGTAGAGTAGCTAAAGCAAAAGGAAGAAACAATGAAGTAAAAGAGCTGAACAGAAGATTTCAAAGGGCAGCTCAAGAAGACAAAGTAAAGTATTGTAATGAAATGTGCAGAGACCTGGAGTTAGAAATTCAAAAGTAAAGAATGCACTCCTCATTTCTCAAGCTGAAAGAATTGAAGACAAAATTCAAGTCTTGAGTTGCAATATTGATGGATTCTATGGGCAAAATATTGACCGACACAGGAAGCTTAAACAAAAGATGGAGGGAATATACATAGTCGCTGTACCAAAAAGAACCAGTCGACATTAAACCATTTCAGGAGGTAACATATGATCAAGAACCGATGGTATTGAAGAAAGAAATCCAAACTGCACTGAAGGCTGTGGTGAAGAACAAGGCCCCAGGAATTGACTGAATACCAACTGAGATGTTTCAACAAACAGATTCAACACTGGAAGCGCTCCCTTGCCTATGCCAAGAAATTTGAAAGACAGATACCTGTCCAACCAAAAGAAAGAGATCCATATTTATGCCCATTCCAAAGAAAGGCTATCCAATAGAATGTGAAAGTTATCAAACAATATAATTAATATCACATGCAAGTAAAATTTTGTAGCAGTTACAGCAGGACATCAATAGGGCAGTGCCAGAAATTCAAGCTGGATTCAGAAGAGGACATGGAATGAGGGATATCATTGCTGATGTCAGATGCATCTAGGCTTAAAGCAGAGAATACCAGAAAGATGTTTACCTGTGTTTTATTGTCTATGCAAAAGCATTCGACCGTATGGATCATAACCAAGTATGGATAACATAGCAAAGAATGGGAATTTCAGAACACTTAACTGTGCTCATGGGGAACCTGTACATAGATCAAGAGGCAGTAGTTCAAACAGAACAAGGGGCTACTGTGTGGTTTAAAATGAGGAAAAGTGCATGTCAAGGTTGTATCCTTTCACCATACTTATTCAGTCTGTGTGCTGAGCAAATAATCCTAGAAGCTGGACTACATGGAGAAGAACACAGCATCCGGATTGAAGGAAAACTCATTAACAACCTACTGTATGCAGATGACACAGTCTTGCTTGCTGAAAGTGAAGAGGTCTTGAAGCACTTACTGATGAAGATCGAAGACTACAGCCTTCAGTATGGATTACACCTCCACATAAAGAAAACAAAAATCGTCACAACTGGACCAAAAAGCAACATTGTGATGAACAGAGAAAAGACTGAAGTTGTCAAGGATTTCATTTTACTTGGATCCACAATCAATGCCCATGGAAGCAGCAGTCAACAAATCAAACCATGTAATGCATTGGGCAAATCTACTGCAAAAGACCTCTTTCTAAGGACTTTTAAAAAGCAAAGATGTTACTTTGAGGACTAAGTTGCACCTTACCCAAGCCATGGTATTCTCAATTGCTTCATATGTGTGCAAAAGCTGAACAATGAATGAGGAAGAATGAAGAATTGATGCCTTTAAATTATGGTGTTGGCAAAGAATATTGAATATACCGTGGACTGCCAGCAGAATGAACAAGTCTGTCCTGGAAGAAGTACAGCCAGAATGCTCCTTAGAAGGGAGGATGGCGAGACCTCATCATACATACTTTGGACATGTAATCAGAAGGGACCAGTCTCTGAAAAAGGACATCATGTTCGGTAAAGTAAAGGGTCAGCAAAAAAGAGGAAGACCCTCAACGATACGGACTGACACAGTGGCTGCAACAATGGGCTCAAACCTAGCAACGACTGTGAGGATGGTGCAGGACCAGGTAGTATTTCATTCTGTTGTACCATCAGGTCACTATGAGTTGGAACCAACTAGATTGCACCTAACAACAACCCGGTATTTGAATTTTGGAATATTAAGACCACTGATAAATAGTTTACATTGAAAGTTTTTCTCCCATTTATTGATGCTAGCAGACTGAATAAATTTATTGCTTTTAATCCTGTTGTGCACAAAAGATGGCAGTTACTGGGCTAGTGAGGGTCATGCCTAGGATTTTAGTGCTGTAAGTATCATTAGGGGTCATCTAGTCCAGCCCCCACATTATAGATTACATTTTCTATCTTTCACTTGGGCAAACGGTTTGTGGTGTATTCAGAGCCTAAAATGCAGATACAATTCAAGGACTTTGAAATATTTGGCTGTGTTTTTCATGGGCCAGGGGTTGCTACTTACAAAATAGGAAAACTGTTCTAACCACTAAAAAGAACAACATTAACAGCACAAGAACTAAGCTACATGTCAAGACCTCTGTAAAGAATCCTTATCCAGTAATCTGAGATGAATTTGAGATTTCATCTTATGGACTGACCTAAACAAGTCATTTGACACTCTATTTCCCTCTTACTGAGAATTTGAGTCACTTTTTCACAATAAAACATTTATAGAACTCTTGGTTATTACAATCATCTGTTGCATGCCTACCAGACCAGACAAACCTCAAATAATGAAGTCTTTCCCGCAATACTAAAGGCTGATGATTAAAGATAGTAGATTCTTCTGGATTCCCACGTGTTGCAAACAGTTAAACCCTAAGCTGCTAACCTAAAAGGTGGCAGTTCATATTCCCCTCAGAGATGCAATCTGCTTCTAAAAAATCAGCCACTGAAAACCCTGTGGAGCATAGTTCTACTCTGACACCCATGAGGTTGCCATGAGTCAGGGCTGACTTGATGTCGGCTAACAACAACAGCAAATGCTTTACTCAGTTTCTTGTTTCCACAAAGCACTTTCTAGGCAGTCTGAACTGGCCAGGATGTCAAGAAATGAGGATCAGAGCATCAGCTAAGCTGTTGGCCTATTCTGTGACCTTGAGAAAGGCACTCAGTCTCTTTGGACCTTAGATTCTTCATCATCTAAATTAGAAGGTTAGATTCATCTTCATGATTACTTTCTGCAGTTGTCCTACTGATGAATTTACACATGAAGCCTCAACAGTGCTGGTTTCATTTTAAGCAACTTTCTGAAAAAAATAAATATATCCTGTAAAGTTCCTCAATCCAATCTCTCATAAAAAGTTGAGGTTTCTCAAACTATAGCTATAATAAGGCCATAATGTGGCTTGCTTGATTTTGGGTCATCTCTCAGTTTAAAAAAAAAAATGTGAAATTTTGTATGTTTCAGAGAAGAATTCAAATGTCTGAGAAGTCCATATCCTTGTTTTAAACTGATAACATCTTTGAGACAGATTAGCTGTAACAAAACCAAGTTTGAACACACTCATCTAGAAGAAACCAAGCATTACCTAAGAAGTTTTTAGTAATCTCCATGTTCAGTTAAACTCGGTATTTATTTGAACCACCCTTCGCTATGAGTGGGAACAGACTTGACGGCACCTAACAACAACAACAACAACAGCAACACTTTTAGATCAGCCACCAGGTCCCTGGATGATGCAAATGGCTTTCACTCGTCTGTTAACCTAAAAGGAGGCTTGGTGGCCCAATCGTTAAATGCTTGGCTGCTAAACTGAATGGTCAGACATTTGAACCCACCAGCCTTTCCACCAGAGAAAGCCTTGGCAATCTGCTCCTGTAAAGATTACAGCCTAGGAAACCTTATGAGGCAGTTCTACTGTATCTGATCGGGTCAGTGTGAGTTGAAATCGACCCAACGGCATCTAACAACAACAAAGCAACTTAAAGGTCGGCGGTTAGAACCCAACCAGCAGCACTGCAGAAGAAAGGTCTGGTGATCTGCTTCTACAAAAATTACAGCCAAGAAAACCCCATAAGCAGTTCTACTTTGTAACACACGGGGTTGCCATGAGTCAGAATCAACTTGATAGCAATGGGTTTGGATTTTTGGTTTTTAGGTCAGCCGGTCTTCAGTTCACTGGTGTTTTATTTTTGACTTTTTTTCACTTGGCTCGGGATAATTTGACCAACTGCAGGAAAAAAAATAAATGAAACAAAGAGAAAGAATGCAATCTACCTAATTTAATAAACAACCAATCATTATCAGTATCTTGAATTTTGAGCAGTTGTTACATATACAATTAATATGACCCCAGGGAGAACTTTCACATAAGTCATTCAGTGGTGCTTCTGAAATGTGTGGTTTTTTGGTTTTGGTTTTGTTTTGGTCGAAGAGGTTCACCTACAGCTTTGTATTATTTGAGCATGTCTCTGAAGGAAAAGTGATCAACATTCCTCAAACAGTGACCAATTTTGGAGAAAGTTCATTGAAAAGGAAGATAAGGCCAGAAATATTTCATGGGAGACTTGAGATTCTTCTATCTAGCAATAACATTCTTAACCAACTTCCTCAACTCATGTTAACCTGATCCCACTACTGGTAGTTTGTGTTCATCTTTTGCAGCCACCAAGTCTGCCAAACCTATCATTACTCACAACTTCTTTTCATCTTTGAACCATGTACTCAAAATAACATTGAAAAATTGAGCAATACTGCCCCCGCAGGTTGGGAAAATTTTCCCCCCACCCCCCGTGAAGAATACACTAGGACATTCTGTCTTTATCCCCTATTCTTATGGTTTTATGAAATCAGTGTGCCACTCAATTCCTCAGTTGTGATTCACCAGTAAATGAGAGTCCTCCTTTAGTTATCCCTTTGGTAGCTTGTTGTAAAAATCTGAGCTAAGAGCAGTTTATGCATGTTGCTCACTTCTCTTCCATATTCTGTTTTTTAAACCTGGGTCTAGCACCCAATCCATTGACTCCATGGAAGAAAAGACATGGTGATCTGCTTCCGTAGAGATTACAGCTTAGGAAACCCTATGGGGTAGTTTTGCTCTGTCGTATAGGGTTAATATGAGTTGGATTTGACTCGACAGCACACAGCAACAACAACAATTCTGCCTCAGGGTACAGTATTTTCAAATATTACTCCTTTCATAAGGACTGGATTAAAAAAGAAAATTGTTACAGAGCACTACTAGTGTTTCCAGAATTTTAATACTCAAAAACAGTTTTTTAGATTTTGGAGTCTTTTTTTTTAAAGGTTCAGGAACTTCACATTTTTCTCTAAAAAACAAACACACCTATGAAGTAACCTACTCTTGACTTTCAACATCACATTTTCTCTGAGATGAGACATGGTTTTCCTTCCTTCTTTTGTTGCACTAGAACACGATAGTATGACAGGACTGCAATGACGATCCTTAAAGAGAGAAGCTGGAGAAAAAGTGGAAACGAAGCTTTAGACACGTAGGCAACATGCTTCAGTGTGCACAAAAAATAATATAGGCTTTGGAATTGACTGCATTAGAATAAAAATCCTAGATCTGCCACCCACTGTGTGACTTTGACCAAGTCATTTAATCTCTTATCCCCAAGCTTCTCATATATAAACTGATGCTAGTAGTTACTACTTCACAGAGCTGTTGTGAGAATTAAATGAAACAGCATAGGTAAAAGCATTTAGCACACTGCTAGGTCTATTACGTTGCCTTTGTTAGCTACGATTGACTTGGCCCTCTCTCATGGATACCCCATGCACGACAGAACAAAATGCTGTGTCACTTCCATGATCGACTGCAGATCTGACCTTTGTGATCCTTAAGGTTTTCAGTGGCTGGTTTTCAGAAGCAGATCACCAGGCCTTTCTTCCTAGTCCATCTTAGTCTAGTAAGGTGATCAGAAAGATCTCAGTTCCATGTAGTCAACCTGGAAACACCCAACTATATGGAAATCAGAGAGTCTCATAAGGGCAGTTTAAGGGGAGGCCCATTAGCGACTGCTTCACCCAGCCTCAGCAACCTCATTCTGAGTTAAAGAAGAGCAGGTGGTTGAAGGGAGAGAAGGGAAACCAAAGGTACACTGCTCAAGTGTGTGAGGAAAAAAATCTAACAAAATAGACACATGGGCATGGACTTTCTTTGTGCAGTCCTGACCCAACTCTACAGAAAGAATGGTGGCAACAAAACGGACTGTGCAGTCAGACAAACCTGCCCTCCAATACTGAGTCTGACACACTTACCAGTGGTGTGGCCTTCAGAAAGTTCTTTAATGACAGAATCACCTGTTGTTTCTGTGCAAATTTGCAAGAGTTATAAATACCTTGAAAGATTAACATATATGATGAGTGTATGTAGAGTGGTAATCGCACAGTAAGCATTCAGTAAACAGTGTGATTATCATCACTATCAGTTGCTGAGGCAATTGCTCATACTTACTTACTTTGAGGAACTAAATCAAACCAAGTCTTACATCAGCTTCCAATGGTGGAGAGAAGCAATGAGCCATGCCGAACTTTCTACTTATTTGAAAGAACCAGTATTTGCAGTTTGCCAGGAAATTGCTAAGGAAGACAGCCTAACATGGAGGACAACATCCTCTTACCCAACGCATTCTTGACACTCCCATGAGACGGCATTTCTTCTGATGATTTAGAAAGCTTATTCTGCATATATACAACATAAATGCTGTCACTATGGATTGGATGTGCCAACTATTCAACCTAGACTTACGTCCTAGAAGGTGTAAAAGGGCGTGACTATCCTCTTTGATATCATAAATCTAACCTTATACATTAGCAAGGGCCTACAAGTATCTTAGTTCTTTTTTCTTTTCTTTCTTCAATTTTAACATTTACTTTAGCATCCTAGGCACTTTCATGTCTGTTATCTTATATCATCCTCAGGACTCTGTGTTGTTGTTGTTGTTGTTGTTAGGTGCCATTGAGTCGGTTCTGATTCATAGTGACCCTACGTACAACAGGAAAAAAACACTGCCCAATCCTGAGCCATCTACACAATCGTTGTTATGTTTAAGCCCATTGTTGCAGCTGCTGTATCAATCCGTCTCGTTGAGGGTCTTCCTCTTTTTTGATGACCCTTTACCAAGTATGATGTCCTTCTCCAGGGACTGATCCCTCCTAACAACATGTCCAAAGTATGTGAGACATAGTCTCACCATCCTTCCTTCTAAGAAATATTCTGGTAGTACATCTTCCAAGGCAGATTTGTTGGTTCTTTTAGCACCCCAAGGTATATTCAATATTCTTCGCCAGCACCACAGTTCAAAGGTGTCAATTCTTCTTCGGTCTTCCTTATTCACTGTCCAGCTTTCACACGAATATGAGGCTACTGAAAATATCATGATCTGGGTTAGGCACACCTTAGTCTTCAAGGTGACAGCTTTGCTTTTCAACACTTTAAGAAGGTCTTTTGCAGCAGATTTGTCCAATGAAATGCATCTTTTGTTTGCTTGACTGATGCTTCCATGGGTATTGATTGTGGATCCAAGTAAAATGAAATCCTTGATAACCTCAGTCTTTTCTCTATCATGATATTGCTTATTGGTCTAGTTGTGAGGATTTTCATTCTGAGGACTCTGTGAAATAAGCTTTATTACTCTATCTCCCAGTATGTCAGCCATTCATTGACTATGGACAAACAGGAGAGGAGGGTTGGAGAAGGTATAACCAGCCATGCAAGGCAGCAATAGCCATTCAGCTCGTGGCACTTCTCCTGGCAAGGGGTGACTGTGAGCCATTGTTAGCCAGCACTCATGTAAGCTGGGGGTTGGGTGCACTGGCCCAGTAATGGGGATATGGATGATCACCAACAGACTGTGTTGTTGTTTTTGTGTGCCGTCAAGTTGATTCCAACTCATTGTGACCCTATAGCACAGAGTAAAACTGCCCTGTAGGGTTTCCTAGGCTGTGATCTTTACAGGAACAGATCACAAGGTCCTTTCTCCTGCAGAGATGCTGGTAGGCCTGACCTGCTTTTCAAGTAGCAGCTGAACATTTAACCATTGAGCAACCAGGGCTGTACTACCCCCTAATTGGCAGAGGAGGAAGCCAAGAATCAAAGTGTTGAAGTGACTACCTGGAGTCCCTGAGTGTCACAAACAGTTAAGTGCTTGACTACTAGCCAAAAGATTGGCAGTTCAAACCCATCCAAAGACGTGTAGGAAGACAGGCCTGGTGATTTGCCTCCAAAAGGTCACAGCCTTGAAAACCCTGTGGAACACAGTTCTACTCTGAAACACATGGGGTTGGGTTGAGTCAGAATTGGCTTGACTACAACAGGTTTGGTTTGGTTTGGTTTGGTTTGGTTTGGTTTGTTTGTTTGCTTCTAGCATGCCATATGTCCTATTGCACCAGTCTAGAGGCATCTAAAGTCAGCACCTTAATTGTTACCAATACAAGACATCACAAAAGGTGGAATCTCCAGTGTTTCATTTCAATAAATCAAGGCTACTACTCTGTCCACAGCATTGCACAGGCACTAGGCTTGAAAGTACGTCCTCGCTCTCAAGATAAATTCATAATTAAGGCAGAATTTCAGAAATGCTAAGATAAAGAAAACTACCGGAGCCAAGAGGAGAGAGGTTTATTCTGACTAGGAGGATTGGGAAAGGTTTCTTGGAGGACAGTGCAATTAAACTGGACTCTGAATATTGAAGAGGATTTCAGCAAGTGGATTCATTTGAAGGAGAACACAAACAAGGAAGCAGGTCTATGGAGCATAATCTGAAGGACAAAGATCTTCCCCAGAAAACAAGGGCCAGAACTGGAATCAGGAACTAAAGCAGTCCGATAAACCCCTGGAACCAAGATCTACCAGCACTCATTTCAGAAACACAACGAGGGTGAATTCAGGGCTTGGCGGACAAACACATCTAAACTAAAAACCAAAACCTGGAGTCGCAAGTAAGAACAGACAGACTCTAAGCCCAGAAGTATAAACCCAACCAATTGAAACATAAAGATATACGGGACGTTTGACACAGAGCCTCTTATTTGAAGGAGATCTGCCAGAGAACACAGGGGAGGTCATAACAGTAGGCAGAGGTAAGTTAGGTTGCTTTTGCTTCATCTAGTCAAGGGTCACCCTGAGTCTTCCAATGACAACCTGAACACCACAATTACTATTTTTGTTTGTTTGTTTCAAGATAACAACAATTTATTATTTGATGCAAATTCTTCCTGACTTTTTTCTATGATGATAGTTAATATTCTGTGAGTGCTTACTTCCTGCCAAGCACTGTTCTGAGTGCCTTAATTATTTTTTTTTTTCCACAATGGAATTATAAATGTAATTCTCGCAACAGTCCTATGAGATGTGTGCCATTGTTTCCTCTTTCACAGATGACAAAACTAAAGCACAGAGAGGTAAATTGACTCGCCCAAGATCACACAGCTAGTGAGGAAGGGAACCACAGCTCACACCAGGCAGTCCAGCTTGATAGTGTGAAGTCCTAACCACTATCCAACTCTACCTCCAGCTTTCTGTCCGTTTATGTGGTTACAATATATAATTTTAAAAATGGGAACGTGTCCTGCTTTTGCCCCTTGCTTTTTCCTTTGGGCATGCATCTTGGAGAAATTTGCCTGTCCGCACTTGCAGGTCTGCCTCCTCAATCTTTGCTTTGTTTTGTTTAAATAACACTTTATTGAGTTTTTGGTGAAAGTTTACACAGCAAATCAGGTTCCCATTTGACAATCTCCACACTAATTGTTCTGTGACATTAGTTACACTAATCACCGCATATCATCATTCTTTTTAAACGTGTTCTGTTTATCCCATTTCCAGTGCTTTAGTTTCCCTGCCCTCTTATTTTCTCATCTTTGCTTTTGAGTAATTGTTGACCTTTTAGTCTCATACTCATGGTTTTTAAGTAGAGCACTGAGCTAATGGGTAATATTCTTTATTTTGTGTGCCACTCTGCTGCTTCGCTAAAAAATGATCTCAGGGGATAGGCATGGTTCTAGGTTTAAAGAGTGTCTCAGGGTGATAGTCTCAGGGACTCCTCTGTTCTCTACTGTTCCAGTTTGTCTGGATTTACACACATACATATCTGGAGTCCTGGTGGTGCAATGGTTAAGAGTTCGGCTGCTAACCAAAAGGTTGGTAGTTCAAATCCATTAGCCACTCCTTGGAAACCCTATGGGGCAGTTCGACCCTGTCCTACAGGGTCACTATGAGTGGGAATATATATATATATATTCTGCTCCACATTTTTCTCCCATTCTATCATTCTATCCAGGACCATCTATTGTGATCCCAGGCAGAACAGTCAGTGGTGGTAGCTGAGCATCATCTAGTTCTTCTGGTCTCAGGGTAGATGAGGTTGTGGTTCATGTAAACTTGTTCCTTCTGTGTGCTTTTGGTTACCTTCTTACTGTTTTGCTCCTGGCGAGTAGATACCCATAGTTGTGACATAGATGGCTGCTTTCAAGCTTTTAAGACCCTAGACGCTGCTCACTTCACTAGGATGCAGATCACAATTTTTGTGAACCATAGTATACCAATTGATTGAGTTTTCCCATGAGACTATGGTCTTAAGATTTCAAACCCAGAAAACAATCTTGGAAGTGTTTGGTTATGCCTGTGGAATATCCTTATTTGTGTCTTCAATGAACATATATGCCTACACCTACGTATTTGTATTTACACCACGTATCTATAGATACTTCTATCTGTTCTCATCTATGTATACCTATCCGTATACCAATATGCCTATACTCATCCGCGTGTGTTCAAACACTCATTTTTACTTTGGTTGTGTTGCGCTCGTTACATTCACATTTGGTGTCACTTTTCTCATTACCAAAAAAAAAAAAAAAAAAACAAGTCTATACGATCTAAAGCATACTTTCTCCTCCCCTCACCCCTCCCTGGTACCCACCAATGAACATTGATCTCCCTACGTATATCTATTCTTGTCTTCTTATAAAAGAGGGATCATACAATATTTGTCCTTACATGCTTGACATATTTCACTTAGTATTATGGCCTCCAGGTGCATCCACATTGTAATATGTTTCACAGATTCATCATTGTTCTTTATGGTTGTGGAATATTCCGTTGTATGTATGTACCACAGTTACAACAACTACTTTTTGCGGTGGTAGTTCATGAAGAATTTTTACCCAAGAATCACTTAAGAGAAGCAAAAGGCCTTACCTGCTCCTATTCCTAGGGCAAGCATACTGACTAGACAGGCAGTTCATTCAGCAAAAGGAAAGGATCATCCTCTTTGGCATCCTAGGTCTAATGCCGTAGATTAGCAATGGCCTGTAACAGTTATATTTTTCTTTTCTTTCCATTTAATTGGCATCTTTTATGGGCATAAGCATTTTTGTGTTGGAACTAATCCACTTTTGGCTACCTGAATTTCCTAATTTGCAGTAGTAAGAAAAGAAGAAGGAATGAGAGAGAATGCGTAAGAAGCAGATACTTAGTCATCAGAAGGTGTTCCCTCTGGGAACTGAATAGTCATTATGTCCATGCATAATGAAGTTGAAGTCATGACATCCAAGACTCTCAAGGCATGAAGTAGAAGGAGGAGAGAGGAGGAGTGAGAAGCAACAATTACAAGCACTTATTTGAGTCAGATGTTAGTAACATTTACAAATGCTTATCTGAGTCAGACACTTTGCCAATTATTTTGCACGAGTGTTATATCTCCATTAAATTCTCTCACGCTGCAAGTTGGTGAGTTCCCAAAAGTAAAGTCTCTCAAAACAAAAAGTGCTTCTTTTTGCTGAACGAGATACCATCACCCAAACGGAAGGCTAGCTCAGCTTGGCATTTTGTACCAATTTTGGACCACTTGGAAAATCTTCACTGACCTTTCTGGACCTCCATGTAACAATTAAGAGTCACTGCCCTTACGAGCTTAAAGGTTATAGTAATTAACTGCATAGCAGATAGGGTGTCTTTATATAGTTGAATAGCAGATACAGTCTGATTTATGGATGAAGAAATAACGATAAAATTGCGCTATTACCCATACCTGGCATCACACTTCTAAGACAACTGTTAGTATAATAAAGTGTAATGTTTACAGTACCTAGGGAATGAATGGCAACCATTGCTGACTCAACTGCTTCTTCAACTTTGAAGGACCCTGATGTAACTCACTCAGTGAGGTCGCTGTCAGATCTAAGTTCGTTTCTACCCAGTTGGATATGTTGGAAGATTAAAAGATGAATTTCATAAAATATTATAAGGCGACTTACCACCTATCATGAGAATTAAGACCAAAACAGTTTAACCTTTGCTTAACCACTATGCAGAACAATGAAATTTGATTCAATAAAGATGGGGTATTTAAACATTTAAAGATATTGTTGAAATGGCTGGAAGCTTTGGAATAGATATTCAAGATGGTACTAAATGAAAATTTTTAATAAAATTAAAATCTGAATTCAGTTTTTTACACTGTCATCTAGACTCAGTCAGTTTTCTATTAATTGTGGTTCTTTCTGACATCTCTTGTTTTAAAATAAAGTATCAATCTTAAAATGAAGTATCTTGAGTGTCTGCTATGTTCCTAGCTCTAGACTATCCATTACAAAATAAAGGTGATGAAGAGAAATTCACCAAGTTGAGTTCATCACAAGACCCTCCTGACTGTCTTTACTTCTAGACTTAATAACTGATTTAGTCCATTTTTATCATTACTGTTTCATCAAATGAAATCACCTTTTAGCGATTCATTAATTCATTAAAAACTAATTATTGAGCAGCAAATATGGGTCAGTCACTATGAAGTCTCTCGGGATAAAATGATGAGTGAGATAAACACAGTACCTGCGCTCATGGACTATACATTCAAGCAAGCTCAACATTCACCCGCAATTTAAGATTCTGAATTTCAAAGTATGAGGATCTACATTTCTCCGAGCAGCTGTTCAGCGTCTCTCTATCCTTGGTCTAAACCAAGTGATACTAAAAGCAGACAGGCTATATGGGCTCCTCTTTGGTATATAATGGGATTGAGAGTTGGCAGTCCTGTGGAATGGTGCAGAATTTATACATCCAGCAAATACAATCTCAGCCCTCAAAGAGATTTACCTTCTAGAAGGAAAGATGTGTAAAAAATAGGTAATTAAAATATGATGTGATTTAGCCCAGAACAGTTTTTACTCTCCCTTCCCAACCCACATGGTACAGTCAAGCACAGCATGACACAAGAACTCAGTGAGATTTTACATCTGCTTATGAAACCTTGAGAGTCCTGGTGGCACAGTGGTTAAGAACTCGGCTACTGACCAAAAGGTTGGCATTTCAAATCTACCATCCGCTCCTTGGAAACCCTATGGAGCAGTTCTACTCTGTCCTATAGGGTCACTATGAATCAGAAACAACTTGACAGCAATGAGTTTGGTTTCATTTTACAGAACCTTGGGTCTCCCATGTAGAAGGGGAGAATTCTACTACTAAACCACCAACACCCTCTGTGCAGTCCATGCACTTTATATGCAGCCTCTGTCAGTGGAGGCTTGGGCATTGCTATGATGCTGAACAGGTTTCAGCAGAGCTTCCAGACTAATACAAACTAGGAAAAGTGACCTGGGGATCTACATCCAAAAATAAGCCAGTGAAAACCCTATGGATCACAACAGTCCGATCCACACCTATCATGGGGATGATGCAAGACTAGACCGCGTTTTGTTACATTGTGCATGGGGTAGCTATGAGTCAGGGGTCACCTCGGCAGCTGCCAACAACAACAACATAGAATCTCTTTTAATGATTATAGCCTTGAAGAACACAGTGTCCTATGCAAACTGAATCCATGAGTCCCTTGAATTATTCAAAATATCTATATTCTATCTTTGTATTAATCTTTATAGGCAAAGCCTTACGGCCATTCTGACACACATTCCGGTCTTCAGAAAACCTGCAGATGACACCTGGTGAGTACATTCTTTGGTAGACTGGGCTCACCTGCTCACATGTTGGCCTCTCAAGCCAAAAACAGGAACCCTGATACTCCCAACAGTGCCTCTTGAATCCTTTCTTGTCATTTGGTTACCTGATTGGAAGAAAGTCATTTGGCTTATGCTATCTTCAACTAAACATGAAGGCTTTAGACCAGAAGAGATATACAATTCTGCAGTTATTTATTCATATCATTTCCACACTTTGACTGAAGATATGTTTGAAAACATTGCTGGGGACAAGTTGCTTATTTCCATCCTTCTCCTGTACTTTCAGTACAAATAAACAACTAATACAGCTTCATATAAGTGGTTCTTGAAATTTGCAAAAACACTCTAACAGGAGGCCTCTCAGCTCACTTTAGCCCTGAGGCAACAGATAGAGTTGAGCCACTCTGTTTCCAGTGTTTGGGAAGAGTCATTTCCAGCTCTGGAGGCTAATGTGAGGATTAAGGACGATGCAGATACAAAACACCTGGAAAAGCGTCACTAAGAGTAAATACGAAAAAAGTCTTCTTTTATTCCATTTTTCTTGCATCTTCCCTCCATCCTTCTAGATGTCCCTTCTAGTCTTCTACGCATAAATGCCTTATTTTTAAAAATTAAGTTATGAAGGAAAATTTTATATATCAGATTTGATTTTCTCACCATTATATTTTATTAAAGTATAAATTCATTTTATGGGGAAAAGAGAATTTATCTTGAATTTTTATAAACGAACTTCGAGAAATACTGTACTTCCTCACATTAATTTTAAAGTTTCATTTTCTTTGGAGAAATAAACACATAAGATTTATTAGCAGACAAAATATTCTTATGAAATAATGAATGAGATTGGATTTTATTTTGGAAAGTCCCAAGTAGAAATAAAAAATGAAGACAAGCATTTACTGGGTTTTTATTTTGTGCCAGGTATTATACTATGTTGTAAAAATATTATTTTATTTAATTCATGCAATAATGCTGTGAGGAAAGTATTGACCTATCTATAGCATTTGACTAGCAACTCACTTTCTCATCCTCAACTTACTTTCTTCACTTGGCTTCCAGGATACTCTACTTTTCTGACTTCCTTCTCTCTCTGATCACTCCGTTGCTGGTTCCTCCTAGACTTCTAAACGTTGGTAGACCTCAAGACTTAGAACGTGTACCTCTTCCCTTTTCTACCTATACCCGCTTCTGTGGCTTTAAATATCATTAATACTTACAACCCGGCACATTTGTATGTCCATCCCGGTCACTTCTGCTGACTCCAGACTTGAATATCCAACTGCCTCCTTGACAACTTACATGGGCAGAAAAAGGAATCTCAAATTTAACTTCTCCAAAATCAGATATCCTCCTCCCCAAGATGTTCCTATTTCAGTAAAGGACAGCTCTGTCTTTCCAGATGATCAGGCTGAAAGCCTTGGAGACATCCTTGACCCTTCTGTGGTCCCCATGCCCCACAGATTTCCATTAAATCTGTTTCAGCCAGACTAATTTCTTTCTTTTCTTTTTTTCGTTGACCGCACTAGGCAGGTCCCTGCCCCAAAACTTTTGCACTAGCTGTTCCCTCTGCTGGAACAGTCTTGTCTCAGATATCTACCTGGCTGCCTTCCTCCCTCTCCTTTGAATTTTTGATTCTGAGTCAACTTCTCAATAAAGAATTCTTTGACCGTCTTTTTTCAATTTTAATGCTTCACTAGCTTCCCATCTCTACCCCCAACAAACACTCCCTCTCATCTTTCTGGCTTTTTCCCCCCTCTTTGACACTTATAATCATCTGACATGCTATAGATTTCACTTTCTCATTTGTTTATGACCTGTCTATCCACGCACCCCTCCTCCTATATGTGTACTAGAATATAAATTCAACAGGAGTGAAGATTTTTATCTGTTGTTCACTGCTGTACCCAGCAACCAGAACAGTGTCTGGCACTCTGTAGTACTCAATACATCCATATTAAATGAATCTCCATTTCACAGTTGAAGCAACTGAGGGTGAAAGAGATACTTGGCCTAGATCACACAGGGTACACATGGCACAGCTTGGGTGAAACCCAGTTCTATATGCCTCTTAACACTTCCCAGCCTTGAGCTATCAACATCACTTTGTTTTTGATATTTATTTTATCTAGTCAGTTGACTTGGCACAAAGAGACTCCAGACTTGACTATCCAACTGCCAACTTGACTTCTCACTCAGGAAGCAATAGGAATCTCAGACTTCATTTGTCCAATATCAAATGTGTTCATTTTCACTGGAAGACTACCAGTTCTGAGAATTAGGTGCTGCCAGTGGCCCTCTTCTTGGAAATGTTAGTATCTCTGCTGCAGGAAAGGGAAAGAGCAGGACCAGAGCTCCTTCCTCACAGGCCCAAATTATTTGGTGTTTCCCTTGCCTTCTCTCTATTAAGCTCAGGACTGTGCATGCCACATGCCTTACTTTTCCAAGAAGTTATTTCTACACATACATAATACTTTGAGGAAATAGTAGGTATAGACAAATTAAATTCCAGAAAGGCAAGATCTATGAACCATAGAGTATGTTAGGTTAGTGGTTTTATCGGTGTTTGGAAGAAATATAGGACTATTTCCATTTTGTTTTATGATAAGTTAAGATTTTATAGAATAAAAAACAAAATCATGAATGTGAAAGTTGGAGAACGATAAAAGCCTAAAATGCATTTGTTGTATAATTAGTAATTCTTTAAAGTGGTTAAACACATATTTAAAACCAAACCAGTTGCCATGGAGTCATTTCTGACTCATGGCGACCCCAGTGTGTCAGAGTAGAGAGGTGCCCCATAGGATTTTCAATGGCTGGTTTTTTAGAAGTAGATCACCAGGCCTTTCTTCCAAGGCACATCTGGGTGGACTCGAACCTCTGATCTTTCAGTTAGCAGCCAAGCAAATTAACCATTTGCACCACCCAGTGACTCCTAGACACATATTTAGGTCACACTAGTTAGTTAATAACTCAGAGAGACAGAATAGAATTGTAGTTAAGGTCATGGCTTTGGGAGGCAAGAAGCCTGGCATTTGAGACCCCATTCTACTACTTACTAATATGTGATCTTGGGCAAGTTATTTTACCTTGCTGCACTCAGTTGCATATCCATAAAATTGAGATACAAAGGGTACTTACTTGATAGGGTTGTTGTGTGGATTTAGTGTGTTACCGCAGGTGAAGTGCTGTGAAAGTGTTGTCATTATTATTATGGGTCTTAATCTCTGTATGTACAATGTGACAGGAAACCTGTTCCATTGATGTAATGAAAGAGCTGACTTACAGGACAGAACTTCAAAACACAGGCTGTAGAGTTAGATATTACTGACTCACTTCCAGATTTACCATCCATTTGGACTTGAGCAGCTCCTCATCCGTTCCACTTCTCCTGTCTCAGTCTAAAAAATGGTACCAACAGTATCTACCTCATGATAAAGATTTACATTAATGCATAGAAACTTGCACAGAATTAGTACTGAATAATTGGGAGTTCACTACCAGATGAAAATTTTAAAGTTTTGTTCAAAGAATTATCTGACATAGGTAGTCTTACATACTATCTCCCCTCTCCCCAAAAAAGAAAGACATTTTACTGATAAAGCTTTAAATTTTTCATTTTTTACAACTCTATTTTGTCCCCCTCGGCCAAGAGAAGCTAATTGCCTAAGGCACCTATCACAGCTAGAATTCAAGAATTCTTTATCATCTGGGCAGGCTTGTTCCAAAAATCCAGCCTGAGAACTCATTTCCCTTTTCATAGTGATGTAAATCCAATTCAGCGTTCTAGGAAGAAAACAATGTTTTTACATTTGTCACCAGCGTCTTAGTTACTTGCTTGAACAGGAGAACGCATATTTGAAGTAACTTAAGCAATGGTGATTCTGGAAATCAGAAAGACAAAAGCTTTGTCAGAGTGGCCCTGATCCTTGGAAATCTTGCCTAATCTGTTTTTTTCATTGTAAGCTTTATGTATACATTCTTGTGTTGCTGTCTTGGAGTCAGGAGGAAAGGCAGTACAGAATTGCCCAGCAGTTGAGCCAACCCTCCCTGGGCTTTAACTTCACCTCTGCTACTTACAAACAGTGTGACCTCGGGCAGACTGCTATGCTTCTGTGTCTCCTTTTCCTCATCCATAAAATGGGAAGTCGTAGTACTGCAGGCTCAGAGGGGTGCTAAAAAATTGCAATAAATATAAAGCTCTTAGCCAGTGTTTGGCACATAATATATATCAGTATGTGGTAGTTATTATTATGAAAGCTGTAGTAGTTCCATTTAATATTTTTAAATGAATAATCCATCAATTTTGCTAAACTTTAAATAAAGGTCACGCTGCAAACTAAATCCTTAATCCTCCACTACAGTTTTCTATTGTAGTCTCCCATTTTCAAAAATGATCACAGTAAACGTCTTACCAGGAGAAGAGTTAACAAGATTAGTGATCCTTATATGTATTTGTATAGTTTCAAAAAGTCTCCCCTGACCAAAAAGTTCTATTATTACTTTGCTCAGGGAAATTGCATTTTAATAGAAAACTTAGCTAGAAGATTCTCTGATGGTAGTATCTACCATGTAGGGGCAGCCACCTGGCCCAGCTGAAAGATCACATGTATAAAACCATATGGTTCAGAATTATAACCCCAGCCCCTCTGCTCATTGGTTGTGACAAATCTCTGAGTCCTAGTTACAATATTTCATCTATAAAATTGGACTAATGATCCCTCCTTAGAAGATTGATGTAAAAATGAAATAAATAGAACTATATAAAAAGCCAGCATCTTGTCTTGCTCAAAGCAGAGTCTCAATATGAGTTTGAATTTTCACCGTCTTTGCAAACTATAGTCTGAAAATTTAATAATGTAGACTTCAATATGCATATTTATAATCACTCATATCACTGAAATACTTTAGAGTTTAAGAATCGCTTACATTTAGATAATTGGAAATAGAGGTCTAAGAACTTAATTGTGTTATGCAAAACTGGGAAGCCGCAGTGCTGTGACCTTGGACCCAGTTCTCCTGATCCTGGTCCAACAGATAGCCCACTCTCTACTCCCCACAGAACTCCTCATGCAGCTTTCAGAGTGTTACAACTCCAAGGAGCAAGTGTCCTAGGCCTATGAATTATTCCTTCAGTTTAGAACATTGTCTTAGGCTGGGTTTTCTAGAGAAGTAAAACCAGAAAAGTGTATAAATATATACAGAGAGAGATTTATATCAAGGAAATGGCTCACATAGTTGTAGGGACTGGAACATTCCAAGTCCGTGGATCAGGATAGAGGCTTCTCCTGATTCAGATAGCCGCAGGGGCTGGTAAACTCAAGATCAGCAGGTCAGAGAGTAGGGCTCTTGCTCACAGACTGTGAAGATCAACGAATCCCAAGATTGGCACGCAAGACCGCAGGTAAGCTGCTAGCTCAAGTCCCAAGAACCAGAGGTCAGATGAACATGAGCCAGCTGCACGGGCAAAAGTTAGACCATCCACTTATATTCAGATGCAAGCCACACACCCAAGAAAACTCCCTTTCAACTGATTGACTACTCACAGCAAATCCCATCATGGGAGTGATCACATTATATCAAATCTCAATTGGGAAGTGATGACAACATTATACAACTGCCAAAACACTGAGAATCATGGCCCAGCCAAGCTGACACACAATCTCAACCATAAAATGTCAACAGAAGAGCTTAAGGCAAGATTTTAAATTGCAAGAGGAAATCATTTTTGCTCTCCTTTCCTGGTCTTACTTTCTCAGAGGTCCTTCCACCGAGTTCTGGTGACACACATCCTTTACTGTAGGCGTCTTGCTTATCTTAACTGTTATAAAGCATTATGGGATATGACCGCTCATAAAAAAAATGAGTTGCCATAAAATAGATTCCCACTTACAGTAATCCTGCGTGTGTCAGAGTACAGCTGTGCTCCATAGGGCTTTCCATGGCTGATTTTTTCTGGAAGTAGATCACCAGGTCTTTCTTCCAAGGTGCCTCTGGGTGGGCTCAAACCTCTGATTCTTCAGTTAGAGCAGAGCATGTTAACCGTTTACACCACAAAGGGACTCCTGACTCCTCATAGGGTCTACTAAAGTAAATAACCAAGTCTCTGTTAGAATGTAAATTCCATGAGAGCAGGGAATGTTGTCTGTTTTGTTTACAGACGAATCCCAATTGCCTCAGTTGCAAGCGCCTAGGCATATAGTAAGGAGCCCTGGTGGCGTAGTGGTTAAGCATTCAGCTGCTAAGTGAAAAGTCAGATGTTAGAACCCACCAGCCGCTCTGTGGAAGAAAGATGTGGCAATCTGCTTCTGTAAAGATTTACAGCCTTGGAAACCATATGGGGCAGTTCTACTCTGTACTATAGGGTTGCTGTGGGTTGGAATTGACTTGACTGCAAAGGTTTTTTGTTGTTTTTTTTAGGCACATAGCAGGTGCTCAATACAGACTGGTTGAATTAGGGATTTGTACTTGACAAGAATGGGATTTGTAACTTCACATGGAAATCTCAGATAGCCATAATCAGGCCCTTTGTCCGAATTGCTACTAAACACTGGAAGTTTGTTGTCAACCTCATGTTGTCTCCTCATGTGGACTGTAACCTCTTCTAGATCAAAGGCTGGATCATGCCTTTTGTGGAAAAATATCAAGCATGGTCTATATCAAATACATGAAGAACTTCTTTTGAAGAACTAGTTTTTGGGTAAATTATCAAGTTACTTTTATAGGCACAATTCCTGCTTAGGAGAATTTAGACAATTGGGTCCACACCAGAGGGACATAAATAACATTTCCTTTAAAAAGTATAGAATGCCAGTATCCTAATCTATAATTCTTCTTTATTTACATTTCAGACTGTAATTAATGTTTTTCAAAGGAGAATTTTTATACAAAAATATTTAGAGGAAACTCTGACTTAACATAACTTCTTAGCAAAAAATAAAAACAGTAATAAAAAAAAATTGTAAAACAAACTTCCCCATCAGTTTTTTTGTAAATTTCTGCTTTGGCTTTCTGTAGTTGTTCCTCTAATGATTACTTTTCTTGCATGTTGTTTAAGTAGCCCACCCCTAGGATTATTGTGACTACACCTTCCGAATCAGAGAGCAGGAGATCCCTGGCTGTAGGCATGCATTCATAAAGCTGGAATGTTTTAAATTGAGAAAGGCACTGAAGACAGAAGATAGCATGCACACCACTTTGGTAGAACAACATGGAGCCAGCCATTCCCAGTGCAAATTATCTCATTGTATAGTGTCACAACTAAAGTTCAAAATTATAATGCAACTAGTGTTTTTCTTGCCATTTATTCTCCAGTCAAATGTGAGCCCCAGGAAAGCAGGGACTTTGCATGTATGCCCAGCACGTAGGTCTGTGACTAGCACATAGTCAAGGGTAGTAGAGTATGGTTGGGAGTCAATAGCTATTTGCTGATTTCAATGCACTTTATTGTAGCCCTTGTAAAAATGCTAACATATAGACATCATGGTATAATTAACAGTGCCCAAAAGTGGGAATCAGTGACTTGACTATCACCAATAAGCAACTTTGAATGGGTAACCACTCTGAACCTCTCTTTGCTCATCAGAAGATTCAGACAGCTGGGCTAGGTTATTTTTTTAGGACCCTTGCACTTGTAAATGCTACTTTTTGTCACCTTCACCTCCCTCAGGGCCACTCTCACTTCCAGCACAGGGACACCTGCACCTCAGGCCTTGGTCTTTCTATGAAATGAATGCTTCTTGGCACTAGCTTGCAGAAAAATTGGAAGAGCTAGACTCTAAAATAAACTAATGTCCACAGACGAGACCAAAAGAAAACCAGGAAACATTTGGCACAAAGAATTTGTCTTCGAGAAATTTTTTCCATGTTGTGTTTGCATAAATTTGTCACGAGCCTGCCATTTCAAAAGAAGGGAAAAAACAGTATGACCTTGAGTTTGCTGACATCCTGCTGCCCTTTGCAGCCACAGTCAGACTGTGTCATCTTCCATTTCAGTGCTGCTCCTCTTAGTGTACTCAAAGCTGGAAGATTTGAGGCTGCAGATGATCATATTCAAAATTAAATGTGCAATGAATGAGTAGTCCACATTGTGTAACAAAATTTCTTCAGGCTTATATTTCAGTTTGTTGCATCATAAGCCTGACAAGTAGCTATATCCCATGAAGCAGCATTTCCTGAGCCAGTGCAAGGGAAAAAGAAGCCAAAGGTAAAACACAGCAGATACTCTTGGCACAACCATCCAACTCCACATTCTAATTCTAGCATTTAGATTTTTCTGTATTTAATTCAGTGACATTTGCTCCTATTTCATGTGCACCTCAGACATTCAGGAATATATTCCAAGACACATGGTGAGTAGCCATCTGGTGTTCAGTCTTCTCCTGCCCTAACTGTGAAAGTGTCCCATCAAGAAATGACAATTGAGAGGCGGGGCAAGATGGCACTCTAGGCAGAAGCACCACGCCGTCCCTCCACAGCAAAGATCCGAAAAACTAAGCCTAACAGAGAATCAACAATCCTGAAACCCTAGAACACCAAATGAAGAGATAAAGAACTCAGCCAAACACCAAACGGAGTGAGAATACTAAAAGAGAACGGAGAGCGAGGAGAGACTCATGCAGAGATTCCTTACCAGCTAACGCAGCGCGGATCCACCATCTTGGATTCCTATCGGAGACCAGCGTACTGGAGAGCAGCCTCGCAGAGCGTCCAGTGGGAGACAGAACGACCGGTAAATTGCGGTGCACACTTTCCCACCCCCCACCCCTCTCCGCCTTGGCTGGGGCTCCCCTGCTTTCCATGGCCAGGGTCCCTGGGCTGGGGGTCGCCGGTGCTTGGATTCCATGCGCCCGGGCTGGCGGCTTTCTGAGAGCCGTTTGCTTGCTGCTGGCGAAGCTTTTTCTGCCGCCTCCCCCTCCTTTTGCCTGGGTGCCTGGTTCCGAGCGCCGTCTTTGCTCTCTCCTACGGGGCTGTGGGGCTGTGTTCGGGCGTGTGGCTGCTTCCAGGTCTAGGCTGCCACGCTGGTGAGATCCCAGGGCCTTTGTTCGTTTGCCCCTCGGCTTCCCGTGGCCACGGTCTCTTAACCCCGAGACTGCCGGCTGCTTGGAATTCGTGCCCCTAAGTGGGGGCTCTCTAGGTCCCATTTGTTGGCTGTTGGGGTGGCATTTTCTGCTTCTTCTGGTTTCTTGCTTGCCTCTCGCTGCCTCCCCCTCCTTTTGCTTGGGAGCCTGGTTCCAAGTGCCGTCTTTGCTCTATCCAGCTCTCTGGGTCCCATTTGTTGGCACTGACTGCTGGTGTTGCTTTTTTTTTTTTTTTTTAATTTTATTTTTCTTCTTTTTTGATTAGTTTTGTCATCTTTTCCCTCTTTTTCCCTTTTGTCTTTCTTCATTGCTTAATTTCTCGTCTCTCTATCTCTTCCTTCTCTTTCTGATCCCTGAATACCAGGCGATGTATGCCTCTGTACCTTCTGGCCAGGCTGTGCTGTGAAAACTGAGATTGACTCCCCCAGACCTCATAGCTGCATCGGTGGGATCCCTGGGAACTTTGCAGTTCTTTAACTTTTCTGATTTTTATTTGTTCATTCTTTCCTTTTCTTTCTCTTCCCCCTTCCGGTTTCCTCCGTCCCATAGTCTCTCATCTGTACATTCCAACGACAAGCTCCCCTAGCATTCTTTTATGTTTGTATGCTTTTTGCTCCTGCTCCTCTCTCCTCTCTCCCATATCCAGCTTAGTTTCACACATAACCATCTTCCCGCTGCACCCTACCTACCTGCACCGTGCACTTGACATCACACCACCAAGCTGTGCACGCATGCCCTATTGGAACCTGCCCAGCACTGACTACCGACCGTCCGGGTGGCTGCAGTGAGTGCCACAAACAACCCGTCCCAGTGGCTCCTCTTCAGCTAGATCTGCCCAGCTGTACCACAAGGACGAAATAAACAAACAAACAAAAAATACAATCAATAAATGAGAGAAATATCTACTGAATGCCCTGAAAACAGCAAACAATATCAAAACATTTACAAAAACAAGACAAGATGGCTCCAATAGGCGTCCAAATTAAAACACCAGATAACTCTCCTGTGGAAGAAAATGCACCAGAAGTACCTGATAGGGAACTCAAATCACTAATACTCGGAATTTTCCAAGAACTGAGGCAAAAAGCTGACAAACATGAGGAAAAAAATAGACAAATTTATGGAAAATACAGACAAAAAATTGGAAGAATTCAGGAAGATGATGCAGGAACAAAATGCCAAAATAAATTCACAACTCGAAATTATACAAAAACACCAATTAGAAATCCAAAAGATAAACAACAAGATTTCAGAAATGGACGGTGTCATAGAAGGGCTGAGAAGTAGATTTGAAACCATGGAAGACAGGATCAGTGGAACTGAAGACAAACACTTGGATACAACTCTGTTTCAGGAAAACTCAGAAAAAAGAACAAAGAAAAATGAAGAGACCCTGAGAGTTATGTGGGACACAATTAAAAGCAAAAACTTACGAGTGATTGGCATACCAGAACAGAGGGAGAAAACAGAAAACACAGAGAGGATCATTGACGAACTGCTGACAGAAAACTTTCCCAATATCATGAAAAATGAAAAGCTGGCCATCCAAGAAGCTCAACGAACCCCATATAGAAGAGACCCCAAAAGAAAATCACCAAGACATATCATATTCACACTCGCTAAAACTAAAGACAAACAAAGAATCCTGAGAGCAGCTCGTAAAAAACAAGAAGTCACATACAGAGGAGAAACAATAAGACTAAGCTCAGATTATTTGGCAGAAACCATGCAGGCAAGAAGGCAATGGGATGACATATATAAAATCTTGAAAGAAAAAAATTGTCAGCCAAGAATAATATATCCTTTCAAAACTCTCATTCAAATTTGATGGTGAAATTAGGTCATTTCCAGATAAACAGAAACTAAAGGAATATGCAAAAGTCAAACCAAACTTACAAGAATTATTAAAGGGAGTTCTTCGATCTGAGGACAAACAGCTTCAGCCCTCAGGCAGGACCTAGGACCTAGGACGCAGGTCCATATGAACCAGATACCATTCTAGGAACTGAACTACAGAGGACTTTCCAAAAACAAAAGAAATACAACAGGAAATCAGAGAAATCAATCAAAGGATGACAGCAACATCAAAACAATGAAAGAGGGAACAAACGGCATAGGTATAGAACCTTCTAAAGGAGAGGAAGGCAAGGCGATACCAAGTAAGGGTAGACTGCTTCAAAATTATAAAGATAAGGGTAAAATTCATGGTAACCACAAAGAAAGTTAACAAACCAACTCATAAAAATAAAGACGAAAAACATAAAGTCTCAACAAAAACAAAACCTACAAAAACAAAAGAAATGAACACAAAATCCACAAACAAAAGTAACTCAGCACAAGAGAGTAAGAAGAACAAAGAAAACTTCAGCACCACAAAAAAAAGCACTACAAAATGATAGCAACAAACTTCCATCTATCAATAATTATGCTGAATGGAAATGGACTCAATGCACCCATAAAGAGACGGAGAGTGGCAGAATGGATAAGAAAACAGGATCCATCAATTTGCTGTCTACAAGAGACACACCTTAGAAACAAAGATATGAATTTATTAAAAATCAAAGGTTGGAAAAAAATATATCAAGCTAACAACTATCAAAAAAGCAGGAGTGGCAATTCTAATCTCAGATAAAATAGACTTTAAAACAAAATCTACCATAAAAGACAAAGAAGGACACTATATAATGATTAAGGGGATGATCCATCATGAAGACATAACCATAATAAATATCTATGCACCCAATGACAGGGCTCCAAAATACATAAAAAAAACTCTAACAGCACTGAAAAGAGAAATTGACAGTTCCACAATAATAGTAGGAGACTTCAACACACCACTCTCAGTAAAGGACAGAACAACTAAAAAGAAACTCAGCAAAGATACA
Organism: Dugong dugon; assembly: GCA_030035585.1. NCBI lineage: Eukaryota > Metazoa > Chordata > Mammalia > Sirenia > Dugongidae > Dugong > Dugong dugon. The sequence goes on from CM057463.1 coordinate 54,157,355, forward strand.
GAAGACCTAAAGGACACAATCAGCCAACTGGACCTCATAGACATATATAGAACAATCCATCCAACCGCTGCAAAGTACACATTCTTTTCCAATGCACATGGAACGTTCTCCAGAATAGACCACATCTTAGGCCACAGAGCAATCCTCAACAAGATCCAAAATGCTGAGATAATTCACAGTATCTTCTCTGACCACAATGCCATCAAGGTAGAAATCAACACTAGAAAGAGCAAGGAAAAAAAATCAAACACATGGAAACTGAATAATAATCTGCTTACACATCAATGGGTAATAGAAGAAATCAGAGATGGAATTAAAAAATTCCTAGAATCAAATGAAAATGAAAACACATCATACCAAAACCTTTGGGACACAGCAAAGGCAGTCCTCAGAGGACAATTTATAGCAATAGATGCACATATCAAAAAAGAAGAAAGGGACAAAATCAAAACATTAACTACAGAACTCAAACAAATAGAAAGAGAACAGCAAAAAAAGCCTACAACCACCGGAAGAAAGGAGATAGTAAAGATCAGAGCAGAAATAAAAGAAATAGAGAACAGAAAAACAATAGAAAGAATCAACAAAACCAAAAGTTGGTTCTTTGAAAGAATCAACAAAATTGACAAACCACTGGCCAGACTGACAAAAGAAAAACAGCAGAGGGCACAAATAACCCAAATAAGAAATGAAATGGGGACATTACAACAGACCCAACCGAAATAAAAAGGATTATAACAGAATATTATGGAAACCTATATTCCAACAAATTTGAAAACCTAGAGGAAATGGATAAATTTCTAGAAACATACAGCCTACCCAAACTACAACAAAGTGATATTGAAAATCTGAACAGACCCATAACAGGAGAAGAGATTGAAAAGGTAATAAAAAACTCCCAACCAAAAAAAGCCCTGGCCCAGATGGCTTCACTGGAGAATTCTACAAAACATTTACAGAAGAGCTTGTACCAGTTCTACTCAAGCTATTTCAGAGCATAGAAGAGGAAGCAACACTTCCAAATTCATTCTATGAAGCCAGCATAACGCTGATACCAAAACCAGGCAAAGACATCACAAAAAAAGAAAATTACAGACCAATATCTCTCACGAATATAGATGCAAAAATTCTGAACAAAATTCTAGCCAATAGAATTCAGTATCATATCAAAAAAAAATACACCACGACCAAGTGGGATTCATACCAGGTATGCAAGGATGGTTTAACAATCCATCAATGTAATCCACCACATAAATAAAAGGAAAGAAAAAATCACATGATCATCTCAATTGATGCAGAAAAGGCATTTGACAAAGTCCAACACCCATTCCTGATAAAAGCTCTCAATAAAATAGGTATAGAAGGGAAATTTCTCAACATAATAAAGGGCATCTATGCAAAACCAACAGCCAACATCATTCTTAACGGAGAGAGGCTGAAAACATTCCCCTTGAAAACAGGAACAAGACAAGGATGCCCTTTATCACCACTCCTATTTAACATTGTGCTAGAAGTTCTAGCTAGAGCAATAAGGCAAGAGAAAGAAATAAAGGGCATCCAAATTGGTAATGAAGAAGTTAAACTCACCCTGTTTGCAGATGATATGATACTATACATAGAAAACCCTAAAGACTCCACAAGAAATCTACTGGAACTAATAGAAAGATTCAGCAGAGTAGCAGGATACAAGATAAACATTCAAAAATCAGTTGGATTCCTATATACCAGTAAAGAGAACGATGAAAAGGAGATCAGGAAATCAATACCATTTTCAATAGCCCCTAAAAAGATAAAATACTTAGGAATAAATCTGACCAGGAATGTAAAAGACCTATACAAAGAAAACTACAAAACACTGCTGCATGAAACCCAAAGGGATCTACATAAATGGAAAAACATACCATGCTCATGGATAGGCAGACTCAACATTGTGAAAATGGCAATTCTACCTAAAGCAATTTACAAATACAATGCAATCCCAATACAAATACCAACAACATTCTTCAAAGAGATGGAAAAACTAATTATTAACTTTATATGGAAAGGGAAGAAACCCCGAATAAGTAAAGCACTACTGAAGAAGAAGAATAAAGTTGGAGGACTCACACTACCTGACTTGAGAACCTACTATACAGCTACAGTACTCAAAACAGCCTGGTACTGGTACAACGACAGATACATTGACCAATGGAACAGAATTGAGAACCCAGATGTAAATCCATCCACCTACGGACACCTGATCTTCGACAAGGGCCCAAAATACATCAAATGGAGAAAAGACAGTCTTTTTAACAAATGGTGCTGGCAAAACTGGATATCCATTTGTAGAAAAATGAAACAGGACCCATACCTCACACCATATACAAAAACTACTTCAAAATGGATCACAGACCTGAATATAAAGCCTCAAACTATAAAATTCATAGAAGAAAAAATAGGACCAACACTCCAGGCCTTAATACATGGCATTAACAGGATACAAACCATAAACATCAACACAAAAAACCCAACAGATAAACTAGATAACTGGGATCTTCTAAAAATCAAACATCTATGCTCTTCAAAAGACTTCACCAAAAGAGTCAAAAGAGAACCTACAGACTGGGAAAAAATTTTTGGACAGTACAAGTCAGACAAAGGTCTAATCTCCATAATCTAGAAGAAAATCCAACACCTCTACAACAAAAAGACAAACAATCCTATCAAAAAATGGGCAAAGGAAATGAACAGACACTTCACCAAGGAAGACATTCAAATGGCCAACAGACACATGAGGAAATGCTCGCGATCACTAGCCATTAGAGAAATGCAAATTAAAACCACAATGAGATACCATCTCACCCCAGCATTACTGGCACGAATCAAAAATACTGGAAATAACAAATGTTGGAGGGGCTGAGGAGAGATGGGAACTCTTATACACTGCTGGTGGGAATGCAAAATGATACAACCATTTTGGAAAATGATATGGCGTTTCCTCAGAAAGCTAGAAATAGACATACCATTCAATCCAGCAATCCCACTCCTAGGAATATATCCTAGAGAAATAAGAGTCATCACTCGAATAGACATATGCACACCTATGTTCATGGCAGCATTGTTCACAATAGCAAAACGATGGAAACAACCTAGATGCCCATCGACAGATGAATGGATAAACAAACTATGGTACATACACACAATGGAGTACTATGCAACGAGAAAGAACAACAATGAATCTGTGAACCATCTCATAACATGGATGAAACTGGAGGACATTATGCTGAGTGAAATAAGTCAATCACAAAAGGACAAATATTGTATGAGACCTCTATTGTAAAAACCCATGAAAAAATTCACATGCAAAATGTAACAATCCTTGTTGGTTACCAGGGATGGAGGGGGGGGGGAATACTAAATAGGCAATAGATAAGTGGTACCTTGGGTGAGAGGTGAGATAGTACACAGTACAGGGGAAACTAACACAACCTGCACAAGGAAAGGTCATGGAGGCCCTATAGACACATCCAAACCCCCCAAGGGACTGAGTTGTTGGATGGAGGGCTCTGGGGACCATGGTCTCGGGGAACATCTAGCTCAATTGGCATGGCACTACTTATAAAGATAATGCTCTACATTCTACCTTGGTGAGTAGTGTCTGGGGTCTTAAAAGCCTATGAGCGGCCATCTAAGATACTCCACTGGTCTCATCCCTTCAGGAGCAAGGGAGAATGAAGAGAACAGGATACAACGAAAAGATTAGTCCAAAGGACTAATTGTCCACAGCTACCAAGGCCTCCACCGGACTGAGTCCAGTACAGCTAGATGGTGCCTGGCTACCACCACTGACTGCTCTGACCAGGATCACAACAGAGGGTTCTGGACAGAGCTGGAGAAGGATGTAGAGCAAAATTTTAACTCCCCCACCCCAAAAAAAAAAAAAAAAAAAAAAAAGACCAGATTTACTGGCCTAAAGAATACTGGAGAAACCCCAAGAGTGTGGCCCCCAGACACCCTTTCAGCTCAGAGGTGAAGTTACCTTCGAGGTTCGATGTTAAACCTGGGAGTGGACAGCCCAGTAAAACTAAATGGGACTAACGAGGTACAGGAGTCCGGTGACAAAGGCCAGAAGGCAGAGGGGGAGTAGGAAACTGATGATAAGGAACACAAATTGAGTAAGGACACTGTCGATGTGTTGTGAGATTGTTGACCACTGTTATAGGGCAACATTTGTAGTAACTATTAAATGGGAGGCTGTTTTGTCCTGTAAGCCTTCATCTTGGGCGAGAATGGCAGCACAATTGGAAGAGCATAGTCAATATCACTTAAATGTGTAAGTAAAAAGTTTTGAAATGGTTTAAAAAAAAAAAAAAAAACAAATGAGACTAATGAGGTACAGTAGTCCAGTGACAAGGGCCAGAAGACAGAAGGGGACAAGGAAGTCCCCTGGTGATAGGGAACACAAGGTGGAGTAAGGATATTCTTGATGTGTTGTGAGATTGTTAACCATTGTCATAGGGCAACATGTGTAGTAACTGTTAAATGAGAAACTATTTTGTTCTGTAAGCCTTCATCTTAAGTGAGAATAACAGCACAGTTGGAAGAGCGTTGTCAATGTCACTGAACTGTGTATGTAGAAATTTTTGAAACGGTGTATCTTTGGCTATCTGTATTTTCATCAAAAAAAAAAAAAAAGGTTGAGAATTTAGAGGCTTAATATGTTGTGGGGTTGTTAACCAATGTCATAAAACAACATGTGTACTACTGTTTCATGAGAAACTATTTGTTCTGTAAGCCTTCACCTGAAGTACACTAAAATATTAAAAAAAAAAAAAAAGAAATGACAATTACTGTCAGCCTATTGATTCATGAGCAATTTGATGCCTCTTAAGTGATAAGGACAAGTTAAGAAATAAATTTCCTGCTGTAGAAATCCCAACACCTTAGAAATTCTTCAATGACCAAATACAGAACTGTTCTTGGCATTAATAATTTTTTATAAAGAATATTTAAAAATCAGAACAAATGAAGTGTCTTGACACAGGTCTGTGTGGTGAATTTGATTCCTAAACCATCAGAAAGTGGGTCTACCTCACATAGCTCAAGTTTTTTCAAGGATTCATTGAGAAATCAAGAAAGGCAAGATCATGATTCTACATTTATCCTAGTCATGCCCCATTGTTCTATCTTATCCTGAAGTTACTTTAATTAAAATGTTATTCCATTAACATTGAAGAAAAATTATTCAAAAAATTGCATTTGAAGGAAATACATACTTGTATCTTGGGTATGGACGTCCCATCTGAAGGCCTTAACCATTGAAACTGTCCTTTCATCAAAATTTCCTCCCCCAATTTATTATCACTTATGAGCTTCAAGGATCCTTGGCAGCACAGTGTTAAGAACTTGGCTGTTAACAAAAAGGTCAGCAGTTCAAGTCCACTAGCTGCTCCTTGGAAACCCTGTGGGGCAGATCTACTCCATCCTATAGGACCGTTATGAGTCTGCATCAACTCAATGACAATGTGCTCGGTTTGGTTACTGGCTTCAAAGGACTACACTATGAAAGTTGTGAGAAAAATAAATAAATAAGTAGAATTTTTTTTCTGAAATATTAGCTAAAAGATAACAAAATATCAAGTAATAATAATGACTCATTTTTAAAACACAACTCTTCAACTATTTCTTCTAGAATTCCTTTCCAAAACTCCTTCCCCAAGTCTAACACTCCCCGCCCCATCACTGTGGAGAACTGTACATAAAAGGGAGATTACCTTTCTAGCAAGACATCAACCCATGATTTTCCCTGTTCCATTTATCATTCCTGTACACCACCATTGTACAAATTTGGGTCCTTTCTTGTTTCAGTTCATCAGCCATGACTGAACCAGGAAGAACCGGTCCAAAGCCCTGCTTTACTCAAATGCCTACTGATTCTCTTCCTTTTAACCTTACCATCAGCCCTTCCTCTTCATCTATCTCCCTGATGAATCACATACAAGCGAGGGAAGACAGAGTTGCTGGAGAGATGTGGTGCCTGCGGGATAATCAGATCTTTCATAAGGCTCAGACAAGCAATGCTGCAGGCATCTCATGTGTCATTATACTAAAAGGATGTCTATTTCCCTTTGACATTTCAGCTTGTATAAACTCAATCCCAGAGGAAAAAGAAAGAATTTTAAAAACTCATCCTGCTCCTGATGAGTTTTGCTTCAGGCATGTTGACTGTGAGGTGCCTAGGGGCATCCAAGAGAGAAGACTGTATACCAGCACTAGTACCAGTTACTGTGGAGTCAGTTTTGACTCATGGCAATTAAAATACGGGCCTCAAAGCTCAGGAGGAAAGTGGGTAGTTCAACTCTCTATGGCTTCATAATAAAAGAAAATCAGAATCTACACCTCTCTGTCTGGACCACCAGGTTTCTGAGTCCCTTGCTCAAAGCCAGACAACTTAGGAAGGCTTCTGCAGGTATTTCAGGGTTAATGACTAGAAAGCAATGAAATAAAACCCTCTCTAACACTTATTCACAGAGTTCTGTGACCCTGACCCTTGATAGACCCTCCACAGAGCTCTCCCCTGCAGTTACTTCTCTTTTTGTAAGTTCTTTCTTTATTCCCTCTATTTGTGAAAATTATGAGACATGTCACATTCCAAGAAGAATGAAAATAACAAGTGTCTACAGTTTAAAATAATGTTATAAAGTTAGCATATGTATATATACCTTCCAGATTAAGAAATAATACATTACCAGCACCTTCCAAAACCCCTTTCTAATCACAACCCTTCCCTTCTGTCCCTTAACCCGGTAATTACTTCTTGACTTTTTTAAACAATCATTTTCCTATAACCATTTCCTTGCCTCTGTTTATACTTTACCACCTATGAATGCATTCCTGAACAATATAGTTCATTACTTCATGTCTCTGTGCCTTAGTTTTAATTTACCTGGAATTGACTCTTGGGTATGGTGTGAGTTAGGACTCTGTCATAGGTGAGCTTCCCTGGGAAGTAGTCTCTGAGATGGTGATTTCTATACATGTGGTTTCTTAGAGAATATTTTCTGGTTCAATACCTGGAAGGAGGTGAGGAAAGGAAAATTGCACAGAGAGAGAAACTGAATGGTGATACAGATACAACGGAGACCTCAGAGGATCCTGCAAGGAGCTCTGGGATTGAGATGGCCCTTCAGAGATGTCTTATATTGGTGGAAAGGGGACAGGCCTTTGTTTGTCTATATCAACCAGTTGTTTAATGTGGGCTACCCCAAAGGAGAAGGCAAAGCTTTGAGTAAGGCAGTTCCCTTAGGCCAACAGCAATTTCTGAGGAGGAACTGTGAGCTGTCAGGTAAAATACTCAGAGCAATTAGGGGAATTAGTGCTATTATGGTATTAGTATGCCCTAGTATCCAATACAGGGTTCAATTTAATTTTTTTTTCCCATACGGATACCCAATTGTCCCAGTACCTTTCTCCACTGATATGCAATGCTACCTCTCTCATACTTAGCGTTCATGCAGTAGCCTATTTCTGAAGGGTTTTTTTTTTTTTTTCTTTTTCGATTCTGTTTCCTTTGTCAATTATCTAAGACAGATTGACATCGACACATGTATAGATAATTGACCAGCGGAACAGGAACACTGGAGAGGACTTGACCTAGCAGATATTAAAAGCTTCTATGATGTTCTTGGCCCTTTGACAATCTCTTTCTCCCTCCCTCTTTCATTTACATGAAATGACTTCACCTGTCTTGTTACTGACATGCATAGTTTATCACTCATCCTTTAGATTAAGCTGGATGTCAGAAGATTTCCTTGGCCTCAGATCCTTCTTTCTCTGAGATGCTTAAGGGATGCCTCATAAGCTATATAGGTCCAAGTCCTGACTCAAATCCTATAGCTATGTAACCTTGGACTAGCTATTTAACCTCTATGTGTTTCAGTTTCCTCATGACTTTCTGTGAGAATTAAATTTAAATTATTTACTATGCTGCCATTTAGCTCTTATAACTGAAATTATTTTTATTTTCCGTTCTAGATGAGAAGCTTCTTCAGTGCAGGGATCATGTACCATTCATACAGTATCCCCATCTCCTAGAACATAGTTTCAACACATGGATACAACAGAAATTCAAGAAAATAAGTTTCATAACCTAGAACCCATGTAGCACATTGGCTCACCAGAAAGAATGATCAAAGACATTCATAGATTAGTCACATATTCCTCAAAATAAAGCCCCAACACTGGAGAATTTAGTTTAAAATCATAGAACTCATCACCATCACTACCCCACATAGAATCCCAGATTTCCCTGTTGACTGGAGAAAGCTAATAAATTGAAAGGGGGGGGGGGGCAGGGAAGACTAAGAAAGATGAGAAGAAGAAGGAAGAGAAACAAGAAGAGTAGAGAGAAGGAGACAAAGAGGAGAAGGAAGGGAAAGGAGAAAAGGAGGAAGAAGAAGGGAAAGAGAGGAAATGAGGGAGGAGGAAGAAGAGGAGGAGGAGGGAGAAGGAGAGGGAGGTACAAGAAGAAAACAAAAATATTGCCATAGAGATATATATCCTTCCACATAAAACCTCTTAAGTTGCTAAACAGAATATCATTTAATATTCAGTTTGAACTCTTTGGACTACTTTTCTAAATACCTGAGCTACCTTTAGGAGAAACAATAAGTCCTGAATCGAGTTTAATTGTCTAGCGGATATATTATCTTGGACAATGAATGACTATACCAAAGATAAAAAATCCTGCTTTACACTTGAGGCTCAGGATGTAAGTTTTTGACAGCTTTAAAATAGCTACTAGATTCCTGCTTCCAGGATTTGAGCATTCAGAAATGTTGACGTCCAGTTTTGTTTTGCTTTTCAACATGTCTGGATTTGTTTTGCTTTTGAATTTTCATTTTAACACACAGGTAGTTCAAACATTGGACTGTCTGTTTCAATAATGGGTAAGTAAAAACCATGTTGACCTTTGGTTATAGTCCATGTAATGATAAATGTTTGATGAATGACTTTATGTTGTTAGTTGCTGTCAAGTAGGCTCTGACGCATAGTGACCTTATGTATAACAGAACAAAATATTACGCTGTCCCGTGTCATCCTCATAATTGTCGGTACGTTTGAGTTCATTGTTGCAGTGTCATGAGGCTTTAATCACCAGATAACAGTGTCATTCTTAATTTAACTCAAAAAGGAACTTTTAAAGAAACAGGACCTTCATCTGCTCCCACCTCCCTTATTGATATCAGATGTTTGGAATGTGATATTGTCATTGACTCTCTTCTATTCTGCCATATTTGTACTGAAGAAGATGTCTTTATCTTGTGTTATGACGTTATCATGTCAAATGATGATAAGAATGCACTCGAAAGAAAACAAATCTGCTAGAATAAAAATGGAACAAAGAAATGGCATTCTTATTTCCAGAAATTTCTTTTACCATGGATGTGAAAATAAGGCAGAACCCTATTCATTGCCTTAGACAGTGTAAAGAAGCCAGAGAGAGAGCTGGCAGGGTTGTCCAAGGCTGGGTCACCGGGCTCAGATATGAGCACAGAGTCAAGGGTCAGCCAATGAAATGTATTCATAAGGTCAAAAAGATTTTTTTCTCTTTGTCATAAGGCGTATGTATGTTTTGAGCAGTAAAAATTACAACGGTTTTCTTTCCCAGAACCACCTTTGTCTTCACTGAAGATACCATTACATTGAAATCATGGCATAACTCAGTGAAGCAGAAATGTGTTTCCTCTTTTTGGGCTTAACCTCTGAGTAGATGTTATTTAGGTGATTTCATAACATGGCTCAAAACCTCAGGAATTTTAGTAGGTCAGTAAAGCAATAGGAAACTAGGGCAATCTGACAGCGATCATAATAAGAACAGGCCGGGGGAGTTTGCTCTTGTTTTCCTTTACACACAAGTGGAAGAGAGCATTATTATCCCTGCCATGTGCAACTGGATGCCACAGTGAATTCTGGAGGCAAAATATTACTGGAAAGATACTGCACCAGCATAGTGAATAAATGAGTGGACTAAGAAACGAGAGCATTCAAACTATGTTTCTTCTACGACTGATTTGTTTGTTTTTCTGGCAGTCCATAGTATATTCAATATTCTTTGCCAACACCACAGTTCAAATGCATCAATTCTTCTGCTGTCTTCCTTTCTCATGTCCAGCTTTTGCATGCATTCGACGCAACTGAAAAAACCATGGCTTGACTCAAATGCAACCGGAATGCTCCTTAGAAGCAAAGGTAGTGAGACTTCATCTTGCTTACTTTGGACATGTTCTCACGAAGACCAGTCCCTAGAAAAGGACATCATATTTGGTGAAGTAGAGGGTCAGCAAAAGTGAGAAAAGCTCTTAATGAGATGGATTAACACAATAGTCTCAACAATGGGAGAATATATCAAAGATCTGGAGATGCCCCAGGACCAGGCAATGTTTCATTCTGTTATACATGAGGTCGCTGTGAGTCTGCAGCAACTAACAACAAAGATGAGAATTTCAGAGCATGCTTATCTATTGCTCTTCCTCAGCATGTCACTAGCAGAAGAGTAAACAGGCTAGGGTCAAGACTCAAATTGGTATGATGTTGACTTTTCCAAATGTGGAGGATCATTTATGGAGTTATTATTTTATATTTTATGCTCTCTACATCCTTTGTATGCTCTTGCTCAGAGGAGATCTAAGTTTATTGGTTGTAAAGCAGAAGTTATCTAAAGATTAGCTTTAAAAAAAAAAAAAGTCTCAATTAATTGAGAATATTATCCTACCAATTCTTGGGGGAGAAGGGAAAGAGAAGAGTGTTTTTGAGGAGAAAGAGGACTGACAAGGTGAGAGAAGGTAGATTAACCAACACTAGGAAAGACATTAAAGTCTGAGTTTCTACTACAAATAAGGACCCTGAACCTCTCCTGTCAGATCCCAAGAGAGATATGGGGACTTTTAAAATGGCTGTACTTCATACTTAGGAAAGTTATACACAAGACCTGGAGTTTCCAACTTGGCGAAGATTTCTGCATTCCAAGCATAGTCTCCTGATCTGTGCTCCAGGCTTGGAGCTTCCTGTGTTCTGCATACAGCTCTGACTTCGGTGGACTATGTGGGCTTGGAAAATGGGTCTTTTAGGGATAACAGGACTAGAGGGACTCTTTCCAAATGTTTTGGTTTGCATATATTTCCTGGGACTCTAGGAGTATCTGGGAGGTGGAGCGGTAGGAACCAGTAAGCCCTTTGCATGCCTGAAATTAAATCTCCTACAACTCTAGTGAAATAAGGAGTAAGAGTCAGATTTAATATGATTTAATTAAAAAAAAAAAAAAAAGTAATGTGAAGCTTCCTGTATACTTAAGTTTCGCGTGTAAGATTCATATTCACTACACATGAATTGAAGATGCAAAAAGGGCCATGGGTTAAAAGCAATAAGTGCTTGGGAGATGGTAGGTAAGAGATGGACCCTTTTATTAGGGCAGATTGGGAACACAGAATTTCAGCTTAAACTGCTAGTTTTGCTATGGGTCCTAATCTTAAAAGCAGCAGATATACAACAGAGCTAACAATCACTTTCTATCTAATAAAACTTTGCCTATTAATCTATCTTTGTTTTTGACTCAAAAAATGCAATAGAGAAAATTTTCTGCATGAAAAAATGGCAAGAAAGGGTTGCACTCCAGAAAAATATGTAAAAACAGAGAACTTCATAAAGTCTGAAGATTTTCAAATTTTAACAAAACACTCATTTGTGTAAAATAATACTGATTTAAACAAAATTTTATCACAAAACAAAGAATGTAGATAGTCATTGGTAATATGTGGAAATGATAATTGACCTGCATGGCCTTGGTGATAGGAACAAGGCCAAGGATCAGACTGTGGAACAGACCATTAATTGCTCATATGCAAGTTCAACACCTTGTTCCGACTGATGATATTGAGCTTCTTCACAGATGTAGTCTATTCGATTCCTGTGTATTCCATCCAGTGATGTCCACATGTATAGTTTCTGTTTTATGTTGTTGAAAACAGATATTTCCAATGAATAGTTCATTGGTCTTCCAGGGCTGGTACAGAGCAAGAGTAGAAATGGCTTTTTATTTGCTCTTCTTTCTCTACAACAGATTGTCCCAATTTGGTTCAGATTTTAAAAGTATTAATAGAATTACTTGTTAACTTACCCTTGTTGCCCCCCAATTTTTCTTTTATAGGGAAATTTTAATCCAAATTGGATTCTCTGAAATCACATCAATGAAATTGTAAACCTAATTCAATTCTCTGAAATCAGTTATTCTCTCGTCATCTTTTTACAGAAGTCTATAATTTAAGGGACTTGACCTTTTATAAAAATAGAGTATACCAGCTGATAAGTATAACCTTTCAAAGAGCCATCACACATGGTCATATTGTTGCCCTGTTGGTTTTAAGTGTTCTGTTTCTTGATTGTTTAGTGAAATCACCCCACAAGCACTCTTATATTTCAGTATCAAATGTAGACAGTATGGTTGTACTGTGAGAATGCCTTTAATTTTCACAAAATAACTCACTACGGTAGACATTAAACGTTGTGAAGAGAGATCTGGAAACTAGCAGCTTTCAAATATTATCATTTAAGTACAACAATGTCCACAAGAGAGAAGTAACTAACTAATCTTCAGATTGTGGATTAAAATTTTATTTTGCTTTTTAAAATGACATTGGTTGAAGTTTTACATCAAGTGAAATCTATTGAAACTAGCAGAAAGATTCAGCAGAGTAGCAGGGTACAAGATAAACATTCAAAAATCAGTTGGATTCCTATACACCAACAAAGAGAACGACAAAAAGGAAATTAGGAAAACAATACCACTTATAATAGCCCCTAAAAAAATAAAATACTTAGGAATAAATATAACCAGGGATGTAAAAGACATATACAAATAAAACCCTACTGCAAGAAACTAAAAGATATCTACATAAATGGAAAAACATACCATGATCATGGATAGGTAGACTCTACATTGTGAAAATGACAATTCTACCCAAAACAATCTACAAATTCAGTGCAATCCTGATCCACATACCAACAACATTCTTTAACCAGATGGAAAAAACAATAATTAACTTTATATGGAAAGGGAAGAGTTCCCGGATAAGTAGAGCATTGTTGAAGAAGAGGACTAATGTAGGAGGACGCACTACCTGACCTTAGAACCTACTATACAGCTACTGTAATTGAAACAGCCTGGTACTGGTACAACAACAGATACGTTGATCAGTGGAACAGAATCAAGAACCCAGATATTAATCCATCCACCTACGGTCACCTGATCTTCGACAAGGGCCCAAAGTCCATCAAATGGGGAAAAAACAGTCTTTTTAACAAACGGTGCTAGCAAAATTGGATGTTCATCTGCAAAAAAATAAACAGGACCCATACTTCACACCCTACACAAAAACTAATTCAAAATGGATGAAATACCTGAATATAAAACCAAAAACTATAAAGACCATAGAAGAAAAAGTAGGATCAATGCTAGAGACCCTAATACATGGCATTAACAGGATACAAACCATAACTAACAACATACAAACTCCAGAAGATAAGCTAGATAACCGGGCTCTTCTAAAAATTAAACACTTACACTCATCAAAAGACTTCAACAAAAGAGTAAAAAGAGAACCTACAGACTGGGAAATAATTTTTGGTTATTACAAATCCAACAAATGTCTAATCTCTAAAATCTGCAGGAAAATCCAACACCTCTACAACAAAAAGACAAACAATCCAATTTAAAAATGGGCAAAGGAAATGAACAGACGCTTCACCAAAGAAGACATTCAAGTGGCTAACAGACATATGAGGAAATTCTCGCGGTCACTAGCCATTAAAGAAATACAAATCAAAACCACAATGAGCTATCATCTCACCCCAGCATTACTGGCATGAATCAAAAAAACAGAAAATAACAAATGTTGGAGAGGCTGTGGGGAGATTGGAACTCTTAGGCACTGCTGGTGGGAATGTAAAATGGTGCAACCATTTTGGAAAATGATATGGTGCTTCCTTAAAGCTAGAAATAGAAATGCCATATGATCCAGCAATCCCACTCTTAGGAATATATCCTAGAGCAATAAGAGTCGTCACGGGAATAAACATATGCACACCCAAGTTCATGGCAGCATTGTTCACAATAGCAAAAAGATGGAAACAACCTAGATGCCCATCAACAGATGAATGGATAAACAAACTATGGTACATGCACACAATGGAGCATTATGCAACGATAAAGAACAATGATGAAGCTGTGAAGCATCTCATAACATGGATGAAACTGGAGGACTTTATGCTGAGTAAAATAAGTCAATCACAAAAGGACAAATACTGTATGAGACCACTACTATAAAAACTCATGAGAAGGTTTACACACAAAGAAACAATCTTTGATGGTTATGAGGGAGGGGAGGGGTAGGGGTGGAAAAACACTAAATATACAGTAGATAAATGGTAACTTTGGTGAAGGGTACGACAGTACACATTACTGGAGAAGCCAGAACAGCTTGCTCAGGGTAAGGTCATGGAAGCTCCATGGACGAATCCGAACTCCCTTAGGGACTGGATTACTGGGTTGAGCGCCGTAGGGACCATGATTTCAGGAAATATCTAGCTCTACTGGCATAACACATTTTATAAAGAAAAAGTTCTGGGCCTGCCGCTTGTCCTGTCTGCGGCAGCCGCACGCAGCCCGGGGTCAGCCAGCAGGAACCAAGCAACAACAGCCCTTGGAGAAAGACTAAGTTTTTCTTGACTTCTGCAGTGACAGAAACCTTAAAAGAAAGCTGGTACTTCTGACCCTAGCTGCCATCATCCTACCACCAAGCCCATGACAGCCCAGGCTGGACATTAGTTGCTCCCTGTGTACTCTTCTGTGATCATCCCAATCAGCACCTGTTTTCTTTTCAAATTTCACAAACCCAGTCCTCAGATCTTCATATTCTGGTTCTCAGCCACCCTTGAAGGATAGTGATTTGTCACCACCGCAACAGCAGAGCCTACCATCTGCAGCAGATCTCCAGTCAGCCCCTGACATCGCCCCCTCCATTGTCTCCCTTTGTGGCCTCCTAAAGGCCCATCTCGTTGGCCTGGGTTCAACTGGTGGTATGGAGGGATGCTGCCTAGCACTGACCTGGGAGTGTGAGTGACCCACTGACCCAATGGACATGAAAGTCCAGTTCTGGAATGATGATGATTCGGAAGGAGATAATGAATCAGAGGAATTTCTCTATGGAGTTCAGGGGAGCTGTGCAGTCGACCTGTATTGACACCCACAACTTGATGCAACTATTGAAGCCGTGAAGGAGATCTACAGTGAGAACTCTGTATCCATCAGAGAATATGGAACTATAGATGACGTGGACACTGACCTCCACATCAACATCAGCTTCCTCGATGAGAAAGTCTCTACAGCCTGGAATGTCCTCCGGACAGAACCTATTGTATTAAGGCTGCGGTTCTCTCTCTCCCAGTACTTTGATGGACCAGAACCATCAGTTGAGGTTTTCTAGCCATCGAATAAGGAAGGGTTTGGGCTGGGTCTTCAGCTGAAAAAGACCCTGGGCGTGTTCACATCCCAACAATGGAAACATCTCAGCAACAATTTCTTGAAGACCCAGCAGGAGAAGAGGCACAGGTGGTTCAAGGCAAGTGGTACCATCAAGAACTTCCTAGCTGGTCTAAGCATCTTCTCACCCATCCCCAAGTCTCCCAGTTTTCCTATCATACAGGACTGCATGCTGAAAGGCAAACTGGGTGTACCAGAGCTTCAAGTTGGGCGCCTCGTGAACCATTCCATCTCCTGCACCATGAAGAACCCCAAAGTGGGGGTGTTTGGCTACCCTCCCAGCCCCCAGGTCAGTGGTCACTGCAAGAACATTCCCACTCTGGAGTATGGATTCCTTGTTCAGATCATGAAGAATGCAAAGCAGAGGATTCCGACCTTGAATGAGTACTGTGTGGTGTGTGATGAGCAGCATGTCTTCCAGAATGGCTACATGCTCAAGCCAGCTGTCTGTACTCGTGAACTATGTGCCTTCTCCTTCTACACCCTGGGGGTCATGTGCCATGTGCAGGGCAGCTTTGGAGTCCCCTAGGAAGAGCATCATCTTTGAGCCTTATCCCTCTGTGGTGGACCCCACTGATCCCAAGATTCTGGCCTTTAACCCTAAGAAGAAGAATTATAAGCAACTTCAGAAAGCTCTGGATAGTGTGATGTCCATCAGGGAGATGACCCAGGGCTCATATTTGGAAATCAAGAAGCAGATGGACAAGCTGGATCCCCTGGCCCATCCTCTTCTGCAGTGGATCATCTCTAGCAACAGGTCACACATTGTCAAACTACCTCTCAGCAGGCAGCTGAAGTTCATGCACACTTCACACCAGTTCCTCCTGCTGAGCAGCCCTCCTGCCAAGGAGGCTCAGTTCCGGACCGCCAAGAAGCTCTACGGCAGCACCTTTGCCTTCCAGTGAGAGGGGTGGAGATGGGGCAGGGGGCAGCAGATAATGTAGGGGACTAGGAGGGCAAGTGCCCTTGAAGTATATGAGTTTGTATTACCTATGTCTATCAACCAATCAGCAAATATTCATTAGCTATAATTGTGGTAGGTGCTGTAGAGAATAAAATTATATATGAGATGGTTTTTACTCTCAGACCATTTATGATGTAGTTGAGGAGAGATGACATTTACATTAAAAAGATGTGGTTGAAGGAAATGATTGGAAAGGGACAGATTCAAAAACTAGTTTAATGAAAAAACAGTCATTTATGCCTACTTGTTGGATGGGACAGAGAGGAAAAAAGGTCTTAAAGGTAACTTGGAGTGGTGATACACTTTTCTTAAAATAGGAAGTGAACATAAGACTAGAAGCCGTAGTGGGATCAATAATAAGTTTGTCAAGTTGGAGATTGATTTGTTGAATTTGAAATATCAGAACAGCCAAATGAGAATACTGAACAAGCAGTTGAGGATTAAGGATGAGACTAGCTGAAGTACAGAAGAGAGAATGAGACTACCCATGGGGGTGTAGGAGTTAACCACACATATCTTCCATATGCATGTCCATTGCTAGGTGTATCTGTGCCCATTTTAATATCCTGTGTAGGTGAGAGAGGGTGGGAATGGCAGTCTTGGAAGCTGCTCCTGGGAACCTCATACTGTAAGGAGACATGTATTCTACCCTGCCTTACAGTGGGTCCCACGTTGAGAACTGGCATTTGATCCCACGCAAGGGGCTAGTCAATGCATCCTACACCAAACTGCAGGAATGGGAAAAGGACAGCACAGGATGCCCTCCAAGGATGAGCTGGTCCAGAGATACAACAGGATGAATACCATCCCCCAGACCTGATCCATTCAGTCAAGGTTCCTGAGGAGTTGGAATCTAAACTGTATAGCACTTTGTGAAGTGATTACATCCAAGGACCTCCAGAAGCATGGGAACATCTGGGTCTGCCCTGTGTCCAACCATGTCTGCACATGGTTCTTCTTTGTATATGAAGATGGTCAGGTGGGCGATGCCAACATTAATACTCAGGGCCCCAAGATACAGAAGGAAATCATGCGTGTGATCGGAACTCAGGTCTACACAAACTGAGGGGGCCCCAGCCCTTGTGCCACCCTGTTCCCCCAGGATCCATCTCCCCTTATGGAAGGGCTCAAGAGCAGCAGATGAGGCTGCCCTGAGGAATCGAGGAGCTATTTCTAAGAGGCAGGAAAAGTATAGAAGAGGCGGCCTCATGGTGGAGATTGACCCAGGAACCACTCTACATTTGGATGGCCCAGACCTACTCCCAGGCCCTGATTTTCCCAGTTGACTTCACCCTGTTTGTAAATAAAACAATAAAATGGAAGAAAAAAAAAAAAAAAAGAAAGAAAATGTTCTACATTCTACTTTAGTGAGTAGTGTCTGGGATCTTAAAAACCTGTGAGCGGCCATCTAAGATACTTCACTGGTCTCATCTCTTCAGGAGCAAGGGAAAATGAAGAAAACCAAAGACACAAGGGAAAGATTAGTCCAAAGGACTAATAGACCACAACTATCACAGCCTCTACCAGACTAAGTCCAGTACAACTAGATGGTGCCTGGGTACCACCACTGGCTACTCTGACGGGGATCACAACAGAGGGGCTGGGACAGATCCGGAGAAAAATGTAGAACAAAATTCTATCTCAGAAATAGACAGACCTACTGGCCTGATAGAGACTGGAGAAACTCTGAAAGTATGGCCCCCCTGACACCCTTTTAGCTCAGTAATGAAGTCACTCCAGAGGTTCACCTTTTAGCCAAAGATTAGACAGATCCATAGGACAAAACAAGACTAAAGGGGTAGACCAGCCCAGGGACAAGGACTAGAAGGCAGAAGGGGACAGGAAAGCTGGTAAATGGGAACTCAAGGTTGAGAAGGAGGGTACTGACATGTTATGGGGTTGTTAGCCAATGTCATAAAACAATATATGCACTATTTAATGAGAAGCTAGTTTGTTCTGTAAACCTTCATCTAAAGTACAATAATAAAGAAAAAAAGATAAAGCATCTAAAGTGCTGAACTCAGTACCTGCGTCTAATTAAAGCTCAATAAAGGAGGACTGTTTTTAAGACACTGCAAGTGATTCTGCGGAAACTTGGTTCTACGTGGCCTCAGGCAAGTCACTTCCTCCTTCCAGGAACCTGTTCTCATTCACTGAGAGTTTCTCAATAGCTCCTTGACCTGTTACGGAAAATAATAGCGGCCTTCTCACTAGACGGCAACCGTATACGAAGGTGGCAACTAGTCTCTACCCGACTAACAGGTTCTGATAGAAACAGGGTGGGTATACAATTCCAGAAGATCCTGGTCTCACCAGTATTGAAATCATTTAACGGAAACACAAATTAAAATTCCTGGCATAAAGTAGGTGTTGGTACTAATTAGAAACAGCATTCTTTTTTCATCATTATGTTATTTACCAATATAGGATCCAAGCGGGAAATGCCTTTAAGCGATAGTAAAAAGTAATAGGGAAAATGTAGTGCGCTCTTACTGTACAGCCTCTGGACTAAGCACTTTATATATATTCCCATATTTTATGCTCACAGGAACCTAATGATATAGGTACTATTTTTACACCAATTTTTCAGACAAGGAAACAGATCCTTAGAGAGGTCAAGGAACCAAGTAACCAGCCTGAGGTCACACACCAGGCAAGTGTGGCAGTGATTTCATCTAACCCCAGGTAGTCTCATTCTAGAGCCAGGACTTTGCTGCACTCCCTACCTGAGCCAAACCCACTTCCCTGCTGAAGTCATTCATTCTAAGTGGTCTCCAAGAAGCTGTGTCCATGTGATGTACAGGCAGCTTTTCAATGACCAGTAAGACAACCAAAATGGTGTATTTTAGACCAGGATACACTGCTGTGTTTCACCAACACTTTGCCCATATTGTACCAAATTTTAGCCATCAAAATTCCAACTAGATATTTCATTGGTTAAAAAAAAAAAATTTAACTACGTATTACCTGTTTGTGAGTCTTTCTAATTCTTTAAATAGGGGTTATTCCTCAATACCACAACCTCCATCTTAGGTTAAGCCAGTAATAATCCTAGAATGCAATCCTCCCTAAAATGAAAGGCAGTGATGACATCCCAACATTCTAAAATCATATAAATGTTAAGTGGAGAGATTATGTGATAAAGCAAGCAGATCATGGCACTGAGAGTAATGAAATCAACCTGAGAATTTAACTCTCCTAACACTAAGGGCCTTTTGACTGAATTGGTTGGCTATTTGTTTTGGTATTATGAAGAAATTGCGTTTCAAAATGGATTTTTTTTTTTTTTTAAATTCTGGAAACAATTCTTTTTTTTATTTAACCTGATAGTAGTACTTCTGCATTGAATATATAAAGAAATTAATAGAGAAAGTTTCAGCCCTTGAAATTCTTACATTTTTATTTAAGTATAAAAAAGCATAAGACAAGCTCGTAAGCGTTCAGGGCGGTATTGCCATAGACAAAATGTACCACAAAAATGCAAGATGTTAAAAATAGGAGAAATTATGCAGTAGGAAGACGTGGTTTATGAGAACTCTCTGTTCTTTCTGCGTACTTCTTTTCTGTAAACCTAGAACTGCTCTAAAAAATAAAATCCATTTAAAAATTAAAAAATAAAAGAAATAATGTGGAAGATACTTCATAAAATTTAAAACAAAAATGTTGATACAAAATGGTGACCAGAACCAATTAATTGTACAGAATATTTTGGCCAGTATTATTGCAGCCTAGTAATTTTCTAAGTCGATGCTACTGATGTCTGGGCACATCTAGAACTGCTGAAGTTGGTAGAAGTCTGAATTAAGACGGATGCAAATGATTACCGTCCTGCTTAATTACATAGCGTTCACTGTGTGCCGGGCATTGTTCTTATCTAATCTTCATAAAATTCCTATTGCTACATAGATGAGGAAGGCGAGGCAATGAGGCAAAAACAGATACAGCAACTTACCTGAGATCACAAAGCTTGCAAGTGGCAGAGCTGGGACTTGAACCCAGAAAGTATGGCTTCAGGTCTTAGATTTTTTTCCACTACGCTCTGACTCAGCATTATTCCCAAAATGTTGGCTTCAAGCCCAAGGAACTCCTAATCATAAGAAGCTCTGGGTAAGGAAGCTCATGCTTTGGGCTTCTATTCAGGGAAGATTTCAAGAGCTACCTAGACTGGAATGACAGGGCCGGGGCGGGGGGTTGGGGGGGGGGGGGCGTGGGGAATAACTGGCCCATCTGTGTTCTTTTGGCTCCTGGAAGCCAAGTCCTGCCAGAGTATCTAGCCCTCATGGAACTGCCTGCTGCTAAGAGAGTGCTAAGTTAGGATGACCACCTGGAAGTGCTGATGGTGTAAATTTTCTTCTAGCCTGTGGTATTCATGTTTCAGAGAGAAGAATCTCTGGCACATGTAGGCCCCCTGAGAATTGCCCTACAGAATGTAAAGTGTTGCATGAGGTGCTGATAGGGACTGAGGGTAGAGAAGTCATAGGTTCCTGCCTTCCAGAAAATCACATTCTAAAGTTCCTTATTGGTCGTTAATTCTTGTTTCCACTTCTCTCAGACCTACCTAAAATATCTTTAAGTATTTCATTTTCAAGAAATTTCTGGTATTACATACACATCGGTTCTGTCTTTTTAAAACTGAAAAATGAGATGACTGTCAAAGTTAGTCAATCAACTCATGAAAAACTGTAAAACAAGTTATGGTGACTCTTGTGTCCTCATGTCTTGCTCTGAGTCAAGCATAGGCATCACTGAGGCTTAGGACGTGACGAGCTGGCCCTCATTACAACTGATATCCCTCAGCTATGGACTCTGGAACTGAAGTGCACCAACAAGATTGAGACTAATAGAGGGCTTTGTGTCAAGAGAACAACCTTATTCCTGTACGTATACACCAAGTAATGCTAATTCATGGGCTGACACTGCCAACATCACTTGGTGCATTCTCAACCAGCTGGAAAGTCATTCCATGGTAACAGCAAATTAAGAGGTATTCACTGAAGCCCAGACAGGAGCATTGTCTTGTAACGTTGCCATGTAACTGGGTGAAACAACATGGTTTGAGTTTTTTTCAATACAACATTTATTGAACATCTATCATGATCCAGGGAATGTGTCAGCTTCTTGAATACAGAGATAAATAAGATACAGCCACCTCAGTGAAGAACTTCTAAAAAAATATTGGTGGGAGTTACAAATGTCCATGACATTTTAATATTGTTGTTGTTAGTTTCTGCCAAGTTGACTCCAACTCATGGTGACCCTGTGTGTTACCGAGCAGAGCTGCCCTATAGAGTTTTCTTGGTATAATCTTAATAGAAGCACATTTTAGTAGAAAGTGTACAAAATTTGTCCTCTTTGCAATCTGAAGGAGACTTAATTTGATGTTAACTTAGATGCTGTCTTATAAATAAACAAATTTGTTCCCTTAGCCTTAGATTTTGAACAGAGAGACAGAGCTCATACAGTTCTCCATTGCTAGGCAAAATGTTTTTTTAACGTTTTAATGGTGTCAAAATAGGGATCCCTCTTGTGACCAGGAACAAAATCTCGTGATGCTAGCTGAAGACGTTATCATGTAAAGAAATAAATCAGTTTGGAGGTAACAAACCTGCAGATGTTCCCCCCATGAGCCAATGTCAGTTATCTATTTTAAAGATTGGAGCAGGGAAAAAGGACGTTTATCAGCGGCACGATAGAGACTAATAGTTGTCAATCCAATAGCCCACCCTGTTTTGCCCTGCTAAGACAATCTGATTTGACCATATTTTCTCCAATGACACTGTAAATTCTGCCCTGAGGGATGAATCATGATTGGCCTAAATCCGTCACGACAATCCCATTCTCTTTTGCCAATGATTGGGTTAGCGGTCAGCATGTGATCTATGTCTGGCCAATGATAGGGCAGTCTATTAGGGAGACTCCTGGGAAGGACTTTCTTCCCTGATGAGATAGAGACAGGCATATGATAGGTTTCTGCTCTCTTTCTACTAATGACATTTTCCTGTGAAGGTGTGATACCTGGAGTTAACCACAACCATCTTATCACCATGAAAAAAGACGAAGTGTGATAAAGTCGGAAGGCCCTTAATGATATGGTCAAGCTGCTGAGCCACTCTTAGAACCAATCATCTCAGGACTTCCAGCTATGTGAGGTCATAATAAACACATGCTCATGCAAATAAGCAAATGTGGGCAGAAAGAAAGTAAAGTATCTTGTCCCAGGCTCACAGGCAGCAAAGGGGAAGTGTTGAGATATCAAGCCCAGATATGCCCAACTCAAAAGTCACTGGCTCTGTCCTCTATCCAGGCTTAACTAAAGAAGTAGAAAAGACAAAGATCAAGTACAAGAAATGGATATTCAATATCCTGGCTATCTCCTTCCCGGGGTGCCCTTGTTCCTTGCTGTAAAGTTGGCTCCGACTCAGGGCAACCCCTTGTACAACAAAATGCTGCCCTGTTTTGTGCCTTCTTTATGATTGTTGGTATAGGGGTGTTTTAGCACACGGCTAGAGTGAATATCCTTAGAGCATATACCAGGCAAGTCCAGATTTGTTCAGGAGTTTCTGCTTCCTATTCCCTAAGTCAAGGTTGCTGTAGAGCAGCCGGTGGCATTCTTCCTGTCAAGTTTGGCCAAATGACCTGAACAAGACAGTTCGGTTTAAAGCTGCTTTAGGGATTCAAATCCAAATGGTAGAAGCATCAACAATTCTTGATATTTTTGTGTCTAAACAAATGCAGCTTTAATAAGCGTTCCTCTTGAGTTTTGGTTATGCATAAATTATCTTCTTTAAAAACTTTCCAGAGCAGTCAAACAAATTTCTGAAGGTGTCCACATTATGTCAAATACTTTAACAACTTCTTTTCACTGATGAATTATGATTCATCTGATACTGAAAACTGATATATACTTTTCTCACAAGTCATAATTGCTATAGAAAGGGTAGAGCAATTTGAAACACTCATCTTGAAAGATGTAACATTTTATTGTCCTGAGTAAAGATGATCATGGCCTCAGGAGAGAATGTAGTTCCTGGGAAAAATAACATGTTTTATAAAAGGTTTTTTTCCCAGAACTGAGGGGAGGAGGTAGAGAGAGAAGAGGAGGAAGTAAGCACCTTAGAATCAGTGAGAGTCTCAGGTGGTGCTTGACTACCTGCTGAACGGTTGGCGGTTTGAACCCACCTAGAGACGCTTTGGAAGACAGGCCTGGTGATCTACGTACTTCCAAAAAGTTGCAGCCTTGAACTCTATGGAGCAGTACTACTGTGCACATGGGGGGTCGCAATGAGTTGGAATTGGCTCAACGGCAACAACAACAACAAACTCAAAGTGTGGCCCAGGAACCAGCAGCATTGGCATCACCTAAGAGGGAGTTAGAAATGCAGACTCTCAGGTCCCACCCCAGATCTACAGGGTCAGAATACGCATATTAACAAGATCGGTATGCACATTACAGTTTGAGAAGCAATGATTTAGAGCAATGGTTCTCTACCTTGGTTGCACTTGAAATCATTTACAGACCTTTAACAAATACTGATGGCTAAGTCCAACCTCCAGAACTTCTGATTTCATTGCTCTGGAGGGCAGTCAGAGCACTGAGGTTTTTTAAAAGTTCTCCAGGGAATTATAACGTTCAAGCAAGACTGAAAACTGCTGGTTTAGTTGGCTGATGTTGGCAGTTTGTTTATTTGTTCCTGTCAGTGACACTAGGAAGTATGTAAATTTCTCAGTTTTAGACCTGAAGCTGTGAGACCCTGTGATAGGACCTTTATGATCAGGTATAGATCTTCAACAATAGGGAATGGAATTCTGAGTGCAAGTGTGCTTTGCATTAGATAATAGATCTTTTCTTACAAATGTGTATGTACAATGCATCTTTATAAATAAGAATATTTTTTGTGCTCTAAATATCTATCCACACCGTGCTAGACAATTATGTCCGTTAAGTCTAATGTTTCACTAACACAAGAAAGGAGGTTTTATTATCCCTTTTGTACAGGTTTAGAAACTGAGACTCAGAGATGTGAAGGCATTCTCCCAGGCCACACATCTGATAAAAAGTGCTGTCAGAATTTGAAGCCAGGTCTTTCTGTCTCCAAGTTTATGCTCTTTCTCCTGCCTCAAATGTTTCCATACAAACACAAATTATACATTTTCACTTCAGTAAATACATCAGATAAATCATTTAGACAAAAACTTATTTGATGCAATCACTCCTAATCTACCTACTTTATAAATTACAAAGTTCATATAGATTTCCCCAAATGAGTACAGTCCAAGCTCCGATTTTAGCCTTCACTACTACAATGACCAGTGGCTGTCGAGTTGTCTCTGACTCATGGCAACTCCAGGTGTGTCGGAATAGAACTGCACTGCATAGTGTTTTCAATGACTGATTTTTTGGAAGTAGATCACCAGGTCTCTGGGTGGACTCAAACCTCCACCTTCTGGTTATCAGCCTAACGGATTAACCTTCTGCACCACCCATGGACTCCTTGGCCTCCACAGGGTAAGTTTTAATACAAACAACTAGGGTTACTTCATCTTCTTTCTCCCCACTCCCCCTCGCCACACCTTACTCCCAAGTCTTTTGCAGAGTGAGTTTTGATTAACATGAAATAAAAGGGTTACCAGTCAAAAGAAAATCACCTGATTATTGCCTTGTGAGTACAGTATACTCCACTTTCCAAATACAAGAGCTAAAGGAAGTAAACGAGGAATAATCAAAACATTACTGTTCTGTATGGGTTTAGCAGGCCTTGTATGGTGATTTTACCAACAGGAGTATATAGACACCCAGTTAGATGCTGCTGTACCCTTTTCTCAACCATTTGAGAATGATAATTCACACTGTGGAGGAAACATCCTATCAGGAACAGGGCTTCTTTTTTGAACATTTATACCACAGTAAATCACAGTACACCACTTCTATGGTACAGACCACCCTCCAGTCTCTGGGTCAAAGAACTGTCTGCCTGAAAGGAATTCCAGTAACTGATACAAATGACCTGAGAATGGGAAGAGAAGCCTCCAGAACACACTGGACAACAGGCAGATGCCAAGCAGATAAAAGTAACGCTTTATAGATTCCATCAAATGGCTACTTCATTTGCAAATATGTTACTTACAAAGTGACATGATCTATGCTGAGTGCTTCACATGCGTTAGTCCATTGAATCTTCATTGCAACTCTACAAGGAAGATTCTACTAATTTCATTTTACAATGACAATGTTGCAGCAGGGAGAGGTTAAGTGACTTACATAAAACCAAGTGGTTAGTAACTGGTGGAACGAAGATTTGAATGGCAGCAGCCTAACTCCAGAGCCTCTATTTTAAACCCAATACTTCCAAATATAAGTAGGATATAATATCACTTCCTATAGGGATGAAGTTAAAGTGGAATGTCATGGACAGGACGGTGCTGCATCTATTTCTTCTGTTCCCCTAACAGAACCCTTGATTTTCCTTTAAGGAAATTCCTTGTCCCTCATCCTTAATAACCATGTAGTAACAATGTAGTAGCCATAATGTTTGAGTAGACTGATCCACCTCAGCTCCAGACAAAAGTCAGTCAGCATATTCTCACACCCCTTGCGACAATGATCAGTTCACCTTGGTACCATCAGAGAGAAGCTTAGAAAATGTCATTTGATAATTGTGAGAAATGACATTTTCTCCCCTGGAAATGGACAAAGAAGCATGTAGCTCCAGTTGCTGCGGACAGTTATCTCTGAGGCCATGAGGTCCCGGCCAGGCTAAGGTTAAAGTCAGAATGAAGAGATAGAGCCAAGACTTTGACCAAAAGATATCTTTCTTTGGTTTTCAGATATATGAGCCAGTTAATCCACATTATTGTTTAAGCCACGTTGAATCAGGTCTTCTGTTACCTGTGACTGAAAGCTCTTTACTGATATATGGATACCAACAGTATATAATTTGATGTAATAATTTCAGAGAGAAGAATTTACTTTCTAACAGCTGAAATTCTAATAAGGACTTCATTGTGAACATCCTCCTGAAGATAAAATATACAGAATTGTCTCCAGATCAAAACAGTAGTCAGATAATTGTTCTACAACTCAGCTAGATGTTGTAACCTAAAATTCACCGTAACAGGTTAATATGAAGAAAGGCATTCACACTGAATTAATTGTATTGCTGTCCATCAACTTTTATAACTATATGAAATAGAATTTATGTAAAACTCAAGGAAGCAAAACTTTTAAACTAAGAACAGAAAATTATGTTGAGAAATAAAAACATGACCATAATGATTGTTTTGCCTCTTGTTCAAAACCATTTCCACCCTGAAGTTACTCAAGAATTCAAAGAATTATATGTACAGCAGCATGGCTCAGTCTCTCCCCTGGTCTTGCTTATAGGAGGTTGCAGAATTTGACTCTCCCATGTTGAATCTGATGCCCTACCACAGGTCTTACCAACACAGACACCTCTCCATCCCATGTCTCATTGATGTACCATTAGTTTTTCTGCTTACACACATATAGTTGGATCAGCTCTGCCCAAGTTCAGAGAAAACCTCAAAGTTTCATGATGTCTATACAAGTCAATGACAAGAAGTGTTCCAGCCAAACACAAAAACATGAACTAGATTACCATCTCCATGAGTAGTTCTAAAACAAAATTGCTTAAAAAGGGATATCTACATATGGAGCCCTGGTGATGCAGTGGTTAAGACCTTGGCTGCTAACCAAAAGGTCGGCAGTTCAAATCCACCAGGCATTCCTTGAAAACCCTATGGGGCCATTCTACTCTGTCCTATAGGGTTGCTATGAGTTGGAATCTACTCAAAGACAATGGGTTTATATATATATATATATATATATATATATATATATATATATATATATATATATATATATATATACTATATAAAAACTAAAAAAACAAACAAACCCTTTGCCATCAAGTTGATTCTGACTCATAGTGACCTTATAAGTCGCCAACACTATAATTTAAAGGCATCAGTTCTTCTTTGGTCTTCCTTATTCATTGTCCATCTTTCACATGCCTGTGAGGTGATTGAAAACACTATGGCTTAGGTCAGGTGCACCTTAGTCATTGAAGTGACACCTTTGCTTTCCAACACTTGAAAGAGGTCTTTTGCAGCAGATTTGCCCAGTGCAATAGGTCGTTTGATTTGAAACTACTAACAGATAAATTAAAGATACTGTCAATGTCCCCCACCAGGAACACATGCTGTTCATAATTGAACAAGCAGTTATTGCTCATGGCAGCAATAGAGACTGAACCCCTCACTGAGAGGGCATTAGAAAGATCGTATTAATAGAATATGCGCTTGTGCTAGTTGACTTTGGAGGGAATTCATGGAAGTGGGGTTTGGTCTGGATTGGGTGCTGTCTGAAAGCAGGGTTAATTCCATGACTGGGTATCCCAATCAATCTTATCTAGAAGGAGGCAAGTCTAGAGTGAGGCTAAAGGCATAATTGATAAGGAAGCATCATTTTTGTGTTTTAAAAACTGTTTATAATTTTGTCTGTGTTCAGACATGGTGGTGTTGTTTTTTTCTTGATCTATCATGGTCACAGAGTGGCTTGTCTGATGTCAGTGTTCAGGGAGATTATATTCAGCAGGAGAACACCCACACCTGGCTGTGAATGTTGAAACCAGCTTTGACGTCAGGGCAGCTGTTCTCTTTCTCAAAGCCATAAGTGTTCTTCAGTATTTAATCATATAAAGCAAATCTTACAAAGAAACAAAGAAAAAGTTCCAAAAAGACTGCAAAGGAGATTTATAAATTATGTTAGTTAGTGGGGAATTGCTTCATCAAGTTACCAGTAACTTCCATTACAGAAAGTTGGTAAAATTACATTATTTCTCATCTTTGTCGTTCAGATTTGGATAAATTTTTTCAGATTTCGTCAGCACAAAGTTTCAAAATTGGCTAAACAAATTCTCTTCACGCAAGAAAAACTGGGCAGAATTTTTAACAGTCCACAAATGACTGAGCTGGAAATGTTTACCAAGTGTGAACTTCACTAAAGCATATATTTTCGTGTGTGCCACAGCAAACCTTCATGACTCTTTTGAAAAGCAATTAGGCAATAGAGGTCAGGGAGGTATAAAAATACATATGTGCTTTGACTTTGTAATACTGATCATGGAACTTTAGCCTATGTAAATATTCTTTAAAAAGAGAAAAATTGCACGCATAAGACATTATCATGAATTATTTATAGTAATGAAAATGTAATAGCATCCAAATGTCAAATAATAGTGGGATCTTTAAATAAATTTGCGTCTAAATCACCTAGACTGTCTATTAAGCAATAATTTAAATGATCATTACTGGAGCTGAAATAGCTTATCAAAGTGGTCCTGCTTTGAGTTAAAATGGCTGGGTCTTTATATCTCCACTTCTACCCGTCAGTAGTGGAGCCCTGGTGGCACCATGGGTAAGCTTTCTGCTGCTAACCAAAAGGTAGGCAGTTTGAATCCACCAGCCATTCCTTAGAAACCCTATGGGGCAGTTCTACTCTGTCCTATAGGGTCGCCACAAGTTGGTATTGACTTGACGGCAACAGGTTTGATTTGTTTTAACCTGTCAGTGGATGTTGGCCGACCCCACAAAGGCATGACCTTGGATGAGGTGACTCTGCAACTGAGGCGGTCCCAAAAGATCTGAAAGCTGAAGGCCGTCTGCTCACAGCACTCCAGCAGATGGACAATGTAGGAGAATCCAGGTGACACAGTTCCGTGTCCACCATAGTCCACCCACTACACTACTGGAGTCCAGTTCTTCATGGACATATGGGAGCAGCTCCTCCAGGATTCTGGGGCATCTTTCTTCCTGGAGGAAACTTAGGAAAAGAAAGAAAGTGGGACTAATACAGTTTCTTTCACTGCAGCTGCTTTTTGAACTGCAACAGATACTGATTGTCTCCCTCCCTCCATTATCCAGTCTAGATTTCCCTTCACTTTAGCTGGCACCTTTGCTAGTATTAGAGATTTTCCTGGTGGCCAATCCAGATTTTCATCCCTAAAGGACCAGGAGCCGTGATCAATGCGCCCTTCTCAGGCCAAGATTGCTGACTTTGTCTATTTATCAGCAAAATTGGACAAGAGAGTGCCCAAGAGGCACCTAAGTGGGCTGCCTGAGTTGAATCCACTTCCATATGATCCCACATAACATCTTGTCCAATCAGAGAACACACTTTCCACAAAGAATATGAGGAAATCTGTCTATGACCATGAGATCCATCTGTTGTGTCACACACCAAACCACTCAGTGGCCACCAACCCAACAGGGCATTAGAATGATTTGCTGAAGGCACAGCTGAAACACCAAGTTTAGAGGTGATACTTTACACAAATGGGGAACCATTAGCCAGGACACAGTATATACCTTGAACCAAAGAACTTTATATGATGCAGTGTCACCAAGTGGGAAACCACATGAGTTTGAGAACTAAGAAGTGGCCCTGCTAAACATCAATCCCAATGACCTGCTTGAGAAATTTGGGATTTCTGTTCTGGCATCTCTGAGTTCTCCAGGTTTAGAGATCTTGTTCCCTAAGGAGGAGAATACTTCTGCCAGTTACACAGCAAGAGTCCCGTTGAATTATAAGCTATGACTTCTGGCTGAGTACTTGCTACTCTGTGTCCAAAGACCAGCAGGCAAGAAGATGAGTCACCATCATTTCAGGGTATTTGACTTTAATCATCTAGAGGAGGTAGTACTGCTGATACATAATGGACAAGTCCCTGAATCTTCACAGGGTTTATCTGTCACCCTCTGGAACACACTTGTCTTAATAAACTCCTCAAAGTGTTATCATTGTGATGTCTAGACAGCCCAGATCACTTTGGACTTCATTATGATGAAGGGTGAGACAACCTCTGGGAAAAATGGTGAATGTACATGATTGTCCATTCCAGGTGAACGGTAACTATTTCTGACCCTCTATTTTGATAGAAATAGTGTACTAAATAAGGGGCACAGTGGGCAAACTCCACCTTTATTATTAACTGTGTAGTAAGGATCAGCATGAATCCAATTCCCACTTGGAAATGGATCCAGTCCCTACCTTCCCCCACTTCCATCTTCTTCACTAGCCACCGAAGCAGCATTCCCCCCCCCCACCCCATCCCAGCTACCCAGAGCTGGGTCACAAGTTATGTGGACACCATCTAGTAGACCAGCTACTCATGCAGCACTTCTCTGACCTAGCCACCCCAAGATACGCCAGAGCTCACAAGTTAGAAGGTACACACCAATCCCTGCTGACTCTGTGCCCCTGTGGGTTTAATTCCTCAGAATGACACATAGGACTCAGGGAGAGTATCTATACTTACAATTGCCTATTTATTATAACCCAAAAGGATATAAACGAAGAGATACATCAGAGTGAGCTCTGGGAGGAGTTCTGGTGTGAGGGCTCCTGAGAGCAAGATGCTCTAGCCAATTTAGGAAGACCCAGCTACTTCCATGTTCAGGGCCTTTTATTGACCTCATTGCATAGTCATGATTAAGGCCTCATTGCATAGATATGCTTGATTGAATAACTGAATATACATGATTGAAATCATCTCCCCTCCTTCCAGAAGTTAGCTGACTAGGTGTGGTCTTTGTGGTCCCCACTCATTTGCATATATTTTTAAGTGTTTCCTAGTTGTTTTAGAAAACAAAGACATCTTGCTTGCTTGGGAAATTCCAAAAGTTATCTTTTAGGAACCAAAGACAAAGGCCAAATTTAGCTCTTTGTCTCATAAACAGAAAAGAACACATTGATCAAATCAGTGACTCAGTACCCTGTAGCTAAGGCAGGGTTAATCTGCTCTATCAAAAAAACCTGATTTGGCACGGTGGTTGCAGCTGAGGAGGTTCCTACCGGTTGGTGGGGTTGGTGAAAACTATCATTCATCAGTATGATCTGTTTTCTTCAGAAACCATACTGTTAAATTAAATGGAACAGGACAGGCATCACCACCTCTACATCCTTTAGATACTTAGGGTGGCACTGTTTTCCATCTTCCCCCCTCCAGGATGCTATATAGTTTTTTATTTACTCTTTTGGTCAGGGGTAGGTGAGGAGAGGAACAGTTTCAAAGCTTCCACTTGACCTTCCCCATTATGATAGCCCTTACCCCACCACCAAGGGCTTTATATAGTATTTGTGGCAATTATCATGTATGTCTAACCCAATTATATTATTTAGAAACAGACTGGTCAATCAGTGGGTTCCAATATTCAAAACAGACTCAGGTCTGGAAACTGGGCAAAGGATCAGGACTTTTTAGTGGTGCAACTGCACTCAACCTCCTAACCATCCATCCTTGATTTCCTCTGGTGGTACAAATTGAGTAGTACCGTTGTTGGCAGCCCAACTATTCTCTCCTGGAGAATACTTCGTTCTATTAACCATCACTATAATTCTCTGCAAGTGAAGATCCCCTGCCGCTTGACCTTGTCACTCATTATATCAATCACATCCACTGGCCCCTGATGGTTAGGTGCTGCCACCTGGCTTCATACATTGACCGTAGTGATGCTGGCTCCTCTCTCACCAGCACATTCCCAAAGGCCTTGGTAAATGATGTATCATCTGAGACTTCTCATGGAATATAATCATCTGGGTTTTCAGTCTTACACAGTATATCCACTCCTGCATACTTACTTCCTTGACTCCTTTTTAAAAAATTAGTTTCATTGAGGTGAGTTGCATATAATAAATTCACCAAATTTATGGGTACGATTTGATGAGTTTTGACAAATATAGACAGTTGTATAATTATTTCCACAATCAAAATATAGAACATATCCATCATCCCCAAAGCGTCCTCATGCCCCTTTCAGTTGGTCCTCTCTCCCTATCCATGGCCTCACACAACCACTAATCTGCTTTCCATCACTACAGTTTTGCCTTTTCTAGAATTTCTTATAATTTGAATCATACCATATCTGGTCTTTTATATGTGGCTTCTTTCACTTAGAGTAGTGTTTGGAGAATCATTCATGTTATTGTGAGAATCAGTAGTCTTTTTTAAATTATTTTTTGTTTTTATTGTTGTAAAAATAAAGATAACAATATTTGCCAATGCGGCATCTTTTACGTGTACAATTCAGTGACACCAATTACATCAATCATGTTATGTAACCATCATCAATATCCATATTCCACTATATGGATATACCACAATTTGTTTAGCCATTCATTAGCTATTGGACAGTTGAGTTGTTTCCAGTTCACGGTTATTATGAATAAAGGTACTATGAGTATTAGCATACGAGTGTTTGTGTGAATATATGTTTCCATATCTCTTGGGTAGATACCTAGGAGTGCGCTTTTCTGGTCACATGGCAAGTATATAATTAACTTTCCAAGAAACTTCTCCATATGAGCTGTACCATTTTGCATTCTTAACAGCAAAGTGTTGAGAAGTCAGTTGTTTCACATCTTCTCCAAAGCTTGGTATTGTAAACCTGTTTAAATTGTGCCATTCTAGTAGGTGTGTTCACAAAGATGGCGCAGGACCCAGGCAACTTATACATAAGATCTCCATGGGTTGGAGCCGGCTTGGCAGCAAC
The DNA here is from genome assembly GCA_030035585.1 of Dugong dugon. Taxonomy (NCBI): domain Eukaryota; kingdom Metazoa; phylum Chordata; class Mammalia; order Sirenia; family Dugongidae; genus Dugong; species Dugong dugon. The sequence goes on from CM057463.1 coordinate 54,190,462, forward strand.
TACACAACAGTGGACATGTAGTGGTATGTCATGTTTATAATTTAGGTTAACCTAAGACTAATAATTTGGAGCATCTTTCCATGTCCTTATTTTCCATTTGTATGTCTTCTTCTGTGAAGTGTTTGTTCAAATGCCTTTTTTTTTTTTTTTTAAATTGTGCTTTAGGTGAAAGTTTACAGCTCAAGTTCATTTCTCATACAAAAATTTATACACGTATTGTTATGTGACATTATTTGCAACCCCTTCAATGTGACAGCACACTCCCCCCTTCCATCCCAGATTTCTTGTGTCCATTCAACCAGTTCCTGTCCCTTCCTGCCTTCTCATCCTGCCTCTGGACAGGAGCCACTTATTTGGTCTCCTGTATCTGACTGAACTAAGATGCACACTCCTCACAAGTATTATTTTTTGTTTTATAGTCCAGTCTAATCTTTGTCTGAAGAGTGGGCTTTGGGAATGGTTTCAGTTCTGGGTTAACAGAGCGTCCAGGGGCCATAGTTTTGGGGGTTTCTCCATGTGACCCTAATACTCCCCTGCGTGTTTTTTCCTTTTCAAAATGGGTAACTGAGAGCTGTTGATGAACGTGTAAGTTTCTTTCTTTTCCTTCTTTCTTTTCGCATACCTTTGTTAATGGCTTTGTTTTATGACTTAAGAAGATTAGAGCCCAGATGTCAGATACATACATCTTTAGCCTGATAAGGAAATGTCCAGTTCCTTATCTCTTTAGCATGGTAAAGAGTTTCTTGTAATTACTTTGGAATAATTAACAACACTTCTAACCTTTGTAAAAACCATGTATAAGCTCTAATGTAAAAATGCCTTTTGGGACTCCCTAGAGACAGCCTGCTTTGTTGTGGGATCCCCAATGGTATACACTTCCTGAATTAAAACTTTCTCTCTCTTTCTGATTTGGAGGATGTTTTGTTAGCTCGACTGCTCCAGGGCACGGACCCTATTCGGGTAACATCCAGTCTCTGTCAGACCATTAAGTCTGGTCTTTTTACAAGAATCAAATGCCCGCTTTTTAGAACAGCTTGTCTTCCAATTATCGGATTATAAGAGTTCTTTATATATTCTAGATAAAAGCCCTTAATCAGATATTTGTTTTATAAATACTTCCTCCCAGTCTGTAGTTGCTTTCTTGTTTTTTTAACAGTCCCCTTCAGAGAGCAAACATTTTTAACGTTTATAAAATCCAATTAGTATTTTTTTCTTTTATGATTTATACTTTTTGTGTCCTGCCTATGAAATATTTGTCTAACTCAAAATTCAAAACCTCATCTTACCGCCTGCTTTCTTAGGCCACTCTTGGCACCAACTGTCACAGTCTGGGCTTTCTGGGAAGCAGACTCTGGGGTACAGTTTAGTGTTCAACATGTTTATTAGGGCTTGCCCTGGGAAGGAGCACCTACGGAAGGGAAGGAAGCACTCTAGAGCAGAGAGAGATGAGCTGAGATGCAGGCCCAATAGCATCAGCCACCCTGCTGGGCAGCTCTGCAGTGGAAAGAGCCCATCAAAACTGTCCTGTGTTGGGACAAATTGTCCAGGTCTTCATACCTCTCTGTTGATCACTCATGGATATGGACGGAACTCAGGCAAAGCAACTCTGCAGCTGACACAGTCCCTGAAAGAGCTGACAGCAAAAGCGGGGACAATAATTGATTTATCAGAGGGGGACCTGAGAGGCATATCTCCATGTCTATGACACTTGTGCTTTCCTACCTTTATCTGGAAATCACCTCTTAATCCTTCAAGACCTAGGTCAAATATTACTACATTCCTAACTCTCCAATAAATCAGAAAAAAACAAAAACAAAAATAAACCTGTTGCTGTCGAGTTGATTCTGACTCATAATGATCCCATGTGTTACAGAGTAGAACTACCGTGTAGGCTTTTCTTGGCTGTAATCTTTATTGAAGCAGATCACCAGGCCCTTCTTATGCAGCAACAATGAGTGGGTTTGAACCACCAACCTTCGAGTTTTTAGTCAAGTGCAAACTGTTTGTGCCACCCAGTGACTTTAACTCTCCCTATATAGGTTGCTGTATCTTCTGTAGTCCTACTGCACTATGTTCATATACCTTTAATAGCTCTCACCTCTCAGTATTGTAGTTTGTCTGTTTCTGTCTATCTCCTTTCCTAGAACATTAGCTCTTAAATACTTGGAGATGTATCTTACTCATCTTTAGGTTGCCTGTGTGAATCTTGATATAGAAACTCAGAAATGTCAAATTGGTTAATTTCCTTTAAATATGACTTCAAGTTCCCACCAACTAAGGTAATTCAATCTTTGTTATTTCTGGGATTGCTTTCACCAGCCTAGAATCTCAGAGTTTTATTTGTGCCTAGAAAAGGGGTTACAGCCCCCAGTCCTCTGCCATCATGGTTGAAGCTAAAATCCTCATTGTGAAAACAAACCCTCATGGTTCCTTGAAGGCAAGAACTCCATTCTTTCTGTGCCAAGAAGGCCCTAGGTAGGGTGACTATTTGTACCAGTTTCCTCAGGATAGTCCCAGTTTACACCTATTGTTCTGGCATAATTATTAAAAGCATCCTCTTTCACTTTCAGCAATGTCCCTGTTTGAGTGATAAATTCTATGGTCCTGAGTCTTGGCATCTTTGCCAAACCTGGAAACTCCCATGTCTACAGTCTTTATGTGCATTACATACCTTCTTCTTACTACCCCTCCAGAGGCTGCCAGGGACTAAGGCACAGCTACTGGTATTGCCTCATTCAGTCTGGGAAAATATCCCCTTTCCTTGCTTCAGATTCTCCGAAGATCTGTTCCTACTTTCCCTTATTCTCACCCCACCCCAGCACAATCTCTTCAATTCCCTGGGCTCTAACAAAACAAAAATCTGAAAGGTTGCTTCTAGCAACTTGTGTTTTTCATCACCCCTGGTACCAAGAGGCGAAAGACCTGGACTACCTCTTTGGAATGCAAGGGGAAAAAATATGAGGAAAACATATTAATATCTCGATAAATTACTCAGCCACCTTTGTATCTCAGAGTCAGTTACCAGTGTCTGGCCCAAAATCGATGCTCCATGGATGCTGGAAGGAAGGGAGAGAGAGAAGAGGAACAGAAGGAGTTCATATTAGGAAAGAGGAGTAACAAATCAGTTTGCCAGTCCCCACTTTAATCCCCACTGCAACAGACCCTTCCAAAGTGTTTTACCCTCTGTAATCCCCCACATATCCTATCACTTTCCTAGCTAATTGGTTCAGACCCATGCCCTGCTGCCTACCTGCAGTGTGACCTTGGACCTGTTATTGAACCTAATTAAGCCTGAGTACCCTAAACTAGCGATAAGGGTACCAACTTCACTGGTTGATTGTGAAGATTAAGTGAGACAGTGTAGTAAGGTGCCTGGTACCAAGGAGTCCCTTGTCATCCTCTGCAAATTTTGAGGGAGGAAAAAGGGCACTCTGTGCAGATAAAGGAGCGCTGGTGGCACAGTGGTTAAGAGCTCAGCTGCTAACCAAAAAGTCAGCAGTTTGAATCCACCAGCCATTCATTCCTTGGAGACCCTATGGGGTAGTTCTACTCTGTCCTATAGGGTTGCTATGAGTCCGAATTGACTTGATGTCAATGGGTTCGGTTTGGCTGGTGCAGGTAAAATGGTTTAATATGTCTGTGCATGTGTGTACGTGTGTGTGTTTCATTTGAGTCTGAGGCATAGTAATTGCTCAATAAATATGAATTAAGTGAATTTTACCTGCACACGTGCATTTTGCAAAATAAGGAATTTTTAATTATTAACATTGTCCTCGCTATCTTCAAACAGCATAGGAGTAACTGCTCTCAAACCACGGAAAGGAGATGGCAGTACTGGAGAATCTGGATTTTTCTATTACTTCATGAACCTTCATAGGGTTTCTAACACTCCTGTATTTGCCTCTAGTCTCTAGTCTCTTATCTGCAGGCTGGAGAATCAGGCTGATGATAACTATTGTTCCTTTATTGGTCATAAATCAGAAGAAAATGGTGAAAATAATCGGTAAATGGATGGCACAGTTAGTGACTTTAACTAGCTCAGATGGAAGTTTGTGTAAGTCTCTTAATCATGACATCTGCTGTATAATAGAGCAGTCAGCGGGACCTCAGCACCTTTCCATTCTAACACGCTGTTAGTTGATGGTTCTGCTTCAATAGTGAACATCTGCAGCCTTCACATAGCTCAACTTTCACCAAAAAAGTATCTCAGTTTCTGCCACTAGAGTGCGCCACAGCCTAAGGCCTGAGATGACGGCCTCTACTCCCACCTCACTGAAACATTTCAAGCTGCAGAGCAAGGCTGTATTGCATTATGTTGCATTGCATTGTTTTTTGCTATATTGTACCATAATGTATGGTATTGAATTGAATTAATTAAACTGTGATATATTGTATGGACTTATATGGTATTTAATTGGAGTGCCTTAGACAGTGCTATTTGCTATTTTTAATTGATGCTTATAATCAACACCTATAATTGTTATTTTCTTAAATGCAAGTGGCTGAAATTGAAGCACAACAAAGCATAATTCACCTCAACCATTTTCCATCAGACTCATTTACAAAGAGACAGCATGTTCTAGTTGGAAGACCTTAGGGGACTCAGTCTATCTTGTGAAGCACTGTCTCTTCAGAGCCTAGAACACTGTCTGTACATAGCAGAGACTCAAGAATGTGTCTGAACAGTTCTATTCCACATATGCTATTATTTGGATGGGCTTAAGCACATTATTTAATCAGTATTTCTCAAAGTGGTTCCCTTGATTACCCACAGCCAAGTCATCTGGGTGCTTATTAAAAATAGTCTCTTAAACTACCCCAGACCTAATGATTGGAACTTCTGTGAGGTGATGGCGATATTATTAGTGGGGAATCTGAATCTGCATTTTTAATAAACATCCTGTGTACATATAGACATTTCAGAACCACTGGCTTAACCCACTCCCAGGCTCAGTTTTCTTCCTTTCCTCAGCTGAAGAATTAAAGAATTAACTAAATCAATTCTTTGGTATAAATGCGTCTATGGAGTCATCACCACTTGTAACCAAAACAAAGTCAAACCCGTTGCCATGGAGTTGCTTCCGACTTATAGACCCTACAGGACAGAGTAGAACTTCCCCCAGAGGGTTCCCAAGGTTGTAAATCTTTACAGAAGCAGACTGCCACATGTTTCTCCCTTGGATGGGCTGGTGGGTTCAAACTGCCAAAGTTTCGGTGAGCAGCCGAGTGCTTAACTACTGTGCCCCCAGGGCTCCTTCCTCACCACTTGTGAAGGGCAGGCCATGTCAGTCCTCACAGTTGCAGAAGCAAAACACAGCCAGGGAAAAGTGAGACTTGAGCTTTCTCCCATGCATCACTCACTAATCTGTCTCTTGCTGGGCCACCAGCTGGGGCCCCAGATGTAAGAGCTGAAAGAGCCAGAACCTGAGGCAGAGAGGATGGAGGAGAGGTTTGTATCCAGCAATAGGAAAAAGAAAGGAAGAGACAGTGGTCAGTGCTCCATTCTACAGTGTAGTCACTGAACCAGCAGTGTCAGCATCACCTGGGGACTTGTCGGAAATGCAAATTCTTGGCTTCACCGCAGGACTTACTGAATCAGAACTTTGGGACTAGGGTCCAGTAGTTTGTGTTTTAACAAGTCCTTCCGTGATTCTGATGCAAGCTAAAGTTTGAGAACAGCTGCTGTGTTCTGCACGCAGCCCCCAGGACCAGCGGAATGTGGAGAACATGAAGTCATGAGCCCTGATTTCCTGAAGGCCCTGTGGGCTTAGAATGTGGGCCAAAGACTGTTGCAATGGCTGTATGGTTAGGCCTCTCTTTCAGTGACTAAATACAATCTTTAGCAAGAAGCCGCTCTTGGAAAATCCCACAGACTTTTAAGTGGGGTGGTCAGGGGAGGAATTTCTATGAAGGTGACAATCCAGCGTAAAACCGAGGAGAGCCATGTGGATGTCCCATATGGTAAAGGGAACAGCAATTGCAAACAGCCTGAGGGATGACAAAGAGACCGATATAGCTAGAACAGACAGAGAAATGGGGAGACTAAGAGAAAATGTGATCAGTATGTAATGGGGAGCCAGACTGTGTAGCACCTTGAGAACCATTATAGGAACTTTGACTTTCACACTAAGTGAAATAGACAACCATTCGAGCTTTTTAAAGCAGTGTCTTAGTCATCTAGTGCTACTCTAATAGAAATACCGTAAGTGGATGGCTTTAACAAAGAGAAGTTTATTCTTTCACAATTCAGTAGGCTACAAGTCCAAATTCAGGGCGTCAGCTCCAGGGGAATGCTTTCTCTCTCTGTCGACTCTGGAGGAAGGTCCTTGTGATGCATCAGTCTTCCCTTGGTCTGGGAGCATCTCAGTGCAGGAACCTCAGGTCCAAAGGATGCGCTCTCCTCCCAGCACTGCTTTATTGGTGCTGTGAGGTTCCCATGTGTCTCTGTTTGCTTCTTTCTTTTATATCTCAAAAGAGATTGGCTTAAGACACTATCTGATCTTGTAGACCTCATTAGTATAAGTGCCACTAATCCATTTCATTACATCATAGTGATAGAGTTTACAACACATAAGGAAATCCTATCAGATTACAAAATGGCACACAATCGTACAATACTGGGAATCATGACTCAGCCAAGTTGACAGATATTTTGGGGGGACACGATTCAATCCATGACAAGCAGCATGCATGAAATGACCTAACTTATATCTTAAAAGCATCACTTTGGCTAGAGTACTGATAACAGACTGTGTGGGAAGAGTAGAATTGAAGCAGGATACCAGTTATTAAGTTTTTCAAAAATCCAGGAGTGGGACAATGGTACCTCAGACCAGATGGTAACGTAGAGGTGTTAAGAACTGGAGAGTCCTAGATATATTTTGGAAACACTGGTGGCGTAGTGGTTAAGAGCTGTGGTTGCCAACCAAAAGGTCAGCAGTTGAAATCCACCAGGCACCCCTTGGAAACCCTATGGGGCAGTTCTACTCTGTCCTATAGGGTCACTATGAGTTGGAATCAACTCAACGGCAATGGGTTTTTTTAGATATATTTTTGGAGCACTGGTGTCGCAGTGGTTAAGCACACGGCTGCTAACCAAAATGTTAGTGGTTTGAATCCACCAGCTACTCAGTGGGAGAAAGATGTGGCAGTCTGTTTCTTTAAATATTACAGCTTTGGAAGCCCTATGAGGCAGTTCTACTCTGTCATGAAGGATTACTATGACTTAGAATCAACTTCACTGCAATAAGTTTGGTTTTTGTTTTTAAGATATATTTTAGAGGTAGAACAAGTAGGATTTGCTGACCAACTGAATGAAGTAAGAAAGACAGAAAGAGAAGTTGAGCCTGCCTCTATGTTTCATGGCATGAACAATTTAAAGGACGTATTTACCATTTACTGAGATGAGTAAACGGTGGCTAAGTGACATAAACGGTTAAATGCTCAGCTACTAGCCGAAAAGTTGGCAGTTCGAACCCACCCAGAGGCACCTCAGAAGACAGGCCTGGTGATCTGCTTCTGAAAGGTTACAGCCTTGAAAACCCTATATAGCTGTTCTACTCTGCACACATGGACTGGCCATGAGTTGGAACTGACTCCACGATAACTAACAACAACAGGATGGGTAAATTGCAATTTTGGGGTGGTTTTTGATCAGGAGTCTGATTTTTGACATTAGGTTTGTGCCGCCTACTAGAAATTCAAGCGGAAACGTTGAGGTCAGTGAAAACACGGGAAACCTTCAATGAGGTGGATTGACACGACAGCCACAACAATGGATTCAAACCTACCAATGATCATAAGATGGAGCATGAACAGGCAAGGTTTCCTTCTGCTGACTCAATGGTAACTAACAACAATAACAATGTGTTGAGTTGGCAGTTGGATTTAAGAGTCTGGAATTCAGAAGCAGGCCCAGGATGGAGATATAATTTTAGAAGCCATCAGTGTGTAGATAATAGTTATGATAAGGAAGAAAATAATAATACTATAAAATCAGCCACTGTGAGGTTGTTCAGAGCCACTTTATTCACAACTGCCAAAAGACAGAAAAATCTCAGGTGCCCATCAATAGGAGAATGGATAAGCAAACTGTGGTATGTACATATAACTATGTACTCAGTAATAAAATGGAATATAACTCAGTAATAAAAAGGATTAAACCACTGATACCAGCAACAACATGAATGACTCTCACACAAATTATAATGATTGAAAGAAGCTGGGTAAAAAGAATATATAATGAATGATTTTATTTATATGAAACCAAAGAACAGGCAAAATTAACCTATGTGAAAAAGGTCAAAACAATGGTTGCCCCTGAGAGGTTTCCTCTTCAGGAATTGACTTAGACATATGACAGAAATTCCCCATGTACTGGTTGATAAGTTTTGTTTCTTGATAGGGGATTGGGATGCACTGGTGTATGCCTGTTTTCAAAACTTATCCAATCAAATATTCAAACATTTGTGCATTTCTGTATATGTAAATTATGCTTCAAAAACAAAAAATGAAACATTTGTCCATAAACAACTACTGAATTCTAGTGAATAATATGCATGTTAAAGTGTTTTAGCCCCAAGTGTCTGTCAGTTTGTCATACTCTGGGGATTTGCATGTTGCTGTGATGCTGGAAGCTATGCCACCAGTATTCAGATGCCAGCAGGGCCACCCATGGCGGTCAGGTTTCAGGTGAGCTTCCAGACTAAGACAGACTAGGAAGAAGGACCCTGCAGTCTACACCTGAAAAGAATTAGCCAGTGAAAACCTTATGAATAGCAGCAGAGTACTGTCTGATATAGTGCCAGAAGATGAGCCCAACAGGTTGGAAGGCACTCAAAAGACGACTAGGGAAGAGCTGCCTCCTCATAGTAGAGTCAGCCTTAATGATGTGGATGGAGTCAAGCTTTCTGGACCTTCGTCTGCTGATGTGACATGACTCAAAATGGGAAGAAACAGCTGCAGACATCCATTAATTATTGGAACGTTGAATGTACGAAGTATGAGTCTAGGAAAACCGGAAATCATCAAAAATGAAATGGAACACATAAACATCGATACCCTAGGTATTAGTGAGCTGAAATGGACTGGTATTGGCCATTTTCAATCAGACAATCATACAGACCATACTATGCCAGGAACGACAACTTGAAGAGGAATTGCATTGCATTCATCATCAAAAAGAATATTTTAAGATCTGTCCTGAAGTACAATGCTGTCAGTTATACAATAATATCCATTTGCCTACAAGGAAGACCAGTTAATATGACTATTATTCAAATTTACCCACCAATCACTAAGGTCAAAGATGAAGAAATTGAAGATTTTTACCAGCTTCTGAAGTCTGAAATTGATTGAACGTGCAATCAGGATGCATTGATAATTACTGGTGATTGGAATGCGAAAGTTGGAAACAAAGAAGAAGGATAGGTTGTTGGAAAATAAGGCCTTAGTGATAGAAACAATACCAGAGATCACATGATAGAATTTTGCAAGACCAATGACTTCTTCATGGCAAATACCTTTTTTTCACCAACATAAACTGCAACTATACACATGGACTTCGCCATATGGAATACACAGGAATCAAATGAACTACATCTGTGAAAAAAGACAATGGAAAAACTCAATATTATCTGTCAGAACAAGACTGGGGCCGACTGCAGAACAGACCATCAATTGCTTATATGAAGTTCAAGTTGAAACTGAAGAAAATTAGAACAAGTCCACGAGAGCCAAAGTATGACCTTGAGTTTATCCCACCTGAATTTAGAGACCATCTCAAGAATAGATTTGACACCTTGAATACTAATGACCGAAGACCAGACGAGTTGTGGAATGACATCAAGGACATCATACATGAAGAAAGCAAGAGGTCATTAAAAAGCAAGGAAAGACAAAAAAAAAACAAAATGGATGTCAGAAGAGACTCTGAAACTTGCTCTTAAACATCGAGTAGCTAAAGCAAAACGAAGAAATGATAAAGTAAAAGAACTGAACAGAGGATTTCAAAAGGCTGCTCGAGAAGACAAAGTAAAGTACTATAATAACATGTGCAAAGAGCTGGAGATAGAAAACCAAAAGGAAGAACATACTTGCAATTTCTCAAGCTGAAAGAACTGAAGAAAAAATTCAAGCCTCAAGTTGCAATAGTGAAAGATTCTGTGTGGAAAACATTAAATGACGCAGGAAGCATCAAAAGAAGATGGAAGGAATACACAGAATCATTATACCAAAAAGAATTTGTCAATGTTCAACCATTTCAAGAGGTAGCATATGATCAGGAACCTATGGTACTGAAGGAAGAAGTCCAAGCTGCACCGAAGGCATTGGTGAAAAACAAGGCTCCAGGAATTGACGGAATATCAAATGAAATGTTTCAACAAACAGATACTAGAAGTGCTCACTCATCTATGCCAAGAAATTTGGAAGACAGCTACTTGGCCAACCGATTGGAAGAGATTCATATTTATGCCTATTCCCAAGAAACGTGATCCAACCAAATGCAGAAATTATCGAACAATATCATAATATCATACGCAAGTAAAATTTTGCTGAAGATCATTCAAAAGTAGTTGCAGCAGTATATTGACAGGGAACTGCCAGAAATTCAGTCCAGGTTCAGAAGAGGACGTGGAACCAGGGGTATCATAGCTGATGTCAGATGGATCCTGTCTGAAAGCAGAGAATACCAGAAAGATGTTTACCTGCGTTTTATTGACTGTGGAAAGGCATTCAACTATGTGGATCATAACAAAGTATGGATAACATTATGAAGAATGGGAATTCCAGAACACTTAATTGTGCTCATGAGGAGCCTATACATATATCAAGAGGCAGTTGTTCAGACAGAACAAGGGGATACTGTATTGTTTAAAGTCAGGAAAGGTATGTGTCAGGGTTGTAACCTTTCACCATACCTATTCAATCCATATGCTGAGCAAATAATCTGAAAAGCTGGACTATATGAAGAAGAACAGGGCATCGGGATTGGAGGAAGACTCATTAACAACCTGCATTTTGCAGACGACACAGCCTTGCTTGCTGAAACTGAAAGGACTTGAAGCACTTCCTGATGAAGATCAAAGACCCCAGCCTTCAGTATGGATCACACCTCACCATAAAGAAAACAAAAATCCTCACAACTGGACCAATAAGCAACATCATGATAAACGGAGAAAAGATTGAAGTTGTCAAGGATTTCGTTTTACTTGGATTCACAATCAACATCCATGGAAGCAACAGTCAGAAAATCAAAATATGCATTGCATTGGGCAAATCTGCTGCAAAAGACCTCTTTCAAGTGATGAAAAGCAAAGATGTCACCTTGAAGACTAAGGTGCGCCTGACCTAAGCCATGGTATTTTCCATTGCATCTTATGCGTGTGAAAGCTGGACAATGAATAAGGAATACCAGAGAAGAATTGATGCCTTGGAATTGTGGTATTGGCAAAGAATATTGAATATACCATGGACTGCCAAAAGAATGAATAAATCTGTCTTGGAAGACGTACAACCAGAATGCTCGTTAGAAGCACGGATGGTAAGACTACATCTTACAAACTTTGGACATGTTGTCACTAGGGATCTGTCCCTGGAGAAGGACGTCATGCTTGGTAAAATAGAAGGCCAGTTAAAAAGAGGAAGACCCTAAAAGAGATGGATTGACGCAGTGGCTGCAACAATGAGCTCAAGCACAACAATGATTGTGAGCATTGAGCAGGACCAGGCAGTGTTTCATTCTGTAGTACATAGGGTCTCTATGAGTCAGAACCAGCTGGACAGCTCTTAACAACAACAACAAAATGTTTTAGGGGTGAAGTGAACCGATATCTGCAATTTACTTTGACATGCATCAGGAAAATAAGACGACTTGATGATTGGATGGCCAGAGGGATGGATAGATGGATAGATATGTGATTAAAGAAAAAGTAAGTATAATAAAATGTTAGTTGTAGAATCCAGGTGTTCACTGTAGGTGTTATAGATGTTCACTATAAAAGTTTTTCTACCTTTCTGTATATCTGAAATTTTCATAATAAACTGTTGACAAAGTCAGGTTACTACAGGTTCAGAGTGTTGGCTACTTTCATATCCTAAAGCTTTAGCCTAAGTTTATTAAGATGCAAAACCCACAGGACAGTGATCTGTTTTCTTGCCCATAGCAGATGGGAACACAAAAAATATATACTTCATAACGACTGACTCAGCAGCTGAGCCAGAATTTGGTCTCAGTTTATCTACTGAACAGGCCACAGGCCACAGAGAGGTAACTTGAATGAAACATTTGGACTGGAAGAGAAGAGTTTGCCAAGAACCCAGAGGAGTCACAGGGAGAGTAAGGGACTTCACATTGCGTTAGATTCATGATGAGGCCAATGAAGAAAAGGAATGCTGATGGCAGCTAAAGAGCCTGTTTTCACCAGGAAGAACTCTCTGAGGCCTTGGACATGAACAGTACAGTTAGAACCCCGAGTGGTGGTGTGACTGAGGGAGACAGAGACCCTCTCCTCACTTATGCATGTACCATGTTAACCCCTCCAAGGTTTACAGTTTTGGAAGCCTCAGGATAAAACACCTTAGGCCTGGACATTAGCTTTTCCATAAAGAAACTCAACAGCAATGGAAGTGATGTGGCCTTAAGTCGTTGCAGAAGGGGACTGGGGAGAAGACTATGAGAGGACAGGGTTAAATTCCCTGGGAAGTGTAGAAACCTTTAGAAGGGATTTTGCTGGGTCTGAGTTCTGGTGCTGTGTAAGTGGAGAACAAGTGCCAGTGAAATATGTGGGCTATCATTTGTATTCACTTCCTGAAGCTACTGTAACAAAGTACTACCAACTGGGTGGCTTAAAATGACAGAAGTGTATTGGCTCAGTTCTGGAGGCTGGAAGTCCAAATTTAGGTTGTTGACGTGGCCATGTGTTCTCTCTGAAGGCTCAAGGGCAACATTCTTTCTTGCCTCTCACAGCTTCTGCTAGTCCTAGGCATTCCTTGGCTTGTGGCAGTGTAACTCCAGTCTCTGCCTCTGTCTTCCCTGTGTCTGTGTCGATGTCCCGTCTCCTCTTTCATAACGACATCAATCATATTGGATTAGGGCCCACCCTACTCCAGTATGATCTCATGTTCACTAAATAACGTCTGCAGAGACCCTATTTCCAAATAAGATCACATTCACAGGCACCAGGGTTTAGGACTTCGACACGTCTTTTTAGGGATACACAATTCCGATTAAAACACCATTAATCCCGGGTGGAGCTGCGTTTCTCTACATCCACTTACCATGTGTTGTTGCAGCCTCAAGCTCCTCAACTTCAGAAAAGAATGACAAAGAAACCAGATTCTCCAGGTGAGCACTTGACAGGTAAGAAACAAAGAAACCCTCTGGGTATGAAATTGCAATGGAAATGTGGGCCCAACAGTTTCAGATTCCAGGTACCTACACCAACAGGGGAAACTCTGGTGGGGTCGTGGTTAAGAGTTCGGCTGCTAACCAAAAGATCAGCAGTTCAAATCCACCAGCCACTCCTTGGAAACCCTATGGGGCAGATCTACTCTGTCTTACAGGGTTACTGTGAGTCGGAATCGACTCGATGGCATTGGATTTGGGTTTTTTCTTTTTTTTTTTTAATATACCGGTAGGTGCCTTATGGACTGTACATGTGCATGTGTTGGAAGGGAGGCATAAAACTGGCAACTACTTCAGATATCGTAATAATAGCTAACACTTACACATGTGTACTCTATGCCGGCAACTGTCGTCTAAGGGCCTTGCACATTCACTGAGTTTACTCATGTCATCCTCACAACAATCCTATTTTTCATCATCATCCCTCTTCTACAAGCAAGGTAAGGGAGCGCAGAAACATTAAGGGTGGAGATGAGATCTAGACCAAGGCAGTTAGTGCTACAGTCCCCGGGATGCATGGCCTCTCTGCACTGGGTCACTTAAAGGGCATTGGAGGTGCAAGACTGATTCTGCAATTCAATTCAATTCAACTGACACTGTTTAAACAGATTTTTCTACAGTAACTTCCTTGCTCAGAACCTTTGCTTGCAGGATCATGTTGGGAGGGTGAAACCTTTGCCGGCAGGATAGAAAATGATAGTTTAGGGAATGGAATGTCACATTTCAAGACATGTTTGAGGAAAAATTGAGAACATCTTGTTTCTTGGACTCTCTCTCTCTTCTTCCTTTCAGCCGTACCTTTCCAATGTACCTTTTCCACCAATAGACGCCTACGCAGTCCTTAGACCAAAAGAAAACACCCCGCTTTCTCTCTCAACTCTAGATCTGCTAGACATTGCAAGAACTGAGATGCATTTGCCTGCTAGTGGTCAGTCTTAAAGAGTGAGTCCAACTAAAATGTTAATGAGAAGGTGGATCTAACATTAGTAGTCAAAGAAAAGTCCTTACCTCTGCAGCAATTAAGTAATAATTGTAGTCACCATGTAATGAGTGGCCACTATTGGTTGGGCAGTCTAATTCATAAAATAACTCTGGGTGGTATTATCCCCAGTTTATAGACAAGGAAACTGAGGCTTGTGCACTCTCCTCCAGCTGTTTTCACTCCAGCTGCACTGGCTTTTTCTCAGTCTTTGAATTTTCCCTTCTCCTTCCTGCCACAGATCTTTTGCACATGCTGTTCCTTCCAGCTATAATGCTCTTCCCCTACACTTTCATTACTTTTCCTATTCTTCTCCCATATATATATATATATATATATATATACATATATCCTGGTGGTGCAGTGGTTAAGGGCGTGTCTGCTAACCAAAACTTTGATGATTCAAACCCACCAGCTGCTCCTTGGGAGAAAAGACCTGGTGATCTACTCTCATAAAGATTGCAGCTTAGAAAACCCTATGGGTCAGTTCTACTCTATCACATTGGGTCACTATGAGTTGAAATATACTCGATGGCATACAATAACAGCAAATACGTATATATACACTCCACACTTATTGACTATGTCGTTATCCTACATTTCACATTTACGACAATACTAAAATATCTACCATCTGCCTATTTTGCACATTAACGACACCAGCTGGGCAGTAACCAACGCTGAAGTGTGAGACGAGAGTAACGCTGGCTGTGATGGTTAAAGTTATGTGTCATCTTGGCTCTGCCATGATCTTCAGTGGTTTGGCAGTAATATAATGATGTAAGTTGGCAATTATGTACTGATGTAATCTGACAGTTACGTAATGATGTAATTTGGCAGTTATGTAATGATGTAGTCGTCGTCTATTTTGTGACCTGATGTATTCATCCTTCATTTTTGCATACTGCCAATTTTCTCATAATGACCTGGTCTTTGGAATCTAATCATGTCGATAGGTGAGGATTGGGTGTATTTACAATTGGGGGAAAGGATTAATATTGAGATTTGGGTCACCGTAGAAAAACAAAAACTTCAAACTCTAAGTTTTTTTCTAAAACATATTTCTGTTTTCATTGTCCACAGTCTACCTTCGTTTTTCCTTTAACTTCATCTCTTAGCTATAACTCATAACTCCTGTCTTGGAAGCATAAATTCTTTCGCTTTCATGATCTTTGCTGTCTCTTTTTCACACCACTGCTACCTCAGTGACTAAATAGTCACTTGGTAATTGTCTAAGGAACTGATTCCTTATTAGCTTTCAAAGGAAAAATAAAAATAAATACAATTTATGACAGCTTCCTTTGGGCCAGGTCCTTTACAAATGCTAACTCATTATAAACAACACTTTAGTGCATAGAATTTATTTTGCAGATGAGAAATTAATGAGACTTGGACAGGTTAAAGAACTAAACATCAGGCTTTAGTTATGAGTCTTCTCTTTTTCCTTTTAAACTCTTTCGGGTCAATTTCATCCACATGCTTGTTTAAATTGCCAGCTAAGTGTGGCTTCCTCCCAATCCTCTTTACTCCCAGCCAGTGATTCTCAATTTTTTTGGTTTCTGGACTTCTTTACATTCTTCATAATTAATGCAGATCTCAAATAACTTTTATTTATGTAGGTTATGTGTATCAATGTCTGTAATACTAGAAATTAAAACTGAGAAAACTATTAAATATTTACATTTTACTTTCAAGTAACAATAATAAACTTACTGCACATTTACATTAGTAACATATTTTGTGAAAAATAATTATATTATCCAAAACAAAAAAGATAGTGAAAAGAGTACCATTATTTTATGTTTTGCAAATCTCTTTAATACCTAGCTGGATAGAAATCATCTGAATTCTCATTTGCTTCTGCATTCAATCTGTTGTAACATGAAAAAAACTGGCCTCACACACACATGTAGTTGGGAGCAGAGGTACTTTAATAACCTTTTTTAAGTAATTGTGAATATTTTTCTTTGATACTACACCAAAACTCTTGGTACCAACTACCAAACAAGTAGTAGTTTCTTAAAGGTTCATTGCAGTGTGTCATCTGATGCTGTATCGGTGAAATTCTCATATTTTGTTATATTAAAATCCATCGGTCTATTTTGAACTTTGAATGGATCTTTTACCTATACATGATTTTGTGTCATTATGCATTGACTGTGTGGGAAATATTGGTTTACTGAGTTATGCAGATCTTCCAAATACTGATACATTTTCATTATACTGAATCAAAAGATCACATTTGTTAATAACATCATTGAGCTTAAAAAAAAAAAAAAGAACAAAGTTAAAGGACTTATTCTATCTGACTTCCAAGATTTTCTATAAAACTACAGCAATTAAGACATTATGGTATTGACATAAACAGATTAATGGAAGAATAGAAAGTTCTGAAAATAGACCCACACTTGTGTGGTCAATTGGTTTTTGACAAAATTAAAATTCAGTGGGGAAGAGAAAAGTATTTTCAATAAGCTGTACTGGAAAACTAGATAACTATATAGGAGAACATTGGAGTTTGACCCCTACCTCACATCATATCTAAGATTAATTAGAGATCATAGACCTAAACATAATAGATAAAATTACATGTTTTTAGAAGAAGCATAGGAGACTATCTTATGGGGAAAGACAGTAATTCTTAGACAGGACATAGAATGTAACAAGTGTAAAAGAAAAAAAATTGACAAATTAGAATTAGACTCATCAAAGTGAAAAAGTTATGTGGATCAAAAGTCACCATTAAGATGAATAGGTAAGCTGTAGACTGAGAGAAAACATTCAGAAACATATCTGAAAAAGGACTTGTATCTATAAAGAATCTTTACAACTCAGTAATAAAAGATAATATAATAAAACTAGCAAAAGATTTGAACAGGAATTTCAATAAGCACATGAAAGAGCACTCAACATTATTATTCATCCGGGAAATGCAAATAAAACAATAATGAGATGCCAATACATACCTAAAGAATGTCTACAATTAAAAAAGACAGACAACACCAAATATTAGCAAGGCTGTCATGAAAGTGGTACACTGTTAGTGTGAATATAGAATGGTACAACCACTTCAGAACACAGTTTGACATTTTCTTATTAAATTAAAAAGTACAATTACTTGCAACTCAGCAATTTAATACCTAATATTTTAAAGGGACGAAGATATATGTACACAAAAGACTTGAACATTAAAGTCCATAGCAGCTTTGTTCACAATATCCAAAAATGGAGACACCTCAAATCCAAATTATATCCATACACAAAAATACTCTTCACCATTAAGAAGAATGGATGCATGGCTGCTAAATGCAACAGTATAGATGAATCTCAGAAAGAATTATGCTAAGAAAAGAAGCCATACACACAAAAAAGTATATACTATTTGATTCCATTTTTACTAATTTTTTGAAGAGAAAAAATAATGTACAGTTACAAGGAAAACATCAGTAGCTGCCTGTAGCCAGGGGAAAGGGGGACTGCAAAGGGGCATAAGGAAAATTTGGGGAGCCATGGAAATGTTGTCTATATCGATTGCAGCAGTGGTTACAGGGTGCATACATTTGTCAAAACTCATAGAACTCTACACTTAAAATGGCTATGCTTTGTTTTATATAAATTACACCTCAATAAAGTTTATCTAAAAACAAAAAAAAAGTCATAGTGCCTGAGAAATTTGGGAAGATTCCTCTAGATTCCTGGGATTGTTGAAACAACAAGAAATAAAAGCAGCAAAACCACAGAATAATAGATATTAGCAGCAAAGACTAGCCATCTGTAGAAATTAGGAAAAAAAAAACCCTAAGTGAGAGCAGTTCAGATAGACTCTCAGGGTTGTAGCCTTTCACCGTACTTATTCAATGTGTATGCTGAGTAAATAATCTGAGAAGCTTGACTATATGAAGAAGAACATGGCATTAGGATTAGAGGAAGACACATTAACAACCTGTGATATGCAGATGACAAAATCTTGCTGGCTGAAACTGAAGAGGACTTGACGCACTTACTGATGAAGATCAAAGACTACAGCCTGTAGTATGGATTACAACTTAACTCAAAGAAAACAAAAATTCTCACAACTGGACCAATAGGCAATATCATGATAAATGGAGAAATAAATGAGTCAAGGAATTCATTTTATTTGTATCCACAATCAAAGCCCGTGGAAACAGCAATGAAGAAATCAAATGAGTGAGGCAGGGCCAAGATGGCGGAGTAGTCAGACACTTCCTGTGGTCTGTCTTACAACAAAGACCAGAAAAAACAAGTGAATCAATTGTATATGACTATCTAGGAGCCCTGAACATCAAAGGCAAAGTTGAGGAATCAGACTGAGTGGTGGGGGGAGGGAGAGACGGTTTGGAAGCAGCAAGGAGTTATCAGAACTGGCCTGGCGGGAGCCTGAAACCTTCAGGCCGGATCAGCTCTTGTGAGTGGTGAGGCTAACAGTGGCACTCAGGAGGCGTTTTCCACATTGGGAGAGGCTCAGCAGCAGAGAGTCTACTCGGCCATCCAGAACCAGTGAAAAGCAGGACTCAAGCGGCTAAAGATAAGTACAAGTGTCTGGCCTACCATGGGGATAAAAAAAAAAAAAAAAAAAACCCATTTGGGAAAAACCTCTCTCCCATTTACCTCCCACATCCCCACTCTGCACTGTGTCCCAGCAGGCTTCAGCGATTCCTGAGTCCCCTGAGCGGGAAGTAGGACCCTTAACACATCCTGAGCCATTCTACCAGCCTTGGAGAGGGAACAAATTAACAAACAGGGAAAAAATAAGCTGCCAGCTCCCCTAAGCCAGGACCTCAGGGTTGGCACAGCCCTTTTGCCTAGGCACAGGCATAAGCTGTTCATGGACTTTGAGTGCCTTTCACCCCTGCATAGACTTGGTGTGAGCCCATTTCAACAGCATAAGCCCTCACTACCACAGTACAACAGGAAATATACCTGAAGTCTAACTTCAACTGTTTCAGCTGTGAAGTGGCATGTTTGTGACGTTTGACACTGCTATGCCAATTAATCAGGCTCCTCACCTGCCTACATCATGGGCTTGAGGACTGGTGGCTCCACACATGTCTCCTAGCACCTGTGACATGGGTCTAAGAATAAGTCATGCCCCCTAGTCCTTACAGCCAACAGCACTAGCTGCTCATAGTCCAGCTGCAAAACTCACCTACCTACTTGCTCTAGGAAACAGGGATACACTTTCCTTTCAGACACTCAGGGCAGCCACCAGCCGCCTGCCTTGCTCAGCACATGTAGATATCTGTGCCTAGATACCTGTGTCTAGAACTGTAGGTGAGAGCCTGCATCACACATTTGATGACCGACTACTTGGACACCTGAGCTGAATCCATACAAGAAAATTTAACTGACTCTTGGTCTCATATACTTAGTTGCAGATCTAACCACCTGGTAAGATGTAAGAGCTTCAAAGGCACCAGTAATCAAACTAGTGCACACGAGCAACATAATTTGGCATATCAAAACAAAACAAAACAAGAAGCTAGGACACAGTAAGCAAACATAAAAAAAATAAAATAACTTATTGATGGCTCGGAGACAACAGTCAATATCAAATCACATAAAGAGACAGACCATGATGGCTGAAGCAAGCTCCCAAAATAAAGAATCAATAAATTTTCGGGAGGAAGAGAATTTCTTAGAATTACCAGAGGCAGAATACAAAAGATTAATATACAGAACTTTTCAAGAAATTGAGAAGGAAATCCGTCAAAATGCAGAGAAATCCAAGAATATACATACAAAGCAGTAGTGGAACTTAAAAAGGTTATTCAAGAGCATAGTGACAAATTCAATAGGCTGAAAGAATCCATAAAGAGACAGCAATCAGAAATCCAGAAGGTTAACAATAAAATTTCAGAATTAGATAACTCAATAGAAAGTCATAGGAGCAGAATTGAGGCAGTAGAAGTCAGAATTAGTGGGATTGAAGATAAAGCACTTGACACCAACTTATTTGAGGAAAAATCAGTAAAAGAATTTTAAAAAATGAAGAAACTCTAAGAGTTATGTGGGACTCTATCAAGAGAAATAACCCACAAGTGATTGGGGTACCTGAACAAAGGAGGATAACAGAAAATACAGAGAAAATTGTTGAAGATTCATTGACAGAAAACTTCCCTGATATCATGAAAGATGAGAACATATCTATCCAAGATGTTCATCAAACCCCACATAAGGTAGATCCCAGAAGAAAGTCACCAAGACATATTATAAGCAAACTAGCCAAAACCAAAGATAGAGAATTTTAAGAGTAGCTAAGGATAAACAAAAAGTCATCTACAAAGGAGAATCAATAATAATAAGCTCAGACTACTCAGCAGAAACCATGCAGGCAAGAAGGCAATGAGATGACATACATAAAGCCATGAAGGAAAAAAATTGCCAGCCGAGAGTTATATATCCAGCAAAACTGTCTCTCAAATATGATGGCGAAATTAGGACATTTCCAGATAAACAGTTTAGGGAATTTACAAAAACCAAACCAGAATTACAAGAAATATTAAAGAGAGTCCTCCAGTTAGAAAATCAGTAACATCAGATAACAATGCAAGACTAGAACACTGGACAGAGTAACCAGATATCAACTCAGATAGGGAAGCAACAAAAATAAATCAAAGCTAAAACACTGAAAATAGGGAAGCAAAGATATCAATACGTAAAAGAGGATAACATCAAAATAAAAAAGAGGTACTAAAAACTGTAGACATAGTTTTTGCATATGGAGAGGAAGTCAAGGCAATATAAAGAAATAAAAGACTGGTTGAAACTTAGAAAAACGGGTAAATATTAAGGTAACCACAAAGGAAACTAATGATCCTACACATCAAAATAAAAAACAAGGAAAAATATAAAGGCTCAGCAAACACAAAATCAACAACAATGAAAAAGAAGAAAAGAAAATACATAAAGAAAAAGACTTAGCACAGAAAATTAAATGGAACATAGAAACTGTCAGCAACACACAAAAAGACATCAAAAAGACAGTATTAAACTCATACCTCTCAATAATTACGCTGAATATACATGGACTAAATGCACCAATAAAGATACAGAGAGTGGCAGATTGGATAAAAAAACACGATCCGTCTACATGCTGCCTACAAGAGACACACCTTAGACTTAAAGACAAAAACAAACTAAAACTGAAAGCATGGAAAAAAATATATCAAGCAAATAACATTCAAAAAAGAGCAGGAGTGGCAATACTAATCTCTGACAAAACAGACTTAAAATAAAATCCACCACAAAGGATAAGGAAGGACACCATATAACGATTAAAAGATCAGTACACCAGGAGGACATAACTATAATAAATATTTACACACCCAACCACAAGGCTCCAAAATACATAAAACAAACTCTATCAGTATTGGAAGAGAGATAGATAGCTCCACAGTAGTAATAGGAGACTTCAACACTCCACTTTCAGTGAAGGACAGAACATCCAGAAAGAAGCTCAAAAAAAAAAAAAAAAAAAAAACACAGAAGATCTAAATGCTACAATCAACCAACTTGATCTCATGGACATATACTGAACATTACACCCAACAGCAGCGAAGTATACTTTCCTTTCCAATGCACGTGGAACATTCTCCAGAATAGGCCACATACTAGGCCATAAAGCAAGCCTTAACAGAATTCAAAGCATCAAAATATTACAAAACATCTTTTCTGACCATAAAGCCATAAAAGTAGAAATCAATAACAGAAAAAGCAAGGAAAAAAAAATCAAACACATGGAAACTGAAAAACACCTTGCTCACAAACTACTGGGTTATAGAAGAAATTAAGGGTGGAATAAAGGAATTCATAGAATCAAATGAGAATAAAAACACATCCTAGCAGAACCTTTGCGACACAGCAAAAGCAGTGCTCAGAGGTCAGTTTATAGCAATAAATGCACACATACAAAAAGAAGAGAGGTCCATAATCAAAACATCAACCCAACAACTTGAACAAGTAGAAAGAGAGCAGCAAAAGAAGCCCTTAGGTGCCAGAAGAATGGAAATAATAAGAATTAGAGCAGAATTAAATGAAAATAGAGAATAGAAAAACAACTGAAAGAGTTAATAAGACCAAAAACTGGTTCTTTGAAAAGTTCCACAAAATCGATAAACCATTGTCCAAGCTGACAAAAGAAAAACAGGAGAGGAAGCAGATAACTCGTATAAGAAATGAGATGGGTGATATCACAATAGACCCAACTGAAATTAAAAGAGTCTTAACAGAATACTATGAGAAATTGTACTCTAACAAATTTGAAAACCTAGAGGAAAGGACAAATTTTGAGAAACTCACTACCTATCTAAACTAACACAATCAGAGGTAAAACAACTAAATAAACCTATAACAAAAGAAGAGTTTGAAAATGTAATTTAAAAACTCCCAACAACAACAATAAAAAAAAGCCCGGGCCCGGATGGTTTCAGTGGAGAATTCTACCAAACTTTCAGAGAAGAGTTAACACCACTACTACTAAAGGTATTTCAGAGCACAAAAAAGGATGGAGTACTACCAAACTCATTCTATGAGGCCAGCATAACCTTGATACCAAAACCAGGTAAAGACACCACAAAAAAAGAAAATTACAGACCAATATCCCTCATGCACATTGACACAAAAATCCTCAACAAAATTCTAGCCAATAGAATTCAACAACATATTAAGAAAATAATTCACTGTGATCAAGTGGGATTTATATCAGGTATGCAGGGATGGTTCAACATTAGAAAAACAATCAATGTAATCCATCACATAAACAAAATAAAAGACAAGAACCACATGATCTTATCAATCCATGCAGAAAAGGCATTTGACAAAGTCCAACACCCATTCATGATAAAAACTCTCAGGAAAACGGGAACAGAAGGGAAATTCCTCAACATAATTAAAAGCATTTACACAAAGCGAACAGCCAACATCATCCTAAATGGAGACACTTTGAAAGCATTCCCCTTGAGAACGGGAACCAGACAAGGATGCCCTTTATCATCACTCTTATTCAACATTGTGCTAGAGGGCCTAGCCAGAGCAAGTAGGCTAGAAAAAGAAATGAAGTCATCCAGATTGGTAAGGAAGAAGTCAAACTATTTCTATTTGCAGATGATATGAACTTATACACAGAAAACCCCAAAGAATCCACAAGAAAACTACTGGAACGAATAGATGATTTCAGCAAAGTTTCAGGATACAAAATAAACAAACTAAAATCAGTTGGATTCCTCTACACCAACAAAGAGAACCTCCAAGAGGAAGTCATCAAATCAATACCATTTACAATAGCCCCCAAGAGGATAAAATACTTAGGAATACATCTAACCAGAGACATAAAAGATCTATACAATGAAAACTACAAGACACTACTGCAAGAAACCAAAAGAGACCTGCAGAAGTGGAAAAACACACCCGCTCATGGATAGGAAAATTTAACAGTGTGAAAATGTCAGTTCTACCCAAAGCGATCTATAGGTACAATGCAATCTTCATCCAAATTCCAGCAGCATTTTTTAATGAGATGGAGAAACAAATCACCAACTTCATACGGAAAGGGAAGAGGCCCCGAATAGGTAAAGCACTACTCAAGAAGAAGAACACAGTGGGAGGCCTCACACTACCTGATTTTAGAAACTTTTATACCACCACGGTAGTCAAAACAGCCTGGTTCTGGTACAACAACAGATACATAGACCAGTGGAACAAAGTTGAGAATCCAGACATAAATTCATCCGCCTATGAGCAGCTGATATTTGACAAAGGCCCAAAGTCCATTAATTGGGGAAAAGACGGTCCCTTTAACAAACAGCGCTAGTATAACTGGATATCCATCTGCAAAAAACTGAAACAAGACCCATACCTCACACCATGCACAAAAACCAACTCAAAATGGATCAAAGACTTAAATATAAGATCAAAAACTATAAAGACCATGGAAGAAAAAATAGGGACAACTCTAGGAGCCCTAATACATGGCATAAACAGAATATGAACCATAAGTAACAATTTACAAGCACCAGAAGAGAGACTAGATAACTGGGAGCTCCTAAAAATCAAACACTTATGCTCATCGAAAGATTTCACCAAAAGAGTCAAAAGACAACATACGGACTGGGGAAAAATTTTTGGCTACAACAAATCCAATCAGCATATAATCTGTAAAATCTACAAGATACTGCAAAACCTCAACGACAAAAGGACAAATAACCCAATTAAAAAATGTGTAAAGAATATGAATAAGCACTTCACCAAAGAAGACATTCAGGCGACTAACAGACACATGAAGAAATATTCACAATCAATAGCCATTAGAGAAATGCAAATCAAAACTACAATGAGATACCATCTCACCCCGACAAGGCTAACATTAATCCAAAAATCACAAAATAATAAATGCTGGAGAGGTTGTGGAGAGACTGGAACTCTTATACACTGTTGGTGGGAATGTAAAATGGTACAACCACTTCGGAAATCAATTTGGCGCTTCCTTAAAAAGCTAGAAATAGAAGTATCATACGATCCAACAATTCCACTCCTTGGAATATATCCTAGGGAAATAAGAGCTGTTACACGAATAGATATATGCACACCCATGTTCATTGCAGCACTGTTCACAGTAGCAAAAAGATGGAAACAACCTAAGGGCCCAACAAAAGATGAATGGATAAACAAATTATGGTATATTCACACAATGGAATACTACGCAACGATAAAGAACAACAATGAATCCGTGAAACATCTTATAACATGGAGGAATCTGGAAGATATTATGCTAAGTGAACTTAGTCACAAAAGGACAAATATTGTATAATACCACTATTATAAAAACCCAAGAAAAGTTTTAAACACAGAAGACAACATTCTTTGACGGTTACGAGGGTGGGGAGGGAGGGAGAACGGTACTCACTAATTAGAAAGTAGACAAAAATTATGTTTGCTGAAGGGAAAGACAGCATACACTACAGGGGAAGTCAGCACAACTGGACTAAACCAAGGCTAAGAAGTTTCCTGAATACAATTAAACACTTTGAGGGACAGAGTAGCAGGAGTAGGTGTCTGGGGACCATGCTTTCAGGGGACATCTAGGTCAATTGGCATAAGAAAGCTTATTAAGAAAATGTTCTGCATCCGACTTTTGTGAGTGGCGTCTGGGGTCTTCAAAGCTTGCAAGTGGCCATCTAAGATGCATCAATTGGTCCCAACCACCTGGAGTAAAGGAAAATGAAGAACCCCATGGACACAAGGAAAGTATTAGCCCAAGAGACAGAAAGGGCCACATAAACCAGAGACTTTATCAGCCTGAAACCAGAAGAACTAGACGGTACCCAGCTACCACAATGACCGCCCTACAGGGAACACAACAGAGAGTCCCTGACAGAACAGGAGAAAAGTGGGGTGCAGAACTCAAACTCTAGTAAAAAGACCAGACTTAATGGTTTGATTGAGACTGGAGGGATCCTGGAAGACATGGCCCCCAGGCTCTCTGTTAGCCCAAAACTAAAACCGTTTCCGAGGCCAATTCTTCAGACAAAGACTGGACTATGGGACATAAAATGATACTCATGAAGAGTGTGATTCTTAGCTCAAGTAGATACATGAGATTAAATGAGCAGCTCTCATCTGGAGGTGAGATGAGAAGGCAGAGAGGTCAGGAGCTGGTTGAATGGACATGGGAAATCCGAGGTGGAAAGGAAGAGTGTGCTGTCACAGTATAGGGAGAGCAAGTAGGGTCACAAAACAATGTATGTATAAATTTTTGTACGAGAGACTAACTTGAATTGTAAACTTTCACTTAAAGTACGACGATAAAAAGTTAAATAAATAAAAGAAATCAAATGAGTATGGCCCCTCAAAACCCTTTTAGCTCAGTAATGAAGTCACTCCTGAGGTTCACCCTTTAGCCAAAGATTAGAAAGGCCCATAAAACAAAACAAGACTAAAGGGGCACACTAGCCCAAGGGCAAGGACTAGCAGGCAGGAGGGTACAGGAAAGCTGGTAATAGGGAACCCAAGGTCGAGAAGAGAGAGTGTTGACATGTCGTGGGGGTGTTAACCAACGTCATAAAACAATATGTGTACTAACTGTTTAATAAGAAGCTAGTTTGTTCTATAAACGTTCATCTGAAGTACAATAAAAAAAAAAATGAAAGAAATCAAACAATGTACTGCATTGGGCAAATCTGCAGCAAAAGACCCATTAAATTTAAAAAGCAAAGATGTATGTTTTAGTATACATATAAGGATACACAGAGGAAGACAGATGTCATGCCGGAAGGTAGTATCTTTGCAAGAGTAAGCGTGGTACAATAATAACACAGAGGTGTAAGTGATAAAGAAAAATATCAATAGATTTGAATATTTTTAAACTTCTGTATGTCAAAATATAGCATAAACAAAATTGAAAGGCAAACAATACCCTGGGAAATATAGTCACAGCATACATGACAAAGAGTTGATGTGCTTAATATATAAAGCGATCTTATAAATCAGTAAGAAAAAGATGAGCAAAGAGTACAATGAAACGACAACAACAACAAAAAAAAAATGTCTAAGGAAAAAGAGTTCAACCTTACAGGTAATTTAAAAAAATGCGTACTTAAAAGAAGAGTTTTTTTTTGTTTTTTTTTACTTTGTAATCTGCTAAATATTTAAAAGTATAATAGCTCATGTTAGCTAATATAGGAGCATAAAATTAATAAGACTTTTTCCTGGAGAGAAATTCTTTAAAATATGCATAAAATATTGCTTTTATCTGGCAACTTCACTTCTCAAAATTTATCTAAAAGGCACAATAATGGATGTGTAAAGTTAGGTATAAGCATTCACTGCAGTGTTGTTCATAGTAATATAAATTTCTGACACCAGGGAACTGATTAAATAAATAAGGATACACCATATGGCATAACCAGGAGCCCTGGTGACGTAGTGATTAACAGCCTGGCTGATAACCAAAAGGTGGGCAGTTCGAACCAACCAGGCTGCTCCTTGGAACCTCTATGGGGCAGTTCTACTCTGTCCTAGAGGGTTGCCATGAGTCGGAATTGACTCAATGGCAACAGGTTTGGTTTTTTGGTTTATATGGCATTAAAAAAATGCAGCTGTTTAAAACTGTGTTACAGTAAAAAAAAAGAAAACCTTACCGACATATGGTAAATTGTTGGTAATATGTTTTATGTGATAAAAGCAACAAACAAAAACAAAAAACAACAAACCAAATGTAATACCATTTTAGTAAATATTCATATGAAAAATACATCAATAAAAACATTCACCAAAATGATTATTGTAACTATATTTGAGAGACGGAATTATAGGTAAGTTATTTCTCTACATTTCTGTGTTTTTCAGATTTTCTACATTGCACATGAGTACGTATATTATGCATTTTATATTACATAATAAAAATTATATAGTTTCAAAAGAGTAACCATTCAAAAACAAAAGGAGTCACTGAGCCTCTAACTAAATCAGTAATCAGAATAAACACTTCAAGAATAGTTGTAGATAAAAAATGCAAAATAATGTTGACCAGACACTGACAAAAAACAATGATCCTCAAAGAATACAGAGAATGAGGAAGGAACATGAACTGGAATAAAACATTCTAGAACCTAAGAGCTGTAAACAGGGCAGGTCCTATTAGTCATCACTCAAAGGTCAGTTCATAGCAGGAACCACACATCACAGAGATGTAGAGTCAGACTTGGCAATCAAACTAATACCCACAAGTAATACTAAGTCACCCCATCCTCATACATAAGATAATAAAAGATTTGGCTGTGATCCAATAAGCCCATTTGCCTGATTCTGTTCAGTTTATTGAAATAATCCAAAGGATGTCTGCTAATCCCTGGTCTGCACATCTCAAAGATTAAATACAATCCTACTTAAAGTAATATTACTATCAAACACGTAACCTGCAAATCCAGAGTGATGGCCAGCTATTCTCCTAATTTGGCATTTGAGTCTGCAGGACACCAGAAATCAACTCTACCTGCTGAACTCATTGTAAGACTCATATTGAATTCCTTTTGAGGGCCCTAAAGTTTATGTAAGGAACCCTGGTAGCACAATGGCTTTAAAGTGCTTGGCTGCTAACCAAAGGGTCAGTGGTTCAACCTCACCAGCTGCACCATGGGGGAAAAGACTCGTGATCTGCTCCTATAAAGATTTCAGCCTAGGAAACCCTATGGGGAAGTTCTACTCTGTCCTACAGGGTCGCTATGAGTCAGAATCAACTCGATGGTACACAACAAGGTTTGCATTTGTAAAATAACCTGTTATCTTAAAAAGTATAAGCACTTGCCTTATACAGGAAAAAGGTAAAATACCAATAGATTTATTGTGTTTCCATAGCATCTATTATCAGAAGGTCCCTAAGTCTTTTTAGTACCCTTTTTGAAAGTGAAGTTATTCAGGAAAAGCAAAGTCCTCAAATCCAAATCAGTAGATAACAGCTAAATTATTATACTTTATTACAGTAGTTCTCAAACTTTGATGTCTATCAGATTCTTCTCTGGAGATGATTAAAAAAGAGACAGAGAAAGAGAGTTGCCTGAAGCTTACTCCAGACCTAATAGATCAGGTTCTCACAGAAAGGTGAGGCCCATGGACGTGAGTTTAGCAAATTATGCAGGTGGACCTGATGCACCCTAAGGAGTCCCTGGGTAGCTCAAAAGGTTGAGCCCTCAACTACCAACAAAAAGATTGGTGGTCTGAGCCTACCCAGAAGCACCTTGGAAGAAAAGGCCTGATAATCTGCTACCGAAAGTTCACACGCCGGAAAACTCTATGGAAGCCACTTCTGCTCAGACACACACAAGGTCACCGTAAGTCAGAATCGACTAGATAGCAATTGGTTTGGTTTTGGTTTGGATGCACCGTAAGGAGAGAAAACCACAGCTGTACGTGAAGAGGTGCTGGTAGGAAAATGGGATGGCAAAAGAACAAGGAAAAGAAAATTAAGACAGTTCTACTTGAAAGTGAAAATTTTAAAAAGACTTGAGAATAATGACCTTCAGTCCTAGTTAGTGCCATTTCTTGCAGATGCTTTATCTGTAGTCAAGATGGACTAGAGAGTAGATGTTAGAATCAGCCCAATTCAGTGGTTATAGTGTTAACCAGAATGTCAATCCACTTCTAAAAATGTGTGTCAGGGAGAAAGGGAGTGTTCTTATCAACTGCAACAAAGAAAGAAAATAAACACTCCCAACATGCACTGAGGCACAGGGAGTGGCTCAGGTTTCTAACACTTCCCTGCTGTGGTGAAAAGGAGTAATAATTAACAGCCTCGGGCTTGATGATTGTGTGGAGGGACACTGCTAGGTACACAGCGCAGAGCCATGCCCAGGGAACAGCCATGTGCCGCCCCTCCGCTTGCGCTGGGCTCCGACCTCCGGTACAGGTGAGTGAACTGCTAAGCCCAAGCAGAAGTGCAGAGCGCTGACTTGGCAGCCATCAGACCCACCCAGCGAGCAAACTCTCCGGAGCACGGTTAGCCCCACAGCTAAAGTAAAGACGCTCCTCCTGCCCGCAGGGTATATAACAAGTGAAAATTGAGGGTAGAAGATTGAAGCCCTCTAATCACTCTCGGGGTCAAGCTGGGGTCAAGTTGAGGGCCGTTATTAGAAAGCAGAACCCATAGGCCGCAAAGTTATCAGAGCAGCCTGAAACTGGATATCATTTTTCTTCTTGATCGATTGATTTTCTCTGAATACCCATTCCCGACCAAGATAATTGTCTGTGTGTCTGTATGTCTGGGGGGTGGGAGGGAGGCTTGAGGGTGATGGAGGTAAGTGTGGCCACTGAACTCCTCCCCACTTAAAGGAAGTAGCTCACTGAGCACTTTACCTGGAATTGCACCATGCTTACTCTTGCAAAGATGTTAGCCTCCTGCATGACATCCCCCTTTCTCTGAGTATCCTTATGGCTAAAATATTGTGTTGAATCATCATACCTGGAAGGTCTTTTTAAATGAGGGTCCAGCCAAACTTTTATTTGTTTCCACAAATCAACAGAAAGACACCCCCCCCCACCACCACCACAAAAAAAAGTGAAAAGGATCTCTGATATAATTTAAGACCCCACCAAAAAAATAAAATAATAATCATAAGTAATTAAATGTGTGTCCAGGAGTTAAGGATAACAAATTCTGAGGCAGGACAATTTTAGGTTCAAATCCTGGCTTTGCTACTTACTAGTTTGGCCCTTACCACGTTATTTAACCCAACTAAGCCTTTATCTGTCATCTCTAAAACAGACACCATAATAACCTGCCACATGAGGATTTGATAGGAATTAAGTGCCTAGCACACAATAAGTGTTCTATAAATGATACTTCCTATTAGTATTAAGAAATAAGCAGCTCTGCCAAAGGGGGCATATCAGGGAGGGAGAGCTGAGCTGCGTAAACCAGACAGTTCGGGGGCACTTGGAAAGGTGTAGTGGTTAAGAGCTACGGCTACTAACCAAAAGGTAAGCAGTTCAAGTCCACCAGGCACTTCGTGGAAACCCTATGGGGCAGTTCTGCTCTGTCCAGTACGGTCGCTATGAGTCAGAATCAACTCTATGGCAACAGGTTTGTTTGTTTTTTTTTTTTTTGAGAAGAACTGGTTTCAAGAGAATGAGTCCAGGATACATGAGCAAGTGGCAGATGAGCAAAGTGTCACATGAATAACAATGAAATTACTTGACTCTTTGCCACTTTTCAAATAAAATAGGTGGAGGCAAATTCAAATTTATACACTCAATCGCTTTCATTTTTGAAAACTCATATCTATATTAACGTGTTATTTCTACAAAGAAAATAGAATTTTATAGTAAGAGAGTTACATACAGTCCCATGTTGTGGAATCCATGGCATTTGCGTTTTAACAGAGAGGTTTCTCTTGACTTTGATCAAGTTAGACCATATAGTCCATATTCTTACACTGGATTGTTTGTATTAAACTGACGTTGACTTTCATTTGTGTTTATGGACAAGACATGTTAAAGAATGATATCAGTGCACTGTCAGGCTTTACTTCTAAAGCTTAAATGACAAAGAGGCAATTTTATTTTATAAAAAAATTTTAAAGGTCATTTCTGTTATTGTTGCTGTTAGTTTTATTAAAGTCGCTAACTTCAAGGAGGAGGTCATGTGCATACTTAATAACTTCGACTATTAGAGTATTTTCATTGATGTTATTTTATCTTTTTATTTTATTAATATAAAATAAAACATTTAAATGGTCAATATCATCATTGCTTTAAGGGATTTTTTTTTTTCAAATTGCAGAATTGAAATTCTCCAATGTACAAAGTCTGTTTTTGTATGCATATAAGTTTTTCTATTTTTAATGAATATGACATTTTGTGATGAACTATTAAGTATTATAATCAATCAAAAGAGAGAGAACCAACGATGATTAAGAAAAAATGAACTTTTCCAATTATATTTGAAATTATGTAACAGGTATGTAACATATCTTTAACATGTAATAGTTTTATACCTGACCTTTTTTTATTTTCTAAAATAAGAAATTAATTAATTGAAATATCCAGAAACCTAAAGCTAAGAATCTATTTCCTTGTACAGATTCATTGGTTACAATGTAGATAGTGAACTCAGATTTGCTCAAGATACGTGGGTTTTGTGTAAAAGTTTAGATTTTAAAAAATATCCAGGTTAAGGTTAATTAAAAATACAGTCTCTGAGAAGAACTTCTGGGTATTTTCCGTTTGCACTAAAGTCTAGGGTTAGAGAGTTATTTTGGTGCAATAATTAATGTACCTCTCTCAAAACTATCAATTGTAGTGATTTGATCACTTTTATAACAGGTGGGTTGTAACATTCCCCCTTGACATACTCTTAAATATCAAATTAACTGATACCACTGCTTTCAGTAGTTGAACATGAAGCTTTCTCCTCTTTCAGTCATGAGGGTGTTATCTTAGTAGCTTATATGATTGAGATGGTTGAAGAAAAGTTTCTTTGTCATCATCCCAGAGCCTAGTAAATTGAACTCAAGAGGAGAGGATGCTGATTCTTCTGCAGCCAACATATAAACGGGAAAATGAGTAGTGATCCCCATGAAGTAAACTTAAGAATTTCCTCTTAGGAATGCAGATGAAGCAAAGAGTCCTTGAGCTCTACAGAACAGCAATTCAGAAGAGGCTGTTGGCAGTCTGAGCAGCTCCCTCCCTTTCTGCTGGGTGGCAAGATGCTTCAGTCCTTAAGTAGCTTAATAAGAGCTTGCTTCTACTGCTCTGCTCTCCTCACCTTCCCAGAGGGCACTGTAAGGAGATTAAGCGAAGGCACCTTGTAAATATGCAGTAGAATATTCAAGACTTGGCGTCTCAAATTAGACTCCACTGGAGCTGACTGCAATCACGTAGACATCCAGTTGTTTGAGCTACATCCTGTTTAGTCCAGTCTTAAATTCAAGGACTGTCATAAATCTTTATTTGCATCTTAAAGTAAACAATTCTTCACTGCAATCAATGTCACTTAATAAATTGACAGTTGTTATATTCTCTCAACTTTTATCTTCTCTGAAAAAAAAAAAAAACCTTCATGTATATAGTCCTTAATATAATCTTACTTGATAATTGAAGTGCATACTTGCTATTTTAACGTGATGCTTTCTTTTTATCTTTTAGTAAACTTTATGTGTTTTTATGTGTGTATTATGTAAGTTGGAGCCCTGGTGGTGCAGTGGTTAAGAGCTCGGCTGCTAACCAAAAGGTGGACTGTTCAAATCCACTAGCCGTTCCTTAGAAATCCTATGGGGTAGTTCTACTCTGCGCTACAGGGTTCCTATGAGCCAGAACTGACTAGACGGCAATAGGTTTTATTATGTGAGTAAGATATACTCCAATATTCCTTGTATATGATTTAGAAAGTACATATGAGATCATAAAATAATTATCACTCGTAATCTCATGTCTCTCAATTAATACCATCAATATTTTTATTAAAATATGTACCTCCACAGCAACCGATTTGCTTTCTATACTGAATATATTCAATATTTTGTGTATATTTTATCTATATACCTGCATACATATACTTACTATAAAAACTAAAACCAAATCCATTGCCGTCGAATCAATTTCCACTCATAATGACCCTATAGGACAGAGTAGAACTGCCCCATAGGGTTTCCAAGGAGCGGCTGGTGGGTTCGAATGGCTGACATTTTGGTTAGCAGCTGAGCTCTTAACCACTTACTACAGAAAATACAAAAAAGAAGAAAGCAATAATCCTATTCTAAAAGAGCTAGTAGTCAAATTAAGTAAAATAAAATATGGTTAGAGACAAGAAAGCTGCAGATAATTTGCTGTGAAGCTTCAGAAGCAGAAGAAAATCTGAAACTCTGCCCATTGTGAAATCTCACACACGCAGTGTCCTCAGGAATAAAAGGCTGTAAATAAAGATATAGGCTAAACTTCTGTGGTCAGCAGAACAGGCTCAGAGCAGGAGCTCGTGTAATATTTGTTGAATGTGCAAAGGAGTGAACTAAGTTTTCCACTTTTAAATAAGTGACCATTTAATTAATCCACACTTGGGCACAGGAAGGTACTTTAAATGACTGGCCCATTTGAGTTAAATGGGGCTTGGATTTCCTCCTCCCAATCCTCCCACCCCCACCTCTGCCTATTCTCTGGCCTCGTTCTGGTCACAAGGTAATAGTTGAGTCCAGGGAAGCCCATATCTAGGTAGGACTGCAGAGCAGGGAGGGGGAGGGCAAACTACTGATGCTTCAAATGCGCTCAGACCTCAGTGTTTCCTGCACGCTGGTGCTGTCTGACTATGCCTCCTTAGGCTCCAGATTCCATCCACCTCTCAGATCTATTCTACCTGCCTGGTCTCTTCTCCCTTCCCTATTTGGATCATCTAGGCCTATTTGAGCCTACACCTGGCGAGTACTCCCAGGACAGTTTATTTTTCCAGGACTTAATTACTGACCTATCTAATTCCCTGGCTATTGAAGCTCCATTCTGTCCGGGCAAAAGGAAACAGTAAATAACCAAGATTATTGAATCAATGATCTGATTTTATACCCAGTTCCAAATCAATAAGCTCTGGCCCCAGGGTTTGATAGTGACTCTCTGATTCACCCTCCAAGTACATGGCTTTGGAACAATTATCTTCCTCAAGTCAGAGTTTACTATTTTCTACCAAAATAACTGTAAATATCCAAAGTACAATCTCTAGGCCTCTAGATTGCTGTAAATTTTTTTTCTTCATAAATCCCTTTCCATCTCTGCTATCCACCACCTCTGTTGTCTCCCTTTTACACTTTGAGGAAACTAGCTCAGTCTTATAATGTAGAGGATATTCACAAGGGCCATACCAGGTTTTAATCAGCCATTAATCATGGTTACTGGGAATAAGGATATGGGAGGGGGAACTATTTAAATTTATAGATTTATACCTCACTTGAGAGGAGCCCTGGTGGTGCAGTGGTTAAAGAGCTTGGCTGCTAACCTAAAGGTCAGTGGTTCACATGCACCAGCTGTGGGAGGAAAGAGGTGGTGATCTGCTTCTGTAAAGATTACAGCCTTGGAAACCCTATGGGGCAGTTCTGCTCTGTCCTATAGTGTCACTATGAGTAGGAATCGACTGGCTGGCAATGGGTTTGGTTTGTTTTTTGGTGATGCCTCACTTGAGCAATTTATGGTAATACTAAGACTTTTACCAAGACACATTTTTACATTTTAGGTATTTAAACTCTTTTAATGTTTTGCTTAGCCATTTTTAGATTCATATATAAGCAACATTATTTCCTATTCTATTATCATGTAATATCTGTGAACAAAAATTTTATTATGTTTTCATTTTCTTTGATTAAATTCCATTCAGATGTCTTCCTTTTTAAGGTTAGAGAATACTGTAAGGACTCTGGAAATCCTTTAATCATATCTTCTGACATCTCCTAAGACTGGCTATGACTTAGTTCAATGTAATGAGTTTGGCAATATGCTTACGCAGCAATTGTTTGCTATCTTTAATGACACCTTTGCTATATTTTTCGTGAATACAAATAGAGAAGGAACCAGTTAGGAAACCTCTTCAGTAATTCTTCGGCTTATCACTGTAGATTTTCACTTTTTGTAAATGTAATTTAATTTTGCTTTAAATTAATTTAGTTTTAATTTAAATAAATTTAAGAAGCTTCTGTCAGTTCCTCAGTCCAAAATATCCCAAAACCAAAAAACCCGTTGCCACTGAGTCAATTCCAACTCATAGTGAACCTATAAGACAGAGTAGAACTGCCCCAAAGGTTTCCAAGGAGCTGCTGGTGGACTCCAACTTCCTACTTTTTGATTAGCAGACAAGCTCTTAACCACTATGCCACCAGGGCTCCAAAATATTCCAGCTTCTAAAAAAAAAAAAACAAAAAGCCCATTGGCATGGAGTTGACTTACAGCGACTCTGTAGGACAGAGTAGAACATTCAAACTGCTGACCTTTTGGTTAGCAGCCAAGCTCTTAACCACTGTGTCACCAGGGCTCCCAACTTCTAGTCCTAGCTAAAATCAAATTAACCATGAGATCAATAAGAGTTTTATAAGTAGTAATCAGTCTTTCCAACTATATCTCATCAGCAACTTACGTTTTGTTGTTGTTGTATGCTATCAAGTTGCTTCTAACTTATAAAAAAAACCAAACCCATTCCCACAGAGTAGATTCCGACTCTTAATGACCCTTAGCAACCCTATATAACAGAGTGGAACTGCCCCATAGTGTTTCCTAGGCTGTAATTTTTACAGGGGTACATCACCAGGTCTTTTCTCCTGTCAAATCCGCTGGTGGATTTGAACCACTGACCTTTGGGTTAGCAGCCGAACACTTTAACCATTGCATCACTCATCAATATTAATTGAATTTCTCCCCTGTTCCAGCAAAAATTTCAAGAGCTGGAGGTACACGGGTAAAGAAACAAAACAAAACAAGAGGCCTCTGTCTCAAGAAGTTCATATTCTATTTGGGGAAGACAAACGATGTGAATAAAAAAGATTCTTTCAGATATTGATATGTATTAAGATAAAAATACTGTGACAGAGACTAACAGAGACTTAGTTAAGGAAGGCCTTTGTGAGATCTGCATGATAAAGAGACAGGCATTCTGAAAGTCAGAGGGAACAGTGCACCATGTTGCAGAAGCAGCAAGTACAAAACCCTGAAACAGGAATGAGTTTAGGGAGTGACTGATAACCAGAAAGAAAGCCAGTGTAGATGAAATGCAACCAATGAGGAAAATAATAAAGTGAGTGAATGCTGAAGAGGTAGACTGGACCTTGCAGGCAGACTATATTTTATTTTAGTTCATTCTTGGAAGTCTTAGCAGGGTTTTAATTATGGGATGAATATTTGATTCAGTCTTTAAAATGATTATCCTGGATGTTATATGGAGAATGTAATACAGGTCCTAATGTGGATGCATGGAAACCAGTTACAGAGGCCAGGAGAAAGATGACTGTGACTTGGATTAGGGTGGTAGCAGTGGAAACAGAAGCTTTTGAATTCAGGATATATGTTGGAGGGACAGTCAATAGGACTTACTTTTGCATTAGAATCTGGTTATAATTAAAGAGGGAAAAAAATAAGACTAATTCTTAGTTTTGGTACCTAATTGAATAGATGGTAAAAAATTGTGGAGGAGGGAATTCTAGAGCATGGAAGAAAGTCGGTGGTTGTGTTTTGGCCCTGTTGAGATTGAGATGCCTGTTAGACATCCAAGTAAAGATTAAGTAGGTAGTGACATGAGTCTGGAGCTCAGCAGAGAGGCTGGCCCAGAGATGAGAAAGTATAGATAGAGACAAGAAGAGGGCCAGGGGTGGAATACTGGAACAAGACAGCATTTGGTGATCTGATAGACAAAGAGTCAGCAGAGGAGATTAAAATGTTGAGACCTGTGTGATAGCAAGAAAATAAAGCAAGTTTGCTCTTGCTGTTTTGTTCCAGAAACCTCAAGAAGAAAGTATTTCAAAGGACTAAACATTTGGTCAAATGACGCTAAGAGGCAGAGAAAATGAGGACAGGGAATGAACTATTTGGCAAGGTATAGGCCACTGAAATGTGAGAGATGAGGAGTAAAATTAAAGAACTATATGGTAAATAATCTAGATCTAGAAGGAAGAAGGTAGCTTTTGGGCAATAGAGTCATCACTGGGGGATCTTACTAGGGAACATCAGTAACCCTTTGTGTGGGTAACAAGGCTGACAAAATCTAGGGGCATAACTCGGGATTTAGAAGCAAGAGCAGGGACTATGTAACCTGACAGCCAACCAGATCCTGTGAATCCTATGAGCAATCTAAAATGCATGTATCTTCTGACCTACAGAGTTAATTTGCCTAAACTGGTTGGCTAAGCTTGTGCCCCTTCTTGCAGGAGTCCTCCATGAGTCTTCCATGATTCTTCTAATATTCAATTTCTGTAAATTTGAATAACTTTCAAATAGAATGTATAATTTCAAAATTAACAAAGTGCTTTAATCCCAGTGATCAAAGAAGATGATATTTCCAACTAGCGGGGCGCCGTTCTTTGAGCAAGGGGATAGGAGTAAAAGGGATATAAGGCATAAATCTATAATGGCAATACAAGGTGGAAAGCAGGAAGTGGCATCACAGCAGCGTACAGAAGATAAAACGGTATGAGGAGACTTGATGGGGTCCCACTTGAGTAGAGACTGGAAGGAAGCAGAGATCTGGACCTGCAGTAATGACAGCTCTCTGTTGGGAGGTGGACAGATACCCAATGGCACAGGATTCCAGTAGACTAGAGGACTTGGTCTTGAAGAAAAGCTTCAGTTTTGAGTTTGGAAAGATAGGTTTGGGTGACATTGCAGAAAGCCTGAATGTCAGGTTAAGGAACTTGGATTGTATTTGGTAGGGATCCCATGGAAAGTTTGTGAGCAAGAGAATGATGGATGATCAGAATGGTAATAGCATAAAGGGAGACTCCAGTCCAACAGTCAGCTTACAATGACAATATGTGTGGTGAGCTGTGCTCATCATTTTCAAACAGGATGTAAAATTTCAAAATGAGTGAAGTGCTATAAGGAAAAGGACACATCAGGAAATTTTTTGGACTGGTAATTCGGGAGAGGGAAGACCTAGAATATCTTCCAAGTACCATACCTTAACCAAATAAACTGATATGAAAGGAAAAAAAGGAAATCTCCCCATGCCCCCTGTCTTTTTAAGAAAGTTACACTTTTCTCTCCAGCTCACTTGGTTTTATTTGGGCTGTATTTCCTATGATTCTGTAAGCTTGGAGCCATGGTAATTAAATATTCAGTTTCTGTAGAATGGAATGACTAGAAAATATTATATTTAAAATCCCTGGTCACACTCTAATGCCATTTATATGAAAACATAAAGGAGAAGGTTATGCATGTCTGACTGCAGTTTCTAGAGTTTGAAGGAGACTTGAAGGATGTGCCCACACACTGAATTTATTCTTCAAGTCGGAGCTTGGTTTTAGCTGCCTGCAAATTTGCAGTTTGTTTGCCTGAATGGGGCAGGGTTCAGCCAGCTTGGGTTGAGTTGCTGCAATAGAAGGAATATGTTCCCATGTATGAAATTATAAAAAGATGAATAATTCTAGAAATACTGCAAAAACATATCTCCTAAATTGGTCAATCCTTCTTTGCCTTGGGCCACTGTTTCTGTAGTTTTCAGCTTACATAATACATTTTTCTCTTTCTTCCTACCTCCAAACATTGCCCTAGGATTTTTTTCTCTACTTTAACCATCTTGGAAACCCTGGTGGTGTAGGTTAAGAGCTACGGCTGCTAACCAAAAGGCTGGTAGTTCGAATCCACCAGGCACTCCTTGGAAACTCTATGGGGCAGTTCTGCTCTGTCCTATAGGGTCACTATGAGTCAACGGTAGTGGTTTTTTTTTTTCTTTTTAACCATCTTGTATTCCTGTGTTGCCAAAAAAATTTCAGTGATTGCAAAGTGCTTTTTTTTTTTGGACCATAGAAGCCTTTGGGAATCTAATATCTTCTTAAAGAAAGGAACACCAAACTGCTAAGTAAGCAGAAGTTTATAACTGACTGATTTTTTTATGTCTCTGGAAATTTTATTATGAAATATAATAGCATCAATACATCTGGTATTTTTTCCATAAATTTCTGGAAATTTTACTATAAAGTATAAAACCAGCAAGACCTCAGAGACATTAATTCAGCCAGGCAGAATTTCTTATGTGTTTTTTCCTTTTTCCTTTTATGCTTCTCAATAAAAAGTCAACCCCACACCAGGAAATAGCAGCTGCAAACACCCCAAGCACATTGTGCTTTTATAGAGATATGGAACAGGAGAATAACTTTTAAATCACTAAAACTTGGTGGCATCAGAACTGTGGATGGAATTGAAAAATGAAAAAATCCTTAAATTGTGTTCCAAATCAAATGCTAAAGATTCAGAAATGAGGTTCCTTACAACAGAAGTTATGTCAAATTCAGACATACCAGATGCACTCCTTACCAGGAACTTAGCTAATGCAGCTGCCAACCATAAAGTGATTATCTACACAACTTGGATCCTGGGTTTCACTTACAAATTTGCAAATCATTAGCATTTATTACGGGCCAGCACGGTAGTCTGTATTGTACTTTGTTAGAAATATTGCTCCCACCCCCTCTCTGCCCTTATCCATCTTTATCTCTGTATTCATCTGTCTATCCCACAATTACTAGTGGTTACCAGAGGTGGGGCGGGGGAAGGAGGAGTTTTTGCTTAGGGGGCATTGAGTTTATGTTAGTGGTAATGGAATAATTTTGAAAAGGGTAGTGATAATGGGCATGCAACATGAAAAATGTAATCAATGTCACTGAATTATACATGTAGAAATTGCTCAATGTTTTGTTGTGTATATCGTCATTACAATTTAAAAAATTAAATTATATGTTCTTCCGCCATTAATATTCATTTTCCCTAAAATAGATGCAGAGTATAATGTTCAATTTAAGGTAGGAAATTGATATCAAGTGAGATAAAATGGATATTCCTCAGAAGTATATATTGAGTAATAAGAACTGAGGAAAATACCCCAGCATTGCTAAAATCTTCCATAAACTTGTTGCCATCAAGTTGAATCTGACTCATACTCATTGTCGCTGAGTGGATTCCGACTCATAGTGACTGTAGGACAGAGCAGAATTGCCTCATAGGGTTTCCAAGGCTGTAATCATTCTCCCGAGGAGCCAGAGCAGCTGGTGGGTTCGCACTGCCTACCTTTTGGTTAGCAGCCAAGCGCTTAACCATTGCACCACCACGGCTGCTTATAGTGACCATAGGGTTGAGGGGGGGGCAGAAGAAGCAACACATTATGACCTAGTCCCTAAATGAATTATCATGTCAACCATGATAAAAATGAGGTTTAGAGGATGTCATTCAGAAACCCACTCAAAGTGAGCTGTGGTTAAAACTCTGAGCTGTAAGCTTATTTTCTTATGATTGAAGATTATGGAGAAGAAAGTCTCACTTATCCTCAATATTAATCCCCACAGACTTAGGAAAAAAAAATCTTCACAACAAGTCTTAGAATGGATCCATTTGTAGATAATTAAAAATTTTTAATCTGTATAACCCTTTCTAAACTGAAAAAAAAATGGTAAGATGAAAAAAGCATGGGTCTTGAAGACATTGAGACTTGATTCAAATTATATGTTCCAGTACTTATTAAGTGATTTGAAATAGAGGTAATAATAACCATACCTTGCTGGGATGGCCTAAAGACTAAACAAGATAATGTGTATTAAAAAATGGCTAAAATACAAAGTGTAAGATCCATAGCACACACCTAGTAAGAAAATATTCTTCCCTTTCCTTCCCTCCCTAACCTTACCCTCATGGCCATACATGAAACATCACTTAATAAGCCCCCAAAATATGTTTACCCAGCATAGACACAGTAAAATTACCAATTTAAGTCAGAATTGATTTATGAATGTATCACAGGAACAAATCACTGTTATTCTAATGGTTTAGGGCATCCTCAGACAATCTCAAAAAAGAGAAAAAGATGACTATGCTGGCTCGTCAGTACCCTTCTTGGATCTTCATCAACGAGAGGACATTCATTACCAGGTAACCACACACCTATATTATATGTTATCCTACTCACCAGTCATTTGTGGATTATGCCATTCAAAGCTTTCTAAACATGATCTACAAGACCAAAAACATAAATTATCAGTGGAGACTTTGAATAAGAAGTTGGACAAGTATGTTCCTAAAGACTGCTAAACCATAGCCGCTCATGGTATAATCACTCATGTTCCATAAATGGTAGTTTTAATTTCATTAAAACTTAAATTTCTTTTTTAATAGTTAGGACAATTCTCAAGAGCAGCATTAAGTGAAGAATTTCAGGATCCTCATAAGTGGACCATCCAAAGAAAGAATTAGCCCAGGAACCAAAACCAGGCTGTCCTGGCTTCACCTCTCCATTCTCTGTTCCTCAGGACTTTATTTTTACTGGTTTCCTCTT
The DNA here is from genome assembly GCA_030035585.1 of Dugong dugon. Taxonomy (NCBI): domain Eukaryota; kingdom Metazoa; phylum Chordata; class Mammalia; order Sirenia; family Dugongidae; genus Dugong; species Dugong dugon. The sequence continues at coordinate 54,232,351 of CM057463.1, forward strand.
GATATTAGTTATGCAATATATGACCAACATCCACAGCTATTTTCTTATACACAGCAAATAGTATCTTATGTTGGTCTGGGAATAATGGAGCAGAGATTTGAAAACTGTAAGAGTAAAGATGAGAACTGAACCCAGCCAATCTAGAGCAGAGGCTGAGGAGGAGAACAACAAAACAGTAAAAAACAAAGTGATGTTAGAACGGATCCAAGTCTTACAAGAGATGGGAAAAGAAACAAGCCAAATAAATGGTATAGGAAAATGGATATAAGTAATGCAGGATTGAACAATAGGAAATCAGAGGGAACAAATATGGTCAAAGGTGAGATTGAAGCCAGAGCTGGAGGATAAGCATGAAACATAAAAGGTGAGAAGAAAACATTAAGTGAAAGAGAGTTCATTTACTCATTTATTAAATACTTATTAACTGCTCACTGTAGAAATGTACTTTTCTGGACCCTGAGCATTCAGCAATGAATGAAACAAAATCTCTGTTGTCAAGTTCTAATAGATTTGGTAAGATAAATGAGTAAAAGTATGAACTATCAGATGATGAAATGTGCAACGAACAAAAATAAAGTAAGAAAGGGGAGTAATAAGTGCTGGGAGTGGGAAGGGTTATGATTTTATATAGCTAACCAAGGAAGGCCTCAATGAGGAGGTAGCATTGGTATAAAAACTTGAAAAAGGTGAGAAAGCCGGCATGCAGATACCTGGCTGAGGAGTATTTCAGCAGGAGCGTGTCTGTAAGGGTCTATGAGGCTTATGAGGGCGAAGTGGAGTAAGAAAGACAGTAGGTGAGATCAGAGACATAATGACCCAGAACGTGCAGAGTCTTGTAGAGAATTGTAAGATTTTGTCTTTTCTATTAAATAAGATGAGCATTCATTGGAGGGTCTTGAACACATGAGTGATTGGATCTGACTTAACATTTTACTAAGAACACTGTGGGTGCTGTATTAAGATCAGGGGGACAAGAGTGGAAACAGAGACCATTGAGGAACTTATAGTCCAGGGTGGAGATGACAGTGGCTTGGACCAAGATGACAGCATGAAGTTGGAAAGAAATGGTCCAAATCTGGATATATTTTGAAGGTATAGACAAGAGAATCTCCTGAAGAATTTGTGGGGTGTGAGAGAAAGAGTATAATCAAGGATGATTCCTAGGGTGTTAGTCTAAACAACTGAAAGAATGGAGTTAACATTTACTGATATTATAAAGATGACAAGAGAATCAGATTTAGGGTAGATGGTCAGGTGTTCAGTCTGGGACTTGTTACATTGAGATGCCTGTAAAACATCCAGGCTGAGATGTCAGGTTAGGAGTAGATGTATTACTCCAGAGTTCAGTAGAGAGGTCTACTCTGAAAGTATAAATTTCATAATCATTAATACAGCATAAAAATGACATCGAAAGCCATAAAATTAAATAAGATCACTGAGGGAATGAGTCTTCTAATAAATAAGATTAGAAGTCCAAGTTTAGAAGAGTGGAATGATGTAGAAACAGTAGGAAACAGGAAGGTAAGGCAGAGTATGTTGGGTGAAACGTGGACAGAGTGAATTTGGAGGCCGGACAGAGAGAAAGAACAGTTATATAGTAGGAAAAATATATAAAGAAGACACAACTTTGGAACGTCAAGATAACTGAAGTATAGATAAAGATACAAGGAGAAGGGAAAGTTGACAGACAGAGGGTACTGGAAATTGAAATGAAAGACTGAGAAACTTTTTTTTTTTTTTAAAACATTAAGTAGATGTGACTGATAATGAAAGCCATAGAAGATAACATCCACATAAGACAAAATTTAAGAGGGACAGCAAGATCCAGAGGAGGGTAAGAGATGGACCCGGTAACAGAACAAGCATTGCTGAAAGGACCAGGAGATGACAGTCTGAGAAGGGGAAACGGATGTGAGTGATCTACAGGAGGGGCAGGAAGCAAATGGAGTTCAAGGTGAATGATGGAGTAGATAGGAGGAGCTTTGAATAAAAGGCTGAGAGGATCACAATAGGGTGATAAAAGGTGAAAAACAGGGATGAGCCCAGGACACCCCCCAGGAGAAGTTCCCCTCACTTTTGCCTCCTCCCCCTCAAAAAATTATGAAGTGGAGAAAGATGTCTCCAAAGATGATAGCCCTGGGTCTACCCCAATGTTCCTTTTTGTCTATTTCCCTTCTGTGCATCATAAGTTTAATTAGCCAGGGTAAACAAAGTTGCCACACTGGGAAGGAAGTTCAGGGAAGGGACAGTACCATCATAAGAGAAGAATGTACAAACCTATGTGCATACTTTCTTGTTAATCAACTCAACCTGACTCAGTTCAGCTCATGAAATCATGATTCCGATCTCACCCTGCCAACACATTGCTAAACTACTCCTTAGGCCCACCTCTCAGTTTGGGGTCACAACAATTTTCCCTTAATCTACTTCAGCTGTGACCCAGCAGTTCTTTACCTCCCAGATTCCTGAGGAAGCAAGAGCCTTTCTCTCAGTTCTTTAGACCTTACCCTTATGATCAGATTAGATACACTCTAAGCAGGCACCAGGTATCCCAAATGGGAATCAATAGTCAGTCCCCTGGCTGCACTCACTGGCATCTCCATGAACTAGCACCTCTCTCCCCTGGCAAAAGCTCAAGACAAATGTCCAAGAGAAGCACTGAACCCTCACTGACTCTTGTCGACTTCTGCTCTTTGGAGTATTCCTGCTCTTTCTAACCCAGGCCATTTGTATGGATGTGTTTGTCTCTTTATTCTCTAGGTTCCTAATGTTCCTAGAACACTCAGTTTCTTTATAACAGTTTCATCTTTCACCTTCATAGAGCTACTGGTTCTGTTCTAAATTGATTCATGTCCATCTCATTTGTAGTCATGACCAGTCAATGGTAACTTCTCATGCTGGATCATTGCATTCTCTTCTTTTATTCATCTGTGTAATCGTAGTCTTGATTTTCACTGAAATAGACCTCGATTGCATGTACTGGAAGTCACCAGCTCCTCTTGTTTCCTCTGTAATATTTTAGTTTCCAGTCTCAGTTCCTCATTGTTCTTATGAAATTCTCCATGAGCTTCGGTAAGATTTTAATTAGTCCTTGTTAATTATTTCTGTATTTGTTCTTTAAGAATATTTCTGTCCTAATTTTAAAAGTAATTACATCCAGCTGCTTATAGAAAATATAGAAACATGCATATAGAGAGAATGAAAATAATTCATAATCCTATAATTCAGAAAAAATACACTGTTCAATTTGACATATTCTCTAACTTATAAGAACTCTATTTTACATAGTTGAGATCATACCGTATCTTGCTTTACACATCTGACATTGTATTACAAAAGGTTTCCCATACCATTAAAAAATTCTTTCTAAACATGATTTTAAGGATTGAATTGTAACATTCAATGATGTATAGAAATGCCATAATACAATCATTCCCCTAATTTTGGTCTTCAAAATGGCTCCAGTTTTATGAATAAATAAGGGCTAGTTCACAGAAATGGAATTACTGGACCAAAGTGTACAAATAAACTTAATATTATTGCTACAAAATTAGCTTTCTAAAAACGTTTTCAAAGCTTACCCTCCCACCAACAGCTTAAGGCCTCCTGGTCTATCTGTAATGGTTTATGCTCAAATGCTTGCTTTTCCCAGATAGAATGTAACCCTTTGAGGGCAAGACCCAGGCATCTTTTGCATCATCGTGTCCCAAGGTGGGGTACCTGGAAGACTCTGGCACATGAGATGATTTTAGGTGAAACAATCCCCCTCCCCTGCTGCCACCAACTCAATTCTGACCCATAACGACCCTATATCATTTTTTATTTGAATACTTATGGAAAGTATTAGAAAAATATAACTAACATATAATCTTTGATTTCACAAATGTTATTGCTCACAACAAATTAAAGGAGAAATCAATTTGAAAAGTATGAAATGAGAACAGATGATACTTGGACTTGGCCAAAATTGTGACAGTAATGCAAGAATAGCTTCAGAAAGCACTGCCCTAGCCCTCAGCCAGAACTTATTAATTATATTTCAACAAAATAACCAGAAAGCCAGCACTCTGTAATAATATTTTTAGTTCTGAAAACATTTTTTATGAATACCTTGTAGTAATTAGGGCTATAAAAAGAGAGAAAAAACTGACAAATTTTAAGAACCTTTATGCATTCCCATTTTATTATTTGCCTGTAGTAAAATATATCACAATGAATCCTGTCCTTAGTAAATACGTTTAATTAGCATGATGTAATAAATTTTAGCAGAAAGTGCATTATTCCAAAGAGTTTCTTTTTCCATATGTTGAGTTGATGGGATATAGAACTTGTAGTTTATCTTTTAGAACCCAGAACCCCTTTCAGGCTCTGTCTATCTGTGTTCATTGGTGCTCCGGATGGTAAAGCAAAATATTATAGCAGCGTAATTACACGAACACCAAACCTGACGATAGCATTCCTCAAAATGTGGGCTATGGATCACCTGCTTCTGAACCAGCTGCTCTGCCCCAGAATTAATCACTTGATTCTTTTTTTTTTTTTTTATTGTTGCAGTTTAGATGAAGTTTACATTTCAAGTTAGTCTCCCATACAAAAATTTATGCATACATTATTATGTGACCCTAACTGTTCTCCCCATACTGTGTCAGCACACTCCTCCTTTCCACCCCTGATTCCCCATGTCCATTCAACCAGCTCCTAACCCTCTCTGCCTTCCCATCTCACCTCAGGACAGAAGCTGCCCTTTTAGTCTCTTGTATCTACTTGAGCTAGGAGGCACACTCCTCAAGAGTATCACTTTATGTCCCACAGTCCAGTCCAATCTTTGCGGAAGAGTTGGCCTCAGAAATTATTTTAGTTCTGCACTGATAGAGAATCTGGGGGCCATGCTTTCCAGGGTTCCTCCAGTCTCAGGCCATTAAGTCTGGTCCTCTTACGAGAATTTGAATTTTGCACCCTACCTTTCTTCTGCTCCATCCGGGACTCTCTGTTGTGTTCCCTGTCAGGGCGGTCATTGGTGGTAGCCCGGCAGCATCTAGTTCTTCTGGTCTCAGCTGATGAAGTCTCTGGTTTATGTGGCCCTTTCTGTCTCTTCGGCTACTACTTTCCTTGTGTCTTTGGTGTTCTTCATCCTCCATTACTCCAGGTGGTTAGGACCAATTGATGCATCCTAGATGGCCGCTTGCAAGCTTTTAAGACCCCAGATGCCACTCACCAAAGTAGGATGCAGAACATTTTCTTAATAAGCTTTCTTATGCCAATTGACCTAGATGTCCCCTGAAAGCATGGTCCACAGATCCCTACCCCGGCTACACTGTCTCTCAAAGTGTTTGATTGTATTCAGGAAACTTCTTAGCTTTGGTTTAGTCCAGTTGTGCTGTCTTCCCCTGTAGTGTGTGCTGTCCTTCCCTTCACTTAAGATAATACTTCTCTACTATCTAGTTAGTGAATAACCTTCCCCCTCCCTCCCCACCCTCGTAACCATCAAAGAATGTTGTCTTCTGTGTTAAACCTTTTCTTCAGTTCTTATAATAGTGGTCTTATACAATATTTGTCCTCTGTGACTGACTAAATTCACTCAGCATAATGCCCTCCAGATTCCTCCATGTTATAGGATGTTTCACAGCTTCATCGTTGTTCTTTATCGTTGCGTAGTAATCCATTTTGTGGATATACCGTAATTTGTTTACCCATTCATCTGTTGGTGGGCACCTAGGTTGTTTCCATCTTTTTGCTATTGTGAACAGTGCTGCAATGAACATAGGTGTGCATGTATCCATTCGTGTGATGGCTCTTATTTCTCTAGGATATATTCTAAGGAGCGGGATCATATGGTACTTCTAATTCTAGCTATTTAAGGAAGCACCAAATCGATTTCCAAAGTGGTTCTACCATTTTACGTTCCCATAAACAATGTATAAGTGTTCCAGTCTCTCCACAACCTCTCCAATATTTATTATTTTGTGTTTTTTGGATTAATGCTAGCCTTGTTGGGGTGAGATGATATCTCATTGTAGTTTTGATCTTCATTTCTCTAATGGCTAATGATCCTGAGCATTTCTTCATGTGTCTGTTAGCCACCTGAATATCTTCTTTGGCAAAGTGGCTGTTCATATCCTTTGCCCATTTTTTAATCTGGTTATTTGTCTTTTTGTTGTTGAGGGTTTTGCAGTATCTTGTAGATTTTAAAGATTATATGCTGATCGGATTTGTCGCAGCCAAAAATTTTTTCCCAGTCTGTAGGTTGTCTTTTGACTCTTCTGGTGAAGTCTTTTGATGAGCATAAGTGTTTCATTTTTAGGAGCTCCCAGTTATCTAGTCTCTCTTCTAGTGCTTGTGCATTATTACTTATGGTCTGTATTGTGTTTATGCCCTGTATTAAGGCTCCTAGCATTGTCCCTATTTTTTCTTCCATGATCTTTAAAGTTTTTGATTTTATATTTAGGTCTTTGAACCATTTTCAGTTAGTTTTTGCGCATGGCATGAGGTATGGATCTTGTTTCAGTTTTTTGCAGATGCATATCCAGTTATGCCAACACCATTTGTTAAAGAGACTGTCTTTTCCCCAATTAATGGACTTTGGGCCTTTGTCAAATATCAGCTGCTCATAGGTGGATGAATTTATGTCTAGATTCTCAATTCTGTTCCATTGGTCTATGTATCTGTTGTTGTACCAGTACCAGGCTGTTTTGACTACCGTGGTGGTATAAAGGTTTCTAAAATCAGGTAGTGTGAGGCCTCCCACTGTGTTCTTCCTCCTGAGTAATGCTTTACTTATTCAGGGCCTCTTCCCTTTCCCTATGAAGTTGGTGATTTGTTTCTCCATCAAATTAAAAAATGCTGTTGGAATTTGGATCAGGATGGCATTGTATCTGTAGATCTCTTTGGGTAGAATTGACAATTTCACAATGTTGAGTCTACCTATCCATGAGCAAGGTATGTTTTTCCACTTATGCAGGTCTCTTTTGGTTTCTTGTGGTAGTGTCTTGTAGTTTTTATTGTATAAATCTTTTATGTCTCTGGTTAGATTTATTCCTAAGTATTTTATCTTCTTGGGGGCTATTGTAAATGGTATTGATTTGGTGATTTCCTCTTCAAGGTTCTTTTTGTTGGTGTAAAGGAATCCAACTGATTTTTGTATGTTTATCTTGTATCCTGAAACTTTGCTGATATCTTCTATTAGTTCCAGTAGTTTTCTTGTGGACTCTTTGGGGTTTTCTGTGTATACCATCATATCATCTGCAAATAGAGATACTTTGACTTCTTCCCTACCAGTTTGGATGCCCTTTATTTCTTTTTCTAGCCTAATTGCTCTGGCTAGGACCTCCAGCACAATGTTGAATAAGAGTGGTGATAAAGGGCATCCTTGTCTGGTTCACGTTCTCAAGGGGAATGTTTTCAAAGTCTCTCCACTTAGGATGATGTTGGCTGTTGGCTTTGTATAAATGCCCTTAATTATAGTGAGGAATTTCCCTTCTATTCCTATTTTGTTGAGAGTTTTTATCATGAATGGGTGTTGGACTTTATCAAATGCCTTTTCTGCATCGATTGATAATATCATGTGGTTCTTGTCTTTTGTTTTATTTATGTGATGGATTACATTGATTGTTTTTCTAATGTTGAACTATGCCCACATACCTGGTATAAGTTCCACTTGATCATGGTGAATTACTTTTTTGATATGTCTCTGAATACTATTGGCTAGAGTTTTGTTGAGATTTTTGCATCAATGTTCATGAGGGATAGTGGTCTGTAATTTTCTTTTTTTGTGGTGTCTTTACCTGGTTTTGGTATCAGGGTTATGCTGGCTTCATAGAATGAATTTGGGAGTATTCCATCCTTTTCTATGGTCTGAAATACCTTTAGTAGTAGTGGTGTTAACTCTTCTCTGAAAGTTTGGTAGAATTCTCCAGTGAAGCCATCGGGGCCAGGGCTTTTTTGTTGTTGGGAGTTTTTAATTACCTTTTCAATCTCTTCTTTTGTTATGGGTTTATTTAGTTGTTCTGCCTCTGTTTGTGTTAGTTTAGGTAGGTAGTGAGTTTCTAGAAATTTGTCCATTTCCTCTAGGTTTTCAAATTTGTTAGAGTACAATTTTTCATAGTATTCTGTTATGATTCTTTTAATTTCATTTGGGTCTGTTGTGATATCACCCATCTCATTTCTTATATGGGTTATCTGCTTCCTCTCCTGTGTTTCTTTTGTCAGTTTGGTCAATAGTTTATCAATTTTGTTGATCTTTTCAAAGAACCAGTTTTTGGTCTTGTTAACTCTACTGTTTTTCTGTTCTCTATTTCATTTAATTCTGTTCTAATTCTTATTATTTCCTTTCTTCTGGCGCCTGATGGTTTCTTTTGCTGCTCTCTTTCTACTTGTTCCAGTTGTAGGGTTAATATTTTGATTATGGCCCTTTCTTCCTTTTGGATGTGTGCATTTATTGCTATAAACTGACCTCTGAGCACTGCTTTTGCTGTGTCCCAAAGGTTTTGCTAGGATGTGTTTTCATTCTCGTTTGAGTCTATGAATTTCTTTATTCCAGCTTTAATTTCTTCTATAAACCAGTAGTTTGTGAGCAAGGTGTTGTTCAGTTTCCATGTGTTTGATTTTTTTTCCTTGCTTTTTCTGTTGTTCATTTCTACTTTTATGGCTCTATTGTCAGAAAAGATGCTTTTAAATATTTTGATGCTTTGGGTTTTGTTAAGGCTTGCTTTATGGCCTAGAATGTGGTCTATTCTGGAGAATGTTCCATGTGCATTGGAAAAGAAAGTATACTTGGCTGCTGTTGAGTGGAGTGTTCTGTATATGTCTATGATATCAAGTTGGTTGATTGTAGCATTTAGATCTTCTGTGCCTTTTTGACCTTCTTTCTGAAAGTTCTGTCCTTCACCGAAAATGGAGTGTTGAAGACTCCTACTACTATTGTGGAGCTGTCAATTTCTCTTTTCAGTGCTGTTAGAGTTTGTTTTATGTGTTTTGGAGCCCTGTTGTTGGGTGTGTAAATATTTATTATATTTATGTCCTCCTGGTGTATTGAGGCTTTAATCAGTATATAGTGTCCTTCCTTATCCTTTGTGGTGGATTTTACTTTAAAGTCTGTTTTGCCAGAGATTAATATTGACACTCCTGCTCTTTTTTGAGTGCTGTTTGCATGATACATTTTTTTCCAACCTTTGAGTTTTAGTTTGTTCGTGTCTTTAAGTCTAAGATGCGTCTCTTTTAGGCAGCGTATAGATGGATCGTGTTTTTTTAATCCAGTCTGCCACTCTGTGTCTCTTTATTGCTGCATTTAGTCCATTTACATTCAGCATAGTTATTGATAGGTATGAGTTTAGTGCTGTCATTTTGGTGTCTTTTTTTTGTGTGTTGTTCATAGTTTCTTTGTTCCACTTTATTTTCTGTGCTGAGTCATTTTTCTTTATGTATTTGCTTTTCATCTTTTTCATTGTTGTTGATTTTGTGTTTGCTGAGTCTTTATATGTTTCTAGTTTTTGATTTTGACTTGTAGAATTGTTAGTTTCCTTTGTGGTTACCTTAATATTTACCCCGATTTTTCTAAGTTTATACCAGTCTTTTATTTCACTATATCACCTTGCCTTCCTCTCCATATGCAAAATCTATGTCTACATGTTTTAAGTCCCTCTTTTTTGTTTTAATGTTGTCATTTTTTACATATTGACATCTGTTTCCCTATTTTCAGTGTTTTAGCTTTGATTTATTTTTGTGACTTCCCTATCTGATTTGATATCTGGTTGCTCTGTCCTGTGTTCTAGTCTTGGGTTTTTATCTGATGTTACTGATTTTCTAACCGGAGGACTCCCTTTAGTATTTCTTGTAATATTCATTTGGTTTTTGCAAATTCCCTAAACTTCTATTTATCTGGAAATGCCCGAATTTCACCACCATATTTGAGAGACAGTTTTGCTGGATATATGATTCTTGGCTGGCAGTTTTTTTCTTCAAGGCTTTATATATATGTCATCCCATTGCCTTCTTGTTTGCATAGTTTCTGCTGAGTAGTCCAAGCTCAGTCTTATTGACTCTCCTTTGTAGATGACTCTTCACTTATTGCTAGCCACTCTTAAAATTCTCTCTTTGTTTTTGGTTTTGGCAGGTTTTATTATAATATATCTTGGTGACTTTCTTTTGAGATCTACCTTATGTGGGGTTCAATGAGCTTCTTGGATAGATATCTTGTCATCTTTCATATCAGGGAAGTTTTCTGCCAACAAATCTTCAACAATTCTCTCTGTATTTTCTGTTATCCCTCCCACCCCCGGTCTAGTACTCTAATCACTCATAGGTTATTCCTCTTGATAGAGTCCCACATATTTCTTAGGGTTTCTTCATTTTTTTAATCCTTTTACCTGATTTTTCCCAAATAAATTGGTGTCAAGTGCTTTATCTTCAGTCTCAGTAATTCTGACCTCCTTTGCCTCAATTCTGCTCCTATGACTTTCTGTTGTGCTGTCTAATCTGACATTTTATTGTTAATCTTCTGGATTTCTGATTGCTTTCTCTCTACGGATTCTTGCAGCCTGTTAAATTTGTCATTGTGCTCTTCTCTAATCTTTTTAATTTCCTCTATTGCGTGCTCTGTGTTTTGCTAATTTCCTTCCTAATTTCTTGAAGAGTTCTGTATATTAATCTTTTGTATTCTGCCTCCAGTAATTCTAAGAAATTTTCCTCCTCTGGAAAATGTCTAGATTCCTTATTTTGGGAGCTTGCTGAAGCCATCATGGATTGCCTCTTTATGTGATTTGATATTGACTGTTGTCTCTGAGCCATCAATAAGTTATTATATTTATTTATTTTATGTTTGCTTACTGTGTCCTAGCTTCTTGTTTTGTTTTGATATGCCCAAATAGGCTGCTCCTATGAGCTTCTTTGATTATTGTCACCTTTGAAGCTCTTATGTCCTGTCACCAGGTGGTTAGATCTGTTACTAGGTATGTGAGCTCAGGAGTCTGCCCACTCCTCCTGTACGGATTCAGCTCAGATGCTCAAGTAGATAGCCACCAAGTGTGTGGTGTAGGCTCTCACCCACAGTCCTCGACAGGCATGGGTAATTGGTGTAGGCACGGGCATCTGGCTGCAGCAGGGGGACACACTCTGAGCAAGGCAGGGGGCTGACGACCACCCCTGAGTGTCCAGGAGGAAGGCGTGTCCCTGTTCCCTAGAATGCATAGTTGAGTGGGTTTTGCAGCTGGACTATGAGCACCCAATGTTGTTGTCCATAATGACTGGAGAGCATCTCTTATTCTTGGGCCCCTATCGCAGGTGGCATGGGTAGCATGGGTGGAGCCACCAGTCCTCAGTCCCCTGATGTGGGTAGGTGAAGACCCTGCTTAATGGGCAGAGCAGTGTCAAATGTCAAGAACCTGCTGCTTCACAGCTGAAACAGTTCAAGTTAAACTTCAGGTATATACCCTGTTGTACCGTGGTAATGAGGGTCTACACTGTTGAAATGGGCCCACACAAGTCTCTTTAGGGGGAAAGGCACTCAACTTAGTGGATCCCTTATGCCTTTGCCTAGGCAAAGGAGCTGTGCCTACCCTGGGTTCCTGGCTTAGGGGAGCTGGCAGTTTATTTTTTCCCCTGTTTGCGAATTTGTTCACATTCCAAGGCCGGGAGAATGGCTCAGGGCATGTGATGGATCCTACTTCCAGCCCAGGGGACTTGGCAATTGCTGAAGCCGATCTGGACCCAGTGCAGAGCAGGGAGTGTGGAGGTAAGTAGGAGAGAGGTTTTTCCGTAAGGGGGATGTTTTTGATCCACGCGGTAGGCCAGATGCAAGTACTTATCTTTCGCCAATCAAGGGCTGCTTCTCACTGGTTCTGGGTGGCTGAGTAGACGCTCTGGCACTGGGTGTCTCCCGGTGTGGAATACGCCTCCTAAACACCACTGTTTGCCTGCCTCACTGCTCACCCATGAGCTGCTTAGGCCTGAAGGGCTCAGTCTCTCACCGGGTCAGGTCTGGCAACTCCTCGCTGCTTCCGAACCGTCTCTCCCTCCCCCTGCTATTCAGTTCGGTTCCTCAGTTTTGCCTTAGATGTTCAGGGCTCCTAGATTGTCATATATAATTGATTCATTTGTTTTTCGGGTCTTTGTTGTAAGAGGGTCCACTGGAAGCCTCTGACAACTCCACCATCTTGGCCCCGCCTTCCAAGAAAAATCTAATCATATGATTCTGATACATTCTGAAGTCTAAGAACCACTGCTCCTAGAAGAAAGGGGTTGAAGTTCTGAGGACTCCAGGCTTCCTGACATAAACAAAATTCCTGGAGCCTGAGTGACCCAGGGAGGGCAGCTCTGGTGAAGAGGAAACACCAAAGGTTCTGAAACACCTCTGCAAAACAATCCCCAGAAATTAAAATACCACTGACCACGTATGATACCCAGCATAGCATGAACCTGGCAAACACCACAGTTAAACCAGGTGCCATTAAGTTGACTCCAACTCATATTGACCCCATATGTGTCAGAGTAGAATTGTGTTCCGTAGGGTTTGCAATGGATGATTTTTCAGAAGTAGATCAACAGACCTTTCTCCAAGGTGCCTCTGGGTGAACTCGAACCTCCAACTTTTTAACTAGCAGCCAAGCAAGTTAACCATTTGTACCACTATTTATTTACTTAACAAGTAGTTATTCAGCTCTCCCTCTGTACTAGGCATTGTTCTAGTGAATAAGACAGAAACTACCAACTTATTAAGGGATTTTTATTCTCCTGCCCAGAAATACATGAAAATGTTGGACATTAATAGGAAAATAGAATCTACTTACTCAAAATATTGGTTTAACAAATTTCATGAGAAATACACAAGATCAATAAAGTAGAAGTTCAAATATTAATATCAATATAATGTTTGTGTTTTACCACTAGAAGAGAATTCTCTGAATGTAGAAACTTCCCTGGACAAAGGCGTGTTGGCACAGGTTAGCTTCATGCTCAGATGATTAAGTGTTCATTGCTGTTATGTTGCCTGGGGCCATCACTGCTCTCTGCTTCACAGGGTTAATATTCCAAGTGAGCGGGGTGAAAAATGGCTCCCTCTGTGTGGTTGTTTTCAAAGTGCTTTCAGTTCAGGCCCTAGGCTATAATCAGGGCACTTTAGAGGCAAATATATGCCAACTCTGTAAAAAAAAAAAAAAAAAAAAAAAGAAGTTCAATTCCCATTTTAGAATACAGATCAGCTTTCACTCTCAGCCTGTTAGACTTTTTCCCCTGCTTAGTAACCCGGTGTAAACCCTTGCAGGCTGCAACTCTTCTAACAGCTGCCCGAAAGACATGTATGCATTCCTGTCCTTAGTAAATAAGTTTAATTAGCATGATGTAATAAATTGTAGCAGGAAGTGCATTATTCCAAAGAGTTTCTTTTTCTAAGCCTGTTGGCTGGCACCCTTTACTGAAACAAAGAAACATAGCCACCTGCATCTCTAAGCACAAATTCAACACAAAGAGCCAGTGTTCCAGAGACTGCCTACTCCCTGGCCGGTAGATCCAGAAGGCAGTGTTTGTCCAGGTTGTTTGTCCAGGTTCCACATTCTTCTCTTGATCAAAGGAATAGGAGCAAACACTGCCTGCCCCAGTGTATGCTGCAGGTGAGTTTATAAAGAGAGGGCCCCACTCTCCTGAAAGCCATTTCTGTCTTTAACAAAGGAAAAGGAAGCCCGTTCTGATAGATTTTCATAAGGAATCAGGATTCCAAAGTAAACCACAGGCAAAAGGTTTGAAACATGTATTCAAGACCATCACCTTGAAAAATAAGAAATGATTTCCACGTGGAGATTGTTCTTAAAAATTCTCATTACTCATGTATGATGACCTAGTGAAAGTAAAAGAAATTTTCACTAAGAAAAATTGGATAGTATGTCTTTTACTATGTCACAGGAAGATCAATATTGTCATGCCTAGGTATGTGAAAAAGGTCATTTATTGAGCTGTCTTTGTATGAAACATTCTTTAATAAACATATATTGTCAACAGTCACTGACCAAGATCTGTGACTCAATAATCTGTTAACTCCCAATAATATTAAACTATTTTATCTAATTTAACTATCCATATTTAATTTATCACTTCAGCTGGATAAAAAACAATAGAATCATCTGACTGCCCAAGATATACCAAAAGTGTTTCCATGAAAAATTTGATGAGTCAAAATTCAAAGACTCCAGAAAATATATTACACTTACGAAGCTTACTCAATTCTTGGATATGTTAGCTACCCTGATGAGGTTTTTTTTTTCCCCCATGAATAGATCAAGATTCAGTTTCATGTATTTTGATTCTCTAAGCATATAATTATTGAGGACATATCATAAGTCAGATGTTATACTAGAAGCTGGGGTACATACCATTTTGAGCAAAAACAGACAAGAGCACTACTTTCATGGAGCTTAATGGTCTGAAGCTGCAGATCTCAAATTTGAGCCTTCAAAAGAGTCACCTGAAGAGCTTATTAAAATTATGATTGCTGGGCCCCATCCACAGAGTTTCTGACAAGACTTCTAAATGTCAGATGCTAATGCTGCTGGCTGGGGACCAATTCTGAGAACCATTAGCAGAGCAGTGGTTCTCAAAATTTATTATACTATCACCCAGGGATCTTGTTGAAATGTACATTCTGATTCAGTATAACTGGGTGGAAATGCAAATTCTCAGCAGGAGTTGGAACTGGAACAAACCAGTTCAAAGCCCAAGTTTCTGATTCAGTAGGTCTGAGGTGGGGAGGCTGAGTATTTGCATGTCTAAAAGTTCCCAAGTTGTGCAATACTGCAGATTTAGGGGTCACAATTTGAGGACAACAGGTCTAAATTACCTTTCTAAGGAAAGGAGCCCAATTCTATGAAACAATAAAAACCTAGCCTAAATAGGGGTTCCAGGAAGGTTTCTCCTTAGAAATGGTATTTGTGCTGTGATCTGAAAGTTGAGGGAGTTACCAAGTTTTAGGGGAATGGGTGGGAGAGCATTCCTGACCCAAGGAAACTGCCTGAACTCCTTATGGTCAGAGGAGCACAGAGTTTCAGCAAGAGAAAGGTGGCCAGTATGACTGAGGTGCAAGATTCAGGGATAAGTGTCATTTGAAAGGAGGATAAAGAGGAATGCAAAATAGAGACCAAGCAGGGCTTTATCTCCCAGGATAGGATTTGAGATTTTTACCCCAAGAGCAATGGGCAGATTTTATGGAAAGGATTAGAAGCGAAGAAGAGGATATATACGATTAGATACATCCTATATACTCTGAATATAGTGTGGAGAATAGATGGAGGATGCCCAGAATAGAATTAAGGAGGTTGTTTAACTTTTTTTTTTTTCAAATATAAGGAAAATTAGAGTCCCTGGGTAGCACAAACGGTTAAGTGGTCGACTCCTAGCTGAAAGGTTGGTGGTTCAAACCACCCAGAGGTGCCTCAGAAGAAAGGCCTGGCAATCTGCTTCTGAAAGGTCACAGCCTTGAAAACCCTATGGAACAGTTCTCCTCTGCACACATGGGGTCGCCATGAGTCAGAATCAACTCACAGCAACTAACAACAAATATAAGGAGAATCAGTGGTTAAGGTCACGGCAACATTGCAGATGAGCAAAGTAAAGGACAGATGATGACTCTCTGGGACACTAGTGGCAGTGACAGGAAAAGCTCTTATCTCTAGGTCATGCTCACATTGATGCCCCTGAGAATCCCGACCATCTGTTGTACTTCAGAGCCTCTAGTAACAACCCCAGGGTCCAGGAGGCTGAAAGGCATAGCAATAAAATAAATTCATTCATAGAATGGATAGATTATTTCCCCCTCCCAAGGAAACAAAGAGCATCAGACTGGAAGGCAAGGTAGTCATCCTCAGCAACCACAAAAGCCCATAGCTCTTTGTACACAAAGGGTGTTGTTTTACTGCCCCCCTGCATCTGCTCTAATTATGACTGGAGTTGTGTGGCACACCTGTGTTTAGTTTTCAACAGGCTTTAAACAAAAAAAATCTATCAGGCTTGTATCAGAAACACCTAAAATGAAAAGACTAAGCCAGGGAGGAGTGAGAAGTGAGATCCTAGTATGAGCTAGGTACCAACTTTAATTGTTCCCACTCCCTCAACTCTGTACCCAGCCCCACAGCAAATCCAGTCTGCTCTCCCTCTAAATTATATTCCCCAATCCAAACATTTCTCTCCAACTTTACTGCCGTTGGTCTATTCCAAGCTACCATCGTATCTTGCCTGGACAATTGCAACAGCCTACCGTTATGGATTGAACTGTGTCCCCCCCAAAATATGTGTTATAAATCCTAACTCCTGTATCTGTGGATGTAATCCCAGTTGGGAATATGGTTTTCTTTGTCATTTTAATGAGGCCACGTCAGTATAGGGTGTGTTTTAAGCCAATCACTTTAGAGATATAAAAGGAGCAGATCAGGCACAGAAGGAAGTGCAAAGGGAAAAAGATTGATGCCATGTGGAGATCACCAAGGAACCCAAGAAAAGAAGCTGAAAGAGAAAAGGATTTTCTCAAGGAGGACTGAGAGCATCTTCCTCTAGAGCCAGTGCCCTGAATTCAGACTTCTAACCCCCCAAACTGTGAGAAAATAAAACTGTGTTCATTAAAGCTGCCCACTTGTGGTATTTCTGTTATACCAGCACTAAGAAAATAAGAGATCTCCTAATAGAGCTCTCTGTTTTAATTCTTTGTCCCTACAGTCCATGCTCCTCCCAGCAGCTAGGGGCCATTTAACATATAAATTACGTCGTCCTGCCTAAACCTTCCAAAGGTCTCCTGTTACACTCAAATAAAATGCAAACTCCTTACCATAGTGTCTAAGGCCCAATGTGTTCTGGCACGGAGAACCTTTATAACTAATTCTGAACCACTCATTGACTGGCCTTCCCTGTGTCCTTCAAACACACTAAGCTTAGACCTGCCTATGGGACGTGCCACGTGCGTCTTCTGCCTGAAACACACTCCCCTCGATTCTTCGCATGGCTGACTCCTTCTCACTATTTAGGTTTCATTTTAGTATTTCAGGCCTCCTGACTACCCTCTCTAAGATGTCCTCTCCTTAAGCACTGTATCACATGATCCTGTTTTCTTATTCTCATAGCACTTATCCCTACATGAAATTATCATATTTCTTTATCTGCTTTTTTTGTTTCTTCTGTCTTCCTACACCACAAGGTAAACCCCATCACTGCAGGGACCACATTGATTTTATGCACTGCAGTATCCCCAACATCTATTGCGTTGTTTGTTGCATAAACCCATTGCCATCAAGTCAATTCCAACTCATAGTGACCCTACAGGACAGAGTAGAACTGCCCCATAGGGTTTCCAAGGAGCGGCTGTTGGATTCGAACTGCCAGCCTTTTTGGTTAGCAGCCAAACGCTTAACCGCTCACCAGAAGGCATCCGTCTGTTGCATAGGAATCCCTCGATAAATATTAATTGAATATGAATGAGTATGGAAGCGGCCAGCCTCACAGAACTAAGTTGGGACATTAATATCATCATTTTACATGTGTCACCCTTAAACACTGTTGTATATCTAGGGACGAGGTGGTTGTCTGCATCAGTGCTTCTCAAATTTTAATGTGCATACAAATTTCCTGGGGATCTTAGTTAAAATGTAGATTCTGATATCTCCCAGATGTTCAGACAATAAAGGGATAGATAAAAGGCTAGATAGATAGGTAGCTGCCATTAAGTGAACTCTGACTCATGGTGACCTTACGTACAACGGAATGAAATGTTGCCCAGTCCTGCATCATCCTCAAGATTGCTGGCATGTTTAAGTCCATAGTTGTGTCTATTAATGCTCTTGCTAGCCCTCTGCTTCACCAAACATGATGTCCTCCTCTAGCGATTGATCCTTTCTGATAACGTGTCCAAAGCAAGCAAGTCAGACAATGTTCTGTAGTGATCTATAAGGTTTTCATTGGCTAACTTTCTGAAGTAGATCTCCAGGCCGTTCTTCCTAGTCTGTCTTAGTCTGTAAGCTCTGCTGAGTCCTGTCGACTCTACTGGATAGAAGGGTCACTTTTAAATCCTGTGCTAGGCATAATAATGGCTTCCCAAAGATGTCCTTGTCCTAATCCCTAGAATTTGTGGGAACATTATTTTACATGGCAAAGGGTCAATAAGGTGGCAGGTACAATTAAGTCTGTTTATCAACTGAACTTAAAATAGGAAGATTATCCTGGATTAGCCAGGAGGACCCAATGCAATCAAAAGGGTCCTTAAATGTGGAAAAAGGGGTGCAGAAGAGCCAGTGTCGGAGTGATACCATGTAAGACTCCATCTGCTGTTACTGGTTTTGAATGCAGAAGAAGGGGAATATGGGAAACCTCTAAAAGCCAGCGAAACCCTGGTGGTGTAGTGGTTAAGAGCTACAGCTGCTAACCCAAAGGTCAGCAGTTCAAATCCACCAGGCGCTCCTTGGAAACTCTTTGGGGTAGTTCTGCAGATTCTCCTGTACAGCCTCCAGGAGGACCGTGGCTCGAACATCAGGATTTTAGTCCAGGGAGACCCACATCAGACTTACGACCTACAGAAGTGTAAAATAAAAAAAAAGAAAAAAGTGTGTGTTGTTTGAAGCCTCTAAGTTTGTGGTAATTTGTTACAACAGCAATAGGAAACTAATACAAACTTCATCCCAAGGCATGTTTGTTGGGACAGTGTTCTCAGCTCCCTTACTTGAATAATAGAGAAGGGAGGAGCAGGCATGTTAGTAGGCTGATTGTATGTAATTATTTTAGTTCTAGTTGGAATGGTCACCTATTTGAACTTTGCAATCTGCCAGGAGAAAAGATTCCCTTCCCCTGAAAGAATAATATCACCTTGAATCTCAGCTGTCTACGGCCTAAAAGAATGGTTCCCAAAGGGTAATCCCTGCACTAGCAACATCAGAATCACTTGGGAACATGTAACGAGTGCAAATTCTTGGGTTTCACCCCAGAACTACTGGATAAGAAACTTTGAGGGTGCATCCCAGCAGCAAGAAGTCCTTCAGGTAATTCTGATGTGCACTCCAGTTGGAGAACCACTGATAACACCAGCTGTGCTTCAGAACCTCTAGTAAACTGAGAAGTTTATGTACCACTGGGTGTCATGTTGTCCATACGTATAGGGGCAGGCACACAATTTTTCTGGAACTTTGAAACAATATAGTTAGCTACCAAGTGGCTAAAACAAGAAACAAACTATTTCATCAAAGTGGAGGTAGTTTCAAGTCCCTACTTTAATTAAAATTGAAATATAAATATTGGTACTGATCTGTGAATAAGGTCAGGCTGGAACTCAGAGAACGTACTTCCGTGTGTTTCAGGCCAGAGGAGATTATAGAGTATAGGCTTCCCTCACTCTTTCTTTCCTGTCTACAGTCTGTTGGGCTGTCCTCAGGAAGTCAGTTGCGTGTGGTATCAGGAAACAAGGTCTGCTATGGAAGCAGCTCATTGCAGCTGCAAACTGGAATAGTAGGCTGTGCATTAGAGAAAAAAAAAAAGAAAAAATTATAAAAGCTTGAGAAGCCAAACTACAAAAGGGAAGGGAGTCGTGGGGAATAACAGGGAGTAGGGAAGGGGGCAGTCTCTTTTCATCTGATGTTGTTGGAAAACATACCACTGTATTAGATTATCAAATACTGATTGTCTTAGTTATGTAGTACTGTTGTAACAGAAATACAAGTGGCTGGTTTTAAAGAATAGAAATTTATTTTTCTCACAGTTCTGAAGAACCAGAAAAACCAAACCCTTTGCCATGGAGTCGATCCCGACTCAGTGACCCAGGGTCTGGACCATGTTGCTTTCCTTCCTTGTAGGTAGCTCCAGGCGTTCCTTGATTGCTTGGTTACTTGTCTTCCCCAGTGAGTGTGTTTCTGTGTCTATTCTGGTATAGTCTCATTAACATAACAAAAGAAAACTCCTGTTTCCAAATAGAATCACATCCACGAGTGCAAAAAAAAAAAAAAAAAAACCCATTGGCATCGAGTCAATTCTGACTCATAGTGACCCTATGGGACAGAGTAGAATTGCCCGATAGGGTTTCCGAGGAGTGGCAGGTGGATTCGAACTGCTGACTTTTTGGTTAGCAGTTGAGGTCTTAACCACTGCGCCACCAGGGCTCTCCACAAATGCAAGGGCCAGGAATTGAACACATGTTTTGAGGGGACACAATTCAATCTGTAACACTGATATTTATCCTTAAAAAAGGATCTCTTAAAAATCATCAGATAACAGATTTAGAGCACATTCCTGCTTTCTTCAGAACATGAGCATTAAAAACATATGTGTTATGCTTTTTTGCATCTCTTTTTCTCCCTTTTTCTATATGTCTATCTAGTGACACGGTTTTGAGTTGCTAAAGCCTCTTTATTAAAAGGGGGAATTTTCATAGTTAAGAAAACATTGTGAGTGGTTTTCTTTGTATCTACAGACTAGTTATCACTTCAAGGTTCTTTTTAATGCTGTGAAATGATTATTCTTTAATCTTTTTTCTCTAATCTGAGTTCTACGAATTGAGGGCCTGAAAGATGCTGACATAAGTAGCACCTCTATCCACTACCATTTGTTACAGGAGCAATCTTGACAACATGAATGTCCTAGAAAATATGAAAATTACCAAATGACCAAAAGCAGCTGAAGAGGTGAAAGAATTGCAGTCATATTGCTTTATTAATTAGATGGTTAATGGATTGTACAAAACTCCTAGGTTGTTTTTATTATCAGTTGTCCACACTGAAGATGCAGTTGGGGTCTAAGGATAGAACAGAGAAAACACATCACAGGCATCACGATCCCAACGGCACCAGCAGTACCAGCAACAGTTGATGACTCTCTAACAGAGTTGCTTGAGTTAGAAGCTTTTCTTTTTCAAAAGGGGCAGTCCCTTTGGTACATGTGCCCCTCCCTGGGGCTTTGAAGTAAGAGAGTTAAACAAAACTTAGAGCTCCCTGAAACTTTAGGGTTTGTTTTCTTTTTCTTCCTTCAATCGAGATAGCCCTCCTCTCCTCTCCTTCTCAGTTTTCAGACCCTGGAACCCAATCCCTTCATTTGCAATGGAAATGTGGATAACCTACTTTGCTAGCTAAGGAAGGTCTGTATACAAAGGTTGACAGGCATTTTTTCTTCCTTGTTTTAATTGAGCTAGGAGCTGAAGCCAAGGACCTGGAGCCTTGGATGCCTAGGGAAGAGGGGCTGCAGAAGGTTGCAATTTTAATTCCAGAATTCAAGCTGACAGTAATGAAGGATAAAGTGGGTTAAGAGAATTCTGCTCCTGCTTGCAGACATTAGTAATGTGGAATGTTGATTTGTCTTGTGTTCTTCTAATAAGACTCTATTTACTCTTTTTCTGTTACATTCACGTATCCTGCCTCCACCTTTCCAAAAACATACTAAAGTTTATATTTTATTGTGTTTTTATGGAAGTAAAAATACGAAAAAAATATTATGAATGTATTACACAATCATTATACAGAGTTTGGAAAATATACAAAATTACAATATATATTACTAATCACTGGTAACTTTACTTCCCAACAAATAATCAAATTATGTTTACATGTTCCATTCATTACTATTCTACAAAATAAGAACACATATGTAAAGTTTAAATTCAGCTTTTTGAATTTAATGTATGAAATTGCTGAAGGGTCTTATTTCTGAAATTTAGCAATCTGAACCAAAATCAGTGAAAAAGAAACTAGATGTATGAGAGAGCAAGTAGCTTTTTTATTCTGCCTCAGTTTCTCATCTCTTTGAAGACACTCTTTCAAATGTTTTAGGTTTCGGCTCTTAAACATGGCAACACACACAGTGGAACGTTGTTCCAAATGTCGCTGTCAAATGCAGTTCAGTGGTTGCCTGATTTGAACCATAAATGTTTTTCAGCAGGCCTCTAAGAGGCAGAAGTAACACAAACTCAGGAAGCACGGCCATGGCCAAATATGCCTTTGCCAGCTACAATGGCTTGCGTTTTCCTCTGACATTTATTTTGTGTCACATGGCAAGCTTTGAAGTTCGTGTTGGTTTACAGCTTATGACAATATTCCTGCTTTGTCCTCAAAATCAAAAAAACCAAACCTGTTGCTATTGAGATTCCGACTCATAGCGACCCTAAACAGAACAGAAATGCCCCATAGGGTTTCGAAGGAGCAGCTGGTGGATTCTAACTGCTAACCTTTTGGTTAGCAGCCGAGCTCTTAACCACTGCACCACCAGGGTTCCATGGGTCCAAATTATAAGAAGTTCTTTGGTTTCCAAAGCAGGAATCAGATATCCACTTAAAGTTGTAAATCATTATTAACACAATAGGAAAACCCTTATTAGAACTAATATTTGACGTCCATTCTATCTATAACTCACTTCCACCCATCATGTTATCCCATATCCATGCATATTGCAGTTTCATATAATCAAGTACATAAAAAATTGTTTCTTCTGGCCGGCAAAATTGTCTGATAAGATTGAGGAACTCATTTCTTACTAAGTCCATTATTTATGGCAGACGTCAGAATGTGGGTATTTTCCATCTGCTGAGCAGCTGCAATTCAGTCCAGAAAGTACAAAGTACACCTAAGTGTTTTACAATTAGCTCTGTTCTGTGTCCTCTATTACTCACTGTAACAAAGCTGGGCCTTAAAGGGACAGGAACCCTGCGTTCTCCTGGGCACCCCTTCCTCACACCAGTACCACCATGTTAAGTCTCTCCCTGGCTAGTCTTCTTCAACGGCCGGTGATAAATAATCCTGAGTGTCCATGAGTCACTACCAGGGTTCTCTCCCTGCCCTGCGAGTGGCATGGCTTCTGCTCTGGGGAAGCTTCTGATTCTACACATTCATTTCATTAGAAGGCCAGTTTATATGGAAGATGGTCCTTCCTTAGTTTGGCAAAAACACCATCCCTCTCCCTGTAATATGGTATGCGATACAGTCTTTCACATTCCAAAAAAAAACAAGTCTTTTCCTTAGAAAATCAATTTGGTATGATTACACAAAAAGCGTACAGGCTGTTTAAACCTCATATCTATTCCTTGGGCATCCCTGTGGCTTCTTGACATAGGTTTGTAAACTAAAAAGCTTGAATATAGAATCCATTTCTTAACACCCTAACCATTTGTTAGGGCAGTTGAAACAGTCTGGTTTTCTAGGCTGGATGGGGAACTCTTTGGGTGGTAAGAGGAAGAGGTGCACAGATTTTTTTGGTCCACATGTAGCTTTTAAATAGACCCTAAAAAAATCTGAAAAATTACCACTGACAGGCACAGTATATATTACCATTCAGTGCCCTCTTTCCTGCCTAGAGGATGTGCAGAGAACTAATTTTAGTGATTACTATTGGTCCCTAAACCACACAATCTCTATACTTATTTAGGCCCCTTCTAGAATTTAGATCCTTCTGCATATGTGGGACATTTTATCACCTTTTCATGGAACATCAGCCTTGTTTCTGCCCTCTAACCAGAAAGTGCTGCAAACTGTCTTCTGCCTGCATCTTGTCTTGTCCTGAAATCTGTCTTCCATACTGTACCTAGTATCCCTTAGTACCATCATGTCTTTCTCTCGCTTAAAATCTTCAGGGGCTGCCCATTGCCTGTAGAATAAAATCTAAGCTTCTTAAAATAGCTCACAGGGCTCCTTCCTACTTCTTCAGCTACTCACCACTCCCCATTTTACATATCATTGTTGTTAGTTGCTGTCGAAGAAGACTGTGACTTATGGTGACCTCATGTACAACAGAAAGAAATGTCAGGTCCTGCACCATCATCATGATCGTTGGTACACTCGAGTCCATGGTTGAGACCACTGTGTATTTTGAGTGCCTTCCAACATTGGGGGCTCATCTTCTAGCACTCTACTGGACAATATTCTTTTGCGATCCATAGGGTTTTCATTGTCTAATTTTCGGAAGTAAATCACCGATCCGTTCTTCCTAATCTGTCTTAGTCTGGAAGCTCTGCTGAAACCTATTCACTATGGGCGACCCTGCTGGTATTTGAGATACTAGTGACATAGCTTCCAGCATCATAGTAACATGCATGTCACAATACAACAAACTGACAGACAGAAAGGTGGTGTATTTTACACGTTATACTCTTTGAGTTTTCTCCACAAACTATAGGATTAGCTACATGCCCTTGTTAATGTTGTTTCCTTCGCCTGATAAGCTCTTCACACCCTTCCTCTATTCTTTAATTTCTACTGTCCAATGTTCACCATAGTCAGCATCTGTTCCTTGAAGCTCTCCTCCACCCTCATAATGTGATTGAGGCCCCTTGACTGTAGTAACACAGCAACTCTGGCATGTATGAATGACTCATCATTACTGCAGACCTTCTGCTAGAGAACATAATTTGCATCAGTCAGCTGACCCAGGTAAGATTAGATACATAGCACCAGATCCCTATAGAATCAACCTAAAAAGTTGTCATTCTTTCCTTCTAAAGAGACACACCCAAATACCTGGGAAAGATAAGGATCTATTTTTAAAGACCTTCAGAGGAAATTTCATGTTTTTACTCCATAATTCATTCCAACAACTCCTAGTGAGCTACTCTTAGTGCCTGGAAATGTTCCACTGTACTTTCTACAAGTTCCTCATGCTGAGTTTCAAGCATACGTCTTTACTTTTGCTATGTCTATAACAAAATCCAGGAGACCCTGGTGGTGTAGTAGTTAAGAGCTACAGCTGATAACCAAAAGGTCTGCAGTTCGAATCCACCAGCTGCTCCTCAGAAGCCTTATGGGGCAGTTCTACTTTGTCCTGTAGGGTTGATGTGAGTCTGAATCGACTACATGGCAACCAGTTTGGTTTTTGATTATGAGTATAACAAAATTCATCTTTCATGGAGGTGGATTGACACAGTGGCTACAACAATGGGCTCAAGCATAACAGTGATTGTGAGGATGGTGCAGGACAGGGTAGTTTTTCATTCTGTTGTACATAGGGTCACTATGAGTTGGAATTGACTCGACAGCATCTAACAACAACAATAATATAACAAAGGAAGGGTAAATTAACTAGTGTCCATTCTTTATAAAATAGTTAGGGATGAGGAATGTTTTGACATTCTCCCTCAGCTGTCATCTCTTCATGTAAAACAATCAAAACTCTTGCCCTTTTAAGAATAATTGTTCAAGTTTTATTTGTATAACTTTAAAATTCTCACAAGGCCTAGCATTTTTTTATGCCTTTCTTTAACCATGATATCAGAGATTATCTCATACTTCCTGTATATTCTCTCTCTCGC
This sequence comes from Dugong dugon, assembly GCA_030035585.1. Lineage (NCBI taxonomy): Eukaryota > Metazoa > Chordata > Mammalia > Sirenia > Dugongidae > Dugong > Dugong dugon. The sequence continues at coordinate 54,257,576 of CM057463.1, forward strand.
TCTCTCTTTTCTACTCTTCCCATTATAGGTGTTTCATTTTTTTTAAAGGGGATATTGATTTCTAATTAATTATTAGCTCATTTGCCATGAAGTTTCCAATATCTGTTTTTTTGTGTCTGCACTTAACCATTTCTATTTGTGCAGTTTATTTTCCCACCTAAAATATACTGCCCTTCATCCATTCTTGCTGAACTGCATTTCTGATCACAGCTCTAATTTAGCAGAGTTATCTGGAATTCAGATCTTCTCTCTCTGGTGAGACGCAGTAGAACATAAGAGTTTAAACCTGTAAGCAGAGGAGGACCAACTTGACTATGTGAACTGGGATGTGTATTGATTTCTCTGAACCTCAATTTCCTCATCTGTAAGTGAGAATAAGACCTACCTTATAGGATCATCAAGAACATTTAAATGGTTAATACATTAACAGCACTTACAATACTGGAGCCCTGGTAGTGTAGTGGTTAAGAGCTCAGCCATTAACCAAAAGGTCGGCAGTTCAAATCCACCAGCTGCTCCTTGGAAACCCTATGGGGCAGTTCCACTTTGTTCTAAAGGGTTGCTATGAGTTGAAACCGACTCGACGTCAACCAACAACAACAATACAGACTTGTAATAGGTGCTTAATAAATGTTAGTTGTTATTTCTTTCTGTCCCAGATCATAAACTAAAATGTGCAATTTTGGGCTATCATCTTAAGCATCCTACTTGTTCTGCATTCCCAAAATGACACTGAATCACTGATGATCAATTTGAGAAAACTCTCCAGCTCCTTGTGTCCCCACTGCCAGCAAGTCAAATAAGAATGTTACAGGATAACATTTTATTTCCAATGTCATATTAGATGCATTGTTTCATCAGATGCAAAAACTATTATAATCTTCAAAAGTTACTCTGGTAAGGTACATACGATTAAATGGTGGAATGCATTCACAGTTGCTATAGTTGTTCAAGTAATTTTGAATTTTCTTTTCTAATTCTAATATTATACCATTAGTTTACTTAGTTTTATATCAACACCTTATTTTACTGTGCTCTAATCTTCCACACACCAAAATCTTTCAAAGTGCCGTTAATACTCAATCAGACCTGTCTGTAGTTGAGAAAAATATGGAAGACTTCTGTAGTATCTAGAGTCCTGGTGGCGCAGTTGTTAAAAGACCAGCAGTTCGAATCCACCAGCCACTCCTTGGAAACCGTACGGGGCAGTTCTACTCTGTCCTATAGGGTCCCTATGAGTCAGAACCCACTCGACGGCAACGGGTTTGGTCTGTTTTTTTCCGTGGTATCCCATTACCATGTGTTACACTAAGGTTGAGAGGTCAACAAACTTTCTCTGTAAAGGTCAGGTAATAAACGTTTTAGACTTTATAAGCCATAAGGAGAGTCTCTGTATGGCACAAAAGGTTAAGTGCTGAACTACCAACCAAAAGGTTGGTGGTTTGAACCCACCCATACTTGGCTCGGAAAAAAAGCCTGGTAGTCTGCTTCTGAAAGATCATAGCCTTGAAAACCTTATGGAGTGCAGTTCTACTCTGTAACACATGGGGTTGCCATGAGCTGGAATCAACTCAAACGCAACTTGTTTTGCTTTGTTTTGTTTTTTGTAAGCCACGTGGTCTCTGTTGCAACTATTCAGCTTTGCAGTTATAGCAGGAAAGCAAACATAGACAATACATAAACAAATTACTATGTCTATATTCCAATAAAACTTACAAAAACAAGCACCCTGGGCCGCGATTTGCCAACTCCCAAGGTCATCTGGAGATTTTTTTCAGTTGAGGAAGATTTAGTCAGTCCCTGTTCAGGTACGGAAATGTTTTCCGAGTGGTTTGCTTCCACAGACTAACCTTTCTGACTGTACGTAGTCTTGAGGTAAATACTTTGAAAGGTACTTGTACCGTACTTATAATGCAGTTTTATCAGCAACAGAAGCTGAGGGAATAAGGTTACATAAAGCTTCATTTGCTTTCATGACATTCTCACAGCTCAGCATATCAGGAGCTACATCCCAAGTGAACCTGAAATTTCTGTGTGCTGCTCTGGCACTCAATAATGAGAGCTATGGAAGTGTTCCTATTCTTTATCAGTACTGTAATTTTTAGGAAATATCCCACAACAATGACCCCAGGGGGAAAAAATTAGTGTGCCCAAAGATATTTGTAGCAGAAATAGTCGTTAACATTAAAAATTTAAAGTAGCCCAGTTGGGAACGACAGCATGGAGGAATTCTGCAGAATCATTTTATGTGATCATTCTGTGGAGTGCAGTGTATGGATCCTTGGAAATGTGCATGTTAGAAATTGTAACTGAGAAAAAGGCAGAAACAAAAAGTATGCTTACATGATTTCAAACATGTAAAAATCAGTATGCATGAGCACTTTCATTCAATATTCAGTAAGTGTTTATTTAATAAGTGCCTATTAGGAGCAAGTCTCTGTTCTAAGTTGGCAGTGAAAAAAAATAGACCCAAATCTCTGCCCTCATGGAGCCTATATTCTTGTAGGAGAGAAATAGAAGATATTGAGGATCAGAGAGATTTTAGCAATTAAAATAATTTATGCTTTGCTATCTTTTTTTTCCCCATATAAAACTACTTATGCAAAAAAAAAAAATTTCCTCCCTTGTTTGGTATGTTTCATTTTTTAGGAATTAGAATTTAGTGATAATTTCCTTCAACGAATATTTTTTGATTTCCTATTATGTGCCAGGCACTCTTCTGAGCACATGGATTATAAAAAATAAATAAAATAATTGCCATCAAGTTGATTCCAACTCATGGCAACCCCATGTGTGTCAGAGTAGAACTATGCTCCCTAGAGTTTTCAAAGGCTGATTTTTCAGAAGTAGATCACCAGGCCTTTCTCCAATGCACCTCTGGGTAAACTCAAACCTCCAATTTTTCGGTTAGCAGCCAAACACATTAACCAGTTTCACCACCCAGGGACTTTACACGGAATTTAGTGTAAAAAAGGCACAGAAACATCCCTACTGTCATGCAGACAAGATAAATATGTAAATAAGTAAAGACAAGATAAATAAGTAAAATATATATTTTTTAGGGGAAAAGGTAAAAAAAAAAAGAAAAGGAGGCCAAGAAATGTTAGGGTAAAGCAAAACTTTATATTGGATGGTCAAGAGTACTACCTGAGAAGGTAACTTTTGAGTAAATAATTAAAGAAAATAAATAAATTAACTAGCAATGTGAAGACCTCAGGAAGATCGTTCTAGGCAGAGGGATCAGTAAGTATAAAGGCCCTGAGGTAGGAGTGTACCTGCCTGGTGTTTTCCAGGAACATCAAGGAGGCCAGTGGGCTGGAGTGTAATGAGTGAAGGAGAGAGTAGGAGGAAATGAGATCAAAGAGGTAACAGAAGGCCAGATCACATCCCTCTTTTTAAGTCATTGTAAGGATTTTGGCTTTTATTCTGAATAACCGGAAAACATTGGAGAGCTTTCAGCAATGGAGAGAGTGATCGTGCACTAAAAGAATTCCTGCTGTGTTGAGAATAGACTACAGGTCGGCAAGGACAATTCAGGGAGGCACTTAAAAGGCTACAGCAATAACCCAGGTGACAAGGATGGCCTAGAGCAGGGTGGTAGTGGTGAGAGTGATGATAACGGGCCAAATTCTGGAGATATTTTTTACGTAGGCCAAAAAGGTTTGCTGACAAACTAGACGGAGTGCGAGAGAAAAAGAGCCATCAAGAATGACACAAAGAATTTTGGCCTGAGCAATTAAAAGAAAGGAGCCACCATTAACGGAAATTGGAGAAACTGGCAGAGGAGCAGGTTGGAGATGATGATAGAAGCTCAGTTTCAAACATGTTAAGTTTTAGATGCCTATTAGCCTCCAAGTGGAGAAGTAGAGTAGGCAGTTGGATGTGGGAGTGTAAAGTTTAGGAAAGAAGTCTGGGCTAGAGATAATGGAGTCATCAACAGAGCTCCCTAGCATGACTTAGGGAGCTAAATGAGATAAAGTAATTCTGTGCTGCTTTATATAACTCTCAGGAACCAGGAGTTCCTGGATGTCGTGTAGTCCAGTTCTCCCCCCTGCTATGCCTAAGTACTACGAATCCCTTACAAGAGAAAAATGAAAATTGAACAGACATAGACTGCATAGATAGGTAAATGCTGCTCTTAGAGGAAGAGGCTAATCTACTTCCCCTCAGGTGGCAGCATAGGGTAGTGGTTAAGACTGTATTTTCTGAAATTGAGCTGTCTGGATTCAGATCCCAGTTCTGCTACCTACCAACTGTATGACCCTGGTAAGATCATAAGCCTTTCGAAGCCTCAGTTTCTTAAGCATAATACAAGTCTTACAGAGTTGCCATGAGGATTAAATGAGATAGTATGTATAAAGTACATATATCATCCAAAGGCACATAATTGGAGCTCGATAAATCTTAGCAATTGCCTATTGTTATAAACTGCGCAGAGGATGCCATACTGCTTGGTGTCTTTGTGTCCTCTGGAATGACACAAAGGGTGGGTCCTTGAAGCTGGTGAGGCAAAGGGGGATGGGGAGAGTTCAATGTACAGCTTCTCGGCACCACAAGAATCCTGTTTTTTGGATCTTATTATGTGACATTTCTTATATACATGAAGGCACGATTAAGGTTTCTACCCAAGAATTACCTAAGAATGATTGGGTAATTCTTTATTGGTTATCCTTTACACATATTGCATGAAAGTCAGTAATGTGGAAGAAACCAAGGAAGACTTGGGAGCCTGTAGAGCAGGGCCATCCTGCCTTTATTCATCTGTGGAGCCTAGGCAGCCATGACTTCCTTGGACGCCAGTTTCCTCCATTAAACAATATGGGGATTGTATTTGAGTATCTTCTGGGTTTAAATTCTAGGCATGGTTCTGTGACTGTCCTGACAACATTTCTCTCTAAGAACTAAAAGGTGTTTATTTAAATAGTTAGAATTAGCCTATAAGTAGAAGCAGAAATGGATGAAATGTATTCCCAGACAAGTAGAGAAACTCTCGATGACCAACCCAATTGCTCAGCTAAGAGAACCTGTTTTCTGTAAATTATGTCTCTTCCACATGAGTTAAGTTTAACATGTAGCGATATTCCGATTACTCTGTTCAAGAATGGGAAAGCATCTGTTTTCCATAGGCTTGTAATTTGGGGCTGTGGGGTAGGATAAGCATCTCAAGCTGTGGTGTCACAGAGGCAAGGGTGGCAGCAAGGCATGTACCAAAGTTCCCCACTCCAGAGCCCACCTGCCACAAGCAGTGAGGTCCTCAAGAGCAGGGACCATTCCTTAACCATTGTTGCATCCCCAGAGGGAAGCAGATTGTTGAGCATATAATACCTGCTTAATTAAGGTTGGTTAAATATTGCACAAGAAAAAAGAACATGAAACCAAATTTTGGGTTCATGGCTGCCTCTTGCGACGTAATACTTTCCTCAACACGTTTGTCATCTGTCACTTTCCCTTAGTTTATTTATTTACTAATTAGCACCTTCAATGTTTATTGATCTTCCAAGAATGCTTCAGTTGTCAATGACCCACATTAATGTAAAATGACAGAACAGTGAAGATTGCTTGAGCCATTTCTGCCTCGCACCTTTATGAACTGAAAACACTGTTATTGCCTTTTACTGTTAAGGAGCCTAAGACTGATGGTAATTGAATTCTTTTTTTTTTTTTTTTAGGGAACAACTTAATTCTTTATTGAAGACCTATAACATTTTTTATGCGAACCAGAAAAATCTGCATATTTTATGTGCACAGGTAAGCACATCGAAGACATGCAATATAGTTTGATTCACCGAAAAACAAAATGCTCTAAGTGTAAAGCGGAGTCGGGATGAGTGAGAGTCCGTAACTGGGTGGCACAAATGGTCTAAGAGAAACAGGATCTTTAACTTGATTCTGATTTTTGTTTTTAGACTGTATCACAAAATCGCAGTCTTGGAACATCTGTGACTTTCCAAGAATGTTGTGAAAGAAGACGTGTTTAGAGATCATTTTTGAGGCATATTTGCTTTCTGTTTTGAAAACAGAGTATGAATAACTTACAAACAGCAACTCCATTAGAAATCTATCCTAGATATTTTCTTTAAGATGTACCAAAATATGTGTAGAAGGATGTTCATTGTGACATCATTTACAATGGAGAAAATATAAAGATACCAATGGAAGAGCACTCAAATAAATCATGACATATCTATAATGTGGGGTTCCATTCGGTTGTTAAAATGACGAGTTAGATTCCAATGAATGTGTACTATGGCATAATAATAACAAATTTCAAACTTTTAAAGAAACAATTCAGGTATGTTCTGAAGCTACAAAGTGTTTTTAGGAGTGTAGCAGCAGTCTAGTGGTTAAACTGGCTTTAGATTTTTTCTTTTATTTTCTTCCTTTCTTACTTGTATGTGTGTGTGTGTGTTTGTGTGTTTTAGGTGAAACTTTATATTATTCACTGCCTTTCCCTTCACCGAAGTTAATACTTATCTACTATCGTGTTAAGGATCTCCCCTCCTCAATCCTCCACTCCCTCGTAACCATCAAAGATTGTTTCTTTCTGTGTGTAAGGCTTTTCTTGATTTTTTTGTAACAGTGGTCTCATGCAGTATTAGTCCTTTTGTGATTGATTGATTTCACTCAGCGTGCTTTCTTTTTTTGTTGTTGTTGTTGCCAACATAGGGGGTTTTTTTGGCTGTGTTTTCTTTCTTTTTTTTTTCCTTTAATTTGAATGCCTCATTCTCCACAGGACTCTTTACTTGGTTTTGTATTTAATGGAGCTCACTTTATACTGACACATAATTTTTCTGAAACTAGGGAACATTAAAATCTTCAACCGCTGATTTATATCTTCAGATTTGCTGGCATACCACTGAATTTAGGCAACCATGATTTGGCTTGAATCTCAGTTGAGACAGAGGGAATTTGCTAAGTCCTCTGGCCTTTATTCCACCACCACCCCCAGTTGCCATCCAGTTGACTCTCACTCATGGCGACCACATGTGTCCAAGTAGATCTGTGCGCCACAGGGTTTTCAATGGGTGATTTCTTGCAAGTAGATAGCTGGGCCTTTCTTTCAAGGTGCTTCTGGGTAGACTCGAACCTCCAGCCTTTCAGTTAGCAGCTGAACATGCTAACTGTTTGCACCACCCAGGGACTCCCTGGCCTTTATTAGTGCACTTAAGGTTTAGCTCTATTGGGTATTTCTGTTACCTTCCTAAATGTAATGCTATATAAAAGAAGAATATAACTAATTCCTTTTTTTTTTTTTTTAAGAAATGGGCCTAATATTAAGTTCTTTATTTCAGTATTGTTCTGTATCTTAGAGCTTTAATATATGTAATTGAAAAAATCTAAGCTTTTGGTGACCCAGTGATTAAGAGCTCAGGCTGCTAACCAAAAGACCTGGCAGTTCAAACCCACCAGTCACTCCTTGGAAGCCCTGCAGAGCAAAAGATCAAAATTTAGGAAAATGGCAATTCATATTTTATTTCAATAGTTTCCACACAATTAATTATGTTAAGAAGTTTGTTTTCTGTAAAATTTTTTTAATATTTATTATGATTATGAATACTTAAGTTGAGGCATCTCCTTTCCAATTGTGTAAATCAGAGCTCAATTTACAATACAGATGTCTATTAATTAATACATAGATTCATGTTTTATGTACTTAACGAATTATATGACGTGAAATGCACAGTGAGGCTATCAGAATGCTAAATCTTTAAATGTTTACTCACTAGTCAGTAAAGTTAGAATACAGCATTTTCAAAATCTGCTGACTTATGGATGTCTTAGTTACAATGATGAACACTATTAAAAGTGGCAGTCCACGGAGGATGATATGCAGCTTTCCTCATCTCTGATTGATTGATAGATGAAACAAATATTTATTGTGTATCGTGTACCAGACACCATTCTAAAAGCTTGAGTGATAGCAATGAAGAAACTAGACAAAATGCCCTGCCTTCATACTGCTTACATTCTAGTAGCTAGACAAGAAACAAATATGTAGTGTCAGTTATAAGGGCTGTGGAGAAAAGCAAAGCAGAGAAGAGGGCTCAGGAATTGGGGTGGGGTCTGGGAAGAGGGACATTTGAGCAAAGTCTCTGAAAGGTGTGAAGGAGCAAACCATGCAGAAGTCTGTGGGACAAGCATCCCAGGCAGAAGTGGCAGCCTGAACAAAGGTCCTGAGCCTGGCCAGTGTACTCAGGCACAGCTGGGCAGTGTGACAAGAGCCAAATGAAAATGAGATAGTAGTAGATGGTGAAGTCAGAGAGAGAACTGAGAAGGGGCAGGGCCAGACTATGTAGGGTAGTGAACATCATTGTAAAGATTTTGTCTTGTACTTGGTATGAGATGGGAAGCCGCTAGACAGTTCTGAGTAGAAGAGGACATAATCTAGCTTACATTTTAGAAGGACTGCCATAGCTACTATGAATATATACAAGGGCAAAGGAAGAATGAGGTAGCCAAGTCAGAAGACTATTGCAGTAATCCAGACAAACAATGACATCAGTTTGGATCAAAATAATGGTTGTGAAATTGGTGAGATACGGCCAGATTATAGATATATTTTTGAAAGAAGACCTTTAAAGGACTTGCTGGTGAATTGGATGTTGGGTATGAAAGAAAGATGAAAGGCAGCTCTAAAATTCTTGGCCTGAGCAACTGGAAGGATGAGGGTGCTATTTGCCAAGATGGGAAAGACTGGGAGAGGAAAATATTCATGGGAGAATGACTGAGTGTTCAATTAGGAACCTATTAAGTTTCCTGTTGAGCAGGCAGTTTGATAACTGGAATTTATGGGGAAAGTATGGGTTGGAGATAAAACGTTGGGAGCCCTTAACTTGAGATTGTTATTTAAAGCCCTAAGATTGGTTGGGAATCCCTGGGTGGTGGAAAGATTGACGTACTCAGCTGCTAATCAAAACATTACACGTTCAAATCTCCCCAGAAGCACCTTGAAGGAAAGGCCTGGTGATCTACTTCCAAAAAGTCAGTTATTGAAAACTCTGTGAAAGACAGTTCTACTCTGACACTCATAGAGTTTTCATGAGTCAGAGTCAACTCGACAGCAACTGGTTTTAAGACTGGTTGAGATCATCAAGGATATTGGCATAGATTCAGAAGAAAAGAGATCCAAGGATTGAAACAATGGGATTCCCACTGCAGTCCATTGGATTCCGACTCATAGAGACACTACAGGACAGAGTAGAACTGTCCCATAGGTTTTCCAAGGCTGTAAATCTTTACAGAAGCAGACTGCCACATCTTTCTCCCTCAGAGCAGCTGGTGAGTTCGAACCGCTGACCTTTTTATTAGCAGCTGAGCATTTTAACCATTGCACCATGTAAATAAGCCTTCAGGGGAAATTTATTTAGTTGATTTCTAAGGAAGTTTTCTGATTTTGGAAAATATTCTGACATTCACTACATGAGAAAACATGTAGTCTGTAAATAACTGGAATATTTCTTCTTGAAAGCAAGAATTAGACAACCTCAGAAAAGCAGTTATTCTGTGAGTTTTTGACGTGAAGGACTAACTGCGGTCTCATTATGAGAAGAAAGGATGCTATAAATCAATAACTAGACCTCAGGATCTGCCTCCTGCACTGCTATTTCAGAGAACAAATTATATTTGGTTGTTGGAAATGCCTGACTGGTAACCTGACCTTTCAGTAACCTGAGATGCAAGCTCAAAAGTGGGAGAAAGCAAAACTTTGTTTTAGGAGTGACTTCAGAGTAGGCTTGTCAGCCAGAGAAATAGTAATCAATAATATTTATTGAGCATTTATTGGATAACAAACCCAAAGAATTAGGAGCCATTATTAATGTCCATTTTTCAGAAGAGGAAGCCCAGGCTTAAGGGCATTTGGCAATTTGTCACACAACTAGGAATTGGCAGAGCCAGGGTTTGAACACAGGTCTATCTGATTCCAGAGGCTAGGCTTCATCATTATGCTGTTAAATAAGAATTGAATCATACTTATGTTGTTTAATAATTGATTTTTCATGATAACAATAGCTGGGTTTGAATTGTTAGAATATGACTCTTCTTCATTTCTACATTTTCCAAACTTTCTATAATATAACATATGACTTTAATAACAGTAAAATACAATAAGAAGTGAAAAATAAACTAGAAAATAAGTTCCATAGGGATATGTCTTGGTCTTAATATTTCTTTATATTCAAAGTGTAAGTAAGTGTTCATGTTTGCTAATTTTTCATTCTTTATATTGCTTTTCCTTCTTTTATTATAATGTTTGTAATTTAAAACAAATTATTCAAATTCTATTGATTTTTTTTAAATATCTCATTTCTATAACGTTTGCACTTTAAGTGTGTTTTCATATAAATTATTTTATTTGTTCTGCATAATAACTAAGTTAAATTTTCCTGTTCTGAACAAATGAGGAAACACCCACTAAGTCTCTCAAACGCTTCTTCTGACTCCTAGTTTCATATAGTTTTTAAATCTCCTATAATTTTAAATTGAACAGAATTAGAGAATTAAATGTCCATTTAGTTGGAGAGTCAGAGTTCAAAAAAGCATGTTAACATACTATGCCCCCAGTGGACATTTCATTGTCATTATGACTTACTTTGCTGGTGATAGCTGTTTTTAAAAATAAAAGAACGTTCCAAAAAATAGAATTATTTCACAGATAAATTCAGAAGCCAAACAGATCCTTCCAGGAATCTTTTAAAATCTATTAAGATTGTTTATAGATTTTATTTCTACATTTTCACTTAAAACATTTACCTTCTATAAATAATACAAAAACAATATTTGAGGTTATTGGTTCCTTCCCTAGACTGAAGATGGCCAACTCATGGTTGAAGGAATGCTGGACATTTTCTGGGGAGTAAAACGGCCTATACAGCTGAAAATTCAGGATGAGAAGCAAATCCCTTCTTTTACTACAAAGAAGTCACCAGATGTCTTTTCCCGAAAAGGGTAAGCTATCTCTCAGGCTTTCAATTCCTTTGAAGATGATCTTAATACGTAGTTTTTGTATGTGCTCTTAAAGATGAGGGCTCTAAAAAATTCTTTCTACACAATCTCATTTAATCTTCCAGCAACTTTGTGAGGTAGGTGTTCAGAGACCAGGGCTCTGAGAGGATAAGTAACTTGTGCAAGATACCCAGTTATCATATGGCAGAAGTAGAACTGGATCTCAGGTCTATGGGCTTCAGAGCTTGTGCTCACAACCTCTCGGTTGTGTTGCTTCCTGAAAGACTTCAGTCTCTTCATTAAAAAGGTAAAAGTAAGATTTGATTAGCCCTGGCCTGGTGACCCCAAAGGGAATAAATTTTAAATTTCTCCTCTCCTTGGAAAACAGGGCTCGCCTTGCTTTCTAGAAAACCAAAACAAGTTTTCGAATCAACTTCGAACTTCATGCGACCCCCTGTGTCAGAGTAGAACAATACTCCATAGGGTTTCCAATAGCTGATTTTTCCCAGGTAGATCACCAGGTCTTTCTGCTGAGGTGCTTCTGGGTGGACTTGAACCTCCAACATTTTGGTTAGCAGCCAAGCACATTAACTGTTTGCACCACCCTTCACATTCTGGAAGGGAGACTTAATTATGCTCCACCTGATTGTCGTGGTCCTGTTCAGCAGGGCACTATAAAGTGCATTTGAAGTTAAATAAATGCACAAAACAATTCCTTATGTGGTTTTACACAATTGTACTTTGAACATACAAGTCAAGCTGATATTTTAACTACTTCTATAATTTTCAGGAAAATCAATAAATATGTCTAGTAGAAATCATTCCTATACAGTTTTCTTCTTCCTTTCTCCTTTCCTTCCTTCCTCTCTTCGTTTTTCATCTTTGACTTTCCAACTCATCTGCCTTTTGTGTACACAACACATAGAAGTACCAACCTTTTCCTCATACCATCCATTCTCCTGTTCCTGACTGGATGGGTTTGAGTGGCGGAGGTGAGAATGGAGAGAGAACTGCAGGACAATTTTCCAGTTTAATCTTTGGCCACAACCAAGGAAACCAGCTACCACCTTGAGATAAGTCCTGCTTTTCCTTTGGAGGAAATGTCATGATTTGTACTTGGCCAAATCATCATGTTTTTCAAATATTATGCTCCAGTAATACCAAAAATTTTCTAATTCCTGACACATGTCATGCAGTTCCTTACCCTTATGACTCCTCTCTGCCTGGAAGTCTACCCACTTCTCCCAGGTAACATCTCCAGAAAGACTTTTCCGACCCCCTCAGTTTGTACTAGGTGCATGAAAACTTTTGTATATCACTTTCAGAGCGTGCAGTTAACTGTATAGTTATGCACCTGTTTTCCTCACTAGACTGTGAGCTCCTCGATGGTAGCAGGCATGCCTTATTCATCTTTGTGTCTGGTGTACCTCGCACAATGAGGGGGCTCAGAATTAACATTGAGTGGAACCCTTAGAGGTCTGTGGCTAAATTACCTCTTCTTTGTTGTGAGAACTCTGTCTCTCTATCTACCACTTCTGACTAGCCCCTACCCAAGTTAAGGGTTGCCAGTGTGTGTACAGTCAAGTGCTTATGGAAGAGTTCTAGATTATTAAGAAATTATTATTATTATTAATTCTAGATTATTAAGGGGGCTGATGATTCTAAATGACTAGGGGGCATCATTTAAAAGGAAGAAAACTACCTGCGCGCCCTGCTTTTAGAGCACTCTATAGGATATGACCTCACAACATTAGCCATCATTCTTAACATTACCTAAGAACTCATTGCAAAGTTCTCTGAGCAGCAAGTTCCCTCTGATGCATTGTAATTATTTAATTTATCAGAACTTGAGAAGTAAAGAAAGCTTCCAAGGAGGTGAAGTAGGGTGCTGTTATTAGCACATTAAGCCATCGTTATTTTGAACAGCTATCCCAAGTTACTTTTTAATTTCTCAAATTTGAAAGACTTGTCCCTAGAAATTCTGATAGTATGGAGGAGTTTCAAGAGTCCAGGTGGATAAGATAATATAGATGCCTCTCTATATACATCGTACTGTAAAATAATATCCTCATAAAGAACCTTCTGTAGAACCCGTTGCGAGTCCCTGGTTGATGCAAACAGTTAATGTGCTTAACTGCCAACCAAAAGGTTGGGGGCTGAAGTCCACCCAGAGGCACCTTAGAAGACTTGTCTGGTGATTTACTTCTGAAAAATCCGCCACTGAAAACCCTATAGAGCACAGTTTTACTCTGACACACATAGGGTCTCCGTGAGTCAGAGATGACTCGATGACAACTGGTTTCGTTTGGTTTGGATAGAGCCCACTCGGCATTTTTCAGCATTTACCAGACCATGGCTGTGCAGCAAATGGGAATTAGATCCTTTTGTTTTTTTTAAGTTGAGAAAGAACAACCAATAAAATGTCGTCAGTTTACCCTTTACTATAATAAAAGACTTACTGGGAGAACATCTGAGTGCACACTTGCAGTGTATCATATATTTCTGGAGGGTAAGAACTGGTAGAAAAAAAACTCCCCTCCTCATATACACACAAACTCGCACACATATACACAAGAGTAAGATTAGGATCAGTTCTGCATAATTAGCCAGGTATACCAAATGCAGTCAGCCGTCCATTAGCGTACTAATGGCAGGAAGGTGCAACATAATTTGGAATGGCTTTTCCCTGGGCTCTGATTCTCTAACGGGGTGCACAGCCACCTAAGGAACTATTCTTTGTTTTAATCCAATCCTAGGTTCCCTCACTCTGGTTGCCACCATTAAGATGACATTTATTTAAATTCTGAGCTCCAAATTCAATTGTGTAGAGAAATTGACTATTCCCTCACTCTATAAGACTTGTCCCATACTGGGTGTCTGTGGGCAGAACTTCCACTAATGCTCTCACAGGATCACAGATTTTATATCTCCAGCGGGTAGATGTAGAATAAAGGTAGTGGAAGTGGTGTATTCAGCTCAGGAAAGGCTGTTACTTTGCTGTTTGAGAGAAGCATCAATCTTGACTCGCTAGCTTCTTTTAATTATGTTTGAAATGAGTCACACTCAGGATGTTTCAGCTTAATGGGAGTGATAGAAGCTTAAAAATAAATCAGTTTGTTTAAACTGTGACCACCTGTGATGCTTTATGGAAATTACTTTGATCTCTTACATCTGGTCCAACTATTTTCTTTTGGAAATTTTTCATTAAAAAAAAAAGAAGCTTCATTGAGGTTGTGTTTGCTTGTACCATTTTTCATTTCTGTTTTAATGTCTTTTCAAAGTCAGCTTTGACACACTTTGGACAAGTCATGGCATAGTGACATAAAGAGCAGAAACTGGACAGGTGTACATTTAAATAACATCAGTAGTGTGTGCGTGTCATTTTTGTTTTTTTCTTTCTTTCTTTCTTTCCTAGAATACAGGCAGGCAAATGACTACATTCTCTTTGTCTACCAAATTTCTACCTACTTTATATTTTTCAACTCATTAAAAAACTTCCCCACCGTTTAAATTTGCAAATGATATAAATCCTGAAGTTTGGTCAAAGCAATGCAAGTAGCCCTGTTTGGGCAAATTAAACTATTTAATATCACATAAAGTTCTAACCAGTTTTCTTTCGAAAACTCTGACTGACAGGCCTCAAGTCTAGTCATATGCACAATTGTATGGGGTGACACTTTGAATTATACAAAACCAGGCCTGGAAACTGGTGTTTTCTGCTGTAGACCGCAAGGAGGAAAGGGGACACAATACTGCATATATCGAGCCATGTTGGTCCTGTATTTGTGGGGAGGAGAGGTGTGAAGTCTGCCAGGGTCATCAAGAATTTGTGTAGTACGTCACTGGTGTGGCATTCTTGGGGACTCTCGTCTTCTACCATATAAAATATCATCAGGTTGCTTTGCCTTTTCACTTTCTGCTTTTCATTGGTATTCTGTCTCTTCCATCACTAACCCTCCTCTGATAATCTTATCTGCCCCCTTTTGTTTATTAATCTTCTAAAGACTGGAGAAAATGAAGAATTGTATCTACTATAAGAGTAACTAGATTCTGAGTCAAAACCTGAAGAGTTGTCCTTTGAGTTAAATTCACTACCTATATAGTTCACGGGTTTTATGACATTTGTTTTGACTGGTTATGCTGGAATGGTAGAGATTGCTAGAAAATCAGTTAGCAAATATAATAGGATTTCCTTATCTACCTCATAAGGTTATTGTGTAACTCAAATGATATACAAATGATAAAACAAAGACTTCAAAAGAAGTCATAGGTCAAGGGACAAAAGGATCATGTTTATTCATATCCACCACTGTTAGTATTCACAAGCATTTTGTGGTCTTAAGGACAACAGATAGTGTGGAAAAGATCCTTAGTAGGACAATAAAGATTGATTCCATAAATTATAATGTCTACCTAAAAGGATCCAGGAATGCCTTGGCTTTCTAATAGTTCCTGACTCATCATGAAACAGATCCAGATGATGGTAATTATGATGATGATGATGGCGATGAAGATGAGGATAAGCATGATAATTTTAAACATATATTGAGTGATTGCTATGTTCTGGGCACTATTTTAAGGATTTTACACAAATTAACTCATTTCATCCTCACGACAACTCTATCCTACCCTGTACAATTTTCATCCCCATTTTACAGATGAGGACACAGAGGCATAGAGAAGAAAAGTAGCTTTTGTATGGCAAATAAATAAAACGGTTGCTCTGCTGTAAAAAATAAGTGGCTGCCCAGTTTTATTTTTCTGGGCACTACAATGCATCGCCAATAGTTCGTGTCCTATATGGAATCATAATTCACCAGCAAAGAAGTTGCTCATACATTTGTCTCCTCTGTAAATTGCATTATTCATAGCAATCGAGGGCCTTAAAGAGAAGCACAGCATCTTAATATTTTAGATCTACCTAAACAATGCTTCAGATACAATAGATACTCAATACATGTTTGAAATCTATAACTTTGTACCTAAATTCTCTAAAAATACTGTGAGGTACCTTTACAAAAATGAATTATGTTGGTTTCTACTAATTCCATTTGCACATAAGTTTTACAGAACCTATATAACCGTGTGTTTCAGTGTGTAACTGAATTATTTCTGTAAGATGTCAAGATATACTCAATAAAAGCATAGGAAGCATTTATAACACATGCTGACCGCTCTGATATAAATATAATTTTAATAATATCACAAAATTGTTATTAGCTTTGTATAATATGTCCAACTACAGAGACCCAAAAGTACTATATTAATATTGTAAATCTGAAAACTGTCATAGACCTCACTACAAATAGAATTGATGTCACTTACATGATTTTTCACTTTTCAGGGGAATGACACGCTGGGGAGAATTTGATGATCTTTATCATATTAGTGAGCTGGACAGGACCCAGATTCCTGTGACCACAGCAAAGAACTCTGAGGAAGGTCAGTATCAGCGTCTTATTAGTAGGGCAGGGTTTTTTGTTTTTTTTTTAACCAATATAAAACAATACTTTAAATGGTCTTCTGAAATTTAACATTTTACACACCATTCTTCAATAAACTCTTGTTTTATATATATATGTGTGTATATATATATATTTAAAGTCTCTTAGGAGCATACTAATTTAAGTCACTGCAGTGCTCATATGATGTTTAAGAACCTTGCTTTGCTGTATAAAAATACGATGACTTTTAAAAATTATAGCATGTCACTTATACTTACTAGATTAGGAGAGATAACCATTTGAATAAAGTTTGTGTACCTAAAATTGTTCAATATTTTCTGCAAGGATTAGGATCATTTATTATACTCAGTGGCTTTTAATGTTAGACCTAGCCCCTCAGACCTAATCCTACATCTTTTTATAAGTTGAATGTTTCATTTAACTACTGAGTCTTTACATAACATTGCCCCTTTCAAAAAGGCAGATATGCTGGGGTCACTATTTATAGTCCCTGGAGTCATTTCAAACATTTATTTTAAAAAGGTAAAGGTAAATTTGCTTGAACATGAAGTGGGCTAATACCAAACTTGCCAAACAAATGAAAATTGCCAATTCATGTGAAATATAACATTAAAAAAAAAAAAAAAAAAAACCCATTGCCTTGGAATCAATTCCGACTTATAATGACCCTATAGGATAGAGTAGAACTGCCCAATAGGGTTTCCAAGGACTGGCTGGTGGATTTGAACTCCTGACCTTTTTGGTTAGCAGCTGAGCTCTTAATCACTGAGCCACCAGGGCTCCAAATATAACATTAGCCATCATCATAATGATGAATATGTGATGATAATAATAATGATATTGATAGCTGTCTTTAATGAGACTTTGCTGTGTATCAGGCATGATACTTTGTATTTACATGTGGTTCTCAAATACATGTAGAGTTACACAGAGATCTAAAGTTGAGCTGATGACTGAGGCTAGGGGTGGGATTTATTTTCCAGTTATGATGACAGAACCAAGCCAGGTTCAGACTAAACAGGATAACCTGCTAGAATTGTCTTCATGAGCTTACCAACAACTTCCAAATTTCAGTTATTATTTTTTTCCAAGTTCTTCTCAATTTGGCCTCCTCCGCTTTTTCCATAACAAACCACATCCTATAATAAACATGATCTTCCTCCAGTGATTCCTTATCTAACCTTATGGGTTCTCGGAATCGTATTATATACAGGCCCTTCCAACTAGCCCTTTGAATTCCAGGGAGACCCAATATCTTGGCATCAAAGACACCATAACTATCTACTTCCTTCCTCACACATCAAAATCAGATAAGCACCAGTGTTAGGAAAAAATGAAGGATCTCACATCTACTTGATGATACTCTAATCGTAATAGATACTTAAAAGCCCAAAGTGAAACAGAACAAAAATGCCACCAGACGGTTCTGTTCTTAGATACTAACATGCTTAGTTGAGGACATTAGCAAAGATGCTAACTATAAGTAGACAAAGGAGCAGAAGACAGATCTGAAATCATCTGCCTTTTCAGCTTGGAATACATTATAGCTCAGCCCAATTCCATTTAAACACCCTCTGCCTGCCTAATAGATAGGTGAGTCCAATGCTATACTGCAATCTTGTATTCCAAAATCTGCTGTAGAAATTGGACTAACTCAATTACCTAATTAAGATTAGTAGATTATGGATAATAGTTGAGTATACATGGCCCAATGAAAAAAAAAATAATGGTAGTGGGCAATCAGGAAAAAAAGTCATTTATATCATATTTCTTGCATGTTCTGGGAAAAATTTATGAGAATAATCTCTGTAATATGCTACTATTAGACACTAATACAAAGTATTAGTATTGTTTTCCTTTGCTTTTATAGAAGTTGGGAGCAAAGTCCTTCAAGGCTTCCCATAGAACATAGCTATCTTTTCAAGGATCTTCCACGACTTTATAGGGAAACACAGCCCAGTGTCCATTTTTTTAGAAAAGATTCAGTGAACGTTGAGTCAAAGAAAAATAGAGATCCAGACCTGACTCTATCATTTATGAGTACTGTGTCCCTAGGAAAGTCACTTTTTAGGTCAGTGTACTTTAATTATGAGCTCAGAATTGATTATTAGGTTTCTTCCAGCTATGTCGTTGGTGGTGGTGTTAGGTGTTGTCGAGTTGGTTCTGACTCATAGCAACTCTGTGTACAACAGAAGGAAACACTGCCTGCTGCTGCACCATCCTCACAGTCGTTGTTATGTTTGAGCCCATCCATGCAGCCACTGTGTCAGTCCATCTCGTTGAGGGTCTTCCTCTTTTTCACTGACCCTCTACTTTACCAAGCATGGTATCTTCCAGCTATAACATTCTGAAATTCCATACAATGCATCAACCCCTAAAAAAATTAAAATTGAAAGTATACTCAAACTCTAGTCATATGATGATTTCCTTTGATACAAAATTCACTGTAAGAATTAGCCAGAAAGAGCCACAGGTAGCATTTAATATATAAATATATAGCTAAGCAGTGGACTATAATGCTTTTAAACATCCAGGAAATAGCAACATTGCTAAAATTAATGAAAACATATAAAAATCCACCCAGGATACGAGGAGGTGGGGAGCTAAATGACATGGGCTTATAATCTTTACTCTTCCCAGATTATTTCTCTTATCACAGCAGCACCCTGAAACTTCATGCAGATGAAGAGCCGGAATCCCCACTGCTCTACAGAACCATGAGTGAAGCTGCCCTGGTGAGAAAAAGCGTGAGGCCACCAACGATGGACAGAAAAGACAGACAAAACCATAGGGCCTCTATTAACGGACACTTCTATAACTATGAGGTGAGTTATGTTTCCATAAATTCAGTTTAAAATAGTGTTGTCTATTCAACTAACAATTCCACTCAATTCAACTTAAACAATTAAAAATAGTATAATAATAACAATAATATGTTGCCTCTTGTCATTCCAACTCATGGCAAACCCATGTGTGTCAGAGTAGAACTGTGCTCCACAGAGTTTTCAATAGCTGATTTTTCTGAAGTAGATCACTGGGCCTTTTTTCTGAGGTGCCTCTGGGTGAAGTTGAACCACCAGCCTCTCCATTAGCATCCAAGGGAGCGCACTAACTATTTGTGCCACCCAAGAACTCCAAATAATAACAATAGTAGTAGTATAGCCAACATTTATTGGGTAATCCCTATGTGCTAGATATTAAACCATCTTTTTTAAATTGATTTTTAATTATCTCATTAATCATTAAAACAACCTTTTGAAGTAGATACCATTGTTTTTTTCCACATTACAAACGAATTAATTGAAATTCACAGAGGTTAAGTAATTTGTCTTAGTCATATTGCTTTTAAGTAGTAACTCCGATTGAACCCAGGTTTGTCTGACTCCAAAACCCAGGTTCTTAACCAACGTGATGGGGGAACTCATCTGTAATGGGTTGAATAAAAACCAAAAACCAAACCTGTTGCCGTCGAGGCCATTCCAACTCACGGTGATCCTATAGGACAGAGTAGAACAACCCCATAGGGTTTCCAAGGAGCAGCTGGTGGATTCAGACGGCCGACCTTTTGGTTAGCAGCTGAGCTCTTAACCACTGTGCCACCAGGGATCCCTGGATAGTATCTCCCAAAAATTCATGGCCACAGGGAACTTGTGAATGTGATCTTATCTGGAAATAGAGTTTTTGCAGATGTAATTAGGGTAAGCCTTAATCCAGTATGATTGGTGTCCTTCTAACAAGAGGAAAATTTGGATACAGAGACAAGGGAAAGGAGCCATGTGAAGATGAAAACAGAGATTGAAATGATGCATCTACAAGACAAAGAATGTCCCATGAGAAGGCTAGGATCAAAACACTGAATATTATTAGTTAATATAATTTTAAGAACTTTTATGACAATATTTTTGTTTTATAGACATCGGTTTTCACTCCAGCCTTTGAATCAGAAACTAAAGTCAGAATAAACAGTAACATGAGAACGGAAGAAGTCATAAAGCAACTTCTCCAAAAATTCAAGGTAATCTTCATCATTAAACTCAGCTATAAATACCTTGTATAAAATTTAACCATAGACCCTCTTCAGAAAAAGACTTATGAACATGTGAAGTCTATCTTAATTGGCTGTTCACTTCTGAGGGATTCTTTCCTATGTATAACTGCTTTCAGTAACTGTGCCCGGAAAAAAATCACATTATTCCCAGAGGAGCAGAGAACTTGGATTTAGTGTCTGAAAGTGAAAAAATGGAAGCTGAGAAGCAAATACATAAATAGAGTCTAGTTGGTTTAGATAAGATCATATGACAACAAAGAATTCACGTTTGTTTATGTTTTTTTCCCTTTGACAGATTGAAAACAGTCCCCAGGATTTTGCTCTTTACATTATTTTTTCAACAGGAGGTAAGAACTCTTGATAATTAAAAAGTTACTCTTCTCACATGACTCTAATACGTTGTAGTTTTCTGGCCATAGGGAAGGCAGAAGAGCAGCGGAACTCGTGCTGGGGAAGAAAGGAAAGAAACAAGGAAGGGAGGGAGGAGGGAGGGAAGGAGGAAAGGAAGGGAAGGGAAGGAGGGAGGCAGGGAGGGAGGGAGGAAGGAAGGAAGGGAGGGAAAGAGGGAGGGAGGGTGTTTGTGTGTGCTCATATGTATACGTGTGTTTTAGAAAATTATTTATATTCCAGAATTTTAGAATAAGGCAGCCTAAGAAGAGGATATCTTCAAAGACTTAATACCAAAAGGTTTGCTTCTAGGCCAGACACTGGATTATCTGAACAGGGATCACAACCCTTGGATATCTTGAGGAGTCTCAGGAATTGTTAGACACTTAGATGGCTGTTCATCTCTGTACATTTTTCTTTTTAGTTTTCCCTTGTCACTCTAGCTTTTACTGAAGTTATTGTGGCATGCAGTTTCTTTTTGACCTTGTTAGGACCTCTTTCTTAGCACAGGGTCTGACACACTGTGTGAGTGTTACCTCCTGTCCAGTGGAGAAGCATATGCAGAACTTGGTGGAAGGGGGTAAAAGGGCATGGAGAAGGTGCAATACTCAGAGTGCTAGAAGCCGGAAGTGGTAGAGAAATTAGAGAAAACCTAAGGCAGTACTGAAATAAATTTTTGAAAACCTCCAAAAATAAAAAAAATTTTAAATGTTAAATGGTAGAAAAAATCCAGTCTATAAGTAAAGTGTCAGAATGTTCAGGCAGAAATTGAAAAGAAGAAAATAATAAATTTTGATGCCAGAGTAATTGTAAGAAAATAAAAGTTGTATCTCCAAACCTATGTAAAATTAAAGCCCTTAAGAGTTGAAAGCTTAAATACAAGTATATATATATATATATATATATATATTTTTTTTTTTTTTAATTTTAAGGGAATTTTCAAGAGGAAATGTATATATTGTTGAGGACAAGAAAACTAAAAGGTATATAATAAAAGGTATAAATATTGGACTGCATAAAAATTTAAATTTTTTAATGAAGAAGATACAAATAGTAGATTATGAAGAATATTTTCAATGTATATCAGATGAAGATTAATACCTACAACACCAAAGAGTTCTTGCAAAATGATAACAAAAAGACAACTAATCCAGTGAAAATAGAACAAAAGTATGAAAAGCAATTCAAAGAAAAAAATTAAAATAACCAGTAAATATTTTGGGGAAAACTTTAAACTCACCAGAAGTCAGGAACATTCAAAGTTCAAGCCACAATGCAGTACCGCCTCATACTTCCTAGCGTGGCAAAACATTTTAAAATGAATCTATCTACCTGTGGCTGGCATGGATAAGGGTAAAAGAATATTTTCATGGAACACTGATGAAAATATTTATGATTGCTTTTTTGGAAATCATTCTAGCAATATTTATTAAAATTTACAGTATACATACACTTTAACCCTGCAATCCCATTCATGAGACTCTATTCCTATTCTACAAAATAAAAGTACTAGCACCTAGAGATTTATGTGCGAAGCTTGTGTATTGCAGCACAGCTTATAATGACAAAAAGCCGAAGAAAAAATAACCCATTGTAAGGAAATGATTGAATAAGTGATTATGCAGACATTAAATGGAATAACTTAGATTTATATCAGCAGGCATGCACCAGCCCAGGGCCTTTTCACTTGTGCCTCTGTTTGGAACACACTCCCCCAGATAGCCTCATAGTTTGGGATTTCTCATCTCCTTTAGGTCTTCATTCAAATATGAGGCTATCTTAGTCATCTAGAGCTGCCATAGCAGAAATACCACAAGTGGATGGTTTTAACGAAGAGAAATTTATTTCCTCATAGTCAAAGTAGGCTAAAAGTCCAAATTCAGGGCGTCACTTCCAGGGGAAGGCTTTTCCTCTCTGTCGGCCTTCTTCTTTTCGGTGTTCCCCTGGACTAGGAGCTTCTCGGCGCAGGGACCCCGGTCCAAAGAAAGTGCTCTGCTCCTGGCACTGCTTTCTTGATGGTCTGACTGAGGTCCCCCTGTCTCACTGCTCACTTCTGTCTTTTATATCTCAAGAGATTGCCTCAGGATACAATCCAGTCTTGTAGATCCAGTCCTGCCTTACTAACACAACTGCCACCCATCCTCCTTCATTAACATCACAGAAGCAGGATTTACAACATATAGGAAAATCACACAGTACCAGGAATCATAGCCCAGCCAAACTGATACACTCATTTTTGGGGGGACATAATTCAATCCATGACAGAGGCCTTCCTGGCGATTCTATCAATAGTTGCAAACTTCTCTCCTGCACACACATTCACACATACACACACTTTCTACACCCCTGCCTTACTTTATTTTTCTTATCACTAACATATGACATGCTTTCTTTCTTTACTTTCCTTATCTTCTGTCTCTCCCGTCAGAATGCAAAGTCTATGAGGAAAGGGATTTCAGTCTGTGCTGTTCTATCATGTCCCCAGCACAGAGAATACAGTCTAGCACATAGTAGGTACTCAATACATTTTTTTTCTTCCTTTTTAAAATTTTTTATTATTGTGCTTTAGATGAAGGTTTACAGAACTAGCTTCTCATTAAACGATTAGTACACATATGTTTTTTGACATTGGTTACCCACCCCATGACATGTCAACACTCTCCCTTCTCCACCTTGGGTTCCTTCTGACCTGCTTTCCTGTCCGCTTATGCCTGCTAGTCCTTGCCCCTTGGCTGGTGTGCACCTTTAGTCTGTCTTGTTTTGTTTTATGGGCCTGTCTAATCTTTGGCTGAAGGGTGAGCCTCGGGAGTGACTTCATTAATGAGCTAAAAGCATATCTGGGGGCCATACTCTCAGGGTTTCTCCAGTCTCTGTCAGGCCAG
This sequence comes from Dugong dugon, assembly GCA_030035585.1. Lineage (NCBI taxonomy): Eukaryota > Metazoa > Chordata > Mammalia > Sirenia > Dugongidae > Dugong > Dugong dugon. The sequence continues at coordinate 54,281,302 of CM057463.1, forward strand.
TAAGTCTGGTCTCTTTTTGTGAGTTAGAATTTTGTTCTACATTTTTCTCCAGCTCTGCCCAGGACCCTCTGTTGTGATCCCTATCAAAGCAGTCAGTGGTGGTAGCCGGGCACCATCTAGTGGAGTCTGGTGGAGGCTGTGGTAGTTATGGTCCATTAGTCCTCTGGACTAATCTTTCCCTTTTATCTTGTTTTCTTCATTCTCCCTTGCTCCTGAAGGGGTGAGACCAGCAGAGCATCTTAGATGGCCACTCACAAGCTTTTAAGACCCCAGACGCTACTCACCAAAGTAGAATGTAGACTATTTTCTTTATAAATTATGTTATGCCAATTGAGCTAGATGTTTCCGAAGACTATGGTCCCCACAGCCCTCAGCCCAGTAATTTGGTCCCTCGGGGAGTATGGATGTGTCTGTGGAGCTTCCATGACCTTGCCTTGGATGCCTTGGACAAGTTGTGCTGGCTTCCCCAGTATTGTGGTACTCAAGAAATATTTCTTGAAGGAAGGAAGGGCACGGGAGAGAAGATGAAAAGAAGATGGATATAGGACACTGTGTTCTGTTCATGCTTTATTCTGATGAAAATAAAATCACAGGTGTGAAACTGCTTTGGCTAAAAGCTACAAGTACTTTTGAGGTTGTTGTTGTTGTTGTTATTAGGTGCCGTCGAGTCGGTTCAGACTCAACGACCCTACAGGACAGAGTAGAACTGCCCCATAGGGTTTCCATGGATCGGCTGGTGGATGTGAACTGCCAACATTTTGGTTAGCAGACAAGCTCTTGGTAGGGGTATTTATATTATAACTTTTTGAAGTTTGAAGTTCTTGGAATATACTAAACTGGAGAGTATTTTCTTTCTCTAAATCATTTTTATAGCTGAATCGATGGTGCCCACAGATGAATGAGATAATCAAAATACTGACTCCTGATCTCAAAAACATTCTGAATATACATTTAAGGCGGAGCCAAGGATTAGATGTGGGGTGAAAAAGAAAGGAGAAATTGAGGATAATTACAAGGTTTAGGGCCTGAATGACAGGAAGATGAAATTATATTAACTGAACTGGGAAATAATTAATAACTATTTGAATGAATGAAAAATTATATATATATAACTCTATATGTATAAAATTGTATATATGTATAAAATTATATATCTATCAAAACCTGTGAAAGTGGGAACCTGTGTAAGGCGGAAACCTGTTAGAGAAGGAAAACTCAAATATTTTCCACTAAAATGAGTGATAGAAAAGGGGGAAGACTGCATCCTGTCAAAGGTGGAAAACTTCCGAGACCCGGAAAAACCAGGCGGTCCTGGTGAGTTCTGGCTCTCACAGGTTTCCCTGTATATACTTATAGAGAGAGAAAGAGAAAGTCATTCTCTGAGTGGTGCGAACAGTTAAGTGCTCAATTACTCAGGGAGAGGTTGTGGGTTCAAAACCACCCAGAGGCACCTCAGAAGAAAGGCCTATTGATCTGCTTCCAAAAGGTCACAGCTTTGCAAACCCCATGGAGTGCGGTTCTACTCTGCACCCGTGGGATCACCGTGAGGCAGAATAAACTTGAAGGCAACTGGTTTGGTTTTTGGAGATATATATATGTGTGTGTATATATATATACATATATGTATATACACATACACACATATATATATGTATATATACATTTTGAGGCATGTTGCTTGATAAAAGCCATGAATAGGATGAACATGTATCTGAGCAACCTAGCCAAAGGCGAGGTGAATTCTCTGAGATATTAAGTCAAACCTTAAGGGACAGCAAAAGAAAGAACTCCATTTTTTAGCTCACTGAAAAATTTTCATTTCAGTTTGTTACTTTGAGTGAGTGTGTCCTGGTATGTGTTCTTTTTAATCTCCATTTATTTCCCAGTGAGCTATAGAAAGAGGGGAACGGGCCAGTTATCCTTCTTCTTCTTCTCTATCTGTCATGAACCCTTGTCTGTGGTTGATGCTTGTTTTCATTGCAGAGCGGAGGCGGCTAAAGAAGACAGATATTCCTCTACTGCAGAGGCTCCTTCAGGGACCTTCCAAAGAGCATGCTCGCATTTTCCTCATGGATAAAGATGTGGAAGAAATTAGCAGTGATGTATGGACACCATAACCCGGACTTTGTCTTTGTTTCCCTTCTGAATCAGCATCTCCAACATAAATACTCTTTTTCTTTTTTTTTTCTTTTTTCTTTCTCAGGTGGCTCAGTATATTAACTTTCATTTTTCTGTTTTGGAATCCATTCTTCAAAGAATAAATGAAGAAGAGAAAAGAGAGATTCAAAGAACAATAACAAAGTAAGTCAAGAGTAAGCACTCCGGGTGTTGGTCTTTTAATAGGTTCGATTAACCGTGTGCTCAATTTTTAATATTTTTGTCTCTCATTTTCAGATTCACTACAGAAAAGGCCATTATATGGAAATATCTTAAAAGTAAACAAGTAGTAAAAACAGAGACGACAGTTTAGCTTTCCAAGCCACTATTGCTAAAACACTTCAGCAAAGTTAGAGAGCTGTTACTATTTGATGAGTGCATAAATGCTATACCTGTGTTCAGCATTCATGCAAATATGTATATGAATTAGAATCTGTAGAAAACTGAATGTCCAAAAAGCTCGTCTCTCTTTGAAGTGATGAGGTTAACTAGAGTTCACAGTTGGACTAAAATGAGTTTAAATTTAGTTTCAGTAACTGAAATAAGCTTGAATACTGTGTATTCCAAATACCTTTTATAGTAAAATATTCAGTGAACTTGAATTTAAATGGCATTTACGGACATCATGCAGTTTAATCTTCTTTTAGCTGCAACTCTCAAGAGAAGTGAAATACCATCAACCAACTTTCAGAAATGACTCAGAAGTAAAAGGTATCAGTTCTCAAAATAAAAAAGAAGCACATTCTTACACCACCAAGGTGACAGTGTTTTATAGCTCCTTGAAAATTGTGCCTTTTTCATAAAATCTAGGGCTATCTTTATATGGGTAGATGATTTTTGGCTATCTGTAACATTTTTGGATATCTGTCCTTTGGGAAGGAAAAGATTATGGACTTTGTTAAGAAATCTAAATTATAATTTTCTCAAGCTGAGTCCTCTGTTTTTTTTTTTTTTTCTCTGTTCTACTGATAATGTACAAAAGGATTCTTAGGCTTTTGTTTTTAAGTCAGATGAACTATTTCTCTTCATTTTTATTTTGCCAAATATACCACAGAGACTTAATATATCTCATCAGCTAGCACAGTACCATGGCAACCCCAAGTGTTGCAGAGTACAACTGCTCCGTGGGGTTTTCAAGGCTGTGACTTTTCAGAAGCAGATCACCAGGCCTTTCTTCTGAGGCGTCTCTGAGTGGGCTTGAACCACCAACCTTTGTGTTAGTAGCTGAGCACTTAACTGTTTGTGCTACCCAGGGACACATGGACTTACCATGATTTGGAATTGACTAGAAGGCAACTGCTTTTTTTTTTTTTTTTTTTTTGGTTTAAGACAATACTTGGCCCACAATAACTACTTATTGCTAAACAAAGACAGCAGAAAAGGTAAAGCTGGTATAGCTGAAGCCAGGCAGGGAGTATGGAGCTCAGCCCTCTCAGCATCCCTCTGACCCAGCAAGACTATCTTTGAGATACTTCCTCAAGTCTGCTGAACCCATGTGGAAAAAAAAAACCCCACTAAGAATGAAGAGACACCAGAAGTATCATCTATTAATTTATTTACGAATTATATACTAAAATGGAGTTTTACATAATGTTCTTCCATTCTCTAACCTACTTCCATTTGAATTCCTTATATTTTTTAACATATTAAAAGTCCATAAGGGAACAAAAACTCCACAAGATGCAAAAAGAAAAGTACCAAGATAGTGCTTTTAATAAAAAAGTACTTTGATATAAAAAGAAAGCAGATGGCATGAAAAATACTGAGTGAACCTGAATTTAAACGGCATTTTCAGACATCATGCAGTTTAGTCTTCTTTTAGCTAGAACTCTCAAGGGAGCTGAAATACCATCAACCAAGTCTCAGAAATGACTCAGAAGTGAAAGCTACCAGCTCTTGAAATTAAAAAAAAAAAACACAGATTCTTACACCACAGAAGATAAAATGCAAGTGGCTAGTAAGCATAGGGAAAAAATTTCAACTTAACAGTAATCAATTCTATTTGTGTCCAATTAGGACACAGAAATCACACAGTGATTTAAATAGAAGAGGATTAATATAAAGAATTATTAAGCTATGATAAGGGAGCAACTATAGAGATAGAAAGAGAACTCTAACGGGTACCCTAAGGCTGAAGAAGAGTACTACAAAAGGAATACTTGGAATGGTGGTCCAGAATCCAGTGGAGAAGGTGGGATTGCATCCCACTGGATGGTAGAGATGTTTGCTGGGTTGTCCAAACCAGGGCTGGGACACAGTTGCCAGATAAACAGGAGCAACCCTCTGGCATGCGGATGAGCAGGCAAGTGGACAGGTGTGCAGAAGGCGTTGGGGTTTCACTGTAGGCACAAGGAGTGCTTGGTGTCTATGTCAGAAGGGTCATAGGAAACAAACCTTTGGGGAACATGTGAGCCAAGGCTGATGGGTGGGTGCAAAGGAGTCAGGTACGCAGAGGGAGCTGGGGCACCACTGTGGGAGCTGCCAGGACTGGAAGCTGGAGAACCTGTGCATTTCTGTGTGTGACTTGGGCTTGAGCAGCTTCAAGAGGCTGCACTGAACAATGGTTGGGCAGCTGGCTAGTTAGATGGCCAGCCCCTGAGCCCTCTATTTGGACATGCACAGGGCCAAGAAGAGGGTGTGGAGAACAATGACCTGAGCTAGGGTACAGGGCTACACTGGGGCCCTAGACTACTCTTTAAAAAACCAGTTATACTGAGTCACTTCAGATAACATGGCAACCCCGGTGTGTCAGAGTAGAACTGTGCTAGATAGGGTTGTTACAATGGTTGATGTTTTAGATCACCAGGCCTTTCTTTTGAGGTGCCTCTGGTGGACTCAAACCACCAATCTTTCAAAGGTCAGCAGCCTTTTTCACCACCCAGGGACTCCTCAACCTACACTACCTCTGCCCAAATCTAGAGCTAGAGAAAGAGAGGGGAAGGGACCCTTACAGGCAACTACCACTAGAGAAAACACTCTAGGCAGAACAGTGGAGAAATTCTCCAGAATTCTGGCCAGCTAACCAAAAGGTGGAAACCCTGGTGGCATAGTGGTTAAGATCTTTGGCTGCTAACTAAAAGCTCAGCAGTTTGAATCCACCAGTCACTCCTTGGAAACTCTATGGGGCAGTTCTACTCTGTCCTATTGGGTCACTATGCATCATAACTGACTTGATGGCGATGGGTTTTTTGGGTTTTTAACCAAAAGGTTGGCAGTTAGAATCCACCAGCTGCTCCTTGGAAACCCTATGGGGCAGTTCTTCTCTGTCCTATAGGGTCGCAATGAGTCAGAATCGATGCAATGGCAGTGGGGTTTAGCAAGGAGAAGCAGGAAAATCCCCTTCCTCCTGCAATGTCTCTCCACTGTCCTCTCCTGACAAAACATAACATCATGCTAGCTACAAAGGAAAGTAATTAAAGGTCCATATCAATTTTTGCAAGCGCCCTGGTGGCACAGTGATTAAGAGCTTGGCTGCTAACCGAAAAGTGAGCAGTTTGAATCCACCAGCCCCTCTTTGGAAATGCTATGGGGCAGTTTTACTCTGCCCTATAAGGTTGCTATGAGTTGGAATTGATTCAATGGCAGCGGGTTGGTTTGTTTGTAATCGATTTCCACAGAGCAGGCAACGAAGAGTGAATTTGAAGTTAAGAAGCAATAAAATGATAATTGGCACATCAAAAAACAAAATTAAAGAAAAATGAGATATATTTTTGTCTATGAAATTAGAAATGATAATAAACACTCAACAAATTACAATGAGGTGGGCACTCATAAACTGCTGGTAGAAATACAAATGGATATAACTTTTCTTAAAAGCAATTTAGTAGTAAGTTTATCCTACATTTTTACTTCTAAGATCTTATCATATGGAAATAATCAGAGATACAAAGATATCCATTATATTGTTATTTATTACAGCATAAGGAAGTAGTCTAAATGTTCAAAAACAGGAAGATAAAAGAAAAATGAAGAAAGAAAGAAACATTCTAGAATATTATATAGCCATTAGAATTATATTTCCCAGTAAATTTTAATTGTAGAAGTAAATTCTCCTTCTATATCTACGTAAGAATACACATACACACATTCTAAAATATGTATTATTCATAAGACATGTGTTACAAGTTGAATTGTGTCCCCAAAAAACACATGCTGCAACCCTTATTCCTATACCTGCAAATGTGACCCTATTTAGAAATAGGGTTTTTGTTATGCTAACAAGGTCATGCCAGAGTAGTGTGGGTCCTAAACTTAATTCTTTCTAAGTAGTGTCTTATTAAAAGAAAAGACAACAGCTATGTGAGTAAGCCATCTTGGAAGTGGATCACCTAGCCCCAGTCCAGCCTTCGGATGACTGCAGCCCTGTCTGACAGCTTGACTGCACCCTCATGAAAGATCCTTGCCAGAAAACCCAGCTAAACCACTCCTGGATTCCTGATTCTCAGAAACTGTGTGAGATAATAAACGTTTGTTGTAAATGACTGCTAAATTTTGGCATAATTTGTTACTTAGCAATAGATAACTAATACAGTTTCTGAGACAAAGATATGTCTGTTCACTTCAGAGACATCTTTGCAAAATACAAGAATATAAACTTCTGTCATGAAACTATTTATTCTTGTTTTAGGTGGTCCAGTATCTCACTACCAGTTACATATTAGTTCAAAATCAATTCTAGATTATATGTTATACTTATTAATGGTAGAAGATCTGTCACATTTATCTTTGTATACTTTGTTGTACTTAATGTTGTATCTTGTAGATAGGATGTGCTCAATAAAAATCGAAGAAAAGAATGAATGAATTAGTGAATGAACAAATCAATGAGTAAATGAATGGTCTGAAATATGTTTATAAAATCCCTTGTACACATGCCTCTTTTTACACAGCCTGATCTGTAACTGAAGAAATACAGAACTCTAATATAGTGGTATGTTTATCTCTTGGTTCTATGAAATATTCAATTAGGCAATGTTATTGTAGAACCTAATTTAGGCCTATTCAGGTTGGTTTCAGCAACTGAGAGGGAAAGAAGTCCATTAGCAAGGCAGCTGATGAGGAGGAAAAGAAGCAGTGTAACCATTAGATCGAGATAGATACATGTGAAAAGGAAGAAAGTAATAGGATACAATGGTTGTTGTTGTAACCCCATACGTTACAGAGTAGAACTGCTCTATAAGGTTTTCGTGGCTGTAATCTTTACAGAAGCAGTTCACCAGGACTTTTCTTCAGCGGAGCCACTGGGTGGGTTCTAACTGCCAGCCTCTGGGTTAGCAACTGATTGATAACCCCTTACTCCAGCCCTTCAATAACATTCATCTGTCTTCTAAATTAACAATAACAGCTAACATTTGGAATTGCTGATATTTGACCTAACAAAAAAGGCAGTTTCATATTGCTCAAAATAATAATAATTTCTTTTAAAAAGTTGCCATTGAGTCGATTCAGACTTACGACAACCCCATACGTGTCAGAGTAGAACTGTGCTCCATAGGGTTTTCAATGGCTGTGACCTTTCAGAAGTAGATTGCCAGGACTTTCCTTCAAGGTGCTTCTGGATGGATTCGAACCACCAACCATTTATTTAGTATTCCAGTGCTTAACTGTTTGTGCTACCCATGGACTCCTTCAAGTTAAGAGCACTTACGATTTGCCAGGCACTATTTTAAGTGGTTTACATTTATTAACTCATTTAATGTTCATTACAATTCCCTGAGGAAATTACCATTTCAATCCCATTTATCGATAAGGAAAATAAGCCAAGGAGAGGTTAAGAGACCTGCTAAGGTTTCTATTAGAAGAGCTAGGTAGGATTTGAACTCACACTCCAGAGTTCACACTTTTAACCACCATACTCTATGACTTCACCCTAAACTACACTCCCTCAATCTGGCACCCTCTTATGTGTCCTTATTGGTAAATTGGGAATAATAGCACCTCAATCATTGGATGATTGTGGAAGTTATATGAGATAATATATGTAAAAGCTGGCACAGTGTTGGGCATATAAGAAATGCTTGATAATATTAGTTATTGTTAAAATAAAACTATAATATATCCCTACCCATCGTTATATATTCTTATCTTCCACTGTCTTACTGCCCATGACTCCTCATTCTTGTCTTGAGACAAGCAAAATTGAATCACTCACCATTTCCCTGAAAGACCTCACACTTCTCCATTTTCTGTTCCTTGGCCAGAGTCACGTCTTCCAAGTCTTTCCTGGTCTTTGTGGCAATGCTGACCTCAAACTCCTGTGCACGACCATATCAGTAGTCTCTGGTCTTGTGAAACCAATAATTTGAAACTTGCTTTCATTAGAATTTCTGAAGTGTTTATCTTTTGTCTTTTATGAATTCGTTGATGTTCTGATCTTATCATCATATTCATTTTGTATTATTCCCTGAAGTATCTATTACAGCATATTGAATGCACTAAGTATGCTTATGGGATTTAATTTGATAACATATATGCACATGTTGAAATCACTGGAGTGGGGAGAAATAATTACTTAAAAGCAAATGAAGAGTATTATATAAACAGGGTTAAATTTTTTTTCCTCCGTATTTCCCTGATCAAAATAATTCACTTATTTAGTAATCACTAAAATATTACTGCTTCTTTTCACTTTATCTATTAAACAAAAAGAAATGTAAAAATAATAACAAGTCCAAATTATAAACATAAGTTCTTTATGTAATCTATAGCAGAATTCCTAGGGAAAAGATTACTATTAAGAATCATGCTCAAAATCTCAAATTAATATAAAACATTAGGAACTCTTGAAACCAATGTCAGCATCACGTATTTAATTCAGCTCATCAACAACACTTTTCAGTAGCAGTATAGACAGAAACTCCAAATTGTAGGTTGGCTCTTTTTACTCTGGAAACTCAGCAGCCAATTCCTGGGTGGATGTGGCAGCTCATCACATCTATCTGAGGCTTTTGAAAAGCCTCTTGATTTCTTGCTGCGGTTGCTGCTCCTGAGAAGCAGTTTATGGAGGTGGGGAGAGGGAAGAGAAAGATTTGTCTGAGGATTATGAAAAGTAGATTTTTCTGCTGAGGAGGAAAAGAGAGATTAAGTGTAGACTGGCCAGTGTTCACGGAAACATTGTAAGTAGCTGAAAAATTGGTGTTTTGATTCTTCTTTTACATTTGACATGAGTTTCGTTATTCATGAAAAGTAAACTGCAGATCTCAGCAAAGATCCTGAATTGGCATTTTCTGGGAACATTTAGCCTCCCAAGAGAGACTGGCACTTTTCCATCAGTTTAGACCCCTAAGAGAAAAAAAGCAAACAAACACATTTGTGACGGAAAAATACTTCAATAGCTAAGATCTTCAAACAAAAACTTTTTAAGACTCGCCTGTTGTGTCTGAGGTGGGCTCTATTGTGTCCTGTTCTCATGGTCTTGTTAACGCTGCCCTAGTCCCTTAGCTCAGGGACTTCATTAACTGCAATTCATCTCCCTTTTTCATGCCCCAAATTTGGACTAAATGAAAATTTGTTTCATCCTCCCAAAAATTTAGACTGTTTAGTTGCAGGGTAAAAACAGACCTTCAACGTCACTTTTCACTGAATTTTAAAACTACTCTAGGCTAACCATGTTAAATCACTGCATGGTCCAAATATAGGAACTCAATAGATACAAAACCATTAGCATTGAATCAAAGTATATCTACCCCCTAAAGATATGCTGGTTAAAAAAAAAAACCAAACCCGTTGCCGTCGAGTCAATTCCGACTCACGCCAACCCAATAGGACAGAGTAAACTGCGCCCATAGGGTTTCCAAGGCTGTAATCTTTAGAGAAGCAGACTGCCACATCTTTTCTCCCACGGAGCAGCTTGTTTGTTCAAAGCACAGACATTTTGGTTAGCAGCCGAGCACTTCAACCACAGTGCCACCAGGGCTCCTTACTGTAAGTATAGACTGCTGAAACCAATAGATCTTTTTCATGAACTTCTGTTAAGCCACATCTAAAAGTAGAGCTTTACCTGCTTTTTTCTTATTAAATTTCATTTGTTATTTTCAAACCGTCATTTCAGTCCATCCAAGTCTCTGCTAATTCATGTTAAGTTTGTTCTGTACTCATATTCTGTGTGTTAATATATACATACCACAATCTATAATTATCATTCCTCACCAATACAGAAGAAAGAAATTCTCTGAGTAGAATTTTCTCCTTGAAACTGCTAATGTTTACAGCTCATCATTATTATTCTATGAAATGTGAGATGCCTCTTCTTTGGATGGTCCAAAATCACCTTGTGTGGCTGAATTTCCTATCTTATTCCTTCTCTGTGTTTCATTCTTACTCTTGATAACATTTCAACATTGACTTTGGTTCTCTTTTTCCTCCTTGAAACTTTTCTTCATTCTGGCTTACTTTTTAAATTGTCTTCCATCGTGAATAAAAATACTTTATCCTTTCAACAGTGATAGTTAGAAAGGCAGTCTTCAAGCCTGTCCACTTTCTCTCTTAAAAGGCATAAACAGATTCACATAATTGACCATTATTATCTTGACAAAGAAAATGCCTAGTCAGTCCTGGAGCAGTTAGCCTTTTATAGCCCTGGGAATATCTACAGACTGCTAGCTGGCTGAATTTCTTCACCCCTGGGATCTTGGTTGACTCCTGGGAAGCCCTGGCACATCCTTCCACCTCACTGCTAACCTCTGACTATCTACTAGGCATTGTTCCATTACACTACAGTCAAACCTAAACTCTTTCCACAAATACAGAAGCTCAGAGACACATACAATTTCTTGGCAATGAGATTCCAAAATATTTTAATCATCTATTCCTATTATTTTGCTAAGCCTATTCATATGCTAACTGAGAAATATAGTCCTTATTGAAAACCTTTCAAATATCTTAAGGTTATTTTTAAAATAATCTTCATATTTAATATCCCCAAATTCTTTCATTATATCTCCTAAATATATTATTTCAAATTGCTTCGCTATCTTTGTTGACCTCCCTGGTTGTAATTTCTCAACCAAGAGTTAGACATATGGACGTATGGTAATGGTGGGGAGGGGCAATTTATGGTTATCTACCTTAAGAGCTGCCTCCTCAAAGTACAGTATACCTTAATGACACAGATGGAGTAAAGCTCTCGGGACCTTCGTTTGCTGATGTGGCATAACTCAAAAAGAGAAAAGAACAGCAGCAAACATCTACTAATAACTGAAATGTGGAATGCACAAAGTATGAATTTAGAAAAATTGGAAAGCTGTCAAAAGTGAAACAAAACACTTGAAGATCAATATCCTAGGCGTTGGTGAGCTGAAATATACTGGTATTGGCCATTTTGTATCAGACAATAATATGGCCTACTATGCCAGAATGACAAATAGAAGAGGAATGACATTATATTCATTGTCAAAAAGAACATTTCAAGATCTATCCTAAAGTACAATGCCGTCAGTGATAGGATAATATCCATACTTCTATAAGGAAGACCAGTTAATATGACTATTATTCAGATTTATGCACCAACCACTAAGGCCAAAGATGAAAAAACTGAAGATTTTTACCAACTTCTGCAGTCTGAATTGATCAAATATGCAACCAAGATGCATTGATAATTACTGGTGATTGGAATGTGAAAGTTGGAAGCAGAGAAGAGGGATCAGTAGTTGGAAAGTATGGCCTTGGTGATAGAAACAACACCAGAGATCACACGATAGAATTTTGCAAGACCAATGACCTATTCATTGGAAATACCTTTTTTCAACGGCATAAAAAGTGACTATACACATGGACCTAACCAGATGGAATACACAAGAATTAAATCAACTACATCTGTGGAAAGAGACAATGGAAAAATTCAACAACGTCAGTCAGAACAAGGCCAGGGGCTGACTTTGGAACAGAACATCAATTGCTCATATTAAAGTTGAAACTGAAGAAAATTAAATCCATGATAGCCAAAGTATAAAACTGACTATATCCCACCTGAATTTAGAGACCATCTCAAGAATAGATTTGACACACTGAATACTAATGACCAAAGACCAGACAAGTTGTGGGATGACATCAAGGACATCATACATGAAGAAAGCAAAAGGTCATTAAAAACAGAGGAAAGAAAGAAAAGACCAAAATGGATGTCAGTTTCAGACTCTGAAACTTGCTCTTGAATGTAGAGTAGCTAAAGCAAAAGGAAGAAATGATGACGTAAAAGAGCTGAACAGAAGATTTAAAGGGTGGCTCAAGAAGACAACGTAAAGTATTATATTGTTGGGGAAGTCAGCACAACTCGGCCAAGGCAAGGTCGTGGAAGCTTCATGACATATCCAAACTCCCTGAGGGACCAAATTACTGGGCTGAGGGCTGGGGACCATGGTCTTGGGGAATATCTAGCTTGACTGGTACAACATAGTTTATCAAGAAAATGTTCTACATCCTATTTGGTGAGTAGTGTCTGGGGTCTTAAAAGCTTGTGAGTGGCCATCCAAGATACTCCACCTGTCCCACCCTGCCTGGAGCAAGGAAGAATGAAGAAAACCAAAGACACAAGAGAAAGATTAGTCCAAAGGATTAATGGATGACAACTACCACAGCCTCCACCAGACTGAGTCCAGTACAACTAGATGGTGCCGGGCTACAACCACTGACTGCTCTGACAGGGATCACAATGGAGGATCCCGGACAGAGCTAGAGAAAACTGTAGAACAAAATTCTAACTCACAAAAAAAGAACAGACTTACTGGTCTGACAGAGACTGGAGAAACCCTGAGAGTATGGCCCCTAGACACCCTTTTAATTCCGTAATCCACTTCTGAGGTTTACCCTTCAGTCAAAGATAAGACAGGCCCATAAAACAAAATGAGAGTAAATGGGCACACCAGCCCAGGGGCAAGAACGAGAAGGCAGGAGGGGACAGGAAAGCTGGTAATGGGGAACCCAAGGTTGAGAAGGGGAAAGTGTTGACATGTTGTGAGGCTGGCAACCAATGTCACAAAACAGTATGTGTATTAATTGTTTAGTGAGAAACTAATTTGCTCTGTAAACTTTCGTCTAAAGTACAACTAAAATTTTTTTTTTAATTTTAAAATTAAAGTATGAAATGTGCGAAGAAATGGAGTTAGAAAACCAAACGGGAAGAACACGCTTGGCATTTCTCACTCTGAAAGAACTGAAGACAAATTTAAGCCACGAGTTGCAATACTGAAGGATTCTATGGGCAAAATATTGACTGACACAGGAAGCATAAAAAGAAGATGGAAGGAATACAGAGAATCACTGTACCAAAAAGAACTGGTCAACATTCGACCATTTCAGAAGGTAGCCTGTGCTCAAGAACCGATGGTATTGAAGGAAGAAGTTCAAGCTGCACTGAAGGCACTGGTGAAAAACAAGTCTTCAGGAATTGATAATACCAACTGAGATGTTTCAACAAATAGATGCAACGCTGGAAGCACTCACTTGTCTATGCCAAGAAACTTGGAAGACAGCCACTTGAACAACTGACTGGAAGAGATCCATATTTGTGTGCCCTTTCCAAAGAAAGGGGATCCAACAGAATGCAGAAATTATCAAACAATATCATTAATATCACATGCAAGTCAAATTTTGCTGAAGATATTTCAAAAACGGTTGCAGCAGGACATCAACAGGGGACTGCCAGAAATTCAAGCCAGATTCAGAAGAGGACGTGGAACAAGGGATGTCATTGCTGATGTCAGATGGATCTTGGCTGAAAGCAGAGAATACTAGAAAGATGTTTACCTGTGTTTTATTGACTGTGTGGATCATAATAAATGATGGATAATATTGCAAAGAATGGGAATTCCAGAACACTTAATTGTGCTCATTAGGAACCTATGCGTAGACCAAGAGGCAGTTGTTCAAACAGAACAAGGGGATACTGCGTGGTTTAAAGTTAGGAAAGGTGCGCATCAGGGTTGTATCCTTTCACCATACTTATTCAGTCTGTATGCTAAGCAAATAATCCAGGAAGCTGGACTATATGAAGAACAGGGCATCAGGATCAGAGAAAGACTCATTAACAACTTTCAATACGTAGATGACAAACTTTGCTTGCTGAAAGCGAAGAGGATTGAAGCACTTACTGATGAAGATCAAAGCCTATAGCCTGCAGTATCGATTGTACCTCATCATAAAGAAAACAAAAATTCTCACAACTGGACCAGTAAGCAACATCATGATAAATGGAGAAAAGATTGAAGTTGTCAAAGATTTCATTTTTCTTGGATCCACGATCAACACTCATGGAAGCCACAGTCAAGAAATCAAATGACGTATTGCATTGGGCAAATTTGCTGCAAGAGACCTCTTTGAAGTGTTAAAAAGCAAGGATGTCACTTTGAGGACTAAGGTGCACCTGACTCAAGCCATAGTATTTTCAATCACCTCATATGCATGCAAAAGCTGGACAATGAATAAGGAAGATCAAAGAAGAACTGATGTCTTTGATTATAGTGTTGTTGAAAATATTGAATACACCATGGACTGCCAGAAGAATGAACAAATCTGTCCTGGAAGAAGTACAGTCAGAATTCTCCTTAGAAATGAGGATGGGAGACTTCATCTCATGTACTTTGAACATGCCATCAGAAAGGATCAGTCCCTGCAGAAGGACATCATGCTTGGTAAAGTAGAGGGTCATCAAAAAAGAAGAAGACCCTCAACAAGATAGCTGAAACATAGCAACAATTGTGAGGATGTCACAGGACCGGGCAGTGTTTTGTTCTGCTCTACATAGGGTCACTATGAATCAGACCCGACTCGACAGCACCTAATAACAACAACAGCCACCTTCACCTTAGGTCAGTGGTCCTTAAACCAGTAGTATTAGTCACTAAACCAGTAGTATTAGCATTATCTGGGAACTTGTTAGAAATGCAGATTATCAGGCCTCACCCCAGATCTACTGAACCAGTAACTAAGGGTGAAACACACTAATTTTTGTTCTAACAATCTTTCCAGGTAATTCTGATGAACATTAAATTTAAGAATCACTGTATTAGAATACCTATACAAGGAGAAAAAGGAACAAACAAATAGTTGGGGCTTTTCAACCATTCAGTTGAAGATTGCTGTTGGGCAAGAAGTGTAGAAAAAAACACATCTTCCTATAATGCTATTGATAAAATAGTTCAAGCAAGTATTATTCATACTCAAGAGCAAGAATGCCTTAAGAAAACTTCCTTGGGAATTTTCAGGCACAAGGCCATCCAGCAGAAGTGTTTATCTGTATGGATACGGAGTTGTTTGAAAGAAAAACAGTTGTTGTGGTGTTGATTCTGATTCATGGAGACCCCATGTGTGTTAGAGTAGGACTATGCTCCATAGGGTTTTCAAAGGCTGATTTTTTGGAAGTAGATCACCAGGACTTTCTTCCAAGATGTCTCTGAGTGGACTTGAAGACTTGAACCTCCAACCTTTTGATTAGCAGTGAAGCGTGTTACTGTTTGCACCAGGCAGGGACTCCATGAAGTTATTAATCAGGTGGAAAAACGTTTTATAAATGCTTTACAAAAAGTCTTTTGGTGGAAAGGCTTTATAATTTAAAAATGAACTCTAGTACGTGTGAGTATTGTCATTTTATGTATTAGCTAGTCAAGGGACAGATAGTTAATTTTTGCAGCTTTGTCAGAACTATTCAATTCTGCAATTATTCAATTCTAATGCTGTAGCCAGAAAACAGCCAAAGACAATACGTAAGTAAATTGGTGTGCCAGTGTGCCAATTATTTACACAAAGAGGGGGTAGGGCCAGATTTAGGACTGAATTTTGCCAACCCCTGACTGGACTATAGATACATGGCTTTTAACATAAGCACATGTACAGTTTAGCTGAATAGGTGGAAAGGAGACACTGCAAGTAATTAAGGCAATCATGAAAATTATTACCTGTGAAAACATTTCCCAGGGTCATATTAAACTTAATCCCAGCCCTCATCAGCCTCAGTCAGTTTTGCCAAAGCATGCTTGATTTTTTAACCACACACTTGCATTACTCTCCTCAGACACTAACACCTACTGTATCATTTTCTTCCCTTCAAGTCGTCTTTGAGAGAGCAGCCCATGCCCCTGCATTGATTCCTCTCAGTGAATTTTCATGAATTTTCTGTGCCATCTTACCACGATATTTGCAGCCACTTAAGTCTCACAAACTACTTTAACAGTGTATGAAAAAAATCATTTCCTTGTTAATTATACCGAATTAGATTAATTACAAAACTAGTCTCCCGGTAGTCAGTTTGGCATGTGCGCACAGGCGGACACCCTTTCCTGGTCTGTGTCTGTGCTCTTTCCTTTCTCTATTCTTCAACTCCTCTTCTCATGATCCTCTGACCAACGAGACCATATTTATCTGGTTCTCTAGTTAATCCCTTGTTATGGTTGAATTCTGTACCCAAAAAAAAGATAATGTTCAAGTTTTAAGGCCAGTATTTGTGAGTGAGACCTTAACTGGAAATAGGGTCTTTGCAGATGTAATCAAGTTAAGATGAGATCATACTGGATTAGGATGGGACCTACTCCAATGACCACTACCCTTATACAAAGAGAGAAATTTGGGCACACGCAGGAGAATGCCATGTGATGATGGAGGCACATATTGGAGTGGTGCATCTACTACCAGAAGCTAGGAAGAGGGCTAAGAAGAATTCTCTTCTAGAGCCTTTCTCAGAGAGAGTATGACCCTGCCAACACCTTAATTTCAGACTTCTAGCCTTCAGAACTGTGAGAGAATGAACTTCTGTTGTTTCAAACTCCCAGTGTTTGGTAATTTGTTATGACAGCCCTAAGAAATTAACACCACCCCAGACCACATTTGGTGACTTTTTCCTGCTTGTGCCCCCAGAAATTTCTAGAACAAAACTTCAGTTTTCCCAGACAGGTCTTTATTATTTCTTTAACAATTTCTCTAAATTTTCCAAGTACATTATTTCTCTAGAATTACCGAATTTCTTCACTTTATCCTTTTTCCTCCAACCAAAGCATCCCCAATGCAACTGGCATTACGATGCTTGTATTCACTTCCATTCATGTCTAAGACTCCTAATTTCCTCAGATAACATAAATAGGCACACACCCTAAACCCAAATCTTTATTCAATTACTTCCATCCATCTAAACTGTGATTTTTCTCCTAATCCACTCATGATTGGGATGGGGAGAGGGTTTTCTTTGCAGTAGCAATCCTCAACTGTTTTTTTTTTTTTTTTTTTTTACTTTAATAAATCCTATGAGTGCTAAGAGACTAAACAAGGAAACAGGAATACCTTTCCTTGAAAACACATTTCACTTTTCTCTGCTTGGCAGCACATCTCCACCAGGTAAGTGAGATCTCTGATGATTGATTGGAGCTGTGTCTCTGCTGCACGGGGATTCTGCTTCACAAGGTTGCTGAGTAGCCTGAATCAGAAAACAGGAAGCACTCTCAGAGTTCTAGAAGGCCAAGTTATAAATGTGCCTTATTACCTAGAGCTGCACACCACCCATGCATGCCTTTTCATCACGTCCACTCTTAAGTTTGAAGGCTCCAAAAATGCCCTGAAGTCTTCATAGTTCACAAATCTCCCTGTCCTCTTCATGCTTTATTAAACATACTTTTCTTCAAGTACATCTCTATAATATAATTATATCATTAAATTTAATTCTCTTTATGTAATTACTAGTAAACGTTAACTTTTCATTGTATATGGAGAGTAAATATACTCTATAGTAAATTAAATGGTTGTGTCTCCAATATTGTATTATGAATTCTGAACAACTAATCTCTTAATAAACACTAGGCATATAACAGACTTGGAAATTGAGGGCCCCTCATGTTATCAATGATAAAACCAATAAACTAATCTGAAACCACATGGCTTGACATTCAGCTCAGGTTATCCCTCATAGTATATGTTTTTCCACAACTATATAAACAGCCTTGTTTCAACCACCTTGAACATTCAAAATTGTAACCGGGTTTGTCTCCCTATTCAATAAATAATCATCCATTTTCCTCTTTTTTTTACTGTTTTTGTTGTTGTTATTGTTGTTAGTTGCCAACAAGTAGATTCCCCATGCATACAAGATAAAACTGCTCCATAGAGTTTTCAAGGCTGTGATCTTTTGGAGGTAGATCACCAGGCCTGTCTTCTGAGGCAACTCTGGCTGGGTTTGAAGCTCAACCTTCCAGCTAATAGTTGAGCACTTAACCAGTTGTGCTACCCAGGAACCCATATTACTATTTTAGATCAAAAAAAAAAAAATTAACTACAAAGAAAATAAGGAATAAAGAGTAGAGAAATGTACATTAATTGATATTCTACCGCTTACCCCAAATGAGCTGAAAGTCTTTGCATATCCATTTGAAACTCACTTTGATAATACCTAGTGGTCTTATTTGTGCCTTGAATGGGTATAAAAGAAAATATCTCAGGGCTCTAAGTAGCTATCACAATTATAATTTAACCCGGGAGTCCAAAAACTTTCTGTAAAGGACCATATAGTAAATGCTTTAGGATTTGCTGACAAAGATGATATTATGTAGGTATTTATATTACATTACAGAAACTCCCCGACCCACCTCACCCCACTCTGTTTGTTTGGGGTGGGCCACACCAGGTGGTGGGTACAGTTTTCCTTCAGTTTCCATCAGCTGGAGGCTTTTCTCCAGATAAAGACGAAAGGGGGACCAGCCAGTGGGGAAGGGGCCTGCCAAGCCAGCAGAGCGGGAGGAGGGGTGACAGGAGCACTCTGGTCAGTTTCACTCCCGCCCCAGTGACACTCACCCTAAGGCTCCCTTCTCTTCATCCAGTTGTCTCTACTTGGGCAGTTGACAGAATAGAGGCATGGCGATTCACTGAATCACTGATTCCCAGACTGAAATGCCACCCTTTGCTGCCAGGCAGTCGCCAACATCTGAGTCCCCAACGTGTGTATGGCACCAGTGCAGGGGAGGTAGGCTGTGGGAGTGGTAGGCAGAACAAGGGTGGAGTAAACACTCCTAGCTTGGTCTCTGTGGCTCCCAGGACTAGCCTACCCCAGAGGTACCCGCAGGCCCTACAAAAATAGCCTTGGGTGGATGGCTGCATCTTGTCATCCCTGATCTAACCAATAAAAGAAGACTTCCAGGCTAATATGGTGGCCCAGTGGACATGCTTCTTCTGAACTTCCCATTTCAGCTCCACCTCCCTCCACTCTCCACCGCCTCTCCCAATCCTTCATGCCTTGCCAAAATCTTCCATGAGGATAGAAAAATTGAAACAACAGCATGGCTAAAAGTAATAGGGAAACAAAAGTCAGGTTTTTGTTTGTTTGTTTTAGTAACTACCACATTGATGGGGCTGGTGTGAGAAGAGTATTTCTGATGCGCCCTCTGAGTACCAGCAAAACAGAGCCACAGGAATATAGGAAATTTTAACTAACTCTATGTTTGCCCCTTATTCCAAGTCCTAGGAATCTATCCTGAGGAAAGATCAGATATGGGACAAATACTTGTATACAAAGGTTTTCACTGTAACATAATTTATGAGTTAGAAATTGAAAACAATCTTCATGTCTAACAATAGAGAATGGTTAAATTCATCATGGTACCCATATAGTGAATAATACAGAACCATTAAAAGACTGTTTTGAAGAATAAATAGCAACAAAAATTTTTACATTATAATTTTTTTAAAAATCACTATGCTGAGTGAAATAAACCAATCACAAAAGGACAAATATTGTATGACATTGCTGATATAAAAAGACAAGACAAAAAACCGCTATACGTATACGTATATATATATCTATATAGATATAGAGGTGAAAGCCAACATCTATTGAGTATATTGAGTACTTACTATGTTCCAGGCAATGTGCTAATAATTGTTTATATGTTATCCCATGTAATGCTGTTATCTCCAAAAAAAAAAAAAAACCTATGTCATCTACATTTTGCATTTGTAAGAGGAATTCTGGGTTCTTTAAGAATAATACAAGTCTGGGCATATCTAGCAAACTGGCAGGGTGAGTTTCCCTCCCAGAAGGCATGAGGATTGGGATCTACTTGTGAGAACTCATCCTGAGATACAAAGCCAGGCACAAGGACTTCCATCCAGTAAGAAAAGTTTGGTTAATGGAAGACACGGTCATTCTGTGATTCCCCAGCCTGGCCTCCAATAGACTTATTTCTGAGTCATAAACGAAGATCAGGGTAACTCTCTGAAAATGTACTGGAAGAGCACTGTCATTCAGGTTCTGCAAACCATTACAACACAAGCAAGTCTGCCAGAAGTTCCTCTAAAAGTGCATAATTCCGGGGGAGGTATTCTGTCTGCCTCCCTGCAAAGCATACAGTAGCTTTGTCATTTTGAGGGATTCAGTCTGCAGCTGCGCAGGAGACAGCGGTGCCTGGAGGACATGCGGATTCCCAGTGGTGCCATCATGGTGCCAGGGAGAGCGGTGACTGGAGAACTCCTGGGGGTGGCGAGGTGAGGGGAGTGTCATAACCTTCTTCTGAGGATTCTGGGAGTAATTGCTAGAACTGAAATTCTGTATAACCAGGTAATAGCAAGGGCCTGCAAAACCTCACCATAGACTGGTGGGCAGTGGGGAATTGTGGGAGTGTGTTCGTATGCATATGACCTCATATATAGCCTCCACCTTTCTACCAGGGGAAACCCTGGTGGCGTAGTGGTTAAGAGTTCAGCTGCTAACCAAAATGTCAGCAATTCAAATCCACCAGGCGCTCCTTGGAAACCCTATGGGGTAGTTCTACTCTGTCCTATAGGGTCACTTGGAGTCGACTTGACGGCAACAGGTTTGGTTTTTTGGTTTTTATCTAGCAGTGGAGGCTTGTGTGTTGTTACGTTGCTGAACAGGTTTCAGTAGGGCTTCCAAACTAAGACAGACTGAAAAAGAAAGAACTGGCGATTTACTTCCAAAAAATTAGCCAATGAAAACCTTACAGTTCACAACGGAACGGTGTCTGATCTGCAACCAACCTGGGGGATGGCGCAGGACCTGACAGTGCTTCATTCCATTGTGCACGTTGGTTGCCCTGAATTGGAGCCAAATCAATGGCATCTAACAACAAAAATACACATATTTATAACGGTATAAGTGAAAAAACAATAGCTATCTCTGTACTGTTAGAATACAATGATTATAGTTTTCTTCTCGCTACTCTTCTGTATTTTTTAAAATTTCTGCAATGATTGTGTTGCATTAGTAGTAAAATAAATATTTTTAAAGAAATAGAATAGTATAAGAGTTGTCTTTTCTACCCAATTGTTCTATACATATTGAGTCTTCATTCCAAATTAGACCTAAACTTGGTCCCACCTGAAAGAAAACACTGTGCTTATGTGTGTCTCTGTATTACTCAAATCTATATGGTCAGGATATATGCTCAAATCAGTTTATACTACCTATGACTAATAGTTGTCAGATTTTAATAAAGTAATTATTCAAAGTAAGAAATACTGGCTATTTCCCATTGGAATTTGATGGATTTTCTCTCAGAATATATTTTTCTACAGAAACAGTATTGCTCGTGATGCTGAAATTCACTGGCCAACCCATAAAAACACAGACTAGCTTAAATCCCAGATTACAAAAACTAACCTCCATGAGTACCTTTGGGAGACTCATATCACAGACCTTGCTCTGATTCAGGCCTAAACAGTGTGATTACCCTGTTTCCAAACACTTGTTTGTGGTTTCCAAGCTCTGGGGTGGGGGCTTCAGCACTACAAGAAGCTGAGGCTGGTGTAAAGAGGGGAAAAGATTTCCTCCTAGGCCATGCTAAATCAAGTCACCCTCTAATAGCATGAAAAAGGCATAAACTAAAAGTCAAGCCTGGTTTAAATTAGGTCCTCCACTCACTAGTCTGTGTTACAATGGGTGACATACCCAACCTCTCTCTGACCCTTATCTGTAAAAAAGTAAATTTGAATACCTACATTGCAAGGTTTTTGTGAGGACTAAAGCTAATATATGAATGGGCTGAGTATAGTACCTGGCACAAAGCAGGCACTTAATAAATATCAGGAGAGATAATAACAATGAATAATAATAATCATAGGACTACTTTCTTCGATTTCAAATTATCAGTTGCTTCCACCCATGGTCTTCCTACTACCTGACCCTCACAATAAATAATACATCCTCACAGCTTTTCCTCTAGCCGTTCATTTAAGCATTCAGCAAATAATTGCTGAGCATCTTTTCGATTTCCCTGAGGACTACTGTTGCACAATTCAACAATAACACGGAAACCTATAGGAAGAGGCAGGAAGTCTCCCTCATACGTACTCTTTTTTTTTTCTCACTTGTAAACTGCGAGACCCCAAGTGCCTTGGTGACTTGGTCCCTCCCAGCCCCGCTAGTCTCATCTCTGCAAGTCCATCCTCCTCTGTCAGCCTATGCCTCAGTCCTCCTGAACCCCTGTGCTTTCTCTTCTGCTGCTTGCTCAGCTGGTTTCTGGATGCGCTTCCCCAGAGGGACCAGCAGAGGGGAAGACGAGCACGACGGCAGAATTTCCAGAAGATCAGCCAGGGCTGTTTAGTTAAACAAGGAGAAACGCCCCCAACATACGGGTACAGGCAAGAAAAAGAAAAAAAAAAAAGTCTCCCATCATCAGAAAGCCGAAGCTCTGGGAAACGGTGTATCAGCATGTCCCGTCGCCTCTCCCTGGCACCCCAGATGTAAAAGCTGCCACTTCTACAACCGGGGACTCTGTACCACGTGGAAGCTGGAACTCCAACCGACTCTGTTACAGACCTTCATCTGCTCGCATCCAATTTATTTCTCTCTCCCTCCCTCCCTCACCCTGATCTCGCTAATTACCAAACTTACAGCTTTGATTTAAAAACATTTCCCCTAATTCTTTCTACTCTTTTTCTTTTTAGATTTTTAATTTATCTTTTTAAATCTTAAATCCTGTTTTTAATCGTAAATACCATCAGTTTGTTATGGCATTAGTCTTTTCATCTTTTATTCCCATTAAATATTTATCAATTATTTCATTTAAAGCACATTCTACTGTATATACGATTTTAAACCTTAACATTTCAACTCAACATTTTTCTTAATGGGATTTTAATTTTTTTATTTGAACTTCTATTTCCCTTTTATTTTCTCTATCTTACACTTAAATTTTATTCCATGACCTCAGCTTCTACTTTATTACCCTGATGAATTTTTTCCTTCTCCTCCACTTGATTTTTTTTTTTTTTTTTAAATTTCCCTGTAGATTTGTGCAGTGATGGTCAGCCAGGAGTAGATGCCATGGAGAGAGCTCTTACCACTAGTCAAGAGAAGTTTAAGCCTTTTTTGCAGCCTGGCCTGGAACCTCCCAGGACCTTCCAGAAAACTGCCCATTAACTGTCTCTATGTTATGGCTTTCTCTGTACAGAGAACACAATGAACTTAGTGGAACAGGGCTGCTTCCTAATAGTTCCCACTCTCCATTTTCTAGCGCTTACATGAACAGCTTCATTTTTAAAAAGTCATTGAGCTCAGTATTATAACCCCTTGATTTGGGGCATACCAACTGCCAGATGTTGGTAGTTAAGTATATACGCTTTGAGCCAGACAGCTTGGGTTCAAATCCCAGCTTAATGTCCTATGCACCTGCTGGATGACCCTACAGCAGATTCATTTGATCTTTCAGCCTCAGTTTCCTCATAATTAAAGTGGGGTTGATAATAGTATCCACCTCATAAATTTTTGTGAGGATTTAATGACACGGCATACATACAGTGTTCAACATGGTGTCTGACTACGCCCGGGGAAATTTCTCAAGAGAAAATAAAGCCTGTCCTCTGGAGGTGAAATGGGCTTCTCTTCATATCAGGCCCAGGCTAAAGAAGAATGATGAAATAATGTTGGAATGGTCTTCGGGGAATTATTGGAAAATTCATGATCTGCTTACCTTAGGAACGAAGAAAGAACTTAGCCTCAGCTGGTTTATGAATTGCAAGTACTGTGATGATACAGAAAAGGTAACAACCTTGTACTTGCTGACCACAAGAATGTGTTCTTTCCTAGGGCTACAAAAACTTTGACACCCTTGACAAGATAATATTGCTGGGCTAATATTATTTAGATCCTGCTTTGAAAGAGCAAATCTTGGCACAAATAAACTAATAAGAAATAAGCCCCACCTCTGATGATCTTGGGGGTGAGTAACAATGAGGACTGGGCTCTGCTTTCCCTTGAGGACAAGAGCAGGTGTATGTGAGGAGGGCAGGAAGGGTGGGTGGAAACTGCCCCATTCTCAGGAGATGGAATGTTCTCGGGTGCACCCTGCTTGTTTAGGGAAGACTGAATTTCACCCTTTGGCTTTTCTTAGAATAGTCACCTCTAACATCATATCCATCACCAACCAGATTCATCCCAAGGGAGAATGCCTGAGCCATGGGAACATCTTGGCTGTAGGCTCAGAAGTTAGGTAGAAGTGGAGGGATGGATGATTGATACCACTAAGAAGCTTTCTATGTAGCAGCAAACAAGTAGCTTCTTTTCTAAATTCTGATACAGTAAAACCTGTGAAAGCTGGAACCAGTGTAAAATGGAAACCTATCAGAGAAGAACTGAAATACTTTCCACTAAAACAAGTGATAGAAAAGTGGTAAGACTACACCCTATCACAGGTGGAAAACTTACAAGACCCAGAAAAACAAGGTCGTCCCGTCGAGTTCTGGCTCTCACAGGTTTCGCTGTAATAAGTATTCCATTCAGTCGGTGTGGGTGGAATAGGAAGAATTAGGGGAAATGCCAGCCTCTTGTGAGATCTTATTCACTTAGTACTCTTGGTAGCCAAGAGCAAGACCAGCTGCACAAACATTGTGTGTGCTGGATGTGCTATTTCCAGGGCCAAGCTCATCGTGCCTTGTTCCCCTCAGTCACAGAAATGTAAGTCTCCCTGATCATCTATCATCAGACTGATGCTCTCTATATCACTAACAGGACCCATTGCCTCCTGTCCCTGCCCTCCCTAACTCTTCCTCTGTCTCCTTGGTAACACATGGCTTTCTCATCAGAAAAATCCCCTAGATCCACAACTGCTTCTCTGAACTTCTCTTCTTCCTGTATATGAAACGTGAGGCTCCCCTGAGGACCCAGTTTCCCTCAAGACCTCTCAAGAGTAGGCTATTTCTACCCGAACACCACTTAACCTTAGCACCTTGTTTGCTTTTACTGCTTCCAACATACCTCTCCTTTTTCCTCATTTAAAAGCCATAGCTTCATCACAAAAGGACAAATATTATATGATTTAACTAACATGAACACTTAGAATAGGCAAATGTATAGAGATCAGAGGTTAACAGTGGTTACCAGGGGTGGGAGGGAAGGGGAAAGAGGGGAGTTTTTGTTCAGCTAGTATTGAGTTTTCTGGTTTTGGTGATGGAAAATATGGCAATGGATGTTGGTGATGGTTGTACAACATGACTGATGTAATCAGATTCATTGAATTGTACAAGTGAATTGGCAATTGCTGTGTTACCTACATTTTTACAATGAAAAATAGTAATAGTTTTAAAAAGCCATAGCTCCTTTGAAGTACATGTTACCAAACTTTACCACCCCCATCCCCATTTGTTTCTGCCACATCTGGGAATCCTGGTCATGCTCCCTCATTTTTTATTATTTCTGTGTGGGATCATTGCCTCCCTTTCCACCTTTATCTTGCCATCATGTTCTGCAGTGTCAACATCTGTATTAATGATTCACATGTGACAGATTCATTGAAAAATGGCTCCAATTGTATAACTTTCTCTGTATCCATGTCCTTTACAATGTGACTTTCTAACTCCTGTCAAGAGGTGACGTTTATGTCCACACCTCTTTAGTCTGAACTTACGGTCTACTTTATAGCAGAATTGACATGGTATATTTCTTTCTTTTTGTTGTTGTTGTTGAGAATATACACCAATTCAACCGTTTCTACATATACAATTCAGTGACACTGATTACGTTCTTTGAGTTGTGCATTTCATTCTCACCCTCCTTTTCTGAGTTGTTCCTCCCTCATTAACATAAACTCACTACCCACTAAGGTTTCTCTCTAATCTTTCAAGTTGCTGTTGTACTTTAATTCCGTGTAGGTAGCTTTTAAAAGAGCATAATGTTCAAGGAAGACATTTTTTACTAGCTAAACTAGACTACTGTTTGGTTTTAAGAAGACTTCAGGGGATATTTTGGCTTAAGATTTAAAGATTGTCTCAGGGCAATAGTTTCAGGGATCCATCCAGCTTCCAAGGCTCTAGAAAGTCTGGAGTCCATGAGAATTTGAAATTCTGTTCTACATTTTTCCCCTTTTGGTCAGGATTCTTCTATAGAATCTTTGATCAAAATGTCCAGTAATGGTAGCCAGGCACCATCTAGCTCTTCTGGCCTCATGGCAAAGAAGGCAGTTGTTCATGGAGGCAATTAGCCACACATTCCATATAGTCCTCCTATTCCTGACCCTCCTTCTCCTGTTGCTCTAGTTGAATAGAGACCAATTGTTGTGCCTTGGATGGGACATGGCACATTTCTGAATATAGTCCCCTCCACACTACCCCTTTCTCCCAGCTATCAAATGAGAAAGCATGAGTTAGTCTACTGGAAGAAAGAAGACCACATGCAGCAGAGGCAAGCCATCCTAGTGAGACCATCCTAGGCCAGCCAGCTCCCAACTAACTTTGCAGCTGACCACAGATCTGGGAGCAAGCCCGGCTGAGAATGGCTGAGGCTAGTCCAGGTCAGAAGACTCATCCAATCAACCTGCAGACACTTAGCAATAATAAATTGATGTTTAAAACCACTACAGTTTGGTGTGATTTGTTATGCAGCAAAAGCTACCTGACATATCATATGAGTAAAGGATGAAGGAAACTATGTGATAACAGACTACAGTAGCAGGAGAGCAAGAGGGTGGGCAACATAGTGGAATGACTAAGTATTCAAATAGATGCTGTGAAAGCAGGAGTAGAAACGAGCCCTAGAGTGAATTCTATTGCTGAGTTTATCCAAAACCCCTACATAGAGCAATGGTGGGAAGCCCTACTCAAATTTAAAGAGAGTATGCTCTACAGGCAACATTTCTGACCAATAGACTTCAGTATCAGTAACAGCAACCAACTCAGAATAGGACTTTGTAAAGTAATAACTTATATTTACCTAATTTTCTAAGTTATGTTTTAAGACTTTATATATCTATATATCACATCCAAAAAAAACCAAACCCACTGATATCGAGTCAATTTCAACTCACAGAAACCCTATAGGACAGCGTAGACCTGCCCCATAGGGTTTCCAAGGCTGTAAATCTTTACAGGAGCAGACTGCCACATCTTTCTCTTGTGGAGTGGCTAGTGGGTTTGAACCACTGACCTTTCAGTTAGCAGTCAAGCACTTTTAACCACTGCACCACCAGGGCTCTCTATATGTCATGTATATGTATGTATATTTCATTCATATATGTGTGTGTATGTATATATATACGTATTGCCATGGTCATATATAAGCTCGGAAACATTGTGCTTCATTCCTTTTACCTTCCTTGTGGAGATCTACCTTCATACTAAAAGTGTGACAACCCCACCTCACCCTCAGCTGATATCCAAAGAATAGAGATCCATCTTTACTCAACAACACAGAATATCTGTAAGGTATTCTGTAGCTTCAGAAGTAAAAATTACCATTTATGGTTGGAAGTGACAAGGAAACAGATTTCTACTTATTCCTTCCCCCCAAAAAAGAGTTTTGTAATAATTAAACATATCTAAAGATAAAATAGGCTGCTTCAAGCAAATGGTCTTCTTATCAATGGAAATATTCATGAATAAACTGCACAGACATAGGTACAGCGTGTTTTCGAAGTATTTCCTAAACTTGGGGTAGGGAAAATTGATAATATCTGAGTTGCTTTCCATTTTCAGGATTTTTTATTTTTGTATCTTCATAGAAAAGATATATATGGTACTAAATGTTTATTTCCTACATTGTGAATTTATGGTGATATCCTGTTTTCTTATATTCTGAGAAGTTACTACAAATGCCTTTCTGGTACAGAAAACTATTACAGAAAAAGGAGAGAAAGAAATCAATGATTCAAGAAGTTGACCTCACAGACATTACATTATCACCCAGCTGGCACCCTCTACTAACCACTCAGAAACTAGCCTTCCAAACAGATAAAACAGGTACTCCTAGTAACGGTGGTGGAAGTGGTAGGAAAAGTAATTATATACTATGAACTGACAAACATCACTCTAATGGAAAGTTTCCAAAGTTGGGTCCAAGCGTGCTCATCCTGCAGAATCTTAGTATGTTCTGTGACCCCAATGAGTCTGGGTTAGAACAAGCTAAACAGGTTACCATGCAGGACTCTCTGACTTGCATTGTTAATGTAAGGTGCGAATTTCTAAGAGCAAAAAGGAAATACAGTATTCCTAAACTCATTTAATCACAGAACCCTTTCTGCATGGAATACTTTCTAACACAAATGTTCCATAGTTCACATTTTAGGAAAAATACAATAGATAATGTATTTCCCTGTCAATATTTTCTGATCAATGTTCTTCAGTATCATTAACAGTGATAAAATTGGGGTAGAAATCATGATAACGACAATTGCAAAACTGCAGAATATTATAAATTCCACTTGACCTCCAACCTAACATTTAGGTGCTCCATTCATTATGCAGTACTCATATCTGTGCCCAGTTTAAAGTTCTTTATACCTGTCCCACTGTTAGTGTAAAGAACAAAGTAAACAAACATCCTTACTTTTGCTTTTCAGTTTGGAGTTGCTCCTCCTGAGCTTTGCACATGTCCTCGTTAAGGCTGATAACTTGGTCACAGGATACAGACGGAGAAACATAAGTTTCATCAGCTGGCAGATGATCAAAGCATGGCTTTCTGAAGGCATAGGAGTCACCACAGCAGTGACCTACACCAGTATTGATAGGCTCAGCCTCATGTCTTCTGCATAAAGCTCCAAGAATTAGCTTCGCCTTTCCCCGAAAAGAATTACAATAAGTGTCGTAAGGTTTATGGTCTTTCCCCCGACCCCCCGTTAAAAAAATAAGATTATATTTAAGTATTCTCAAATCCTAGATTCTGCTAGTTCCGTCTGGATTTTAATGTTTGGGAAAAAGCAGGAGTGTCAGGTGCAGCTTGGTTCCAGCCTTGTACTCCCTCTTCAAGTCATCTTCACTTTGAGTTCACCTGGATCCCACCCCAGGTTCCTCCCCAGCCCAGTACTAGACTAGAGGTGACTTGAAGCAGGAGTTTCTTGTCCTCCACCAAAGCCTCAAGGCAACATTACTACAAATGTACCTCAGACATAAGGCTAATGATTCTTACTTAATAAGCTCAAATCCAATTTGCCTCTATTTTTATAACTGGACATCTGTAACTACCACAGAACTCGACACATGACAGATGCTCTATGTATATTTGTTTAAGGAATAAAAAATGGATAAACAAATGATGAAAGAATTCATGGTTCCAATTTTAGTTACCTCTTTCATATCCTTGTCCCCTTCTAGAACTGGGACATTGCTTTGCTCCCAGCTTGGTGTCCTAGACACTGATACTTTTTCTGATGTTGTCGACAAGCCTGCCTGTATGCCTGTCTGAGTACAATGACTACCCAAATTCCCTGTCACTAATGTATGTGGGATGAAGTAATTGAGACCAGTGAACATCCACATTTAATGTAAGAGTTTATCCATTTTAGAAGTAGCTGAAGAGATTGCCTGTAAACAAGGCTTTGGGAATATACAAGTCTAAACAAAAGTGTTCCCCAAAGAAGGCATGACTATATGATAAAAGTTAGTAATAAAATAAAAGGAAAGCAGGGCTAGAGTAATAAAAACTTTTAAATCTGCATCCTGAACAATTATATTTTGTCAGAAGAAAGATCAAGTTAGCATAAAGAGATGCTCTACCAAGAACATGGGGCAGAGAAAGGCTGTAACTGAATCGGAATTCAGTAATGTTAAAATAATAACTGCTTAAGAGAGAAATAATAGGTTCCTGGGTGGCACAAACAATTTGCACTCAAATACTAATCTAAAAGCTGGTGGTTCAAACACACCAAGCGGTACCATGGAAGAAAGTTCTGGTAATTTGCTTCTGTAAAGATTACAGCCAAAAAAAAAAAAACTATAGAGCAGTTCTATTCTATAACACCTGGGGTGAGTCAGAATCAACTCAATGGCAAGGAGTTTGGTTTTTGTTTTAGAAAGAGAAATACTAGATCTCAGAGACTTGAACATCCTGGTTCCTGGAGAGATGTTCTCCACTGTGGGGGAGGAATAATTTTTCATGCCTCACTATAGCCTGGAAGAAATATCCCTTGATACCATCCATGTCCTTTTTCTGATTCCATGTGGACTAGTAGCCACATCCTAATTGAGTTTCCCAAACATTCTGAATGAGGTAAAAGTGTACTCTAGAAGGCATACAGATACTTGGACACCAATGTTCATTGCTGCATTATTCACAATAGCCAAAGATGGAAACAGCCTAGATAATCCATAAGTGGATGAATGGATAAACGAAACATGGTACATACACATAATGGAATATTACTCAGCCATAGAGAGAAGTGAAGTTCTGATACACGCTACAACATGGATGAAGCTTCAAAACATCATGCTGAGTGAAATCAGTCACAAAAGGCTAAATATTGTATGATCCCACTTACATGAAATATCTAGAGTAGGATAGTTTTATAGAGATCAAAGTGCTTTAGTGATTACCAGGGGCAGACAAGAGAGAGGGGAAAAGTGAAACAGAACTATTAGGGGAACACTGAGCATCTGTTAAGGATGACAGAAAAATCTGAGAATGGTAATGGTTGAACAACATGATGAACATATTTCATATCACAGAACTGTACATGTGAAATGGCAAATGTTTTGTTACCTATATAATTACAACAATTAAAAAACAAAACAAAACTGTACCCTAGATCTTAGGCCCAATTACTCCTGCCAATGGAAAGGGATATTGCTCATTGTAAATGAACACACTACTGTTCTGTCCGTAAATTTAATTTGTGTAAGTTTGATTTAGATGAACTAGGTTAAAATTAGCATTATCTTTGAAGCTGCTAACAAGATCACTTTTGTTGACTCAAAAATCTAAGGAATACGTCCTGGGATACCATCCTAGGAAAGGCCTGGGGAATCTGACATCCTCAGTGTTAGAGAGGTGACAGTCTTACACCTGCTGCTAACCAAAGACAGTTGGCATGAGCTGACCTGAGAGAATTTCTCCAGAGGACAGAATCATTAGGCTCCATTGACAGTTCGCAGATGTGTACCCGGAAGTGAGACTGATTGCTGGAGGGTGGAGCTATAACTTTCAAGGTGAGGCAAATGTAAAGGCACAGACATGCTTACCGAGTCCTCAATGCAGGCAAACTGTTGTTCATCACTCAATGGGCAGCATTTGGAGGCAGCAGTTGCCATGTTCTTTGTGAACACAACCAACTCTTCAGCAGACAGTTGTGGGGCTTTCTTAGTATAAAGGACTATGAGCCTGAAAGAATAATTTCCTCTTACTTCTGATAGTGGCTATGTGCCCAGACATAAAAAATTCTACAGAATATAAAGAATTCCTCAATATCTGGCATTATCTCTGATTTAGGATGAACAAGGCATTAAATTGAGTTTAATTCTATCCTTTTAGTCCTTGTTCCAATGGCCCAATAGCTTATTAAAGATACGTGGAATTCTCTTCCCGTCTCACATACTGCTCCACCACTATCTAACTTTGTTCTGTTTATCAGGGATGCTATGACAGCTAATTTGGATGGCTGTGAATTAGACTTGGAATAAACAGCTTCTGAAATAAATATATGCACAGGCCATTATGACTTTTATTGATTGTCTTCAAAGAGTTAAGCATTTTTCTAGGTATTCCTGATCAGAAATCTGTCCATACTCTCATGGGATTCACACCCTACTGGGGGAAATCAACAAGGACCGCATGTAGTGATAGGAGGACAGAAGGCTACAGGCACACATAGAATGACTTCGAATCCCATCCCAGAAAGTCAGGCAGGGCTCTGAAAGGAAATGCCATCTAAGCTGAGATCTGACAGATGACTAGGACTGAGCGAGGTGAAGTGGGGAGAAAGTGGGAGGGGAGCATTTGGGAAATCATTCGATGTGGATTTGTTTTCATGGTTGGGGGCGCTGGAGATTGGAGAGAGAGGAAGGGAGAAAGCTTAGTTACAGAGTCAGAATTATATACAGAGTCAGATTTTTATAATCATTATGGTTTCTGTAAAAAGAATGAATTGGAGGTAGGGAAAAGGCAAAGTGAGGGAAGAAATTGTGCTCTAGCAGTCCATATAAAAGATTGCCTGAACTAGGGGAGTGGTGGTGGGAACTGAGAGAGATAGAGAGAGATCTTAAGGAGGAAGACCGTAAGAGAACTTAATTTGAGGACAAAGAATTGGAATCAATTACTGCAATTCTATAGTAATGGAGTTGGGGGAAGAGTTTAGTTTTCACAACATCCAGTGAAACAGTTCACCTAATCCATGGTTCTCAAAGTGTGATCCCTGGACTAGTAGTATCAGCATCTCCAAGAGTTTGTCAGAAATGCCAATTCTCAGGGTCTACCCCAGCACTACTGAATGAGAAACTCAAAGTGGGATCTGTGTTTTAATAAGCACTCTAGGTAATTTTAATGTACTCCATATTTTGAGAACCATAGATCTAGTCCTTAAGTAGGTCATTAGCAACTGAGCACAACATAATAGAAAAGTAATAAGCCAAATATTCCTTCTGAAACAAGAATACTTTTTCCGAACCCATTTTTTCCGGACATTTAATTTAAGCTCAATATTATGAGGCATTATATCAAACTGAACTTTTCCTCAATACTCTGCTTCTAAATATACGATAATATTAAGATCCTAAAGATAGCTAAAAATTGGGTTTTGATTTTTGATATCTCAAGCTTTGAAATACTATGGGCTTTACCAGGCTCTACACATAAAGAAGTACGTGTGTTCCTTCTGGCAAATAACTAAGATATTGAGCTATCTCTTGTCTTGGTGGTGAAAATGCTACATTTTCCATATGAACTTGACTTGAAACAGACAAAGGAACTATAGATTGGGTGTCTGTCACAGCCTTGACACAAAATCACAGAATTTTTCAGGATTCCAGTGTTAGGGAGGCGTCCTGTGTGATTGCAGGGGGCAGCAAGGGCCTACTGTGATCCACAGCCTCTGGGCCTTGAGTGGCATCCAGAGAACTGGCCTGGAGAGCACTGTAGAAACACCCAAGGTTGTGTAGACATCTATCTTATCAAGACAAAGAGAGCTAGGTTAATTTTGAACTGATATTTTACTTGGCTTCCAAGATTTTAAGGTTAGATCTAAACTCTTAGTAATTCTCAAAATCAGGAGTTAACTAAAACTCACTAACAAACATAAACCCAGAGAATATCTTTGAAACGTACCTGTTGTGGAAGTTACTCTCTCCTAATTTCTCATGTAAAGCACAGTAATATTTTACATGCTCATGGCTTTCCTGAACCACTCTTTGGAATATCTCTTTCTGAAAAAAAAAAAGACAATCAGTGTTTACCTATGATGGCAAATATGTATCCAGAGGTAAGATTGCAAAACTACCTTCTGTGATAGTTTAATATTACTGTTTTCCTAAACCCAAGGCTTTATTTACCTTGTGAGTTTGCAAATCTTGAAAAACACGTTTTGCTAAAAGATGAGCCAATATGTACTTTGTGGAGAAGAAATGAGAAAGCAGGAATAATATTGAGTTTCCCATGATACAAACCAACTCATTTGTGGGTTTGCATGACATATTTTATATGTATAAGGTGAATCATTCTTCAAGTGTGATTCAAGATTCAGTCTTCAAGCCAGAAAGAGATCTTTGTTGTTGCTGCTGTTAGGTGCCCTCGAGTTGGTTCCGACCCATAGCAACACTATGTACGACATAAGGCAATGCTATCCGGCTGCACCATCCACACAATCGTTGCTATGTTTGAACCTGTTGTTGCAGCAGCTGTGTCAATCCATCTTGTTGAGGGTCTTCCTCTTTTTCACTGACCCCTTACTTTACCAAGCATGATAGCCTGCTTCCAGGACTGGTCCCTCATGATAGCATGTCCAAAGTATGTGAGACTAAGACATGTCATCCTCGCTTCCAAGGAGCATTCTGGTTGTACTTCTTCAAGACAGATTTGTTTGTTTTCATCTGGTAGTCCATGGTATATTCAATACTCTTGACCAACACTACAATTTAAAGACATCAATCCTTCTGTCTTCCTTATTCATTGTCCAGCTTTTGCATGCATATGAGGCGATTGAAAATATCAAGGCTTGGGTCAGGCGCACCTTAGTCCTCAAAGTGACATCTTTGCTTTTTAACACTTTAAAGAGGTCTTTTGCAGCAGATTTGCCCAATGCAATATGTCATTTGATTTCCTGACTGCAGCTTCCATGGACATTGATTGTGGATCCAATATAATGAAATCCTTGACAACATCAATCTTTTCTCCATTAATCATGATGCTCTTATTGGTCCAGTTGTGAGGTTGTTTTTTCTTCTTTATGTTTGAGGTGTAATCCATACTGAAGGCTGTAGTCTTTGATCTTCATCAGTAAGTGCTTCAAGTCCTCTTCACTTTCAGCAAGGAAGTTTGTGTCATCTGCATATTGCAGGTTGTTAATGAGTCTTCCACTAATCCTGATGCCACATTCTTCTTCACATAGTCCAGCTTCTCTGATTATTTGCTCAGCATACAGATTGAATAAGTATGGTTAAACGATGCAACCCTGATAATCTTCATTGGTCAGTGTGTGTGTGGGTTGGTTATTTTTAATACATATTGCCTTTTTTCATAAGCAACACAGATATAGAGATATAGGTACAGGTATGGAAATATAGACATGTATTAACAAGTCATGGTTTAATAGATACACATACCAGTGGTGAACATAGTAAGCACTCTGCAAATAGACATTGAAGTTAATCAAATAAATCTTTCAGAACAAAAGGAAAAGACAAAAAATTTTTGAACCGTGAAAATAAAATTCCATTGGGAGGATACCAGTGACCTTACAGGCTTAGTTCTTTTGTAGGAGAATTGGTTATCCAATTCAGTCCACCCGATTGTATCAGATTTGCAAATAGTTGACCTGGATTTAATAGCCCCGTTCTTACCACTTATGTAATGTTGGGCAAGTCACCTAAACCTTCTGAATCTCAGCACTCTCACCTGTAAGATACAGTTGATTATTGGCATTGTCTATTTTACCAGGCTGTCGTAAGGATCAAATAGGACACTCTCGTGAAGCTGCTTTGTAAAGTCTGAAACTCCATGCTCCTGTAAGATGTTGTTATCATCATGAGTATTTTGGAGGCCTTCTGTGATGGTAGGAGAAGGTGCTTACTACAGAAAAGTAAGTGATACTTATCCTTCTCCCTGGGAACAGACAGATGCTAGGTGTACCTGTTTGAACCTTCACAGGGTAAGAGATGCCGCTTTGCATCTCCCCAATCCTCTGTAAGTAGATAGGTCATTGATTAAAATAACAAGCCAGAACCATCCTGGCTCAGGGAAAACTATGGACACCTGAACTTCTGACCAGAGGTTTGTGAGGCCACCTGCTTTTTCATGTCAAATACACAACAGACACTACTACCTCTGAACAGGATGATTTTTAGAATGAGATAAAGGCAGTTTCCAGGCCTGCTTGGTGAAAACAGTAGACCATTTCACACTCTAGTAGGCTGCGCTTTCATGTTACCAGCCATGGTGTTGAGCAAGCATGTATAGTCCCTTCAAAGAGGATATTACACAGAGAAGGTATTAGGAAGCACAGAACCTACCAAGTAGCATCTCTCCCAGAGAATTGCTAAGGTTTGATGATGTGGCCTTTGGTTTAGATGGATATCATGTTTCTCGTCTAGTACTTGCAGTTAGCAAGAACATGAATAATCATCTTACAAAAGCATGGTACTACTCAAGGCACTGCAATTTTTCCTGTTTTTAGTTACGTATCTGTAACAGCTTAAAAAAAAAAAAAAAGAAAAGAAAGTAAGACATTTACCCCATGGCTATAGCATTCCAGCGGGTTTTGTAATTTGCAGCATTTTCCCAATAAATTTTGATACACTGCATCCACTCTTAAAATCACTGGAACTGCCAATTTTGGATGTCTTCTTGAATATTCATAAAGAAACCTGTATCATATGAAACATATTAGAAAGTAAACAGTAAAATTCAGAGGCTACAGGTTTTCTTTCCAAAGCCAATTATGACTCTGAAATGTATCCAGTATTTTAATTTGACCATTTGATCATTATGAAAACCTCGGGAGGTAGGCAGAAAGGTTTTGTTGCCTCTGTTTTGAGATAAGGAAACCAAATCACTGGCATTAAGTGATTTTCCTAAAGTCACGTAGTACTGAGTGGCAGATCCAGAACTTGAACCTAAAATATCCTGATTAGCTGGTTGTTTCTGGCCCAAGGTCTCGACTAGCTTTTACTAGAAATTAATTTCAGGGTTTTTATTGAGAATACATTTCCTCAATGATCTTGGAGGTGAAATTTTATAAATATTACAGTTTTTGTGTATATGTATTTTTTTAAGTGCTGGCTAATATTTAATCACCTTCCTCTCCCCTTTTCCAAACAAGTCATCATGGTGAGTGATCCATGCATAATCTAGACATTGTTCTGGGTTGCAAGAAAGAGAAATTTAGACTCCAGTATATTTTCAAAGGAATCATAGAATCACAGAAGGGGCCTCAGGTTATTTTCATCAATCACCACAGTTTACAACTGGAACACAAAGATCCGAAGCAATGGGGTAACTTACTTGACTTATACTTCAGAGCTTATGTGATAAAGATGGGACTGGTCTCCAACTCCTTGTCCAATATGCTTTCTGCTAGTAAGATGTGCCTGTCAACTTCTTTCTCAGTACCAAATGCAAGTTTAAGAATTTGTAACAAGTGGCATCTACTATTGTAAGTCAGTATCACACATAATTTCAGAAATATAACTAGTGTTATTCTCCAAAGAACTTCGAGGGAAACGCAAATTCTTATAAGATGTTGAAATTTAGCTGTTCCCAATAATTCTTCACAAAGTGAATTTGAAAATATTTCAATCACATAGCAACATTGTCTTAATATTATATGCTGAAATCAATTTGCCTTACGTACAAATTGATATGCACTTCTGAACGGACATCAGAAATGTTCATAGTCCATCTCTCTAAACTTCAAATGCCACACCATGTGTTTGGTAAAAGCTAGTTGCTGCTGAGTTGACTCTAATTTATGTCAACTTCATGTGTGGCAGAGTAGAGCTGTACTCCAGAGTTTTCGACGGCTGATTTTTTGGAAGTAAATTACCAGGACTTTCGTCCAAGAAACTTCTGGATGGATTTGAGCCACCGACCTTTCAGTTAGTAGTAGAGCACATTAACAGTTTATACCACCAGGGCGTCCTATAGGTTTGATTGTTGATGTTGTTGTTGTTAGACGCCGTCAAGTTGGTTCTGACTCATAGCGACACTGTGTACAACAGAACGAAACACTGGCCGGTCCTGCACCACCCTCACAATCATTGCTATGCTTGAGCCCATCATTGCAGCCATTGTGTCAATCCATCTCGTTAAGGGTCTTGTTCTTTTTCACTGACCCTCTACTTCACCAAGCATGATGTCCTTCTCCAAGGACTGGTCCTTTGTGATTGCATGTCCAAAGTATGTGAGACGAAGTCTCGCCATCCCCACTTCCAAGGCTGTACTTCTTCAAGACAGATTTGTTTGTTCTTCTGGCAGTCCGTGGTATATTCAGGATTCTTTGTCAACACCATAATTCAAATGCATCAATTCTTTTTCGGTCTTCTTATTCGTTGTCCAGCTTTTGTATGCATATGAGGCAATTGAAAATACCATGGCTTGGGTCAGGTGCACCTTAGTCCTCAAAGTGATATCTTTGTTTTTAACACTTTAAAGAGGTCTTTTACAGCAGATTTGCCCAATGCAATATGTGGTCTGATTTCTTCCATGGGTATTGATTGTCAATCCAATTAAAATGAAATCCTTGACAACTTCAACAGTTTCTCGGTTTATCATGATGTTGCTTATTGGTCCAGTTGTGAGGATTTTTGTTTTCCTTATGTTAAGGAGTAATCTATACCGAAGGCTATAGTCTTTGATCTTCATCAGTAAGTGCCTCATGTCCAATAGGTTTAGTAGTAGGTATTAAATTGAATAAGGAAGACAGAAGAAGAATTGATGCATTTGAATTGTGATGTTGGCGAACAACACTGAATATACCATGGACTGCCAGAAGAATGAACAAATCTGTCTTGGAAGAAGCAGAGCCAGAATGTTCCTTTTAGAAGTGAGGATGGTGAGATTTCATATCATGTACTTTGGACATGTTATCAGGAGGGACCAGTCCCTGGAGAAGAGGACATCAGGCTTAGTAAAGTAGAGGGTCAGGCAAAAGAGAGGAAGACCCTCAACGAGATGGATTGACACACAGTGGCTGCAACAATAGGCTCAAGCTAAACAACGATTGTGAGGATGGCGCAGAATCAGGCAGTGTTTTATTCTGTTGTGCATAGGATCACTATGAGTTGGAACTGACTCAACGGCACCTAACAACAACAGCAACATTAAATTGATTAGTATAGAAAAGCTGGCCAGATGCCAATCCTAAGCTCTTGCTCATCTCTAAATGCCTTAAAACAAAATTTGCTAATACTTGGTCCTCACTCTGTTCTTTAAAATTCCTACGTTAGTTGTTAACATTTAAAAAATCAACTAAACTTCATTTAAACCACAACAATAAAAAAATAAAAATAAAAAATCAAGAGATTTCCAGCTTCTCTCAAGGCCTGCATTCACATATGGCAACAATCAGCTGGAGGTGCCAACTTTGGACTTCACAAAGCATATCCTCTTGGCCACAGTTCTCAGTCAATCACCTGTGTCATTGTTGGCACCTGTCATCATTTAAGTTCGCAATCCCTCCCAAAGAATTCATAAATGCAATATTCATTACTAAGATTTTATAAAAAGCTATATTACTCTTGTAGAAAGTCGTCTTGCTTGTCAGTGAATTGTTTGCATACGAATCTGTCTTCGGTAAACCTGCTGAGTGGCAGGGATGAGAGGTCAGGTTTGTCGTCGTTTTCGGAGGTGATAATGCACTCCCCTTGAAATGGCTCTGGCTGCTCACAGCACTTAGTAATTCTGCTGGGTAAGATAGCCTGTTTAGAGCAGGTATAGTTCATAAGCTGGCTCTAGAAAACATAAAGTGGAGCAGTTAGTTTTAACTGTTTCACTCTGAACTTATTTATTTTTATTAGCAGGAGAAAACCAGAGAAAGAATTTAGTACCTATATTGCTTTATCCTTGGCATACTGGGAGATTAAAAAGGTCATTTATAGTGACTCACTCTAAAGAGGAAAAGTTTTCCATTTGATCTTACCAAGTGTCACAAGCTCTTTTAACATCTTTTACAGAACATAAGGGAAAACAGATTATGTTATTGTTTCCCTGTTTACCTCAACAAAATATAAGTGAAGGGTTTTATTGTGTTGCTATTGTTATTGTTTTGGACTCCCAGTTCAGGAAGCATTTTGTCTCTGAATCATATCACAATTTGTTCACTTACTATACACGATACATCTCCACACACGCATATACATATTTATTTATACACCCTTACACACAAATAAATATGTGTGTGTGTGTGTGTGTGTGTGTGTGTGTGTGTGTGTGTGTGTGTGTGTGAATAAACCAGTCTCTGTACTTAAGGAACTCACGATCTAGTTGGAGAGTCAAATATTTAAAGAAAAAATAAAAATGAGGAACTCACAATCTAATTGGAGAGTCAAATAACTAAAGGAATAACGATAATAATAATGCATCATAATAGAAGCTTTAACACAAGTGCACACGTGATGCTTAGGGAGAAGAAGATATTGTCCGGCCAGGATGGAGATCAGAGTGAAGATCCTGAAAGAGCTGGGTCTGGAAAGACAAGTAGAAGTAAGTTGTGAGCAGATGAGTAGGAAAGGCATTCTAGAATTACTCGTTTTTATATATGAAGAATCTTAGAGGTGAGAGAGCATGACATATTTTGAAATGTTATATAGCAGCATATTTGGAGGATTTTGAGAAAAATTAGACAACAGATGACGAGGTAAGAACCAAAGCAGTCACTGGGTACACTTAAGCAGCACTGAGACACAGAGTTAACAAGATTTTAATAAATGATAATAAGGTTAGGGGTAAGGGGGAGTGAGAAAGAAGAATCTAGGATGATATGGGGGACTGGGTCAATGGTACCACATTTTACTGAGACTGATATTCAAGAGAAAGAACAGATTTGGGGAGGGCAACCGGAGAGAGAAGCCAAGGAGCTCATTGTCAAAATATAGAGTTTAAGATGATTTTGAGGCCTCTGAGGAATCCTGGTGGTGCAGCGGTTAAGGGTTGGGCTGCTAACTGAAATGTTGCTGGTTCAAACCCTCCAGCGGCTCCACAAGAGAAAGATGTGGCAATTACTTCTGTAAAGATTTAAGCCTTGTAAACCCTGTGGGGCAGTTCTACTTTGTCCTATAGGGTCGCTATGACTCAAAATCGACCCCACGGCAATGGGATGAGGCACCTATATGGGGATATCCTGTAAGCATTTAGGGGTATAGATTAAGGGCTCAGGAAAGAAGAGTGGGCTAGAAGTCTAGATCTGAGAGTGGTCAATTGTAGCTACATTACTGGGTCAGGATGAAATTGATAAGGGAGAAAGTGTACATTAATTAAGCAACTAGCACACTCTCAGTGGCTTATCAAATCAGTTTATTTCTCTCAATAAAGTCCTACTGGAGAGGGGAGGGTTTATCTCCTCCAGGCAATAGTTCTGGGAAATGGCCTGACAGGTTCTTTCATCTTTACTCTTTGGCTTTCAATATTGCCCTCAGCATTAAAATCTAGCCAGGAACCGAGGATGTTGGAGGAAATCCCAGGAGTGTTTTACGGGCCAGGCCTAGAAATGGCATAAATCACTTCCAGGCACACTCCATTAGGCTGTTGTGAGACAGGCAGGGAAATTCAGTCCCCAACCCAGCAACTGTTCTGCACTGTGGTAAGGGAACCTGAATCCTTGATGGGGGCTAGCCATCTCTGGTAGCGTGTGTAAAGTAAGAAAGGAAAAGAACCAAGCACAGAACTGTAGGTAAAACCAATTTTTCAAGGGCAGTTGGAGGACAAGGAGCTCATGATGAAACTGAGACTAGAAAGCCAGGATGTGGGAAGGAGACAGGAATGGAGCAGTGTCTGGAGCGCCAAAAAAGTACAAACTCCTAATAAGGAGATATTGGTGTAAAATATCTCAAATTTCAAACGATACTTGGGGTAAAGAATGCATGGAAATTGCCTTTTTGGGGCCTCATTGGCAGCTTCACCAATAGCAGCTTCAGTGGTGAGGTATAGGCCCATGCCAGGTAACTGTCAGTGAGAAGCAAACAGGAGGTTAAGGAAATAGGGACAATTCATACTAATTGGTCTTTTAGAAGGTTTGACAGGAAAGAGAGAGAACAATTTGGGCTGTAGCGGAGAGGGCAGTTAGGAACATAGGGTACACACACAAGCACACATACACAAATACAAACTAGAAGACTTAGACTTGATATGTTTCTATTCTGAAGGGAAACAGCCAGTAGAAAAAATTGAAAATACAGGAAAGAAGGTGAAAATTGACAAAAGAAACTGAGGATACAGGCATTCTAAGAAGACAAAAAAATTCTCCCCCCATCTATTATCTTCTAGACAGCACCTTCGCAGTCATCTTTGGAAAAATAAATTAGTGCAGTGGTTGGCAGATGTCCTGCGCTCTAATCTTATCTCTGCCACTTTCTAGCAGTGTGACTTCCGTTAAAAACAGAGCCTGGCACACAGTGAGTGCTTAAAAGTGTTTGATAAATAAAGTGTTCAGAATTACTGCTTGGCACACAGAGAGATTTCAAAAATGTTAGTGTCATAGTAATTATTACACAACCATAGAATGTTGTTCCTATAATGCCTTGAAGTCAGAAAACAGAGAACCTTACCACATAAAATTAAACTATGTTAAGTGAGTGATACAATAAACTGTTAAACTGTATTAGTGGTTACAAGCTCAGGCTGCTAACCAAAAGGTGGACAGTTTGAATTCACCAGCCGCTCCTTGGAAACCCTGTGGGGCAGTTCTGTTCTGTCCTATAGGGTCGCTATGAGTTGGAATTGACTGGATGACAACGGTTTTTTTTTAGTATTAAAAATTAATATCCATTATAACACATTTGCTTTGTGAGTTGGTGTGATGTTTTGAAGCAGTCTGGTAAAGTATAATTAGCACTGATTAAAATAGACAATTTTCTAAGACACGCAACTCAAATGCATGCAATCCATTACACCCTTCCTTAAAGCATTATGAGAAATTCTCTAATCAAAAGAGAAGTAAATCGACATAATAAAATAAACAGTGGAAAATACAAAATAAATGATAGTTAAGTAATTACTATTAACAAAATTATTTTAAAAGAATGACTGTAAATAAATTAAGAAAACAACTGGGATAAAAGCAATCAAACAAATCTGAGGAGGCAATAAAATCAAAAGTGAAACCCAGTAGGACTGATAAATAAGTTCAAGAACTTTGTATTGGAAAAGTTTATTTAATAAATTATATAATACCTTGACAAGGCTGAATAATTATAAGAGAAATGAAATCCATGAGAAGAAAGAGGTGAAATTACATAATTGGTGATGTTTTTAATTATCAGGTGCTATTATATATAACTCTATATTCCTAAATGAGAAAATACTGATGAAAGAGGCTTTTTAAGAGAATATATATTATCAAAACTGACAGACAAAGTAAACCATCACAATACACCACTAACGAGAAATATCAGACTAGCATCCATCTCCATTCCCCTTCATCCCTCACCCCCAAACAGGTACTGAATCCTTACAGTTTCATGGGCGATTCTTTCAAACTTTCCAAAAACAGATAATTCTTACTATTATTTATATTATTTCAGAGACTTCAAAAGAAAAATAAGTTCTAATTTATTTATTCATTTGTTGGAAATTAGCATAGCTGATACCAAAACCTGACAAAGAAAGAATGTGCTAAAAAATAAAATTATAGACCATTCTCACATCTAAACATAAATGCAAATTTTTTAATTGTATGTATATATATATATATGTATGTGTATCAATCATGTCTAGAGATATAGTAAAATGGAATTGACTTGAGGAATATAAAGATGGAAAATTAAGAACACTTCGAGGGACAGAGTAGCAATGGCTGGGGTCTAGGGACCGTGGTCTTGGGGGACATCTAGGTCAATTGGCATAACAAAGCTTATTAAGAAAATGTTCTGCATCCCACTTTGGTGAGTGGCATCTGGGGTCTTAAAAGCTTGTGAGCGGCCATTTAAGACACATCAATTGGTCCCAACTCACTTGGAGCAAAGGAGAATGAAGAACACCAAAGACACAATGAAAATATTAGCCCAAGAGAAAAAAGGGCCACATAAACCAGCGACTCCATCAGCCTGAGACCAGAAGAACTAGATGGTGCCCAGCCACCACCAATGACTGTCCTAACAAGGAACACAACAGAGAGTCCCTGACAGAGCAGAAGAAAACTGTGGAGCAGAACTTAAATTCCCATAAAAAGACCAGACTTAATGGTCTGACTGAGACTGGAGGAATCCTCGAAACCATGGCCCCGGGCACTCTGTTAACCCAGAACTAAAACTATTCCTAAAGCTCACGCTTCAGACAAAGATTAGACTGGACTATAAAACATAGAATAATACTCATGAAGAGTGTGCTTCTTAGTTCAAGCAGATACACAAGACCAAACGGGCGGCTCCTGTCCAGAGGCAGAATGAGAAGGCAGGAAGGGACAGGCACTGGTTGAATGGACACAGGAAAACCGAGTGGAAAGGGGGAGTGTGCCGTCACATTATAGGGATTGCAAATGGTGTCATATAACAATATGTGTATAAATTTTTGTATGGGAAATTAACTTGAGCTGTAAACTTTCACCTAAAGCACAGTAAAAAAAAATAATAAATCTTTTAATATAATTTGCCAATGAATAAGTCAAAAGATAGAAATGAAAAATGCTCATCCTAAAATGACAAAAAAAATTGTGTTTGGGATCCATTCTAATTAAAAACAAAACAAAAACACCTCTAAAATAACATTAGAAATCTGTTAGCACGTAAACAATATCTTTGTCAAACCAATAACTCTAAATCTGTTCCCATTATAGGCTGGACTAAGACAAGAACGCCAGAACAACCTGCAGTTGTTTAACATTGTGAAGACTAGTCAATACAATTAAATAACATAGGTTATTCTGGCATTCCTGTTGTAGTCCAGATTACAGTGGGAGCAGTTTTGGAGTTTCTGGTTTG
Source organism: Dugong dugon (assembly GCA_030035585.1). NCBI lineage: Eukaryota > Metazoa > Chordata > Mammalia > Sirenia > Dugongidae > Dugong > Dugong dugon. The sequence goes on from CM057463.1 coordinate 54,325,921, forward strand.
GCATAAGTATTGTTACTATGCTGCAGGATCTTAGAGATTTTGTTTAAGTAAAGTGGATTCCATGAATCCTCAAAGATCCTTATACTTTTTCCTCAATTTTACCTAATCTTCATGCAAATAGGATTCTGACAACCTGTCCCGAAGAGCTAGCTAGCACTCCTTCAAAGAATGCAGCATAGTATTCCCTCCAGCACCATCTGAGAGTCTTGTCTTGCAAAAACAGCAAACCTAGGAGCAACTTTAAATTGTTCAACTGGAGGATGGGATTGGCAGTGGTGGCTGCCCCTTTACTCAGTGATGGAGCTGAAAGCAACACTGAAGTGGCAACTCAAATAGCTACCAAGGAAAAGCTATGCTTGAATCGTAACTCTTTGTGCCAGAGAAGGAGAGATTTTAGGACTTGGAATTCTAGGAATTTTGTTGAGTGCTCTAGTCAATGATTTTGCATTTTAATTACTATTGCTACCCACATCCCTTAATCTGTTGTGTAATAGGACTAAAATTGTCGGGTTTGGGTTTTTTGCCCATAGAGTCATGGGTCTGACATGAAATGGGGATATTAGTTTTAGTTTGTTTCTGCTTTTCTTTTTAAATCATGATGAAAAGTATTCAATTTTCAATTTGCAGAATGAATGGATACATAACTTACAACTTGTGACTTAACTAAAGCCTTTTCAGATTTTTGATAGTTACTATGTTTTCCCTCTTTGGATTTGGGGACTTTATATTTAAATGTGGGGCAGGTGAGTTTCATGCTCTCCCTGCCCCTACTCCCCATGCTCCCTGATACGAGGCATTTGTCTTTGATCACTTCCACTTCTTCTCAGGCGGATGTGGCCTGGGCATGTCGGTTGCTATTCTTGAGATCCTGCAAAAGACTTAAAGATGAATGAAATAAAGTGTTAATTCAGAAGGAAACTAGAAGCCAGCTCTAAAAATTCACAGAACAGTGGAATAATCTGAAGGACAGGGAAGGGAGGGAGGGAAGGGAGAGAGGGAAGGAAGGAAAAATGGGGAGAAGAGAGGAAAGCACGAAGGAGGGAAGAAGGGGGAAACTAATGCATGAGTTGGGAAGAGAGGGAGGGTAAACAATATTCTACAAGTCATACTGAGAAATGACACTTACTTTTGTAAATTTATTATACCACTTCCACCTTTATTTAAGAATTATACATTTGTAAAGGCTGAAATGAGTTTTAAGAAAAAAGAGAATCTTACCCTGCCAAACACACATTCTACTGTATTTCCTTCACAACAGGTCTCATGCAAATTTTTAATATCCACGGTCAGTTTGGCAATTTCAGAAAAGTTAGCTTTAAGTTCTTTTTTAGTCAGCAGAACTAATTCCCTGGAAAGAAAAATAAATAAATTCATTTTCCAAGGAGTCTGAATTCAATTCTTCTCAAAATTAGCTCTAGTTTCAAAAGAATAGAAATACATTTTCAAATGTGAAGTATATTGTAAATGCATTCTATTTCTTCAAAAATAGTACCCAGAGCCACACAAAGATCAAAGTCACAAAGCAAGCATAATTCACTTCATAATCATGCAAAATATGGTCATTTTCATAGTTTAAATTATTACTTGAAGAAGATGAGCTGCTTAGATAGGTAAGGAAATATAAGAGTTTATGTTCCAGTCTCCAGATTTCTTGTTGACTAACCTTGGGAATTTATCTGACCTGACTTTCCTAGGTAAAACTATTCCTTATAAAGACAGAAATTATATAATAGACTTTGGTCTCCCCTGGCTCTGTTGATACCTGATCAACATCCCTGAACTCTTTCTGAAAATAGGGAGAATGGGCCTGCTCTGTCTCCAGGCAGCCCAATCTTGTCCAAATTTAGGAAAACCAAGAACCAAAACCAAACCTGTTGCCGGCGAGTCAATTCCGACTCATAGCGACCCTATAGGACAGCGTAGAACTGCCCCATAGGGTTTCCAAGGAGCCACTGGTGGATTCGAACTGCCAACCTTTTTGGTTAGCAGCCATAGCTTCCCATAGCTTTGAACCATTGCACCACCAGGGCTCCAAAATTGGGAAAGAAGGTAATATAAGTAAGACACCTATCTTCAGAGGTCAACTTAGACAGAAACATAATCTAGACCAAGAAATAGGCACACTGATTAACATCGGATTCTACTCCTACCCCACACTCCTCCATTTCCACCAAAAAAAAAATCACTTATTTTTTCTGTTCTACATGGTGTTGGAGCTAATATATTTTCTATCTTCCATGAGAAAAAAATATTTTTGTCCTCTACCCATTAGCATGAAGAACAATCCAGTAAGTGCCTGCATCTGAATGTCCAGATACTTCTCTGCACTGGGGAAGGGCCTAAGGGATTTGAGGGGTGGCCAAAATTGAGGTAAGAGATAACGGAGGCATTGAGGATTATGCGTCTCCATCTACAGTCCTAGATTCCCTATTCACCAGGTAAACAGCACAGTTGTTGTCAGGTGCTGTAGCATTTTTGTTGTTGTTAGGTGCCGTCAAGTCAGTTCCGACTCATAGTAACTCTACAGGACAGAGTAGAACTGCCCCATAGAGTTTCCAAGAAGCAGCTGGTGGATTTGAACTGCTGACCTGTTGGTTAGCAGCCAAGCTCATAACCACTATGCCACCAAGGCTCCGTAAACAGCATAGATGTAGAGAATGGGGCCACGTTTGTATCAGGGCTTCAAACAGGTTCATTTCAGTTCAGATGTACTGAATCAGAACCTACATTTTAACAAGATCCCAAGTGATTGTGATGTAAAACTTCTTAGAAATGCAAATTCTCAGCAGACTATTGTTAGAAACATAAATTCTCAGCAAGTGTTCCAGCTGAAATGAACCCCTTAGAATCCCTGGTGTGTATGAAGAGGCGTTATTAAATGAAGGATAAATGGTTTTCAAACGGGTTTAATCAAAAGATGTGAACCCACAGCAATAAAAGTCACAAGTCTGAAAAGGTAACTTACACTGCTTTTGCTACTCTGTGATTGAATTTAGTCCCAATTTCACATAAATGATGATGCCTCAAAGATATTTCTCTGACATATTTTCTGATGGGTTCTAGCTGTAATCAGAAAAAAAAAATCATCAAAGAAATATGGTAGTAACAGAAAAAGTTAATCTCATTTCTTACGGTAAAGGAGAGAAAAGTAAAAATTATGTATCTCCTCAATATTAGATGGTCTCTTATTGATTTGTTTAAGAGGGGCCAAGATGCCAAAGCATAACATGGTGGTTTTTGTAAAATTGTATCTAACTTCTCTAGAGATCACTGTTCCAGAACCTCAAACCTTTAGACTATACCTGAGAACGAGAAAGTGAGCAAACAAAAGTGTGAAGAGTCACCAGAATACGTTGTAGTGATACCTTTTGTTTTTATTAAGCTGGCCAACCATGTCACCTTGGACGTGTTTCATATTGCTTATCTAAAATATATGCTCTAATACATACAATGGAATATTACACAACCCTAAAGAACAATAATGAGTCTGCGAAACATATTATAACATGAATGGGCCTGGAGGACATAATGCTAAGTAAAATAAGTCAAGCACCTAAGGACAAATATTATACGATCCCTCTTTTATAAGAAGACAAGCATAGACATATATAAAGAAACTAATGTTCAATGGTGGTTACCAGAGGGAGGAGGGAAGGGAGGGGGAAACATGCTTAAGATCATAAATACTTGTTATTTTTGGTGATGGGAAAAGTAGCACCAAATATGGGTACAGGAAGCATAGCATGACCAAAGAAATGATGCTGTTGAGAAGCACTCATGAGAAAAGGATGCCTGTACCAAAGAATTTGACATATATAAGAAGGCAACAAATCCAACAAAGTACAAAAAACGAGTCTAGGATCACATAAGGATGAGTCTAGGCATATACGTATACAGGTAGGTACAGGTGTAGACTTACATGAGCACAAATAGACATATCTACATGTACGTGTAAATACAGATATGTGTAGGCAGACACATATACTCATTTAAGGCACAACTACAGATACTCCTCAGACACAACCAAACACCTTCTGAGATCAGTTTTCTGGGTTTGAAGGCTTAGGACCATAGTCTCATGGGACAACTCAGTCAATTGGCCTAACATAGCTCACAAAGATCATGTTCTGCATCCTAGTGAAATGAGTAGCACCTGGGGTCTTAAAAGCTTGCCAGTGGCCATCTAAGATACAGTTATTGGTCTCTACTCATCAGGAGCAAAAGAGTAAAAGGTAACAAAAATCTCAGAAAAGAAATAAGTATACAAGACTGATAGCCTACATGAGCCACAACCTCAACTATCCTGAGACCAGAACAACTAGATAGTGCCAGGCTACCACCACTGACTGATCCAGCAGGGAACACAATAGATGATCCTGATTAGAACTGGAGAAAAATAGAGAATAAAACTAAAATTCTTAAAAATGGCCACACTAACTGGACCACCTGAGGCCAGAGGACTTCCTGAGACTATCGCCCGGAGACGCTCTTTAAATCTTGAACCGAAACCGACCCCTGAGATCACCTTCTAACAGAAAAGCAGGGTGACACGCAAAATAAAGGATATTACCTGTTAGATCAGACCTCTACTAAAAGAAACACCTGTATGAGTCCAAAAGGTCAACATTTAATTCACAGCAAAGATGAGAAATAAAGGGGGCAGGGAAACTAGAGTACTGGAAATGGAACAACCAGAACACAATTAATGAGAATGTTGACACAGTGTGTAAAATGTAACCAATGTCTTCATCAATTTGTGTAGAAATTGCTAAAAGAGAACTTAACTTGCAGTGTAAACTTTCAACAAAACCACAATACAATGTTATTAAAATAAATAACAATAAAAATAAAAATATATATGCTCCAATTTTGCAACATATATTAACAAAACTCCTTCCCCCAAAAAATGTTCATAGACTTTAACACAGAATTTCCACTTTTGAAACTCTACTAAACAAATACAAACACAATTTTGCAAAAAAAAGTTCATGCATGTTTTATTGTGACAGTAAAATTTTAGAGACAAATAAAATGGTACAACAGCAGGGAGGTGGTTAAGTAAATAATAGCACATTATTTTTGACATGGTTTATACTTTTAAAGAAAAATAGGTATATTTAAATCTTTAATCAAAGTATTATTCAGTGTTATCACAACCATATGCAAAATAAAATTTGCACATAGAAAATAAATATAAAGAAATATAGCAAAATTGGACTGTCTGTAGGGTGGGAATATAAGTAAACTTAAAATTTCAGAACAGCTCTGTGTTTTCATTTAAAACATTACACTGACCAAATATAATTTTTACAATGGGTTACTGTACCTTATAGTGCTATTTTTAAGAACAAACAATATTCAAACCACAAAACTGGCAATAATAATCATTATTATTAATATTATTACCTTTATTTTACTGTCTCATTTAAAATCAAATAAAAATTAGCTTATCCACTTCTTTGTAAGACAGCCTGTCATGGATTAAATTGTGTCCCCCAAAAATATGTGCTGTAAATCCTAACTCCTATACTGTGGATGTAATGCATTTGGGAACAGGATTTTCTTTGTTATGTTAATGAGGCCATATCTGTGTAGGGTGTGTTTTAAACCAATCACCTTTGAGATATAAAGTGAGCAGATTAGGCACAGAGAAGCAAGCAGAGATGGGGAAGACAGATGCCATGTCACGTGAAGATCACCAAGGACACGAGGAACAGAAGCTGAAAAGAGACAAGGACCTTCCCCCAGAGCCAACAGAGAAAGAATGCTTTCCTCTAGAGCCAGTGCCCTGAATTCAGACTTCTAGCCTAATTGTGCAAAAATACATTTCTGTTTGTTAAAGCCACTCACTTATGGTATTTCTCTTACAGCAGCACTAGATAACTAAGAGTCTCTGAGGCCTTAACTCATACACTACATTCTCCTATCATAGACACAATGTTTACACAATTTATTATCTAATTTCTCCAAAGAAGGAGCCAGAGCTGCTGCAGATATCCTGGCAGCAGCAAGAAATGACCCGTAAACATTCCAAATGTGAGGGAAAGAAGAAAGAGCTCCTAACTGACTTAAAAACACTGCAGCAGATTAAGAACAAACAGCCTATATGTATCTAATGCCCCCTGGAGGCACCTTTGAATACAGCACAGTTTGTCGAGCTGACACCATATTGTCAAGAAACTTGACGTTAGGTGCCGTCTAGTCAACTCATAGTGACCTTACGTATAACAGAACAAAACACTGCCCAGTCCTGTGCCATCCTCACAATCGTTGCTATGGTTGAGCCCATTGTTGCAGCCTAAAAAGCACAAAATCTGCTTAAAATTATAAGTGTATGTCATACGTTTAAGAAAATATTCCACTAAAAAGGGTTAAGATTAAGATAGTGTTGTAAATTAAGTTAGTAAGCCCAAGTTACCTGAAAAACTCCCCTCTGTGGAATAGCTTCTTCAGAAATGCCAAGTAATGAGATACAGTTCATGCATGATCACTGGCTTTTAGATTTTAATTAATATAAAACCAGGAAGAAAAAAAAAATTTCTGCTTGAGAGTTCAGAATTAACTTCTGAATGAACTGGAGTTCGCCAGGGGAGAGAGAGGTAAGAAATCATACGTTTGTTGCTGTGTGCCGTCAACTCAGCAGCCCCACAGGACAGAGTAGAACTGCCTCAGAGGGTTTCTTAGTCTGTTGTCTTTGTGAGAGCAGATCACCAGGTCTTTTCTCCTGCTGATGGCTGGTGGGTGCCAACCAACCACCTTTCAGTTAGCAGCCAAGCGCTTAACCGTTGCACCACCAAGGCTACTTACAGATATATAAAAATAGCTTTAATGATAATAGCTACAATTTATGGTGTACTTGGCATGTGCCAGGAACTCTAGATACCTGATTTCATTTCTTACACAAAATGGACTATGAGGAGCTCAACAGGAGAAATACGTGAAATTCTAATGGGGTTTAGAGGAAGATAAAATAATTTCTCACTGAGGAAATCAAAGAAAACAACAAGGAAAAAGAAGTATTTGCCTTTAGCCTTGAGAAATTCATCAGAATAATTATCAAACTACCACTCATTTTCAGCACGACCTTTGGAAAATCTATCTGGTTGCCTCCTCCAGTAAAGACAGTTATTTTATGCTGATATTTTGAACCTTTAATAAGCATTGCACAAAAAGTACTTTAATCATGAAACTAATCATGGATTTACATCTCTCCAATGAAGGAGAAAAGGCCACATGGGTAAAATTAAGTGTGGCAGATTGCATTTTCCAAAGTTGGCTACAACAATATCTCCCATCCTATGCTCTTCTTCCAATGTGACTTTGACAATCCTCCCACCAAGAGGTGGGGTTTATATCACCTTCCCCTTCAAACTGGGTGAGGTTTCATGGTGTTTTAACCAATCCAATATGTCAGAAATGACTCTATATAACTTCCAAGGCTAGATCATAAAAGACCTTGCAACTTCCACTTAGCCCACTAGAATATTTGTTCTTGAAGACTTCAGCCATATGTAAGCAGTCCAGCTGCCCTGAGGCAACTAGATTGTGAGGAAGCCCAAACTAGCCAAGCCAGACAGACCACATGGAGAGGTGATGAAATATGAGAAGAGAGAGATGCCAAACTAGTCCCAGAAGCTCCAGCCACCCAGTGTCCCACATATAGCCATTGTCTCACTGGAACCATATGAAAGACTATGAGAAAGAACTGCTCAGATGGGCCCTTCCTGAATTTCAGACCCGTAGACATCATGAGAGATAATAAAGCCATTGTAGTTCTTATTTTAAGCCACTATATTTTGGGGCATTTTGTTATGCAGCAATAGTAATTGGAATATTAAATATTTATTCCACACTCGTCCATCAGTTTGTCGTACCATGGTGGCTTGTATGTTGCTGTGATGCTGGAAGCTATGCTACCAGTATTTCAAATACCAGTAGAGTCACCACCCATTGTGGACAGGTTTCAGCAGAGCCTCCAGACTAAGACATCTACTTCCAAAAAAATTTGGTCAGTGAAAACCTTATAAATAGCAGCAGGACATTGTCTGATATAGTGCCGGAAGATGAATCCCTCAGGTTGGAAGGCAATCAGAATACAACTGGCGAAGAGCTGCTCCTCAAAGTAGATAACCAAAACCCAAACTCACTGCCGTCAAGTCGATGCTGACTCATAGCGACCCTGTAAGGCAGAGTAGAACCGCCAAATAGAGTTTCCAAGGCTGTAAATCTTTACGGAAGCCTACTGCCACATTTTACCCCTGCTGAGCAACTGGTGCCACCAGGGCTCCCTTCTATCAAAGTAGAGTCAACCTTAATGATGTGGATGGAGTCAAGCTTTCAGAATTTTCATTTGCTGATGTGGAATGACTCAAAATGAGAAGAAACAGCTGTAAACATCCATTAAAAATTGGAACGTGGAATGTGCGAAGTAGAAATCTCCACCCAGAATCCAGAGAGTGGGGCTGACACCCAGAGTATGGAGGGTAGTGCCTTTGCCTAAAGGGTCTCAGAGAACAGAGGATTATTTTCAAGCCTTGAGAGCTAATATAATGTGTTCTGCTGACTTGCTTGGTGCCTGTTATACCTTCTTTCCCTCCAATTTCTCCCATTTGTTATGGAAAGGTCTACCTTGTGCCTGTTCCACCATTGTACTTTGGAAGCAGACAACTTCTATTCTAGATTTCACAGATGAAGAGGAGTTTTGGGATTTGGGACTTGAATGAAGATTTTTGCTATGATATGATGGGGTTAATGTGTTCTACATGTGGCGAGGACATAAATTTTGGGGGACCAAGGGGTACAATGTTATGGATTGAATTGTGTCCCCCAAAAATGTATGTCAGATTGGCTAGGCCATGATTTCCAGTATTGTGTAATTGTCCACCATTTTGTGATCTGATGTGATTTTCCTATGTGTTGTAAATCCTACCACTACGATATTAATGTGGCAGGATTAGAGGCAGTTATGTTAATGAGGCAGGACTCAGTCTACAAGATTAGTTGTATCTTGAGTCAATCTCTTTTGAGATATTAAAGAGAAAAGCAAGCAGAGAGACAAGGGACCTCACACCACAAAGAAAGTAATGTCAGGAGGAGAGTGTGTCCTTTGGACCTGGGGTCACTGGGCTAAGAAGCTCCGAGACCAGGGGACAATTGATGACAAGGACCTTCCTGGAGAGATGACAGAGACAGAAAGCCTTCCCCTGGAGCTAGCACCCTGAATTCAGACTTCTAGCCTACTAGACTGTGAGAGACTACATTTCTGTTTGTTAAAGCCATCCACTTGAGGTATTTCTGTCATAGCAGCACTAGATAAATAAGACATAAGGCTCCAGGAATTGATGGAATACTGACTGAGATGTTTCAACAAATGGATGCAACACTGGAAGCCCTCACTCATCTATGCAAGAAATTCAGAAGACAGCTACCTGGCCGAAAGACTGGAAGAGATACATATTTGTGCCATTCCCAAGAAAGGTGATCCAACGGAATGCTGAAATTTTCAAATAATATCAATATCACACACAAGTAAAATTTTGCTGAAGATAATTAAAAAACAGTAGCAGCAGTACATCAACAGGGAACTGCCAGAAAGTTGAGCCAGATTCAGAAGAGGGTGTGGAACGAGGAATATCATTGCTGTTATCAGATGGATCTTGGCTGAAGGCAGAGAATATCAGAAAGATATTGACCTGTATTTTATTGACTATGCAAAGGCATTCAACTGTGTGGATCATGACAAATTATGGATAACATTGTGAAGAACAGGAATTCCAGAACACTTAATTGTGCTTATTAGGAACTTGTACATAGACCAAGAGGCAGTCATTTGAACCAAACAAGGGGATACTGCATGGTTCAAAATCAGTAAACGTGTCTGTCAGGGTTGTAATCTTTCACCACACCTATTCACTTGTATGCTGAGCAAATAATCCAAAAAGTTGGACTATATGAAGAAGAACGCAGCATCAGAATTGGAGGAAGACTCATTAAAACTCTGAGATATGCAGATGACACATCCTTGCTTGATGAAAGGAAAGAAGACTTGAAGCACTTACTGATGAAGATCAAAGACTGCAGCCTTCAGTAAGGATCACACCTCAAACATAAAGAAAACAAAATCCTCACAACTAGACCAACAGGCATCATCAGATAAATGGAGAAAATACTGAAGTTGTCAAGGATTTCATTTCACTTAGATTCATAATCAACACCCGTGGAAACTGAAGTCAAGAAATCAAATTACGTATGGCATTGGGCAAATCCATTGCAAAAGATGTCTTTAAAGTATTAAAAAGCAAAGATGTCACCTTGAGGACTAAGATGTGCCTCACACAAGCCATGGTATTTTCAATTACCTCATGTGCATGTGAATGCTGGACAATGAATAAGGAAGACAGAAGAAGAATTGATGCCTTTTGATTATGGTGTTGGTGAAAAATATTGAATATACCATGCCAGAAGAAAGAACAAATCTGCCTTGGAAGAAGTACACCCAGAATGCTCCTTAGAAGTGTAGATACCTATGCCACCTAGACACCTGTGACAGAGGCCCATAAATAGGAGATGCCACCCAGTCCTTTCAACCAACAACATTAGGTGCTCATAGTCCAGCTGCAAAACCCACCCACCTACACGCTCTAGGGACCAGGGACACACCATCCTCCTGGACACTAGGGGGCGGCCATCAGTCCCCTGCCTTGCTCAGAGTGTGTCCCCCTGCTGCAGCCAGATGCCTGTGCCTACACCAATCACCCATGCCTGTCTAGGACTGTAGGTGAGAGCCTACACCACACACTTGGTGGCTATCTACCTGGTCACCTGAGCTGAATCCATACAGGAGGAGTGGGTGGATTCCTGAGCTCACATACCTAGTAACAGATCGAACCACCTGGTGACAGGACATTAGAGCTTCAAAGGTGACAATAATCTAATTATCTCATAGGAGCAGCCTATTTGGGCATATCAAAACAAAACAAGAAGCTAGGCCACAGTAAGCAAACATGAAATAAATAAATACAATAACTTATTGATGGCTCGGAGACAACAGTCAACATCAAATCACATAAAGAGGCAATCCATGATGGCTTCAGCAAGCTCCCAAAATAAAAAATTGAGAAATTTTCCAGAGGAGGAAAATTTCTTGGAATTACCAGAGGCAGAATACAAAAGATTAATATACAGAACTCTTCGAGAAATTAGGAAGGAAATTAAACAAAATGCAGAACATGCAATAGAGGAAATTAAAAAGATTAGAGAAGAGCATAATGACAAATTTAACAGGTTGCAAGAATCCATAGAGAGATAGCAATCAAAAATGCAGAATATTAACAATAAAATGTCAGAATTAGACAACTCAACAGAAAGTCATAGAAGCAGAATTGAGGCAATGGAAGTCATTAGTGAGACTGAACATAAAGCACTAGACACCAATTTATTTGAGGGAAAATCAGATAACAGGATTTAACAAAATGAAGAAACCCTAAGAATTATGTGGGACTCTATCAAGAGGAATAATCTATGAGTGACTGGAGTACCAGAACGGGGCGAGGTGGGGGGATAACAGAGAATACAGAGAGAACTGTTGAAGATTTGTTGGTAGAAAACTTCCCTGATATAGTGAAAGATGACAAGATATCTATCCAAGATGCTCATCGAACCCCACATAAGGTAGATCCCAAAAGAAAGTCACCAAGACGTATTTTAAAATCAAACTTACCAAAACCAAAGATAAAGAGAATTTTAAGAGCAGCTAGGGATAAACGAAAAGTCATCTACAAAGGAGAGTCAATAAGAACAAGCTCAGACTACTCACCAGAAACCATGCAGGCAAGAAGGCAATGGGATGACATATATAAAGCCTTGACGGAAAATAACTGTCAGCCAAGAATTACATATCCAGCAAAACTGTCTCTCAAATATGATGCTGAAATTAGGGCATGTCCAGATAAACAGAAGTTTAGGGAATTTGCAAATACCAAGCTAAAATTAAAAGAAACACTAAAGGGAATCCTCCGGTTAGAAAATCAGTAACATCAGATACCAACCAAACAATAGAACACAGGACAGAACAACCAGATATTCACCGAGATAGGAAGTCACAAAAATAAATCAAAGCTAAAACACTGAAAATAGGGAAACAGATGTCAATATATAAAAAATGACAACATTAAAACAAAAAAGAGGGACTTAAAAAACGTAGACATAGATTTTGCATGTGGAGAGGAAGGCAAGGCGATATAATGAAATAAAGGACTGGTATAAACTTAGAAAAACAGGGGTAAATATTAAGGTAACCACAAAGGAAACTAACAATCCTACAAGTCAAAATCAAAAACTAGAAACATATAAAGACTCAGCAAACACAAAATCAACAACAATGAAAAAGATGAAAAGCAAATACATAAAGAAAAATGACTCAGCACAGAAAATTAAGTGGAACAAAGAAACTGTGAACAACACACAAAAAAAAGACACCAAAATGGCAGCGCTAAATTCATACCTATCAATAATTATGCTGAATGTAAATGGACCAAATGCAACAATAAAGAGACAGAGAGTGGCAGATTGGATTAAAAAACACAATCCATGCTGACTACAAGAGACACACTTTAGACTTAAAGACACAAACAAACTAAAACTCAAAGGATGGACAAAAAAATATATCAAGCAAACAACACTCAAAAAAGAGCAGGAGTGGCAATATTAATCTCTGGCAAAATAGACTTTAAAGTAAAATCCACCACAAAGGATAAGGACGGACACTACATAATGATTAAAAGGTCAATACACCAGAGCATAACAATAATAAATATTTACACACCCAACCACAAGGCTCCAAGATACATAAAACAAACTCTAACAGCAATGAAAAATGAGATAGACAGCTCAAGAATAGTAGTAGGAGACTTCAACACACCACTTTCAGTGAAGGACAGAACATCCAGAAGGAAGCTCAACAAAGATATGGAAGAGCTAAATGTTACAATCAACCAACTTGATCTCATACACAGATACTAAACACTCCACCCAACAGCAGCCAAGTATACTTTCTTTTCCAGTGCACATGGAACATTCTCCAGAATAGACCACATATTAGGCCATAAAGCAAGCCTTAACAAAATCCAAACCATCAAAATATTACAAAGCATCTTTTCTGACCATAAAGCCATAAAAGTAGAAATCAATAACAGAAAAAGCAAGGAAAAAAAATCAAACACATGGAAACTGAAAAACACCTTGCTCAAAAACTACTGGGTTATAGAAGAAATTAAGGATGGAATAAAGAAATTCATAGAATTGAATGAGAATGAAAACACATCCTACCAGAACTTTCGGGACACAGCCAAAGCAGGACTCAGAGGTCAGTTTATACCGATAAATGCACCCATCGAAAAAGAAGAAAGGGCCATAATCAAAACATTAGCCCTACAACTGGAACAAGTAGAAAGAGATCAGCAAAAGAAGCCCTCAGGCACCAGAAGAAAGGAAATAATAAGAATTAGAGCAGAATCAAATGAAATAGAAAATATAAAAACAATTGAAAGAGTTAACAAGACCAAAAGCCAGTTCCTTGAAAAGATCAACAAAATTGATAAACCACTGGCCAAACTAACAAAAGAAAAACAGGAGAGGAAGCAGATAACCTGTTTAAGAAATGAGATGAGTGATATCACAACAGACCCAAATGAAATTAAAATAATCGTAACAGAATACTATGAAAAATTGTACTCTAACAAATTTGAAAACCTAGAGGAAATGGACAAATTTCTAGAAACTCACTACCTACCTAAAGTAACACAAACAGAAGTAGAACAACTAAATAAACCCATAAGAAAAAAAGAGATTGGAAAGGTAATTTAAAAACTCCCAACAAAAAAAAAAAAGCCCTGGCCTGGATGGCTTCACTGGAGAATTCTGCCAAACTTTCAGAGAAGAGTTAACACCACTACTACTAAAGGTATTTCAGAGCATAGAAAAGGATGGAATACTCCCAAACTCATTCTATGAGGCCAGCATAACCTTGATACCAAAATCAGGTAAAGACACCACAAAAAAAGAAAACTATAGACCAATATCCCTCATGAACATTGATGCAAAAATCCTCAAAATTCTAGACAATAGAATTCAGCAACATATCAAAAAAATAATTCACCATGATCAAGTGGGATTTATACCAGCTATGCAGGAATGGTTCAACATTAGAAAAACAATCAATGTAATCCATCACATAAATAAAATAAAAGACAAGAACCATATGATCTTATCAGTCGATGCAGAAAAGGCATATGACAAAGTCCAATAACCGTTCATGCTAAAAACTCTCAACAAAATAGGAATAGAAAGGAAATTCCTCAATATAATTAAGGGCATTTATATAAAGCCAACAGCCAACATCATCCTAAATGGAGAGACTTTGAAAGTATCCCCCTTGAGAACAGGAACCAGACAATAATGTCCTTTATCACCACTCTTATTCAACATTGTGCTGGAGGTTCTAGCCAGAGCAATTAGGCTAGAAAAAGAAATAAAGGGCATCCAATTGGTAGGGAAGAAGTTGAAGTATCTCTATTTGCAGATGATATGATCTTACACACAGAAAACCCCAAGGAATCCACAAGAAAACTACTGGAACTAGTAAAAGATTACAGCAAAGCTTCAGGATACAAGATAAACATACAAAAATCAGTTGGATTCCTTTACACCAACAAAGAGAACCTCCAAGAGGAAATTACCAAATCAATACCATTTACAATAGCCCCCAAGAAGATAAAATACTTAGGAATAAATCTAACCAGAAACATAAAAGATCTATACAATGAAAACTGCAAGACACTACTGCAAGAAACCAAAACAGACCTGCATAAATGGAAAAATATACCTTGCTCATGGATAGGTAGACTCAACATTGTAAAAATGTCAATTCTACCCAAAGCAATCTACAGATACAATGCAATCCCGATCCAAATTCCACTGGCATTTTTTAATGAGATGGAGAAACAAATCACCAACTTCATATGGAAAGGGAAGAGGCTCTGAATAAGTAAAGCATTATTCAAGAAGAAGAACAAAGTGGGAGGCCTCACAATACCTGATTTTAGAACCTATTATACCACCAAGGAAGTTAAAACAGCCTGGTACTGGTACAACAACAGATACATAGACCAATGCAACAGAATTGAGAATCCAGACATAAATTCATCCACCTATGAGCAGTTGATATTTGACAAAGGCCCAAAGTCTGTTAATTGGGGAAAAGACAGTTTCTTTAACAAATAGTGCTGGCATAGCTAGATATCCATCTGTAAAAAACTGAAACAAAACCCATACCTCACACCATGCACAAAAACTAACTCATAGTGGATCAAAGACTTAAACATAAAATCTAAAACAATAAAGATCGTGGAAGAAAGATAGAGGCAATGTTAGGAGCCCTAATACATGGCATAAACACAATATGAACCATAAGTAACAATTCACAAGCACCAGAAGAGCAACTAGATATCTGGGAGCTCCTAAAAATCAAACACTTATGCTCAACAAAAGACTTCACCAAAAGAGTCAAAAGACAGCCTACAGACTGGGAAAAAAAAATCTGGCTATGACAAATCCGATCAGTGTCTAATCTCTAAAATCTACAAGATACTGCAAAACCTCAACAACAAAAGGATAAGTAACCCAATTAAAAAATGGGCAAAGGATATGAACAGGCACTTCACCAAAGAAGATATTCAGGCAGCTAACAGACACATGAAGAAATGCTCAGGATCATTAGCCATTGGAGAAATGCAGATCAAAACTACAATGAGATATCATCTCACCCCAACAAGGCTAGCATTAATCCAAAAAACACAAAATAATAAATATTGGAGAGGTTGTGGAGAGACTGGAACACTTATACACTCTTGGTGGGAATGTAAAATGGTACAACCACTTTGGAAATTGATTTGGCGCTTCCTTTAAAAGCTAGAAATAGAAGTACCATACGATCCAGCTATCCCGCTCCTTGGAATATATCCTAGAGAAATAAGAGCATCACACGAATTAATATAGTCACACCCATGTTCATTGCAGCACTGTTTACAATAGCAAAAAGATGGAAACAATCTAGGTGCCCATCAGCGGAAGAATGGATAAACAAATTATGGTATATCCACACAATGGAATACTACCCAACAATAAAGAACAACAATGAAGCCGTGAAACATCTTATAACATGGAGGAAGATGGAGGTCATTATGCTGAGCGAATTTAGTCAGTCACAGAAGGACAAATATTATGTAAAGACCACTATTATAAGAACTGAAGAAAAGGTTTAAACACAGAAGAAAACATTCTTTGATGGTTACGAGGGTGGGGAGGGAGGGTGAGGGCTATTTACTAACTAAATAGTAGATAAGAATTATCTTAGGTGAAGGGAAGGACAGCACACCCTGTAGGAGAAGTCAGCACAACTGGACTAAACCAAAGCTAAGAAGTTTCCTGAATACAACCAAACAGTTTGCGGGACTAGCAGGGGTAGGGGTCTGGGGACCATGCTTTCAGGTGAGATCTAGGTCAGTTGGCATAACAAAGCTTATTAAGAAAATGTTCTGCATCCTACTTTGGTGAGTGGCGTCTGAGGTCTTAAAAGCTTGCAAGCGGCCATCTAAGATGCATCAATTGGTCCCAACCACATGGAGTAAAGGAGAATGAAGAACACCAAAGACACAAGGAAAGTAGTAGCCCAAGAGACAGAAAGGGCCACATAAACCAGACACTACATCAGCCTGAGACCAGAAGAACTAGATGGTGCCTGACTACCACCAATGACTGCCCTGACAGAGAGAACACAACAGAGAGCCCCGGATGGAGCAGGAGAAAGGTGGGGTGCAGAACTCAAATTCTAGTAAGAAGAGCAGACTTATGGTCTGAATGAGACTGGAAGAACCCTGGAAAGCATGGCCCCTAGATTCTCTATCATCCCAGAACTAAAACAATTTCTGAGGCCAGCTCTTCAGACAGGGGTTGGACTGGACTGCAGGACATAAAGGGACACTCATGAGGAGTGTCTCCTAGCTCAAGTAGATACAAGAGACTAAACGGGCAGCTTCTGTCCGGAGGTGAGATGGGAAGGCAGAGAGGGTTAGGAGCTGGTTGAATGGACATGGGGAATCAAGGGTGGAAAGGAGTGGGCTGTCACTGTATGGGGAGAGCAATTAGAGTCACATAAGAATGCATGTATAAACTTTCGTATGGGAAAAAATTTAAAAAAGAAAAAGAAGTGAGGATAGCAAGACTTCATCTCATGTACTTTGGACATGTTATCAGGAGGAGCCAATCCCTGGAGAAGGACATCATGCTTGGTAAAGCAGAGGGTCATCAAAAAAAGAGGAAGAGCATCAACTAGATGGACTGGCACAGTGGCTGCAACAATGAGCTCAAGCATAACAATTGTGAGGATGGCACAGGGCTGGTTAGTGTTTCATTTTGTTATACGTAGGGTCACTATGAGTTGGACCCAACTCGAAGATATATAACAACAACAACAACTATTTATTATATCTATGCTGTCTAGCACTTCTCAGACTTTAATTGGTATTCAAATTACCTGAGGATCATGTCAAAATGCAGAGTCTTACTAAGTCTGCAGAGGAGCCTCAGATTCTGCATTTCTAAGAATCTCCTGGGTGATGCATGTGCTGCTGGTCCACAGCCTACACCCTGAGCAGTAAGATTCTAAGTAACAGTTGAGATATGAATATTATACCTGCGTCTGGAGGCACTCAGTTTTATTTGCTTCTTGGCAACATGACTGAATAGCTGTCTCATAGTAAGCAGATAAGGTCAGAAGAGTGGGTCCATACAAGAACGGATGCTTTCTGGAAGTTTCATACATGTACCTGTAATTGGACAAACACAAAGTTTTGTAATTTGGAATTCAAGAACATTTGCTGACATTGTTTCTTAAAAACTTAGGATGTGTTCAATTTTGTTAATCTGAATCTTCTAGGACCTCATGGTGATGAAAATGAGGTAACACTATACTTAAATGCATCAAATGTTTACCATGGACAGATCCCTGGGAGGTTGATCATACACTCCCTGAGTGCCCATGAAGTGGGCACCTTCCTAGCTGATGGGGAAGGAAAGTCAGTAATGTAAATATTTCCCTTCCATATAGGAGTGGGAGGGAGAACGTTAAACAGTCTCAGTGAATTGTAAATACAGAATTGTAAAGCTGGTGCAGGTGAATTCAATTTTCAAACAATTGAAAGGTAGAGAGAAATCTCTCCAGCTCATGCAGAAGTTCTTTCTGTACTTAGTAATTACAACCCAACAAACACCAGTAGAGACCTTATCTAAGGTAAATTAATGTCATTGTTCTCCAAGATATATCATTCAATATTTTGGTTTAAATTACCAGTCTTTATATCCCTCTCTCATTCATTCTTCACACTCAGCATAGAGCCTGAGCACCAGATCCACCTTTCATCTGCAATCATCTCTCTGCATAGCAGTCTGCAAAGCTTGTTCACTTACTCCCTACACACACACACACATACATACCCAACAACATTTTATATTACTGACAGAGACTAGCTTGATGCTCACACCAATCCACTTTCTCTTCCTTTCTGCACAAGGAGACTATTTTCTCAGCATCCTTTGCAGTTAAGTCAGGCACATATAACTGAATCTGAATTTAGGCTTAGACATAAATTTCTTTGCACAATTCCCTACTCTCTCTCTCTTTCTGTTCCACAGTGACTTTGGAAGCACATGCTTCAGATGGTATACTCCCAAGATGGAAACATCCTGGTTCCTCAGTACCATTGGAGAAGAACCACCTAAGACAGCAACCCAACACTGATAAATTACAAAAAATAAATGTTTATTGAATTAAATCACTGAAACTCTGGAGTTTACTTGTTACCACAACATAACCTAGTCTATACTGACTATTATAATACTATCCCTTATGGAGGTTTAGGATATAATGTTTACTAAGTAGGCCTATGTCACCAGAAGAATGACCTCCTAACCAGGGTCATTTTCATCTACTTAGTAGATATTACAGCATTAGTGATAACAGGAAAGTGATAGATAAAGAAGAAGGACTTGGTTCTTGTTTTGAAAACTTCTTCCCACCCCCTGTATGTTGGATAATATATATACTCTTGATTGCTGCAACTTCCCTAACTCTCACTCCTCTTGTGATGACGACTAAAGACACAATTGTAGGAACCCTTTGAGTCCAGTCAAAGGACAAGTTTGTCGTGTTTCCTTGCCTTTAACAATTGAAAAGGCAATTGGGTATCATGACAAATGCTTGAAATTCTTGAAATATTTTAATAAGTTCTCTAGTTATACAGAGTTTAAAAAACTAAAGCACTACAAAGGAGCAGGCTACAGTTTCTGTGGTCAGAGACTATATTGATATGTAACTGCATCAAAAGGGTATTTCCTGCTGCTCCGTGGAGGTTAGAGCCAGATACAGAACAATGGTGCCATATTGAAAGACTGGGGCTTTTCTAGGAAGCCTGAAGCACTAATCAAACATAAGTAGAAACCCTATCTAGCAACTGATGTGATAGAAATCCTGTATAGATATTTCCTTTTGTTTAAAAGAAACTTTTTCTTGTTGGTGGATGACTTAGGTTAATGGTCATTAGAATGGTTTGCCAAATATTTCCAGTGCCCCTCCTTCCAGGCACATGGCAGAACTACGTGGTCCAACCTGTGAAGTGAGGCATGACAATGTGATTTGCTTTGACTAATAGTATGTGAATGGAAATGATGAATGTTACTTCCAAATTGGAGCTTAAGAGCCCATGCATGATTTACCATCATCCCCTTCCTTTGCCACAGTAATCAACAAGACAAATGTTGAGATGGGGTGAGTTATGAGCCTGGGTCCCTGAGTGACTATGATGAGTGGACCTCCTACTAATCTAAATTGAACAGATAGCGTAAGTACGAAATAAAACTTTCATTACAAAAAGCCGCTAAAAATTTGAGGTCATTTGCTACCATGGCATAACCTAACCTGTCCTGAATAATACACAGTTGGGATTATTACTTTTGCTTTCCTTTTTACAAGCCTCTAAAGGGAACAATCAGCCACAGGCCTGGAGGGATAAAAATAGGTCAGATATTAGGACTGAAGCCTCATTCTTCAGCAGCTGGACAGGGCTATACCCCTGCATAAAGCCCCTCTTAACTGACACCAAGGGACCCCAAACCTTGCCCCTGGAATTTCAGCAAAGGGTTGGTATCAGCAGAGTTTATCAAGCCCAACTTATATAAACCAAACAGCAGAACTGGTATCATCAACATACACCTTCCTCGTAAGATGAGGCAAAATTCTTGGTCAATTTCACATTTCATTGGAGCTGTTCTATACCTCTGCTTTCGGTCAGGTACAATGATGAATTATGAGTTCATTTTTTTGCCATAGTTAATCAGTTTCCTTAGAGAACATTCAAGATGAGCCAATCTTGTTTCAAATCTCTAAAGGCAGAATTTAACTTGGTATAAGGAAAAGCTTTCTAATAAATCGAGCCATTTGAAAGTGGAATTCCCATATTGTCAGGTAAAGTAGGGTCACGCTTGGTTTGGATTCAGGTACTGGAGTCACGATATACAATAAAAACGTATAATGATCAAAACTATTGAAAATTTGTTAAATAATTCAAAGGTATAGTAACTATGGTTTTGTATATATGTGTACTATACTATCTTTTGATTGGTCCAAAATTGCCAATGTTTCCTCCAGCTTTGAAATAGGTTGCTATTTCCTTCATTGAGAATTAAAGTTGTTAGCCTATAATTATGAGCTGAGAAGTTACAAAAGTATTTTCCCCTGTGTATTTATAGTGAAATGCACAAAAGTTTAAATTAGCATATAAGATAACTCCCTAATATCAACTTCATTGTAAATAGTCAAGAAGACATTGGATTCACTGACTGTTGGTAACATTTTGCAATCTCTAAACATTCAAGTCAAAAACTGATCTATAATACCCACCAAGAGGGAGTAGCATCATAGCAAGTGGGTGGACAAGTTCATATTTCAGTTCCCTAATGTCAGACATGTTGGAATGATAGCGAGCACAGCCAGCAGCTGCTCAGCCACTGTCAAGCAAGACCACAGGCCTCGTGTTCCATTATCAAGACCCTGAACGCTGCCTGTAGCTCAGTTTCTGCCTTAAATCAGCCAAAACCAGTTAAAACCAGTTCACTAGCCACAAAAGTGTCCTAAAGTAACCTAAGCCTCATTATAATAGTAAAATCTCCATCCAGGGCGGGGCTTATCCTCTATTGTCTATACATTTAAAAAAAAAAAAAAAGATTGCCCTCTAGTTCATAGGAACTGGACTCATAGGAACCAGTCACAGGGACCCTATAGGACAGAGTAGAACTGCCCCATAGGGTTTCCAAGGAGTGGCTGGTGGATTCGAACTGCCAATCTTCTGATTAGCAGCCAGGCTCTTAATCACTGCACCACCAGGGCTCCTTTCCTGTACATACCAAAGGAAAAAAAAGTATTTTCTCTTACTGAGGCTACGTGCCATGATAACCTATGTAATCGACGGTATTTATATGTACTTCCTTGTGAGAGACTGCATAAAATGCTCTGCCTCTCTTTGTTCTGGGAGCATTTGAGGAGCTTTCTCTCTGCTCCTTGCTTGGCTCTTCCTTCCTCCTCACCTCTGTGTGTCTTTATCAACAAGAAGCTGCACTGGGCAGGACCTGCTTTGGGTAACAGGAACGTGCTTGGTTCCCTGTAGCATAGTCCTTTCTCCCCAGGTGACTGGGGCCACTTATCACCTTTTTGAAGACTGAATGATCTCTGGGCAATGCTGACCCTGTATGGGTGAATTAAAGGAGTTTAGATGACTCGGCAACAAGTCACCCTGTCTCCTCATTCAACTCTGGTTTAGAGTCTCATGTCTAAAATCTCTCAACTGACAGACTTCCCTGTGCCAACTGGGAAACCAAAATATGAGCTCGGCTACCCATTTACTGTAGTGCTATCCACTCTAGATGGGAATTACAGAATCAGAGTTTTTGAGCTAAAATTCATCTCTATCTGATCTACAATTATCGCTGGTTTCTAGGTTCTCAGTGATAGACTATCTCCATGCTTACCAGATACCCTTCTTGCTATCCCTTGTTGAACCTCCCCAGTGCAGCCCCTTGCCTGAGCTATTACCTGCTATCTATCCCCAATACTCTGTCTATCCTGTTTTGCCAATTTGATTGTACCTTTCAACATCATTTGCTACTCATCTGCTTAATCTAATCCTTAAGGAGATGGATCCCTTTACACGTCCTGGCCATTCCTAATCCATCTCGTGGCACAGATAGTCCCATGCCCTAGTGACTCAGTAAGATGGTAACTGTCCTTCTGAAAGAAATTTTCATTTTAATCCCACGCCAAAAAGCATCATTTTCTCAGAGGCTCCTATATAAATAAGATCTGTTTTCAAAACTGAAAAGCACTCTTCCTCAACAACAATGGCAAGGAGAAACGGCTTACCTCTCCTTCACTGACACTCGATTCTCTTTGCCCATCTCACAGATCTCAGGATTTGGAATTTGGAGTGTATCCCTGCAACCTGCATCATCTTTTTTATGTGACAGGAAGCACTTGTGCCTTGCTGTGCTATTTTTATTGCAACAGTCAGAAAACCCGTATTTGTCAGCCATTCCTTGGTTGCTACAAACGTGCTGTAGGAAGGTAATCATCTGTAGGAGGAAAAGACAGCTTAAAGGGGAAGTGTTTGCAGTCTACATTCCTCACCACAGGAAAGTTAAGACAACTGAATGTATACTGTTAGGTTTTAGACCCAGTAAGCCTCAGACAGGTTTTTTTAAGCAAAAAGCTTTTAGGTTTTCACTCTAAATCCCCACATGATAGACCTTGACCAAATTTATCATTCTCCTCTTCTCTCATTTAATTACTTTATTTTCATACAGC
The DNA here is from genome assembly GCA_030035585.1 of Dugong dugon. NCBI lineage: Eukaryota > Metazoa > Chordata > Mammalia > Sirenia > Dugongidae > Dugong > Dugong dugon. The sequence continues at coordinate 54,348,887 of CM057463.1, forward strand.
TGAGGGTTATTAAAATAAACATAAGCCAAAATGTCCAGGGCCTGAGGAAATCAAGGTATTTGTAATGAGAACTATCCACCAAAAACTAGATGGTAATCTGTTTTCCTGCTTCCTAATTGTTTTCAGTTTGGTTTCCATGGGAACTTATTTTAAGAATTGAACTCTGAAGCAATGTACATTCAGTGTCAAATACCCAAATGGAAATGTAATAACTCCATTTCAAATACCTTTCAATGGCAGTAAATGTACTGAACACTGTAAACCCCAAATGACATTTATTTCCGAATTTAGAGAATAAGATCAGAAACAAGTCCTCTTCTGAAATGGAAATCAGTAAGAATTACTATAAAATAAGTGAGACTGGTCACTGGCAGAAGGACTTCATTTAAAATGTGTTTCTAATGAGACTGATGATTTTTCTATATCTGCTTAGAGTCTAGTCAAAGCTAGCCAGATTTTAGTTCCAGGAAGATGGAGTGTAACATCTATAAATAAAGAAAAAAACTACACGTTGATATTTTAAGTTGTTTGGTATGAGAATAATTGGTCCAAAAAATATGTGAATATATGAATATGTTAGTGTTTATCAAGCATTTTCCAAAACAAATACTATTTTTAGTGAATTTTCTAATTACAAGATAGGTTTACTTTATGAGATAATAATAATTTGCCATGATTTTCTACTGACTGGGAAAAAATAGCACATAATACTATTCACTTCTCTCTCTCTTTTTTCATATTCTTTAAGAAACTATTTTAAATTTGTAGTTCAATTTCCCTGGAACTTTTCTATGGGGATGTCAGGCAATATAGCATTCTAGTGACAGAGACAGAGCAATGAACTTAAATTGACCAATTGGTATTGTGGAATATGATTCATTCAATTGAATGTTTGGATCTCAGAGCCCTATCTCTCAGAAATGAACTGATAAAATGTAGGTTTATAAACCTACAAAGATTATATATTGGGTGTGATCCATCTACGTATCATTACCTTTGAGCTCTCTGCCTTCAGCCAGCCCCCCTTATAACAGCATCTTCTGGTTACAATTTAGTTCAAAGAAGAGAAAAAGGCAGAACATGATCCACCTACCAATTGGTGAGAGCATTGTGAGGGTGGCTCATGTGGCTTCTGGCCCTTACACTTCTCTGCAAGATCTAGCAGCTCTTTAACAATGGTTTGTACTTCTTCATAAGTGGCTTTCTGAAGAAACTGGGCAACCATAATGCTGGTACTGAAACATAACACTTGGGAGCATTAACTACAGAATCAAACCATTTTTCTCCTTCATTTTTTGTTTGCATCATTGCCCTGTTCCCCTCATCTAAAGTAACTCATTAGTATGATTTCAACTTTTAGATAAAAGAATATTGATAATAAAACTCACATGTCTTTTAAGTTCTCCTCCAAATAATTCTGGCTATAAATGCGCTGCATGGCTGAAAATAAAAGAGATTTTATTTGCATAAGAGGGAATTTTCCAAATAGAAATGCCCCTTTTTTAATCTGAAATCTGTATTTAACCACGTATAAATTTCTAGATCTATTTTTATTAACCACAAATAAATCAGAAAAAGTTACCAGAATGTATCTTCACTAGTATTTAAACTATATTCTGTAAGTGACTTATTTTTATACTCAAATATATTCTGTAGTTGAAATCTATCATTGGTCCAGTAGCTGTGTTTATTAGTGTTAACACTCCCAAATTAATTAAACTTGATGATTTGATTATTTGTTGCTGTGTTGTGGTTAGTTGCTGTTGAGTCAATTTCAACTCATGGCAACCCCAAGTGCGCATAGTACAACTGCTCCACAGAGTTTTCAAGGCTGTGACTTTTCAGAAACAGAAACCTGTCTTTCAAGGCACCTCTGTGGTGGGTTCCAACTGCCAACTTTTACCTAGTAGTTAAGTGATCAATTGTTTGCTCAACCCAGGAACTCTAGCTATTAGCACGTCCAAGGAATATTAAGGAAATAAAAGTTTACCATTGGGAACAAAATGTAAATATTAACACTCTTTCCCAGACTTAATTTGGCAGAGATAGTATCTCACATACCTTAATTTGCTCATCACCTCTACCTTCTTCACCACCCCCACTCACCACTGACACATCAGAGCACTTATCAAAATCCTTGGGAATACAGAGATCAGGTGCATTCCTTCTTATACTAATAGCCCATAACGAGCTTAGGGGCTATCTATTAAATAAAGAAACCATTATTATTCGCTATATTAACGTAGGGAAAAGAGACTTGGCTTTGGAGACAGCTGTTCTGAGTTCAGTTTCCAGCTCTGGTTCTGTATGTGACCTTGGGAGAATAACTCAGCTTCTCTGAATTTATGTTTCTCTATCTGCAAAATGTAAATAAACTCTAGCACATTGGATGGTCGTTAGGATTAAATGAAAGCATCTTTGTGTAGATCTGAGTACAGTGCCTGGCACACAGAGGGATTGAATTATGCAGCTCATAAAATTATTCCTACTATTATTCACACTGTTCCTGTACCTAAAATCATGTATTCAATTCTGAATACAAATTTGAAATGTAACATTCCCTCAGCTAAAGTGGAAGTCACCCAACAAAGCCTAAAGTAAGATATTCCTATGTGTTGTTCTTTCTGTATTTGTTCCATAAGTTAATTTCTAGTGATTGACAATAACTCTGTTGACAATGGTGGCCGCTGAAAAACATAAGCCTTCCCATATACATTTTAGCAGTGATCATGCATTATCTCCTGGAACATGGGATTTACAGATTGTAAATAGCAGTGATTCCCTACCTGCATCTTGTAAACTTCTCTGAAGAGTTTTGCATTTAATATAGCTTAAAAAAATAAGAAAAGATAAGAGTCTCACAGTCTTCATTATTTCAGGTGAACATTTATAAAAAGTGTTCAATCTTTGGAGAGAAATGAACAATCCCTTTATATTCTTTTCAACTAATTACTATTAACAATTAACCTTTCTCTGGTAAATATTTTTTTTCCAAGCCACAGTAACCCTGACAAAATTGAGGAATTCATGACAATGAAAAAATTTTGGTGATGGATATTCATTAACAAATACTGGATTTAAAAACAAGCCATGTCAATCTAGTTGTTTTTTCAAGATTACAACATACATATCTTGTAATAATCAATAAACAGGGTAAATACTGGTCTGCAATATCTCATTTCCTGGAAAAATTTGTTGACATGTACAAAGTTTTAAAATTAGCAGGGGGGAAGGTAAAGACTTACTACTACAGACTCAAATAAATAGTCAGAGCCCAGGTTCCTGTGCTGGTCATATTTTCAAGGCCCTGGGGAGTGTGTGGAGTTAAACCCAAAAGGAAGGGGACCTAATGTATTGAGTACTTACTATGGTCTGGAACTTTATAAGACTTTTAGGTAGACAGCAAAATTCTGATTTCTTGAATGAGAAATTAAGACCCAGGGTCATGTAATTTACTCATGGGCCTGCAGGTAGATACTCAGATCTGTCTAACTTCAGAGCCCATACTGCCCAAGAGCGAGTGTTACAAGATGAAATCCCTTAAAAGCATATTGCTAAGTGAAAGACTCCAGTCTAAAAAAGCTACACACTAGATGATTCCAACTATATGACATTCTAGAAAAGGTAAAACTACAGAAACAGTAAAAAGATCAGTGGTTCCCAGAGGCTCGGGAGGAGAGGAGGAGTGATGAACAGGTGGAGCATGGGGCATTTTTCAGGCACTAAAAGTGTTCTGTACGATACTGTGGAGGAAAAACCACTGTGGAGGAGAAACCACTAGAAAAAAAAACTGCTTGATTCTTTGCAGACTGGCTCTAGGCTAGGGCAATCCTTAAGCAGGCTCACATTTAACTAGAAGATACACCTAGGGAGAAAGTTTTGGATTTCTTCAGATTTTTCTGGGTATATATGTGCCTTTCCAGATTAAACACTTGAGTGCCTCTAAACGTCCCAATTTCCCAAGCAGATCTTCTCTCTGGGTTTTCATGCCAGCGTCTCTATTACCCTCCATTTCCCCAGGTTGCCACAGGCTCATTTGTTCACCTCTTAGAGTGCCCCAGGCTATGCTCACCACTCCTCTGTCCCAGCAAACTCCAAGATGCACGAAACAGAGGCAAGCAGTGTAGTTTAGTTCTTTGAGTAGTCACTCAATTGATTCAGTCAGGCAAACACAATCCTCTCCATTAATAAAGTGTTCTCTGCTCACTCCTGTCATAAAGTAATGATGTGTGCTCTATTTAAAGTGGTATCAAGAGAGATTTATTGGAAGGAAAGACAACTCCAGTTGGGAGACACTGATTCTGATGATGTGAAATCCAGCACACTCAGGGGAGTTAGAGGCATCCAAACAATATTTATACTGTTACACCAGGAGCTAACAACATAATATTCTGATTGGCTTACTAGTGATTTGTAAAAGTCAAAGGATAGTTAACAAAAGCGAGGGCTTTACAGTGATTGCTTTAAAGAGTCTTTGTTGACTAGTTGCTACTTGGCAGTGCGTGTGCTTTGTTAATTAGTTACTGCATGGTGACTATAGGGCTTTTCTTTATCTGTTTGATGCTGCTTGCATCAAGGCTCCTAGGAACAAACTGACAACATTCTTTCTTAATACAAGATTAAGTCTCCATAGTCTCCCATAGATACAGGATTAAGTTTCCACAAGATTAACTGTTGCTAAGGCAAAAGCAAAAGTTCAAAATGGGTTTGGGCCCAAACCAACCATTTCAGATACGCCAAACACCTCTATTTTGAAAGCTCCTACCCTCCAGAAGCAGGGACCAACCTCCCAAATTGAAAATGTGTCTGTCAGCGACTTGGTGCTCAAGCCAGCATTAAGAAAAAAAACAGAACAGTCTCAAAGCCTTCCTACCGTTCTGCAAGTCTTTGCCCTGCTACCATAATCTCTCAGCTGTTCTCACCAGCATCTGACAAGGAGAGCACTGCTGTTTTCTGCTTGATTTTTTACTTTCTCTGTGGGAGGAGGGGAGCATGAAGCTTCCTACTCCACCATCTTCATTCTGGTAACTCCTGAAAATTAATATTGAAAGCAGCCTCTTCACATCTGGGTGTGATAACCCTATAAAATTCCTACCAAAGCTGGGCTATCTTACGACCACATTCATGGAATCACCACATCCTAATACACACTTACCCTCTCGTCTTCTTACCCTGTGTTCTTCACCCAGTCTGCAAAGAATCACTACTACACACTTACCCTCTCTTGTTGTCTTCTTCCTCTCCCTTTTACCCTTTTTTTTCCCCCCACTCCCATTGTTTTTCTAGAAGGCACAGCCCCAAGATGCCAATCTCATGGTAGGGCTGCATTTCAGCAGGAGACTCGGGAGTAACAGCCTCTGGAAGAATCTTGCTTTGGCTGTTGGATGAGAATACTAGACAAGAAGGTGCTGTAATTTATTTAGGTGTCACTTGATTTTTTACCGACCAAGGAATGCCAATGCCTTAGCAATTTGCAGAGAAAACCATACTGTTACTAAATTGTCACTATTTAACTCCTAAAACTGCCAAACTTGTCTCAATGTAGACCAGAGGTGATTTCATCCCTTAGGTTAATTTGGGGAAAAATGTCCTGGAGTGGTGGGGAAGAGAAAGGTGCGTGAAAGTTTGAAGTGAAAATTCTATCAGATACTCTTCTTTTTTCTCTTTTTTTAAAACACATATTCTCTGTTTAATTGTAAAGTCATGCGGTTCATAGATGTTGACTTGCTAAGTGTGAACAAGGCAATCATAAAATTAAACCACAGAGTATTCATTGTGCCAGGTACCAGAGCATGAGTTTTCAAGGAAGCGACACCTTCCCACATCACTGGTGAAGAGCAAAAAAGTCAAGGTTACCAATCACTTCAACAGTGCAAAATCCAGTAGTCAATTATGTCTATAGCTTACCTGAATTCTCTCAATAGAATTTGACACAGCTGTTTATTCCCTTTTCCTTGAAATATTTTCCTCTCTTGGCTTCTGAATTTTTCCTCCAATCTCAATTGTCTGATTCTCCTCAGTTCCCTTTGCTGCACCCTCTTCAACAATCTGACTTCTAAACATTGGAGTCCCAAAGCATCCCTTCCCGAATCTAAACTTCCTCTCTAGGTGATCTCATCCAGACTCAGTGCATTAAATACCTTGTAGAGGTTTGAGAACACATACTTATATATCTAGTCTGGACTTCTTCCTTAATTTCTAGTCTCATGTATCAGCTTCCTCCCTGACATCTCCGCGGTGAGAATGCATGGACAACTTAGCAAATTCCAAACTGAGCAAAGCCTTCAAGTTATGTCTAGAATTTGACTATTTCTCAATATCTCTAGTACTGTTTTCAAATTGCTTTTTTCCCTTTTTTTAGATTTCTTTCTTATATTTGTTCAATATATGATTCCAAATCTAAACTCTATAACAAAGTGTATTCAGAGAAGTCTCACTTCCATGCCTATCTACTCCACCCTATCCCCCCTTTCTCCTATAGATAACAGCTTTTCTTAGTTCTTTTTTTACCCATCCTTTTATTCATTTTAAAAACCTAAACAAATATGTATACACTCACTCCTCACTTATCAACATGGTTAAGTTCTAAAGACCAGGTCATTATGTGAAAATTGGTGTTATGCAAAAATGAAAGATGACCACATCAGATCACAAAATAGAGGATGACTACATCACTACATAACTGCCAAACCACTGAGACTCATGGCCTAGTCAAGTTGACACATAACCTTAACCATCATAGCCAGTGTTACTCTCACCTTGCACCTCAGCATTAGTTATTGCCAGACATATGTCATTAATGCACAAAATAGTTAGATAGTATATTTTTTGCCATTATCAAAAATGTAAAATATTGGGTAATGAGGTAGTTGATAAGTGAAGAGTAGGTGTAATCATATTCTACCACCATAACCTTGCTAAAAAACAAGAATTTGTGTATTATATATGTTGTTCTATATCTTGCTTTTTTTGCTTAATAATACATCTTGAAGATCATGTCATATCATGCATATTTCTTTCCTCAGTTCTTTTAATAGTTTCATAGAATTGCTTTGTGTGGAAGTGATATAATTTATTCAACCAATCTTCTGTTGATGAGCATTTGGATTTTTTCCAAACTTTTGCTAATGTAAATATTGCCACAATGAATGATCCAGTGCCGAAGTCATTTTGTAATATTGGCAGTGTATTTTTAGGATACATATCTATTAGAGGGTTTGTTGGTTCAAATGAAAAATTCATTTTTTTTTAGATATTAAAAAATTCCTCTACATAGATATTTCACCATTTTGCTTTCCCATCAGCAATGGATGAAATGACCCATTTCCCTATAGTTTTATCTTAATCGTATGTTGTTGAACTTTTAGATTGTTGCCAATCAGCTGAGAACTGGTGATATGGTATTGTTTAGATGTGTATTTCTCTTATTATGAGCTTAGTTTCTTATGTTTAAGGCTCATTCATTTTTTTTCTTTTGTGAACTCTGTTCTTAGTCCCAATTTTTTATCAGATTATTGGTCTTTTTTTTCTCTTCAGTATTTCAGGAGCCCTTTTATACTATAATATAGCTTACAGATACCTTTTCTCAACTTTTTATTAGTGTTTTGATGTTGCCTATAGCGTTTTTCCCACACAAAATCTTTAAATATATTCTTATGTAATTGAATTTATTACTGCTTTTGTATTTTGCATCATAATTAGGAAAGTTTTCCCCACTTCAAGACTGCAGAGAAATATATTAGTTTCCTAGGTCTGTCGTACTAATTCACCACAACTGAGTGGCTTAACACAACAGAATTATTCTTTCACATTTCTGGAAGCCAGGATGTCAAATGAAGGCATTGGCAGGTTGGTTCCTTCTGGAAATTCTGAGGGATAATCTGTTCCATGACTGTTTCCTAACTTCTAGTGGCTGCCAGCCATCCTTTGCTTGTAACTGTATAACCCCAGTCTCTACCTCTGTCTTCACATGGACTTCTCTCCTGTGTCTTCTTCCCTTCTCTTTTCTTTTAAGGACATATGTCATTGAATTTAGTATGATCTCATCCCAAGATACTTAACTTGATTACATCTACAAAGACCCTTTTTCCAAATAAATTAATGTTCACAGGTTCTGGAGGACACATGGGATTGCCATGAGTCAGAACTGACTTGACGACTTTTTTTTTTTTTTGAGAGGGGTAGGTTACATATCTTTCTGTGGGGACACCGTTCAACTCACTACAAGGAGTTTTTGTTTGTTTGTTTGTTTCCTTGTAGCACTTTCATGGTTTCTTTCTTTTTCACATGTGAGTGTCTGATCTATTTGAAATTATCCTAGTGTATAGGCACATGCATTTGAGTCTAATTTTGGACTTCTAGACGGTTGTATTGGTCTGCCTATTGATTGCCAATATCACACTGTTTTATGATATTTTATAATGTTATCTAGCAGTGTTAGCCCTTTCCTTTCCTCTTCCCCCCGTCCAGTAGCTTTTTCTCCCCTTCAGAGTTTTCAGATTGTTCTTCTTGCTCACGTATACCTCAGCCAATGGACAAATGCCCCCAGCTTCCCAGTCCTCTGGTGGAACAATTCTAGGGCATCTTTCACACAGTTTCTCAGACAGCTCCTGGCAGGATTAAGCCCCAGTTGCCTACAGTGTTGCCCTACTCACCAGCACCGGCTTTATTGGCTCTTCTCCCTTCTGTGTCTGACTACCTCATTTGTGACTCCTAGGATCCTCTTCCAAACAAATTACCTGTGTACAAGTCTTTGTCTGGAGGTCTGTTTTTGGGGAACCCAAACTAAGAGAGCTACTTTTGGATTTTGAACTGGAGGCAAACAACATCACTGTGTGGTGCTGGTGGGAGGAGGAAGTTCTGTCCTCCTCTAATTTAAGTGTTTAGAATGTAGTTTTATTATTTGGATTATTTCCCCATGGCCCAAGCTTGCTCTTTATATTCTTCAGGCTTGGAGCTTCTCTGGAACGTTCTTTGGAAGAACGATCTCCTCTCCCATATATTGAGCTGAAGTTTCCCTTTATCTATTTTCCCCATCAATTTAATCCCATCTATTTTAGTTTCCAGGATTTCTTCAAACTTTCAAACATACCACTCACTGGCTTCCTCTAATTTTTCAGTATCTTTCTGTGTGTGTGTGTGTGTGTGTGTGTGTGTGTGTGTGTGTGTGTGTGTGTGTGTGTGTGTGTGTGTGCGCGCGTGCGCACGTGTGCGCGTGCGCAAGTGTGTGTTGAAGCAAAATCTCTTAGGCATACTTATCTGATCAAGTCTCAAAATTCATTACTCCTTAATGAGGGAGTTAGCAGTCAGATAATTCCAGGCAAATTCAAAATGACAAGGAGGAAAACTAAACACATAAAATTTTAACTAGGCATAGGCTGCTATTTGAATTCATACGGTCATTAAAATATTAAAAATTTTTCAGAGATAGAGAAAGTGAAACTTGTGAAATGGATGAATTGGGCCATCTTCCCATAATTGCAAGGCATGAACCAGTAATCAGAAATAATAAGTAACATATCTGAGAAGAAAATAAAAACAAGTTGATTTCTCTGACTATAATTAAATATGCCTAGCAACAAGATTTTATTCACTGACAAACAGCCAATTAGGTCAAATAGAGGCCAGCTAGCAGAGCCCAGAGTCATGCTTTTCTCAAGCACTGTCAGTAATATTTGCACAAGTTGCAACCAAAGATGCTGACCACAAAGTTGCATAATTCTCAGTTTGGGGACAATCTCTCTCTCTCTCTCTCTCTCTCTCTCTCTCTCTCTCTCTCTCTCCTTCTGGTTTAATGGATCTGTTCAGCCTCCCATTTTCTACATCTAGCATAAAAAATTTTGGATTCTGCTCTTTCACTAAATATTATAGAGTAAATATGTCATCCTGTTATTACATACTCTTCATATTCATTCATTTTAAAGACAAATAATAATCCAAAGAGTGAGTATACCACTGTTCGCTTATTTATTTTCCTATAGATAGACACTTAAGTTATTTAATATGCTGTTGCTCGATGTTTTTGCTTGGAAATATTTCAAAGCTTCATGAGTTGCAGGAATAGTGAAATGAACATCCATATAAACTTCACAGTGATTTTCTAATTATTAACATGATGTCACGTTTGGGCTCTCTGTCCCTCTGTCTCTCTCTCTCTCTATGTATATATACATATACACACACATTCACACATATATGTATTTGTTTTTTCTGCACTATTTGAGAGTTTGTTGCAGAAATCATGACACGTAAATACTTGAGCATGTGTCTTTCAGGAACACAACATTCTCTACATAACCACATACAAATATCATACATGGGTAATTTATCAGTGGTGCAAAATCGAATACATAGTCCAAACTACAGATGTCTCAAATTGTTCCAGTAATGTCGTTTATAGTTATTTTTAACTTCAGTCCAGGGTCTAACTAAAGACCACACGTTACATTTCTTTGTCAGGTCTAGTTGGTGGTGTTCTTTAACCTAGAACCTTTCCCCAGATTCCTTTCCTCCTTTTTTGTCTTTCAAGACATTTTGGAGCAATCTAGGCCACTTGTTTTACAGAATGCTCCACATTTTAAATTTGTCTGATTGTTTCCTCACAATTAGATTCAGGTAACACATTTTTGGTATATGCATTATGTAAGGAATATTGTAGCCTTTTTCATGGATAATGTCAGGGGTATCCAATACCGCTTGTTCCATTACTGATGATGAAAAATTTGATCGTTTGATTATGGTGGTGTTCACCACATTCTCCACTGTAAAGATGCCTTTTTCTCTTTATAACTAATAAGTGATCTGTGAAGTAACGCTTGAATACCATAAATATCCTGTTGACCAAGAATCTTTCACCCAGTGATTTTAGCATCCATTCATGAAACTGACCTAAATTGGTTATTACTATGGGGGCTATGGTGGTTCGGTGGAATAATTCTTGCCATCCATGAAGGAGACTTGGGTTTGATTCACGGATAAATTTACTTCATGCGCAGCAACCACCTGTCTGTCAGTGGAAGCTTGCATGTTGCTGGTTGAACTGAACAGGTTTCAGCAGAGCTTCCAGACTAAGACAATCTAGAAAGAAACGCTTGGTGATCTACTTCCAGAATCAACAATGAAAACCCTGTGAATCACAACGGTTCATTCCACCACTGATGATGGGGATTGCACAGGACCAGGAAGCATTTTGTTTTGTTGTGCATGAGGTCACCATGAGTCGGAGCCCAACTCAACAACAACTAATAGACTCAACAACATCCTAGTTACAAACAATTATCTTTTATTTTAACTATATTTTATTTAAAACATTTATTTAAATAGCTACCTTATTTAAAACAAGCCTCCAGGAATTGACAGAATATTAATTGAGATGTTTCAACAAACAGATGCAACGTTGGAAGCACTCACTCATCTGTGCAAGAAATTTGGAAGACAGCTACGGGGCCAAATGACTAGAAGAGATCCGCATTTGTGCCTATTCCAAAGAAAGGTGACCCAACAGAGTGCAGAAATTATCAGATAATGTCATTAACATCCCACACAAGTAAAATTTTGCTGAAGATAATTCAAAAATGGTTGCAGCAGTACCTCAACAGGGAACTACCAGAAGTTCAAGCCAATTCAGAAGAGGACATGGAATGAGGGATATCTTGCTGATGTTAGATAGATCTTGATTGAAAGCAAAGAGTACCAAAAAGATGTTGATCTGTGTTTCATTGACTATGCAAAGCCATTCAACTGTGTGGAGCATAACAAATTATGGATAATATTGCAAAGAATGGGAATTCCACAACCCTTAATTGTGCTTACAAGGAATCTGTACATAAACCAAGAGGCAGCCTTTCGAACAGAACAAGGGGCTACTGCATGGTTTAAAATCAAGAAAGGTGTACGTCAGGGTTGTATCCTTTCACCATACCTATTCAATCTGTATGCTGAGCAAATAATTTGAGAAGCTGGGCTATATGAAAAGAATGCGGCATCAGTATTGGAGAAAGACTATCAACCTATGATATGCAGATGACACAACCTTGCTTGCTGAAAGCGAAGAGACCTTGAAGCACTTACTGATGAAGATCAAACACTACAGCCTTCACTATGAATGACACCCCAACATAAAGAAAGCAAAAATCATCATAACTGGACCAATAAGCAACATCATGATAAATGGAGAAAACATTGAAGTTGTAATGGATTTCATTTTACTTGGATCCACAATCAAGGTCCATGAAAGCAGAAGTCTAGAAATAAAATGACATATGGCATTGGGTAAATCTGCTGCAAAAAAAAAACCTCTTTAAAGCGTAAAAAGCAATGATGTCACTTTGAGGAGTAAGGTGCCCCTGACCCAAGCCATGGTATTTTTAATTGCACTATATGCATACTAAAGCAGGACAATGAAAAAGGAAGATCAAAGAAGAAATGATGCCTTTGAATTGTGGTGTTGGTGAAGAATATTGAATATACCATGGACTGCCAGAAGAACAAACAAATTTGTCTTAGAAGAAGTACAGCCAGAGAGCTTCTTATAAGCAAGGGTGGCGAGACTTTGTGTCAGTACTTTGGACATGTTATCAGAAGGGACCAGACACTCGAGAAGGACATCATGCTTGGTAGAGAGTCAGCCAAAAAAAAGGAAGACCCTCAACAAGATGGATTGACACGGTGGCTGCAACAATGGGCTCAAACATGGCAACAATTGATAGGATGGCGCAGGACCCAGCAGTGTTTTGTTCTGCTGTACATAAGGTCGCTATGAGTCGAAACCAACTCGATGACACCAACAACAGCATAGATTATGATTTTTTTTTTTAATTTAATGGGTATAGTCCATTCCTGTCATTATTTATTTTAATTGTCAAATTGGCCCACTGGCTTCTGTCTCCTTTCAACATGCCCCCGTCTGTTTTTGAGGACTTCCTTATTTTCTGTATAAGATGTTCCAGGCTCACCTTATACTTTTCTTGTCCCAGCCCTGGAATCATTCATTTCTCTAAGAAGCCCAGGCTCTTTTTAGTAGAGAATAGTGTTTAGAGATACGGGAACTAAATGTGCTCTTTGCTACTTACGTGTTACTGCTCTTAGGGCCTATCAGTGTACAGAGCTAGGAAACAGATTTCTTTTTTATCATGTACATAAAATATTTTCATATTTAAAATTATATTTTTAGTATCAAGAACAAACCAGATGCTATGGTGTCATTTTTGACCCTTGGCGACCCCTATGGGTTTGACAGTAGAACTGTGCTCCATAGGATTTTCGATGGCTGTTACCTTTCAGAAGTAGATCACCAGGCCTTTCTTCCAAGGTGCTCTGGGTAAATTTGAACCCCCAACCTTTTGGTTAGTATATACATTCCCAGAATTTAAGTGATTGGTTTGAAGCACATGAATATTTTTTGAGAGTATTGATCTTTATTATAAACTTGTTTTCCAAAAGCTTTTATTATATGAGGGTACCTGTTTTGCTATATGCTTACCAGAATTAGATATTCTCATTCTTTTTCTTTTTGAAACTTTAACAGCATTATTTTGAAATTTGAATTCCTTATTCCTTTTATTACCAGTGAAATTTAGCATCCTTCTAGTTATATTTATTTTTGGTGAGTTAGCTATTCTAGTCCTCTTTTCTTTAGAATTTGCATTAATCCACGATTTTTTCCCCCTTTTGTTGGCTGTTTGATTAGGCATTGTGCATACTTAATCTGTATACTTTCTGTTTCAACTCAATAGATTTTTTCAGTAAAACACCGTGGCAATTTTTTCCAAGTTACCTAACTAGCCAAAAATTCTGCTGTGTCATCAAATAAAAATCAAGTATGCAGTATGTCAGAAACAGACTGAATAGGTTACTATCTTACTATTAGTGTCAAAGCATAGTATAAAAACTTGCTTTTCTCCAAACACATTTCTCCTTGTGAATGTGATTTCTGTAAAAATGAAACAGTTAAAACTTAAAGGTTTTATTTTCTTGTTCTTTTTGACTGAATCCCTAACACTACCCACAAAGCCCCTAGATATAGGTAAGAAATTTTTTGTGTACTAGCTAAGGAATGACTAAAGTTGGAATAACTTCTTTTTTTTTTTTTTATCTTGCTCGTTTTCTTTCAATTTAATTATTCACTTGCTTTTTCTTCCTCCATCTAGTTTATATATAATGGTCAGGTATTTCAAATTAACCTTCCCAGAATTTGTGTCTTGGTGATCATTCCCAGAATTTGTGTCTTGGTGGTCATATTATCCATTGTGATAATATCACCAATGACCCAATGTGTATGGTTTATGGTAACAGTGAGAAACATGTGGAGTTGAGATTTTTCTGGATTCTTTGGTTGTATCTCAAACTAGAAGGTAAGCACCCTGATGGTATGCAGGACCCACTTCCTTCTTTGTGTAGTTTGTGTGTAGAAAGACATCTCCTGCAAGCCTGGCTGAGACAGTATCAGCCTGGAAGAAAAGGTGACTTTTATATTTATTCCACCCAAAGAGGGGACACTTAGACTATCATCGGTCCAGAGAAGGTGTCTTTTTGTACTCCCTCTGTCCTGGAAGGACACTTTTTTGTAACTTGAACAAAGGTGGTATAACATCACGGTGGCCCTGAAGACGTGGGTTGTGTCTTACTCAATTTGACATCCCCCACAGTGCCTGTTAGTGAGACAGTCACAGGGCTTGAAGAAGAGTGATCACTCCTGAGTTCTCCATCTCCTTTGCCCCTTACAACAAACTGTTGCTAAATTCTATTGATTTTTGTCTCTTTGATATTGTTTGCGTTTATGGTTTCCTCTTCATACCCATTATCCCTGCCAAAATTCAGATCCTCCTGATTTCTCAGCAGGCCAATTGCAAAAGTTTCATAATGGCGTTCTTGCTTTTTTTCTTTTTTTCACCCATCTGTGTGACAAATAGTTATTGCCACTTTTTATTTGTCAGACATCACGGGGATTCCTGATATATTACATATGCTACTACCTGACTGATATTTTTTAATTCATAGAAAAGATCATGTTACTATCCTGTATAAACATTTTCAATGGCTCTCCATGGCTGCCAACCAAAGCCCAAACTCCTTAGCTTTATATTCCAGATCCTCATAATCTGGACCCAGGATCTTTTCATATTTAGGTTCCATTATTCTTCCTTATGATCCAATTTCCTATCAAAATGGATTCATCTTTCCCCAAACAGATCCCAAGATTTCTTACCTTTGTATTTTTATTCACTTAATTATCTCCACACAGAGAGACATGGCTCCTTATTTCTCTGCTAGGTGAAATCTTATACATTCTTTCAGACTTGACTCATATGCCACTCCTACTGTAATCCTTTTCTGATCACTCACCCAGGGATTATAAAGCATTACTGTCATATACTTCCGGTTGCAGTCAAGTTGACTCTGACTCATGATGACCCATGTGTGTCAGAGTAGAATTGTGCTCTATAGGATTTTCAACGGCTGGTTTTTTGGAAGTAGATCACTAAGGCTTTCCAAGACCCCTCTGGATAGACTGGAGCATCCAACGTTTTGGTTAACAGCTGACTGCATTAACTATTCGCACCACCCAGGGACTCCATCTCATACTGACTCCATGCTAAATTGGATTATAGTCATATCACAAGTCACTTCTACTATAAGAGTGCTTAGCAACCTGAGGTTCAGGGGAGATATAGTAGTCATCCTCAATTGCCTCTTATTGTCTAGCACAATATATTGCAAAAAAATAGGGAGTCCATAAATGCAGTCTATGTGGATAAATGTAAATCACTCTGACAAATACATGCCCACTGGGAGAAAATTAATGATTTTAGCTAGTCTGGAGATCACCTAAATATCCACGTCTGGCTAGCACTTAAACTATGCTCACCATCAGCATGCTATGACATCATCCATCAGGCCCTGTCATGCCATTCCATCCAGTATCAGCGACTCTTCGTATTACTTCCCTGATCATAAATGATAGATACTTAGCCTGGAACTAAACTGCAATCACCTGCCATCAAGTCGATTCTGACTCATGGCAACCCCATGTGCTGCAAAGTAGAACCGCACCCCATAAGTCTTTCGTGGCTGCAACCTTTCAGAAGCACATCACCATGCGTTTCTTCCAAGGTTCCTCTGGATGGATTCAAACTGCCAACATTTTGGTTAGTAGTCAAGCATTTAACTGTCTGCACCACCCAGGGACCTGGTAATGGTGCTTGTATTTAATATTTGTGGGTGGGGAGCCTGCAACGACAAATCTGAAATCTGGTCAGTTTGAGATTACCAAAACCAAAAACCAAACCCATTGCCATCAAGTAGATTCTGACCTATAGTGACCCTACAGGACAGAGTAGAACTGCCTCACAGGGTTTCAAAGGAGCTTCTGGTGGATTTGAACTGCCAACCTTTTGGTTAGCAGCTGTCATGGTTTGAATTATGTCCCCCAAAAAATGTGTGTATCAGTTTGGCTGGGCCATGATTCCCAGAATTGTGTGGTTGGCCTCCATTTTGTGATTGTAATTTTACGTTAAAGAGGATTAGGGTGGGATTGTCACATCCAATGTAAAGGGAGTTTCCCTGGGGTGTAGCCTGCACCACCTTTTATCTCTCAAGAGATAAAAGGAAAGGGAAGCAAGCAGAGAGTTGGGGACCTCATACCATCAAGAAAGCAGTGCCAGGAGCAGAGCGCATCGTTTGGACCAGGGCCCCTGTGCCAAGAAGCTCCTAGTCTGGGGAAATAGTGATGTGAAGGCTGAGAGAGAGAAAAGCCTTCCCCTGGAACTGACGCCTGAATTTGGACTTCTAGCCTACTTTGACAGTGAGGAAATAAACTTCTTTTCGTTAAAACCATCCACTGTTATATATTTCTGTTATAGCAGCACTAGATGACTAAGACAGCAGCCAAGCTCTTAACCACAGTGCCACCAAGACTCCTATCTGAGATTAAATCGTGTCAATTCAACCTAACGAATGTTTCTTGAACGCATAATCGGCTGTAATTAAGATCTTATATGTGGTTCATATGACTTCTCTCCGTTTTGTGAAATATGCCAAATTATTTTTCTACCATCGGTTTTCTATTTTTTGTATACTTCGATGTCATATATAGCTATTTATTGGGAAAATGTTAAAATATCAGGATATCTAATAACCTAAATATCCTTGCTTTTCAGACAATTTCCAAGACACTCAGAAATTTATAGAGGATAATGTTGAATATCTGTGAGTTTTTTTAAACACTTTTTGATAATGATGTTTATTTCAGTTTTATCTGATATATTCCAAAAATGTTAATGATGATCAAAAGTAATTTAATTAAATAGAGACCATATCAAAAAAGTAATTATAGCATTAGTCTTAAAATCAGATGAGGCACTTGAACTGTCTAGAAGTAGTAAAATTTATAGCCTTCACACTTCTTAGTTAGATAATTTCCCAAGACTACTCAGTAAGTGGATGTTCCTATGAGTTTTTGTTGAATACAAGTGGAAATTCTGTAAATGATCACGTTGTATTCTGTTTGGACTTTTGGAGCACCATCATTACATTTGCTCAATATGTTCAGGAAGCAACCTTTAAAGAAATGGAAATGCTGGTAAAAGAGATGATAGAATTCAGAGATAAATGCTTGGCCGACAGAACACTTCCACACTGGGCAAAATTAGCCATAAATAAATTGCTTGCATTTCTTAAACGAAAAAAGCTTATTTATGAACACTGAGAGATTTTCTGGATTGATAATATGGAAAGAGAAGTGACCTATGCACCTCATTTTTATTTTGCCCAACTTTGGTGTCTTAGAATTCCACAGGAGAGATGCAAATCTGTATTATGATGCACAGGAGGACTTGCCTATGTCCTTGAAGCCCATGTGATACGTGTACAGGTAGAGGAGGCAGCCAGTAGCCTGGCAAAGTGCATAGAGGTAAAGGAGCACCCTCCTTAGATGCCTCTCTCAATATGTGGTCTATGGTCATCCTCCCTTTTCTGGGCCTCCAGTACAGAGAGTCACCAACTGCATCTCTAGAAAACTAGTACTAATCACTGTTACTAAATAATTTACCAGTACACTAACACACTGTCCTTGTCACCTTGAGACGAGGAGAAAAGCCATTATGGAAGGGATATGTAGGCAGCAAAGAAATAGTAAGAGGCTAAGAGGCCTGAGGATAGGATAGAGGAGGGTCTCCATAGTGTGGGAGGGTTGTCAAAGGCATGGGTAATAGTGGGAAAACTGTAATCTCTTTCCCAAAGGGTCACATTGATCATTCCTTATGTCCATTGTGTCAGCTCCAAAGGCAGAGAAAGATATGGCTTCACAATGAATAGAAAATGTCCTTTTCTCCTCTGTTTTCCAGAATATTTTACAGGAAAGTATATGTGCTATAGAGGGGCTACCACAAAAATATAATTTTTCACACTGCCGCAGTAAGAGGGACTTCGAAAGAAGACTGTTTCCTCTACAAGAAAGCTGATGTAGGATTTCTACCTCCTCTCCCTACAGCAGATCCTGAAAAGAAATGCCAGAATTATCAACAGAAGAAAGACCTTTATCTAAACAAGTAAGTTTAATTTTAGAAGAAAAATGATCTAATTGAAGAATTTTTCTTAGACTAAATCCAATCCCTATCCCAAAGGAACATGACTGGGTTCACTGATTGACTCATTCATTCATTCATTTATTCAACATGTATTGTGTATCAGATTTATCAGATTTATCAGTGTTGAGGATATACAGATGAATAGGATATGGACTCTGATTTCAAGATCCTTCCATCAGTGATACGTATTTCTAAAGTGATAAGCCTTAGATGTGTGTGCACTGTGCCAAATTGCTAGGATGCATTGTGGAGGAAATAATATACATAATATAATAATATATTCTTCCCAAGAGGAAGATGCAGCTTTTACTGAGACAAACATTAAATTACTGGATATTTAGCAAAAATCTATTTTCAATTGTACAGTCATTATAGATGGGAAGACTTTTTCCCAGAAATCTACTATGCTCATTGGAACCCAAATCTCAAGTTTATTTGAACATAAGTGAATATGACTCCTGCACCTGAGGGGCACTGTGAAGCTGTGATTGAAAGTGGGAGGGAGAGCTGCTGACCCCTGACAGCAGGGGAGGGAAGGAGGGTAATCATATTCTAGTGCTCACTGTTCAGGATTGGAACCGCAATTGTAACTGTTACTTTGGCATTAGCAGCTTCAGTGATAAAGACTCTAAAGGTATTTTATTGGAGACTGGATAATGATGCCTTATTCTGGAGCCCTCTATTATGCCAAACCCTTTTTCTTCTTACAGACATTTTTACTATTTGCTCTTGTTATCTCTTCCTATCTTTCTTTTCACTTCCTTTTTCTTTCCTTCCCTTCCTCTCCCTTCCCTTTCCTCCTTCTCTTTTTTTTTTTCCTTTTTCTTTTTTCTAGCTATCTCTATGAAGTTGCCAGAAGGAACCCCTTTGTTTTTTCTCCTACACTTCTAAATGTTGCTGCTTGTTTTGAGGAAGTGGTTAAAACATGTTGTGAGGAACAAGACGTAGCCAGCTGTTTTCAAACAAGGGTAGGTATTGCATTTATTTCATTAAAGGATAAGAAGTCCATGTCTCAGTCATCTAGTGCTACTCTAACAGAAATACCATAAGTGATGGCTTTAACAAAGAGTTTATTCTCTCACAGTCCAGTAGGTTACAAGTCCAAATTCAGGGCATCAGCTCCAGGAGAAGGCTTTCTCTCTCTGTCAGCTCTGGAGGAAGGTCCTTGTGATGCATCAGTCTTCCCTTGGTCTGGGAGCATCTCAGCACAGGAACCTCTGGTCCAAAGGACACGCTCTGTTCCCGGCACTGCTTTCTTAGTGGTGTGAGGTTCCCATGTGTCTCTGCTCACTTCTCTCTTTTATAGCTCAGAAGAGATTGGATTAAGACACTATCTAATCTTGTAAACCTCATCAGTATAACCTCATCACAGTGATAGAATTTACAACACAGAAGGAGATTACATATAACCTCATCATAGTGACAGAGTTTATAACACATAAGGAAATCACATCAGATTACACAATCATACAATACTGGGAATCATGACCCAGCCAGGTTGACAGGTATTTTTGGGGGACACAATTCAATCCATGACAGTCCACAACACCACAATCTTCACTTAATATTGAATCATAGCAAAAGGGTTGCTTACCACTTATGACATTCTCTGGCTACTTTCTCTTGTTTTCAACCGGTTAGTCTCCAGTTGCTAATCTAAATATGTTGTCATGACCTGAGACCCTTGAAAGACAGTTCCCCATTTCCAGGATCTTTCTTCTGGCTTTGTCTTCCTTGTAAATTAGAAAAAATCCAAGTGAGTGAATAGCCAGATGAAAGACGACCATTTTACTTTGTATCTTAGTAAGTCCTCTTTTGGCTCCCCATAAAATGGAATTATCCCAGAAGAAATGGCCAAGCTCATATCAGAGTGCCCAGTGAGATGAACAACATGCACCTTCCTACCAAGTATAAGTTCAGTCATCAGGAAGACTGGCCCGCTCTTTATAATGTACCACAAATTCATGGTTTTTGATATGTAAATTTACTAAGATAAAAATCTCATCGATTTTTCTGTTTCTGAGCAAATATCTCAATAGTTTGATATGTAGTTAAAAAAAAATAAGACAACAGTAGGGTTTTTCTCTTGCTTTGATAGAATCTTCTCTTTCTCCTTCAGGCAGCACCTGTAATACAATATTTAAAAAAAAAAAACAAAAAACCTCTGCTAATGAAAAAAAATCTGTGGGGCATTTATGAGATTTGAACCAAAAATCTTAAACTCTATGTGAGTTTTATAGTATGTATCTCATCTCTACTTGTATTTTCTTGTCTGTGTCCCGTTTTTGTTTAATGGTTGATTGCTTTTTACCTATACTCTTCCTGGTTCCCCAGGGATTTTAAAGTGGGTCTTAGTTTATGTGGATAGCTCAGAACCAGGCACTAGCTCAGGATAAAAGAAGACCTGGCACTGGCAGGTGGGAGACCCCAAAGAGAAAGAGAACTACTTCCTGGATATAGATACAGATTTAGATATAGACATAGATGTGTGTGTGTGTGTGTGTGTTTATTAACTGAGAATCTTAACAGGTCCAGGAGTTCCCAACCAGGGTTCTATGACCCCCAAGTGCTTTAGACATGGCTCACCCATCCCTCTCTGCCCTTAATGACTAGGAGACAATCTTACAAAGATAAATGTTATTTGTATTCCTAACAACGTCAATTAACTAGTAATGGTGCTTGAACAATATACTGAGAAAGGTTTTGAGACTTCAAATAGATCAGCAGAAAACAGTCCTGTGATGGATTATCTATGCCTGCCATGGGCTCAAAACAGAAAGCAGCGGACCTTACACATTTTGTTTTGCTATAATAATTATGGAAGACAGCACATCTCTCAGGTCTTTACTTGCTTTGACCCAGGGACCTGGGTGTCCCATAATATCAGCATAGGATTTTAAAAGTGATCTTGCAGGCCATGCAGCATACAAACAGCTATTTGGTAAAAACAGCTGTGAAAAACCAAGAGACCAGTGCATTTTGCCGCGATTTATACGGTATTAGCAAAGAACTCCCTCTTGTCATAATTCTTCAAACTTTTTTAGTGGTTTATCATTCTCTTTCCAGGTACAGTGCTAAAGTCAGACACGATGTCCCCCAGATTGAATTTAAGGAACTTATTTTCCTCCTAGAAGACATTTCTTACAAGTTTGATGGATGCTGTAAAGGGGATACTGTGCAGTGTGTCCAGGTCATGGTAAATATTCTCTAAAAGCAGGAAAAGTTAGTGCATTTTGGCAGCCAGTTTTTATTCTGAGATTGCACTAATGTGTGGCTACTTTGTCTCAATTAAATCAAAATGTTAGTAAATAGTCAAATGAACTGTAGTTTTTTATAAATGGAATTTTTTTTTTTTTTTAGATTATCTAGTAAATTATATGTTATATGGCTAAATGTCCTTGAAATAAAGTTTCAGGAATTTAGAATTTTTGAAAATCCATTTAGGCCAGATTGAAGTTCTGTTTTGTTTTGTTTTAACATGGCAAATTCTCTTTTGGAAATGTTGGAAATTAGTAGTAAAGCTCAAGGAATGACTTGTTATCGTTATGTTTTTAAGAGTTGCTTTCTCTGAGCTTCCTCAGGCTGTTTAGGAACAGTCATTTCCAAATAAGTAGCTACGTTAATTACAAATAATGTTTATTTTTAAAAACGATTCTCTAAGGGCATATACTGGTAAATACATTGTTGGCCTAGTTTAAGTTGTCCATACACTCAAAGGTAATACGATTTCATTAAAAATACCCTGACTTTTTTATTAGTTGACGCTTGACTACATCTTAGTCATTTTCCATTAGTTTGACTGCTTTCAACTCACAGTGAAAACAGAATGTTAATTAAATAACCTGAATTTTAGGATATTGAGATATGTCCATTTTATTTCAAGCAGTGGACAACTCATGTCCAGAGAGTTATTTTGTCTGTAAATGTACCCCAATTAAAGAAATCTCACCGTATTTATTTTTGTATTGTTTTATTGTTTATGAGAATGTGAGTTTTCCAGTATTAAATAGAATGTATAGAATTAGAATATAACTGAAGATTTTCTGTGAAGCATGAAACTGAAACTAAGGAATCATATTATGTCCCAAATTAATGCCTTTATGGAGAAATTGAATTGTAGTTCACTTAAAATAAAAGTGAATTCTCAGAGACCAAGAGTTGTGTTGCCTAGAGTGATGATGGTCTCTGGGGAGATACGTGTTTGGAAAGATGCCTCCCTGGTTATATGTGGTTTGTCGGGACATGATGCATAATCCTCACTCATTTCTCACCCCATCCCTGAGCTTCGCCCCATTCCTCAACCTCAGCGGTCACCAGTGTGATGAGAAGGGGACTGCAGCCCGGGGAGGCAGCTTGAGCAAAGTCAGGGAGGCTTGAGATAGCCTGGTGTGTTGATGGAACTCAGCGTAGTTCAACTGAGGCTGGAACAGAAAGTAGGATGAATGTGTGGAGAGACATCAGTCTGGAGAGGGGGCAGGGCCAGATCACCTTTTAAAAAACATTATCCAACTAGTTTGTATACAAGATTATGTCATCCTCCTTAATCCCCACAACTTTATGTGGAGGCCAGAATTGGGATGAAGAATAGGGATGGGGGAATAGAGAAAGGTTTTCTATTTTTGTACGTTATTTGAAACTTTGAACAGCTCAAAACAAATAAGATCCATAGGAAAAATGGTACAATTATTGGAATAGCTTTTTATACTTCAGAGTTGTTCATCTGATGTTTGCTGTAGAGGTTCTTTTTTTACCGTTCTTTCATTCACTCACCAAACATTTATTGAGTGTCTCCTACGTGCTTAGTATGCAGTTTCAAGCCATAAGAGAGGGAATCCAGGATGAGGAATACAACAGTAATATGTCTTTGGTGGCTCCCATTGAAGGCACAGATGAACTCTTACAGGGAAAGAAACAATGTTTAGGATATAAGATGCCAATATTTCAGAGGAGTAGCATTTAAAAAATCAACACTTAATAATGAATGTAAGTTTATAATAAAACCTGTTTTTCATAATTATGTCATCTGACATCCTGAGAAATAAAGTTTGCATTAATTTGAAACTTTATCGTGTGTATTAAAAGAATAAAAAATTTAAATAAATGTTGCCTATCAGATTAGCTGATAAAGTTATTACATATGTTACACTCATGGTAGTTTTTGCATGTAAACATTCTATTATGTAGGAAAACCTAGCCTTGAAAGAATTTATAAAAATAAAGTCGTTTTGCATTCTTATTTTGTACAGAGCAAGGTTATGAGTCATATTTGTACAAAACAAAGTTCTACATCCAGCAAAATCAGAGAGTGCTGTGAAAAGACAGCATCAGTGTATCATGAGTGTCTAATTTACTTAGATAAAGAAAAGAAACCAAAGGACTTATCTCTAAGAGAAGCAAAGTTTACTGACAGCAAAGATGTATGTCAACACCAAGAGGCTGGCCAAGAGAACTTTATGAATGAGTAACATACTCTATGTTGAAATTTATAAGGCAAACAGAAAGAAACTTGTAAGATTTGACCTATTTTGGCTTAAATAGCTGGAAGGAATGAAGAACCATCTAAATCATTGGGCATCATACATTTTTTTAAAAACATAGCTATAGATTATAGTATTTTATATAGTTTTCAGAATAGGCAATTCGTTGTTATAGCCATGACTAACATTTATTGAGTACTTGATATGTGCCCTGGTCATGCAATGATTAAGAGATCGACTGCTAACCAAAAGGTAGGCAGTTCAAACCCACCAGGCGCTCCTTGGAAACCCTGTGGGGCAGTTCTACTCTGTCCTACAGGGTTACTATGAGTCAGAATTGGAGTCTTGTGTTTTGTTTTGTTTTTGATGTGTGCCAGGCAAAGGACTTTATATGGATTATCTATTTTACTTCTTACAACAATCATGTAAAACAGGTATAATTTTCCCCAGTTTTTCTGATGAGTAAACTAAGGTGCAAAGAAGTTAAGTGACTTGTTCAAGGTTCACAACTAAAAAATGGCAAAGTAAGAATTTGACCCTAGGAGGTCTGGCTCAAGAAGCTGCAGGCTTAACTCCCATGCTGTACTACCCTATAAATGTTAAGGGAAAGAGCAGAGGGCTTGGAGCCAGAGGAACTAAGTTTGAGTTCTGGTTGAGTCACTAGGACAAGTTAACCTCTCTGTGCTTCAGTTCATCACATACAAACATTCGCATAAAAATATTCATTCATTCAAGGTGCATTGGGGATGAAATATATTCCAAAGACTTTACTAGATTAGACAGGGTTTCTACCCCCAGCAGGCTTTCATCTATCTTAAGTGAGATGTGGGAAGAGACAGACTTATAAATAAGTGTAAAAACAGCTCTTTTAGTTCTGACAGCACTATGTGCTGGGTATTATAGGGACAGAGGAGGAAGTGGTCTGTTGTACCTGGAACCCTGAATAGGCTTGACAGGGGAGATGGTAAATTGAAGAAATTTTGATAATTTAGACAGTGGGGCAGAACACGAAAAGAAGTGTGAAACTGCTTGGTGCATATGTGGTAGTGATTAGGCAGCCATGCTAAGTACAAGATGCCATGAAAGGGTTTTTAATGAAGAATAAGGAAGGACAAAATCAGTTTTGTTTTGTTAGAAACTTTATCTGAAAGGAATCTCAGTTTGAGGCTTAGGTGACTGTGCGGCTAGTTTTCACATTCAATGAGATGGGAAGTACAGGTTAAGAGGCTGGTTTTGTTGGCAAGATAAGGTATGGGGTCTGAGGTGCCTGTAGAGTTAGTTACTAGTTGGAAATATCAGGAGGCAATTTTATATATGGAACTGAGAGTCTGGAAAGTCTGGTTTGAAGATACAGGTTATGATTACAGCTAGTGTTTATTGAATACAGGAAATCCCCGGGTTATCAGTGAGATCCGTTCCTAAGTGTGCCTTTAAGTGAGATTTGTAAGTAAGTCCGAACAGGTGCATATGGTTCTCATTTAGCCTTACTTTAGTGCAAGAAAAGGTTCGAAGACATTTCAATGATTTAAAAGCTGCACGTGCGGCAAGCGAAGGTGATTGTGATAATGAATTTGTTGGGAGTAGGGGTTGGTTCAGTTGTTTCAAAGTGAGGGCAAATTTACATAGCATTGAAGGGCAAGTATGAATGTCCTTGAGTCCGAAGTTCATAACCTTCCAAAATTTTATTTAGGAAATTTTAAGTGTTTGTCTACCAACAAATTTAATTTCCAAAACAACCTTCTGAGGTTAGTTTATTTTTATTATCCTCATTTTACAGGTGAGGAAACTGAGGCACAAAGAGGTTGAGTAAGTTGCCCCAAAGCCGCCCAGCTAATATGTGATAGAGTCAGGATTCAAATGCAAGCCTTCTGGCTCCAGAGCTCTGCTGTGCTATATTGCTTCTCACGAATTGTAGATAGTAAAGCAAATTATACCAAACAAGACGATAGATGTAAAGCACTTCACCTGTACCTGACATAGGCTCATTGAATGGAAGTGATTTTTGTCATTATCGTCATCACCATCATTATTACAGCATGGATAGTGGTTGAATCCATGGGGAGAAACAATAGAGCATCAATAAGAATGTTGAATTAGAAGCAGAGTTTGAATTAGAAGCAGTCTTTCTGCATGTGAACATTTGAGGCAAGACCTCAGTGGATCCTCTAGCCGATGGTAGAGGTAGGCTTCCAGGTGTTTTGGTTTGCAACATTTAGGAGTTTTTTTTTTTTTTTTAGGTGTAATATTTTTCCTGTGGAAAGAGTGCATGGTTTTCATCAGATTTTGAAAGGAGCCACTGTTTCTCAGAAGTTCAAGATCCGCTGCTCTAGGGTACAGGAATATATCCAGCAAACGAGACTGAAAAGACAGATGGAGAAGCTGGAGAGACAGTGCCAGGGAAACCAAGATTAATCAAAAGGGTCAATGGCTGAAAACAAAGGAGGAAGGGGCTAAAAAGAATTCCCTGAACCAGTGCTGTTTTTTGTAAGGTATTATTTTCACAAAACTTGAAAGATCATCTAAATGTATTTTGAATGAGTAGGTAAGATTCAGATTTATCATTGAGAAATAGATATGGCTAACATTTTCTTTCATTTTTTTCTGTGCCTGTAGGTATATTTGTGTGTGTTTTAAAAAAGTAAAATCAGAGTAATACTTTCTGAGGAAATATTTGGAATTATTTAGCATCATAGAAAAAATTTATGCCATTAAATGGACTTCAAAATATATTTTATTTTGGACTATGTAATATCTCATCATAGTGATGTAAAAAATCATTTATTTTACTGTTTTCTTACTGAAAGCACTGATTTAGAGCTGAAGGATGATCACTCCCATATTTGGAAAGTGGCAGGATGAGGTAATGGGCAAAGGCTGTTCCCCTGTCTCTCACCAAGGCATCTCCGGGGGGGGAGAAGAAAGATGTAGTCTCACCATCCCAAGTCAAAAGCCTGAACATATTTTCCAACAGAATTACTTTTACTGAGTATGTTGGACATTTTAAACACTTAGTTTGTTTTTAATTTTGTAAACAACCCTGAGATAAGTAACTTATTCTATTCATCTTTATTGATATTTCTGACTATTAGGATAGATTATCAGAAGAGAAACTTTCTGACTAGTAAGACAGATTATCAGAAGAGAAGCTATTGGGTCAAAATATACGGATATCTAAAAAACATTTCACATACATTGCCAAGTTACATTCTGGAATGATTCACCACAACAGTGCTTTAGAGTGTTCATTTCACCCCCACCTTCACCAACATTGCACATGGAAATTTACTAGACTTACATGTTAAAAAAAAAAAATACTGTCTTATGTCTTAAGCATTTTTTTTAACGAAGTTCAATTTTTCCCATATGATTTTACCTATTGGATCTGCAGATTTTCTATGACCAATTTATTCGTGTTCATTACCCATTTTCCCATTAAAATTAATTTTTTATAACAATTCATATGCACTTCTTATATATTATAGAAATTAATGATTCCTCATTTCTGATTTGTTTCTCTTTCTTTTGATATGTGTTGCTTTTGCTTTATTTTAAAATTTTCTTCCATTTGTCATAAAAATCATTTTCATACCAGCTGACCACCATTCAAATTTGGGCAATGGAGTAAGAAGATCTGAGTTTCAGTTCCTGCTCTGACACTGTCCCTAACGAGGCCGTCTGTCTTTTTAAATGAATCATATTGCTAGAAATTTTTTTTTTACCCTGAGAAACATTTTGTCCGACAGTATCCGTCCACTGGTCTCTTTTTGGTGACCACTTAACGGATGTCCAATTTTATGCTACATGACAGAAAATTCATGACACGTTTGAAGATAACTATTGGAGGTTTTCAGTTCTTATTCTAAATGAAGAAAAAGAAGGTATAAAATAAAGACAAAAACAATTTAAAAGGCTCAGTTGCAATACTTACTAGCTGGGTCAATCTGGGCAAGTCACTTAACTTCACAAGGCCTGTTTCCTTTACTTAAAAATGGAAATAATAACTACTTTGGCCACTTCAGAGTGAGAATCCCACGTGATAACGTTTGAATCACGCTTTGTTAACTGGAAAACTCTAGACAAATGTACAAGATAGTGATAATGATGAAAAATTTGGACTGAATGTAAGCAAAAGACATATCTGTGCATATAATTGAAAAGTTTCAAATTCTTGCACATACATAAAACGTATCCTCAATTTAATGGGTAATGTATGATAACCACTTTGAAAATATTGTATAAATAAATAAAGGTATTTGATGAGTTGGCATGAAGGTTATGATTAAATTTGAGATAAAATGATCATAAACATGATTGTTCTTATTTTCAGAAGAAAAATTCAATGAGACAACTGAGAAAAGCCTCAAGATGGTTCAACAAGAGTGTGAGCGTTTTCATAATTTGGGGAAGGATGACTTGAAACACCAGTAGATTGTTTACCAAAGCAGATTAACACTTGTGACCACGATAAAATAAAGTCCCATTTAGAGTAGAAAATTTAGCCAAGTAATGGTCAGTTTATAAACTCTGGAAGGAATAAAGACACAAGTAAAAGTCAAGAATGCACACTGAGCAGTCACATCAACACTCCACCAGAAATGAGGCTCAAACTAAAGGTCTAAGGCTAAGATTCTGGACAAACTGTTTCTTTATTGCTTTAGTTTCTGTTTGGACTTCCCTTTCCGACTTCCAATTGTAGTCAGTCCTCCCCGGGATTCTGTCACCTTTGCGGTCAGATGGAAGAAACTGCAGGTTGTCACAGTTTTCTGGGAGAAAGAGAGTTGTTAAGGATTTACATACACAGAGTTTGTAGAAGTAACTCTGGATTTGCTTAACACTTGCATATTTAATTTATTAGTGTTCTTGTGAGCACTGATGGATAATATGCTGTGTATTTGACTTTTCTCAATTAATTATCATACTAATGTAGTGTTTGATAAACCCAAACATCTTCAAATCCAAACAAAAAGACAGTTTAAAAAATAGGCTTTCACAGTTTCTGCATCCTGGCTATTAGCTGAGAATTCAAACTCAGTCCATGAAATAGCTTAGTTTCCTTCTTCTCAGATTATCTTTTTCCAACATGTTGTTGTTGTGACGTGCAGTCCAGTTGGTTCCAACTCATAGCGACCCTATATACAAAAGAACAAAACAATTGTTGCTATGTTTGAGCCCATTGTTGCAGCTACTGTGTCAATCCATCTCATCGAGGGTCTTCTTATTTTCTCTGGTACTTTACTTTACCAAGTACGAAGTCCTTCTCCAAGGACTGGTCCCTCCCGATAACATGTCTAAAGTACATGAGACAAAGTCTCACCATTCTCCCTTCTGAGGAGCATTCTGGCTGTACTTCTCCCAAGACAGATTTGTTCACTCTTTTGGAAGTCCATTCAATATTCTTCCCCAACCCCATAATTCAAAGGCATCAATACTTCTTCTGTCTTCTTTACTCATTGCACAGCTTTCACATCATACATATGAGGCGATTGAAAACACGTTGGCTTGGGTCAGGTGCACCTTAGTCCTTAAAGTGACGTATTTGCTTTTTTTAAAATAACACTTTAAAGAGGTCTTTTTGCAGCAGACTTGCCCAGTGCAGTGTGTCATTTGATTTCTTGATAGCTACTTCTATGGGCATTGATTGTCGATCCAAGTGAAATGAAATCCTTGACAACTTCAGTAATTTTCTCCATTTATCATGATGTTGCTTACTGGTCCAATTGTGAGGATTTTTGTTTTCTTTATGTTAAGGTGTAATCCGTACTGAAGGCTGCAGTCTTTGATCTTCATCAGTAAGTGCTTCAAGTCTTCTTCACTTTCAGCAAGCAAGGTTGTGTCATCTGCATATCGCAGGTTGTTAATGAGTCTTCCTCCAATCCTGATGCTGCACTCTTCTTCATACAGTCCAGCTTCTTGAATTATTTGTTCAGTATACAGATTGAATAGGTATGGAGAAAGGACACAACGCTGACACACACTTTTACTTATTTTAAACCACACAGTATCCCCTCATTCTGTTCAAACGATTGCCTCTTGGTCAATGTATAGATTCCATGTGAGCACAATTGTCTTGGATATGAACCGTTTCCAACATGAATGTATTAAAATCTCCTTTAAAATAATCTACTCACTACACAAAGGATTTCAAACAGGATTTTACAGAGCAGTCAAGGTATTTGTTGCCAAGGAGTTCCTATGTTCACGGGTGAAAAAGGACAGGCAAACATGAGAGCTTCTGAGATTTCCATGAGATTAGAGAAGAAGTCAAAACACAGAGATATAGGAGGCAGGCTGCAGGAAAATGGGGAGTGAAGAGACATTTATTTCTCTGCCATTTTAATAACAGAACTGAGGTTCACGTTGGCCTTACATTAGCTGTCTCTAAACTTCAAGAGTTTGAGTTTCAAGGGTAGACAAAGGTACATGGGTATATTCTTTCATTCAAAACCACAGACAAGTGTTCTATCAGCTACCTTGTCAAACTCACAAAGATGGCCCCCCCACCTCTCCACTAAAGAGCTGACCTCTCTCAGCAAGGAAATCGTGGGCAGCTTTGGCCATGTGCTATGCACAGAGTAAACAGTTTGCCTGCGTTGACAATTTGGTGAGAATGTCCCATTTATTGACTATCCTTGAAACAAAAACAAAACAATAATATTGGTACTCTTTGGTTTACAGGGATTATCTATACCCATCTTTCTTTCCTTCTCCCTCTGCTTCTTTCCCTCTTCATTGTTTTCCATATCATCAAGTGAAGAATATCAACTTTTCCTTTTGCTCACTGTATCAAAACCCTAAGAAGCAAAAAAAAAAAAAAAAAGTATTAATTATTTTCTTGGGGATCGTGAAACTATTGATATCACTTCTTATTTGTTAGAAGTGATTTGTTAGGGAAAAATGATACAGGAATCCCCACGTTGTTCCAGAATGATATAAGAAACATTATAATTTCAAGTCATGTTACAAATCCTTCCTCCTCCCTCACCAGTTCAGTAAAATTGTAGCTTCCAGCCCAATCAAGTGTTGAGTGTGTCTCTTTAGAGTTTGGGTGGAGAGTGCACTGGGGACATCCCAGGAGGAGAATAAACCCAAGAGCCACAGTGTTTGGGTGCCATTTTCGGTTGACCGTTTGCAGCTCTCTGCTCATAGTTACAAGTTTTTGTATATATTAGGAGGAAATTCATCTGTAGGCATTTAAATTGATATAGTTTGAATTTTTGTCATGACGTCATTTAGAACGGATGTCTCTAATTAACTTTGTACACAGTATACCATTTGAGTGCATGTGATTTTTTGATTAAAGTTAACAATGATGTAACTATTCATATAACTACTATTTCAAAACTCCAGTCAAGTTTTAAAATCATATTTGAGTTCTAACTCATTGGTACAGGGGGATTTAGTTCTTGGAGAATTATGTGGAGTAAATAGAAATCGAACCATCAACCCTGCTGTGGAACAGTGTTGCAAATCAAGCTTTGCCTTCAGAAGGCATTGCTTTCAGGATTTGAAAGCTGACGAAACATATGTGCCACCATTAACCTCTCAAGATTTATTTATCCTTCATGCAGACTTGTGTTAGGCTCAAAATGGAGCACTCCAGAGAAAGAAAGAAAGGTGCAAACATTCTCTTTCATTCATCTTTTCCTTCAGTCTGAAGACAAACTATGTATTAGTGAGAAGGTTTATTTAGTAGATATGTACAGTTAATGTCATAACTCTGTCCCTGCCTTCAGAATGCCTAGTCCCTACAATTCAGAAAAGCACTAGAAAATATTTATTTCCATTGTTTACAGGTAAAATTCTAGCTTGTCTTTTCCTTTGCTAAAGAATTGGAGGCTCTAGTAGACTATGATTTGGAAAGGTAAGTCAGAGCAGCCACCAGAAAGGTTCATAGGCAGGTTCATTATGACTTAGGCTTTCCTTAGATGTTTGCCTTGAGAATCTCTCTTATGTGTGAAAAAGGAACTAGAATTGTACTTTTGTTTTCTCAGGCAATGCTATAAATGTCAAGAAATAAGGCCCATGTTTTGGATTTAGGCAGTGTCTGTACTAAGTGAAGTGGAAACAGCATTCAGCTACTGAAGAAAGCAGATTGGAAGTTGCTGTGCATCTGAATTTTCTAAAAAGATCAAATGTAGTCAAATATTCTATAATAATGTGCATAAAAAACCAAAAACCTGTTGCTGTTGAGTCGATTCTGACTCGTAGAGGACTTAATACATGGTCACATTTTTATTCCATTTGTCTGTGTTTACATAACCCTCCAAAGAATGTTACTGTGGAATCTATCCCATAACTTTAAAAGTTTCAGGAGATCCTTTCATATGTGTAATATTTAACTCTTTACACTTACCCAAATTTAAATCTCCAGACATGTGAGTCTGTGACAAGCATTTTGGAGGAGTTTTAGAAATAATTCAATAATTGATTCTATTTGATGATATCTCGGGGCCACAGGTTTCTTGTTGACTTAGTGAAGCTGAATCCTCAATGTACAGATGAGGAGCTGCGGTCATTGCTTACAGATTTCACTAATGTGCTGGTGAAGTGCTACAAAGCAGAAGGGCCTGAAGCCTGCTTCAATGAAGAGGTAGTTACATTTCTTTTCCATTGAAACTCAGTTGGCACTCCTGGTGAAATAAAATAAAGCAGAACTCCCTGTAAGACTCTGCTTTCTCCCTGTAGCATCTACAAAGTCTATGTTTGAGAGCACAGTTACTACATAACTAATATGCAGACATGTCTCTGGTAGGCGTTTGGTACTGTCTTCTTGGTGACAAAGTGGTATAGGAAAAGATGTCAGGAAGACCTGGGTTCTATTCACGGAAATCTTGATCATGTAACTTAAACTAAACAGCTATTCACTATCTGTAAATGAAGATAATAATTATTATCCTTGAATTACAGCATTTATTCTTACTGTTCTTTTTGAATTACCCAGTATCTTGATAAAACAAATTCTCAAACTGACTTGCAAAGGAAATCACAACCAGCTGCAAAAAGAGGAGAGCAGGAAATCCTTCAGAGGGTGACTGTTTCACCTTCCCGTGCTGTCTTAGTCATCTAGTGCTGCTGTAACAGAAATACCACAAGCCGATGACTTTAACAAAGAGAAATTTATTCTCTCACAGTCTAGGAGGCTAGAAGTCTGAATTCAGGGTGCCAGCTCCAGGGGAAGGCTTTCTCTCTCTGTCGTCTCTCCAGGTAGGTCCTTGTCATCAGCCTTTCCCTGGTCAAGGAGCTTCTCAGCGCAATGACCTCAGATCCAAAGGACGAGTTATGCTCTTGGTGCTTCTTTCTTGGTAGTGTGAGGTCCCCATGTCTCTCTGCTCACTTCTCTCTTTTATATCTCAAAAGAGATTAGTTTAAGACACAACCTAATCTTGTAGATTGAGTCCTGCCTCATTAACATAACTGCCTCTAATCTTGCCTCATTAATATCATAGAGACAGGATTTACAACACATAAGAAAATCACATCAGATAACAAAATGGTGTACAATCACACAATACTAGGAATCATGGTCTAGCCAAGTTGACACATACTTTTGGGCACACAATTCAATCCATGACACGTGCCTTGTCCCAATATCCCTCAGTTGAGAATACCTGTGTGTGAAGTGAGGGAGTAGAAGTTAAGGGTAGCAGGGGGAGGAGAGAAAGAAAGGTTCCCTGCTTGATTTCACTCTAGTTGTTCTCACTCAATTACTTCTGAATATCGGCCCCAATGGATGGGTCCTTGGGATGTCTGTTCATTATTTTCCAACTTCCTTTCTCATGTTTTCTTTCCTAGCAACTCCCGCTGCACTCCCAAACTCACACAAAATTCACACACAAACACACACACTTCATGAACACTCACGTGCATAATCATACACATGCACTTCATGAACACTTGCATGCACATGCACACTTCACAAACACATGCATACACTCACACACAAACACGTCATGAACATTCACATGAACACACGTGAACACAAATCTTTCATTCTGGTTGAGAACCCCCTACTTTCCTGAGTAGGTCCTTAGTTTTTGGAAATTTTCTTGAACAAATTGCACCTACTCCTCACTTATAGATTATCTCATTATATGACATTAAGCATTTATGACGATAGTAAAAACAATCTAGTATCCGACTATTTTGCACGTTAATGATGTACATCTGGCAGTAATGAATGCCAAGGTGCAAGGCAAGAGTAACGCCTGCTGTGATGGCTAAGGTTATGTGTCAGCTTGGCTGGACCATGATTCTCAGTGGTTTGGCAATTATGTAATGATATGATGCGGCTGTTAGGTAATGATATAATTTGGTGGTTGTGTAATGATGTAATTTGGCAGTTATGTAATGAGTCATCCTCCATTTTGTGATCTGATGTGGTCATCCTACATTTTTGCATAATTCCAATTTTCTCGTAATGACCTGGTCTTTGGAACCTAACCATGTTGATAAGTGAGGAGTGGATGTATTAGTTCTTTTAAAATGCGCTTTAATTTAATTGAAGTTTAATAGTTCCTAAGTACCATTTACCTAAGTGAGTGTGTGCGTACATGACGGTCATATAAAGAAAGGCAAGGTGGCTTTATTGGCAGTTCATAAAAACCTTAGAGATCTGTTTTCAAGCTCACTTGAAGGAAGAGTTTTAACCATCTTACTATACAATATGAGAGTGGTTTAATTTTTCTTTCCCAAATACAGGGCAACCTGTATCTCTAAATATAAAAGATAATAACTTAATTGTTTATTACTATTGGTTCTTTTCTTTCCCCTCAGTGTCCAAAATTGGAAGCCAAAAGCCAGGCTGCTTCAGAAATATAAAGTAAAAAGCACCAAAGGTAATACCTTCCATCTCACAACCAAAGCGTATTTGCAGCTTATTTGATCTTCCTGCCTTTTTCTCTCTCATGCTTCAATGTTAATTTCTGTTCATCCATCATGCCTTGCAGCTAACAGACCACAATACTGGTCCTGGAGTGTTTCTCTAGGTATCAATTACTCTTTAAGTGTGGCAATGCTGCATATGTCTTAACATTTTTCTTACTAGTCAAGTAGTTTTCTCAACAGCCAAAAAGCACAAATTCCTCTGCCTTTTTGTTATTGCACTCTGCGATCTGGTCCAGAAAGGAGAGTCAATCACATCTCTGAACGTTGACAGAGAGATGGGTAACTCTGTGGGGGGATGAAGTGCACAGATAAGTCTCAGTAAAGGTGTCCCAGGAGACTTGCTGCAGCATTTACATGTACAAGGAGAAATAAGTCTGTGAATTCAAAAAGATATACAAAGTATGTCCCCTCCCTTTCAGTTTATATCACAAACTTAAGGAAAAAATGGTGGCATAGATAAAGCATATGATACATAACGTCAGAGGACAGATACATGGATCCCAGTGGAGTGTAGGTTTGGAGCTGTGAGAGGAGAAACATAGCGACCACTAACAGTTTTTCAAATACATGATTTTCCATTACCCAATTTATAACATATCATATTCTTTTTCTGCATAATATACAATTCTTTCTTCCCAGGCTGCAGAGAAAAGAAATCAAGATCAACTTATCTGCTTCCCATCTGTACTATGTTGAAGTTCATTTTATGAGAATAATAAAATTAAAGAATTCTTCAGTAGTCTCTACCTGAAATCATGTTACTGCAACAAGCAACAAACTCAAAGTTATAAAGTTCTTTTTCTAAGACTGATGCCATGTATTAATTTGTTAACAAAATGAATTATGCAATCATGATTCATTCATTCATTCATTCAACACATTTTACTCACTGGTAAACTTTACTGCACAGAAGTCAGGTGTATATAACAGCAAACATGTGGGCAGAGTCCTCGTAGATCCCACTCATGCCACCACTGGGAAGGAAATGGGGAGGTGAGCATGCATCATTACTGCTAATAATTATAAGAGCTGGCATTTACAATGTACGAAGCAATGTATGAAAATTTAACATTTACAATGTATGAAGCATCTCCATAGATATTTTTCATGCATTATTTTATTTAATCCTAACAACTCTGTGAAGTAGATATCATTATTATTCCCATTTTACAAACAGGGAACATGAAGCTTGAGGAGACAAGCTAACATGTTCAATGTCATACAACTAGTATTTGGCAGAACCTAAGTTTGAATTTGGTCTAATTTAGTCTAATTTCAGAACAATACTTGTAACCACTAACTCATAAGTGTGACCATGTTTTATGACTTACAAACTTGTATTATTCAGAGAGGGGAGGATCACCCAATGAATCGGGAGCATGGCTTTTCTCTCCTTCCATTCCAAGTTAAAATTGCTGGTTATGTTGGAGATGTGCTTGTCAGTGCTGTCAGAGGAGAGGGAATTGGTAGGAACTGTGAACCCATGAAATGAAGGTTGGTTGTGGGTTCATGGCTGATAATCCTGACTGTTCTCTCAAATTTTAAGATTTTTAGTGTTTCAATGTCTAAAACTGAAGATGATGACCATTTACTAAATAATACATAAATATATTCATAGAAGTTTTTTTTTTGTATACTATTTAGAGCCTAGTCTTTGGAATTCTCATCTATTTACTCAGCAAATATTTATTAGACTCTAATGTGTGCTAGAAATCATGGACACGAAGGTGAGCAGGATGAACATGGCTCCTGTGTCTCACCAAGCACAGGAGATGGACAGTAAGCAAGCAATCACATACAATATCATAGGTGCAGTGATGGTGGTTAAAAAAAAAATGCTCTGTGGGTGCACATTGCTCACACACCCAGCCTAAGCTTTGGATGCAGGGTGGGAAGTGAACGGTGGATTTCAAATTTCTACTGCTGTTAACTTACTATACAACCTCTGACAAGTTTCCTACACTCTATAACCTCCCTTTCTTTGTGTAGAATGGGATAATAATCTCCATGTCACAAAGGCTTTAGAAAAATATATTAAATTACTATATAGTACCCAATACAATACCCAGCAGATAATAGGTGTTAATACATGAAGTATTTTGTCCTTTTACCATTTTTTACAAACAATTCACTTGCCACTGAGTATAAACAATGAATAAAGTTTTACTTAAATAATGGGTAATAGCTTTTAGAACAAAACATAAGGGTAATGCCTCAGAACCTACGTTTTTGACAATGGATTCTTAGATATGACCCCCAAAAGCACAAGCAACAAAAGAAAAAAATAAATAAATTGAGCTTCAACAAAATTAAAAACTTTTGTGCATTAGAAGGTTTTGTCAACAAAGTGGAGAGACAACCTGTAGAATGTAAGGAAACATTTAGGAACCATATGTCTGATAAGAATTTAATATCCACAATATATAAAGAACCCCTACAACTCAACAACAAAAAGACAAATAACCCAAACAAAAACTGGCAGTGCTTGAGTAGATATTTCACCATAGAAGATATACTAATGGCCAATAAGCATATGAAAACATCTTCAACATTATCACTCATTCCAGAAAAATCCCATTGCTAACTCATAGTGACCCCATAGGACAGAGTAGAACTACCCTTAGGGTTTCCAAGGAGCCACTGGTGGTTTCAAACTGCCTACACTTTGGTTAGCAGCCAAGCTCTTAACCACTGTGCAACCAGGTCTCCTATCAGTCATTAGGTAAAACCAAATCAAAACCACTATGAGATACCACTTCACATCTACTAGAATGGCTTTTATCAGAAAAACAGAAATCAACAAGTGTTAGCCAAGATACAGAGAAATAAGAACTTTCATCCATTGCTGGTGGGAATGTAAAATGGTGCAACCTCTGTGGAAAATAGTTTGGTGGTTCCTCAAAAAGTTAAACATAGGATTACCATATGACCCAGCAATTTCACTCCTAGGTATATACTCAAAAGAATTGAAAGCAGGGATTTCAGCAGAGACTTATATACCAATGTTCATTGTAGAATTATTTACAGTAGTCAAAAGGTGCAAAAATAAACGAATGCCTATCAACCAAAGAACGGATAAACAATACGTAGTATATGGAATATTATTCAGTCATAGAGAGAAACGATGTTCCGATACATGCTACAACATGGATGAACCTTGAATACATTAGGCTGAATGAAATAAGTCCGTCACAAAAGGACAAGTACTGCTTGATCTCATTAATATGAAATATCTAGAACAGGCAAATGAATAGGAACCAAAGTTTCTCAGTAGTTACCAGGGGTAGCAAGAGAGACGAAAATTGGAAGTTATTGCTTAAAGAAGGAGCCCTGGTGGTGCAATGGTTAAGCGCTGGGCTGCTAATCAAAAGGTTGGTAATTCGAACCCACCAACTGCTCTGCAGGAGAAAAGAGCTGACAATCTGCCAGGTAAACATCACAACCTCAGAAACCCTGTGGGGCAGTTCTACTTTGTCATACAGGTTTGCTATGAGTCGGAATTGACTCAGTGGCACACAACAACAACACCATTGCTTGAGGAGTACAGAGTTTCTGTTAAGAGGATGGAAAAATTTGGAAGTAGATAGTGTTTGGGGTTGCATAACATGATGAATATAATTAATGTCACTGAATTGTATCCATGAAAATGGTTCAAATGGCAAATATGTGTTATACATATTCTACCACAATAAAATAATAAACAACAGGTAGATTTAGCAAACAGAGTGAAACAGAGCAGAGTTAGCTAATTTAACTTCATACCCAGTAATGGGTTCTGCCCTGTGTCTGACACTTGCTAGGAACAGCAGATACAAGGCTGGAGGACCTAAGAACCTGCTGCCATCAGGGGAGACAGCCATGCAACTCTCTCTCCCTCCTGCCATGCTAGAGAACAGCTGATAAAGGCAGGTGATCAGCGCGGTGATGGGAGGGAAGGGTGAGAGGAGTGGTTTGATCAAGACACATATTTTGCCTGGAGGTGAGAGGATTTAGGGTGAGGGCAAGTCAAACTTACTCAGTATTGCTCAGACAGAACTTGGACCAATGAATAGAACACACCTGGGCTCGGTGCAGAAAGAATTTTCTAATCCTAGAGATGTTTGCCAATGTAACAAGCCTCACGGCCAGCACCCAGACTGCATGTGCGTGAGCAGCCACTATCCTGGTGGGGTTCTGGGATCCTGGCCCTGGTCTCTGTGTGGTTGGCCCCTTTGAATTCTGTTTCAGTGACTCGGCAAGAATGAGCTTTGCTGGGAAAATAACATTTAAGAATCATCACTATGTACGGATATACTTCCTATGTTTAACCTAAGGGCTAAAATTGTTGGCTTCTCTGAAGAGTTTACTGTCTTATCACCAAACCCTCCCCCTTGCCTTTGCTTAAGTAATTTCCTCCGCTTGTGTTTCTTATGGTCTGGAATTCTACAATTAGTCACTTATAAGGGGCTTTGTATCTTTTTATAGTTTCAAGAGTCTCTTACTAATTGCAAATGCCACTGAGAGGAAGATTCCTATGGGAGGTTAATTTCAGTCTTTTTTTTTTAAAGAAAGAATTCATTTATCTCATAACAGTTTTTATTCTTTTTTTTTTTTCTTAAGTGTCAACTACAATCAACTGACAGTGGCTGTCCTGTAGCATTGTGCTGTTAGTGATTCTAAGGCTGAGTCTAGGCTCAGAGAAACAGAGAACAGTGATCAATTAGTAATATCTGCAATGAGCAACAGTCTGGGAGCACTCATGAATTTTATTTAATAATAAGTGTATCAATATTGGTTCATTGACAGGGTCTCAGAGAACATCTAGCTCAATTGGCCTAACAAAGTTTATAAAGAAAATGTTCTAACAGAAGACAACATTCTTTCATGGTTAAGAGGGTAGGGAGGGAGGGTGAGGGTTATTCACTAACTAGATAGTAGGCAAGTATTATATTAGGTGAAGGGAAGAGCAGCACACACTATAGGATAAGTCAGCACAACTGGACTAAACCAAAGCTAAGAAGTTTCCTGAATACAATCAAACACTTTGAGGGACAGAGTAGCAGGCGTAGGGATCTGCAGACCATGCTTTCAGGGGACATCTAGGTCAACTGGCACAACAAAGCTTATTAAGAAAATGTTCTGCATCCTACTTTGGTGAGTGGTGTCAAGGGTCTTAAAAGTTTGCAAGTGGCTGTCTAAGATGCATCAACTGGTCCCAACCACATGGAGTAAGGGAGAATGAAGAACACCAAAGACACAAGGAAAATATTAGCCCAAGAGACAGGAAGGACCACATAAACCAGAGACTTCATCAGCCTGAGACTAGAAGAGCTAGACGGTGCCTGGCTACCACCAACGACAGCACTGACAGGGAACACAACAGAGAGTCCCTGATGTAGCAGGAGAAAGGTGGGGTGCAGAACTCAAATTCTAGCAAGAAGACCAGACTTATGGTCTGACTGAGACTGGAGGAACCCGGGAAAGCTTGACCCCTGGATTCTCTATCAGCCCAGAACTAAAACAATTTCCAAAGCCAACTCTTCAGACAGGGATTGGACTGGACTGTGGGACATAAAGGAATACTTGTGAGAAGTATGCCTCTTAGCTCAAGTAGATACAGGAGACTAAGCAGGCAGCCTCCGTCCAGAGGTGAGATAGGAAGTCAGAGAGTGTTAGGAGCTGGTTGAATGGACATGGGGAATCAGCGGTGGAAAGGAGGAGTGTGCTGTCACAGTATGGGGAGAGCAATTAGGGTCACACAACAATGTACGTATAAATTTTTGTATGGGAGACTAACTTGAAATGTAAACTTCATCTAAACTACAACAGTAAAAAAAGAAAGAAAATGGTCTACATTCTACTTTGGTGAGTAGCGTCTGGGGTCTTAAACACTTGTGAGCAACCATCTAAGCTACTTCACTGATCTCATCCTGTCCAAGGCAAGGAGGAATGAAGAAAACACAAGACAGAAGGGAAAAATTAGTCCCAAAGACTAATGGACCACAACTAACACTGCCTCCACCAGACTGAGTCCAGCACAACTAGATGGTGCCCAGCTACCACCACTGACTGCTCTGACAGGGATCACAATAGAGGGTCCCAGACAGAGCTAGAGAAAAATGTAGAACCAAATTCTAACAAAAAAAGACCAGACTTACTGGTGTGGCAGAGATGAGAAACCCCAAGAGTATGGCCCCTGGACACCCGTTTAGCCCAGTAATGAAGTCACTCTTGAGATTCACCCTTCAGCCAAAGATTAGACAGGCCCATAAAGCCAAACGAGACTAAAAGGGCACACCAGGGACAAGGACTAGAACGCAGGAGGGGACAGGAAAGCTGGTAATAGGGAACCAAAAGTCAAGAAGGAAGAGTGTTGACATATCATGGGATTGGTAACCAGTGTTACAAAACCATATGTGTACTAATTGTTCAATGAGAAGCTAGTTTGTTCTGTAAACCTTCATCTAAATAATATACAATAATAAAAAAAAAGAAAACGTAATGCAAAAAAAAAAAATTGGTTCATTGATTGTAACAAAAATGTCATGAGGAATGAAACATAGTAATAATAGGAGAAGCAGTGTACTGTGGGCAGAGGGGGCATACAGGAATTCTCTGTACTTTCTGCACAATTTTTCTGTTAAACCAAAACTGTTCTAAAAAATAAAATCTATTATACAAACCATAACTAGCAATGCACAAACACTAGAGGATAAACTAGGTAACTGGGCGCTCCTAAAAATTAAACACTTATGCTCATCAAAAGACTTCATCAAAAGAGTTAAAAGAGAATTTACAGGTTGGGAAGAAAATTGGGGCTATGACATATCTGACGAGGGTCTAATCTCTAAAATCTATACAATACTTAAACACCTCTACAGTGAAAAGACAAATAACCCAATTAAAAAATGGGTGAAGGAAGTGAATAGACACCTCACCAAAGAAGACGTTCAAGCGGCCAACAGACACATGAGGAAATGCTCGCGATCACTAGCCATTAGAGAAATGTAAATAAAAACCACATTGAGATAGCATCTCACCCCAGCATTACTGGCACAAATCAAAAACACTGGAAATAACAAATGTTAGAGAGGCTGCGGGGAGATCGGAACTCTTATGCACTGCTGGTGGGAATACAAAATGATACAACCATTCTAGAAAATGATATGGCGCTTCCTTAGAAAGCTAGAAATAGAAATACCATACAATTCAGCAATCCCACTCCTAGGAATATATCCCAGAGAAATAAGAGCCATCACATGAATATACATATGCACACCCACGTTCATTGCAGCATTGTTCACAATAGCAAAAAGATGGAAACAACCTAGAAGCCCATCAACAGATGAACGGATAAACTAACTATGGTACATACACACAATGGAGTATTATGCAATGATAAAGAACAATGATGAATCTCTGAAACAACTCATAACATGGATGAAACTGGAGAACATTATGCTTAGTGAAATAAGTCAGTCACAAAAGGACAAATATTGTATGATACCTCTACTGTAAAAACTCAAGAAATAGTTCACACACAAGAAGAAATAATCTTTGTTGGTTACAAGGGATGGGAGGGGTGGAGGGGTAACTAAATAGACAATAGACAACTGGTAACTTCGGTGAAGGGTAAGACAGTACACAACACTGGGGGAGCCAGCACAACTTGTACAAGGAAAGGTTATGGAACCTCCACAGACACATCTAAACTCCCTGAGGGACTAAATTGCTGGGCGGAGGGCTGTGGCAACCGTGGTCGCTGGGAACATCTAGCTCAACTGGCATAACACAGTTTATAAAGAAAATGTTCTACATTCTACCTTGGTGAGTAGCATCTGAGGTCTTAAAAGCCTGTGAGTGGCCATCTAAGATGCTCCACTGGTCTCACCCTTCAGGAGCAAGGGAGAATGAAGAAAACAAGATACAAGGGAAAGATTAGTCCCAGGGACTAATGGACCGCAACTACCATGGCCTCCACCAGACTGAGTCCAGTACAACTAGATGGTGCCCGGCTACCACCAGTGACTGCTCTGACAAGGATCACAACAGAAGGTCATGGACAAAGCTGGAGAAAAATGTAGAACAAAATTCTAAGTCACAAAAAAGACCAGACTTACTGTCCCGACACAGACTGGAGAAACCCTGACAGTATGGCCCTCAGACACCCTTTTAGCTTAGTAATGAAGTCACTCCCAGTGTTCACCGTTCAGCCAAAGATTAGACAGCCCCGTAAAATGCAATGAGACTAATGGGGCACAACAGTCCAGGGACAGGACTAGAAGGCAGGAGGGTACAGGAAATCTGGTAATAGGGAACCCAAGGCTAAGAAAGGACAGTGTTGACATGTTGTGGGGTTGTTAACCATTGTCATAAAGCAATATGTGTACTAACTGTTTAATGAGAAACTATTTGTTCTGTAAACCTTCATCTAAATTACAATTAAAAAACTTAATTTAAAAAAAAAAAAGAGC
This sequence comes from Dugong dugon, assembly GCA_030035585.1. Lineage (NCBI taxonomy): Eukaryota > Metazoa > Chordata > Mammalia > Sirenia > Dugongidae > Dugong > Dugong dugon. The sequence continues at coordinate 54,392,285 of CM057463.1, forward strand.
AATGGATACGAACAGACACTTCACCAAAGAAGACATTCAGACAGCTAACAGACATGTGAGGAAATTCTTGAGATGACTAGCCATTATCAAAACCCTTTGCGGTCAAGTTGTTTCCAACTCAGAGCAAACCTATAGGACAGAGTACAGCTGCCCCATAGGGTTTCCAAGGAACGGCTGGTGAATTCGAACTGCTGACCTTTTGGTTAGCAGCCATAGCTCTCAACCACTGCGCCATTAGGGCTCCAATTAGCCATTAGAGAAATGCAAATCAAAATTACAATGAGATATCATCTCACCCAGACATTACTGGCACTAATAAAAAAAACAGAAAATAAGAAATGTTGGAGAGGTTGCTGGGAGATTAGAACTCTTACGCACTGCTGGTAGGAATGTAAAATGGTACAACTTCTATGGAAAATGATACGGCTCCTCCTTTAAAAGCTAGAAATAGAAATACCATACAATTCAGCAACCCCACTCCTAGGAATATATTCTAAAGAAATAAGAGCTGTCACATGAATAGACATATGCACACCCATGTTCATTGCAGCATTACTCACAATAGCAAAAAGATGGAAACAATCTAAGTACCATTAACAGATGAATGGATAAACAAATTATGGTACATACACACAATGGAATACTATGCAACTATAAAGAACAATGATGAATCCTTGAAACATCTCACAGTATGGCTGAATCTGGAGAGCATTATGCTGAGTGAAATAAATCAGTCACAAAATGACAGATACTGTATGAGATCACTATTACAAAAACCCAAGAAAAGGTTTACATACAGAAAAAAAAAAAAAAACTTTGATGGTTACCAGGGAGAGAAGGGGTGGAGAGGAGAAATCACTAACTGCATAATAGACAAGCGTTAAATTTGGTGAAGGGAAAGACACCACACAATATAGGGGAAATCAGCACAGTTTGATCAAGGAAAAGTCATAGAAGCCTCCTAGACACATCTAGACACCTTGAGGGACGGAGTTACTGGGGCTGAGGGCTGGGAACCATAGTCTCAGAGGGACAACTAGGGCAATGGGTATAACATAGTTCATAAAGAAAATGTTCTACTTCCTACTTTGGTGAGCAGGATTTGAGGTCTTAAAAGCTTTCAAGAGGCCATCTAAGACATATCTGTTGGTCCCATCCCATTCAGAGCAAAGGAGAAAACCAAAGACACAAGGAAAATAATTAGTCCCAAGGACTAATGGACCACATGCACCACACCCTCTAGCAGCCTGAGCCCAGAAGAACTAGATGGTGCCCAACTACCACCACCGACGGCTCTGACTGGGTTCACAATAGAGGGTCCTGGACAGAGTGGGAGAAAAATGTAGAGCAAAATTCAAATTCACAAAAAAGACCAGATTTACAGGTCTGACAGAGACTGGAGGAACCCTTGAGACTCTGGCCCCCGGACACCTTTCTAACATGGAACTGAAGCCACTCCCAAATTCCACATTTCAGCCAAAGACTAGATAGGCCTATAAAATAAACAATAACACATGTGAGGAACATGCTTCTCAGTTCAATCAATTATATGAGACAAATGGCAACACCTGCCCAAAATCAAAGACTAGAAGGCGGAAGGGGACAGGAAAACTGGAAGAAAGGACATGGGGAACCCGGGGTGTAAAGGGAAAGGGGGAGAGTGCTGACACATTGCAAGGATTGCAACCAAGGTCACAAAACAATTTGTGCATAAATTTTTGAATGAAAAACTAATTTGCGCTGTAAACTTTCACCTAAAACACAATAAAATTTTTTAAATATCTATTAAAAAAAAAAAAAAAGATGAAGTCCCGATACTCCTCAGCAATTCGTTGCATTGCTTATCATCCAGTTCTTGGAGCTAGGGCAAGGAATGGGCAATTACTACTTAAATAAAAAGTCCAAGAAACATGTAAAGTCCAAAATTTTGGAAATGGATGAACTTTAAAAAGAAAAAAGACTGAAATTAACCTCCCACAGCAATTTTCCTCTGAGAGGCATTGCAATAATTAAGACATTCTTAAACTATAAAAAGATACTAAGCCCCTTGTAAGTGACTAATTGTGGAATTCCAGACCACAGAAAACACAAGCAGAGGAAATTACTTAAGCAAAGGCAAGGGGGAGGGTTTGGTGATAAGACAGTAAACTCTTCAGAGAAGCCAACAATTTTAGCCCTTAGGTTAAACATAGGAAGTATATCCGTACATAGTGATGATTCTTAAATGTTATTTTCCCAGCAAAGCTCATTCTTGCCGAGTCACTGAAACAGAATTCAAAGGGGCCAACCATACAGAGACCAGGGCCAGGATCCCAGAACCCCACCAGGATAGTGGCTGCTCACGCACATGCAGTCTGGGTGCTGGCCGTGAGGCTTGTTACATTGGCAAACATCTCTAGGATTAGAAAATTCTTTCTGCACCGAGCCCAGGTGTGTTCTATTCATTGGTCCAAGTTCTGTCTGAGCAATACTGAGTAAGTTTGACTTGCCCTCACCCTAAATCCTCTCACCTCCAGGCAAAATTTGTGTCTTGATCAAACCACTCCTCTCACCCTTCCCTCCCATCACCGCGCTGATCACCTGCCTTTATCAGCTGTTCTCTAGCATGGCAGGAGGGAGAGAGAGTTGCATGGCTGTCTCCCCTGATGGCAGCAGGTTCTTAGGTCCTCCAGCCTTGTATCTGCTGTTCCTAGCAAGTGTCAGACACAGGGCAGAACCCATTACTGGGTATGAAGTTAAATTAGCTAACTCTGCTCTGTTTCACTCTGTTTGCTAAATCTACCTGTTGTTTATTATTTTATTGTGGTAGAATATGTATAACACATATTTGCCATTTGAACCATTTTCATGGATACAATTCAGTGACATTAATTATATTCATCATGTTATGCAACCCCAAACACTATCTACTTCCAAATTTTTCCATCCTCTTAACAGAAACTCTGTACTCCTCAAGCAATGGTGTTGTTGTTGTGTGCCACTGAGTCAATTCCGACTCATAGCAAACCTGTATGACAAAGTAGAACTGCCCCATAGGGTTTCTGAGGTTGTGATGTTTACCTGGCAGATTGTCAGCTCTTTTCTCCTGCAGAGCAGTTGGTGGGTTCGAATTACCAACCTTTTGATTAGCAGCCCAGCGCTTAACCATTGCACCACCAGGGTTCCTTCCTTAAGCAATAACTTCCAATTTTCTTTACTACTGCTACCCCTGGTAACCACTGATAAACTTTGGTTCCTATGCATTTTCCTGTTCTAGATATTTCATCTAGATATTTCATGGAGCCCTGGTGGTGTAGTGTTCATTTTGAAAATTAAATTGGTCAGTCGACAAGAAACACTTGAAATTTAGTAAGTAGTCAATACACATTTGCTCTTATTATGACCTGTATCTTCAACCTAGACCTCCTTCCAGAGTTCCATTTGCACATATAAAATTGTCTCTTGATATTCCCATCTAGTAACTCTGTAGGAGCTTCAAGGTTGAAATGCTCAGATGGAAACATTATCTTTCCCACAAAACCTACCTCTTAATCTGTACTTCCCATCTCATTGAGTATGAAAAATAGTCACCCAGTCACCTAAACTCCAAAGTGAGATTCCTTTCAGATGAAGTTTCTAACAAAACAAAACTGATTTTGTTCTTCCTTAAGTCCTGGTGGCACGGTCATTAAGCATTCCATTGCTAACCAAAACGTCAGCAGTTCGAATCCGCCGGCTACTCCTTGGAAACCCTATGGGGCAGTTCTACTCTGTCTTTTAGGGTCTCTATGAGTTGGAATTGACTCAACGGTAGTGGGTTTGGTTTGGTATTCTTCAGTAAAAATCTTTTAATGGCATCTTGTTACTGAGCATGGCTACATGATCACTAGCATATACCCATCAAGCAGTTTCACACTTCTTTCCATGCTCTGCCCCCCGTCTAAACTACCAAAATTTGTTCAAGTACCATCTCCTTTATCAAGCCTTTACGGGGTCCCAGGTTCAACTGACCACTTCCTCCTTTGTCCCCACAATACCCAGCACTTATTGATGTCAGAACTAAAAGAGCCATTTTGCACTTATTTATTTATAAGTTTGTTTCTTCCCACATCTCGCTTGATATAGAAGAAAGCTTCCAGGATAGAAAGTCTGTCTAACCTAGTAAAGTCGTTGGAATATATTTCATTCCCAATAAACCTTGAATGAATGAATATTCTTATGTAAATGTTTATATATGATAAACTGAAATAGAGAGGTTAACTTGCCCCAGTGACTCAACCAGGACTCAAATCTAGTTCCTTTGACTCCAAGCCCCCTAGTCTCTCCCTTAACCATTATTGAGTAGGACAGCATGGTGCTTAAGCCTGCAGCTTCTTGGGCCAGACTCCCTAGGGTCAAATCCTTATTCTGCCATTTTTTAGCTGTGAACCTTAAACAAGTCACTTACCTTCTTTGTACCTCAGTTTGCTCATCTGGAAAACTAGGGAAAATAGGACCTATTTCACATGACTGTTGTGAGAATTAAAATAGATAATCCATATACTTAGCCTATGGCTTGGCACATACCAAGCACTTAATAAATGTTGGCTGCTGTTGTTAGATTCTGTCGAGTCAAAATTCGACTCATAAGAGACCCCATGTGACAAAGTAGAGTTGCCCCATAGAGTTTTCTTGGCTGTAATCTTTACAGGAGCAGATCTCCAGATGTTTCTCCCATGGAGCCACTGGGTGGGTTCAAACAGCCAATCTTTCAGTTAGCAGCCACCAAGCACTTAACCATTGCACACCAGGGCTCCTTCAGTGAATATTAGTCATCACTATAATAACACAGTGGCTTTTCCTAAATGAAAATATTATAGTCTATAGCCATGTTTTTAAAAATACACTATGTCACAACTACCACTGCCTCCACCAGACTGAGTTCAGTACAACTAGATGGTGCCCAGCTACCATCACTGACTGCTCTGACTGGGATCACAACAGAGGGTCCTGGACAGAGCTGGAAAACGATGTAGAACAAAATTCTAACTCATAAAAAAAGACCTGATTTAATGGCCTGACAGACTGGAGAAACCCCAAGAGTACGGCCCCCAGACACCCTTTTAGTACAGTGGTGAAGTCATTTCCAAGGTCCACCGTTCAGCCGGGGAGTGGACAGCCCCATAAAACCAAATGGGACTAATGAGGCACAGCAGTCCAGGGACAAGGGCCAGAAGGCAGAAGGGGACAGGAAAGCTGGTGATAGGGAACCCAAGGTTGAGTAAGGATAGTGTTGATGTGTTGTGAGGTCGTTAACCATTGTCATAGGGCAACATGTGTACTAAATGTTAAATGAGGAGCTGTTTTGTTCTGTAAGCCTTCATCTAAAGTGAGAATAGCAGCACAATTGGAAGAGCAGAGTCGATGTCGCTGAACTGTGCACGTAGAAATTTTTGAAATGGTGTATCTTTGGCTATGTATATTTTCACCAAAAAAAAAAGGTCAAGAAGGGAGAGAGTTGACATGTTGTGTGGTTGTTAACCAATGTTATAAAACAATATGTGTACTACTGTTTCATGAGAAACTATTCATTCTGTAAACCTTCACCTGAAGTACCATTAAAAAAAAAAAAAGGATAGTGAGAATAGCAGCACAACTGGAAGAATGTAGTTGATGTCACTGAATTGTATATGTAGAAATTTTTGAAACGGTGTAACTTTGGCTATGTATATCTTCACCAAAAAAAAAAAAATGTCCTCCAAGATCTAGAAGGGAGAGTGTTGACATGTCGTGGGGTTGTTAGCCAATGTCATAAAACAATACAGGTACTGACTGTTTAATGAGAAACGATTTTTCTGTAAACCTTCACCTAAAGTACAATTAAAAAAAATACACTGTGATTTTAATGGTTCCATATTCCTTCCAGCTAGATTAGCCAAAATAAGTCAAATCTTAGAAGTTTCCTTCTGTTTTCCTTATAAATTTCAACAAAGAGTTATATTACTCAACCATGAAGTTCTCTTGGTCAGCATCTCAGTGTTGACACACATCTTTGCAACAGCAAATTTTGCTTCTCTTAGAGATAAGTCCTTTGACTTCTCATCTTTACCTAAGTAAATTATAACTCTCCAAGTTCTGTTTTTTTTCATAGCATTCTTTGACTTTGCTGGAGATTGAATCTTGTTTTATACAAATATGGCTCATAACCTTGCTCTGTATAAAATAAGAATGAGAAATGACTTTATTTTCATAATTCCTCCAAGACTGGGTTTTCCTTCTTAATAGAATAGTTACATACAAAACCAACCATGGGTGTAGCATTTGCAATCATTTTATCAGATAATATGATAGGTAATATTTATTTAAATTTTGTATTCTTTTAATACACATGAAGTTTCACATTAATGCAAGCTTTATCTCTCAGGATATGAGATGACATAATTACGAAAAAGAAGCCCATTGTAAATTTAAATTCATTATTAAGTATTGATTTTTTTTTAATACTTTAGGCCACTCATCTAAAATATTAGTATCTTCATCCTAAAGATAATAATGTTGTTTCTTTCCCTTAAGAGTCCACCTATGCCTTCGATGGAGGCTACCAAAGACATGTTACTGCCACAACCCCCTCATCCTGGATTTCCTCTCTTATGGCTTAAAACTACATACTAAGCACATAGTAGACACTCAATAAATATTTGGTGAGTGAATGAAAGAATGGTAAACAAATAAACCTCTACAACAAACACCAGCTGAACACCTCTCAAAAGAAGAAAATAGAAAACATTATTGTATTTTCCCCATCTCTGTCTTCTTCCCAGTTCTGGTCTCCACATAAAGTTGTGGGGATTAGGGAGTATGGGGTAATCTTATTTAAAAATTAGTTGGATAATTTTTTTAAAAGCTCATCTGGCCCTTGTCCCCTCCACAGACTGATCACTCTCCACACATTCACCCTACTGTCTACTCCAGCCTCAGTTGAACTGTGCTGATTTCCATCAACACACTGGGCTATTTCAGGCCTCCCTGACTTTGCTCAAGCTGCTCTGCCTGGCTGCAATGCCCTTCTCATCTCACTGGTGAACATGAGGGTGAGGAATGGGGTAAAGCTCAAAGAAGGGGTGAGAAATTACTGTGGGTTAGGCTTCATGTCCCAACAAACCAAGTATGACCAGGTAGGTAGTCTTTGCAAATACATATACATCTCGCCTAAGACTGTCATTGCCCTAGGCAATGCAACTCTTAGTGTCTGAGAATTACTTCTATTTTGAATGAACTGCAATTCAATCCCTCCTATTTCTCCATAAAGGCATGAAAGGGAAGGATAGTTGGTGTCTTAGGCTGGATTCTCTAGAGAAGCAAAACCAGTAAAGTGTATAAATATATATATATAGAGAGAGATTATATCAAGGAAACAGCTCACGTGATTGTAGAGGCTAGAACGTCCCAAGTCCGTGGATCAGGGTAGAGGCCTCTCCCAAGTCACACAGCGGCAAAAGCTGGCAAGCCCAAGATCGGCAGGTCAGAGAGCAGGGCTACCGCTCACAGGCTGTGCAGATCAACGAATCCCAGGTTCAACAGATAAGCTGACAGCTCAAGTCCCAAGAATGGGAGATGAGACGACAGGAAGCAGCCGCAGGATCCAGATAGAGCAAAAAGCCAGAACGTCTGCTTATATACAGATGCAGGCCACACCCCCAAGGAGACTCCCTTTCATCTGATTGGCTACACACAGTATATTCAATCATGGGAGTGATTACATTAAAACACTGAGAATCATGGCCCAGCCAAGCTGACACAGAATCAACCATCACAGTTGGCATATGATAAGATCCCTTAGTCTCAGCTTCAAACTAAACAAGAAATTTTCAGTTACATTCTAATTCCATACGTTAGATTTAATACTATAAAACCCACATTCCCATAAACAATCAACCAACATAGATATAAGCAGAGGGTGTGGTTGCTTTAATTTGGGTGTAGTTAGGGACAAAAACTCTGGGTGACATCTGTTGCCCACTGTTTGAAATAAAATAGACATACTTCAGTATCTTAAAATTTAAATAATTTAATTAACATTCTGTTTTCACTGAGAGTCTAAAACAGTTAAACTAATTAAAAGTCACTAGGATGAAGTGTAAGGAGTCCTGGAGATGGAGTTGTTAAAAGCTTGGCTGCTAACTGAAAGGTCAGTGGTTCCAACCTACCAGCCTCTCTGCAGGAGAAAGATGTGACAGTCTGTTTTAGCAAAGACTACAGCCTTGGAAACTCTGAGGCAGTTCTACTCTGTCCTATAGGTCACTATGTGTCAGAATCGACCCGACGCCAATGAGTTTTTTTTTTTTTTTTTTTTTTTGGTAATATTAAGTCTAATTTCAACTAAGAAAATATCAAGATATTTTAATAAAATGGTATTATCTTTGAGTACACGTACAACTTAACCTAGGCCAACAAAGTATTGTTTTAGTGATCTAGTGCTGCTATAACAGAAAAACCATACATGGATGGCTTTAACAAACAGAAGGTTATTCTCCCACAGTCTAGGAGGCTAGAAGTCCAAACTCAGGGCACCAGCTCCAGGGGAAGGCTTTCTCTCTCTGTCAGTTCTGGAGGAAGGTCATTGTCATCAATCTTCCCCTGGTCTAGGAGTTTCTCAGCGCAGGGACCCCAGGTCCAAAGGGGTCTTCTCTGCTCCTGGCTCTTGTTTCTTGGTGGTATGAGGTCCCCCTGTCACTCTGCTTGCTTCTCTCTTTTATATCTCAAAAGAGATTGGCTTAAAACATAACCTAATCTTGTGGATTGAATCCTGCCTCATTAACATAACTGCCTCTAATTCTGCCTTATTAACATTATACAGGCAGGATTTAGAACACATAGGAAAATCACATCAGATGACAAAATGGTGGACAATCACACAGTACTGGGAATCATGGCCTAGCCAAGTAGACACACATTTTGGGAGGACACAATTCAATCCATAACATGTATTTACCAGGACACACCCTTAGAGAATACCTTTAAACAGTAAAGTTATTTGTAATTAACATACCTACTTGGTTGGAAATGACTTCCTAAATACCCTGAGGGAGCACAGAGACGACAGCTCTTAAAAACATAATGGTAACAAATCATTCCTGAGCTTTATTATTAATTTCTAACATCTCTAAAACAGGATTTACCATGTTAAAAAAAAATTCAGTCTGGTCATGGATTTTCAACAATTCTAAAGTCTTGAAATTTTATTTCAAAGACACTTAACCACATAAAATACAACCTGCTGACAACAAAATAAAAAAAAAAAAGTGCAGCCATTGATACTACTTAGGCACAACCAAACACCTCACGGGTTTAGTTATTTTGATTTGATGGCTTAAGGTCATGGTTTCTTGGGACAATCCAGTCAATTGGCATAACAGGGTTTTAAGGTTTCTGTTCTACCTTGTAGTCCAGCGAGTAATGCTGGGGGTTTTAAAAGATTGCGAGCAGCCATCAAAGATACAACAATTGGTATCTATTTTGCTGGAGCAGCAGCAGAAGTGGACTCAAGAATCAGAGACGGAAGTGGACTGCAGATCTAATAATCTCCTTGAGCTACTGGCTCCTTGGCCATGAGTCAAGAACTAATGGTGCTTGGCTACAACTACATTTTGATCGAAGACTCAATAGAAGAATACTGATCAAAAAGGGGAAAATGTGGAGCAGGATTTCAAATTCTTATGGAATCCAGACTTAACGGACCCGTTGAGACTGGAGGAACACCTGAATCTTTTGCCCTGAGATAATCTTTAAACTTTGAACTGAAAGTTTAAACCAAATGACAGTTTAGCTCAATTAGGAAAAAACATTGCCTTGAGCATTGCTCTATTTGGAAGAATTATCTATGTGAGATCAAATTGACAACAGAAACTCTGAAGTATAGATGAGAAGTTTAGGGAGCAGTGAGCCTAAGTTAATGGTGATGAAATAATTTGGGTAGAGATAGCGAGAATGATAGAACTTGAATAATGTAACCAATGTTACTGAATTATACGAGTAGAAATTGTTAAATGGGTGTATGCTTTGCTGTGTATATATTTTCACCAAAAATAATATAAAAATTTTAAAAATACAATCTGCTAAGTAATCCAAAAAGAAAATCCCACGTATTTAAAAAAAAGTTCACTTGACAATTTATTAACATTCTGATTTAATTGAATCAAAGTAGCCACACATCAGGGCAAGCTCAGAATAAGAACTGGCTGCCAAAATGCACTATTTTTTCTCTTGCTTTTCAGAGAATATTTACTGTGGCTTGGACACACTGCACAGTATCCCTTCACAGCATCCATCATATTTGGAAGAAACGTCTTCTAGGAGGGAAATAAATTCCTTAAATTCAATCTGGGAGATTTTTGGCTGACTACAGCAGTATTTGGAAAGAGAATGATGAACCACTAAAACAGTTTGAAGAAGTATAACAAGAGGGAGTTCTTTGCTAATACAATATAAATAGCTGCAAAATGCACTGGTCTCTTGGTTTTTCACAGCTGTTTTTACCAAATAGCTGTTTGTATGCTGCATGGCCTGCAAGATCACTTTTAAAATCCTATGCTGATGTTATGGGACACCCAGGTCCTTGCGTCAGAGCAAGTGAAGACCTGAGAGATGTGCCGTCTTCCGTAATTATAGCAAAATACAAGGTGTAAGGTCTGCTGCTTCCTGGTTTAAGACCATGGCAGGTATAGACAATCCATCACAAGAACTGTTTTCTGCTGATCTAGTTGAACTCTCAGAACTTTTCTCAATACATTGCTCTAGCATCATTACTAGTTGATTGGGGTTGTTAGCACTAGAGATAAAATGTATCCTTATAAGGTTGTCTCCTAGTCATCAGGGCAGAGAGGGATGAATGAGTCATGTCTAAAGCAAACTTGGGGTTTGTTGCCGGCAGGGTGACCCATGGTGGACAGATTTCAGTGGAGCTTCCAAACTGTTGTGGATTGAACTGTGTCCCCCAGAAATATGAGTCAACTTGGTTAGGCCATGATTCCCAGGATTGTGTGGTTGTCTTCCATTTTGTGATTGTACTCCTATGTTATAGAGGATTAGGGTGGGATTGTAATACCCTCACTAAGGTCACATCCCTGATCCAATGTAAAGGGAGTTCCCCTGGGGTGTGGCTTCTGCCATCTTTTATCTTACAAGAGATAAAAGCAAAGGGAAGTAAGCAGAGAGTTGGGGATCTCCTACCACCAAGAAAGCAGTGCATCCTTTGGACCAGATTCCTGAGCAGAGAAGCTCCTAGTCCGAGGGAAGATTGATGATGACGAGGACCTTCCTCCAGAGCCGACAGAGAGAGAAAGCCTTCCCCTGGAGCTGATGCCCTGAATTTGGACTTCTAGTCTACTGGACTGTGAGAGAATAAATTTCTCTTTGTTAAAGCCATCCACTGTCGTATTTCTATTACAGCAGCACTAGATGACTAAGACACAAAGATATTAGGAAGAAAGGCCTGGCAATCTACTTCCATAAATTATCCAATGAAAACCTTATGAATCACAACAGAATGCTGTCTAACTTGTTTGTTTTGGGCATGTCATCAGGGGAATCATTCACTGCAAGAAGATATCATGTTTGGTGAAGTAGAGGGCCAGCGAGGGCATAGGAGACCCTCGAAGAGATGGATTAGCACAATAGTCACACGATCAACTTAAACATGCTGACAGTTGTGAGGATGATGCAGGAATAGGAAACATTTTGTTCCATTGTACATAAGGTCACCATGAGTCAAAGTTGACTGGATGGTGGCAAACAACAAAAACCACTAACAAAAAAGTGACAATTTTATGACCATATAAAGTCAATTAGATGCCATGCCTAGTTAAAAACTTTATGTATTTAAACTAGTTTTCTTCTTTGTCATTTTGAATCTACCTGGAATTATCTAACTGCTAACTCCTTCATTCTCTGTATGAAGAAGAATGGGACATCAGGATGGAGGAAGACTCATTAACAGCCTGCATTATGCAGATGACATAACCTTGCTTGCTAAAAGTGAAGAGGACTTGAAACAGTTACTTATGAAGATCAAAGAATACAGCCTTCAGTATGGATTATACCTCAACATAAAGAAAACAAAAATCTTCACAAATGGACCAATAAGCAACATCATGATAAATGGAGAAAAGATTGAAGTTGTAAAGGATTTCATTTTACTTGGATCCACAATCAACACCCATGGAAGCAGCAGTCAAGAAATCAAATGACGTATTGCATTGGGCAAATCTGCTGCAAACACTATTTAAAGTGTTAAAAAGCAAAGATGTCACTTTGAGGACTAAGGTGTGCCTGACCCAAGCCATGGTGTTTTTAGTCACCTCGTATGCATGCAAAAGCTGGACAATGAATAAGGAAGACCAGAGAAGAACTGATGCCTTTGAATTATGGTCTTCAGAAAAAATATTGACTATACCATGGGCTGCCAAAGGAACGAACAAATTGGTCTTGGAAGACATACAACCAGAATGCTCCTTAGAAGCAAGAATGGCAAGACAATGTCTCACATACTTTGGACATGTTATCAAGAGGGATCAGTCTCTAGAGAAGGACATCATGCTTAGTAAAGTAGAGGGTCAGCAGAAAAGAGGAAGACTCTCAAAGAGATGGATTGACACAGTGGTTGCAACTGTGGACTCAAGTATAACAACGATTGTGAGGATGGTGAAGGACTGGGCAATGTTTCATTCTGTTGTACATAGGGTCACTCCAAGTCAAAATAGACTCATCGGCACCTAACAACAACAACAACAATCTTTATGGGAGCAGATCACCAGGGCTTTCTCCCGCAGGGCTGCTAGGTGGGTAGAACCACCAACCTTATGATTAGCAGCTGAGCACTTAACTATTGCACCACCAGGGCTCCTTCAGATATAACTTTAGCTGTAGTTTTTTGCACATGCCCTTTATCAGGTTTAGGAAGTTCCCTTCTGTTCTTTGTTTGCTAAGAATATTTATCAGAAATGAACGTTGGATTTTCTCAAATGCTTTTTATGCATATATTGAGATAATTATATAGCTTTTGTTTTTTTAATTTGTTACTATGTTGAATTACGTTGAACAATTCTCAGATGTTAAACCAACCTTGCATTCCTGGAATAAACCCCACTTGGTCATGAATAAACAGCACTTGGTCCTTTTAGCAGTTTGTTGGATTCAATTCACTAAAATTTTGTTTACAACATTTGCCTCTGTGTTTATGTGTAGTGATCTGTAAACTACGGCCTATGGACCATATTAGGCCTGTGGCCTCTTTTTCTGTGGGATGGGAGCTAAGAAAGTTTTTCCATTTTAAAGTGTGAGGAAAAGGAGGACTGAGATAGAAATGGGGATACAATTTAAAATAGGGCAGTCAAGGAAGACATCATCCAGCAGATGACCCTGAGTAGAGGCCGTAGAAATGATGGCATGGAGCTTCACACATATCTGAGGCAATAGTTGTCCAAGCAAGAAGAATCACAAAGGCAAAACCCTGGGCAAAAATTAATTGGTAACTTCCAAGAACAGCATGGAGCCCAGTGTGTCTGAGCAAAAAACCCCAATGGAAAAGCAGTAAGAAAGAAGGTCATAAAGTCATCATCAGTTAGGACCATTGTGCAGACTTAGCTTTTTACTCTGAGTGGATGAAAATCTACTGGAGAGTCTTAAGCGAAAAGTGACATGATGAACTTAGATGTAAAGGATCACTTACACTACTGTGTTGAGACTAGAGCCGGTGAGGGGGGATAATGGTAGATGTAAGGAAGTCAATTAAGAAGCTATCATAGTAATCCAGGTGAGGTATGATTATGGCTTGTGTACCAGAGGTATTGAGAAATAGTAAAAGGATGGATATAGGTCAAGGGCTTTGATCATGGATTGATCAAAGGGGTGAAATGCAAGAAAGAGAGGAACCACAGACGACTCCAAGCCTTCTGCCTTGAGCAGTCACAAGGACGGACAAGACAGAGGGAGACACAGCTTGGGGCAGGGTGTAGATCAGAGTTTAGTTTGGAACATGTTAAGTTTGAGTTGTCCGTCGATTATCAGCACGGAGATGTTTGGGAGGAAATGTTCATTTAATAAATAACGTGCCTTGGCAGCAACAAACAGTGCTTGACTTGGAAAATTTCATAGTTCACCAAGAGGTCTAGTCTTTGTTATTATAAATCCATCCTTGGATAGCTTTAATCTATTGTAATAATAAACGTCCAATACTTTTTGAGCAGAATCTTCTTCAGACAATGCTATACAGAAATATTTAAATAAATTATGTATATAAATTTTAATGAATAAGTAGGGTAGGCAAAAGGAAACATTTGTAGATTCTTTATTTCTATAATGGGGAAATGTCACATAAAAGTCTTCATCATTTTATTAATTCACTAGAAAGTACAAAGTCAGTTGTAATTAAAGGGAAAATTTCACACCCAACCATCAAGAGTCATTTTGTTTTCTTCTCTTCCCCCTGTAATATAAACAAATGTATATTAAGTACTAGTTAAATGAGTAAGTGTCATTACTAACTGGTTCTATTATATCAGAGGAATATTAGACACATAGAAAAGGCTTCTGATGGCAGTCTTTGAAACCTTTCAAATAATCCAAAAGCATTTTGAGGTAGTTGAGTCATTAATTTAACATTGTGGGCATAATTTGGTTCTAATGTTTTTAAAGTAAACTTCTTTATTGAATTGCATTTATTTTTAAGAAAAGCATTCAATAGTAGCTTTTAGGGTGCATCTCACTATGGATTGATATGTGGGGAGAATCAATATTATTTTTAGTCTTGTCTAAATCTTTTATTACCTGAAGTAGTTTAAACTCCCAAAGAAGCACGGGTTTTTGAAATCAGTTTTGGTCCCTGAAAATTAAGAATACATAAGAATTATCAGATGGAGGAATGGAAGATTGTGCCGGTCATACAGTTAACTCACTTCATCCAGGGTGGATTCACAGGTTTGTAGATTAACCAAATTAAAAATAAAGATATACTTTAAATAATCATCTACATGAGACCGAACAGTCAACATTTACCCTAAAGCAAAGATGAGAAGGTAAGGGGTTGGGGTAGGGGGCGGAGAAGCTAGATTAATGGAAACAGAATAAGCAGAAGGGAAATAATGAGCATGCTGACACATTGTGAAAAATGTAACCAATGTCAGTGAACAATATGCATAGAAATTGTTAAATGGGAACCTAAATTGCTGTGTAAACTTTCACCAAAAACACAATAAAATATTATATGTTAAAAAAATAAATAAAGACATACATCTCTGAGGCCAGCAAGCTGGGACAGTGGAAGCCAGAGAGAAAAAGCACACCCATACCAACAGCCGATGTTTGTGCTTCCTATACCAATATCTAAATCCTTACCAATCTTCACTGCACCTTTTCCCTTCCTCCACAAATCACAAGTTATTAGAAAATAAAAAGTATGCAGAGAAAGTACTGGAATTATATATTAATATTCTCTACATCTAAACAAAAGTTGACTCAGCCACACTTAACAACAACATCTAAATAAATGTCTTCTCAAATCAGAGGACATTCATCTTTTTGTATCAGATTTATTAGAAATGATTTCCATCAACTCCAGTTTATCCATTTTGTTTTATCGGGTTTGGTTATCTATGTCCCACCACCTCCCCCTGCAAACACAGACACCTTCTGACAAGTACAGACACTAGAAAACATTTAATTACATCACTTTTAGAGAAAGCTCTACTTTTTGAAATGTTATCTATCTTTGGACTTTACATTTAATAAAATGTACAAACTTTATATTGTGAGACAGATAAAATTGGTAAAAGGCTGAATTAAAAATATCTTTTAAAAAATGTAGTGATGTTATAATCAAGTACATTTAGTAATGAAGCTAAAGGTTGATAAAATGTAGCCAACTACAAATCTAGCAGAGATTACTAAATAATTACCCCCCACACACACTCATTGCCGTCGAGTTGATTCCAACTCATAATGACCCTATAGGACAGAGTAGAACTTCCCCATAGGGTTTCCAAAGAGTGGCTGGTGGATTTGAACTGTCGATCTTTTGGTTAGCAGAAGAGCTCTTAACCAGTGTGCCAACAGGGCTCCACTAAATAATTATATTTGGATAATTCCTAATTTCTACTCTTGACATACAAAAGCATGCTCCTAAATGAGTTCAAAAATCTTTGAAAATATTTTCTATAAATATTTTCCATTAGTCCTATTTGAAAGAAGCCCTGGTGGTGCAACCAATAAATGTTCAGCTGTTAACCAAACGGTTAGTGGTTCAAATCCACCAGCCACTCCCTGGGAGGAAACACCTGGCAATCTGCTCCCATAAAGAGTATAGCCTAGGAAACCCTATGGGGCAGTTCTACTCTGTCTTATAGGCTCTCTAGAAGTCAGACTCCACAGCACCCAACAACAACAACTGTGTTTGCAGAATTAATTTGCTGTTAAATCCTTTTAATCCACTGAACTGAATTAGACCAGAAGCTATCCAAATTATCACCAATTAATTATGGATTCACTTTACAGTTTTCCCCACTAGGAAAGTTAAAAAAAAAAGAAAAAACTTCTTTTAATATATTTTAAAATTACTACCCTTCCTAATACTCACTGGGAAATTTGCGATTATTTTTTAGACCTCACAAAATCATTCTATTTATTTCTAAAAGAAATTTAAATCTCCTTGGCACTGTTTTAAATTCGTAGGTTATGGGATATTTTTCCCATTACTTACTACAGAAAATTCCATAGCAAGTATTTTGAGTGTGAAAATGAGTTGCACATACCTCTTCTGCCAAGCAGGCTTCCTGCTCCTGGCCTTGGCAGCACGTCTCCAATAGGCCAGAGAAATCTGCGATGACTGTCTCAAGTTGTTCCTCTGTGATTTGTAGCTTTTGCTTCACAAGGTTAATGAGAAATCTATGGTTTAAAACACAACAAAATATAAGAGAAGTCAGTTATGCAATGATATTTTTCTAAAGTATTTCTGGTAAAGAACTTTCAGAGCCCTGGAAATCCTCTCCCTAAACCCTCGCCTCATCCCCCCATCACTCCATCACCCCACTTACTGCACACCTTGTCTAATACTTCATCAGGAGAACTGAGGCTGTGAACATGCCCAGCGCTCCACTGGTCTGGACTTGTGCACATTACAAATGAAAGGCCACTTCATAGTTCCTCCACACTTACAGGTAGTGGAATACAGTCTTTTTCTTACTTGCCTAGAGGATCTGTTCCTATCCTCTATTCTAAAGAATGCCTTATCCATGCTGAAAGACCCAGATCTGTCTCGTTTTCTAAACCCCTGACTTCCAAGATTATCACACTCTGGCCTGAATGCTGGCAGCATTAATTGCCTACATACTCATTTAACAATGCTTCTATGTTGGGACTCACGCTGACCAGAGGAACAGGAAAGGCTTTCCAGAGGACATGGCATTCTTACTGTATCTTGAAACATGCCTCAGATTTTGACAGGGAAAAAGAGGAAGAACAGGTTTTCCAAAATGAAGGAAGACTGTACACTGTACAAAGCACGCAAGCATCAACATGCATGGGAGTTTGGCAAATGTGAGTTCCGTTGGCTGGCATTACCATCACCATTACTGAATGTCTCCCACATGAATTAGAATATACATATCCTTTCATATCACGGTTGAATCAAATTGCATTGTTATCCTCTTCAAAGTGTAAATAGTGCAAAATAAAATTCTATGGTGCTTTTCCAGTGCTTGGAATGAAAGTACCCAGACTTACTGCAAGGATATACACTCTTTCCCAAGTAAATTGCCCATTTTCCCTCAACCCTACAATGCATCACAATAATAATAACTAAAATAAATTTACTAACATGAAAGAATCTGCCCTAGTGAATTTTTACAGACTTACTTCCCATTGAGGCTACAAGGACACTGAAACAAACTATTTTCAAAGACCCCTTAAGTGCTTTGGGGTAGGAGTGTTATAAGCAGTGAGCCCAAGAGAGTTACGTGTGTAAAGGCAGAAGTCTCAACTGCTATTTGGTCTTATCAGTCCTCTATGCTAGTAAACAACCACGTCTTACTCTTGCTTTATCGACTGCAGTGCTGCACCCTGAGCTTGGCACAGATCCTTATGGAAGAGGAACTTGGCAGCAGAGAATGCTGGAGGGACATATGTTTCATCCACCAGCAAGTTGCTGAAGCATGGCCTCCTGTTGGCATATGAAGAATTACAGCACTGGCCAACACCAGGGTTTACAGGAGTCTCTTCATGCCTGATACATAAATGTCCAATAATAAGGTCAGCCTAGTTGGGAGAAAGAGAAAGAAGAAGAGGAGATTGGATGTTAGCCACAAAGTTCATTCAGCATTCCAGAAAACTGTTATAATAATTTTTAATACATAATTATTTATATTACAGGAAAATTTGCTGCCTTATCACACCCTGACCTGAATCTGATTGGCCAGTTTCCCCTGAATAAAGGCAACTTCCACGGCCCCCTCTTTCAGGGAGCAACTAGATTGGCCTGTGAAGTCTGATTTGTGACTCTGGTTTTGGGTTCTCCAAGATCATGTGATGGCATACTTTAGATTCCAACACTCACTCATTTTGGGGGGCTAAATCTCAGCAGTTAGTAATAGATGTTCCATATGTGACGTTGACAGCTATTTCTGTTTTATTAGATACACTTTTCCAGTTATATACATACCTCCAATGGAATTTAAAAAAAAAAAATTTGGCTTTGAACTAAAAAAATCAATACATGGTTTACCTTTCTATGTAAATCTACATATCATCCTAACTGTATACTCCAAATTGAAAAGAAATACAGCCAATGCTAATATGTGTCTTTAAGTGCTAAAGGCTTTCCTAATGTAGACTCTTCCTACCTTCCACACTTCAGTGATATTTCTTTAGCACCTAGTAATAATTTGAAGTCCCTGGGTGGTGCAAAAGTTAACCTGCTCGCTGCTAAAGGAAAGGTTGGAGGTTTGAATCCACCCAGAGGCACCTGGGAAGAAAGGCCTGGTGATCTACTTCTGAAAAACCAACCACTGAAAACCCTATGAAGCATAATTCTACTCTGACACACATGGGGTCACCATGAGTTGGAATCGACTTGATGGCATCTGGTTCATTAATAATTAGTAATAAGCGTTAACATGTTTCGTATGCATACTACGTACCTTACTAGTGCTAAGTGACTTAGGTGGATTACCTCCTTTGAGACAGCCATTGTATGAGTCTCAAATTTCAGATGAAAAAGCCAAGCTTAGGGAGATCAATAACTTGCCCAGTGTGACACAACTAATAAGTAGTAAAGGTAGAATGGAAATATAGTCAGGCGGCCTCCAGAACCTACACTCCTGAACCATTGCAACATCCTGCTTCCCCTAATTCCTCCCCATGTGTGGACTTCAATAAACGATAAAGATAACGTTTAATTACAGGAAACTCTCCTTTCACTCCTGACCTTTAGTGAAAATTTTTAAGACTCACCAGCAAAAAATTCCCTGTCATCAGAAAGAGGAAAAGGGAAGAAATAGCTATACAATTTTGTCCACAACTGTGTCCTTAAGAGAAAAATAATTTAAAAATTGTACCTATAATTGTATCTATGACACTGGTGATATTAGCCACTAAAGATTATTAGCCTAACGAACTGAAAACTCAGTTTACTGTTCAGAACATAGGACTTACGCATGACTGACAGAGAGAACAAATTGTCCATAATAACATAAGAACAAGATTATACTACAAATTAAGCCACAGAACGCAAAAATGTAAATATGGCTAAAAATCAAATGACTGATTTTAATTTAGGCATATCTTTTTTATACATTAAACTATTTAGTGAAGAAAAAAGAGAAAATCATGAATTGAATAACTTTTTGGCCATCCCATCTTTCCTGCACAAAAACTTGCTCAGATATTGATGAATAAACTGGCTGTGTTTCTAGCAGCCATTCTAGAAGGACAGAAAGCCTGACTGTTTGCCAACCGGGCAGAGCTGAGTTCTCATGCCCCCTCCAAGTGCAATGCATTGAACAAGCCCAGTAAAGCCACCCCTACATGGGTTTTTACCAATTCCCCTAAATGGAAATGACGAAGCTATTTAGAGTAAAACAGGGCTGAAATGAGATAGGACTGAAAAGACAGGTACTCACTGCGCCCTCACCACAGGCCAATTGCTTGTCCTCACTGAGATGGCAGCAAGTGGCTCCTGTGGCAGCCATTTTCCTGGTGATGGAGATCAGCTCCGGTGTGGTCAGCTGAGGAGCTTTCTTCGTGTAAGCAACAAGAAACCTGAAAGAAGCATTTCCCACAAGGCTTGGTGAGTCACTCATGAAATGTGGACTCCTTGCTCCTTCTCAAGGACACTCTACGCTAGCTGCTTGTGGTATAAAAGGACATGAGGTCAGTTTATTTGCTTCATCCACATTCTATGTGGGTCAACTTTTGATGTGAATTTACTCTAACAACCACTTATTATATGTCTTATTACACCAACATATCATACTAAGAAAAGAAACTCTGGGTAGAAGACTGGCTCCGGTTCCCAATTTAAAAAGTTTTGTTGATTTTAATTTTGATACTTTGGTGTTTTAACTATAAAAGAATGGATATCTTTTCTCCAAGAATTTGTGCCGTTTGAAGAACTCAAACCAGAGTCACAGATCAGACTTCACAGGCGAATCTGGCTGCTCCCTAAAAGAGGGGGCCAGGGAAAGCTGCCCTCACGCAGTGGGAACAGGGCAATCACATCACACTGACTTCCAATCGGAAGTAGGGGCTGAAATTCAGAATAGTCACGGGTCACTAATAAAACAAAAAAAACCAAACCTGTTGCCGTGAAGTCGATTCCGACTCATAGCAACCCTACAGGACAGAGTAGAACTGCCCCACTGAGTTTCCAAGGAACATCTGGTGAATTCGAACTGTAAACTCTTGGTTAGCTGCTGTAGCAGGTCACTAATGTAGATTTATATTTCTCTCGCCTGTTAATAATTTTAAATCACTAAAAATACTGTTTACAAAAACATACGCATTTTGTAAGTAATATTCTCCTAATTTCTGGAAGAGGCCACAGCTTCGCTTTGCCAGTGCCTGGCTCTCCTGGATGTATCGCTCTAATTCTTCTTCCTGGAAATACAAATGTTATTATATATGTTTTTTTCTCTTACTGGACATGTAACTTTGTATGTAAACATTAACCAATAATATTTTATTATATTATGAAACCAATTTTAGAGATTTTTTTATATTAAAGATGGTAAGGTGTGAATTTTGAGAATTAAGATAAGTAGACTTTCTGGAGATTGAGTTTAAAACTTTGTGAATCACAAAACTATTTGATGGCAGAACTCAATCTTTGGGTAAAGGGTTACAGGTCTTTTTGTACAAAATTCCTGCTGTTGAAACACTGATATTATCTTTTTTTGTGTACATCCAAAGAACCTCTTGGTTAACATATTTATTTCTAAGCCACTAACCATTAGATAATTATTAGATAATTAGTTGATATAACTAGCTGACTACTAGTAAATTACTAAACACTTTCAAATAAGCACAGCATTTTTAATGGATGATATCAATCCAGTGTTTCAGGTTCTTCCTAAAAACCTAGAACAACTTACCCCTTTATCCTGGCATTCAAGATGGTTTTCAGACTGGGAGCACTTCTCTGATAATTCCCGGAATCCTTCAGCCACCCTTAGAATTACTGGGACAGCAAGCTCAGGATGTCTTCTTGCATATTCATAAGTAAAACTAAAATATGTGGAAAAAAATGTGATAAGTTATTATAACTAAGAGACAGAATGAACTATGAAGATCCATTACTTTCCTAATTACTCCTGTATAATAGGACCGCTGGTGGCGCAGTGGTTAAGAGCTCAGGCTGCTAACCTAAAAGGTCAGCAGTTCGAATTCACCAGCCACTCTTTGGAAACCCTATGGGGCAGTTCTGCTCTGTCCTATAGGGTCACTATGAGTCACAATTGACTCGACAGCGATGGGTTTGGTTTTATCAGTTTTCCTGTATAATATAGCATGTAGAAGTTGGCATTCAAATAAATAAACCTGGAAATCAAATATGATTTGAACTATAAGAATGACAAAACTATTAATACAAATTATAATCCCTCAACTTGTCCTACTAATTGGTATTTTGTTCTCTTTTGCACGTCTCACATTGGCTTTTCAATTGTGGCTTTGCATTCGTTCATTCAGCATATATTTTTTCAATGCCTACTCATGCTAGCATTGCTTTAAGCACTCAGGATTCAGTGATGTGTAAGCTACCATTCCTACCCTCAAAAGCATACATTAAAACTTGGCAACACATAGTGGTGATGTTTGCACAACACAACCAATGTAATTGGTTTTATTGAATTGTACACATAAAAAATATTGAATTGGAAAATGCTGCGTCCTTTATATTTTAAAAGAGTAAAAAAAAACTTTTAAGAAGCATGCGTTAGAGGGCGACAGGCACAGATAAGCTGTTCATCCAGTTGCAGGGAGTGATAAATCAATGAAGAGAAAGAGAGAGAAGAGAGGGAAGGGGTGACTCATGAGGTGGAGGGGTCACTAATTTAGAGCATGTGGTCAAGAAAAGCCTCTCTGGGCAGCTGACATCTGAACGGAGACCCAGGTGAAGGAAATCATGCAAACGTCTCATGGGCGGGAGCAGGGAGAAGAGCATTCTCAGCTGAGAAACTTGCTACCGCAAAAAGCCTTTCCAACTGAAGAACTGCTTCTATTAAATAGCTTGAGAAGTCTGTAGCTGTACAAACATAAACATAATTCCTGAATTTACTAATTGTATTCCCAAGTTATAGAAGTTAGTTAGTAGTCTTTAGTCCGCCACCAATAAATTGTCAATATGTGTTTCTTAAGTCTGGACTCTGTTCTTGTTTGCATGATTTTATTTAGCAGTGCAAACAATGTGTGACTGTCTAATTCTAATGCAACGATAGAGTAGTATCCTAAGGGAATATTAAAAAGAAAATTGAGCCATTATTTTCATCACTACATTAGAATCATAGACTCAGATTCAGGAAGACCCTCGGAGATCATTCAGTATAATGTCCTAGGAGCTACACAAATCCCTTCTATAATAGTGCCCATGGATACACACTGCACTGGAAGAGAAAACGTATTATCTTGAATGCATACTTCCCTCAAAGGCAAATAATACGAGAATATGGCTTATCAATCACATTACAACAAACTACTATACTATAAATGTCTGTAAACATGCTTTGATTATCTTACAAAAATAAAAAAAGTATTCGATAAATAGCATCATCTAGTGAGTTTAATTTTTGGAAGTGTTGTTGTTGTTGTTGTTTTGAATACTCTTCTTTTTACAAAAAATATTCACATCCTTTGAAAGTACAGTGGTTGCCTTCATATGAGTAACCAATGCAGGCATGACAATGCTTCTGATTCCAGAGGAGTTGATATAAAATAATATACAGCTTCCTAAACAAGCCAGTAAATGACAGCAATGGGGAAAGTCTCACCATGACGAGCTAGACCCCATTTCTTATTCCCTAGATTATCTGCTTAAATATACTTTGGCTCAGAACATTCTAACAGCATCCTCCTATACCAAGCTCAGAAACCGCGACCATTTCAACAACTCCCCATTTCAACAATACAAAGCAGTCAGCCACAGGATACTCTTCCCTTACCTGAACAGACATGTACAGGGTTTGTTACCTTGCCATGAAGATATCTTTTTCCAGCGAAGAAAATTGGTTGAAATCTCTGTCTCCTAAAAACCTGTTTACATTCGGAGATAAGCCCTCGGGTTTGTCATCATTTTCTGCTTGAATTATGCAGTGAGCAAGTTCAAGTGGGTGCAATTTGCAACATTCTGCTATTTTGCTTGACAGAGCATCTTGTTGAGAACATATGTAAGACATAATTTCTCGCTGTAATAGGAAAAAATAAAGTATAAGTTTTAAAGGTCTATTTTTTCATGAGGAACCTCCTTGCCAGCTCTCAGAAAGAAAGGGAGGAGCAGGAGTAGGAGGGAACGAAAGAGGGAGGAAGGAAAGAGGAAGAAAAGGAGGAAGGAGAAAATAAGGAAGGAAGGGAGGAAGAAAGGAGGAAGAAGAAAGAGCTGCTTTCTCCCCACTTTGCATGTCTTAACTCCTTTCCACTTACACCGTTTGTTCAATTCTTCTTTTCATAGTTATCAGCTAAATCCTACCGCTTTATTTTCATAGGAAACTTTTAAAACAAATGACAAGTGTACTCCTCAAATCAAAAGATATGGTGGTCCCTGTGTATCATTCTGTCAGTATTCAAACTTGCTGCTAGACAACGTTTGCAGCTTGGTGAGCAAACTCTCTGGTCCGTCATTATCAGAGCAAGTTGCAGTGACTCACTGTGGCCTTTAGAGGGCAGTATATAGCTAATGAGATGGCGGAGAGCCTAAGTGGTCTTGAAGAGGTAGAGCTTATATATTCTTGTTTGGGACTGAAAATTCTGCTCATTCTCACCAGGGACAATTAGAACTCACTAATAAATCATTAAAATCCAACTTACATACCATACTGAAATTAATTTTTCCACTTTAAAGTAAAAAGGGGACCATGAGCTCCAAAAATAGAAAAACTTTTTTTTTTTGATGACTATGTAAGTCAGTAAAATTGTCAGTGAAAGATCAAGAAAACTGACTTTAAGGGAAAAATGAAATAGTTCTTGTTGATGACCCGGATGTGCATGCAAATACTTCCAGAAGAAAAAAAAAATAAGTGAAGCAGTGAAGTCTATCTTTATGGTGATCTCCTTTCAGTTCATTTTCCCCAAATCTTCATACCAGGATTCTCTGCCTGTGCTCAGGGGTGTCACCCTCAGGCCTCCTTCTTGCTGACTTTCAAGACTATTTCAGCCAAACTGCAAAGGAAGTGGGCGGAAATAAGCATTTCGTCTTCACGTTCAGCCTTCTGGAAACAATTTCCAACTCTGCTTTTCAAGCCATTTGAATAACTAAGTAGTCATTTTAAGCCTCCTGAGAGAAGAGACTCTATCATTGGGAGCGAGGGAGGGGGTAATTTGGGGACAGAGAGGCCCCTTGTACCATATCTAGGGAGTCTAGGGTTGATTCAAAAAAGACCAATGTCATACTGCTAAAATCGCATGCTTGGAGCTCTGGTGGTGCAGTGGTCAAGAGCTATGGCTGCCAACCAAAAGGTAGGCAGTTCAAATCCACTAGCCACTCCTTGGAAACCCTACTCTGTCCTGTAGGGTCGCTGTGAGTTGGAATCAACTCAGTGGTGATAGGTTTAGTTTTATTTACTTATTTTTTTTCTGATGGCATGCTCAGTAAATCTATTGTTGGGTTCTGTTTGTTGGTTGGTTTGTCTTTTTTTTTTTTTTTCTGTTTTAGTTTCTTCATTCTCCTGTTGTTTTTAGTTGCACCAAGTCGATTCAGACTCATGGTGATCCCACATGTGCAGAGTAGCACTGCTCCATAGGCTCTTCAAGGCTGTGACCTTTCAGAAGCAGATAACCAGGTCTGTTTTTTTTAAGCACCTCTGGGTGGGTTTGAACCACCAAACTTTCGGCTAGCAGTCAAACACTTAAGCATTTGTGCCATCTAGGGACTCTCTTTTTTTTTTTTTTTTTTAGTTTTTTTCATTTTCCTAGAGCTCTTCATTCACACTTCTCTTTAACATGTCTCACTTTTTATCTTGTAGAACAGTTTCTGGTGTTCTTCATGCTGTATTCATTCACTCAGCAAACTGTAATAGAATGCCATCCACGTACAAGGCATTATGCTGGAAGCCTATTTAGATAGCAGTAAACAAAGACAGTGCCTAGCCCCGAGATTCCTTCAGTTATACATAAGGTCGCCATGAGTTGAAGCTGACTTGACAGCAACTAACAACTACAACACCCCCAAGGAGGTCACTTGTCTTATCTATCCTATCAGACTACAAATTCCTGGAGGTCAGCTGGTGTTCTAATAACAAGGTCACTCACAGTGGCTAGCACAAAGAAAGTACTCAATATATATTTGCCAAATTAAAGAATAAATGAATATATTAAAGGGAAAGAGTTCGCCCCCGCCCCAATATCCTATGTGGAACCCTCCAGAAAGATTACCATCTTTTTTAGAAGGAAGAAATGACTGAGCCCTGGTCTCACAAAAGGAGATCTTCTCCTAAGGGAGAGGCAGGATCAATAAAACATGGTTTAAGTTAAGTAATAGTATTATCAGGAAGTCTGTAACTAACTTCACTTAGTCAGCTAGTTACCATCCCCTCTGATCAACTCAACTCAGGCAGACTTCTCCCTTTTAGATAAGAGAAAAAGAAAGAAAAATTGCTATGGAAATTCCAGGGAGAGGAAACATATTTAGGAAGCAAGACTCTTCACCCCATTGTGCAGACACTCCAGCACGTTTCCTCTGCAACATTCCTCATGTATGTGGGCTGAGTCCAGGGTCAGCTTCTGAATTTCAGTAAAATTTGCTTTGGGAAACTTTTGACTCATTTTAGTAAAAATTCTGGGAAAAAAATGGGAAAAAAGAATCAGAAATCAAGCTTGTTTCTCTCAAGCTTAAAGAACACTTATAGAATATTAGTATCACTGCATCCCCAAAGAGAAAGGACTGAAACGTACTTGTTTTAAAAGAAAAGGAAAAGGGTTGTAGGTTTTCTTAATCACAGCCCACCATCTTTCAAGACAGTGGTCTGTAAAACTGTGACCTGGCCCCACAAGTAATTTATCTTTCCCTAAAACCTTTCTTTGAGATGAAACCTATCCCTCTTTGCTATTCGTCTCTGATGCTGAGCATTTGGTATCATTGCAGTAAGTGGATGGAAAAAATTAAAAGGATAAACAATTAAGAAAGAAAATTCCATGAGAAAAATAGTCTTTTTTTTTTTTTTTAACGAGGGAGGGAAAAAATACTTCTGAGACTCCAGGGAGGTGTGCATATGTGCAAATCAGTGTAATGGGAGAAGAAAGTGGAGCAAACAAATATTCTGCTTTCAGACATATATCATGGCCAAGGAAAGGAAGTAAGAAATAAAATTTCTGATCCTTTCTGCAAATTTCATTGTATTTTATGTGATGTCTGCATAAAAGCACTGATCCCTAGAATAGCTGGTGTTGTTGCTACTGATAATGATGGATTGTCTTTACAAATTTAGAACATTTGACTTCAGTCACTTATGGATAGTCAATGGTAAAGCCATTATAATAACCTCTTAATTTATATTTTATTACTGAAAAAAATTTAAATAAATAAGTTCTGAATCATTCTTTAACTTTCTAATAAAATTAACTCATTGCTGTTGAGTGAATTCTGACTCATGGCAACCCCACATGTGTCAGAGTAGAACTGTGCACCTTACGGTTTGCAATAGCTGGTTTTCAGATGTAGATCATCAGACCTTTCTTGTGAGCTGCCTACTGGGGGGATTCAAACCACCAACCTTTTGGTTAGTAGCTGAATGCCTAACCGTTTTAGCCAATAGAATTAGAGGGTAGTTAAAACCTAGATCTGACCACTTCCAAAAAGAAATTTTAGTGAATTTACTCCACGAGTAAAAACTTTAATCTAGGTCTCAGCTGTGTACAATATTTTTTAAATGTGTTATTTAACAAATAAATAAATACTATAAAATCTGAATTCATATATCTAATAGTTTTTGATTAGCATCTCAAATGTTTTCCTCTACTATAAATAGTTCATCATAAAATAGAGTTGAAGAGTGCTTTAAACCAGCACCGTCCAATAAATATATAATATGAGCCACATGTGTAATTTACAATTTTCTAGCAGCCATATTAAAAAAAAAAAAAAGTAAAAAAGGGACAGGTAAAATTCACTTTAATAATTTATTTAGTTTAACCCAATATATCAAAAAATATTATCATTTCAAAATGTAATCAACATAAAAGCATGTTAATGAGACATCCTATGTTCTTTTTTTTTTTTTTTTCATACCCAGTCTTTGAAATCCGGTGTGCATTTTATATTTATGGAACAGTTCCTCAGCTGCACTAGCCACATGTCAAATGCTCAGGAACCATCGGTGGCTAATGGCTGGCATGTTAAACAACACAGCTCTAAACCACTGGTAATTCTAATTCGTATGTATGATCGCAGTGTTGCAATTGTTAGGGTGCAAACACTGATATAGAAAGACAGGAAACTAGAAAAACTGGGTTCTAATGACCATCGAAGTGGTCTTGGGCAAGTTGTTTTAACACCCTGGACCTTAGGTTACTCATGTGTAAAAATGCAGAGGTTGAGTTAGGCAACTAGATACCTGTTTGAGTTTTTGCTTGTTTTTTTTTGTTTTGTTTTGTTTTATATCTCTCTTCATCCTAACAAGAACAGATAATGAGATGTGGATTGGTAGATGGATGGATGGATAATAGATAGAGACACAGATACATAGATGCAGCTAAAACTTACATGGCTTGGACTTTCCGGAGGCCAAAATTTCTCATTACTGCACATACGTGATGATTTAACGAGCTGCTTTCTCTTAATTCTTTTGTAATTGATGCTGCCTGGATGTGGAAGAAGCAGGTGTCAAAAAATATGTATTTTCTTTTATAGGTTCTAGTAATTACAAAACCAAAGGTATATATAAGACATGAAGCTGCATAAAATATAATATTTTTTACTAAAAATTATAAATCCCATGTATTTTTGTAGAATTTGATTCTTTCTTTCCTTTAGGTTAGTTACGCGTCTGTGCCAGATTGATTATTAAAAATATTTTGAAAAAAAAATATTATAACTTTCATATTTGCAATAATTAATGAAGAATTGTTACTTTAAATAGCTTTAAGACATATAGAAGCCTGCTAATTTTTTAAATGTGTATTCAGTCACAAAAA
The DNA here is from genome assembly GCA_030035585.1 of Dugong dugon. Taxonomy (NCBI): domain Eukaryota; kingdom Metazoa; phylum Chordata; class Mammalia; order Sirenia; family Dugongidae; genus Dugong; species Dugong dugon. The sequence continues at coordinate 54,421,124 of CM057463.1, forward strand.
GTGAAATTACATCCTATTTGACATTCTTAGAATTAACACAATTCTTAAGTCATTTTTGTTGCAGGATTTTCTGGTAACGAGTGATTAATTGTAGATCCTATTATTCTAGCTTTCTGAACCTAACGAAGTAATTTACTTCTCTAAACCTAAGTTTCCTTGTTTGTTAAATGAGAATAATACTTAAATTTCAAGGTGGTTATAAATATTAACAGAAATAATAGAACGAAGCATTTAGCATAGTTCTCTTTTACTTTTTCGCTTACCTCCTCCTTGTCTTTTTTCTTCCTACCCCCTCTCCTCCATTGTTCGCTTTCTTCTTTTACTTCCTACTCCTCTCATTTACATTTTTCATCATCTCTCTCTCTCTGTGTTTTCTTTGTTATCCCACCAAACACACTTTCTGAATAGTAAAATACTTATTGACTGAATGAATGAATGAATGAACACAAAAACAGAAAACCTAATTTTTTAGCATAGAGAATATCAAACTACTGAAATATCTTCTATTCTGAAAACAGTACTCAGCACACAGAAGTATATTTCTATTTTAACTTTGTTTCATTTTAATGAGTCATGGTCATAGCTAGACTAAGACATTGGTTTCTATATCAAGTAAATATCCACAAGAATATACCTTTGTTTGGAAGCACTCAACAGCATTTTCAGCTTTGCAGCAGAGTGGAATTATTTTGTCATAGTGAGAAGCCAAAAAAAGAATTGTAGGTGCATATAGGAAAGGGTGCCTTCTTGCTATCTCATAGATGTATCTGTGAAATGAAATAGAGCTGTAAGATTTACAAACACAGAAAAATAGGACTGCTACTGCTCGGTACTAGACTCTGGAATGGAACTTGTTTAAAGAGTCAGACTTTTTTTTTTTTTAATGCTTTTATCTTTTTCTTTACTGTGTTTCTAAGGGGAAAACAGTCATATTTTTTCCATGTGCTGTAAAAACTTTCCCTAGCTTAAGATCCTCAAAAAAAAAGAAAACAAAAATCTGCTAAGTAAAGCAGAAGGTGGATTCTTTCTCCCTCAACAGTGCAGAATGGAATTTTCCACCTTGGCAGTCTCCTTCGCAGAGATGATCTAAATGTAGGCTCTTTATTCACTGGGCTAGGCAGCTACATGGAAGATGAAAGTGATTAAGAGTTAGATACAGCCTTCACAGACAGAGAACCTGGGTTCAAATCCCAGCTTGGCAGCATACTAGCTGTGTGAGCACAACCAGTTGTTTTAACCTTCTAAGTCTCAATTTCCTCACCTGCAAAATGGGAAGAAGAATGGGGAGGAAGAGGACAAGGAGACATCCAAGTTGTTTGTGAGTATTGATCAGATCGTGTGTCCCAGGCACACGTGTTCATCTTATAACATCTTAAGCATTCAATAAATGTTAGCCATGTTTATGTATCTTAAACGTTCCTGAAACTCTGAAATTAGTATTTTTTTTAATTTCCAGGCAATTTATTGAACTCTGTAAGGGTAATTTTGTCCAATACTAAATAATCTTGGGCGAGCTAAAATGGAGAGATTAGAAAGGGAAAAACAAACAAACGAAGATGTGTACCAAGAGGCTAAAGGAAGAGCTGGCGGATCTGGTATGTGATCCACGCTGCAGCTAGCATGTGGTGGAAACAAAGTGACACTTGAAGTTGATCCCCTAATTTCCCAGGGCAGGACCTCAGCAAACATTTGTTTCTACTTCCAAGTGTTTTATAGTGCATTTGGTAATTGCAAAAATACTGGATTCTGCTCTCTTTCTAGGGTTTTCACCTACCTTTAAATTGGATACTTACCGGTTTATGAACGTCTCCCGGTTTTCTTCATATGCTTTACAACCAGTGACGGGTTCTGGAACCTGGAAGGGTGGAGTGGATGCTGGCGCGGCCTTTTTGTGTGCTAGCAAACAGTTATGTCTTTCCCCCCCACTTCTGTTGCAGCAGTCTGAAAGTCCATACTTCTCAGAAATTTCTTTCTCATGGCAAATTTCTTCCAGAAAAGCAAATAGCTACAGGAAAGATTTTATTTTTTTTTAATGAGAGACAATTAATTTTACTTGAAATTCTATGAAGTACATGAAAAGTTTTCTAATATTTAAAATCTGAACTATGGAGTGAGAAAATAATTCCCCATACAAATCCCAATATATTTACTTTCAACTGGTTGAAATAGCTTTCTTTAATGCCTTTTGGGAAATGAAATTTTAGTTTTCAGCCTTGAGTAATACTCATGACTATTAGACAAAATTATTTTATCTTAAAAGGAAAAGGCCATGTATTTTGTTTCATAATTGGATAGCTCTAATTATTTTAAGCACTTGACTGCTAATCAAAAGGTTGGCAATTCGAACCCATCCAGTGGCTCCGAGGGAAAAAGTCCTGGTGATCTGTTCCATAAAGATTACAGCCTAGAAAACCCTATGGGGCAGTTCTACTCTGTTACATGGGGTTGCTGTGAGTCAAAATCGACTCAACTGCACCTAACAACAGCAATTACTATAAAGTTCTTTTCTACATTGAGATAAAATAAACAACAATAACTATTACTTATTGAGTTTCTAATTGGACATCTCATACTAAAAAGTATTTCTTGTTTATCTGAAATTCAAATTTAATTGAGTACTGTTGTCTTAATTGTTTTTGTTTGCTAAATCTGGCAACCCTAACTGTATGCTATGCACCTCACATTTACTATAGCTGGGTATATGTTGTAATGAAGCCACCATGAGGATTAGTTCTGGAGTCAGTTTCTGGTTTAATCCTTGTTCTGCCATTTGCTGCTCTATTAAGAAAGTTACTTAGTCTCTCTGTGCCTCAGTTTCCTCAACTCGAAGATTAACATCCATTTTCTAGGACCATCGGGAAGATTTAATAAATTAATATTGTTAGCAGAGATGATAAAACCAAAAACAAAACAAACCCACTGCCGTCGAGTTGATTCCAACTCATAGCGACCCTATAGAGTAGAACTGCCCCATAGGGTTTCCAAGGAGCAGCTGAGGGATTCAAACTGCCAACATTTTGGTTCGCAGCCGAGCTCTTAACCACTGCATCAAGCAGAGATGGTATTCTACCAGTAAACCTCAACCAGAGTCTTCTGACTCACTGGACATTCATTCTAATTTGTCAGTTTCATGCCTTATGTCATGACGTTCTTGGAATATCACTTCTTAGAACAATGACCATCATATTGTCTATGCTTAATGAACATTGCTGTTGTTGTTAGCTGCCATTGAGTCAGCTCCATCTCATGGAGACCTTATGTATAACAGAATGAAACATTGTCCTGTCCTGTGCCATTTTCATGATGTTCGATATGTTTAAACCCATAATGAAAATTAGCTACTATTGTTTTATCAATCTCCATGACAACCCTGAAATGGAAACTGTTATTATTCCTTATGCTACAGATAAAGAAACTGAAGTTAAATAAGGTTATGTGCACAAGATCACCATAATCTTATTTCAGAGCTTTAGTTCCTAGTCACCATGCTTATTGTCTCTTTACCCATTGTTTCCTCTTCTGCCCTCTTCAGCAACTCAGAATTAATCTAATCCCTTATTCATACAGCAGCTCTGCAAATACCTAAACGTATTTCTCATGCCATTCCTCTATCTTCTCTTCTGCAGGCTAAATTTTCGTCAAGCATCACAGTGCTTTGTTGTATTATTCACTCACCTGGTTTTCTAAGCACCCTGCATTCTGCTCACTGCCAGTGAGTTTCTCAATTACAGTCAATACATCTTTTGCCATTTTGTTTACTTCCTCATAAGTGGCCTCTTGAACAAACTGAGCAAAGAATATGGTAGCTCTGAAACCAAAATACATGTAGATACTTAAGGTGCAGACTTAACAGACCTTGTTCTCCTCAAGTATAGTTTTGCTTATTTGCTTTTTGTTTTTTGTTTATGTTGTAAACAGAACATGCCACGCAGTACAGTAGCAGCAACACACTCCTTTAAATTTCTTGTTAGAAACGTTAGAAATGTGAAATGGAAGTACCACATTCAAGAGAACATCATACCCAATACAAATAAGAGAAAATTGAGTACTTCACTTCTAGAAGAGAATAGAGACTATAGTCATATCATCCTATTGGCTTTCAGAGCAAAAATTCCTGAGGATCTATTCATCTATGATTCGCACTGTTAAAAACTAGTCTTCAGTTTCTAAGATCTGATCTCATTTACTTACTCTTCATTTGAACCTATTTTGATTTGACCCATGGAATTTCAAGGAATCTGGAAGTTAGTATCTAATGCATTGGCCAACAGTTCAACCTCTTGAAAATCAATTTATAAGGCTTATAAATAAGTTTTCTTGTTATTTTGCAATTTGCTTTTGTGATTTTGAAAACTTATAGGGCTATTCAGTTTCCTTGTTTGATTACCTAACAAAAGTTATCACTGATTAGTGTACCTAAATTGCATTTAAATGAGCAAAACTTACAGGTCAACTAAATTCATCTCTGAAGAACATTTGGAAGAATTCAATATGGAAGCTGGAAAGCAAAATAACATTTCATGAAAAATTATGTTTTCAGCTGCAACCAAAAAAGGAAACATTGTTACACATAAATGTGTTTAAGTTAGAGCTACACAATTTTAGAGGGGAGAAGACCTTAGGGATCATCTATCAAAACATCTTAATTTTGTACTTAATAAAACTAGGAAACAAAGTTAACAAGAATAATTTCTAGCAAACCTAGAGCTAAAACCCAGATTTTACATCTATGGTTGTTTGGTTTTCCCTGTACTTGTAGATCAAAAGGTCAAAAATATATTCAGTCATCCTTTTCAACATGATTGTACCACAATTTGCTTGTCAGTGTTTCTTGTTCAGATATTCAAATAATGGCCCATTTTTCTGATGTAAAGAATAAAGATATTACCTTTTTTACCAATATGAGGGAGTTTTATACATGAAAGAGCCAGGATTGTGGCCTGACATACATTTATACATCTTGCAAAGTTAATATGTATATCAATTTAATAAATAATATGCACAAAATTTACTCAATGTGGAGTATATGAACAATTCATATAGATAATGTTAAAGTTATAACTTTAATTTTTTATTAAAATATGTCCAGCAATTAAATATATTTTCACTGTGCAGAAAATAAACTCGATAATGGGTAAATATAAAATTAAGAACTTTTAAGAATTCTGATATAGGAAAAAGGCAAAAAATATACAAAATAACTTACCTACTCCGTATGCATTTTTATGCAGTGATCTGGATTCAGTAAAATTTAGTAGGGAAATTAGAAAAATTGCTACCACCTGCTTCATGGTTGCTGGTTAGCTTGTTGTTGGCAATGGTGAGAGCAGAATATGGAAAAATGACATTGAAATTCTTTTATACTCTTCTCAACCAATATCTGTTAACTAGTAACTTTTGTTATTATACCTGTACTTTATTTTCTTAGGTTGCAAGTGGGATGATTTGCCAATAATTAACAGCACAGGGGCTATTTGTATTTTATGTTCAAGGACACAGACCTCCTTGGGTGGATAAAACTTTGCAAATTCATTCCTTTTGCAAATATAACAAACATTCTTTTCAAATCACAGAGTATTCAAAACTATTTTCCCCCAGAATTGTGGGATAATGAATTCCTTTCAAGTGAAGACGTTAATGGGATCATGACGAAAAGACTAGGAGCCCTGGTGATTAAAGCACTTGGCTACTAACCTAAAGACTGTTGGTTCGAACCCACTAGCCACTCCACGGCAGAAAGATGTGGTAATCTGCCTCCTTAACAATTTACAGCCTTGGAAACCCTATGGGGCTGTTCTACTCTGTCTACAGGGTTGCTACGTGTTGGAATGGACTTGACAGCAGTGGGTTTGGTTGGTTAATGAAAAGACACCAACTAAGTGCATTAATTCATTAAGAAAATATTAATTGGACGCCTATCTATTGGATGCATCATTTACCAGCTCATACTCTTTGTTGAAGAGTACGTTGCATGACTCCTTATGTTGTTGTTCAGCTCAAAAATCCTTTTCACATGACTGTATGTCAATAAGCTACATTTTTAAGTATTTAGTATACTGTGTATGGCTTAATACATAAAAGTTATAGCACAAATCCTGGTGAACCAAGTACAACAATTACTTGTAGCAAAATAATTTTGCATGCGTATCAAAACTGTGAAGGGGTTCAGCTGTACTGTTCACTCAGCAACCCAGGATGATTGTGTTGGTACTAAATAAAGGGCACTTAGAAACTCCATCGGATTCCAGGGGTGGTCCACCTCCTGTCTTCCCATCAACGAGGGTTCTCAACCTTGGCTGCACATTAGAATCACTGGGGAACTTTCAAAATCTCCAGTGCCTATCCTGTACCCCAGACCAATTGAATCAGAATCTCTGGAATTGGAACCTAGGCATCAGTATTTTCTAAAGCTTCACAAGAGATTTCAATGTAACCATTTTATCCATTGCCGTCTGACTCATAGTGACCCTACAGGACAGAGCAGAACTGCCGCATAGGTTCCCAAGGTTGTAATCCTTATGGAAGCAGACTGCCACAACTTTCTCATACACACCTTTTGGTTAGCAGCCAAACACTTAACCGCTGAGCCATCAGGGCTTCTTGGTCATACGGTAGGTGTATGTTTATCTTTTAAAACGGGATATATTTGAATAGACCATTTAGTAAATAAGATATGAACAAACAAACAAACAAGCAACCCAAACCTGTTGCCATCGAGGGAATTCCAACTCATAGGAACCCTATAGAACAAGGTAGAACTGCCCCATTGGGTTTCTAAGGAGCAGCTGGTGGATTTGAACTGCCGACCTTTTGGTTAGCAACCCTATCTCTGAACCACTACACCACTAGAGCTACATTCTAAAGGTAAGATTACAAAGCCAAATGACCTACAGTACCAAATTCATTAAATAATATGGTACATTCATCACATGGAGTAATATTCAGCCATCAAAAATAATCTTGTGGAAGAATATTTAATGATATGGAATTACAGTCATAATATGTTTCCTCCACTACTATTGAGTTGATTCCTACTCATATCGACCCTGTGGGGTTTCCAAGGCTGTAAATCTCTAAGGAAGCCGACTGGCACATCTTTCTCCCAAGTAGCGGCTGATGGTTTCGGTTAGTGGTCAATGACTCTAACCACTGAGATGCCCAGGCTCCTCATAATATATTACTAGGTGGGAAACAGGAAAAAAAAAATATACACACACACACACACACACAGACACACACACACATATATATATATGCAAGGTGATAACATTTTTTTATTTCTTCCATACCACCCATTATGGATTGAATTCTGTCCCCCAAAAATGTGCATCAACTTGGCTAGGCCATTGTTTCCAGTATTGTGTGATTGTCCACCATTTTGTCATCTGATGTGATTTTCCTATGTGTTATAAATCCTACCTCTATGATGTTAATGAGGCAGCATTAGAGGCAGTTACTCAATCTACAAGATTAGGTTGTGTCTTAAATCAATCTTTTGAGCTATAAAAGAGAGAAACAAGCAGAGAGACATGGGGACCTCATGCCACCAAGAAACAAGAGCTAGGAGAAAAACGAATCCTTTGGACTCAGGGGTGCTGAGAAGCTCCTCAGCCAGGGAAGATTGATGACAAGGACCTTCCCCTAGAACTGACAGAGAGAGAAAGACTTCCCTTGGAGCTTCCACCCTGAATTCGAACTTCTAGCCTCCTAAACTGTGAGAGAATAAATTTCTCTTTATTAAAGCCACCCACTTGTGGTATTTCTGTTATAGCAGCACTAGATAACTAAGACAACCCGCCTCCCTAAAAAGAGGCGTAGAATAAAAGAAGGGAATAACGGACTACAATACTTGAACATTAGTTTTCTCTGGATGGTAGGATTACAAGTGAATATGATTATCTCTTTCTCTCACTCTTTCTCTTTTTTGAGTGCGTGCACACTCTTCTTTTCAAAACTTGTTCAATAGGAGTGTGATGTATGATAAAAAAAATTTAAAAATAGATTTAGTGTATTTTTCAGAAATGGCTCTTTACTTAAAAATAAAGTTACTGTTGTTAGCTGTCGTGGAGTCAGCACCCGACTCATGGCTGCCCCGTGTGACTAGAACTCACATTTAAACAAAAGCTTATGAATGCCTTTTTACATAATTTTTTAGCATTCTAGAAGCTATAGAGATTTATCATAGCATAAACAAGTTCTTCAACACTGATCAAGTAAAATTCCCATTCATTCGGTCACTTCGTCTGTTTTGGGCTATTGGGGCCTCCCCAGATTTTGTCTTGTAAGGATCATACTAACAGGACTAGCCATGCTCGTGTACTCTCCAGTGAGAGGCATTGCTCACCTGGTCTACCTATTTGGATTCCAGGATGGTATATACGGGGCATCTCCCTTCAAACCTTCTCTGAAAGGAGCTCTTTACTCAAATACAGGAAAACAAAAACTTTAGTGAAGAACTGAGTCCATTTTAGGAAGCAAACTATAAACAACTTAGCCAAGTACTAGCATAACATCCCAAAGCCTTTCACAGTTCAGGTCCAGGGTCAGCACTCGATAATGTTTGCAAAATGTATGTACTTGTTCAAAGACAGGAGTTTAAGGTAGAGGAAGAGCTTACATTTGGCAAACCCAGGGTCCATGTTCTATAAGCTCTGATATCTTCATAATTTTGCCACATTTCAGGATTTAAGCTGAAATATGTTATTATATGTATATATAATGATTATCTGCAAGGCTGGGTAATCCCATCTCATCTAAGGATTCAAAGGAAGACACACGTAAAATGCCTGACAAATAGTAGGTATTTAACAAATTATGATTAGGTCAATATTATACTAGTACGAGTTGCCATCAAGTAGATTTTGACTCATGGAGACCCCATGTGTGTCAGAGTAGAACTGTGCTCCATAGGGTTTTCAATGGCTAATTTTTCAGAATTAGATAGCCAGGCCTTTCTTCTGAGGCACCTCTGAGCATACTCGAACTTCCAACCTTTCAGTTAGCAGCTGAGCACGTTAACCATTTACACTACTCAGGGACTCCATTTCTGTATTATTGTATATAGGTAGTTACGTGTACAGAAATAGACACGTAATTTTAATAATATGTACATATCACACTACAGGTGTGCTATGACAGCTACTGATTCATCAGGATGCTGATGAAACTGAATCAGAAGTAACGACTTTACTGTCAGTCTAGGTTCTGTTTGAATCCTTTTCTCTGCTATTGTACTGGTTTTGCTTTTTCCTTTAATCTTCTCACTTACCGTGCTGATTTCTGCTCTTCCACACCATATAGATAGGTGTGCAGTGTCGTGTTAAACGTGGGCTCAGGGGCCAGGTTTGAATTTTGGCCTTGCCACTTATTAGCTACATGATGTTGGGTGAGTTATTTAATTCCTCTGAGCTTAATTTCCATCTTCTGTAAAATGGGGATAATGATTTACCTCCTTCATAGTTAAATGAGGCTTAAATAAACTAATGAGCATAAAGGGCTTAGAATAGGGCCTTGCACAAAGTAGTACTTAATATATGTGGGTTTTTATTGTCGGGGTTATTCCATGCCATTCATTCTATAAAAATATTATGTCTGCATGCCAGGTACTGTTTTGTGATGGGAAAATCAGCAAGGGTAAAACAGGTGCCACCCCACTTTCACTGCACTTACTATCTAATAAGAGATACAGACAATTATATATAATCACAACAATGTGTGATGGGAGTTATGGTAAGTGGAGTTAAGAGAGGGACACCTGACATATGTAAATGGGATCAGGCAAATCTTCCTGGGGGAAGTAACATCTTAGTGGAAACCAGAAGAAAAATTGGAGGAGGACAAAATAGAGCGGGCAGGAAGACTGCTCCAGGAAAAGGTAGAAGACAATGGAAAAGCCCACGTGTGAGGGAGAGTACATCACATTTAAGGAAATGGAAGAAATGCAGTCTCAATGAAGCACAAAGTTGAAAGACGAGGGGACTGCTTCTGTACAGAGAAGGCAAGGTTGGCAGAGATATTTCTCAAAGGCCTTTGTAAGTCAAGTTTACACCTCCTCCAGGACAATGGGAGCCTGCAAAGGGAGTTAACAAAACTCAGGTTTGTGTTTTGAACGCATCTCTCTTATTGTAAACAGAGACAAGACTGTGACAAGGAGACAAATTAGGAAGTTTTTTGTAAGAATGTGGCCAAAATAAGTGGCCTAGATTAGATCAATTAATTAAATGGAGGGGAGCTAATGGGAAATGAGAATTGTGGATACAATTAAGTGATATTTATAAGATAAAATCAGAAGTTTAGTCTTGGATATAGAAAACTTAAGATGGAGTGACCAGTTTACCCAGACAGACTTGGCTTATGCCTGTTAACAGTATAATTATTAACTGGATGCCCTCTTACTCTCAAAAGTGTTCTAGGCAGAACATCCTGGTTTGCATGCTGAAATGCCTTCAAGACCTCCCAAGTGGAGAGGTCGACAGGTAATTGAATGTTTTACTGGTCCTCCGGAAGAAGAGCAAGGCTGGAGAAGGAGATTTGGTATTTATCAGCTTACAGAGGGTTATTGAAGCCATGTGAGTGGATGAGACAGGGAGATTGTAGTGAGATGAGGAACCTTGTGAAACATCAAACTTTAAAGCACAGGCAGTAAAGATGAGCTTTGAACCAGAGTTTGTATACTAACTGCAAACAGTCCTCAATCTATATGTGCCATTGCTCAAAGTTTAGTCCCAAGTACAGAGTCCACATCAAATGCTTTTCTGTTGCTCTAATTCTGATCCTATTTACTTTCTCATACATCTGTGAAACAGCTCAGAAGCAACATGGCATGGTAAACTGGACTTTACTGTCAGACAGATTCTAATCTCTGCTGGGTCAACTGCTAGCTATGTAACACTAAGCAAGCAATTTAATCTATCAATCTAATTTTCTTACATATATAATAAAAATGATACTATTTCTCTTGAAGTTTGTTTTGATCTTTAGATGGAATAATGTATGTAAAGTGCCTAAAACCTAAAGGATATTTTTTTTAAAGTAACAGTAATTATTATCACTACTAGAATTCGTATTTGTATTAAAGAAGAGCTGTAGGAGTCCTTGGATGGTGCAAATGATTAACAGAAAGGTTGGAGGTTCAAGTCCACCCAGAGGCAAGTCAGAAGAAAGGCTTGGTGATCTACTTCTGAGAAATCAGCCACTTAAAGCCCTGCAGAGCACAGTTGTACTCTGACACACATGGGAGTAACCATAAATTGGAATTGACTCTATGGCAACTTTGGAAAAAAAATAAGAAGATCTTCAGTACCCTTTGAAGGATCTTATATCATCCTAGTGTACGTCTAGGTGTACGTGTAGATTTCTGGAAAATGCCTTCTGATCAGATAATACTGGATTTCTCACTCTTCCTGTGATATGCTTCATTTTTCGTTTGTTGCTATCATTGGTTAGTCGCTTGAAAGATTGTTTGTAAATGACTCTTCCCTTTTCCTGTTGATGCTTGTAAAAATTTTATCCATTCATTAAAATCTTTATCAAATAATTCTCCATGAATATATTCCTGATTACTCCCTAACTAGAGAAGAGCTCTCCCATTTTTGACAACTTGTAACACCTTTTAAATTTTTTTCTCAAAATACTTCTCATCTGAATTTATATCACAGTCATTTATAAGTTTATGTAATCTTTCCTAGATAGTTAACTTCTTTGATTCAATGACTCATTTTTGTGACTCCCATGATGTCTAGCACAATGCCTGGCACAGAACAGAGCCTTTATCAATAGCAATTGAATGATACTGAATTGGATTTTTGTAGTCAGCATTCATGCACTAATTGTCCTCATTCATTCACCACAAGGGAATGACACATCTGTCATGCTTCTCACCTCAAGACATTACTCAAATGTTTACATTTATATCTTTTCTTATATTCAGGGCTTAGATGCCCTGGAACAGATGTAAGAATAGTACCCCAGGTCTAAAGAGTCTGTTTGCAAGTTATAGGGCTTAAAACAAATTCCATAGACCAAATATAACTCAAATGTCAACAGGATACATTTTCCCAAAGTCCTCCAGCCCAAAAGGGTGATCGTGTCCATTAAGATTTCATTATACTTAGCTCAATCCTCATCTCCTTTATGGGGTTATACCAAAATTAACCCACCGACCCCTATATTTCTAAGAATTCAGGAGTAGATAGAGGACTGCTTGCATTGATCTCAGATACCTCTAGCTCTTACTCCCTGGAACTGCTAAATTCTCTTTACTCACACTGTAACTTTTCTCCTATACATACTATCTCTTTCCTTCCCTGAACTGTGGTGTCCCACAATTTTCCAAAGAACCCTCAACACAAGGTTCTATCAAGGAACTTGAAATCAAACATGCAAAAGCCTTTCAGCTTGTCTCAACATCATCTGACCATCTTCACATAGGACTCTGACCTGACTCCTTGCTTGGTCAATACCTTTCTTATCTCCCCTTGTCTACTCTGGCTCCTATACTTCCCTTCCTATTATTGTTTTTAGGCAGAGAAGACCATCCCTTCATTTGTTTAATTTGATCCTGTCTAAACCATGTTCTGAAGGGAAGAGACTCCACCCTTAACATTCACTACTCCCAAAAGTCTATCAGAGTAGTTTTCTCAACAAAAGATGAAGAATCCCTTCATCAAAGCTATCTGCCTCTGATATTTAAGGAAAAAAAAAAAAAAATGTTTCCTCTCTGCTATACCAAGAACAAGAGTCCTTGGGTGGTGCAAATGGTTAAGCATTTGACTACTAACCAAAATATTGGAAGTTCAAGTCCACCCAAAAGTACATCAGAAGAAAGACCTGGTGACGTACTCCCAAAAAATCTGCCATTGAAAACCTTATGGAAAGTAGTTCTACTCTGACACACATCAGATCACCATGGGTTGGAATCAACTGGATGACAACTGATTTGGTCTGGTTTATACCAGTAACAGAGAGAGAGGGGCCAGAGTCGGATAACGTAACATATTTGCCTGTAACCTTGAAAGAATACTAGTGGCATGAGGTCAGAAAGGTGAAATAAGACATCAATACAAGTCAAGCACAGATAGGCCATAGTATGTCAAGGGCCAATCTGAAACTTCACAAACATCTGTGTTCCATTAACAACATTTCTCTTTATATGGTGTCTTAGTCATTTCATGCTGCTGTAACAGAAATACCACAAGTGGATAGCTTCAACCAAGAGAAATTTATTCTCTTACAGTCTAATAGGTTACAAGCCCAAATTCAGAGCATCAGCTCCAGGGGAAGGCTTTCTCTGCTGGCTCTGAAGGAAGGTCCTTATCATCAGTCTTCTCTTGGTCAAGGAGCTTCTCAGGCACAGGGACCCCGAGTCCAAAGGACGTGCTCTACTCCCGGCACTGCTTTCTTGGTGGTATGAGATCCCCATGTTTCTTTGCTCACTTCTCTCTTTTACATCTCAAAGGAGATTGGCTTAAGACACTAATCTTGCAGATCTCATCAATACAACTGCCACTAATCCATTTTATTACATCATAGTGATAGAATATACGACACACAGGGAAATCACATCAGATGACAAAAGGTAGATAATCACACAATAGTGGGTATCATGGCCCGGTGGAAATTGATACACACATTTTTGGGGGGACATAATTCAATCCATGACATATGGGTTGGCTGCCCCTGCTAGGGAGTCCCTGGGTGGTGCAAACAGTTAATGTGCTCGGCTGATCACTTAGCTGTTAACCCAAATGTTGGAGGTTCAGGCTTACCCAGAGGAGCCTCAGAAAAAAGGCCTGGCGATCTACTTCTGAAAAATCAGCCTCTGAACACCCTATGGAGCACAGTTCTACTCTGACACATGTGGGGTTGCCATGAGTCAGAGTTGAGGAGACTTAATGACAACCGGCTGGCTCCTGCTAGACTGAGTATGGGATCTTGAAACAGAAAAACTGGTCCACATACCCAAATAAAAGATTGCAGGTAGTCCCTGATTTAGGAAGTATCCCAGTTATGGCAAATCAGATTGTCGTTAAGTCAGGGACTACCTGTACTACATACAATGTTGCAGCACATACGCATGTTTATATGTAATGTTTCCCACCCCTAAAGACAAATAAAGATGGGACTTACAAAGATACTGGTAATAAAACCAAAAAGAAAAAGAAAAAGAACCTATTGCCGTCAAGTGGATTCTGACTCATAACAACTCTGTAGGACAGATTTAAAAACTACCCCACAGGGTTTCCAGGGCTGTAAATTTTTACAAAAGCAGACTGTCACATCTTTCTCCTGCAGAGCAGCTGGCAGTTCAAACTGCCGACCTTTTGGTTAGCAGCCGAGTGCTTAATCACTGCACCTCCAGGACTCTTCCAATACTGAGAATAATAGGCAATAACAATGAAAACTAGAAAGAAAAAAAAAAAGAGTTATTCGACTTACGTAAAAACTGACTTATACAATGAAATCGTCGGAACGAAACTCCATCATAAGCGGTGGCCTACCTGTATAAACTACTTGAGGAAAACAACCATACTTTAAGAGCATCTCCCAAAAGATCTAACACAAAAACCTGCACAGAGAAAGCCCTTTCTAAGTACTTTTTCATAATGGCATATGCTTTCTCTGGTGAGGAAATGATGATGCATTCCCTCTCTTCCCGGCTTCTACAGCGAAGACAGGGTGTGGGAAAAAATAAAAGGAGTCTCTGGCCTTACTCCTCCAACGGCATGTTTGCTGCCTACTCCATTTCCTTAGCAAGGCTGAGAGATGGTTCATTGTTATAGGAGATTTAGAGAAATTTCCTACATGGGTCTGGAGATTTCATGCCCATACATGTAAAGATACATTCTTTTCATGGGAAATATATAAGATAAAAAACTAGAATTATTATCTACTATTCTTAAGCAAATTGTGCTTGCTTTCAATGTTTCTAAAAACCAATAGGCACATGTGTGATCTTCAGTATTTTGTGTAATGTAAGACATTTGTGTATGGATGCCACTGTGGTCCCACAATTTCTTCCAGGAAAAACCTAATAAAATCTTTCAGAGCACATCTCCATTCCCATCCTCAATACCTTGTGATTGTCCTTGGGTTGAGTCAGTTTCGCCTCAGGCAATGAATCTGTTGTTCACGTCTATCACCAAGTTAGGGGGCTCAGTTCACTAGCCTCAGACTGTTCTGAATAGAGAAGAACCAATCCTCAGGCAGTAGGAAGATCAGTGGAGCTGGTATCTGCATATCGTTTGTGTGTGCTGGTTTCCTTTTTTTTTTTTTTTTAATTGCAATTAAAAAAAAATCAAAGTATTGTCTTTCCCAGAACGTGGGGCATCTTAATTTGGGCACAGTCTCTTTGACAGCTACTGGAGCTAAACTCTGCACTCTATTCCCCTACAGCCTCTGCCTTGGTGCCGTAATATCAATCGCAAAGACAATGGCCAACCCTGTCTGAAACATTAAAGTGTGCATCTGCCTTGCTGATAACCCCTCCCATCACTAGAAGACATTTGTTACTCCTCATACTCCTTGAGGTATGGCTCCTCAAGGAACCAAACAAATTACTCCACCAAAGGTGGGTGAGAGCCTTCTTCCTACCCATACAGGATGGCTTTCCTCTCTCTGTTACTTACAGCACCCCCCAGTGATACTACTCTTACTTCCTAGTGATACTGCTCCTTAACCCAATTTCTTCTGTGGGGTTCTTTCTTGTTAGCTGCCGTAGAGTCAGCGCCTGACTCATGGTGACCCCATGCACAACAGAACAACATACTACCCTGTCCTGTGCCATCTCCATGATCTTTTGAGAATTAGACCAATGTGATCCATAGGGTTTTCACTGGCTGATTTTCAGAAGTAGTTCACCAAGCCTTTCTTCCCAGTCCCCCTTATTCCGGATGCTCTGCTGAATCTTGTTCAGCAAAATAGCAACATGCAAGCCTCCACTTACAGACTGGTGGTGACTGTGCATGAGGTGCATTGGTCAGGAATTGAACCAAGTCTCCCACATGGAAGGAGAGAATTATGCTGAACCATCAATGCCTTCAGACTAGCTTTTTATGTAACCAGTCCTTAGGGTCTAGATATCAATTGAGTAAGTCAATTGACACAGTGGCTACAGCAACGGGCTTAAGCATAACAGCAATTGTAAGGATGGTGCAGGACTGGGCAGTGTTACATTCTGTTGTACATAGGGTTGCTATGAGTTAGAATCAACTCAATGGCACCTAACAACAACAAGTCAATGAATGAAGAAATTTTCAACAAACAAAACTAAGACCTCAACTACCCCTGGAGATAAAGAATAAATACAGATCAATTTTCCATGGAAAGGAAGGAGGCCCTGAATACCTAAAGCAATATTGAAGAAAAAGAACAAGGTAGGAAGCCTCACACTTCCCAATCTCAAAAGTTGCTATACAGCCACAGTAATCAAAACAGCCTGGTACTGGTTCAGTGACAAAGATATAGACCAATGGAGTAGAAGTGAGAACCCAAAAGTAAATCCATCCATCTACAGGCAGCTGATCTTCGATAAAGGCTCAAAGTCCATTCAATGGGAAAGAAAGAGTCTGTTTAACAAATAGTGCTAGCAAAACTAAGTATCCATTTGCAAAAAAAATGAAACAGAATCCATTCCTCACACCATGCACAAAAATTAACTCAAAATGAATCAAAGACTAAAATGTTAATGCTAAAACTGTAAAGTTCCTGGAAAATAACATAAGGACAAAATTAGGGGACCTACTGTTTTGCACAAACAGTGTATCAAACACAACTAAAAATTCATGAACAACGGAAGATGAATTAGATAACTGGGACCTCCTAAAAATTAAATACTTATGCTCATCAAAAGACTTTACCAAGAAAGTAAAAAGAGAACCTACAGACTTAGAAAAATCTTTGGCAATGACACACCTAATAAGGGTCTAATCTCCAAAATATATAGAAAACTTCAACAATTCAACAACAAAAAGACAAATAATCCAATCAAAAAATGGTCAAAGGACACGAACAGACACATCACCAAAGAGGCCATTCGGGCAGCCCACAAATATATGAAAAGATGCTCACAATCATTAGCCATTAGAGAGGTGCAAATCAAAATTACAATGAAATACCACCTCACCCCTGCAAAAATGGCAATGGTCAAAAAAAACAGAAAACAATATACGCTGGCGAGGTTGCAGGGAGATTAGAACTCTTACACATGGCTAGTGGGGTTGTAAAATGGTATAACCACTATAGAAAACTATATGCTGCTTCTTCAAAAAGCTAGAAATAGAAATACCTTATGATTCAGCAATCCTACTCCGAGGTATATATCCAAGAGACATAAGAGTAGTGAAGTGAATAGACATGTGCACACCTATGTTGATTGCAGCATTGTTCACAATAGAAAAAGATGGAAACAACATAAGTGCCCATCAATGGATGAATGGATAAACAAATTGTGGTAAATACATACAGTAGAACACTATGCAACTATAAATAATAATGAGGAATCTGCAAAACATAACGTGGATGAATCTGGAGGACATTACACTGAGTGAAAAAAGACAATCACAAAGGGACAAATATTATATGGTCCCACTATTATAAAAAGTCAATAGATATACACACAGAAAGCAACGCTCTTTGATGGTTACCAGGATGGATGTGAGAAAGAGGGGGAATCACTTTCTGGATAGTAGACACTGGTTATTTTTGGTGATGGGAAAAGCAATACCAAGTATAGGTGAATTCAACACAACCTGACTAAGGTAAATAAAGACACTAAGAAGAACACAAGGAAAAGGGACAATTTTGGTAAAAGCTTTAATCTATACAATTTTGCAACAAAAGTAACGACAACCAAAAAAAATGTGTATGGTTATTTAGGTAGATATGTATGCATGTATGGGTTTAGGAAGGCATATGTGAGTAAATGCATGTGCATGTATGGGTGTATCTGCAGGCATATGTATATACATGTGCTGCATATATACCCATGTATATAACAAAGCACATAGGGGGCACAGTTATGGAGGCTTCCTAGACATATCCAAACAACTCACAGGATTGGTTTGTCATTGTTGTTGTTAGGTGCCATCGAGTCAGTTCTGACTCATAGCGACCCTATGTACAACGGAATGAAACACTGCCTGGTCCTGCACCATCCTCACAATGGTTACGCTTGAGCCCATTGTTGTGGCTACTGTGTCAACCCATTTCATTAAGAATCTTCCTCTTTTTTGCTGACCCTCCATTTTACCAAGCATGATGTCCTTCTCCAGGGACTGGTCCCTCCTGATAACATGTCCAAAGTATGAGAGATGAAGTGTTACCATCCTTGCTTCTGAGGAGCATTCTGGTTGTACTTCTTCCAAGACAGATTCATTCCTCCTTTTGGCAGTCCGTGATATAGTCAATATTCTTCATCAACACCACAACTCAAAGGTCAATTCTTCTTCTGTCTTCCTAATTCATTGTCAGTCTTTCACATGCATACAAGTCGATTGAAAATACCATGGCTTGGGTCAGGGGCACCTTAGTCCTTGAAGTGACATGTTTGCTTTTAACACTTTAAAGAGGTCTTTTGCAGCAGATTTGCCCGATGCAATTCATCACTTGATTTCTTGACTGTTGTTTCCTGGGTGTTGATTGTGCATCCAAGTAAAATGAAATCCTTGACAACTTCAATCTTCTCTCCATTTATCATGATGTTGCTTATTGGTCCAGTTGTGAGGATTTTTGTTTTCTTTATGTTGAGGTGCAATCCATACTGAAGGCTGTGGGCTATGATCTTCATCAGTAACTGCTTCAAGTCCTCTTCAGTTTAAGCAAGCAAGGTTGTGTCCTCTGCATAACGAAGGTTGTTAATGAGTCTTTCTCTAATCCTGATGCCCCATTCTTCTTCATATAGTCCAGCTTCTCAGATTATTTGCTCAGCATCCAGATTGAATAAATATGGTATAAGGACACAACCCTGACGCACACCTTTCCTGACTTTAAACCGCACGATATCTCCTTGTTCTGTTCAAATGACTGCCTCTTGATCTATGTACAGGTTCCTCATGAGCACAATTAAGTGTTCTGGAAATCCCATTCTTTGAAATGCTATCCATAATTTGTTATAATTTGCACAGTCGAATGCCTTTGCATAGTTGATAAAACACAGGTAAACATCTTTCTGGTATTCTCTGCTTTCAGCCAGGATCCATCTGACATCAGCTATGATATCCCTGGTTCCACTTCCTCTTCTGAATCCGGTCTGAATTTCTGGCAGTTAACTGTCAATATACTGCTGCAACTGCTTTTCAATGATCTTCAGCAAAATTTTACTTGCACTTGATATTAATGATATTGTTCGATAATTTCCACATTCTGTTGGATCACCATTCTTGGGAATAGGCATAAATATGGATCTCTTCCAGTTGGTTAGCCAGGTAGCTGTCTTCCAAATTCCTTGGCATAGACGAGTGAGCACTTCCAGTACTGCATCCGTTTGTTGAAACATCTCAATTGGTATTCCATCAATTCCTGGAGCATTGTTTTTCACCAATGCCTTCAGTGCAGCTTGGACTTCTTCCTTCAGTACCATCAGTTTTTTATCAAGCGCTACCTCCTAAAATGACTGAACATCGACCAATTCTTTTTGGTAGAGTGACTCTGTGTATTCCTTCCATCTTCTTTTGATATTTCAGTGTCGTTCAGTATTTTGCCCATAGAATCCTTCACTATTGCAACTTAAGGTCTGAATTTTTTCTTCCATTCTTTCAGCTTGAGAAATGCCTGGTGTGTTCTTTCCTTTTGTTTTTCTAACTCCAGGTCTTTGCACATGTCATTATAATACTTTATCTTCTCTAGCCACCCTTTGAAATCTTCTGTTCAGCTCTTTAACGTCATCATTTCTTCCTCTTGCTTTAGCTACTCAATGATCAAGAGCAAGTTTCAGAATCTCTTCTGGCCTTCATTTTGGTCTTTTTTTTTTTTTTTTTTTTTTTTCCTGTTTTTTAATGACTTTTTGCTTTCTTCATATATGATGCCCTTGATGTCATTCCACAACTGATCTGGTCTTTGGTCATTAGTGTTCAATGCATTAAATCTGTTCTTGAGATGGTGTCTAAATTCAGGTGGGGTATACTCAAGGGATTGATTTACTGTGTTAAAAGTCTTGGGTTCATAGTCTCGGGGGATAACTTAGTCAATTGGTGTAACATAGTTCATGAAGATAATGTTCTGCATCCTAGTTTGGTGAGTAGTGTCTAGGTCTTGGGAGCTTGCAAGCAGCCATCTAAGATATAACTATTCGTATCTACTTGTATGGAGCAGAAGGGAGTGAGGGAGGCCAACGGCTCAGAGAAGAAACTAGTCTACAGGACTAATAGCCCACAGGAACCATGACCTCTTCTAAACTGAGACCAGAAAAACTGAATGGTTCTAACCAGGGATGCAATAGGAGGTCCCAGATAAAATGGGAGAAAAATGTAGAACAAAATTCAAATTCCTAAAAAAGGCCAGACCTACTGGACCAATAGAGACTGAAGGAACTCCTGAGACAATCACCCTAAGATAGCCTTTGAACTTGGAACTGAAGCTATTTCTGGAGGTCACTTTTCAGTCAAATGATAGATTGGCTTATCAAATGCACACTACCACCCGTGAGTAATGTGCTACCTTAAACAATCAACTATATGAGACCAAACGGTCAACATTCACCCAAAAGCAAAGATGAGAAGGCAAGGAGGAGAAGGGAAGCTAGATCAATGGAAACAGAACAAACAGAATGGAAATAATGAGAACACTGACACGTTGTGAAAATTGTAACCAATGTTATGGAACAATGTGTATAAAAATTGTTAAATGGGAACCTAATTTTCTCTGTAAACTTTCACCTAAAACACAATAAAATAGTATTTTTAAATATGGAAAATAATCTGTACCTTTGCATGCAATATTAATATCAGTTCAGGTATTGTCCAGGTAACTGCTTACAGTCTAGTGCTGAAGAAATTACACAAGTTTTACGTGAATCAACTAAAATGACAAAATAGCTAACTCCACCTGTACATCAACCACCATATGTAACATTTTATTTAACATAAAATCTTTCATTAGTCAGAAGTGAAGTCTACCCTTCCTAGAATACAGATCTCAAAATGCTAAAATGCTTTCTCTGGTGCTGTACAATTATTCATCTATCTATTCATCAGTGATTCACACAAGAGAGATAATTTGGATGACTCTAGACTAATGCTGAAGTGACACCACCATCTGATTACTGAGTCTTCTAGCTTTGAAACTATGCAGTTCTTGATGAATTTTAATTTGGGGGAATTTTCATTATTTCTCATTTTTAAAATAACATCAATCATTATTATCCTAACCACAAACTTATATGATTAAAATTTGTATAATAGTTTATTTACTTTATTTACTATTTTGTAAGTCCAGGAAATTATGCAAAGTTGGGATTCTGTGGTTTATATCTTAGAATATTTATAGCCTATAACATTAATCAGTTTATTGATCTAATTTTTATTAAGTACTGACTGTGTTCCAGGTTATGCTAAGTGCCAGGGAAGACAAAGAGACTTCTAATTCATGGTCCCTTCCATGAGAAGCACTATCTACTTGAAGAGAGAGATACATAAATGAACTAATATCATTAAATAGGCCTCGTCTTGGGAGTCAGAACCATGTGTGTTCCAATTCTGGCTCTAAGGCTCAGGTTGTGCATATTTAGAGTGGTTATAAAATATATCATAATTATAATAAAATGTGAATGTTGTGAATAAGTCAAGATAAAAGAAGTAAGGGGCATCAGAGAAGGAAGTGACTAATTCTGTCCAGGAAAGATTCCTCAAAGCTGAGTTAATCAAATAAAGAAGAGTGAGAAGGACATCCCAGGGAGAAGCACATCCCAGTAGAAGGAGGAAGCAGAGAGGCAAGAAAATGCATGGTGTGTTAATGTTTGGTAGGAAGTTCAACCCAACTAGGGCACTGAAGGGAGGGTGAGAGAAGGGATTGAAAAATAGTGAGGCTTGGACTTTATAAAGTGACTAAGAGAAGTAAATAGAGCTGTTAGGTGAGACAGGAAGGGTAGGAATGATGTGATTAGATTGTAGTTTCCAGATATCTAATACATCTATTATAAAACAGCAGTCTTGGCACCTCTCAGCCTCCCATTCATAAACCAAAGATTAAAATGTTAATAATGGTAACACAAATAGCTTAGCTGATGTTTCTCAACTCCAGGAGGCACCATTCACATGCACTTCTATTTGAATGATTTATGCAACACTAGCATGATGTAGACTGATTTAATGATTAAGATTTAGAACAATGAATAGAGAAGTGATACTTATATACTTTTTATTATCCAATTGGTGCACATGAAGATTCTTCCTAATGTGCAGGCACCATCTCTTCCTGTTCAGGTGTAGTTACCATCTCTTTGTATTCTCTATTATCAGATGTATCTCATTCCTTGCTCATTTTGTATCTCCCACCTCAAGGTAAAGGTAGCAATGCTGTTATTGTTTATGATGCAATGGCTCTTGGGAGTCTGTTTGTATTGAAACAAACGGATCTTCTTGCCTCTACAGTTCTCTATTACGGTTTACTTAATGCTGCTTACGTCGTTATGCATGATGCTGCACCATCCATCATGTCATTACGAATCCTGGCTTCCAATGAGTCTCTTTCATGTTATTACTGCGCTTCATTGAGGATAGCCACAAATGCAAGTTTCTGGTGGCGTTACATTTATCATTCAGGCTTTCTTAGCATTAACTAGAACAACATTTCTTCCAACAATGTTTTCTCTGAACTCTTAGGTCATAATTACTGCATTTCTAGAATAAGATCCCTTTCAATATAAACCACACCACTGCCTTCCACGCACAGCCACCAACAGGAGGATAGGCAAAGGAAGAAGAATATGGGTAAAGAGTGATAGCATTCCTGCAAGGGATATTTGGCAGGGCTTAAGTCCAACCGAAGGAATACAATATAACCACATTGATAGAGGCAATAGAGGACAGCAACTGGAAGGGTCCTCAAGCATTGCAGTGCAATTGTCTTCAAAGCTTTGGAGGGTCTACCTCTGAAGACAGCGCTGCATGTGATGTGGAGTTTGTGAAAAGGTTGAAGTGACCACTGTGAGTGCCAGTGGAAGAAGATGCACAGGGTAAATGGCACCTGCCCCCACCCCTGCCACTTTTGTGTACTGTAGACAGAGGCTGCTCTGTCCTTGGAACACAGCTGGAAAGAGCTGCTGCATGGGCTCCACAGAGCCCTAAACTCATCTTGTGTCCAAGGTGAGTGAGTCACCATGTCATAACTTCACTGAGGAGGGTAGGGGGAAAATGAAGCAGACCTAAGTAATTTTATAAAATAATGTTTTGACTGGAGACTGTGAGGCTGAAAACAAAAAGAACTGAACATAAACACTTCTGGTAAATTTGTTTCTCATCTAAGTATGAGTCAACAATTCTGAAACTTCTTTGCATGTATACTGGCATTGAACAAATAAGTAGACGGATGGTAGATAGTGGGAGTCAAGTTTTTCACTTTCAAAGAGGGAAGTTAAACATAAGCCAGGGGCCAAGGCTAGAATGAACACTATGGTACTGGATTAGAGTCAGAGACATTGTTATGAAATCGTATTTACTCAATTAGAATGGGTGGATGGATAGACAGACACATACATACATGCAGAAATAATTACAGAGATATGTGTGTGTACATGGGTTAGTATGCACACTTATATTTCCCAGTTCTGTTCCCTGAGAGGGTCTAGAGGCAGTGATACCCCAGTAGCAAAGAATACATCCAGCGCTCAAATCTTAGTTTCTAAGTACCAGTCTCCAATAAAAGGAATAAGGTTCCTTGAAGAAATGACTGTTTTTAGGACTGGGGAAGGGAAAACACTAAATATTCCTGGAGCACCTTTTAGTGCAAGAAAGAAGTGCTCAAAAAGCAAAAGGATGAAGATGTGTCAAAGGAACCCAGGAGCCAATCGGAAAGAACTCTCAATGGCAAAAGCTGGAATAACTTGAGCAACGAAATAAGTAATGTAGCATTGAACTACAATCCAAAGTATAAAACAG
The DNA here is from genome assembly GCA_030035585.1 of Dugong dugon. Lineage (NCBI taxonomy): Eukaryota > Metazoa > Chordata > Mammalia > Sirenia > Dugongidae > Dugong > Dugong dugon. The sequence continues at coordinate 54,445,213 of CM057463.1, forward strand.
ATATACTTGAGTTCATGCTAATACAAATAAATGATTGAATAAATAAATGGAATGAAGAGAAAAGGAAAATTCTAAGTAATATATGTAGAGGTTCTCCTTCCAGTAGCTTAATCATCACCACCATCTTGAGTGTGGGCTGCATTTAGTGACTCTCTTCCAAAAAAAAAAAAAAAGAATTTGAAAAGGGAAAAATAATAACTTTACAGCAGAGAAACATGGCAAAACTACCTTAACCAAGTGATTACGGCTAACACACCAGTGATAAGTCATGTTGGTATCATGTACTCCCTGATATGATGTGACAAGAAGAGCACTTGACACACACACACACAAAAATCAGTGCATCAGAACCATTCTGGTGGCCCAAGTTTTCTCACCATTCTATAAAAGAACTACTCAGACTGACAAGATAGACGGGCAGACAAACAGAACAATGTGCTTGCCAGGCCTCCTTCATGGGACCAAGAGTAGGTCTTGGGCTCCTGAACAACCCCTAGGCGAAAGTCTCTGAGCACCTGGGAATCTGTTTGGTCCTCTAGGAGGGTGAAGCAGGGCTTCAGGGAGCTCCAAATTTTAGAATGTCTTTTTGGACAATTTGACAATCCCCCTGGTGCCTGGGACTGGCTGGAACGGCAGGGCCATCCAGATGGGGTGTCCAGACCTGATCCCGTGTGGGTCCAAGTCAGCAGAAGGACTTTACTCAAAATTGTCTAAGTTGGCCTCCTGTATCTTGGACCAGCCAGGGCCCACAATCGCTATTTTTCCCCTTCAGGGCTCTATCCAAATTTATTATCATCACCACCCATATGGAAAAGTATTTGATACATTCAGTGCCAGGTCAGAAGTGGGGTTAGGGGTGGAGGGTATGGAACTTTTCAAACTTGGTACCAGAATGTTTTGCAAACATCATACTTAAAATGAAACTATAAAGCATTAAGGATTAGCTAAGCAAGTTGTGGAACAGCATGTATAGTATGAAAACAAATTCTGTGAAAATACACAAACCAATGAAGCTATAAATGATTCATAAATATGTAACCTCATATACAAAGATCTGGTGGTATAAGCACCAAATTGATAATAGTGGTTACCTTTTGGAATAGAGAAAGGAGGCCCCGTATTGGATGTAATCTCTTAATTTTTTTACAATGAAATTTCACCCTCCTGCTCTTATACTTCATCAATTCAATACACCTTAATCACTCCTTACTCTACCTTTTTCCATATCTCCTGATCCCTTCTTCCAATAATGCTTCTCCAAGGTTCTGATGCTCTTCATGAATTGTCATCCCAAATTATCTTAAGTTTCTTTTGGGATAACTTTTCTTTTTTTTTTTCCAATGTAAGTAACTAACCTACAGTCATCTCTATTTGTCCCTCACTGTTTCCTACGGAATCTTCAGTGGTAAGAAAGTAAGGAAAAGCCGTGTTTTATATACCTTGCCTGTTAGAAACCCTGGTGGCATACTGGTTAAGAGCTCAGCTGCTAACCATAAAGGTTGGCAGTTTGAATTCACCAAATGCTCCTTGGAAACTCTATGGGGGCAGTTCTACTCTGTCCTATGGGTTTGCCAGGAGTAGGAATCTACTTGACGGCAATGGGAGTTTTTTTTTTTTTTTTTAATACCAGTTTTTATTCTTTTATTCAGAATTATCATAAAGTTAAAACATTACTATGAATGTTTATAGTCTCTACCTCAGAAGAGAATAAACATTTCTTTATGGGGAACTAGAGATCCTCTGTTGAAGTGAAGCATGAGAATACTGGGACTTTCACAGAACCTACAAGATGTTCAGCATGACAGCAACACACCTTTGGCAAATAACAGTTCTGGACCATGGTGTCAGGTTGTTTTCATTTTTATTAATTGCAGCACAGAGAGAAGAGGCAAAATGTTCAAAGAAATTTGTGTTTCTTACAGTGTTGGTTTTACACCAACAGAAAAGAAAAACAGATGAGTAAATTCTAGGTCCTCATTTCTCTTGCTCTTGTACTCAGGGTAGGCTGAAATACAAAAGGACAAACATAACTGCGGTTAGTAAAATGGCATGTCTTCTTCAAATCTATTAAAAGAAGTGCCACAATTGCTTAAGTTGTCTTTCTGCAATTCCCACGAATGAGAATAATTCACCAGTGAAAATAATTTAAGCCTATCCCAGATGTACGGTGGCTGACTACTCTTCCTCTTAGGCTAGGCGAGAGGCCTCACATATAAGTATTATGAAGTCCCTCCTACATCACTGAAGTCATGAGACTCCTCAGGCTTCAAAGTCACAGATTTTTCCCCATCACGCCTCAGAAGCATTTAATTTACATCTACCTGTTACCTAAATTAATTACAACCAAGAAGGTGCCTTTTCAAAGTTGGAGTTCTAGGAAGAAAATCTTGCTATTTAGGGCTAAAATAGGAGCCCTGGTGGTGCAATGGTTAAGCGCTCGGCTGCTAACCAAAAGGTTGGCAGTTTGAACCCATGCAGTGACTCTATGGGAGAAAAGACCTGGCAAACTGCTCCCGTAAACTCCCTATAGGGCAGTTCTACTCTCCTGTAGGATCGCTATGAGTCGGCATCAACTCAACGGCACAGCTAAAACGAATCAGATTTTGAAATGACCAAATTTGCAGAGATACAAAGTTGTCTCCAGTCCTGAATGCATAACGTGTGTGTTATCACATGGGCAAAGAGTAAGCTATACCTACTAGTGGAGCAGGAAAATACGAAAATAAATCATGCTAAAAAATAGTTTGACAACTTCTTTTAAAAAAGGAAGCTAGTTCTATTCTTTAATTTCCCCAAAAATATTACAACCAAAATGAGTAAAACATGTTTATGTTCAAACACCTACGTTTTAAAGTGGGCCCTTTTGTCATAAGAAGAGAAGTTTTATTAAAGTTCAGTATGTAGATACATTGGAAATTTAGTAGCCGATTATTCACTGTTAGTGTGGAAGCCCACATAAGATAGACCCATTATATTCACCAATAAAATGAGTTTGTTATTGAGCTATAAGGTTGAGCCATGTGAAATCATCGATATTTGACTACAAAAATGCACTTTCATATGGTCTAGACTAATACCTAAAGCATTCCATGATTGAACTATCATTTACTTGGACTGCTCAGTGTAATATGTCATATAAGTCAGAATAGCACAGTGGTGAACTCTCATGCTCTACAGTCAAACTAGTTCAGTTTGAATTTTGGCTCCACCCCTCACTATCTGGGAGACCCTTGGGTAAATTACTTAACATATATGTGCCTTAATTTCCTCACTTACATGGGAATAATACTACCCAATCATGTAACTCTTTTGAGAATTAAATAAGTTTTTATGTATTTATATATATATATATATAAAGAGTTTAGGACAGTGATTGATGCTGGTCTATATGGCTCTTGGCAAATGGTCACTCAGTTTTTGCTATTTCAATAATAACTGTTACAATTACTTATTGAAAAAACATCTGAAATACAGTTACCTGAGATACTTCTGATTGTGTCGTTTTTAAGCTAAGGTAGCTTTACTTGCAGCAACAAGTTTTGGACCCTGAATACAAAGAAATAACAGATGTGAGGAAAATATTAGCATTACTATTAGGATAAAAATGAACATTTACGTAGCCTTTGGTGATGACAGGTTGCTTTCACATGCATCACACCCTTTAATTCCACTTTAGTACTAGAATCCCTAGAAGGAAGCACATTGATATCCATTGCCCCAAAGGAATAAAAAAATTCTGTCAAGTCATAGGGGAAAATTAAATTCAGACATTTAAATATAAACTTCTTCATTAGTTTAGCAACCGCTAATATCAAGCTCTCAAATTTAACCAAACCACAAAGTAGCTTTTCCAAGAAATTGGTTAAATAAAGTTTTTGTTTAATGCTGTTTCTAACAAAAGATTTCACATCTTCAGACGTACGAATATTGCTATCAATATTCATAAACATGATGGTTTTAGAAATAGAACAGATTTTACAAATGTTTAATAATATGCCACAGGGCAGCAGCATATAAAAATCAAAAACTGCTTAAGTCATTTTGTAAAGTAATCGTAGGGAGAAAACAATTCTAACCCTGGATGTATAAAGTATCCTTTAGGTATATAAACTGCTAAGCCCTAACCTGATCAAATGCTGCAACCATGGAAGTTAGATGTATTAGAATGACAACCACTCCATTACCTCCAAGGCAAAGCAGGCCTCCTGGCTGTCAGCCTTACAGCACTTCTCCACCATAGCTGTGAACTCTCCTATCACTGTTTTCAGTTTATCATCTGTTGCCTTGGGCTTGTGTTTCAACAGCTCAACCAGCACGCTGTATTTGAACAAAAGAACAGAAAGTAGATTGCTCATATAAAGAAAAACGGAGGGGGTAAGGAACGTAGTGCTATGGTTTAAGATTTTAAGCCTTAGAGCCAGGTGACTCTGGGTTTGAGGCCCAGATGTACCATTCTAAGCTTCAATATTCTCATCTGCCTAACAAGGATAATAAAATCTGTCTTTACAGGATCGATGAGAGGATCAAAGGAGATCATTAATGCAAATTGCTCAACATCTTGTGCAGTGTCAAATGCATAACAAGACAAAAGGCCCACTGCTTTCCAGTAAAGCTCTGGAAAGAATTATACAATAATGCAGATTCTGGAAATTATATCCTATTGAATTGCACAGTTTATATAAGAGCTAAAAGTGATCTTCTATAAGATCTTTTTATAACAATCTTTTAATTGTCTTGTACTTCATTTTAAAAGTTTTTCAGTTGAGAATCTTTATATTTGGTATTTGAAATTTGACCCATTAGAAGTGTAATGGTGAGGAGACTACACGAAATAAGTCTATCAGAACTTGTGAATCCCCAAAACTATTGCCCTGAGATGATCTTTAAACCTTAAAACAAAAATATCCTCTGAAGTCTTCTTACAACCAAACAGTAGTTTAGCTTTAACTAGTAAAGAATGTCTGCCTTGAGCATTACGCTCTTCTAATCTATTTGGGATCATATTGACAATAGCAACTTGAAAGATTAGATAGGAACCTTGGGGGCAGTGAGTTTATGTTAATGGAGGTAGAACAACTTAGAAAACGTGGTGAGAATGGTCGTACAACTAGAAGAATGTAATCAACGTCACTGAATTGTACATGTAGAAACTGTTGAATTGGTGTATGTTTTGCTGTGTATATTCTCAACAACCACAACAAAAAATATATATACATTATTTAAAAAAAAAAAAAAAACTTTTGGGAGCTGGTGGTTCTATGCCATTGCCATCTACAGAGACAACAATGCCAGAAACTTGTGTGGGTATGACAGGTTTTGCAACGATACTCTTAAGACTGTGGCCATGATCAGAGCCTACCAAAGATGACAGCAAATATCTGTTGCTAAATTTCATGCAATTCTAACCCCTTGTGACAACAGTATGGAGCGTAGTCTAGAACTCTCATTTCTAAATGTCCTTCATCCAAGTTCTATTTCCAAAAGTCATAGCCTGAGGGTTTGCCTGGCCTGTGGATTCCCCATAGAACAAACTTAAAATCCCCATTCATGTCCAAAAAAAAATTCTCTAATGATTTCTATTAACTAATTTTCTACCTGCACAAATGCATCAGTTAATTGTTCAGCTTTTTCTAATGGAACTGGCTAAGATATTATTCTACTGTGGCTCTTCAGCCACAAGATTATTCTGTATAATTTGTAGCAAGATTATAACACAATTTTCTGCTAAGAAAAAAAAAAAAGTTTTCCATTTTATTCTTGATATTTTTACCACTTCCTAAGGCTAATATTTAATACTTTTCTCTATAGAATATCATCACTAATTCAGAAGAAGTTACTCAGTTCAGTTGATGGATCTCACCATCATGACTACAAAAGCATGCAGTAATGAAATACTCCTCACGTTTGTTTCTTGATTTGTTTCTGATCCTCAGGAAGTCTGCACAAATCGGCGTGGAAAGTAAACGTTTCATCGTTAAATTCTTTAGGAACATATGTTTCATCAGCTTTCAGAGCAGAGAAACATGGCCGCCTGTTCACCAAGGACTCCGTGCAGCACTTGGTGATCCTCTCACTCACTGGTGTCTTCTCGTGCAGCACACACAGCCGGTTCAGGACCACAGACAGCTAAAGGATAAGCAGGAGAGCAGGAATTCAAAAGAAGCATGGCTGAAAGTTTTTCATGAACACCTACTTTCCAATGGACCAAAAGAAGTGTCATATTTTAACACCATTGAACTCAGGGTTGATTTGAGGCAGTGGTTTGCTTATCTTCAGGACTATACATAGTAAGAGAATTTTGAATATGTTTTCTCTTTTAATTACATCTGCATTTTAAGAGTAATACACTTAAAAAAATAATTGATGATGAAAATAGTTTGAGGTGAGTCCTGAGACAAGTGTTGGAGTATCTTATACTGATATCTTAAAGAAAAGACCCCAAAGAAAGTGAAAATTTAGAAAAATGCCAGGATGCTATTGTTAAACATTGAAAATAAATTCATGGAATTGTTTTCAGAACAATTTATCATCCTTGGGATCTTATCGAATCATCGTTTTGGTTGGTCAGGCTGCAAGTAACTCCTGGCTGCTGTCACTACTACCACTAACACACACACACACACACACACACACGCACACACACACCCCTTAGTTAACCCCTCCTATGAAGTTAGCTTTGTCAGTATCTAAAGGCTCATCACTATTAGCTTGATTGTACTTTAAAAGACTCACGAAGTCGTCAGCACATGGCATCCTCTCAGATTCAGCAAGCTTACAGCATTTGTTGCCCACCCTTCCTAGTTTTCTTGAGACCTCCACAAGAGTTGGAGTTGACACTTGGGGTACTTTCCTGGTGTAACGAACTAAGATCCTGTAACAAAATAGTTCATGTGTTTTCAGTGGGGCGAAAAATAGTCTTTTTCTAACATAGCACATCAAGCAAACAATACTTTGCCAAAAATCAACTAAGAATATCTTATTTTCCATTTATAAAATTATCCCCATCTCCAGGATGGCTGAGCAGCATAGTAGGAAAACTTTGTCCTGAGAAACTAGGTCGACTTAGCTTTGAATTCCACCTATGCCACATAATCTTAAAAATAAATTCTTCTTATCATAATTCAGTGGTATTAATATTTTTATTAACTGCTTCTTTCTTTTCATAAATACCGATTGAAAGCCTAATATATATTAACACTCTGCTAGACTTGAAACATATGGATGAATTTTCTCATCTATAAAATGGTGGAAAATATGCCTGACTCAACAGGGATTCAATTAAAAGAAAGTATGCCATTAACTTGGCATAGTATCCAGCAAGTAGCAGCTGTTTATGAAGAATCTCCATCACCATGGAAAGTCAATGTAGGATGGTAATCTTCCTGAAGGAAGAGACTGTGTCTTTTCACTGCTGAACACTAACAGCCAAAAGAGTGCTAACGTGCATACACTGCATAATAACCATCTACTGAACGATATGTCCCTTCTTGCCCTTGCCTCCATAAAAAAGACTTTATTAGATTGAAACATTAGTCCTTTGGGCCATTCTGTCTCTGACACTGCTACAAAGGGAAATTCCAGAGGGAAACAAAATTGTCACCATCAAAGTTAGGTGTATTTCCCAAACATCTGATCTTTCTCCCAAATAGCCCATTATGAATCTGATATTCACATACATATGTAAATTCATTTTGTTATATTTTGTCTTCAACCCGAGTGTTACTTCTCAAGCTACTCTTATTCAAATCCTACCACTCTCTTCCCTGTAAGGTCTTTTATTTGTCTGTAAACTGTGCCTTAACCTTCATTCCAATACAGACTTCTCTATCCCATCAACTACTTTATCTCTTCTTCTCCAGTCCTTGTATATATTACGTGGTGGGGAGTGATTATGAATATATAGTATATTTAATGATTAAGATTTCTATGATAAGTGCTCCATATAAAAAAATATACCAAACTCATTGCTGTCAAGTTAATTCTGACTCATGGCGATCCCATGTGTTGCAGAGTAGATACTGCTCCATAGGGTTTTCTTGGCTGAATCTTTATGAAAGCAGGTTACAAGACCTTTTTCCATGGAACTGCTAGGTGGATTCGAACTACTAACCTTCAGGTTGGTAGACAAGTGTAAACCATTTGCGTCACTTAGGAACCTAGTGTTCCATATTCAAAAAAGACAGAAATGCTGTTGAGTCGATTCTGACTCATAGCAACCCTACAGAACAGAGCAGAGCTGTCCCATAGTGTTTCTAAGACTGTAAATCTTTCCAGAAGCTGACTGACACATCTTTCTCCTGTGCAGCACCTGGTGGGTTCAAACTGTTGACCTTCTGGTTAGCAGCCAAGCACTTAACCACTGTGCCACCGGGGCTCCTTAGTGTTCCATATACTAAGTCTTAAAAAATTATAAATTGATCAAGAAAAAAATAAACCAGAACACAAAATTACTTACTTATTCATGAAGCCATATTCTCCAAGGTGCTCAAAATCTTCACAATTTTGTTTGACTAAATTCTGAGGCTCATCAACAAGGGGTTTAAATTCATCAAGCTGAAAGATAAAAAAATTTTTAAAAATTGAGTTTATTCCACCTCAGGACCAGATGCAGGTCATTTTTCATCACACCAGGCAGAATGGGATCCTCCCTCCTTCCTGCCCAATGCCACCTTTAACAGACCTTTGATGCCAAATCTATCACATTATACGTGAACCTTTTATTTTAATTGCTGAGACTGTATAGTGAAAGCGCTTAAGAATATTCTGGCTCTGGATTTCACCTGGAGCCCTTGTGGCACAGTGGTTACAAGCTTGGCTGCTAAACAAAAGGTCTGCAGTTCGAATCCACCAGCTGCTCTTTGGAAACCCTATGGGGCAGTTCTACTCTGTCCGATAGGGTTGCTATGAGTCGGAATTAACTCGATGGCAATGGGTGTGGTTGTTCGGGTTTTTTGTTGTTGTTGTTTTTGGAGTTCAACATTGAGTATTGGTATTTGAGCCAGACCACCTGACTCATTTTCTAGTTGTGTAACTTTACTTACCGTCTCTTAAGTTTCAGAATCCTCACTACAAAATGGGGGTGATGACAGGTAAGTTGGATCCCACACTCACTGAGAGGAGAAATTTGGCCTTCGTCATTAGCGTCAGCATGGTACCTGGTATACAGCAGTTCTTGGCAGAGGAAAGAATGACTTTTCTCTGATTCAGAATAGTTTGGAAAGCACTGCACATGCGTGTAGGGGACTTAAAAATCCTCCAGAACTGGTTTGCTCTCCTTACATAATTTCTTGAAAAACTATACCTAAACCGTGTCAAAAAGGTTTGAAAATTTTCTAAAGGAATAGATTCTCCAACTTTCCTTAAGAAACTAATTCTAGTATTTGATAAATTCTGGAACAAGAGATATTTTCTTTATATCTGAGATAAAGCTCTTTTAATTAACATTTAAGATTACTTTGTCTTTTTCTGTTCTTGGGAGTGTGAAAAAGAAAAACTAGGGTCAAGATTTTGTGTTTTTAGAGATTGCTTTCTTTAGAGCTTTCTTTTCTAGGATAACTATTCTAGGTTTTATTAACCATTTTATTTAAGGCCATTTTTCTGTAATGTTTACGAGCACAGAATTGAAAACCACCTCAAGAAAAGGACTAAATTGTGTTACACATCACTTCACATTCTTGCAATTATTTTTCTTTGTCATTATTGGAATCTCATTCCAAAAGCCAGATTTTTTTTCCTGCAAAAAACCTACCACTTTGGCATAGCATGCATGGGGATCATCGGCAGCACAGCACTTCTCCAGTGTGGCTTCATATGCCTTGGCAATTCTCAACAGCAAAAACATAGAGTACTCAGGATGCCTTCTTGAGTATTCATACAAAAACCTAATTAAGATGAAAATAAAGTAGATTTAATTCGACAAAAGAGCAAGATAAATTACAGAACTAACTTCAAGAGTAAGTCATATTCCAAAGGTCTAAACTTGACTAAACTCTATGCAGTGAAGATAGTGGCTAAGGGGCTAGGGATCCAGAATTAAAGCTGCCTGGGTTAAAATCCTGGTTCTGTTAATTATTTCACTATGTCACATTAGGCAACTTATTAAAACTGTTGGCGCCTTCATTGTCTCTGTAGAATGAGGATAATAATAGTATCTACTTATTGGTGGATCTACCAACCTACCTATAAGGTAGATTGTTGTGAGAATTAAATGGCATAATCTATGCAAAACAAACACTGGCACATAGTTAAGTTTTTGATGAATGATACCTGTTATTATTATAAATATTTTGTTTGATTTGAACTACACCTCACAAAGATTCTGAATTAAATACTTAGTCTTAATGCCACTGACTGAATTCTGGATACTTATGTTTGAGACAGAAAGACAGGGAGAGAAGAGTCTTACATTTTTCATTTTCGTATCTGGATAAGTGAAATCTTATAGAGTGCATCATTGTATGACATATTATTTAGTGCATAGGATACTATCATGATCCAACAACAAAAAAGCACCTATGTATAATCTTTTATTCTGGCATTGAATTGCATGCTGCCTTGCCCTGTCACTGAACACCTGGTGGCAGACTCCATGTCTTGTACTTCTTTCTATACTTCTTTGCTGCCTGTCATTACATATATGTTCATATGTACATGTACACTCACATATATGCATTATAGGTGTTCAAGAAATACCCTTTGAATGAATGAGCAAATGAATGAATAATATGTATATATTTATAGATTCATAAAATGTTTCTAGAAAAGTTATTTCCAGAAATGTCCCTAAGGAGTAAGGAATAGGCAGGGAGTATAAAATGGGGGAACTTTTATTTATTATTTTATACTCTTCTGTATTGGTTAAGCTTTTGTTGTGAGCATGTATTATTTTATGATAATTTTTTAAACTATGATAATTTTTCTGAAAAATAGTTTTTAAAGCCTGGGTCGGGAAAAGGATGAAGAAACATTCTGGATAACATGAAAACTGTAGCAACTCCAAAAGGAAACCTAGCACATCTTCCTAAAGTGTGAGGCCATATAAGCTATGAAAGATCATTGCTTCTCAACTTACGTGCCCAGAAAGATATCTTTTGCCTCTTGATAGTTTTTGCAAACATCCTTGTCCTCAACATAAGTCTCAGCTATTGGGGGCAGGCCAGCAGGCACATCGTCTTTTTCCACCTCAAGAATGCAGTGGGATTTTTCAAGCACAGGCTTATCACAGCATCCCTTCAGTTTACTGGAGAGTGAGTCTTCGTTGTCACATATATACTTGGCCAGAGCCGCCTATAAGCAAGTTGATGAAAACTGTTCAATGTAAGTTGACATTTCTATACATTCTCTTCACACTAGGAGCCCTGATGGTGCTGTGGTTAAAACACTTGGCTGCTAACCAAAAGGTCAGTGTTTCAAACTCACCAGCCACTCTCCGGGAGAAAGATGTGGCAGTCTGCTTCCATAAAGATCACAGCCTTGGAAAGCCCATGGAGCATTTCTACTCTGTCCTACAGGGTCTATATGAGTCAGCATCAACTCACTGGCAAAGAGTTTGGTTTGGTTTTGTTCTCTTCAGATTGTAACATATTGGCACAATACGATCATCGTATTCTAAGACTATATACTGTGCATACCAGTGTGCCTTCTACGAACCTATTCTCAGTCTGATCCTAACACTGGATATTCAGGTAGAACCATTCAAACATTCCCACCTGATTAAAAAAGACAAGTCAGTAACAGGTGTTCATATTAGTTAATTATTAATTTTAGATTGATACTGTAAAGGAATTAAATTTTGTTTTCATTAAAACTCAGTGTTGTTTTTCTAAATCGTCCCCCAAAATGGAATGTAGACATCTGAAATCAAATAACTAAAAAAAGTATGAGAGATTTGTGAAAAGTTAGTGAAGCCCATAGTCATAGGTCCTGCTTACAACATAAAATATTGTATCTGCCTTAAGTTTTCAATAAAGTGTCATGAGAGATTAGGACTCTGGCATTTGGTCATATTCTTAACTTTTGAAGAAAGGGAGAAAATATTAGAAGTTTAGGGAAAAGTGATATGATGCCAAATATTTGTATATTTAATACAAAGAGCTAATTAAGAGAGGGAATATAAAGCTATATATATATATACATATCTATATGTATATATATATATATATATTGCTTCCAAAGGTTTCCTTAGGTACTCATCCTTCTCCTACCCCATCTACTCCCCAAAAGAATCTCCTTAGGAATCTACCTTTACAGCAGTCCTACTTTAATTTAAGCCTTTCTTCTCAGCTAAAACATGACTGAAAGGGGTTACAGTCAGTAAATGAGTCTATCAGGTCATTTACTGAGTGGGATAACAGTACCAGTTGCCTTCGAGTCAATTTCAACTCATGGCAACCCCATGCGTGTCAGAGTAGAACCATGCTCCAGAGAGTTTTCAGTGACTGATTTTTCAGAAGTAGACCACCTGGCCTTTCTTCCAAGGTGCCTCTGGGTGGACTCAAACCTCCAACCTTTCGGTTAATAGCTGAGTGTTAACTGTTTGCACCACCCAGAGACTAAACAGGATAACTAGGTACAAAAAGGAGTCCTGGTGGCACAGTGGTTAAGTGGTTGTCTGCTAACCGAAAGGTCAGCAATTCAAACTCGCCAGCCACTCCACAGGAGAAAGATGTGGCAGTCTGCTTCCATAAAGACTTACATGCTTGGAAATCCTATGGGATAGTTCTACTCTGTCCTATAGCATTGCTACAAGTCAGAACTGATTTGACGGAACACAACAACAACAGCTTTTTTAAAAAAAAGTACCACAACACAAGAAAAGCTTGGAGATAGGAGCACAGAACACAATCTCAATGCAGTGTCATCTGTCATCATGATACTAACTGGATTCTACCAACTTAAATGTGTAAACTACCAAAGAGCATATTGACAGTTCTTTACCCTATCATCTGCACATTCAAGCAGGTCACCGTGGCAGCACTCCTGGTGGATTTTGGCAAGATCTGTTACTATCTTAGAAATTTCTGTGAATTCAGCCTTGGGAAATCTCTGGCTCAGGCGACTTATTCCCCTAAAAACAAAATCCCCACATCAAATGAATCATTAACATGCATTATTTTACATGAAAACACTAGGAAAATACTATTTATGTAATGAGGAAACTCAAGACAACTAACACACAGAAATAACCTGTAAAATTGATTATTTCTTTTTTTTAAAGCAAAAAGAAAATTTTATTTATTATTTCTTATTTTAATGCTAGTTCTGAACCAAACTATCCTTTTTCCTTTGGGCAGAATTATCCATTGTAAGAGTGCGTGCAGTGGCTAGAAGTCTGTTATTTGTTGTTAGTTGCTGTCAAGTCAATTCTGACTCATGGCAATCCATGCGTGCAGAGTAGAACTGCGCCACAGGATTTTCAAGGCTGTAACCAATTTATAAAAGCAGAAATTAAAGAGGGATTCTAAAAGAGGCAACATGTTGTGAGGCAGCCAGTTCGGAGGCCAGATCTAATTTCCAGACGTGGCTTTCTCACAGATGAGCAGTGTGACCCTAGACAAGTTACTTAGCCTCTCTGAGAGTCAGCCTCTGTAGTCACCACAGCACTGCTGTGAGAATTAAATTAGATAATGTATATTAAAGCATTTTATAAACTGGGAAGTACCATAGAAACTCTAGTTCTCTTTCTTTTTAGTCAATTAAGACTTTCAAAATGTCTCTGAGAAAAGAAATATCATAACTTTCACAGAATTAGGGAGTAATAAAAGTAATTAAATTAAATAATAAAAAGTAATAAAAATTAAACATGCTTTTGCCAAAAAATTCATCCAGCAGAGTCTCTAAGCCCTAGGACAAGATGTAAAAGGCTAATATCATCATTCTTCCCAAATCATTTCAGAGTTGCCTAATTCTGAAAAAAAAGCCCCCCTTCCCCCCCCAAAAAACAATCATAGTTTAACTGTGTATCATTTCATGATGGGGTTGTTTGATTGTTGATTTGATTAAGTTTGTTGGTGTGGATGGTAGGGATGACATGCAAAGGGAGTTCAAATGATGGTTTCCAGAGAACATGCATAATGTCTGTTATTTTCTTTTTATCTCCCGTTCCTGTTGATTCCTTGCTGACTAACACACGAGGGATTGAGAGGACTAGAATTTTCTCTCAGAATCAGGTAAGTAATATCAAAACCGAGGGCGCAGCAAAAATAAGATATTAAGAGCAGCACTAAAGCTATGAGAGATAATGAAAAGTAACCTCGACTTAGTCAATGGTTGAATTTAATTATCAGGACCACAAAAGGACAGGCAGACACTTTCAGATCATTGGGGAAAAGGGTAAAATTAAATTTTTAAAAAACCCTGATTACAACTCTATAAAAATAATGGACCATTAGAATGAGATCCCCCGTATTTATTAATAAAATAGGAGCTTTTTTAAGAAACACAAAAAAAGATAGTGTCCTCTAAACTCTTTGGCACTTAGAAAAAAATAAGATAAATAAAAAAGTATGACAAATTGTCATTAATGTCCTGACTTTCACCTGTGTTAAATTTCTACTTTTCAGACAACCAAAAGGTTGTATGAGAAAGTACTGTGTAAAATGTGATACGAATGTATAGTTTTGTCAACTGAACCATTTATTTTCATCGTTCTAAAAATGCAAACTAAATGAAAATACTCACCATGCTTTGAAAGCTCTCTCTCCGAATTTTTGGATACTGGCGCACCTTAATCTCTCTCTGGCAGATGAAGCCAATACTTTTTCCTTCAAAGAATCAATCTGCAAAAAGAAACAGTTTTGGAAAAATTAGAAAAGGAAAATTCTTTGTGAAACATCCCTTCACAAACTCAGATGAGACTATGCCAAATTAAATTGTAAAGAGATAATTTATACCTAAATTCCCAAGTACTCACTAGTGGTAACTATTGATCTTGCAATGTAGGAAGAGGAAAAATCAGCCTGACCATAGTGGAAGCCTCTAGTTACTTGAGGAGTGACATGGAGGCATTGCCAGAGATAAAGGAAAGGAAAAGTGGGAAAACAGAGTAAACTACCCAACGTCCCGGGGAAGATAGCTTTGCTAACTTCCTAACGTTGCCTATAATTCATTTTAATCCCTCCTCCATCAACTCTCCTAACATCAAGAAACTCCCTAGAAAAAGAACACAGCTTGTACAATGAAAAAATGAACCCAGGCTTCCAGCTGCGGTAAAATTCTCCACTCTGAGTTCCTTCTCCAATAAAAGGGCTTATGAAAAGATGAACACTTATGTTCCCTGGCTGTGCAATTTGACAAATAAGTTTCTGTATTTCACTATAAAAAGGAGTGAGGTATTTAGAAGCATATGTAGTGATTCCCTTTCCAGATCAACACCGGCAAATCTTAGAAGGGCTGAGGTAGTCAGAGGCCTTCCAAGGAGGTGAAAGATCTTTTCAGGGGCGGGAGGAGGGGAAGGAGTGGGGGAGGCTTTTTGACCATGTCTGAGAAGTTTATATCAGAGACTAAGGTTCCCTAAATCTAGCCATAAGATGGTCAAAATCTGAAACTTGATAATGAAGTGATTCTTCTGTTGTTCTTCTGGGGAATACCTTTGGTGTCAGGCAGGCAGCTTTATCGGCAGCTTTGCAGCATTCTGCCAATATATCTCTATACTTGTAACTGTAGTAAATGAGTTCTGGGGCATAAAAGTAGGGATGTCTTCTGGCAACTTCATATATATATCTAAAATTTTAAAAAGGAAAACAGGGAGTCATTTTTCTTTAGTAGATGATATTACAGAAATCAATGTAATCAACAAACACTCTCCTTACATCCTCCAAAACCCAAAGAACAACATCTAATTTACCCGTGAAGATCAATCTGTATGTGATGACCTTACCTTTGTCATTCTTTAAGTCAATGAAAAAGAAGGAATAACACAAGAATATGGTTAAATTTTGGTCATATAATGTTGTCGACTAGAATTACTGGTGGTGCAAACAGTTAAGCGCTTGACTACTAAACAAAATGTTGGTGGTTTGAACCCACCCAGAGGCACCTTGGAAGACAGGCCTGGTGATTTGTTTCCAAAACATGACAACCTTGAAAACCCAGTGGAGCAGTTCTACTCTGCACACATGAGGTGGCTAAGGTCGGAATCGACTCAACCACAAACTAACAACAACAACCTAGAGAAATGGATCTCCGTCATCAGACCATCCTTCCCCTAATTCTAAAACCCCATTTACACAAGATTTGGGAAACTATTACTCTTAAATCCAATCTGTAGTCTTTATTCTTGATTAATTGTGTGATGTAAAAGAAAGAGAACAGGGAGTAACCAGATTTTTATCCTCTATTAACTAGCTGTGTGACTTTAACAGAAAGCCAGTCTCTCTCTATGGGTCTCAATTACCTAATCCACAAAATGAAGAGAATAAGCAAGTGGATTTTCAAGGCTGCTTTCAACTCTGAAATTCTGTAAGTCCAACAATATTAAGAGAATAGATTTGTATGCCCAATTATAACACTGATACGTTAAGATTATGTAATCATTCCAGTTTCCTCATTCGTGTGCCAGAGCACACTGCCTGCCTCAAGACTTAGCTGGATGAATTAATAGAACATACTAGACTGAATATAAAAGTAACATTTGAGGTTTGGGGAGGCTCTAGCTGCATAAGAATACATGTACTATTAGAAGGTGTGTCATCGAACTAAGGGTGGGAAAGGTTAGAGCCATTCTGGAATGCTCATCTCATAAAACATTAAATGTTAATATTTGCATGTAATATTTATTGTGTTAAAATCTCTTATTTGTAAAATGAACTTCAGCGTATTTTTGAAAGTTGGCAAGTATTGTCTTTGACACATTTTGTGGTTTTACTTCTAGCAGTGCACACAGGGAAAGTACTGTTGTATCTGTCATTTAAGTTTCAGGTTCAAAAGTTTTCCCTTCTCTTCTTTCAGTACTTGAAGAAAGATTTATACTCAGGAAAAATTATTGAATTTAATTTAGATGGAAACAACTTCTTATTATCAAATCTATATACTCTAAACTGAATTAATACCCTGTATAGAATTACTCAGGAAATTTAACAGGTCCCAGAAAATAAATTATGAGGAATCTAATCACAAGTTTCTGACATATATATTGTGATAGAATAAAAGAGACATTTCTTCCCTTTTTGCCTGAGTTTTAGGGTTGTTGAGAAATGTTACAGCCTTAGATATGGAAAAAATTTCCTATTGCAACAATGGTATCATTTTTCCCAATCAATATTTAGAAGGGTGCATGAAAGCAAAGAGCAGGCAAAAGAAAAAAGTCAAAGGATTAGTAACTGAGTCACAATGTTTTAAGTAAAAATTCTTATTATTTAGTTTATTATTATGTTAAACATAAGGGTTTCTTATTATTGTTCACGATAACAATAAAAAAAATCAAAGGATTTATAATTGAGTCACAATGTTTTAGGTAAACATTCTTATTATTTAGTTTATTAATATGTTAATAATAAGGGTTTCTTATTATTGTTCATGATAAAAGTAATTAAAAAATCAAAGTTATTGCCAAACAGAGACAATTAAGTATTATAGAAGAAATTCATTTAGAAAAAATAATCTCCCAGAGAATAACTATCTGTGTTCATAATATTTTACTAAATGCCAATCTGAAATATTTTCATATAGTTCATACTGTTTCAATGAACCCCAAAAGACATTTGGTCCAATTTTTTGTTGTATAGAATTTTGTAGTGACAATTACTACTTCTTTTTAAATTGGCCTCAAAACAAAAGCTTCCAAGTCATTATGTTGAAAATATTTTTTGTTATGGTAATTGTTATACTGAGAGTTGATCTAAAGGTTTATTGTATAATGTTTAATTTTGAAGCATAAACATCTGATTACTTACTTTCCAAACAACTTCTTCTCATCTTCATGAAATGCGGCGCACAAATCATCAGCAGATCCTTTCACAAATGGAGGGACAGGTGGGTTATCATCTTTGTGTTGCACGAAACACTTGTGTCTCTCGGTTTCTTTTTTCTCACAACAGTCAACAAATTCAGCATAGACATCACTATGAGCTGTAACTCTACTGCATAATTTATCTTCAAAAATAGTATGCTAAATGAAAGAAATGTAAGACAGTTCTTTATCTTCTTTGCACCCAAAACACAGTATAAAAACTTTAATATACTGGGTGATGTTTGATTAGGAAATCATATAAATACTCCACACCTCCCCTCCCACCCCCCTCCTCAGTTTAGAGAGTTTCCTTTGATTTGATTGTGTGTGTGTCATTTTCATAAGAATCAACTATCACACTATCGCCTGTAGTGGATAGAACATAAGGGCAAAAAGACTGGTCAAAAGCTTCAAGGAATGTTACATTACTTCTATTTCCAACTGAGGCTGAAGGCTAGGAGAGCGATTATAATAAACATCCAAGAAAATAACCTTCTAAGTAGCAGGTGAATTCACAGTTAGGGAGAAAGCAATTCAGATAGTTTCTCATTTGGTCTGCTTCTCTTTAAAAGATGCTATTATTTAGTACATACTACACCTACTCCTCACTTATCGACTATCTTGTTATCCAACATAAAATAGAAATAAATCTATTTTGTGCATTAACAAGGTGCAGGGAGAGAAGAAGAGGAGGAGGAGCGCAACGTTTGTGAGAGGGAATGAGGCCTTGCAGGCCACTGGTGGTTGGTATTACTCAGGTAAGGGCTCTCTGCCACCTCTGCAGCCTCTGCGGGGCCCAGGTGGCCGGACCTCACCTGCCCACAGGCCGGAAGGCGCCCAGGGCTGAGGCCCAGGCCGGTCTCCAGGCCGGGGAATTGGGAAGATGGAGAAGCAAGGAATGGGGGTCTGCGCGAAGGCCTAGTGCGCAGCCAGATGATAGCAGGCTCTTGCTGCTCCGATAGCAGCTGACAACCCGGAGCACCACCACCACCCCCAGGCCTCCCCCGACCCTCTGCGGTGGTGGGGAAAGGCGTGGTGGGGAAGGTGGGCCCACCACGCCAGGCTCATCCCAAGACGCACAGGGGGCGTCCAACAGGCGGTGAGCTACTTGGTGGAGAGACACTAGCGCCTAAAACCAGCACATGCTCGCATAACGCCGATTTTCACATCACGACCCGGTCTTTGAAACCTAACCGTGTCGATAAGTGAAGAGTGGGTGTATTCAAAACTGAAGAGTAACACAATCTACTAACCTGTTAATTAAGTTCTTGCATTGAAATATGGATTTTTTTTATTGTAGATATATTTGCTTTGAAGTATATTTCATTAAATTAATCCTTTCTTTCCCTGTTAAACTTTATTAGGAAAGTAGTTGCAACCCTAGAGAAAATATACTACTCTAGATCGGATTCATTAATTTAAAAAAAAATTTTTTTTTTAATTCCTATTTAGAACCCTAACATTGTATAATGTTAAAGTACTGATTCTGCTTTGAGGGAGAGATACATAAAGAGAAAAAATAAGAGAAGAAAGAGCCCCAATAATAAATAAGAAATGGTCCTTGCTCCCGGAGAAGTGTATACATGGATTGAGTGGTGAGAAAAACATAAACCTCTCTTTGTATTGAAGACCTGTTTGGAAATGCCAAAAGTTCAAAGTTTTCAAAATGACCAAGTACCTTGCTTTTTTTATTGTATATAAAAATATGGCTATCCCTAAGCTGAAGAATATATAGCTGTACTATTATTTCACCCAGGTAACAAAATTAGCACAGAAATCAGTTGAGTGCCTTCCTCAAGGTAAAAGCCATACACACATTTCCATCATATAAGCCTCTACGAAAAGAAACCAAACATCAATTTAAAAAAAAAAAAAAAAGATTTTTAACAAATGACAAATTTCCATTTAAACACACTACAACTTTTGTTTCTTTTCTCACTAAAGAAATGTTTTAAAAGCTGTGGGTATAGTTAGAACATCTCTATCATAGAAATAATAATGGCTTAGCGATCTATACTCATTTTTGAGTGTTGCTTATAAATGTTCTTTTAATCTAGTCATTTAATAGTGATTGAAAAAACTAAAAGAAGATACTGTCCCGTTCAAAAGCTCAGGATTACTTAAAAAAAAAAAAATCTTCAAAATCAGTGTACTTACAAGTGAATGGTCACAATTTTCAGCTGACTCATCAGCAACACATGTTTTTGCAAACTCAGTCACTTCATTCACTGATTGTATTTGATCATCATATGGGCTCTTCTGGAGATACTGAGAGAAGGAAATCAGCAACCTGAAACAAAGGACACAGAAAGCACATTTGTGCCATAGTAGAACTTCAATATAAAGCAGATTGCTATGCTAGAGGGCAAGTCATCTCTCTGTATGTATTCTATATTTTGTACTGCATTCTCACTACCAGGTATTATCTGAGGCCTAACCAGGCATACGTGACTCTCTAGGTAAAGAGGATGCATGTTTCCACCGTGTTTAAATGTATGTTCGTGCACATCAGTAGATGCCCAGCCATAGAGTAAGCAAGCAAATTGTATCCCAAATAGGTCTCCTTGTCAAGACTAGGGTTTTACATTGACCCTTTGAATTATTTAAAACAATCAACAAAACCACACACACATCTCATTCAATCAGACTGTAGGATGACATCAACCTTTAAAAATAAGCCATTTCTCATTTTTTACTAGCTTTAAAAAAAAAATGTTAAAATGCTCCCTGAGAAACCACAGGATTATTTGCTATGCAAAGGAGGTTTAGTAACTGAGTTGCCGAAGGAACCATGTATTAAAGTTCTTTCTGTCATGCCGGTTATATAAGAATTTCAAAGCTGCACTGTCCAATACGGTACCAATAGCCACATATGACTATTTAAACATAAACTAAGTAAAATTTAAATTTTTGTTCCTTTGTTGCACTTGACACATTTAAAGTGCTAAACAGCCATGTGGCCAATGGCTGCCATACTGACAGCACTGATATAGAATATTTCCATCATTGTGGACCCAGATGATAGGGATGTATAAGAACTTCAGAGTTATAATCAATGCTATTAGCAACATTAAAATTTGACTCTTCAATATTTTAACTTACAGGCCTCTAAAAAGATCTTCTCCCAAATCATTGTACCGATGAGCAATCTCACTCTTGTCTAGCGGGGAGAAGGAAAAATAATAAATAAATAACACACACACACAAGATTTGTTTAAACACTGAATAAAACAACTGGTTATGTTGCCACTTTTTATGTTTCCCTCCATTTGATTGGGCTCTGATCCCTCCAGAAAAATCTCAGGATGCTGATGAACTATTTCTTCTGCATTTAAACCCAATAATTTTTCAACCAGCAATGATATTATTTGAAAAATCATTAAATTTCTGTAGTTTTATATTCAAACTTGGATAAGCACTAATGCCCTCATAACGTCCGTTAGCAGCTACTGAAATGAAAATAAATATAAATCCAAGTTCTATTTATAAGATTAACAACATGGGTTTTGATTTTTATAAAGCATGGCGTAGTGGGAATTTGGAGTTATGAATTCTATCTCCAACTTTATTCTGTAGAGTTTAAGCTTAAATGCCTAAAGTTTCTGCACATGCAAAAGAAAATTACAATTGTTAAATAATTCTCATCACTTTTTCACCTAGAATGTTAGAAATATATTAACTTCTTACAGGTACACAAATGTAAAATATCATCACAGTCTACAAATAAATGCCAAAGGAAATCCTAATTCTTTAAAGCTGGAGGTTTACTAAAACTTAATTTTATTAGGAAAATAAAATAAAATTTGAATAATAGAAAAGTAAAATTCTTACGTGTTTCTCGACGAAACACACCCTTGGAATAAGCAGAGCTGAAGAGAAAGAGAAGGGAAATAAAGGTTACCCACTTCATTATGCCAAAGAATTGTGGGAGTTGATAGAAGAGAAAAGGTAGGACAAATAGAGGGAAATTCACACTAATATACCTCTCTAACCAATAATTGTAGATTATTAACTAGACTCATCTTTTATTTCATTGGTTCCCAAGTGATTACAAAATTCATAATATGCTTGCCAAAAAATTGTTTGACTGAATCCCTTGTGTATGTTTGCCATCTGGAACTGTTTTCTCCATAAGACCTTGTCAATTCATTAAAGTTATGTAGAACATTTTATCAAATTTTAGATAAGAGTTTTAACTATTTGTACCTATTATTCATTACTATGTTTTTTTACCTTTAATTTCCAATTGGAACATTTTAGTTTTCAATATTTGCAAAAATTTAACCAAACCAATGAATTAGCTTGAAACTAAGAAATACTCAAAGAGCTAAGTTCTGATTATGTTGCTAATTTCAAGTTTGTTTTTATCCTTAAGTAATGAATTAAAAAAAAAAAAAACATGTATTTATACACACACACATTAGAGGCCATCCATGTCTTTTTCATTCTTCTGAAATGATTCTGTCTGAAAAGGCTGATGTTGCCTCCAATGCAAACTGAGAAAACGCCAGAGCCACAAAAACAACTAAAATTGGTATTCGTAAGTTTCACGTTTGCATCCCAGCTCTGACCCATACATGATTCAGGCTCTGCACTTAGGTCCACTCTGGGTATCTCTTACGGAATTTTCAGTTAAGGAGACATGAGAAAGGAAATGGATTCAAATGACAGTAATGATGATCTTTGCCATCATAATATACTCAAGGACAGGTTGAGCCCTGATTATACCTCCTCTAGAGGTTATAAGAAAACTTTCTTCACTAGAATTCTTTCCATCCCAGTTTCACACTTTTATCCTTTCTCCCTTAATCAGTAGAAACATCTCATGCCTCTTCTTTAATGTAATTCTAAATCTCAAAATAAATTTAACATTATAAGTAAAAGCAAAATGAGAATAATTTTTTTAAATGTTTTTTCAAACTTCCTTCCCTATTCTTCTTACCAAAGAGTCTGATCTACCCTGAAAGGCTATCCTCCATCTATCCTTGCGCTCTAAAGGTGAAGCACCACTGATCTCAACCACTGGGGAAATTGACTTTCTTTGATACCACAGAAGGATAATTAGTATCAAACCATGCGTTTCACTTAATTAAATAGCCCAGCTCAATCAAAGCTGCCAGTCTAGTTGCCCCATGGCACATATAAGCACAGAGGCTAATAAATGCTCAACCAAAAAAACAAACGAATTGCCATCAAGTGGATTCCGACTAATGATGACCCCGTTTGTTGCAGAGTAGAATTTCAAAGGAAGCATTTTTTTTCCTAGTCAGTATTATGATGAAAGAAATGCATTTTCTATGATCTTACTATCCTTTCTTTCACTTTCAAGTATGAGTACTAATTAAATAATCAAGCACAGAAGAGAAGATAAAAAGATGATGGATGGATAGATGGATAGACAGAGATTTTCTTTTTAGATGGCTAAAGGGAGTCCTGAATAATGGTGCCAGGCTTGTCTTTCAGGCCACAGATGAACAAAAATAAAAGAATATCTGCTTATGGAATTATTTTCACTGGAGAAATCCATTTTTTAAAATCCCAGAAAACCTATGTCGGAAAAGACAAAAGGAAACTAATCTAACCTTCTAAATAGAGAAAATAATTCTCAGATAAACTGTGTCAACTTTTCTTTTAACTTCCTATAAAGAATTGGCACCATTTATTTGATGATAGTGGCCATCTCTAGCCTGTTCCTTATACAAGTCCCTGTGGAAGGCCTAATCAAACATGCAGTCCTTACTATTGAATGTAATTATACCACTAATTCACAAATTCAGGACTTTGCCAGTTACACATATATTTTATTATATTTTTTAACTTAATAAATTAAATGAATAATATTAGTCTTTCCATCTACTATGCATTGCAATATCATATTGTAATATAATGGTAAATACAAAAATAAATTTTTTTAATCCAAATTCATCATGACCAAATAGGGACTTAGAATTCATTTTCCTGTAATCAACAGTACCAAAAGTTGGTACTTTGACCAAAAATCTGACAAAGTGCTAGCCTGATTGATCAAGAAAAAATAGCAAAGGCACAAACGTGAAATATTAGGAATAAAAAAGGAAATAATTATTTACACAATTGAGATTTTAAAAATAAAAAGAGAATGATATAAACAACTTCATGCCAATAAATTTGAAAACTTTGAAAAAAAAGAATTGATTTTCCTATATTAAGATTCCACAGCTGTGAAATATAAAATTGGTAATACCTAAAAGAATTTTTCCTTACAGTACCTTTAAGATGTTCTACATGTTATGTATCCTTATAGATTAGTAGATGGTTGAGAAAATAAAATATATGATACTTTACACTCTATCTTCAAGCTTAAAATTCATCTTCATTAAGAAATTACTGATCATTTGCATTTTGTGGATTTCCAACATAAGTATTCCTACATTTTTCTGTGGAAACTTCTGGTATTAATTCTGCATGTACATTGTATACTGAGAAGAATAAAACCACGTAATTGTCGATTACTTCTAAGTATCTGTTCTTCAAACTTTTAAACTCTATTTAGCCAGTCATCAAAGGACTCTGGCAGAAGGGTAAACGAAATGTTTAAACTAAGTGTTATAAATATGGTTTAGAGAATCTCTTATCTAAGTAAATAGAAAAGTAGCTCCAGGGCCACACAGCCAAATATTATAATTGCTGTCAATAAGTTGTACACCTGTAAAAAGTTGAATTGGCAAAAGTTGTGTGATGGATACATTTACAACAGCAACAACAACAACAATAAAAAGTAACTGCTGAGGCTGCTTACATACAACAAAAAACCTCATGAGATTTGGTTCCTTGGTTTGGAGGTTTAGGGTCATGGTTTCAGGAGACCTCCCAGTTAACTGGCCTAATAACATATTTAGTGCTTCCGTTCTACCTCCTATTTCGATGCATAGTGCTTGGGGTCTTAACAGCTTGCAAGTGGCCATCCAAGGCACAACAATTGGTCTCTATTCACCTGAAGTAACAGAGGAAGAAAGAGAGTCATGAATAGGAGGAGAATATGGAATGTAAGATTAATTGCCATGAGACCAGAAGAACTAGATGGTGCCTGGCTACCATTACTGAAAATTTTGATCAAAGAGTCCATGGAAGAATCTTGATCAAAAGGGAGGAAATGCAGAACAGAATTTCAAATTCTCATGAACTCCAGACTTTCTGGAGCCATGGAGGCTGTACGAACCCCTGAAACTATTGCCCTGAGATAATCTCTAAACCTTAAACCAAAAATATCCCCTGAAGTCTTCTTAAAACCAAACAATAGTTTATCTTAACTAGTAAAAAATGTCTGCCTTGAGCATTATGTTCTTTTAATAACTATCTGTATGGGATCAAAGTGACAACAGCAGCTTGAAAGATTAGACAGGAAATTTAGGGGTCAGTACGTTTATGTTAATGACAGAGTGACAACTCAGAAAAGGAGGAAGATAATTGTTGCACAACTCAAAAAATGTAATCAGTGTCACTAAATGACACATGTAGAAACTATTGAATTGGTGTATGTTTTGCTGTGTATATTCTCAACAACAATAAAATAAAGTCACTTCAATGATTCTTAATGTTTTCCCACCTTTGTGGGAGAAGTTTAAAAAGAGAGAGTAGCAAAGAAAATTCCTTTATATGGAAAGAAAATAAGAGTGTACTGCTCGTTTAGAAAGGAGCCCTGGTAGCGCAGTGGTTAAGAATTTGGCTGTTAACCAAAAAAGTCAGCAGTTTGAATCCAACAATCTCGCCGTGGAAACCCTAAGGGGCAGTTCTACTCTATGGAGCAGTTCTGCTCTATCCTATAAGGTCGCTATGAGTCGGAATGGACTGGATGGCATTTAGAAGAGGAAAAAAAAAAAAGGTCTCAATTGAAATGTAAATGTAACTGGGAATTAAACTGGAAACTTTTGTCCTTCCTTTTACATTCATTTTGAAGCGGATAAAACATCTCTTGGAAACTGTCCCCCTCCTTTCTTGTCTAGCTAACCATAACCTTAAACCTGTGCTTTCTGAACAAAGTTTATTAGTAATTATCAGGAATGGGAGGGAGGAGAGAAAGGGGAGTCATTGTTTAGGAAGCATTGAGTTTCTGCTTACGGTGATGGAAAATTTGGCAACAGATGTTGGTGATGGTTGCACAACATGTTTAACGTAAGTGACATCACTAAATTGTACACATGAAACATGTTAAACTGGCAAATGTTGTATTATATTCATTTTTACAACAATAAAAAACCAAACATTTGTGCTCTTCTGCCCTCCGAATTCCTGAAGCATCTCACCAAGTCGTTCAAATCAGGCTTGCCCTCCACTGGACAGTCTTCCTGGTACAAGTGTTATGCTGTGTCCCTCTATGATAGATTATAGTTGCTGGGGCAGGCAAATCTTTTCTTAGCACTCTTCCTATTTGACTATGGACATATGCATCTCTCACCTATGACGAAGGGCATGGACTGCTTTCTAAAAAGTACAGAAGAGAAGAAAAGTGAGAGAACATTAAACATCGAACCAACCAACTGAAACATAGTAAGCAATTTCTTATTCACTTGTGAAGACACATTACTTCATTAAAGAATAAGAAATTTAGTTGCCCAAAAATGTATAAACCTTACATAGGCATTTTCTAATGAAAATAATAAATTGTTTTGTAATCCAAATATCAGTAGTTTCCTCATCTCTCTCCATAAATCATTTCCCCAAAATACACACCTGCTTAATGGGTTTTTTTAACAAATACGGAATCAATGAGAAATATTGAATTTGCTGCAGATTTCCTAAGGCACAAGGAGGAGAGAGTGTAAATCTCAAGGACCACACTAGATCCCCATCTCTTCATGTCTCGTCACTTAAGTTTCTCTCCCTCCCAAGCTCCCATGGCAGGTAGGGTCCCCCTTCTTCTGTCTTTTCCTCATGTTATACTGGGCCTCCTGAATCTATGTCTACCGTGTCTCAGATTTCTAACCACTTACTTCTGATGTCTCAGTCTTTACTATGCAGTTTAATTCAGCTCAGTGTCAGCTTTTCCAAACTTGAACACACAGAAGTAAAAATAGAGATGGAGAAGCAGAGGGAGTGAGATGGAGATAGAGTGATATAAAACCAGTTGCTGTGGGGTTGACTCCAACTCATAGTGATACCATGTGCGTCAGAGTAGAACTGTGCTCCATAGGGTTTTCAATGACTGATTTTTTGGAAGCACATCACCATGCCTTTTTTTCATGTTGCTTCTGGGTAGACTTGAACCTCCAACCTCTCAGTTAGCAGCTGAATGCGTTTTACCGTTTGCAGCACCTAGGAACCCCAGATAAAGGTATAGATATGGATACAGCTATAGATATGTAGGTTCGTACAAAATAGGTCAAGTTGAATTCAGTTATCTTTAAGGACCCTTTTACCTTGAACATTAAGTGGTTCCATGCTTCTAATATCACAGTCTTAAAGAATGAGAAACTGCCCGACTGGAACTAATGTCAAGTTAAGGAGCTGGGATCCAAATTACAAAGCGTGTTCATTCCTGAGTTTCACAATGACTCCTTGGGCATTACTCTGCACCTAATTCAGCTTAAAGTTAAGAAATGAGAAGGTCCTTTAAACTTGTCTAAACTAAATAAAATGACACTTTCCCATATCCTTTTATCAAGTTTTTCTAATCCAAGGGGAAAAATAGTTAATGCCTGAAATCCATGCTTCCAAAAGAAAAAAAACCAAACCCGTTGCCTCTGAGTCAATTCCAACTCATAGCGACCCTATAGGGCAGAGTAGAACTGCCCCATAGGGTATCCAAGGAGCCGCTGGTGGGTTCGAACTGCCAACCTTTTGGTTAGCAGCCAGAAGCTTAACCATGCTTAGCCACCCTTAATATAAGTTAACATTAAATAGAATCTATAAGTACATAAATTGAAAATAATGCTAGTAACATCTCTCTTTCTCAGAGTGATAGCTAGAGATGGAAATCAAACAGAAATGAATGCACTGCTGAGAGTTTACTAGTGCTTAGTCTATTTGTACTACTTATTTTTTCCAAATGGAATTCAACAGACTTACCACCTACAAGCAAAGAAGGTTTAATTTAAAGTTGCAAAATGGAACTTTTTAATCTCCTGTGAAACAACAAAGGTTGGAAAGCTAGAATATTCCTATATTGAAATTCAGGTGGATCAAATTTAGAACGTTTTCATTAAAGGGTAAAAAATATTTTCTCCTTAATGTCGTCTATAGCTTCACATTTATAGATATTTTGTAATTTCCCCATGCCAGACCTGAGCTAAAACTTCCCCAGCCTGCAACCCAGCTGAGCTTTGGAATTTAAGTCTCGGAATTCTCCTGTTTTTCAAGCAGCTATATATGGCCTAACATCAAAAAATGGAATATTTATTTCAAAGAAAGTTTTAACTTTTATGGAAAATATCAAATAAATAATTGGCCTGATTTTTTTTTTTTTTTTAGCAAAAACCATCTCTAGTTTAATTATAATAAACTTTCAAATGTAAATGTTTTCAAAATGATTTTTCAATAATATTGGATATATAACACCGGAACTGTTGAAAATTAGTTTTTAATTATATGGGCATTGAAAAGAATAAAATTATTTGATTATAATAATACAAGTTTGATGGTTCTGTTTGCAAACATCTAATAATAATGTGTTGCAACAAAAATATGTGCTCAAATGGAATAAGGAACTAATTTCAGTAAAACGCCTAGTGTTGACAATGGCATGAGCTTTCCAAAAATACTTCTGATTCACAGTTGTGGCATATCCGGTATATTTAATGCCAATATTTTAAGTTATCAGATTAAATGCATGTAATCACTATTTCAAATCACTTTTAATTTTTATATTCACACTAGATATTTATTGATCTATCAGAGTTACATAAGTTATCCTCTCAGCATTTAATGCCTTAAAGGCAAACGACTATATTGACAAGTCCAAATTTCTCTCAGTAGTTACACTAAAACTTGGAAAAAATACACATCAAGAAATGATAGTATCTAAAAGTAAATATTACCCTGGCATCAACAAGCACAGCTATTTATTTAAGAACAGCAGCATTCTTGCTGACAGGGCACAATCCAAAAAAGAATGTTCCATATTTATTTTAAGTAGCACCACCTAGTCTTCCATTCATGCTCAGAATTTATTGAATGCTCACTATGTGCCAAGCATTTGCTAGGCCTGGGGATACGAAAAATTAATAAGACACAGTCCCTGACGTCAAGGAGTTCACACTGCAATAGGAGAGACAGAAAGATAATTATAATACAGTGCTATAAGTTGCTCTGCATGTAGAATGCAAGGTAGTCCTGGGACAATAGAGAAGTAGCAGAGTGGAAGCTCTAAATCCAAGGATGATACCCTGCACAGATAAAATGTATGGGCTCTAACCTCCTTAGCTACCTATGCAACAGCAACAGGCCGTAAAACTTCAAATTTGCATGCTCCGGTTTCATTTTTGCTTGTGAGGGAACTTTGCCTGGAGAAATGGAATTAGTAGGCAGAGGACTGAGGGACACAAGGAGAGAAGAGGATATAAACTCTGTAAATTTTTGATAAAAGGCCAAAAAAGAGAAAGCAAAGAGATAAGCCTCAATTAGAAGACGATGGAACTTCCTGCAGGAGTGTTAGGAAAGAAAAGAAAGAAAGGTTGGCAAACAGAAAAGAATAATAGAATTTGCGATTATTTGCTTTTCTGAGCAAAGTTAAAAATGAGAAGGAGGTCATTTTAATATTATAAGCCCCTAAGATCTCAATCTTTTAGAAAGCTACAAAACTTCCGTGGATACATAGTTTAAGATGATTGACAAAGTTGGTAGATCCCAAAAAAAACCAAACCCTTTGCCATGGAATAGATTCCGACTCATAGCAACCCTATAGGACAGAGTAGAACTGCTCCATAGGGTTTCCAAGGAGAGCTGGTGGATTCAAATTGCCGACCTTTTGGTTAGCAGCCAAGCTCTTAACCACTGCTCCACCAGGGCTCAAAAGTTGGTAGACCACATGAATATTCAGTGATGAAACAGGTGTTCTTCTTTCAGATGGTACTTACTTAGCAATACCATGTGCCTGGGAGTCTGAGAGAACTTTTCTGGGGATGGGACATTTGAGCTGAGATATTCTAAATGGGCATGAGTAATGAGAGAAGAAAGAAACCTTCCAGGCAGAGGGAACATCATGTGTAAATGCTTGAACCAAGAAAGAGCAAGAAAGAAAACTGAGATCTGCTAGACACAGAGTTAGGGGAATGCACAGAGTGAGATGTGACATGAGAGTAGGAGATGGCTTTGCATGTCATCTTAGGTACAGTGAGAAGTTAGTCTGTATTCTAAAAGCAATGAGATGTTGAATGATTTTATTAGCTCAATGATATGATCTGATTTATGTTTCAGAAAGGTTACTCTGGCTGCAGTGTGGGGAAGAGACTGAAGAGGGCAAGAGTGTAGAAGACCAGTCAGGAGACTAACGTAATAGTCTGGGTGGCAGGTGATGAGAGTTTGAGCTATGGCAATGGTGTAGAAATAGAGGAAAGTGGAAAATTAGAGCTTTATTTAGGATCAGTACTAGCTTTAGACCCAACAGAGGAATCCCGTGTGTGTCAGAGTAGAACAGTGCTCCCTTTTGCTAAAATCCATGTTTTAGAAGGCCCCCTCTGTCCTCCTCTAACTATACTTTGCCATGCAGGACAAAGAGTGCACAAAGATAAGGATCCACCAAAGTCTGTCTTCCTCCTCTTCTAGGCCATAATTCAGATACACAGATGCTGGAATTCCCTGTCCAAACAGCCCTGAGCCTCTTCCAGGCCTCAGAGGGTCTCTTCCCTGGGTACACCCCCTCCCATCACAGGCAGACCATGACATAGATGTATTTACCCCTAGACCTGAGAAGTGGCCAAGAGACAGCTGTTTCGATGGAGTGTGGACAGTTGAGACACGAGGAGTGGAGTCTCCACATGCACATAAATGAGCCCCCCTTATAGTGCAGGAGGAGTCCCAAGGTGTTCCAAATGGTTAACATGCTCAGCTGTTAATTGAAATATTGGAGGTTCAAATCCACCCAGAGGTACCTTGGAAAAAAGTCCAAAAAAGTCATCATTGAAAACCCTATGGAGCACAGTTCTACTCTGAATCTACCCAACGGCCACTAGTTTCACAGTGTAGGAAGAAGCTAGGGGTGGGCAAAAAAAAGAGAGGCAGGCCAGGGGTGGGGGCTAGTTCTCACCAGCAACAAGGAGATAAAATTAGCAGAACTTGATGGATTAAAAATGAGTGATAAGGGAAATAGAGGTGTCATGATGATTTCTAGCTTTCTGCTGTGCACAATTCAATGATTGTTGTACCATTCACTGGTCTAAGGAGCACCGAACAAGGACCAGAACTAAGAAGGATGGTCATTAGTGTTATCTGAACAAGTTGAATTTCAGGCTTCTTGAGACATCTCTGAGGAAATGTCAAGCAAGTAGTGATAGATAGACGTGGGTCTAGAGGTCAAAGATAAGGCCTAAGCTTGGAATATTATTTGTGAGTTACCAAGCAGTGCAGAATTGAGACAATCTGAAGAGGCAGTAGAGGGAGACAAGGAGATGCCAAATGATAGAGTCTTGAGAAAGAGCAAAGATCAAAGAACAGGTGGCCAAAGAAGAGGGGGAAAATATCAGGATAATGTTATACTAGGGAAAACAGAGAAGAGAATGTTTAAGAAGGAACAGATCAAGAGTTACAAACACTACTGACAGGAATTGTAAGGGGAGAGTCAGAAAAAAAAAAAAAAAAGTCTACTGCATGGGGGTTACCATAGTAGAGCTGTTTTAGTAGAATGATGAAACCAAAAACCAAACTTGGGTGGGTAGAGAAGTGACTGGAAGGTGGAGAATCAATGACTCAAATATAGATAACTCTTCCAAGAAATTTAGATATGAAGGGAGGCAGCTGATGAGGGTTGAGGGTCAATGAAATTTTTTGTTTTGATTTTTAATGGAAGGCTTGTGAGCATTTAGAAGTCAATGAGATGGATTCCATTGAGAGGCAGATATTAAGTATACAAGAGATAAGGAATATTGATGAGTTCTTGAGAAGGTTGGAAGGGATAAGATCAAAAGTACAAGTGAAGGTAAGTAGAGGGGCAGCTGAATTAGAAAAACTGAAGGGAAGGTGAATAGGATGTGTGTAGACATAGTTAGATTTATTAATTCAGTATCAGGAAGATAGAAGGTACTCATCTCATAACTTCTATTTTCTCTGTAAAGTAAAAGTTGGGGGTCACTTGCCAAGAATAAAGGACTTGGAGTTGAGTATTTGAAGGAAATGCAAAAGATTGAAATAGTCATAAAGAATGGGAGAGCGCGTTTACAGACTTATTGCCTTGGGCTAAGTTAAAGTAAGAAAAGTTTGTCTGTGACATTCATCTCCCTTTTCAACCCCTTCCTCTCTACCATTCTACCGTCTTTGCACATCTCAAACACCTGCCTTAGATGCTCCACCTGAACCACTTGCCCTTTAGGTGCCACAAGTCTCCCGCTATTGTCCTACCTCCAAGCCTCCTTCCTGATGCACACTCCACGCCAAAACTCCCATTTCTTACTTGTGGGCAACTTCAGGTAGATGTTAAAGATCAGCAATCTTACTACACTAACTCTACTAAATCTAAGACCTTCTCCTTATCTCACGCTCCTAGTCTCCTCAACACTCCATTTCCTCCACAAAACCACAACTAGCATTTCTAGAAACAGAAGCATTTTAGAAGGGGCCGCTGCTGAATTCCTAGTAGATAGAATCTCAGTGAGTTGACCAAGTGAGAGAGCAACTTAAGTCAGCGGAAGGAAAGAGAACTACTCCATGGTTGAAGGACAAATCTCACCATAAACGTCACTGTCCATTCCATTAGGACATAAAGTTAGTTGTAAACAGCCTTTGTAAATAGCCGTTAGGGCCTGAACTTTGATGCTTGAACTTTGGAATTTCTATTTGGCTGTTCAGAAACTTATTTTTCTCATTTTCTTTTTTGGATTATTGAGGTCATTAGATCAATATATACTTATAATTGAATTGCCACAGTATATGTTCTACCTTCCCACGATAGTAAGTTCCTTGAAGGCAAAAACCATGTCTTATGCTCAATATATCTAACACTAGGTCCAGCACCTGCCTTGGATAAAAAAGCCATTCAAAGATTTTATTGACTGCCAGTTTAATTTGGCTGATTGAGAGGAACTGCACCCAAGTGGTAAATGACCATGAGCAAGTTGATATCATGTGTCCTTCCAGGTTTTTCTTTTCTTGTAGGAATGCTGTCTAGGAATTAGTATAATTAAAGAGATAAAATGAAGGTAAACAAGATAGTAGACGCCACCTGACTTAATCCCGACCAACTGAAGAGGCTAAAAACATTTTAGCCATTAGGCATACTAGGCTCTGTTTAAATAGCCTAATGATATAGCCCACTGGCCTGGCAGCCACTTTCATTGCCCAGAATGTTTGTTACTCAATACTTAGGATGTGCCATATGGCTGGCACTTCTTTGCCCTTCCCACCCAAATCCAGGCCCCATGCCAATAGTGATTCCATTTATATTCTTGTTATTCAGTTTAGATGAGTAAGCAAAGGGGATACTAGGGAAGTTCAAATATGAAAATCCTTCCAGTGACTCAGCCACCCCATGCAGCCATATCATTTGTTGAAGAGAAACTTGCTCGTGACTACATACCACATGGATGCAGTTGCCTCTTCATTAGCCAAATTAAACTGACATTCACAACAACCTAAATCAGTTCATTCAGAGGTTATTCTTTGTTTATTCTCACTGTAAAATTGTCAGCATAATCCTGGCACACGTCAAATAGGAAGCATATCTGCAAAGATAGGGAGATGAGGGGATTGATAACATTCCTTTGCTCAAAAGGAAAAATCTAATGTAGTCAGACATTAACACAGACATTAACACATTTATTTTTTAACAAAAACTTAAGTTTTATAGGAAAAAAATCGTGTGATAAGTTTGTATGCTATTTCTAATGTTCTTTGTTATCTACATCCTGGGGTACATCTTAATTAATTTATTTATGTGTTGGAAGCTGCTATGTTAGTAGCTATGGTCATCTAGGAAGAACTTCTATACCTTGCAAACTTGAACCTATTTCCTGATGCCATATGTCATAACTCCAAAATATATGTTATTAGCCTTAACTTTTCTTGTACAACAAGATACTTAATACCAAAATGTCTACAACAAACCTACTACTCTTAGGTATGTTGTATTTCCTAATGTCTTTAGCATGATTTTTCAAACAGGGTCAGGAAATAAATTTGGTACATCAATACTAGTATAAGTTTATTGCAATAAAATGAATAGAATATAATTGGTCATAGTACATTTGATATAGTTGGGAATTAAAATTTTGTTAAATTTTTGTTACATATGTATATACTAGGCCATCATGTAAAAGGTATTTCTTAATGGCCTTTAATGACTCCCCATTACATTTTAAATAAATGTCAAGGTCCTTAACTAGATATTTGAAATGTTTTGTAATCTGATTCCACTAGTTTATAATGAGCCTGAAAGCATAGACTCTATCATACGCCATCGCTGCACTATCCCCAGTGGCTAACACAGTGACCTCACATATAATATGTGCTCAATAATGTTTGTTATTAATAATGGATAAGTAAATGAATAAACGAATGACGGGTCTTTGTAGCATCATCTTTTATTTCTGTATTACAGATAAATTCCCACACTGAGTCAGAAATATTCAATTTAACATTTTTTGCAAACCTACCAAGTATAAAAACCAAAAAAAAAAAAAAACCAAATCCATTGCCATTGAGTTGATTCCGACTCACAACAACATTACAGGACTGAGCAGAACTGCCCCACAGGGTTTCCAAGGCTATAAATCTTTACGGAGGCAGACTACCACATCTTTCTCCCAGGAGCAGCTGGTGAGTTTGAACAGCCGACCTCTTGGTTAGCAGCCAAGCACTTTAACCACTCGGCCACCATGAGTCGGAATTGACTCAATGGAAACTTTTGTTTGTTTGTTTGTTTACCAAGTATAAAATACCATATTAGGTGAGAAGACTATGCAAGGTGC
This sequence comes from Dugong dugon, assembly GCA_030035585.1. Taxonomy (NCBI): domain Eukaryota; kingdom Metazoa; phylum Chordata; class Mammalia; order Sirenia; family Dugongidae; genus Dugong; species Dugong dugon. The sequence goes on from CM057463.1 coordinate 54,480,250, forward strand.
TGTAAGGCCATCTCACTCCCAACATGTCAAGTTCATTTTCGTACCAAAGTCTTTGTTTATTGGGTTGTCTCCACCATGATGGCTTCTCCCTAAGGCTGCAAATGCTAACGAAAATCTCAAGTGTCTTTACACTCAGACCTGTATCAACTCTACTGAAGCTCTGGATGTGTCAGAAGGAAAATGAAAGCAGGAGACTATGTGGATTTAACAATGTTGATTTAGCAAGCATTTATAAAGTGCCTGTAATGTGCCAGTCGCTATTCTCATCAATGCTGGTTTAGAAACATTAACCCATTTACTCCTCAGAACAATCTTTATGAGGGCAGTACAGTTACTGTCCTCATTTTACAGCTGAGGAAACTGAGGTTAGAGTAAAATACTGAGATTAAGTAATTTGCCTAATGTCAACTGCTAATAACAACCAGAGGCAAGCTCATGAGCTTTGGCAGTCGGGCCAGAGAGATCTATCTAGATCTAATCTATGATGGTTTTCTAAAAAATCAGGGCAGTTATTCTCTGAGAGTCTCTCGAAACTTTTCTTTTATTCACAAAGCTATGCCCATTGGAATTGACAGTAGAAGGTTTTTGTTTTTCCTTGGGTTTGGACTACAGACGCTGGTATGAGGATGTACCCTTTTTGTCTTAAGCTTTATTGTTCTCCTCTGGTAAGGTCTCCAAGTGTCATAGAGGCCTTGCTTTGTATCTTTCCTGGTAACAGTCCCAGTGGCTGTAGCAGCAAGTAAAGGGGGCAGTGCAAGCACCGAAGGAGACAGGCACTGGTGACCACTGTGGAAATTATGCACTCAAGTACCCATGCAAATTTCAAATTTCGAATGGTTTGACAATAAACTAAAGCTAGAATCCACTATTTCACATTACTTTTATTCTACCATTTCAACAACAGCCAAACAAAGCTTTATTTTACAATACTTTATTATTATTTCAATTATTATTTTGCCACTGCTAGAAGACACGTTGAAAGAATGCTCTTTTAAAACTCTAAAAACAAAATACTTTTAACAACACTTAGAGCCCACCCAAAGGCCTGCTCTTCTTAAGAAGATTAGATTTGGATCTCTTTTCAGTTTACTTGTGCTGATGATTACCTTCCAAGCTAAGCAGGTTAGATGAGAGACCTGTGGAATTTGTTTGAAGACAAATGGTTGCTCAGATACAAAACTGCTGGATTAAGCAGAGGCAGAGTGGACAGGAATGATAAATACAAGTGCAAGCTCTGTGAAGGCAGCAACCAGAAAAACAAGGTACTCATGGTAATGAACATCCTCATTATTCAGTAATAGTTCAGTAATAATTATTAATTATTCAGTAATAATTATCTGAGGGTTTCCTGGGTAAGATATACCGTCACTCCATTTTTATTATTCATTCATTTAGTTTATTCAGATTAATATTTCCCACATATTTGTAGAGCCTACGCTAGATACGACACAAGTGCCACCAATTGCCATCGAGTCAGTTCCTACTCATGATGACCCCATGTGTGTCAGGTGGCTAATTTTTTCAGAAGTAGGTTGCCAAGCCTTTCTTCCAAGGTGCCTTTGGGTGGACTCGAATCTCTAGCCTTTCAGTTAGCAGCTGAATGAGCAAATTATTTGCACCACCCAGGAACTCTAGGTAATATATGAGGCAGTATCTTGTATTGCTCAAAAGCACAGACTCGGGAGTTTAAATGCCAGACTTTACTATCTGTGTGGAATTGGGCAAGTAACTTCAACTCTATGTGCCTTGATTTTCTGTCCCGCAGCTTGGGGATATTGTTAATTCATGGGGTCCCCACGAGAATTAAATTAGTTAATACACGTGAAGTGGCATTCACTAAGTTTTAGCTAGTATTATCATTGTTGTTATGAAGAAAAGCAGGCTGGCACCAGCACAGGTTCTTATTTAGTCTTCAAATGAATTTGCAACTATAGACATACCTGCAACAGGACTTAGCAAAGCCAAACAGTATATGGCTAACTGCAGATGGGCCTGTAGAGACTCTGAAGTTGTCCATGCAGGTAGGGAAGGGAGAGAGTCCTGTGGGTCAGGGTGGTCAGAGGTGTGACTTAATCTAGGTCTTATAAAATTGGTATGACTTGGACATTTTGCTATCCTCAATATTCAGACCAATCCAGTATTAAGAGAATAGAGCAGAATCTTAAGACTGGAAAAGACCTTAGAGATCATTGGTTCCTTGCCCTTCATGTTACAGATAAGACTCTATCTCCCTCTATTCTCTCATTGTCGATGGCCAGTTAGCCAGCCTATCAGCAAATATTTTTTGATGCCTTACTATGTGCCAGCCTCTATTCTCAGTGCTGGAGATTCAGGATTAAATAAGACATACATAATCCTGGCCTTCAATGAGCTTACCTTCCAGTAGGGAAGACAGCAAATAAACAAGTAAATAATGAATAAATAAGATAATTTCATGTACTGATAAGTTAAAGATAATGAAACTAGGTACCGTGAGAGAGTGCGACTGGGGAGGGACTGCAGGTTTGTGGAGGGAAGTCAGAGAAGGCCTCTCAGAGGAGGTGACGTTTCAGGTGAGATCAGAACGATGACAAGGAGACAGCCATGGGGATAAGATAAGTAAAAATGTTCTGAGACGGGATGAAAAGGAGGCCACATTGATTATAGTGCAGTGAACAAGGAATGAATAGAGGGAGATGAAGTCCAGAGGGAAGCAGAAGCCAGATTTGCCGGGCTCCCTGGACCTTGGTAAAGAGGTTGAAGTTTATCCTGGTTATTGTACAAAATCGCGGTTCACTTAAGCAGCAGCATGACACAATCTGATTTAAGTTTTAGAAAGATCACTCTGAATGTGAAGGAGAGAACACAGCGGGCAAGAATGGAGGCTGTGGCAGGGAAAACAGTTAGCAGGCTGTAGCGGGAGCCCAGGCAAGAGATGATGGTGATTTACGCTAGGATTATAGTGAAAGAAATAGTGAGCACTGGTCAGATTTTGGAAAACTTTTGAGGGTAGAGCTGCCAGCACTTACTGATAAATTGAATGTGAGATGTGTGGGAAAAAAAATTCTGAATAATGACTCGTGTTTTGAGCTAAGCAACCAGGAGGCAAGAGCCATTAACTGAGATGGCAAAGGCTTGAGAAAGAAAGGGTGTGTGGAGGGGGAGGTGGGAGAGATAGAGTGGATTTAAGGAGGTCATTAATAGTTCTGTTTTGGCCGTGTTAACTTTGAAATGTCTGTTACTGTATTTTTACACAAATAACAAGGCACCTTCTACATTTGTTTGCCAACTGCGCCCTCCCCTCGTGAGGTATTTGCATAAGTGCATTATGCTACTTCTTTAACAGCAACATTTGCATAAAAACACAGTAGACATCCTGGTAGAGATTCCATGTAATTCAGTGTATGAATCTAGAACTGAGGGGAGAAACCCTGGCTATGCAGAAAAATTTGAAAACAAGTACCTAGATGCTGTTTAAAGCCATGGATTTAAATGAGAGCATCTAATTACCCAAGAAGAGAGTGTGGATAGAGAAGACATGAGTGCTGAGGACAGAATTCTTAGCACTGTAAGTTTTAGAGTTCTGAGGGTGGCAGAGGAGCCAGAAAAGGCTAATAAGAAGGAGCCACTGAGAGGTAAGAAGAAAACCAGGAGCATCTGTGACGTAGAAGTCTAGAAACAAAGACTCAGAGACTTTTGAAAAGTAATGTTACACAGCAATTCCACTCATAGGTATATATCCAAGAGAACTGAAAGCAGGAGCACAAATAAAGACTTGTGTACCAATGTTCATTGTAGCGCTGTTCACAGTAGCCTGACGGTGGAAACAAACTAAATGTCCGTCAGCAGATGAATGGGTAAACAAAACGTAGTATAGACATACAATAGAATATTATTCAACCATAAAAAGAAACGAAGTCCTGATACATAGTACAACATGGATGAAACTTGAAAACATTATGCTTTGTGAAATAAGTTAGCCAAAAAGGGACAAATTTTGCATGATCCCACTTACGTGAAATTTCTAGAATAGGCAAACATATAGAGACCAAAGTTTATTAGTGGTTACCTGGGGCAGGAAGGAAGGAAGAAAAAGGGGGAGTTTTTACTTAGGAAGCAGTGAGTTTCTGTCAAGAGAAATGGAAAAATTTAGAAGCAAATAGTGGTGATGGTTGTACAGCATGATGAATGCAATTAATATCACTGAATTGTACATGTAGAAAATGTTGAAATGGCATATATTTTTATCACATAAATTAAAAAAAGAAATACGGGAAAAAAAGTAATTGTACTGGTTAGTGGCAGAGTTAAGACTGCTGTTAGGAACTTATAAGCACCTTGAAGACAGCAGAGACCTTAAGTTACTTCTTTTATTTTTGTTGTTATTGGGTGCCACCAAGTCAGTTCAGACTCATAGCGACCTTATGTACAACAGAACAAAGCTGCCGAGTCCTGCACCATCTTCACAATCATTGCTATGTTTGAGCCCATTGTTGCAGCCACTGTGTCAATCTATCTAGTTGAGGGTCTTCCTCTCTTTTCATGGCCGTCTACTTTACCAAATGATATTCTTCTCCAGGGCTCAGTCCCTCCTTATAAGATGTCCAAAGTATATGAGATGAGGTTTGGCCATGCTACACTTAAGAGCACTTCTCAGAGCTAAAGATATGGTGAAAAATATGATGAGAGCTCACTATGGATTTGTTGACTGGTTATATATATATGCAGCACGATGAAAATCAAGTTAACCTCAACATAATTAATTTCTATTTTTACTTAATTGTAGTCCGACTGAGTTGCAAACAGATATTTTTATGTAATATTTCTCAGTTACCCTCATGAACAGTTTTTGGTTAGTCATATCATACTCTCTGATTTTCTTGTACAATACCTATATTAGTATATAAATATATAAGATATTTATATATCTTGACCCTGAAGTTTAAGAAATCTTGTGCAAAGAAGAGGTAGATTTGTAGTTGCATTTAAGCAAAGAGTTAATTCAAAATCTTTTTTGAGAGTTTATATTGTATTGGAAACAATTTTAAGTCCTTTTGATACACACACAAAAATTTAAGTTATGAACAGTAATTTCTCCTAAGTATTTCATAAATTAAAAAGAAAAACAGACCAAAAGAAAAACTCTCTAATACAAGACAGGAGCCCATGAGTGCTAAATAAATGTACAGGTAATATGCACTTCTATTCAATTGTAGTACTTTTACAATTTAATATATAGGAATATCCAACTCCTTAAACTTTAGAATCACCTTTTAGCATATTTAATTCATTTCACATACAAAAAGAGCATCCTTTAGAAAAAATCTTTTAATATAGTAAAGAATGGATTCGTTTAAGCATTTTTAAATTATAATTGCAGCCCATCCCCTGCTTTGAAGGCCAATGACCCAGTGTTTACACTTTAATCCTTTAGGACAGAAAATTTACAAAACCCAGGCAGATAGCAAACACACTTACACCTATAATCAACAAAGAGTGAACTATGTCCATTGAAAAGTATACTCTGGGCAAATGAATTACAGAAAGTCCACACAAAATATGACCTCCAGAAACCAGCCTTGCTTTTGGGAGAGGGAGAAATGCTGAGTATGATATTTGTGTATCAGTCAGAAAGATCACATGAGCATTCAACAAATGAGTCCATCATCCTATAATATAGGTGACAGGTTACAGCTCTGGAAAGCTCCAATGATAAACACAATAAAGCTATCACTGTGTGAAATACAACAATAATCTACTTTTGCGAAATACTAAAAATATATTCAATTGTTACACCTCACATGTTCTGCTGTGCCCATTTTTAACAACTTAGTGGAGAAGCATTTGTAAATGATAGTGTGGTGCAATAAAACCAGTGATTATAATGTCGATTTTCTGCAACACCTGGGAAGACCACTTTACCTCTTCCAATATGAAAAATCTTGAAAACATTGTAAGAGGGGCCATGTTGTTGTTGTGTTAGTTGCCATCAAGCCAATAGGTGCCATTCTACTTGCAAATTTGAAAAATGACTCCAGAGATATTAGATCGAGTTTGTAGACGTTCTTTTCCCCTCTAACCCTGTCAAAAACCCATAATGTACAAGAACATGCAGCTCTGATATTGCCACTTCTATTTCAGATGGAAGTGACTGAGCACAGACTGCCTGGGTTTTATTCTCCCTCTGCTACTTACTCACTTTTTGCCATTGGACGATTTACTTAACTTCTTTTGCCTCAATTTCCTCAACTATAAATCAGGGATATGAATTTCTTCTGAGGATTCAATGATTTAATACATGTAAAGTGCTTAGAAAGTGCCAGGCACATAGCAAGTGCCCCATAAATGTTGGCTATTATTATTATATTTAATATTGTTATTGTTTTAGGTAGTTAGCACGCAAGTACAGGTGTACGTGGAAATTACGGTTTAAAAAAAAACAAACAAAGCAAATGCCATACAAACAAAAGTCACACAATGACTCCTAAATGGGAACTATGAGTCCAAGAAGTTTAGACAACAGCATATACTTTATGTGTGTGGGGTGTGTGTGTGTGTGATACATATATCATATTCTTGATGTAAGAACAAGTAACTCTAGGAAATATTTGCAAGGCTAACCTACACACTCTTTGTAAAGGACTTTTGTATTTTCCCTGTTTATGAGTCTTACAACGATGCGGTTTAAAATAGCCAAAATTAAACTGGAATCCCAGACAGGGAAAAATGAAAAAAAGACTAGAAAATTTTATTTTATTCTATATAGATTGTTGTTGTTGGCCATCAATTCAGTTCCAACTCATAGTGACCCTACGTCCAACAGAATGAAACACTGCCCAGTCCTGCACCAACCTCACAATCATTGTTATGCTTGAGCCTATTGCTGCAGCCACTGTGTCAGTCCATCTTATTGAGGGTCCTCCTCTTTTTCGCTGACCCTCTACTTTACTAAGTATAATATCTTTCTCCAGGGACTAGTCCCCCCTGATAACATGTCCAAAGTCTGTAAGACGAAGTCTTGCCATTCTTGCTTCTAAGGAGTATTCTGGCTGTACTTCTTCCAAGACAAATTTGTTTGTTCTTCTGGCAGTCCATGGTATATTCAATATTCTTTGCCAAAACCATAATTCAAAGGCATCAGTTCTTCTTTGGTCTTCTTTATATATACATATATATATATATATATATATATATATATATATGTATATATATGTGTGTGTGTGTATAGATAGATAATACAGCCCTGGTGGTGTAGTGGTTAAGAGCTTGGCTGCTAAGCAAAAGGTCAGTAGTTCAAATCCACCAGCCACTCCTTGGAAATGCTATGGGGCAGTTCTAGTCTTTCCTATTGGGTCGCTATGAGTCAAAATCAACTTAACAGCAATGGGGTTTCTTATACATATATACATGTTAAGTCCCTAGAATTGTTCCAGGCACGTAGAATCCTGCACATAGATGAGTGTTAAAATAGGAGTTAGAGTCGACTCTTAACTCTGCCACTAACAGGCTGTCACCTTAGAGTGAATGAGCTTCTCAGTGTCCCAGTTTTACAGCTTCAATTGCGGGAGATAATAGTTACTACATTCTTCATACGTTTCCTCTGGTATATAGCACTATTTATCTTTTTTCAAGATTAATGAGGGCTCACTGTTAAACAATCCTAGTTTATCATTCTCAAAAACGACATCACAGGAGAGAACATTTCTCTAAAGATCCTTACCCTCTATGTTATTGCAGCTAAAAAGAATGCCTCAGAATCTCCTTACTTTAAATGAGGATTTTCAAAATCTTTGGGGTTGACACTGCCATTGCTATCACCTAGATATTTACCAAACACTCACAAACTAAAGACAACCCAACCCCTCCCCCAAAAAATACAAGTACCTGTGTGTTGAAACACCTTAAGTGATAGTCTGTCAATTCCTGGAGCCTTGTTTTTCACCAATGCCTTCAGTACAGCTTGGACTTCTTCTTTCAGTACCATTGGTTCTTAATCACATGTTATGTCCTTAAATGGCTGAATGTTGACCAGTTCTTTTTGGTACAGTGACTCTGTGTATTCCTTCCATCTTTTTTTGATGCATCCTGCATCAGTCAATATTTTGCCATAGAATCTTTCAAAATTGCTACTCAAGGTTTGAATTTTTTCTTTAGTTCTTTCAGCTTGAGAAATCCCAAATGTATTCTTCACTTTTGGTTTTCTAACTTCAGGTATTTGCACATTTCATTATAATGCTTTATTTTGTCTTCTGGAGGCTTTGAAATCTTCTGTTCAGCCCTTTTATGTCATTTCTTCCATTTGCTTAAGCTACTGTATGTTCAAAAGCAAGTTTCAGAGGCTCTTCTCACATCTGTTTTGGTCTTTTTTTTTTTTTTTGTCTTTTTAATGACCTTTTGCTTTGCTTTCTTCATGCATGTTCTTTGATGTCATCCCACAACTTGTCCGGTCTTCTGTCATTAGTGTTCAGTGAGTCAAATCTATTCTTGAGATGATCTCCAAATTCAGGTGGGATATACTCAAGGTCCTATTTTGGCTTTCACGGACTTGTTTTAATTTTCTTCAGCTTCAGCTTGAACTTGCATATGAGCAATTGATGATCTGTTCTGAAGTCGGCCCCTGGCCTTGTTCTAACTGATGATATCAAGTTTCTCTATCATCTCTTTCCACAAATGTAGTCTATTTGATTCCTGTGTTTTCCAGCCAGTGAGGTCCACATGTATAGTCACTGTTTATGTTGTTGAAAAAGATACTTGCAATGAATAAGTCATTCATCTTGCAAAATTCTATCATGCGATCTCCAGCATCGTTTCTATCACCAAGGCCATATTTTGCAATTACACATCCTTATTCTTTATTTCCAAGTTTTGCATTCCAATCACCAGTAATTATCATTACATCCATTTCAACAAATGGATGCAGCACTGTAGGTCCTCACTCATCTATGCCAAGAAATTTGAAAGACAACTACCTGGCCAACTGACTGAAAGAGAACCATATTTGTGTCCATTCCAAAGAAAGGTGATCCAACAGAATGCAAAAATTATCAAAAGATATCTTTAATATCACACACAAGTAAAATTTTGCTGAAAGTAGTTCAAAAATTGTTGCAGCAGTACATAGACAGGGAGCTGCCAAAAATTCAAGCCAGATTCAGAAGAGGACGTGGAATGCGGGATATCATTGCTGATGTCAGATAGATCTTGGCAGAAAGCAGAGAATACCAGAAAGATGTTTACCTGTGTTTTACTGACTATGCAAAGGCATTCAACTGTGTGGATCATAACAAATTATGGCTAACACTGCGAAGAAAGGGAGTTCCAGAACACTTAATTGTGCTCATGTGGGACCTGTACTTAGATGAACTACAGCCAGTGAACTACAGCCAGTGTGCTCCTTGGAAGCAACTATGGTGACACTTCGTCGCATGTACGTTAGACATGTTATCAGGAGGGAGCAGTCCCTGAAGAAGAACATCATGCTTGGTAAGGCAGATGGTCAGTGAAAAAGAAGAAGACCCTCATGAGATGAATGGACACAGTGGCTGCAACAATGGGCTCAAACATAGCACGGGACTGGACAGTGGTTCGTTCTGTTGTTCATAGTGTCACTGTGAGTAGGAAATGACTCAACGGCACCTTACAACAGCAACCTATGTGTTGGGATAACATTTCTTGATCTCATAAATTCTCTTCCTTTCTTCATGAAAAACTTGATTTTCATCAATCACTTAGGTCATTATGGGCTAAATGCTGCAGAGGAGGGGTGGGAGAAATGGAAAGCACAGACAAAGGGCTTTTTATGGGATGGGCTTCTAAAACCTAAGCTCTTTGAAGAGCAGAAAGTACTCGTGAAATAGATAAAAAATTTGGGAGAAATATTTGAAGAAGAGCAAAGGATCTGAGAAGAGACCAGAAAAAATCCTTCAGGTTGGGAAGAGGTGACAAACATTGAGGGAAAGGGATGAGAACATGGTCCCTGTATGCTTGAGAGAGGGGGTGTCTGAGAAACTCCCTTTTCTGCAATAGCATAGGAAAGGTAAAGAAAAAAATGTACCTTGAAAAAGAGGGACCTTAGCTTCTATTTCAGGAAGGGCCTTGGGAAGAATCTTAGGAAGGGGCTACAACTCCAGAAAGAAAACTACCACGTGGCGTGTTTTAGGCAGTCCCTTAGGCAGGTTCACCAGGATATGACTCCAAATGACTACCAGTATAACCAGATTTGGTGTAGGAGAAAAAGAGAGCTTGGTCAGAACTGAAGGGTTGCCAACAGGTTGGAGGGGCTTCTCGGAGGTGAGCTGCATGGGCAGAGAACAGAAGACCAGATGGGCCAATGACTCACACATCTTAGCAGAAAGCTGTATGGACAAACAACTGAGGCCAATGGCCCATCACCCCAGGTCTTGGCATCTCTTGAGCCAACTCAGGGAAAGCAAGGAGACTCCAAAAGTATCAAGCTGAAATTTCTCCACTTCAACAGGTTCAAAATAACAATGAATTTGACTTATAAATAATTAAGGAAATTTACATTTCTTCCACAACTGCTATATTTACACACACACACACACACACACACACACACACACTTCTACAAGCATCTAAGTAAATTTTTAGCAAACTCCAGGGGTTTCAAATACATGATAGGTGTCAAAACCCAAGATAGTACATATAATGGAAAAAAAATCATTCAAATAGATTAATTATTCAAGGTCACTTTTTCTATTAGCTCTAAATTATATTATTTTATGAAAATAAATCATATTCAAATGTTTTCAGAAGAAACAGGATTTAAATACCATTTTCAAAAGCCCCTTCAATCTGGTTACATTATCAATATCTCAGAGCCAACATTTTTCAAATATATAGTCACGATGTTACATATATTTGCATATATTCAATGACTACACAAAATTTTTTCAACAGCTTCTGCTGATTATTTTCTTTAAGCAATGGAAGGTAGATTTCTGATTCAATTTGACAACCTGGAATTGCATTTATATCTTTCTGATTTCATTCCACTGTTAAGTACATTCATAGAATTTAATCACATACTTTAGTAAAGATTTTTAAATAAATATCTAGCTCATTTTGAGGTATATTCTGCTCTTTTGAAGTATTCATTGTTTCAGTCAGTCACTCCACAAATAACTACTAAGTGTCTGCAGTATGCCAGGAATTACTGTAAAGGTACAAGTAAAATGCCTTGTTCCCAATAAATAATGGTTGAATAAATAAACAGTAAATATATTCAACATGTAGTTTTTAATATATTTTCAAAAAATCTTGTGTGTGGTAGAGGTTGTAATGACATGTGGTTCTACCAGAATTCTATAGTTTGCAAAAACCCTGGGAAACAGGAAAGGCTATTGGAATTTGGTCAATTTGAAAACCCCGTGGGAAAAGCTGCTTAATTTGTCTTTTCAATTACATATTTTTCATGATAATGATCAAAAATAAAAACTGGTCATCTCATAGCCCATTGAATTTACATTATTCTTTAATTTTAATGTATCATCAGTTATAGATATATCGTCAACATAATAAGTAAGAACTTTTGAGAGGGGAGGAAAGAAGTGGAAAAAACGACAACATCAAAAATCACACAGCAGTTGCAATTTTAAAACGTTACAATGATAAAAACAAATGTGCATCTTAGATTAAGTAAGTATAGTATTTTAAAGATCATGTTTTGAAGTCGGTACTTTATTTCCATTCAACAGAATTATTTGTGCTATTCAGTTGAGTGCAGAAATGTAAATCTAAACGGTCTGTTTCTTGAAAATAAATAGGCTTAACTTTTGTCAGGGAAAATATCTAGTAATACAGAAATAATACATCCATTGGAACCTACTGACTGCTATCAGAATTGGTAAGCTGGTTTTAATACCTATGAGATCACACGTAACTTTTCATACTCTCTATCGAATCTGAATACACACCAAATGCTATCATTGTAGTATTCTGATGTTCTGGTGCCAGTTTAAAGAACTTATTAAATAAATTGTAACTAACTGTGTATTCATAAGCACATACCACAGCAAGGTTGCTACCACCAGGATTTACAAATTTAGTGAATTCAGGACATGTTTTAACAGAATTTCATTCAAATTAACATGAAAAGTGGTGTGCTGGGTGCTTAAGGAATAAACCAAGAGATATGTGATTCCAGTCAAATAATTAAAGATTCAAGCAAGGTAGAAGTAAACATACCACTATTTTTCAGACCCAGCCACAAAGACCTTTCCAAATTAAATATGTTTTTAAAGATTGAAATATATGAGAGGATGTACAGCAGACACTTAAAATTATCTTCGTAACTCCTTGGATTTGCTAAAACCTCAGTAATGAGTTACTGGACAAAGTCATGGAAAATAGAAACTCACAAATAATGTTGAAATGTATGTGAGGCTGGCTAAATCTCCTAGGTGATTCACTGTCACATAGTAAATATACAATAAATATTGGTCACCTCTCAACCTCCTCAATTAATACACAACTATACATGTGTATATGCAAAGGACCTACAGAGTTGCTTGGAAATAACCAAAACTGTGAATATTAAATCTGTAATTACTAAGACTCTGCTATCATCTCAGATATGTCACCGAACTGAGAGTGACATAAAAATAGACTCTGTCTGATGGTCAACAAGAGACTCAATTAACTCCAACAAAGAAATAACAGATAACAAAATCTTAGGGAAAAAAACTCTTACAGAAATGCTCTTTGTAAGTAATACCTCACCCTTACCACAGCACAATTGTTACCACCTATCTCTTTACTTGTGCTTCCCCCGGAACTGTGCAACATGATCTTGCCTGGTAAATTAAATTAAACTGAATTTTGTTAATTCATGTACTTAAGAGTTTTTATATTGAAGCAAACATTCCAATAAAAGTATTTTTCCTAGTGTTTTATATAATATGGTGAAGATATTCCATTTTTTATTTGAGGTATTTCTTGATATTTCTATAAATTTACATATTGATAAAGTGCATTCTGATACAAAATGCCTTGGACCACTACTGCTCTATCTTCAGTATTCTGCATTTTTCTTAATCTACCAATCCTTTCCTTTCCACCACATGTCTGTCAGTTTGTCATACTGCGGTGGCTTGCATGTCACTGTGACACTGGAAGCTATGCCACCAGTATTTCAGATACCAGCAGGGTCACCATGGTGGACATGTTTCATGGACCTCCAAAAGAACAAACAAATCCATCTTGGAAAAAGTACAGCCAGAATGCTCCTTAGAAGTGAGAATGACAAGACTTCATCTCACATACTCTGGACATGTTATCAGAGGGACCAGTCCCTGGAGAAGGACATCATGTTTGATAAAGTAGAGGGTCAGCAAAAAAGAGGAAGACCTTCAAAGAGATGGCTCGACACAGTGGCTACAACAATGGGTTCAAACATGGCAGTGATAGTGAGGATGGTGTAGGATGGCGCAGTGTTTCACTATGAGTTGGAACTGACTCAAAGGCACCTAACAAAAAGAACAATTTTTTTTTTTTAATCAAGGAAAGTAGAAACATTTCCTTTAGTTGGGCCGATCTTAAGCACTTACACTGTTCTCGCTCTAACAAGGACTCTCCTCTTTGGGCTCAGATAGCCCAAGTGAAGCATCAGAAAGCAGAGATCAGAGTTGGCCAGGGAAAACCACAAAGCAGGTGACATGAATATTTGAAATCTGGTATTTTGAAACTGCACGTTAATAATGTTTTCTGCACACATGAAAATCTCAATTCACAAAAATACAACAACTTTGAATCAGACTAAGACCATGAATTCTAGTTAGGCAATGTGAACTCTACTTGAGTTTTCTTACCTAAGCTCTTAGGGTCAGTTCAACTTGGTGAGTTTTTATAATCCAAGGGGGCTCAAGTAATCTGGATATTTCATGCTCCCAACCAGATTAGGGTCACCATCAGTTATAAAGCTAGATTAGATTCACCTGCTTAATAGAGGATTATTTAAAGTGACCCTGGACAAGTAACTCAGCTTCTGTGGGCCTCAATTTCTTCATCTACACAATCAATGTATGGTGCCAGATAATTCATAAGGTTGTTTCTACAAATTTTTTGATTCCTCTGAAACTAGTATAAAGTAAAGCTTTTTCCCTCCATACTAGAAAACTGAGCATAAACCAAGGAAATGAGTCTTTAGTCTCAAAAAGAAACACTAAAGTGGCATTTACTATAGACCAGGTCCTGTTCTAAACACTTTACACATGTACATGCATTTAATCCTCAGAAGAGAGATCGTTACTATTATTATGCTCATTTAACAGATACAAAGCCTAAAGCACAGACAGGGTAAGTAGCTGTCCAAGCTACAACAGTAGTGTGGTCAGGATGCAAACTCTGGTCGTTTGCTTTAGAGACGACGCACTTAACCATTCCACTTGGCTGCATGCCTAAGATTCACAGAGACCATGCACTTTATTCATATGGCTGCCACTGATTATGTCAGACTCGTAGAACTCTTCCAGGTTCCCTAAACCTTGTTCAAGGTTTAAGGGCAGGCCAAACCAAACATATTATTTTCACAGCTCCAGAAAATGTGGCTCAAAACTTCTGATGTTGTAAATTTGAATGACAATGTGGTTAAAAGTAACCTATCCTTTAGGAAAAAAATAATACTATAATCCAGAAATTCTTCTCAGCACTGTGATGATATTTGCTATTATATTTTGAAAATGGAGGTCCCATTAAGAATTTACATCTCTTGGCCAGTATTCTTACTATAGTATAAATTTTGTCTAAATTTTCATCCTACCTTTTGAAGGCCTTCATTAGATCCAGCTTATTACCCTTAATTATAAAACACCTCTTCTACTGGACTGTAGGCTCCTAGAGGATTAGGAATTTATCTGTCCTGAGTTTCACTCTACCTCTAAGTGGGTAGAATACTGGGAATCCAAATACGTACAGTAGTACTTCTTTATCCATTGAGGATACGTTCCAAGACCCCAGTGGATGTCTGAAACCACGGATAGTATGGAGCTCTAAATACACTATTTTTTTTCCTATACATACATACCTATGATAAAGTTTAATTTATAAATTAGGCACAGTAATAGATTAAAAACAATAACTAATAATAAAATAGAAAAATTATTAAGTAAAATAAGGGTTACTTGAACACAAGCACTATGATACACTACTGTTCATCTGATAACTGAGACAGCTACTAAGTGGCTAACGGGTGTGCATCAGGTACATATACAGCATGGATACACTGGACTAAGGGATGATTCACGTCCTGAGCAGGACTGAGCAGGAAGGTGTGAGATTTCATCATGCCACTCAGAACAGTGTGAAATTTAAAGTTTATAAATTGTTTATTTCTGGAATTTTCCATTTAAGATTTTCAGATTGCAGTTGACTGTGGGTAACTGAAACCACAGAAAGTGGAACCTCAGATAAGGGAGGACTACTATATTTGTTAAATGAGTGAGCAGATATTCAAGAAGTATTTGCTGAATTAATAATATAAAAACGTAAAAAAAAAAAAATAAAAAACTTTTTAGACATATGGCCAGTCTTATTCTATTTCCTCTTCTTATATGACAAAATTAATATATTTAATGGTAAACAATATTATCCCAGTATTTTATTGCTCAAATTTCTGCTTCCAGAATCAATTGATTTGATCTCTATGCATGGCAAATTATCACCTGAATTTACTGAGACAAACTGATTTTTATTTGATTCTATTCTGTTCAATAACATTTTTAGTTAAAAGTATAATATAAATACCATTTAACTTTATACATTCTATGGCTTGCCATTTAAACTCACAAATAAAAAAGAAATCATTTGTTAGACCATGAATACTTACTTTTGGTTCAAAATATGATCCACATAATTTAATTAAACAGGCACAAGTCTTCTATTCTGGGACCTTATAAAGATAGTGGCAGAAAGATGGGACAGTCTGCTTCTGTAAAAATTTATAGCCTTGAAACCCTATGAGGCAGTTCTACTCTGTCCTATAGGGTCACTATGAGTCAGAATCAACCAGATGATAATGGGTTTGTGTTTTGGTATAATGTATGGGTGTTGGTATAACAGGTTTTGTCTATCACACATATATATAATGCAGCATAATCACTTGTATAGTGTTAAATATAATTGTCCCAACAGGCCTGGAGGGCAATGATGAAAGTCCAGAGAGAACAAACTTGTCTAAATTTAAAATACCAGTAAGTGGTAGAGCCAGGCTGAAAACCTAGTTCTCCTAAATTCAGGACTAGTGGCCATCCATTAATCCTATTTTTCATTTTAAATATTTAAAACATATCACCTATCAAAGCGTAGAAAGATTAAACAGCTATTGCCCAGACATCAAAGAAATGCATATGGTACATACATAGGTTAAATAAAATATTTTCAGAGCAACATTTGCACAAAATTAAATAAATAGAGTTTTATTTTTGTGGCAGGTGAACAGATGGAATCAAGAGAGAACAGTAACAATCGTGGTTTGGTTACACATTGTGAGGCAGAAATGCAAGTCTGTCATTCACACATAAAGAAAAATGAGAACTTACCACATTAAAACCGAGAAAGGAGACACCTAAATGAGCATGAGGAGGTGTCCACTGAGTAAGCATTCTTGTGCATATAAGCACCTCTTAAATGAGTTTTTATGAGATTCAACCTCAACGAATCATCTTTGCTATGTTCTCATTGCAAGATCAGTCTTTGCTCACCAGTGCACAAGAGATCTCTTGAATTAAAAGTGAAATACCTGGTTTCGAAAATAAACTCTACTTCCATTTCAGCAACTATGAAACCTAACAAGAAATAGCCTAAACTTGAGTTTAGCAATCAAGTCACAAGCCCGACCCTATTGTTTGCACAGAGAAAATTAAAGACCCTTACTAACTTTGTTAGGGTACCTGTCATTGAGTTGAATTAATCGCATTAAAATTAAACCATAAAAAG
Organism: Dugong dugon; assembly: GCA_030035585.1. Lineage (NCBI taxonomy): Eukaryota > Metazoa > Chordata > Mammalia > Sirenia > Dugongidae > Dugong > Dugong dugon. The sequence continues at coordinate 54,497,182 of CM057463.1, forward strand.
AACAGTTTAAAATGGTGGGACAAGGGGAAAACAAACATAAAATATAGTTATCCAGCTTAAAGAACCAAATAACCTATAGAGGGGTATGTGATTACCTGAACCTCAAGGTAAACGTTATGTTAAAAATGTGGATGATGGGCTCAGATTAAGAAACTTGTAGTTCTGCTAAAAGAAAGTCAAGGTTATCACTGCTTTTCTAAACAAATTCTAAAGCCCCCACATAACCTTTGAAATTTTAACAGAGCATCGCCAGGATTGCATTGATTGCTTTAGCTTACATGCCAATAGTCATAGAACTTTGAACCGGCCATTTTTGCTTGGAAAATTTGTAGATACCGTATCTCTTTAAGTTAAACAGACCCTTGCACATACACACATGCTGTTTAACAAGCATTGTCCCCACAAACAGAAAATTTCACTGGTGAGAAATTGAATGGAATAGTACAGACCAAACCCAATAGTTCCTGGGCTGGAAAAACATACCCTTATTTCCTATTTTGTCTCTTACCTACACTTCATTTGAGAAGACGACTCTGTCTTGCTGTTTTATTCTTCAAAAAAATGATTCTATATGATCTTGAGTTAAGCCTATTCAAAATTAATGCTAAAAGTTCACATTATAAAATCATAAATATCATAAAATAGTTTGTTCCCTGTGCTTCACAAAAGCCTTTAGTCAAATAATAGAGTGTCTCTAAGCAATTTTCTGGTAGTGTAATCCTATTTTTTCATTAAATTTTATTAAAATATTATAGGCATTTTTTTATAGGGGAAATATGTAACCCTAGATAAACTAAAGCCACATTTAATTCTATAACAAAAAAAATTTTTTTTAATAATTTAAGTAAATAAATGAAATTAATTTCCAATAAACATTAGCAATAATGCTTGGAATATTATTAACATTATTGAGCGAAAATCACTACATCTTGGACTAAAGTACTAAAAAGAGAAAATGAGAAGCCACATTAAACTCTGACAATATTCATTTACTTTTTCTTTTATTAAGATTTTAAACATTTTTACTTTGACTTTTGTCTACTTTTTTTTCTACTGCTTCAAACTCTTCTTAATACTTTATTTTTTCATATTTTACATAGTCTAATAAATAGAAAGTATTATCTTCTAGGTACCTTCACTTCATGACACTAAAGAAAAATATGTAGAATTCATGTAGTGGGTGAGTTGCTTGAAGTAGGCTTAATGGTAATTCATAGCCCATTGAAATTGTGTTTGTAGAGTCTGACATTAGATTAATCATAAAAAAAAAAACTCGATTAATCATAGATGGATATTATAGCTGGTTTCTGTAATTTAGCTCACTCTCCCCCACAAAAAAACAAACCCATTGCCGTGGAGTCTATTCCAACTAATAGCGACACTACAGGACAAAGTAGAACTGCCCCAAAGGGTTTCCAAGGCTGTGAATCTTTATGGAAGCAGACTGCCATGTCCTTCCCCCTGCCCCCCCACCCCCCAGCGGCTGATGGATTCGAACTGCCAACTTTTCCATCAGCAGTAGAGCACTTAACCACTGCACAACCAAGGCTTCTGGTATAATTTAGCCATAGTATCGAAAACCAGTAACAAAGCCAAGGAAATGAAAGCATTAAAATCCACGTGATCTGTAAGTGTAGTGCATTTTACTTAGAGTAAATTTATGTCTTAATACATTAATGGCTTGAGTTAAGAATTCTTCCTTTGTAATCTGGTTAAATAAGATTAGAAGCAATAACCAGAATCACAAGGATCAGAATGAAAGACATCAAGTGCAATATATTAGGGAATATCTTTTGCTACTCCTTTCCACCCACATTTTAATTTTGCTCTCCTTTCTCACTTTACCTATGTATATGCAGTTAAGTAGCCATGGTGTTTTCAATTGCTTCATACTCATGCAAAAGCTGGGCAATGAATAAGGAAGACCGAAGAAGACTTGACACCTTTGAATTATGATGTTGGCAAAGAATATTGAATATACCATAGACTGCCAGAAAAACGAAGACATCTGTCTTGGAAGAAGTACAGCCAGGACGCTCCTTAGAAGCAGAGAGGGCAAGACTTTGTCCCACATACTTTGGACATGTTAGCAGAAGGGACCAGTCACTGAAGAAAGACATCATGCTTGGTAGAGTTTCAGCAAAAAGAGGAAGACCTTCAAAGAGATGGACTGATACAGTGACTGCAACAATGGGCTCAAGCATAACAATGATGATTAGATGGCACAGGACTGGGCTGTGTTTCGTTCTGCTGTACATAGGTTTGATATGGGTTGGAACTGACTCCATGGCACCTAACAACAACAACACCATGTAATTAATTATTAGTGTTACTATAATTGCTATTACTAATAAATTAAGATTTGTGTGTGTGGGTGCATGCTTTAGGGGAAAGTTTACAGAGCAAATTAGTTTCTCATGAAACAATACACACACAAATTGTTTTGTGACATTGGTTGCCAACTCTGCAACATGTCAACACTCTCTCCTTCTTGACCTTGGGTTCCCCATTTCCATTCGTCCAGCTTTCCTGTGCCCTCCTGCCTTCTCATCCTTGCCACTGGGCTGGTGTACCCATTTAGTCTTATATACATGGTTGAACTAGACGTGTTATTGTTTATTTTACAGGCCTGTCTAATCTTTGGCTGAAGGTTGAACTGCAGGAGTGACTTTAGTACTGAGTTAAAAGGATATCCGGGGGCCATACTCTTGGGGTTTTTTCAGTCTCTGTCAGACCAGGAAGTGTGGTCTTTTTTTGTGTGTATGGGAGTTTGAATTTTGTTCTATATTTTTCTCCAGCTCTGTCCAGGACTGTCTATGGGATCCCTGTCAGAGCAGACAGTGGTGATAGCCAGGCATCATCTAGTTGTGCTGGATTCAATCTTGTGAAGGCTGTGGTAGTTGTGGTCCATTAGTCCTTTGGACTAATCTTTTGTTTGTGTCTATGGTTTTCTTCATTCTTTCTTTCTGTGTATAAAAATTTTCATGAGTTTTTATAACAGTGGTCTCATATAGTATTTGTCCTTTTGTGATTGACTTACTTCACTCAGCATAATGCCCTCCAGATTCTTCCATGTTGTGAGGTGTTTTGTAGAGTCACCATTTTCCAAAATGATTGTAACATTTTGCATTCCCACCAGCAGTGCATAAGAATTCCTATCTCCCTGCAGCCTCTCCAACATTTATTTGTTATTTTCTGTTTTTTTGATTCATGCCAGTAATGTCGGGATGAGATGGTATCTCACTGTGGTTTTGATTTGCATTTCTCTAATGGCTAGTGATGGAGAGCATTTCCTCATGTGTCTGTTAGCCATATGAATGTCTTCTTTGGTGAAGTGTCTGTTCATTTCCTTTACCCATTTTTTAACTGGGTTATTTGTCTTTTTGTTGTAGAGGTGTTGGATTTCCCTGAAGTTCTTAAGATGTTTAAAAATTACTGTTTAATAATACTAACAAGAAAGAATTAACTGTGAGCACTGAAAAGACTTTAGACATCACTAACAGTTTATTGTGGAATATATTTTAGCTCAACCTCAGAAAGTTTTGCTTCAAGAAACAATGACCAATCCTAGTACTTTCTCGACAAGAAAAACATTAACTGAGCTTTAAATCTGGCAATGGGAATAAGCAGATTTGTACGGAGCCTTAATTTCATGTTTTCTTTGTCTGCTTTCTTTTATGATATGCTTATTTTTTACAGATTATAAGCTGGATCTGATGAAAAGCCTTAAAGAAATATATTTGGTCTCAAAATTTTCTTGTCAATTTTTCATATAATCAGTGATTGTGAGGAAGCCTGCAAGTGTTTACAAGTGTTTATTTATGGTAAACACATAGGAAATAATCCAAAGAATTTGGATAACTAGAAGTGAGTGAAGGTTAGAATAAATACAAGTATCACCTATGCAAAAATTGCCTCATTCCCACTCAGGCCAGTCGTAGTGACAATTCAAGTGAACTATTCAGTGATAGAATTCTTATCTTCCGTGCAGGAGACCCTGGTCCCATGCCCGGCCAGTGCACCTCATGTTCAGCCACTACCCATCTGTCAGTGGAGGCTTGCGTGCTGCTATGATGCTGAACAGGTTTCAGCAGAGCTTCAAGACTAAGATGGACTAGAAAGAAAGGTTTGGTGACCTGCTCCCAAAAATCAGCCAGTGAAAACCCTCTGGATCACAACGGTCCGATCTGCAACTGATCATGGGGATAGCATAGGAACAGGCAGTATTACTTTCGATTGTGCATGGGGTCACCATGAGTCGGGGGCCTACCCCAGGGCAGCTAACAAAAACAACATTCTAAGAGTATTCCCTTTGCATTTTAGGCCTACCCCAGGGCAGCTGATAGCTACAACATTTTAAGAGTATTCCTTTTTCATTTCCTAAACTTCTAACTCATTCATGAACAAAGATATAATATAAAATCCAGGGTTCAACCTATGCATCCATTTGATATAGACCAAGCTGTGTGACCAGCCCATAATGTGACAGGAGCAGAAACTCAGTGGAAGGTACTTCCCTTACACCTTGGTCTAATATAAGTATCAGTAAAACATGTTGTTCATGTTGTTTACCCTGCAGTAAACAGTGTTTTAAAAGCATTTTAATTTGCATGCTATTAGGTGGAACGTACCCTCTCTAGTTCACCACAGGACCCTCACTCCTGATAGTCTTATGCCCAGCGTAATTCACCCATTTATGTCACACCTGCCAGTTCTTGTAGACAGCTGAATTTCTAAACCCTGTGTTAAATTTACTCATATTCCATCATAGCAAAGAGAGCTTCAGGAAGATCCTCTTTTATCGTGACAACTAAGGAGAAGTTGATCGGGTTTTTAAATCTAGAAATATTTACAGTATTATAATTCTCCCCAATATGTTAAATAAAATAGACTAGGCATAGCCAATCAGGGGAGTGTCAGAAAGTCTGGAGCTCTGCAAGCCTTACTCCTGCTTTGGCCAAGGAGTCTCGGGAGTAGAAGGTTCCCGCAGAGACAGGTCTTCCTAAGGAGAACAGAATGCTAAAATGGCAAGTCTTGATTCCTCCTCCTCCACCCCCTGCAAAGCACATTAATCAACATATTCAGCTCAGTTCTTGAGTTCTTGAGTTCATCTTGAAGTGAGAGTCTACCCAAATGAAAAGTCTGTGATGGCCATGGATCTTGCTTGCACAATTACCTGATGATAGGACACCTGTCGACAACTACCGTTTCCTCTTCAATTCCCTCCACAGATTTCTCTCTGCACCACTGCTCTAAAACTGCACTTCAAGTCATTATATTCAATCCCAACATAAACGCATTTGCTACATTTTCCAGGCATATGAAAGGACACAGTTAATGATATTTGATTAGCCTCTTTTATGTTGACTTCCACGAAATTACATTATTCTAGTTCCCCATCTTCTTTCTGAACCAATTTTTCTTTCTTATTTCCGAGCAACAGTTTTTTAAATCATCTAACCAAGGTTTTCTTTGCTTCCTGTTGACTCAGTCAAGAAATCATTTAGTTCTTTTTTCTTCTGGTCTCTTTGTTTGCTCTCTCTCTCTCTCTCTCTCTCTTTCTCTCTCTCTCTGTGTGTGTGTGTGTGTGTGTGTGTGTGTGTGTGTGTGTCTGCAAGCGTGTGTCTCATTCTGCTTTACTGTAGTAATGTATTAATGAGGGAACCCTGGTGGTGGAGTGGTTAAGAGTTCTGCTGCTAATTAAAAGGTCAGCAGTTGAAATCTACCAACTGCTCCTTGGAAATCCTATAGGGCAGTTCTACTCTCCCATAGGGTCACTGTAAATTGCAATCAACTTGATGTCAAAGGGTTTGGAATTTTTTTGTTCTATTTTTGTTAATGATTATACATACTTCAAACCACTATCAATCCTGCACATTACAGTCAAAAATATCTTTCCAGAATATTCTGTGTATTCATTACTCTCCTTTCATTCAAAAATTTATAGTGGTTCTCCATTACCTATAAGATAAATTCTGAACCCTAGTAACATGCTGGACACTGTGCGCAGCACAGAAAGGAAAACAGCATCTCTTCAGCATAGAAATGCGAGCTGGAATCTGAATCACAAGCCAACAGATTGGCGAAATACAACATGCAAAAAGGAGAAGATTGTACATAAAACCAAAAAACCAAACCCATTGCTGTTGAGCTGATTCTAACTCACAGTTACCCCACAGGACAAAGTAGAACTGCCCCATAGGATTTCCAAGGCTATAATCTTTACAGAAGCCAACCGCCACATCTTTCTCCCACGGAGCGGTTCGAACCACAGACTCTTCAGTTAGCATCCCAGCACCTAACCACTACGCCACCAAGGCTCCTTCAAACTGTACATAATCAGCATTTAACATGTGCTCATCAATGAACCAGAGAGTCAGATTTCAGTTTGGGAAAGGAAGTGTATAGGTAAGAAATAGGTTTGGGATAAAAAGGTTGGGATTCAACCATGACTAATGGAAAAAGGGAACAATCAGAGAAAAGGTGGCAGGAGCTACGTGAAGGTAGAATAAAGATTTGGGTTGAGATAGTAATAATAATAATAGTGATACTAGAGACTGACGGGGGAGAGTGAAACTTGTAATGAAAGAATACAACTGTTTATGAGGCAGATGTTGAGGAATTAAAGTCAGTTTACTGAAGGCAAGAAAACAGAGACAGATAAATAGAAATAGACATGAAAATATACATATATTTAACAAGGACGATATTTCTGAAATACTTTTTTCTTTCTTGCTTCCTTGTACGTGATCTTCCTATTCAATGCCTTGGGGAGCATTAAAATTGTTATAGCAGGAAAGCAAAGTGAAAGAAAGGTTAGTATTCAACTATCATTATAAGATTTTCAAGTGACACAATAATCTTGAAAGAGATTTGTAGAGACAGAAAAGATTTTACTCTTTAATCTTAATCATCTACATATCAAAAGGAAGACTTGAAAGATCTCAACCTATAGTGTCTTTTTTTTTTTTCAACAGGTCTTAGATGGAGAGAACTCGGAATGTAAATAAGGAAAAATTCATTCTACGTAGGAATAAAATGAAGAGCCTTTCTAGAGGAAGAAGTAACAGAAGCAAAAGGGAAATTCAAAAGGAATGATACTAGGGCGAATACTACATGGCTATTGTCCCTCTGAGATCCAGCATCCCCCACAAAGGAAATAAGCAAGATGTGAACCCAGACAGATTGAGGAGGAAGCCAAAAGCAGTTTTCTACTGCTTTCCTTTTGAAACTCTTATAAAGAAGACTCCCTCACTGGATACCCCTCTATGCCAACATGAGGAGGCCCCAGCAGAGCAGAAATTAATACAATTATATAGTGGCAGAGAGCGTGCCTATATAATCTGCAGTATTGTCTTGTTGGTTTATAATCACATTTTACGTGAAAGAATAAGAAGTATGTGCAAAGAGGTGTGCTTCTTAGTTCAAGCAGATACACGAGACTAAACGGGCGGCTCCTGTCTGGAGGCAAGATGAGAAGGCAGAAAGGGACAGAAGCTGGCTGGATGGACACTGGAAACCCAGGGTAGAAAGGGGGAGTGTGCTGTCACATTACTGAGATTGCAACTAGTGTCACACAACAATATGTGTATAAATTTCTGTATGAGAAATTAACTTGAGCTATAAACTTTCACCTAAAACACAATAAAAAGAAAAAGAAAGTATATGCTGTAAGCTTTATTTCCAGCTCATGAACCTAAAGTTGGGACCGTACAATCCCATTTGGTGAATTCACCGGCTATTATACATGAACAGGAGCCCTGGTGGCACAGTGGTTAAGAGCTCAGGCTGCTAACTAAAAGGTCAGCAGTTCAAATACACCAGCTGCTCCTTGGAAACCCTATGGGGCAGTTCTAGTCTGTCCTATAGGGTCGCTATGAGTCGGGAAAGACTTGCTGGCAATGGGTTTCGTGTTTTTGTTTGTCTTTTTAGTTTACATGAACTTAGTCAAAAAGAGTCCTCATAGAACTTTATTGTAGGTACAGAAGGATGAACATTAGCATTTTCTTCCCTGCATAGATAGCACATTGTAGAATCTTGTAGAACTGGGACATGAGAATTAAATGCAGGAATATTGGAGAGAAGACTAAAAAGTGCTCCAGAGCAGTAAAATTTGGAACCTTATGTATTTCACAGGTTTGGGAAGCTAAATCTTAATCAATCTTTCAAGTTAGCCCCAATGAGGAAACAAATGAAGTACTGAACAATGACCATCATTTTGATCATCATACTGTCCTTCTTGGGCTACCTTGTGAAAAGAACATGGTGTTCTGGGCAGATCTCAAGTACTGCAGTCATACAACTATGAGGTAACAGTCCCTTTGGTAACAGTTTAACCAGGAAGTCCAATGTCACATGGAAAAATAATCTAGAACGTTCACAACGTATCTTACTCCAGAGAACTCACCCACACATGTTTGTCTACAATGTGCTCTACCACAAAACTCAACCAATCTTACCAAGAGCTTGTTGACTCTGGCCATGAAATACTAACCAGTGCAAACATGTATACACATATATGTGTTATATCCATTATATATAGCATACATATATAATTCTATACATAATCATATGTGTGTATTTAGCTCTGGAAGTGTGTGTGTGTGTATGTATGTATATACATGGATATATGAAATTAAAAGTCAAAACAGAAGTCAAGGCTAAAGATCTTAATATGAGAGACAGCAGTGTATATATAGGTGGTAATTATAGCATAAGATGAAATGAATTGGTTAGATAAAAAAAAAGTAGATAGATAAAAAAAGAGGACTAAGAATTAAACCCTGGATTACATGAATAATTCATGCTCAGATGTAAGAGGAGGAGTCAGCAAAGAAAACAGAGAAGTGGCCAGTGAAGTAGGAGGAAAACTAAAAGAGTGTGGTATCCTGGAAAAAAACACATTAAAGATAAGAGAATGCTCAACTGTCTCAAATCCTGTTGCAAGTTTGAGGAAAATGATACTTTACCATTGGTTTGATGGAGTCGGAGTCCCTGGGTGGTACAAATGGTTAATGTACTCAATAGCTAATCAAAAATTTTGAGGTTCGAGTCCACCCAGAGGCACCTCAAAAGAAAGGCCTGGCAATCTGCTTCCAAAAAATCAGCCATGAAAACCCTACAGAGTGCAATTCTACTCTGACACACATGGGGTGACCATGAGTTGGAGTCAACTCTCGATGGCAACTAGTTTTTTTTTTGTTTTTTTGTTTTTTTGATGGGGGTCATTGTTGACTTGATGTGGGTATCAGCCTAATTGAAGCATGTTGAGGAGAGCATGGAGAGGGTGAGGAAGTGGAATTGTGAGTAAACACGGCTCTTTCAGGGAAATTTGCTATAAAGAAGTGGAATTGTGAGTAAACACAGCTCTTTTTGGGAAATTTGCTATAAAGGAGAGCAGAGAAATGAGCAGAGCTGGAAGAGGTCTTAGGCCACGTGAGTACTTTTTTAAGGTGGTGGTAATCCTAATATTCTCATAACAGTGATTCAGAAGAACAGCAAAAACTGATGACACAGGAGAAAGGGGCTAAATGAAAAAGAAAATTTTATGAGTAAAGAGTAGGCTTTAGCCCCGGGACGGTTCAATCACTGACCAAGTAAAAGCAAAGTTTGTGAGTACAGAGCAGGAGGGCTGGTGGTTTGGAGGTTAGAAAGATGAGGTAGTTCTCTTCTGATTGCTTCTATATTCTGAATGAAATAAGAATAACAGTCATAAGCTTAGAGTGAAAAGAAAGGAAGAGGTATTTGTCCTGATTTCCAGATACATTGTCTCACTGGGAGCCTGGGCCACTTCGTGGGTGTGTTACCTGCACAATCACACAGGGCGCAGCACTCAGAAGGGCCCCACACTTGGTCTAATGCTCTGCTGTTGCCATCTTGGAGTCCCTGAGTGGTGCAAATGGTAAATGCGCTTGGCTGGTCAAAAGGTTGGAGTTTCTTGTCTACCCGGAGTCACTTTGGAAGAAAGGCTTGGCAATCTACTTCTAAAAAATCAGCCATCGAAAGCCCTATGGAGCACAATTATGGAGCACAATTCTACTACGACACATATGGGATGACCATGAGTCAGAATCAACTCAACGGCAACTGTTTGATTTTTTCTTTTTTGAGGGGGACGGGGACTTCTTTTTTTTTTTTTTTTTGATTGCCAGCTTGAAATTCTTAATTTTTGATTGAGGAAACTTACATCTTAATTTTTCACTGGGCCCCACAAATTACATAGATGATCATGCTTGGAATTTTTTAAAATGCTCTTCGCCTGTGTTCTAGAATTTCATAAAGGGCTTCAGACTTTTTCAACTATTGTGCTGGATCATTTATTGAGATTTTTCAAACAATAAATAATGTCCTTTAGATCTAGGAAATTTTTGTGAATTGTTGCATTGATAATTTCCTCCCTTTCTTTTTCTCTTTCTACAATCTTTGTATTTTGAATGTTGAACCTCCTGTACAAATCATCTGATTTTACTTTCTCTCTCCCATTTCCTAAGTCTGTATTTTTGTTCTACCTTCTGGACAATTTCCCTGACTTCCAACCCAAAATCTGTTGAATGTTTCTTGTGTCATATTTTTTGTTTCTTTTTAGTTCTTTGTTATTAAGTGATCATTCATGCTTCTATATCCTCTAGTTCTTGTTTCATAGACTCTGTGATATCTTCTCACTCTAAGATTAATTACCGATTTTTGTTTTGTTTCCTTCTGTTACTAAATTATGTTTCCTCTGAATTTCATTTGTTTGTTTGGTTTGCTTTTTTATTTGTTTTGTTCTCCGTCTCCAGAGACTTTTCTCAAATGTCTAGTGATTCTTGATTTTCCATACATATAAAAATAAGACAGTAAGTGTTATTTGATAATTTTGTAGGCCTTTGTGAAACTTACTGACTGTGGGCTTTGTTGCAGGGTGATCCTGTGGGGATCCAGATATTTTGTTCTTTTCTCTTGAGTCTGCAGTTTCCTCTGAGAAGAAATTTCCTAATTTCCTGCTTAGATAAATAAGTCTGATTGCTAGGGTTCTGGAGATAAGTGGATTAAAGGGTCTGGAGTCTCACTATTTAAAATATTGACTTTCATTTACTTTCTCTATTTTCAGTATAATGTCTTATCCTTACTTCCATCTGAGTCCAGAGATGTTTCTGATTCAATGCTTTATTGACTAAATTTTCAGTCTTCTGCTATTGTAAGGGGAAGGTACTCACCTGGATGCTTAGAAGAGGAAGAATCTGAAGAGCTAAATGTTCTTTTAATTTCCTTTAATCCTTCAGTTATCCCTACCATCTTTGACCTCCATCTTTAAAGTTACTGGTTTCTCCCACTTCTGATGATATCCTAAGTTCTATATCAACTTGATTTTTATTGGCCTCTCTTTCCATCTCCCCCTTCTCTTAAGTTCCAGCTTTCTCTAGTCTGTTAGGTCTTTTCTATCCACTTTCCAGATCTCAAAAATGTCTTATGTGTTGTTACCTACGTTCCAGTTCTCTTTGTCCTTTTGTGTTTATGTTTTTGTTATTTCTTTACGTTTTGATAGGGAGCAGAGAAAAATGTGTGTGCTCAACATGATACATTTAACCAGAATCTCCAGAATACTCCCTTAAAACTTAAATCGTATTACTTCACTACCCAGCTCAGAACAGTCCAATGGCTTCCCATGACAGTTAGAATAAATTTCTAAATCCTTATCATAGTCCACAAAGATCAGCCCCAGACTAACCCTCCAAAGGCATCTCTTACCTATCTCTCTTCACATACCGTCTTCAGTCACATGGCCTCCTTGCTATTCAAACTCACCAAGCATGTTCCCACCTCAAGCCTTTTGAATTTGCTAATTTCTCTTCCTTCAGATATTTACGTTGCTTGTTCCCTCAAAACATTCAGGTTTCTACTCAAAAGTCTCCTTCTGAAAAATAAATCTTCCTGGACCACTATCTTTTTTTTTTTTTTTAAAGGCATAAAAAAAATTTTTAATTGTGCGTTAGGTGAAAGTATACAGTGCAAATCAGTTTCTCATTCAAAAATTTATACACAGATTGTTTTGTGACACTGGTTGCAATCCCCGCAATGTGTCAGCACTCTCCCCTTTTCCACACCGGGTTCCCCATGTCCATTCATCCAGTTTTCCTGTCCCTTCCTGCCATCTCGTCTTTGCTTTTGGGCAGATGTTGCCCTTTTGGTCTCATATGTTTGATTGACCTAAGAAGCATGCTCCTCACCTGTGTTATTGTTTGTTTTATAGGCCTATCTAATCTTTGGCTGAAAGGTAGACTTTGGGAGTGGCTCCTTTTCTGAGTTAGCAGGGTGTCCAGAGGCCATAGTCTTCAGGGTTCCTCCAGTCTCTGTCAGACCGGTAAGTCTGGTCTTCTTTTGTGAATTTGAATTTTGTTCTACATTTTTCTCCCGCTCTGTCTAGGACTCTCTATTGTGATCCCCATCAAAGCAGTCCTGGACCGCTGTCTTGGCTGGTGTCGTGGATTGAATTGTGTTCCCCAAAAATATCTGTCGACTTGGCTGGGTCATGATTCCCAGTATTGTATAATTGTGTACCATTTTGTAATCTGGTGTGATTTCCTTATGTGTTGTAAATTCAATCACTATGATCTAATAAGATGGATTAGTGGCAGTTATACTGATAAGGTTTACCAGATTAGATAGTATCTTAAGCCAATCTCTTTTGAGATATAAAAGAAAAAAGAGAGCAGAGACACATGGGAACATTATACCATCAAGAGAGCAGTGCCGGGAGCAGAGTGTGCCCTTTGGACATGAGGTTCCTGTGCAGAGAAGCTCCCAGACGAAGGGAAGATGTATGACATGGACCTTCCCCCAGAGCCAACAGAGAAAGTGTTCCCTTGGAGCTGACACCCTGAATTTGGACTTGTAGCCTGCTGGACTGTGAAAGAATAAACTCTTTGTTAAAGCCATCCACTTGTGGTATTTCTGTTATAACAGCACTAGATGACTAAGACATTTGAATTTTTCCCAAAGTACATCTGAGACCAGGATTGGGTGCAAATAGTTTATATGGGTGGTGATTGCTGAAAGCAGAGTGAGGAAATAGGAAAATGAGACAAGAAGAGAGGAAATCCAATAAAGGGTGTGTTTATGAATGGGTTTCTACTGTGGGCAACTGAGACTCATTTCCACTGGAGACTCCATGAGGGACTATGTGCAATACACCTCAGAATTGTCACCAACTCTGTTCCTCATTGGTTGAAGATTGTTTCTGGTGACATTAATTCTCAGCCTGCCTCATGTGTGGTCAAAGCAGGTACTTGAGGGTACAGCACATAATAGGCTCCCAATAAACATTTATTGAATGAACAAACAGGATGTATTGAATTTTCTGGCGATACTAGATAGAATAAGAATAAGAAAGATATCTGGAAAGGTTTTTAAAGCATATTAGTGATTTAAAAAAAAAACCACGATACAAAATAGTGTTATAGCGTGCTTCTGTTTAAAAAGGATATACCATAGTTTTACACAAATAACGAACACCTTCTACATTTGTTTGCCATCTGCGCACTCCCCCCCACCTTGAGGCATTTTCAAAATCATGCTATGCTAATTTTTTTTACAGCAACAGGTGAAAGAGGATTGGCATGGCAGCGTTTGTGAGGGTGCCTCGCAGGGGGAGGGCACAGCCAGCAAACAGACACAGAAGGTGTACGTTATTTATGTAAAAATACGGTACTTAGGGTATATATGTATACAAGTATATATATTTATAATATTAGAAAAAGGTCTCAAAGTACAGTGACAAGTAAGACACGAACTTATTTCTCTCTAATGTAACATCCAGATATAAGCAGTCTGGAACTGACAGGGCAGCTGTTCTTGACATGATACCACCTATCTCTGGACTCAAGGTGGCCGTTCTACTCTCCCCATTCCCCAGCTAGTGAGAAAAGGGGAAAGGGCTAGCAGAGAACAGGGCTATTTCCTTTAAAGACATATCCCAGGAAAAGCACACATCTTTTTTACTCACATCTTGCTAGCCTGAATGTAGTCGCATGGCCAAACCTAGTCCCAAGGGTGGCTGTAAGTAGGTTTGTTAGCTAGGTATGCCCAGCTAAAACTTGGGGGTCTATTATTAAAGGAAGATGAGAGAATGGATATTAATTAACAGCTAGCAGCCTCTCCCACAGATAAATGTTCATGAACAGAATATTTCTGGAAGAATAATAGTAATTTCTGGGCCAGTGGAATGGCATGCTGAGGTCTAGTTTAGAGGAATGGCTTACATGCTTGGTAAAGCATTTTCTACTGTTTGGAAAAATTACCACGTATGCATTTTACTGTATTCACGTTAAAAATTTATTCTCACTACTCTCAAATGGGAAACCCTGGTAACGTAGCGGTTAAGTGCTACAGCTGCTAACCAAAAGGTCAGCAGTTCAAATCCATGGAAACTCTGTGAGGCAGTTCTACTCTGTCCTGTAGGGTTGCTATGAGTCAGAACCAACTTAAAGGCAACGGGTTTGTTTTGTTTTGTTTCGTTTTTTGGTTTACTCTCAAATGTGTGATATAAATATAGATTGTTTTCTATAACTGATTGTGTGTTCTCTCCTTACTGAGTAGTCGGGAAAGGAATGAAATTTAATTTTTGAATTATGGTACCTTCATCTCTCCCACTTTAAACAGTCTGGTCGATAACTCAGTCTTTTTCGTTTTGTTTTGTTTAAATGTCTACTCTTTCAGATCGCCATCACACCGAACTTATTTTATTAAATTTCATCCTGCTTTATGGATAGAGGAGGCACATGTTCTCTCATGGCATTGGAGGAGGGGATCTCCAGACTTGTGCTTGTCTGCAGGTGTTCACTGCTGCTGAGGTATGGCAGGTAAGGACCCATCTCTGAGCACTTTCCTGAGTCTACAGCTTGTAGAAGGAGGAGGATGGTGAGCAGAGAGTGAGAGGAGAGAGCAGAAGTACAAAGCACACCCTGTCTCTGCCCATCCACATCACTCTATCCATTTGCTCTGTTGGTGCCCATGTTGGAGCAGAGTCTCCCTGCGGAGCGGTGATAGTCAAAATTTGTTCCACTCTATTTTGTTTTTACTTTTTGTGTAAAATTTGCAAATTTACACAATAGTAGAGAGAATATTCAACTGTATGTATCACTCAGGTTCAGGAATTATCAGCATTTTGTCATTTTGTTTCATATATAACACACTTTTTTCTGCTGCTGCTGTTGTTAGGTGCGATTGAGTCAGTTCTGGCTCATAGCAACCCTATGTACAAGAGAAAAAATACTTCCCGGTCCTGCACCATCTTCACAATTATTGCTATGTTTGAACCCATTGTTGCAACCACTGTGTCAATCTATCTCGTCGAGGGTCTTCCTCTTTTTCACTGAAGCTCTACTTTACGTGATGCACACCTTTCTTGACTTCAAACCAAATTGACTACCTTTTGGTCTATGTACAGATTCCTTATGAGCACAATTAAGTGTTCTTGAATTCCCATTATGTTATCCATAATTTGTTACAATCCACACAGTCAAATGCCTTTGCATAGTCAATAAAACACAAGCAAACATCTTTCTGGTATTCTCTGCTTTCAGCCAGGATCCATCTGTAACTTCCCCATAAATCCTTCAATACTGCAACTTGAGGCTTGAATTTTTTCTTCAGTTCTTTCAGCTTGAGAAATGCCAAGCATGTTCTTCCCTTTTGATTTTCTATCTCCATGTCTTTGCACATTTCATTATAATACTTTACTTTGTCTTCTCAAGCCACCCTTTGAAATCTTCTGTTCAGCTCTTTTACTTCATCATTTCTTCCTTTCTCTTTAGCTACTCCAACTTCAAGAGCAACTTTTAGAGTCTCTTCTGACATCCATTTTGGACTTTTCTTTCTTTCCTGTCTTTTTAATGACCTCTTGCTTTCTTCATGTATGTTGTTCTTGTCCTTTCTTCAACATCAATTTGAGCTTGAAGATGAGCAATTGATGGTCTGTTCCACAGCTGGCCCCTGGCTGTGTTCTGACTGATAATATTGAGCTTTTCCATTGTCTTTTTCCATGGATGTAGTCGATTTGATTCCTTGTGTTCCATCCAGTGAGGTCCACGTGTATAGTCACCATTTATGTTGTTGAGAAAGGATATTTGCAATGAAAAAGTCGTTGGTCTTGCAAAATTCTATCATGCCATCTCCAGCGTCATTTCTATCAACAAGGCCATATTTTCCAACTACCAATCCTTCTTCTTTGTTTCCAACTTTCACAGTCCAATCACCAGTAATTATCAATGTGTGTTGATTGCATGTTTGATCAATTTCAGACTGCAGAAGTTGATAAAAGATCTTCTATTTCTTCATGTTTGGCCTTAGTGGTTGATGTGTAAATTTGAATAATAGATGTATTAACTGATCTTCCTTGAAGGTGTATGGATATCATCCTATCGCTAACAGAATTGTACTTCAGGATAAATCTCAAAATGTTCTTTTTGACAACGAAGGTGACGCCATTCCTCTTCAATTTGTCATTCCCAGCACAGTATACATATGACTGTCAGATTCAAAATGGCCAATACCAGTCCATTTCAGCTCACTAATGCCTAGAATATTGATCATTATGCATTCCATTTCATTTATGACAACTTCCAATTCTCCTGGATTCATACATTGTACATTCCATATTCTGATTATTAATGGATGTTTTCAGCTGTTTCTTCTCATTCTGAGTCATGCCATATCAGCAAATGAAGGTCCCGAAAGCTTGACTCCATCCACATCATTAAGGTCAACTTTACTTTGAGGAGGCAGCTCTTACCCAGTAGTATTCTGAGTGCCTTCTAACCTGAGGGGCTCATTTGGCACTATAGTGTACAATGTTCTGCTGCTATTCACAAGGTTTTCACTGGCCAGTTTTTTCAGAAGTAGGCTGACAGGTCCTTCTTCCCAGTATAACCTAGTCTGGAAGCTCCGCTGAAACCTGTCCACCAAAAGTGACCCTGCTTGTATTTGAAATACTGGTGGCAAACTTTCCAGTACCACCGCAACAGGCAAGCCACCACTGATAGACACGTAGTCAGTTTGCTGGTCTAGTTTAAAACAAATTCCAAATATCATATTATTTTTCCTTCCTTTTACCTTCTTTCAATAAGTCTAAATTCCAGCATCAACTCTGAAAAAATAGAAGTTGGGTGCCTTAGCATAAGTAGTAAGAAAATTTTCAGCATGAAAATGAAGAAGAGAAAAACATTCCTGGCATGTTAGGGCCTCACCAAATGAAAAGATCCATAGTTTTCATTGTTAAATGATTTTACATAAAAAAATACTTTTTTTTTTTTTTCCATTTGCAACAGTAAATACTGTCTTGTATCTTCTCACTTCGGTTTAACAACTTTTACTTAAAAGACTTTCAAATTTGAATCTTGGTCATCTTTTCATTAACTGATTAATTGTTGACTCACTGTTAAACAAATGTATTTGAAAATTTAACTTTTCTCTCCAAATTTTGTCATTTAAAAGTACAATACTCATTATGTTATAATGTTAAGTAAAAGAAAATCAGAATGACAATTATATATTCACTGTGAGTAAAATTCATATCCTTTAAAAAACAATAGATACATGAGGGAGGTGTAAAGTGGAAAGGAGCATAGTGATATCATTATATTTGCAGAATTAGATCGGTCTAATCCGTCTTTATTCACCCTTGAAGTTTTCAGATATCCCATGATGCAGCTATATTATTTATATAAAGCAATATTATTTTAAAAGTAGGAAAAATATAGATTCTAGGCTTTTCTTAGTATGATTTTCTGATTTCTTTGTTTCTCATTTCATATGGGCATCTTGCCAAATTAATAATTATTTCCGTTGTTTACCCGGTTACACACCATGCTCCAAGAGTTCCCGATAGCTTCTTACAAGACAGTCAAAGCATTCTTTTTTCTATTAAGCACATTTCATGAAAAGTTTCAAAGCATAAATGAAGCAAATGTATTTTGACAGAGAGATGAAACATTTTAGAATACAAAAATCTCTTTTGTCCTCTGGGGCATGTTAGAAGGCTCTGTAACACTATTCAGATGGTGAGAAAACTCTGTTGAGTATGTCAAGAGAACCAGGAGTAAGGGAACCTGAGTTCTAGTCTCTTTTCTGCTCTAACTTGCTATGCAGTTTGACAAGTTTTCTAACCTATTTGAGCCTCAGTCTCTCTCACGTCATAGGGCTGTTATGCAGATAAAGTTAGAGTTCTTTATTGCTGTTTGAATATTATTGGTTAGCGTAAGTGTCTAACCACCTAAGAACAACTGAAATACTAATTGTGGTGTCTGCTTAGCAGCAGTGTTAACCAGCTAAACCAGTTGCCATTGAGTTGATTCAGACTCATGGTGGCGTCATGTGTGTGAGAGTAGATCTGTGCTCTGTAGAGTTTTCAATGGCTGATTTTTTAAGAAGTAGATCACCAGGCCTTTCTTCTGAGGTGTCTCTGGGTGGACTTGAACCTCCAACTTTTCAGTTAGCATCCTAGTGCATCAACCATTTAAGAAGAGATAGACATTATCTGGGTAAACCTATTTCACAACACAATTTACTAATAGACAATTAATACGAACATTTTGGTTAATTAAACCTAATATTTCTGAAAAGTTTCCATGCCTTCCTTTTGAGTACTCTGTGGTATTTTCCAACTTATTTTCTTCTTCTTACCATTTCATCTCTTGCTGCTTTCCTCTCAAACTATGATTTCCATTAGGCTTGTGAAATTGAATCAGGCCCGTTTAATATTGTTGCTGGAGTCCCTGACCCGATGGTGAGACCCTTGAGATCAAAAACTGTGTCTTTATCTCTGTACTCCAGCACCTGACCCAAAGAAGAATTCAACAAATGCTTATTGAATGAATTGGGGATGGAAAACGTGGGGAAAGAATTTTTTTTTTTTTCATGCAAAGAGACTGACTTGTAGACGTGAAATGAAGTACAGGGATAAATTCATATTTTCTTTTAATAATTAAAAAAAGAATAGCTGAGTCTCCAAGGTTATGGACAAGTTAGGGACCGTGCTGAGTTTTTTCTGTTCACTTCTCCATACCCATGCTCCACCCCTATCCACCTGATCTGTGCTCCAGGATTTGTATGGACTACTTGAGCATTTCTCTTGCCCTCTGGATTCCATTGGGTTCTGTCAATGGGAAGCCCTGGCAGGAGACTAGAGGTATTAATTTCTCTGGCTTTCTGCCTGCTGGGTCACTGTGTGTTGGCTGCATCTCTCTGTGGAAAGCTACAGCTCTTATCAGGCAGCCCCTTCCTTACTGCTACCCTCTCTCACCTTGCTTCTTCAGGCCTAGGAGTAATACTGTCTTCCCATCTGGCCAGCCGGTCAGCAGTTCATATCTTCCAGCCACTCCTTGGAAATCCTATGGGGCAGTTCTACTCTGTCCTATAGGGTCCCTATAAGTCTGAATCAACTCAACAGCAACAGGTTTGGGTTTTTTCGCTTTTGTTTTTTTTTTTTTAAAGGATGATTTGGTTTCCTAAATTCTGCCAACGTATTTGTAAACAGTCTTTTTATTTAAGCACTTCCCAATTTACTTGGTTTGAGTGTTCATCTGATTCTTGCCAGGACCCTGACTAATTAGAAGTCCTTTGTCCACAGTTCTGAATAAGAGCTTGGAAAGGGGACAAATTTTGTGCTTGACGTCAGGATTCTCTAGTTAGTTTGTTGTTTGGGTTTTTTTGGTTTTTTTTAATCCAAATATATAATAATGAATATCAGGAGGATCTTTGGAGGTAGTGTTAATTAGCAGAAAAGTGCTAAGAGTTTTTCTGTGGACAAGGGTTAATGCATTTGGGAATTAATAAGATAAACTATGGTTAGAAAATAGCAGAAAACAAGCCATCAGTTATAATCCAGGAAAATCATTATTATTAGCAATTTTTTTTCCAGCAACCATGATGTGATTTAAAGTTGAAACATTAAAGAACAATAAAATATTAAGAATCATTAGACAGTAAGTTTCTTCATTATGTTATTTATTTTTGTATCCTACACTCCCAGTGCTTAGAACAGCACCTTGGACATAGGTACTGAGTATTTATTACATGAATTAATCAAGAAGAGTACTGAAAATAAAACAGAAAATTTCATCTTACACTTGCATAAGGGGAAAGATTTCACAGTGAGAATATTAAGTGGCATTCAAGTCATTGTCTAACAATAAAAATAGAACAGACCTGTAGATAGACTCAGAAAATAGTAAATATTTGTGAATAAATAAATAAAAATGATTCATATGTACATAGACTAAAATGATTAAACTTGTTTCATAACAATAAATACCACTTGTTAGGTATCTACACTTCGTTAGGTACTTTACATGTATTAGTTTCAATCCTCACATTCCTGCCCAGTGGAGGTAATCAAGGAGGGCTTCTAAGAGGAAATGATATCTGTGCTGACAGAAAGGAGGCGTGAGAATCAGCCATGAGAATGAAAAGAGAAAGTTCCAGGTAGAATATCGTCATAGGCAAAATCACACAAGCAAGAGAGCAGGATGCATTTCAGGAATTTCAGACATTTCAGTACAAAAGAAGCGGTGAAGACTGACAGGAGACAAAAGAGGATTTTATCCTGAAGACCATAACCAAAAACAAAACCCATTGCCATCGAGTCGATTCTGACTCATAGCAACCCTATAGGACAGAGTAGAATTGTCCCATGGGATTTCCAAGGAGCAGCTGGTGGATTCAAACTGCCGACCTTTTGGTTAGCAGCTAAGCTTAACTACTGTGCCACCAGGGCTCCAAAATAATTAATAAGGGTAAAGGTACTGTAAAGCACTGTTCAGACACTAGTTATTACTTTTCTCGTGTTATTGCTATTCTGCTTTTTGTCCTCCTGCTCCATTGTACTGGTCTACTTTCTAAGAAAAGTCACCTATAGCTCCGTGTTCTGTCAACTGTTCAGTTTGTGGGCAGACCCCCAACAGTGTTCAGACAGACTACATCTTTTAAAGTAGTTCATCCTTTGTTGAATGTCCTAACATTGTTCTGCAGTATTCATTTGTGACAAGAGTGCCATCTTGCGTTGCATTGCTACTCTTCACAATCCCTAATACGTTTTCTTTTCACTTTAGCTACTTGTGAATGAGTCCATAGAAGCTTCCTCCCAGGACTGACTTGGAAGAGAAAATTGTTAAATATTTTTCCAAATGCAGCAGAAAGAAAGCTCAAGATCCAGAGTTTAATAGATTGGTTCCTACATAGTGCAAAATACTTGGTCCGTGTCCTCTGAACTCTTGCTATTATTTTTTTACATAGATTTATATTTTTAAAAAAAATTTATGTTAAAAAATACAACTGGAGTTCTGTTCTAGGAGCTGAGAGAAAGTTAAATATAAACCTACCTGTCCTCTCTCATAGGCCCACTCTCAATAATAAGTTCTTGGAAGAGATTCAAAAAAGGAGGCTGCAAGCCTTCACAGGCAGACCAACTATTTAAAACTTTTTTTTTCTTTTAATTTTACTGTGTTTTAGGTGAAATTTTATAGTGCAACTTAGTTTCTCATTCAAAAAATTATGCACAAATTGTTTTGTGACATTGGTTGCAATTCCCTGCAATTTGTCGGCACTCTCCCCCTTTCTCTTCCACCCTGGGTTCTCCATGTCCACTCATCCAGTCTTTGTGTCCCTCCCTGCCTTCTCATCTTTGCTTTTGGGCAGATGTTGCCCACTTGGTCTCATATACTTGGTTGAACTAAGAAGCACGTTCTCTATGTGTGTTATTTTTGTTCTACAGGACTGTCTAATCTTTGGCCAAAAGGTGGACTTTGGGGGCGGCTTTAGTTCTGAGTTAGCAGGGTGCCCAGCAACCTGGGGTTCCCTCCATAGTCTTGGGAGTTCCTCCAGTCTCTGTCAGACCAGTAGGTCTGGTCTTTTTTTGTGAATTTGAATTTTGTTCTACATTTTTCTCTTGCTGTATTATGATCTCTGTCAGAACAGTTGGTGGTAGTAGCGAGGCACCATCTAGTTCTTCTGGACTCAGACTGCTGGGGGCTGTGGTCCATTAGTCCTTTGGAGTAATATTTTCCTTGTGTCTTTGTTTTTTTTTTTTGTTTTTTTTTTTTTCGTTCTTCTTTGTTCTGAATGTGATGGGATCAACAGATATATCTCAGATGGTTACTTAAACTATTTTTAAAGAATTATTGAGAAAAGGTGTTTCCTTGAATTCCTGGAGAAGGAACACAGCTGGATTTTCTTCTGCTTCCTCCTCTCCATGCTACATTACAGGCAGTTTTACTTTACTTTTCTCTTCTTCTGACTTCATTTTTTTCTATATCTGTCGCAAAATTAGCTCCAAATATCTGGAAGCTATTTTCTTAATCAAAGTGTAATTCAATATATTGTCACTTCCCATCTAAAAATGCCATCATTGAAGGGTAAGACAGTAAACAATACTGGGGAAGCCAGCAGAACTTGTACAAGGAAAGTTCATGGAAGCTCTGTAGACACTTCCAAACTCCCTGAGGGACTGAATTGCTGGGCGGAGGGCTGTGGGGACCATGGTCTCGGGGAACATCTCGCTCAATTGGCATAACACAGTTTATAAAGACAATGTTCTACATTCTACCTTGGTGAGTAGCATCTGGAGTCTTAAAAGCCCGTGAGCAGCCATCTAAGATACTCCACTGGTCTCATCCCTTCGGGAGCAAGGGAGAATGAAGAGAACAAGATACAAGGAAAAGATCAGTCCAAAGGACTAATGGACCACAGCTAGCGCGGCCTCCACCAGACTGAGTCCAGTACAGCTAGATGGTACCCGGCTACCACCACCGACTGCTCTGACTGGGATCACAATAGAGGGTCTTGGACAGAGCTGGAGAAAAATGTAGAATAAAATTCTAACTCACACACAAAAAAAGACCAGATTTACTGGCCTGACACACTGGAGAAACCCTGAGAGTATGGCCCCTGGACACCCTTTTAGCTCAGTGGTGAAGTCACTCCCAAAGTTCACCGTTCAGCTGGGGATTAGACAACCTCATAAAACAAAACAGGACTAATGAGGCACAGCAGTCCAGGGACAAGGACTGAAGGCAGGAGGGGACAGGAAAGCTGGTTGAGAAGGGACAGCGCTGACAGTGGGGCTGTTAACCATTGTCCTAGGGTAATACGTGTACTAACTGTTTGATGAGAAACTATTTGTTCTTCAAACATTCATCTAAGGTACAAAAAAAAAAAAAGAATTATTTGTGTAAGATAAAATTGACAACAGCAACTCAAAAGGTTTGATGGGAAGCCTAGGGGGCAGTGAGTTGAAGATAATGGTGATGGAATAATTTGGAAAAGGATAGTGAGAATAGCAGCACAACTGGAAGAATGTAATCGATGTCACTGAATTGTACATGTAGAAACTTTTGAAATGGTGTAACTTTGGCTGTGTATATTTTCACCAAAAAAAAGTCCTCCAAGGTCGGGAAGTGAGAGTGTTGACATGTCACGGGGTTGTTAACCAATGTCATAAAACAATATGTGTACTGACTGTTTAATGAGAAACTATTTGTTCTGTAAACCTTCATCTAACGTACAATCAAAATAAAATAAAATAAATAAAAATGCCACCATCCACACTTGATTGAACATCTAATGCAAACTGACGTACTGTCCAAGAAAATAAACCCTATATTTATTGGGCACTTTCCACGTGTTAAGCAATTTAACCCTCACAGTGATCCTTTAACATCAAGTTTAAAGCTCAGAGACGATTATACAAGTTCATACATCTAGTAAATGATATATAAAAAAAAAGAATCCAAATTGTTTGCCATTGAGTTGATTCAGACTCATGGTGACCCCATGCATTACAGAGTAGAACTGCTCACTAGGGTTTTCTCGGCTGTAATCTTTATGAAAGCAGACTGCCAGGCCTCTCTTCTCCAGTGCTGCTGTGTGGGCTGCAACTGCCAACCTTTAGCTTAGCAGTCTAGTGTAAACAGTTTTCACGCCCTAGTAAGTGGTACCATCATTTCAAATCCAGGTCTCTCTGACTCTAAACCACATGTCCATAGCCATCATGCTTGACTGCCTCTACCATAAAACTCCAAATCATAAACACACACTAGTAGAAACCACTTCTTAAGTACAATTCCTAGATAAGCAAATTATGCATAAATGTCAAAATCAATAATGAATTTGTGAAATAGTGTGATCATTCAAAAAACTAGTTGTATGTGAAGGTTCTTCGGAAATATTTTGCCTCGAACACAGAAGCAGAGAGTCATATGTGGGTTCTGAAACACTGTGATAAGTCAGACCATGAATGTAAAAAACCGAAAGTCTCTAAGCCTCACTTAGCTGCCACCCAGAAACTTATTAAAGACAATAAACCGAAAACCCGTTGCTGTCAAGTTGATTCCTACTCGTGGAGACCCCATGTGTTTCAGAGGAGAGCTGTTCTCCATAGGGTTTTCAATGACTGTGCTATTTTGGAAGTGGTTGCCAGGCCTTTCTTCTGAGGCACCTGCGGGTGGATTTGAACCACCAACCTTTCAGTTACTATCTGAGCACTTAACTGTTTGCATCACCCAGGGACTCCTATTAAAGACAATATTGATTTCAGAAACAAAAGAGTTAATGAACAAATGAAGGAATGATGAATAAAGTAGTGAAGCTGCTACAAAGTTAGCTTGGTTATATTAAAGATATAAGCTCATGGAGATAAGTCATTACCACAGGCAGAAAGAGTGTACTTTTGGGCTCCCTTAGCCATGAGAAGTAAAGAGAAAAAAGAGTTAATGTTCTTTTGCCACAGAAGAAGTCTAGGGAAGACTAGAGACTTTTCAGCTTCTTTAGCCAGTCTGAAAATGACAACGAATACATAGTTAAGAAATTAAAATCAAGTCATATTACTTCAGGAAAAGCTCTACTTGGATTAATCTTTGGAAACCATGAATTACTAAGAAATATTGCCATTTAGGGTATGCAATGGATTGAATTATGTCCCCCTAAAAAGGTGTATATCAGTGTGGCTGGTCCATGATTCCCTGTCTAGACAGGGTACAAATATTATTTTAATAATAAAGATTACTTTCGGAAAACACTGGTATTTACTCGAGATGCCTATTTAAGGATTCAAGGCAGAAATTGCAAAAAATGTTCTGAGTGTATGTTTAGGTCAATTTATTTAATGTAATATTATACTTATGTTCTATTTTTTAAGTTGATTTATAGTTTATTTCTATCGTGCCAGTATTTATATTACCTTTATGAGTTTTCAATTAAATTTAATTTGGGATTATTGTGTCTTACTTTGATATGAACTGGCATTCAATTATCAATGAATTTACATACTAATCATCTTTTGCTTGATTACTTTACAGTAGCAAAAAACCTCAGACTCTCAAGGGTTTACAACAACACAGACATAGTTCTTGTTACATGACATGTCAGCTATTGGTTGGCTCTATGCTCCACATTCTCTTTCCTTCATGATCCAGGTTAAGAAGCAGCCTCTTCTGGAACTATGTCATTATTGTGGCAGAGTGAAAAGAGAGGGCAGAGCCACAGATGACCCTTTGTACTTCAGATCAGAAATAATACACATCATTTCTGCTTACATTCCATTGGCCAAAGCAAGTCACGTGGTGAAGCTTGATATGACTGAGTCAGGAAGTATTATCTTCCAGCAAGAAGGGCACCACTGATCACATGACCAGAAACGACATCACAGGATGGAGAATTACCAATCTGTCACAGAAAGAAGCAACAAATCCATAGAAACAATAATCTACCATCAAAATAAACCATAGAATCTGAAAGAAACCTTAGAGATAACCTCATTCAATCTCCCAAGTCTGTGGATAAGAAATCTAAGACCTAGAAACAGGAAATGACTTACTTAAAATTATGTAACTAATTAGGGCCAGATTCCTGATGAAGTGCTCCTCCGTTAGTACAATCCACCTTTTTGTTTCTATAAGTAATCTATAAATGAAAATGGAACGAGGTAGGCAAAGTTAACTACCTATCTGCACAAAAGAAAAACACATGCAGAGTGACTATTTTCAAACAGCAAATTGAAATGTATGCCCAAATATTATGTATATCCAACAAGGTACTTAAATAGAAGAGAAATTGTTTCTATCTATTCACTTCAAACACTACAGATCAGAGCTTGATGTACTGTTTTCATGATAGAATTAAGAAAATTATGGAGAAACTGTTAATAATGTAGATTAAATTTAAAAGCCTGTCACTGAGACTGGAGGAACCCCGGAAAGCATGGCCCCTGGGTACTCCATCAGCCCAGAACTAAAACAATTTCCGAGGCCAACTCTTCAGACAGGGATTGGACTGGACTGTGGGACATAAAGTGATACTCACGAGGAGCGTGCCTCTTAGCTCAAGTAGATACAAGAGACTAAATGGACAGCTTCTGTCCGGAGGTGAGATGGGAAGGCAGAGAGGGTTAGGAGCTGGTTGAATGGACATGGGGAATCAGGGGTGGAAAGGAGGACTGTGCTGTCACAGTATGGGGGGAACAATTAGAGTCACATAACAAAGTATGTATAAATTTTTGTATGGGAAAAAGTAAAAAATAAAAGCCAGTCATGTCTGTAGCCATTACATTATGAATGGCCCAAAAAATTGAGGAACAAGAATCACAATAGAGGGGGTCCAGGACAGAGCTGGAGAAAAACGTAGAACAAAATTCTAACCCACAGAAAAAGACCAGACTTACTGGTCTGACAGAGACTGGAAAAACCCCAAGAGTACGGCCCCCAGACACCCTTTTAACTCAGTATGAAGTCACTCCTGAGGTTCAGCCAAAGATTAGACAGGCCCATAAAACAAAACGAGACTAAATGGGCACACCAGCCCAGGGGCAAGGATGAGAAGGCAGGAGGGGACAGGAAAGCTGGTAATGGGGAACCCAAGATCGAGGAGGGGAGAGTGTTGACATGTGGTGGGGTTGGCAACCAATGTCACAAAACGATAGGCGTATTAATTGTTTAATGAGAAACTAATCTTCTCTGTAAACCTTCATGTAAAGTACAATTTTTAAAAATAGGAAAAAAAATTTGAGAAACTATTTCTTCCAATATTTGAAAACTGTTTTCTGATTCAGCAAATAAATCACTCGCATCATTGCCAAACAAGTGAAGTTTCAATACCCATCTTTGCTTTTTCACTTCTGTCTTTAACATAACACATCGAAGAGAACATCAACCAACTATCACGTTGGTCAACTGCAACCACAGAGCAGCTGTCAATACTAGAGTTCAGTGAAACTCAGTGAAAGCGTTCTGTGAGGATCAATTGGTTAAATGGAATTTACAATAAAGAGCATTGTATTTTTATTAACATATGTAAATTGTGTGCTACACATTCTTTTTATTATAAACTTTGTAATAAACCTATGAACATATATATGCATTTTATTTTTCAATGAGCCAGTTGTTAAACATTTAGCAGTACAGCACTAGGAATAAAGAAAACTTATAATATTCATCAAATACTTTTATGTTCATACATTTTAATTACCTAGTATGTGTAAATATGTGCTTCCAATTACTATGTTGGTAATTTCACTTTAAAATTATGAGGTAAAGATGTAGCTTTTATCTCTAGGACTTAAAAATCCAACAGAGGAAATATGTGTCGTAAATATAACTATAATGCAAAGGAGTGTAAGTGCCGGGAAGGATAAGATAGGTAGTAAGTGAAGCTATGTTCCAGTGGCATTTTTGTCAGAAACTTCAAAAGACTTCAATAGACTTAGAAATTATATTTAAATACATTTCTAAAATAGTTTTAATTAGCTTTTATCACAGTGTTTTGTGCATAGTAAATGACCACCATATGTCTTTCAAATTGTTGTAAAGGTAAATGAGCCAGAAAATAAAAAGAAAGAAGTATCTGCAGAGGGAGAAAAGGAGTCCCTGGGTGGTGCAAACAGATAAGCACTGGGCTACTAACCAAAAGGTTGGCAGTTCAAACCCACCCAGAGGCACCTTGGAAGAAAGGCCTGGTGATCTTCTCAAAGTTCACAGGCATGAAAACCCTATGGACAACAGTTCTACTCTGCAACACTCGGGGTCATTACGAGTCAGAATCAACTCAAAGGCAACTGGTTTGTTTTTTGTTGTTTTTTGGGTTGTTTTGTTTTGTTTATAGGAAGAAAGGCAGGGGTTGGACTAAAGAACAGGCTCCCCAGTGATTAGGCAGAAAAGTAGAAAGAGGTACACACAGAAGGAGATACACTTATGGACACACCTGTAGTAAGACAGGGTGGGCCCCAGCTGGTGGAAAAAACTAGTCTGGAGGAACACAGGTATTTGGCGTCCTCAGAAGTTCTCAGAATTATGCTCTAGCTTGAACAGGCTACTCAAAGGAAAGGAGTTTGGGGACAGAAAGAGACATATATCAATTTGTTCTGACCCTCTATTTTGAGTTACTTTTCAGGACTTGGAGGTTTGTGTGCATAATGAGATTTCAGGGATCTCATTGACTCTCCCTCTTAAGATCTTCTCACTTCTTGCAGATACTTTTAAAATCCATAAATAGAGAATAAAGACTTAAATGCAGATGGATGGTTGAAATTCAAATAAACTTCAGATTAAATGTAATCAGGCAGTAAATAAGTGTCAATAATAGGTTCTCAGATTTGTCCTGGTTCTGATGGGATGGAAAGATAAAGAGAAGAAAGTTAAATAAACCCAAAAAAGAGAAAGGGCTGCCAAAAGGGGAGTCTGGCAACAGTATAAAACCGCGCCTTCATATCTTGGACCTAAAGAAAAACATCATGGACTAAGACATTTTGTGACATAAGTGAAAAGATAGCTCAGGTCTCATAAAGGCTTTTTTGTTTTGCGTCATCTTTAAAAAGAGAACACTCCCTGGGAATTTAACTGAGGTATCAAAATGAGTGGATTGATTTCATTTCCTTGATTTCCACATCAGAATAATGTATCTACTGTTTTATTTCACAGTGCTGCACAAGGAAATAAGATACCAGATATGGTCAAATGTAAAGTCTATTGTATCTGAAAAATTAACTTATATAAACAACAGACTATTTTAACTCACTAAATGAACAATGGAAATGGCTTTGGCAGTTAAAAAAAGAAAAGCACTATATACTGTTGTAGGGGAAAAATATCACAAAGTCTAGTAAAGCAAAAAGAAAGTTTTATTCAGCATATATTCAAAAAGGCAAAAGTGGGAAAACAGACAAGCATGCTGCTAGAGCCATGTCCAAAGAATATTACAGAATAGACAAGAATGGGAAAACGGACAAGCGCGCTGCCACAGCCATGTCTGCCCGAGTCCAAAGACTATTACAGAGTCATCAGTATATATTAACATTACAAATGGGTAAAACCATTGAAAGCTTCACGTTTTCCCGGACTGGCTAGAAACTGTGATCCTACATTTTGAATTGCCTTTCTTAACAATCATTGGTCCAAGCTCTTCATTGGTCCAACAAATTTCTATTCACTAAATGCTAATAGAAAAACATAAGAGTGAAAAGTCTTTTGTGTTCTGTTGATTGGCTTTATGCGAAAGTTTCCCTGAAAGATATTTTTCAAGATTATCCTAGCTATTGTCTTTATACCTCAAGGCCCAGTTGAAGTATTCTTCCGAGCCCTTGTGAGCCCAGCTTCAGCTGGGTCACATTCTCTACACTCAAGGAGAGGGAATAATAACTCCAATATTATTTCCCAAATCAATACTAAAACTTGTAGCATGTACCCAGAGTGTACCTGGAGGGAAATTTAAAGCCTTAACTGTGATTATGAGTGGTAGAGGAAAAAAATTCAGTAAGTATTCAAGAGAGAGAGGAGGGAAAATCCAAACAAAGTAACATGAAGTAAATAATAAAGCTACACCCAGAAACTAAAGAAATAGCAAACAAACAATAGAAAAAAATAGAAAATCCAGAAGCTAGTTATTTGAAAAGGATCATAAAATAAGCGACCTTTTAGCAATCAAGGGGGGAAAAAAAAGAAAAAGATAAGAAGAAGAAATCCCCAAAATAAGCAATATTAGGAAAGAAAGGGAGACCTAACTACAGAGACATTTTAAAAATCATGATACTGTAGATTTTTGCCAATTTTTTTATGTTTATATATTTTATTTTGTTAATTTCAATGTCTAGTACATTCACATGGTTCTAAACTGTAAATACTAAAGTATATAGTATATAGTAAAAAGTCTCTCTCACATCATATCCTCCAACCACCCAGTGTCTCTCTCAAAGCATCCCAATGTTACTTACTTGTGAGTATTTCCGAAGATATTTCATTCATTTACAAGTTAATTCAAATATGACTTATTCTACCCCCTTTTTTACACACAAAATAAATGTAATCAGTAGGTTTAAAAGACTCTCCTGGATAAAAATTTGCAGGCATACTTCACAAAACCCTCAATAAGCAGACAATTCTTATCTTCTACTAGCTCTTTCAGATAATAGACAGTAAGGGGAATTACCCACAACCACTAAAGTGGCTTGGCTCATTCGATGTGTATGCTCCCTCTTCATAGCATGCAGGAGCCATGTAAAAAACAGCATTTCCCAGAATCTCTTTTGTTTGGGTTCCAGAAGCGATTCTGCATTCTAAGTGATTTGAATTCAAAGTGATTTGAATCCAGTGGTGGTTCAGTTGTAGAATTCTCACCTTCCATGCAGAAGACCAGGTTTAATTCACTGTCATTGGAGGCTTGTGTGTTGCTAGGATGCTGAACAGGTTTCAGTGGAGCTTTCAGACTAAGAGGGACTAAGAAAAAAGGTCTGGCAATCTACTTCCCAAAAATCAGCCAATGAAAACCCTATGGATTACAATAGCTTTATTGTATTGTTGTGTGGGGTCACCAGGATGTCAAGGGCAGCTAACAGCAACAACATCCAACTTTACTAATGTGAAATTTTGACTTAGAAGTGAATCAAATGGGGACAGGATGCAAGACATCAATTTTGCTGGAGTGGATTTTGACAAACTCAGCCTTCTGGTCCAGTAGTTGACAGTAGTTGAACCACAGCTTCTTGACTACAAGTGGCTTCCTGACTTTGAGACTTCCCGAATAGCAGAAGTGGTGTGATTCTGGAGCTGGCAACTAGAGAAGCTACTGTATCCTGATTTGGCAGGCAACTTCCTGATTCAGTGGCTTCCTGATCATGGCAGAGATACTCACTGCAGTCAAATAGTTTCCGACTCATGGTGACCCCACCTGTGCAGAGCAGAACTGCTCCATACGTTTTCAGAAGCAGATCACCAGGCCTGTCTTACGAGAAGCCTCTGGGTGGGTTCAAACCACCAATCTTTCAGTTAGTAGTTAAGCGCTTACCTGTTTGCACCACCCAGGGACTGCCTTTCTGCTTATATAGATACAGAGATAGCAGCTTTTTAATTTTTCATACCCTTGATTGAACCACTGGCTGTATCTTCCCTGATAATCCAGTTCTACAATATGGATTTGGTTCCTGGAAATTCAGACAAAATTCTCTTTTATCAGCCCTTTTAACATCCTATAGGATAAACCCCTTTTTAGTTAGTGTAGGTTATGTTGAAGGAGCCCAGGTGGCGTGGTAGTTAAGGCTCGGCTGCTAACCCAAAGTTCCGTAGTTTGAACCCACCAGTCGCTCCATGGAAGAAAGATGTGGCAGTGGGCTTCTGTAAAGATTCAAGTCTTGGAAACCCTATGGGGCAGTTCTACTCTGCCCTATAGCGTCGCTAGGAGTCAGAATTGCCTCAAGGGCAGCAAGTAGATTATATTGTCTTAAACTGAACCCTTACTAATACTCTACCCCACTTCTCTTGAAACTGAAACTGTGAAAGGACAATTACAAGAATGGAAAAGTCTATGTCAATGTGATTTAAACATAGATGCAAAATTCTAAATAAAATACTAACAAATCAAATCCAGCACTATAGAGATAAATATATAGAGATAAATAGAGATAGAGAGGTGACCAAGTAGAGTTTATTCCAGGAAATCCAAAATGGCTCAGTCTCAGAAAATCAATTTATGTGATTCCCTGCATTAATAGACTAAAGGAATAATTTAACATTATTTCAATTGATGAAAAAATGCATTAGTAAAAATTTAAAGTGCATTCATGATTAATAGAAAAATTAGTAAACTAGGAATAGAAGAAAATGTGCTTAACTAAAAGTCATTTCTTTAAATCTTCTGCAAGTATCATATTCAATGACAAAATACTGGAAGTATTTTGCTGTCTTTGTTTCTTAGTGCTGCTATAACAGAAATACTGCAAGTGGGTGGCTTTTACAAACAGAAATTTATTTTCTCATAGTTTAGGAGGCTAGAAGTTCAAATTCAGGGCACCAGCTCCAGGGCAAAGCTTTCTCTCTGTCCACTGGGGAGGAAAATCCTCGTCTCAGCTTCTCTAGCCCCAGTGTTTCTTGATTCTTCGGCAATCACCACAGGACATCTATCCTTCCCTTGGTTGAGTTTGCTTCCCTCTGTATCTAGGCTGCTCTTTGTATTATTCAGAAGTAATTAGGTTTGGGACACATCCTACGTTTATACAGTCTCACTAACATAACAAAGAAAACCATAATCCCAAATGAGATTACATCCACAAGTATAGGGGTTCGGATTCCAACACGTATTTTTTGGAGACACAATTCAGTCTATTAAAGATGGCAATAGCTAAGAAATAGCTTTTCAACAGATAGAAGTCCCTGCTTTTCAACAATGTACAGGATGTCTCAGACAATAAAATCAGATAACAAAAATAAATATGAATTATAAAAATCGTAAAGAGGAGTTTTATCCATATTCTCTTTTTCCCCCATTATGTGGCAACAAGCCTATTATCATTCATAAATAGAATCAATCACCTCTGCCAACACCAGAACCTCCTTTTTTTCTTGTTTGTTCAGTGTCATGAATTGCCCAAAATGGCCACTTGGCAGTGTTTGCTTTCAATTTAATTGAGATTTCCTTGTGTCCCCTGGTGGAAACATTTATTTTCTATATTACAACCTCTAAACCAGCATAAACTAGTGTTGTAGAGATAGGATTCAAAAAAAAAAGTTATAAGTGGTTATTAGAGGTAATTTTATGAAGAACCACTACCATTTATGTGTTGCTTCCCAAATCCATGCATTCTGGCTACAAAAGAAACAGCACCATCTACTGGATCAGAGCATATAATGCATCATGCAAGACAACGCTCTGAACTTTCAATGCCTACCTGGCATTGTAAATTAGTCTTCGGTAGTACATTCTGCAAAAATTAATTTCTTGGAGCCGGTGTTGTGTAGCATATAATGACTGAATAAGTCACTCAGTAATTCCATGGAATAGTGGTGCTTGCAAAAACATGACAGGCAGAGAAATCTAATCTAAATCCTGTCTAGCTAGCTGCTCTCTATCTTCCCTACTCCAGTTTATGGCAAAAGATCTTGGGGGTATCCCCCATGATCCCCACTTCCTGGTATTCACATGCTTGTATAATTCCCTCCCCCTGAGTGTGGGTACGACCTGTGACTTGCTTCTAACCAATAGAATAAAGCAAAGATAATAAGATGTCACTCATTATATTGATTTATAAAAGACTCTGTCTTAGCAAACAGATCTAGAGACTCTCCTTGGGGGCAGGATTAGCAACATAATTTGTGGGGCCAAAGCAATATAAGAATGCGGGACCCTTGCTCAAAAATTATTAAGAACTTCAAGACAGTTACAGAAGTATATTAAACCAAGTGCCTTAGGCTGAGTTTTCCAGAGAAGCAAAAGCAGTGATGCCTGTGTGTGTGTACGTATATATATAGACAGAGAGATTTATATCAAGGAAATGGCTCATGTGGTCGTAGTGCCTGGAAAGTCCCAAGTCCATGGGTCAGGCATCAGACTGCAGGCTTCTCCTGACTCACGTCGCGGAGGAGGTGATGAACCCAAGACTGACAGATCAGATGGCAGGCTGCTGGCTCACGGGCTACAGAGGCTGAGGATTCCAAGATCAGCAGGTAAGATGGCAAGCTGTTGGCTTTAGAACCAGAGTTTGGATGATGACGAGCTGAATGCAGGATCCAGAGAAGAGCAAACACCAGCAAGCTTTGCCAGAAAGTCAATATACATTGGATGCAGGCCATACCCCCAAGGAAACTCCCTTTCAACTCATTGGCAGCTCATAGCAGATCTCATCATGGAGGTGACTACATCATTACTTAAATGCCAAAATACATCATAACTGCCAAACCACTGAGAATCATGGCCCAGCCAAGTTGACACACAACCTTAACCATTACACCAAGCTTGGGAAAAAGGCCCAGGTTGCATGCCAATGAAGTTAGCTCTGCTTGTGGTTTTGATGAAATAAGTAGCCATGTAGGAAAAGCCCACATGAGGAGGAACTGTGAGTAACCTATAGAAATTGTGGATGGCCTCTAGCAACAGCTAGCAAAAAGCTCACACCCTCAATCATACAAGCAACAACCTGAATGAGCTTAGAAGTGGGTTCTTCCCCAGTTGAGCCACCCGATGAGAATGCAGCCTAGCCAACATCTTGATTAAAGCCTTAGGAGACCCAGAGCAGAGGACCCAGCTAAGCCATGCCCAGACTCTTAACCCACAGGTTAAGAGTGAGATAATAAATGTGTGTTGTTATAAGCTGCCAATTTTGTGGTAAATTTTATATAGCAATATAAAACTAATACAGATATCACATAAGAGGCTGAGGGTAAGCTGTTGCTGCTGGCAAGTTAGGCATTCAGCAATGATGGTAGCCAGATCAGCCTTAACACCGCTGTTGTTGTGTGCAACAACCTGCAGGATGGTCATTTTTATCATGTGCCTATTGAGACTACAATGATGTAGTCACAGAAAGAGGATGAATGACAGCTACAGAAGTTGTAATCTTGTCCATCTGATTATTAAGATTCTTCTCTATGGTAAGGACCTTTTGGTGAACATTCATTTGGGACTATATTCTCACATTCTGGATTCATTAGAAGAAGTTTATCCACACACTTTGCTCCTCAAATGCCTTTGTCTCTGAGATGCCAATCTTCTTCCTTTCAAGTCCCATTAGCCAGTACCCATGGATGAGTGCAGATTTTTTACTCACGCCTCACCTTCCATGAAAACTGGAAAATTACCTGAAATACTGAAAATTCTACCCATTGGGAGGAATTATTTTTTCCATGGTCTTTATGGGGTTGTAAGGCTGGAGCAATCCATTTCAAGCTGGTGCCAGCAAATCATGTAGACTGACCTGTTAACCAGGGTCAAATATTTCTCCTCAGTAAACAGGTCATAAGGAACTCCCATGACACCATAAATGAGGTAGAGGGGGAAATGACAATGTGGCAGAAGTGCATACCCAGAATGTGAGTCACCAGCACACGCAACTTACTTGAGCCTCTGGATAGTCTCAGGCTCATATCCATATTACTACTTCCATTTGATAATGGAATACTTTTGAGCATGGCCAACTTTTTGATTGTTTGGATTTGATAACACCTGCTTCATTATGTGCAGTTCAAATCTGGTAGTTATCTGGTCTTGTGGTCAGGAATTTACTATCTTCCATTACGGTAATCATGCCAATTTGTCTTTATTGATTAAGTGCTTCTAATAAGCTTCTGCCAACCTAGAATCTTCTCATCCTCACCAAAGAAGCCCTCAAGACATTGGCATTCTCCTTTCCAATGTATTTCTCAAGGCCTTGGTGAAGGGATTTTCTTCTGGACCCTCTTGAGGGATACAGTCAGAAGCGAGAGAACAGAATATACATGATAAATTAATACAGCTGTTCTATTTCCCATGTCTTTTAATTCTTTTTTCTACTATCAAAAGATTTCTGACATGTCAATTTGTTTTAACATGGGATATTGTCTAGATTTTAGTTAACCAAACAAGAAAACAATTAAAACCACCCCCAGATGCTGAAGCTAGTGCATTAGAACTCAAATGGGAAGACTGTCTTGCTTACTTTGGACATGCCATCAGGAAAGATCAATCTCTAGAAAAGGTCACCATGTTTAGTAAAGTAGAGGGTCAGCAAAAAAAGAGGGAAACACTCAGTGAGATGGTTTGACAAAACAGCTGCAACAATGGGCTCAAACATACTAACAATTGTGAGGATGGCACAGGACCAGGCATCGTTTCAGTCATATATAAGGCTGCTGCTATGAGTCGGAGCTGACTCAACAGCAACTAACAACAGTATCCATAATTGATAAATTCAATTCAGTCTTAAATTACGTTCTTCCTTCCTTGGTCTAGTATGCTCAGATTCCGTTATCACATGTATTGGTCAGATTTGTGTCCATAAATTAGCAAAACCTTGAAATTCTTTTAAAGTGTAAATCTTTCCTACTGGAGTTACCACTG
This sequence comes from Dugong dugon, assembly GCA_030035585.1. NCBI lineage: Eukaryota > Metazoa > Chordata > Mammalia > Sirenia > Dugongidae > Dugong > Dugong dugon. Next base: position 54,533,497 of record CM057463.1, read on the forward strand.
TGACTTTACTCCCTTACCCCAAGTTCAAGCTAGGATCTGACTTTCATTATAGATCTGGAGATAATGAGGAGTGTTGGGAGTGGGACAAGAAAGTCTCTGTGGAGAAGAAGTCAGCATATTCTGAGTGAATAAAACTAAATCCTTCTATATACCCCATGGCAATTTTGGGTGTCCTACTCTTTCTTGATCAAACTATAACTTTCACATAAGACACTAAAAATTAGGAAATCTGCAAAATTAAACTTTGAACTTGATTTTTGGCTATTTCAACCCTGTGGCTACAAGAAAAAGATATTATTTTAGCCTTGCCATAGAAAAAGAGCTGATTTTCAACCTCTGACCTAAGTAAAAAGTTTAAAAATTTGAGAATGCCATTTTTTTTGTTTTGTTTTGTTTTTCACTGTTCAACATATTTAGAACAACAGCTCCAGCCCACTTCTGGTACACATTTATATATCAGCCATCATTTTTAGTTAGAAATAAAAAATAACCAAATTCAATGATTTAAGCAGAATAGAAAATTATTAAGCAGATTTAGAGTAGCTCATAGAATCAACCTGGAGGTTGTCAAGGATTTCATTTTACTTGGATCCACAATCAACACCCATGGAAGCGGCAGTCAAGAAATCAAAAGATGCATTGCATTGGGCAAACCTGCTGCAAAAGACCTCTTTAAAGTGTTGAAAAGCAAAGATGTCATCTTGAAGTCTAAGGTGTGCCTGACCCAAGCCATGGTGTTTTCAATAGCCTCATATGCATGTGAAGCCTGGACAATGAATAAGGAAGCTGGAAGAAGAATTGACACCTTTGAATTGCGGTGTTGGTGAAGAATATTGAATATACCATGGACTGCCAAAAGAACGAACAACTTTATCTTGGGAGAAGTACAGAAGGCAAGGTAATATGGCACTATAGACAGAAGCACCACACCGTCCCTCCACAGCAAAGACCTGAAAAACTAAGTAAAACAGAGTCAAACATCAATCCTGGAACCCTAAGCATCAAGCGAAGAGATAAAGAAATCAGCCAAGCACCAAATGGAATAAGAAACTAACAGAGAACAGAGCGTGAGGAGAGATACGTGCGGAGCTCCCCTATCAGCTAACGCAGCACAGATTCACCATCTTGGGCTCCTGCTGGAGATTGGAAGACAAGGAGTACAGGAAAGCAGCTTCACGGAGCTCACAGCAGGAGACGAAGCACCTGGTAACCAGCGATATAAGTTTTCCCACTCCCCCATCCTTCTCTCCCCTGCTCAATCTCCAAAACTTCCTAGCTGGCTGCAGTCACTTGGCTGGCCAGGAAGTGCAGGGTCCATGCCACTTGGATTCACCTTACCCACATCAGAAATCAGTGGACAGGAAGTATGGTAAAGCAGCTTCACGGAGCTCCCAGCAGGAGACAGAGCACCGGTAACCAGTGATATACATTTCCTGTTTCCTCACCACCTCCCCTCATACCCCCACCCCCGGCTGGGCCTCCATTGCTTCCCACAGTCTCCTGGCCAGGAGGCACTGGATCCAGCCATGTGCTGCTTGGCCAGTGCCACACTGACTGAATCCATCAGTGTTATTTGTATGTTGGTGGTGGTGTTTTTTTCTGCTTCTTTTGGTTTTCTCCCTGCCTCTCACCACCTCCTCCTCCTTTCTCTCGAACACCTGGCTCTGTGTGCCAGCTTTGCTTCTTGAAAGGCTAAAAAGCATCATTAGGCTGGGGGAACTGCTTCCCTGGGGCCTTTTTTTTTTCTTTTGTTTTGTTTTGTTTCTTTGTTTGTTTTCCTCTTTTTTTCACAGCTTGGGAGCCCCTTCTATCCAGGATATACTGCCCAGTTTAGGAGCTACTTCCCCTGACTGCACAGCTGCACTGGCTGGATCCCTGGGGTCACTTCCTCTTTTTAAGTTTTGTTTTGTTTTATTTTGTTTGTTTGTTTCCTTTTTCTTTTCATAGCTTGTGAGCTTCTTCTACTCAGGCTGTACTGCACAGCCTGGGAGCCACTTCCTCAGTCTTTGAAGCCAGACTGGTGGGATAACTGGGGGTTTTTCTTTTCTTTTTTCTAATTTGTACTTATTTTATTTTTTTCCTTCTTTTTCTCTTTTTCTTTTTTTCCTGTTTGTTTTTCTCCATTTCTCAGTTTCTCCTCTCTCCACTCCAATGGCAAGCTCCCTTAGTCCTTTTTTTGTTGTTTATTTATTTTTCTTTGTTTGTTTTTGGCTCCTGTTTCTCTCTCCTCTCTCTCTTCTTTCCCATACCCATATTAACTTCACTCATCACAACCTCCCACCTCCTTCCTGCCTACCTGCATTGTGCACTGAACACCACACCCCTGAGCAGCACAGGCATGGCCTACTAGAACGTGTTCTGCACTGATACCCAGCCCGCCCTGTCAGCCCTAGTATGTGCCACACACAACTAATCCCAGACCATCTCCTTCAGCTGGACCTGCCTTGCTGCACCATAGCTGAGCAACTGGCTCTGTCCATTGGACAAGGAGGTATAAAGTATCATGCCCACAGACAAACAAAGAATGCACAGCCCACCTGCTCAGACATAACCAAATAAAACAAAAAATCAGGATGAAACAAACAAATCTACAATAAATAAACAAAGAAAATATCTACTGAATGTCCCAAAGACAGCAGAAAATACAAATTTTAAAAAAAAGGCAGGATGATTCCAAAAGACATCCAAAATAAAACATCAGATGACTTTCCAGTAGAAGAAAAGGCACTAGAACAACCTGATAGGGAATTCAAATCTCTAATATTCAGAGCTATGCAAGAGTTGAAGCAAACAGCAGACAAAAATGAGGGAAAAATATACAAATTCATGGAAAAGGCAGACAAATTCATGGAAAACAGAGAAAAAAATGGAAGAATTCAGGAAAATAATACAAGACCAAAATGCCAAAATAAATTCACAACTAGAAACCATACAAAAACAACAATTAGAAATCCAAAAGATAAACAAGTTTTCAGAAATGGACAGTGTCATAGAAGGGCTGAGGAACAGGATTGAAACAATGGAAGACAGGATCAGCAAAACTGAAAACAAATACCTGGATACAACTCTGAGGAAAAATCAGAAAAAAGAATGAATAAAAATTAAAAAACTCTAAGAACGATGTGGGATACAATCAAAAGCAACAATTTTCGAGTGATAGGAGTTCCAGAACAGGGGGAGAAAACAGAAAACACAGATAGGATCATTGAAGAATTGCTTACAGAAAACTTCCCTAATATCATGAAAGATGAAAAGATGACCATCCAACAAGCTGAACAAACACCATATAGGATAGATCCCAAAAGAAAATCACCAAGGAATATCATAATCACACCCACCAAAATCAAAGACAAACAAAGAATCCTGAGAGCAGCTCAAGAAAAATGAAAAGTCACATACAGAGGGGAAAAAATAAGACTAAGCTCTGATTATTCTGCATAAACCATGCAGGCAAGAAGGCAATGGGATGACATATACAAAATCTTGAAAGAAAAAAATTGCCACCAAGAATAATAAATCCTGCAAAGCTCTCATTCAAATATGGTGGTGAAATTAGGACATTTCCAGATAAATAGAAATTAAGGGAATATGTAAAAACCAAACCAGACCAAACTTACAATAATTATTAAAGGGAGTCCTTCAGTTTGAGAACAAACAACATCAGACAACAGCCAGTATTTAGGATGCAAGATCACATCAGCCAGATACCAACCTAGGAAATGAACTCTCAAGGACTATCGAAAACCAAAATAATTACAACAGAGAACCAGAGAGGTTAATCTGTAAATGACAAAAATGTCAGAAAAATAAAAGAGGGAATAAATGGTGTAGGTATAGAACTTTCTAATGCAGAGGAAGGCAAGGGAATATCAAGCAATACTAGACTGGCTGAAACCTAGGAAGATGAGGGTAAATTTCAAGGTAACCACAAAGAAGGTTAACAAAACTACTCATCAAAACAAAGAAGAAAAACACAAAGTCTCAGTAAAAACGAAACCTACAAAAACAAAAGAAATGAAAGAAAAACAAAACACAAACAAAAGGAATTCAGCACAGGAGAGTAAGAGGAACAAAGAAGCCATCAGCACCACAAAAAAAAAGCACTACAAAATTACAGCAATAAACTCACACCAATCAATGATTACACTGAATGTAAATGGCCTAAATGCATCCATAAAGAGACAGAGAGTGACAGAATGGATTGAGAAAACAGGATCCATCAATATACTATCTGCAAGAGACACACCTTAGAAACAAAGACATAAATTTATTAAAAATGGAAGGATGGAAAAAAATATATCAAACAAACAGATACCAAAAAAGAGCAGGAGTGGCAATACTAACCTCAGATAACACAGACTTTAAAACAAAATCTACCATAAAACACAAAGAGGTGCATTATATCATGATTAAAGGGGTGATCCAGCATGAAGACATAACCATAATAAACATCTATGCACCCAATGACAGGACTCCAAAATATATAGAACAAACTAACAGCACTGAAAGAGAAATTGATAGTTCCACAATAATAGTAGGTGACTTCAACACACCACTCTTACTAAAGGACAGAACATCTAGAAAGAAACTCAACAAAGATAAAGAAAACTTGAAAAAATCTACAAGAAAATCCAGCACCTCTACAACAAAAACACAAATAATCCAATTAAAAAATGGGCAAAGGACATGAACAGACACTTCACCAAAGAAGACATTCAAGTGGCCATGAGGAAACGCTCGTGATCACTAGCCATTAGAGAAATGCAAATTAAAACCACACTGAGATACCATCTCACCCCAGCATTACTGGCACAAATCTAAAACACTGGAAATAACAAATGTTGGAGAGGCTGCAGGGAGATTGGAACTCTTATGCACTGCTGGTGGGAATGCATAACGATACAATCATTTTGGAAAATGATACGGCAATTCCTTAGAAAGCTAGAAGTAGAAATACCATACAATCCAGCTATCCCACTCCTAGGGAATATATCCTAGAGAAATAAGAGCCATCACTCGAATAGACATATGCACACCCATGTTCATTGCAGCATTGTTCACAACAGCAAAAAGATGGGAACAACCTAGATTCCCATCAACAGATGAATAGATAACCAACTATGGTACATACACACAATGGAGTATCATGCAATGATAAAGAACAATGATGAACCTGTGAAGCATCTCATAACGTGGATGAATCTGGAGGGCATTATGCTGAGTGAAATAAGTCCATCACAAAAGGACAAATATTATATGAGACCTCTACTGAAAAAACTCATGAAAAAGTTTACACACAAAAAGAAACAATCTTTGTTGGTTACAAGGGATGGGAGGGGTGAGGGGGAAAACTAAATAGACAATAGACAAGTGGTAACTTTTGTGAAGGGTAAGACAGTACACAATACTGGGGAAGTCAGCACAACTTGTACAAGGAAAGGTCATGGAAGCTCCTTAGACACAGCCAAACTCCCTGAGGGACTGAATTGCTGGGCTGAGGGCTGTGGGGACCGTGGTCTCGGGGAACATCTAGCTCAACTGGCATAACACAGTTTATAAAGACAATGTTCAACATTCTACCTTGGTGAGTAGTGTCTAGGGTCTTAAAAGTGTGCAAGCAGCCATCTAAGATACTCCACTGCTCTCACCCCTTCAGGAGCAAGGAAGAATGAAGAAAACTAAACATACAAGGGAAAGATTAGTCCAAAGGACTAATAGACCACAGCTACCACGGCCTCCACCAGACTGAGTCCAGTACAGCTAGATGGTGGCGGGCAACCACCACTGACTGCTCTGACAGATCACAATAAAGGGTCCCAGACAGAGCTGAAGAAAACTGTAGAACAAAATTCTAACTCACAGAAAAAAGACCAGACTTACTGGGCTGACAGAGACTGGAGAAACTCAGTAATGAAGTCACTCCTGAGGTTCACCCTTCAGCCAAAGATTAGACAGGCCCATAAAACAAAACAAGACTAAAGGGCACAACACTAGAAGGCAGAAGGGGACAGGAAAGCTGGTGATAGGGTACTCAAGGTTGAGAAGGGAGAGTGTTGACATGTCGTGGGGTTGTTAACCAATGTCATAAAACAATACGTGTACTAACTGTTTAATGAGAAACTAGTTTGTTTTGCAAACCTTCATCTAAAATACAATTTTTTAAAAAAAGAAGTACAACCAGAATGCTCCTTAGAAGCAAGGATGGTGAGACTACATCTTACATACTTTGAATGTGTTGTCAGGAGGGATCAGTACCTGGAGAAGGACATCACGCTTGGTAAAGTAGAGGGTCAGTGAAAAAGAGGAAGACCCTCAACAAGATGGATTGACACAGTGGCTGCAACAAGGGACTCAAGCATAACAACAATTGTGGACATGGTGCAGGACCTGGCAGTGTTTCGTTCTATTGTACATAGGGTCGCTATGAGTTGGAACTGACTCAACGGCACCTGTCAACAATAACAATAACACAGAATCATTAAGAAACCTAGAGAATCAGAGTCAAGGCTTTGCAACTAAGGACAACGTCAAAAAATCACACTGCAGAAGTGGTCTAATGAGAACCTCACTGCAGCCTCCACCAAACACCAGTTGTTGCAGCCTGCACTGTAAACAGAGATGGCTCTGTACCCTAAATGCCACCAAGAGCATGACCACCGCCACTACCAAAAAATTTAATCTTGCTGCAACAACCTACCCAGCTGCCCAGGGTTCCTCTTCTCTGATGCATTAGATCCTAATTCCAAGTACAGAACCAAGATCTTGTGCCCACACCCTACGTGCAAGAGAAGCTGAGGAAGCAAGTATTTGGCATTTTCAGACTAGAGCCAGGAAAACCCTACAGGGCAGTTCCACTCGCCACATGGTTTCACTATGAGTCGGAATCAACTTGACCACACCTAACAACATGACAACGTAGTAGAACATAGGTTCTGCCTCCTACCATACCCATAAAATGGGAAATTCCCAAAGCATAGGAAAGCTAATTAGTTGATGACCAGCCAAAATGAATGACAAATGTCATCTACGGCTGAAATTGTATGTACCCTACATATCCTGTGATCCAGAAATTCTGTCTCTAGATATATATACTCTAAGGAAATTTTCACACATGTACAAGACAAGAATGATAATGTTTTTCGAAGCATTGAATGTCTTAGCAAAATGTAAAAAGAACTCAAATGCCATTGGTAGAGGATCACATAGAAAGATTGTGATACATTCATAAGATGTCATTTTTTTTTTTTTTTTTTGATTTAGGTATTGAGAAACTACTGTGTCTGACACAATGCTAAGCAATGTGGACAGAGACTGGATTGGGATGGAGAGAGGATTACAAATATGAACTTAAGACAGCCTTTGAGGCGCTCCCAATGGAGCGGGAGGATAGAAACATAAGTATATCACTAGGGCATATGTAACCTGGTAATGGCGCTAGTGGATCCATGTATATGGTGCTGTGATGATGCTGTTAGAGGAATCCCTAACTATCTGCATTAATTGGGGGAGGTGTCACAGAGGAAAAGACACATAATGTAAATTAGGCCTTACAAGATGCACAAGAGTGCGTGATGTAAAGAAGAGAAGATGCGTTTCAGGCAGTACAAATTTTATTTGTAAAATTACAAATAAAATTTACACTACAGCTTGCTAAAACATAATGTTTGTTGAAAAGTTCTATGAAAGTGTTCGCCATGCTTGATATTAAAAGAAAAAAGAAAGTATCTGGCACCATCTCTTTCTTGGTGGCAGTTTTGTGGCATTAGTGAAAGCTTCCAGGAAGAAATTTTAGGTTTTATAAGAATTCATCTCTAACGTCAAAACTAGTGAAAAAATAAACAGAAATAGCACATTCCAAAACCCAAACCCATTGCTGTCCTTTCAGTTTCAACTCACAGTGACCCTATATAAAGAGTAGAATTGCCCCCATAGTGTTTCCGAGGCTGTAAACTTTATGGAAGCAGTCTGTCACATCTTTCTCCTACAGAGTGGCTGATGGGTTCAAACCACCAACCTTTCGGTTAGCAGCCAAGCACTTAAACACTGTGCCACCAGGGCTCCTCAAAATCCACTCTAATTTTTGTCCCACTTATAGCTCTACTGTGGTTATATCATACCATTGAAAAAATTCCCTACAAAAAAGCAATTATAAAAAATAAGTAATTCATTCATAACAAACTAATCAATAATTAAGTTGAATTACTTTTCTACCAAGAAGCCCTGGTGGTTGAGCACTTAGCTGCTAACCTAAGGTTGGTGGTTCAAACCTACCATTTGCTCCACAGGAGAAAGATGTGGCAGCCTGCTTCCTTAAAGATTACAATCTTGGAAAGTCTACGGGGCAGTTGTACTCTGTTCTATAGGGTTGCTATGAGTCGGAATCCACTCAATGGCAACAGGTTAGGTCTTGGGTACTTTTCCACCTTATGCAATAAAAAACTTTTGAAAATGTTGCCATCTAGTGGCTTCAAACTTAAAAAATTATTTACTCTGGAGAAGTTTCCTCTGCAGTTCTCAGATAAACAAATACTACACTTATACCTCTGCTTAAAGAGCAAGGACTCTGGATTTTGGCTACTGGGTTTTGAAGTTTCGCTTCATCATTTATTAGCCTGAATGATCATGGGCAAGTTGTTTAACATCTCTGTAAAATGCACATAATAATGGTAACTATCTCACAGAGTTGTTAAGAAGTAACGAGAAGGTCCATATAAAGTTGTTTAGCACAACATCTGGCTCATAGTATATATCCAATAAGTAGTAATTATTATGTTACTATATAAGGAAAGAGTTCTGCAAAATATTTGGACCATCAGTAAGATTGAAGTTTTCGTTTGATACAGTATTTAAAACAATGGCATTTAATATTAACGATTCTAGCAAAGCATTTTTTTTTCTTGAAGTAATAGAAACATTGGTGAATTGTTGCTATATAGATGGCAGCTATTAACGACTGGTATCCTCTAATTTTGAAAGATCCTTGAGTTACACTATGATTGTGATTTACTGTCACAATATTTATAAAGCCTAGTTTATCCTTGATTTGGTCTCTTAGCTATTCTACAAGAAAATATAAATCTTTCCATGAGAATATAAATGAAAGTGAAGAAGAAGGCAGTTTGGCCTGTTGGTTAAAATAAAAGAAAAAAACAGCTCTAAAACTGCCTGTCATAAAGGCAAAGAAGTGAAGTTGGCCCTCCCGTTTTATGGGATCCTTATAGCATTTGTCTTAGTTATCTAGTGCTGCTATAACAGAAACACCACACGTGGATGGCTTTAACAAGCAGAAATTTATTTTCTCACAGTGTAGGGGGTTAGAAGTCCGAATTCAGAGCGGCAGCTCTCGGGGAAGGTCCTTGTCTCTGAGCTTCTGCTCCAGGGTGATCTTCATGTGGCTTGTCATCTCTCTTCCCCCATCTCTGCTCCTCTCGATTGCTTGTTTAATCTTTTATATCCCAAAAGAGATTGACTCAAAACACACCCTACACTAATCCTGCCTCATTCACATAACAAAGACAACCCATTCCCAAATGGGATTATAACCACAGGCATAGAGGCTAGGATTTACAACACGTATTTTTTGGGGACACAATTCAGTCCATAACAGTATTGCTCTGACTTGGTTTATTTTTCAAGATAGTCCTTGAGGTTTAATTTAACTAGATTTCACATGTCCAGAGAAGTGGAAACAGTGTGATTCCTGATACGTGTTTGACAAAAAATGTCTCCTGAGATCTCTAAGGATATGATGATAAAATGTTAGTCAGATGGCTTTGCTATCGAGAATTTACAGCTAGGCAAGCAGTGATATTCACAGTTATTAATGGATTCAGGTCAATCTAAAACCCGTTGCCATCGAATCAGTTCTGACTCATAGCGACCCTATAGGACAGAGTAGAACCGCCCCATAGGGTTTCCAAGGAGCGGCTGGTGGATTCAAACTGCCCGACCTTTTGATTAGCAGCCTGAGCTCAGCCTGACCTCTTAACCACTGCACCTTCAGGGTTCCAGCCTAGGCAACCTTCTGGGGAAGTTCACTCTGTCCTACAGGATCGCTAAGAGTCAGAATCCACTTGATGGCAGCACGTTTGGTTTGGTTTAGAAGTGGATAATTTTTAACTAATTTCTTAGATTTAGTTATTTTTGCACATCATGAATAAGAAGCAAAGAGACTAACCAAATATGTTTTTAATTTAAGTTAAAAGTGCTTTGAAGACTGACTGGAGATGTGATGTACCCATACATGCAACTAGCTCCATTCATTCCTTAGTTACAGTAAAATTTACTACTCTCTCCTCACTCTTCTATTTATTTTTTAAAGAAAGCTGGCGCAGTTTAACTTTGATAGTCAATGATGCCTTGTTTACAGTTATCCATGAAATATTGTTCCGAATGTGGTAAGCAGTGGCTGACTTAAGATACAGTGGCATTTTCAGCTTACACAGCAGTCACGGGAGAACAGTCAAGAACTGGTGACAAAAATAGACTTCAGTGATGAACCCTGACAAGCAGAATTGCTGGAGGCACTAACACAGTTCCTCTGGGGCAGGATCCTGGGGATCCATTCTGCACTCTTTTTAAAGAGTATTTTCTCTCTCAAAGCGAGTGAAAAGTGATGGCTCTTTTCATACTGTAGAGGGAGGTGCAAACTTTTGCTAAGTTGACTCAGGAAGGCGGAAAGACAAAAGTGGAGAGGTAAAAAGGGCAGAGGAAACACACAAAGGATGGAACGAGTTGGAGTGATACGATAACGCCTTTGTTTACGTTAAATCACTACTTGAATGAAATTACTTAAGGTTAAAATTTAAATCTCAAGCCTGTATTTGGGTAATATTCACATTGGACTTTATTTTGTTCTACAAGTCCAACACTCGTAGTCCTTTCACTTTATAGAAAGTTTTCATATAAACTTTCATTTTACATTTAAGTTATAGCATGATACTCTATAAGGCGTAGGTGGAAATCATCATATATTAAGCTTTTTAATTATGAGTTTCTTTGTAACACATTTGCTTCTTATAAATTTGAATTTTACTATGAGAAACTGGGAGATGCCCCTCCCCCAGAAAAGCTTAAGTTGTTTAATTTATTAAAAAGAAAAGGAAAACCAAGACATGAAGCGAGTAGATTAATCTTTTTCTCTTGTTAAAAAGGAAATTGCAAACATATATAGCCAGCCTTTCTATTTGTATATTTGCTAAAAAGTAATTTATCAGAGATTATTGGGTCACTGGTGGTGCAGTGGAGCCCTGGTGGCACAGTGGTTAAGAGCTCGCTGCTAACCAAAAGATCGGCAGTTTGAATCTACCAGCTGCTGCTTGGAAGCCATGTGGGGCAGTTCTACTCGGTCCTGTAGGGTTGCTAGCAGTCAGAATCTACTCGACGACAGTGGGTTTGGGTTTTTTAATGTGTTTAGAAGGAGTCTCTGGTAGCCCAAACGGTTAACCGTTCAACTACTAGCTGAAAGATTGGTGGTTTGAACCCACCCAGAGGTGCCTCAGAAGGCAGACCTGGCAATCTGTTTCCGAAAGTTCTCAGACTTGAAAACCCTATGGAACAGTTTCACTCTGCATATATGGGGTCACTGTGTGTCAGAATTGGCTCAAGTGCAACTAATAACAACAATATGTTCAGATGATGACATTTTTCTCTCCAGTTTTTCTTTTTCTTTTTCTATTGTAGTGATAATAAACACAATAAAACATTCAACAATTTCTACATGTATAATTCAGTGACATTGATCATATTTTTCATGTTGTGCAACCATTATTGCCATCCTTTTCCAAATTATCCCACCACCATTAACATAAACTCAATGTCTACTATGCAAAAACCCCCTTCCTCCTCCCTTCCACTGCTGGTAACCACTAATAATCTTTGATTTCTGCATATTTGCTTATTTCACGTAAGTGAGATCACACAGTACTTGTCCTTTTGTAACTGACTTATTTCACTCAGCATAATGTTTTCCAGCTTCATCCATGTTGTGGCATGCATCAGGACTTGTCTCTTTTTATGGCTGAGTAATATTCCAGAGAGTCAGCCGAAGAGAGGAAGACCCTCAATGAGATGGACTGACACAGTGGCTGCGACAGTGGGCTCAAACACAGTAAGGATTGTGAGGATGGCATAGGACCAAGCAGTGTTTCATTCTGTTGTACACAGGGTCATTATGAGTCGAAACTGACTTAATGCACCTAACAACAATATATATATCCCAAATTTTGTTTATCCATTCATCTGTTGATGGATATTTCAGTTGTTTCCTGGAAGATGACTTTTAATGCTCAAAATGTTTCCAGTTGTCTGAGAATTGGAAAGCCACATATCCAGAAAATATTCTTTTTGGTATGAGGTATGTAGTTATGTAGCTATTGCACCTACATTTTGAATTAGAGTGTTCTCTGTTACCATGTGTCATGGATTGAATTGCATCCCCCAAAAATATCTGTCAACTTGGCTAGGTCATGATTCCCAGAATTGTATTATTGTCTGCCTTTTTAGCATCTGATGTGATTTCCGTATGTGTTGTAAACTCTATCACTATGATGTAATAAGATGGATTAGCCGTAGTTATATTGATGAGGTCTACAAGATTAGGTAGTGTCTTAAACCAATCTCTTTTGAGATAATAAAAGAGAGAAGCAAGCAGAGAGACGTGAGGACCTCATACCACCAACAAAGCAGTGCCAAGAGCAGAGTGCGTCCTTTGGACCTGAGGTTCCTGCACTGAGATGCTCCCAGAACAAGGGAAGACTGATGACAAGGACTTTCCTCCAGAGCCTACAGAAAAGGCCTTCGCCTGGAGCTGATGCCCTGAATTTGGACTTGTAACCTACTAGACTGTCAGAGAATAAATTTTTCTTTGTGAAAGCTATCCACTTGCAGTATTTCTGTTATAGCAGCACTAGATGCCTAAGACACCATGTAGTGGACATAATGAATCATGGGTCAATAGGAGAGGAAAATGCTTCCAAAATTAGTATTTGCTTAATATATTTTTTTATTATTTACTTTATATTATTATTAGATATTCTATTATTTATATTAATTTATATTGTTAGACATCATTATTATAATATTTTATATCCATGCAAAGCAGAGTTTGCCTTTATTCTTCCTACTGGTTTTTATAAGGTTTCCAAACAAAATGGCAGTTAAAGAAAAAGAAATATTACTGACATGCCCATCACTTTAACATAGTCTCTGTTTCTCTACCCTTGTTCCATTACTGTTGTGCCCATATTTACGTATATTTTAAATTTTGCACTTGTGATAGACAAAAGTTTGTGCTTTATCTTTCACTGAACATTATATCAAAAATGTTTTTCTCCATGCTGCATGGATTCATAATTATCACCTTAATATGTAGACAAGGACTATTACTTGTGGAAGGCCAGGTAACCAGTCATGTTCACAGGCAACATCTACCTTGGTAAATTCTTCATTGTCCCCTCATCCTCACAGGCTTGACCCCCAATTTTTTCCCTATTCCAGAATTGGTTGAATGCAATGATGTTAATTCATACTAACCCATCTCAAAGAGATTGACATATGATAAAATTAAAACAGCAATTTATTAGTTTACAATGAACTATGTGACTATCAAGCCTATCCCCTCTGTGTTTGCTTTGCTGTAACTATCACTTTGGGAAGTCTAATCACAGGGAGACTACGTGATTACTGTAGCCTATGAACAAAGGGAACCCTAGCGGAATTTGAATGCCTGTCCCCATAATAGCTTCAAACACTTCTTAGACAGATAGAATAAGGTCCTAGTCAGTGGCACACCTGTCTTTGTCTTCAGCACGCCTTTTTTTTCATTTTGTTTTGTTTCCATTGCTGATCAGTCTCACCCTCAATTTACTCATTCTTTCATTAAATATGTCAATAAATTCATTCTGGCTACAGGTATATACTTTTGGCCTGGGATATACTCTCTCTCTTCTGTCCTGATTCACTATACTTTGATTTTACTGCATCATTCTTACAAAAAAAGAAAAAGAAAATGTATCTTTCTTAATTCCTTGTTATTGTGAAACACCTCACTATTATTCTCCATGTACCTCAAATATCTCCTAAAAATGGCATCATAGTATTCCACTGAGTTGTTGTTGTTGGGTGCCATCAAGTCAATTCCGACTCAGAGAGACCCCCTGTGACAGAGTACAACTGCCCCATAGGGTTTTCTTGGCTTTAACCTTTATGGGAGTAGATCACCAGGTCTTTCTCCCACAAAACTGCTGGGTGAGTTGGAATAGCCAACTTTTCCGTTAGCACCCAAGTGCTTATCTGTTGCACCACCAGGGCTCCTTTCACTGAGTTAAAGCCATAATTCATTTAAGCAATTCTCTTTCATTGGCCATTTATATTTTTCCCTCCCCCCTCAATGAAATCATAACACGTATCATTTTTTTCTTCTTTGGAATTCTTTCACAAGAATTAATTTCTATGAGCAGAATTAGAGAATCAAAAGGAGAAATATTGACCGCCAAATAACTTCACAAACTTCACTTGGGCAATTTATATTGACACCAGAGATATATAACAATGTCACTATAATCTCACCATTAGCCATTTTAACTTTTCTGAAATTTTTGCTATGTTAATAAGAATAAAATTATAATATGGTGTTATTTCAAATTATATTTTCAATTACTATTAAAATTGAATGATTTTCCATGTCCATTATTAATATTTTCATCACAACTGAAATATAAAATTTGATATACAAATACAAATATATAAAATCATAATTTTATATCTAATAATAACAATATAAATTTATATAAATAATAGAATATCTAATAATATAAATTAAATAATAAAGTATGTATTAAGAAGTACTGAATTTGAAGTATTCTTGTCTCTTTTTTTTGAGAATTTTGTATTTAGCTTATCACTTATGTGAACTTTTTATATGATATAGATATTGAGATTAATATTTTCCCAATTAATTATTTTTTATTTAAAATATTCACACATGCTCTTTTATGTTTTATAAACTGTTTCAAATTGTATATAGGCCAATGAATATATTTTAATCTTTACTTTTTTGATAAGTTTTCTTCATTCACTTCCCCGTTGATTTAAAATTTCTGATTTGTTATATATTAGAATAAATTATTACATATAGCTAACTGGCCTTTTCAGCTTTGGTTAGATTTATCAACCATCTTTAATAATGAATAAAGCCCTGCTGCCTCACATCCGACAATATACTACTTAGAGTTACCCCTTCAAGAAACAGCTCAAGTGCAAATCAATGCCTAAAATCAAAGCTTCTTCCTTTATGAATTTTGACTTAGGCCCATATTTAAAACAACTGTCTGTTTTCTATTCATTGTGTTTTCCTATATATGACCTGTCTCTCCAACTGGAGTTGCTCTGGCTTCTTGTGGTCTCAATGTGAATTCTTCCAGGCGATCACTGCCTATCATTTTGAAGTGCTCTCCAGGGCTCCCCAAAATGATTTACTCATAATAAGTCTTCCTAGGCTTTTTTTTCTGAATATATATCATATTACTTTTTTTTAATGGATTGAATTGTGTCCTCCCAAAAGATATATTGAAATCCTAACTCCTGTACCTATAAATATGACCTTTTTTGAAAGTAGCTTCTTTGTTTGAAGACGTTATCAGTTAAGGAGGTCATACCAGAGGAGGGTGGGTCCTGATCCCGTCTGAGCAGTGTTTTTTAAAGGAGAGAACAGACCCGGAAACAGAATCACACAGGGAGAAGACACGTTATATCTACACGCCAGGGAAAACCAAGGACACTTGAGGCTACCAGAAGCTGGAAGAACAAGGAAGGATTTTCCTCTAGAGCGGACAGAAAAAGCATGGCCCGGCTGACTTCCTGAATTTGGACTTCTAGACTCCAAAACTGTGAGACAACAAATTTCTGTTCTTTAAAAACACTGACTTTGTGGTATTTTGTTATGGCAGCCTTGGGATACTAAAACAATTATATATATATATACACACACACACACACACACATATGTATATAGTCATTGTATTCTATTTTTGGTCGCTAAAATTCTTTTGCATTTTGGTTTGTGTCTCAGAGATCTAAAGGTATCTTAAAACTAATAGTTGTTGTTGTTAGTTGCCTTTTAGTCATCACCTTTTACTCTGCTCCAGCTCCTGGTGACCTTATGAAAAACAGACGGAAACGTTTCTTGGTCCTGCACCACCATTTTCATGATCTTTGATATCCTTGAGCCTATTGTTGAGGCTATTGGGTCAATCCATCTCATTGAGAGTTTTCCTCATTTTTGCTAACTCTCTACCAAACATGATATCCTTTTCTAGGAATCGGTCTTTCCTGATGACATACCCAAAGTAAGGGAGCTGAAACTTGCCATCTTAGCTTCTAAGGAACATTCTGGTTGCATTTCTTCCAAGTCTGACGAAACTAATAATTACACATATGGAAATATGTGAAAGATAATGTTCCTAAGAGTATAGTAAATCCTCTCTGCTATGTACTTTAGATAGCAAACTCTACAGATAGAGAAATGGAGGGGAACATGGAGAGAGGGAGGGAGGAAAGAAAAGAAGGGAGGGGAGGAGGGAGAGAGGAAAGGAAGAAGAAAGGAGAGAAAGCCGGAGAAAATGAGAATAGAACGGTTATTCAAATAACATGTTACAGCATATAATACGTAAATCACATATAGCATATGTAAATGACTGCTGGTTTCACTTCCAAAATGCATGGTTCTCTGCCATACTCTAAATACCGTGATAGGTTCAGATCACACTTAGACTTCTGCAGTGTAAGGCATGTTTTTGTACAGCTTCCAACCTTGTATTCCCATGTTCTAAACACAGGAATGTATAGAATTCGATAAATGCTGCCCAGGGCAACAAAGAGCCTTTCAACTATGCAAAGGCAAGTCTTTTCCTGTTTCACTAAAATTCTTATATGTTTCTCTAAATTGTCACAGTGTGCATCAGGACACAGTAGGAATAATGTACACGTAGGTGGGAAGGAGAAAGTAGAAAATAAAAAAGAAGGACAGAAGACCCAGAACTAACAATCCTGAAATAATAAAGACACATTGGGATGAGAATAGCTAGAATTATAAGAAGGAAATATTATAAATTTTTACTCTTTTGTGTAATATAACTAAAAATTGTAAGGGGCTGGGGTGAAGTAAGAATACTCACACTACTCTAATGACCATGTTTAAATGATCCCGAGTATTCACCTAATGTAGTCAAATCACTTTGGAGGAAAATGATTTTTAAGTCTTTACCACCCTCAACTAACATACTTGAAGGTGAAATTTCACACTTACAGGTTAACAGAAAAGACACTTGGGTCAATAGGTGGATTATTTTGTAACAACAACAACCAAAAAAAAAACACAGAAAGCATTAAAAATTATAGATTGTCATAGTCGATTCTAGCATTTGGAGTTTAGCATAAACACTTAATACCCTGATTGAAGAAAAGTTTGGATTTTTTGGTTTGTTTGGATTGGTTTGGTTTGGTTTTTAAAAGGAAGCTATAAAAAAAAAAGTGTATATATATATACATAAAGAGCTTTGGTAAAGTCATGCAACTCAAATTCTCAGACAGGATTTTCCCTTAAGTATCCTACAGGAAGTAGATAATTCTAAAACATTTATTCGTGTTTTAAAAATATAAAAGCCTAACAGTTGTGCTATAAAATTATCTGAAAAAGATATACTGTCTGCTTTAAATAAATATTATCTTCAAGTAAAGAAAACAAAAATTTCAGCCTTTCAATTTTATGCATAGTTATTGAATTTTTTTCATGAATGTGTCATCATGCCGGAGACACAGAGTAGAAGTGCAAACTGTTACCATTATAATCTTTTAAAACTGTTTTCAACAATAAATCCCTATTGCCAACCATATTCAACCTAAACTACTTTTTAAGGTCCTGTTACTATTGTTAGCTGCCATTGAGTCATGTCGACCCCTCATGTTGACCCCATGTGTTACAGAGTAGAACTGCTCCATAGGGTTTTCTTGGCTGTGATCTTTATGAAAGCAGATCACCAGGCCTTTCTTCCTAGGCACCACTGGGTGGGTTCAAACCTTTATGTCAGTAATCGAGCACAAACAGTTTGCACTACCCAGGTACTTTCAAAGTCCAATAGTCTCCATAATCTGGGTTTAACGTTCCTATTTTATTCCCAATAATCCTGAGTGCTCTTCTTCTATTTCTAGTTGGACCTATTGAATTGATCCATTCAAGAAATATTTGTTGAGTGCTCACTTGGCTGCAGGAACCCTGGTGGTGCAGTGGTTAAAGCACTTGACTGCTAACCGAAATTTCGGCAGTTTGAATCCACCAGCTGTTCTGTGGGAGAAAGATGTGGCAGTGTGCTTCCGTAAAGATGACAACCTTGGAAACCAAATGGGGCAATTCTATTCTGTCCTACAGGGTCACTATGAGTCAGAATCGACTCGATGGCAGTGGGCTTTGTTTCTTTTGGGCCCACCTGGATAGATACTGAGGTGCATTCAAGACTAAGTATGACCCTGAGGATGTCCAGTAATGAATCCTTTTTTTCGACGAAACTTTCTGATGCATACTATTGCTTAAAGGATTTGCATATACAACCAGGGCAGGCTCAGGATTTGACTGTGGCAAATCCGATGGATTTCCCAGGAGTTTGGCCCTAGGAAAAATTATACCCATTCTTAATCCCTCAGAGCTCATTGAGAAACCATTACCATGGTTTGTCATAGCCCTTCCTTCTTCATAAATCTTTAACATAATTGTTAGTGCTTTCACCAAGATTGAGTATAAATTGTCCTTTACATTGGATCATATTCTGCTTCAGACCCTGCTGCCTTGCTGATTAGGGAGGTGTTTCATCTCCACAAATTACTGGACAACTTAGAGTGAGACTCTGCATTGCAATTAGTCATATGTTTCTAGAGGCTATCCCACAAATTCTTCCATGTCTGAATTCACCCCTCTGTTACCCACTATCTACAGATAAGGATTAAAAAGAATACATCAACCAGGTACTGAAAGAAAACTTACATAGTTTTCTATATTAAAAAAATATATGTGATTAGGTCATCCATATTACAACAGAGAAGTTGGTCTGTAACAATTTTTACCTTCCCATTCTACAACAAATATGGATTTTATTGCCTCTGTTATCCTTTATCATCTAGCACCACCATTACCTTTGCCATAAGTCAATTCCTGAGAGAGATCCAAAATAACCCAAAAGGAGATATGGACATCTTCTGATAGAAGGCTTCTGCAATTTTCATATCCACCATCACCCAGGCCTTGCAGCACATAAGTCTTCATTTCCTACATCCAGTGCTATCTAGACGTTCCAACATGTACGTTAGCAATTTCTATGTCTATGACTACCCTGGTCAAATCCTCTGGCTATCTCCCATTGCCTGCCCCCCTCAGAAATTCATCATGTCTTTCACCCATGGTTCCATTGCATGACAAATTGTATGGCCATCCATCCTCTTCCTCACCTTCCTTAGTGTTTGCTCTCCATTTCCTTCCTGCAGATCAGTGCCTGCCCTTTGCTTGCCTTCCAAACCTTAGTAAACTAAACAAACCCGTTGCCATCAAGTCGATTACAACCTGGTAGAGAACCCTTTAGAGCAGCCAGGTCTTTCCAACTAGTCAGCATGTCCCGTGTACTCTTATTTCAAAATATATCTCGATGTTTTCCATTGTTTTAATTATAGCCATCTTAAATTTGCTTTAAGTGCTATCTGATTGTGGTTTTGATTTGCATTTCCCTAGTGGCTAGCGATGTTGAACATCTTTTCATGTGCTTATTGGCCATTTGCATTTCTTCTTTGGTGACATGTCTATTCAAGTCCTTTGCCTATTTTTTGATTGGGTTGTTTGTCTTTTTGTTGTTAAGTTGTAGGAGTTCTTTATATATTCTGAATATTAAATCCCTATTGGATATATTAAAAAAAAAACTCGTTGCTGTCGAGTCGATTCCAACTCATAGGGACCCTATAGACAGAGTAGAACTGCCCTATAGAGTTTTCCAGCAAGTGGCTGGTGGATTCAAACTGCCCACCTTTTGGTTAGCAGTTAAAACGCTTAATCACTGTGCCACCAAGGCCCCACTGGATATATGGTTCCAAAAATTTTCTCCCAATCTGTAAATTGTCTCTTCACTTTGTTAATAAAGTCCGTTGATGAAAAAAAAATTTTAATTTTGATGAGGCCCCATATTTACCTATTTTGTCTTTTATGTCCTTGTTTTTGGCATCATAGCTAAGAATCCATTTTTTAAAAACTAGGTCCTGAAGCAATACCCCTATGTTTATGGTTTGAATTCTCACATTTAGGTCTTTGATTCATTTTGAATTAGTATTTGTATGTGGTGTGAGATATGGATTCAGCTTCATTTTTGGCATGTGGAAATCTAGTTTTCCCAGCACCGTTTATTAAAAAGACTACTTCTTCTTCCCTTCTTGAAAATCAATCGACCATAGATGTATGGGTTTATTTCTGGACTCTCAATTTTACTTCCTTGGTCTATATGTCTACCATACCAGTACCAGACTGTCTTGATTACTGTAGCTTTATAAAATGTTTTGAAATCAGAAACTGTGAGTCCTCCTACTTTGTTCTTCTTCTTAAAGATTGCTTTGGCTATTCAGGGCCTCTTGAAATTCCATACAAATTTGAGTATCTTCTTTTCCATTTCTGCAATAAAGGCTGTTGAATTTTTGATGGGTATTGAGTTTACTCTATAGATTTCTTTAGGTAGTGTTGACACCTTAACAATATAAAGTCTTCCAATCCATGAGCACAGAATGTCTTTTCATTTATTTGTTGTTGTTGTTAGCTGCTGTCAAGTCAGCCCCAACTCTGGCCACCCCAAGAACAATAGAACAAAACCTTGCCCCGTCTTGTGCCATCCTCATGATCGGTTACAGATTGAACTGCTGTAATTCATAAGGTTTTCACTGACTGGTTTTTGGATGAGATTGTCAGCCTTTCTTCCTAGCTGGTCTTAGTCTGGAAGCTCTGCTGAAACTTGTTCAGCATCATAGCAACACACAACCCTCCAATGACAGACAGGTGGTGATTGCACAGGAGGTGCATTGGTCAGGAATCAAACTCCGGTCTCTCATATGGAAAGTGAGAATTCTACCACTGAACCACCACTGCCCTCACTACCATTTATTTAGATCTTTACTTTCTTTCAGTAATGTTTTTTAGTTTTCACTGTACAAGTGTTTCACTTCCCTGGTTTAATTTACTTCTAGGTGTTTTATTCCTTTTTAGATGCTATTGTAAATGGAATTGTTTCCTTAATTTCCTTTTTATTTTATTTTATTTTTCTTTATTTCCTTTTTAGATTACTCATTGCATATGTATAAAAACCTGACTGATATTTGTATGTTTAAGATATGGAGAAATAGAAGACCTCATTAATTGCTGATGGGATTGTAAAATGGTACAGCCACTGTGGAAAATAGTCTGGTAGTTCCTCAAAAAGTTAGTTAAACATAAAATTACCATACAATCCATCAATTTTAGTTCTAAGTATATACCCAAAAGAACTGAAAGCAGGAACACAAACACCAATGTTCATTTTAACACGGTTCACAATAGCCAAAAAGTGGAAACTGTCTAAATTTCCATCAACAGATGAATGGATAAACGAAGTGTTGTACATACGTACAATGGAATCTTACTTAGCCATAAAGAGAAACGAAGTCCATGGATGAACCTTAAAAACATCATGCTGAGTGAAATCATTCAGTCAAAAAAAGGACAAATATTTTACGATTCCACTTATAATTATCTAGATTAGGCAAGTATATACCAAGCTTAGTTTATTGGTGGTTACCAGGGGAAGGTGCAAGGGAGGAGGAGAAGGAAACTTATAGCTCAGGGAACTTTGAGTTTATGTTAAGGGTGATGGAAAAATTTGGAAACAAATAATGGTGATAGTTGCACAACATGATGGACACGATTAAAGTCACTGAATTCACATGTGAAGAATGTTGAAGTGGCAAATGTTTTTTACATATATATTTACCACTATTAAAAAATATGTATATAAATGTATCTCGATATATATGAGTATCTAGAAGTGATCAGATCAAGAACTGATTGGATCAGTATATACTGATCAGTATATACTGAGTTACCTCCACCACTGAAGACATAGTCTAAACCAGCATTATACATTGCCTAAATTTACCAAATCAGCCTCTGACTGGTCTCCCTGCATCATTTTGGACTCCTCTACATAAACAGGATGATCTTTTCAAAACACGTATCATAGCACTGTCCTTAATACAGGTCAATGGCAACCCATCTTTCTTGGGGTAAAGACAGAAATCTTTACAATGACCCTCTATGATTACCCTGCTTCTTGCACTCATCTGACAACATGCTTGTCATAACTCTCTGACACTATGGCAACAATAGCCTTCTTTCAACACCTCGAAGCCACCATAATTCCTTTAGCCACAGGGACTTAGGATGGATATGCTTTATCACTTCTTCACCTAGTTAATTCTTACTCTCCCTAAGATCTCAGTTCAACCATAATTTCTCAGGAATGCAGTATCATTTTATACTGTCTCATAATACCATTTATTTCTTCATTATAGCACTTAACATAGTTACAATTTTTATTAATCACAGTAACAATATTTTATTTATAGTTATATGGTATAGTTATATTATTATATTTAGCTATAATTTTCATTAATTTTTTGATTAATGTATACTGTCTTCCCTCCACATAGCTTGTAGGCTCAGTAAGAGTAGGGGCCATGCCTGTGTTTTGCTTACCATTGTATTCCCAAGTTCTAGCCCACTGCCTATTACATACACGGTTAAAAAAAAAAATTTTTTTTTTTACAAAACAGTTGCCGTGGAGTTGGCTCCAACTCATGGCAACCCCATGTGTGTCAAAGTAGAACTGTGCTCCACAGAGTTTTCAGTAACTGATTTTTTTCAGAAGTAGATCACCAGGCCTTTCTTCTGAGATGCCTCTGGCTGGACTCAAACTTCCAACCCTTCAGTTGCATCCTAGCGCAGTGTCAACCATTTGCACCGCACAGGGACTCCACATATGTCGTAGGGTCTCCGTAAATATCTGTTAAATGAATGAAAGCTTAAGCTGACAGTCTTGAACACCAAAGGAGACAATACAGAGTGAAGATTTCTGTGGCTCTCCTCACATTAGATATACACCAGCCATCACTACTCTCTGGGCCTGTACATAGTTAAACCACTTGCCGTCAAGTTGATTCTGACTTACAGCAACCCCATGTGTGTCAGAGTAGAATTGTGTTCCATATGGTTTTCAATTGCTGATTTTTCAGAAGTAGATTGCCAGGTCTTTTTTCATAGGTGCCTGTGGGTAGACTCAAACCAGCAACATTTTGGTTAGCAGCCAAGCACATTAACCATTTGAACCACCCAAGGACTCCTATACATGGTTACTGACACATAAAGCAAAGGTCTTCCGCTTCCAGGTTTATCATCCATGCATCCCAACTTCATTTTCGCAGATCCTGTGCACATGGCCCTAGAACTCCACTCTGAACCCAATGCCTTTGCAACATACTTCAACTGCCAGAACCAAGGAGCCAAAAAACATAGTCGGGGACTTTGCCATTATTATAGCTAGCCTTCATACTTCACCTGGTAGGGACAATACTTAGTTGAGGAATACACATAAGGACAGTCTCTGATGTGAATCCCTCCAAGTAAAATCCAGTGGTTTTAGCTGAGGCACTAATCCATGACCAGAACTGGGGTGTGGGTCTCCACAGAATAATGAAAGTGAAGTAGTTTGAGATGGAAATGACCATTGGAACAGTCTTTTGAAAGCAAGCCAAGAATCAGAAAAGTAAACCAGATACCAAAGTGTAGCTCAAAGGTCAGAAGCAGAAGTATAAATTGGAAATGAGTACAGATCAGGAACCAAGGAAGAGTGTACACAGTAATTATAGTGAACAGATCAGGGCAGACAGATGCCTGGGGATACGGCCATTTGGCTGATTTAAGGAATGGAGTAGAACCTCCTACCAAAGAGAATTCAATACTTTCAGTGCAAGCCCTAGGAAAATCTTCCCTTCCTTGAAAGGGCAATTTGGATTGTGTGGGGGCCAGAGAGAAAATTCCCATAACCAGTTCCTTGTAACTCAGGCCCTCTCACATACTCACCATCTGACCAATATCCAATAACAGGCAGCTTCAGGCAATCCAGCCCTCCATATGTCTGGAGTGATAAATCCTCTACCTTCATTCCCATCTTGCTCCTTTCTCCCACTGTATTCTTGTGTTGACATAACTTGTGACTTCTGGTTTGTCTTCTGGCTTTCTGCCCCATATTTATTCTTTACATCTGACAACAGATTCAGTTTCATCAACTTAATTTCTAGCATTTTTTCCCTGGGCAATGTTTGGTACTTATCTCTTGCCTTCTTTTGCTTCTAGCTGCTCCAGGTAATTAGCTAACCTAACTGACATTGCCTCTGGGGCCTCTTTTCTAGCTTAAACTTTAGAGGCTGGTATCCCTACCCAACCTGTCCCAAACCTTCCCACTCTCAGAGTAGCAAGGGCAGGATTTATAGCATATTCAATTCAATATGCATTTGGAGTCCCCGGGTGGTACAAACAGTTAAGTGCTGAACTACAAACTGAAAGGTTGGCATTTGGAGCCCACCCAGAGGTGCCTCAGAAGAAAGTCCTGGCGATCTCCTTCTGAAAGTTCATAGCTTTGAAAACCTTATGGAGTTCAGTTATACTCTGCAACACAAGGGTCACCAAGAGTCAGAACAGACTCTATGGCAACTGGTTGGTTGTTGGTTAATATGCATTTATTTATTATAAATGGACCGTTCTATGTGTTTCCTGTATGTAGGTCTTACGTCACAAAATAAATCTTAAATTTCTTGGAACACTGGACTGATTTTATATTACTTCTCTAGTCCTTATAATATTAAGCACCTAATCAATATATTGGAGCTCTGGTGGCTCAGTGGTTAACAGCTATGGCTGCTAACCAAAAGGTTGGCAGTTTGAATCCACCAGTCACAAAATCTATGGGGCAGTTCTACTCTGTCTATAGTGTCGCTATGAGTCAGAATCGATTCACCAGCAATACTAAGCTTGCAAATAATAACAAATTGTAGGTGAGATGCAGTATAAATGGCCATATTTTGTCTTACTCAGAGAAGCCTTTCTGAGATGTTAAATGATAGCAGATCTCATTTAACTCTTTTACAACCAAATTTAACAAAATGCTATAGTCTTAATAAATAAGATTTTTTTTTTTTAATGATACATTGTTTTTGAAGAGGGTGTATTATATTAAGGAGTCTCTGGGTAGTACAACTGTTTAAGCACTCAACTATTAACTGAAAGGTTAGCAGTTCAAACCCATCCAGAGGCACTTCGGAAGAAAAGTCTGGTAACCTGCTTACAAAAGGTCACAGCCTTGAAAACCTGTGGAGTGCAGTTCTACTCTGCACACATGGGGTCGCTATAAGTAAGTCAACTTGACAGCAACTGGTACTGATATTATATCAAGTCAAAGAAATTTTTAGTTGGAAAGACCCTCAAAAATTATTTAATATAATACCCTGATGTATTACCAAAAAAAAAAAAAAAAAAAAAAAAGCCTAAATTTATTGCTGTTGAGTTGATTCCTACTCATAGCAATTCTATAGGACAAAGCAGAACTGCCCCACAGGGTTTTCAAGGCTGTAATCTTTACAGAAGCAGACTGCTGCATCTTTCTCCCATGGAGCAGCTGGTGGGTTCAAACCACCAACCTTTCGGTTAGCAGCCGAACACTTACCCATTGTGCCACCAGGGCTACTTGATGCATTACAAAGTACCTGCTTAATATTAGTATTGGTCTCCAAGCCAACGGGGAAGAGTCATAAAACATAACTCATTTAAGGAGACCAGAGTAGGTTTCCCTGAGAAAATGACATTTAAAGTAAACTCTAAGAACAGCTATGAGTTAGCAAGGTGAAGGGGGCGGGAGGAGGGAGTGTGAGGTAAAAGCTGGGGGAGGGTAGGCAGAAATATAACACCGGCAGTGCAAAGATCTTTAGTTTGCTGAGGTTGAGCAACTGAAAGAAGGTTTGCGCAGCTGACAGACAATAAGGTGGAGAGTGGCACAAGACAAGAAGCAGCTAGGTTTTGAAGACCTTGCTCAGGATTATGGACTTTATCCTAAGGGCAGTGAGGAGCCATTAACAGGTTTTGTGAGAAGCATAATATGAAAGCTGTGTTTTTTAAGAAGTTACTCTGGACTTTTGACTCTGGCTTAGAGTAACTGGGAATGGACTTACTCTTTCTAAAACAACTGAAAAACAGACAAAATTTATAAAATAATGGCTCTCAAGACATTGGCTATCAGGCAATGAGGGACAGAGATCCCTGTCAGATGGGAAACAAATGAGGTGAGTCCACCATAGCCCCAGCTTACTGCCTGGAGAAGTTTCCAGGCCACAGCGCAGGGAGGGGAACCCTGATTTGAGAAGGAGCTGGGAGTCTGGTGTAGTCAAGGAGGTTAGAATTGGCAGAGCAGAGTGCCGGAGAGGACCGATCTGCACAGAGAGAGAACTCCAGAGATCTGCAGAGTGCCCCTTGAATATTCAGTGGATTACCGATGAGCGCATGCATGTGAGGAAACTATTCGAAGCTGGGGAAAGAACCACCCAAAAGGACTAGAGGAAACAGTACTTTTAGCTCACACAGAGACTGGAATATTGCCTGTTCCAACAGCTAGAGCGGAAAACTTCATATTATAGAAGACATCAAACAGAATAGTAAGAAGAGACTTGCCTCCATGAAGGGTAAAATTTAACACTAGGCTAAATGCTGTCCTGGTTCTTAACAGCAAAATCATTTAGAACCAGTGATAAAGAACAGATCTTAAATGCAGTCAGAGGAAAAAGATATGTGATGGAAAGCAGACTGAAGTTAAAGGATGAGAGTAGCTTCCTCACTGGAAATGATGCAATCTAGAAGACAGTGGAACAATATTCTAAAGTTACTAAAAGAAAAAAAAAGTCAAAAGCAAAAATATCTTTGAAGTTAAGTAAGGATAGTGTTGATGTGTTGTGAGGTTGTTAACCATTGTCATAGGGCAACATGTGTACTAACTGTTAAATGAGAAACTATTTTGTTCTGTAAGCCTTCATCTAAAGTGAGAATAGCAGCACAGTTGGAAGAGCATAGTCGATGTCACTGAACTGTGCATGTAGAAATTTTTTGAAACGGTGTATCTTTGGCTATGTATATTTTCACCAAAAAAAAAAAAAAAAAGGTCGAGAAGGGAGAGGGTTGACATGTTGTAGGGTTGTTAGCCAATGTCATAAGACAATACGTATACTACTGTTTCATGAGAAACTATTTGTTCTGTAAGACTTCACCGGAAGTACAATTAAAAAAAAAAAAAAAACTTTCAAAAATGAAGATGAAATAAGGGCTTTTTTCAGCATAAAGTGCTGGAAAAATTCATCACCAGCAGATCTGCACTATAAGAAATTGTAAAAGAAGTCTTTCAAACAAAAGGAAAACAATACTAAATGGAAACCTGGATCTACATAAAGGAATGAAGAACATCAGAAATGGTAAGTACTTGAGGAAATGTAAAGACTTGTTTCTTATTTAAATATTTTTTTTAAATAATTGGCTATTTAAAGGAACAGTAATAATTTATTGTGGGGTCTATAAAATATGTAGAGTAAAATATAAGGTAAAAATAGCACAAAGACTAGGAGAGGAAAAATAAAATTATACTGTTGTAAGGTTTTTATACTATGCATGAAGTAATATATTACTACTTGAAGATAAGTTAAAGCTATATAATATAAACTGTAAACCAACAACTAAAATTTTATACCTTTTTATTGTTGACAGTACAGAGTTATAGCCAATAAGCCAACAAAGTAGATAAAATGGAATAAAAATAACACAACTGTTCTCCAAAAAAAGCTAGAGAGAAAGAAAAGGGGGACAAAAAAGCAGATAGGACAAATAGAAAACAAATAGTAAGACAGTATCTTTAAACTCAAACATATCAATAACCACATTAACATAAATAGTCTAAACACCCCAATTAAAAACCAAAGATTGTTAGATTGGTTAAAAACGCAAGCCCCAACTATTCTTAATACATAGGTTAAAAGTAAAAAGATCGGAAAAAATAAAACTTGCTGACACTAATCAAAAGAAAGCTGGAGTGGTTACATTAGTATCAAATAAAATAGACTTTAGAGTGAAGAATATTACCAGAGAGGAAAAAAGACATAAAATGGAAAAAATTCTTGAAAGACACAAACTGCCAAAACTCACTCAAGAAAAAAATAGGTAACAGAAATTCTATTTGTAGTTTAAAAAAATTCCCACAAAGAAAACACTAGGCCTGTATGGCTTCACTGGTAAATTCTATCAAACATTTAAGCAAGAAATAATTATCAATTCTACACAAACTCTTCCTGAAAACTGAAAATGAGGGAATGCTTCCCAACTCATTCTATGAAACCAGCATTACTTGATACTAAAAACAAAAACATTATAAGAAAACTATAGACCAATATATCTCATAAACAAACAAGCAAAAATTCTTAACAAAATTTTAGGAAGTCACATACAATAATATATAAAAAGGATAATACATCATGACCAAGTGGGGTTTATCCCAGAAATGCAAGGTTGGTTTTCTATTCAAAATTCAATGTAATTCATCATAATAGCAAACTAAAAAGAAAAATCATGATCATCTCAATAAATTCAGAAAAGCATTTGACAAATGCAAGATCCATTCCTGATAAAGGCACTCAGAACACTGACAATAGAAGGGAATTTTCTCAACCTCATATACAGAATGTATGAAAAACCTTTTGTTAACATCATGCTTATGGTGAAAGACTGAATGCTTCTTTCCTAGGATCAGGAAAGACAGGATATACCCTCTCACCACTTCTATTCAACATCGTACTGGAGTTTCTATCCAGTGAAATCAGGCAAGAAAAATTAAAAAAGGCATCCAGACTGGAAAGGAAGAAATATGACTCCCTTTATTTATAGATAATATGATTTCTGTGAAGAAAATTCTGTGGAATGTACACCTGGCTAGTGAGGATACTAGAACTAAGAAGATAACTCAGCAAGGTTTTGATTGTAACATCAATTTGGGGTAGAACATCATTCCATGTGCTTATTTGCCATCTGTATATCTTATTTGGAGCCCTGGTGGCACAGTGGTTAAACGTTCGCCTGCTAACCAAAAGGTTGGCAGTTAGAATCCACCAGCTGCTCCTTGGAAACCCTATGGGACAGTTCTACTCTGTCCTGCAGCGTTGCTATGAGTCAGAATTGACTGGAGAGCAATGGGTTTGCTGGTTGGTTGGTTGGTTTTACTATTATACAACATCTAAATTTGGCATAACCTATCAGGGATCATAAAATAAGAGATAATTTATTTGATGAGCTTTGTCTTAAAAAAGATTTGTCAAAGAAAAATACTACAAATAGAGTTAAAAAGACAGTAACTGTGAAAACATTTTGGACTGAAATATTTACACATTTAATAAAAGAAAATCAGAATTGAGAATATACTCTGTTTGGCATAATTTGCTATGAGTTTACCAGGTATCTGTATTACCATGCATGTACATTAGCCTGTAAAGAGAATATCTTCTCAAATAAAATGCATGGTCAGCAGAGAAGAGTCAACTGAAAGTGTCAACAATTTTCAATTTATTAACAGTAAAATGCTACATTGAGATACTTTTTATTAAAAATTAAAAACGATAATACCATATTAGAGATACATTCTTCAAAAGTAAAAAGTACCAGAGTGAGATTTTCTTAGGGACAGATAGAGGTAAGAACCTGATTAAAATACGTGAATATGTACAGAATAATTATTATGGTTGTTATTTTTAGTGTACAAGCAATCACTACTTAGCAGTTTGTTTTTATTCTATTCTAATGTACCCAGATTTATTTATTTTTTATTTTATTTTTTGGCCTTATGACATTGGATTTTAATGTAAAGATTGACATTTTTGGATCAAGGCAGATTGTGCCTGTTCCTGACATGTTGCCAACGGTAATTTTTTTATGTGAAATTTATTTATTTATAATGATATATGCACATGATTTTTTAATGTACAACACTAACTATGGGGTTCAAAAATTACATACTTGGCCACATAAAAATTTTACAAAATTTAAAGTGCCTGCGTTAAGAGTTTACATTACATTTTTATTTAATTTATATTTTTTTATTGTGGTAAATATATAGGCAAGTACCTGGGTGGTGCAAACAGTTAAGTGCTTGACTACTAGCCAAAAGTTTGGTGATTCGAACCCACCCAGAGGCACCTCAGAAGACAGGCCTGGTAACCTGCTTCTGAAATGTCACAGCCTCACAGAATCCTATGGAGCAGTTCTGCTCCACACACATGAATATGTACAGAATAATCATTATGGTTGTTATTTTTAGTGTACAAGCAAACACTACTTAGCAGTTTGTTTTTATTCTGTTCTAATGTACCCAGATTTTTTTTTTATTTTATTATATAGTTTTTATTATATAGTTATTTATTATATATTTTATAATACATATTTATTTTATTTATAGTCAGAATCAGCTCGATGACAATTAACAGCAATAACAATAAAATATATAGGTAACAGAACATTTGCCATTTCTACATGTACAGTTCCGTAACATTAATTATGTTCATCATGTTGTTCAGCCATCACCATTAACATTCCCTTTTTTTATCACCCTTAATAGAAGCTCAGTGTCCCCTCATTGGGGTCTTTCTTTCCCCCTGCCTCCTACTACGCCCCCCCAACTAACCACTAATAAACTTTCGTCTAGATACATTTGCCTATCCTAGATATTTCATACAATTGGGATCATATGATATTTGTCCCTTGTGACTGACTTATTTCACTTAGCGTGTTTTCAAGTTTCATCCGTGTTGTAGCATGTATCCAGATTTATTTATTTATCTTTGAAAGACATTTGTCCTTTGTGACTGATTTATTTCACTCAGCATAATGTTTTCAAGGTTCATCCGTGTTGTAGCATGTATCCAGATTTATTTACTTATTTTTGAATGTTTTATCGTGCTATTGTGAATAATGCTGCAATGAACATGAGTGTGAATACGTCTATTCATGTGAGGGCTCTTAATTCTCTTGGCTGTATTCCTAGGAGTGGGATTGCTGGATCATATGGTATTTCTATTTCTAGCTTTTTAAGGAAGCGCCATATCATTTTCCATAGTGGTTTTATCATTTTACATTCCTACCAGCAGTGTACAAGAGTTCCCGTCTCCCCACAACCTTGCCAGCATTTTTTGTTTTCTGTTTTCTTTTGATCAGTGCCATTCTTGCAGGGGTGAGATGATCTCTCATTGCGGTTTTGATTTGCATCTCTCTAATGGTTGCCAGCATTTTTTCACGTATTCGTTGGCTGCCTCTGGATTTATTTTTGACAATACTTTTCAAATAAATATTTTATAGGTCCTCCAATATAATAAAACTAATTTGTCAGTCAATATAAATTTTCAAATACTATGTAAGTTTAATTGTTTTAATGCTATATTTCACTCTCAAAAGTTTGGACTAAATTATATAGTCATCTTAGTCATTAGTGCAATAGTGACAGGTGTCATTCCACTGCCACCCCTTTGTTTTCAGACCTACGTATTCTGGTTATTAGGAAAAATAGCATCCAAATCCTACAGGACAGCACTTCCCAACTCACACCTGGCATCCTAACTGAGCTCTTCATTAGACCGTTGCA
Organism: Dugong dugon; assembly: GCA_030035585.1. Lineage (NCBI taxonomy): Eukaryota > Metazoa > Chordata > Mammalia > Sirenia > Dugongidae > Dugong > Dugong dugon. The sequence continues at coordinate 54,565,311 of CM057463.1, forward strand.
CCAGTCTATAAAGCCATAGCTTAATAGTTCAGTAATCACACGGGTTTCTAGACCAGGGATCACATGGTTGTTAGTATTTTGCCTTAGTTTACTTACAGTAAAATGAGTTCTTTGGTCAGATGCAATGTTGTATGAGGTTCATGATGCTGAATGCAGCATTCCATAACTTTACAAATAGTATTGCTAGAGGAAGTATGGTAGGCAAGAAAGACAAATACAGCTGTACAATAGTTATTCACTCTGTGAGGTCACATTGTGTCACCTCCATGATGGAAGAAGTTTAACATAATCAACCTGCTGTCAGATGTCTGGCTAGGCCCCTGGTTTATGATGTAGCAAGGGTTCTTCACTGGATTCCGCTGCTGGCAGATTGGGCTCTGAACTATAGCGGTAGATGGATCAGCCTTGCAGAAGACAGATCATGTTGTTCTGAGATTATACGTCACTTCTGTCCCTGCCATCATGATACTTTGTTTAAAGAACCATTGATCTAGCACTGAAAACCACTGGTTGACTAGTAACCATAGGAGAGGTCATAATGTCTACCTGCTTAATGATAAGCCTCCTCTTAATAGGTGGCCTTTTTCTTTAGCATTTAGATGAGATACAAATGTCCTGACACTCTGGAATCATTTCAGGAGATCTATCCACATATGTCCTGGTGGCACAGTGGTTAAAGTGATTGATTATTAACTGAAAGTTGGCGGTTCGAAACCACCAGTTGCTCTGAAGGAGAAAAGATGTGGCAGTCTCCTCTGGTAGAGATTTACAGTCTTGGAAACCTTATGGGATCACTATGAGTCGGAATTGACTTGAGGGCAGTTAGTTTTATCCATATATGAGGAGCCCTGGTGGTGCAGTGGTTACAGCACTTGGCTGCTAACCGAAAGTTTGGAGGTTCAAACCCACCAGCCACTCCATGGGAGAAAGATGTGGCAGTGTGCTTCCGTAAAGATTTACAGCCGTAGAAACCCTATGGGGCAGTTCTACTCTGTCCTATAGGGTTGTTATGAGTCAGAATTGACTTGATGGCAGCGGGGTTTTTTTGGTTGGTATCCGAATATGACTTCTCCAAACATACTTTTCCCCCAATCCTTGAATCTTGTTTTCTCCGACTCCCTGTTCATCCAGCCAAACCATTAATCACTGCCCATAAATAAGTGTATGGCATTGTTCTCCTGAGCAAGTCAGAAAATAAGATACACTGATCAAAGTCTTCCCCTTGGTTGGATTTTTCCTTCTGCATGTATTTCAGAGCACCTCTGAATGAAGTAATGCTATAGTAGTCTGCTTCTGACTGAGGTTGGCTCATGTTCCAGAATCATCTGCAAGCCAGGCATGACATTTTTATTCCTCACTCAACTGGTCAGACAGAATTCTCCATGAGGTCAAAAGTGTGGGCTGGTAGGACGGTGGCAATATAAAAGAAGTGGACACCTGGTAATGTGATCCACTCACTTGCTCATTTCATTTCCTAGTGCCTTTAGGACCAGCTGAGTTGGAATCGACTTGACGGCAACGGGTTTGGTTTTGATTTTTTAGGACCAGCTGGCGTCCCTGGGGAAATTTGCTGGGTAGTAAAAATAGTTTGTGATCAGCTACTGAATTAAAGGTACTGAACACCACTGGCAGTTCGAACCCAACCAGCAGTGCTGTGGAGAAAGGCCTGACAATCTGCTTCTGTAAAGATTATTGTTGTATGCTGTCGAGTCGATTCTGACTCATAGAGACCCTCTATGACAGAGCAGAACTTCCCCCGTAGGGTTTCCTAGGCTATAATCTTTATGGGAGCAGATCACCAGGTCTTTTCTCCTTCAGAGCAGCCGGTGGGTTTGAACTGACAACCTTTCAGTTAGCAGCCATTGCGCCAGCAGGGCCTCTTCTATACAGATTACAACCAATAAAACATTATAGAGCAAGTCTACTCTGAAACACGTGGGGTCGCCAAGAGCTAGAATTGACTTGACAGTGAAGGGTTTTGGTTTGGAGTCCCTAGGTTGTGCAAACAGTTAACACACTTGGCTGCTAACAAAAGGTTGGGGATTTGAGTCAAAACACAGGTGCCTCAAAAATCAACCATTGAAAACCCTATGTAGCACAGTTCTACTCTGACACACATGGGGTTGTCTTGAGTTGGATTAACGTGATGGCAACTGGTTTTAGGACCAGTTTTATTACAATTTTCTTTATACTGCTTCCAAGTATCTCTTGGTATATACAACCTTATGGCTTGTTGGATTAGGTAAAACTTAGTTTATGATGGTCTGCCTAGGTCTCCAGCCCTTAAATTCCCAAGGTAAAGTGTTCAATCTCTACCAGAGCCCAGAAGGCAAGCCAGGATTCTTTCCTCAAAAGGAACACTTAAAGGCATTGATCCAAAGCCCCAGGGACTTACATGTGATTCTCCTACTGGGGCTTGCCACAGGCTTCAAATAGCATCTTGATCTGTCATAGACACCTCATCAATGGTCATGCGGGCTAAGTGACAATCACTCATGCTACAGCCTAGACCAGCTAGAAAGTTCTCTTGCTTTGAGAGCTACTCAAAGCTGGTCATTTTCATTAAATAGATTGCAACAGAACATCCAAATGTGGTATATGTTGTTTACAAAATTCAAAAAGGCTCATCAAATGCTATTTGGAGGGACTATTCTGAAGTGCCTGAGAACACCTGATCCTCAGAAATTTCCGTGAGGTCACAGTTACCTGGATTTTCATTGGAATGTATCGCCTACTCTCTAAAATCTAGTTACCTAGTTCTATGAGTATATCATCAAAGTTGTTGGCCAGTGTGATGTTATGTGGGATTATGAAATCGTGAGATGATAAAGGTTTCTGAAGACTAAATTGTAACCCAGAGCTGGAGAGCTGAAATGGATCACTGAAAATGTATTCGTGTTCCCATGAGATAAAAGCAAACACCTTTTGAAGTTCTCTACTTAGCAAGATAGAGGGGTAAAAAAGCAATTGCCAGATTAATAGCTATATTCTAAATGCTAGAGGCTGTGTTGATTAGCTTTATTAAAGAGACTACATCTGAAACAGCAACTGTAACTAGAATCACTATCTGATTATATTTATAGTAATCCACTTATTCTCCAAGATTTATCTGTTTTTAACTAGGTCAGAGGGAATAGATAAATGGGAATGGAAAGGAATCATTACCACTGCATCTTTCAAGTTTTTAGTGGTAACACCGATCTCTCCAATTCCCACAGGAATGCAGTACTACTTTTGCTTTGCTAATTTGGTAGGGAAGAGTAGTTGCAGAGCCTTCCACTTGGCCCTTCCTGCCATAAATGTCCTCATTCCATAGGTTAGGAAGGCAACACAGGCATTTCTACAATGTGCACAAAGAACTGGACAAATAACAGAAGAATGGGTTTATAGGTCATCAAGAGGCAGACTCAGAACAAAACTTCATTTATCACCTGACCTCCATAAACAACCATTCTTACTGGTGGATCATAATGACATTCTGGGTTGGGGGGGAGTGTAGCAAATAACCTCAAAATTCAGTGGCTTACTACAATCATATAATATTGGTCACACATCTGTGGGCCAGCTGATCTAAGCTGGATTAAATAGGTTGAAGCAGCATACCCAAATGCCATATATGTTACCGTCAAAATCCAAAGAGCCCCACCAGGTGTTGCCCTTTTTCTTACTGGTAGTGGGTGAAAAGACTTGCCTGGATAGATTTGTTGATCTCTGCCAGGCTCACTCATGTATCTGAAGGTCAGCTGAGGGTAGCTGTGCTCCATGGTGTAAGTTTGCTAGTGAGATCTGCTTTGGTGTCTTTTACTTTATTTTCCTTATATCAGTGCACGTGTTCCCTTGACAGTGATAGAGGTGCAAGAAGTCAAGCAAAGGTGTGCAAATACTTGCCCAGGCTCAGAACTGGCACATTGCTACATCCACCTATATGATACTGGCTAAAGCAAGTCACATGGCTGAGCTCAAAGTTAGGGATCAGAAATATATACTCTGCTCACTGTAAGGCCATGACAAGGGTGTGGATGGAGAGAGAGGTGAAGAAATGGGAACAATCATTGGTAAATGTCCATGTGTCCCTTATAGAAAATGAGGAGAAAGATTTGCAGCATGTACTTGCAGTACATGCATCATCCTCAAGTGATCCCTTCTTGGGGGTCTTGGAGACTGAAATGACTCAGGTCCAGAGATTAGATAAGCAGTTGTAATTTTCAGTATTATTTAGTTATAGCAGGGCCACTGTTTTGCACAATTCAAGGTCACTAAGAATTACGTGTCACGTGGCGATTCTGGCTATTCTTGTGAGCTCCTTACCTATAGAAGTCCTAAGAAAACTCATGGTCAATTTGCCATTACCAAAGATCTGAATACCATTCCAGTCCTACAGACAGTTACGGCAATCACACCTACATTGCCTCTGTTGGCTAAGTGCTACAAGTTGGCCTCTGCTATTCTGGGATAGTATTTGTAATAAAATCAGAGAGCCTCTTTCAACAGGAGCATTTGCCATGTTTTATCCCTAGCCTTTAGATGATGGACACTGGAGTGCTGAGTTTTTTAAGATTGCCAACACTTCTGTCAATATTTTCTTAATACCTTGGTGAAGGGAGTATCCTTTGGGCCCTTCTGGGAGACAATAAAGAGTGAATGAACAGTCAACATCATAAAGCCACTCAGGTTTTCCTATCTCCTTAAGTATTTTTGGAGGTCCCTGGGTTGTACAAACGGTTTGCACTTGGCTAGTAGTCAAAAGGTTGACGGTTTGAATTCACCCAGCAGTGCCACAGACTTCTGTAAGATCAAAGCCATTAAAAACCCTATGGAGTGCACTTCTATTCTGACACACCTGGGGTCACCATGAGTTGGAATCAACTTGATGGCAATGGGTTTGTTTTTTTGGGTTTAGGTCTTTCTGGACTCCCTGAGTCATGCAAACAATTAATGCACTTGGCTGTTAACCAAAAGGTTGGAAGTTTAAGTCCACCCAGAGGTACCTCAAAAGAAAGGCCTGGCAATCTACTTTAAAAAAATCAGCTATTGAAATCCCTATGGAGGATAGTTCTATTCTGACACATGTGGGGTGTCCATGAGTTGAAAACAACTCAGCGGCAACTTGTTTTTTAACTCTTTCTACCCCTTCCTCTACATTTTGCCAAGGAATTTCTAGTATCTCAAATCCACTTAGCATTGTCCACCATTGAAAATATGTTTCAGTTATGCAAGCAAGCAAATGATTGTAACCACTCCCAGCTGTCTGAGTTAGCTCATCGAATTAAGAATGCCTGCTATATGTACCCATATCAATAAATTTAAGCCTATCTAAATGTGTGTTCCTTTCTTCTCCATCTCTGTATATACTGGAGCTACAGATCAGCAAAGTCTTGCCATTCTTTTATGTATAAACCTTCTAATTAATTATGTCTCTAGCTATAGGTCTGGATGCAAGAAGTGGTAGAGGTGTGGCATGAGGTAGCCCCCTTAAATGAGGCTGTGATAGCAATCTCAGGTAAAGCAAGGACAGTCTCAACAGAAAGGGAAGGAGGGCTGCTGGCAAGGGAGACACATTAAGTTTGATGTTTTGTAGATCGCAAAGTCATCTGAATTCACTCAAATATTCTCAGTGTCCCACTGTTCCCCAAATACCCTTTGATTTTTACAGACAAGCCTTGGAGAACTTGAAACTTTAAACTTTATTGTAATTCTGCAATTTGGAAGCCCAGACTGCATCTTATTTTGAGATATCGTTGTCCTGGACCTAAAGATGCAAGAGTTTCTTTTAGGGCAATGATAGAAGTTCCCTGATTTACTGATCGGTCCCGGAGCCTGGAATTTAAAACCCTGAGTTTGTAATTTTCTTTGTTTAAGCTTTTTTGATATAATTAGAAGCAGATAGCCCACCCCATGCACCTTGTATTCCTCATTCTCACCATAGCCAGGTGATTGTCAAAATCTTTCCGTTAGTGGGCACTACAGTCCCGCCAACCACAAGGGATCATTCCAGTAAAATAGACTGTCTGGGTGCCACTCTCTGACGCTAGAAGGATTCCTGCTTCCTTAAACCCTCCCAGATCAGATAACCAATCACATATTCCCATTTTCTTGAGAGGATGTTATCTGTAGCCACTGCTAGTACTAATCTACCGGTTAGGGTTAAGTTGCAGAGGCTAAAATACGTTCTCGCTTAAGCAGAAAGGAATATATTAAAAAACCAAACCCACTGCCATGGAGTTGATTCTAACTCATGGGGCATCAAGTGCCTTACAGAATTATTTTGGAGGACACGTGGGATGGATTTTAGTAGAGCTTCTTGAATTAATAGCCAAAGTCACAACTCAGAACTGGGCCACCCAGGGAGCTACTGCTCCTGGCAAGATCAGGAAACTAACTGCCAAATGTAAGTCATAGCTACAGCATTTGGCTCCACAACCATTCCATCTCTGTTGCTAGAACTTTTGTGGGAAAAATCATGCCACCTCTGCTACAACTGGAAAACTTCTGCCAAAACCTGAAATCTATGTTTCAGAAGTTTCTGCCAAAATCTGTACCAACAAAATCGATGTCCCACATTCTGCCTTTCTCTTGACTTAGCTCAGTTCTGAGTGCCAGTCTTCAGTGATTTATAGCTGATTGGAAGGAATTCATATCAAATAAACCTGGACCCCTAAATGTTGACAGGCTCCTGAAAGTAGTTTCCAGTATCTTCTGTACAGGAAGGCACACTAGTAGGAGGTTAGGCGTCTCTATTCCTCTGCTTAGATTGTCACCCCACCAGGTACTTGCCCGCCTGCATCAGAGCAACATGCAAGCCTCCAGTGACTGGTGGTAACTGCATATGAGTTGTACTGGTAGGGAATCGAACCCAGGTCTCCCGCAGGGAAGGCAAAAATTCTGCCAATGGACCACCAATTACCTTGTGGTAAACTGCAACTCTCTCCCACATCTAGCACTCACTATCTCCATTTTTTCCTTTATTTCTCTTTCTCTTTGACTCTCCCATTAGAATAGAAGCTAAATGTGTGCAGGAATTTCGGTCTATTTTGTTGGCAGCTGGGTCCCCTCTCCCTAAGTAAATATTTGTTAAATGAACAAATGAATGGTGAGCCAGAAAACCCACTAAATCCACTATAGATTTCTTTGGTCATATAGAATGTTTCTTTTTTTCTCTTTTGATGTAGTGAAATTTATCATATTTTTCCTTTATGGATTATATTTTTAGTGTCTTGCTAAGAAGACCTTTCCTCCGCTATAATTTCATATACGTGTGTATGTATAAAACCAGTTGCCGTTGAGTTGATTCCAACTTATGGTGACCTCATGTGTGTCAGAGTAGAACTGTGCTTCTCAGGGTTTTCAATGGCTGGATTTTTCAGAAGTAGATCGCCAGGCCTTCCTACCAAGGCAACTCTGGATAGATTTGAACCTCCTTGCTTTCAGTTAGCCACCAAGCACGTTAACCGCTTGCACCACAAAGGGTCCAAGTCTCTCTTTCTCTCTCTCTCTCTCTCTCTCTATATATATATACATACACACACACACACACACGTATTTCAGTATTTTATTCCAAAAGTTTTAAAGTTTTGCTTTTTAGTTTTAATACATTTGAAAATTTTAATTTATGGTATGAAGTAGGGTTCTAATTTAATTTTTTCCCATTTTGTCCAATTGTCCTTACCACCATTTATTGACTAGTTCATTCTTTACCCTCCGATTTAAAATACTGTCTCTGTTGTGTACCAAGCTGCCATATATGCATGTTTCTGAGCTTGCTCTTGCATGGGTTTATTTAACTATTCTTGCTCCATTATTTCACTGCCTGTTTTTTCCATTCATTGTTACGTGTGAAAGTATCAAAGTTTTACTGTCTTTTCCGGGTTACATTATATGAATAAAATATTTGTGTATTTGAAGATTCAAGAAAGTCTCTGGGTAAATCCTTTGTTCGTATGTTAAGCATCTACTATACTACCTATTCCCTGAACAAAATGAATTCATAAACTATGCATTTTTGTATGAGCTATAACCAGTACCCTAGATATTATATATCACACAATAGGTGTTTAATAAATATTTGTGGAATGATGAATAAATGAATGTACAAAAGATCTTTTTGGAACTCCTTGGTTTCTTTCTGGCATCACTAGATCATTCCCTGAATTTCTAATTGACTCAATTTGTCCTCAGAAAGATACAAGTCAGGAATTGTTCCCTTTTTTTTTTTTTTTTGTTAACAATTATTTAATAAAATGTTATAATTCATTCTTTTTTTTTTTTTCAAAATAAGCACAAGCCTTGTAGTAAAATAAGTATAATCAAGCAATATTAGGGGAGTGTGTCCTAGAATTTTTTTCCCTCCAAACAAAGCTTGTCAATTTAGGAATCATATCAGAATGTTATTTTTATCACCTCTCCCTCCTCCATCTCTGAAGTGATCCCTTCTGAATTTCACCGATAGCTCCATAGGGTCCCACCATGAAGCCCCAGGGACAAGGGCCTTACCTGCTCCAGGGTCAGATGACTTGGGGATGATAGGGTGGTGGATAGTCACTGGAAATTTGGCCACCAAGGCCTCACTTCCAGTGTGTCTTGACCACACTCCAGACTCACTGGAAGGAGAAAAGAGGTCAGAGCTTGGGTGCGATAATATCTGGATCATCCACACTGCCCTTGGGAAGCTGACTTGATGGGGGTGGTGAAGGTTTCCTAGGGAAAGTCCTGGCTAAAATGAGATCGAGGAGGCCAGATTGTCTATGGAGTAGACTCTAGTCTCATTCTGGCTCCTGACTTGCTGTGTGTCCCTGAGGCAATCTGCTGAGTGCCTCCTAAGCCCACATTTTTTTCCCCTAAGAGAATCTAGTGAGTGGAGTGAGCACTGAGCTTGGAACTAAGTTTTAAGTTTGCCATTTACTATCTGAAACAAACCAAATCAGTTGCCGCGAAATCCGTTCCAGCTCATGGTGTCCCGCTACGTGTCAGGCTAGAACTGTGCTCCGTAGGGTTTTCAATGGCTGAGTTTTTGGAAGCAGACCACCAAGGTTTCTTTCGAGGCACCTCTGAGTAGCCGTGAACCACCAACCTTTCAGTTAGCAGCCAAACTGTTTGCACCACCCAGGGACGCCAGTATTGGAAACAGCACCTAGGAAGTTAGGTTGTCTGGGATTAGAACCAGGAGCAAGTGAAGAATCATAAATACAGGCAGACTTCCTGAAGAAGGCTTTGAGAGGGCTCGGTGGTGTTTTCTGGCTCCTAAGCATTTTGTAATCCAAGGACAGGGTCTCACTCGTGTCCACTCGTGGTGCTATTACACCGTGCTGGTGTAAGTCACCTGCTGGAGGATGAAATTAAAAAGTTCCCGGGTACTGGTGGAAATGATCAGCTTCTGGCTTCTGCCTTGCACCACACTGGCTGTAATGTCAGCAAGGGTGTTCAGTGTCGCCAGAGAAGCTGTCAAGCTGACATATTGGAGGGTGAGGTAGAAAGCTGCTAAACGCGGGGACTGGAAAATGTTTGTCCTTTGGGAAAGGCACTACCCAGGATGGCCAGCAGAGGGCAGAGCACACAGGGGTGAGAGGAGAAGCATCAGACACGGTGTTCAAGGGTGGGACTTCTCAAACAGCTGGTATTGTTTGCTTGTTAAGGCATCATCCTTCTAGATTTCTTCTGACTCTGCAGCCTGCTCCTTTTGCCTTCTTTGCCCACTCCTCCTCCCCCTCTATCTGACCTCCAAATGAGAATTGCTCCATTTTTAAAATATTGTTGTTTGTATTTAATATACTAACTTGCTTGGAATCTGAATAATTAGCCAATTCAACTTTTTACAGGTGTACAATTTATTGATATCATTACATTAATCCTTCTGCCCTTAGTAACCACTAATAAACTTTGGTCTCTATACTTTTGCCTGTTCTTGTCTTTTTGGTTATAGAATATTTGTTCCTTTGTGATTGACATATTTCAGTCAGCATAATGTCTTCAAGCTTCATCCATGTTATAGCATGTATCAGGACTTCATTTCTCTTTCTGGCTGAGTAGTATTCCATTATATGTATGTACCACATTTTGTTTATCCATTCATTTATTGATAGACTTTTATGTTATTTCTACCTTTTGGCTTTTGTGAATAGTGCTGCACAGGACATTTGTGTTGCTGCTTTCAAGTCCTTTGGGTATGTTCCTAGCAGTGGAATTGCTGGGTCATATGGTAGTTCTATTTTTAGTTTTTCTACAATAGCTATACCATTTTGCATTTCCACCAGCAATGGATAAGGGCTCCAATTTCCCCGCATCCTCACCAACATTTGTAATTTTCTGTGTTTTTTTTTTTTTTTAAATCTCTGCCATCCTAGTGGGAATGAAATGGTATCTTGTGGTTTTGATTTGCATCTCTCTAATGGCTGATGACATTGAGCATCTTTTTATGTGTTTGGTAGCCATTTCAATATCCTCTTTGGTGAAATGTCTATTCAAGTCCTTTGCCCAGTTTTGATTGAGTCGTATGTCTTTTTGTTGTTAAATTGTCAAAGTTTTATATATATTTTGGTTTTTAGATTCTTATTGGATATATGGCTTCCAAAGATATTATCCCAGTCGGTAGTTTATCTTTTCACTTTTTTGTAGTCTTTTGATAAATGAAAGTGTTTAATTTTTATGAGGTCCCATTTATTTATTTTGTCTTTTACTGTTGGTGCATTTGTTATTATATCAGATAATCCATTGTTAAAAGCTAGGCCCGACAGTCTTGCCCTTGCATTTTTTTCGAAGAATTTTATGGTTTTAGTTTTCACACTCAGGTCCTTAATCCATTTTGAATTTGTTTTTGTGTATGGTGTGAAGCAATGGATCCTGTTTCATTTTTCTGCATGTGGAGATCTAATTTTCCAAACACCATTTATTGAAGAGACTCTTCTTTCCCCTTTGAAAGGACTTAGCATCCCTGTAAAAAATCACAGATGTGTGGGTTTATTTCTGGACTCTCAATTCTATTGTACTGGTCTGTGTGTCTATTATTATACCAGTCCAGGCTGTTTTGATTATTGTTGCTGTACAATATGTTTTGAAATCAGGAAGTGTGAGTCCTCCTACTTTGTTCTCCTTCAATATTGCTTTAGCTATTCTGGGCCTCTTGCCATTCCATATAAAGTTGAAGATTAGTTTTTCCATTTCTGTTGGAATTTTGATCAGGATTTCATTGAATCTATAGATCGCTCTGGGTAGTATTGACATCTTAACAATATCAAGTCTTGAAATCCATGAACACGGAACGTCTTTAAGTCAGCAGTGTTTTATAATTTTCATTGTATAAATCTTTCACATCCCTGGTTAAATTTATTCCTAGGTACTTTATTCTCTTAGATGCTATTGTAAATGCAATCATTTCCCTAATTTCCCTGTCAGATTTCTCACTGCTGGTGTATAGAATAGAAACTCAATTGATTTTTGTTTGTTGACCTTGTACCCTGCAACTTGGCTAAATTCCTCTGTTAGCTCTAGAAGCTTTCTTGTGAATTATTTGGGGTTTTCTATATATAAGATCATGTCATCTGTGAGCGGAGATAATTTACTTCTTCTTTTCCAATTTGGATACCTTTTATTTCTTTTTCTTGCCCTATTACTCTGGCTAGGACTTCTAATACAATATTGAATAGGAGTGGCAAGAGCAGACACCCTTGACTTTATCCTGATTCCAAGGGGGAAGCTCTCAGTCTTTTTTCTTTAAGTAATAATGTTAGTTGTTGGTTTTTCATATATGCCCTTAATCATATTGAGGAACTTCCCTTCTATTCCAATCTTGTTGAGGGTTTTCATCAAGAAAGGGTGTTGGGTTTTATCAAATGCTCTTTCTGCATCCACAGAGCTGATCATGTGGTTCTTTTCCTTTGTTCTATTAATGTGGTGTATGACCTTGATTGATTTTCCAACGTTGAACCATCTTTGCATTCCTGGAACAAATTCCGCTTGGTCATGATGTATGACTCTTTCAATATGCTGATGGATTCTGTTGAACCATGAAATGCTCTTGATGCTCATCTTAAAAGTAAAAAGTTCAGAAACTCACAAATCTCTGTGTAGGAGTTTTTCTATGCCATAACCACTTTCAGTCTTCCAAACAAACAAGGACAAACTGCCAAACTAATAAACATAAAATGGAACACTAAACTTAACTGTGGGCAGCTTATTTGTGAAGTAATCAAGAATATGTGTACATTATTTAGTTGCAGATTATGTCTGGCATATTTTTAATCTCACAATGGCTTTCTGCTGCTATCAGGAATCTCTACACTTTTCCATGTTTTTATTTCCCTCTTTTACACACCTAGGAGTACACTCAGAACAATAATACCGATTTTAATTTTAACATAAACTTTAAGAGGTGAGAGACTTTTTGAGCAAAAGAAAATATAACAGTAAAGATATATTTATTATTCAAATGACATTTTAATTGATTCTGAATTATTTATGTAGCAACTCTGTTCTACTAAAGTAGCCAATAGTTAATTACTATTTATGCTAGGTTGTCATCCCCTTAGCCCTCAGCTTATCTATTTCTTGGCTCTGCTTCCAGAAAAATGGACTAAAAAATAAATAACATAGCAGGGCTAATTTGTCCTTGATGCTATCTGTTATTACTTAATTGTGATAATTTTAACACTTTCACACTGTATTAATTCCAGAAAAGAGTCATCAGAAGGTTAGAGGGATCTCAAAACCATCTCATATGAGGAATGACTGAAAAGAGAAGGATATTTATCTAAAGAAAAGAAGACTAGGATCATTGAATGGGGAGAAATTGGAGGAAGGCAAATTTTATCTCAATATATCTCTCAAAACCATTAGCATGGTCCCCAAGGCCCTGGATGATCTGGCTCTTGCTTATTTCCCCAGCCTCATCTTGCAAACATTCTACCACTCACTTTCTGTGTTACAGTTTTTTTGACCCAGTTTGATACCTCTTTTTTCAGGGGTTTTACACATATACTCTTTCAGCCAGGAATATTTATCTCTACTTTTTTGCCTAACTAGTTCTTACTACAAGGTTCCTGGTGGCACAAATGGTTTGTGCTTGACTACTAACCTAAAGGTTGGTGGTTCAAATTCACCCAGCACTGCTGTGGAAGAAAGGCCTGGCAATCTGCTTCCATAAAGATTACAGCCAAGAACACCGTATGGAGCAGTTCTATTGAGTAACACATGGGGTCAGCATCAGTTATAATCAACTCAATGGTAATGGGTTTAGTTTTTTTTTTAGTTCTCACTATAGATCTCAGTTCAGACATTACTTCCTCGGGGAAGCTCTACCTTCTAAAATTAAGCCAAACAAAAATCTCCAGGTCATGTCCCCTGTACTTTTCTCTTGTAGTTATTTCAGTATTTAGCAATATATTTGTGTGTCTCTCACACTAGACCATAAGCTTCAGGCCAAAAGGGACCACATTTGTTTTGCTTGCCATTTTCTCACCTAACACAGAGCCTGGTACACAGTAGGAATGCAACAAACATTAGGTAAATGAAAGAAAATTCATTCTTAAGTTAGACAAATTGACAACTTTCAAATCAAATGTAGGAAAAAAAAAAAACCTCACAAAAAATAACAAAAGTAAAAACAGGTGAGATAAATGAGTGAATGATACTGGGTATAAGAGAACAGGACTTTGTGGGAACCGTAGGGAATTGAAGCGAGTATGCCTTGTGAAAGGAACCCTGATGGCACAACAGGCAGGCACTCTGCTGCTAAAGGAAAGGCTGGCAGTTCACATTTACCCAGTGGCTCCATAGGAGAAAGACCTGGTGATCTGCTCCTGTAAAGATTACAGCCTAGAAAACTCTATGGAGCAGTTCTACTCTGTCACATGGGGTTGCTATGAGTTGAAATTGACTTGACGGCACCTAACAATAACAACAACATGCCTCGTAAGGAGTTCCTGGGTGGTGCAAATGGTTAACTGCTGAACTACTAACCCAAAGGTTGGCAGTTCAAACTTACCCAAGGTACCTCAGAAGTAAGGCCTCTGCTTCTGAAAGGTCACAGCCTTAAGAACCCTACAGATGATAGTTCTATTCCACGCCCATGTGGCCACCATGAGTCAGAATTGACTTGATGGTAACTAACGAGAACAACAACATGGCTTGTGAAAAGGCATTCAGATTTCAAACACTTTAAAATGCTGTGCTGACAAAATATAGCATTTCCATGTACCAGATCTGGCTATAAGCTGCCAGTTTCTACCCTCGTCTTACATAAATTGATATGTAGTTATATACTCATTACAAATGATAGTATAGAGGATACGTAATGACGCGAAAAAATGCTCACACATACTAAGTTTTTAAAAAAAGCATGCTAAACAGCAGCAGCAGCATTCTCATTTTGTTAAAAAATAAACAGAAAACACTGTAAAGGTCTGTACTAAAATGTCAACTGAGGCTATCTCTGGCTGGTAGAATTACGAATACGTTCTTGTGTGTGTGCTTTTCTGTATCTTCTTAATGTTTTACAATGAACATGCATTGTTATGTATTCAGAAATAAATTGTTTCTTGAAAGTTAGAAAAGTAACTCAGGTGGCAATGTGGAGGATAAAATGGAATAGAATAGGATTAGAAGCAGGGAGATTACTTAATAGACTATTGTAATAGTATGGATGAAAGGTGATGGAAGCCAAATTAAAGCAGTGGCTGTGAGGACAAAGAGAAGAAAGTAATTAGATATGAAGAAAGTAAACAGACTTGGTAATCCTGGATCTCTTTAGGTTGGATATAAAGGTTAAAGAAACACTAGCTTAAACATGGTGATCGAATTGGTCATCTTGGACCTATATGGGTTTGAGATAATGGTTATGGAATTATTAGCTTAGACATGGTAACTGAAAATGAGATTCCTTAGGGGATAGTGTGTAAAATAAAACAAGGGCAATAAAAATAGGGAATCGTGGGGAACTCTTGAAATCTAAGAGCCATGTAGAAGAAGAGAGGCCCATAAAGAAAACTAAATAGGTTTGAATAGAGAGAGAAAAGAATACCTAAGAGGTTATCATGGAAACTAATGGAAGTGGGTTTCAAGTGGGAATCAGAGAAAATAAATATTTTGCCCACTTCTGATGTTTGCTTCCTGTGAAAGGACCTCAATTAATTCCAGGTCTTTCTCTATACTTGGGAAGGTTCAGTGACTTGCATAATTAGTAAATTTGTGAAGAATGTCTGATTCAGCTGCATCCTATAGCCTGTTAAGAACAAGTTTGTCCACAGAGACCAAGTTCTTATTTGACCCTCTATACTATCCTCGTCTAGGAACTGTAGGTGTAAATCTAATTCTGGGGTCCATTTAGCAGGTCTATTTAGTTTCACACTAAGCAATATCAACCAGCTTAGTTTTATCATTAATGGAGATATTTCGGCCCCATTTATACTTTTTGTCTTATTTCCCAAAATGTTCAGAACCTTATCAAGGAAGAGGGGGTATTATTTTATTGGGACTCCCTTGGGAATTCTAATAATTGCTGTCAAATACCATAAGGGTCAGGTAAGGTATGTGCAGAAATGAGGCGAATACCTTTGACAACTAAGAAGTAATCACAAATCACTATCTTCCTTAATAAAGTCAAATACAGATTCTCCAAGGGAAGCAATTGAGGGAATATCTCCAGGGTGGGGGGTTGGGAGGGAAGAAAGGAGCAACCATAACTACTACCCCAAATCTTGTTCTATAAATTGTCTAAGAATGGTGCCAGACACCTAGGGAACTATATTCACCAAAAACCAAACCTGTTGCCGTCGAGTTGATTCCAGCTCATAGCAACCCTATAGGACAGTGTAGAACTGCCTCATAGGGCTTCCAAGGGGCAGCTGGTGGATTCAAACTGCCAACCTTTTGGTTAGCAGCTGAGGTCTTAACTACGGCACCACCAGGGCTCCTAATGAATGAAGGATAGCAGGTAAATCTATGATCCTGGGTTTCAAGTGATATCATTTGAACTCTAGCTCTTTTTTTTATTGCTCATACCTGGCTTTTTCTGTTGTTACGTAATAAGATAGGCCAGTTCTATGTTGCATCAAAGATGGTCAGCAGCAGCTCTAGCATAAGTAAAGTTTTCAAAGATGTCTCAGGAAAGACGGACTTGATTCATGTGCCTATCTTTATGAGAGAGGACAAGAGTCACATGATTGAGAGCCTTACAAAGGAAAGGCATTTTCTGAAAAGATAGGCAGACAAAAAGTGACATTCCACCCCTTGGCTACTCAACATCCATACTTGTGCTTCTTTCTATACATATAATTTCATGAATGCCCTAGCCTAAAACAATCTAATCATCCCATGGATAACCTAAAACTATATTCCTAGCATGCCAAATTCTCATCCAGTTATTGCATTCTGCTTGAAAATCAAGGGTTCTAAATGACATACGTTTCTTTTGGTCAGGCCTGGATGTAGCTCTTCATGGTATAGCAGAACAAAAAAAATCAAACTTGCTGCTGTCAAGTCAATTCCGATTCATAGCAACCCTACAGGACAGAGTAGAACTGCCCCATAGAGTTTCCAAGGAGTGGTTGGTGGATTCAAACTGCTGACCTGTTGGTTAGCAGCCATAGCTGTTAACCACTTCACTACCAGGGCTCCACGGCACAGCGTAGCAAAGATAATTATAGTGGTATATACAAGGAACAAAGAGAGTAACGGCATCCTAGCTTATAGATGAGGTTCTTGGTCTCTCCCTTTTCCCTTCCCACATGAGAGGGTACTAGAATCATGTCTTTGTTGGCAAAGCTTGATGTTTCTGTCAATACAATTCTCTTAATCTTAGTTGGCTGTTGGTCACTTTGCTTTTCAGTAACTGTGGTTTAGAAACCAAAAGGAGAGATGACCTGTAAATCTGTTTTCTGTCCCTTAGCAATGGGTTGCAGTACGCTGTCTATCCACCACCCAACCAAACTTAACTAAGTATTTCTATTTTGGCCTTTGTATCCAAAATTATAAGCTAAGGAATGAGTTTGGGGATAATGCCTCTGGGTCATCTCTGTCCCCTCCCCTCAATTTGTATCTCATTAATGGTTCCTCACAAAAATAGGGCTAATTTGTTAACTTTTGTCAGGCAGGATGTGTATGTAGAGTTGGAGATGTTGTCAAGGATCAGGCTTTTTTCAGGGGTCCAATTATATCCTTTACTGTGTTACCAACTCCTTACCTTTGCTGTACCAACTTTAGCACAGACAGAGAATATGGGTTTTCCAAACTTGCAAGACGCAGGTTTATTGGACTCTCAGACACCTGGATTCGCGGCTACACGCAAAAAGAGAGACTGCCTTAGAAATACTATCTTCTTCCTTCTGCAACTCAGCTAGCCAGCCTGAACTAAAGTGTGTTCCTTTCTTGTAGGACCTCACTAATGGACACACTCAAATCCTGATATTTTCTACCAATTCCCATAAATCTTCAATGGCTTGATGCCACATAACAAGTATTGCCAACCTCCCAATCAGGGCCAAAGAGTCCTTACTACCGTGTACCCCACTTAGGCTCACTAGTTCTACTTTCAGGACGTATCATTTGTTGACACTGGTGCTATTTACACGCTAATTGAGAATAAAAATACAAACCTTGCCATTTCAGGATTTGTTAGTCTCTTCAAGTTTAACGGTCTGTTTTGAATTTCAAATCAATTTTGGATTCAAGTTTAGGCAATTCAAAGTTTAAAGTATTATCTGGGTGTTCTCTCTTCCCTAAGAGTTTATCTGGTTGTAGGAGGTAGTTCCTTCAGCATCACAGCATTGGGGCTGGGGCATCTAGTCTATTCGCTATCTTCTGCAACCTCTCTGTATTTGTTGCAGAAATGTCCACGGTTGATACAACTTACAGTCTATTCTCTCAGTAAAGACAATGTGTGATTGTTTCCCCTCTGTCCTTACCTCAGAACTTGTGGGCTGTTGTCTTCTTAGTAGCCTTCTCAGCCAATTCATTTCTGAAACTCTTTTTTCACTCTACTGTAGTCAACAGAGATGCAGCCTGATCCTCTCTGCTTAAATATAATCTGCTGCCATTTCTACTTGACTGTAGCTGCCCATGTTGGGCAGACTTCCAACTGAGTAACAGGGTACAAGCCACAAGCTCCTTCTGTTTTTGAATTCCCCAGTCTTCCTGGAAGTATCTATCCCTTACCCCTTGGGGATTCGGTCCTGAGGAGACAGCCAGGAAATTTGACTCAGTTCAAGAGCTCTTTCCCCTCTTTCAACACCATTGAGACTGCCTCTGTTTTCCTGTAATAATTTCATTTTCAGGCAGGTTCTCTGTACATAGTGACCAAAGCCCAGAGGCAATCTTTGCTTGTAATTTCAGAGTTAAGTGCCTCTTTATCAATAGTGCTAGCCAAAATGGTGAAAATGTCTCTGATGATCTTGGTTTTGCTAAGCAGCCCATTCCTGAACCAATCACTATGGCTAGGGGATGAGCGTACTTTGGGCCCATCCTTATGATATGGGAATTAGGAGTAGATAATGGATGGTCGTATCTGGGGCAAGAGGGCCAGGACTATATTAGTTAGGATAAACCCTCAAATCTCAGTGCCTTAACACAGAAGAATGCATGTGAACTCCAAGTGTTCCTAACTGGCAGGCAGTTATCGTCCAAGGAAATTAGAGACCTTTCATTTTGTGGCTTGTGGCACCATCATCAAGACATGGTTTACAATGCACACATGTTCATCTGCCTCAAGTTGGTGGGGGAGTGGGGAGGTCTTGGAGGATTGCTCATGTTAAGTTTTTATAGGTCAGATCTGGAATTGGAAGGAGCATGTCACTTCTCACATTCCACTGGTTAGGGCCTAATGGGGACATCTAACGGTACTCTAATTGCAAAGGAGGCTGGGGAATAGAGTTTAACTGTGTGCCCAGTAAGAAGAATCTAGTGTCTGCAAGAATATGCTATTCTGATCATTAAATATTTTACCTCTCTTCCCACACATGGAACACATCCTACCCCAAAGGAGACAACATAAAGTTCCATCCAGTCACTGGATCAGGCTGAAAGTCTAGGATTTGTAAGTAATGTGCAGTTCTCTTCGTTAGGTCCAGATGCAACCTATGAACTGCAAAGAAGAGTTATCTTGATTACTACTCCCTGTCCCTGCAAACCTAATATACAGTGGTAGATCAAGGACAGGTTAACTACAATACACACCCCCATTTGAGAGCGAGAAAAATGTGATCACTCAGTAACACTGATGCATAACAATGATGAAATACTGGGCAGGCATTTTGTGATCCATCTCCTGAGAGTGGAGGAAGTTTTGATGGGATCCTCATTCTAATCTTTGGGAGGAACACCCTTGTCTATTGTTCTCCAAGGCCCCTGATACTAGCCTCTGAAATGTTATTTGTTCATTTTGTCCATGACCACATAATATGTGAATGTTGAGGAGCTGTAAAGCTTTTATACTCTATTTCCTACTTATTCAAGTTTTAACACTTGAGCAAAGATATTTTCATATCTGGCCCATGGTTTGATTAGTAATAAAATTCCTTTAAAAACTTAGATTTCTGATTTATTTACTTCCTGTAATTATACCCAAAGCTTTCTTACATAATTCTCAAGACTGGATTTACTTTTTTGCTTCCTTGCCTCATGCTAGTTTCTCTCCAAACTTTATTACAGCCACCTTGAAGCCATCTGAAACAACGGACTTGGTTTGGAAGACCAAATCCTTGATCCGATCTTTGTTGCAGGCCTAAATCATAAAGGAACTGTACTCAAGGTCTCTTCCAGTTTACTCTTTGAGGTCTAGAAAGTCAGCTTTTCCAGCTCTTCCAGATGCACACATTCCTGCACACTTTCTATTCCCTTTCATTTCTGCCAATTATTTCCTGAGCCTATTTCTTACTTGTAAACCTTGTTAAAAGTAAAATGTAAAAAGCAACACACATCACTACTTTGGCTATTTCTCAACCATTTCCTCTGGAGCTACAGTGTCAAAAGATATGTGGTATGCTTTTCAATAATCTCAGGTGATAGTTTTACTAATTCCTTTGCCCCTGAAATGCATTGGTTTCTTTCCTTTTCCCACCACCTGCTGAATCATCACCAAGTCAATGCCAAATATTTTAGGCTATCTTCTTAGCAGTACCCAACTTCCGGTACCAGTTTCTGGATTAGTTACGGTCATTCTAGCTCCTGTAACAGATAAATTCTCAAATTTCAATTTTTCTCTGTCATAAGAAGTCCAAAAAAGGGTGTTCCTAATTAGTGGGTAGCTCTCTTCCAAGTAGTGATTCAGCCACCATGTTCATTTTCTCTTCTGACTCCAGCATATACTTTATATACTCATTTATTCATTCTGTCTTGAGTATATGAGTAATGAGCACATACTCATTCTCTCTTCTGACTAAAGCATATGCTTTATAAGGTCACCATGCTCGCTGGTATCAAGCTGATGGGGAAAGAGTAAGGAAAATCCTCTATGGGAGGATTTTATGAAGTCTGGAAATGAGCATATCACTTTTGTTTACATTCCATTGGGTAGAACTTGTAAGGGAAGCTGGGAAATTTAGCCTAGCTATGCGTAAAAGGGTCACTATGAGTCAGAAACTACTTGATGCCAAGAAGTTTGGTACGTGCATAAGAATCAGAACTTATTTTCTTCCAAGTAATGTGGTTTCAAATACAGCCTTTTTCATAGAGTGATAGTTACAAAAGTTAGGTTGCAGAGGGTTGGCGGGTGAACTTCAGATAATAAAATAGAAACATAAAATATAGAATACTGTATAAAGAAGTTTGATTGTGAAGGAAAGGAAATAGAGTGAATGTTACAGAAAGATAAGTTAAGGAACCAGAAATGTGGAGGACTGAAGACAGGAAAGATAACTAATGGAGGAGACAGGGGATTAGAATGAGAGTATGGATGGAGAGTCAATCTTGCCTAAGAGGAGGGAGTTTCTCATTCTCCTGATACTGGAGGAAAGAAAGATCTGGAGTGTTTAGGTTTCTAGCATTTGGAAAATTGAAGGAGTTTTGTGCCTAATAGTTTCAATCTTCTCTGAAGTGGAAAGTAAAGTGATATAATGAAATGAGGCTGGGATATAAAGGCTGTAAAAAGTATCCTGGTACAACAGGAGAAAGGGGTGCTTAACAATATGCAAAGTAGGAAGGAGGGATCTAGCTGAGGTTATAGAATATAAATCTGTAGTGGTAAGATACACAAAGTGGTGTATTGTTCTGCGCTGGACCTCAGCAAGTACTGTAGGAGAGGAACAGGCAGATGGCTAGCACTTTGTATGCTTACTTACATAGTGCTTATTACACTATAAAGCCTCTGAATGCAGATACTTTGACTTCGCTAAGTGAAGTAGTTGACACACAGTAGGCACATGATCAATTTTTGCTTGAATGAATTGATTCAACCATTGCCAATTCTGCCATGGCACTCTGTAGAGTACTGGCAGCTACCCACATTTCATATGGTATGCCAATGCTAGAAGAAAAAAAATGCTAAAAAATTTCAGGCACACTCAGCTAAATTTAGGATTCTTAAAATGGCAACTATGTCAACTGAGACATACTTCTTTAAATCTTTGTTTCTTAGCCAGTACATCTGCTTTAGATGTTGGCTTCATTTTCCTTATGCCACTGTGCTCATACTAGACCAGGAAGGAGTAATTCTGTGTTCAATAAACTACACTATCATTTCAAAAGTCCTAGAAGTCCTTTGGACACCTAAAAATGAACTCACAACCCCACATTACAGTATTTGTTTCAAGAGGTATATAGCGACAAGGATGATTATTTATGATGACCACTTCACGCATAAAAGTTAAAGTGGAAGAGCTAAATCAGGGTCATGCAGTAAACTGTATGCAAAGTGTGCACAGATCCCTCTTTTCCTCTCTTCTTCTTTTGGAAACTCCCCCCACCCCCACCCCCCGGAAGCTACAACAGCGGTGGTGGCGAAGGAGAAGGTGGCGGCGGCAGCAAGAGCAGTAACAACACAGAGAATAGGACGACGACGAGTATCTGTAGTGATCTTAGACATCTAATCCAACTCCTTCATATTACACAAGAGGAAACTCAGGTTCATGAAGTCTAACATCCAAGACTTAAAAGTTAAGCAAGAAGACTCTTTCCTTTACAAGACGCGATCTCTCGAAATCCAAAACCCTAATTCATGATTTGGAGACTGAAACAAACGGCTAGGAATTAAATGAGAAGTATGTACAGCAGTCCAGAAGGAGGTTCCACCTCCCGGATCTGGCCGATCCCGCCTCCAGTTAACGAAGTGTCTGGACTGCGCTTCTGCACCGGCATCCGACACAGCCCAGAACGCGCTTCTCTCTGGCCTCCTGGCCCGCCCTACGCACCACAGCACTACCCGCCCACGGGGGCCCCAGATCCAGCCCTCGAAATCTCACTTTCGCCTTTCGGCCACCCGCGCGCCACCACTCAGGCGACGGCTGATGGCGTCACCTGCACTTCCGCCTGCGGGTGCGTTCTAGTCACTAGCGAGGAAGGAAAAAGGGAGGGCTGAAGAGCTGTGTGTGGGGGAAGTAGTGAGGAAAGAGATGCAGCACCCGCGCTCGCGGGCGCTACGGCAGTAACCTCGGGTCCTCTCTGTCCCCGCCGTCCCCCCATCGGAAGCCGTTCTAGGCACACTTCCCCCCGCCTCTTTCCAGTCTCTCTTCTTCTGGGTCGGCCGACACGCGTCTCCCTCTGCGGGTACCACCCTCCCACCCCACTCCCCGCTCCCCCAACCTTTGCTCCCTCACGCTCCCTCCCTCCCATCGTCGGGCTCCCCGCCCTTAGTATCGCGAGACGAGGTGAGAGCTGGCGGAGCGGCGGCGGCGGCGGCGGCGGCAGTAGAGGTGACCGAGGCGGTGGCGGCAGAGGCGGCACCGAGAGCTGTGTCGGCCCCGGTGCGGCCGAAGTCGCAGTAGAGAGTAGCCCCCACACCCCTCCCCAGTCCGCGCCCTCCCTCTTTCCCTTGGGATGGAGAAGGCGACGGTTCCGGCGGCGGCGGCGGCGGCGGCGGCGGCTGAGGGAGAAGGGAGCCCCCCGGCGGTGGCGGCTGTGGCGGGCCCCCCCGCTGTGGCGGCGGAGGTTGGCGGCGGCGGCGGGGCTCGCTCGGCCTCGTCTCCTCGTGGGATGGTGCGAGTCTGCGACCTGCTTCTGAAGAAGAAACCACCGCAGCAGCAACACCACAAGGCCAAGCGTAACCGGACTTGCCGACCCCCCAGCAGCAGCGAAAGCGACAGCGACAACAGCGGTGGAGGCGGCGGAGGAGGAGGTGGCGGTGGCGGCACGAGCAGCAACAACAGCGAGGAAGAAGAGGACGACGACGAGGAAGAGGAGGTTTCCGAGGCAAGGGCCTGGTTTCAAAGGAAGGAGGGAGGAAGGGACTGTAAAGGGTAGAGGCCGAAGGTGGGAGGTTATTTGCGGTGGGACCGATTCCTGTGGGTTGATCCTTAGGGCCCGGACTTTCGACTACCCTCATTCTTTCCCCTGGCCTTCATCATGAGGCGTGAGAATGCGGCGGGAGGGTAGCTGACACGTGGGGGTGAGTGGACCACAGAGTACACAGAGTTGGTGAACAGCATGTTATTCTGGGATGGTTCACATGGTTAAGGATGGAGGAAACTGGTTAGATTCCCTATTTGCACACCCAGGCTTGGGAGGATCTGCCTAGGGCCAGTAGGGCCACCTTATTTCTGTGGCGGGGGCGGGACCAAAGCTGGAGGGGTAAGATAATAGGTAGATGAGTCTCTTGGGGAACGAGTTCAGGTTGATAAATTTCTCCCGGTTGTGAGGTGGAGGGGAGCAGTTTTCTGGGGAGGTAAGGTTGTAATGGACTCAGCTAAGTATTTGTGTATGTGAGAGACACGTGAGAAGCTGTACTTTTCCGTATCGTTCTGCTGCAGGTTTTTTTCGTAGCAATTGTGGCTGCTGAAGTAATCTTTACTTCTAGGTCTCTGAAGGGTTTTGTATAATCTTATATCCATATACAGTTATAAGTAACTTAATAGGTGACAAATACGTTTGATCCTTACATGTATGTACATGTACATCTTAAAATAATTCTTTAGTAAGGAAGAGTTAAGCTAGGACCTTTTGTTTTCCAGATAATAGGGAACACTAAAGAGTCTGCTTTAGAGCCATGGTTGGTTGTGGTGAGTTGGAATAGGAAGGTCTCTTGGTTTGTCCTACTGATCTGGTTTCATAACTGTTTATTTTTCCTGGGTCCACAGACAGGCGGCGTTGCAGGATCCTATTCTTCAAATGCAGCCATATAACCCAAAAGCTCAGTAAAACCTACCATACTGACAGCAAGCTTAAGAGTTAGCTTTATTAGTTGCCAGCTCTCTTGTAATTCTCTTGTCCACTCCCTGAGATGGAAGCTAAAAAATTTTATCTGGAGAAAGAAGTAGTAACTTAAGGTAGCAGAAGGAAAACAGCTTTAAAGTGAGAACACCTGAATTATCCAGAAGTACCACTTGCCATTTATTCTCTTCCACAAACAGAGATCTTAATCTAGGTACACGACTGTTTTTCTGAAAATGCGTTTATTTGCTCCTGGGCGCTGTTCAAATAGCTGATAGATCTTTTATATAGAAACATCTTTTACAGGATTTATCTGTTAGTTGAAGACCAGATTCTCTTTTACCTCAGATTGGAAGAAGTTATACAGGTAGAGATGTAATCGTTTCTGTATGTATACCAAAGAGATAGACACCTACTGCTGTAATTTCAGTTTAGGTTATTTGGTTCTAAGGATAGATTTGTACTAGCAGATTTTATACTGACCTAGTTGGACGTTTCAGGGTATTGTATTGCTCAGGTTGCATTTGAAACAATGAAGAGAAAGATAAGTCGTGATCCTTATATCCAGTAAAATTTACTGCAGTACTTAGAATCATTCAGAGATGAGAAACATTTTAGAGATAATCTAGTCCAACCTCTTTGCTTTAAAAAATGAGGAAACCAAGGTTTAGAGGAAACTGATTGTAGAGGGTAGTAGCAGAAATAGCAGTAGTAGTTTTCTAATGGCTCAGGCCAGTACGCTTTTTATGATAATTTATGTCATTGTATTCCCCTCCTCCCCTTTCAAAAAATAGTGAATTGCAGGGTAACACAGTAATGCAGCTATGGGCAAAGTAACATTCTCCAACATATTAAGCTCTGGTTTGGAACAAGATCATGATAGTTGAGTACAATATTTACCAGAATATTCTGCCATAAACTTTGGCTACGTAGGTAGTTTTGTCCATTGGAATTTGGCCTAATAGGCAAAACTCTTGGTAATTTCTTAAAATCGTGTAAAATGACCTTAAATTTTTAAGTATGTTAATCTTGTGGGTCAGGTTTGTTGTCTTTGGAAAATAGGAATGGGGTATGTTGACTTTAACAAAAGCTAGGGGAATTTTTTTTTTTTTTTTTAATGTGCTTTATATTGTCTTCTGCATAGTGGCATAAACAATGGGTTTGTCATTTGTTATGAAGATGAGTCAGGAGAAATAAGTGTAATAAAATACAACTATTAAAAATAATCTATACAGGTACATGGTCAGAGATAAGCAGACAAAAAGGAGTACAGTGTGTCTCTCTACACCTGCTTCCATCCTTTGACCAAAATAAACCCCCCAGTCACTGTACAGTATAAGCTAAATGGGTGAATTTAAAGTATGCAGTACTTTTAATTATCATTTTACTACATGATAGCAGAAATTTAACCTTCTAGAGTTAGGAAATCCTGTGGCTAATACGCACAGTATTTAAGTCTTTTTTGTAGTTCTTCCTTGTTATAGGCTACACAGTAAAAAAAAAAAAAAGTGGCTAACATAATCCTTGATTATCCTTCCAATCAAAAGGTTAAAAGGAAATATGAAAGGTTATAGTTTTGAGGTTATTTAATCTGAAGAAGTGAAGGATAATTTAACAAAAATATATAGGGTTGTTTTGGAGAAGTGAAAGCTGCATATTCTCAATCTGTTGAACGAAAAGTGGAAGGAAAAGAGATTCAATTTAAATAAAAGCTTTATTTTAAATGATGAAGAACAGTGAAATTCTTATTTAACATTAGAATGAGTTATTAAGAATTGAATTTTCTCTTTAGTATCTCAGAGAAAGATATTTATGTTTTAGGATAATTCAAATAACCACATATACCTGGAAACAAAATTATAAGACCAGGATCTCTTTCCTCCACCCCCTCTATTTGACCCAAAACCTTAGATCTAAAATTAAAAAAATATATAATTTTCTTGGCTTTCAATATTGAAAGTAGAAATGTACTTTCTAACATAAAAGCCGTTATGCACTTCTTTTCAAATTAGTGGACTACATTAATTAAATTACTTACTTGACAATTACAAGAAAAATGTTGAAATTCGAAGAGTTAATTCTCCATTTAAGAAATACTGTTGCATTCTACTGAATGCATTTTAAAAAATAATAATTGAACAGCATCAGTATTTTCTAAAGTGGAGTTACAAAGATAAAAAGCCTTGCTCTTAAACGTATAGCTCTTAAGTTCAAAAGTAAAATTTTTGTTCAAGACGCCTAAAATTTAAATGCAGTAGGAGTTGATCCTGAGGCTTTAAGAGACAAACCTAGTGAAGAAATTTTAGAGAAGGGGAGCTAGTGAAAAATTAGTACTGATTTACTCATTCAGTATTGAAAGGATTTTCAGGGCCATGGAGAATCCATTTATAGACATAAAAATGAAGTTGAGAAGGAGCTACAATTAGGGAGAAAGAAAAATTATTTCTTTTTTTGTTTCTTAATGGAAAAATACCTTCTGAGTGCCTCTGTTGTAATGGTTAGAATCCCAGTTAGCTCAGAAGAGCTTTCTTGTTCCCGTTTCATATCTTAATTGGTGAAGCAGTATTTGTAAATTAGATGTTAAGATCTTTGAAGCATTAGTTCTGTCCTAATTAAAATTATTTTTGTTGCCTATCCTTCATAAGCACAGTACTTGGTAAAAAACATTTTAAGTGAATAACTGGTTTGTGCTCAACTACTGACTGAAAGGTTGGTGGTTCAGACCCCACTCAGTGGTGCCACGGAAGAAAGGCCTGGTGATGTGCTTCTGTAAAGATTGTTGTTAGGTGCTGTCGATTCGGTTCCGACTCATAGCGACCCTACTTACAACAGAGGGAAACACTGCCTGGTCCTGTGCCATTCTCACAGTCATTGTTATGCTTGAGCCCATTGTTGTAGCCACTGTGTCAGTCCATCTCATTGAAGATCTTCCTCTTTTTTGCTGACCCTCTACTTTATCAAGCATGATGTCTTTCTCCAGGGACTGGTCCCTCCTGATAACACATCCAAAGTACGTGAGACGAAGTCTTGCTATCCTTGCCTGCAAGGAGCATTTTGGCTGTCCTTCTTCCAAGACAGATTTGTTTGTTGTTCTGGCAGTCCACAGTATATTCAGTATTCTTCACCAATACAATAATTCAAAGTGACATCTTTGCATTTTAACACTTGCAGCAGATTTGTCCAATGCAATATGTCGTTTGATTTCTTGACTGCTGCTTCCGTGGGTGTTGATTGTGGATCTAAGTAAAATAAAATCCTTGACAACTTAAGTGTTTTTTCCATTTTATCATGATGTTGCTTACTGGTCCACTTGTGAGAATTTTTGTTTTCTGTAAAGATTACAGCCAAGAAAACCCTATGGAGCAGTTCTACTCTGTAATACATGGGGTTGCTATGAGTTGAAATAGACTCGATGGAAGGGTCCAGAGTTCATTCAGCAAACAAAGAGAAGAAATAGAGTTTCTTCCACCTTTTTGGATTCTGAAGCTTGCATTCCCACATCTTTCAGTTTATTAATTACTTCTCTTAGTGATGATGATCTTACGTAAGTATTGGGGCGAGGCCGGTTTAACTAATAGACACTGATTGTTGAATGCATGATAACTTGCTTAAGCCTCTTGGTTATATTTATGTTTTAAAAACATAAAAACTAACACATATTCATTGCCCTACTGAATGTCAAATCTAATGTAATGGTTAAGAGCATGGAGTTTGGGTTAAAATTCTTGATCTATCGCTTGCCAGCTTTGTGACAAGTTACTTAACCTCTGTCTACCTCAGTTTTCTTGTATATAAATGGCGATAATAGTAGCTTCTACCTCATTGTATTGTTAAGCATATTATCAAATTCATGACAAATGAATTTGTTTTATATATTTTCACTTTATTCTCACCATAACCTTATGAAGTAGTTACCACCATATTTGCTTCATTATTCAACAAATGTTTGAGTTCATCTGCTATATGCTAGACATTGTGCTGTACTGAGGAGATAATGATGAGCAAAACTGTTTTAAGACACATTGATTTTAAAATGCACCAGTGATTAAATATGCATTTGGGGAGGTGTGAGAGTGAGGTTAAATTGCTAAATGTATATCTTGAATAAGATGAGTCTTAGTTTCAGGAGTACACTATGTTGGGGCATTGGGAGGGAACATTCATTTTACAGGTAAAAATATTGGCTTAGGTGTTTGGTAACTTTACCAGGGTCGCATAGCAGCACAGCAGGGACTTTACCTGGATGTGTTTGATTAAAAGCCTGCTCATTCATTCATTCATTCATTCACTCACTTATTCACATGCTCTGTTATGGTGTATGATGTCGAGTGCAACATATCAGATGTTGGCATTTCAGATAATAGAACAAATTTAGATGGTGTAGGGGAAGGTACTTTTTGGCAGTAGTGCAACAACCATTTGAAGATGAGTTGGCTACCCCAAACTTTTCTTGTTGTGAAAACCCAAAAAAAAAAAAAGTATACACACACACATAAAAGAAATACAGAAAAGTACAGGTAAGTATAACATACCCGTATAACCACCATCTAAAATTGACAGTTGTTAACAAAATGAAACTTTATAGCAAAAACTACAAGTCCCCTTTAACACCATTCCCATTCGCAGGGGTATTGTCCCCTCTCTAGAGGCAATCTATTGCTTTTCTCCCACCCCTCAAGATTTTTACTTTTCATGATTGTTATCTTCCCTTCTTAAACTACAAAAATGGTTTACTTTTAAATAGGAATTGTTAACTTGGTATCTAGTTAGGCTGTGAATACCCCAAAATTAAAACACAAGATTTTGTTTAAGGTACTTAAAAGTTGTTTTTCTTCTTTCTCCCTTCCCTAACTCCGTAGTATACATGCAAAACTTTATTAGATATTCAGGGAGGCCTATAGCCACCACCTCCTCTCTCCCTCTGCCTTTGTTATTTTGAAACATTCTGACAATAGCAGTGATGAGAAATCTGGCATCCATTTGTTTAGACTGTGTAGAGGGAAGAAAAGTGCTTCTTACTAAGACGGTGATGTGGTAACCAAGAAGGCTTGTTTTAAAGTAGGGGGTCCAAGATTCATCTGTTTTTTTCTGGTAAGCTAGTCCTATGCCTTTTCTTAACTTTCCTCTCAGATCCTCATATTGCACTTCTTAATGGATGAAGTTGTTTCCATTTAGCCTGCTATGGGCTGTTAGATCTGAAGGCAGACACCTTTTTTTACTCATCTTTGTCTCTCCTATAGCACAGTACCATGTGTGTTTTGTAAGCCTAAGCTTCTTACGTATGCTGGGTGTTTATGAAGTCAGATATCTGAAGTAAAAATATTTCATGAATATTTATTTATTAGCCACTTAATCTCAAGTCTTAAGGTAACAAAACTTCATGGTTGCAGATATTTACTGTTGACCCCTGTAAGATTTTTTTTAACTGGATCCTAATACTCAATTTAGCTTAGCTATTCTTAACCTCATCAACTTAGTTGAGATTAGTGGAACATTGTAAAAATTTTCAGTGTTCAAAGCAGCATATTTTGACTCCCAAAAATTCGCTATTCAGACTGGCATCTAATTATATGATCCAGTTGGCCATGGAAACACTTTAGGTGCTTGAGGCAGTGTAGTAGTAGCTGCATTGATGAAGATAGTTTATTTTGCATTTTTATAAAAATAATTTAATGGGTCAGGAAATACAAATATAATGTGCTTCCTTATAATTTTTCCATACGTGACCACAGATGAAAAATCTTCACTTCATAATGGTATGTGAAGAAGTGTCTGCTGATACCATTTCAGTTTTTGTTAGGGCCAATAGGGGGCACCAACATCCGTGGTAATTTCTGCCAAACCTAACTTTACATTTTTCATCTTTTGAGAAAACCTAATCATTAGTTAGCTGGAGGTAATGGGTATATATGAATATCCTTCTAGCCCCTTGAACCTTACCTATCTGGTATCCCCCTCCATTTCCGATCCAGAAGCAAAATACTTTCTGCTTTATGATACTGCACTTAACTTTTTTTTTTTTTTTTTAAAAAGTCTTTGGAAACTATTCAAATGCGATTAGGAGGAGAAGTGGAATTGTGGAGCGAAACAGGGACCATTTTATCATGATTGATAATTTGGGGTTTTAATTATTAAAAAGAGAAATGTTAAATTTTATTTTCCCCAGGAGTGCTATGAATCTCCAAATTAATATAGCCCTAATTATTGAAAGCATAACATAAGTTGCCTTCTGTTATTATGCAGCAGTCATAAACATTACATGATGTTTGAAAAGTGTTGTCTTTGTAAGTTTACTTCTGGGTGAGACCAGAGATAAAAGCGGGTCAGGGAGAACAAATGTAAAGATCACAGTACTTTAGGAATTTCTGCTGGAGCCAATATTATATAGTCTTTATAAACAATTTTGATAAATGGTGAAATCTCTCTCAAAGCTGCAGATAGATCATAATGAATTGTGCTAATGGAAGTGGACAGCAAGATTATTGACAATAGATTGAAAAATGATGAATAGGGTTTTATGAGTCAAACATAAAATAATGTACTGTTGAAACATAGCATGCTTTTTAGGTAAAAATTCAGCATAAAGCTGAGCAAGATTAAATAAGATATTAGAGATACTCAAAATCATAATTCTTATTTTAGATAATGCTATTTTATATCTATACAAAATATGTGTATTTCTGACTCTGCTGTACCATGAAGATGACTTCATGATAGAGAAGTTCTGGAGGGGGATAGTTTAAAAATGGTTGGACGGTCAGGATTGGAATCCATGGTTAAGGACAACTGCAGATTTTATTTGTTAATTGTATTTTTTTGCTTATTACTTAATGTTCAGATCAACCAGTTACTCACATCATAGCATGGAGAAAATCATGAGGTATGCCAGATAGTGTTAATTAAATTTTGAAAATAAGTGAACTCCTCATTTTTTATTTCTTGAGGTTGAGAGTATAAGTAGGCATGGTGAATTTATGGAACTAATCTATAACTGTGTTTCTCTAGCAGGGCATTTCACTTTTTTTAAAGTCCTTGAGCAGCTATCAGCTCATCTGATTAACCTTTCTTTCTTTTTTTTTTTTTTTTCTTTAACTCCTTCCCTCACCCCCCCAAAAAAATAGAAAAGAAAAAAAAAAAGTGAAGAAATAAAGACCTATCTTAAAATTAATTCTTGGTCTGGGTTTTTTTCCTCATGGGTCATCTGTTAATTAGTTTAAGGATGCTTGAAAAATATTTTAGATTTGTGGAAAGATTACTTTCATTAATTTTGAATTTGGAATAAGTATACATTAAAATTAGGTTCTTTTTTCCTTTCCCACTTTCCTATCACCCTAAATATGAACATTACTAGAAAAGGAAAGTCTGTGTTATACCAAGTTTTTTTCCAGTTTAGTCTTTGACCCCATTATTGCCTCTTTGCTTCTCTATGCCACCTTTCCCTGTTATTTCCTATATAGAAATAATGGCAATAATAGTCCCGTAGCTGAGTCGCTGATGTAGCTCTTATTAGTGTGAGATAGCAGGGTAGGAGTTAATTCTTTTACTTGACAAACATTTATGGAGTATTTCCTATGTTATTTCTGTTTTCAGTGTCTAGTACAGTCATGCGTCGCGTAACATTCACGATAAGGTCTGTGAAATAGGATGTTATGTGATTTGGACGTTGTGTGAGCACCTTATTATATACAGGCAGTCCCTGGATTACGAATGAGTTCCACCATTCCTAAGTCTGTCTTTAAGTCGAATTTGTATGTAAGTTGGAACAGTTAGGTACGGTTCGTATCTAACGTCAGTCAAATATTTGTCTTAGTATATAGTGTACCTTTCTATGCATAAAAAACATTAAACATTTCTGGATATAATAAAACATCTTTAACATAATAATACAGTAATAATAATGTTTTGATACATGTCACCAAGTAGCACCCGTTTGTTATTATGAACCATAGTATGTACCTCAAATTTTTAATAAAATAGGCTTTACTTTACAGCAGTTGTGATCACAATGACTATGCAGTTGGATCTTGCCCCAATGAAATATAACTGTAGTCTCAACCTCTCAGTGAATATGAAAAAGTTAGCTGTATTTAAAATCACAGCTGTATGTAATTTTATTCATATTGTAATTAGTAAAACTTTTAGACTTGCATGCATGGAAACTTGGCACAGTTGATAGAATTCAGTTTTCTATGTGATTTTTAGCGTGTAAGTATTGCTCACTAGTATACTCTTCTAACTAAATTTATTTAATGAGCATTATTGAGACTTAGAATAATTTATGGATTATGAGGGATTTGAAGATGCTGAGACAGTATTCCTGGTTTTGTAATTTTTAAATCTTGTTGAGATGTTAGTAATTTAAAACTGTAAAGGTGATTTTAAGTTCTGTATAATTATTTTTTGAGAGGCTTTGTTAGTTTTCAGTGCAACTGTGTGCTTTTAGAATTAGTCTAGGATCACGGGAACCATTTTGTATATGTTTTTGGATACTAGGAGGGTAGACTTTACTACTTTTATGGGTGTCTTTTGGAATATTCACTAATTTTTTTTTTTTTTAAGATGAGGCCTGTACATGATATTTTTCCAGAATGTTCTTGACAACTAAATTACACTAAAGAATCACCCATCCTAATTTTACCCTGAAGATCTTTTAGTAAGAAAAGAGGTATCTATATTAGTTGAAGGAGGCCTGGTGGTGTAGTGGTTAAGTGCTTGGCTGCTAACCAAAAGGTTGGCAGTTTGAACCCACCAGCCACTCCATGGGAGAAAGATGTGTCAGTCTGCTTCTGTAAAGATTTATAGCCTTGAAAGCCCTATGGGGCAGTTGTACACTGTTTTTGTGTAGACTCGACTGCAACGGGTTTTTTATATTAGTTTACTTATGATTACTTCAGGTAGAAATGTGTTAAAATATTAATTGCATTACAGGAGAATGTAAGATGAATGTTAAATATATATATTTTAAATGTAGGTTTTTTGTAATATTAATAATCAAATATATTTGTAGAAACATACATATTTGTAGAAAATCTGATAAAATCAAAGTTATAAAGAACCAAAAACCCCCTATAATTTGCTCTCCAGAATCATTGTCGAAATATGTCTTTCAGTCTTTTTTTTTGATATGTAATAGTCAGATTATCGCACAGAACAGTCACTTAGAAATTTTGTCTGCTAAAAGTTTCATTGATGAGAAGTCTTCAGAAATTTTGTCTGCTTAAAGTTTCATTAATTAGAATTCTTCGCATATATCAATTCAAGAAATGAATCTTGTGGTAATGTTTACATATTTAAGTATAAAAACTAATAAATGCAGTCATGCTTAAAAAAAAGTCTGTTAATACATTGAGGTTTTTATCGTACTCTCGTCAGAGTAAATGGTGCTAACAGCTTGGGGTGTATGAATGTTTCAGTTCTCTTTCTTGGTGAGAGTGAATGAATGAGTGTGTGTGTGTGTGTGTGTGTGTGTGTGTGTGTGTGTGTGTGTGTGTGTGTGTGTGTGTGTGTGTGTGTGTGTGTGTGTTTGGGAGAGTACATTAGGATTTGCCTCATTGTTTTTATTTATTTTTGAATGCTCCATAGTATGAATGTTCGTGGTTTATTTGATCTTTTATGTTGGTAGACATTTACATTGTTTTCATTACTTTTGTTATTACAAATATAATGCTGAAGTGACTGTCATCTTATAGTTATTTTTAAGTACAAAATTATTTCTGTGGATAGATTCTTAGAAATGGAATTGCTGGGCCACAAGGTGTATACATGTTAAATTTGATAAATAATCCCAAGTTTTCTTTCAGTCATTGCTATATGAGAGTGCCACTGGATATGATGAATCTTAGTTTTTTAAATCTGTTACACAAAAAATGGTATTTCATTTTCATTTTACCGTTGAAATTGAGTAAATTTTTGTATTCATTTTCTGTTTGGATTTCTTTTGAAAAGAGCAGTATTTTTTTTTTTTAAATCTTTCTAAAACGTTTTTAAAGGTTTTATCCTTTACCTATTAGAGGTAGTCCCCGACTTAGGATGGGATTCTGTTCTGATGACTCCATCATAAGTTGGTTCTGATGTAAATCGAATATCTTGCTCTTTTTTCTTTTTTTAGTTTTCATTGTTATTGCTTTTTTTTATTAGTATCTTTATAAATCCAATCTTTATTTGTCTTTGGAGGTTGAAAAATTACATATAAACTTACAGATATATTTTAATGCATACATAGAACCCACTGCTGTCGAGTTGATTCTGACTCTTAGTGACCTTATAGGACAGAGTAGAACTGCTGCATAGGTTTTCCAAGGATACAGTCTTTACAGAAGCAGACTACTACATCTTTCTCCCATGGAGTGGCTGGTAGGTTTGAACTGCCAACCTTTTGGTTATCAGCTGAGCACTTAACCACTGTGCCACCAGGGTTCCTTAATACACACGTACATATATTAAAAAAAAATCATGAAAATTTACTCTGACTATGAAGAATTGGATGATGCTGGCATTTTATCAGTTGTAATAACTCCACTTGTGAAAGGTTCTGGATCATTTGGATATCCCTGGAAATGGGGATGGTGTTTCAAGTCAGAAAATTAGTGGGAATTGTCTGTATGGTCCTTTTTTTTCTTCATATATTTCGTGGTAACATCTCACTGCTTCCCAAATCTGCCTGTTGACTGTCGCAAAGCGACTAGTGTTTGGGTCAATGTTTTCAAGCAACGGAAGCCACTGATTTTAGCTGAGAAAATCTATATTGTGGTGTTTTGAACAGTAAATCATAAAACTGAACATTGGTGAGTGAAGATCTGAGAATGATAATATTAGCAAATTATGCACTGCAACATTGTATAAGTACGTATTACTAACGATATGATGTACAAAAAATTAAAAGGACAGTCATAAGTGTGGTTCGTTGTAACTCTGATATGCCGTTAAGTCAGTGACTGCCTGTCTTCTGTTAGGGTCGTCTGTCTTTTTCTTAGTGATTTGTAGGTGCTTTTATAGTCATGTTATTCTTCATGGTGTTATTTGTTATACATATTCTCTGTTTACTGTGTTTTCACAATACAGAAGAAAATTATTTTTGTGTAGTAAAATGGATTATTCTTTCGTGACTTCTAGATACCTTCCTCACTGCAGGATTTAAAAACAAAATTCATAGAAATTTTCTTCTGAATCTTTTGTACTTTGTTTTCCAAAGATACTTGAATCTCTTTTTGAATATATATTTAATTGTTCTGCCCATTTTTTACTCACTTTTTTCACTAACTTTGACCTAGTTGACTAATGCTTGCTTCTTAAAAAATGTTCCTCTCTTGCTTCTGTAACACCACTCATTCTTGTTTTATTTCTGCCTTGCTAGCTGCTCTTTGTTGGTCTTGTTTGCCACTTCCTCCTACCCTTCTCACTACACATCCTTTGATTATTTGGTACATCACTGCTCAGTCCTGGCTGCTCTTCTGTCTTATGTCTGTTCTCTCTTCTTAGGTGGTTTTATTTAGTCTTGTGTCTTTATGTATCATCCATACGCTAACCCATTGCTTCTGAGTTGATTCCAACTCATAGCGACCCGGTAGGCAGAAGAACTGCCCCACAGGGCTTCAAAGCAGCGGCTGGTGGATTTGAGCTGCCGACCTTTTGGTTAGCAGGTGAGCTCTTAACCACTGCGCCACCAGGGCTCCAGTCCATATGCTAAACCAAAAAAAAAAAAAAAACAAACCCCTTGCTGCTGAGTTGATTCTGACTCATAGCGACCCTATAGGACAGAGTAGAACTGTCCCATAGAGTTTCCAGGGAGCACCTGGTGGATTCGAACTGTCAACCTTTTGGTTAGCAGCTATAGCACTTAACCACTACACCATCAGGGTTTCTGGATCCATATGCTAGTTACTCTCAAATTTGTATCTCTAATCTAAATCTTTCTTCTTGATTTTTGGTCTCACCCTTCTGGCCACCCAACCTTTCTAAAAACCCGTCTTCCAACCATAATCCTCTTCCTTCCTGAAGAGAATCCAAAATCCCATCCATTTTCTACATACAGCTTTCCTTCCAGTTCAGTCCAAATGTGGTTTCTCTTGGTTCAGTAATCTATAAAATAATAAACAATTTCTGTCTCCCTTTTTTGCCCAGTCTTTTGTACAGTAGTCAGTAAGACTAGTATAACTGTAATAAAAGCTCCTTTGGAGAAAAGAAGAGGAAGTGCACAGCAGTTATTGTCCATATTAATAATTAAATACTCTGGACAGGAGTTATGATGACTCAGCCCTGGTAACGGTGTAAGTTCCTTGGTTAAACTGATTTTTCTTTGTGGGAGAAACGCTTTTTTTGACTGTTGTTTGTGTCTTTGGCTTTGTCCATTAGCTGATTCTTCATTGTTATCTTCCTTGACCACATCCAAAGCGGAGAGTATGACATCCTAGAGAGTATGACATCCCTAGGAGTTGCACGATTTTTTAGCCTCATATGTTTTGGTATAGATTTGGGGTCTGTGGTTACTTAAAGTTCATTCATAGGTTTTTGTAGGCCAGTAGTAAAGTTTGGAGGTAAAAATCTTTCAAAAACTTAATAGATTTCTGTTCTGTTTGCTTTACATCATTCCCATGTGGTATTAATTACAGTAAAAGATCTCTTTTAGTCATAATTTTGAAACCTGCTGATTCTCTTATTTACTGGTCTTTGTGCTAGGCCTGTTCTTTCCCTTATATTTCCTGGCTACCTTGATGGCATCTGAAATAATAGACGGGTGATGTATCGTAGTTCAACCAGAGAAGCAGAACCTGAGTGGGCTGCCTAAGCAAGCCCAGTTAAGAGAATACGCAGGCTGGAACCCATGGGCACAAGCCGAAACTGTTCTCCACAGGGAGCCAGGAAGGGAAGAACAATTGTAGACTCAGCTACTGTATGGAGTTTGGTTTGCCAGGGAAAATCCAGTCTCTGATGACTTGATTATGTCATGTGCATGAGGATGATTTCTCTAGCTCAGAGGCAACTGATTAGGGGCTTTAATAACATTGGCAC
Organism: Dugong dugon; assembly: GCA_030035585.1. Classification (NCBI taxonomy): domain Eukaryota; kingdom Metazoa; phylum Chordata; class Mammalia; order Sirenia; family Dugongidae; genus Dugong; species Dugong dugon. The sequence goes on from CM057463.1 coordinate 54,602,598, forward strand.
TTAGATTAGTGTCTAATTAACTGAGAAAAGGTATTTGTATGCTACAAAATGACTGTTGACCTCTCTTCCTTTGTTTAACTTAATAAAGTTGACACATCAAAAATCACAGGTGGGAAAGCAGCACTCTTAGTCTGATCTTTGCTACAATCTGGCAAAGAACTCTTGAGGTCACAAGTTATCTCCTGGTATTTGGGACACAGGAGGAGATGCTTTTCCCAACCTAACAGGCCCCAAGTTACTGGACTCTTACAGATTGGAGTTTGCTGAGCTAGCTTCTTTTTGTAGCACTGTTTTTCATGTCTGTCTCTACTTGCAAACTGCCTAATTCTTTTTTTTTAAATTTAAATTTTATTTTGTTGTGTTGAGAATACACACTGCAGAACAGTTCATCAGTTTCTACACGTACTGTTTAGTGCCATTGATTGCTTTCTTCAAGTTGTGCAACCACTCTCACCCTCCTTTTCTGAGTTGTTCCTCCCCTAGTAACATAAATTCACTGCCGTGTAAGGTTCCTATCTAATCTTTGCAGTTGCTGTTGTCAGCTTGATCCCGTAAAGATAGTTCTTACAAGAACATAATGCTAAAGGCAGACACTTTTTACTAGTTAAGTTAAACTATCGATTGGTTTGAAGAAAACTTAAGGGAATGTTTTTGGTTTAAGGTTTAAAGATTAATCTCAGGGTAGTAGTTTCAGGGGTTCATCCAACCTGCAAGGCTCCAGGAAGTCTGGAGAGCATTAAAATTTGAAATTTTGTTCTGCATTTTCCACCTTTTGATCAGGATTCTTCTATAGAATCTTTGATCAAAATTTTCAGTAGCGGTAGCCAGGCACCATTCAGTTCTTCTGGTCTCATGGCAAAAGAGGCAGTTGTTCATGGAGGCAGTTAGCCACACATTCCTTATCCTCTTTCTATTCCTCACTCTCCTCCTTTCTCTGTTACTCCAGGTGAGTAGACACTAATTGGTGTGCCTTGAATGGCCACTTGCAAGCTTTTGCAAACTGCTGAATTCTTAACTGAGAATTTGCGGTTGATCACAATACACACCAGTATTCTGAGTTTTTCTAAGAGATTGGTAGGCTCCTGAGGCTTGGTAGGCATGTGATGTGCCTTCACTGTTACTGCAGGTAAGAATCTTAGCAAATGTTTTGCTACTGCATAACAAGGGTCATTAGCTTTCCAGCCTGATTTATGTTTCCTTGCTGCGTGACCTCTAAGCCTTATCAGAGTTTTTAGGAATTTGTTATGGCAGCACTACACTTGTAGTTGGCTGTGTTAGTTAAAGCATGGGATAGATTGTTTGAGCAAAGAGACTCCAAAACACAAGTGGCTCAAACAAGATAGAAGTTTGTTTCTGTTTTATGTGATACTTCAGAGATAGTCCTTCAGGTCTTGCATGGATCTGAATTCCTGCTGTCTTATTGCTACATCATCCCTTAAGCTATGCTATCCGTTATGGTAGTCACTAGCCACGTGTGGCTACTGAGTTCTTGAAATGTAGCTAGTGTAACTGAGGATCTGAATTTTTAGTTTTTATTTAAATTTTAATTAAGTAATTATATGTGGTTAGTGACTACCCAGACCCCTGGTGGCATAGTAGTTAAGTGTTCTGCTGCTAAGGAAAAGCTTGGTAGTTCAAATCCACCAGCCACTCCTTTGAAACCCTATGGGGCAATTCTACTCCGTTCTGTAGGGTGACTGTGAGTCGGAATCGACTCTACAGCAGAGAGTTTGGTTTTTGGTTTTAGTGGCTACCATACTGGCGAGTGCAGATATAGAACTCTTGCGTCATTACAGAAAGTTTTATTGGACAGCTCTACTTTAGAGTGTTGACCTCATCTGCGAGATATAATCTGGCTCACTAGCATCAGGTCCATGTTCTAGCCCATGAGAAATAAGAAACAGAAAGTTAAGCTCAGAGAGCTTCCTTTTTAGGAATTGACCAGGGAGTTGCAAACATCATTTCCTCTTACAGCCCATTGGCCAGAACTTAGTTACAGGGCCACACCTAGAATATGTAGCTCTTGCTGGGTGTTCATATACCCAGATAATACTTGTGGAGAGGTGGTCCATACCCATATAATGCTTGTGTAGAGGGGGTCTTTTACTAAAAGCAGAAAAGGAGTGTGGATATTGGGGGACAATTAATGTCTTCCACATACATAATTCTAGATTTTCGTTGTTCTTATGACTAGCAACACAAAAGAAGAAGTCCCTCTTTCCTGGTTCTGGAAATAATCTTGTTAACCTAGTTTGGGTCATGTGTCCATTCCTGAACCAGCCACTGTCACTAAGGAAATTGATGTATTGTTCAGGCCTAGGTCATGTCCACCCCATGTGAGAGGTAGACTAGGAGAGGTCATCCTCACCTGAGCCTCATGGAATAGTTTCCCAAAGAGAGAGGGTTTTTGTTGCCAAAAAGGTGGGGTGTGGGAGTGAGAAAGGAAAGAGTGTTGGACATTCTTATAACCCCAATAACTAGTATTTTAATGAGTGCTTACTATGTGGCAGGGTTGTTGTAATGCTTTATATACAGTCTCCTTTAATACAACAATTCTAATAGGTAGAGTTTTTCACCGTTTTATGGTTGAAAACAGTCAAGGCAAGAAATAAATAACCTGCTCCAGTTCATAGTAAATGATGGAAATGTAATACATGGGCATTTTCACACCAAAATCTGCTGTCTTTACCTTCCATATTCCACTGCTTCCCTGCTATTCTTTTATGGCCACCCTAGTAATTGCTCAAGAAATATGTTTTGTATAAATTTTAGAGCACAGTAGCTCATTCTGTCTTGCACCTAGGTTCTGTTTACAGATCTACATGAATGACATCTTACTCTTGTTTATGTGTAGTGACTTATCCCTAGGTCACTACAAATAAGTAGTAGTAGTAGTTCTGGAATGTGCAGGAGTTGGTTAGAATACCAGGTTATAAGACTTCTTCCAAAGATGACTTTATCGAAGGATAGCTAGTTAATGTTGTTCTGTTATAGTACATATTGTTGTTTCTCTAACCCCCATCTTGGAAAAGTTCATATGAATGGTCGGGAGATGGCCTCCATAGATTGTGAGTAAATCAGTGTACTATTTACCAATTCTGGAACATCAAATCAGAGGTCTTGTAGATGACCTTTTTCATCATAGTAAGTGCTAAAAATGTGAAGCAAGAATGTTCTAGATCCTGCTGTCTCCCTTAATTCATGCTATCAGGTAAAGATGACATGTAAGCTGAATCTCTGAGAACCTCATAGAAAAGGGACAGGATAATACTTTCTTTTGAGGGGGGTCAAATGAGATAATGTATGTGAAAACATTTTGTGAACTGTCAGTATATCTGCAGATACTAGTTGTTAAAACTGAAGCATGAAGAAAAATGGAGAGCTTTGTGAAAATGGGGTTACTGACTAGTAAGATGTTTGGCTATTTTTTATACAATTCAACCACCTGTAATTTAGAAACACTTCACTTTTTCATTTTCATTTAATTTGATTATTTTATTCATTTATAGATTGCCAGTAAAGCTTTTCAGCTGTAATTGTGCACGTGGATTAATTTATTTTAGGTGGAGATAATCTGTTTCTCCGGATGGAATTAGACATTTTTATTGTAGCAGACAAAATTTTTAAGTGAAGTTTTCTTTCTTTACTGATTAATTGCTCAGGTTGTTACTTTTCATATGTGAAAGAACTTCGTGATCTATTTTGGTTAAATTAACTGCAAATTATACTTCTTTTTAATTCTGCTAAATAGTATAGGACTTTTTTCACTATTAATATTAGTGAAATATTATAGAAATATCTTTCTCTTACTATTTGGCTTCCACTTTTACAACATTTGTTTTAAGCAGAAACCCAAAATGGTATATGATATTTGTAGAGCTAGAACTAGAACCAAATTCAACCTATTCACTTTGGAATACTGCATTATATAATAAAGAGTATTTTTTTTCAATACTAAACTATGTTATTAAATTTTTGATAATAAAATCTGAGATAAATTGTCTACCATTCCTCATCGTTTTATTCCTTACCAAACACTCATCAAGCTATTGCTGTGAGCTTTGCTAGGCAGTGGGTACCTGAAGGTATATAAAGAGTACATGGTGACATTAAAGAGCTAAAAATACTAGTGATAGAGACAGGCTTGTAAAACAGGTATGCACCACTCCTCAGTTATCGACCTGGTTAGGTTCCAAAGACCAGGTCATTGTGCAAAAATTGACCTTATGTGAAAATGAAGGATTTGCTTTCTGTTTTCAGACTTTTCCATTTCCCTGATTTTTTTTAGAAAATATGATCATAGAACTAATAACAGCTAAGATTTACTGATATGCTCATCACTGTGATAAGTGTAGTAATTGATTATCTCTCTGTGGAGAAGGAGGCTTGGAGGAGATAAAAATAAAATTGGATAAAGCCAGACTGTGTGATGTGGCTTAACCATTTCATCTTCCTCCTGTGCTGGGTCAGAGCCTCCCTTGAGGAGCCGCCTCCAGGGCTCCACTCCCCCCGCCCTTGCAAGCCCTTCATTCACAGTCCTGGAGCCTGCTCTGCCATCTAGGCTGCCTGCAGGCCAAGATCTGCTTGGAGGCCATGGTCATGGAGGAGGCTGGACCCGCTGCCCCCACTGGCAGAAGGGAGTGGAGGGCTTAGGGCAGTGCCGCCTAGCTTCCTGGAAGCTGCCCAGGGACCCTCCTCAAGGGAGGGGCCTCTCCACAGCCCTTGCTGCCATGCCCGCTGCCTCGTTCATGCACAAAATAATCGAGTAGTAGATTTTTTTTACCATCGTGATAAATGTGAAATGTCGGATAACAAGATAGTTGATAAGTTTGGAGTATGTGTATTACAGTGCGGTTAATGTATTAAAAAAAGTACTTTGGAAGGAGCATTAGCCACACATACAACATAAAAGTCTGCATGGAGAAGAAGACCACAAACTATGGGAAACATAGTCCCAGGAAAATAAATATTTCAGACAGATTTTTAAAGGCTGGGTTTGTGAACATCTTGATGAGGCTACAAAGACCATACATAGAGCCTCTCTTATAAAAATACGAGTTAATAAAGGCACTTTTCACTTTTACATCCCAGTGTGCATGAGAAATAAAGTGAGTTGTGTTTTCCTCCACATGAATAGTATTAAAGAGATTAAAAGACAAAAAAACAAACTTGAACATAATTCAGAGAAGATCTACTGGGATAGTGAGAAGACTTTAGAATGTGTTATTTGTGGAAATAATGAACTGAGAATTATCTGTATCTGTATGAAGTAGGGAAGTCTCTGGGATACAATAACCATCTTCACCTATAATGTGACAGTGAGCATTTTATGATTCTAAAGGAGTAGAGTTATAAATTGGATGGAAGCAATGGGGTGATAGCTCTGGGGACAGTGTTTGGAACTGTGTAACAGAAGTTTCTAGGGAGTTTTTTTTTTTTTTTCTCACCATATCTGATGTTTAAGCATAGGCTGAGGAGTTGAGATTCTGTAATGGAGATTGCACAAAGGATTAGTTGTTTGGCTTAGATGACGTTTTAGGATTAGATTCTGGTTTAAATCTTTGGTATTTAAGTAGAATATGTACAGGTTCTTAAGTTTCGCTATAATTTTAAAATTTGTACTACTTTATTAGAGTAATAGGAAATGTTTGTACTTTTCTTCCCCTTTCATCTCCTTTTCTGGGAATGAAGAAACAAACCATATTTCCATGACTTCTCTGCTGTAGGATTAGCAGATGCTACCGGGATTCTAGATAAAATGGTATAGTATCAAAGATTTGACCAGGCTGTTTTCTAAATCTCAGGATTTTTAAAACGTATTCCCAACTCGCTTTGTGGACTGTTCTTTTCACTTGTACCTTTTTTTTCTCTTTTCTTACTCTGTACCCATGTAACCACCTTACAGTCCAAGATCCTCTCCTCCACATGGCTCTGCTTTCTGGCTCCAACCAAAACTCAAGTACCTGAGTTCTCTTGACCAGATCCAAGTACTATAATATACTTGAGTTGCATATATGGGAGATGTTTTCATCTGAGGAAATTTTTACCTACTTTAGCCTTATCACCAGATCTCCTTGTCTTTTATACCAAGACATAAAAAAAAAAAAAAAAAAAAAAAAAGCGATTAGTATCGCAATTGTTTGTCTTTATGCGTGAGCAAATTTGTTTTGTATCCATTGGAGCCCAGAAGAGGACCCATTTATTGGCTTAGGCAGCATTGAATGTTAAGATTCATAAATCTTAAATCAAGCACAAAAGTCCTCCTGACCTCACTACCATAAGCAGAAGTTTCCCTGAGAATCTTAATTAAAGCATAGTTGGGAAGTAGAGTTAGATTCTAGTTTCGTAAAACCCCAGGCATGTGAGCACTTGGCAGTTTCCATTCATGACAAAAAATTATATTCTGTTTTGAAAATAACCCATTGCCTTTCTATTTGTTTTCTTACCAATATTTCTCCTGTAAAAATAATGATGAGGAAAGAGTTTGAAGCTGAGTAGGGCAATTTGGTTTTGGATCCTGCTTTATTAGTATGTGACTTAGGTAAAGTTACTCCATGTTCTTCATCCATGTTGAGGCTAATGATTCCTTCCTAACAATTTTTATAAAGAATGGAAATTATATATCTGTATTGTTGTACATATTGGAGATATTCATTAATTATTGCATATTATTCTGGAATGTAATAATTAATGAGTACCTCCAGTGTTCAGACCCCATAAAGATTGTTGTTGTGTACCATCTAGTTGATTCTGACTCATAGCGACCCTTATAGGACGGAGGGAACTGCCTTATCAGGTTTCCTGGGTTGTAATCTTTTTTTTTCTTTTTTTTTTTAATCATACTTTAGATGAAGGTTTACAGAACAAATAATTTCTCATTGAACGGTTAGTACACATACTGTTTTATGACAATGGTTAACAACCCCACTGCACGTCAACACTGTCCCTTCTCGACCTTAGGTTCCCTATTACCAGCTTTCCTGTCCCTTCCTGCCTTCTAATCCTTGCCCCTGGACTGTTGTGCCCCATTAGTTTTATTTTATGGGGCTGTCTGATCTTTGGCTGAAGGGTGAACTTCGGGAGTGACTTCATTACTGGACTAAAAGGGTGTCTGGGGGCCATACTCTTGGGGTTTTTCTGGGCTGTAATCTTTATGGGAGCAGATCGCCAGGTCTTTTCTCCCAGAGAACCGCTGGTGGCTTCAAACCACCTACCTTTTGGTTAGCAGCCTAGCCCTTAACCATTGTGCCACCAGGGCTCCTCCCATAAAGATTCAGCCTACAAAACCTTACGGGGCAGCTCTACTCTGTCACATGGGATTGCTATGAGTCGGAATTGACTTGACAGCACCTAAAAACACCACCACTCTGGATTGAAGTTAACCTTTGTTCTTTCCTAGTCAGGGGCAGTTTTCTTCACCTTTTTTTGAGTCATGGATTTTGGTTAGATTCTGATGAAATCTGTGAACCTTTTCTCCCCTGAAATGTACATACAGCATTTTGTAATTTGTTTCAGGGAGTATAGAGTTTTTGAGTTCTATGAACCATGGGTTGGGAGTTTTAGGTCAAGAATATTGGATTTCATCTTTTATCCACTGAGGAGTTCATTAACTTACTGTGCTTTTATCACCTTTAAAATTAAAAAGTAGATAATCTTTTTGCAGTCTTCACCCCCAGTAATCACACTAGTAACTACAGGTTTTTTCTTCCAAGGGTTGCCACCATAAGCATTGGGAAAATTTTCTTTGGATAATAATTTTTAAACCTGCTGCCACCGAGTTGATTCGGACTCATAGCAACCCTATAGGACAGAGTAGAACTGCCCCATAGGGTTTCCAAGGAGCGACTGATGGATTTGAACTGCTGACCTTTTGGTTAGCAGCCAAGCTTTTAACCACTGCACCACCAGGGCTCCGATAATTGATTAGGAAGTTTTAAATTGCTGTCAACCTTCACACATTCTTTTTCTTTCCGAAGCCATTGGAATCTTGACTGAGAGAAAAAGCTAGTTAAGAGATTGTTGGTTTTTATAGATGTTTTTTCTTTTTCCCCCTGGAAGAGTGAAATTTGTTTTATGGAAAGAAAAGATATCCTTAGTTTACAAATATTTCCTACATTGTATGTTTAACAGCAAACTATGAAGGTATAATTTGATTTCTTCAGGCTTATTTTACAGTTATTGACCTCATTTCTTTTAAATATGGTGGACTGTACATATTCCTTTACCTTTCTTTCTTCCCACAGTTCCACTGATATTTTTTGAAGATTGAAGTAAACCACAATTCTGAAAAGAAAAAAAGATACTAATCGAACTACCTTAAAGAGGAGCAAAATAATTTCATTAGTTCTGTAGCTTTAATGTGTGCTTGTGTGTGTGTATGTGTATTCAGGGAAGGATAGAAAATCTAACTTGGGCATGGATAGATTCAGACTTAAATAATGTCATCAATACTGTTTCTCTCAACATTTTTGGCCTTTTTTTTTTTTCCTCCCTGTATTGGCTTTATTTTCAGCTATGCAGATATGGCTGGCACTCAAAGGAGAGGGGGATATCATATTCTATCCAGACCTGGGTTGTGTGGTCAATCGTGTGGCGGCTGGGAAGGATCACCTCCACCTAAACTGCATAGAGTATGTTCCCCACAAAAAAAAGGGATTATGTTGCTAGAAAAAGGGGGTGGGGAGAAAGCATGTTGAGCAGTAAAATTACAGTTCACAGTCCACTACAGGTACCATCAGAGGAGCAGAAATTTTGAAGAAGATAGAAAGATCACGGGATCAGATTGACAGCAAAATCCCAGAGGAAACTGGAACCCAAGATACCAGAGGTAAGCACAGGTTTTACCAGGGGAACATCAGAAAGGCTCCAAGCTTGGAGTCCAAAAAATGCAAAGATAGTAGTGGGCATTTGGGTAATAAACAAGAATATTTTTTAAACAGTTGTTTTCCAAAGTGCTGAGTCAGTTGAGCCTCCATCTTGGCCTTTCTCCTGCCTAAACAGCTCTGGTGGCAGTGGTGTCTGCCCTCAGGCCTGACGTCTCAACTCTTTTCTCTTAAAGTAGGCCAAGGGTTCAGTAGGGCATCTACTGATGTGTTAGAGCTTGAGAGAGAAGCAAAGGCATGAAAGTACACTACTTCAGAGAAGCCATTTTAGCAGTTGTCAACCTGTTTGACTTCCTGTCTAGGTATCTTACTGGGATGTCTGCTTATCCATATACCTTACTTGCTTAAATAGTACTCACAGTCAGCTCTCTTATTTAAGGGAGAAGCCACTTGGAAAAATAAACCCTGACAACTTCAAGGAAAGCCTACATTGGCTTCCTATACTCTTTAAAGTAATCTTTCATTTGTCAATATAAAAAGATAGGGATAACCAGACAATTGAGGAAAATCAAAAGAATGGAAGAACATTAAAATAAACAACAACTGACCTCAGTTATAATTCAGGGAACAGAAGAAAACTTCAAAGGAAAAATGTCATTATTGTATCATTTAAGATGGAAGAACATGTTGTAGTGATTAATCATAGCTGCACTAAAAGAGGGGCAGAAGATGAGAAAAAGTTTTGAAAATTATAAAGAAAAATTTCATGAATTGGCTAGATAACTGTTCAGCATAAATCAAGACAATTGTTAATTTGGAGCTAAAGAAGTGGTACTCCGTGTATATGGAGCAAAAACAGATCTAGAAAAGCAGAGAAAAAGAGATGGAAAATCCTTCACAAAGTTTCTACATCCATAAATATGAACTCTAGAAGCAGAGAACAGGAACAGTGGGAAAGAGAAAATAATGAAAGAAAATCTTCTAGCTTGGGGAAAGATGAATTTTCAGATTGAAAGAGCCCATCTGCTACCAAACAGGATGAATGAAAAAAGATCTAATCTAGGAAAGTCTGGTAAAATTTCAGAACTCTAAGGATAAAAAGGAAATCCTAAAATTACTGCCAGAGAAAGGGAATAAACCCAAACCCATTGCTGTCGAGTTAATTCCGACTCATAACAACCCTATAGGACAGGGTAGCCCCATAGGGTTTCCAAGGCTGTAATCTTTATGGAAAAAGCAGACTGCCACATCTTTCAGTGGTTTTGAACCACTGACCTTTTGGTTAACAGCCGAGTGTTCAACCACTGTGCCACCAGGACTTCTTGAGAAAGGGAATAAGGAAAATCAAATGACTGAGCAGCCATGCTGAATGCTTGAAGATAGTGGAGCAGTGTCTTTAATGTTTGGGAATAAATAGACTTGAACCTAAATTTTCTCTACCCCACCACACCGTTTATCATGTGAGGACAAATACATTATTTGCTGTTGGAAAAACTATGCACCTATATATAAATATTGTTTGAGATACTATAGCACAATGAAAAAAATAATCCAAGATAGAGGATGTGGGGGGCGGAAGGGGGTAGGAGTGGTAGGTAGCTACTGTTGCATCTCAGGGCTCCAAGAAGAGATGAAGAAAGCCAGAGGGAATTTAAGAGTGTTATTAGTATAGAATACATGGACAATTTTCCTTCAACTAGTAATATCTAAATAACAAGGTTATATTCAGTAAACAGTATTTACCTAATCACATTATAAACTGAATTGATTTTTAGTTTTTAGAATCAGCCTAAAAAATATACAAAATGGACTTATAGTTGTGGAGTAGAATGTGTTATAAGTCTTTATAAAGTAAAATAATCTGTAAAATTAGGAGATGGAGGGCACCAAAAGAAGGATAAGTGCTCATTCTTTCCATGGAGAGTCAAGCTGATAACTACAAGTAGAAGTCTATAGCACTGTTCCAATTCATTGCCATTTTGATACAAGAGAGTAACAAAAAAGACAGTGTTCATCCTGTGCATTGTGATGTTTGGATTTTTAAAAACTCTCATGTGCATGTATCACATCTATAATATTTAAAAGATTGCAAATGTGGTGCATATACTTCATTAGATAATCATACTACTATTTATGAAGCAAATGAATTCCAGGGCAACATGACTTTTAGAAGCTCTCTGAGGAGGAAATAGAGGTTGTATGACAATTCCAGGAAAGGGGAAGGTTGTGTGGAATATAAATAAAACTTTTTATGTAGAATGCATAATTATTTCTTGACTGGATCACATTCATGATTTTGTGTGTTAATTCCTGAATCTTTTCCGTGATTAATAATACATTCCTTTTATAATCTTTTTTTAAAAAAGTATGTTTAGTAGTTGTGGAAAATTTAGAAATTTTAGGGAAAATTCTGAGTCTCTCTGCCCTCCAATTGCTTTAAATAAGATGACATTTTTTCTCATGTACTGATGGCTAGGTTTAGAAACCTACTTTGTCCTGATAATACTTTAAGGAGAATGTCATGTGATTATGGAGAGCCATACTTGCTGGAGGCAAACTGTGTCTCCTGTAAGAGCTGGAAGAAGAAAGATAGAAATAGAAATTCTATCTTTTATTCCCTTCTTTCTAAAGATGAGGATGATCTTATGTGCCAGTTCTCCCATCCTTAGTGAGGATTGAAAGAAATAATTTCTGTAATGCATATCTTGTTCGTTTTTATTTTAAAATGTAAAATTTAGAAAAATTGTGTGTGTGTGTGAATGTGATCTAAAAACAGTAACTATTTTAGCAATTTTGCATACATTCTGTGACTTTCTCAGACAGTATTTGTTGAATGAAAGAATCTTATTTTGATGCCATTTCAACTTAAAGACGGTTAAGCATCCTGTTTATGCTTGACAGAGGTAAAATGTTTTCTGAAATCTTAGTTTTAGTAGTGTTACTTCAGGAGTCAGATATTTTGGGAAGCAGATTTCTAATTGTATGTTTTTTAGATTTGATTTTTAAAAATCCAAAATCTTACAGTATTTATGTATTAAAAGTGTAAACTACAAAAGACCCTAAGACATAGATATACCACCTATAATGATTTTCCTTGAATTTATATAGTTTTCTGCGTAAGCTGGAGAGCTGATCAACGTATGCAAATATATAACTTTAAAATAATTTAAAGTATGAGAAATACTTTAAAAAATTAAGTATTTCACTAGAAATGGAATTTGTGTGAGAGGGAGACATTTTCCTCAAGCATTTAAAAAACAAAAATGTAAAATTATACTTGGCAGTTCAGGTATTCTTGTAAACATTTTATAAGCTATCAGTGCTTAGCCTTTAAACAACTCTTTCACTAAGAGGAGTTAGCATCTATGTTCTTGGAGAAGATGGGAGTTGACAGCCTTCCTAAAAATACTTGCCTCTGATAAGAAATTGGTGATAGAAGTTGAAAGAGATGAATGTGGGTTAAACTTGATTTCATAAAACATGTTGTTGTTAGGTGCTGTTGGTTCAAAATACTGTTGATATAATTTGGTTGCATAGAACTAGTACAGTTTTCCTGTAAGCTGATCTCATGGTCTTATGTTGCGGTTACTCTTTCCTAAGATGTCCAGATGTTGTTGTTGTTGTTAGCAACCTCATGTAAAACAGAAGGAAACACTGCCCAGCCCTGTGCCATCCTCACAATCGTTGCTGTGTTTGAGCCCATTGTTACAGCCACTGTGTCAGTCCATCTCCTTGAGAGTCTTCCTCTTTTTCGCCTACGCATCTGAGAAGCATGATGTCCTTCTCCAGGAACTGGTCCCTCCTGACAACATGTCCAAAGTGTGTGAGATGAACTCCCGCCATCCTCGCTTCTAAGGGGCATTCTGGCTGTACTTCTTCCAAGACAGATTTGTTCGTTCTTCTGGCATTCCATGGTATATTCAGTATTCTGTCGGTTCTGGAGGAAGGTCCTCATTAATCTTAGCCCGCACGAGGAGCCTTCTGCCCAAGGACCCTGGGTCCAAAGGACACGCTCTGCTCCTGGCGCTGCTTTCAGACAGGGTCCCCCTGTCTCTCTGCTCGCTTCTGTTTTATATCTCAAAAGAGATTGGCTCAAGACATAATCCAATCTTGTAGATTGAGTCCTGCCTCATTAACATAACTGCCTCCTATCCCATCTCATTAACATCATAGAGGTGGGATTTACAACACATAGGAAAACCACATAAGATAACAAAATGGTGTATAGTTACACAATACTAGGAATCTTGGCTTAGCCAAATTCATACACATATTTTTTGGGGACACAATTCAATCCATGACACAAGGTTATTGAAAAGACAATTGCTTGGGTCAGGTGCACCTTAGTCCTCAAAGTGACGTTTTCACTTTTTTAACACTTCTAAAGAGGTTTTTTTTGCAACAGCTTTGCTCAGTGGAGTACATGGTTTGATTTCTTGACTACTGTTTCCATGGGCATTGATTGTGGATCCAAGTAAAATGGAATCCTGACAACTTTAATTTCTTTTTATTATGATGTTGCTTATTGGTCTAGTTGTGAGGATTTTTGTTTTCTTTATGTTAAGGTATAATCCCTATTGAAGGCTGTAGTCTTTGGTCTTCATCAGTAAGTACTTTAAGTCCTCTTTGCTTTTAGCAAGCAAGGTTGTGTCATCTGCATATCGCAGGTTGTTAATGAGTCTTCCTCCAATCCTTATGCTGTGTTCTTTTTCAAATAGTCCAGCTTCTCAGATTATTTGCTCAGCATATAGATAGAGTAAGCACGGTGAAAGGATACAACCCTGACCCACACCTTTCCTGATTTTAAACCACGTAGTATAGCCTTGTTCTGTTTGAACAACTGCCTCTTGGTCTATGTACAGTTTCCACAGAAGCACAATTAAATATTCTGAAATTCCATTCTTTGCAATGTTATCCATAATTTGTTATGATCCACACAGTCGAATGCCTTTGCATAGTCAATAAAACACAGGTAAAAATCTAGCCGGTATTCTCTGCTTTCAGTTAAGATCCATCTGACATCATCAGTGATATCCGTCATTCCCCACTGTCTTCTGCATCGGCTTGAAATTCTGGCTGTTCCCGGTGGATGTAGTGCTGCAATCTTTTTTGAATTATTTTCAGCATAATTTTACTTGCATGTGATACTAATGATGTTGTTTGATAATTTCCGCATTCCGTTAGATCTCCTTTCTAGGAATGGGCACTTACATGTGTCTCCTCCAGTTGGTTGGTCAGGTTGCTGTCTTCCAGATTTCTTGACATAGATGAGTGAACGCTTCCAGCATTGTATCTGTTTCTTGAAACATCTCAGTTGGTATTCTGTCAATTCCTGGAGCGTTGTTTTTCACCAGTGCCTTCAGTGCAGCTTGGACTTCTTCCTTCAATTCCATTGGTTCTTCATCATATGCTACTTCCTGAAGTGGTTGAACATCGACCATTTCTTTTTGGTACGGTGACTTTGTGTATTCCTTCTACTTCTTTTGATACTTCCTGTGTCGTTCAGTATTTTGCCCGTAGAATCCTGCAGTATTGCAACTTGAGGCTTGAATTTTTCCTTCAGTTCTTTCAGCTTGAGAAATGCCGAGCATGTTCTTCCCCTTTGGTTTTCTAACTCCAGATCTTTGCACATTTCGTTATAATGCTTTTCTTTGTCTTCTTGTTCCACTCTTTGGAATCTGTTCAGCTCATTTACTTCATCATTTTTTCCGTTCACTTAAGCTACTGTACGTTCAAGAGCAAGTTTCAGAGTCTCTTCTGACATCCATTTTATTCTTTTCTTTCTTTCATGTCTTTTTAATGACCTTATGCTTTCTTCATGTATGATGTCCTTGATGTTATCCCACAACTTGCATAGTCTTGTGGTCATTAATGTTCAGTGTGTCGTACCTGTTCTTGAAGGTACCTGCCTCCTATCCCATCTCATTAACATCATAGAGGTAGGATTTACAACACATAGGAAAATCACATAACAAAATGGTGTACAGTTACACAATGCTGGGAATCTTGGCTTAGCCAAATTCATACACATATTTTTTGGGGACACAATTCAATCCATGACACAAGGCGATTGAAAAGACCATTGCTTGGGTCAGGCGCACCTTAGTCCTCAAAGGTCGTGCTTTGCCTCTTGTGGACTTGTTCTAATTTTCTTTAGCCTCAACTTCAACTTGCATATAAGCAATTGATGATCTGTTCTGCAGTCGGCCCATGACCTTGTTCTGACTGATGATATTGAGCTTCTCCGTTGTCTCTTTCCACAGATGTAGTAGATTTAATTCCTGTGTATTCCATCCAGCGAGTTGTATGTATATAGTCACCATTTATGTTGTTGAAACAAACTATTTGCAATGAAGAAGTGGTTGATCTTGCAAAAGTATCATGTGGTTTCCCACATTGTTTCTGTCAGCAAGGCCATACCGAAATATAGCTCATAAAACATACTATTTAGATAATTATTATACACATAAAGATCGGAAAATATTTGTATTTTTGTATTTTTTAGTATTTTATTGGAGATTTGATAGTAACTGGGTGAATACCTTGAGAACTGGGGAATGTCACAGTAATGCTCTGATGTCCTCTTCACCTGAAGATCACCAGAGAGTCTGTGTTTATGTCATGATCAGGTTAGTGGAAAACGGAATGGTGCCCCATTATGCAATTTCTGGCTTAACCCTTGGTGGTTAGAGACAATTTAATGTAATACATTTCTTAGTAGATAGAATTATGAGTTTGAAAGAAGAATTCACGGGCCTGTGCATTCAAAGTTTGTTATCAATAGATTAGGCTAGAAATAACAGAGTGATAACAGGCAGCTTGTGAGACCAGACTGGTTGGAATTTATTGCCAAAGACACCAGACTATCTAGGAACCAGAGGAGGAGCGTCAGTGACAGCAGTGGGATTCCAAGGTTCCTTGGATAGTTTTCAGCATCCTAGTTATTCTCCATACCTTTTGATAGTATCCTGAGTGAGTTTTCTGAAGCTGTTTTCTTTAGTCCCCCAGATTAGGACAGTTGTCTTTCAGATGGGATGGTTGTAATTGGTGACTGAAAAATTTGCTTTGGACTTAAGTCTTTTCTTTTCATCTGTATGTTTTTATCCCCCTCGCCACACTGCTTATGTGTTGTGTATTTTTGTTGGTAGATGCCTTTTGCTTTGAATTAGAGGACAGTTTACTTGTTACTGAGCAGATTGAGACTGCTATACTATAAATAAAGATAGCATATTTTAAAAAACAAAACAACTGAAATAACTAATTTCTATTACGCATGTATTTGTTTTTATTTTAAAATGTGCAATACAGAAAACTTTGGGGTATATGTGAATGTGATCTAAAAACAACTATTTTATCAATTTTCCATACATAAAACCTATTGTGAAATAATGGAAAGAGAATGAATTCATGGTGTGAACCATCGTGGGTAGAGACAACAAATGCAAGTGTCCAGCAGGCACAACTATTATTGGAGATGTGAAAAGAGGGACAGACGGCTTTGTTTCTTACTTTGCTTAGTTTGTTACTTATATTTGGACATACTGTGCTTGGACATATCTGGGTAAAATATTTTGTACTTAAATATAATATTTCTCATCTGCACTATTCTAAGTGGAGTTTCAGTTTTTATTTGGTAGTTAAATTAGAGAATGGAAAATGTCTTTAAGTCCATGAAAAGGAAAAGAAATCATTGGAGATTTTGATGTTAAACTTTGTTGAGAATCAATATTGAGTTCTATGTTATAGACTGTTGGAGGTGGACTAATTTTGCTATTCTGTATTCGATGTCTAGTATATAAGTTCTTCACCTAATAAGTGCCCAGTAAATATTTGTATGATGATGTTTCAAAAAAAAGTGTCTTAGAGCTTTTATAGTATTTTCCTTGAAAAAGATCATTTAAGCCATAAAATAAATTATAAAATCCTTCCTCACATACACTTAAAATATACTACCAGATGGCCTTTGCATTATTCTATTTATTTATTTATTTATTTTTAATTGTGCTTTAGATGAAGGTTTACAGAATAGTTTCTCATTAAACAGTCAGTACACATATTGTTTTATGACATTGGTTAACAACCCCACCACATGTCAGCACTCTCCCTTCTCGACCTTGGAGGACCTTTTTTGTTGTTTTTTTGGTGAAAATACATAGCCAAAGTTATACCGTTTCAAAAGTTTCTAAATGTACAATTCAGTGACATTGATTACGTTCTTCCAGTTGTGCTGCTGTTCTCACTATCCTTTTCCAAATTACTCCATCGCAATTATCTTCAACTCACTTGCTCCCTAGGCTTCACATCAAACCTTTGTTGTACCTTAGATGAAGGTTTATAGAACAAATAATTTCTCATTAAACAGTTAGTACACATACTGCCCTATGACAATGGTTAACCCACCCCACAACACGTCAAAACTGTCCCTTCTCAACCGTGAGTTCTCTGTCACCAGCTTTCTTGTCCCTTCCTGCCTTCTAGTCCTTGTCCCTGGATTGCTGTGCCTCATTAGTCCCATTTTGTCTTATGGGGCTGTCCAATCCCTGGCTGAACGGTGAACCGTGGGAGTGACTTCACCACTGAGCTAAAAAGATGTCTCAGGGGCCATACTCTGGGGGTTTCTCCGGTCTGTCAGGCCAGTAAATCTGATCTTTATTTGTGAGTTAGAATTTTGTTCTACATCCTTCTCCGGCTCTGTCCAGGACCCTCTGTTGTGATCCCTGTCAGAGCAGTCAGTGGTGGTAGCCAGGCACCATCTAGCTGTACTGGACTCAGTCTGGTGGAGGCCATGGTAGCTGTGGTCCATTAGTCCTTTGGACTAATCTTTTCCTTGTATCCTGTTCTCTTCATTCTCCCTGGCTCCCGAAGTGGTGAGACCAGTGGAGTATCTTAGATGGCTGCTCACAGGCTTTTAAGACCCCAGACACTACTCACCAAGGTAGAATGTAGAACATTGTCTTTATAAACTGTGTCATGCCAATTGAGCTAGATGTTTCCCAAGACCATGGTCCCCACAGCCCTCCACCCAGCAGTTTAGTCCCTCAGAGAGTTTGGAAGTGTATGCGGAGCTTCCATGACCTTTCCTTGTACAAGCTGTGCTGGCTTCTCCAGTATTGTGTACTGTCGTACCCTTCACGAAAGTTACCACTTATCTATTGTCTGTTTATTCTCCCCCCACCCCCCCCATCCCTTGTAACCGATATTCGTTTTGTGTGTAAACTTTTTCATGAATTTTTAGAGTAGAAGTCTCATACAATATTTGTCCTTTTGTGATTGACTTATTTCACTCAGCATAATGTCCTCCAGTTTCGTCCATGCTATGAGATGCTTCACAGATTCATCATTGTTCTTTATCGTTGCATAATACTCCATTGTGTGTATGTACCATAGTTTGTTTATCCATTCATCTGTTGATAGGCATCTACGTTGTTTCCATCTTTTTGCTATCGTGAACAGTGCTGCTGTGAATATGGGTGTGCATATGTCTGTTCGTGTGATGGGTCTTATTTCTCTAGCATTATTTTATTTTTAGGTTGCAAGTTTATGTATCCTTATCTTAATCCTTTGTTACCTCCTTTTAGCTATACCTTCATATATTTAGGAGCATGTCCAACTATTGAGATTAATTTTAGAGCTTCTGGTGAAAGTTTAATTACTTTTATTTTAAAATATTATCATCAAAATTAGACCTAGGATGTATGTGAAGAACTTAGAAATTATTTAGTACTCTTTGTGTTAATACAAACTGCTTATGCGTGACCCTGTCTTCTTTTTCTTAGTATACATTGGATTTTTTTTATAATGATGGAAGGATTACTTTTGAATTTTTGCTTTAAAAATGGATAATTTCAAAATAAATATGGAAGTTTAACAGATAAATATATCCCACAGTATTTTATTAATTTACTTTAGTGACAGTATATTCACATATTTTCCAAAAAATTTTGGATACTTTGAATACTGAATTCCGGCAGCAGCATCTGTTCACAATCTACTCCTCAGATCCATTAAACCTTGGATAAAATTCATATTTTAGTAAAGGTAGTTTTTTTTACAAGGTAAATCATTTGACTCTCCATTCTTTCTTCTCCAGGTACACCCAATCCTCAGTTACTGGATGTTTTCAAAGACCAAGTCATTATGCAAAAATAGACATTATGCAAAAATGGAGTAAGAACACATCCGATCACAAAATGGAGGATGACTACGTCATTCCATAACTGACAAATTACATCATTACGTAACTGCCAAACCACTGAGAACCGTGGCCCAGCCATGTTGACACATAACTTTCACCATCACAGCTAGCTTTACTCTGGCCTTCCACCTCGATGTTCATTACTGCCAGATGTACATTGTTAATGCGCAAACTAGATAGATTTTTTAGTATTGTCGTAAATGTGAAGTGTCAGATAATGAGACGGTTAGTGAGGAGAAGATGTACTTGCATACATATAGAATCTGTGTTGAGGCTTTTTTGGTTTTTGTCTTACTGTGTTTTTTTTAAATAATAAGTTGAAGTTAGTTCCTTGTCTGGCGAGAAGTGAATTAATGTGAATTTTGTGATAAGATGCAAAAGAGGGTGTAATTTTGATTTTAGAGTCCTTAAAAAGTGATAATGATGAGAAACTAAGGATAAATATAGATTATACATGTTTTAAAAGTAATGATGATTGCTGATCTGGCTTTCTTACAGACTTGTGTTGATAATACTTCCTACATGTAGGGGAGTGGGCCGTATCATTCACTGAGAGAGTATGAATTAGTGGTACTGTTTTAGAGGGCAATTTGGTAACGTCTATTAAAATTTTAATTATATGTACCTGTCAAGAAATTTACTGTACAGTTATACTCAGGCATGTTCAGAGGATGTATGCCTGAGGATGTTCATTGCAGTGTTTTGAAAGGTTCGAAATAAAATAAATGGCCCATCAATAGGGGATTGATGAAATAAATTATAATACAGTTCTCTAGTGGAAAATTGAGTCGCTGCTTAAAGAGATAGCTCTACACATGCTAATCTTGATGTTTTCAAGGAGCATTAAATTTGAAAAATGAAGATGCAGGAAAGTATGCATAATATGCTTCCATTTCTATAAAAAAAAAATCTTAGACGAAGATGTGCTTGACATATGTAAGTTATTTTTATATGACTGCACTAACTAGTTGTGCCTCTTAGGGCTTGGTGAGAGGTAGATTTACTTTTCCCTGTGTTCTTTTTTATACTGTGAATGTTTTCCTTGTACATAGAACTGCACCATAGGGTTTCCAAGGGGTGGCTGGTGAATTTAAGCTGCCGAATTTTGGTTAGCAGATAATTGCTGAACCACTGCACCACCAGGGCTCCTTAAAAACGATAGTTAATAAAAAAAGAAAATCCTTAGTGGTAATGAAGAGAGTATTACTGTGCTATGTTAGATGTGCATCTCAAACCCTCAGTCATTTTATAGTATGATTGATTTATGAGAAATACAAGTTAAAATCATGAGGATAATGTTGTGATAATGTATGAGCTTTCAGAAATTTTATCAGACTTCATTAGCCTTTTAATTTAAATTCTATTTAACTCTTTAGTATCTGTCTTTTATTTATATTTAGTCCCAGATATTTCACACTTGTGTTTCAGAATTTTGCTCTAAAATATAATTTACATGGTAAAAGGAGGAAAACAGAGATTATGAAGTAATACCTAGATTTCATACATTTGGAGAGGTGAAATTGGTTCTAATATTGTTTTTCTAATGGTTTCTTTTCATGTGGGTGAGTGAAATGATTATGTTTGTCTTACCACTGATATTCATCCTCGCTTTGTTTGAAAATGTGGATTTTGAAGTCTTGCCTTTCCTTAAATAGAAAAAAGATATTTTTTTCTTTTAATTTTTTTTACTGTACTTTAGATGAAGGTTTACAGAATAGTTTCTCATTAAACAGTAAGTACACATACTGTTTTATGACATTGGTTAAAAACCCCACGACATGTCAACACTCTCCCTTCTCGGCCTTGGAGAACCTTTTTTTTGGTGAAAATATACATAGCCAAAGTTACACCATTTCTATAGGTTCTACATGTACAATTCAGTGACATCGATTACATTCTTCCCGTTGTGCTGCTATTCTCATTATCTTTTTCCAGATTATTCTGTCACTGTTATCTTCAACTCACTGCCCCCTAGGCTTCCCATCAAACCTTTTGAGTTGCTGTTGTCAATTTGATCTGACATAGATAATTCTTTTTTTTTTTTGTACCTTAGATGAACGTCTGCAGAACAAATAGTTTCTCATTGAACAGTACACATATTGCCCTATGACAATGGTTAACAACCCCATGACATGTCAAAACTGTCCCTTCTCAACCTTGAGTTCCCTATCACCAGCTTTCCTGTCCCCTCCTGCCTTCTAGTCTTTGTCCCTGGATTGCTGTGCCTCATTAGTCCCATTTTGTTTTATGAGGCTGTCCAATCCCTGGCTGAACGGTGAACTTCGGGAGTGACTTCACCACTGAACTAAAAGGGTATCCAGGGGCCATACTCTCGGGGTTTCTCCAGTCTGTCAGGCCAGTAAATCTGGTCTTTATTTTTGTGAGTTAGAATTTTGTTCTACATCCTTTTCCAGCTCTGTCCAGGACCCTCTGTTGTGATCTCGGTCAGAGCAGTCAGTGGTAGTAGCGGGGCACCATCTATCTGTACTGGACTCAGTCTGGTGGAGGCTATGGTAGCTGTGGTCCATTAATCCTTTGGACAAATCTTTTCCTTGTATCCTGTTCTCTTCATTCTCCCTGGCTCCCGAAGTGGTGAGACCAGTGGAGTATCTTAGATGGCTGCTCACGGGCTTTTAAGAACCCAGATGCTACTCACCAAGGTAGAATGTAGAACATTGTCTTTATAAACTGTGTCATGCCAATTGAGCTAGATGTTTCCCAAGACCATGGTCCCCACAGCCCTCTGCCCAGCAATTCAGTCCCTCAGGGAGTTTGGAAGTGTCTGCGGAGCTTCCATGACCTTTCCTTGTACAAGTTGTGCTGGCTTCCCCAGTACTGTGTACTGTCTTACCCTTCACCAAAGTTACCACATATCTATTGTCTATTTAGTTCCCCCACCCCTCTCATCCCTCATAACCAGTAAAGATTGTTTATTTTTGTGTGTAAACTTTTTCATGAGTTTTTAGAGTAGAAGTCTCATGCAATATTTGTCCTTTTGTGATTGACTTATTTCTGCATAATGTCCTCCAGTTTCGTCCATGTTATGAGATGCTTCACAGATTCATCATTGTTCTTTATCGTTGCATAATACTCCATTGCGTGTATGTACCATAGTTTGTTTATCCATTCATCTGTTGACGGGCATCTACGTTGTTTCCATCTTTTTGCTATTGTGAACAGTGCTGCGGTGAATATGGGTGTGCATATGTCTGTTTGTGTGACGGCCTTTATTGCTCTAGGATATATTCCTAGGAGTGGGATTGTATTTTGTAGTGCTTTTTTGTTTTTGTTTTTTTTGTAGTGCTGACGTTTTCTTTGTTTCTCTTACTCTCCTGTGCTGAGTTCCTTTTGTTCTGTGGGTTTTTTTTTTTTTTTTTTTTCATTTCTTCTATTTTTGTAGGTTTTGTTTTTACTGAGATTTTGTTTTTCTTCTTTATTTTGATGAGTAGGTTAGTTAACTGTCTTTGTGGTTACCTTGGAATTTACCCTTATTTTCCTAGATTTGAACCAGTCTATTATTACTGGGTATCGCCTTGTCTTCCTCTCCATTAGAAGGTTCTATACCTGCACCACTTATTCCGTCTTTTATTGTTCTGATGCTGTTGTCATTTACAGATTAACCTCTCTGGTTCCTTGTTGTAATTCTTTTGGTTTTGCAGAGTCCTAGTACAATCGTGTATCCTAGATTCAGCCTGTGGTCTGATGTTGTTTGCTCTCAGATCGAAGGACTCCATTTAATAAGTCTTGTAAGTTTGGTTTGGTTTTTACATAGTCCCTTAATTTCTGTTTATCTGGAAATGAGCTAATTTCACCATCATATTTGAATGAGAGTTTTGCAGGATATATTATTCTTGGCTGGCAATTTTTTTCTTTGAAGGTTTTATATATGTCATCCCACTGCCTTCTTGCCTGCATGGTTTCTGCCTGATAATCCGAGCTTGGTCTTACTCGTTTCTCCTCTGTATGTTACTTTTTGTTTTTCTCTAGCTGCTCTCAGGATTCTTTGTTTGTCTTTGGTTTTGGTGAGTGTGATTATGATATGTCTTGTGGGTTTTCTTTTGGGATCTATCCTATATGGGGTTCGTTGAGCTTCTTGGATGGTCAGCTTTTCATCTTTCATGATACTGGGGAGGTTTTCTGTCCGCAGTTCTTCAGTGATCCTCTCTGTGTCTTCTGTTTTCTGCCACTGCTCTGGAACTCCGATCACTCTCAGATTTTTAGTTTTGACTGTATCCCACATAATTTTCAGGGTTCGTTCTTTTTTTGTTTGTTCTTTTTTCAGATTTTTTCCCAGGGTTGTATCAAGTTGTCTTCAGTTTCGCTGATCATATCTTCCATCACTTCAAACCTGCTCCTCAGCCCTTATGTGACACTGTCGGTTTCTGAAATCTTGTTGTGTATCTTTTGGATTTCTAATTGTTGTTTTTGTATGGTTTCTAGTTGTGAATTGATTTTAACATTTTGTTCCCATATTATTTTCTTGAATTCTTCTATATTTTTGTCTGTAACATTTTCCATGAATTTGTCTACTTTTTCATTTTTGTCTGCTTTTTGCTTAAACTCTTGGATAATTCTTAATATTAGGAATTGAATTCCCTATCAGTTAGGTATAGTGCCTTTTTTTCTCCTGGAAAGTCATCTGTTATTTTATTCTGGATGCCTCCTGGAACCATCCTGTCCTATTTTTTGTAAATGTTTTGAACCATCCTGTCCTATTTTTTGTAAATGTTTTGATATTGTCTGCTGTCTTTGGGGCATTCAGTCATTATTTCCTCGTTTATTGATTGTAGATTTGTTTCTTCCTGCTTTTTTGTTTTATTTGGTTATGTCTGAGCAGGTGGTCTGTGCATTCTTTGTTGTTTGCTATTCTGTGGGCACGATACTTTTGACCTCCTTCTCCAATGGGCAGGGTCAGTCACTCAGGTATGGTACAGCAGGGCAGGTCCAGCTGAAGGGTAGTTGTTGGGATGGGCTGTTTGTGGCACATACCAGGGCTGACAGTGCGGACTGGGAATCAGTGCAGGGCAGGTTCCAGTAGGCCATGCCTGTACTTTTTGGGAGGGTGATGTTCAGCACATGCACATGGTGCAAGTAGGCAGGAAGGAGAGGGTAGAATTGTGATGCATGGAGCTAAGATGGGTATGGGAAAGAGGAGAGACAAACTGGAGCCAAAAACGTACACACAAACGAAAAAGAGTGTTAAGGGAGCTTGCAATTGGAGTGGAGAGATGAGAGTCTGAGAAATGAGGGAAAACAAAAATGGAAAAAAAAAGAAAAAGGGTAAAAAAAATGAATAAATTGAGAAACTCGAAGACAAAAAGGAAATAAGAGAGAAAAGAAAACAAAACAAAGAAACAAGAAAACCAAAAACAAAAAAAGGAAAATAATGAGAAAAAAGAAATGCCCCCAGGGGTGTCCCTGTGGGTCTGAGCAGAGTAAGGGAGTAGCTTCCAACCCTTACTGCTGGGCTAGAAAGAGCTCCCAAGCAGAGAAAAGAAAAAGAAAACAAAGATACAAATCAAAACAGAACAAATCAGAGCAAACAAAGAAACAAACAAAAAAGCCCCGGCGGTCCTACCAGGGTGGAGGCATAGGCTGGGAAGCAGTTTCACAGTCAATCAGTACTTTGAGGAAGAAGCATAGATGGAGCATGGAGGCAGGTATTTGAGAGAAAAGAGGGGGAGGTGGTGAGAGGTAAGGGAGAAATCTAAAGAAGCAGAAAAAAAGCAACACCAGCAGCCAACAAAAGGCACTCAGGGAGCCGGCCATTGCGGGCGGGTGGAATCCAAGGACACCAGGGTGCTTCCTGTCCATGAGACTGTGGGTGCAGGAAGCAGAGGAGGCTAAGTGGGGGTGAAGAAGGGTTGGGGGTGGGAAAGCCTATATCACTGGTTACCCGTTGTTCTGTCTCCTGCTAGAAGCTCCATGAAGCTGCTTTCTCATAGCCCCTGTTTGCTGATCTCTGATAGGAGTTCAAGATGGCGGATTCTTGCTGCGGTAACTGATAGGGGACCTCTGCATGTATCGCTCCTCACTGTCTGTTCTCGGTTAGTTTTTTATTCCATTTGGTCCTTGGCAGAGTTCTTTATCTCATCACTTGATGCTTAGGGTTTCAGGATTGATGCATGACTCTTAGTGTTTCTGATCTTTGCTGCGGAGGGACGGCATGGTGCTTCTGACTATAGCATCATGTTGCCCAGAAGTCTCCAGAAAAAAAATATTTGATGGAAATAAAACTTTACAAGGAATTTTTGAAACAAGGTTTTATATTGAGGGGTGGTGGCAAACATCAGTAAGGTAGGCTTCTTGCTTGTCAGTACGTTTTTGCATATTTTTTGTTCTGATTTACTTGTTTATCCCTTCTTCAAGGAAACTAGTCCTGGTCCTAAAGTAAAATTGGAAATTTTAGACAATTCCTTCACCCATCCTAGGTATTTATTGAGTTTCTTGTGTCCTTTTCTCCCGTTTTCACTTTGGACGTTCATATATTCTTTCTTCAGTCAGTATTTTCCTTCATGATTTTAAGTCATTTATATGGGTTGATTTACATTTATTAGTATTTGACTACTGTTTACACTTTAATGCTTTTGCCATTTGATTATGGAATGAAAGGTCTTATACCACTGAAATCTACTTTAGGCAAATGGGAAGACAGTTTATGGCCTACAAAATAAGGGGAAAATGAATATTTTAAGACTATATGACAAAGAATTACAGAAATTCTGTAATTTAGATTATATTCAATATTTCCAAAATCTGATTTAAGTGAGCTAGAGATATAGTCAAAAAACAAATGTTTTTATTATCAGAAATTGTTACTAGTGGCACAATAATTTCAAAGGGATTAGGATACATTACTGTATGTCAGATGATTCTTTTATTCATGCATTTGTTTATTTCATCAACAAATACTTAAGTGCCTGCTTTATCCTGGAGACTGCCGGCCTTATGTATTCATTGGTAAACAAAGCAGATGTCTTGCCTGTTTTCATCAACTTCTGGTGTGTAAGGAAGAGAGATGATTAATGGTAACATAAACATTTGTAATTTTATAGGAAAGCCATAGCACATATTTATTATTAAAAACAATAATTGGCAGAAAATTTAAAATCCCCCCCCCCACCACCCGCCTAATAATTTTATGACAGAAGGGAGGGGAGAGTGAATGGTTTAATTGATTTTTAGTATGAGAGGCCCAGTATTTTGTTAAGTCAAGCAGGAAAGCCTATTCTTGGCTTAGGGGAAAGAAGAGCACTCCAACAGATGAGTTCCTTTAAACCCAAACCTATCTTTGCTTGCTTACATTGAAGAAAGGTTTGAGAAAGGGAGACTTTGTTGATGGCTTTTCCTAGTTGAAAGATGAAGCAGTTTATTTGAAGCATGGAAAGAATTGACCTAAAAGGCAGGAGATATTAAACACCAGTTTGCTAGTTCCTCTGAAAGAACAATGGAAATCAGTTATTTTGTTTGAGAAGCCTTCAGATGCCAGACATAGCTATACATGTTATGTAAGCACTATGTATTGTCTGATATTCATTTGTCATTCCACAAGATCTTTGGAGTCAGACAGTCCTGGGTTTGAATCCTAGGTCTGCTATATAGTTGTATGACTGTTTGAGACTTGGTTTCTTCATCTGTAAAATGAGAATATCACCTGGAGGAAGTATAGTAGATGGCTCAGAGGGTGGACTGTGGAGCCAACTGCCTGGGTTTAAATCTTAGTTCCTTAACTTAATGGCTGTGACTAAGTTGGACAAGTTGCTTAACTTCTCTGTACCCCAGATTCCATGTACAGTAGTCTCCCCTTATCCACGGGGGGTATGTTCCAAGACCCCCAGTGGATGCCTGAAATCGTGGATAGCACCAAACTGTGTATATACTTTTTCTTATACGTACATACCTCTGATAAAGTGTAATTTATAAATAAGACACAGTAAGAGATTAACAACAATAATAATAAAGTAGGACAATTACAACAATATACTGTATGTGAATATGGTCTCTCTCAAAATATCTTATTGTATGGTACTCAACTTCTTGTGATGATGTGAGATGGTATTTTTTTTCCTTATTAAGTCGAGTGCTTTCACTTTTTCACTTAAACGAAGCACTTTTTGGCTTCTCTTTAGCATATCCAAATTGCCGGCATCACTACTCTTGCACTTTGGGGCCATTATTAAGTAAAATAAGGGCTACTTGAACATAGGCACTGCATACCATGACAGTCGATGTGACAACAAGACAGCTAAGTGACCAATAGGTGAGTGGTGTATATAGCATGGATACACTGGACAAAGGGATGATTTAAACCCGGGGCAGGACGGAGTGAGATTTCATTGCATTACTCAGAGTGGCGCGTGATTTAAAACTTATGAATTGTTTATTTCTAGAATTTTCTATGAAATGTTTTCAGATAGAGGTTGACCGCAGGTAACTGAAACCACAGAAGGGGAAACTGTAGATAGGGGGCCTATTGTATATAAAATGGGGACAATAATAATGCCTGACTTTTAGGATTCATGTGAGGATTAAATGAGTTAATATATACAAAGCACTTAAAATGTTGTCTGGCAGGTAGTAAAGTAAGTACAATGTAACTTTAATATTATTTTAAATTATTATCACTTGTCAGGATTGTTGTGAGTGTTAAATAACATGATATTTACTTAAATAACTCACATATTGCCTAGCACAGTAAGGGGGCCTCCTAAATATCAAAAACTGTGTAGTAGATACTTTGTCTCATTTAATCTTCACATTATTATTGTCCTCGTTGAGTAGATTCCAACTCATGTAAACCTGCTGAAAAGAAACTACCCAGAACAGTTTCTGATACACAGTAAATGTCCCAATTTGAGTGACTGTCATCCCATTTTATAGATTAGTAAACTGAGGCCCAAGAGAACTCTGAAATCTTTCCCACTAAATCATGGCTTCACTTTGAAGAGATATTACTGGCAATGTCATTCACATCATCACTTCTCTTAGTTTAGATTTGGCCATATGAGTTAACCAACTATTAACTCCCTCCATTTTTTTCTGCTCCTTTTTCCTTTTCTTTTAAAAATGCAGTTTATTTTGTTATGTTGGGAAAATTTAGGCTAGAAAAAACTGTTCATCTTAGAATTGTAATTGGATTGATTAATCTGCTCATTGAGCAATCACTTCGCCTTCAATCTGTATGGGTCTAATCAGTGCTGGGTATTTTATTAATGCCACAGACCATAAAACATTCCTTTTCCATTGCATTTTTCATATTCCAGATAGCATAAAGAAAAATATTAGACAATTAAACAAATTTTACTAAACTGAGGATCAGTCACAGTAATGAATATTATATAAATTGGCTCTACTTTAGTCAGCCACCCACTTTATTAGTAATTTGATGATCCAGATACGTGTTTCTGAATTTTATTTATCTGGACTATTTTAGTCTCTTGTGGTATTTATGGTAAGGAAGAGATAAAGGTCATCTGTTTGGTTACTAAATGAAGTTAAAGGCACTACTAGAAAATGAATATATACCAGGGTGTGTTATGTCTCGCTTCAGTAATCGTAAATCAATTCAATTTTAATATTTCCAGGCAAATTTGTTTATAGATGACCAGTTTACCATTTTTAAAAATCTACATTGCGATAATCATTTTAAACACATTCAAGTTAGCAGCTATAATATTATGTTATATAATCCATTTGCCTGATGTAGCAAATTTCTAGTTTGGTATTATCTTGCCTCCTTTGCGTCTTTAATACAGCCCTTAATCTCGCAAGGCTTTACTAAGGATAAATTGCTGCGTAACCCTCTTCAACCTCTTTTGTTCAACCAGGAAGGCAGACGTGTTAAATAGCCTTTTAAAAAATATATAATTATTTCTCTTTTGAAATTTTAGAATTTTAAATTTTGAAATGGTAAAATAAGAGACTTTATCTGTTTTGTCTGTTGAAATTACTTGACAGAAGTTTGCTTTGGAATAGAGCTTCTGTATCTTTAAAAAATACACAGTGAGTCACCCCTGCTCTTTTGGTAGATGCCTGGCTAGTGAACAGCTAAGCTGCTTTAGGCATGTAATAGAACATTCCATTTCCTGTTCCCTTGCTGACACAGAGGAGTGTTCCTGCTGGCAATGACCTAATCATAGTGCAGTAAGAAACATGGCAGTTTGATAAAACATGGTGGAGACAGCGGCTGAAATGGAAGCATATGTTCTAGAAGACATTCTTGAGGTAGGGCTAGGTTTGTAAATGAAATGAAAGTTGAAATCTGAACAAAGAAATCTTATCTGCTGGAATTATTTTACAGATGAATAGAGGAGAGAGCAAAGAGAGGCAAAGCATAAAAGCAAGACACGGTCAGACCTTATTCTGTGTAAGAATGTGCCAGTCTGGTTCACATGATTATTAAACAAGTCTAGAATTATTTTGTTTATACTCAATGTTTTTGTAAGCTGTAGCTGTATGTTTGGTAGGAAAAAAAGAAGGGACCTCAGACTTAATAAAAAGGCTTGTGCTGGTGGTGACCTTTAGATTAACTCATTAGAAGGTGGGGTCTGCAAAGCAGCTTTGAGTAGGTTAGTATCATATGTCTTAGAAATCATTTACATATCTAAACTTAAAGCTTTGCTTGCAGTAACTATTAAAAACAGCTGATTATTTTATCTTCTAGGATAAAATTAAGCATGTTTACCAATCTGATAGTCTACTTTGGTCCTAGATTTTTTTTATGTGACTTTGATTATTATAAAATATTTAAATTAAAAATTTTAAAACCCTCAAATTTTAGGCACTAATTTTAGAGAGCTAACAATAAATTCCCTTGTTTTTTGAGTCATGAGAATTTTAAATTATATTTTCTTTTTTTTCCTGGTGATAACAATTTTTATAAGAACCTCTGTAAGTATAAATCAGTTCAAGAAAATACATGTTAAAGTGAAACTATAATTGGTTGGCCTTGGGTGTAGTATACTGTCAAGCATTTGTATTTATAGGTATAGATATTTAAATCCCATTTTCTTATCTGCGAGATTGTAGGATTTTGTCTTGTGTGTTTTTTTTTTTTCCTGCTTAAAACAAACAAACAAAAACCCTAGCTAATTTAGATAGAGAGGCTTCAGGGTGATGAGTGGTATTATTTAGACCGTTAAGATAGTTTATTAAATATTTCACTGTCTTCAGGAAGAGATTTTATTAGGGAGAGAAAGCTTGAGGGGAGAAGCTGCAAAGGGAATCTAGGCGGGGTTAGCAGGAGAAAAAAGCTTATGCGCATTATAAAGTGCTGCATGATCAATGAGCATTTTCTGGAGTCCCTCAGTGTGTGCTTGGAGCTGACATTGCAGCAAGTCTCATGGTATTCTGCAGAATGAAAACTGATTCCATTGTATTATCTAGCTCCTTGCAGACACCTGCTAACATTCTCTTTCCCCCTCTCCTAAAAGCTTATTGTCTGAGTTGAATCATTTGGTTAATTTCCATCCGTTTTCTCTCTTTTTTTTTTTACTCAGATACTATTAGTGAGTTTCCTTAGAAATAGTATGGTGAAATTATCTACTTAAAAACAGTGGTATACACTTTCATCAAAGGACTTCAATAATTAGAAGTGGTTACATGCCTTTCGTAGTGGCTCATTTTAAACAAGTCTAATTAGATTATGAAGTTTTAGTGGTACATTTTAATTTGCTTTTTAAAAATTTGTTTTGGATTTTTTAAAGTAATGTACTTTATAGATTTCAGAAACTCTATTTGGCAAATTTCCTTGCCCATTTAGGATTTTGGTTGATAACCGATTTTAGAAATCTTATGGGGAAAAAACCCGTTTTGAGCACGGTTAATTTTATGCTTTAAGTATAGATTTTTTTAATGCTATCTTGATAATTAGCTTTTAATTGTTTTATTAAAATTATTTAATGTTGTGTTAAGACTTTACCTAAGTTATTCATTGTTACTAGTTATTAAAATCAGGTCTGCAATTTTAATTGTCAAAATTTACAGTCTTTCTTAGTTTGGTTCCTTATACATATACCTGTTGTATTAACCTATATTAAATGAATAGTTTCCCTCTCTTTATTTAAAATATGATTTGATTTAGGTGAATATTAGTCAGTTGGGAGACTAGATGTGCAAGTTTTCCTAGTAGTAATAAAATAGGCTACTTTTCCCAGATTTTAAGTACACGTACTGACCTAAGGCCAAAAGTAAGAGGCAAAGAGAATAAAATTGCTAACTCGCAGAAGCTAAGGGTACCATTTTCTAAAGTACTTCATACTGTAAGTAAGTAGATACGTATTATCAAGTGAGCCATCCAAAAATTTGTTTTTCTTTAAAGGCTAAATCCTTGCATGTTGTTGTTTAGTACCGTTGAGGCAGATCCATCTCATAGAGACCTCATGTGACAGAGTAGAACTGCCCTATAAGGTTTTCTTGGCTGTAATATTTACAGAAGCAGATAGCCAGGCTTTTCTCCCTTGAATTCACTGGGTAGGTACAAACTGCCAAAGTTTTAGTTGTACCACCACGGACCCTTGTACATATGTCTAATAATAAATAATGAAGCTCATCTACATACCACAGTGACAATTTTATTATGGTACCTAATATTGAGCTGCAGTCCCTGGGTGGTGCAAACGGTTAACATTCTCAGCTGCTAACTGAAAGACTGGAAGTTTGAGTCCACCTAGAGGTGTCTGGGAAGAAAGACCTGGGCCTAGTGATCTGCTTCTGGAAAAATGAGCCATTGAAAGCTGTAGAGAGCACAGTTTTACTCATACATATGGGGGTGCCATAAGTTAGAATCAACTGGTAATATTGAGCTATTTGAAGTTTGCCACCATAATTTTACTTTTGTAATTTTATTTATTGAGCGTTTTATGTATTGAGAATTTTGTGTAGCTTTCTGTTAATTTACATTAAATAAATATTGACCCCCCTTCCCCACTATTTTATTCTGTCTTTGGAAAGATGAATTTTCTTGGCATACTACAGAAGACTTTCCTAGTAATGGCAATTTAGGTTTTATTTACAATAAAATATTTTGAAAAACATATTTTGATTACTTAGGAGCATTTTCAAAAAAATGAAATAGAGCTCGATCGGTATAAGAGCTAATCTACATGACTAGGAAGGTTTGTGAAGACTTAGGTTAGAGACCTTTGATGAACCTATCTTTTGGGTATAGAATTGCTGTTAGAAACAGCACCCATGTTTTAATATCTTTCTGACCAAGTCAGACAACTTACAAACTGTGCTATAAGTTCCTGCCATAGGAAGCTTTATGCTTAAAAAAATAAGACTTTTTTTTTTTTGCAATCCAAAAGAGCTAAAAGAACAGATGTTTGTAGGGAAAACCTTACTGTGTTAGAGTCAGAAGATCTGTGACTCAGAAACAGTATCTAAGCAAAGCTGAAATGTGGTAACCTGGTTGTGTTGTCATCTTAAGGCAGAATCCATTTGAGCAGGCAAGATTCCAGTAGGGGAAGAAATGGTTAGGAGGCAGATAGACATTGTAAAGAGTATGATAACAATTGAGCAAAGGAACAGCAGAATAGGAGACAAAAGCAGTTCTAGTGTGGTAGATGAATAATGGGATCAGAGATACCTAGGAGTTCTTATACTGGGATCTTAGCACACTGATATGGTTAATGTGTCTCCCTTATCCTTATAGAAAGATGTGTATGGGAGGGGGGCTAGGGATAAGGATTTTTTCCTGTTTGAATATGTCCAACCCCATGGGAGGGGATATTTAAAAATAGCTATTGAATTTGGAGATTCCTGATGGAGGCCTGGTGGTGGAGTGGTTAAGAGCTCGGCAGCTAACCAAAAGGTTGGCAGTTCGAATCCACCAGCTGCTCCTTCGAACCCCTATGGAGCAGTTCTACTCTGTCCTATATGGTTGCTATGAGTGGGAATCATCTCTTGGTTTTTTTTTTTTTTTTTTTTTTTTTATTTTATTGAAGTTGGGGAACCCATAAAAAACGAAAGTAAAATTTTGACTGTAACTTGGTCCTTTGAATCATAATTTTTTTAAGGCACTTTTATTGAATCTTAGTAAAAAGAAAACTTAAAATCAGTACCATTAGTGAATATTGTACAGATGAATTCTCATAATGTTATGGCTTACCTTTTAAATTGTGATTGTTTATTACAGTATATTTTTAGGTGGTTGTTGCTGTTGTTGCAAACTTGTGTATGTTGTAGCATTTACCAAAAATGTCCGTTATTCTTGGGTACTTCTTAGTGACATCGTTTACCTTGGTCAAGCTGTGCACACTTCACCCACATTCAGCGTTATCTTTCCCATCACCAGAAATAACAAGTGTCTGCTATCTAGAGAGTGATTCCCGTCTCCTTCTCCTTCCTATCCCTGGTAACCACCAATGAATGTTGGTTTCTGTATGTATACCTATTGCTTTTTATAAAAATGAGATCATACAATATTTTTCTTTTGTAATTGACTTATTATCACTCAGCATAATGTCCTTCAGGTTCACCCACATTATAATGCTTCGAGAACTCATCATTATTCTTTATGGCTATGTAATATTCCATTGTGTGTATGTACCACATTTTGTTTATCCATTCATCCATTGACGGGCACTTAAGTTGTTTCCACCTTTTTGCTATTGTGAATAGCGCTGCAGTGAACATAGTTTTGCATATGTCTGTTCGCGTCTCTTCTATTAGATCTCTAGGGTATATACCTAGGAGTGGGGTTGCTAGATCATAAGGTAGTTTTATTTCTAGTTTGTTAAGGAAGCACCATACCATTTTCCATAGTGGTTTTAGCTTTTACAAACCCACCAGCAGTGGACTAGGGTTCCAGTCTTGCTACATCCTCACCAGCATTTGTTGTTTTCTGGGGTTTTTTTTTTTTTTTTTTTAATATCGGTGTGATTTTAGCAGGGATGAGATGGTATCTCATTGTAGTTTTGATTTACATCTCTTTAATGGCTAATGATCTCATGCATCTTTTCATGTGGCTGTTGGCTGCTTCAATTTCCTCTTTGGTGAAGTGTCTGTGCACATCCTTTGCCCATTTTTAAATTGGGTTGTTTGTCTTTTTGTTGCCACCCAGGTACTTTTATTGGCATTTTGAACACTCCTAATTTCAAGATGCATACAGATGCCTATTTGAGTACTAGTATTTTATCTCATTGATATCATCCAAATAACCTGAAACACGTGTTTTCAGTATTTTCCTTCATGGATAATAGACTTCATGCATTCTGAATTTTTCAGTAAGCAGATAGTTTCTTTTATCTAGACACCTTCAGGTTGTCTTTTATGTTTATCTGAATGTGGCTCTGTCAGAACTCCCTGAAACCCATTTCACTTTTCTGTTCTTATCATTTAAGGTATACACATACATACAACACATGTATTCATATGTACACATACGTGTGTAGGTATACATACACACGCGCGCGCACACACACTCTTACATAGGAGTCCCTGGGTGGCAAAAATGGTTATGTGCTCAACTACTAGTGGAAAGGTCATGGTTTGAATCCACCCAGAGGCACCCCCAGAAGACAGGCCTGACGCTCTGCTTCTGAAAGGTCACAGCCTTGAAGATCCTGTGGAGTAGTTCTACTCTGCACACACGGGTTTGCCATAAATTGGAATTGACTCGATGGCAGTTAACAACAATAACATACTTACATGTACTACATTCATGTACACAAACACACTCATGTTCTTACCATATTGTTGCTTATATATAGGAATGTAATTGACATTAGTATACTGACAGTGTATCCTACAGGCTTGATAAATTTACCTACTAGTTCTAGTAAATTTTTTGTTTTGTTTTGGTAGATCATAAGATTTTCTGTGTTCATGATCATGTCTGCAATAATAATTTTTTTTCCCCTCTGGTCTTCATGTCTTTTATTTCTTGCCTTATTGCCCTATCAAGGACCTCCAGTAAAATGTCAGTAGAATTGGTAATTGGACATCCTTGTTTTGTTTGTGATCTTAGGGGGAAAGTGTTCAGTCTTTCTGCCATGAAGTATGATGTTATTTGTAGTTTTCTTGATTGGTTTCTCTGCTTGAGCACATTACCTTTTATTCCTAGTTTGCTAAACGTTTTTTATCATGAAAGTGTGTTGAACTTTGTCAGGTGTTTTTATCTGTATCTTTTAAGATAATCCTATGACTTTTTCCTTTATTCTGTTATTGTGTGAATTACATTGATTTTAGATTTTAAACCAATGTTGTATTTTTGGGATAAATTCCACTTGGTCATGATGTATGACTCCTTTTGTATATGGCTGGATTTGATTTACTAATATATTGTAAAGATTAGTGCTTTTCACAAGGCATTTTTCTCTTTATTTTTTTTTCCCCCTTCTAATACTTTAATTGGTTTATGCGTCAGGGAAGTGCTAGCTTCGTAAAGTGTTCCTCATATTTTCTTCTATTTTCTGAAAGTTTGAGTAGAATTGAATGTTTGACTGAGCCATTTGCACTTAGAGTTTTGTTTGTGGCAAGGTTTTTACTTAAGAATTCAATTTCTTTAATAGATATAAGGCTATTTAGACTTTCTGTCTAATTTGTGTCTTGCAAAGAATTTGTCTGTTTTCATCACAGTTGTTGAATTAATAGCCCCATACTCTTTAAATGATGGTAGGATCTGTAATGACGTTCCCACCATCATTCCTGATATTGGTAATTTGCATTTTCTCTTTTTTTCTTGGTCAGATTAATGTTATCTTTATCAGTTTTATTTTTGATAAACTTTCAGTTGATTTTCATGCCCCTATTTTTTCTGTTTTATTTTCTGTCTTACTGATTTGTGCTCTTATTATTATTTCCTCCCTTCCATTTACTTCAGATTTAACTTGCTCCTTCTTCTAGCTTCTTTATGTGGAAGCTTTGATAATTGATTTTTTTTTTCTAATTGTGGTGAAAATACGTAAAACAAAAACATATACCATCTCAACAATTTCTCACTGTATAATTCACTGACATTGATTACATTCTTCAAGTTGTATACCCATTCTCAATATCTTTTTCCAAATCACTTCACCACTATTAACATAAACCTAATGCCCCCTAAGCAAAAATTTCCTTTACCTCTTCCTCCCACCCCTGGTAGCCACAAATAATCTTTGATTTCTGTATATTTTCTTATTTCATATAATAGATCATACAGTATTTGTCCTTTTACGACTGATGTATTTTCTCTCAGCATAATTTTTTCAAGGTTCATCCATGGTGTGGCATGTATCAGGACTTCATTTCTCTTTATGGCTGAGTAGTATTCTATTGTGTGTATATACCACATTTGTTGATAGACACTTCAGCTATTGTGAAACGGGCTACAGTGAACATTGGTGTATCATTTTCTGTTTGTGTTCCTGCCTTCATTTCTTTGGAGCATATATCTAGGATTGGGATTGTTGGGCCATACATGATTGATTTTTAACCTTCTTTTCTATTATCAATGTTTAAAGCTATACATTTTCCTCTACACATTCCTTTAGGTGTATACCACAAATAAAGCTATTTATTTCCCTCTACACACTCATTTAGGTGTATACCACAAATTTTATATGTTAGATTTTTATTATCATTCAGTTCTAAATGTTTTCTAATTTCTCTTGTGATTTCTTTGACTCATTCTGTCTTCCTTAACTGAAGTTTCATGGGTGATTTAATCCCTAATGCCTAAACCATCTATTTTGACCTGTGCATCTAGAATACCCACTGCCATTGAGTTGATTCTGACTCATAACAACTCCATAGAGTTTCCAAGGATGTAAATCTTTACAGAAGCAGACTGCCACGTCTTTCTCCTGCGGAGCTGCTGGTGGTTTCGAACCGCAGACCTTTTGGTTACCAGTCAGTTGCATTACCTGCTGTGCCACCAGGACTCTTTGTGCATCTAGAATGGTGCTAGTTATATATTATCCTTGGGAGAATTCAGAAAATAGTCATTCAAATCCTTTGTTTTTGGTCATCTACCATTCAAATATAAAGAAAACAAAAATCCTCATACCTGGACCAAGAAACAACAGCATGATAAGTGGAGAAAAGGTTGAAGTTGTCAAGGATTTCATTTTACTTGAATCTACAATCAACACCCATGAGGAAACAGTCAAGAAATCAAATGACACATTGCATTGGGCAGATCTGCTGCAAAAGAACGCTTTAAAGTGTTAAAAAGCAAAGCTGTCACTTTAAGGACTAAGGTGCGCCTGACCCAAGCTGTGGTGTTTTCAGTTGCCTCGTGTGCGAAAGCTGGACAACAAAGAAGGAAGACCGAAGAAGAATTGACGCCTTTGAGTTGCCGTGTTGATGAAAAATGTTGACTATACCACAGACTGTCAAAAGAACAAACAAATCTGTCATGGAAGAAGTACAGCCAGAATGCTTCTTAGAAGTGAGGTTGGCGAGACTTCATCTTACATACTTTGGACATGTTATCAGGAGGGACCAGTCCCTGGAGAAGGACATCATGCATGGTGAAGTAGAGGGTCAGCGAAAAAGAGGAAGGCCCTCAACAAGATGGACTGACACAGTGGCTACAACAATGAACTTAAGCGTAACAACGATTGTGAGGATGGTGTAGGACCAGGCAGTGTTTTGTTCTGTTGTACACAGGGTTGCTATGAGTTGGTACCGACTCGACAGCACCTAACAACAGTCCTTCAGATGAGGAACTTTTGTTGGGAAAGCCAGTGTGGATTATTTAAAAGTGGGTTGTTTCATTTTTAAATATGTTGGGATATTCCAGATTCCAGTTTAATTATTTTTGCTCCAACAATATACTTTTTTATTTCAGTTCTTTTAAATATCTTGAAACTTATTTTATGTCCCCAGATATGGTCCACTTTGCTAAATGTTCCATGTGCACCTAAAGAGTATATGTTCTTTGCAGTTGTTGGGTTGAATGTTCTGTAAGTGTCAATTAGATTAAATTGATTGATAGTGTTGTTCTGGTATATCCTTACTGAGTTTCTAGTCTGTTAGTTACTGAGAGATGAATGTTGAAATCTATATTGCTATATAATTTTGGAGAATCTCAGTTTTCATTTCTGGTCTGTCAGTTTTTGCTTCACGTATTTTGAAGTTCTGTCAATAGGCAAATTCATATTTAGGTTTATTAGCTAAATTGATCTTTTTTTTGTTATGAGTGTCCCTTTTTATTAATATTCCTTGTTTTATCTGAAGTCTACTTTGTCTGATATTAATAATTGCCCCACCAACTTTCCTGTGACTAAAACTTGCATGGTGTATTTTCTCATTCTTTTGTCTCTGTCTTTATATTTAAAGTGTGTTTCTTAGAGACATCATGTAGTTAGCTCTTGCCTTTTTATTCAGACTGTATGTTAATCTCTGCCTGTTAATCACTGTCTTTAGTCCATTTTCATTTAAATAATTATCATTATGTTTAAGTCTACCATTTTCTTATTTGTTTTCTCTTTGTTCCAATTGGTATCGCTCCTTTTTTTTTTTTTTTTTTTTAATGTCTTTCATTTGATTATTTTTGGTGTTCCATTTTATTGCCTCTGTTGGCTTATCGGCTGTTTTTATTATTATTTATCTTTATGGTTCTGAGGTTTGCAGTATATATCTTTTAACGTATGGTCTGCCTTCACATAATTATCACTGTGTATATAATACATGAACCTTACACCTGTATTTCCTTCCTCATGTCTTTTTGGAATTATTGTTATGTATTTTCTTTTTATGTATATTGTGAACCTCCAGGATAGATTGTTATTATTTAAAGTTTTTTTTTTTTTTTGTAAGGAAAAGGAAGACACCCATCCATACATATACCTTCTGGCACTCATCATTACTTTGTATGGATCCAGTTGTATCAGGTATCATTTTCTGTACACTTGAGGAATTTCTCTTAACATTTTTATAGTGCAGGTTTGCTGGCAACAAATTCTCTCAGCCTTTGCCTGTTGTAAAATTTCTGTTTCTCCTTATTTTTGAAGTCTGTTTCTATTTGTACTGTGTATAGAATTCCTGGTTGACAGTTATTTTTTCTTTCAGCACTTTAAAGCTATCTTTCCTTTGCCTTTAGGTTTCCATTTTTTCTGGTGAGATGTCAACAATTATTCTTGTTTTTCTGAACATAGTAAGTCTTTTTCTCTGGCCATTTTAAAATTTTTCTCCTCTTATTGATTTTTATGAGTTTCATTTTAACATGTCTTGGTGCAGTTTTCTTTGTGTTTATCCTGTTTGGAGTTTATTGTACTTAATGGATTTGTGAGTTTGTTTTTTCTGTCCAATTTAGAACATTTTCAGACATTATTTCTTCAAATATTTTTTCTACCCTCTCCCTTTGTTGCTGGAATTACAGTTACACTGTGTTAGATCACTTGATATTGTCATTTTTCTCTTTGTGCTTTAGTTTGGATAATTTCTATTGCTCTGTCTTCATGCTTATGGTCTTTTCTTCCATTGTGTCTAATCTGCTGGCAGAAAAGATGTATAAGGGGAGAAAAACATGATGCAAATATTTCTTCTAATCAAGATAGTTGTTATTGTTTTCTTATAATAAATTACTTTTATGGTGAAATTATTAAGGGAGCCTTGAAAAATTCCTATGCCTAAGCCATACCCCAGAATGATTAGATCAGAATCTCAGGTGAGACTCAGGCATCAGTATTTTTTACTGATAATTCTAGTGCACGGCTAAAGTTGAGAACCACTGCTCAAAGATAGAATGGATGAAGACAGTTTAAAACAGTGTGTTCCAAAACTCTTCAAGAGAGTAAAGTTGCTTATTGATGAATGGAAGCAGATGTTTGAAATGGCTGATATTTTCTAAAGATTTTTGGAGAGAAGATTTCATAGTCTTTCATAGTAGACTTTTTCAATGTTTCAGTAATCTGGGCAAAAATTTTCCTCCTATGATTTTATTTTGTTTTGTAAGTCAAGCTCATTTTGGTCCATAATCAGTGCAGAGAGAAAAGCTCTTCTATTTTTATTTATTTATTTATTTTTATAAAGCAGAATTTATGTGGAATTCATGTTGTTTTAAATACTACAGACAAACCTTTGTTAGCACAAGAACACTTTAAATGCTTAATTTTTTTTTTACCTTCAAAAATGTTAAAAAGGAATACAAATTTTCATTTCAGTAGCACCTCAATAGATGAAAAGGATGTATTTCACGGACATACTCTTGTCAAAAACTTTTTAAGGGGATGAAAAAATATGAGAGGTATAGAGATGTATTTTACGGTCTCCAGATAAAGGACTTATCAAAGTTAAATACCTTTAGCAACATAATATTCATTCAGCAACAAATACTGACTACCTCTTAGGTGCCATGCACAGATTTTGGCTTGGATTACATCAGTGAAAAAGACAAATGAAGCTTTTACTTTTGTGGAGCTTACATTTTATTTGCAAAGTCTGGTAGTATATAAATAGACAAGAAAATAAATAAAACAATTAAAATGATTGTTGTCGTTAGGTGCCATCAAGTTGATTCCAACTCATAGCAGTTTTCTTGGCTGTAATCTTTACGGGAACAGATCACCAGAACTTTTCTCCTGCGGAATGGCTGAGTGGGTTTGAACTGTCAGCCTTTCAGTTAGCAGCTTAGTGCTTAGCCTTTGCACCATCAGGGCTTCTCAGTATAGTCGTTAGTACTACTAAAAAAATAAAGCCAAGGTAATGGGATAGAGGGTAAAAGAGGGGAGGAGCTATTGTTCATAGATTAGAGAATAACACTCTGAGGAGTAACAGATTTAAGCAGAGAACTGAATCTTGAGAAGAAGCTAGCTGTTTGAAAATCTTAGTGAATTTCAGGCAGAGAGAACAATAAATGTAATATGGCTGGGATGTAAATGTGAACACCTCTGTGATGTTTTGAAGGGCATTGGGAGGAGGAGGAATTGATGGGGGTACACTTTATACAAAAA
Organism: Dugong dugon; assembly: GCA_030035585.1. Classification (NCBI taxonomy): domain Eukaryota; kingdom Metazoa; phylum Chordata; class Mammalia; order Sirenia; family Dugongidae; genus Dugong; species Dugong dugon. Next base: position 54,643,499 of record CM057463.1, read on the forward strand.
GTAATGGAAAATTAAGACTGTTTTCACCAGGTACTTAACAGAGTTTCTTGCCTGGGAGGCTGATGAAGGAAGAGTTGTCTAGGAGCTTAACTCTGCCTTTTTTCTTTTTCTGTTTATCTGCTTTGTCTTTTCCTTATCCGCCTCCCCACCAACACACACAAACACACACACTGTCAGACTACATTTTTTAGCAGCCTGCAGTGTAGCACTTCTCACTAGCCATGAAGGAGGCCCCAGGGCAATTTCAGAGATGACTTCTATAGCTGTGGCAGGATTGCTCATGTCTTCGTATCACAATCTTGAGGCATAATATGAGGTGTATAGAGCTATAAACAGAATGAGATATATTGGTAAGAGAACGCAGAATTAATTAGAATATACTCCAGCCTCTCTATCATGAGTTTGCTGTCAGGGAGTAGGAATTTTTTCGTTTTTTAATTTAATGCTGAACTGTTCAGATTTCTTGTGTATCTGTTTATATGTTACAATTTTCACATCACCTTCCTCACCCAGGATATTCAACTTCCATAATTCCTGAAATTTTGTTTTATTTTGTTTATGACTCATCTAATTTGTTACTAATTCACTGAGAGCAGATTTGTGTATCATTATTAGGGTGAAGAATGGCTTTGGTTATTGTCTTAGGCATCTAGTGCTACTATAACAAATACCACACGTGGATGGCTTTAACAAAGAGAAGTTTATTCTCTCACAGTCCAGTAGGCTACAAGTCCAAATTCAGGGCATCAGCTCCAGGAGAAGGCTTTCGCTCTATGTCAACTCTGGAGGAAGGTCCTTGTGATGCATCAGTCTTCCCTTGGTCTGGGAGCATCTCAGCGCAGGAACCTCAGGTCCAAAGGATGCGCTGTGCTCCTGGCACTGCTTTCTTGGTGGTGTGAGGTTCCCATGTGTCTCTGCTTGCTTCTCTCTTTTATATCCCAAAACAGATTGGCTTAAGACTATCCAATTTTGTAGACCTCATCAGTGTAACTGCCACTAATCCATCTTATTACATCGCAGTGATAAAGTTTACAACACGTAAAGAAATTACATCAGATTACAAAATGGTACGCAGTCATACAATACTGGGAATCATGATCCAGCCAAGTTGACAGATATTTTTGGGGGACACAGTTCAATCCATGACAGTTATTTTGGAGTTTGTGATGGGGGCCAGATGTCCAATGAAGGGACTATTCATAATTTTGATTTAATCTTCTTTGTAACTTTGGGTGAAGCGCTAATATATTAACAGTAAAATATTGTTGGTTTATTTTCTTTCTTCTTTCTTCTTCTTGAGATATTAATGTTGAATCATGTTACTGTCAATATTTGAGTCATCCACTTTCTTTTATAATAATAGAGGTTTGAGATGAAATTTTGCCTATGGATGTTTTTAAAGCCATTTTGCCAGCATAGCATATAGACAACCTAGCCAGAAGGAGTTCTTGAGCTCTTGAGTGTCAAATAGAACTAGCCTTATGTAATCTCTTTATCAAATAAAACATAGAACTGGTGGCTATTCAGTTAATTTGTTTGGTATACATGTTGTTTATAATTAAAAATTAAATGATTTGTTTGGATAATTTAAGGGTCTCAGTATATAGTTACTTTTTTTTTTTAAAGTAATTAAACGATAATTTATATTGTCCTTACTCTAGGTAATGGGTCAAAGCAAACTAGTTGCTGTTGAGTCACTTCTGACTCATGTTGACCCCATGTGTGTCAGAATAGAACTGTCTCCATAGGTTGTTCAGTGACTGATTTTTTCAGAAGTAGTTCGCTAGGCCTTTCTTCCAAGGCACCTCTGGGTGGACTTGGACCTCCAGCCTTTCAGTTAGCAGCCAAGTGCATTACTACTTGCACCGTCCAAATAGATGGAATGACCATAGGTTTAGATTTGCTTAGGATAGTCCTACTTTACTACTGTTTTCCTGCTGTAATTTTGAAAATTTTTCTATTTAGAATGAATATATATAATTTAGAATGAATAAATATATACAGTATTTTTACACAAATAACACAGCGTCTGTGTTTTTCTGTCATGCCCCTTTCATGCCCACTCCCACATGATACACCCTCGTAAGTGCTGCCATGCCAGTCCTATTTCACATGTTGCTGTTAAAAAAAAAATTAGCATAGTTCCCTTATGAAAATACTTCCCGGGGGTTGGGGAGAGGGCGTGGCTGGCAAACAGATGCAAAAGGTGTGCATTATTTGCATAAAAACACAGTATATATGCTTTCAAGTTAGAGCAAGTTACATTGGTTCATACACAGTTTTTCCTAAAAATTTCAGGCTTTGTACCACCAAATAACAGGAGCTGAATACAAAATAAACCAACATAATTGAATACTGCAAGCCAAAATGGAGTAAACAGTAATATTACAATGATGCTCATTCAGCTGAATTTCTTCTCCTTGGTTCAGTGTGGCTAAGTGTTCTCTCTTGAAAGTGCTTATTAATGGGTTCTCTTTTCTTTTAAAAGTGAAGACTTACATTTACTGTAGTATTTCTTTATTTGTGGGAATTTACTATGTCTTTAAGTGTGTTAATATTTTGAATACAATTGTTATTTATTTTTCCTAGTGATCTGGTTACAGAGTGGCATATGTTTTGAGTGTTGTTTTTAAGGTGCTGTTTTGCAGGATGTGAGGTTTGTCAGGGGTGCATTGATGCATTGTAGCACCATTGTCTGTATTGCTATAAACATCACATATATATTAATTTCTATAATGTAGACACTATCACTATATGAATGTAGGAATACAGGACTTCAGTAGTATTTGCATGATAATTACTTTTCTACCTTCTACCGCAAGAACTATTCTTGTTGCAGCAGCAGAGGGTTAGCACCACAGCATCAAAAACTATATCAGAGCTGCTCAATTTAGAGTGACTGGTAGAGTGGGTGGCTCAAAGTGTGCCAGTTAGGATGCATTCTGAGTTGTAAATAGCCAGCAGAAAAATAAATATTTGTGTTAATTGTGGACTTTGTATAGATCTCTTTCTGAAAACTGAATGTATTAATTTTTTGAAATGTTTTAAATTTAGGAAATAAACTGTGATATTTAGTGTTAAATTTAACCAACACTGATGTAGAACCTTTGATATGTGAAGTGCTGTGGTGTGAACTGAGATGAGTAAGACATAACTCTCACTAAGCAGAAGTAACTTACCTAATCATTGAGCTACATCTAAATTATCTAAACAATATTATTAGATCAGTCATGATGATTCTTTTAATAATGCAGATGATAATTAATCTTTAATCTATGTAATTTGAGATATTTTAATTTCATATTTGCTCAAACCAGCTGCAAAATAGTCATAAAATATTCTAGGATAAAGGAAACACTTTTGTGTTAATGTGAATCAAACTTTGGGTGTCTGCTGCAGCTTGACTAGCAGCAAACAACAAAATCAGTGAGTTAGAAATAAAGACTTCAGTGGGAAAACCAAGACAGGGCTAGTTGTGATTAATTCTGTAGCTTGAGTTTTGTTTTCATGGGCATGTGTTTTCATGATTGTGATTTCTTTTATGTCTAGTAAGATTATTACAAAATAAGAGTTTTTTAATGATAGCTTGCAAAGAGTAGCATGATTTCCAAGGACCATCTGAATAAATTTGCAAACCTTTTATCAGACCATGCAAAAACAAAACAAAAATTCAGAAAGCTTTTAATATAGTATAATGCTGTGAAATACTTCTTGAAGTTAATGCTAAGCAAAGGATCCAGTGCAATAGCGACTTGAAAATAAACTTGAGCATAAAAAAGAACTACTTAAATGTCTACTTATTTTATGAATTAATTTTTAAAAATCCTGATTTTTTTCCACTTTCACATTTTATGAAATAATTTTATTTTGATTCATATACACCTTTGACATTAATATCTTTAAAGCTTTGAGTCACCTAGCAGTTTTCCAGAGTACATTCTCCCTTCCATTTAAGATTTTTGAGATAAAACACTTTTACAGTCTGTGAAATATGATTGTATCTCAAGACACAAATACCCATTCTTATAACTTTAAGACACTTGGGATTTTCAGTTTTCCTTTATGTAAATATCTGTTCTTGATCTCCACAATGAAGTCATTTACTCTAGGCAGTTTTAAAAAGTGATCTTAAAAGGGTTTGTTTACAATAATTTTTAACACTTGTAATTGAAAACCATCCCATTAAATGACTCTTATTTTACAATAATCTTAAGACATACATTTTTAATTCTGTTTCTTTGCCTTAAAAAAAAAGATTCTCTCATGTGATTTTTATGTATATTTATATCCCAGACTTGCATTGTTTTAGGCTAATGTAAAGTGTCTTCCCAAGTAAGGAAGGAAACAAAGGTGACTCCCTATTTTCTGACCATGGTTTTTTTTTTGGAAAAAGGATGCTTTACAGTGAGTATGACATTTGCCATCTAGTTGTGAATTCAGTTTTTTAGGAACTTATTTCTATATAAAATGGAATTAATTTTAAAATTAGAAGTTACCTTTCTCTAACTTCATCTGGATTTATGATATACAGATGTTTTAAAGCCTCCCCAAAAAAGAGTTCACCATTTTTCCCCCAATTTTTGGTATTTTGAAATTTAGTGAAAATCAGAATCAAGCATCAGCATCTTATTGTGTAGCATAAAGTATCATCTTCTTTTAGATACTGTCTTTAGATAAAAAATTGATAGGTGGAGAATAGTATTACACCTGCTTCTCACTTATTGACTGTCTTGTTATCTGACGTTTTGCATTTATGACAGTGATAAAAAATCTACTGTCCTACTGTTTTGCACATTAATGACATACGTGTGACAATAACGTATGCTAAGGTATGAGGCAAAAGTAATGCCAGCTGTGATGGTTAAGGTTATGTGTCAACTTGACTAGGCCATGATTCTCAGTTCTTTGACAGTTATGTAATGATGTAATTTGGTAGTTATGTAACGATGTAGTCAGTGTCCATTTTGTGATCTCCTGTGGTCATTCTCCACTTTTGCATAATGCCGGTCTTTGCATAACAAGCTGGTGTTTGGAACCTAACCATGTCGATAAGTGAAAACTGGGGGTAATTATATTTGACAGCAATTTTCTGTTTTGATAAGTCCTGAAATTTACATAGTATGTATGCCAGGAATATTTTTTTTGTTAGATCTCACCCAAAAATTGGAAATTATTCATTCACCAACTATGTTATTGAGCACCGGTCATGTTCTTGGTGTTTGAGTTGCATAACTAACCCAAATAGGAATAATTCTTGCCCTCTTTGGATACTGTAAAGACTTTGGCTTTTGATCTATGTGAAATGGGAGCCTTTGGATAGTTTTGAACAAAGGAGTGATATATAAAGGGAATTAGAATGCTTAAGAAATCTCTCATTATTTGAGCTTGAGTAAGTTTTAGGTATTTTACATATATATATTACTTTACATTTGGGTATTTATGATATATGATTTGGTATTTATGACACATATGTATGTTTCCGATATATATGTTGTTGTTATGTGCCATCGAGTGTGCTCCGACTTATAGCAGCCTTATATATAACAGAATGATATGTTGCTATCCTCACAATTATTGCTATGTTTGAGCCCATTGTCACAGCCACTGTGTTAATCCATCTTGTTGAGGGTCTTGGCTCTTTTTTGCTGAACCTCTGCTTTACCAAGCATGATGTCCTTCTTCAGGTATTGGTCCCTTCTGATAGCATGTCCAAGGTATGTGAGATGAAGTCTTACAACCCTCACTTCTGAGGAGCATTCTGGCTGTACTTCTCCCAAGACAGATTTCTTTGTTCTTTTGGCAGTCTATGGTATATTCAATATTATTTGCCAGCTCCATTATGTATATATATATATGATGGGGTTCAGCCACTTATGTGGGTAATGGTAGTCTCTTAGAAATCTTCTGCTGTTGTTGTCCACTGTAGAATTTTACATCTGATTAGTGGAGTCAGTGAGGAGATAAAGATAGAAAAGGCAAGGCTCTGTACCTTCTTTTGAAGGAGAATACAGGAAGAAGGGCTCTCTTTTGTTGGAGATGGGGAAGAGGGTGCGGAAAATATCAGTTTAATATGTTTAATTGAGGTGCTTGTAGCACATACAAGAGGAGCTATCTAGCTGTTTAGATAATACAGAAGTGAAGTTCAGCAGAGCATTCTGGTCAGGTGGGAGAAGTATTTCAGTTATCAGTGGAATAGGTTGTGGTTAAAACTTGTGTTTATAGATGGAGTTACCTTGGTATATGTGTTTAAAAAAAGGTGGAGGAGGGGAAGTCTCAGGATGGAATGAAGGAGAGATGTTAGTATTTAAGGAAGTTGGCTGGGGAGAGAAGCTTGCAAAGGCATGATTTTAGGGTGCTGGCCAGAGAGTGTTTGAGGTGTTGAGCACAGTTAACTATAAACTGGACAGGAAAGAAATGATCCGGAAGAGTATAGACTGAGTAAATAGAAAAGGTTTAGGGTCCTGAAATGCAGTTAAAGTACAGATTTAATGAGTAATAACAAAATGATAGAATTGGAGGGGCAAAGTATTAAAATACAAAACTTCAGAGTTAAAGCAAGGTGAAATGTCCAAACTATAGCCATGAGAATAAATTATCGTTTTGATTGGGTGATCTTTAAGATCTTCTTCACCTTTAAAATTTTAGGATTCTTGGAATTGAGCATTAACATTTTACTTTTTGTTGAATTTAAAAGAAATATTGATACTGTAAAAGAAATACTGACACTAACAATCTTTCCTTTTAATGCATTTCTAATTTGCATTTCTACATGTGTTTTTTTGGTATAATATGCTTCTATGTTAATTATTTTTCTGATATAATAAAAATTATTTATTGTAAATTTCAAGAGCATTTTGACTTTGAAAGAATTGAAATTATATAGTACGTTTCTTAACCCGTTGCTGTCGAGTCAATTTCGACTCATAGCAGTCCTGTAGGACAGAGTTAGAACTGCCCCTTCGGGTTTCCAGGGAGCAGCTAGTGGATTCAAACTGCCGACCTTTCAGTTAGCAGTTGATCACTTTAACCACTGTGCCATTAGGGCTCCAGTATATTTTCTTACCATAGTGGAATTTTAAAAAAAAAAAAAAAAAGTTGTGTAGAAAATCCTCAAATATTTCAAAATTAAATAACACACTTTTACAATAATGCGTGCATCAAAGAGGAAGCTGCTTTGGAAATTAGAAAATATTTTGAATTGAATGAAATTTATCAGAATTTATGGTTAACAGTGAAAATAATGCTTAGAGGTAAATTTTTAGCATTAAGTACTTAATTAAAAAAGAAGAAAGTTTTTAAATCAGTGTTCTAAAGTTCCACTTTAAGAAACTAGAAAAATAAGAACAAATTGAAGCCAAGTACACAGAAGGAAGAAAATAATGAAGATTAAAGCAGAAATTAAATTGAAAACAAAACCAGTAGAGAAAATAAAACCAAAACCGATTCTTTGAAAAATCATTATAACTGATAAACCTCTAACTGAACTTACAAGAGAGAAGGGAGAAAAAGAAAAAGACACAAATTATCAGTAATCAATATCAGCAATGATAAAAAGGCTCATTACTATATATCTCATCCACGTATGTTAAAAGGCTAATAATGGACTATTCTGAACAACTTTATTCTAATAAATTTGATAATGTAAAGGAAATGGACATTCCTTGAAAGACACAAACTACCAAAGCTCAGTCAGGATAATTAGATAACTTGAATAATAATATACCTATTAAAGAAGTTGCAATTCTAATTTAAACCCTTTAGCAAAGAAAACTCCAAACGTCTCTGGCCTTATGTGCAGATTATATGAAACATTAAAGAAAGAAATAATACCAATTCTACACAAACTTCTCCAGAGAATAGATATTACTTCCCAACTCATATTATGAGACCATTAACCTGATGTCAACACCAAGCAGAAACCTTATAAGAAAATAGAAAACATGTCAGGAATATATCTCACAAATGTAGATGCAAAAATTCTAACAAAATATTAGCAAACAGGAGCCAGCAATATATAAACAAGATTATATGTCATGACCAAATGATATTCATCCTAGGAAATAGAAAGATGATTCAACATTTGATAACCACTCAGTGCAATTCACTGTATCAAAACACCAAAGAACAAAAACCATTTGATAATCTTCAATAGATGCAGAAAAAGAATTGGACAAAATTCAGTATCCACTGATAAAAACAATTCTCAGCAAACTACCAATATAAGAGAACTTCCTTAACTTCATAAAGGCCACCCATAAAGAACCTACTGCTGATGTCATACTTAATGGTGATACTAAATGCTTTTCCCTTAAAACTGGGAACAAGGCAAAGTTGTCCTCTCTCACCATTCCTTTTCAACCTAGTAACAGAGATTCTAGCCAGGTAAGGGAAAAAAAAAATGCATAAAGACTGGAAAGAAGCAAAACAAAGTATGTACAACATTTATATGCTAAAAACTACAAAACATTCATGAGAAAAATCAGAGATGACCTAAATGCACATATAGACCATGTTCATGGATTGGAAGACTCAATACTGTTTAGATGCCATTTCTTCTCTAAATGATCTATAGAGTCAGTGCAGTCCCAGACAAAATCCCACTAGGCTTTTTTTTTTTTTTTGGAAGAATGGGCTAATTTTCTAAAATCTGTATGTAAAAGATAAAGTCCTAGAATAACGGAAACAATTTTGAAAAAGAAGAACCAAGTTGGAAAAGTTCAAGACTTATTATAAAGCTGTATTAATCAAGACTGTGACTGATGAAATGATGGACATGTGGATTAATGGAACATAACAGAGACTCTGGAGATGATGCATAATAAATCGTCTGTTGATTTTTGACAAAGTGTCAAAGCAATTCAGTAGAGAAAAGGTAGCCATCTCAACAAAGGGTGCTGGAACACATAGATACCCTTTTACAAAAAGGAACTTTAACCCATGCCTTGCACTATATGCATAAATCAACGCAAAATGGATCATAAACCTAGATGTTAAAGCTAAAACAATAAAACTTCCAGAAGAAATAGACGAAAATCTTTGTGACCTGGGTTAGGCAAAAGGTTTTTTTAGGTAGGGCACAAAAAACACAAATATAAAAGGGGGAAAAAAAGATAAAAACTTTTGTTCTTCAGAAAATGCTGAAAAGAAAATATGAAGACAAGTCACTGAGCTGGAGAGAATATTTGCAAAACATATATCTGATAAAGGACTTTTACCCAGAATTCTCACAATTCAGTAATGAGAAAACAACCCACTTAGAACAGTGGGGTAAAGGTTTTAATAGACACATCATCAAGGAAAATATACTGATGGCAAATAAACACAGGAAGAGATTCTCAACATCCGTTCACTGGCTATTAGGAAAATGCAGATTAAAACTACAATATAATGCCATTTAATACGTAGTAGAATGGGGGATGGGAGAAATAAGAAAAAAACTGGCAATACTAAGTGCTAGCAATAATGCAAAGCCACCTGAATTCTCCTATGTTGTGGATAAGAATACAAAATAGTACTGCCACCTGGAAAGCAATTTAACAATTGCTTATACATTTAAACGTACACTTGTCATAGGACCTAGCTGTTCTTCTCTTATGTATTTACCCAAGAGAAATAAAAACATGCCCACACAAAGCCTTGTACTCAAATGTTCATTAACTGGTGTATGGATAAATAAATTGTGATACATCTCTATGATGGAATACTATGCAGCAATAAAAAGGAATGAACTGCATACTACAGCATAGATGAATCTCAAAAGCAATATGCTTCTGTGAAAGAAGCTAGACTGAAAAGTTTGTATGATTCCATTTCATTTTGGCAATGAAATATTGAAAGTAACAGTACAGATGGTTGTTAAGGCTGAGAGTAGGGGTAGGTAATTGACTACAAGGAGTGGAGAAAATTTTTGAGTTTTGGAGAATATTGTGTATCTTGATTGTGGTAGTGATTATATAACTATTTTTGTCAAAATTAATAGACTTATACAGCTAAAGAGTCCTTTACCTTAAATTGTGCTTTAATAAATCTGACTTTGAAAACAAATTTATTGGATGCTGAAGGAAAAAGAATGAAGAGAATATAACATATTCCCGATTTTGTGTCTCAAAATCAGATAATTGCTTTAACTTAGTCTTACAATGATTTGATTTTGATACCAATTTGCTTTTTTCTTTCATTTAAAAATAGATGGCATATCCATACTTCAAACTGAATTACATTCACCAGCAAGTTAATTCTATATATCTCAAAACAATATAAATTGCTGTGATAGCTCTCTCAGGTGTTTTTTTTTTTTTTTTTTTTTTTTTGCTGCAAGTATGGAAATGATTAGGCGATTCTTGATATTTTTCTTCAAAGATCTGAACTTTATTTTTTCTTAATTGCTAAAATCACAAAGGAAAACTACAGTTTTTTTAAAGCTAAATAATATAGAATTGTATGGACCAGTAAAAAGGAAAACGCCCATTAATTTTACTGTTTACCACTGTTAATAGCTAGGTTTATCCTTGTTAAAGTTTTTGTGTTCATTCTTGTACTTTCATGTATATGAATTGTTTTTAAAATCAGTTTCAATAGGTAAATACCATGTTTGCTTTTCCGCAGCTTGCTTTTTTTCACCTAATGTGGAGATTTTTTTTAACATCAATATTCATATATTCAGTAAGTATTTTTAAGTACTTACTGCTTAAGGCACCTTTCTAGATGTTAGGGATAGAGCAAGGAGCAAAAGAGTCCCTGCCCCAGTGAAGCTTACTTTCAAGTGGGAGAGAGAGAGAATAAAACAAATTGTATAAAAATAGAATAAAACGTCATTGGTAAGTTTTATGGAGAGAACTAATGCAGGGTTACAGTACGAAGAGTGATGAGGCAGAATTAGGGGGGCAGTACATTATTAGCTGGTCATGGTGTTGATCTTTGTATGTAGATCTGCTTTATTATTCAGATAGCTATTTATTATTCCATAGTAGGATATACCATAATTTATTTAACCATTATTCTATTGATGGTCATATGGGTTATTTCTAGTTTTTTTTTTCTATTCAATTTTGTAAGGAACATCCTTGTGCTTTTTTTTTTTTTTTTGCTTACACGTGCAAGTATTTCTGTAGAAGAAATTTCACAGAAGGAAAATTGCAGTTTTATAAGTTGATTTTAGATTCTTCCAAATTATCCTTCAAAACAGTAGATATTATCTGTCAATGGTTGAAATATATCTCATTTTAATTTGTATTTACCTGATACCCAAATTAATTAAGGAAATTTATTGGACATTTGCATTTTTTCTATATATTGCCTTCTGATATTATTTGTCCACTGTGGTGTTTGTCTTTTTCTTACTGAATTTTTAGAATTTCCTTATAATATATACAATATACTTTATAGTATTTTTTCCCTAGCCTGTTAATTGTCTTACTTTATGGCATCTTTCAGTTTTTTGCTTTTATATTGTCAAAATCTGTCAGTCGTTTCCTTCCTAGTTCTAGGTTTTGTGTCTTGCCAGAAAAATCTTGTCTGCAATATTAAAATGGTTTAGTCTGTTAGATTTTCTTCTTCTACTTCTTTAGTTTTATTTATGTTTCTATTAGATTTTAATTCATTTGTAATTTTTTTTTTAGTATTCTGTGGTAGGCAATTAACTTTGTTTAGCTTTACAGCCATTCTCCCAAAATAATTTAACAGTATGTCTTTTTTCCCTACTGATTTGAAATCCTACTTTTATCATATTTTAAAAGTCCCAGTTATATATGTTCTATATTCAGTACTCCATTGTTTTGATTAATATCACTTTATGTTATATTTGATATCTGGTAGGGCACCCTTCTCCATTGTCTTTTTCAAAAATTTCTTGGCAATTCTTGTGTATTTTCTCTTCCAGATGAACTTTAGAATCAACATGTCAAGTTCCATTAAAAATCCCTTTGGGATTTTGATTGGAAGTGCATTGAATTTACAGATTAATTTGGGGAGAATTGACATCTTTACACTATTGAGTCTTCCCATCCAGGAACATGGTATGCCTCTCCATTTCTTCAGGTGTTCTTTTATGTCCTTTAGTAAATTTTAGAGTTTTCTTCATGTAGGTCTTACACATTTCTTATTAGGTTTATACCTGGTATTTTGTAGTTTTTGTTGTTATTGTGAATTACATCCTTTCTTCCACTTCCCATTTTATTTTCCAGTTGTTATTGCTGCTTTATAGGAAGGCTGTTGATTTTTTTGTTAATATACCATTTACTTGGTTTTCAATTGATTTTCTTGAGGTTTCTAGAAAGATGGTTATGGTTTTTTACAAATGTCGGATGTTTGTCTTTTTTAGCATGCTGCAGTGTTTTTTTGTTTTGTTTTTCTGGTTCCATTGCATTGGTTGTTGTTGTTAAGTAACCCTGGTGGTGCAATGGTCAGGTGCTTGGCTGCTAACCAGAAGGTCAGCAGTTGTAACCTACCAGCTGATCGCTGGGAGAAAACACCTGGCAATCTGCTCCCATAAAGATTACAGTCTAGGAAACCCTATGGGGCAGTTGTGGTTTGTCACATGGGGTGACTGTGAATTGCATTGGTTAGGTTTCCAGAATTGTTCACTAGTTCTGACTTGAGCATCTTTGTCATGTTCCTGATTTAAATGGGATACTTCTAATGTTTAAATCTTTGCATTTATATATGCCTTAGGTTTCTTGTAGAATAATTTATCAAGAACAAAAGTTTTCTTCTTGGCTTACCAAATAATTTTACGGTAATGAATATTGTGTTTTATCATTTGCTTTTGTTGAGATGATACATATTCTTTTCACTTCTAGTGTTTTAATGTAATGAATTACATTAATGCATTTGTCAGTGTTGGTCATGATGTATTTTATTTAGCAAGTATTTATTTGGATCTTATGTTGTTCCAGGAAAGGTACCTGGCACTGAGAATAGTGCTGTGCGAGTCTGAATGGTCTCCATTATATGGAGAAGAGAGGTTATAAGCAGGGACCCAAGAACAAGATAATTTCAGGCTGTGATAGTACTATGGAGGAATTAAAGAGAATGGTGTGTTAGAGACTCAAGGAGAGGACCTCCTTTGATAGTATAATTTGAGAAGGTAAAATAGAAGCTAAGACATGAAAACTTTGGGAAAAGCATTCCAGGCAGGAATAGATCACTGCTTCTGTATGTGTAATTAATTGTATTATTGTTTTCTTTTACCTCCTTTCTTATATATGTTGTATGATATTCTTTTTCTCTACTGCTGGATTTGGTTTTTAGTAGTGTGTTTTACTTAGGATTTTTGCATCTGTATTTGTAAATGTTATCTAGGGTTTTTACTTGGGGAGGTTTTCAAGTTTGTCAGTAGCTAATGAGCTAGGAAGTTTTTCTGTTTTATGTAGTTTAGAAATAATAATGCTCTGTTCCTTAAATAATGAAATATTGTTCCTTAAATTTGGAGGAAGAAACTTCTAAATCCATTTGTAGTCAATGCTGTTTTAAAGATTTCTTTAGTAAATTTATTCTACTAATTTTTTCTACCTTTTCTTGAGTTAATGTTGGTAATTCTTTTTTCCTAGAAAACTATTCATTTTGTTTAGACTTTTACATTTTTAATTTTATAGCTGTACTCAGTTTTCTAATTTTAATAACTTCTTATGTTTTTTCTTTTTCTCATTTTCCATAATCAGACTAGCCAAAGACTTGTGTCTTTCTTGCTGGACTTAACTCAAGAAACTGGTATTGGTTTTATTAATTAACTTCTGTATCTCTTCTTCTTAATTTCTTCATTTCCATTTTTTTATCATTGTTAATTATTGTTTTTTTATTTGTATTTATTTTTGAAGCTTTTAATTTATGTATTTTAAATTTATCTTGGTATTCTAATGAATACATTTAAGGCTCAAAGTTTTTCTTTAAGGCAGGGATGGTCATCTCCCATAGGAAATAATATGCTCATAATTTTAATTTTTCTATATTCTGAAAGTTATTTAGAGACTTTCTTCTTTTTACATTTCCAAGTAGACTAGAGTGTCATCGACTTATTGTTATTTTTTTAGTTTCTTTCTGCTTTGGACTAAGAATTTTTACCTGTATAAATTCTTCTTTTTGAAATCTGTTGAGATTTTCCTTTTTGTTTAAGGTATGGTCAGGTTTTTGTTTTTAAAGACTCTATTCTCTTTTCACGTTATACTGTGAAATATAAGCATGTAGTTCATTAATTCTGTTTCTGAATTCTTTGTATTCTTGTATAATCTACTTGCTGCTCGTTTTCTGAGATAGGTATATGGAAAGTTTCTGACCAAGTTCTGTGGATTTTCTAATTGCTCGTATTTCTAGCATTGTTTCTTTATGTATTTTAATGTTATATTGTTAGGTACATGAAAGTTGGATGCTGTTAGTGTATCTATTATCATTATAAAATATCCTTTTTTCTTTTTGATTTTTTTGCCTTGAATTCTTTTTTGTCTGATATTAATAATGGCACCCGTGACTGGTATTTTTGCTTCATTCCTTTATTTTTTTTTTTGTGACTGAAAATTTAGATATCTCTCTTATAGTAGTATATTGTTGGGTTTTTTCCTTTTTTTTTTCACCTCATCTGTATATCATGTTTTTAGAATACAGGAATTTTATCCACTCACTTTTATATTAACTTGGTCTTTGGTCTTTTTCCTATCATTGGGGGGTTATGATCAAGATGTTCCATTTTCTTACTGTTTTCTCTCCTTCTGCACCCTTTCTTTAGCTAATTTTTTTTTTTAATTGTGCTTTAGTTGAAAGTTTACAGAGCAAATTAGTTTTCTCATTAAAGAATTAATACGCATATTGTTTTGTGACATTGGTTGCCAGCACTCTCCTCTTCTTGACCTTGGGTTTCCCATTTCCATTCGACCAGCTTTCCTGTCTCTTCCTGCCTTCTTGTCCTTGCCCATGGGCTGCTGTACCCATTTAGTCTCATATACATGGTTGAACTACACGTGTTATTGTTTGTTTTATAGGCCTGTCTAATCTTTGGCTGAAGGGTGAGCCTCAGGAGTTACTTCAGTACTGAGTTAAAAGTTGTTGGGGGGCCATACTCTCAGGTAGTCTGTGTCAGACCAGTAAGTCCGGTCCCCTCTATTGTGATCCCTGTCAGAGCAGTCTGTGGTGGTAGTGGTCGGTGGTTGGTTGTGCTGAACTCAGTCTAGTGGAAACTGGTAGTTGTGGTCCATTAGTGCTTTGGCTAATCTTTCCCTTGTGTCTTTAGTTTTCTTCATTCTCCCTTGCTCCTGATGGCCACTTACAACCTTTTAAGACCCGAGATGCTACTCACCAAAGTAAGATTCAGAACATTTTCTTTATAAATTATGTTATGCCATTTTCAGCTGGATGTCCCTCAAGACCATGGTCCCCAGCCCTCAGCCCGGTAGCTTGATCCCTTTGGGAGTTTGGATATGTCTATGAATCTTCTGTGATTTTGCCTCGGTCAAGTTGTGCTAACTTCCACAGTATCATGTACTTACATGTCTTACCCTTCACTAAAGTTACCACTTATCTACTATTTAGTTAGTGTTTTTCCCTTCCCACGACTCGCCTCCTCGTAACCACCAAAGATTGTGTATAAACCTTTTCCTGAGTTTTTAATAATAGTGGTCTCATAGAGTATTTGTCCTTTTGTAATTGACTTGTTTCAGCATAATGCCCTCCAGATTCGTCATTGTTCTTTATCATTGCGTAGTATTTCAATGTGAGTATGTACCATAGTTTTTATCTATTCATCTGTTGATGAGCACTTAGGTTGTTTCCATCTTTTTGCTATTGTGAATAATGCTGCAGTGAACATGGATGTGCATATGTGTATTTGTGTGGTGGCTCTTATTTTTCTAGGATATATTCCTGGGAGTGGGATTGTTAGATCATGTGGCATTTCTGTGTCTAGCTTTTTAAGGAAGTGCCATATCGTTTTTCCAAAATGGTTGGACCATTTCACATTCCTGCCAGCAGTGCATAAGAGTTCCAATCTCCCCGCAGCCTCTCCAACATTTGCTGTTTTCTGGTTTTTGATTAGTGCTAGTAATGTAGGGATAAATTTTTTTAGTTTTCTTTAATCTGTTTTCCCAGTTTCAAAATTTGTGTCTTATGCCTGTTTTTCTGCAGGAATTGAATTGAATTAAGCAGCATTTGTAGCTAGTTGCTCCCTTTCCCTGGAATGTAAGCCCTTGGCATGATTTTATTCAATCCCAGCTTTTCTGTTTTTCAGATAATCTCGAATTTTACTACTATAGTTACGTTATAGTATATTTGTTTACTTTCTACTTTTTAAGGGATCATTTATTAAAATTACCAGAGGTGTTAAAGGTACGTTGTTATTCTACTGATTTCTTTTCCAGCTACTTAATCGTGTAGTCTTATGCTACCCTTTCCTTGGATTCATTTTTCTTTTGTAGGAATATGCTCTCTGAATTCAGAAAATGCTTGTGGTTTATAAATTTTTCAAAGACCTGACATATTTTAAAAAAATATTTTATTTTCTAGTTTGGAGTTTTACTTTCAAAATCATTGTGCTTCAGAACTTTTAATTGATTGCATTATCTTTTAGCATCCTAGTGTTGTATTTGGGCAGTCTGCAGTCAGTCTAAGAGCCCAGGTGGTGCAGTGGTTCAGTGCTCGGCTGCTAACCGAAAGGTTAGTAGTTCAAACCTACCAGCCACTCTGCAGTCTTCTTTTGTAAAGATTGTAGTCTTGGAAACCCTATGAGGGCAGTTCTACCCTGTCTATAAGTCATTATGAATTGGAATTGACTCGATGGTAATGAGTTTTTAATATCAATCTGCGACTCCCTGAGTGGTGTAGATGGTTAACACGCTGGGCTGCTAACTAAAAGGTTGGAAGTTCGAGTCCACCCAAGGGCGCCTTGGAAGAAAGAGCTGGTGATCTGCTTCCAAAAAATCAGCCATTAAAAACCCTATGGAACACAGTTATACTCTGACACACATGGGTTTCCATGAATTGGAATCAACACCATGGCATCTGGTTTAATATTCTGGTTTTCATTTCTCCACTTAACAGAATTTTTTGCCCTCCACTCTCTGAAATCTTTCTAGACTTTATATCCTTGTGTTTCTGAAATTTCACCAGGTCGTGTATGTATATCTGTATTGTGTTTTAAATCCATTTTATAGGGATCATTTTATTCTGAGGTGGTTTTTATGATAATAACAGACTAAATTTATAATTTCACCCTACTGTTGGTTTGGTGTTTTGGGAAATTTTTAAAATACTCTTATTCTATTGCCAGAAAACACACTTCTAGATAAACTCTCGATTTGAGAATTTCATAGACTCTTGTCTTATTTTAAACATTCCTAATTTTTCTGCTTTAGAAAGTTTACTGTTAATGTTAAAATTTCATGTTGAATTGTTAGTAATTTTATACTGAGTTGTTGCAGGCAGATTAAGTACCTTGAAGCATAAGAAAGGAGGTCTTGTTTTGTGTAAGCTCCATGAGAACAAGGCCATGTTAATCACTATCACCGATTCTTATTAGATTCCTGGATTATAGTACAGAGGAACCAAACCCACTGCCGTGAAGTCAATCCCGATTCATAACGACCCCATAGGTTTCCAAGGCTATAAATCTCTACTGAAGCACACTGCCACATCTTTCTCCGTTGGAGCTGCTGGTGGTTTTGACGTTTTGATTAGCAGTTGATTGCTTTAAACACTGCACCGTACATGGGTATGGATGAAAGAAGGAAGGGTCAGTTGTTTTATATGAACAGAATTTTTAAAAGCTAAATTATCTTCTGTCAGGTTTACTTTAGTCTTATTTACTTTCATCACAGAATACCATTATGAGCCATATCATTAATTTTCTTTTTACATGATTGAATTTATTTCTCAAGTGGATTTTTATTTTATTTCAGTCTGTGTATACATAGGTCAGTTTTCGGCGACTTTCTTTACTAAAGATTGTGTCTTAATTTGTACAGAAAAAAATATTCCAGTTGTATTAATTTTGGAATAATTTGCTCTTTTTTAATAATTGTAGTATTTTAGTTGAAGTTTACCCTTATTTATGATTATAAAAACTATAGACGAGAAATTTTTACTAGGTTTCAGGTCATGTGCAAAAGAGAATACATTATAATGTCTCTGTAGTTATGAATAATTATTTTATGTATGGTAAATCTATGTTTATCATTATTCTCAGAATTAGAAAGAGCAAATAACTGTTTTCCTGTACTTGTTGAAGAGATAATATAAACTATTAAACTTTTATTCAGCACTTCCGTAAAGTTATCATAGACTCAAGTTGGTTTAACTTTTTTATGATTTACCTCATATATGTAGCTTTTTTTTTTTTTTTTTTAACATGACAGCTACTTTCATGATCATAATACCAACTCATTGCCGTCGAGTTGATTCCGACTCATAGCAACCATGTAGGACAGAGTAGAACTGCCCCACAGGGATTCCAAGGAGCGCCTGGTGGATTCGAACTGCTGACCTTTTGGTTAGCAGCCGAAGCTCTTAACCACTATGCCATGAGCGTTTCCAATCATAATACCAGGATTCAGAGACCATTATTGCTTTGAATTATGTTTACATAGCTGGTGCTCTGAATATCACTAAATAAGTTGACAGCTGAGTTATTATGTAATTCAGTCCATGATGACAGCCTCAGGTTAGGTTGTTCTAAACTGAACCTTTATTTTTTGTAGGTAAAATGGTATCAGTTATGGATCCATGTCTGTAAACCTATTTTATGCCATTGAAACGACAAAACAAAAGTCAAACACTAATTTTACTTATTTACAAATAAATGAAATTCAGAAAAAAATATAAAAACATCATAAACATTCTTTTACAGGATTTTTTCTGCGTGGGTTGGGTTGATTAAGAGATCTTAAAGTTTTAAGTTTGGTCAGATTTGGATTGAAGGAAACCTTTTTTTCCTGGCTCAAGTGTAGGAACTCATTGCTGCTTTAAAATCCTTTTTAATGCTGTCAAGATTTAGGATTTTTGTGTTTTTTTTGAAATATAGATTACCAGCTTGAGAAATTCAGCGATTAATAGTTTCCAGAACAACAAAAGTAGTAAATTGGTGGATGGGAATAGTTTAAGGGAATAGGTGAAGTTGAAAGTCAAGAAGTCCAAATTCTGGGGTTGTCAGTCTTCTAATTCTTAAAAGTATGTTTATGCTCAGTAACTGGGCCCCTTTTTCCTGTCACCAACTCAAAATCTTAGATTGGATATATTAAAGTGAATTCCTAGTTGATTCCTTTTTCTCTGGTGTCACATCTATCTAAAACTATTTTTCATATGGTCTCCAATTATTTTCCTGAAACACTGCCCATGATGCTTAAATCTTTCAGTAACCTACCATATAAATTCTGAACTTCCCACGATTATAGAGACCCACATCTTCCTTAAGCAGCTTTCCGTGTGCCACACTTATTTGAAATTGTTTCTCCTTCCTCTGCATAATCACTGTTTATTAGTATCTATGTAGTACTTTGTTTCAATCTTGCATGATATAGTAGTTGCTTGCACTGAAAATTGATTTTCTATCTTGTATACTTATGGGAAACATTGTTTATAATACAGTCATTTTCTTTATTAAATGTTACCCAGATTCAGCATTTATAAAGAATTTGTCATAACTTTGCCATCTCCAAAGTATTTGATGGCAAGTTTCTGACATCACATGTATTACTTCTCTACACATCTCTAAAAGATAGACATTTTCTTATATAACCATACTTATTCCTTTATACTAATACCCAGTTTATATTAACATTTCTACCCTTGTCTCAAAAATGTCAGTTTTACAGTTGGTTTGCTTGAATCAGTATTAAAATAAAGTGTATATTATTTTGCTGGTTTTGTCTCTTGAGTCTTACTTTCTTTTTTGCTCTGCTTCTACTGAATTGTTAAAGAAACTGGTCAGTTGTACTATAAACATTCCACATTTTGAATTTTCTCTCTTTGCTTCCATTTAATTCAGTGTTTCTCAACAGGGGACAGTTTATCTCCCAGGGGACATTTGACAGAGTCTGAAGATGTTTTTGTTTCTACAAACTGGAATGTAGTAGGTACAGGCCAGAGATACTGCCACACATCCTGAAATGCACAGGATAGCCCCCAAAACAAAGAATTTTTGGTCCAAAATGTCAGTAGTACAAGGTTGAGAAACCCTGATTTAACTTGTTACAATAATTGCCTTATTATTTTTTTGTTAATTGGAAGTTATCCTTAAAGACTCCATTAGATTATGGTTTAATTTTGAGGGGCAAGAATACTTAATAAGAGGTGCTGCATACTTTATAGGAGCCCTGCTGGTGCAGTGGTTAAGCACTTGGCTGCTAACTGAAAAGTCAGCGGTTCAAACCCACCGGCTGCCGCTCTGCAGGAGAAAGATGTGGCAGTCTCCTTCCAGAAAGATTTACAGCCTTAGAAACCCTATGGGGAAATTCTACCCTGTCCTATAGGGTCGCTATGAGTCAGAATTGGTTCTATGGCAATGGGTAGTGTGCTCTGTGTTGCATCAGAGGCACATCAAGTTTGGTTGTCCCACTTTTCGTAATTAAGCAGTGGGTTCAGGTGGTGACAGCCTGATCCCTAAATACAGAATTTAATGTCACCTTTTCTGGAGCAGTGTGAAAGTTCAGCCACTTTATGCTCAAACATTGGATTTTCTAGTAAAAAGAATATTGAACTAGTTGTATAACTGGTCTCTTGGTACTAGGTATTTAAAAACCAGCTATTTAAAGAACCTCATGCTTCTGTTTTCTTATCTATAAAATGAATTGAATCTGGTGATCTCTAAGGCCTTTACATTTTTATGATTCTTTATATTAGACGAGAATTTGATGTACAAGCATCATTTCATAAAATATGCAGCTGATCAAAACAACACATCCAAAATAATTTAAATGTAACTTAAATTGTCATGCTTTAAATATTGATAAATACTGATAACTTTGGTCAGTTTTATTCCTTAGTGAATAAATTTAATAAGGACATCCTTTCGTCTCTCTCTTTTTCATAGAAATTATTTACTCATTTCACTTAAAGTGTTTTAAAATATTTCTTTGAATTTCTTACTCAGACTACTGTAATTTGAATGATATGTTCCAGAAGTTGTTGTTTGCAATTCAAAATAAATTTTTTTCTACAAAAATGAGTTCAATTTCAATGAGAAAATGCAGTTTTTAATGTGAATTATCTCAGCTGAGGATATGTTGGAGAGGCATATGCCCATAACTTGTCACATTTGAATAAGATGACTTATTTTTGTATTTCTATTGCATCTTCTTATGTCAGTCTCTTTCGGGTTTTTTTTTTTTTTTTGCAATAAAGCACCAGAATCTTTCCACTTGGGAAAAGAGGATGGTGTTAAATTAGGAAATTCTCTTTTACTTCCTCTTCTGAACTCCTATTGCTCTTTTTCTCACTCATTAAGTTAGCTCTTTCTACCCTGTTACTGTTGTTCACTTGTACACATACTTTGGTTCTCTCAGAAAAATAAGTTTCTAGATAGCAAGGTTGGTTTCGCGCATCTCTGTATATCCCCCATGATGCTAAGCAGTATCTGTTGCGCCTAGAATGTTTTCAATAAAAATTTGCTTAAAAATCAATGACAATAGCATTTTGCCCCACTTGATAAACCTAATGTAATATTTTTCTATATTTCTTGTAGGATCTATAAAATATACTTCTACATGTATTTATTGTAACTACTTCTCTTATACACTAGAGCTTTTTAGAACCTGAAAGAGAAGGATCCCAAAATCAAAGAGAAGTAAATTTGGCTTCCTCTTTACAGATTCCTTTATTTATTCAACAAATATTTGAGTCTAGGCAACGTGTTAGGAACACTTCTAGATGCCAGGTATACAGAGGTGAACTAAACAAAGTTCCTGTTTTAATGGAGCTTAGAGAAACAATACATATGTGGTGATAAATCTATGAAAATATAAGGCAGAATAAGGATCTAGAGATGACTGAGAGACTTGTTTAGGTCATACAGCTAATAACTGAAGCAAGACTGGTACCTAAGATCTTTTGAACCTAATAAAATATCCTTGAAATTAGCTCCTTTTTCATTAATCTTAAACAGGGAGTGGGAGAGGAAATAATAGATACCTATTCCTGGTATTTTCTTTCATCCTGTTACCTTTTTTAAACAAGCTCTCTATATAAAGAATTTCATAGTTGTTTGAATTTGCTGTTGTTCTATTTTAGGGATGACTCTGAATCATAGAAACATCAGTATACTGTTTATTTCATGGTTTTATATATTTAATTCATTTGGTAATATTTTGGCTTATTGATGAGAATGAAGGCTACTTTCTCTTCAAATTTTTTAAAAAAAATTTTGTTTATTTTGTTGTCAGATTTTCTTATGTAGTTGCAGAAATTCACATTTTGGTAAATTGACCTAACAGTAATACTAATGAGAGAAACTTTTATTTAGATTGCTTCAGGAATCCTTGGGTGGTGCAGATGTTAAGCACTGGGCTACTATCTGAAAGGCTGTTGGTTGAATCCACCTGGAGGAGCCTCAGAAAAAGACCTGGTGGTCTGCTTTTGAAAGGTCACAGCCATTGAAAACCCTATGGAGTGCAGTTCTACTCTGACACACATGGGGTTGCCGTGAGTCAGAATCGACTCAACGACAACAGGTTTGAGTTTTTTTGTTTTTGTTTTTAAGATTGCTTCATTTATCGAAATATATTACGTCTGTTTTGTTTTTTTTTTGAGTTGTCAAGTTTTTTGCCTGATAAGAATAGCAGAATTAAAAATCAACATAAAAACTTCTGTGGAGAAGTTTAAAATTGATGAGAAAAGCTATTTCTGTACTTTGTGTCACTTATTAAGGGATTGAGATGCAGTTTTCTTAGTAAGTTTTCACTAGTCTTAGTTATGATACAATGTGGCATTGGGAACTTTGTGTCAGAAAATCACTTTCGATTGAAATGTCATGCCTTCTATGCTGTAACTTCTAACTTTATGACTCTTCCTACAGTAAACCCTCTGTTGTAGCCTATTGAAATTTTATGCTTGTCTGCCAGTACCACATTTATTCTTTTTCTTCTCTTTTATACAAATTGGTTATTTTGATCTATGCCTTTTCATATTACTCTTCCTACATGCAGGGTCTCCTTTGAACAACTTTATTAGCACCTCTACACTCTATCTTTGATTTGGCAGTTAACCATATGCTGTCTCTTTGAGGTCTCTTGTCTTCTAAAACTTTTATCTAAAATCTTGTGTTATTTAACTTTTTATCTGTTCATATTATCTGTATTCATTTTCTTTGTTTCCCTTCTCGTGTCTTCTCCCATTGGATTGAAATGATTGTAGATATCTTAATGGAGAAAATTTCATTGGAAAACAGCCTTTTCTTTGGACAGATTCATCTTGTGGACCATGTTTGGAGAGAGGAAGACATGTTTTTTACTTGATAGTTTTGAGTCACATCCTGCTATGGCCAAACCATACCCAAATGTCTACTTTTAAAGTATAAGACTTTAATCTTGGCCTGTAAGATTCTTGCTGTATCATACTTTACTCCTGCTTTGAAAAATAGCTTAAAATTTTAAAAAAAAAATTGTTCTTGTGTTTTATTCTTAACTATGTAGAATCTTAGTAACTGTTATTTATTAAAGTTAATATACTGCAAAGTGCGATGACATTTTTCAGATATTAACAGACTATTTTCAGAGTATTCTGTCTGGAATATCAGATATCAAATGTTTCATGTTAAACTGCTTTAGTTAAATGAAATTTTGAAAGAACCTTATATATGAATTATATTATTTTGCTCCATACTTAACATCTAATATTAAATATGTATTGATTGAATATAACAGTTATGCCTGGCTATTAGATAGGTGACTTTCAAAGATGAAACAATGCAGAATTTCTGATGTTATGATAGTTAAGAGTTTATTTCTTAAGGTATTTTCCTTACACCTGACCTGGGGCTACTACTCATAGGAGCATACTTGTATTTTAGACTATTAATTACTTTTATATCTATTTTACTTATTATAGTGTTACAGGTGCCTTTTAGCTGCAAAATATATGTCCTCTCATAATGTTAAATTGTGAATTATTTTATGTAACAATCAACCTTTTTTGTCAGGAAGCAGAAAAGAATATAGTTTTGGTACCTATTTGTAAGTACTACTCATATGTTAGGGAATGCCAAAACAAAACTTTTTCCAACGTCTTAGGTGTTTGCTACTTTCTAATTCAAATTTCTTTTAATTGAATCTGTTAAATACTACTATGTCAGTGGTTCTCAATGCATGGTCTGTAGATCCCTGAGTGTCTAGAGACCATTTCAAGATGTTCAAGAGATCAGAACTATTTTCATCATAATACTAGGATGTTATTTACCTTTTTTACTGTGGTGACACACTGCTCACTCCTTAAGAAGAATCAAGGCCATGATACCACACTGTACTAGTATCATTTTACTCTTTACTGCTGTGAACCCAGAGTTAAATAAAAATGCAGCTTCACTTTAAGATTGTCCTTGATGAAACAATAAAAATGATTAATTTTATGAAATCTCCACTTTTGAGTACATGTCTTTTTAATATTACTGCCTGTGATAAAACGGGAAATACACATGAAGTACTTCTACTGAATACCAAAGTATGGTGTTTGTCTGGAGGGTAAAGCACTTGTGTGATTGTTTGAGATGTGAGGTGAATTAGCTACCTTTTTTTTCTTTTTCATGAAGTGCCATTTTTACTGGAAAGTATAGTTGACGGATGAGGTACACTTATTCGAACTTGAGTATTTGGCAAACATCCTCAAACATGATTGAAGTGAGCCTGTTACTTTAAGGCAAACAATTGGCCATATTTGTTGCCAGTGATAAAATTTAGCTTTCAAGCAAAAATTAGAATTTTGGAAAAGTATCTTCCTGTCCTTGACAGCTTCCCAATACTAGACTTTTCTGAAACCAGTAGTAATACTAATGAAGGTGATTAAAAAAAAAAAAATGTTGTAATTTAATTTCTCAAATGGTAAATATTGATAAATATAGCCATTATATGAAGTCCGTGTGACCTCAGTACTTTTAAGTGTATAAAGGAGTCCCGAGAATAAAATGTTTGAGTACTGCTGATGTGTAGGTCATCTACTAAGGTCAGAGGTTTCACAGCTTAAGCACTACCCTTGTACTCTCCCTTCCCCCCAAATTAAAGTTGAAAACAGTACCCATGATTTCAGTAACTAAAATTAGACTGCGTATGAATAATATTCTTGAATTTTTCTACAAATGTTAAACGTTTAGTTTTCTGCGTTAGTTAAATGATGGGCTTAGATGTTTCATTGAATTTATT
The DNA here is from genome assembly GCA_030035585.1 of Dugong dugon. Lineage (NCBI taxonomy): Eukaryota > Metazoa > Chordata > Mammalia > Sirenia > Dugongidae > Dugong > Dugong dugon. The sequence continues at coordinate 54,668,818 of CM057463.1, forward strand.
TAGAGTTGCATTGTATTTATCATTGGTAATTATACTAAAATATTTTTTGTGTCCCCTTTTTCTTCTGTTTATTTCTCTTCCCTTTTTTCCACTCTTCTTTACTCCTTTTATTTTTCCCTTCCTTCCTTTATTATATTTGTTTTCTAGGTGGAATCTTTCATTTTGGATCAAGATGATTTGGAAAATCCAATGCTGGAAACTGCTTCCAAGTTGCTCTTGTCAGGAACTGCTGATGGCGCAGACCTCAGGACAGTAGATCCAGAAACACAGGCTCGACTGGAGGCTTTACTAGAAGCGGCAGGTATGTCTACAGACTCTACATATGTAATGTGTCTACATTATTATTCAAAGTTGCACATAAATCTAATAGAAACTCTTGTTATTATATGATCTTGGGTATTTAGTATGAGACTGTTTATAAAAAGTTAATAGATTATTTTCATAGAAAATTACATGCAGCATTTCATTAAAGCATATTTTAATTTTCATTACCAGAGTAAATTTCACATGCTGCTCTAGACTTGTTATATATAATTGTTATATATAATTCTTGTTGTGTATAATTCTGTCGCTTGTTTTGGTTACAGATTTTTTTTTTGAAACCTTACTGTAAAATGAGTCGTCATTGCATTTGTGTAAAGTGAATCATTATTATATTGTCTCATTAGGAACAGTGTTTTAATTAGGAACTATATACATAATGAAAGATTTTTTGTTGTTGTTGGGTACCATCAAGTCGATCCCAACTCATAGCATCCCCACGTGACAGAGTTGAGCTGCCCCACAGGGTTTTCTTGACTGTAATCTTTATGGAAGCAGATCACCAGATCTTTCTTCCACAGAGCAGCTGGATGGGTTCGAACCACAAACTTTTGGATTAGCAGCTAAGCGCTTAACCATTACGCCACCAGGGGTCCTTAGTCAAAGATTTAGCACCATTTATTATCCCTTTAATATAAAGGAATAATAACTAAATCTTTATGGTTATTTCAAATAACCGTAGTATTTTCTTAAGTTTTCTAAATTAGACTTAAATATACTGTGAATATTAATTGTTCATGGTTTAAGAGCTCCAGTGCAGGTAAACTGCTACTTCATTATAGCATAAAACTGATCTACTACTGTTTGGTAATTTTTTCAATAAATATAACACAGTGTCTAAATATTTGAAGGTCTCATGGTTTTTCTTGATTTCTATCCTGGGCAAAATTCTAGATTGGATTATTAAAGGGATGACCAGATAAGGTGAAAATATACTAGGGGTGTTTGCAAGGTCCTGTCTTTGAGTATACAAAACTATTTGCATAGAAGAGTAGAGTCATGATTTAGCATTCATCAGAAGTTTGATTTGGCTATAGAAATTCAGAGGAGAGCAATAGGATTGTGAAATTATTTGAAAACATGTCTTAAGAGGAACAGGGAGTATATCTTCTTGAGGACAAGATTTGGTTTGAATGTGAAGCCCTTCAGATGGCTTAAAGGCTACCACATAGAAGAGGGATATTTGTTTTCTATGATTCCAAGAGGCAAAACTGAGTTCAAAGATACTGCATGGAGGTAGATTTTAGCTTTAGATTTTACTTTTGGAGGTTGAGTTCCTTTTTATAGAATGCTGATAATGGCTTCATTTTTCTCATTTCTGTGTTCCCTTTTTTTTCCTGTTTTCTTTATAGTAGCTAACAAGCTAATCTCCCCCTACTCTTCCTCCTCCATTTCTTCTCTCCCTCTCTCCTTTGTTTTCTTTCTATTTATTATGAAAATGTTCACATACAAACCTAGAGAGAATAGCATAATGAACTTTTTGGTAGCCATCAACAGCTTCAATCAGGGTATGGCCAGTCTTGTTTCATCTCTACTGATTACTACCCTGCTAACCACTGTTCCTCATTAATTTAAAGCAAATCTAAATATCATATTATTTCATATGTAAAAAATTTGGTATGTATCTCTAAATTAAGACCTTTTTTAAAAAAAGAACATAACCATAATACCATTACATATCTAAAGAATAAAATAATAGCAATCCCTTATTATTGCCAAATAACCTGTCCGTATTGGGATTGCCACAATTGTTTCATAATGTCTTTTTTTAAAAAATACTCTGTTGAATTTTTGGCAGAAGTTTACACAGCAAGTTAGGTTCCCATTTGGTAGTTTTTACAGATTTTTCAGTGACATTATTTACATTTGTCACAATCTGTCAACATTCTCTTTGTGTTCTATTTGTTCCCTTTCCAGTGCTCTGGTTTCCCCGCCCCCTTATCGTCTCATCTTTGCTTTTATGGAATTGTTGACCTGTTGGTCCCATACTAATGGTTTTTAAGTAGGGAACTGATTTTATAGGTAATATCCTTTATTTTGGGTGCCACTCTGCTATTTCACTAAAAGGTGATCTTGGGATAGGCTTGGTTCTAGGTTTAAAGAGTATCTTGGGGGGATAGTCTCAAGGGGTCCTCTGTTCTCTACTGTTGCAGTTGTCTTGCTTTTTCTTAAGTAAGAATTTGAGCTCTGCTCCTTATTTTTCTCCCATTCTATTTGGATCCAGTGGTCCCAGTCAAAACTGTCAGTGGTAGTAACCAGGCACCATCTAGTTTTGGTGTCAGGTTAGATGAGGTTATGGCTTTTGTAGACTTGTTTGTTCTCTGCACTTTTGGTTACCTTCTTACTGTTTTTCTCTTGGCAAATCGAGACCTATAGTTGTGTCTTAGATGGCCGCTCACAAGCTTTTAAGACCCCAGATGCCACTCACTTTACTAGGATGCAGATCATGATTTTTGTGAACTATGTTATGCCAGTTGACTGAGTTGTCTTCAGAAGACTAACCAGTCTGAGAAATGTCTGTATTTGTGTCTTCAGTAAAGATATGTGCCAGCACCCACATATTTGTATTCACACGTACCTGTACATACTTCTATCTGTTCATATCTATGTGTGCATCGATACCTACCTGTATTCCAATTTGCTTGTACCCATCCACATGTGCTCAAACGCTCGTTATTACTTTAGTTATGCTGTGCTCACTGCATCCACAATTGGTGCCACTTTTCCCATCACCAAAAATAACTAGTCTCCACTGTATAAAGCATGCTTCCCCCCCACCCCCACCCCCTTCCTGATAACCACCAATGAACATTGGTTTCTCTGTATATATCTATTGTTATCTTCTTAAACAATAGTAGTCATTCACTATTTGTCCTTATAAGCTTTACTTATTTCACCGAGAATTACCGTCCAGGTCCATCCATGTTATAATGTTTTTCAAACTCACCATTGTTCTTTATCGTTACATAGTATTCCATTGTATATATGTACTACACATTGCTTATTTGGTCTTTTCCATTATTTGCTATTGTGAATAAAGCAGCAGTAAACATAGGTGTGCATATGTCTGTTCGTGTCGTTATTTTTAGGTCTCTAGGGTATATAGTTAGGAGTGGGATTGCTGGATCATAGGGTAGATCTATTTCTAGTTCTTTGAGAAAGCACCCTACCGTTTTCCACAGTGGTTGTACCATTTTATAGTCCCACTAAAAATAGATAAGGATTCCAATTTCCCTACATCCTTGCCAACATTTGTTGTTACTTTTTTTTTTTAATCACTGTCATTTTATATGGGGAAAGATGTTATCTCCTTGTAGTTTTGCTTTGCATCCCTTTAATAGCTAATGATCATGAATGTCTTTTCATGTTTGTTGGCTGCTTGGATGTCCTTTTTGGTGAAGGTTCTGTTCATGTACTTTGCCCGTTCTGTAAGTGGGTTGTTTGTATTTTTATTGTTGATTTGTTGCAGTTTTCTGTAGATTTTAGAGATTAGACTCTTATTGGGTAAATTGTTTCCGAAGATATTTGTAATTTTCATCGTATAAGTCTTTTATGTCCCTGGTTATGTTAACTCCTAGATACTTTATCAGTTTGAGGGCTGTTGTAAAGGGTATTGTTTTCCTGTTTTTTTTTTCGGAGTAGTCTTTGTTAGTGTAGAGGAACCCAGCTGATTTTTGTGTATTGATTTTGTACCCCAGCGTTGCTAAATTCTTATATTATGTTCATCAGCTTTGTTGTGGAATCTTTAGGGTCTTCTATGTGTAAAATCATGTCATCGGCAAATACAGAAAGTTTTACTTCTTTTCCAATTTGTATAACTTTTATTTCTCTTTCTTGTCTTATTGCTCTGCCTAGGACTTCCTGTACAGTGTTGAATAAGAATAGTGATAGTGGATATCCTTCTCTTGTTCCCGTTCTCAAAGGAAAGGCTCTCAGCCTTTCTCTGTTGAATATAATGTTGGCTGTTTGTTTTGCATGTATGCCTTATTATGTTGAGAAATTTCCCTTTTCCTATTTTGCTGAGTTTTTATCAGGAAACGTATTGAATTTTATTGAATGCCTTTTTTGCATCAATTGATGTAATCCTATGGTTCTTTTCCTTTTTTTTTTTTTTTTTTTTTTAAATTTATGTGGTAGATTACATTGATTGATTTTCTAACATTGAACCACCCTTGTAATCCTGGTGTGAATCCCACTAGATCATGGTGTATGATGTTTTTTTTATTGACTGATTGATTGGACATCAGGTGAAAGCTTACAGAACGAATAGTTTCTCATGAAACAGTAGTACACATGTTGTTTTAGGACATTGGTTAACAACCCCACAACATATCAACCCTCTAACTTCTCAACCTTTTTTTTTGGTGAAAATACACATAACCAAAGATACACCATTTCAAAAATTTCTACATGCACAGTTCAGTGACATTGACTGCGCTCTTCCAATTGTGCTGTTATTCTCACTTAAGATGAAGGCTTACAGAACAAAATAATTTCTCATTTAACAGTTACTACACATGTTACCCTATGACAACGGTTAACAATGTCACAACACATCAACAATATCCTTACTCAACCTTGGGTTCGCTATCACCAGCTTCCTTGTCCCCTTCTGCCATCTGGCCCTTGTCACTGGACTCCTGTGCCTCATTAGTCTCATTTGGTTTTAAGGGGTTGTCCACTCCCAGGCCAAACAGTGAACCTCAGAGGTAACTTCACCACTGAGCTAAAAGGGTGTCTGGGGGCCATACTCTCGGGGTTTCTAGAGTCTCCTTTAGACCAGTAAATCTGGTCTTTTTTTTTGTGAGTTAGAATTATGCTCTACATCCTTCTACAGCTCTATCCAGAAACCTCTGTTGTGATCCTGGTCAGAGCAGTCAGTGGTGGTAGCCTGGCACCATGTAGCTGTACTGGACTTAGTCCAGTGGAGGCCTTGGTAGCTGTGGACAGTTAGTCGATTTTTTCCTTGTATCCTGTTCTCTTCATTCTCCCTTGCTCCTGAAGGGATGACACCAGTGGAGTATCTCAGATGGCCTCTCACAGGCTTTTAAGACCCCAGACACTACTCACCAAGGTAGAATGTAGAGCATTGTCTTTATAAGCTGTGTCATGCCAACTGAGCTAGATGTTCCCCGAGACCATGGTCCCCACAGCCCTCCGCCCAGCAGTTCAGTCCCACAGGGAGTTTGGATGTGTCTATGGAGCTTCCATGACCTTTCCTTGTACAAGATGTGCTAGTTTCCGCTGTACTGTGTACTGTCTCACCCTTCACCCAAGATACCACTTATCTATTGCCTATTTAATATTTCCCTACCACCACTCCCATCCCTGGTAACCAACAAAGATTGTTACATTTTGTGTTTGAACTTTTTCATGGGTTTTTACAATAGAGGTCTCATACAATATTTGTCCTTTTGTGATTGACTTATTTCACTCAGCATAAGGTCCTCCAGTTTCATCCATGTTATGAGATGGTTCACAGATTCATTGTTGTTCTTTCTCATTGCATAGTACTCCATTGTGTGTACGTACCATAGTTTGTTTATCCATTCATCTGTTGATGGGCGTGTAGGTTGTTTCCATGGTTTTGCTATTGTGAACAATGCTGCCATGAACATAGGTGTGCATATGTCTATTCGAGTGACGATTCTTACTTCTCTAGGATATATTCCTAGGATTGGGATTGCTGGATCGAATGATATGTCTATTTCTAGCTTTCTGAGGAAGCGCCATATCATTTTCCAAAATGGTTGTATCATTTTGCATTCCCACTAGCAGTGCATAAGAGTTCCCATCTCCCCGCAGCCCCTCCAACATTTGTTATTTCCAGTGTTTTTGATTTGTGCCAGTAATGCCGGGGTGAGATGGTACCTCATTGTGGTTTTAATTTGCATTTCTCTAATGGCTGGTGATCGCGAGCATTTCCTCATGTGTCTGTTGGCCATTTGAATGTCTTCTTTGGTGAAGTGTCTGTTCGTTTCCTTTGCCCATTTTTTAATCGTATTGTTTGTCTTTCTGTTGTAGACGTGTTGGATTTTCTTGTAGATCATGGAGATTAGACCGTTGTGTGACCTGTACTGTCCAAAAATTTTTTCCCAGTCTTTTGAAGAGCATAGATGTTGGATTTTAGAAGATCCCAGTTATCTAGCTTATCTATTGGGGTTTGTGCATTGATGGTTATGGTTTGTATCTTCTTAATGCCATGTATTAAGGCCTGAACTGTTGGTCCTATTTTTTCTTCTATGAACTTTGTAGTTTTAGGCTTTGTATTCAGGTCTTAGATCCATTTTGAAGTGGTTTTTGTATATGGTGTGAGGTATGGGTCCTGTGTCATTTTTTTACAGATGGATATCCAGTTTTGCCAGCACCATTTGTTAAAAAGACTGTCTTTTCCCCATTTGATGGACTTTGGGCCCTTGTCAAAGATCAGGTGACCATAGGTGGATGGATTTACATCTGGGTACTCAGTTCTGTTCCATTGGTCAACGTATCTGTCGTTGTACCAGTACCAGACTGTTTTGACTACTGTAGCTATATCGTAGGTTCTGAAGTCAGGTAGTGTGAGTCCTCCGATTTTATTCTTCTTCTTCAGTAGCGTTTTACATATTTTGGGCTTCTTCCCTTTCCATGTAAAGTTAATGATTAGTTTTTCCATCTCTTTGAAGAATGTTGTTGGTATTTGGATCGGGATTGCGTTGTATTTGTAAATTGCTTTGGGTAGAATTGTCATTTTTACAATGTTGAGTCTGCCTATCCATGAGCATGGTATGTTTTTCCATTTATGTAGATCCCTTTGGGTTTCTTGCAGTAGTGTTTTGTAGTTTTCTTTGTATAGGTCTTTTACATCCCTGGCCAGATGTATTCCTAAGTATTTTTATCTTTTTAGGGACTATTGAAAATGGTATTGTTTTCCTGATTTCCTTTTCATCGTTCTCCTTATTGGTGTGTAGGAATCCAACTGATTTTTAAATGTTTATCTTGTATCCTGCTACTCTGCTCGGTCTTTCTATTAGTTCCAGTAGATTTGTCGTGGAGTCTTTAGGGTTTTCTATGTATAGTATCATATCATCTGCAAACAGGGACAGTTTAACTTCTTCATTACCAATTTGGATGCCCTTTATTTCTTTTTCTTGCCTTATTGCTCTAGCTAGAACTTCCAGCACAATGTTAAATAGGAGTGGTGATAAAGGGCATCCTTGTCTTGTTCCTGTTTTCAAGGGGAATGTTTTCAGCCTCTCTCCATTAAGAATGATGTTGGCCGTTGGTTTTGCATAGATGCCCTTTATTATATTGAGAAATTTCCCTTCTATACCTATTTTATTGAGAGTTTTTATCAGGAATAGGTGTTGGACTTTGTCAAATGCCTTTCTGCATCAATTGAGATGATCATGTAATTCTTTTCTTTCCTTTTATTTATGTGGTGAATTACGTTGATTGACTCTAATGTTGAACCATCCTTGCATACCTGGTATGAATCCTACTTGGTCTTGGTGTATTATTTTTTTGATATGATGCTGAATTCTATTGGCTAGAATTTTGTTGAGAATTTTTGCATCTATATTCATGAGAGATATTGGTCTGTAATTTTCTTTCTTTGTGGTGTCTTTGCCTGGTTTTGATATCAGCGTTATGCTGGCTTCATAGAATGAATTTGGAAGTCTTGCTTCCTCTTCTGTGCTCTGAAATAGCTTGATTAGTACTGTTACAAGCTCTTCTGTAAATGTTTTGTAGAATCTCCAGTGAAGCCATCTGGGCCAGGGCTTTTTTTGGTTGGGAGTTTTTTTTTATTACCTTTTCAATCTCTTCTCTTGTTATGGGTCTGTTCAGATTTTCAACACCACTTTGTTGTAGTTTGGGTAGGCCGTGTGTTTCTAGAAATTTATCCATTTCCTCTAGGTTTTCAAATTTGTTTGAGTATAGTTTTTCATAATATTCTGTTATAATCCTTTTTATTTCAGTTGGGTCTGTTGTAATGTCCCCCATTTCATTTCTTATTTGGGTTACTTGCGTTCTCTCCTGTTTTTCTTTTGTCAGTCTGGCCAGTGGTTTGTCGACTTTGTTGATTCTTTCAAAGAACCAACTTTTGGTTTTGTTGAGTGTTTCTATTGTATTTTTGTTCTCTATTTCATTTATTTCTCCTCTGATCTTTACTATTTCCTTTCTTCCAGTGGTTGTGGGCTTTTTTTGCTGTTCTCTTTCTATTTGTTTGAGTTTTGTAGTTAATGTTTTGATTTTGTCCCTTTTTTCTTTTTTGATATGTGCATCTGTTGCTATAAATTGTCCTCTGAGGACTGCCTTTGGTGTGTCCCAAAGGTTTTGGTATGATGTGTTTTCATTTTCATTTGATTCTAGGAATTTTTTGATTCCATCTCTGATTTCTTCTATTACCCACTGATGTGTAAGCAGGGTATTATGCAGTTTCCATGTAGTTGATTTTTTTCCCTTGCTCTTTCTGTTGTTAATTACTACCTTGATGGCTTTGTGGTCAGAGAAGATACTTTGAATTATCTCAACGTTTTGGATCTTGTTGAGGATTGCTCTGTGGCCTACAATGTGGTCTATTCTGGAGAACGTTCCTTGTGCATTGGAAAAGAATGTGTACTTTGCAGCAGTTGGATGGAGTGTTCTATATATGTCTATGAGGTCAAGTTGGCTGATTGTGCCCTATAGGTCTTCTGTATCTTTGCTGAGTTTCTTCTTAGTTGTTCTGTCCTTCACTGAGAGTGGTGTGTTGAAGTCTCCTACTATTATTGTGGAACTGTCAATTTCTCTTTTCAGTGTTGTTAGAGCTTGTTTTATGTATTTTGGGGCCTTGTCATTGGGTGCGTAGATGTTTATTATGGTTATGTCTTCATGATGGATCATCCCCTTAACCATTATATAGTGTCCTTCTTTGTCTTTTATGGTAGATTTTGTTTTAAAGTCTATTTTATCTGAGATTAGAATTGCCACTCCTGCTCTTTTTTGGTAGTTGTTAGCTTCATATATTTTTTTCCAACCTTTGACTTTTAATAAATTCACATCTTTGTTTCTAAGGTGTGTCTCTTGTAGACAGCATATTGATGGAGCCTGTTTTCTTATCCATTCTGTCACTCTCCTTCTCTTTATGGGTGCATTGAATCCATTTCCATTCAGTGTAATTATTGATAGATGTGAGTTTGTTTCTGTCATTTTGTAGTGCCTTTTTTTGTGGTGCTGAAGTTTTCTTTGTTCTTCTTACTCTCTTGTGCTGAGTTACTTTTCTTTGTGGATTTTTTTTTTAGTTTCATTTCTTTTGGTTTTGTAAGTTTTGTTTTTGCTGAGACTTTATGTTTTTCCTCTTTTTTTCATGAGTATGTTTGTTAACTTTCTTTGTGGTTACCATGAATTTTACCCTTATCTTTCTAAGTTTGAAGCAGTCTACCATTACTTGGTATCGCCTTGCCTTTCTCTCCTTTAGAAGGTTCTATACCTGTGCCGTTTATTCCCTCTTTTATTTTGATGTTGTTGTCATTTAGTGATTCACTGATCTGATTCCCTGTTGTATTTCTTTTGGTTTTGGATAGTGCTCGAGTGTTCATTTTCTAGATTGGTATCTGGCTGGTACGATCCTGCGTCCTAGGTTCTGCCTGTGAGGTGAAGCTGTTTGTCCTCAGATTGAAGAACTCCCTTTAACAATTCTTGGAAGTTTGGTTTGACTTTTGCATATTCCCTTAATTTCTGTTTATCTGGAAATGACCTAATTTCACCATCAAATTTGAACGAGAGTTTTGCAGGATATGTTATTCTTGGCTGGCAGTTATTTTTCTTTCAAGATTTTGTGTATGTCATCCCATTGCCTTCTTGCCTGCATGGTTTCTCCCGAATAATCTGAGTTTAGTCTTATTGTTTCTCCTCTGTATGTGACTTCTTCTTTTTCACGCTCTGCTTTCAGGATTCTTTATTTGTCTTTGGTTTTGGCGATGTGATTATGATATGCCTTGGTGATTTTTTTTGGGGGGTCTCTTCTATATGGGTTTGGTTGAGCTTCTTGGATGGCCAGCTTTTCATCTTTCATGATATTGGGGAAGTTTTCAGACAGCAGTTCCTCAGTGATCCTCTCTGTGTTTTCTGTTTTCTCCCCCTGTTCTGGAATTCCAATCACTCCGAAGTTTTTGTTTTTGATTGTGTCCCACATAACTCTCAGGGTCTCTTCATTTTTCTTTGTTCTTTTTTCTGAGTTTTCCTGAAATAGAGGTGTATCTAAGTGTTTGTCTTCAATTCCACTGATCCTGTCTTTCACCGTTTCAAATCTGCTTTTCAGCCCTTCTTTGACACTGTCCATTTCTGAAATCTTGTTGTTTATCTTTTGGATTTCTAATTGTTGTCTTTGTATGATTTCTAGTTGTGAATTTATTTTGGCATTTTGTTCCTGCATTATTTTCCTGAATTCTTCCACGTTTCTGTATTTTCAATGAATTTGTCTATCTTCTCTCATGTTTGTCAGCTTTTTGCCTCAGTTCTTGGAGAATTCTGAGTATTAGAGATTTGAATACCCTATCAGGTAGTTCTAGTGTATTTTCTTCCACAGGAGAGTCATCTGGTGTTTTAATTTGGATGCCTACTGGAACCATCCTGTCCTATTTTTATAAATGTTTTGATATTGTCTGCTGTCTTTGGGGCATTTATTAGTTATTTTTCTCATTTATTGATTGTAGATTTTTTTGTTTTGTCCCTTTTATAATAGAAAAAATTGGACTATGTCTGAGCAGGCAGACCTGTGTTCTTTGTTGTTTGCTCATCTTTGGGCACAATACTTTTTGCCTCCTTCTCCAATTGGCACGGTCAGTCACTCAGATATGGTACGGCAGGGCATGTCTAGCTGAAGAGGAATTAATGGGACGGGTTGTTTGTGGCACTTACTACAGCCACCAGAGTGGGTCGGTAATCAGTGCAGGGCAGGTTCCAGTTGGTTTTGCCTGTGCTACTTGGTGGTGTGGTGTCAAGCTCACGGTGCAGGTAGGCAGGATGCAGCGGGGAGATTGTTATGTGTGGAGCTAAGATGGATATGGGAGAGAAGAGACAGGAATAGGAGCCAAAAACATACAAACAAACAAAAAAGAATGCTAGGGGAACTTGCCATTGGAGTGGAGAGATGAGAGACTATGAAATGGAGAAAAACATAAAGGGGAAGAGAAAGAAAAGAATGGATAAATAAAAATTGGAAAGGTTAAAGAACCGCCAAGTTCCCAGGGATCCCACCGGTGCAGCTGTGAGGTCTGGGGAAGTCGCTCTCAGGTGTTGCAGTACAGCCTGGCTAGAAGGCGTAGAGGTATACAATGCCAGGTATTCAGGGAACAGAAAGAGAAGGAAGATATAGACAGATGAGAAAGTCAGCAATGAAGAAAGACAAGAAGAGGGAAAAGAAAACTAAACAAATTAAAAAAAAAACCCAACAAAATAAGAAATGCTCTCAGGGATCCCTCTGCACGTCTGCAGAAGCTGAGGGGGAGTCTCCTTGCCATGCAGCTCCGCCTGGCCAGAAAGGGCTCCCAACTCAAGAAAAGGAAAACGAAACAAACAATTGAAAACAAAGAAACGAACAAAAGCCCTGGGATACCACCAGTGCAGCAGCCCAAACCGGGAAGCAGCTCCACACTCGAACAGAGCTCTGCAGCCCCTGAGGAAGAAGCAAAGATGGTGCACAGAGTCAGGTACTTGAGCAAAAGGAGGGTAGGTGGCGAGAGGTAAGTAAGAAATCAAAAGAAGTAGAAAAGAAAATCAACACTAGGAGCTAACAAATGGCACTTAGAGAGCCAGCTAGTGCGGGCTGGTGTTTCTGGATAAGAGACTGTGTCTGCAGGAAGCAGAGGGGGCCGAGTGTGGGTGAAGAAGGGTATAGAGTGGGAAAGCATATATCACAAATTACCAGAGCTCTGCAGCCCCTCAGGAAGAAGCAAAGATGGCGCACGGAGCGAGGTACTCGAGTGAAAGGAGGGGGAGGTGTCGAGGCAAGGAAGAAATCAAAAGAAGCGGAGAAAAGCAACAGCAGCTGCCAACAAATGGCACTCAGAGAGTCACCCGTTCGGGTGTGTGAAATCCAAGCAGCCGGTGTTTCCCGGTCAAGAGATTGTGGCTGTGGGAAGCAGAGGAGGCCGCGTCGGGGTGAAGAAGGGTGGGGGATGGGAAAGCGTATATCGCAAGTTACCGGTTGTTTTGTCTCCCGCTGGATGCTCCGTGAGGCTGCTTTCTTGTACCCCATTTGCTGGTCTCCAATAGGAGTCCAAGATGGCGGATCCACACTGCATTAGCTGGTATGGGACCTCTCCATGAATCTCTCTTGCTCTCTGTTCTCTGCCAGTTTTCTCACTCCATTTGGTGCTTGGCTGAGTTCTTTATCTCTTCATTTGATGTTTTAGGGTTTCAGGATTGTTGTATTCTCTGTTTGGCTTAGTTTTTCGGATCTTTGCTGTGGAGGAATGGCATGGTGCTTCTGCCTAGAGCGCCATTTTTCCAGAACTCCCTGATGTTTTTGATAGGTTGCGGAAGTCTGTCTGCTAGAATTTTCTTGAAAAGTTTTACATCTGTGTTCATAAGGGATATTGGCCTTTAATTTTCTTTTTCTGTCATGCCTTTTCCTGGATTAGGTATCAGGGTTATGCTGGCTTCATAGAAAGAGGTCAGCAGTGTTCCTTCTTCTTCAGTGTTTTTGAAGAGATTGAGTTGGATTGTTTGGTATCTTCTGAATGTTTGGTAGAATTCTCTGGTGTAGCCATCTAGTTCTGGGCTTTTGTTGTTGGCAATTTTTGCTGACATCTTCTGTCTCTTCTTTTGTAATGGTTCTATTTAAATTTTCTACCTCTGCTTTTGGAAAACCTATGGGGCAGTTGTTCTACCCTGTCCTGTGGGGTCTCTATGAGTCAGAATCAACTTGACGGCGATGGGTTTAGTTTGGTTTTGGGTTGGTGTTAGTTTTGACAGGTAGTGTGTTTCTAGGAATTTTCCCATTTCATCTAGGTTTTCAAATTTGTTGGAGTACAATTTTTCATAGTATTCAGTTATGATCTTTTTATCTCTATTGGATCGGTGGTAATGTCACCATTTTCATATCATAGTTTGGTTATTTGCCTTTTCTGGTTATTTTCTTTTACATTCTAGCTAATGGACTGTCTATTTTATTGATCCTTTCAAGGAACTAAATTCTGGTTTTGTGAATTCTTTCAGTTGTTTTTCTATTTTCAATTTTATTTATTTCTACTCTGATCTTTATTTTTTCTTTGTTTCTAGTAGTTTTTGGCTTTTGCTTTTCCTTATCTATTTGTTCAAGTTGTCGGTTTAAGTTAATGATTTTAGATCTTTTTTAATGTAGACGTTAATTGCTATAAATTTCGTTCTGAGTACTGTTTTTCTGTGTCCGAAAAGCTTTGATATTTTGTGTTTTCATATTTATTTGATACTGTTGTTAAGTGCCATCAAGTTGGTTCTGACTCATAGCGACCCTAGGTATAATGGAACAAAACACTGCCTGGTCCTGTGCTGTCCTCATAATTGCTGTTATGCTTGAGCCCATTGTTGCAGCCCTTGTGACAGTCCATCTCACTGAAGTTCTTCCTCTACTTCTCCAGGGACTAGTCCCTTCAGATAACATGTCCAAAGTACATGAGATGAAGTCTCACTGTCCTTGCTCCCAAGGAGTATTCTGGCTGTATTTCTTCCAAGACAGGTTTGTTTGTTTGATTCTAGGAATTTTTTAATTTCACTTTTGAGTTCCTTTGTGACACAGTATTTTTTTTAGTAGTGTACTATTTAGTTTCTGTGTATTTCTTCTTTTTTTTGTTTATCCTGTTGTTTATTTCTAGCTTCATACTGTTAAGGTCAGAGAAAATACTTTGTATGATTTCGATCTTTTTAAATTTGTTGAACCTCGTTTTATGTCCTAGCATATGGTCTGTTCTGGAAAATGATCCATGTGCACTGGAGAAGACTGTATTGTTTAGGTGTTGGGTTGAGTGTTCTATATGTATATTCTGTTAGGTCCATTTGGCTTATGGGTTTAACTAAGTTTTCAGGTACTTAGTGATCTTTTTAGATGTTCTGTCTGTAATTGAAAGTAGTGTGTTCAAATCCCCTAGTATTATTGTAGAGTTGTCTATTTCTCCTTTCATCTTGGTCAGTATTTGTTTTATGTATTTTGGTGTATTGCTGTTAGGTGAATTATAGATTTGTAATTGGAATATCTTCTTGCTGGATTGACCTTTGTATTATTATGTGATGCCCTTCTTTATCTCTTATAACAGACTTCTGATTTAAAGTCTGTTTAATCTGACAGTAGTATGTTCACCCTTGCTCTTTTTTGTTTACTGGTTGTATGGATTATTTTTCTTCATCCTTTTATTTTCAGTCTGTTTGTGTCCTTATGTCTAAGGTGTGTTTCTTCTAGACAGCAAAAGGATGGATCATGTTTTTCTATACATTTTGCCACTCTCTGACTTCTGTATGGGGGGTTTAGAGCATTCACATTTAAGGTTATTATCAAAAACCAAGTGTCTGCCTTACACATTTTGCTATTTGTTTTTTGAAGATTTGTATCTTGTTTTATTATTCTGATTTTTCTGTTTTTGTTTGTATTTTGGTGCTTTTCTTGGGATGAGCCTTTTTGTTATCTTCTTGTCTCGTGAATGCTTCTTCTTGGAGTTTTCTTAGTAGTTACCACGTATGTTACATTACACAACTTACAATTACAACAATATATAATATTGGAACAAGAGTTAAAATACAACCTTAACATAATACATCTATTCCTGATGTGTTCCTCCCTCCTAGATACAACCTACATTCAATAAATTTACTTTGTACTTATTTCTTAATGCTCTTGCATTTCCATTTGGAGTACTCCCTTGAGTAATACTTGCAAAGCTGGTTTGGTAGTGGCAAATTCTCAGAGCTTCTGTCTGTTTGGGAATGTCTTTATTTCCGCCTCATTTTTGAATGACAGCTTTGCTTCTTAAAGAATTCTTGGCTGGCATTTGTTTTGGTTTAGTGTTTTATATATGTTCCTTCCATTGTCTTCTGGCCTTTAGAGTTCTGGCGAGAAATCCAGGCTGATTCTTATGGAAGACCTTTGGTATATTATATTGAGTTTTTTCCTTGCTGCTTTCAGAATTTTCTCCTCGTCTTTGGTTTTAAAGACTTTTATTAGAATATATTGTGGTGTTGATCTTTTTGTGTCTCTTCTGACTGAGGTTCATGTAATGTCCTGTATTTGCAGGCTTGGTTCTCTGTTCAGGTCTGGGAAATTTTCTCTGATTATCTCTTGGAAAAATTGCTTCTGTGACTTTATTGTTACCATGGTGCTCTGGGATTCCAATAATTTTAGTGTTAGTTAATTGAATCCCACATTTCCTTTTCAGCTTGTTCGCTTTTCTTTGTTCTTTTGTTTCTCTCGAAACTTGATTAAGTTCAGTTATTTTGTCTTCTAGTTCACTTATTCTGTCTTCTCATTGTTCGAGTTTATTTTTCAGTTTTTCTCTTGCATTTTCTAATTCAGATGTTTTGTTCGTCAATTCCAGTAGTTCCCGCTCTTTTTTTTTTGATGTTTTCAATTTGTTTGTTAAGTTTCTCATTCTTTTCCTCTATTTGTTTCCTGAACTTGGCTAGTTTGTTTTCAGTGTGCTTTTTAGTGCCATAGTCTGCAAATTATGAATTCTTTGCATTATTCTGTCTTCTATAGGAGAGGTTTCCTCTTCTTCATGTTTAGCTTTTGATCCTTCTTCTCGTGATTTCATGTGTTCTACTAACTTTTGTTGAACTCGGTCCATTTTATTGGCTGCAAAAAGAAAGGCCAGGGCCCACACCCATCAGCTCCTCCCCCAGAGAAAGTTTCCGTAGACCAACTCACAGCTCTGGGAACCCCATGGGGCAACTTTTCTCATTCCAGAAGTTTTATTATGAGTCAAAATAATGACCCAGCTGTTATGGGCTTGATATTTTCTCCTGAAAACCACTAGATGGCACTCTTATCCTTAGACGCTCCCCCTGCCCCCCCCCCGCCGTCCCCCCCTCCCCCCCGCCCGCAGCCAAGGGCTTGTTCACAAGTTCTATATGCTTGGTCTTTGGAATTTAACACACATGCACAGGAGGAGGGGTTTTAGTTGTTCAGAGACTGTGTCCTAAGCGGTAGCACTCGACTTTCCTGGGGTGATAGTGTAGGACTCTATGTCTTTCTGTCACCAGTGCCCCTGCACAGACACTCCCATGGTACCCCCTCTCTGAGCCTTTTCCTTTGTCCCTGTCAGTCTGAATTATTCCCCTCACCCTGTTGCTCTTGAAGTTCCTCCTGGTCCTAGTGCCCTTTCATCTGGGGCTGCAGGAAATACAATAGCACTCTCATACAATGCCATGGTCTTCCTTTGCCCCCTCCTAGTTGCATGCCCCACGAACTCCCATGGCCAATTTGCGCCACCTTAACAAAAATCAAGCTAGAGCTTCCTCAGATTAGCTCCTTTTCTGTGTTCCCTGTTTGGCATCCCAAAGTGGCTGCAGTGAGTGAGCGCTTCCTATGTTAGCCGATAGGATTTCCTGGCTTCTAAGCCGACCTTTTCCCCCCTCCCCTGATTGTGGACCTACCCCGACTCTCCAGTATCTCAGCTGCTATTTGGAGTTTTGAGATTGCAGTCTGTGCTTGTTTTTATTTCTTGTTCAGTGAGTTAGCCTCTGAGGGAGTAAATGGGAGCATCCGCTCACTTCACCATCTTGCCCTGCCTCCTATAATGTCTTTTTATAGTTGGTTTGTTTGAATTAGAATCCAAACAAGGTTCCCACATTGTTTTCAATTAATTATGCTTCTTAAGTGTCTTTAATCATAATAGTTCCTACTACTTTTTAAAAATCTTTCTCTATTTGTTGAGGAAACAGTGTCATTCGTTCCCTGGAATTTCTCAAGTTAGGGTTTTGCCAGTTCCACCTCTGTGTGTTAAATTTCTTGCAAACCATAATTCAGATCCAGAGACTTGACTAGATTCAGGTTCATTTGGTTTTTGTCAAGAACACTCATTCATGATGCTATGTATTTCCTTATGTATTACATTAAGAGCCAAGTGTTTAGTTGTTTTTCTTTTGTGATGTTGAGATTGATCAAGGTTTTAGTATTCAATACTTTTCTTGAAAAAGGATGCTTAAGAGGTAATTTTTTGAGACCTTGTCTGAAAATACCTTTTATACTATCCTCATACTTGATAGTTTGACTAGTTACAGAATTCTAGGTTAAAAATGACTTTCTTACAGACTTTTGAAGTTATTGCTTCATTGTCTTCTAATTTCTGGTGTTGGAGTTGAGATGTTTGTTGCTAGTCTTGTTTATGATTTTCCCCTGTATCTGTGCCACTTTTCTCTACCTTTTCTTCCCCCAATCTTGAGAATTTTTGGCATTTTAAAATTTCACTTTCATTTTGGATGTTTTTGCCTATCTTTTCTCAAATGTCAGCTAATCCTTGGCTTCTGTTTGTAGTCGATAGCAATGCAATAAAAAGTTAAATTGGTGCTCTGCATGCATGCTTTTTCAATGCACTACATGGTGTGTATTAGTTTCTTATTGCAGCATGACAATTTACCATAAACTTAGAGGTGCGAAACACCAATTTATTATCTCTCAATTTCTGTAGGTCAGTGGTCTGGGCAGAGTGTGGTTGGATTTTCTAGCTCAACGTCTTACTGGGCTAAAGTAAAGATGTCAAGTGAGTTGAGTTCTCATCTGGAAGCGCACAGGGAAAATCCACTTTCAGGTTTAATCTTGTTGTTAGCAAAATTTAGTTCTTGCAGTCGTAGGACTGAGATCTGGTTTTCTTGCTGGCTGTTAGCCCAGAACCAGTATCACTTCCTAGAGGCTGCCAGCATTCCTTGACATGTGGCTTCTTCCACCTTCAAGCCAGCAATGGTAAATTGAATTCTTATGCTTTGAATCTCTGACTTCTTTGTTTCCAACCACCCAAAGAAAACTCCCTGCTTTGAACAGGCTCATATGATTGGGTCAGGTCTGCCCAGATACTCTACTTATCTTAAAGTCAGCTGTGCCATATAATAAAACTTAATCATGAAAGTAAAATCTACAAAATCTATAGGATTATATAAGGTGTGTATGTAAAGCTGGGGTGGGTAATCTTGGGAACATATAAAAAATTCCAGTTGTTGTTGTTGTTAAGTACCATTGAGTCAGTTCTGACTCATAATGACCCCAAGTCCAGCAGAATGAAAGACTGCCTGGTTCTGCACCATCCATCCCAGTCGTTTGTGTGTTTGAGTGCATTGTTGCAGCCACTGTGTCATTCCATCTCCTCGAAGGCCCTCCTCTTTTTTGCTGACCATCTACTTTACCAAGCACGATGTCCTTCTTCAGGGACTGTTCCCTCCTGATAACATGTCCTAAGTATGTGCAACAAAGTTTCACCATCCTGGCTTCTAAGGAGCATTCTGGCTGTATATTCTTCCAAGACAGATTAGTTTGTTCTGCTCATAGTCAGTGGAATATGCAGTAGTATTCGTCAACAACATAATTCAAAGGCATCAATTTTTCTTTAGTCTTCCTTATTCATTGTCCCACTTTTGCACACGTGAGGCAATTGAAAACACCATGAATTGGGTCAGGTGAACCTTCTTTTTCGAAGTGACGTCTTTGCTTTTTAACACTTTAAAGAGGTTTTTTTGTAGCATATTTGCCCAGTGAAATGCACTGTTTGATTTCTTGACTGCTGCTTCTGTGGGTGCGGATTGTGGTTCCAAATAAAATGAAATTCTTGACGACTTCAATCTTTTCTCTGTTTTTCATGATGTTGCTTATTGGTCCAGATGTGAGGTTTTTTTTTTTTTTTTTTTTTTTAAATGTTGAGGTGTAATCCATACTGAAACCTGTAGTCTTTGATCTTCATCAGTAAGTGCTTCAAGTCCTTTTCATTTTCAGAAAGCAAGGTTATATCATCTGCATATCGCAGGTTGTTGGTGAGTCTTTCTCCAATCCTGATGCTGCATATGTCTTCAAATAGTTCATTTTCTCAGATTATTTGCTCAGCATGCAGTTTGAATAGGTATGGTGAAAGGATACAACCCTGATGCACACCTTTGCTGATTTGAAGCCATGCAGTCTCCCCTCAGTCTGTTTGAACGGCTGCCTCTTGGTGTATGTCCAGGTTCCTCATGATCAGTTTAGTGTTCTGGAATTCCCATTCTTTGTAATGGTATCCATAATTTGTTATGATCCACATAGCTAAATGCTTTTGCATAGTCAACAAAACACAAGTAAACATGTTTCTGGTATTCTCTGCTTTCAGCCAAAATCTGTCTGACATCTGCAGTGATCTCCCTCATTCCACGTCCTCCTCTGAATCCAGCTTGAATTTCTGGCAGTTCCTTGTCAATATACTACTTCAACTTCTTTTGAATGACCTTCAGCAAAATTTTACTTGTGTGTGATATTAATGATATTGTTTGATAATTTCTGCATTCTGTTGGATCACCTTTCTTTTGAATGGGCACAAATATGTATCTCTTTCACTTGGTTGGCCTGGTTGCTGTCTTCCAAATTTCTTGGCATATAGGAGTGAGCACTTCTAGCGCTACATCCGTTTCTTGAAACTTCTCAGCTTGTAGTATATCAATTCCTGGAGCCTTGTTTTTTGCCAGTACCTTCAGTGCAGCTTGGACTTCTTTGTTAAGTACTGTTGGTTCTTGATCATATTCTACTTCCTAAAATAGTTGAACGTCAACTCTGTGTATTCCTTCCATCTTTTTTTGATGTTTCCTGTGTCTTAATATTTCATTTTTCCTGTATAATCGTTCAATATCGCAACCTGAAGCTTTGAATTTTCTCTTCAGTTCTTTCAGCTTGGGAAATGCCAAGCGTGTTCTTCCCTTTTGGTTTTCTAACTCCAGGTCTTTGCACATTTCCTTATAATACTTTACTTTGTCTTCTCAAGCTGCATTTTGAAATCTTCTGTTCAGCTCTTTAACTTCATTATTTCTTCCTTTCACTTCAGCTACTTTACGTTCAAGAGCAAGTTTCAGATTCTCTTCTGACATCCATTTTGATCTTTTCTTTCTTTCTTGTCTTTTTTAATGATCTCTTGCTTTCTTTGTGTATGACGTCCTTCCATAACTCGTGTGGTCTTTGGTCATTAGTGTTTAATGCATCTTATCTGTTCTTGATATGGCCTCTAACTTCAGGTGAAATATACTCAGGGTCATAGTTTGGCTCTTGTGGACTTGTTCTAATTTTCTTCAGCTTCAACTTGAACTTGAATATGAGCAATTGATGGCCTGTTCTACAGGTAGTTCCTGGCCTTGTTCTGTGATGATATTGATTTTTCCATCGTATGTTTCCACAGATGTAGTCAGTTTGATTCCTGTGTATTCCATCTGGTGAGGTCAACGTATATAGTTGCCGTTTATGGTGATGAAAAAAGTTATTTGCAATGAAGAAATCATTGAGCTTGCAAAATTCTATCATGCGATTTCTTGTATCATTTCTATCACCAGGGCCATATTTTCAAACTACTGTTCCTTCTTCTTTGTTTCCAGTTTTCACATGCCAATCACCAGTAATTATCAATGCATCTTGGTTGCATGTTTGATCAATTTCAGACTGCAAAAGTTGGTAAAAATTCTTCAATTTCCTCATCTTTGGCATTAATGAATGGTTGGTGTGTAAATTTGAATAATAGTTGTAGTAACTGATCTTCCTTGTCAGCATATGGATGTTATCCTATCACTGAAAGCCTTGTACTTCTGGATAGATCTTGAGCTATTCTTTTTGATGATGAATATACCACCATTCCTCTCTAATTTGTCGTTCCCTGCATTGTAGACCATATATGATTGTCTGATTGATAATGGCCAATACCAATCCATTTCAGCGCACTGATGCCTAGGATATCGATGTCTATGCATTCCATTTCATTTTTGACTACTTCTAATTTTCTTAGATTCATATTTTGTAGATTATGTGTTCTCATTATTAATGGACGTTTGTAGCTGTTTCTTCTCATGTTGAGTCATGCCACATCAGTGAATGAAGGTCCCGAAGCTTGATTCCATCCACGTCATTAAGGTCAACTCTACTTCGAGGAGGCAGCTCTTCTCTAGTTGTATTTTGAGTGCCTTCTAACTCGAGGGACTCATCTTCTGGCGCTATTATCAGACGATATTCTTTGCTATTCCTAAGGTTTTCACTGGCTAATTTTTTCAGAAGTAGACTTCTCAGTCCTTCTTCTAGTCTGTGTTAATCTGGAAGCTCAGCTGAAACCTGTCTACCATAGGTTACCCTTCTGGTATTTGAAATACTGGTTACATAGCTTCCAGGATCACAGTAACACATAAGCCACCACAGTTCGACAAATGGACAGACTTTTGGGAATATTTTTAGTTAGTTCTTAAGTTATTTTTACTAATAATAGTTATCTTTATTTATGAAGATATGAGTACATAAAGATTTAATGTGACATTTTTGTTGTTGTTTTCTTTCTTTTTAAAGCAGTGATTACTTTCTGCTGATCCAGATGTATCGTCTTGTCTCTTTCCTATTGTTATCACTAACAAGCATTTGTTTATAGCTGATGTGAGTTGGCTGAAAAATAGGAGCCAGTTTTCACATGTGGAATTGCTTCTGTGACTTTGTTTTCAATAGTGCCACAGTATAACTACCTAACCAAAGATATCCTTTTGATTTAATCCTACTGGAGCAGACTGTGCTGTTGCTTGTGATGTTAGTGATGTAAATTATACTGTCTTACCAGATTAAGATTGTTTTTATCCTTTCCATATCTTAATTATAGTCAAATTAACTGATCTGATTATTTGTTTCATCTAAAAGTCATGAAGTCTTCTCACCAGGTTTATTTTTAGTTCTCAGAAGATTTAACATTTTACTTCATGGATATTTCAGAAAGAAAAAGACGTGTAAACTTTTATATACTTTAAATAAAAATTTGTGTGATATCATTGAATGTTTTCACTGTTAAATCTGCATGAACTTGTTTATTATTATGTTTTCTTAGTCCTCCTTTTTGTGTCTGTCTTAAATTGTTCTAAAATCTATAATATTGTTTCTTGAACTATTGTGTACCTTTTTTTTTTTTTTTGTTAAATATCTGTTTATTTAGGGCCATTTAGTATACTGATTGTGGATGAGATTTATAATTTTTTTTTTCCCATACAAAAATTTATACATACATTGTTATGTGACTTGAATTGCTCTCCCCATACTGTGACAGCACACTCCTCCTTTCCACTCCTGATTCCCCAAGTCCATTCAACCAGCTCCTAACACTCTTTGCCCTCCCATCTCACCTCCAGACAGAAGCTGCCCGATTAGTCTCTTGTATCTACTTGAGCTAAGAGGCACACTCCTCACAAGTATCAATTTTATGTCTCACAGTCCAGTCCAATCCCTGTCTGAAGAGTTGGCCTCAGAAATTGTTTTAGTTCTGGGCTGATAGAGAATCCAGGGGCCATGCTTTGAGAGGTTCCTCCAGTCTCATTCAGACCATTAAGTCTGGTCTTACTAGAATTTGAGTTCTGCGTCCCACCTTTCTCCTGCTCCATTAGGGATTCTCTGTTGTGTTCCCTTTCTGGGCGGTCATTGGTGGTAGCCGGGCACTATCTAGTTCTTCTAGTCTCAGGCTGATAAAGTCTCTGGTTTATGTGGCTCTTTCTGTCTCTTGGGCTAATACTTTCCTTGTGTCTTTGGTGTTCTTCATTCTCCTTTACTCCAGGTGGTTGGGACCAGTTGATGCACCTTAGATAGCCACTTGCAAGCTTTTAAGACCCCAGACGCCACTCACCGAACTAGGATGCAGAACATTTTCTTAATAAGCTTGGTTATGCCAGTTGACCTATATGTCCCCTGAAAGCATGGTCCCCAGATGCCTACTCCTGATACTCTGTCCCTCAAAGTGTTTGACTGTATTCAGGAAACTTCTTAGCTTTGGTTTAGTCCAGTAGTGCTGACTTTCTCTGTAGTATGTGCTGTCCTTCCCTACACCTAAGATAATTCTTATCTACTATCTAGTAAGTAAATAACCCTCATCCTCCCTCCCTACCCTCCTAACCATCAAAGAATGTTTTCTTCTGTGTTTAAAGCTTTTCTAGAGTTCTTATAATAGTGGTCTTATACAATATTTGTCTTTCTGTGACTGACTAAATTCACTCAGCATAATGACCTCCAACTTCCTCCATGTTATAAGATGTTTCACGGCTTCATCGTTGTTCTTCATCTTTGCATAGTATTCCGTTGTTTGGGATATAGCATAATTTGTTTATCCATTCGTCTGTTGATGGGCACCTAGGTTGTTTCTATCTTTTTGCTATTGTGAACAGTGCTGCAGTGAACATAGGTGTGCATATATCTATTTGTGTGACGACTCTTATTTCCCTAGGATATGTTCCAAGGAGTGGGATCGCTGGATCGTATGGTCTAACTTTTTAAGGAAGCGGAAAATTGATTACCAAAGTGGTTTTACCATTTTACATTCCCACCAACAGTGTATAAGTGTTCCAGTCTCTCCACAACCTCTCCAGCATTTATTATTTTGTGTTTTTTGGATTAATGCTAGCCTTTTTGGGGTGAGATGATATCTCATTGTAGTTTTGATCTGCATTTCTCTAATGGCTAATGATCATAAGCATTTCTTCATATGTCTGTTAGCCATCTGAATATCTTCTTTGGCAAAGTGCCTGTTCATATCCTCTGCCCATTTTTTAATGGGGTTATTTGTCTTTTTGTTGTTGAGGTTTTGCAGTATCTTGTAGATTTTAGAGATTAGAAACTAATCGGATTTGTCATAGCCAAAATTTTTTTCCCAGTCTGTGGATTGTCTTTTGACTCTTTTGGTAAAGTCTTTTGATGAGCATAAGTGTTTGATTTTTAGGAGCTCCCAGTTAGCTAGTCTCTCTTCTGGTGCTTGTGCATTGTTACTTATGGTTCATATTGTGTTTATGCCATGTATTAGGGCTCCTAGTGTTGTCACTATTTTTTCTTCCATGATCTTTATCGTTTTTGATTTTATGTTTAAGTATTTGGTCCATTTTGAGTTAGTTTTTTTGCATGGTGTGAGGATGGGTCTTGTTTCAGTTCTTTGCAGATGGATATCCAGTTATGCCAGCATCATTTGTTAAAGAGACTGTCTTTTCCCCAATTAACAGACTTTGGGCCTTTGTCAAATATCAGCTGCTCATAGGTGGATGAATTTATGTCTGGATTCTCAAGTCTGTTCCATCAGTTTGTGTATCTGTTGTTATTCCAGAACCAGGCTGTTTTGACTACCGTGGCAGTATAGTAGGTTCTAAAATCAGATAGCACTAGGCCTCCCACTTTGTTCTTCTTCTTGAGTAATGCTTGACTTATTCAAGGCCTCTTCCCTTTCCTTATGAAGTTGGTGATTTGTTTCTCCATCTCATTAAAAATTGCTGGTGGAATTTGGATCGGGATTGCATTGTATCTGTAGATTGCTTTGGGTAGAATTGACGTTTTCACAATGTTGAGTCTACTTATCCATGAGCAAGGTACGTTTTTCCACTTATACAGGTCTCTTTTGGTTTCTTGCAGTAGTGTCTTGTATTTTCGTGGTATAGTTCTTTTATGTCTCTGGTTAGATTTATTTCTAAGTATTTTATCTTCTTGGGGGCTATTGTAAATGGTAGTCATTTGGTGATTTCCTCTTTGAGGTTCTCTTAGTTGGTGTAAAGGAATCCAGCTGATTTTTGTATGTTTATCTTGTATCCTGAAACTTTACTGAAGTCTTTTATTAGTTCCGGTAGTTTTCTTGTGGATTCTTTGGGGTTTACTGTGTATAAGATCATATCATCTGGGAATAGAAATACTTTGACTTCTTCCCTACCAGTGTGGATGCCCTTTATTTCTTTTTCCAGCCTAATTCCTCTGGCTAGGACCTCCAGCACAGTGTTGAATAAGAGTGGTGATAAAGGGCATGCTTGTCTGGTTCCCGTTCTCAAGGGGAATGCTTTCAGGTCTCTCCAATTAAGATGATGTTGGCTTTGTATAAATGCCCTTAATTATATTGTTGAAATTCCCTTCTATTCCTAATTGCTGAGAGTTTTTATCATGAATGGGTGTTGGACTTTGTCAAATGCCTTTTCTGCATTGATTGATAAGATCGTGTGGTTCTTGTCTTTTGATTTATTAATGTGATGGATTCCATTATTGTTTTTCTAATGTTGCCCCATCCCTGCATACCTGGTGTAAATTCCCCTTGATCATGGTGAATTATTTTTTTGATATGTTGCTGAATTCTCTTGGCTAGAATTTTGTTGAGGATTTTTGTGTCAGTGTTCATGAGGGATATTGGTCTGTAAATTTATTTTTCTGTGGTGTCTTTATCTGGTTTTGGTATCAGGGTTATGCTGGCTTCATAAAACGAGTTTGGGAGTATTCCATCCTTTTCTATGCTCTGAAATAAATACCTTTAGTAGTAGTAGTGTTGACTCTTCTCTGAAAGTTTGGTAGAATTCTCCAGTGAAGCCATCCGGGCCAGGGCTTTTTATTGTTGGGAGTCTTTTAATTACCTTTGGATCTCTTCTTTTGTTATGGGTTTATTTATTTGTTCTACCTCTGGTGGTGGTAGTTTAGGCAGGTCATGAGTTTCTAGACATTTGCCCATTTCCTCTAGGTTTGTAAATTTGTTAGGGTACAATTTTTCGTAGTGTGTTATGATTGTTTTTAATTTCACTTGGATGTATTGTGATATCACCTATCTCATTTCTTCTACGGGTTATTTGCATCCTCTCCTGTTCTTCTTTTGTCAGTTTGGCCACTGGTTTATCAATTTTGTTGATCTTTTCAAAGAACCAGCTTTTGCTGTTGTTAACTCTTTCAGTTGTTTTTCTATTCTCTATTTCATTTAATTCTCTAATCTTTACTGTTTCCTTTCTTCTGGTGCCTGAGGGCTTATTTTGCTGCTCTCTTTCTACTTGTTCCAGTTGTAGGGTAAATGTTTTGATTATGGCCCTTTCTTCTTTTTGGATGTGTGCATTTATTGCTATAAACTGACCTCGGAGCACTGCTTTTGCTGTGTCCCAAAGGTTCTGGTAGGCTGTGTTTTCATTGTCATTTGAGTCTCTGAATTTCTTTATTCCATCCTTAATTTCCTGTATAACCCAGGAGTTTTTGAGCAAGTTATTGTTCAGTTTCCATGTGTTTGATGTTTTTCCCTTGCTTTTTCTGTTGTTGATTTCTACTTTAATTGCTTTATGGTGAGAAAAGATGCTTTGTAATATTTCGATGCTTTGGATTTTGTTAAGACTTGCTTTATGCCCTAATATGCGGTCTCTTGTGAAGAATGTTCCATGTGCGTTGGAAAAGAAAGTGTACTTGGCTGCTGTTGGGTGGAGTGTTCAGTATATGTCTGTGAGGTCAAGTTGGTTAATTGTAGCATTTAGCTTTTCTGTGTCTTTGCTGAGCTTCTTACTGGATGTTCTGTCCTTCATCTAACATGGTGTGTTGAAGTCTCCTACTACTATTGTTGGGGCTGTCTGTCTCTCTTTTCGTTGCTGTTAGAGTTTGTTTTATGTATTTTGGATTCCTGTTGTTGGGTGCGTAAATATTTATTTATGTCCTCCTGTTGTATTTAGCCTTTAATCATTATATAGTGTCCTTCCTTATCCTTTGTGGTGGATTTTTCTTTAAAATCTATTTTGTCAAAGATTAATATTGCCACTCCTTCTCTTTTTTGAGTATTGTTTGCTTGATATATTTTTTTCTATTCTTTGAGTTTTAGTTTGTTTGTATCTTTAAGTCTAAGGTGTGTCTCTTGTAGGCAGCGTATAGACGGATCTTGTTTTTTAATCCAATCTGCCGCTCTCTGTCTCTTTATTGGTGCATTTAGTCCATTTGCATTCAGCGTAATTATTTATAGGTATGAGTTTAGTGCTGTCATTTTGATGTCTTTTTTTGTGTGTTGTTCACAATTTCTTTATGTATTTTCTTTTCATCTTTTTAATTGTTGATGATTTTGTGTTTGCTGAATCTTTATATTTTTTCCAGTTTTTTATTTTGATGTGTAGGAGTGTCAGTTGTCTTTGTGGTTACCTTAATATTTACCCCTATTTTTCCAAGTGTATACCAGTCTTTTATTTATATCGCCTTGACTTCCTCTCCATATGAAAAATGTATGTCTGCATTTTTTAAGTTTCGCCTTGACTTCCTCTCCATATGAAAAATGTATGTCTGCATTTTTTAAGTTCCTCTTTTTTGTTTCAGTGTTTTTGTCTTTTACATATTGACATCTGTTTCCCTATTTTCAGTGTTTTAGCTTTGATTTACTTTTGTGACTTCCCTATCTGGGTTGATAATCTGGTTGCTCTGTCCTGTGTTCTAGTCTTGGGTTGTTATCTGATGTTACTGATTTTCTAATCAGAGGACTCCCTTTAGTATTGTAATTTTCGTTTGGTTTTTGCAAATTCCCTAAACTTCTGTTTATCTAGAAATGCCCTAATTTCACCATCATATTTGAGAGACGGTTTTGTTGGATATATAATTCTTGGCTGGCGTTTTTTTTCCCCTTCAAGGCTTTATATATGTCATCCCATTGCCTTCTTGCTTGCATAGTTTCTGCTGAGTAGTCCAAGCTTATTCTTATTACCTCTCCTTTGTAGATGACTTTTCGTTTATCCCTAGCCGCTCTTAAAATTCCTTCTTTATCTTTGGTTTTGGCAAGTTTGATTATAATATTTCTTGGTGACTGTCTTTAGGAATATGCTGTATGTGGAGTTCGATGAGCATTGTGGCTCGATATCTTGTTGTCTTTCACAATATCAGGAAAGTTTTCTGCGAACAAATCTTCAATGATTCTCTCTGTATTTTGTTTTATTCCCTCTTCTTCTGGTACTGCAATCACTTGTAGGTTATTCCTCTTGATAGAGTCCTACGTAATTCTTAGGTTTCTTCATTTGTTTTACATCCTTTTATCTGATTTTCTCTCAAATAAGTTGGTGTCAAGTGCTTTATCTTCAGTCTCACTAATTCTGACTTCCATTGCCTCAGTTCTACTCCTGTGACTTGCTACTGAGTTGTCTAATTCTGAAGTTTTATTGTTAATCTCCTGAATTTCTGATTGCTGTCTCTCTGTGGATTCTTGCAGCCTGTTAAATTTGTCGTTATGCTTTTCTCTAATCTTTTAAATTTCCTCTATTGCGTGTTCTGCATTTTGCTCAATTTCCTTCCTAATTTCTTGAAGAGTTCTGTATTACTCTTTTGTATTCTGCCTTCGGTAATTCCAAGAAATTTTCCTCCTCTGGAAAATTTCTAGGTTCTGTATTTTCGTAACTGGCTGAAGCCATCATGGATTACCTCTTTATGTGATTTGATATTGACTGTTGTCTCAGAGCCATCAATATGTTATTATATTTATTTATTTTATGTTTGTTTACTGTGTCCTAGCTTCTTGTTTTGTTTTGATATGCCCAAATAAGCTTCTCATATGAACTAGTTTGATTATTGGCACCTTTGAAGCTCTAATGTCTTGTCACCAGGTGGTTAGATCTGTTAGTAGGTATGTGAGCTCAGGAGTCCCCCTACTCCTCCTGCATGGATTCAGCTCAGGTGCCCAGGTAGATAGCCACCAAGCGTGTAGTGTAGGCTCTCACCTACAGTCCTAGAGAGGTATGTATGATTGGCGTATGCGCAGGCATTTGGGTGCAGCAGAGGGACACACTCTGAGCAAGGCAGGGGGCTGACGGTCGCCCCTGAGTGTCCAGGAGGTAGGCGTGTCCCTGTTCCCTAGAGCACATAAATAGGTGCATTTTGCAGTTGGACTATGAGTACCTAATGTTGTCTCTAAGTACTTTGGGGGGGGCACCTCTTATTTATGAATCCCTATCGCAGGTGGCTAGGTGGCGTAGGTGGAGCCACCAGTCCTCAGGCCCCTGATGTGGGTAGGCGAAGAGCCTGCTTAATGGGAGAGTCATGTCAAATGTCAAGAAGCTGCCATTTCACAGCTGAAACAGTTGAAGTTAGAATTCCTGTATATACTCTGTTGTACTGCGGTAATGAGAGCTTATGCTGTTGAGATAGGCCCACAGAAGTCTATGCAGGGGGAAAGGCACTCAAAGTCCGTGGATCCCTTATCCCTGTACCTAGGCAAAGGGGCTGTGCCTACCCTGGGTTCATGGCTTAGGGGAGCCAGCAGTTTATTTTTTCCCCTCTTTGTTAATCTGTTCACTCTCCAAGGCAGGGAGAATGGCTTCAGGCGTGTGACTGATTGCCCTTTCGGCCTAGGGGACTGGGCAATTGCTGAAGCTTGTCCACGACTCATTGCAGAGCAGGGAGCGGGGAGGTAAATGGGAGAGAGGTTTTTCCCTAAGGGGCGTGATTTTGATCTGTGCAGTAGGCTGTACCCAAGTACTTAACTTTCCCTGGTCCGGGGCTTGGGTGGCTGTGTAGACTCTCTGGTGCTGGGTCTCTCCTGGTGTGGAAAACGTGCCTCCCGAGCACCACCACTTGCCTGTCTTACCGCTCACCCGCTAGCTGCTTAGGCCTGAAGGGCTCAGGTACTCGCTGGTCAGGTCTGGCAACTCCTCTGCAACTCCTCGCTGCTTCCGAACTGTCTCTCCCTCACCCTGCTACTCAGTCTGGTTCCTCAACTCTGACTTTTATGTTCAGGGCTCCCAGATTGCCATGTACAATCAATCCAATTGTTTTTTGGGTCTTTGTCGTAAGAGGGTCCACCAGAAGTATCTGACTGCTCTGCCATTTTGGCCCCGCCTCCCTTTAACCTGCATCTTAAACACTCGCAGAGCTTGTTAAAAATACAGGTTTTGGCTTAGTACATGTTGTGTTGTGCTTGAGATTCTGCATTTTTGACAAGGTCACAAAGAGATGGCAGTGTTTCTATGGGCCACATGTTGAGTATCAGGGTTGTATAATATCTTTCCTAACATCATATTTATGGTCAAGTTATAGCAAAGTTTCTCACTCCTGACTGTGCATCCGAATCACTTTAGAGCTTTAAATATGTATAGACCTCCTACTTAATTAAACCTCACGATATAGTATCTGTATTTTTGAATATCTCCACAGGTAATGCTGATGGATTGCCTGGATTAATAAGCACCACTGTGTTAGAATAATAAAAGCTCGAGGCCAGTTCGCTTTATTATAGTATTTTCTAGAAAAGCAGTAAGTTATGTTTCATGTAGATGCTTACTAAGCATTTCTGCTTTTGAAAAAATTTTTTCTTTTGCTACTCTGACTTTTTTAGATATGGCTAGTCTTAGGAGTTTGAGTATATGTTATAAGTTGCTGTCATAACTAAAATAAGAGGTAATCATATAAATGTTATCTCTTGTATATAACCTAGAATGTTTTATTAGGCCATATTTTGTCACAAGTGCTGGTAAGCCAGCTTTCTGAAGGAAAAGTCAGCATTTGCTAGATTATAAATAAAAAGTATAGGGATAGTGTTGACTTTTAGCACTACTGGTGTCAGTGACTCGAAAGTAATTTTATTAGGACTCTGTCTCTTTTCTATCTCGCTGTTCTACTCTCCTCTATGTTAACTTTATTTGGGCCAGTTTTTCTCTCTGGTAATAAAAGTGGCCAGAGAACTTATGACTCATAATTTTACTAATTTAGCAACCTTTGAACATCGGTTCTTCTTTCACAACTCTGACAAACACCTAAGTGAGGGCTCGGAATTGTCTCAGCATAAGTCAGTGACCCATTTCTGACATCAGGGGGCACAGGGTCAAGTATTGAAGAACCAAATGGAAGTAATAAAATTATTAGAGAATAATTTCCTAAAAAATGCTAGGCTGACTATATATCTACTGTACCGTTTGTAGGTTATTTCAGAATATTGTTAAAATATAATATATAGGTTTAAATAACTTGAATTTTGCTTTGTTTCTCCTTTTGGGTGTATCCATATTGCTGTGAAAAATAACATGCCAGGCATAGGCAAATTATCCACAGCTGATGGTAAAGCCTTTGCAGACCCTGAAGTTCTTCGGAGATTGACCTCGTCTGTTAGTTGTGCGTTGGATGAAGCTGCTGCTGCACTTACTCGTATGAGAGCTGAGAGCACAGCAAATGCAGGGCAGTCGGACAAGTAAGTGGATTTTCACTGTGATCGGTATGAATGCATTTTCTTAAAAATAATACAAATAGCTAACATTGCAGCATTTATTTTGTGTCTGGCACTGTGCTAAATGAGCACTTTACATGTGATGCTTATATTTACAAAATTCTATACGGTATAGACTTTTTTTTTAATTCCCATTTTACAGATGAAAACACTAAAGAGAGGTTAGTAAATTATTCAGGATCAAATTGTGTCCATCCTGGTTCACTAGTATGTATCTGACTGTAAGGCTGAGTTCGTAACTAATAGGTTATAAAAGACCTTTTGCTTATTTAAATGTTGTTTCCTTTTAATGTTTTTGGTTACAAAGAAGTAAATGCTTTCCAGTTACTCATGCCATATTCTAGGGGGCAAGATTTTTATTTGCTGAATGTTTTTGGAATCAATTTTTGTGTTTTTATTAATTAACTGTCTCATTTTTCTCGTAGATTGGCTCTCCTTCTTTAGTTAACCTCAGATTCTATTCCTTAGTTAACATTCAGTCTTTAGCCTAAAGTATTCTTGATACTCTCTAGAAATTTTTTTTGTATGGTACCTGCTATGTCTGGCAAGAGGGAAGACAAAAAATGCTTGAAGAATACGTTGAATCTAGTTGAAGCAGGAAGTAGAATAGAAAAATAAAGAGTCATAGGATGTTTGGCATTGAAAATACTGAAAGCTGTCAGCCAAATAACAACAGAGAGCATGTTTGTGACAATCATATTTATTCAAACAAAGCTTGAGATAGATATATGGTGGAATTCAGTGCAGTTGAGTGTTATGTGCCAGACTTTATATTAGTTAAGTGCAGTGCCATATGCCAGATTTAATGTGTCCTTAGTACAAGTTCTGAAACCTGTTGTTAGTGTAGTTTCTGTAACTTTATTTTAAAGCTAGCATACACATAGAGAAATAAGTGAAAATCCAAGTGGAAAAGTAGAAGAGCTTGTGCAAGAGGGGGAGAGAGAGAGACCTCAACCATGTTGGAATATTGGTGTAGGGGGAGGATACAATTAACAAGTAAGTAAAATATATTAGTATAGCACATGATGATAAGAAGTAGGAAAAAAAGTTGGGCAGGGAAGTGCTAGGGCAGGTTTTGTGGGTTGAAGGTCATGTTGCCTTTTTAATAAGGTGGTCAGGGAATTTTTCACTAAAAAGATGGCTTTTTTTTAGCAAAGATCTAAAATAGAAAGGAGCAGAGCTAAGTCTGGGAGAGGAGCTTTTATGCAGAGGGACAGCAAATGCAGGTATCTTTGAGACTGGAGCTTACTTAGCATATTTGATGGATAGGAGGAATGCCAGTGTGGCTCAAGTGGAAACAGTAAGGGAGAGTGTAGTAGGAGAAGTCAGAGGTAAAAGTGAGGAGGTGAGTGGGGTTGTGCAACTGGGCAGATCTGGTAGGGATTTTGGCTTTTTCCCTGATTGAGATTGGAGGCCAATGGAGGGTTGTGAGCCAGGGGAGTGACATAACTACTTCCCTTTAAATAGGATCTCTCTGGCTGGCTTGTTGTGAAAAGCCTGCATGAGAGCAAGGGTAAAAGCAGAGAGACTGGGCAAAAGATGATGATCTTGAAACTGGGTGATGGTAATAATAGAGGTACAGATAAGAGGTTATCCATAATCCTTGAGTATCTGAAGTGACAAGGCCATGTTTCAAGAGCGTGTTAGAAGAATTGAGTTAAATATTTGAAAGAGTGTATTAATTAATAGCACTAGATTTAGTGGTTTGTTTTTTTTTTTTTTCCTTCTTAAGAATGGATTTTATTCAAAAGTAAGAGAATCTTTAAGAATGTCCATAGTTGAAATTGTTTTGGGAGGGTTACAGGGCAAAAACTTTTCTCTTACTTAATTTTTGTATTATCTCCACTCTCCTTTTGCGTGAATTTGGCTTTTTTCCTTTTCTGGATATTTTTAAGACTTTCCTAAAACATAATGGTATAAGTAAATACTTCAGGAAAAAAACCCTCCTTATCAGCTAGTCATATATTGGTCAGAATTACATGTTCCCATCTTTTTGGTCTGATTTTCCTTTAATTAATTGAAAGATTGTAGGCCTTTGTAGTTAGTACAAATTTTACCCATTTTTATTAAATACTTCTAAATTTTATAAAAATTTTCTAGTGGTTGGACAAAAAACTATAATTGTAACCTGTATTTTGTTCATGTAATTTCTACAAAATTTTTATATTTTAAAATTTTATGTTATTTCTCCACTTCTAGTAAGTTAGACTTTATCCTGTAGTTGCATAACTGAAAAAATTTTGAATATTAATATTTTTAATTTAGTAACCTTTAAATATAGATATTAAGAACTCAATGAACTTTAGCATTTTCAGATTTCTTTTTGTTATGGATCATATAGAAATAATCATTCTAGTGTAGCACTACTGTGAAATTTTTTCTATTCTTCTATCCTTATAATATTCTTCCCTTAATAGCCGCAGTTTAGCAGAAGCTTGTTCAGAAGGAGATGTAAATGCTGTGCGCAAGTTACTCATAGAAGGACGAAGTGTAAATGAGCACACTGAAGAAGGGGAGAGCCTCCTTTGTTTAGCTTGTTCTGCTGGATACTATGAGCTTGCACAGGTTTGTATTATCCAAATAAAGCTCGTGTTTTGTTATATGGCATGCTTATTAAGGAAATAATAAAGTAAAACCATTTCCTCCATTAGGTTCATTTCAACAAATAAATTGCTAGCTAAATGTTCTATGTTTATTGGTCCTTTTACTATATTTTGAATAGATAGGTGTTACTTAAATTTATCTTCAACATTTTTTTGATGGAATCATCATTTGCTAGTATCCTTTAAACTTTATTTTTTTTCCATAAGGTTTTGTTAGCAATGCATGCAAATGTGGAAGATAGGGGAATCAAAGGTGACATTACACCTTTAATGGCTGCTGCTAATGGGGGACATGTCAAAATTGTGAAGTTGCTGCTAGCTCATAAAGCCGATGTCAATGCACAGTCTTCAACAGGTAATGCATATTTCTTTTTTCTTTTTGCTGTATGGTAATACACTTTGGTAGTAAATGTTTCATATGAAAATGATCATTAGCGATTCTTTTGCTGTTCTAATATGTGCTGTACAACTTGCGTAAGACTCCGTATGTGGTTTAGAGTAAGGGGGAAAGCAAGAAGAA
Organism: Dugong dugon; assembly: GCA_030035585.1. NCBI lineage: Eukaryota > Metazoa > Chordata > Mammalia > Sirenia > Dugongidae > Dugong > Dugong dugon. The sequence goes on from CM057463.1 coordinate 54,703,362, forward strand.
TAGGAACAAAAGTCAGGTCCATCATCCCCTGCCATTATTAAATTGTGACCGTAGAAAAATAGAATGTTACGAAAACATTGTGTCCTGCAAGGGACATGACTTTAGTCTAAACTAATTTTTTTATTGCAGTCTTGGGCCTGGATAGATTTGTGTGAAAACTCTCAAACTGTATGGAAATGTATTTTGTTTTTCCTTCATGTAAGATTTTCAACTTTATTTTTAGATACTTTCAATAATTTTTAAGGCCTATAAGTTCTGGTTTGAAAAATTTCAGAAATCTTTATATTACCCAAAAGGTTTATTTTTTTGTTATGTGGGAGATTTTTATCATCAGGAATGTTTTTGAAATTACTTTAACTTCGATAGGTTACTTGGTGTTTAAAGTTGTAGTGAAAACAAATACACATAGTTAAAAGGAACGATATGGATGTATGTACACACACACACACACACACACACACACACACACACACACACACACACACACACACACACACACGCTTTTAGCTTGAAAAGATTAAATAAAAAAACTAAAGTGTGTGAAACAATTCTCTGATTAAAGTTAGAATGAACATAACTTTTTTCTCATCTGAAAAAGTTTTTCCAGGGAAGAATTTCCTCATTTTTTTTAGAACTCTAGAATCTTGATAAATGTATCTGATTTTCCACATGTATTTGACCCTGGTTTTCAGTGGAGAAGGAGAATGTGGAGCTGATAAAATATAATGAAGAAAGGCATTTTAAGTTTATATAAATATACACACACACAAAACCTGTTGCTGATGAGTCAGTTTTGACTTATAGTGACCCTACACACACACACACACACACACACACACACACACACACACACACACACACACACACACACACACACACACACACACACACACACACACACACACACACACACACACACACACACACACACACACACACAGACTATAGTCACCATTTTGGTTTTCTTCATGATGCTAAATTAGAGGCTTCATTTGAATTAGAGGCTGCATTTTTATGTTAATGTCTTTTTGTCTTTCCTCATTAAAACAGGCAATACAGCACTTACATATGCTTGTGCTGGAGGCTATGTAGATGTTGTAAAGGTGCTCTTGGAATCCGGTGCTAGTATTGAGGACCATAATGAAAATGGTCATACGCCTCTTATGGAAGCTGGAAGTGCTGGACATGTGGAAGTAGCCAGATTGCTGCTAGAAAATGGGGCTGGCATTAATACGCATTCCAATGAATTTAAAGAGAGTGCACTTACATTAGCTTGTTACAAAGGTACAGAATGCAATCCTTTCTTAAAGTTTTTAAACACATGAAATTACAGGTATTTTATATAATCTGGTTTTTTAAGATGAAAAGTAAAATTAAAATATGAATAATAGTATATAGGATGTAATTAAATATTAAATGAGTATTTAAAGTTAAAACATTTAATATGTAAATTTTTAAAATATAGACTCATAAATATTGGCAATAGAAAATGACTCAGTTGATCTACTTATTTTATCAGAAATATGAAGTTATTTAATTTTAATATGCACTGTTCTAGTAGTCTTGCATGTCAATCAGAAATATGAAGTTATTTAATTTTAATATGCACTGTTCTAATAGTCTTGCATGTCAGAGTATTTTGCCGCCTTTGCACAAAAGAATTCTATTACTCGTAAATCTGGAAGTATTCAACCGGCAAGTTTAAAAGTAAAAGCAATGAAAATAGCCAGCTATTTCTAATGGTACCAAAAACAAAGCAGAAAAATTGAAGAGAAAGGAGGAGGTACAAGAAGAGAAACATTTTAAATGACATCAACTAACCAGAAAATATTGGTAATAACAGAAAAATAGCTTCCCTTGGAAGGACAATTGCCTGGAAAGGCGTGCTTGTTTTGAATAGTTAATGCTCTAGATTCTAAAAAGAACAGAGCTGAACATTTTTGACTCCACCTTTGTAAAGACTTTTTTTTAGAAAAAGCAAATTTCATGATATTTTGTGTCTGCATATTAATTCATTTCAGTGTTTCATACCATCTGCAGCTGTGCCATATTTGTATCTAAAATAACTGATAAATTCATGATCCTGAGGCATCATGAAAAAGCTCAGGGGAGGCACCTTATGGAAGCACGAGAGTGAGAGTGAATGCCGCCTCTGGTGCAAGGCAGGGTGCAAAATTTAAGGAGGCACTCATTCTCAAGGGCTGGCCCTCATTTGCATGCAACTGATTGAGTGCCTCCTTAAGTTTTTCACCCTGGGTGCTTGATTGTTTCACTCTAGTCCAAGCTCTACTATTGTTTTGTTCCATTATTTTTTAAGAGTGACCAAGGTTGTGTGATGTTTTTTGGAAACTATTTAAAATAACATGGTCCAAATAATGGTTGGGTACATAAATGATTAAAATTTAAGTTAAATTTGAAAATATGCTTTATCTAAATGCTTTTGATTATCTGTTATTAAATGAACAGATTTTCAGATTAATTTAATGATCTTAAAGAAGCACAGCTGAGATCCTTTTCTTCTTCAGCTTGGTTTGATAATGAGACCAAGGCTGATCTTCATTGGGGGAAGAGGAATTAAGCCTTTGGGCACCCTCTCCAGGGCTGGCTGATTTCAGCTATACATTTGAACCCGGAACTGGCAGTATTTTACTACTGAGTCCCAGCTGGCCGGAAGAACTTTGAGATGGAGCTATGCATAATTACTCTTCCCTCTCCCCTTTGCTTCTAGCCCCACCTTGCTTTCCAAAAGGGGCAACTGAGGTTGGGTCTTGCAGGTTTTAATTAGAAGCTGAATCTAGACCTGAGCTGGTGGAGAACATCTCTGTTATCTCCAGGGATCCACGGACCCTCTCCCCTTCCTCTATTTCTGGTGAGGTTTCCTAGGACGTAGATTGACAGGGAGGAGATTGGGAAGGGGTAGAACTCAGGCTGAGAGTAAACACTGATGCAGATCTTTGGAAGGGGAGAATGCCAGGAAAAGGGAGGTAGTTAGTTAGCAAAAAGAAGATGTGGCAGATGTAATAAGTTTTGTTTTACTGCACTTACTGTAATGAGTTGTTTTAACTGTTTATGACTCCACCATCCATTCCTTCCCCCCAATTCCAGTTGATTAAGAATTAACTATAGCTCATTCCAAATAAAGCTGAAGAAAAGAATCTTTTTTTTGTTTCTTGCATAGTATCTGAAATCCTTTTTAAAATACAATTTATCGTCTGTATTTAACCGCTAATAAGGTGTCTTTATCTGAACTAGAGTATATGATTTATTTGAAATTTTATAAACAAGTGTGTGTGCATGTGTGTGTATGTTTATATATAAATAAATGAATAAATATAAATTGAATGGTGTCGTTTCAGGAATGTTTTTATATATGTAGTTCCCAACTTACAACAAGTTATTCCTAAAAAGTATGTCAGTTAGTTATTGGAACTTAAAATAAACTTCCTTGCAGAAATAATTTGAATGATTGTTATCCTAGGCTATTAGTTCATGAGAGCTAATTTAATCCTTAGCATAAGTAAAATGATAATTGTAGTATGCCTGACCTCTTAAAAGTTTGTAAAGGGTATGTTCTGAGTGTTGGGTTTTAAAAGCATCTGTACTCATTTGCGTCGGAGAGTCTAGTAGCAGTAGTTTCTAGGGTAAGGAGTAAAACACCAAATTTGTGTTCAATAGTTGAGGGTGGCTTGTAGCTGACTTTCATATTATGCTTATAAATTAAATGCTAGAAGTTAAATATAACTATTTTCAAAATACCATAATAATTTTTTCTTACATTTAACTGTGGAATAATATTTTTAAGTAATCTTATATACTTTTGGTTTAGGACACCTAGAGATGGTGCGATTTCTTTTGGCAGCAGGCGCAGATCAAGAGCATAAAACAGATGAAATGCATACGGCTCTAATGGAGGCTTGCATGGTAAGATTGGTGAAATATATACATGAAATATATATTAGGTGGAGAGAGACAGAGGTAGTGTATAATGAGTACCTTCTCCTTGGGTGCAAAGATTCTATTTATCATAGCCTTATTATGGAGTAGAACCTTACTTACTGTGGAGTAAAACCTTACTCTTTTTTAACGTATTATTCATGTTTTTTATCAGTAGTTTTCAGATCCTGTTGTACAACATTAACTTCGATTAGAGTTGCTTTCTGAAGTTTTCATTGCCACTTTCAATTTCTTATTCTCACATAACTCTATATTGGTTTTTGTAGTTGGTACAAAAAGTGACGTTTAAAAAGGTTGTTTGAGTATATTAAAGAGAATATAATCTTCTGAATGTGCACATAGTACTAAGCAATACGTGTATATCAAAGTGAAATTAATTTTAAAAAGATTGAAAAGTATAGCATTATTTGTGTTACGTAATTTCTTGTCATGGTCTTTTTCTGAGCCCTGGCTTCCTTTTTGAAGAACTCTTTTTTAAGAGTCTTTACTTGGGAATGAATAATAATAGTACTCTTAAACCTCTGTATCTCATTCTATGATTTGTGACACAGAGATGGATCAGAGTAACATTATAGACAAAGATAGAAAAAGACCTAAGTAAATTTGAAGTTTCTTGTCTCTTCCCTTCAAAGAACAAGTGTTAAAAGGATAGTAAATTTTATGTACTCTTTTTTTTTTTTAACATACTATGTAGCCATTTACGACTTGAGTTATCTATTGTTTTCTGTTATTGCCATACCAGTGTTTGCTTTAGCAAATTATTCCTTTGAACAAATACAAGTTTTCTTTGAAATTTCTTGGTTCCTCATTTGTAAAAGGAGGATAACAGCCTTCTATGGGGTTGACATGAGGATTAAATGAGATGATTTGGCAAAAACCATTAAAATAGTATCATTATTATTAGCAGTAACAGTTGTGTTACCGTTCTCTATGATGAAGTACCTAAATCATCCTTACCACCCCCATTAGGGAAATGACCTATATGTAAGTTAAGAAATTAAAAAATGATGTTCCGTAGACCTAAACAATATGCTCTGGAAATGAGTGTTGTAAGTAGATGTGAGTAGAAAGATATTATTAGGTCCAGACATTTGGAAGACTTTTTTAAAAATGGAGATTTTAAACTGGACTTTAAAGTTGAATATTTATGCAGAGGAGGGCATTCTGAGCTGAAGGAACAGCAAACTAACCATAGTAATAAGACATTAGAGTTGTGTAATGTGGCAGGCATGGAGGCAAAAATGAGCATGACATATTCAAAAGAGAACAAAATGTCTGAGAAGGTAATATATAGAAGGGAAAAAAGAAGAGGACACAAGAGCCTTGGGGTTGCCAGTAATTAGGAAATCTTCAAGAAAGGGCAACAAGTAAAAGATACAGAAGATAATAAGAGAGAACTTCTGTTTTCCTTATTTTCCCTGGCATTTGAATGGTGAACAACAAAGAAGGTGCCATGTACATATTGTGTTCCCTTTCTCCTAACCCGTCACGTACCCTTCCCTTCACTCCTCCAAAAAGTACTGCATTTTTTCTCTTTCTACTTAATCGAGTTTTCGTTATCATTAAGGGTTTTGTGAAAATCCTAGTTTTTTTAAAACTTTTCTCTTACCTTTATCTTCTGTAACTTTATCCTTTTAGCACTTAAGTTTTTACCATGCAGTGGTGATGTTATCTTTGGTCTCATAGTAGCCCCTTGTTTCATGTACTTAAACTATTTTCTTCCCTGATGGTTGTTAAGCTTCTTGATTGAAGGTATCATTTTTCTACTTGTTTTATATCTTCAACCTCTATTTCCAACTTCTATACTAAATAAATATAGGCAGAACTTAATAAATACTGATTTACTCTGCTAAATATAGATTTATTAATTCTTATTTAAATGGTGATCAGTAAATTTCACTGTATAATAATTGGGAAGTCTTCAAAATTTTTAATTTTTTTTTTTAATTGTATTACAATTAGGATGGCCATGTTGAAGTAGCTAGGTTACTTCTTGACAGTGGTGCCCAAGTGAACATGCCTGCTGATTCATTTGAGTCACCATTGACTTTGGCTGCATGTGGTGGGCATGTGGAACTTGCAGCTTTGCTTATTGAAAGAGGAGCTAGCCTGGAAGAGGTCAATGATGAAGGTTACACACCATTGATGGAAGCAGCTCGTGAAGGACATGAAGAGATGGTGGCATTACTTCTAGGCCAAGGTAACCATGTCAGTTAAGGCACTAATGCATAAATAACGTAAAACTGAAGATTACAATTTTATAAAATTGAATTTCAGTTTTTCATCTTTCAAGTAGATACGCAGTGAGATGTTGTTACCCAAACTAATGATCAAGTATTTGCTGTGAAAATGGCCCTCATACTGTCCTAAAGAAATTCAGATAGACTTTTTTAATATAGAGATTTTAGTGCCATCATGTGCTATGTCAGTGAAAACAGAGAGGACTTGGGGTGGTGTAGGGATGTGGGTTATGTAGAGGGGTCTGTGGTACTCAATTTTTCTCAAGCTGATATATCCAAGGATTTCCTTAGGGGGGCAGAATACCTATTAATAAGTATTTGAGAGATCTGGTGTTTCATGAAACAGAGTATGGGAAACCCTTCTATAAGGATTAACTTGATGAGATTACTAGAATGCATATTAGAAACTGTCAAGAAGCCCAGTACACAATGGACTTCTTTTCCGGGAAAAGTGAAACACTTTTTTCACTGTATTAAGATATCTTAAGTTCAGATGTCTCCCATCTCTTTTTATATTTGTAGGCTTATTTTATTTTTCTTTTAATAGTAAAGTTTTTGTTTGGATAAATTTAAGAGGAATGGCACATTAAAAAATTGTTTTATCTTTATTGAGAAATAATATTCAACTAGAATTTTAAAAGCGTAATTCTGGAGGTATGAGTCACAACTCCACTGCTTACGAATTTTGTGACTTTAGGCAAGTTTCTAGTCTCACTGTGCCTAGTTTTTCTCAGCTGTAGGCTTGTTGTGAGGTGAGATGGTATACATGTATAAAGCTTTTAGAATAATACATGTCATACAGTGCTTGTTAAATGTGAGCTATGGTGATTGTGGCAGTGGTGGTGATGATGATAATGCTATTGTAATATTGGGCAAGTTAATTACCCTCAATTTCTTTATCTGTAAAATGGAGGTAATACCTAAACAATATATAAAGTATTTTGAATATCTTGCACATAGTAAAAGTGCATTAAATGTTAGCTATTATTATCATCATCATCAACATCTTTATCATCATTTTTTATTTATTATAATGAGAGAATGTAGCTTATTTTTCTAAGTACTTTTATTGCCTGACCTGTTGTACTTGTCTGGCTGAATGGGTTTTATTCCAGCTGTATACACCAACTACAGAATTTTTTTTTTTTTTTTTTTTGGCCTCCCAAGAGTAGGAAAGAGACATTTTCTTATTTAGTGTAGTAATATAAACAGTTCATTTTTGAGGTATAGTTTATTAGGAAACAATTCATGTTTGCTTATCTCTGGAATAAGTGACTTAACTTGCTTTAAATAATTAGAATCTTTATTTTAGGAGCAAATATCAATGCACAGACAGAAGAAACTCAAGAAACTGCCTTGACTCTGGCTTGCTGTGGAGGCTTTCTGGAAGTAGCTGACTTTCTAATAAAGGCAGGAGCTGACATAGAACTAGGCTGTTCTACACCTTTAATGGAAGCTGCTCAAGAGGGTCATTTGGAATTAGTTAAATACTTATTAGCTGCAGGTAGGCTTTTTTTTTTTTTCAGTTGGGAGAATTTTTACATGATTTATTTAAGTAAAAATATTTTAATATAAATTTTTTTTTCTGATATTATGATACACTTGAATGTGTGTTAAAAAAATAGTGTGATATACTTTTGGATGTATTCTGAATAAATGATTTCCTTACTGCTATTTAAAGTATTTGGAGCTTTAATCTATTTCTTTTTTAGAGTAAAGATGCTGACAGGTTTTTTTTTTCCCTATAGAAAGAGCTATTTTGTCTAATTTGAGAAAATACAGCTTATCTAGGAGAAATTTCTATGTCTGTAATTCATTTTCAAAGATTTTTTAAATACAGTGCATGTTGTCTGTTAATACTGTTACAGGAGCTAATGTTCATGCAACCACAGCAACAGGGGATACAGCACTAACATATGCCTGTGAAAATGGTCATACTGATGTAGCAGATGTCTTACTTCAGGCAGGAGCAGATCTGGTAAGTTAGGTTATCTTTTAAATCCTAATATTTAAAAATAAGGCAAGAAATTGATTTAAAATTTTGTGGAGATTACTGATAACAAGTATTTCTTTACTTCTAATTTTATGTTGGCCTTTATACCATTCTTTATCTCATTTTGTCATGTTTTTTTCTACACTATTTGGTTCCTTGAATTAGTAGGACTATCCAGTCCACTTCCCCTCACTCCCCACAATAAAAAGGACAATTTTGTGATAGAGATGTTAATACAGATTCATTTTCGCTTACATATGTATGTAGCTATTTTTAGAAGCATTTCTTACATGGTATAAAAAGGAAAATGTGGCTAAAGAGATGTCATAAGGAAAGTGGAGAGAATAAAGAAGCTGAGAAGAGGTAAAGAGGTCATCTGGCTAAGGTTTAAAAAAAGGTAGATATGACAAAAGAAGTATTCCAGTTGGAAGATAATATGAGCATAGCCTGAGAGGTGGAGAAGCATAAAGCAAATGTGTATGGGGGGAATAGCTAGTCTTCCATTTTAGCCTTTGGGGAGTTGGGGGAGAGACATGAAAAGATAGGTTTTAGTTGAATTGTAAGCAAACAATTAAGCACTCAGCTGCTCTGTTAACGGAAGAGTGGGCAGTTTTCAGACCCACCCAGCAGCTCTGTGGGAGGAAAGACCTGGCAATCTGCTTCTGTAAAGATTACAGCCAAGAAAACCCTGTGGGGCAGTTCTCCTCTGTCACAAAGTATCACTGTGAGTCAAAAATCCACTAGACAGCACATAACAACAACAGCAACATATGTTCATTGGGCTGAGATTCTGAAATTAATAAGCAAATGTGAGCTCTCCTGTGGGAATTCATAGTTTTATGACAGAAAGTCCCATGCAGACAGAAACAGGCTCCTCTAGTAACTAGTTTTGTCAGCTTAGTAATTTAACTTCTTTTGGTCTACTTTTCTCATTTATAAAAAGAGAGGGTTAAATTACTGTGATTTCTTTCAGTTCTGTATGTGTTAATAACAACTTTTAAAGTACTTATTATATAAGTTATATTGTATTTAGTTATTACATATGCCTCCCTTATTAGAATTTGAGCTTCTACAGCTTGAGAAATATGTTTCCATTGTGTAACTCAGTGGCTATGACAGATACAGTAGTGTAATCTTTAGTGCTTGCTTAGTAATTGCAATTAAACAGCCTATAGTGTAACTTAAGAAAAAAATCAAAAGTTGTTTATCAAATATGAATGTTTTAAACAATGGAAATTTAAAGTGATTTACAAAAGGTAGTTTTTCTCGAAGTTTATATTCTAAGATCTGAAAATTTCTCCAATATTGTTCTCAATAACCCAACAATTACAAGAATACAGTAGATTCTCCATCCTTTTAAGACACAGAAGGCTCTAGTAGCATTGTATAATTGATGGTTTTGAGAATTATGATATTGTGTTATTTTCATATAAGGTGAAATAGGAATAATAAGACATCTCTAAAGGGAAGGAAATGATGTGCTTACAGAAATTCATACAAATAGGATTCAAACTAGTGAAAGGAAAATAACATGGAGTGGATGAGCATGATGTTAATAGCTTCATTGTTTGCAAAGGGGCTGTACTAGAGTATTATACACTGTGCAAGTTCCACAATCCTTTTTGTAAAGAGAGAAAGAAAAAGTACCCAGATGGATTTAGATGAGGGTATTGCAATTGCATGAATATACCTTCAGTTCTTAAGTTGTTCCCAAAGAACATGTTTTTAATTTGAGATTTTTTAACTTTAAAAATAATATTTTTTAATTTACTTCATAGTTGATATACATAGATTCAGAAATTAATCCAATTCTTTTCCTTTTGATTCTCAAAAAAAGAATAATTATTAGTAATTAAATATCAATTAAGTCTATACTTTCTAAACAGGAGCATGAATCTGAAGGTGGAAGAACTCCTTTAATGAAAGCTGCAAGAGCTGGTCACGTTTGTACTGTTCAGTTCTTAATTAGCAAAGGTAGGTTTGCATAAAACAGTTTATTCCCAGAAGTGTACTGTTACCTGCCGTATGCATTTAGAGATTGAGGGATGAGGAACATTTTTGGGGTATCCCATGATGAAGGGATGCTGGTGACATTTAGTTTTAGTGAGTGGATAGTTGATAAACATCCTGCAATATATACAGCAATTCCAAACTGCAAGGAATTGTCCTACTGAGCAGCAGCTGAGAAACACTTCTGTAGAGAAAAAATTCTTTGTCTAAAACTTTTAGAGTTGAGATGATTTAACGTCTGTTATGTAACGTAGTATTTTTTTGAAACCTGAGTTTTTATGATATTTCTGCCTCTGAAAAACCTGGAGCAAGTCACTTTCCAACTTTATATTTCCTTGAGCCAAAGTTTTCTTCTTTGTACAATATTGGGAGATGATTATAAATACAGCACAAAAAATATTCAACATTAAGATGTGACAAATACGGCAGAATACTTCGATGTTTTCATTCGTGGTCATTAATTCTAGTTTGAATACCAACAACCTTAATGAAAACGTTAGAATATGTATTACTTCCTTTAAATTATTTCTTAGGTTTTTACTACATACATGTCAATTGAAACAGTTTTTCATCCAAGGTTCATCATATTCTTAAATATAGATTAAATTAGTTTTGATTCAGTAAGATTTTGATTCAGTGTTGAATTAAAAAGACTGTAAACCATATACAATTTAAAAATAACAGTATATGCCATTTCCTTCTTACCAAAAATACTAATGAAATCTCAAGTTTGTAATTGTTAATAGATAAAGAAAATAAGATATTAGAAATAACTCACTGGTCAACTTATTGTAGGCAATTTAAACACTTTTACTTGTGATGTATATTTATACCTCAGTATTTGCAAGAGTGAGTGGAATTATTTGTATAATCACCATCCCTTCTCTTCCTTGGTTTATTTTAATGGATTTGGCTCCAGTTTCTTCTGTTTTATTTCCATTTCTCACAATGCCTAGCACAGTGATTGAAATTAGAGATAGATACATGTTTTGGGGGAAAATATATCTATTTTTATTCCCAGATATTTCTTAGTGAGAAAAGATGGTACTGCTCTTATTTTCTATTCCATGTTAATTCTCTACATACATATTTAGCCTCTGTAGGGGAGTGTGATATATATTTTATTGGTCTTTAATAATTTTTTCTACCTAAGGACTTAAAATGTAGATCAAATTTCATATTCTGCTTTTTTTAAAAAAGAAGTTGCATTAGGAATAAAACACTTTTATCCTTATCTTTTACTGATGCATTCTGGAATATATAAGGATGAAATTATGTCATGTCTACTGGGGTTTCCTTTACAGTAATTCAGAATGGTAGAGGAGAGTTGATGTGGGTATATGTGAAATGAGATTAGCTGTGTGTTTATAATTGTTGAAGCTGGATAATGGGTATATGGGCCTTCATTCTGCTATTCTGTCAACACCTTATGACTTTGAAATTTATCCTAATTTAAGAAAAAATACTATACTAACATGATTTTTCACACCTTGTTTATTTTAGGAGCGAATGTGAACAGAACCACAGCTAATAATGACCATACTGTACTGTCCCTGGCTTGTGCAGGGGGTCATCTGGCAGTGGTGGAACTACTTTTGGCTCACGGGGCAGATCCTACTCACCGTTTAAAAGTGCGTTAACTCCAATATTTCAAGCAGCGTTGTGAATTCTTCACGCTTGAACATTGCAAAATATTATCTACAAGTTCCATTTATAATGTCATCCTAAATTATTAATTTTTTTTCTATTTGATTAGAGGAAAGCGTTCTTTACAACTCATGATTTTAATGTTTGTGGTTGCCTCTTGGCTTTATCTTCCTAAAGATTCTATAAACTAATAATATTTTCCATTTTTTCTTCTTTCACATCTGCTGTTTTAGGATGGTTCAACTATGTTGATAGAAGCGGCAAAAGGTGGCCATACAAGTGTTGTTTGCTATCTTTTGGACTATCCTAATAACTTGCTTTCAGCCCCTCCACCAGATGTCACTCAGTTAACTCCCCCATCCCACGATTTAAATAGGGTAAGATTCAAAACTAAAGCATATAGTACTGTTTCTTCTTTATCCCCCTTTCACTCATAGTTTCAGTTTAAACTGGATTGATTATTTTTTGTTAGAGTATGTAGTCTTTTACAGATAAGGTTATTTACTTGATGTGGTTAATGAACATCTGTTATAATATTCAGATTCTAGAATGATAGGATTTTGCTTTACTTTTTTTATTATGTTCAGAATGACCACCTGAATTCAAAGTCTGTTAAAAAAAAATCATGGACAATAATTGGATATCACCACATTTTAAGTAAATCTGTCAGTTTCTCTGATAAATGTCATATTAAAAATACGTTAATAAGTCTCTGTAATTTATTCTTTATTTAAAACATTATTTAGCAAAACGTGTAGGAAAAGAAGAAATATAATCAATTAGTTCATTTATCTTAGGCTCCTCGTGTGCCAGTTCAAGCACTGCCCATGGTTGTCCCACCCCAGGAGCCTGACAAACCACCTGCCAATGTTGCCAGTACTCTTCCCATCAGGAATAAAGGTCAGTTACGCTTCTAAAGACTGTGTTTTACATGTTGTCAAGGTAAAAACAATAAGCTTACAAAAAATTAGCCATTCTGAATTATTTTTCCACAAAAAATGAAATTTATTAAGTTGGCATAAAGATTTTTTATCAACAAAAAATGTTTTTTGGAGAGAAGATAGTTAAAAATAGTGCATTTATGCTAGAATTAGATATTCAGATGCTCATCTCTGATGCAATTCTGATTATCCATGATTTTCTCTAATAACTAGTAAGTTTATACATGTTGAAAGGTTAGCCTGGGTATAGTTGGGTGATATTTTTGTAAATTACTTACATGTCTGTAGTGATATAAGGCTAAGATAACAAGTTGGATCGAGTATTAAAATTTATTTTGAGTAACTGGTTTAATACAGATTTTATATCTGGGATATCTTTTCTCAACCAGTAATTCAAAGTTACTTCAGATATGCTTGTTTGTTCCTCTAGACTTCTGAGGTCCATATTTGATTTGTGGATTTAACACCATGCATGTTTGTAAGATATATCCCAATACATTACAACAACCAGTTCCAATCAGTCTTTCTTTTTAAAAGTTTTACCTGAAGATCCAATGTGGTTTTAATTTTTTGGTTTTTGGCTACCTATATTCTTTTACGAACAAGAATACTAAGTATTTCCATCAGCTATTTTCAGTCACTACTACCGATCTAGAGCCTTGGCACCTTTTTCAGTTGGTATAGAAAACAACTGATTGCTATACCTGTAGCCAGATCAGTTTATTCACCTGGCTGTCAGAAGATACAATGGATGGCATAGTCCAGCATCTTTTCCTCCAGGGAAGCTAAATCCCAATTCTCTACTGTCAAGGTAGCTGTGTGAATGTGTGAGTTTATATCTTGCCTTTATCAGTGTTGAAGATGATAGGCCCCAGCAGAGACATACATTTAGGTGGATTTTAATTTCTTGGTATTTCTCAGTGGTTTGGGTACTGTGTGTGTGTGTGTGTTTAAAAGGCACAGACTACTAAAATGTGGAAAAACCTTGACTTGTAGGTCTAAGTATTCCCCCTTTAATAATTTAGCATTATTTTCTGTTCTTACGAGTTTTTACATCTTTATGACCAGATGAAGTATCTACACATAGCACTAAATTTTGCTTTAATTGCACCACTTAGATATCGCAGATCTGCATCCCGCTATTGTCTAATTTTAGCCTTTTGATATTTTTAAATTCTGAATTAATTTCCAAACATTACTCTATGCACATAAAATCCCTACATTTTATATTTATGATAAAGAAGGTGGATTTGCTTTTAACTCCTTAACAGTGCGTTTACACCTTCTATGGATATGATAACTTGGTGCATAACTGTTGGCACTAAACCTCCCAACAGTAACTCTGTAATGAGGATGCCATTCATGCGCACTTCTGAGGGGGTTTCTTTTTCACACAGCTGCTTCTAAACAAAAGTCCAGCAGCCATTTGCCAGCAAACAGCCAGGATGTACAGGGTTACATCACCAATCAGTCTCCAGAGAGCATTGTAGAAGAGGCTCAGGGAAAGTTAACAGAACTGGAACAGAGGATAAAAGAAGCCATAGAAAAGAATGCACAGCTGCAGTCCTTGGAACTGGCTCACGCTGACCAACTTACCAAGGAGAAGATCGAGGAGCTGAACAAAACGAGGGAGGAGCAAATTCAGAAGAAACAAAAGATCTTGGAGGAGCTACAGAAAGTAGAAAGAGAATTACAACTGAAAACTCAACAGCAGCTAAAAAAGCAGTATCTAGAGGTTAAAGCTCAAAGAATTCAACTTCAGCAGCAGCAGCAACAGTCTTGCCAGCACCTGGGACTGCTAACTCCTGTTGGGGTTGGAGAACAGCTTTCCGAGGGAGACTATGCACGCTTACAGCAAGTGGATCCCATTTTGCTTAAAGATGAACCCCAGCCTAATGCTGCTCAGATGGGTTTTGCACCAATCCAGCCTCTGGCGATGTCTCAAGCTTTGCCTCTGGCGGCAGGTCCCTTACCTCCAGGGTCCATCGCAAATCTTACAGAACTGCAAGGAGTGATAGTTGGACAGCCAGTACTGGGCCAAGCACAGTTGGCAGGGCTGGGGCAAGGAATTCTGACAGAAACACAACAAGGGTTAATGGTAGCCAGCCCTGCTCAGACCCTCAATGACACGCTGGATGACATCATGGCAGGTGGGTTTATATTGTTATGAGCAGGTATCAAATATGATTTGCTTAAGGCGAATAAGAGTGTGCCACAGTTTTTTGCCGTTACCCAACTTGAGAACTATTTTCGGACTCTTGACCCCTGTATATCTTTAGAAATATTAGTTCAATCTCAGAAGTTCTCAGATGGATACAGGTCGAGTTAAAGGTTAGCTCATTGAAAAAAAGTGACTGAAACTTTCTGGCTTAGCTGAGTAGGTGAATATCTAGATATTTCAGTAGTGGGATTGATTTTTGTTTTGTTTTTTTTCCTTTAAGTTCAGAATACTAAGACTGAATTTTGGCTTTTACTTTTGTATTCACACCAGTAAACTGGGAAATTGATAGACGTTGAAGTGCAAAACTAGTAGGACACATCAGGAAATTTTATTGTGAACAGAAGTACTTTATCCTATTGGATCAGACTTCAGATCATCTGATGGATATTTAAAAAAAGAAAGAAAAAATACTTAGACACCTTTACAATAGTAATAAACTACCAACCCAAATAGGGTTTGAATTATACTATGAATGTTAATGTCTAGTTTCTCTAAAGTATTATGGGAGGGTTTGGTCCCCTGAGAATGTTATAAATGATATATTTTTAAACGTGTAGCCAGAGAAATTTTATTCCATTATAATTAGTTTCATTAGCAAGAAGAAGTATTTTGGAAGGTTGTTTTGATGCTTCTAGTTTTTGGTACTTACTTTTTGTGAGTTGTGTAACAAAGTAGTGAAATGAGAGTTAATAGGGTTGTAAGTCATAAGAATGCTATACTGAGAAGGATAACTTGCTTCATTTAAAAAAAAAAGAAATTGAAAAGGAAGGGAAAGAAAAAACAAAGAAAGTAAATGTAATTGGATTTTGATAATTTTAGAAATATCCTCATTTGATTCTTTAAAAAAAAATTAGTTTGTCCTTCTAAAGTATATCATACTAAAGTAAGTAATGGTTATTAAGTCATAAGTTAATGCGAGAAAGTTGAATTCTTCATATCTGTTAGATTACCCTCCAAATTTTTTTTCATATGATCTCTTCCTCTTTTATTATTTTGTTTATATGTAATTTTAAAATTATATTTTCAAAATTTAAAAAATTATGTTTCAGTAGCATTACATGTTATAAAGAGATTATGTATGTAATTTGACTTTCATCTTTTAAAGGAGTAAGAGAAAACTAAATTGTGTAGTGGTTAGATATTTAGCTAGCATTCAGAAGCTAAGAAATTGGTTAATGAGACAGATCTTGTAGATTCCTCTATTAGTCCTCTTTTAGTATCAGCTAGATTGTAATATGTGAAATGAATAGCTGGTGAAATACCTACATTGGAAAAAATGCTATTAATCATTAATGGTAAATCTGTGAAGGTTCTTTAAGTATACAATTTTTCTATTGATTTGAGAATTACTGCTACTAATCACCATTAGCTGTTTATAATATTTGGGAATGAAGTTTAAAAAAATTAAATTCATAGTAGCCATGAATCCCAAATTTGATATTACTTCCATGGCTGTTAATCTAGATTGTAATGTTGCCCTTTCTATTACGTCACTGAGACTACCAAAAGAATGTGTAGTTATTTATCCATTTTAATGAAGAGTGCACATTCCATACCAATGATTGTTTTTAGACTTTTTGATATGGTGTCAAAGTTTACCTGTTGTGTGTGGGGATAGCTGTGAACAATATTTGTCAGTTGTATAATTTTTATGCTGATTAGAATTATAAAAGGGTTTAAAGTAGCTTTTCTGTTGACACATACAACAAACTAAATCAATTCTATGTATCTTTGTTCCAAGTGTTCACATTAAAATTTTTTTTAAAAATCACGTAATTTTTCAGGAAATATGACATACTTGTCATAATATAAAAATACTTTATTTCTTTACTGTGCTCATTTATATGAGGAGAGGAGAGAGGGCCAGAAGAATAGGATAAAAACATCCAGCTACGTACCTGAAACTCATCCCTCTTAGCATGCATGTGTAGGTGCACACACATACACAAAAACTCACTCACTTCCAAGGCCTCGTTCTTTAAACGTCCATGGTAATACTTACTCTTTCAGTTGACGAATAACCATTTTCATTCCCTTCTTTGGGTTTCTTAATTCATTATAGCCTATTAGATTCGTATTCTTCCTTCCCTTCCTCCAGGGTAGCCTTTGCTGTTTATTCTTTAGCTCCCGTTTGTTAGCTTGCTGTCTTAAAGTTCCATCTCTTTTCTCTAGTATTTGGCTGGCCAAAATCTTCTGCCTTCCCTGTTCTTCCTACTTGCCAAAGCAAAATCAATTTCCTGTTCAACCAATTTTAACACCTTGCCTTTGCTGTGGTCTCAAGTTTCCCTTTCTTCTGTTAAAAGTTTTCTGAGCATGTGGTTCTCCCTCTCTAAAAATCTAACCCTAAAATGACTTCATACAAAGGTACCAGAGTTTCTTCAGGTACCTACATATTTACAGTTGTTTCTTTTAATTGTAGAGAATGTACGGGTGTCAGATGTAGTTATTCAGTTTTATTTCATAGGTACCCCAAAGGAAGTGAAATAGGGAAATTGATTTTTCCTGTCTCCTTTCAGATAAGGTGGTAAGAACAACCAATTTGACCAAAGTAAGAAAATTCTCTAGTTTTAGTAGATTTAAAAGAAATTATTCCCATTGAAATGTCAAAAATAATTCAGTCATTTAACAGTAAAGCTCAGATTTTTTACTTGTCATAAAATAAAAATCAGTGCTTTGGACATCCTGTTTAAGCTGCATTTTGTATTTAGCGTTTACATTTATGTAAATCCAATCAAAGAAGAATCTGGAGTCTATTTTAGAACTCTAGATTTGATATGATTACCTTGATTCTTTTCTTAACATATAAAGCTATCAATATGGAGTAACAATATCAAGGTCATTAGATGATCAATTTAATATGTAGTACGTGCCCTTTTCTATTGTTTAGGATCTCTAAGAATTCAGTGTTTTGTTTTGTTTCCTTCTTTGTTTTTCCTTTGGCTTTTAAGTGGACTTAAGAATGTATAATTACAGAATGTGTGTTGCTATAATGTATAGTGTATGTTTGTGCATGAACTAAGGATTTCATGTAAAATAGATTTCTTAATTTGGCAATCATGTTTATAATTGTTATAACCAAGATCAATTTCAGTTTTGTTCTTGGCAGTATCATAACCTCTTTTGCTGATTTGCTAGTTTGAGATCCAGTTGTGAATCATGATTGTTTTCTGTCTGATGTAGTTCATAACTTTGTTGGTAACACACATCCACACTACTGTTGATTATTTGAAGATTAATGCCCATACTTTAATACTATAATGGGGAAAATGGTATGACATTCACATATCAATTCTAGAAGTGAGTTGATGAGGGACAAGTACCCTCAAGTGAATCTACAGTATATTGTATGCCACCACCTTTGGAATTCTCCCACCTTTGAGTACTGACCCAGTTAGCCCCTTCTTAAGTTGCATATTTTGTTGAAAACAATATCATGGCAAAATCATACATAGAAGAACTAACAATAATCCATATTTGAAAGATGATTATGTGAATACATTTATTTCTGCCCTAATTTTTTAAATTTTGTCCTTGAAGTCAGTGTCATTGCTGGATTGATTGGTGGACATGTTACCCCCCTCAGAGTAGTCCTTCATGTGAGGAACCACATTTCTGTGTCAGGATCAAATCTTTGTATTTGGATATGTTGTCATACTGAGGGCTACGATACAGAGTATTATTTTCCTCAAATCCACAGTTAGTAAAATAGTAGGAGGTGTTTTAACAGAATTCTCCCCTTCCAAACTGGGATACTGCTTTCATTAGTTCTAGAACATAAGGTGTGAAATTGGCAAGTTAAAAAGTCACATTTTTCCTCTTCTGAACTTAAACTGTTTTACCTTCTATTCTTTTTCTAATTAAGAAGATATAATGGACAACTTTCCATTTGCATTTATATTTGATTTTAATATGTGAATATATTTTTATTTTCAGTTCTTTTGAATTAAGATTTTGTGACTACATAGCTTAAGAGGGAATTTGTTTTTCAAACAGATTGTTATTTAGGAAATGGGTTACTCTCAGTATACATTTTAATTTTGGACTATCATCCAAAATCAAAAATAGCGAGGAAAATGAGTTGTTAGTGCTATGGCAGTCTCCCTGTAGAGATATTGTTTTTGAAAGTCTTTAAGTACTTTATAATAATTAATTCTTACTGTTACCTAGCTATGTTTCATCCTTATTAAGTGCAGTTATTTTGTTCAACAGCAGTCAGTGGAAGAGCATCTGCAATGTCCAACACTCCTACCCACAGTATCGCTGCTTCCATTTCCCAACCTCAGACTCCAACTCCAAGTCCTATCATCTCTCCTTCAGCCATGCTTCCTATCTACCCTGCCATTGATATTGATGCACAGGTAAGCCCCAAATTCAGGAGAGATGATTTTTAACTGGAATTATACCATCATAAGAGTAGTGTTAACATTCAGTGACTTAAATCATCTTTATTCCCGTTAAATGACTTTATCATCTTTAAATGATCTACTGCTTTATCTCCAGGCAGACATGAGCCACAATTATAAATGAATTAAAGTCCACATTAAAAAAAAAAAAGAAAAGAAAACCTAAATACACAGTATTACTGATAAGTATGATGCAATGGTCTGATTTCCAGGGTCATCATATAATCTTTTATTTATTTATTTTTAAACCCTATTCTAGTTTGGAAGAAGATATAAAAAGGAATAATTTGTTTAAGATTAGTATATATTTTCTTCTAATCTTAAATTAGAAGGTATGTTTTCAAATATGTAATGGATGACATACAAAAGAAAAAAGACTAATATTTATAGACTTTTTATTCTTATGTATCATATATACATAATTGCATTTATTTTGTCTTTGGAAATTCTGGTCTTGCTGATTGAAATATGTAATATGAGTCTATGTATTTGTATCTGTAGAATTTAACTGTTAATGTATTTGTATCTATAGAATTTAACTGTTAAAGGATTCCTAGGGGATGAAAAGCACTTTTTATCTCTTTAGATTACCTGAAGAGATAATCTGGGGGAGAAAAGAGGCTATTTAAATTAAGCTTTAGAAAGCTTGAGAGCTATTAAATAAATTATTTGTTTTTTAAATGAGTTTACCATGAAATCTTAGGGCAAAAGTGAAATTGGAGAGAATAGTTCTTTTTTTTTCCTGAAGAAAGACCTAAGAGGCCTAGCCTGGAAGAGGTATATAGCCTTCTTCAGTACTGAGAAATGTTTGCAGTTTATTTAGTTTTCATTTTTTGATTATTAGCTAGGGTGACAAAGTACATTATAAAACTCTTAGTTTTATAAATGGCCAGGTCCTTATAAACCTGCATTTCAGGAAAAGTAAAAGTGTGTGTATGTAATATATGTGTGTGTTATTAAGGTCATGTACTCTTAACCTATGAGTATAAACTCTTTTTTATTAAAAATGTTTCTTGGTAACACTGTGAAAAAGGAATTTCATTTCTGTTCTTACTTGCTTCCCAAATATCTGTTACTTTATATATGCTGACATTTTCTTTTG
This sequence comes from Dugong dugon, assembly GCA_030035585.1. NCBI lineage: Eukaryota > Metazoa > Chordata > Mammalia > Sirenia > Dugongidae > Dugong > Dugong dugon. The sequence continues at coordinate 54,723,873 of CM057463.1, forward strand.
AACACTTAAAATATGTCAGGGATGGTTTTTAAGGAATTCTCTAATCTTATCTTCAGAACAGAAATCACCTGTTTCGCTGATGAGGAAAGTAAGGATAAGAGAGATCACTTCATTTAGCTATGAAGTGGTGGAGCTGGAATTCAAACTCAGGTCTGTTTGACTTCCAAAGCCCCATTCTTAACTACTTTGCTATACTCCCTTTTTAAAATATCAGGCATTCACTTGATAAACCACAATGATTTATATTTAACGTTGCTAACATTGGAGAATAGAATTAAACTTCGCATTGGATTTTCATTATACTCCCCCAGTTTTTTGCTATGAAACTGTATTTTGGCCAGAAGTATGTTTTCTAATTTTTGTGGGACCAAGACTTGATCTACATGCAAAAGTAAACACTTCACCAAAATATAAAAGCAATTCTTTTTAAAGAAAACAGTCACAGAGAAAGTTCCTCCAAGCATGCTCATGATTTTGATGTTTAATAATAACCCATTGCCATCGAGTCGATTCCGACTCATAGCAACCTTATAGGACAGAACAGAACTGCCCTGTAGGGTTTCCAAGGAGCCGCTGGTAGATTCAAACGGCCGACCTTTTGGTTAGCAGCCATAGCTCTTAAACCACTGCATCATCAGGGCTTCATTGTTTAATATAGTGATGGTTAAATCATTTTACTTCACTGTAGTACTCAGCTATATAAATCAACTATACTGATTGTATTATAGATTAGTTTCTGAAAAGTTACATATAAATACTTTTTTTTTAGATAAATTGCATTTTAAACTCAGTTGTAATGCTTGTTTAAAATGACCTGACTCTGGATCCTTAAAAATCTACTCCCTCTTTATCTGGCCTATACAATTAGGTTTTCCATTTGTTGGGTTAACTTAATATGAGTTACACTACTTTCCATGGAGTTTATTATAATTGCTTAGTTTGTTGTTGTTAGGTGCTGTCAAGTCGGCTGCAACTCATAGTGACCCTAAGTACAACAGAAGGAAACACTGCGCAGTCCAGCACCATTCTCAGAGTGTTTGCTGTGTTTGAGCCCATTGTTGTAGTCACTGTGTCATTGGCTTTAGACATTAAAAAATTCCTGCTTTGAAAGAAGAAAAAAGTTAAAAGAGGGGACAGAAAAGCTGGTATAGGGAATGCAAGGTCGAGAAGGGAGGGTGTTGACATGTCATGGGGTGGGTAACCAGTATCACGAAACAGTATGTGTACTGTTTAATGAGAAACTAGTTTGTTCTGTAAACCTTCATCTAAAGTACAATTTAAAAAAAAAGTTAAAAAAAATTACAGCTTCGGGAAAATAATAACAAAATAAATATTCAGGAACAATTGTTCACCATTTTTTCTCTTTTAATTTTTCATGTTAATTTTATTTTCAGTTTACTAGTTTCTGTGATATCGAACAGAACATCCGCTTATACTCAATCCATCTGAAATTTTTTCTAGATACTAAAATAAAAATTCTATGAGATCTGTCCTAATGGGGATATTTTGGTTTATGTGTGACAGTACTTTGTGCCATAACAGACTAGTGATGATCATGAAAAAATTCCAAGATACCAAGATTCATCTTGTGAGTTGAGTGATTAAACATTCTCTAATACTTGAATCTTTCGTTTATTTATCTAACAAATAATAACTTAAACGTGTGCAGTTCACGTATACTTGCTTACTCTGTCCTGTAGGGTCGCTGTGAGTCAGAATTGACTCAGTGGCAGTCGGTTTGGTTTTGGTTTTACGGTGCTGTTATGTAACAAAATCAATTTTTTTTTTTTTTTTGATAATTCTTTTTTTTTAAAATATATTTTATTGTACTTCACGTGAAGGCTTACAGAACAAATAGTTTCTCATGAAACAGTAGTACACATGTTGTTTTATGACATTGGTTAACAACCCCACAACATATTAACCCTCTAACTTCTCAACCTTTTTTTTTTTTTGGTGAAACTACACATAGCCAAAGATATACCATTTCAAAAATTTCTACATGCACAGTTCAGTGACATTGACTCGCTCTTCCAATTGTGCTGTTATTCTCACTTAAGATGAAGGCTTACAGAACAAAATAGTTTCTCATTTAACAGTTACTACAAATGTTGCCCTATGACAATGGTTAACAATCTCACTACACATCGACAATATCCTTACTCAACCTTGGGTTTCCTATCACCGCCTTCCTACTCCGCTTCTGCTTTCTGGCCCTTGTCACTGGACTCCTGTACCTTGTTAGTCTCATTTGGTTTTACGGGGCTGTCCACTCCCAGGCTGAACAGTGAACCTCGGAGGTAGCTTCACCACTGAGCTAAAAGGGTGTCTGGGGGCAAACAAAATCAATTTTAAGAAACATCAATAAATGATAGTTTCAAGGAATTATTTGAGACTGCTTTACTATACCTTTTGATGGCATAGCTCTGATGTTTATTTTTATTTTACTGGAATGGTATAACCAAACTTAGTTCTTGGGCACTGATCCTAAATATAGAAATTAGGAATCAAGTAGAGATTTTAAGAGCACTGGTTTTTATGTGAAACAGTAATCCATGTTAGAGTTGAATACCATTGGATTAATTAAATATTTTTTTTGTAATTAATTGTATGAAATTTTGATTAACTATAGTAGCCACTAGAAGTGAGAAAGAACCAGGAGTTGTTTTGTTCATGGGTTGTAAAAACTTGTGTTCTGCTCCTTTCATGTCACGTGTTGTTCATATATCTGAACTGCTTGTAGTTTATTCTTAAACTTCTCAAGACTCTTTTTGAAAATATGCACTTTTGTACATAATTTCGCTTTCTCTAGTTTTTAGTAATTAAGATATTCATTATTATCTTTTGAAAAGGTCAAATATTAGATTTAACTTATTCACCATAAAGGCTGAAAATGTAAAATTTGTGAAATTATGTTTTAATTATATAAATATCATTTGGTTATATTTTTCTATTCCTGCTACTAGTTTTGCAGTGTAAAGAACAATTTCATCACAATAATTTACAGAGACAAAGGGCCAGGAAAAATGTGTTAATAGTGATACGTAATTGCTGCCATTAAAGCACTCTACTTTAAAATACATGCATGCTACTTTTTCACAGGAACAGGTTTTAAATAGGTTAATTGATTTTACTTATTATTATCATTTATTGAACACCCTAAGGGGCTATTCTATTTAAGTTTACGTATAATCCTGTTTGCTTAGAGAATGAGATGTTTGGGACTGGGAGGATTATGGAGGTCTAAAAAATTCAGCCTTTTAAATCCTAATAGTTTCAAAGTAATTTAATCACCTTCAGAGTAATGAGAAGATAAACACAGTTCAGACATGTTTTCTCAACTTTAACTCGTTTAAAGTTGCATTTTCCTTTTCACTCTAAGCTATTCTTACAAAAACGAAAAGTCATGTTGATAATTTATAGTAACTTTTTACGTTGAATATAATGTTTATCTTTTTAATAAGCCGGAATCATAATGACAACATCCGTTATAGCATGGAATGGCCAATTTTATAGTACCATAGGCTAAATGTATATAAACCTGGATGAGCTCTTAAAAATCCTCTGAGCATCTGTCTCCTTTCAGGTTTGGGACTTTCTTCTAGGTATACAGCAAATAATATGGCTTCTTGAACAACCGATATAATATGACTTCTGCTTCAGTTACTTTGCTTCTTGACGTATTGTGAAGCAGGAGAATATTTTTCTGCCGTTTTGGGACTGTGTGGGTCTGTAGTTTGGAAGAGGCCTTAGTTCAGGATTTTTAAATTCTTTCATTATGTATTAAAAAGACTGTCATAAAGCATTAGTTGTTTGAATTTCTCCATATTGCAGAACTACAGTGGAGCTAAACACTCTTAACTTGAATTCCCTAAGGAATTTGACTAGCTCTTTTTCTCAGCTTTAAATCATTTTTTCCTTAACTCCTATAATACAATATTTATACTTCTCTCATGGTTGAACCCTAAAATTTCCCTGCATAGTAGTAGGTAATCATTAAGCTCTTAGTAGCAGGGCCTGTATTTACTCATACTTGTCTACTGTAGAGTAACTAGCAGAGTCCTGTTTTACAGATCCACTAAGATTTCCTGTGCTCATCTTTTTCAAATTATATGTCTCTTCATTCTCCACTTAAGATTGGCACAGCTTTTCTCAATTACTCTTTGAGTCCAGAAAGAAGTTTAGAATTCTCATAATCTGTATCATAAACTTGACGCTTGTGCTGATTGTATGCACACTAATGTAGAAAATACATAAGACAGATAAAACATAACATTCTGTTGACCCTCACCTGCTGTGCTTTAGGGATGCTGTACAGTGTAATGGGAAAAGCAGGGTTTTGTTACCAAGAAAATCCTCTTGATTTTTTTAAGCCCATCCCTACTAGTTACTAGCTGTATGACAATTGGAAAATTATTTCTCGGAACTTCTAAAGAAAAAAAGTTACTTCTCTAAAATCAGACATAATCCCTTCTTTATAAACCTGAAATGAAGATCAAATACTTTGAAGCAACCAGAGCTGTCACTCATTTAAGTATTCATGTCCTTCTCCGTTGTTGTAGTTGGTGCATCTCTCCCTTGTGGCCATCCTTGATCTCTGCAGTCAGTAGCTCTGCTCTCTGCCAGCCTCTTCTGCAGAGCAGCTTTTGCGGTGTCCCTTCTTCATCACCAACTAGTAGGCTTTTTCTTATTTCTTGACTCGTTATCGATTCTGCTTTTCGTCTCTTGTTACTCATTTTTTTATGATGGATTTTAATTGTTAGAGTTACTGATATTCTGAGAGAATATGCCTTTCCCCTTTATATTTATTAAATAAATATAACAAACATATAATGTAATAGTATATAAGTACAATAAACATATAAATATAGTAAACACAGTAAGTATTTCACATATGTAGTGTAGTAATAGTCTTTGAATCTGTGACCCTTTACAGCTATTGTCATTTGCCTTAACTATCATTTATTGTTTCCTGGGTAGAGCATCACTTATAGATGGAAAATGCAAGCATGAATAAGATGTGTTCCTTGCCTTATAGGAATTTATAGTCTTTTGAAGGTGGTAGACACATAACTATTATAGCACAAGGCAGATTGGTGGCAGATGTGTGAAATTGAGAACAGAAAAGGTGGCTTAGATTTATACTGTCCAATAGAAAAACAATGCCAGGCATATGTAATCTTACATTTTCTAGTAGCTGCATTTAAAAAAAAAAAAAAAAGGTGGAACAAATTTTAAGAGAGAATTTAATCTAATGCATCCACAGTATTGTTTCAACATGCAGTCAATACAAAAAAATTACTAAAGAGATATTTTACCTTTTTTGGTACTAAAAGTCTTCAAAATGTAGTGTGTATGGTACTTAAAGCCATGGTGATCAATCCTCCTACTTTGCCTGGGATAGATTTGGTTTTAACACCAAAAGTTCCACATCTCAGGATCCCAGGGAACGCCACCAGTCCCAGGCAAACTGGGATAGTTGTTCATCCCACTTAGAGTATATTTCAATTTGGACTTCATTAGAAATACTAGATCTGTATTTGGATTTGATTAAATGTACAATTGAAAAAATAGATTCACTTAACCAAGTTGTTAACAGTTTTCCAATAACTGAACTATCAGTTTTTAAATTTAAATGAGATTTAAATTTCAGTTTCTAAGTCACGTTAAGTATATTTCAAGTACTAATAGCTAAATGTTGCTAGTTGCCTTTTTGGACACAAGTTTAGAGCACTAAAAATATGAGAATTTAATTCATTTACTACATGAGCATATAGACTATGATAGAACTATATCTAGTCTGGCCACTGGTAGTAGAGTATTGGTCACTACCATTAATGGTTATCAAAAGTCAGAAGTAGAATTGTATATGAACTGTATATAATTATATATAAACTTCTGGTTGTATACTATATGTCATACTATATTTTAATTATAATTGTCTTTCAAAATACACAGTATTTTTTTGTATGTTCATTCAGATATTTTGGGGCTTTGTTCTAGAATGCAGCTGTGTTACTTGGAAACTAATTTTTCATTTCAAGGTCTACTCTTTAGCTTTGTTAGGTAGATCCATAACATCTAGTTCGGCCCCACTACTGAGGATTCTGCTTAATGTCTTGTGTGTTTTAAAGTCTTTCCAGTCTGGCTGGTGGCAATGAAACTATTCCTGATCCTTTGTGAGCTCTGGGCGTTGTTTAGCCTGGTTGTTTTTTCCTTGTCCTTTAATAGTTTTGTCACACACATGAGCTAATCAGTACTCATCTGAAGAAGACTTGAGACCTTCTGCAGATCTCCAGAATTCTTCCTCTGTGCACCTCTCTCCTCTTCAGTACTCTGTCCCATGAATTCTAGCCATCTTGACCTCTTGGAACTTTGCCTTCTCAATTTAGGGAGACTGCAAGGCTTTTTGGGTACCTCTCCATGTACTGCAACCTGGAAACTCTCCAGGCATTAAGTTGGGCTATTCTTTTCCATTCTCAGGGATCATTGCCCTTTACTGCCTGTCTCAACACCATCGTTTCAAATAGTTGTTCTTAAGTTGTTTAAAATGGGATGGTAAATCCAGTCTGTGTTACTTCATTATAGATGGAAGTGAAAGTGAGTCCATGATATTTCTTTTAATCATGTAGTTGAAAACAGCATATGATTGAAAATTACACTTTTTTTTCCATGCTTGGCTTTACCAAATTGCTCATAGTGCCTATTAGTAGCTTACAAAAAGATCACAGGTTGACTACTAAAAAAAGCACAAACAAAAAATGCAATTTACTATTCAAATGTTTGATACCGCAAAGTGGTACATATGTATGTGAGCATTTGGAATATGTGCATATTATGTAATTGATAATTAACATTTTAAATTATCTAATAAGTTAATCAAAATAATTGATCTTTTACAGACTGAGAGTAACCATGACACAGCACTAACACTTGCGTGTGCTGGTGGCCATGAGGAACTGGTACAAACTCTGCTAGAGAGAGGAGCTAGTATTGAGCACCGAGACAAGAAAGGTAGAGCCTAATTTTGTTAACCTTTACCCTGGAATGTTTGTGTTGTGTGAAGTACTACTTCTAGCCATATTTTGATGCTTAATATTTTTCCTTCACTTAACATGTAGTAAGAAGATCATTATTTTTCTCCAGGTTTTACTCCACTCATCTTGGCTGCTACAGCTGGTCATGTTGGTGTTGTGGAAATATTGCTGGATAATGGTGCAGACATTGAAGCCCAGTCAGAAAGAACCAAGGACACACCACTGTCCTTGGCTTGTTCTGGGGGAAGACAGGAGGTAACATTTTCCCCTAGTATAATTGTTTTTGTCTTTGTTTAGCAAAGGTATACTTTAAACTCACATGATTTTATCTGTCAGAACAATGATTTTACATTTAGATTTATGGATTAAAAAGAATTACAGCCTAGTGATAAAACAGGAATAATTTTTGTTTTTTTTCTTAGTTTGCACTTGACTCTTCCTGTACTTTTGCCCTTTTATATTTGGAGAAGAGATGTACAAGAATAGCTAGATGCACTTGCTACCAGAGGTGTTCTGCACAAGGAAGGATAAGGGACCTGTCCTTACTGTGTTGTTCCTTCTGGTTGATAATGTGAATACATTTGTATCATTTTTTTTTTCTATAACCGACAGTTCAGACGATTGGTATGCATTTAATATTAGTATTTACTGTTAATAGTAAGTAAGAGAAAGGGTAAGAGCTATGATCCTGAACAATCCTTAACCTCCCTGTGCCTCTTTTGTAAAATGAGGATGAAAATACTAGTATCCGTGTCAAAGGGATTTTTTGTGCTGTAAATGACATAGTGTGCAAGAGATGTATGAATGGCCAATAAGCATTTGAGTAAGTGCTAAATATTTTAGTCATCAGAGAAATGCAAATTAAAATCGTAGTGAGATACCGGCACACATCCACTAGAATGGCTAGAGTTAAAAAGACTGGCAACACCAAATGTTGGTGAGGGTGCATTGTTGATGGGAGTGTAAAATGCTATACCACTTTGGGAAATTACCTGGTAATTTCTTATAAAACTAAGCATAACTCAGAAATTCTACCACTAGATGAATCCAATGAGTAATGAAAGCATATTTCCACAAGAATGTTCATAGCAGCTTTATTCATAATAGCCCAAAACTGGAAGCAGCAGAAATGCCATTAAGCGAATGGCATAGTATGGTATGTATACTCATACATTTAAAAAAAAAAAAACAAAAAAAAAAAACAAAAACCCCGTTGGTGTTGAGTCAGTTCTGACTCATAACGACCCTATAGGACAGAGTAGAACTGCACCATAGGGTTTCCGGGGAACGCCTGGTGGATTCGAACTGCTGACCTTTTGGTTAACAACCATAGCTCTTAACTACTAAACCACCAGAGTTTTCATATACATACTCATACTAAACAGCAAAAAGAAATACTGATAAACCCAGAAATATTATGCTGATTGAGAGAAGCCTTAAAATCAAGTGTACATCCTGTGTGATTTCATTTATATGAAGATCTAAAACAGGTGAAATTAATCTGTTGGTGGGGACTGACTGGGAAGGGCATGAGATGAATAATAGGGATTTAGATTACATATAAGTTTATGCATTTGTCAAATGTACACTTAAGCTTTGAAATGTACACTTAAGCTTTGAGCATTTATGTTGTATGTAAGTTTCATCCCCCAAATATCCTTAAAACATAATATAGTCTACTCAATGATATATACACGTGCTGAAATATTGAGGGGAAGTTGCAGGTGTCTTCAGTTTACTTTGAAATACATCAAAAAACAAGATGGATAGATAAATAGATGTGATGAAGTAAGTATAGTAGAATATTGATGGTACTATATAGGTATATGTGAGTATGTGGATTTTTACTGTAAATTTTTTTCAACTTTTCTGAATATTTAAAACTTCATAGTAAAATATCGGTAAATAAATGTCTACTTATTTATTATTTTTTATTTCAACGTTTAGTTATTGATTGAAAATTAAAAATGTATTTTCAACACATGCATATATGTATGAATGAAAAAAGTCTTGTCCTGTAGTCTTCTATTTTTACCACTATGTGGTATAATAATACATAAATACCAGTTTCTAAAATAGCCAGTCATAACGGTATATGAGGTCCGGATCTTCCATGGATACACTGTGCCATTTCAACAGATTACTAAATCGGTTTTACTTGACAAGTTATTTCTTTGTTGGCTTCTAGGACCCTTGCTGAAAGAAAGAGGCTGGTTTTATACAGAGGATAAAAGAAAGGCCTTCCACTTCTTCTGTCATGCAGTCTGCCAGATAAAAGGAGAAATCAGAAATACACATCTTGAAAATTGTCTCACCATATGAAGAAAATATGTTTTTTTCTTTTTTTGTTTCTAGGTGGTGGAGCTGCTGTTAGCTCGAGGGGCAAATAAAGAACACAGGAATGTTTCTGATTACACACCTCTAAGCCTGGCTGCTTCTGGTGGCTATGTGAACATCATCAAAATATTACTAAATGCAGGAGCCGAGATTAATTCTAGGCAAGCTTATTCTCTCTACATATTTAGTAAGAGTGTTACGTGAAATATATTTGTAGAGCACCTACTTTTTTTTATTCTGCATTTAGGAAATTCGTTTACTAAAAATTTAGAATCCAAATTGTTGGAGATTTTTAAAGATTAATTTTGTTTAAGTAATTAAAACTATTGCCATAGGACTTGAGAAATATAAATTACTGTTTCTTATGGTATTAAGAGGAAGCACATCTTTTTTATGAGTTTTTATCAGAAACAGGCAAATGTGTATGCTAGGATGGAAAATCCAGCCCAAGTCATTATGTTGAAAAAGTTCTTGGTAGTAAAAGATTTCTAATGGAGTCTTGATAATATCTCATAGATTTACTGTTAGTAGGCTGAGAAAAATGATTATTTTAAATAATCCTGCAAAATAATCTTAAAAAGAATTTTATTATCTTTTTTGTTTTCTGGGTCATTTAAAATGTATATATATATATATATTTTTCTCCCCCTATGCCTACCCCTAGAACTGGTAGCAAATTGGGCATTTCTCCTCTGATGTTAGCAGCGATGAATGGACACACAGCAGCTGTTAAGCTCCTGTTAGACATGGGCTCTGACATAAATGCTCAAATAGAAACCAATCGGAACACTGCCCTTACCTTAGCCTGCTTCCAAGGAAGAACGGAAGTGGTTAGTCTTCTGCTTGATAGAAAAGCAAATGTTGAACACAGAGCTAAGGTAAGAAAAAGTCTAAGATTTATACATGGATTTATTACTCTGATATTTAAGTTTGCAATGTTAATTATAATTGTAGTACTTTCTAGTAGCATTTATCATCTACATGTATGTTTAATCAGAAATCATTCTGTATATGACTTAGTGAAGTATTAACTTCTGAAAATAATCTCAACAGTTGATTTTTATAGGCAGTAATGGCATTAGAACCTATTTCTCCAAAACTAATTTGTCTGTTCTGGCCACCCAAACCAAACCCATTGCCAGTGAGTCGATTCTGACTTATAGTGACCCTCTAGGACAGAGTACAACTGTCCCATAGGGTTTCCAAGGCTGTAGTCTTTATGGAAGCAGATTGCCACATCGTTCTCCCCTGGAGCAGCTGGTGGGTTCGAACCACTGACCTTTCAGTTAGCAGCTGAGCACTTAAACCACTGACCCACCAGAGCTCCTTATAGGGTCGCTATGAGTTGGAATCCACTCAACAGCAGTAGGTTAATGACATTAGGGTTATCAGCTGAAAAATATATACTATTAGAGAAGGGAGGGAGCACTCACTGAATGCCACTTATGTGCCAAATGCTTGCATGTTAAACAACTTTTTTTCCACAAGGATACAATTGAGATTAAGTAGAATTATCTGTTTTTTTAATAGATCAGACTGTATCTCTGAGGCTAAGGTCAGCAAGGTAGTAAGTGACAATGCTGAAATACAGTTGTGAATCCTTGTAACGGCTATACCATACTGCTTTCCCAAATTGTTAACATTTTAGATCTCTCTGACGTCTTATGTGTTTTTATTTTCCACTAAACCTAGACTGGCCTCACACCACTAATGGAAGCCGCCTCCGGTGGATATGCAGAGGTGGGCCGAGTTCTTTTGGATAAAGGTGCTGATGTGAATGCCCCTCCGGTACCCTCCTCGAGAGACACAGCTTTAACCATAGCAGCAGATAAAGGGCATTATAAATTCTGTGAGCTTCTTATTGGCAGGTATTATGTTACCCTTTGTATATGAACACAGTGTTTACATGATTATCTGAAATAGATATGATTGCCTTATAGGATACTTTTTGTGTTTCTAGCATACTGTTTATTTAATATATTTTATGAGGTTACTTTTATTTTTCAGTAAACAAAATTTCACATTTTCTTAGTGCTTGAAACTTAGAGTTATGCAAAAAAGGTAATTATTTTTAAAATAAGAAAATACTGATTTATGTAAATATTCATTTATTAAATAAGTATTTTTAATTTGAAGTCTGGAAATTCTTTATAATGTAATTCTGAGGAAAAAAAATCCATTTTAGTCCTTGAATAATAAAACAGTTTTCATCTTTACAGTATATTCTCACAAGTTAGTATTTGATTTTTATTGTTACGTGTGTCATTGCATTTCATTTAAGACAGTGATATCTGTTGCCATTTCATTTTTAGGGGAGCTCATATTGATGTGCGTAACAAGAAGGGGAACACTCCGTTGTGGCTGGCAGCAAATGGTGGACACCTAGATGTGGTCCAGTTACTAGTACAAGCAGGTGCAGATGTGGATGCAGCAGATAACCGCAAGATAACTCCTCTTATGGCAGCATTTAGAAAGGTAGAGGGTTCTATTTCGCCTCATTCACCTGGATGTTTTACACCAGCACTAGAAAGTGTGTAGTTTAGTGATCGCTGAAGACTTTCATTTTATATTAACAGCTATGACGAGAGCAGTAATATGCAAAAATTTAATCTGATAGCAACACTGAAAGGTAGACACATCTACCCCAGGAAAACTAGTATTGGACATTAAAAAGCTGGTATAAATAGTATTTTTAAAATCTAGTTGTAATCTTAACCTTTCACAGAATGTAGATCCAGTTAAGGGTAGCGGTAGAATTCTCACACTCCACGCAGGGAGGCATGGTTCACTTCTCGTGCAGTGCACCTAATACTCAGCCACCACGTAGAGGCTTGCTGGTTGCTGTGGTGCTGAAGTTTCAGCAGAGCTTCCAGACTAAGACAGACTAGGAAGAAAGGCCTGGTGATCTACTTCTAAAAATCCACAATCAATCATGTGGTGGCACAGGGCCCTTCTTTTGTTCTGATATGCATGGGGTCTCCATGTGTTGGAGGTGCACTCCAAGGCAGTTAATAACAATAATTGGAGCTACTTATTTGTATTGAATGGACTTTTTCTTTAACTTAAGTTAAATTGATTTTGTGTTAATCATTTTATTACTCAGAAAAAAGGGAATTAAGTAATGGAAACTTGACTACTGGTATTTAAACTACTGAAAATCAGTATACCACATTTAGAAGTAGAATATGAACTTTGTGAAAGCAAGAAGTGCATCTGATTCTCTTTGTATAGTGCATAGTATGGACTGTGTATGAGTAATTTTGTTTAATGATTTGATTCCTTAAATGTAATTTTTATTGGTGATTGGGAAAACCAGATTACTCTAGGGGGTCATAACTTTTGAGTCTTGTCATTCTGGTATATGTAGATAAAATCTCCTGTAGATTGCAAGTTGTTTTATTGTATTGAAAAATTCTAATTTGTAAATTTCAAGAAATCATCTCTTGTTTTTTCTCTTATTCCTCTCTCTGAATTTTGTTCTTTACATCACCTCTTCACTGGGTATTCTAGACTGCCTAGCCACTGATACTTTGTTGATTTTCTTTTTTATTTTCTCCTCACCAGGATTTCTCACAAGCTACCTACGTCTTCTCCAAGCAGGCTAGCATATCATTATCAGGTCATCTTCCTAACCACTTTCACTATGTCAATACAATGTCCTGCTCAAGAACCTTTTCCTGCCTCCCCAGTCTCTGAAATCATTTGAAAATCACTTGGAATTCAATCTTGGTTTGGTATTCAAGGTCTCCCATTATGAGTCCCTAATGTGGAGAGTCTTCTCATTCATTGCTTAGTCTTTTCCTCATCCCTGTGCTCTTACATCGTGGAATGTCCATGCCTTTCATCAGTTTTCCAAAATTACCCACTGTATGGATTTAGCTTAAATCTCCCCTTCTACAAAAGCTCTTTCAATCCTGATTTAGCTCACATTGAGATCTCTGATCATTTTATCTTTCCAAATAGACTTACTCTCCTGAGATACTAAGAACAGTGCTTATCTTTCATACTCTTTTGTATTCATTCCTTTCTTTATTTTTTCATTACCTACCATGTACAACTGGAGTGGTTGAGATACAATGTTGAACAGGGTACAAGTGTCCCCCCTGCCCAAAAATGTGTAATTTAATAGGAGAGATAAAATCCATACCCAAAGCCAGATAGCCTTGAGTTGTGCCATGTAAGTAGTTTAAACTAAGTACTGTAGAAATATGGAAGAGATCATCAGAGAACGATGCAAGTGGTATATGAGCTATTCATTAAAAGATGTTGTTATTGTTAGGTGCCATCAAGTTGATTCTGACTCACGGCGACCCATGGCATTTCTTAGGCTGTGATCTTTATGGAAGCAGGTCACTAGGTCATTCTCCCTTGGAGCTGGTGGAGAGGTTTGAACCAACAACCAGCCATTGCCCCACTAGGGCTGCTTCATTAAAAGACAGGGATAGTTTAAAAAGATGTACAGGTAGCCAATGACTTACAACTTACTCCAGTTACAATGAATTGCACTTATAACCATCTGTTATTTTTTGTACATCTTACTGTTAGTAATATGTACTACATACAATGTTAAACTCTGTAAGTTTATATGCAGTGTTTCCAATCCCCAAAGACAAATAAAGATTGGATTTATAAAGATACTAATAATAAAAGGCAATAATAATAAATTTAAAGAAATGAGGTATTCAGTTTATGTCAAAACTGACGATGGTTGTCAGCATGGAACCCCATCATAAGTTGGGGACTACCTGTACGTGAAATGGAAGGCCTAGAGGCAGCAGAGTAAATACATTAAAAATAAACAGCTGTTTAGCCAGGCTGACTGACTTGTATCAGAGAGCAATAGTGTAGGTCGAAGTAGATTGGAGAAAGTGGAGAGCCTCTTGAATAATACAATGATAGCTCATGCTTTAGGAAAGTGCATATTATCTCTTTCATACTGCCTAGTACATTGCTATGTATTCACTTTTTATCTGAAAGAATAAAATTATTTCTACTCTTTTAATGCTTAGAATTGAAATAACGTGCTTATTTTTAGTGAGTTAGCAAGGAATTTTTTTTTTTTTTTCCTTTAGACATATCCCTACTTCTCTTCTTCATACTAATTTTTGTTATTGTTTTAAAGTTCAGAATAGATTAGAATTTTAGGTCAGGGTACTAGTTATTCTGTACTTTTTTAGCGGGGTAGGTTGGGGTCAGAATGTAGATTTAACTTATTAGAACCAAAGCTTTTTCATTTGTAGTATGCAATTACGTCTTTAATTGCATGTTGCTCTATAACTGTAATATTAAAGGAATCTTACTTAAGACAGACTCTGTAGATTTACTCGGTTATATTAGAATCTGTTTTCAATCTGACACTGGTATCTTTTTTTAGGGTCATGTGAAGGTGGTACGCTACTTAGTCAAAGAAGTCAATCAGTTTCCATCAGATTCTGAGTGTATGAGATACATAGCAACCATCACTGATAAGGTAATATATTGTTCACATTTATCCCACTATATGAGCTAGGGATCTCATTTGGTTTAAAATACTTATCTGTAATCCATGTTAAGGAAAAAAGAATTTTAGTTCGAGAAATAGAGTTGTATACACTAATTTTCATTTATATAGTATTTAGGAATGCAGTATGTCATTTAAGATCCTTCCAGATTATTTACTTAACCTAATGAAGCAATAAAACTTTATCTTTTTAAAGTAGTACTTGAACTAATTTAACTTTCATGTGAACACTAAGTATGTGAACAGCAAATATTCATTATATATGTTTATCTAGACGAATTTCTATTCTGAGAAACTGATAAGCACAGTGAATTTTTTATTATTATTCCTAAGTAAAAATAGACATAGTCAGTCATGGGCAGGAAAACTCTTTTAAAATGTTTAACGTTTCATAAAAGTTAGGATAACTGTCAGCATAAGAATGAATTAATTTTCTACTGAGAAAGTAGGAAAGATAAAATAAATCTTAATAGAGAATTAATTCAAGTCTTTCCCTGGTGGTGTTTTGATTTGAAGTTTATACTAGTAATTGAATAAAAATGTTTATTTGTTCTTAGACTAGAATCATAAATGCATGCCTCTGAAAATCAAAAGATACTTCTTAGCAAATCTAAAAATGTGTTTCTATTACGGTTTTTCAATAGTTATTACATAATAGTGATCAACTTTTCCCCATAGATTTTTTTTAACATAGTCAGCTCATGGATTTGCCTGCCTCTAGGTTCCTCTATGACAATAGCATTTGTACACACCACAGATTTTTTTTTTTTTTTTTTTTTTTTTTAAAGGGGAGGTTAGGGATTTAAAAATAAAACTTTTGTCCTTAGTAAAGAAATACCCCTTTGGTGTCTTAAAATTTAAGTATCTGTGTTTGTGATTCCTTTGTGAATGGTTCTTGCACATGAAGTTGTAGCAACAAAGCTTGAATATATGCGAACAGTTCTTGCCTAATAACTACTTCTTAAAATTTTAAATCAGTTTTCTTTCTTGATATTGACCATTTTCCTTAGCTCTGTTAATCCCTTGACATAAAGTATTGCAGTTGTTTGCTGTATGATTTTCTGTATTCCAATCATAGGAGTAAATAATTTTATTTTCCAGAGTGCCAGTCAATGGATATTATTTCAAAGAACAGCCAAGACTCTTTGCTTGTGTATTTTTTAAAATATTATCATTTAAATTGTTTTCAATTTGCACCTTTTTTTCTCCACCACTGATGCTTATTGCTAATGTTTTAATAAAGATCTGTTTTTAGGAATCTTTCTAAATGTGAATTGCTTTTTGAAACTGGAAATTTCTTATTTTTTCATTTTAGGAGATGCTGAAGAAGTGTCATCTCTGTATGGAATCAATAGTACAAGCCAAAGATAGACAGGCTGCCGAAGCAAACAAAAATGCCAGCATTTTGTTAGAAGAGTTAGACTTGGAAAAGGTAATGATAATTTTTACATATGAAAAGTACCCACTATTTCCCTCATGCTTTTTTCTCCCTTTAATTTGTAATCTTTTTGTTTTGTTTTGGCTTTAAGTTATATATGATTACTTTAGAAGTCATCAAAAGAATTTCCTTTGTAATAACAAAATCTTATTATAGGAAGCAGATTGATCTGGGAGTCCGAAAATAACTAATTCTAGATTTTGGGTTTATCTTACTCCTCATTTAAATCAATAGTCATTTGATCCTAGGCCTTGTAATTTATTGCCAACAGATTTATCAGAAGTACCAAATGTGCTCGCTACCAAGGAATAATAACCAACTAGTGAAATACAACCACTTGGTGAAATGTTTAATTTTTTAAATGGGTGACTTCTCTTGTACTTTTCTCTTTCAGGCAGACTACAGCATCACTCTCATCTATTCCCATGGGGAGTAAAATACTCCAAAACAACATATAATTTGGACATAGTTCCTTCCTTACTTCCCTTTCTTGCCAACTTTTCTCCAGTAACTTTGTACTGTAGAACTTAATAGAACTAATAATAGCAGGAGAAGAATTGGTTGGCATTGAATAGTATAGAAATACACATTCTGTCATATTTAATCTTTTATGAAAGGTCAATATGTTATAAAATGTACATGTACTGTTTAAATTTATAAAGGACATACAGTGGTAATTATGCTGCTTATGTCTTTGATTTGTCAGGTCCATTCTTTTTTACTATACTTACGTTAAGCTGTATGTCAACTTCCATTTCTAAAAAAATATATATTTAACACTGAGAATTCTTTATTTAAAAAAAATTCTGGCTTAGATTCTGATTAAACTAAAATGTTTTTTTTTTTTTTGGACCATTTTGAAATTTTGAAGAATGTGAATGCTTTGAGAAGAGGTTATGATCATTGTTATTATTACTTGGCCTATTTTCAGTTTTATCTAAATCTAAAAATATTATTACTCTCATATTAAAGATCAGGAAACTGAATCTGTGAAAGGTTAGGTAATTTGCTTAAACTAGGATAGGATTTGAACCCAGTTTTTTTTTTTTTTTTTTTTTTTTTTTTAATTCTGAAAAAAGTTTTTTTTTCCTCTCATTGAACTTAACCTACCTCTTTTAGTTTTTTCATTCTAAAGTATAGTAATATCCTGTTTTTTAAGAACTCTGTTTTTAAATATTAGAATCTCTAGGTGATAATTATTTCATGATAGTTTCTTTTTTTATAAATCTAGAAAAGCAACCATTCTATAGCTGAGACACAGATATCTATTATTAAATAACATCATTAATTTTTTCATCTTAGATGCTTATAAATGACATTAAATAGATTTGAGAATTTACAAAGGGTGTCCTGGTGGCGCAGTGGTTAAGTGCTCGGCTGCTAACTAAAAGGTTGGTCGTTCAAGCCCACCAGTGGCTCCGTTGGAGAGAAGACGTGGTGATCTGCTCCTATAAAGATTACAGCCTAGGCAATTCTCCTCTGTCCTGTGGGGTTGCTATGAATGGGAATTGACTTGATGGCAAACAACAATGGATAACAAAAGTAGGAAGCACCTTTTAGGAGATACCCTATTCTCAGTCAACTTCATTTTTTTTTTTTTTTTTTTTTTTTTACAATAATGGTGCTCATTTTAAACTGAAATATGCAGAGATGCATAAAGAAAAACACATGCCATCATTATAAGGTAACTAAAAGTTAACAACCTGATATAGTGACTGATGAGGAGCCCTGGTGATGCAGTGGTTAAGTGTTGACCTCCTAACTGAAAGGTCAGTCTTAGGTTTGAACGCACCCACCAGTGCTCTTCTCTGCCAGAAAGATGTGACAGTCTGCTTCCGTAAAGATTACAGCCTTGGAAACCAGTTCTACCCTGTCCTGTAGGGTCACTATGAGTTGGAATCAGCTGGAAGGCAGTGTGCTTGGTTTATTTAGTGACTAATGTCCTTACCTCTACATTGCCTATACGGCCTTACAACATCTTACTTGATTAGGCCACCTACAGAGCTGCTTTCTCTGACCCTATCTCTTTCTTACTCTTCCTCTTGGTTACTTTGTTTCTCAAAACACTGGGACACACCCTTGCTCTCAAGAGTTTTTGCTCTTACTGTGTCCTCTGCCTTGAATGTCCCTTCAGACGTCCTCATGTTTTCGCCTCCCCTCCACAAACACTCTTCCTACTCTCCTGCTTTATTTTCCCTTTCTAACATTCTAAATAATTGTATTTTACTTAGTTACCTTGTTTGTCTCTACCACTAAAAGGTGTGCACTACAAAATGGTGCCTAACATACTATAGGCACTCAATAAATGTTTGTTGAATGAATAAATATATATGGGGGTGGTGTACTTTTTCAAAAAATGGAATCGTGCAAACATACCACTTTAATACTTGCTCTTCTCTCTCAATAACTGATGGATATTGTCAATTGATAGTGATTTAAATAGTTGTTTCCAGTTTTTTTGTCACTATAAATAATGTTGCAATAAACATCCTTATACATATTTCCTTATATTTTGTTGCTTTTCTTTTTACCAAATAAATTATTTTCACATGGGTCAATATATTTTTAATTTAACAGATAATTCCAAAATATTTGCCCAAACAGTTAACACTACCACCAACATTATGTGAGTGTCATTTCCTGGTCTACTTGCTAACATTTCCTAACCTTGTCATTCATCCTTTTAAGAGCCTCATATTTAAGGGAAGCCAAGAGAAACTTCCTTCAAATCTCATTGTATATTTGTCCATGATATTAAAACTCAAAGGTTGTACATAATTCCTAATCATACATTAATCAGATGTACATCAATCCTCCCGTATGCATTGTGTACTTTCATATAGACAGTTTTGAGTAGGGATGGTGCATAGATAGAATTCTAGGGTACAGAGGCTTTTCTCTTGGACTGGAGCCTAATATTTCTACTAAAAAAAAAGATTATCAGACTGAGATCTTAGGGCTTGATTCACTAATCTTTTAATTGTGGTTTATATCTGGAAAAATGAACTTTTTTGGCCTTTTGAGACATAGTTCTGGTTCTGTCGTTTCTGATTGAGGAACATCATTGGAGTTGATCTTGTCTCATCTGACTTGAGGTCCTGCATGGGAAACTAATTCCCTTGTGGTATAAAAGTTCTTTTGATTAGCCTTTCTGATTTGAAAGTTTAACAGGTTTTTGAAGAAACTGCTGTTAGACGCACTGTGTTAGTCAGATTTCCTAATACTTAGTAAACGTTTATTGAACATTTACTATGGGGAAGAAGCCTTGCTCTGTAGTAATTTCATTTGGTTGAATTATGGAATCCTCTATCAGTTGATTGCTTGTTCCTCTCTGTAATGACATTAAAAACTACATTACGTTTTAGCTGCTACAGTTCCTAGCAGTTATTCTTGACCTCCATATTTTTCTTATTGTGGAGATGAATGTTGAAAAGGCAAATGATGTATTCATATGTACATTCAGTGACATTAGTTTCTCATGTTGTTCTACCATTACCATTATCCATTTCCAAATTTTCCCATCACCCTTAACAGAAGCCCAGTGAGTCTAAGCAATGAGTTCCCCCCACCCTCCCTTGGTAACCACTAATAAACTTTGGACTTTATACACTTGCCTATCCTAGATACTTTATATAAGTGGAATTATATAATCTTTATCCTTTTGTGACTGAGTTATTTCACTCAGCGTAATGTTTTCAAGAATAATCCATGTTGTAGCATATATCAGGACTTCATTTCTCTTTATGGCTGAGTAATATTCCATTGTGTGTATGTATCACATTTATTTATCCATTTGTCTGTGATGAACATTTGGCCTGTTTCCACCTTTTGGCTAATGTGAATAATGCTGCAATGAACATTGGGTACAAATGTCTGTTTGCATTCCTGCTTTCAGTTCTTCTTGGTATGTACTTTGTATTTTTGATGCAACTATTTTACCCCCTACATTTCATTACTTATTGTTTTCCCCTTTCCCTTTTCTTTGTAAACTTTTATAACCTTTTAGTGTTTAAAAAATGTTCCTACTAGTTATTTCCAGTTGGGTGCTCTGCCATCATTTGAAACTTTTAATATTTCATTCTCTGATTATCAGCTCCTATCTTTCCAGCTTCACTCCCTCTAGAATCCTGCAACACTCTGGACTCTCCATTCCATTTATCCTACCACACTTTCGTTATCCCTTGCCCCCTGTCGTGTTATTTCTTCACTCTTATTCTCACCTATGCTGCAGGAACTAAATGTGTCTAGAAAAAACCCTCAACCTTGAGGACTAATTTTATTTTAAATGTATGACAGTGAATTCCTTAATGCTGCCCAGCAGTCATACTATATTTCCTGTAAGTTTATTAATAATCCCACTTAACTAGACACTATTTCTTACTTTCTCCTTTAGCCTCAGACTTCTAACCCCTCCTCTTGCCTCTACCCTCAGTTGATTACCTTGCTTCCTACATCAGTGAGAAAGTTGAAGCATCAGAAGAAAACTTCCAAAGACTTTACCTTCTCCATCTATCCACCCACCAGTATCTACACTCATTGTTACTACTAAAAAAAACTTTTTGAAACAGGTCCCTCCATTTGTATACTAGGCTAGGTCTGTCTGGTCTCACTTTCTCAAGAACACTGCTGTAGCAATTCTTTTCTTCTATATCAACTTTTTCTCTTTCCTGGGTCATTCCCATCAGATTATTTCTACAATCTTAAAAAAAAAAAAAAATGCCACCTTTTGGTTCATTGACCTCCTTGCCCCAGCCTTCAGCTGCAGACCCTTTGCTCTGCTTGGCAAGAGTACTCCTTGAAAGAGTTGTCTCTTGGCTATCTCCAATTCTTCTTCCTTTTGTTTAAATCTAATTTTGCCAAGTTTACTCCCACGATTCCACAAAAACTGCTTTCATGGTCTCCGGAGACCTCCATGTAACTAAATCCAGTGGTTGCTTACTTTTTCACCCTTATCTTACTAAACCTAATAACATTTGAAATACTTTCTTCCCTTAGCTCCCATGACACTACACACTCTTGGTTTTTTTTTTTTCCTGCCTCTCTGATATTCCTTCTGTGTCTCCTTTGCTGTTTCCTCCTCTTCTCCACTATCTTATTTGGTGAGCCCCAGTGGCTCATTACATGGTCTTCTCAATCTGTGCTCCATCCATTGGTCCTTAACTTTAAATTTGATCCCAAGTTTGTATCTCCAGCCCAGACCTCTCCCTTAAACTCCAGCATCATACATTCTACTGAACTACTTAGCATGTCCAATTGGATATCTAATTAGACATCTCATACCTGGTGTGTCCAGATCTGAACTCCTGATCTTTAGTCATCCTTGATTCCTCTTTATCTTCCATTGTTTTGGAAAATCTTGTTACATTTGCCTTAAAAATATATTTAGAATTCTAATCACTTCCATCATTTCTTACCCTGGTTCAGGTCATTAATATAATCTCTTACCTGTTTTACTACAGTACCCCTTTAACTGGTCTCCCTGATTCCACCATTGCGCTACAGTTAGAGTGATCCTTTTCAATTATTTAGGTCAAATTATATCATCTTCTGCTCAAAACCCTACAGTGGCTTTCCGCTTACCTCAGAGTAAAAGATAACATCTTTAAAATGCCTTGCAAGGCATTTTATGTGATCAAACCCCCGATACTCATTGTCTACTTTTCTCAGCCATACTAGCCTACTTGAACATAGCAGGTATGATTCTGCGTTACAGCTTTTGTACTGGCTGCTCTTTTTGAAATACTTTGTATACTTCAGAAGTTTGTTTAAACTTCACCTTTGTGGGGCTTAACACTGATCACCCTATTGAAAATCAAATCCTTGCTAACTGTTCCCATACACACACACCTCATCCCCTGCTCCAGTTTTCCTTTTCTACGTTGCACTTATCACCTTATAACAAACTACATAATATATTTATTATGTTATTATCTCTTGCCCCTTCCCCGGCTCCCCACTAAATTGTAAGCTTTCTAAGGTCAAAGGTGTTTTGCTGGTTTTCCTGATGATCCTAAGAGATTAAAATAGTACCTGGGCATATAATAAGTTATCAATATATTTGTGTTGGATATTCCCCTTGCTTCCTGTAGTACTCTTTGATGTCTATTTCTGTTATTGATATTATTACTTATTATTCAGAAAAGAAACCTTGATGTCACTTTCAGCTTCTCACTCATCATGCATGACCTGTCAATCCCTCCACCCATCAAATGATTTAGTATAGTAAATTAACTTTGATCAATGCCTGACACATATTAAGCCCTCTGTGTATTAGCTGGAAACCCTGGCAGTGCAGTGGTTAAGAGCTACAGCTGCTAACCAAAAGGTTGGCAGTTTGAATCCACCAGGTGCTCCTTGGAAACTATGGGGCAGTCCTACTCTGTCCTATAGGTTTGCTATGAGTTGGAATTGACTCGGTGGCGATGGGTTTGGTTTAATGGGTATGTATTAGCTGGAGCCCTGGTGGCACCATGGTTAAGCATTCAGCTGCTAACTAAAAGGTCAGCAGGTTTGTCTCCCCAGCTGCTCCTTGGAAACCCTGTAGGGCAGTTCTGTTTTGTCCTGTACGGTCGCTATGAGTTGGAATTGACTTGATGACAGCGGGTTTCTGTATTAACTCTATTAAGTATCATCATCACCACCTTTTATTCAGTTTCAGCTCTAAATTTGAGCCTTTCATCCTCCCCTCTCTAGGTTATTATTTCTCACCTGAAGCATGCTTCCTTAACAGTCTCCCTGTATTCATGCCTTTGCATCTCTCATCTTTTGCCTTTAGTCTAATCCTTTTCTCCAGTGTAACTTTTCCACAGCTTCCTATCGCTCTCTAATACCAAAACAAACCCACTGCCATCAAGTTGATTCTGATGCATAGCAACCCTGTAAGACAGAGTATAACTTGCCCTATAAGGTTTCCAAGGCTGTAAATCTTTATGGAAGCAGACTGCTACATCTTTCTCCCAGGGAGCAGCTAGTGAGTTCAAACCACCAACCTTTTGGTTAGCAGCTGAACGCTTAACCACTGTGCCACCATGGCTCCTTAGCTCTCTAATAAACTAAAAACCCATTGCCGTCTAGTCGATTCCGACTCATAGCGACCCTATAGGGCAGGGTAGAATTGCCCCATAGTGTTTCCAAAGAGCAGCTGGTGGATTCAAACTGCTGGCCTCTTGGTTAGCAGCCAAACACTTTACCACAGTGCCACCAGGGCTCCAGCTCTCAAACACGTGAAAGTGGCGTACTCCCTTCTCAGAAGCCTTCAGTGCCTCTTCATTACTGCAATGGAAATTCTGAAAATTCAGATCCCCCTCAATCTGTTCTATCTTCTCCAAGATCATCACTCACTATACTTCTCTACAACTCAGATATCCAAATTTCCAAATGATATTTTTTTAGTCTGGACTTTGTCTCCCTGTATGTCTTTAAATTCTCATCCTGCTCCACGGGAGAAAGATGTAGCAGTCTGCCTCCATCAAGATTTACAGTCCTGGAAACCCTATGGGGCAAGTTCTGCTCTGTCTTACAGGGTTGCTATGAGTCAGAATTGACTGGACAGCAGTGGGTTTGTTTTTGGTATTAGAGAGCTATAGGGAGCTATGGAAAAGTTACATTGGGGAAAAGGATTAGACTAAAGGCGTAACTCTCAAATGTCACTTCATTTTCTCAACCCTCAGTTAGAAATCACCAGTTTGCTCTTTCCGCTTCCCACAGTGAGGCTATTCTATAACTTGACCCTTTTCCTCAATGCCTCTACCATCCCCCATATAGACTCACAAACATAACAGTAGTTGCTCAGAGAAATGAGGCTAGCCAAGTATCTTGTGAGAAAGTATAGGAAGTGAGAATTTCTGTTTTCCTGTACCTCCAGACTTGAATATTCAAGGTATAGTTCTGTTTTGTTTTGTTTTTTCATCTGTTCTCTCTGGGATCTCACATCAGTTATAACCACCTTCCCCTACTCCATTGTCTTTAGTATCTGCTTTTTCCTGAACTCCTATCCTTTGCCTACAACTTGAAGTATCTCCATTCTAATGAAAATTTCTAAAACTTAGTATTGTTTTTCCCCTTCTCCAAATGGTTTAAGAGAATAATCTATATGGCTTGTTGACTCTACTTTTTAAATTTTTAATCAGACCTCAGTCTAGAACCTTTTGCCTGCTGCCCAACCTGTTTGGTGGCATAACTATGGCAGAGGTCACCAGTGGCATACTGTTAGCTTTTTCTCAGTTCTTATGGACACTGACTTCTTTATATTACTTATCAGTGTTGACTTTGCCTTCCTTCATAAAACTCTTCTCCCACTGGGGCCACTTTCTTCTGATTGTCTTTCTCTGCCTGGTAATGCTTACCTGAAGTCTGCTTTGCTCTTCCTTTTAAATATTAAATATATTCATTCTTTCTCTCTCCACAAACACATACACAGTTTTTTTCCTTGTGGTGATCCCATTCAATCCATTAATTTCAGTTGCCACCTGCAAACATATGGTGCCTCCTAAGTCGTTTATCTATAGATCCACACTTGTCTAATTCTGCTTAGTCTTAGAAGTCTCTAGGCCTTGTAGACTTGGAGTTCTTCAGCAGCTGTAGCATGGGCTTTCCCTCCAGAAAGATGTAGTTTCTCTGTTGGTGGTGGTGTTCTTGTTAGTTGCCATTGAGTTGATTCTGACTCATGGCGACCCCATGTGTACAGACAATTGCTCGGTAGGGTTTTAAAGGCTGTGACCTTTCAGAAGCAGATTGCCAGGCCTGTCTTCTAAGGCACCTCTTAAACCCTTTGTCACCAAGTCAATTCTGACTCATAGCAACCCTATAGGACAGAGTAGAACTGCCCCGTAGGGTTTCCAAGGAACAGTTGGTGGATTCGAGCTACTGATCTTTTTTGTTAGCATCCGTAGCTCCTAAGCACTGAGCCACCAGGGCTCCGAGGCACCTCTAGGATCTTATAATTTTGCACCCCACTTTTTAGATAGTCTGAAGAGTTAGTAAAATCTAAGGGATTATTAAAACACCAGTTCTAGCTCTTCAAAATTAAGAGACAATAATAAATATCTAGCTCTTAGGGTAAATCTCTAAACATTATAACCCAGACTCAAATTACAGTGAAACCTTTTGGAGCCACAACTCAACGTGACTGCTTTGTTTTTCCAGGGTCTAGCAAGTTTTCCATCATTGACAGGGTGCAGCTTACCACTTTTCCGTCGCTGTTAGTGGAAAATATTTGAGTTTTCCCTCTCTGACAAGTTTCTGCCTTACATGGGGTCTGGCTTTTGGCCTTCCTAGGTTTTACTGTACTTTTGCCAGTGGGCCAGCCCCTGCAGACTGAAGCCATTAAAGCTTGAGACCCTTGCATATCTAAGACCTGCCCACCTCCACCCCTCCCAGAGCCACCACCCCCACCCACATAGGCCAGATGGGCGTACATACCAGGCATAAACCAAGGCATGCTTTCTGACTTAAACTCTTTTAAAAAAAAAAAGTCATGCCCCTTTGAATACCAAACAAAATTGGCTCACGGACAAGTTAAGAAATTCAGCAAAGTCAAAAATCCATCCTGGCTGAGCCCAAAGTCTCAAACTTTTGCTGTTTTGGTCCCCCAAAAGCCATTTCCTGTACCTTTCTCAAGGCTTTTCTGCCCATTCAGATATTATGGAGATAAAATATGTCAGTTTCATTATGCCTAATTCTCATTTGGAGCCCTGATGTTGTAGTGGTCAAGAGCTCAGCTGCTAACCAAAAAGTTGGCAGATCAAATCCAGCAGCTGCTCCTTGAAAACCCTATGGGGGCAGTTCTGCTCTGTCTTATAAGGTCACTATGGGTTGGAACCAAATTGATGGCACCTAACAAATAACAATTCTGAATTGGAGAGGTTTAATTTACTTATAGCCATGGTTGCTGTGACTGTCTTTCTGGTGCACCCTTCGCCCCTACTTCTCTTCCAGTTCCCATTATACTCACCCATTCCATGAAAGTGAGAGCTGGTTTCTCTCACAGGACCTTAGGGAGAGAGCAGAGCAGAAAGCATGTTTTCTGAGGACAGGCAACTACTTCCATTAAAGGAATGAGCTGAGTCACACATGCTCAGTTCTATCGTTCAAACTCACCAATCAGATATTATTCCTCCTTCTTTGCAGTCAGATAGGGTGTGGAGGTCACCAATTACTTTTTTATTCCCAGTCCTTTAGAAAAGGCTTCAAACTGGAGCTTGTGTCTTTCTAGGGGACCAGCAAAAATTTCTACGTTGTACTGTGTAGGCAATTTCTAAATCTTAAGCTTCCATATATGTATTCTTTCTCAAAATGGATTTGCCTTTAAAAAAAAAAAGTAAAAAAAATTAGTGTTCTTCAGATTCTCCAGAACTCTTACCCTTTTCAGGAACAAAAGTCTTATCTCTCACCCAATGGAATGTAAACACTGCATTGCCCCAAGGTGTAACAACCTCCAAAGTGGGCAAAACCTTTCAGGCACCTAACTGTGGTATAATTTGAAAAGGCATTGTTTCTCAAGGAATAACTACTAAAAGGAAAAGACTTCAAAATTGAGTCAGGCTTTTTCTGAGAAAAAATAAATCTGATTTGGTTTATGAGTTTGACTGTGAGCACTGGTTTTACTAGTTACAATATTGTGGACGTTTTCCATAAACTGAGTATCATTGTTTTGACACATTTAAAATGCACATAAAATATACAGAACACTAGATTATGTCCGGGAGCTCTGGTGGCGCAGTGGTTTAGAGCTCTGCTGTTAACCTAAAAGGAGCCCTGGTGGTGCAGTGTTTAAAGCACTTGACTGCCAACCGAAAGGCTGGAGCTTTGAATCCACTAGCCGCTTCACGGGAGAAAGATGTGGCTGTCTGCTTCTGTAAAGATTACAGCCTTGGATACCCTATGAGGCAGTCCTCTGTCCTATTAGAAAAAACCAAACCCACTGCCATCAAGTTGATTCCGACTCATAGCGACCCTATAGGACAGAGTAGAGCTGCCCCATAGAGTTTTCAAGGAGCAGCTGGTGGATTCAAAATGCTGACCTTTTGGTTAGCAGCTGTAGCTCGCTGTAGCTCTTAACCACTGCACCACCAGGACTCCCTGTCCTATAAGGTTGCCATAAGTTGGAATGGACTTGACTCATTGACAACTGCTTTGGTTTGGATTTTTGCTAATCTAAAGGTCTGTGGTTGAACCCAACAGCTGCTGTGAGGGAGAAAAGACCGCTCCTGTAAAGATTACAGCCTAGGAAACCCTATGAGGCAGTTCTACTGTATCATATAGGGTCACTATGAGTCAGAACTGACTCTTTGGCCTACAACAACAGATTATGTAGAGGGAGTACAAAGTTTAAAAAAGTCTTTTTTTTAGAGGGCATACAAGCGAAAGAGTTTGAAAACTGTTTTCCTACTTTATGAACCAAGGAGGAAAGTTTAACAGTTAAAATAGCTTATTAAGAAATGTTAATTGGATTTTTGCAGAGTCCTTGGGTGGCCCAAAAGGTTAAGTGCTGCACTACTAGCCAAAACGTTGATAGTTTGAACCTACCCAGAGGCACCTTGGAAGACGGGCCTGACAGTCTACTTCTGACAGGTCATGGCCTTGAAAACCCTATAGGACAGTTCTACTCTGAACACACAGGTTCACCATGAGTCAGAATCGACTCAGCAGCTACTACTAACAACAATAATTGGATTTTGAATTTTATTTTTGTTTTAACTATGAAAGTAGTAAGTACTCATTTTAACAAATGAAGACACTACAGTTATATAAAGTAAAATTGAAAGTCATCATCTTCCTGCTACTCCTCCTCCAATCCCAACCTCCAGAGGTAATCACCATGAAGCCTTTGATTTGTATCCTCAGCCTTCTTTCTGTACTTACACAAATAGAGACACACAGAGTTCTCTTCTCCCTAACAAATGTGACAAATGTAAGTTGTGAACATTTCCCCAAATACAGAGATTTATAACACTTTTAATGACTGCCTAGTAATCTGTTGAATGTATACTGTTACTAATTTATCCATTCCCCATTGTTTTGTTTCAGTTTATTGCCTTTGTAGTCAATTTTGTGGTGGAAATTGTTGAGCATACATTTTTCACTAGAGGTAGTCATTTTGTAGAATAAGTTTTTAGGATAAGCAGTTTTAATTTTGATAGGAGGCTTTCAGATTACTTTTCCAAAAATGTAAATATTCCCAAACTTTCCCAATGTGTGATATCCTCTTTAAATTTTGCCAAATTAATGAGCAAAAAAAAAGATAACTTGGTTATTATATTTATATTTTTTTAATGATTATGAGCCTATACATTTGTTTATCATTTGCCTATTTTAAAATTAAAGTGTCTTTTTATCATTGGCTTGATCTTGGTATTTTAAAAACATTCTCATCTCTTTGGAGTGCTTTGAATATGATCTTGATCAAACAATGAATTAAACTAGGTGGTTTTCAATTATATGGTATCCTGGTTCCCTTGTGTTAAAATGACATTATGTGACAACTTTTTTTCCCAGAGTATATTCCAGTGTTACATCTCTGTTTTATTGATCCTTTAACAGTTAAGGGAAGAAAGCCGGAGGCTGGCTTTGGCTGCCAAAAGAGAAAAGAGAAAGGAGAAGAGAAGAAAGAAAAAGGAAGAACAAAGACGAAAACTAGAAGAAATCGAAGCCAAGAATAAAGAGAATTTTGAACTCCAAGCTGCTCAAGAGAAAGAAAAGCTTAAAGTTGAAGGTATTTTCTCTAAACAACTATCCAGTTTGTTTCATGAATACATTCTAGTCAAACTTATAATTGTTTAAATATCAGTCACTTAAAGTGAAAATAGACTTCTAAGTTGGTACGCTGTTAGTGTTTATGTGCTTTTTTCCTTTATTGTCTCTTCCTCCAACTTACTATTATGAAAAATTTCAAGCCTACAGACATGTTGAAAGAATGATAAAATGAATACCTGAATACCCTCATTAACATTTTACCATATTTGCTTTATCTTTTCCTCTCTAAATATGTATATACATTTTTATCAGCTGTTTGAAAGTGAACTGCAGATATTCTGACATGCACCTATAAAAATTTCAGCATACATCCTAAGCATGACATTTGCTTACATAATCACAGCGCCATTTATAATCCTTGAAAAAAAAAGACAATAACTCCGTAGTATCATCTACCATCCAGACCATATTTAAATTTTCATACTAGCCTATAATTAAAAGATGACTTGAGGTAGAGATATTGTGGGGAGGAACTGTTGCCGTTTAACCACCAAATATGTATGCAGTGTGTTTCTTTTTGTTTTTTAATTTTCTCCTGCCTCCAGCCTTTTATTTTGAAGGATTTCAAACTACAGAAAAGTTTAAGGATTAATATAATGAAAACTTTTATGTCATCTAAATTCTTAACTGATAACATTTGACATATTTGTTATATCTATCTCCTCTGTCTCTTTTTTTTGAAGAGTTTACACATAAGCTAAGTGTGTCATGCAAAATCACCCCTAAATACTTGATTATGTATTTCCCAGAAAAGAACATTATTTTGCATAACCACAGTAACATTATTATATCTAAGAAATTTAAATTGTCCAAAAAATATTCCTTATAGCCTACCTGATATGCTTTGGATAGGCCTGAGGAATAGGAAATTCTTGAGAATAGATCATTCATATCCACCTCATTACCAATGAATGCTGGAATGACTGACAGTTTTATGTCTAGTCATAGCAAAGTAACTCTTGGTTTTTGTTTTTTCTTTCTTCTTAAAGTTTGTAAAGCTAAGAATATTCGAGGAGCACTTAAAACTTGCTAATTCAATATTCCTACTTTACAGATGAGCCTGAAGTCTTGACTGAGCCTCCAAGTGCCACAACCACTACTACCATAGGTATATCTGCAACCTGGACAACTTTGGCAGGTTCCCATGGTAAAAGAAATAATACCATAACTACAAGTAGTTCGAAGAGGAAAAACAGGAAAAATAAAATTACTCCAGAAAATGTTCAAATTATATTTGATGATGATCCACTACCAATTTCATACAGTCAGCCAGAAAAAGTGAACGGCGAATCCAAGAGCAGCAGTACCAGTGAGAGTGGGGACAGTGATAATATGAGGATTTCCAGCTGCAGTGATGAAAGTAGTAACAGCAACAGCAGCCGGAAAAGTGACAATCATTCACCAGCTGTGGTCACCACCACTGTGACCAGCAAGAAGCAGCCATCAGTTCTGGTTACATTTCCAAAGGAAGAGAGAAAATCTGTTTCTGGCAAGACTTCAGTAAAGTTAGTTCTAATTTTCATTTTACTATGCATAGTTTTGCTCAACTGCTAACTGAAAGTTCGGCAGTTTGAACCCCCCAGCCGCTCCGAGGGAGAATGACGTGGCAGTCTGCTTCTGTAAAGATTTACAGCCTTGAAATCCTATGGGGCAGTTCTACTCTGTACTATAGGGTCACTATGAGTTGGAACCAGCTCGATGGCAATGGGTTTAGTATCTTCATTAAACACTTTGTTCCTGAATTTTTTAGTAGTACAAGTGACTTAGCAACTTGCAGGGTAAGGATTTTTTTTGTGTGTGTTAAGGAAGGCACAATTTTAATTGAAGACCACCTGTTTTTTAGATTTT
This sequence comes from Dugong dugon, assembly GCA_030035585.1. NCBI lineage: Eukaryota > Metazoa > Chordata > Mammalia > Sirenia > Dugongidae > Dugong > Dugong dugon. The sequence goes on from CM057463.1 coordinate 54,754,786, forward strand.
ATGAGAAATTATTTTTGGTACGTAATTTCTTCTTTTTGATTGTTAAATTTAGCTATGAAAAGTATTGATTTTGCTTTTCTCAGGGATTATTATTGTGATTTACTCTGGTAAATTTGACTGTTAGGTAGTGTCTTCTAAAAAAACTGGCCCTTTGTATTATGCTAAGTATTGACAAGAAGTGAAAAATAAGTCCTCACTTGTTCACCATATTTAATCTAAATATAAATAAAATAAAATTATGAAATAGATAACCTTTATCATTTAAGAAATTCTACATCTGTTCAATATTTAATATACTTTCCCCTCCTCCCTCCCCATAAAGATTGTCAGAGACTATCAATGAAGTGACCAGTAATTCTCTGTCCACTTGCACAAAATCTGGTCCATCTCCCCTTTCCTCTCCAAATGGGAAGTTAACAGTAGCAAGTCCTAAGCGTGGACAAAAGAGGGAAGAAGGATGGAAAGAAGTTGTAAGAAGGTGAGTCATTGATTTTTTTTTTTCTTTTATTGTACTTTAGCTGAAGGTTTATGGAACAAATAGTTTCTCATTAAACAGTACACATATTGTTTTATGACATCCATTAACAGCCCCACGACATGTCAACATTCTCCCTTCTTGACCTTTTTTTTTTTGGTGAAAATACACCATTTCAAAAATTTCGATATGCACAATTCAGTGATATCGATTACGTTCTTCCAGCTGTGCTGCTATTCTCACTTTAGATGAAGGTTTATAGAAAAAAATAGTTTCTTATTAAACAGTTAGTACACGTGTTGCACTATGACAATGGTTAACAACCCCACTACATGTCAGCACTGTCCTTACTCAACCTTGGGTTGCCTTATCACCAGCTTTCCTGTCCCATTTTGCCTTCTAGTTGTTATCCCTGGACTGCTGTGCCTCATTAGTCCTGTTTTGTTTTATGGGGCTGTTCAATACCCAGCTGAACGGTGAACCTCGGAAGTGACTTTACCACTGAGCTAAAAAGGTGTCTGGGGGCCATACTCTCAGGGTTTCTCCAGTCTCCTTTTCAGGCCAATAAATCTGGTTTTTTTTGTGTGTGTGTGTTAGAATTTTGTTCTGCATCCTTCTCCAGCTCTGTCCAGAAACCTCTGTTGCGATCCCGGTCAGAGCAGTCAGTGGTGGTAGCTGGGCACCATCTAGCTGTACTGGACTCATTCTGGTGGAGGCCTTGGTAGCTGTGGTCCATTAGTCCTTTGGACTAATCTTTTCCTTGTATTCTGTTCTCTTCATTCTCCCTTGGTTCCAAAGGGGTGAGACCAGTGGAGTATCTTAGATGGCTCCTCACAGGCTTTTAAGACCCCAGACGCTACTCACCAAGGTAGAATGTAGATCACTGTTTATAAACTGTGCTATGCCAGTTGAGCTAGATGTTCCCCGAGACCACTTATCTATTGTCTATTTGCTATTCCCCCCCCCACCCCTCCCATCCCTCATAACCAACAAAGATTGTTCCTTTTTGTGTGTAAACTTTTTCATGAGTTTTTACAATAGAGGTCTCATACAATATTTGTCCTTTTGTGATTGACTTATTTCACTCAGCATAATGTCCTCCAGTTTCATCCACATTATGATATGCTTCACAGATTAATCTTTGTTCTTTATTGTTGCATAGTACTCCATTGTGTGTATATACCATAGTTTGTTTATCCATTCATCTGTTGATGGGCATCTAGGTTGTTTCCATCTTCTTGTTATTGTGAACAATGCTGCCATGAACATGGGTGTGCATATGTCTATTCGTGTGACGGCTCTTATTTCTCTAGGATATATTTCTAGGAGTGGCATTGCTGGATCGTATGGTATTTCTATTTCTAGCTTTCTAAGGAAGTGCCATATCGTTTCCAAAATGGTTGTATCATTTTGCATTCCCACCAGCAGTGCACAAGACTTCCGATCTCCCTGCAGCCTCTCCAACATTTGTCATTTCCAGTGTTTTTAATTCGTGCCAGTAATACCGGGGTGAGATGGTATCTCATTGTGGTTTTAATTTGCATTTCTCTAATGGCTAGTGAACGCGAGCATTTCCTCATATGTCTTTTGGCCACTTGAATGTCTTCTTTGGTGAAGTGTCTGTTCATTTCCTTTGCCCATTTTTTTATTGAATTATTTGTCTTTTTTTGTAGAGGTGTTGGATTTTCTTGTAGATTATGGAGATTAGACCTTTATCTGACTTGCACTGTCCAAAAGTTTTTTCCCAGTCTGTAGGTTCTCTTTTTACTCTTTTGGTGAAGTCTTTTGAAGAACGTAGGTGTTTGATTTTTAGAAGATCCCAGTTATCTAGCTTATCTTTTGGGGTTTGTGCATTGATGGTTATGGTTTGTATCCTGTTAATGCCGTGTATTAAGGTCTGTAGTGTTGGTCCTATTTTTTCTTCTATGAACTTTATAGTTTTAGGCTTTATATTCAGGTCTTTGATCCATTTTGAAGTAGTTTTTGTATACGGCGTGAGGTGTGGGTCCTGTTTCATTTTTTTGCAAATGGATATCCAGTTTTGCCAGCAGCATTTGTTAAAAAGACTGTCTTTTCCCCGTTTGATGGACTTTGGGCCCTTGTTAAAGATCAGGTGACATTAGGTGGATGGATTTACATCTGGGTTCTCAATTCTGTTCCACTGGTCAATGTATCTGTCGTTGTACCAGTACCAGGCTGTTTTGACTACTGTAGCTGTATAGTAGGTTCTGAAGTCAGGTAGTGTGAGTCCTCCAACTTTATTCTTCTTCTTCAGTAGTGCTTTACTTATTCGGGGCTTCTTCCCTTTCCATATGAAGTTGACAATTAGTTTTTCCATCTCTTGGAAGGATGTTGTTGGTATCTGGATCGGGATTGCGTTGTATTTGTAAATTGCTTTGGGAAGAATTGTCATTTTCACAGTGTTGAGTCTACCTATCCATGAGCATGGTATGTTTTTTCCATTTATTCAGTTCCTTTTTGGTTTCTTGCAGTAGTGTTTTGTAGTTTTCTTTGTATAGGTCTTTTACATTCCTTGTTAGGTTTATTCCTAAGTATTTTATTTTTTTAGGGGCTATTATAAATGGTATTGTTTTCCTGATTTCCTTTTCATCATTCTCTTTATTGGTGTTTAGGAATCCAACTGATTTTTGTTTGTTTAACTTGTATCCTGCTACTCTGCTGAATCTTTCTATTAGTTCCAGTAGATTTCTCATGAAGTCTTTAGGGTTTTCTATGTATAGTATCACATCATCTGCAAACAGGGACAGTTCAACTTCTTTGTTACCAATTTGGTTGCCCTTTATTTCTTCTTCCTTCCTTGTTGCTCTAGCTAGAACTTCTAGCACAGTGTTAAGTAGAAGTGATGATAAAGGGCATCCGTGTCTTGTTCTTGTTCTCAAGGAGAATGTTTTCAGCCTCTCTCCATTAAGAATGATGTTGGCTGTTGGTTTTGTATAGATGCCCTTTTTTATGTTGAGAAATTTCCCTTCTATATCTATTTTATTGAGAGTTTTTATCAGGAATGGATGTTGGGCTTTGTTGCATGCCTTTTCTGTGTCAGTTGAGATGATCATGTGATTCTTTTCTTTCCTTTGATTTATGTGGTGGATTACATTGATTGATATTCTAATGTTGAACCATCCTTGCATACTACTATGAATCCTACTTGGTGGTGGTGTATTATTTTTTTGACATGATGCTGAATTCTGTTGGCTAGAATTTTGTTGAGAATTTTTGCATCTATATTCATGAGAGATATTGGCCTGTAATTTTCTTTTTTTCTTGTGTCTTTACCTGGTTTTGGTATCAGGGTTATGCTGGCTTTATAGAATGAATTCCAAAGTGTTGGCTTCCTTTTCTGTGTTCTGAAATAGTTTGAGTAGTACTGGTACAAGCTCTTCTCTGAATGTTTTGTAGAATTCTCCAGTGAAACCATCTGGGCGAGGGCTTTTTTTCTGTTGGGATTTTTTTTTTAATTGACTTTTCAATCTCTTTTCTTGTTATGGGTCTGTTCAGATTTTCAGCATCACTTTGTTGTAGTTTGGGTAGTTAGTGTGTTTCTAGAGTTTATCCATTTCCTCTAAGTTTTCAAATTTGTTGGATTATAGTTTTTCATAGTATTCTGTAATGATCGATCCTTTTTATTTCAGTTAGGTCTTTTGTAATGTTCCCCTATTTCATTTCTCATTTGTGTTATTTGCATCCTGTCCTGTTTTTCTTTTGTGAGTTTGGCCAGTGGTTTGTCAATCCTTTCAAAAAACCAACTTTTGGTTTTGTTGATTCTTTCTATTGTTTTTCTATTCTCTATTTCATTTATTTCTGCTCTGATCTATATTATTTCCTTTCTTCTGGTGGCTGTGAGCTTTTTTCACCGTGGTGTAGCTAATGCTTTGATTTTGTCCCTTCTTTTTTGATGTGTGCATCTATTGCTGTAAATTGACCTCTGAGCACTGCCTTTTCTGTGTCCCAAAGGTTTTGTTATGATGTGTTTTCATTCTTGTTTGATTCTAGGAATTTCTTGATTCCATCTCTGATTTCTTCTATTACTCTGTGGTTTGTAAGCAGAATGTTATTCAGTTTCCAGGTTAATTGATTTTTTTTTTCCTTGCTCTTCCTTTTGTTAATTTCTACCTTGATGGCATTGTGGTCAGAGAAGATGCTTTGTGTTATCTCAGCGTTTTAGATCTTGTTGAGTTTTGCTCTGTGGCCTAAGATGTGGTCTATTCTAGAGAACATTCCATGTGCATTGGAAAAGAATGTGTACTGTGCAGCTGTAGGATGGAGTGTTCTATGTATGTCTATGAGGTCAAGTTGGCTGATTGTGCCCTTTAGGTCTTCTGTATCTTTGCTGAGTTTTTTTTTAAGATGTTCTGTCCTTTACTAAGAGTGGTGTGTTGAAATTTCCTACTATTATTGTGGAACTGTCAGAATTTCTCTTTTCAGTATTGTTAAAGTTTGTTTTATGTCTTTTGGAGCCCTGTCATTGGGTGCGTAGATGTTTATTATGGTTATGTCTTCATGATGGATCAGCCCCTTAATCATTATATTGTGTCCTTTGTTTTTTATGGTGGATTTTGTTTTAAAGTATATTTTATCTAAGATTAGTATTGCCATTCCTGCTCTTTTTTGGTAATTGTTAGCTTCATATATTTTTTTCCAACCTTTGATTTCTAATAAATTTATATCTTTGCTTCTAAGGTGTGTCTCTTATAGACAGCATGTTGATGGATTCTGTTTTTTTTATCCGTTATGTCACTCTACATCTCTTTATGGGTTCATTGAGGCCGTTTGCATTCAGTGTAGTTATTGATTGATGTGAGTTTGTTGTTGTCATTTGGTAGTGCTTTTTTATGTGGTGCTGAAGTTTTCTTTGTTCCTCTTACTGTCTTGTGCTGAATTCCTTTTGTTTGTGGATTATTTTTCATTCCTTTTATTTTTTTGTAGGTTTTGTTTTTACTGAGACTTTATGTTTTTCCTCGTTATTTTTATGAGTATGTTTGTTAACTTTCCTTGTGGTTACCATGAAATTTACCCATATCTTTCTAAATTTGAAGCAGTCTATTATTATTTGGTATCGCCTTGCCTTACTCTCCATCAGAAGGTTCTATACCTATACCTTTTATTCACTCTTTTATTGGTCTGATGTTGTTGTCATTTACAGATTAACTGCTCTGATTCCCTATTGTATTTCTTTTTGTTTTGGATAGTCCTTTAGAGTTAATTTCCTAGATTGGTTTCTGGCTGGTACAATCCTGCATCCTAGATTTAGCCTGTGAGCTGAAGTTGTTTGTTCTCAGATCGAAGGACTCCCTTTAATAATTCTTGTAATTTTGGTTTGGTTTTTATATATTCCCTTGATTTTTGTTTATCTGGAAATGTCCTACTTTCACCATCATATTTGAACAAGAGTTTTACAGGATATTTTATTCTTGGCTGGCAATTTTTTTTTCCCAGTGTTTTATGTATGTCATACCGTTGCATTCTTGCCGGCATGATTTCTGCCAAATAATCTGGGCTTAGTCTTATTGTTTCTCCTCTGTATGTGACTTCTTGTTTTTCACAAGCTGCTCCCAGAATTCTTTGTCTTTGGTTTTGACGAGGGTGTTTATGATATGCCTTGGAGATTTTCTTTTGGGGTCTATCCTATATGGAGTTCGTTGAGCTTCTTGGATGACCAGCTTTTCATCTTTCATGATATTGGGGACGTTTTCTATCAGCAGTTCTTCAATGATCGTCTCTGTTTTCTGTTTTCTCCCCCTGTTCTGGAACTCCAGTCACTCCCAGATTTTTGCTTTTGATTGTATCCCACATAATTCTCAGGGTCTCTTCATTTTTCTCCATTTTTTTAAGAGTTTTCCTCAAACAGAGTTGTAGCCGAGTGTATGTCTTCAATTCCGCTGATCCTGTCTTCCACCATTTCAGGTCTGCTTCTCAGGCCTTCTGTGACACTGTCCATTTCTGAAATCTTGTTGTTTCTCTTTTGGATTTCTAATTGTTATTTTTGTATGAATTCTGTTTGTGAGTTTATTTTGGAATTTTGTTCCTGCATTATTTTCCTGAATTCTTCCATTTTTTTGGTCTGTATTTTCCATGCCTTTTCTATGAATTTGTCTGTTTTTTCCTCCTTTTTGTCTGCCTTTTGCTTCAACTCTTTGATGATTCTGAGTATTACAGGTTTGAATTCCCTATCAGGTAGTTCTAGTGGCTTTTCTTCTACTGGACAGTCATCTGGTGTTTTATTTTGGGCGCCTACTGGAACCATCCTGTCCTGTTATTGTAAATTGTTTGATGTTGTTTGCTGTCTTTGGGGCATTCGGTAGTTATTTTTCTCGTTTATTGATTGTAGATTTGTTTCGTCCTGTTTTTTGTTTTATTTGGCTATGTCTGAGCAGGCGAGCTGTGTGTTCTTTGTTGTTTGCTCATCTGTGGGTATGATACTTTTCACCTCTTTCTCCAATTAGCAGGGTCAGTTGCTCAGATATGGTATAGCAGGGCAGGTCTTGCTGAAGAGGAGTTGCTGGGATGGGTTGTTTGTGGCACTTACTACAGTCACCAGGTTGAGCTGGTAATCAGTGCAGGGCAGGTTCTGGTAGGCTGTGTGTGTGCTACATGGTGGTGTTATGTTAAGCTCACAGTGCAGATGGGCACGATGGACAGGGGAGATTGTGATGTGTGGAGCTAAGATGGATATGGGAGGGAAGAGAGAGGCACAGGAGCCAAGAACATACAAACGAAAAAGAATGCTAGGGGAGCTTCCCTTTGGAGTGGAGAGATGAGAGACTATGAAATGGAGAAAAAAAAGGGGAAGAAGAAAAAAGAAAAGAATGAATAAATAAAAATTAGAAAGAAAAGAAAAACTCCCAAGGATCCCACTGGTGCGGCTGTGAAGTCTGGGGAAGTTGTTCCCAGGTGTTGAAGTATAGCCTGGCTAGAAGGCATAGAGATGGCACTCAGCACCAGGTGTTCGGGGACAAGAAGATAAGGAAGGTTTAGAGAGATAAGAAACTGAGTAATGAAGAAAGAAAAAAAGGGAAAAAGAGGAAAAAGAAAACAAGAAATTTATAAAAAGGAAGAACAAGAAAATCCCCCCAAAAAACAGAAAAAAAAAAAAAAACTACAAAAAAAGAAATTTCCTTAGGGATCCCTCTGCACATCTGTGCAAGGTGAGGGGGTAGGTCCCAAGCCACGCAGTACTGCCCAGCTAGAACGGGCTCTCAATTCAAGAAAAGAAAAATAAACAAACAGTTCAAAACAAACAAACAAAAAGCCCCAGGTTCCCAGCAGTGTGGCAGAACGGACCGGGAAGCAGTTTCCCATTTGAGTGGAGTTTCACAGCCTTTCAGGAAGAAGCAAATGTGGCGCACTGAGCCAGGTATTTGAGTGAAAGAAGGGGGAAGTGGTGAGAGGTAAGGAAGAAATCAAAGGAAGTGGAAAAAAAAACACCAGCAGCCAACAAATGACACTCATGTTGTCAGCCAGTGCAGGTGGGTGGAATCCAATTGGCCAGTGCAGGCAGGTGGAATCCAAGCTGCTAGTGCTTCCCAGATAAGAAACTGTGGCTGCGGGAAGCAGAGGAGGCCAAGTGGGGGTGAAGAAGGGTGGGGGGTGGGAAAGTATATCGCTGGTTACCAGTTATTCTGTCTCCTGCTCGAAGCTCTGTGAAGCTGCTTTCTCGTACCCCCGTTTGCTGGTCTCTGATAGGAGTCCAAGATGACAGATCCATGCTACGTTAGCTGATAGGGGACCTCTGCATGTATGTCTCCCTGCTCTCTGTTCTCTGTCATTTTCATATTCCATTTGGTGCTTGGCTGAGTTCTTTATCTCTTCATTTGATGTTTAGGATTTCAGGATTGCTGTTTTCTCTGTTTGGCTTAGTTTTTCAGATCTTTGCTCTGGAGGGACAGCGTGGTGCTTCTGCCTAGAGCGCCATGTTGCCAGAAGTCCAAGTGATTGATTTTTTGGTTGTTTTTCTCATTCCTTATACATGCTGTATTTCACAGTGAATTGTTAAATTCCTCTTGCTTGTCCAGTGGTTGCAAACAAACCGGTGGCCCAAGATGAATTTGTGTAACAGAGATGGCACCATATTTTAGATGAAAAAAAAATATGTCAATACTTAAAAATTGAGAGAATTTACATGAAAAGTTAGCTACTTATAGTATCTGATTTGTCCCTATGGATACGGAAATTTGCTAAAAATTAGTCTAAGTTCTTTAAGGTTGTAGATTGTGTCTTATTCTGCCTTGTATCCCCAGAGCCCATTGTGTAGTAGACATGTAGTAAATATTTAAGGAATGAATAATTACTGATTTTAAATTATTGATCTAATCCTGTTTTTAAATTGTAAGTTACATTTATTTCTCTCAAGGGTTTTAGGATAAAAAGATTTTACTTGGAATTTTTTAACAATTAAATGTCAGAGTAGGAGCTCAGCATCCCAGAAACCAAAGGTTTGACAGTAATATTTCACAAACCTAGAAAGGATGTGATACAAGTCTTGAATGACCTATTTTAAAGAGCTTTCCAGAAATTCCATCAAAAATATTAACTTTGAATATTTGAAACAAGAGCTGTAATGAACCAGACTTATTGCTGTTAATCCCAAAATGCACTGTACAGTTTTGTAAATCATATTTTGGACCAAAACCAACCTCTGTCTCTGTCTTAACCATACACTCATTCACATACTCTATTGAACTAATTGAAATCAGAACATCAGAGTACCTTCTGTACCAGGAGTAAAGTAAGATAATTCAGTTTTTCTTCATCCATTTTACATTGCGGTATAAAAAACAATTCTTAACTAATTTGGAAATGATGCTAGCTGATTATTATGCCCTTTATGGAAAAAAGAATCACCAAGTAACTTAGTTGTGTATATGAAAGGTGAAGGATCAGACCCTACCTTTTAAAACATATGGCATTATAATATGAATTTTCGATCTGCCATTCCAAATAAATTGACTAATATTCTTTATTATATATGTGGCTGATTCTCCTTACTGAGAATTAGAGTGTATTTCTTTTAGAAGAAGTTTTTAATTCAGACTTTTCAGAAATTTGTATCTACCTTTCCTAAATCTGAATGTTTAAGATTATAATGTAATTTTGCAAGTGTTAGATGCTTTTCAAAAAAATTCCAATAGGAGTTTCTCTTCCTTGCACTACTAAACATCCCTCAGTGAATTTCCAAATGTGTGGATAATTATTTTAATGACTCTAGAAAAATTCAGGGAAACAATGAAATTTTAATATCATCATTTCAGTTAGATATTAGAAGATAGAGAGAAATGTGAATAAAACATTGAAAGGTGCCCACAAGAAGCCATTTTTCTTTATATTTCTCAGGGTAAATTGGCTGTCCCCACCTGTATGCCTTTAAGATAGCCCTATTAGAACACTCATGACATGGTGTTAAAAAAGTTTTCTTATGTGGTGTCTAGTTAGTATACATGGGCAGGAACCCATGCTTATCTTATTTGCTATTCATATTTGCATTAGCTCAGTACATGTCTACCTAGTAGGTGCTTTACTTTAGAAATATAAGTGAACAGTGGAAAAACAACAACAACATAAATAAAATTAAAAAAAAAGAAAACAAAAGCTTTACGTTACCTGAGGAAGGAAGATAAGGACTGACTGCTTAACTACTAATGTTTACAAGGTTCCTTTAGGGGATGATAAAAATGTTCTGAAATTGGATTATGGTGATGGTTGCACAACTCTGTAAATATACTTGAAACCATTAAATTATATTCTTAAAACAGGTGAACATTATGGTATGTAAATGATAACTCAATGAAGCTGTTAGGGGAAATAAAACAAGTGAAGAATGAAAGTCAGGAAAGCAAACAATCAATCTTTGGTGATAAGAAATTAAAGTAAAGCTTCTAATTTACTTACTTATTTATACATTTATTCATTCATTAGTTTATTTTTATTTATTTTTCCTAGTTGCTGTCTACTTGTTCACCTATAGTGAGAATAGTTAGAAGAGGCTTATTCACTAATAGTCTATTATATATGTATTTAAAGAAACATATTTAGTAATCTCTCTCCTTATTTTAAACACAATCACTGATATGAGTGATTTATCTTAATTTATCTTTGCAATTTTTGTTTTAAAAAGGTCAAAGAAAGTATCTGTTCCATCGACTGTGATATCCAGAGTGATTGGAAGAGGAGGCTGTAATATCAATGCCATTCGAGAGTTCACTGGTGCACACATAGATATTGACAAGCAGAAAGACAAGACGGGAGACCGGATTATAACTATAAGGCAAAACTTTATGTCTCTTATATTTTCTTCCTTTCAGTTTTATTGCGTTGTAGCTTGATGAAATAGAACCATTTGAGTTTTTGATGGAACTTTGAGTTTAATAACAGATAAGTACAGGAACTTTTAGGTTTTTTTTCTTTTTTTTAGTTAATACTAGGCTCTTGTAAAGTGTTTTAAAGGGCTTTAAAGGAAGCTTTGTTTCTTTTTTGTGGGGGAAAGGTTTAGATTATTTTTTTCATACAGGAACTGCTCATACAACATTCTTAAAAATTTGTTCTGAGACTTAAGAAGGATTAAGTTTCTAACAAGAAGTCGCTGGGTGGTGTCAACTGTTAAGCACTCGGCTACTAACTGATAGGTTGATGGCTCGGACCCACCTAGAGGCACCTCGGAAGAAAGTCCTGGCCTCTGCTTCTGAAAGCCTTGAAAACCCTATGGAGTGCAGCTCTACTCTGGCACTCATGGAGTTGTCATGAGTCAGAATTGACTTGACGGCAGCTGGTTTGGTTTTTAAGTTTCTACCACATTATAAGCGAGTTTCCATCTTTCTCTCAGATTAACATTTGAGATTTGTTATTCTTTGATTGTAACGTTAGGATATGATACAAGCTCAGTAATTTAAATTTGAAGTAAAAATTTACTTATCTTAAATAAATCGTTGAACAGGTCTGTGCCCGAATATCCTTAAAATAAAGATGATATTCTAACAAATTTTAAGAATGTATAAAGATGTAATTTAATGACTTTAAAGTAAATCTAAGTTCTTTTGAAAGAGTTCCATATGCTTTTGGATGGCAGTTTTAAGTTTATTTGGGAAAGGCAGATGCCTTTGCAGAAAGTTGATGGTTTTAGCTTGCTTCAGAAGGAAGGAGACAATTAATCATCTCTGTTTTCTACTCATCCTCCTCTCCTTCTATATTGTTTTTCCCTCTCCTGTAATAATTGGCTAGCCACAACCTGGTTTATCTAGAGAAGAGGGAAGAAGATACTCATAAGGCTTTCCTTGCAATCAAATATTTGCCTGAAGATCCATCAGTCAGGCTTGACCTTATGGACATTGTTGGCATTATCAGGATTCCTCTCTCATTTTGAGACATCTTTCCAGAGGGATTATAACAATCATCTTACTAATAGAAAAACCACTGGTGAATATGTAGATGAGGTCATCTGAAGTGCCAGGATTTAAGATAAAATACTATTTCCTTATTTTCCTTGTTTACTTGTATTATTTTTAATATTGATTAACTGTTTAAATTTACGGTAATATATGGATTATATAGGCTTTTAAGTGCAGTGGTTTTCTAACTAATGTATATTACAGTGGAAAATGGTTTCTTTGTTTAAGGAAACAGTAAAAACTAAAAGAAACCAAACACTGCTGTCGAGTCGATTCTGACTCATAGCGACGCTATAAGACAGAGTAGAACTGCCCTATAAGGAAATAATAGTAAAGGAATTTATGGCAAATAAATCGTTTACTACTTCTTTGAAAAATATCGTGGTAATTCAGTGTATCTTATTGCTTTGTTTGCAGAATAGCTCAAGAATGATTAGAAAATTGCTGCCTAACTTCTGTTATCTGTTCTCCATATGTATACACATACATACACAGTAAATTTAGTTTATACATATTAAAAAGTAGAGGAAATTGGACCTAATTTTTTTTTTAATTAACTTTTAGGGGTGGCACTGAGTCAACAAGACAAGCAACTCAGTTGATCAGTGCTCTGATCAAGGATCCAGACAAAGAAATTGATGAACTTATTCCAAAGAACCGTTTGAAAAGCTCCTCTGCAAATTCCAAAATAGGGTCATCAGCACCTACCACCACTGCTGCTAACAGTTCCCTAATGGGAATTAAAATGACAACTGTAGCTCTCTCATCAACATCTCAGACTGCCACAGCACTCACTGTGCCTGCAATTTCTTCTGCGTCCACTCACAAAACCATTAAGAACCCAGTGAATAATGTGAGGCCTGGTTTTCCAGTTTCTCTACCATTAGCATATCCTCCTCCACAGTTAGCACATGCTTTGCTTGCTCAGACTTTCCAGCAGATCCGGCCACCAAGGTTGCCCATGACCCACTTTGGAGGTACTTTTCCACCAGCTCAGTCCACTTGGGGTCCTTTTCCTGTCAGGCCTTTGAGCCCTGCCAGAGCTACTAACTCGCCTAAGCCTCACATGGTGCCTCGCCATAGCAATCAGAATAGCAGTGGTTCTCAGGTGAATTCAGCAGGTTCTTTAACTTCAAGTCCAACAACTACAACCAGTTCATCAGCTTCAACGGTGCCTGGTACATCCACAAATGGCAGTCCAAGTTCACCTTCGGTCAGAAGGCAGCTCTTTGTTACAGTTGTGAAGACATCCAATGCCACCACCACAACAGTCACAACCACAGCAAGCAACAACAGCACTGCACCCACAAATGCCACATATCCTATGCCTACTGCCAAAGAACACTACCCAGTATCATCCCCATCTTCCCCATCTCCACCAGCTCAGCCAGGAGGGGTTTCTAGAAACAGCCCATTGGATTGTGGAACAGCATCTCCAAATAAAGGAGCATCTTCCTCAGAACAAGAAGCAGGTAGTCCACCAGTAGTAGAAACAGCAAACGGTAGACCAAACAACAGCAGTTCTTCTGGGAGTTCATCAGTTCATTCTGCCCAACAGCAGCCTCCGGGATCTGTTTCTCAGGAGCCAAGGCCACCCCTCCAGCAGTCTCAGGTTCCTGCCCCGGAAGTCAGAATGACTGTTCCTCCTTTAGCAACAAGTTCTGCTCCAGTGGCGGTGCCTTCTACTGCCCCAGTGACTTACCCTATGCCTCAGACACAAGTGGGATGTTCCCAGTCTGCTCCTAAAATGGAAACCCCTGCTATTAGACCACCCTCTCATGGCACAGCTGCCCCTCACAAGAATCTAGCTCCAGTGCAGAATTCATCTGTTGCAGTCCTCAGTGTCAATCACATTAAAAGACCTCACAGTGTTCCCTCTTCTGTCCAGCTACCTTCGACCTTAAGTACACAAAGTGCTTGTCAGAATTCAGTACATGCAGCAAATAAGCCTATTGCTCCCAATTTCAGTGCCCCCTTACCATTTGGGCCCTTTAGCACATTGTTTGAAAACAGCCCTACTTCTGCTCATGCCTTCTGGGGAGGATCTGTTGTTTCATCTCAGTCAACACCAGAATCTGTGCTATCAGGAAAATCCTCGTATTTGCCAAATTCAGATCCTTTGCATCAGCCTGATACTTCCAAAGCTCCAGGTTTCAGACCACCATTACAGAGACCCGCTCCAAGTCCCTCAGGTGAGTTTGTGTTTTCTGACATTCTGCAGCTCTGCAGCTGTTCAGTTACATAGGTGATGTGAAAACCCTTGCTCAGTTTCTGATTGTTTTTACTCTATGACTGGACCATGTGGACAGAGATTCTCGTATTTGGCTAATGCAAATGCTATTGTAGTATTATGTGTGTTTACTATGGATGTTATTATTTTTAATCTTTTTGAAAAGCTACAGTGGATTTCATCTTGAGTTTCCAATAAATAAATTTCATCAGGCATTTTTCTCTCTCAAAAAAAAGTCATGTTTTAATTTAATAAGGTAATGACATCAGTTTGCTTTTATTTCAAATACAAAATAATTAACAAAGGTTTAAAAAATTGGATTTTCATTCCTGATTATCTTTGTGTTTTTTTTTTTAAATAATGAGAAGAACATAGAGCTGAACTATCTAATACAATAGGCACTAGCCACATATACTATTTAAATTAAAATTAAAATTCAAAATTAATTTCCTCAGTCATGTTAGCTGTATTTCAGATGTTTAATAGGCACATGTAGCTAGTAGCTACCATTATTGGATAGCACAGATATAGAACATTATCATTATCACAGAAAGTCGTATTGGACAACGTTGATTTATACAGAGAACCTAAGGATCTTGTAAGCTGTTGCTTTTTTTTTTTTTTTTAAACTTCTTATTTTGAAATAATTTATAAAAGAGTCCCCATGTATCCTTCACCCAGCTTCCCTTCATGGAAACATATAACCATGATACATTTATCAAAATCAAATTAACATGGTTACAGTATCTTTAATGAGGCTGTAGATTTTACTCAGATTTCACCAGTTTTTCCAATAATGCCCCTTTTTTGTTGCAGGATCCAGTCCAGAATACTAAGTTGCATTTAGATTATTGCTTTTTAATATAAGCATTTCAGGTAATTAGGTGTAGTGGTTAACTGCTACTGCTGATAACCAAGAAAGGTTGGTGGTTCGAATCCTCTAGCTTCTCCTTGCTCTTTTCTGTCCTGTAAGGTCGCTATGAGTTGGAATCAACTTGATGGGGTTTTTTGTTTTGTTTTGTTTTGGTGTGCCAGAGATTGACACACTATGGCCTGTGGGCCAAATCTAGCTTGCTGTCTGTTTTTACATTTTTACAAGGTTAAAAAAAAAAAACCAAGAGGTAAATAATATTTTGTGACACAAAAAAATCTTACGAAATTCAAATATCAGTGTTCATAAATAAAGTTTTGTTCGAACACAACCATACCCATTCATTTACATATTGCGTATGGCTACTTTCATGATAAAAAGGCAAAGTTGAGTAATTGAGCGAAAAGCCTGCCGAACCTAAAATACTTCGTAGTATTTGGCCCTTTACAGAAAAGTTGCCAACCCTTGATCTATGCTGTTGTGGAGATGATATTCTGGGACTTAATTTTTCAAGTTTAGTGGGAACTGGGTGTTATTTTAATCTATTTCTGTGTGTAAAATGTAAATAAAATATAATGAACATGACCAGTAAATATTTCTTTGCTGAGGGTTGATTGACATATTCATGTATACTTTAAAAACAATTTCTCTTGAGTACTAAAAACAATAGAATCAATGTAATTATATTTTAAAAGATCCTCATACATAATGCATGGAAAATGATTTTAAATTTCGTTTTTATGGTAGGTGGAATTTAGTGGAACTACTTCACCTTCCAAAAATGTGGTAATCTCTATGGTGTGTTTAGAAAGAATAAACATAAGATTTAGAGAAGAGGAAATAGGTTTTTTGTTTGTTTAATGGGAAGGTCTAGAGAGAGTACCAGCTCTATAGAGTGGGGAGGTTTTTTTGGGACGTACAGTTGATTAGAATCAAAATGATATTCAGTTTCGACGTCCATCAAAGGGGAGTATTGCTAGATTCAGGTCATTTAGAGTTAAAAATATTCACCCTACTTACATATTACATAGGAAGCATATTTTTTTATTTTCTCCCGAACTTCTTCCAGATCTTAATTTTCCTCTCTCTCAATTTTCCTAGTTCATTTTGTATTCCATACATATTTTTCTTTATTTGCTTGTCTATCATATGTAAATGATTTGACCATTTATATTTTAGACTCAGATCTATTTTTATAGTGTTTATTTTTTAAAAATTTTAAACCACATAAAAATTTAAGGAACAGATAAAACAAAATAACATTCATTTGTATACTCCCTCATAATTCTCCAATTTCTAACATATTTTCAAACCCTCATTCTCTATCCTTCTTTGCTCTTTCTCCCCCTTCTTTTTATTCTTCTCTCTGTCTTCTTTCATTTCCTCCCCGCTATTTGTCAAATCATGGGAAAGTAAGTTTCAAACGTTATGACACTCACCCCTAACTACTTCAGCATGCATCTTCCCCAAACAGGGATGTCCACTCACAGCTACAACACTAGTACTACACACAAGAAAACCAACATTAATTCAGTAACAGCATCCAACATACATTGCCATTATCCCAGGTATATCCTTTATGCCTGTGTATGTCTCTGTTTTTCCTTCTTTTGATCCAGAATCCAGTGAAGGTTCATGTATTGCTTTTGGTTGTTGTATCTTTTTGGTCTCCACTAGTCTAGAGCCCTGGTGGCACCAGTAGGTAAGCGTTGAGCTGCTAACCAGAAGATTGGCAGTTCAAATCCATCAGCTTCTTCTTGGAAACTCTGTGAGGCAGTTTATAGTTCTACTGTGTCCTGTAGGGTCACTATGAGTCGGAATTGACTCGACAGCAACAGTTTTGGTTTGGTTTTTTAGTCTAGAGCACCCCACTATCTCTCTCTGTTCTTCTTGACATTGAATTCTTTGAAGAGCCCAATTGTCCTGCAGAATGTCCCACATTTCTGATTTGCCTGTTTCCTCATGATTAGATTCAGGTCAAACATTTTGGCATCAGATAGGTGATGTTTTGAACTTCACACTGTCTTCTATCAGGAGGCACTCGATGACTGTCCCACTATGGGCTATAGAAAGCTAATCGTCAAATCTCTCCATAGTAGAGAAATATCTATAGCCTTTTTTTCTCCTACAGCTTTTTATAGGTAGATTTTTATAAAACTCCTTGGTCATTAACTGTTTAACTATTAAATCTCAGTACTCTAGCTATTTAGAATCCAGTATTGATATTAAATCTACATGTGTTCTACAATAGCTAATAGAACAAATACTAAAATTAAATATAAAAAAAAAATTTCCTTTTTTTTTTAAGCTATTTTTATAAAATAATGGGGAAAATAAGGTCTCAGTGGACTGAAAAAAATGGACCAATGAGAAATTTCTTAAATAATCTAAAATATTTTGGGATATGTTGGGGGCCTCTTGGGATTTTAGGATTGTCTTAATTATTTCTCCTAGAGTGTAACTATTATAAATTATTATGATCTACATTATAGGTATTGTCAATATGGATTCACCATATAGTTCTGTAACACCTTCTTCTACACATTTGGGAAACTTTGCCTCAAACCTTTCAGGAGGTCAAATATATGGACCTGGCACACCCCTTGGAGGAGCACCCACAGCTGCTAACTTTAACAGACAACATTTTTCCCCACTTAGTTTGTTGACTCCATGTTCATCAGCATCAAACGGTGAGTACTATATAGTTCTGCATTAAGAGTTTGCATGTATGTTTCTTGAAAACAAAAGAGTTTTAAGTTTCTCAGAATTTGTGATTTTAAGCCGTGGTGGCAAAGTGGTTAAAGCTTAAGCTGCTAATTGAAAGGTCAGCAGTTCAAATCTACCAGCCACTCTTTGGAAACCCTGTGGGGCAGTTCTACTCTGTCGTGTAGGGTCACTATGAGTTGGAATCAGCTGGATGGCACAGAGCAACAACAACATAATTTTAATACTTTAAAAATGTAGTTCTTACTTTTGTCAATCTGAAATCAGAAAGAATGTCTAGAGAAATTCCAGGGTTTAAAATTATTGGAATCAACCTAGGTTATGTGAAACCTACAATATTATAATGAATCTATTTTGAGGAGAGATGATTTCTTGAGAAAAAAATTAGCCCCTGTTGAATTCTTATTTTTTAAAAAAATTTTTATTTTCTTTTAGTTTTTGGGGAAAATACAGGTACCAAGGAAAGTGTAAATATCATGTGTTTTTTGTCAGCCCTTTAAATCTCATCTACATAAACAGCACAGTTGATGTCTGTCACTTTATCACGTGTGTTTTTAATTGTAGTCAGTCACTAATAGGGAGTTGAGCTCTCATTAAGTTCTGTAGTAAGGTTTTTTTGGGATGGGGGATAAAGACATTCAATTAGTTGCTCCTTGAGGAAATTATAAATAGGAATCCTTTTTTTTTTTTTTTTTTTTTTTTTTAATCTACCAGATTTCTTCCAACTAACAACATTAGCGTAGGTAAAAGTGAATGTGGTTAACTGACTGAAAGAGGAAATAAAAGTAAATAAATAAATATTTGAAAGATACATTCAAGTACATTTCCAGTTAAAGCATGCCGTAAGTTGTGGCCTATAGGAGATTTATGTATTGTATAGTTTTTCCTGTGTATATCCTTATAATAAGGATAATCACATAGAAAGCATATTAATTATCCTTGTAAAAACTGAAAACCAAACCAAACCTGTTGCTGTGGAGTTGATTCTGACTCTTAGCAACCCTATAGGACAGAATAGAACTGCCCCTTAGTATTTCCAAGGAGTGGCTGGTAGATTCAAACTGCTGACCTCTTGGTTAGCAGCTGAGCTCTTAACGACTGCGCCACCAGAGTTTCGTCCTTGCACAAGTGTCTGTTAAATGAGAAAGGTATAAGAATGATTAGAATTCAAAATTAGAAATATACCAGAAATAATGTAAGAAGTAAAATAATGTACCAAAAGAAGAAAGGGGGTGGGGGAACTGTGGCATTTCTCATTGGAGATGCTTTATCTGTCTTTGTAAAAGGTTAAAACTTCTTAAGAGTCCTAATTGGGATAAAGGGAATATAGTGTAACAGTGTTACATAGCCTAGTTTATTTAAACATAAAGCCATTAAATAGAATACTTAACCTAAACAAAGGAATAGCTGGCTATCACATTTTAGTCTTAACTATCTTAGTTACAGTGGAAGATTATAGCCCCATTTATTTAAAACTGTATTCATTGCAACAAAAGTTTCTGTATACTAACTAGAGGAGTACGTTTTGTTAAAAAATAATTAAGGACGATTGACAGATATTGAAGAATGGAAAGTAATTCACTCTCTATTAAAAAATTGATATTTTGTCCCATTCAGGAGTTCCTCTCTTTAGGAACGTGCAAGTTACAACAGTTAAAAAAAAAAAAAAAATTAAGAGAAAAGTAGACTAATTGGGATTTCCAATAATAATAGTTAATTTATTAAGTGTTTAGGCACTGTTCAAGTTAATTTTCCCCAAGTAATGCCTTTGTCAGCAAAACTCTACAGTTACGTGAGCTTAGAAAAGTCACTTCAGTGAACCTCAGTTTTCTGATCTGTAAAATTAAACTTAATATCCACCACACAGGATTAGTGTAAGAACTAAATGGGATAATGCATCTGATTACTGCAGCTAATTCTGTTTTTTTCCTCATTGATGATAGTGAGAATGAGAATGATGATAATGACAATAAATGTTAGTTCTGTTTTCTAATAGTTTTAGAAATGTGCCACTACAGAGTGAAACTTGGGAAAAAGAGAAAGTAAAAGATGATTTAAGAGCTATAGGTAAATCTTCAATATATGCTAATGAGTGGGAACAGTTGCAAACAGTTTTAAATAGTCAATGGCTTAAAAGTTCTAAAATGTTTATTATTTTTCAAATGATTTTACCTGTTTTTTACTTGAACTCCTCTTAAAGGTAATTTGTATCTCTAAATATGTAATTGATCTGGAACAATGTCTTCTGAGTCTGTTGAGCTGAATCTAAACCAGCATAGGAATAAATACTTTCCTTAAAATGTCTACTTATTCACCTATTTATGTGTAAAAATAAAGATGGTTTTTTATTTTCATATTCATAATAGGAAAGTGCTTGACTGCTCATTGGAATATGTTGCCTAAAATCCTTTTTTTTTTTTGTTAATCTTAAAAATAGAATGGATTATCAGAAGAAGATAAATTTTTAAAAAATATAATAAAAGCAGTCTTTACTGATATTACTATGTATTCATTATTTCAGGAATTCTTGGATAAAATTCATAAAGAGAGTATGATCAGTTGTTTTGCTCAGAGGTTTGGTGGGGTTTTTTTTTTTGAGAGAGGGTTGTTTTAGATTTACTAGGTTTTTTTTGTTAAAAAGACATTTTGCTTTTTGTAACAATGCTACCAGTATAGATTATGTTTTTTAATACATTGCTGTGTTGTTGATTCAGAGTGTCATTGAGGCCATTAAGATGCTTTCATTGGTATATTCCAACAACTTTTTGTTTCGAAAAATTTTAGACCTACAGAAAAGTTGAAAGAATAGTACAAGAAATATCCATATTCTTTTCACTTAAATTCACTAATCTTTTTTAACATTTCACTGCGTTTGTTTTATCTCTGTTTACTTTTTTGTTGTTGCTAAGCCTTTTAAAAGTAAGATGCAGATACCATAATACTTCAGACCTAAAAACTTCAGCATGCATCACTTAAGAATAAGGACATTCTCTTAGATAATGGCAATACCACTATTAAATATCTAATACATTAACATTAATTCAGTAGCATATCAGACATGCATGGTGGCATCACGAGGGTTGGTGCCACCCAGTGCAGTAACTCGTGACATCACCCATCTAGTGCTAATTACCACCGTACTGTAGCTAAAACACCAAAAAATTTGACAAAATCAGTGCCTATAAAAAACACTGGCAGCAACAGAAACGACAGCACATGCTTGTAGCATGATGCAGACGAAACCACATGATTTGAAGCATCATTGTAATTGAGTAATAATGACAGCTGTCACCGAAGCACATTAGAAGGTTCAAAAAGTAAATTAGTATAGAGTTTTAGGCTTATACCCACCCAACCCAATGCTGTTGAGTCAATTCCAACTTGTAGCAACTCTATAGAACAGAGTAGAACTGCCCAATAGGGTTTCCAAGGAACGGCTGGTGGATTTGAACTGCTGACCGTTTGGTTAGTAGCAGGCTCTTAACCACTGCGCCACCAGGGTAGGTATACTGATACATGTAAACCGGGCTTAGCAAAAATGTTTTTGTTGTTTAACTAACTACAGGGATATTTTTATTAAAAAAAGTAATAAATTTCTGCTGAAACGCTGCACAAAAATTTTATGGACAATCATTTTGGTGTCACCCAGGACAGTCTTCATCCCCCACACCCCCCAATGATGCCACTTGTCTTAGTTATCTAATGCTGCTAAAACAAATACCCCAAGTGGATGGTTTTAACAAACAGAAATTTATTCTTTCACAGTCTAGGAAGCTAGAAGTCAGAATTCAGGGTGCCAGCTCCAGGGGAAGACTTTCTGTCTCTGTCATTTCTGGGGGAAGATCTTTGTCATCAAACTTGCCTTGGTCTTGGAGCCTCTCAGCACAGAGACCCTGGGCCTAAAGGACACACTCTGCTCCCGGCCCTTCTTTCTTGGTGGTATGAGTTCCTTCTCCTCTGCTCAATTCTCTCTTTTATATCCAGAAGAAATTAGCTCAAGATACAACCTAATCTTGTAGATTGAGTCCTGCCTTAGTAACATAACTGCCTTTAATCGTCCCTCATTACCATCATAGAGGTTAGGATTTACAACACGTAGGTAATTACATCAGATCACAAAATGGTGGACAACGACGCAGTATTGGGAATCATGGTCTAGCCAAGTTGATGCACGTTTTAGGGGGGACACAATTCAATCCATAGTATCACTGGACATGCAGTCCATGTTCACATAAGCCCAGTTGTCCCAAAACGTCTTTTATAACCGTTTTCTCCCCCTTGATTCAGGATCCAATCAAGGTTCACATGTTGCATTTGATTATTTCCCTCAGGTCTAACTTTTATTTATTTTTTTTTTAATTTTAAATTTGCAAGTATAGTACAAAGAACTCTTGTATATTTTTCCCAGATTGAACAATTGTTAACATATTGCCACATTCCCCTCCCTTCAGTGTAGCCATGTATGTGTGTGTAAAATTATTTTTTTCTGAAGCATTTGAAATTAAGTTGCAGACACCAAGCCCTTTTACCCAGAAATACTTCAGATTTTATTTCCTAAGGACAAGAACATTCTCTTATACAACTATAATGTTTACCAAATTCAGCAAATTTATATTATATTATCAAATACACAGTCCATATTCACATAGTTGTCCCAATAATACCTTCATTATTTCTCCTTATCAAAGATTCAAACTGGGATCACAAATTGCAGTTAATTCCTAAGTCTTTTTAGTGTTAAATAAATCTGGAACTGTTCCCTCAGTCTTTCTTTGTCATCATAAAAATAAAATTTTCAAGAGCAGAGGTCAATTGTTTGGTAGAATGCTCCTTAGTTTTTCTTTTCTGATATTTCTTCATGATTAAATTTTGTTTGGGTACTTTTGACAAGAATATTGCATAATCGTTTGTCTTACCCTTCTCAGTACATCGCATTGGAAGGCATATAATGTCAGTTTATACCATTATTGGTGCTGTTAAGTTTGATCACTTGGTTAAGATTGTATATGCCAGATTTCTATAATTTTCTCCTTTGTAATTGATAACTAATCTCTATAGAGTTACTTTGATACTGTGTAAAGATCTTGTTCCTCATCAAACTTTGAGGCACAGAGGGTAAGGGAACAGAGATAATTAGTACAGCTTCTCAGAGTATAAATTTTATATAGTTTTACTTTTGTAACCATGTTAATAATGTTTACAAATTAAAAAAAAAATCGACATCGATGAAGAAAAAATACTAAAATTGAAACTAAATAATATAAACATACTAAAAGTAAAAGGAACAATCCAAAAACTCTTGAGAACAGTACTTTGTACACCCTTGGTCTAATGACAAATAGACTTCAGACAGATCTTCAACTCTGCTTAGGAGATTTGTTTCTCATAATGTTATGGATGAGCAACTCTTAAAACTATTTAGGATATTATAGGTTTGAGTAAACAAGTATATTAATGATTTTGAGATTTAGGGTTCTCCATGTGAGAAAAGAGAGAAATGTGCAGTGGGGTAGAACAAGGCAGAATTGGTTGGAATTACACCTGGAGTAAAGGAGAATGAAGAACACCAAAGACATAAGGAAGGTATTAGCCCAAGAGACAGAAAGGGCCATTTAAACCAGAGACTTCATCAGCCTGAGATCAGAAAAACTAGATGGTGCGTGGCTACCACCAGTGACCACCCTGACAGGGAACACAACAGAGAGTCCCTGATGGAGCAGGAGAAAGGTGCAGTGTAGAACTCAAATTCTAGTAAAAAGACCAGACTTAATGGTCTGAGACTGGAGGAACCCCAGAAAGCATGGCCCCCAGATTCTCTATCAGCCCAGAACTAAAACAATTTCTGAGGCCAGCTCTTCAGACAAAGATTGGACTGGACTGTGGGACGTGAAATGATACTCGTGAAGAATGTGCTGCTTAGCTCAAGTAGATACGCAAAACTAAACAGGCAGCTTCTGTCTGGAGGTGAGATGAGAAGGCAGAGAGGGTCAGGAGCTGGTTGAATGGACATGGGAAATCGGGTGGAAAGGAAGAGTGTGCTGTCACAATATAGGGAGAGCAATTAGGGTCACATAACAATGTATGTATAAATTTTTGTGTAAGAGACTAACTTGAAATGTAAACTTTCACTTAAACTACAATAAACAAACAAAAAAAGAATTGGTTGGAATTATAGGACCAGTGTGAACTCATAATTTTTAAACTACATATGTATTGAATTGAACCAGCTGTAATCACCATTTTCTTCCTAGCTCTGTTTACTGAAAGGGCCTGGAGGCAGTGAATCCCCAGTAGCAGCGAGTACACATCCAGTGCCCAGATTAAGTCTGTAAATATTTTTGCCCACTAAAAGAAACCAGGTAAAAGAAATGGCTGAATCCAGAGCTAGGGCAGGGAGAGTATAAAGAGAGCCTGCAAGGTCTTAAACTGCTCAAAGTTAAGTGCTCAGAGTGATGGGGACATGTCAGAAGGACACAAGAGGCAGCCTGAAGGGCTTCCGCTGGCCAAATCCAGGACAATTTGACCATCAAAATGAATAATAGCAGTAAGGGATTATAGCCCATTGGACAAAACACGAATCCATGAGCCCATAATAATAAAAAATAAAATATAATAATAAAGGAGAAAGGAATGCTTTTCCTTACAGTATAATGACAACTAATAAATGTAGAAGCAATACTAGTTAGAAGGTCATTATTTTGCAGTCTTTATAGAGATTGATTTAGGCAAGACTTTCAGACTTTGATCTCTAACACTGAATTTTTATCTGGTTTGCATTTTCTTCACTTATTATAAATCTTAACGCTGTTGCTTTTTAATAATTTAGTTTGCTTTGTCTGGCTTCCAGTACTTCTTTAGAGGAACAAGTGATTCTGTCCATATGAGTGTAATTTTGTGTTTTTGCTTACGGTACTCTTTTTTAATTTTATTTTTAGTATTTATGTAGATATTTTTCTCAGAAGTTGCCATTCTGAATTCTCTTGTGGAACTAACAGCAGAAGCATGACTTATTTTTCACAATATATTTAGCAGGTTTTATGTACTTGAATAGATTTTATCACATTTCTCATATATTCCACCCCTCACTCATTTCACCATCATTCTGGGGTTAAGACCTTAGGGAATTAAATTGGAATGTGGGGGACACAGGGTCTTTTCCATTAAAAATTGAAAGAAAGAAAGCAAAGTATGCTTTCTTGAGGCCCCAGAATTACAGAACAGTGGTGCTCAAGAGCCCCTCTACATACAGGCCCAGCAGAGATCAATACCTTCCTCTGAGCACTTAACCCAGTCAAACTGCTAGAGTCTATCCTACCAACAGCCAGCCACTATGTACACTGATTACTCATCACTGGCGTGTGATCACTCTGGTTTATGAGTTTCAGTCCTTGGCAAATTTTGCCAGTGGGCCATTGTGACATTCAGTATTACAAAACTGTTGTAGGATCAAAAGTAGTTAAAAAAAAAAGAAAGAAAAAGTAAAGGAAAATTGCAGTTTCGAAAGGGAGAAGCTAATATATTGCCTTTTGAACTTTTCTACTACAACCCACATAAATACATTTTACATTGTGACCAGTACACAAACAGTGTGTGTGTGTGTTTGTGTGTACATGTAGCTGGAAATAACATTTATAAAACAATACACTTACCCTTACAGTGCATGTTTCACACTGGTATTTTCTATTTTATTTTCTTTTTAACCTTTAAAAAAAATGTTTGATGCTAGTCATGACCAACCACATTCATCTTATGATCCACTGTATTTTAATAAACACTAAACCAAGGCATGAGCAAAAACCCTTGCTCTTGGGTCGATTTCCAACGCATGAGCAAAGTACAGTGTTATTTTACTGCAGGAGTACTTTTTAAAATTTGTAAGTCACATTGCTCTTTCAGTTTTAACTCAGGACTCTGCTGTCATTTCTAAACTGAGGTGAATTTACTATTAAGCTAATGAAGCTTAAACTTTAGGACACTTCATTTGCTTGAGCCCTGTCATGGATTGAAGTGTGGCCCAAAAAATATGTGTATCAATTTGTCTAGGCCATGATTCCCAGTATTGTGTGATTGTCCACCATTCTGTCATCTGATGTGATTTTCCTGTGTGTTGTAAATCCTACTCCTATGATGTTAATGAGGTGGGATAGGCAGCAGTTATGTTAATGAGGCAGGACTCAGTCTACAAGATTGGACTGTGTCTTGAGCCAATCTCTTTTGAGATATAAAAGGGAAAAGTGAGCAGGGAGACAGCGGGTCCTCATACCACGAAGAAAGCAGTGCTGGGGGCAGAGCGCGTCCTTTGGACCTAAGGTTCCTGTGCTGAGAAGCTCCCAAACCAGGGGAAGATTGATGACAAGGACCTTCCTCCAGAGCCAACAGAGGGAGAAAGACTTCCCTTGGGGCTGATGCCCTAAATATGGACTTGTAGCCTATGAGACTGAGAAAATAAGTTTCTCTTTGTTAAAGCCATCCACTTGTAGTATTTCTGTTACAGCAGCCCTAGATAACTAAGACAGAATTTGGTACTGAGAGTGGGGTGCTGCTCTCACAGATACTTAAAATGTGGCAGCGGTTTTGAAACTGAATGTCTAGAGGCCTCAGAAGGAAATGAGGACAGCTTTTACACTGGAGCTGGTGCAGACGGTGAGAAGCGGCAGAGAACCAACAGCGGCAGAGAACCAGCAGTGGCAGAGCCAGGAGACCAGCGCAAGACGGCACTGGAGGTGGCCCACGGAGCAAGAGAACTAAGTGCTTGTGCACAGGAGGCTTCCTGGCGGAGCGGGGTGCCTCTGAGCACTTACTGGTGGAGCTAGGCTTGCTGACCCACAGAGCAAGAGAGCTGAGTGCCTTCCGGCCAAAGCTTGCTGGCAGAGTTGGGTGCCTTCAGGCACTTATCAGTGGAGCTACAGAGCTTTGGAACACTTGCCCCAGCAGGGCAGATGCAGGCGGTGAGTCCCGAGGGGCCAAGAGGCCTAGGAACCGGGAAGCAGACGCTAAAGAGACAAGGAACACAGGAAGCCGAGCTGCCTCAGTCTCAAAGGGTATGCCACAACCTCTCGGGTTTGAAAGGGTGGAGCCGTGGCCTCTGGTATTTC
The DNA here is from genome assembly GCA_030035585.1 of Dugong dugon. NCBI lineage: Eukaryota > Metazoa > Chordata > Mammalia > Sirenia > Dugongidae > Dugong > Dugong dugon. Next base: position 54,781,577 of record CM057463.1, read on the forward strand.
TCAGGGTGGAGTCACCACTCAGATGTACTAGGAGAATGGTGCGCCTAAAGCTGAGGGGGCAGAGTTGCTGTTCCAGTGGGCCTGGAAGGCGGAACTGAATCCCAGAGCTGAGGGACCTCAACTCAGAATCTGGAGAGTATGGCCAGTACCTAGAGTCTGGAGGGCAGGGCCATTGTTTGTATGGTCTCAGAGAACAGGGGATTATTTCCAAGCCTTGAGGGCTAATGTAATGTGTTCTACTGACTTTGTTGGTGCCTGTTATGTCTTTTTTTCCTCTAGTTTCTCCCATTTGTAATGGAAGTGCCTAACTTGTGCCTGTTCCGCCATGGTACTTCAGAAGCCAATAACTTGTATTCTAGATTTCACAGATGAAGAGGAGTTTTTGGATTTTGGACTTAGAGTTAAGACTTTTGCTATGATATGATGGAGTGAATATGTTTTACATACGGCAAGGACATGAATTTTGGGGGGGGCCAGAGGGTGGAATGTCATAGATTGAATTGTGTCCCCCAAAAATATGTGTATGAATTTGACTAGGCCATGATTCTCAGATTCTCAGTATTGTGTGATTGTCCACCGTTTTGTCATCTGATGTGATTTCCCCATGTGTTGTAAATCCTACCTCTATGATGTTAATGAGGTGGGATAGGAGGCAGTTATGTTAATGAGGCAGGACTCAATCTGCAAGATTGAATTGTGTCCTGAACCAATCTTTTTTGAGATATAAAAGAGAAAAGCGAGAGACAGGGGGATTTCATACCACCAAGAAAGCAGCACTGGAAGCAGAACACAACCTTTGGACCAGAGGTTCCTGGGCTAAGAAGCTCCCAGACCAAGGGAAGATTGATGACAAGGACCTTCCAACACAGCCGACAGAGAGAGAAAGACTTCGCCTGGAGCTGATGCCCTAAATGTGGGCTTGTAGCCTACTAGATAGACTGTGAGAGAATAGATTTTTCTTTGTTAAAGCCATCCACTTGTGGTATTTCTGTTACAGCAGCCCTAGATAACTAAGAGAAGCACCTTCCAAGGTCTTGTAGCTATCTTGCATTTGTAGTTTTGAATTATTTATCTAAAAAAAAAAGTTCCCAAAGATATAAAAGCTTCTGACCCCACAAAACTTGGTTCTACTCCTCCTTCTAAAACCTTTTCCTTTAATATCATTGCTGGCATATTTTAAAATAACATGGCTCTGAATTAGATTTTGCTTTTTTTTTCTTTTCTCCTAATTAATTATAATAATTAGAGATGAGAAAAGTATTTTAATTAGCTCAGTTTGGAATATTAGGTTATAGTTTTCTGGTGTGCTTTTGGAATATTAAGTTATAGCTTTCTTTCTGTTGCGCTTTTATTGTCTACAGGGATTTTATGGATTCATATTTATTTTTTATTTTATATAAGAGCTTTGTATGGAATTAGACTGCAGTTCTATTCTGTTTTGCATTTTTAAGAAGAATGTCTTTTCCTGAACTTGTAGAAAGGATGGTTAGGTCAGGATATCTTTTCTAGTTTAAAGGTTCTAGAATTCCTTGTTTTGTTGTTTTTGCGAAGTATGTGAAAATATGGCCTTGGACTTTATTATCTCCTGGCTTTGTTGTCCTTAAACTCCCTTCCCCCGCCCCACCCCACTTTTGACTGGATCTTCTTTTTGCTTTGCTTCTGTTGTCCCTTTCCTGCTCAATTTAGAATCTATTCCCAGCCATTTCTTAATCAATGTGGGTCTTTGTTCTGGAAGGAGGCTTGTGAGAGTTCATAGGGCCCAGACTGCTCCAATGCCTTCAGATGTTACTGGGTTCCCCTTACAGTTACTCATGAGTAGGCAAAACCCTCCCAGTTTCATCTGCTCTTCTGAGATTGACCTGTCCCACTTTCTGTTAGACTGTTTTGAGGTTCTTCTGTTCTTAGGTCTGGAAAATTCTCCATTGATTCATTCCACACAGATGATATACCACATGAATCTTATAGCTCTTGGTGATTTGTCCCCATTCACTTGTACTTTTGGATTAACTTAGGTACCCTGTCTGTTTTGTTATAGATGTCATCCATGGGTTTTTGGTTTTGCTAATTTAGTGCTTTGTTTTTACTGAGGGGATTTGAAATTATCAAAACCTATGCTTTTGCCACCTCCATCTTGCCAGAGTTCCCTCTTACACCAGTATAATTTTAAGGTAAAAATTCCATGAGTTAAAAAAATATTTATAATTGCCTTCAAGACATGTCTGAGGCTTTTCTCTTTTTTGTCATTTGTTAAAAGTAAATGCTGTCAGTAATATTAGTGGATCCATGACCACAGGAGATATATTTTGATTTTTCACTAGAGGGGAATGGTTTTTCTTTGTTACTTTTACAAATAATGAGGCCATAAAACCCAAACCCGTTGCCAATGAGTCTATTCCAACTCATAGCAACCCTATAGGACAGAGTAGAACTGCCCCATAGAGTTTCTAAGGATCAGCTGGTGGATTCGAACTGCTGACCTTTTGGTTAGCAGTCATCCTCTTAACTGCTGTGCCACCAGGGCTCCAACAAGCTCATATGTTTCATTTTTTTGTGCCCCAATAATATCAGTCTATATAATAATTATCATTTATAAGGTACTGTTCACATTCATGTTTTAGTTAATAGTCACTACACCTCAATGAGCAGTAGTGCTATCAGTTTAACCAAAATAGAACTCTGAGAGCATTAGTAAGACGCAGTTGATCTCTTTAGTACTTTCCAGTTCTGTATGACTCTAAAAATATATGTGAAAAGTGTGTATAAAAAGGTATTATGACTAATAGTATAACTGAATTTGTTTGTTTTTTGTCTTCTAAATTCTCTAAAAAAGTACCTTGGGAGATAGATTCACTATGCTTTCACATATTTGCGTGGGTGATGGATTGATGAATAGACAGATTTTGCGAATTTATTAGACACCTAAATCCCTTTGAGTGCCTGTGCATGCGCACATACATGTACACACATACATACACACACATGCACACACAAATACATACAGAAAAATCAGATGTATGTGTAGTTAAATGGAAGTATATTATTAAATGATTATTTTTAGGTCATACAATCCGGCAATTACGAATAGATTGTGGATCTGCGGGTAGTTTTTGAATTTTAATCTTTAAGCTTCTCTACCATTTATACCCTCTTTAAATTTAAACGTGCTTGATATGGTAACTTTTCACATGAAATACAATTTTGGGATTTTTTTTTTTTTTATTGTTGTAATTTAAATGAAGTTTACATTTCAAGTTAGTCTCCCATACAAAAATTTATACATACGTTGTTATGTGACCCTAATTGCTCTCCCCATACAGCGACAGCACACTCCTCCTTTCCACCCCTGATTCCCCATGTCCATTCAACTAGCTGCTAACCCTCTCTGCCTTCCCATCTCACCTCCGGACAGAAGCTGCCCATTTAGTCTCTTGTATCTACTTGAGCTAAGAGGCACACTCCTCACAAGTATCACTTTGTGTCCCACAGTCCAGTCCAATCCCTGTCTGAAGAGTTGGCCTCGGAAATTGTTTTAGTTCTGGGCTGATAGAGAATCCAGGGGCCATGCTTTCCGGGGTTCTTCCAATGTCAGACCATTAAGTCTGGTGTTTTTACTGGAATTTGAGTTCTGCACCCCACCTTTCTCCTGCTCAATCAGGGACTCTCTGTTGTTCCCTGTCAGGGTAGTTGGTGGTAGCCAGGCGAGATTTTTTTTTTTCTTTGTTATACTTAATAGTATGTAAAAGGATTGAATCACTAATGAATGCACCAAGATTGACTATATTCAGAACCAACTTTGTTTTGATACATAAAGCTGAGGTTGTCATTTTTCAAAGTGTGTGGAATACCCACAAAATATAACTGATAAAAGTTGGGCAATGAGGCATAATAGCCTCCTCCTTGTATTCATCAGCATATTAAAGGTTCTGTCAGGTCCTGACTTAAACATTTTTTTTTAATTTAAAGATTGCCTTTTCCTTGCCTATTGCTACATTTTACTCCCTTAGTGTCATAGGTTAATTCATTTAAATATTAATTAGTTTAATTACATGCATGTTTGTTGTTTTGTGCCATCGAGTCAATTCCAGCTAATAGCAACATAGGATAGAACAGAACTGCCTCACAGGGTTTTCTAGGCTATAATTTTTCAGGAGCAGATTGCCAGGTCTTTTCTCCCTCAGAGCAGCTGGTGGGTTTGATCTGCTGACCTTTCACTTAGCAGCCAAGCAATTAACCATTGCGCCATCAGGGCTCCTTATAATTACATGTATAGTTAACTGCTTTTGCAGTATTGATATTTTCACATCCTGTTATCATGTAACTAACTAAATGGAAAAATTGTGAGCCAGAGTAAAAAATGACTGTGAGCTCATGAGATTTTAATCAAATTTTAATGTGCATAATTGATTACTTACATTTTTATTTTGTATTTCATTGTTATACTTCTTAAACATGATTCTTGTATTTCATTTTCCCTCAGAGAATACATATTTAACTTGTCTTCAAAATTTAAGATTTATTTTTACAAAATTACATCTTCTATAGATGACGTGTATACCATTTCAAATGTCTTTTCTCCAGATTCCCCTGCACAGTCAGTATCCGCTGGAGTGCGTGCACCATCTCCTGCCCCATCATCAGTACCATTAGGGTCAGAAAAGCCCAGCAATGTTTCTCAGGACAGGAAAGTTCCAGTCCCTATTGGGACTGAACGTTCTGCTCGTATCAGGCAAACTGGAACTTCAGCTCCATCTGTTATTGGGAGTAATTTGTCCACATCAGTAGGGCATAGTGGCATCTGGTCCTTTGAAGGGATTGGTGGCAATCAAGGTATGATGTGTTATCCTACTTTCTAGAAATTAAGTTTATTCATTTAATCATATAATATTGTAAACATTATTTAATATTCATAGTCACTTTTTAAAAGTTTGTACTCATATCTCTGTTTTGACTATTTTATCACTTTTATTTTAGAATTCAGGAAATTTTGTGTTCCCATGTGATCTTCCATTGAATTTATCTTTGTTTTCTGAAAATAGTCTAATATAAGCATGTTTTCTTTATTTGTCATATTAACGATATGTTAATATTTCCTTTGAATCTCTTTAGCTTTTATCTTAGCTTTTTTTCTTTGTTTTGTAACAACAAGTATTTAGGCTACTTCGTTAGGCTACTATATACCTATAAACATAAAAATACTGCAGTAAATATATAAAAGTAGGTCATTATTCTCAAAGAATTCACAATTCAATGCGGAAAATATTAGAAATATATAAAACGTTTTATTTGCTGCTCTTTGATTTTAAATATCACCAGTTTTCTTTTTTTCTGCCTCTGTTTTCCCTCAGACAAAGTAGACTGGTGTAACCCTGCCATGGGAAACCCTATGATTCATAGGCCAATGTCTGATCCAGGAGTGTTTTCACAGCATCAAGCAATGGAGCGAGATAGTACAGGAATTGTAACTCCTTCTGGTACATTCCATCAGCATGTTCCTGCAGGATACATGGACTTTCCTAAAGTTGGGGTAATGTTGCTTTAAATAGGCATTTTCATTATTTCTAAATGTTTTTCTTATTCTTAGTTTTCATTCACTTCCAAGTGGAAAAGCATTTATGAAATGATGCCGAGGCTTAGGAATGCAGCAACAGGCCAAAATCTTGCAAAATATAAATATTTACAAATCCTGATTTAGGACCAATATTTAAAAGAGTGTTTTTTGATAAAGTAATTTGGATATAGTAGGCTCATTTATAATCTAATGTTAGAAGAAATCATATACTGGAAAGTCGTTTTTACATTCCTCAGATAACTTACAGTTTTCCAAAATGAAGTGAAGGTGCAAAAATCAATTTTATGGCTATCAGTTATATTAGTAAAAGTCAACACTGACATGAACATGTGTAATCTTTTTTTTTTTTTTTCCTTTTAAGGGTATGCCTTTTTCTGTGTATGGGAATGCAATGATTCCTCCAGTAGCACCTATCCCTGATGGTGCTGGAGGACCCATATTTAATGGCCCTCATGCTGCGGACCCCTCTTGGAACTCGCTGATTAAGATGGTTTCCAGCTCCACGGAAAATAATGGCCCTCAAACGGTAAGGCTGCTCATTCAGTGAACAACATTTGTTAGGTGTTCTGTGAAATGCCATGACAAATAGGATACAGGTAAATCGTGGTAGTGAGAAAGTATGGTGCATATCAAAAGTTGAGGAAATTGAGAGAAATTTGATATAGCTAAAATACAGCTATATGGATGTGAAAAATGATAGCAGAGAAATGGGTTGGAGCTAAAATTATTAAAAGTTTTATATATTCCTTTGGGTAGTGGATGGTAAGTAAAAGGTTTTAAGTTGCAAAGTGATTATGATATAATTTATGCATCAAAATTTTGTAGTGGTGTGAAAAGGGCCATCTAGAGGTTACTTATTAAAAGTATCTTTAATGCCAAAACAGTATATATAATTAACTCTGAAAATTCACAAAACTGGTTATTTATTTTAGCTTATTTTGGTATATGTTTAATACCCCTGACTCATTGTTTTTCCATAACCATAAATCCATATGTACTTGGGTGATGGTTAAAAAAAGGGGACGGTGGTAAATCAGATCCTGTTTGAGGTATATGAGGAGAAGAGAGGTAGGAAACAGCAGGTAAAAGTAGTTTTATCATTGTTTTTCCCATTATGTCCTAGTATATTGTGAATTTAATAAGGTTTAGCTGTTTTAGTCCATAGAGACTAAGAGACTTTCTTAGTTTTTAAAAGTTGTATTTTAATCAAATATATGTTCAAGGCATATTTGATAAAATACGTGCTCTATATTCATAGGTGTGGACTGGACCCTGGGCACCTCACATGAATAGTGTGCATATGAACCAGCTTGGCTGATGAAGATCAGTTTCTTAGCCTGCAGATCCTTTTCATTCAGAGGAAATCACAAGTGGCCGAAAAAAATTTATGCTCCCAGATCATTCTACTGATGTGCTTGACTGAAGTGTGTAGGCTTTTTGCAGAAGAACTTACTAACTGACCTATTTTCTGTGAACATTTGTGACTGCCCATTCCCCATTGTCATCCGTTTTGCCTTAGTTAGCATTTTTCTTATCATTTTTCTTTTTTTCTTTCCCTCTTCCCCTTTGGACATAACTTTCTGTTGAAGCTGTTCTTTGGCTGGTTGGTTTTAGTACTGTAAACTGCTTCTGAGCAAACACGGAAATTTAGCAAAATTATGTAAACTTGATCCTGAAGTTTTAGAATGGCAAATAAATGTACAATTGTTTACATAACAGAAAAGGCTAAGCAGAAAGTAAATTTCAGTATGTCAGTATAGAGGCTCTACTTTATGTAGACTTAAATTAATGTGAGATATGTACCTTCATATTCAGAAATCTGGATGTTTCCTTCATACATTAAACTATTAATAAGCATAACTTTTCTACTTGTGTAATTTAAGTATAAAGTAAAAAAAATGGGCATTATCAGTGGGTGTTTCCCTATGTTGGTTTCTAAAATACTCAACTTGCTCTCTTTTGGGTATGTTTTTAGCAAGGCACACATAGAAGAAATTTCTCACTTTTCCCTGTGTCTTTTATCTTTTTACACTTTAAACATAATACACACTTCTCTCTTCAGCTCTTTCTTCTCTCTTTACCTTTACCACTACTACCAGTAAAAGTCTCTTGCTGATAGTGAAACAATTCTGTAAAGATTTTCACTATAATGGCTGCTACAGAGAGAACACATTCATCATCTTCTTACCTTAAAACATTTAGACTGAAAGTTTCAAAAGCCACTTCTGGTTCCCAGTCAGCATATTTACTACAGAAGCTCTTAATAGATTGTTTATTATTAAATAATTCAGTGTAACGTTTTATATTGGATAATATAGATTCTTAACATTGGCTTTCCAGTAATCAAATGTCAGCATAAAAATTCCAGTTTTTAGTAACTTAGTGGAAAGAATCTAAATTTCTTTTATTTCCAATCTTAGAGATTTCTTGTTACCTACACATGTATATTATTAGTGAAAAGGATCAGCAGCCAACTTGGCCTAGTAAAAGAGATTTTGCATTTGTCAATAAGACAATTTATGATAACATGAATACATGATTATAATACAAAGTCTCCATTTAAGCTGTTTATATAAGATATAGGGCCACACTAAACTACTCAGTGAGATTTATATATTCCATCCACTTGAAACAATAAAACAGTAACGTATCCAAGAAGAATATGTGTCCTATCCTGTCTCATATGGAAAAAGAATATGGTTGAAATGTAAAAGAAAATAACTATAAAAGTGAGATAATGCTTATATCAATTTGTCTTTTTTAAAAATTTTTATTAGACTCAAATTCCACATTAGTAAAACATAAACAATAACTAAAATTCAGGTTAAATCACCCAGAGTTGACATTATTAACTATAGTTCCTGGGCTGATCAAGTAAATGAAATAATTTCTTTACTCTGGTAGCCTGAGGAAAGAGTAAAAAGATGATTTCTCAAATGTATCCAAGGTTTCTAAACAACACATTCATATCTTTAATTTAGGAGGTGGTCTTAAAGTATATAATTTTTGTTTTTCCACTTGTCTATGATGCCAAATTTAAAGGAAAAACTAAATGATCTTATAAATAAAGCTATGAAATAAAAGTATAGCACTTTACTAAGAAAAAAGATGTGCACTGCTCTTTAACAGAGAATTTTATATATGGCTTTTGTCAGTATCCTATTTTTTTTTTTGCTTAATTCTTTCCTCTGTTAACTAGGGTTATTTTCTATTTAAAAGAATCCTGTTAGAGAACAGATGTTACTCAGTATTTATTACAACATACAAGTGTTGTTGTTGAACAAAACTGAATTTCTTACGAAGAGGTATCTTACCAACAAGACTACCAAGGAGGGAAAAAACAAGCAAACAAAACCTATATTTTCTTGATTTTAAATTAAAACTGTGGGTAGGGGAATATAGATTGGAATGCCCCATATTTAGTTTGGGGAAATGAGACTTGTTAAATACAATACCATGGTTTTAGAAGTCTGTACTAGCAACATTTTCCAGATACATTTTTTATATTTCAGGTGTAATACAGTGCATTTTTATTTGAACAATAAAAAAAGAACACAATATTTTGAGACCGCGCAGGTCTTTTTTCTTTCTTTTTTGAAAATATGTGGTATGTGTATATGCAGACTACATGATGTATTTCTTTCCTCTCATTCTTTTAAGAAGTGACTTAACTCTTGAAAGTAACACTTGGGTTAGTTCATACCTTAAACACTGAAACAGATAATATCTCAATTATTATGTAATCTGTTTATACCAACCATTCCATTTTAGAGATGATTTTGTTTACCAGTCTCAAAAATATCCCTTTCTCATTCCTTTTTATCAAATATATTTTTATTCACAAAAAACTGATTTTAGTATTTATGTGAAGTTTTCCTCATGTTTCCATTACTGTAAATTAAAATTATTTTTGGTAAATTACTGTGCTTACTTCATAGCTAATTTTCTCCTCAGGAAAAAAAGGTAAATAGCTTATTAATTGTCTTGTTTGTCACATAAATAGTATTCCTTCTTTCTTTAGACTCAAATTACCTAAATATAATTTCATCAAAATTATTTGTCACACCATATTACTCACTTTATTCTTATAACAGTACGAAGTGTTGGAATAAACAGGGAAACTCAAGATGATAAAACCTCTTCATATCCTTGATTTATTCAACCTATTTTCACTCTGATGTTTTTCAGAAACAGTCCCACAGATCTGGCATTACAGACCACTTTACGCATAGTAAAACATTAAGTAACAAAATTTTAAATCAGAATTACTTTAAAAGATTAAATCTCAAAAGACAATTCACTGTTGTTAGTTACTATAATATAGAGATTCGGCATTCCAGTTTCCCAATTTTTAGATAAATGAATCATGTCTTACACTTAATAATTTGGTATACTTTGTGAATTCTGGATGCTCCTGAATCTCTTTGCAAATAATACATCTCATTAATAAATGCTTGCTTAAACAAGCCACAACACTTGGTTAAGTCAGGTGAATGTAACTTAAGATGAGAATATTATTAGTGCTTTAATATTACTATATGTCTTGATTACAAAATATGTACTTTGGGTAAGTGAATATAGAGAAAAATGCCACTGTGGCTTTGACATAAATAAGAATTCCTTTATCATGCTACAGTTGGAGTATGGGACTAACAGCTGGGTTTCACATTAGACTTCCATCTTTATATGAATTCACACTTGAAAAAGAAAAGCCAACTGTGCATGTTCAATACTTAGGAACCAATGATGATAAAAATTATATTAGAGGATGTTTTTAACAAAGAGGAATAAAATATGCTAATTATATACTAGGTGACTTTGGTTTTGAAAAGTAATGCCTTAAAAAAATTAAGAAAAAGAAATTAAACCTAAATCTGATTCTAGGGATTACTTAAAGAACTACTCATGAAAATAATTTATCTTTTAAAGGTTCTTTTATCAAACATTTCAAAAGGCATATTTCAGAAATGAGAAATCTAAATGACTGTACATGATAATAACAGCCTATATTCAAATTTCAAGGGCACCACAATGGATAAGAATTTCAGAGGCTGCAGAAGGAGAAATGTAATATACAGTCCATTTTTAAGAAGCTTAAATAAAGTTGAGACAATAAATTGTTGTGTTGATATAACATTAAAGACAGGAATATGCCAATTATAAATATCAAACATTTTAAAAGAGTGTGTTGCACGAGTTCATTTGCAAGTTGTTAGGGTTTACATATAAATGATTTTAAATTGGTTGGTTTGCTCAGTATATATAGGTCATTTTATATTGTACTCTGCAACTTAAAAGATACCGCAATGTTGGATGACCAGTACATACACATTAGTGATAACAATTTACTATTGTAATGGGTTTTATCATTGATAATGCTTTTCCCAACATTCTCTACCAAGTTCTGATTATCCCCATTATATGGATTAAGAAATGTGTGTGTATGTGCACGTGTGTACAATATTAGCAGAAATTAAATATTCATCATTTTATTTATTTCAAACTTTTAAAACAATGGAATACTTTTTTCAGTTAGCGTATGTCACTTAAATATATAGCAGAAAAGATCGACCTACATTTTTAGAGGAGGTCCCAGTCTTGACCCACAATATGAGTCTTAGGATCTGAGGAATAGTTTGAAAACTCTTGGTTTAAATTATATGAACAGTGAATCCGTAAACACAGAGATTTTTAGGTTTTGTTTTGTTTTTTTCTTTAATCAACTCCCCTGCTTCTGGATATTAAGCAGTCATTCTCTAGGCTACATGCCACTGTGGAAGGGCCAGCTCTCAATGTCGTCAGTTCTCTGGAAATGGGGGAATGCTGCAGCACAGAATCACTTCATTACTGTTTTAACAATCTTTAGGCGAAGGAATTTCCATTTAAAACTGAATTTCCATGTTAGCGCAGTAGTCAGTAGCTGCAGATTGTTTTTTAACTTAAATGGATAGGTAAATAGATTGATGGACTTTTTCTTTTAAAAAGGAGAAAGTCTGTTTATAGCATATAGTGGTGTGTGTGTTTAAACACACATTTTAAAATATATGTATGTACCAGTCAGTTTTGAAGGAAGTTGACTTCCAGAAGCTAGAGAACAGAGTTATCTGCTGCCTTGCATAGAAAGGCAGAACAGTAGCTGCAGTTTGACATTAGTTCAATGTTGTTAGCTGCCATTAGGTTGACCCCCAACTCATGACGACCCCATGCACAACTGAATGAAATGCTGCCCTGTTCTGCACCATCCCCAATGATGGGTTAAGGGTCAGTCAGTTATTATCCATAGGGTTTTCTCTGGCTAATTTTTAGAAGTAGATCACCAGGTCTGTCTTTCTAGTCCGTCTCAGTCTGGAGGCTCTGCTGAAACCTGTTCAACATAATAGCAACATGCAAGCCTCCACTGACGGGTGGTGGCTGCGCATGAGGTGCATTGGCCAAGAATCAATTGGAGGCCTTCTTAAAAATCCGACATTTGATTTCGCTCAACACATTTTGACCTCTTGGTCTAGGGGTGACCCTACTATGAAGTAACTACTCCATATCATTCCAGTCCGTTTGCTGTTGCCAGAAACACAAAAGTGAAAACTATATAGTCCCCTAAGATTCGGCCATATTCCTTTTAACCAGAAGACACCCGATGCTGCTGTTCAAGCTCTTTAAAGCTTACAAAGGCTACATGCTAACTCTAGTTAAGAATTGATCGTGCTGCCAGTGACCATACCCTTAAATCAGGTGATGGTTCTTTACCCTTAATGTAAGATCTTTGGTCCTACTACTAGTGGAAAATAAAACATTTAGGAAAACTCAGTTTGCAGGTGAGGTTGAACCTACTACCTGGCACATATGGCCCAGTTAAATCTTTAGAAGACAGACTTAACTACGCCCAGTGCCTAAAGGATGATGATTAAAACTCAGGGTCAGCGAGAAACACACGCTGCTCTCCAATCCCATAAGGAACCTCGGCTTTCAGCAACGTGTTGACTTTTAGGCAGTGTAACCCATAATAATCCCTGGCGGAAGCAATCGGTGTGCAAGAAAGGAGGTTAGGGCCCACTTTCTGGTTACAAAAACCACCCATCAAAGCTTGAAATTCCACCACAAATGACACGATTAGTTTAGAGGAAAAAAAGGATGGAACGGCACACGCTGAAGACTGACTTTACAACGTAGGAGCTTCCTAGTGAACATCCCTCCACGCGCAGGGCAGCAGGCCCTCCACTCGGCTCTGCAATTTCAGTCCCGCTTTTAAAATGCTTCACGCCAACAGCGACAAAATTTCCTGCCTGGGCAGGCCGGCCCACTGCCTTGTACGAAAGGCGGGACTTCCCTTAATCTTGCGTCATTCCAAGTGCGACGGAAAACGTCATTGGCTTAAAGGGGAAGGTCGATTGTTGTCACGAGCGGACGGGCGCGCACGCACTTTACGCCTCGGTGTCGCCGGCGCATGCACAGGCGCTCTGGTCGAAACGCGCAGGCAGCTCCTCTGTGAGGTTTGAGTCCTGGTCTCCGCCCTGGCTCCGATATGCTGTGCCGGCTCGACGGTCGGTGGCTGCGGCGGCTGCCTGTCCTGCAGCTCGGGGCCCGGGGCCTGCCGCCTGCACCAGCCCCAACGGGCGGCACTGAGCGCCCTGCTTTCCCAGTGTGGGCGGTGGCATCAGTCTCTCCGGTTGCACCGGGTGGCACCAGCGGCTGGTACGAGGCCCTGGCTGCGTCCGCGCCAGTGCGAGGTGCGGAGGAAGTGTTACTCAGCGCCCACGCCGCCACGGGTCTTCCCTGGTGGGGCAGCATTATCCTCACCACCGTGGCCATGCGTGGCGCCGTCACGCTGCCGCTGGCCGTCTACCAGCACCACATCCTAGCCAAGGTGAGGGGCACCGAGCTGCGCGTAGACCTTACGCCACCACTCCCGGTGTTGGGGGCGAGGCTGACCTATATCCGGCTTATGCTTTTCCCGGATACTTATGAAGTGCTTAGTTTTCGTCTTGACGTTTTAATCGCTAAGAAATTTAACTAGCGTTGAGTGTATTAAGTAAGGATGTTTAGTGACACGTGTACCTATCATTTCGTTTACTAAACAGTAAGTGGTTACTAAACTTGCTCTACAGAATGAGAGAAAGGAGTCAGTATCAGAAGTTGTATAGACCTGTAGAATCACCTTCGTGAAAACCTGTATGTCTGCAGTATCTTTCATTTCCAAATACCCCAACTAATCTTTCTTACTAGAAAACAACTACAGAGGTAGCAGTTTGCAAACTCGGTTCCTCAGCTAGGCTCGACCACCACTGACAAGCCTGTCTGGTTATTCACAATCACTTGACCTTTTAGTGTTTCGTTTTCTTTTTTCTCTTGTAGAAAAGAGGTGCCTACTTCACAATATTGTGATATCAAATCTGAGAGTATAGGTTAAAGTGCTTTGAAAATAAGAAAGCATTATTCATAGGTGAGACTTCAGAAATAAAGGCTTTCATGTTTTAAGATTATCATTGGGGAAAAAAACTGGAAACAAAACAGGAAGAGAACCATCAATACCGTTATGTCAGGGGGCTGTTTTATGGAAAACAAAACTAACAGATCAGAAATAAAGGCAATTTTTATTTCTGAATTTGTGGCTCTCACACAGCTTATTTTTAGCTACCGTTGAGTTTCCCCATGAGATCGACTTATGCACAATGGGATCAACTGTCATGACCTATAGGGTTTCCACTGGCAGATTTTCAGAAGTAGATCACCAAGCCTTCCTTCATAAGTCTGTCTTAGTCTGGAAGCTCCACTGAAACCTGTTCAACGTCAAGTTGTTTTTTGCTGTAGTGTCAGTTCTGACTCATGGTAACCCCACGTGCAGAGTAGACTGCTCCATAGGGTTTTTAAGGCTGTGACCTTTAAGACCTGTCTTCGGAGACACTGCTGGGTGAGTTTGAACTGCCAACCTTTCAGCTAGTAGTTGCGCATTTGACTGTTTACACCGCTACTTTACCAAGCATGATGTCCTTCTCCAGGGACTGGTACCTCCTCCTCCTGGTAACATGTCCAAGTACATGAGATGAAGTATTGCCATCCTCACTTCTAAGGAGTATTAAAGACAATTAATAGACTACTGTTTACTCAGTTTACTGAGAAATCTAGGGATGAAACAGTAAATCCCAGAGTGTAATTCTCATTTAATCCTTACAATACCTCTGTGAAGAAGATGCTGTTACACATTTTATATGTGAGGGAACAGATTTTAGAGGTTATGTAACTTGCTTGGGAGCATGCAGCTAAGTGTACAAGCTGGATTTGAATTTTGTTGTAACTAAGGATATTGTAAGCAAATTAACGTGCTTAGATTTAAGGTTTCTTGACATGATCAGTAAACCACATTTTTAAATGAGTTGAGGCAATAAAGAGTAAAACTCTGAGTAGGTACTAATAAAAATTTTTTATGTGCTCATAATAAATTCTACTTTTTCTTTAGCTAGGTGGAAAATTTGCAGCCAGAAATAAAAAATATTGCCACGCATCTTAAACAAGAAGTTGCAGTTCATGCAAATCAGTTGGGATGGTCCAAAAGAGTTGCTAGGTAAGCTAATTATATGCATTTAAGACCATGAATATATATAATGTTAAATGATGATGTTGATTGTAGGTTTGGACGTTCTGTAGCCTTGGTAACAAAGTATTAACTTTTACTCATTTTTTGGAAAAGTTTGTGTGGTGTGGTAGTTTTATATACTAGATTCAGGCAAAGGAATGAAGAAACAAAGATAAGAAGAGCGTGTTCTCTGTACTTTTGTGACTGCAACCCATAGAAAAAGATAGGTCTGTAATCGGATCGTGATGGCAATGAAGTAAGTGTGTATAGAGGTTATGTACAAGGAGCTTGGCCATCAGGGAAAGTCAGGAGAGTCTTCACAGAATGAAGATACTGTGCCAGTCTGTTGAGATATTGGTCAACAGATGGCACAGGTTATTTACAAATTTGATCTTTGTTGAAAAGATACGGCTAGTAATAGCCCATAGGTATGGGGACATAGAAAATTACGAGTACAATGATAGAGGCACGTGGACATCCGTTGTGGTTACCCTATGCAGTTGTCCACTGGGCAGTTGTCCACCTGGTCTCTTAGAAAGCCCTTGCCCAAGAGTGCTTCTGGCTCAACCAGTGTAAGTTACTACTTATTCAGATTTCCGAATTCTGATTCTTACTAGATTTTGACAAATATTCACCAGTACATATCAATGAGGAAAAATAAAGACTTTGTAGTATAACTCTTGGAAACCTTGGTGGTGTAGTGGTTAAGAGCCACGGCTACTAACCAAAAGGTTGGCACTTCGAATCCCCCAGGCAGTCTTTGGAAACTATGGCGCAGTTCTACTCTGTCCTTTAGGGTCACTATGAGTCAAAATTGAATTCAACAGCAACGGGTTAGTATAACTATGTAATATGTATAGAGGTAGTCCCCACCTTATGACAGGGCACCATTCCGATAACTCCATCCTAAGTCAGTTCTGATGTAACTCGGATACCTATTTCTCTTTTTTTTTTTTTTAGTTTTCATTACTACTGCCTTTTATTATCAGTATCTTTATAAATCCAATCTTTGAACGTCTGCAAGTGAACACCTGAAAATGAGAACGTCAGCAAATTATGCTCTGCAACATTATATGTAGTACATATTACTAACGATAAGCCACACACAAAAAAAGAAAAAAAACAACAGCTCGTCGTCAGGTTCATCCTTAACTCGAACACATCATAAGTCAGGGACTACCTGTTCATGGTTCTCTGTCTATTTTTATCTACACAGGTATAAATTTGCCAGCTGTCTTTAAGATGAGATTATGTCCATCTTTATTTAGTGCTAAAAAGACCTAAGTTTTTTAAATCATTATGGTAGCTTAATGTCTTTACCTGATAAAAAGTTGGCAAACCTATAGTTTTGAAATTTTACTAATCAGATCACCTGAAAACAACAGCCCTAGGCCAAAGGAACAAATAAATAACTGCTTCCCTGGGTTATAGATCCTGCCTAGAGAAGACTTCTGGCACCTTGTTTATGCAGCTCTGACGGGATGATTGTCCAGTCACATCGTTACACAGATGAGTGGATTTCAAGGAAGACACATCTGAGGGGCTTCCTGCGTTTTCTTCTTTTTTTTTTTTTTTAAATATTTTATTTGTTTTTGAGAATGTACACAGCAAAAACATACACCAGTTAAGGTTTCTACATGTGCAGTTCTGTGACATTGATTACACTGTTCCAGTTGTGCAGCCATTCTCACCTTCCTTTTCTGAGTTATTCCTCCTCCATTAACATAAACTCACTGCCTACTTAGGTTCCTGTCCTTTCAAGTTGCTGTTGTCACTTTGTTCCTACATAGATAGATCTTAAAAGAGCTTGATGCTCAAGGGAGGCATTCTGTATTACTTAAGGTAAACTATTGTTTATTTATTTTTTTATTGTGATCTCTAAGATTTTCTTTTAAGGTTTTTAATGTACTTTAGATGAAGGTTTCTCAGAAGAGTTGCTCATTAAACAGTACACACATTGTTTTATGACAATGGTTAACAACCCCACAACATAACATCACTGTCCCTTCTCAACCATGAGTTCCCTATTACTGACTTTCCTGTCCCCTCCTGCCTTCTGGTCCTTGTCCCTGGACTGTTATGCCCCATTAGTCTCATTTTGTTTCATGAGGCTGTCTGATCTTTGGCTGAACAGTGAACCTCAGGAGTGACTTCATTACTGAGCTAAAAGGGTGTCCGGGGGCCATACTCCCAGGGTTTCTCCAGTCTCTATCAAGCCAGTAAGTCTGGTCTTCTTTTGTGAATTAGAATTTTGTTTTATATTTTTCTCCAGCTCTGTCCAGAACCCTCTCTTGTGATCCCTATCAGAGCAGTCAGTGGTGGTAGCAGGGTACCACCTAGCTGTACTGGACTCAGTCTGGTGGAGGCTCTGGTAGTTGCGGTCCATTAGTCCTTTGGACTGATCTTTCCTTTGTATCTTTCTTCATTTTCCTTTACTCCCAAAGGGGTGAGACCAGTGGAGTATCTTAGGTGGCTGCTCACAGGCTTTTAAGACCCCAGATGCTAATCAGCAAGGTAGAATGTAGAACTTTTTTTTTTTTTTTTTTTTAATAAACTCTGTTATGCCAATTGAGCTAGACATTTCCTGAGACCATGGTCCCCACAGCCCTCTGCCCAGCAATTCAGTCCCTCAGGGAGTTTGGATGTGCCTGTGGAGCTTCCATGACCTTTCCTTGTCCAAGTTGTGCTGGCTTCCTCAATATCGTGTACTGTTACCCTTCACCAAAATTACCACTTATCTATTGTCTCTTTAGTATTTCTCCCCCCCACCCCTCCCATCCCTGGTAACCACAATAAAGATTGTTTCTTTTTGTGTGTAATCTTTTTCATGAGTTTTTACAGTAGAGGTCTCATACAATATTTGTCCTTTTGTGATTGACTTACTTCAGTCAGAATGATGTTCTCCAGTTTCATCCATGTTATGAGATGCTTCGCAGATTCATCATTGTTCTTTATCATTGTGTAGTACTCCATTGTGTGTATGTACCACAGTTTGTTTATCCATTCATTTGTTGGTGGGCATCTAGGTTGTTTCTTTTTACTATTGTGAACAATGCTGCAGTGAACGTGGGTATGCATATGTCTATTTGTGTGATGGTTCTTATTTCACTAGGATATATTCCTAGGAGTGGGATTGCTGGATCGTATGGCATTTCTATTTCTAGCTTTCTAAGCAAGCGCCATGTCATTTTCCAAAATGGTTGTATCATTTTGCATTCCCACCAGCAGTGCATAAGAGTTCCTATCTCCCCACAGCCTCTCCAGCATTTGTTATTTCCGGTTTTTTGATTCGTGCCAGTAATGCCGGAGTAAGATGCTGTCTCATTGTGGTTTTAATTTGCAGCATTTCCTCATGTGTCTGTTGACTGCTTGAATGTCTTCTTTGGTGAAGTGACTGTTCATTTCCTTTGCCCATTTTTTAATTGAATTATTTGTCTTTTTGTTGTAGAAGTGTTGGATTTGCTTGTGGATTTTAGGGATTAGACCTTTGTCTGACTTGTAATGTCCAGAAATTTTTTCCCAGTCTGTAGGTTCTCTTTTTAGTATTTTGGTGAAGTCTTTTGATGAGTGTATTTAATTTTTAGAAGATCCCAGTTATCTACCTTATCTTCTGGAGTTTGTGTGTTGCTTATTATGGCTTGTATCCTGTTAATGCCATGTGTTAGAGCCTCTAGCATTGATGCTATTTTTTCTTCTATGAACTTTATAGTTTTTGGCTTTATATTTAGGTCTTTGATCCATTTTGAATTAGTTTTTGTATATGGTGTGAGGTATGGGTCCTGTTTCATTTTTTTGCAGATGGATATCCAGTTTTGCCAGCACCATTTGTTAAATAGACTGTCATTTCCCCATTTGATGGACTTTGGGCCCTTGTCAAAGATCAGGTGACCATAGGTGGATGGATTTACATCTGGGTTCTCAATTCTGTTGCATTGGGCAGTGTATCTGTTGTTGTACCAGTACCAGGCTGTTTTGACTACCATAGCTGTACAGTAGGTTCTGAGGTCAGGTAGTGCAAGTCCTCCTGTTTTATTCTTCTTCTTCAATAGTGCATTACTTATCTGGGGCTTCTTCCCTTTCCATATAAAGTTAATGATTAGTTTTTCCATCTCTTTAAAGAATGTTGTTGGTATTTGGATTGAGATTGCATTGTATTCGTAAATTGCTTTGGGTAGAATTGTCATTTTCACAATGTTCAGTCTATCTGTCCATGAGCATGGTATGTTTTTCCATTTATTTAGATCCCTTTGGGTTTCTTGCAGAAGTGTTTTGTCGTTTTCTTTTGTAGGTCTTTTACATCCCTGGTTAGATTTATTCCTAAGTATTTTATTTTTTTAAGGGCTGTTATAAATGTTATTGTTTTCCTGATTTCTTTTTCATTGTTCTGATTATTGGCGTATAGGAATCCAGCTGATTTTTGTATGTTTATCTTGTATCCTGCTACTCTGCTGAATCTTCGTATTAGTTCCAGTAGTTTTCTCTTGGAGTCTTCAGAGTTTTCTATGTATAGGATCATATCATCCTCAAACAGTGACAATTTAACTTCTTCATTACCAATTTGGATGCTCTTTATTTCTTTTTCTTGCCTTATTGCTCTAGCTAGGACTTCCAGCATGATGTTAAATAGGAGTTGTGATAAAGGGCATCCTTTTCTTGTTCCTGTTCTTAAGGGGAATATTTTCAGCCTTTATCCATTAAGAATGATGTTGGCTGTTGGTTTGGCATAGATGCCCTTTATTATGTTGAGAAATTACACTTCTGTACCTATTTTATTGAGAGTTTTGATCAGGAATGAGTGTTGGACTTTGCCAGATGCCTTTTCTGCATCAATTGAGATGATCATGTGATTCTTTTCTTTCCTTTTATTTGTGTGGTGGATTACGTTGATTGATTTTCTGATGTTGAACCATCCTTGCACACCTGGTATGAATCATCCTTGGTCTTGGTGTATTATTTTTTTAATATGATGCTGAATTATATTGGCTAGAATTTTGCGAATTTTTGCATATATATTCATGAGAGATATTTGCTTGTAATTTTCTTTTTTTGTGGCATCTTTGCCTGGTTTTGGTATCAGGGTTATGCTGGCTTCATAGAATGAATTCGGAAGTGTCGCTTCCATTTCTGTGTTCTGAAATAGTTTGAGTAGCGCTGGTATAAGCTCTTCTCTGAATGTTTGGTAGAATTCTCCAGTGAAGCCACCTGGGCTGGGTTTTTTTTTTGTTGTTG
This sequence comes from Dugong dugon, assembly GCA_030035585.1. NCBI lineage: Eukaryota > Metazoa > Chordata > Mammalia > Sirenia > Dugongidae > Dugong > Dugong dugon. The sequence continues at coordinate 54,801,943 of CM057463.1, forward strand.
TTGGGAGTTTTTTAATTAACTTTTCAATCTCGTCTCTTATTACGGATCTCTTCAGATTTTCAACATCACTTTGTGTTAGTTTGGGTACGTAGTGTGTATGTAGAAGTTTATCCATTTCCTCTAGGTTTTCAAATTTGTTGGAGTATAGTTTCTCATTATACTCTGTTATGATCGTTTTTATTTCAGTTGGGTCTGTTGTAATGTCCCCCATTTCATTTCTTATTTGGGTTAATTGTGTCCTCTTCTGTTTTTCTTTTGTCAGTCTGGCCAGTGGTTTGTCGATTTTGTTAATTATTTCAAAGAACCAACTTTTGATTTTGTTGATTTTTTCTGTTGTTTTTCTGTTCTGTATTTCATTTATTTCTCCTCTGATCTTTATTATTTCCTTTCTTCTAGTGGCTGTGGGTTTTTTTTTTTTTTTTTTGCTATTCTCTTTTTATTTGTTCCAGTTCTGTAGCTAATGTTTTGATTTTGTCCCTTTTTTTCTTTTTTGATGTGTGTATCTATTACTATAAATTGTCCTGAGGACTGCCTTTGCTGCGTCGCAAAGGTTTTGATGTGTTTTCATTCTCGTTTGATTCTAGGGATTTTTTTATTTCATCTCTGATTTCTTCTATTACCCAGTGATTTGTAAGCAGGGTATTATTCCGTTTCCATGTAATTGATTTTTTTTCCTTGCTCTTCCTGTTGTTAATTTCTACCTTGATGATATTGTGGTCAGAGAAGATACTGTGTATTATCTCAGTGTTTTAGATCTTGTTGAGGATTACTCTGTGGCCTAAGATGTGGTCTGTTCTGGAGAACATTCCATGTGCGTTGGAAAAGAGTGTGTACTTTACAGCTGTTGAGTGGAGTGTTCTATATGTCTGTGAGGTCAGGTTGGCTGATTTTGCCATTTAGGTTTTCTGTATCTTTGTTAAGTTTCTTTCTAGATGTTCTGTCCTTTACCAAGAGTGGTGTGTTGAAGTCTCCTACTATTATTGTGGAACTGTCAGTTTCTCTTTTCAGTGCTGTTAGAGTTTATATATTTTGGAGCTCTGTCATTGGGTGCGTAGGTGTTTATTATGGTTACGTTTTCGTGACGGATCGTCCCTTTAGTCATTACATAGTGTCCTTCTTTGTCTTTTATGGTGAATTTTGTTTTAAAGTATTTTATCTGAGGTTTGTATTGCCACTCCTGCTCTTTTTTGGTAGCTGTTTGCTTGATATATTTTTTTCCATCCTTTGATTTTTAATAAATTTATGTCTTTGTTTCTAAGGTGTGTCTCTTGGAGACAGCATATTGATGGATCATGTTTTTTTAATCCATTCTGTCACTCTCCATCTCTTTATGAGTGCATTTACGCCTTTTATATTCGTTGTAATTTGATAGGTGTGAGTTTATTGTTGTCATTTTGTAGTGCTTTTTTTGTGTATTTTTTTTTTCATTTCTTTTGTTTTTGTAGGTTTTGTTTTTGCTGAGATTTTATGTTTTTCTTCTTTTATGTTTGTTAACTTTCTTCATGGTTACTTTGAAATTTACCCTTATCTTCCTAGGTTTGAACCAATCTGTTGTTACTTGGTATTGCCTTGCCTTCCTCTACATTAGAAGCTTCTATATCTACACCGTTTATTCTCTCTTTTGTTATTCTGATATTGTCATTTATATACTAACCTTTCTGGTTCCCTGTTGTAATTCTTTTGGTTTTAGATAGTCCTTGAGAGTTCATTTCCTAGGTTGGTATCTGGCTGGTACGATCCTACATCCTGTATTCGGCGTGTGGTCTGATGTTTGTTCTCAGATCGAAGGACTCCCTTTAATAATTCTTGTTAAGTTTTGTTTGGTTTTTACATGGTTCCTTAATTTCTGTTTATCTGGAAATGCCATAATTTCACCATCATATTTGAATGAGAGTTTTGCAGGATATATTATTCTTGGCTTGCAATTTTTTTCATTTACGTTTTCATATATGTTATCCTATTGCCTTCTTGCCTGCGTGGTTACTGCCAAATAATCCGAGCTTAGTCTTGTTGTTTCTCCTTTGTATGTGACTTTTTGTTTTTCTAGAGCTGCTCTCAGGATTCTTTGTATTTGGTTTTAGTGTGATTATGATATGCCTTGGTGATTTTCTTTTGGGGTCTATCCTGTATGGGGTTCATTGAGCTTCTTGGAAGGCCAGCTTTTCATCTTTTATGATATTGGGGAAGTTTTCTGTCAGCAGTTCTTTAGTGATCCTCTGTGTGTTTTCTGTTTTCTGCTACTGTTCTGGAACTCCGATCACTTTCAAATTTTTGCCTTTGATTGTATCCCACATAATTCTCAGGGTTTCTTCATTCTTTTTTCTGATATTTCCTCAGTAGATCGAAGTGTTTGTCTTCAGTTTTGCTAATCCTGTCTTCCCTCGTTTCACACCTGCTCCTCAGCCCTTCTATGATGCTGTCCATTTCTGAAATCTTGTTGTTTATTTTTTGGATTTCTAATTGTTGTTTTTGTATGATTTCTGGTTGTGAGTTTATTCTGTTTCTGTGTTATTTATCCTGTATTATTTATCCTGTATTATTTTCCTGAATTCTTCCAGTATTTTGTTTGTATTTTCCATGAATTTGTCTGCCTTTTCCATGAATTTGTCTATTTTTTCCTCATTTTTGTCAGCTTTTTGCTTCAACTCTTGGATAGCTCTGAATATTAGAGATTTGAATTCCCTATAAGGTAGTTTTAGTGCATTTTCTTCTACTGGAAAGTCATTTGTTGTTTTATTTTGATCATCTACTGGAACCATCCTGTCCAGTTTTTCAGTATGTTTTGATATTGTCTGCTGTCTTCAGTACATTTGGTAGTTATTTTCCTTGTTTATTAATTGTAGGTTTGTTTGTTTCATCCTGCTTTTTTGTTTTATTTGGTTATGCCTGAGCCGGTGGGCTCTGTGTTCTTCATTGTTTGCTCATCTTTGGGCATGATAGTTTTCACCTCCTTCTCCAATGGGCAGGTCAGTCACTTATGTATGGTACAGCAGAGCAGATCTAGCTGAAGAGGAGTTGCTGGGATAGGTTGTTTGTGGCATGTACTAGGATCAGCAGGGTGTGCTGGGAATCAGTGTACGGAAGGTTCCAGTAGGCTGTTCCTGTGCTGCTTGCGTGTGTGATGTTCAGTGCATGGTGCAGGTAGGCAGGAAGGAGGGGGGAGATTGTGATGTGTGGAGCTAAGGTAGGTATGGGAATGAGGAGAGAGAAACAGAAGATAAAAGTATACAAACAAAAATGAGTGCTAAGGGAGCTTGATGTTGGAGTGGAGAGATGAGAGATTTAGAAGTGGAGAAAAACAAAAAGGAAAAAAGGTAAAAGAAAAAAATGAATAAATAAAAATTAGGAAAAAGAAAAGCCCCCAGGGATCCCACCGGTGCGGCTGCGAGGTCTGGGGAAGTTGTTCTGAGGCTTTGAAGTACAGCCTTGCTAGAAGGGGTAGAGGTGTTTCACAGCACCAGGTGTTAAGGAGAACAGAAGAGAAGGTAAGTATAGAGAGACAAGAAACTGAGAAATGAAGAAAGACAAAAAGGAAAAAAGAAAAGGAAAGAAACAAAAAGAAAAAAAAATAAGAAAAAGTAAAAGCATCCAGGGATCCCGCTGCGCGTCTTCGCAGACCTAGGGATTAGTTCTCAAGCCACACAGTACTGCCTAGCTAGAAGGGGCTCCCAAGCTGAGAAAAGAAAAAGAAAACAAACAAATCAAAACAGAACAGAACAAATCAAAACAAAAAAAAGCCCCAGGTATCCCACCAGTGTGGCATTGCAGGTCTGGAAGCAGTTTCACAGTTGACCTGCGTTTCATAGCCTTTCAAGAAGAAGCAAAGATGGCACATTGAGCCAGGTATTTGAGTGAAAGGATGGGGAGGTTGTGATAGGTATGGAAGAAACCAGAAGTAGTAGGAAAAAGCAACACCAGTAGCCAGTAAATGACACTCCGGAAGCCAGCCAGTGCAGGTGGGCAGAATCCAAGCAGCACCGGGGTGAAGCCGGTGCTTCCCATCCAAGAGACTGTGGCCACAGGAAGCAGAGGAGGCCGAGTGGGGGTGAAGAAAGCTGGGGGGTGTCAAAGTGTATATCGCTGGTTACCAATTGTTCTGTCTGCTGCTCGAAGCTCCGTGAAGCTGCTTTCCCATACCCCCTGTTCACCAATCTCCGATAGGAATCCAAGATGGCGGATCCTTGGTGCTTTAACTGACAGGACCTTGGCATGTATCTCTCCTCGCTCTCTGTTCTCTGTCAGCTTCTTATTCCATTTGGTGCTTGGCTGAGTTCTTTATCTCTTCATTTGATGCTTAGGGTTTCAGGACTGACATTTGTCTCTGTTTGACTTAGTTTTTCAGATCTTTGCTGTGGAGGGATGGCATGGTGCTTCTGTCTATAGCATCATGTTGCCCGGAAGTCTGCTAAACTATTGTTTAGTTTTAAGAAGACTTCAGGGGTATTTTTGGTTTAAAGTTTAAAGATTATTTTAGGACAATAATTCTGGGAGTTAATCCAGTCTCCTTGGCTTCAGAAAATCTAGTATCCATGTGAATTTGAAATTCTCTTCTGCATTTCACCCATTTGATCAAGATTCTCACATAGAATCTTAGGTCAAAATGTTCACTAATGGTAGCCGGGCACCATCCAGTTCTTCTGGTCTCATGGCAAAGAAGGCAGTTGTTCATGGAGACTATTAGCCACCCATTCCATTTTCTCCTCCTATTCCTGTATTTTCAGTAGAACTGAGTTTTGAGGAGTGAAATGGAGTTTTTCAGTAAACAGTCAGGAAAGTGGGCTTTTCACACAGATGATGTAATACTTTTGGCCATACTGATGTAGAAGTCTGATTTGTTGAATGACTTAAAATAACTTGGAAACCAGAATATACAGGAGATAAATTGGGGAATATGAAGAGGCTAAATTACAAAGGGCCTAGTTGTCTGTATATACTATCTTAATTCAGTATAGTACGGTTTGATTGAATTCAAGAAACCTACTCAGTGCCTTCCACGTACAAAGTGTAAGATCCAGGAGACTTAAAAATGAATAAGGCCCAATACTTGCCCCTCAAGGAAACTATAGCGTAGAAGGCAAAACTTCAGATAAGAACAGGAATAACTAATACGGCTAACAGAAATGGAATAAAAAATCATCGTGAGAGAGTTGATTGAAGGGAGATGATTTTGACAGGCCAAGAGCATGTGTGATACAGAAGTGTATAGCTAGAAGAGGTATGTTCAGGGATCAAGTAATCAAGTTTGGTTGGAGAGTAGGGATTTGAATAAAATTTTGTTTTCACTGTTAGTACAGCAGTCAGTAGTGAAATTTCTACAGTTAATAAAGTCTAATGGGCCAAAGACCACAGGAGACAAAACCTGTAATTTGACAATATCACATGTATTGGATTATTATGTACATTGTTGGAGAATTTTCAGTTAAAGGATTTATTTGCCTTTTGTTAAGCAGCCCCTTATACAACTAAAAACCGTACACAAATCCTTTAACCAAAAACCACATCCTGATGTGTTTGTGCAGTGGGAATGAAGCACTGTTAGTAATCAAATGACATTTTCTCCTTTCTGTTTTTCCCTTTTCTCTCAATCTAGGATCACGTATCTCAGGAATATGCGGAGGCTTGCTTCAGAGCTGTATGTCCGGGATAACTGCCACCCTTTCAAAGCCACTGTGTTGGTCTGGATTCAGCTTCCAATGTGGATCTTCATATCTGTTGCCCTCCGGAATTTTAGCATGGGGGCAACACATTCAGAAGGCAATTACTGTAAAAGTCTGTTTTCTCCAAATAAGTTTGTAGGAAACTTTGTACTCCCCCCCCCCCCAGATACATATATATATATATGTATGTATATATATACACTTTTAATAAGTGAAATACTTTTACCATCTTCTTTACAACGGAATAGGATTTGAAATCTTGAATGTAAACAGACTGTGTTGAGAAAAACAGATGAATCTAGGAAAGGCATCAATAATATTGCTACCTGGGGGTCATAATAAAATTAATGTTATAGTTCCATAATTTGGCTTCCTGACCAACAATTTTTTCCATTTATAAAATTGAGAGACCAGAAAAATTTTCCTAGTTATAAATGTAAATGTTAATTAAGAAATGATACAAACTAAAGGATTTGTTTTTTACTTGCATTTAAAGGCACTTCTAACCAAGAAGTAATCAGAATAGACTTGAAAGAAAGCCACCCAGAGACAGATAATTAAGTTTAAATCTGTAAAGATTACTACTGCCTATCTTTATACTATATATGTCCATTTGCTGCAGATAGTTCCTTGCATCTTGCTGAGTACAGGAAGGGCTGTTTATGTTGTGGAAGGAAAAGTAACCTGAATAAAACCAGTGTAAATCTTTAATACAAGGAACCAACCCCATATTGGAATTGTGAAGACTTCTGTGCCTTGTATATTTCCCTCTGCTATTTTTAGGAATTCTGTTGTTTTATTTATAAAACTGTTTCAGCAGGTTTTTCTGTTCAGGAGCAGTTAGCTACTGGTGGAGTTCTGTGGTTTCCTGACCTCACTGCATTGGATTCCACTTGGATTCTGCCTGTATCTGTTGGTGTCATTAATTTATTAATAGTGGAGGTCAGTGGCTTAAATCATTAGGATTTTTGTTGTTGTTCTGACATCAAATATAAATGTGTTTGAGTTGGTGGCGTTAACTCTGAGCTGGAATTGAGATGCCTTTGTTTCTGGTCCCAAATCAGCCACTGACAAGCTGTCAGTTTATCTTAGACCAGTCCCTTAAACCTTCTGGGCCTCAGAATTCTCCTAATTAAAATAAGAGAGCTGAATCAGAACATTTCCAAGGTTTCTTTCAGCTTTAAAATTATATGATTCTAAAATAAAAAATTTTTTTATTTACTTCTGGTAAAGATAGTAATTAAGAGGCTGGATCATTGTGGTTTTATTCATACAATAGAGTGGGCTTTTGTGTATATGGTTTAATATGTGAATTTGTAGGCAGGGAACGCATTCTCTACCTGGCTATCTTTTTTTTAAGCTATATACTCTTAGAAAAGTCATTGAACTTTTCTATAAGATGGAGGGAAAAAAATACATACATATACAAGATGACCTCTTAGCCATGCCTTACCATTATCCTATGCTGCTTACTCAAGAACAGTTTGGGGGAAGGGAAGCATTCATATAATTCCTTAAAGAGCTATTCTCAGACTCTGAGTAGAACACAGACTCTTTGAACTGAAATAAACCTTAGAAATGATCTACCTCAGTTGAGATTTCATGAACTTCATGTCCGCTAGTTCTGTTTGGGAAATCTAATACACCCTTACATTTTGTAGCTGAGGAAAATGAAGACGATAGAATCAAAGGTCTTGGCTGAAAGTTTCTCAAAGATAGAATCCACACATAGTCTAAATGTAGAGCACCTAGTACAGTCTTGTGAACAAGGATGGTATTCAGTGAATATTTGTTGGAAGGAAGGGACAAAAATAAGGTCACAATGAATTAATGGTAGAGGTAGTCAGTCCTCTAGTCTTTCCTGTATATTACTTTGCCATCTAATGTCCCAGTATGCATAATTATAATAAAAGCGTACTCTTATTGAACATACATTACATGCCAGGCATTATCGTAAGCAATTTAGATGAATTAACTCTTAATTGTGATATAGGTAGTATTATCCCATTCTGTGGTGGAGAAAGTGAGGCACATAAAGGTTAAATAACTTGCCCAGAGTCACATAACTACTAAATGCAGAGCTGCCAGGTGAACCTAGGTAGTTTCACTCTAGAGCCCATGCTCTTAATGATTACACTATATTGTCTTTTATATAAGTAATTCATAAATCATAACTGCTCCTAGCCTTGGTTCTTCCCTTTATTCCACGTAGCTAGATCACAAACCTTTGAGATACCTATTGAGTGCCTTCTCTATGCCAAGCACTGTACTTCAATGCCAGAAAAAAAGGGTAATGATTCATACATAGTACTTATATTCAAGGAATTTCAGTCTTAATGGACGATCTTTTAAAAATATTGACTTCTGAAAATTATGCTTTGATTCTTTCTTATATAGCTGAATCTCTTCTTTGTTGCTATTAAAGCTCTTTAAGAAATTTGCTTAATTATTAAGTGTTTAAAAGGATAGATGATCAACCATATAAATTCACCAATATTTTGATTGTTTCTTTTTTTTTACTTTTATTAAAGTATGGTGGAGACCAATGAAAAGTCAGTTTGTGTGTCTGATGGAATATGCATTTTAATAATCCTTGTATATGTGTATATTTTACCCTTTCAGATTTTTGCTTTGCAAAAAATTGGAATGTCTCGTTTTCAGAAGTATGTTACGTACTTTGTCCGTGGAGTATCAGTGTTGATGATTCCAATTGCTGCAACAGTACCTTCAGTGAGTAAGCACCAGCATTGTATTTGTTGTTGTTAGGTGCCCTCAAGTCGGTTCCGACTCATAGCGACCCTGTGTACAACAGAATGAAGCGTTGCCCAGTCCTGTGCCGTCCTCACACTCATTATGCTTGAGCCCATTGTTGCAGCCACTGTATCAATCCATCTCATTGAGGGTCTTCCTCTTTTTTATGGATCCTCCACGTTACCAAGCATGATGTCCTTCTCCAGCGACTGGTCCCTCCTGATAACATGTCCAGGTACATGAAATGAAGTTGTGCCATCCTTGCTTCTAAGGAGCATTCTGGCTGTACTTCTTCCAAGACAGATTTGTTTGTTCTTCTGGGACTCCATGGTATATTCAGTATTCTTCACCAACACCATAATTCAAAGACATCAATTCTTCTCCAATTTCCTTATTCATTGTCCAGCTTTCCCATGCATCTGAGGCAGTTGAACATTGTGGTTAGCATTGTGTTTAGTATGTGCTAAATCCTGTCTGAGCCTGGCTTGGACTGACAGGGGTCCTGCCTCTTCATTGAGCTTCCTCTGACTACTCTATCCCTTACTGATGTTGGAGTTTCTGTAGTAATATATCTACTGCCTATTATCACCAAGTGACACTTCAAAGTTTCTTGGCATTGGTTCATCCTTTATGTAAATGTGTCCCTCCTGCTAAATCAAGCCCCATTTTCCTTTCCTCTTTTTTTTTTTTTAAATGTTGCAAAGTACTTTGCTCAGTAACATGAACATAGTACTTACTCTGCTTGATTAGTTGACATATTAAGTTCTTTTTTGCCTACATATAATGGGCCAAGAAATTTAACACTTAAAGAAACAAAGCTTTGTGTCAAACCCACATAGGTTCATGTGTAATATTATTTAGCCTCATAACAACCCTATGAGATATGTTCATGTGTCCCCATTTGTACATGATTAAATTTTTGCTAGAAATAGAAAAATAAATGGTAATTTTTTTTGCAGTTATTTTATATTTTTAGAGTTTTGCTTAAAATACTTTAGAAGTTTCTAAGAGGGCAAGAACAGTCAGGTGTATCTCAAGCTGTGCTCAGAGCCAACTTAGAGACCATAAAGTAGAATTCATTTGTTGCTAGTAGTTAGGGCTTTATAAGCATATGTAAAAATAGTTCACCTTAGTTGTTTTAGTTATCAGAAGCAATATGTTTTCAGCATCAAAATGTTGCTTTTGAAGCTCTAACTTGGGTATGATACTGTCATTAATCCTGTGTAAAACAAGTGTCCTCATCTCTAAAATAGGTATCATATTGTCTGTGATAATTAATGGAATAACTTCAAGTGCTTATTATGGTACTTTTCACATAATAATATTGTTATAAAATATCATGTAGAAATAGAACAATACAGATTGACCACATTTCTGGGGAGAAATAATACCAATTGTAACCGAGCAAACCCCCAGATTAAATAGATTAGGAACAGTGAGGTTTCACTGAAGAATTGGGTTCAGAGTGAGTAACAGAGATCTAAAAAACTGTCTTAAATACTCAAAAGTTTCTTCTTTCAAATATAAGAAATCCAGAGTTAGGCAATGGGATCATGTGGCAGCTCTATGAGAGATCCAGCCTGCTTTTCTCTCTCTGATCCATCCTCCACAACCTGTGATGTCTGTCCTCAAGGTCATAGGGTATTCATGATGGATGCTGGAGTATGTCGTCCTGCAGGGAAAGTTAAAGTGTGCTTAACGCAGAGCCTGTGCTTTTTAAGGAATCTTGCCAGATGTCCCACCAAACACTTGTGCTTATATCTTTTAGTTACATGGCCACATCCAGATGCAGAATAGGCTGGGAAATGTAGTAATTTTTTTGTTTTTTAGATGGAGTATACTCAGCTAAAAATTAGGATTTGGTTACCAAGGAGGAAGGCAGAGTACTTATACTTAGTAGGCAACTCGAGTCTGCCGTAGTTGGGCTCAGGGTAATTTTTGGTGGTGGATAAGTTAGATGATGATGATAGCTAGTATTTATTGAACATTGACTTTGTGCCTGGCACTGTTGTAACATATAATCGCTCATATAGTCCTCATAACACACAACAGAATCCCTGGGTGGTGCAGTTGATGTGTTCGAAAAGATTGGAAGTTCAGGTCCACCCAGAGGCACCTTAGAAGAAAGACCTAGTGATCTACTTCCAAAAAATCAGCCATTGAAAACCCTGTCAATTACACTTCTACTCTGACACATGTGAGGTCGCCATGAGTTGGAATCAATTCAATGGCAGCTGGTTTTAACAACGCAGTAAGGTGTAGGCACTATTATAATCTCCATTTTAGAAATGAGAAAACTGAAGCGCAGAGAAGTTATGCAACTCATCCAGGTTCATTTAGCTATTATTACATTGCAGAGTCTTAACACTCATCCAGGCAGTTTGGCTCCAGGTCTTAACTACTACACTAACCTGGCTTGAGGACCTGTTACTCTGCCTCTTAAGGTTTGCTTTGAAATAAATGTAAGTGCTTAATCTGGGCCACATACTGTGCTTACCACTGTACATGAATTATTTATTCCTCATAGCAACCCTCTGAGGTGTGGGTACTATTACTGTCCCCATTTTAGATGAGGAAAATGAAACAAATAAAATAACCAAAGTCAAATAAATAGTAAACGTGATTAAAACTCAGGCAGTTGACTCTAGGACCTGGACCCAACCACCACGTGATCTTGCCTCTGGAACCTGATTAGTTTCTGATGCCAAAGAAAAGTTTTGACAAGCTGCAGAACTTAGTCATTCTGGATGGTAGTACAAAAGAAAGTTGAAAATTATGCTGAGACTATTTGTCTCAGGAAAAAAAAAAGCAAAGATAATCCATTTCTGACTATGAGAAGCTAAGTACTTGGGAAAAAATTTGGAAGATAGATGATTACAGGGGGAAATGATGTCTAAGTTGCCACCATAAATGATTACACCCCCATTCTCACCTTCTGTATAAGCAGCTTGTCAGGACTCTGTGGGAGAGAAAGTATGCTTAATTGTGGAAGAGGACAGGTGAGATCTCTCCTGGGCCTTTGCATAGGAGCTACTTTGTCATCCACTTTCTATCTGAATTCCTCTCAGGTTGCTTTCTTTTTGCTTTTTGGCCTTCCTTTCAACTTCCTTTCTTACCTGTCTATTAGATACATGTCAGGTGTCTAATAGCTGCTTCAGGACTTGCTCAATCCTGTTATAGTTGTATTTACAGAGATTGTTATTTTCTTTATTTTGGCCTGCCTATATGTGGACCTGGGTGTCCTTGGAGAATGGACAGGTGCTAACATTCATATCCTTTCTTCTCTTTATAGTCAGTTGTTCTCTACTGGTTATGTTCCAGCTTCATGGGCCTCTCACAGAACTTGCTGCTGCGTTCTCCTGGATTTCGCCGACTTTGCCGAATACCATTGACCAAGTCAGATTCAGACACTCCTTATAGGGACCTCTTTGCTGCCTTTTGTGCCAAGTTCTTTTCAAGAAAATGACATACTTTTCAATAATTTTGAAACAAAAATTTCATCACTTTAATGTAGTTGGAAAATTTAGAAATTGAGATGTTATTTAATTTGCCTTTGTTTAAAATCATGAATTTTGTGAAGTACTGTGGGTTAAGATGTAATCCAGATGTATTTGACAATTGTTAAAATATTTATGTGCTAGAAATAGCGTATATTTAATTGTATACTAAGAGTATAAAAATGGAACCAGAGTTTCTAACTGTATGTACAAAATTACAACTTATTTGGGGTGTTAGAACTTTGGAAAACAGGATTCGATACTGAATGATGTCAGATTATACTAAACGGTCCAACACATTAAAGGTTTTTAAAATAAGAGGATCCAGTGTGATGGTTCTTAACATTTTGGAGGTAGGAAGAATCTGATAAAGGCTCTGATTTTCTCTTCAGAAAAATCCTCAGACTCATAATTTGGGGGCCGCCTTTGATCCCCTGAAGGCTTTTTGGGGACTTCTGGTTAAGAAATCTTGTTCTAATGGAACATACGTTGATGATGAGTTAATGTGTGCTTTAAAAAAAAAATGGGTTTGAAATACATGCAGTAGAGTAGCTCATGCATATAAGAAAATACCTGATATGGTAGGTAATTTTTCTTCTCAACCCTGCTCTGAAAGAATACAAAGAGTGTAGATTTCTTTTTCTATAATTGAAGACATCTGGAATACAGAGGATAACTGTACTACAGGAACCCAAAGTGGAAAATCCTAAGCAATAGACTTCTTTAGTCAAAGGAAGAAAGCCAGAAGGGCTGCTACCTATTATGGAAGTAATTTTAAACTTTTCTTTATTTAGGAGGATTGTGAGTTCAAGCTATGATAGTGGTTTTATATAGGAAAAGTTGATAGGGAATATAAATCATTGATCCAGTTCTTTTCTTGTTTAATTTGGAAAGATGATAAAATTAATTCTGGTTGAGACATGAATAAAGTTGGCAGACATTTGAGAATATTATAAATTTTTATTGAGTTAGAATGTAGACCTGATTCTGAGATCCCCTGTCATCCCATCTCATGTTTTACAGTAAAGTAAAAACTAAAGTAAAATTAATTACATAGTCATTTATTTGGGTGATGTCTATTAAATCTTAGCTGGCTTATTTAATGAAGTCATGAAATTTTTTAATTTAAAAAAAATTATAATATGTAGAGGTAAGGATTTTGCTTGCCATGTTCCTGCATCTCACTGAGAATTTAGGGGTAAGATGGTGGCAGTTGGACCTACATTCTCTTTTCATGACTTCCCCATCTTAGCTTATGACTGCCATACTGAGGCAACCGTGCTTCCAGATCTAGCAAAGGAATTGAAACGTGTGTTTCAGTGTATGTACAAATCAAGGGAACAGAGACTGAAATGTAGATGATGGTTGTATTATAGCAAAAAAGGGAAAAGAAATTTGAGACCATTTTTAGCAGGCATGACTACTTCTGGAACAACTTGGTCCTTGCTATGTATCCAGATATTTTTTTCATTAGACAGTGAGGGAAACCACCCTAATCAGAAGGAATTTGTCACTTTTTCTGACAGATAAAAAAAGGAGTAGTGTGATTTCTTTTTCAATTAACTGCATCTCTTTTCATGTGCATGCTTTACCTGACTTACTGAGATTACCCTTGCTTTTCGAAATGTATATTTGGATCTTTTTTCAAATGTAAATTTTACCTGTTTTTATGTTGCTCTCCCATTTTAAAACTCTTGAATTGCTTTTCTCAAATGGTTAAGTTTATTTGAGAGTATAAGGCTTTCCCTCCCTCCCAGATCCCCAAATTTCTAGGGTGGCTCAGATTGGGGGATAGACTCATGTATAAAATACACTGGTATGTTAAGAACTGAGGTGAAATAGTCACCTGACTTTAGGATGGTGCATACTCCACTCATTTCATTCACCAGACATTTTTTTTTTAGTAAACAGCAAGTCATATTAGACAATTCCAAGTCTGTGATCTTTGGTCTTATTTCCCGAGCAGTTTGTCATGGTATGGAATAATGCCAGAGCCTGAGGTCAGGGGAGGCAGACTACTGAACAGGGATGGAGGACATACATGTTATTAAGACCCCTTGAATCTTACTGTCCATCCCTTAGTCTCCTCTCAGCTGCTGAGAGGCTTCACGGCAGAGCTCTATCCTGGGCCCTGCCTACAGAGGTCAGGAAAACTTTTGTCTTTTCAGGTAGGGTCCATAGACTGTCTGTGTCACCCTTCCACATCCCTTAAAAGGGCTATTCATTTTCCTGTGTGCTATTTTTGTGTCTCAGTTAGATTGACTTCTTGTGAGTACTTACCCGAGCGTTGGGAAGGAGACTCACCACCCAGATCAATTCATATTATGCCACTGTGATACACTAGCTATAAAGCATATTAGCAGATGGAACTGGCAGACCAGAAATGACCCCAGATTAGTTTTCCATGGGACCATCATGAGGGAAAACCTGAACAAATCCTGTCCTGGTCAGATAACACAGGTGGGAATATGAGGCTTACAAAAAAAGTCAAAATCCTTCATTGCCTTCCTCACAGATAACCCAGGGGAGCTTGCAAAACTGCATTAAGGACCTGAGGAGAAAACAGAACTTGGGGAGAAGACTTTCCAGGTACCTTTAAAAGGGCTCGAGCTAAAGATAAACCCTCACCCCTTGTAGAAGTGTAGCCTGCCCCTCCTAGACCACACTGGGGGATGTTGTCATTTTTGTGGAAAAATGAGCACCCAAATAAATGTCAGTAACCTCTGTGTTGGTACCTGTGCTTAAGTCACCCTTCGTATTTTCCTCCTCTGAGTATTCCAGGAAGCTCTGTGCTAGACTCCAATGGGACTAGAATTTCATTAAAAAGAGGCCCCTAGGGAAAAAGCCCAATTTCTGTTTTTTCCATTTAGGGAAGATTTGACAGGAGTGCTTCTCTCTCTCTCTTTGCATCCCTGATAAAACAATTACATTTGTTTTGCCTTAGTTGGGAAGACAGCTTTGTATTTAATTTAGCTTTGATTTTTGTCTTCTGTGCAAATTATAGCTCTACAGGGCAACTTAAAGATGAACTATGGAATATAACTACAACGTATTTGATGGCAGCTACGTATCTGCATATTCCAACTCTTATACAGTTAATAATTTGAGGAATTTTTTTCTGATTATAACCTTAGTTTTCCTGGATCTTCTGTGAGTGATGGATGCTTCTGAAGGTGCAAGTATTAAAAATATACTATAAAATCTCATCTGTGGGAAAGAATGCCTAGCTTATTGCATGCTGTTTAAAGTCAGCCACAGGTAAAATCTCCTCTTGTGAACTTTTTTAGAGATGCTTTGGTTGTACTTATAAAACTTATTAATTTTCATATATAAATGTTCTATTTTGGGGTCCAAAACAAGAAACCTGAAGTTTCAATTAAAATTAAAATCACAAACAAGTTCAGATACTGAAATGAAATATCTTCTCCCTCATTTTTAACTCTCACCTCTTCCCATCAGAGTTAGACTTTTAGATGAATGATTGTGACTTACTCTTGTGTATCTATGTGATAATGTGTTATTTCACTTTAAAGTATAAGTCATGTGGTATTATATGCATAAATTAAATCAAGGGTCCTCAAATTACGACCCTATGGCCAAATCGCCCTACTGCCTTTTTTTGGTGCAGCTTACAAGTTAAGAATGGTATTTGCATTTTTAAGTGATTGAAAAAAGTTGAAAGAAGAAGAATATTTTATGATACATAAAAATTACATGAAATTCAAATTTCAGGGTCCATAAATAAAGTTCAGTTGGACACAGCCCCACTAATTTGTTTGTATATTGTCTATGACTGCTTTTGTGCTTTAACTGCAGAGCTGAGTAGTGATAGACAACTGATGTCAGAGCGCTTCACACTGTGCTTGGCACACTACAGATCGTGATGACACAGTTATAACTTCACAGCATTTCGAGTGCTATGCGTATTGGCCTACTTTGACATTTATTTTTTATTACCAGTGAGTACCTAGTCAAAATAAGAAAAGTAAACTTCAGATGTCATGCTTTTAAGGCATAGTTGTTGTAGGCTGCTGTCTCATTGATTCTGACTTAGGTGACTCTGTGTGACCCTATGTGTGCAGAGTAGAACTGCTCCATAGGGTTTCCAAGGCTGACCTTTTAGAAGCAGGTCGCCAGGGCTGTCTTCCAAGATGCCTCTGGGTGGGTTTAAATCGCCAACTTTTGGGCTGTTAGCTGAGTGCTTCACCATTTATGCCATCCAGGAACTCCTTAAGGGACAGTAGAGTATGGATTATTTTGTTATTGAATTATATGACAAAAAATTGTTTCTTGTGCAATGACCCTGTAGCTGTGCTAAAAGAATACAGTATATGTCATCATCACCAGACTTTATAATATTCCAAATTCCCAGGAGAACAATGGTCAGAAAATTAGAAAATTAAAAATGGAATATTTTATCACAGAAGAATAGGTTTAAATTGGTGAAATTGTTTTTAATCAACACGATGGATATTTGAAATGCATTCTCATTGGTCAAATCAATTGTATGAAGACATTTGGATTGGGTGAAATAGAGACATGACCTATGTTTAAATGAATAGGGTATAAGAAATCCATGAGGTTTGCAGCCTACATCCTTAGGGATGTCTGAGACATGATCTAAATGAAGAATTCTGGTCCCATCTAAAAATAACAGAATCTTGCCTGTAGCAGACTTTTCATGTAAGGTATGGTGAGATCACTAAAGGATGAGGGCTGTGATTTTATTGAGTTTAGAGCACAAAATTATAAACTGTTTAGTGTCTGATTGCTAATATATTTTTGTTTAAGAAATGTAAATGTGGTAGAGTTAGATATGAGACTTGCTTTCATTTTAACCTGCTAGTAAAATTGGAGGAATGAGGTAGGGGTATAACTAACCTTTACCCTTATCACACTCTTGAGAGGATACCAAATCTACCAAAAAGAACCTCATAGTAGTGCACAGCCAAATTGACTTATGTGTTTATTATTTTTATAAACCACTGACCCCAAACTGGAGTCCCTGGGTAGTGCAAACATTTAATGTGCTCTGCTGCAAAGGTTGCGGGTTCTAGTCTACCCAGAGGCCACTTGGAAGAAAGGCTTGGCAGTCTGCTTCTGAGAAATCAGCTATTGAAAACCCTTTGGAACACAGTTCTACTCTTACACGCACATGGGGTCACCATGAGTCAAAGTTGACAGCAACTGGTTCTAGTCTTTTAACCTCAGACTAGCTGCTGCAGTAAGAATAAAAGATGCAAGCCTTCAAAAGGCAGTGGAAAGCGATATGCCATCAATATGTTCTCTGAACTGAAGTGATATTTTCAAGAATGTTTCTAATGGTGGCAAAAAAAAAAGAAAAAGAAAAAATTATAGTGGCTGCCCCACTGAGATTGGTCTGATCTTATGAGCTAGGACACCGTCAGAAACAATCCTTCCAGGCCTTAGCAGATTCCTTCTGAGAAGACCTCAAACCTCAAACAAGGGCACAGCTAGAGCTAATTAATTTGGAAAGCTTGTGGCTAGCTATATCCAGTATGTTTGATCACTGGTCTTTCCTGTCATCTATTCTTCTCTGAACTCTCCTCATTGTAATCTATGTTTCCTTTTCCTTTACTGAGCCTCCAACTGTACTGCTGTTCTCCCAGACCTTTCCACTCTGCTCTCCTTATCTCCACTGAATAGTAAACAAAACTCTGCTAAAGCTTCTGCATCCTTCTCAACTTCTGTATCCTTCTCAACTAGATGTTCCTTTTTCTTGCCTCACTTTCCTTGTAACTCAGGATGATGGAGGGTTGGTGTCTTAATTACCTAGTGCTGCTGTAACACAAATACCATATGTGGGTGGTTTTAAAGAACAAAAATCATTGGCTTACTTACATGATCTGTTCCCCCAGTGTGTCTCTTTGTGTCTGTTTTGCTCCTTTGATAAGAAGGAGTAGGTTTAGGACCCACTTTGGTATGGCCTCATTAACATAACAAAAGAAAACCTCTGTTTCCAAACGGGTCATATTTACAAGTATAGGGGTTAGGACTTCAACATAACTTTGGGGGGAAAAATTCAATCCAGAACAGTTGGGGATCTCTAGTTTCCACTAACATTATATTTCCCTACTCTTAATGTAAAAATAACTTTGTCTTGATACACATGCCAGCTGGATTGACCACCATCTCTCCTTTTTTTTTTTTTTAATTGAGAATACACACAGTGAAACATACACCAATTCAACTGTTTCTTTATGTACAAATGCAGTCATTTTCACTCTCCTTTTCTGAGTTGTTCCTCCCCTTTAACATAAACTCACTGCCGCCTAAGGTTCTTGTCTTTTGAGTTGCTGTTGTCACTTTGGTCCCGTATAGATAGTTCTTAAAAGAGCATAATGCTAAAGGCAGACATTTTGTACTAGTTAAGCTACGCTATTATTTGGTTTTAAGATGACTTCAGGGGATAGATATTTTTGGTTAAGTTTTAAAGATTATCTCAGGGCAGTAGTTTCAAGGGTTCATCCAGCCCCCGTGGCTGCAGAAAGTCTAGAGTCCATGACTATCTCCTTTTTTTAAAATAAGATAGGTGTTTATTTCTAAGATAAGGGTAGCAGAAAAAGCTTATCTATAAAGAGAGTACTGCATCTTGCACAAAGAAGCTGAGAGTAAGGTCTCATGGTCCCCACCCCCTTCAAATCCCAAAATTTGAAGTTTAAGCCATGTATTAATTTCCTAGTGTTGCTGTAACAGAATACCACAAACTTAGTGGCTTAAAACAACACAAGTTTATTATCTTAAACAGTGCTAGAGGCCACAACTCTAAAATGGGTCTTTGGGCTGTGTCCCTTCTGGAGGTTCTAGGAGAGATTCATTTCCTTGCTTTATCTAGCTTCTAGAGAGTTCCTGCATCCCTTGGCTCATGGCCCCACCTCATTTTGATGTCCATTCCTTCTTGCTCTAAGACATGCTAAAAAAAAATGTGAATTCCACAACCTTCAGTATTATTCTTCAGTCACCCATTTTCGTGGCTGTTACCAAGATCTTATTCATCTTCAGAAACTGTTCCACCTCTTACATTCTTTTTTAATGATGAAAATGTTCAAACATACGGAACAGTGGAGAGAATAGTATTGTGTACCCTCTATCACCTTTGACATAAATTCAAACACCCCATTCTTTTACTAAACGATTCTTCCAAATTTTTCACTTGGTCCACCCTAATATACATCGTTGATCTCACAGTGACTTCCAGCCCCTGTATCCTCTATTTCCTCCCTTCTTTAGTTAATTACAATAATTCCCCTTTTAATTTCCGTAGTCCTTAGAAGCCTTTGGGTCTAGGAAGGTTATGTGTGTGTGTGGTTGTGGGAATGGAAAGGGCAGGGCAACTTGCCATACTCTTTATGGAGTCCTTTGATACTCCACTTCCTTCTCTGGTGAGTAGAGAGCTCAGGGTACCCAAGGCAGTTTCATGGCACCACACGCTGGTGCATTTAACCAATGGGAAGTGCCCTCTCCAGGCCTACCTAGTACATTATGAATTAACCAAGGGTCCTGGGTGAACTTTCCTGTACCCTTGGTGGGGAGTTGTCACTGACTCCTTTGATTCAGATAGAGAGTGTTTTTCCTGCTCTGGTTTCTTGCCCAGTTCTCAGCCCTCCTTTTCAATCTGAGGCATATTGACCTTGTTTCACAGGTTCAAGCGCTACCACTTCTATATTAAGGTCTGTGGAGATGAACCCTCTCTTCTCTCTTCCATGTTGCAGTGGTAGATACCCTGTGCTATTTGGATTCATGGAGTAACTCTATACTCTTGTCACCTCCTCCCTTTTTCCTCCTCACCACCTGTACTCCCTGTTTCTTTCCAGTGGTGGTGGTGGAGAGAGAGCTGGGCCCCTTTTTTGACTCTATTTAGAATAATCCCTCCTTAGAAGCGAGGATGGTGAGACTTCACCTCATGTACTTTGGACCAGGAAAGACCAGTCCCTGGAGAAGGACATCATCTTGGTAGGGTAGAGGGTCAGCAAAAAAAAAGGAAGACCCTTCACGAGATGGATTGACACAGTGGTTGCAACAATGCACTCAAGCTTAACGATTTTGAGGATAGGGCAGGACCGGGCAGTGTTTCGTTCTGTTGTACATAGGGTCGCTGTGAGTTGGAACTGACTCGATGGCACCTAAGAACAACAATCTACCTTGAATGCTAAACAGGGTGTGTTTCCTCCCTAGCATCTTCCCATGGACAGAAGCTTATTAAAATATCTTACCAAGATAATTTTGACCCTGGTGTCTGGCATCATCCATCAAGGAGCCTATCTTGTCCACCACCAGATACAACGACCTCCCTGCAGTCAGCTGTTCATTGTGTCTGGGATGCACAAATGCCATTTCAGGACCTAATCCCTGGCTTGCCACTCCTGGTGCTGCACCTGAGCGACAGGTATCTTTTCTGTCTCAGTGATTTGCTGTACCGCTCAATGTGCAAATGTTAAGATGCTAGTTTTTCCTCTAGCTTAATATTTTTGACCCCTTGTCACTTACCCTAAAACTGTTTAATGGCAGCAGGACACATGCTCAAAGATCAAAAAAGGCAAGACAGCCATGCCACTTACGATTTCTGATGGTCCTGTGGGCATCAAAACCCATACATTGGCTTCGTTACTATTTTTTTTTCTATGTGCAGATTTGCTGGCATTTTTGCTGAAGTTCTATTAAAATTCTCAGGATTTGAGTTGCCCTGAGGATAAGAGGGAATACATTAAAAAAAAAAAAAAAAAAAAAACCTGCCAAATGAGGCATTTCTTATAGTAATCAACTCCCAGTCTTTCCTTTGATCACAATAAAGCAAAGATTCCCCCCACCCCATAACATTTGTGCTAGAGTGTTGGCCTTCTTGAGTGTAGTGAATAAAGTGATCCATCAACAAAAGTGTGCATGCAGATTTTTGCTGTCTGATTTTATGAAAAAAAGTCCATGGACAGGAATTCTAGGGGTGTGCTTGTTAAAATCAGTCCCAGTAGCCCACCATGGTGGGTAATACGTTCAAATGAATGAATGCGTTGGCCCCAGGAATCAGGTTTTACCTGAAATTGTGTGCTTTCTTTGGCCTGAAGAGTCATGTCTAAATGAGCACTAGCGTGCATTTGTTCCCAGAATGTTCAAAGTTAAGACACATAATCCTCAGAACCCCGTGATAACATTTCTGAGGAGATGCCACCTGTACCTAGAACCAGTTTATGGGGCACCGTGGCACAGTATTATGAGGAAACATACTCGGGGAGGTATTAAATTAAAATGGGAGCTTAAGCTTGGGGATTTGGTGTATATCGAGTTAAGTGGGAGCAAGGGCAACTGTCAGGCTGTTTTTCAGGCCATTCAACCACCTTATTCTGCTTATGTCAAATAATACCCATCAGAGGCATCTGTAATCTATAAGAAAAATAAATGTAAGTCCTTGGGCCAATGGGGCAAAGCATTGTCCTTGGTGGCCAGTTACACCCAAGAGAAACAAGGAACCCCTGTCCATACAGGAAGACTTTTAATTGACATCCTTCACCTTGCAGCATATCCTTTCTTTACAATTACCTGAGGCTTCTCAATGTGCTAGCGGAGAAAGTGAAGACAAAGACAGAAACACACCTGAAAATTACTAAATAGTTAAGCAAAATCAAATACACTTGGAAGTATAAGCGTCAGTCTTTTTCCTTGGTTTCCACAGTAAAGCACACTTTAAGAATTCCTCTTTTTCTCTACCACCTTTGTGGCCTCCTGTTCCTCTCAAGTCTTGATAATTAGGGCTTTTTTTTGGCTTTCTCATCTCTCTGTACCCTCTTCTTAGGTGATCTCATTTATTCCTTTGGCCTCAGTATCATCTGTACACTGCAATCTTCAAAACCTGCACCTCCATTTCTTCTGCTAGAGTTTCAGACTAGTATAGTTAACTATCGGAAATCTCCATG
Source organism: Dugong dugon (assembly GCA_030035585.1). Classification (NCBI taxonomy): domain Eukaryota; kingdom Metazoa; phylum Chordata; class Mammalia; order Sirenia; family Dugongidae; genus Dugong; species Dugong dugon. The sequence goes on from CM057463.1 coordinate 54,823,774, forward strand.
TGGATGTATGCAGGCACTAAACTCAGTATATCTGAAGTTCAACTGATTATCATCCTTTGACCAAAAAAAAAAAAACCACCTTTTCCTATATTTTCTATCAACCAAGTTGCCCAGGTTAGAGAACTAAATATCCTGAATTCTCCCTCTCCCTTAACCTTCCTTCTCCGCCTCATACTGTGAATTATAAAATCCTTTTGAACATACCTGCTTCTCTATGTCTCCATTGTTGGTACCTACTAGTCACTGTCATTTTTACTTGAATTTCTGCAACATCTTCCCAACTGTTTTCTGTTTTCTGTCTCCAATCTTGCCTTTCCAACCTATCCTTCATTCTGTAGTCATTGATCTTCCTCAAGGGAAGTCTGATCATGTCAATTCCTGCCCATCAACGAATAAATGGATAAATTATGGTATATCCACAAATGGGATACTACGCAACGATAAAGAACAACGATGAAGCCGTGAAACATAACGTGGAGGAATCTGGAGGGCATTATGCTGAATTTAGTCAGTCACAGAAGGACAAATACTGTATAAGACCACTATTATAAGAACTCAAGAAAAGATTTAAATGCAGAATACAACATTCTTTGACAGTTACGAGGGTGGGGAGGGTGGGTGAGTGTTGTGCATTAATTAGATAGTAGACAAGTATTAGATGAAGGGAAGGACAGCACGCACTACAGGGGAAGTCGGCACAACTGGACTAAACCAAAGCTAAGAATTTTCCTGAATACAGTCAAACACTTTGAGGGACAGAGTAGCAGGGGTAGGGATCTGGGGACCATGGCTTCAGGGGACATCTAGGTCGATTGGCATAACAAAGCTTACTAAGAAAAAGTTCTGCATCAGTACTTCAGTGAGTGGTCTGCGGTCTTAAAAGCTTGCAAGCAGCCATCTAAGATGTGTCAATTGGTCCCAACCACTTGGAGTAAAGGAGAATGAAGAACACCAAGGACACAAGGGAAGTATTAGCCCAAGAGACAGAAAGGGCCACATTGTAACCAGAGACTTTATCAGACTGCGACCAGAATAACTAGATGGTGCCCAGCTACCACCAGTGACCACCCTGACAGGGAACACAACAGAGAGTCCCCGATGGAGTGGGAGAAAGGTGGGGTGCAGAACTCAAATTCTAGTAAAAAGACCGGACTTAATGGTCTGAGACTGGAGAAACCCCGAAAAGCATGGCTCCTGGATTCTGTATCAGCCCAGAACCAAGACAACATCCCGACGCTAACTCTTCAGACAGGGATTGGACTGGACTGTGGGACATAAAGCGGTACTTGTGAGGAGTGTGCCTCTTAGCTAAAGTAGATATAAGAGACTAAACAGGCGGCTGCTGTCCAGAGGTGAGATGGGAAGGCAGAGAGGGTTAGGAGCTGGTTCAGTGGACGTGGAGAATTGGGTGGAAAGGAGGAGTGTGCTGTCTCAGTATGAGGAGAAAAATTGGGGTCACGTAACAAAGTATGTATAAATTTCTGTATGGGAGACTAACGTGAAATGTAAACTTCATCTAAACTACAACAATAAAAAAATTGTAGTTTTAAAATAAGTTGACATGAGAATTCATGTAATTAAAGATTGAGCTAAAAATGGTGTCAGTGAGAGTGGGGCCTAATGACCAGCTTAGAGTGAAAACAAAACAAAATCTAATTTTTGCCTTCATTCTTTAAACATTTATAAACCTACGTGGTTGAAGTGTCTTATAGCACACATGAGAGCGATTGTAGCAATGGATAAGTAAGTGTACTGCAGACAATTATGAGTAGTATATTGCAGTGGTTTTTCTTCAGGGCTAGAGGAATCTCATTGCTCACCTGCAGATTGTATCTTAGGCAAATAGCCCAACACTGCCCTCCTGTGGTTTGTAGAAACAAAGCATCCATGCTAATAATACCAAAACAGTGGCCACAGAGTCCACTGCTAATGAAGGGTTCTCAGTGGTTGATTTTTTGGAAGTAGATCACCAGAGGTTTCTTCCGAAGTGCCTCTGGGTGGACTCGAACCTCCGTCCTTTCCATTAGCAGCTTAGCGCATTAATCATTTGCACCACCCAAGGACTTCAACAATGCTAATAAAGAGCAGGTATTTCTTCTAGAGGCACCCTGGTGGTGCTTGGCTGCTAACCAAGAGGTTGGCAGTTTGAATTTACCAGCCGATCTGCAGGAGAAAGGTGGCAATCTGCTTCCGTAAAGGTTACAGCCTTGGAAATCCTATGGGGCAGTTCTGCTCTGTCCTATAGGGTTGCCGTGAGTTGGGATTGACTCGAAGGCAATGGGTTTGGTTTTGGGTATTTCTTCTGGGCTTTATTACACCTAGGGTTTTCAAATTATATTTTTTTCCTGCTTATAGCACTTTATAGAATACAGTCTTTTTATTTGATAGGTGAGAAGATTGAGGAGTTAAATACATAGCCCTAGATCCTACAGTTAGAGAGAGATGGGGCTAGAATCTCTAGTCAACATGATTTCTCTCAAGCTGAGATGCTTTCTAAATTCGGTTGTTGATACCATGCCAGCCAAAGGTATTTGTCAAACACTATCCTGAGTTGTGGACTCAATTATGCACTGGAAGCTCATAACTCCTTATTATTTTCTACTCTCCTTAGCTTTCCATGGTGATTTGTAATAGCTTGGGGATAGGCAAATCTTGGGAACCGTTTCATTTATCCCAGTTGACATTATATAGTTAAAATGTACACATGATTAACTTCAAACGTTGTCCAGATAGTTTGTTATTGCCAGTGAGATAGCAAAGCTGACACTTGAAGGCTGAACCTCCTAGAAATATGCTCCTTATCCCTGGCTAATAACAATGGCTGGAGGGTAAATGGCAGCATCTCTAATATCACTTATTGTGAACATATTTTCAGTATTAAAAGATCATGTAATTTTTTAAGTGAGACTTCTCTGGAATTTTTGTGGTTCCAGTTTTATTATCTATTAGCAACACAGACATAGAATTTTGGCCTTTATGTTATAGATCTTGTTGCATAGGCAGCAGTCGAAACCCCAAAGGTGTTAATTAATGAGATGGTGACACAAATAAGTCTAACAGTTTTACGAGATATGGATATTTGAATGTCTCCTCTCTATTTGATAGGAGAACTTTACTAGATTATTTTTCAGGTCTGTGGCTGGAGAGAGAAGAACTCAACTGGACTTTGAACTGACTCTTCAGAGTTCACTGAAATGAAGAGTAGATTCATGATTAATGCCTCTAGGTGGTGCCTGCGAACTATATATGTCAGAGGCAGAAGAAGAACACTGCAAAAAAAAAGAATGGGCTTTTTCTTTCTTTCTTTTTTTTTTTTTCCCTCCACCTCCCAAGCTCCAAGGAGAGGCAGTGTTAAAAACCAAAAAGTGAATTTGGGGACCCTACGCAGCTATTCATTTCTCATTTTTCCAGTTTCCTTTGTTTTCTTTCTCCTTGGAAAGGAAATTCGCAAACTTGGAACAAATAAATTTCCCCAGGAAAGGGGAAATTTGGACTTTAAAAAATTTGTGACCAATAGTTCTGTTTTTTTTAACCCGTTACCTGTTGCCTTGAGTCGATTCTGACTCATAGCAACCCTGTAGGAAAGAATAGAACTGCCCCAAGGCTGTAAATCTTTGTGGAAGCAGACTGCCACATCTTTCTCTTGTGGAGTGGCTGGTGGTTTTGAACCGCCAACCTTTAAGTTAGCAGCCAAGCACTTAACCACTGCGTCACTGGGCCTCCTTTAATTATGTTTTTAGGAGTGATGAAATGACTTATATATTAGTGTATATTACTTGTGTAACCTGTATAGAAGGCATTCTAATATCTAATATTCTGTTATCCTTTTCAGTGATGCTTATGTCTAGCTGATCTTTCCCTGTCCCTTTGTATTTTAGCTTTGGGGTATTGTCATGGATTAAATTAATTATGTTCCCCAAAAAAATGTGTGTATCAATTTGGCTGGGCCATGATTCCTGGTCTTGTGTGATTTTCCTATATGTTGTAAATCCTCCCTCTTTGATGTTAATGAGGGAAGATGGGTGGCAGTTGTGTTAGTAAGGCAAGACTCAATCTACAAGACTGGATTGTGTCCTGAGGCAATCTCTTGAGATATAAAAAAGAGAAGTGAGCAGAGAGACAGGGGGACCTCATACCATCAAGAAAGCAGTGCCGGGAGCAGAGCGCGTCCTTTGGACCAGGGTCCCTGCGCAGAGAAGCTTCTATTCCGGGGGAACACTGAAGAGAAGAAGGCCGACAGAGAGAGAAAGGCTTCCCCTGGAGCTGATGCCCTGAATTTGGACTTTTAGCCTACTTTACTATGAGGAAATAAACTTCTCTTTGTTAAAGCCATCCACTTGTGGTATTTCTGTTACAGCAGCACTAGATGACTAAGACAGGTGTATAGAATCTCTTCTGTTACATCTTGTCAAGGTTAATTTTTTAACCTTAAGGTTGTTTTTTCCAAGTTGGCATCTATCATATGTGGCTATATGTGTATGTTTGTGTCACAGTGTAACTATGGTGAGTGTCCCTGTATTAGGTTAGAAGGCAGATCTGGAAGAACCTTTAGAGATTAGTGATGACAGTAGTTCCAGACCTTTGGTTTTCATGATCAATAAACTTTCAAGCACAGAGAGGCTAATCACTTCTTGGGCTTAGAGAGGTAAAGTAAAGTGCATATGGTCACATAGCCTATAATTAACAGAGTTGGGATTAAAATTTAGGTCAGCTTGTCTCTAGATTCCATCATCATTCTACCTTATCTATTCTTCCAGTGAATTTCAGTGATTTCGTAGACCAAAATTTGAGGGTCACTTTAGGGTTGTCAGTATTCTACTGAGTAAGGACAATAAAACCACCCTTGAAGTCCAAACTATCAATCATTTAACCACTGTTTTATAAAAAAAAAATTTAAAGATATTTTAACACTATATAGGTAGAAAGCGTTTAATCCCAGAATCAATGGCAGTCTTTTTTAAAAACAGCTTTATTGAGAAATAATTCACATACCACACAATTCACTCATTTAAAGTGTACAATTCAATGGTTTTTGATATGTGAACAGATATATGCAGCCATCACCAATGTCAATTTTGGAACATTTTCATCACCTGAAAAAGAAACCCCATACCCTTTAGCTATTGTCTCCCGATTCCCCACTACCTCCTGCTTCAGCCCTAAGCAATCACTGATCTACTTTCTCTATAGATTTCCCTGTTCTGGACTTTCATATGAATGGATGTGATCTTTTGTGACTGACTCCTGTCACTTAGCAAAATGTTTTCAAGGTTTGTCCATGCTGTAGCATGTATCAGAACTTCATTCCTTTTTATGACTGAATATTATTCCATGGTAAATGAATAATTTCTTTTATAAGGATCAACACAAAGCTGGTTCCTATGAGGTGGAGGTTAAAAATGTCCAACTTTTCCTAGCTGCTATACCACGCCATCGACTCTAACATCAACTACTTTACTCACTCTCCCTAATTTGCTGCAACTTCTCACAGAACTCACGAACTATATAAAGGAAATGGCTCACATGGTTGTGGAGGCTGGCGAGTCCCAAATTTGTGGGTCAGGCATAGGCTTCTGCCAAACCACAGAGCTGACAAACCCAAACTGGCAGTTCAGACCACAGACTGCTGGGTCACAAGGTTGCGGAAGCTGGTGAACCAGGTCACATGATAGGCTGCCAGCCCAGAGGGCTGTGGAGGCTGGTGAATTTCAGAATCGGAAGGTCAGACAGCAGGCCTCTGGGGAGGTCAGTTGATCACAAACCAGGCACAGGATCCAGATGCAGAGAGAGAGAGCCTCACCAGGACACACACATATATCTTAGATGCAGGCGACACCCCGAGGAAGGGTGTAACTTTAGTAAGAGTGGGGCTTGAGTCATGCCCTCCTGCAAGGCTGCAACCCAAAACACACCTAACACCAGTCGTGCCTCATCAACATGCAGAGGTCAGGATCCACAACACATAAAATGGAGGACAACCACACAACACTGGGAATGATGGCCCAGCCAAGTTGACACACAACCCCAACCATCACAAGTTCCATATACCTTATTTGCATAGCCCTACTCAGTCATTGTGAGTAACAAAGACCATGGCTAGAAGGGCCATGTTAAGTAATTCATTGTACTGCGCGTGGTATAGTTATACCTCATTTTGTTTATTTATCCATTGATGGACATTTGGGTTGTTTCCACATTTTGACTATTACGAATAATGCTTCTATAAACATTCATGTACAAGTTTCTATGTAGACATATGTTTTCATTTCTCTTGAATATATTACTAGGAGTGGAATTGATGGGTATCAATAACAACAATCTTTTAATGATTTCTCTTAATGGTGATTCTCTTAACATTCTTCTCGCTTTTCAGCTGTTGCTAAGTGAGAGGCACACAGAAAGGCTAAGAAAAGACAGTATAAGGCAAGCATAAAATAGATTCCATAATGAAAATTTCTATTCTGTATCATTATGGAATTTTTATTTTACGTCAAATCCATTTTGTTTCGGAACCCTATTCAGGAATTTACTTGTAGTTATTCAAGAAAAAGGAATAATGTTTACTGAGTGCTCGTTCTATGATAGGCACTGTGTTTTGCATACTTATTTATCTTCACAGCAACCCCACTTTATAGATGGGGAAACAGAGTCAAAGAGAGTTAGTTTTTTGCTTAAGGTCTCACAGCAAGGTTTGTATGAACCCAGATCTGTATGAATATCATTAAGTTACCAAGTTTTCCACATGGTAGACTTCCATCATGTTTAGTATTTTCTTTAAAGACACATAATCTCTTCTTGCCACTTGAAATTAACCATTTTATTGTCCATATATGTCTACAAATTCTCCCTAGTTCTTTGTTTTGCTATAAAACCAAACCAAACAAACCCATCACTGTCAAGTTGATTCCGACTCATAGTGACCCTATAGGACAGAGTAGAACTGCCCCATAGAGTTTCCAAGGAGCAGCTAGTGGATTTGAACTGCCAGCCTTTTGGTTAGCAGCCTGACTATACCTGTGGGCAAAGAAGGGGCTTTTTAGAGGCAGCAAACGATAGGTTTAGTGGGGAGGGAAATAAATCAAGATTAGCTACATTTGTATGCGTATTAATAAAGGAGGTTGGTGGAAGATTCAGGACAATAACACATTTCATCTTTTAGAGTCATTCCCAATGTAGAAAATGGATGAAAATTCTGGAGTAGTCTATTTTCACTAATATGACCACCAGGGGGAGCTCAACACTGTCAGAGTGTGTTGGTTTAGGTTCCAGTAAGAGTACAGCACTACAGTTTTTATATAATTGTGTCTTTTTTGTCTGTCCATTCTTTCTTCTTCAGAATGAGTCCACTAGGCAGATACAGTTACACGCCTCTTAACATTCATAATATGTTCTGTGAAATAGGACGTTATGTGACTTGGATATTGCACAAACATCATATTACGAGCAGTTCCCTGGGTGACGAACGTCCGACTTATGGACAACTTGTACTTTAGAACGGATTGCCATAAAAATCTATTATATTAAAAATTTTAGTTAAATACAACCATTCGTAATAACAAGCATGCACTACTTTGTGATGCTTATAAAAACATTGCACAGTTTGGAAGTGTTTTATGTGCATAGAAAGGTAAAATATATACTATATACTAAGACAAATATTTGACTAACTGATGTTAAATAAGAACTCTATGAACCTATTATGACTTACCTACAAATTTGACTTAAAGACAGACTTAGGAATGGATCATGTTCATAACTCTTGGAATGCCTGTATACAAGAGACTTGAGATACACATGTTGCGTGCAGGAAGCTGTTGATGTTCCCTATGTCCGTTTACATCCGCTACATCCCGTTCCCTGATCGGGTTTTCTTAACTTTATTATAACCTTGGAGCCCTGATGGTGCAGTGGTTAAAAGCTCAGGCTGCTAACCAAAAGGTCAACAGTTCAAATCCACCAGCTGCTCCTTGGAAACCCCATGGGGCAGTTCTACTCTGTCCTATAGGGTCACTATGAGTGGGAATCAACTTGACAGCAATAAGTATTATAGTCTTACGGGACCACAGACATATATGTGGTTGGATGTTGCCCGAACAGATGTTATGTAGTGCATGACTATATTTTGTTCTTTAATTGCATCTTGTCTTCCAAAGTTTTAATATGATTCCATGAAAAATAAAATAGTTCTTTTATGAAATTAGGCTATATAGTATATATGAAGTATTGAACTTGTTATCTTGACCATTGCTTCTTGGGATAACATTCCCAGAAATTTCCTTGAAGAAGATGCTATAGGATAAACATGCTGCTGGAATACCTCTACTGCCCACCCCCAATTCTTTCATTTATTCAGTTCTAGGTTGTCCTTTAGAGCCAAACTTAAATTCCTTTCTCCTTAATGAAGTATTTTTCTGGCCCTTTGCTTCTCAGTGAGCTTTCTCTCTAGCATTTAGGTCCTTATTCCTAATCTACCACTTAGTTCTGTTTTGCCTAGCACCATTAACTTTTAAAAAGAAATAATTTTATTTATTTTGTTGTTGTTATTGAGAATATACGCAGCAAAACATAACACCAGTTAAACACTTTCTATATGTACAGTTCAGTGACACTGATTATATTCTTTAAGTTGTGCAACCATTTTCATCCTACTTTTTTGTGTTGTTTCTCCCGTGTTAACATAAAATAACTGCCCTCCAAGGTTCCTATCTAATTTTTCAAGTTACTATTGTCAGTCTGATCCCATATAGATAGTTCCTAAAAGAGCATAATGCTCAAGGCCGACCTTTTTTTACTAGTTAAGCTAAACTATTGTTTGGTTTTAAGAAGGCTTTGAAGGGTACTTTTGGTTTAAGGTTTAAAAATTATCTCAGAGTGATAGTTTCAGGAGTTCAATCTTCATGGCTCCAGGAAGTCTGGAATCCATGAGAATTTGAAATTCTGTTCTGCATTCCCCCTCTTTTGATCAGGATTCTTCTACGGAATCTTTGATCAAAATGTTCCATAATGGTAGCCAGGCATCATTCAGTTCTTCTCGTTTCATGGCAAAGGTGGCAGTTGTTCATGGAGGCAATTAGCTACGTTTTCCATATCCTCCTCCTGTTCCTGCCTCTCCTTCCTCTGTTGTTCCAGGCGAATAGAGACCAGTTGTGCCTTTGATGGATGCTTGCAAGCTTTTAAGACCCCAGGCACTACACATTGAACTACGGGGTAGAACAGAGGCACTAAACATGTTATTAGGCCATTTAACTGGGAGGTCCAACATGAAACCACAACCCCATACCTACAAATCAAGAAACCAAATCCCATAAGGTTTTTGGTTGTACATAAGCAGCCTCAGCAGCTACTCTTTCTTTCTTTTTTTGTCATTGTTGTCAATATATCTATCACACAACTTTTGCCAATTCAACTTTTTACATGTGTACAACTTATTAATAGCAATTACAGTAATCAGCTGTGCAACCCTACCCTTAATAAACGCAAAATATTCATCGCTGTTAACCCCTACTTTCCCCCTCCCTCCCACCTCTCGGAACCACTAGTAAACTTTATTCTCTATACATATGTCTTGTCTTGTCTTTTTACATAAGTTAGGTCATATAATATTTATCCTTTTGTGATTGACTTATTTCAGTCAGTATAATGTCTTCCAGCTCCATCCATACTGTAGCATGTATCAAGACTTCGTTTCTCCTACTGGCTGAGTAGTATTCAGTTGTATGTATATAGTACATTTTGTTTATTCATTCATCTGTTGATGGGCAGTAAGTTGTTTCCACCTTTTGGCTATTGTGAATAGTGCTGCAGTGGACACTGGTGTACAAGTCTCTGAGTCTTTGCTTTCAAGTCTTGCATATATAGTTAGGAGTTGAATTGCTGGGTCATACAGTAGTTCTATTTTAGTTTTTTGAGGAACCGCCACACCATTGCACCTTTAACTTTTTAAGTGTTTTATTTCCTCAACAAGGTTAAGAGCTCCTGGAGGATAACCAGTTGAAAACTTTTCTCCTCAGGCCACAATAGTCTAGGGGTAAAACTACAGTCTCACTGGCAATGGCAAAACATACTCTCTGGCTTCCTCCTCACCCATTTGGTGAGAACCCCAGCTCCCCAGATTCTTCCAGACTAGTTCTGGTAGTCCTTGTGGGTTTTCTTTTATTGTTAGTAAGTCAGTCAAGGTGGCTGTCAGGAAGAACCTGTGCTCTCTATTCCCTCCTACTCACTGCTTTGGCTGCCGCTGGTGCTGCCAAAGGCAACTGGAATCTGTGCTGCACAGGTGGCTGGTGCTCTTGCTAGCACTACTAACACCACCACATCTGCCCATCAGAGCTGGGGTCCTTTTCAGCTTCTCCTGCAGATGTGGCTTCTTTGGCTTTGCTACTCAGGCATCTGTGCCACAAAGGTGATCCTGAAGGGAGAATTAGTTACTAATGCTTACTTGTACCGTGTTCTATTGCATAACTCAAAGTAGTTGTCATGGATTGAATTATGTTTCCCCAAAAACATGTGTATAAATTTGACTAAGCCATGATTCCCAGTATTGTGTGGTTGTCCTCCATTTTGTGATTGTAATTTTATGTTAAAGAGGATTAGGGTGGGATTGTAACACCCTTACCCAGGTCACATCCCTTATCCAATGTAAAGGGAGTTTCCCTGGGGTGTGGCCTGCACCGCCTTTTATATCTCAAGAGGTAAAAGGAAAGGGAAGCAAGCAGAGAGTTGGGGGCTTCTTACCACCAAGCAAGAAGCACCGGGAGCAGAGCCTGTCCTTTGGACCCGGGGTTCCTGGGTGGAGAAGCTCCTAGCCCAGGGGAAGATTGATGAGAGGGACCTTCTTCCAGAGCCAACAGAGAGAGAAAGACTTCCCCTGGAGCTGACACGCTGAATTTGGGCTTGTACCCTGCTAGACTGTGAAAGAATAGATTTCTCTTTGTTAAACCCATCCACTTGTGGCATTTCTGTTATAGCAGCACTAGATGACTAAGACAGTTGTATAACCTTGTCGTAAACACTTACAGAAATCTCAGGTAAATAGCTATTTTGGTGTTTACCGGTCTTTATTTGCCTTTTATTTCTGAATAGCTATCTTTTAATATTTTTCCAATTTACAAAATAAATCCAAGCCCTGTGAGAAATTTTAAAGCACAGGAATTTTGTTTGTTTGTTTAGGTGTGGTTGTATGTGTACATGTATTTGTCTATGTGCGTATGTATGATTTTTAATTTTTACAAAATGGGGATATTACTGTGCAACTTAAATAATTTATTTCCCAACAGTCTATGTCTACAAAATATGACCATGTTTCCATTAAATATCCAGATAACAATAGTTTGGCACCAACCCAACAGAAGAGTAGGAAGCCCAGTGTTTTCCCTGGGTTCTTTTTTCCGGGAGTCTTGAAACTCCTCAAGGTCACTTAAACCCATACCTTAATTCCTTAATCGGTTCTCCTGTGCTCATCTGTGGCTGACTTCTGAAACTCAAGTGCAGTTCTGAGGACCACAGGCTGCAGCCTCAACCCCCCTGCAGAGTTCTGCCAATGGACTCAATTGCCGCCCTGCGTTTCCTCACTGTGAAGTCATCACTCTCAAGGTGCTCCTGATACCCTACTTGCTTTTGTCCTTGCTCCTGGTGACAGTATCTATGTATCTTAACTTTGAGCTTTGAAGGGGGACACTTCTCAGCTTCATACTTAGTTGGGGTATCCCACAGCAAAACTTCCTAGTCCCATGTGCATAGTTTCTGGCTCATTTATTGATTCATTGACTTATTTTTTCATTCAAGAAAAGTTCGGTGACCACTAAGTCTACTAGGCACAGTGCTAGGAGCTAGATAGACATTTCCCTCATGGTATCCTTATAAGGCCTGAGGGTTGAGTAGCTGTGTTGGAATGGGTTTCAGCATTAAGTGCATGCTGATTCTGGAACCCATATTCCCTTCAAGGACTAGGCCCTTTGGCCTGAATTCTGGTGATTAGTAGCCTAATCTTTCTTCTGTGGGTTTCTTTGTTCAGTAACAACTTGTCTCATGGATATCTGGATTTGGTTTAGATATATTCCCTCCACCCTCCACCCTGGTTCATCAGGTATGTTTTTATACATTTGACTCTCAAGGGTATTGTTTTGTGTCCCTTTCATTTCTTACTGAGGGGCACATTATACTCCATATGCATTTCTAAAAGCAGATGGTTCTAGCCAAGTCCATCAAGCAGACCTGAGCTCTAAATTCAACTGCAGCGTTGAGTGAGGGCACACAATTTCTTTTACCTACAGAATCTGAGCTATAGGCCCTGGTTTGGCTGTAATATCCTGTAATAACTGTGTATATAATTTGGAATTCTTTTTCTTCTTCCTCTTTTTCTTAAACTTTATATGTAAGTGTACCCTGAGAGTGATGACTCCACAGTGAGAAAAAGCATGGGGGCAATTGAGTCCATAGGCAAAACTCTGCACGGGGGTTGGGGCTGCGGCTGTGGTCCTCAGAACTGCAGTTGAGTTTCAGAAGTCAGCCACAAATGAGCACCGCAGAACCAATTAAGGAATTAAGGTATGGGTTTAAGTGACCTTGGGGAGTTTCAAGACACTTGGAAAAAATAGCCCAGGGAAAAGATTTTTACCAACTTCTGCAGTCTGAAATTGATCGAACATGCAATCAGGATGCATGTGGAATGCAAAAGTTGGAAACGAAGAAGGATCGGTAGTTGGAAAATGTGGCCTTGGTGATAGAAATGATGCTGGAGATTGCATGATAGAATTTTGCAAGACCAATGACTTCTCCGTTGCAAATACCTTTTTTCACCAGCATAAATGGCGAGTATACACATGGACCTCGCCAGATGGAATACACAGGAATCAAATTGACTACATCTGTGGAAAGAGACGATGGAAAAGTTCAATATCGTCAGTCAGAACAAGGCCAGGCGCTGACTGTGGAACAGACCATCAATTGCTCATATGCAAGTACAAGTTGAAACTGAAGAAAATTAGAACAAGTCCATGAGATCCAAAGTACGACTTTGAGTATATCCCACCTGAATTTAGAGACCATCTCAAGAATAGATTTGACGCGTTGAACACTAATGACCAAAGACCAGACAAGTTGTGGAATGACATCAAGGACATAATACATGAAGAAACCAAATGGTCATTAAAAAGACGGAAAAGAAAGAAAGACCAAAATGGATGTCAGAAGAGACTCTGAAACTTGCTCTTGAATGTCAAGTAGCTAAAGCAAAAGGAAGAAATGATGAAGTAAAAGAACTGAACAGAAGATTTCAAAGGGCGGCTCGAGAAGACAAAGTAAAGTATCACAGTGACATGTGCGAAGAGCTGGAGATAGAAAACCAAAAGGGAAGAACATGCTCAACATTCCTCAAGCTGAAAGAGCTGAAGAAAAAATTCAAGCCTCCAGTTGCAATAGTGAAGGATTCTATGGGGAAAATTTTAAACGATGCAGGAAGCATCAAAAGAAGATGGAAAGAATACACAGAGTCATTATACCAAAAAGAATTGGTCAACGTGCAGCCATTTCAAGAGCTAGCATATGATCAGGAATTGATGGTACTGAAGGAAGAAGTCCAAGCTGCACTGGAGGTATTGGCAAAAAACTAGGCTCCAGGGATTGACGGAATACCAATTGAGATGTTTCAACAAACGGATGCAGTGCTGGAAGTGCTCACTCATCTATGCCAAGAAATTTGGAAGACAGCTACCTGGCCAGCTGACTGGAAGAGATCCATATTTATGCCTATTCCCAAGAAAGGTGATCCAACCGAATGTGGAAATTATCGAATAATATCATTAATATCACACACTAGTAAAATTTTTCTGAAGATCATTCAAAAGCGGCTGCAGCAGTATGTCGACAGGGAACTGCCAGAAATTCAAGCCAGATTCAGAAGAGAACGTGGAACCAGAGATATCATTGCTGATATCAGATGGATCCTGGCTGAAAGCAGAGAATACCAGGAGGATGTTTACCTGTGTTTTGTTGACTATGCAAAGGCATTCGATTGTGTGGATCATAACAAATTATGGATAACGTTGCAAAGAATGGGAATTCCAGAAGACTTAATTGTGCTCATGAGGAACCTGTACACAGATCAAGAGGCAGGTGTTTGGACAGAACAAGGGGATGCTGTGTGGTTTAAAGTCAGGAAAGTTGTGTGTCTAAGGTTTCATCCTTTCACCATACCTATTCAGTGTGTATGCTGAGCAAATAATCCGAGAAGCTGGTCTTTATGAAGAAGAACTTGGCATCAGGACTGGAGGAAGACTCATTAACAAGGTGTGATATGCAGATGACACAGCCTTGCCTGCTGAAAGTAAAGAGAACTTGAAGCTCTTACTGGTAAAGATCAAAGACCACAGCCTTCAGTATGGATTATACCTCAACATAAAGAAAACAAAAATCCTCACAACTGGACCAATAAGCAGCATCATGATAAACGGAGGAAAGATTGAAGTTGTCAAGGATTTCATTGTACTTGGATCCACAATCAACACCCATGAAAGCAGCAGTCAGGAAATAAAAGGACGCATTACATTGGGCAAATTTGCTGCAAAAGACTTCTTTCAAGTGTTGAAAAGCAAAGATGTCACCTTGAAGACTAAGGTGTGCCTGACTCAAGCCATGGTATTTTCAGTTGTATCATATGCATGCAAGGTGCACAATGAATAAGGAAGACCAAAGAAGAACTCACGCCTTTGAATTGTGGTGTTGGCAAAGAATATTGAATATATCATGGGCTGCCAAAAGAACGAACAAATTGGTCTTGGAAGAAGTACAACCACAACGCTCCTTAGAAGCAAGGATGGCGAGACTACCTCTTACATACTTCGGACATGTTGTCAGGAGGGATCAGTCCCTGGAGAAGGATATCATGCTTGGTAAAGTACAGGGTCAGCGAAAAAGAAGACCCTCAACGAGATGGATTGACACAGTGGCTGCAACAATGGGCTCCAGCATAACAACGATTGTGAACATGGTGCAGGACCAGGCAGTTTCGTTCTGTGGTGCATAGGGTCACTATGAGTCAGAACTGACTTTACGTCACCTGACAACAACAGCTGATGTCATTAAATGTTCCTTGAAAACATTAGTCAATTCAACAATATTTATGGAGTCCTTTTTTTGTGCCAAGGAGCCACTGGGTGGTGCAAATGGTTAAACACTTGGCTACTAACTGAAAGGTTGGTGGTTTGAATCCATCCAGAGGTGCTTGGAAGAAAGGCCTGGTGATCTACTTCTGAAAGATCACAGCCATTGAAAACCTAATGGAGGGCAATTCTCTGCACACATGGGGCCGCCATAAGTTGGAATCAACTAGACAGCAACTGGTTTTGTTTTCTTGGTTCTCTGTGTCAGACATTGTTCTAGATGCTGGGCAATGGGATGAAATTGTGAATAATACAGTCACTACCCTCATGGAGTTCACATTCTCTTATAGGAGACAGGCAATAGACAAAACGAGGAATTGATGGATGTGCAATGCAGTGTTAGGTGGCGACAGGTGTGACAAAGAAAAAAAGGAGGGTAAAGGTAGAGAGTGATGGGTATGGTATTAGATAATGCTTTCTGAGAAGATCTCTTTCAGGAGATAGCATTTGAATGAGGTGAGAGAGTAAGTGAAGGGAAATAAGTGAAATAAGTCAGTCATAAAGGGACAAATATTGCATGAGAGCTACAGGCAGAGGGAACACAGGTGCAAAGGTCTTGTGGTAGTAGGGAGCTTGGTGTTCTGGAGGAGCAGTAGGAAGGCTTGTGTGGTTGAAGGGAGTGCTCTGATGGGAGGGGGGCAGTTATGAAGTCAGAGATGTAGTCAAGGACCAGATCATGGGGGGCCCTGTAGACCCTGGGAAACACTTTAGATTTTAGTAAGATATTTTGATTAAGACTGTGACACATTTATAAATTAATTTGGGAAACAATCAGTGCTCTTTCAAAATTCTGTCCTTCTCAATGTTTTCCTTTATTCTTTTTTCTTCCTCCTCTTTTTTCTTCTCATCCTCCTCCCTTTTCTTGTTTTTCTTTTTTATTATGGTACTTTAGATGAAGGTTTATAGAACAAACTCACTTCTCGTTAAACAATTAGTACGCATATTGTTTTGTGACATTGGTTACCAACCCCACGACATGTCAGCGCTTTCCTTTCTCTACTGTGGGTTCCCTGTTACCAGCTTTCTTGTCCCCTCCTGCCTTCTAGTCCTTGCCCCTTGGCTGGTGTGCCCCTTTAGTCTCGTTCTAGTTTATGGGCCTGTCTAAACTTTGGCTGAAGGGTAAACCTCAGGAGTGACTTCATTACTGAACTAGAAGGGTGTCGGGGGGCCATACTCTCGGGGTTTCTCCACTCTCTGTCAGGCTGGTAAGTCTGATCTTTTTTTGTGAGTTAGAATTTTGTTCTACATTTTTCTCCAGCTCTTTCCGGGACTCTTTATTGTGATCCCTGTTAGAGCAGTAGGTGGTGGTAGCCGGGCACCATCCTCCTCCTCTTTCTTTACGCTTTATAGTAAACATCTGTCATGTTTTTTGCATAGGTTCTTCACTTTATTTGGGGCTTATTTCTAGATATTTTATATATGTTTATACTATTATCAGTGGAATCTTTTATTTTTTTTATAATTTATTTGCTGATATAGAGAAAAATTGTGAACGTTTATGTAACTTAATGTTTAAGTACTAAATCTGAAGAGATTTTTCAGCTAATTCACTACCACTTTCTTTTTATTGAGGTAAATATGTATGTAACAAATAATTTGCCATTTCAACATTTGTTCACATATAAAATTCACTGAAATTATATTTATCATGCTCAACCACCACCATTATCCATTTCCAAATTTTCCCATCACCCTTAACAGAAGTCAATGTCCTCTAAGCAGTGAGTCCCCTTTTGATCCTCCCTCCCACCTGTCCTTGGTAACCACTAATAAACTTTGGTCTCTATACACTTGCCTACCCTAAATGTTTCATATAAGTGGAATCATAGAGTATTTGTTCCTTTGTGACTGACTTATTTCACTTAGCATAATGGTTTCAACGTTCATCCATGTTGTAGCATATATCAGGACTTCATTTCTTTTTATGGCTGAGTAATATTCCATTGTGTGTATGTACCACATTTTGTTTTTCTATTTATTTATTGATGGACATTTCGATTGTTTCCACTTTTTGGCTATTGTAAATAGTGCTTCAGTGAACATTGGTGTACAAGTCCCTGTTTGCATACCTGCTTTCAGTTGTTTTGGGTATATAAGTAGGAATGGAATTGTTGGATCATGTGTTAATTCTATGTTTAATTTTTTGAGAAACTGCCAAACTGTTTTCCACAATGGTTGTGCCACTTTGTCTAAACAGTTTTAATTTTGCCTTCCAATATAATGACAATTTGACTTCTCCATTTGCATAGCTCTACCACGTCCCTGGCTGGCACAAACGGTTAAGCGCTGAACTACGAGCTGGAAGGTCCGTGGTTCAAACCCACTCAGAGGTATGTTGAAAGACAGACCTGAAGATCTGCTTCTGAAAGGTCATAGCCTTGAAAACCCTATCGAGCACTTCTACTGTGCACACATGGAGTCCCATGGGATTGCCATGAGTCAGAATCAACTTGACAGAAAGTAACAACAGCAACAACCAGATCAAGAGTATATTGAATCTTTCAGTATTTATTATTTATGAAAATGACTCTAGAAATTTACTTTTGATATAATTTTATCATTTTAGGATATTTATTTGCACATTAAAAGAATTTCCTTCTAGTTCTAATTATTTGACCCTTGTTTTTTCTTTTCTTTTTTCTTAAGCATGGGTTATTGACTTTCAGATTACTTTTTAGCATCTATTGAGATGATAATATGATTTTTTTTATTGACTTATTAATAGATTTCCTACTGTTAAACAATTGTTTTGCTCCTGGAATCAATGCTACTTGATTATGGTAGATGTTTTTCCAGTCTGCTGTTTAATTTATTTTACTCTTTTTTAATTTGGCCTTTCAAATCTACGTAAGTAAGTTGATCTACAGTTTTCATGTTTTGGACTCTTTTTTTGTCACCATTTGCTGTTTTGGTTATGCTAGTGCCATGAAATAACTGAGCTGCTCATCAGTAAAACTATTTGGTCCTAAAATCTTTTACTGAAGATAATTAGTTGATAATTTCAGTCTCTTCCAGATCTGTTCAGGTTTGATATTTTTCTTAAGTAGTTTTGATTATATTTTCCCTCCCAACCTTTCAATTCATTGAGATTTTGGAATTTATTAGTCTTGTGCATAGTAATTATCTAATAAAACAACAGCAATAACTCATCTCTTACTTTTCGTTGTAATGCGCTTCCTGTTCCTGAGACTTGGGCATGAGACCACAGGGGCACGAGTAGAAGACAATCTGAGAGACTGACTGTAGGCTTATGAAAGAGCCCTCTAAAACTGAGGCACTTGACTTAACTAAAACAGCTGACACCTGAATCGGACTCCATTTTATCCGAGGCCCCTGCTTCTACTTTTTAGAGTACATGACCCATGACTACACTTTTGACCAAGATAACTTGTTGTGCAACATTTTGAGGTGGTCCACCCAGGATGTTGCAGGAAACAGAAGGAACCAGCTCTGGAACACAGGAAACTGTGTCTAGGGTTGAGTACCGCAGCCAATAGCAATTCTTGATAAATGAGTCTTATGAGAGCATGTTGAATATCGGTCAACCAAATATACCCCTGTACTCTCGCCAGCTCTGTACAAAGTTCTGCAAAACTGACTAAAAAATACATATGCTTATGCTCCCTCTTCAGAACTCAGTTTTGAACTTTCATTTTGGTGCTTCCTGATTTGCAAAGCTTTGAATCCAAATAAAACTCTTCTTTTACTTTACAGAAACTCTTTCATTTTTTAGAGGCTCAACTCAATTGCCCTGCTTTTAACTCTCATTGTCTATGGACAAATATATGATGTGTGGGAGGGTGGATTATTAGTAAAAATTAAGTTATTATAGAAAGAAAGTTTTATCACTTGTTCACCTGCATGTCTAGATTGTGGTTCTTAGCGCTTCTACTTGTGCCACAGGTTGCTTTTTCTTAGAATGAATGACTTCCTGTCCAGGAAGTTCCCCAGTTCCTCCTACAAATAACCCCCAGGTGGGCCCTGGCTCCAAGTCTCAGGGCAATCCCAGGTATGTCTGAGTCTTAAGGTACGATCTTACAAGCTGAGGACTTTACTATATGTATTTGATCTCATGAGTGTGGCCCCAAAATGTAAAATGACCAAGGGTCAGAAGCTGTAGGGAGTTAGATGTGGATTCAGTATAAAGAAGAACTTTTTAATAAATTTTGTTCCAAGCTGGAATGGGCTTCTTTGGATGGTTGTACTCCCCATCATTGGAGATATGTGAGGCTAAAAGAAAACCCAGAGAGCTCACCACCATTCCTTGGGTCTCAAGGTCCCTAGCCAGTGTACCTTCTTTCCATCTTTCAGAGTCTTATGTTTGTCCAGGGGTTTTAGTTATACTTAGCAGGAACAATAGGAAATAATACATCTATTCCATATTTCTAGAAGTTTAAAAATTCTTAAAACTTTCTAATGGCTTCTTTTTTTTTTTCTTACTAACTTTTCTTTATTTTGCATCAAACTTTCTTTTTTAAAATTTTTTTATTGTACTTTTCAAAAATTTTTATCTTATTTTTTATTGTACTTTAGGTGAAGGTTTACATTAAACGTTACATTAGGTGAAGGTTTCTCATTAAACAGTTAGTACACATATTATTTTATGACAATGGTTAACAACCCCACGACATGACAACTGTCCTTTCTCAACCTTGGGTTCCCTATTACCAGCTTTCCTGTCCCCTCCTGCTTTCTAGTCCTTGTCCCTGGACTGTTGTGCCCCATTAGTCTTGCTTTGTTTTATGGGACTGTCTAATCTTTGACTGACCGGTGAATCTTGGGAGTGACTTCCTTACTGAGCTAAAAGGGTGTCCGGGGACCATACTCTCAGGGTTTCTCCAGTCTCTCTCAGGCCAGTAAGTCTGATCTTTCTTTGTAAATTAAAATTTTGTTCTACATTTTTCTCCAGCTCTGTCCAGGACCCTCTGTTGTGATCCCAGTCAGAGCAGTTAGTAGTGGTAGCCGGGCACCATTTAGTTGTACTGGACTCAGTCTGGTGGAGGCCATGGTAGTTGTGGTTCATTTGCCCTTTGGACTAATCTTTTCCTTGTGTCTTGTTTTCTTCATTCTCCTTTGTTCCTGAAGGGGTGAGACCAGTAGAGTATCTTAGATGGCTGCTCACAGGCTTTTAAGACCCCAGATGCTACTCACCAAGGTAGAATGTAGAACATTTTCTTTCTAAATTGTGTTATGACAATTGAGCTAGATATTCCCTGAGACCATGGTCCCCACACCCCCTGCCCAGCAGTTCAGTCCCTCAGGGAGTTTGGATGTGTCTATGGAGTTTCCATGACCTTTCCTTGTGCAAGATGTGCTGGCTTCCTCAGTACTGTGTACTATCTTACCCTTTACCAAAGTTACCACTTATTGTCTCTTTAGTATTCCCCCCCACCCCTCCTCCAACAAAGATTGTTTCTTTTTGTGTGTAAACTTTTTCATGAGTTTTTACAGTAGAGATGTCATACAATATATGTCCTTTTGTGATTGACTTATTTCACTCAGCATGATGTCCTCCAGTTTCATCCATGTTTTGAGATGCTTCACAGATTCATCATTGTTCAAAATACTCTATTGTGTATGTGTCCCATAGTTTGTTTATCCATTCATCTGTTGATGGGCCTCTACATTGTTTCCATCTTTTTCTATTGTGAACAATGCTGCAATGATCATGGGTGTGCCTACATCTATTTGTGTGACAGCTCTTATTTCTCTAGGATATATTCCCAGGAGTGGGATTGCTGGATCATATGGTATTTCTATTTCTAGCTTTCTAAGAAAGCGCCATATCATTTTCCAAAATGGTTGTATCATTTTGCTTTCCCATCAGCAGTGCATAAGAGTTCCTATCTCCCCGCAGCCTTTCCAGCATTTGTTATTTCCAGTTTTTTGATTCGTGCCAGTAATGCTGGAGTGAGATGGTACCTCACTGTGGTTTTAATTTGCATTTCTCTAACGGCTAGTGATCGCGAGCATTTCCTCATGTTTCTGTTGGGCTCTTGAATGTCTTCTTTGGTGAAGTGTCTGTTCATTTCCATTGCCCATTTTTTAATTGGATCATTTGTCTTTTTGTTGTAGAGGTGTTGGATTTGCTTGTAGATTTTAGAGATTAGATCTTTGTCTGACTTGTAATGTCCAAATTTTTTTTCCCAGTCTGTATGTTCTCTTTTCACTCTTTTGGTGAAGTCTTTTGAGGAGCATAAGTGTTTCATTTTTAGAAGATCCCAGCTATGTACTTATCTTCTGGAGTTTGTGTTGTTGGTTGTGGTTTGTATCCTGTTAATGCCGTGTATTAGGGTCTCTAGCATTGATCCTCTTTTTTCTTCTATGAACTTTATAGTTTTTGGCTTTATATTTAGGTCTTTGAACCATTTTATATTAGTTTTTGTGTATGGTGTAAGGTATGGATCCTGTTTCATTTTTTTGTAGATGGACATCTGTTTATGCCAGCACCGTTTGTTAAAAAGACTGTGTTTTCCCCATTTGATGGAATTTGGGCCCTTGTCAAAGATCAGCTGACCGTAAGTGGATGGATTTACATCTGGGTTCTCAATTCTGTTCCATTGATCAATGTATCTTTCGTTGTACCAGTACCAGGCTGTTCTGACTACCGTAGCTGTATAGTAGGTTCTGAAGTCAGTTAGTGTGAGTCCTCCTAGTTTATTCTTCTTCAGTAGAGCTTTACTTATCTGGGGCTTCTTCCCTTTCCATATAAAGTTGCTGGTTACTTTTTCCATCTCTTTAAAGAATGTTTTTGGTATTTGGATCAGGATTGCATTGTATTTGTAAATTGCTTTGGGTAGAATTGTCATTTTCACAATGTTGAGTCTACCTATCCATGAGCATGGTATATTTTTCTGTAATGGCTTCTTGAAGCATATAAAATAAAATCAAAATTCCTATATCAGGTTCACCAAGCTACATCATCTTCTGTCTCCTTTCTGCCTTCTTGACCGCCTCACATATCACCCTGGCTTTGACTGACCTCTTTCTGTCTTCAGCTGCACCAATCTCTTTCCTCCCTTGGGAAGTTTGCATTAGCATTCCCTCTGCCTGAACTACCTCTCCCCTTCACATAATTAATCCTTCTTTTTATTCAGATTTCAATTTATTGTCATTTCCTCAAGGAGGCCATACTGAGGATAAAATCTAAAGTCCCACCCAATCGTGCTATATCACATCACCCTATTTTATTTATCCACATAGCACTTATCACCACCTGACATTTTTCTTATGTATTTCTGTAGCTGTTTGCCAATTGAACGTCTCTCGTCTGCAAGGGAAATTGTGTGACTTGTTCACTGATAGATGTCCAGCACCTGGAACAGCTCACGGCATATAAACCAAATAAAACCAAACCTGTTGCCATTAAGTCAGTTCTGACTCATAGTGATCCTCTAGTAGGTGCCTAATCACTCAGTTCACAGATATTATTTAGTGTTTCCTAGGAATCAGATGCTATTTTATGTGCTTATGATACTGATGTCAGTAAGATAGAGTTCATGCCCTTGAAAAGCCTATATTTTTTTGGTGAGACTGGGGAGGATAGATAATAAGAACATGAAGTCTTAAGTGCTATGAAGAAGTGGAGAGTAGAGGTAGAGAGTAACATTGGGTTGGGCACTAATTTAGCTAGAGTAAACGGAGGACCTCTTGGAGAAGGTGACATTTGAGTTGAGACATGAATGAGACAGACTTGTGAATATCTAAGGAAAAGAACAAGTACAAAAGTGAACAACTCTATTCAAGAAATAGAAAGTCAAACAATGAGGCAGGAGTGTAGTAAATGTAAGGAGGAAAGTTGAAGGAAATGATGGCAGAGAGGGAGCCAGATCACACTGGGCCTTGAAGCTATGATAAGAAGTTTTGGATTTTTTCTGGTTGTAAAGGAAAGACAATGGAAAGTTTTGAGTTGGAAATGTTGGGATTTTATTTAGATTAAAAAAAAAAAAAAATCCCTTCTGCTGATGTGTGGAGAGTAGTGGACTATAAGGGAGTAAGGTTTGAACAGGGATAATACTGCTGAGGGTGTTACAATGCTCTAGAGCAGACA
This sequence comes from Dugong dugon, assembly GCA_030035585.1. Taxonomy (NCBI): domain Eukaryota; kingdom Metazoa; phylum Chordata; class Mammalia; order Sirenia; family Dugongidae; genus Dugong; species Dugong dugon. The sequence continues at coordinate 54,846,979 of CM057463.1, forward strand.
TGACAGTGGCTTGGACTTGGATGTAGTGATGGAGATAGTCCAAAAAGGTTGATTTTGAGATATAGTTTGGAGCTAAAGTTGATAGGATTTGCTGATGATTGGGTATGGTCCTTGGAGTAAAGAGATGATTCCTAGGATTTAGGGCTAAGCAACTGGATGCATGTTAGTGCCATTTACTGAGATGGGGAAGGCTTTGGGTAGCAGTAAGTACAGAAAACTAAAAAGGTAGTGAGAATCAATTGCACTGTTATATGAATATGAAGAAATGGTAAAGCTGTTTACTGTTTATATGAATGTGAAGAAATGTTAAAGTGTTTTGTTTTTTTTTTGTTAGCTGGGTAGTTAGCAGTCTCTCTTGTCAGCTCATTGTGCTTCCTGCAAGAACTCCTAAATATATTACTGTTTCAGCAATGATAGATGAATTTGTTTTAAAAGAATACAGTCTTTCTAGGAGGTTGTATTTTTTGGTACAAGGTTGCAACCAAAGAGCATTTTTGAAAGCGTGGGGTTTTTCTCTTTGGCCAAGAGTGTTTAAATCCTTAATGCTTCTCTTGGTCATACTAAAATATTCATTTTGTACCGATCATGAGTTCTTCTCAGACTGAGTTATAGGCTCTGCTTCCATGCGTTGGAGAGGGGGTGATATGATCCTTCTCTGGGGATCTCCATAAACCAGTGCATTTGAGTGGGAATTTTTACGTTCCTACCTTTAGTTCTGTTTTATATGGGGTTGCTATGTGTTGAAACTGAATTGATGGCACCTAACAACAACAACAACCTGAGTTCTCCAGATGTGTAGAACAGATAAATATCCTAGTTTTGAGGACTTTTCTTTTTTTAATTTATTACTGATTTTTCAGAACCCCGACTGCCTACTGCAAAGGAACCTTTATTACTTAGACAGACTTAATTTTTTTCACAGAGGCATGGGAGGACTTAATTATTGTTTCAACACACAGTGGCATGCTTGGAACAATTTAAAAGGAAATCAGAGAATTTTCAGAATTTAATCCAAGTTACTTATTCCATCTTTATTAGGTTGTGACTTGATGTTTATTTTACCAGTAAATATCCCCATAAGTACCAGCTAATGGGGCTTTATTCTATGGCCTGAGGGCCAAAATTCCTGACTTGGTGAAACAACTAAAAATGTGAATTCCAAAGATGGAATTTCTCTGTAGAAAATGTATTGCTTCTAGCCTTTGGTATTCACACCTAAGGCCTGTTTGCATCTGTTCTTTGGCTAGCTGAAACAGGCATGGTGGTGCATAAAGGCAGTTTCCATGGAAATGGTATTGGGGCTTTGGAGATCAAAAGGCGACACCCTAAATTGTTTGGAGAGCCCAGACTTTGTTGTTTTCAGACTTTGTTGTTCTCCAGAGAAAACACTACAGCCAAGACTTTGGATTTTTTTTTTTTTGCCAGAAAACAAATTTCCGTTCTTTATTTTTTTCTTGGCTATAATTTTTTTTTTTTAATTGTACGTTAGATGAAGGTTTACAGAACAAATAGTTTCTCATTAATCAGTACACGTATTGTTTTATGACAATGGTTAACAACCCCACGACACGTCAACACTGTCCCTTCTCAACCTCGGGTTCCCTATTACCAGCTTTCCTGTCCCCTCCTGCCTTCTAGTCCTTGTTCCTGGACTGCTGTGCCCCATTAGTCTCATTTTGTTTTATGGAGCTGTCTAATCTTTGGCTGAACGGTAAACCTCGGGAGTGACTTCATTTACTCTCGGGGTTTCTCCAGTTTGTCAGGCTGGTAATTCTGGTCTTTTTCTGTGACTTGAAATTTTGCTCTACATTTTTCCCCAGCTCTGTCCGGGACCCTCTGTTGTGATCCCGGTCAGAGCAGTCAGTGGTGGTAGCCGGGCACCATCTAGTTGTATTGGACTCAGTCTGGTAGAGGCCATGGTAGTTGTGGTCCATTAGTCCTTTGGACTAATCTTTCTCTTGTATCTTGTTTTCTTCATTCTCCCTTGTTCTTGAAGGGGTGAGACCAGTGGAATATGTTAGATGGCTGCTCACAGGCTTTTAAGACCCCAGATGCTACTCACCAAGGTAGAATGTAGAACGTTTTCTTTATAAACTACGTTATGCCAATTGAGCTAGATGTTCCCCAAGACCATGGTCCCCACAGCCCTCTGCCCAGAAATTCAGTCCCTCAGGGAGTTTGGATGTATCTGTGGAGCTTCCATGACTTTTCCTTGTACAAGTTGTGCTGGCTTCCCCAGTATTGTGTACTGTCTTACCCTTCACCAGGCTTTGGAATGTTTTGTTTTCCAGGTGCATTAGAATTATGTGTACAAAATAGAAGCTTGTAGTTTGTTTGTGAATTTACCTGTTCTAATTATTTTACCAGCTATTTTGCAACATCCATCTCTGCCATAAAGAAAACTGTCATCTTCCATTTTTCCCTTTCTCATTTTTATTTTAATAAATAGATGATGCATTAAGGCACACAGAATATGCTGAGCTTTAAGTTTGGTAGCGGACAGTGATTCCTGTTTTTGATAAATCATGGGTAATCTAGTCAGTGTACAATTTTTCCACATAGTTTTCTTAATGTATACAAATGAACTTGTTGCCAGATGTGTACACAACTGAATTGCAGTTCTGCATGTAAACAAGGCTTTGACCTACAGTAGTGTTCTCTGCCATAAGTGTAGTCTTTAAAATGATTCCTTACTTTGTATTCAGGACACTTATCACAATGTTAGTAGAAATTAAAGCGGAAGAAAATATTTTCCCATAAATGTGTACATTTCATTTTTATTTTGTGGATCTTTATTTAGACATATTTCTTCTGTCAGGCTCCCACATTATAAAAGTCAAAACATCCTGAGGAATGACAGTAGAGTGTATTCCTCCTGGCTGATGGAGATTGTCAATACAAAAGAACTGAATGTGCTGCATTTGTCTGTGGGGATTTACATCTTTGGTTTCCAGGGCCATTTTTGAGCTGGCAGGATGTATTGTGGCTAGTTCCAGTGTTCAAAAAGCTTAATATTCATCATATAGTAATGAAATACAGACTGGATATGTTGTGCCAAGATTGACAATTGTATTAATCTGTGCACATAAAATATGGAGAGAGGGAATGGTGAAATTTGGAGAAGTTCCCTATGAGGTATTTATTTAACACTTCATAGTCTTTACTTCTCAGAGATTTCCAGACCCAGCATAATCAAGCTACCTAGATCATATTTACTACAGTTTTTTCAAACATTCCTGTAGAGAGAAGGTGCTTCCTTCCACCTCACAGGAGATACACCTTCTCAGCTCCTCTCTGGGACAGTTCCCTTTTGCTGCAGCCACATTTCTATGCTAGTTCAACATAAATCCCTCACCTCTCACTCCTTCTTTCAGCACTCACCAGTGGAGAATCAGGTGCATACTTGCCAGAGTATTCTCTCACTATGTCTCTACTTTCTCTCACCACCAAAAAAGGACATTTGACTCTGGATTGTGATATGCTTTTATCCGGAATTGTAAATTCTCTGTACCAAAAACCTATGTTTACATAATGAACTCTAACTAGCTGTGAAACTGGCTGTTTGCCATTTCATACACAGAATTATAGAGTGAAAATATATAGAAGGGTCATTGGAGAGCATTTATCAGTATTTTGCCGTCATTTTCATTAAAGGACTACTAACAACAGAGGAAAAAAGCCTTAACCACCAGAGGTCTGGAAGCATAAGGTCCAGCCCAGAATAAGCATAATATGTCTTTGAAGTCTCCTATTTTTGTCTTAAAAATTCCTGAAACTTTGAATTTTCCTTCAATTTATATCCTTACTTATTCTCTAATATAAGTCATGTTTTAAAATTATTTACCGTTGAGGAAAATGGTCCATGTTTATCCTGCACTTTTGTGTAGTACCTACCTAGCACATGTCCATGTATTTTAAGAATACAAAAATTACAGACTAAATGATTGTGTTTGCTTGTAGACGAGTCAACTGAGGTCTAGAAATGTAAAGAGATTTACTCATGATCACCATGGCAGAACCAGCACAAGAATTCAGGTCCAATGACTTCCAGTCCAGTGGGCTTTCTGTCAAACTCTGACATATGTTTCAAGCTGTTGCCTTTTCCACATGGCTTCCTGGAAACCAGGGTTTTTGTAAGTCAGGAAAACCTTTGGAACTTGACTAAACCACATTTTACCTGGTGTCTGTGGCATATAATTAAAGTTGGAAAAGTACTGTAAGAGTAATGTATATATATGCCTCTGATAGCAGCCTAGCTCAGAGGAGGAGTTGTGAGGAATGTGTGTGTGAGAGAGAGAGACACACACACACACAATGAGAGAGAGAAATATCGAGGGTGGGTGATGATAGTGGTGGCAGTGGTGGGTAGCATTCAACAGTAGATCATCATATTTTCCCATTTTCTAAAAACACTATGTTTTCCTGAAACCCATTAGTCTGGTTTTGGCTTCAGGTTGCTGAAGGAAAACATTATTTAGTTAGTGCTGTACGGTCTGATTCTTGTGGAACTTATGAGAATTGGGTGTGACTGATATAAAAAATTTTCTATAATTTTTCATTTTCAGTCACTTTGTACTCTACTTGTGAGCTTGATCTAAATAGTCCTGTTCTCTAACTCCCAGATATGGATAAAAAGAAGAACTTGATTTTTTCAACATGGAGGTTATATAAAAAAGAAATTGAGTGATAGAACAGATGGATAAAACTTTGTGAATAACCATTTCTCAAATTTACATTGCCATTTTCAGAGGAAGCCAACCTGTAACTCTAAAGCCACGTTCAAGTCTTCAGACTTTTATGTATGAGGACAAAATTTTTGTTGTTACAAACTAAACTGATAAGGAGAGAAAAGATAATTCTATTTCCTTTGAAAGACTGTAATACAAGTAAGTGTAGATACTCTTAACTAACGAGACAGATGTAAGGAGAAACCTTAATTGTTGCTTCTCATGGGTGTTTGTTGTTGGTTTTAGGTGCCACTGAGTGGGTTCCGACTCACAGCAACCCTATGTACAACCAAATGAAACACTACCTAGTCCTGCACCATCTTCATGATTGTTGTTATGCTTGAGCCCATTGTTGCAGCCACTGTGTCAGTCCATCTCATTGAGGGTCTTCCTCTTTTTTGCTCACCCTCCACTTTACCAAGAATGATGTCCTTCTCCAGGGACTTGTCCCTCCTGATAACATGTCCAAAGTATGTGAAATGAAGTCTCGCCATCCTCACTTCTAAGGAGCATTCTGGCTATACTTCTTCCAAGACAGATTTGTTCGCTCTTTTGTCAGTCCATGGTATATTCAATATTCTTCGCCAACACCACAACTCGGAAAGACTCAGTTCTTCTTCAGTCTTCCTTATTCATTGTCTAGCTTTCACATGCATATGAGGCAATTGAAAACACCATAGCTTGGATCAGGCACACCTTAGTCCTTAAAGTAACATGTTTGCTTTTTAACAGTTTACAGAGGTGTTTTGTATTAGATTTGCCCAATGCAGTGCGTCGTCTGATTTCTTGACTGCTGCTTCCATGGGTGTTGATTGTAGATCCAAGTAAAATGAAATCCTTGACAACTTCAGTCTGTTCTCCGTTTATCATGATGTTGCTTATTGGTCCAGTTGTGAGGATTTTCGTTTTCTTTATGTTGAGGTGTAATTCATACTGAAGGCTGTAGTCTTTGATCTTCATTAGTAAGTGTTTCAAGTCCTCTTCACTTGGTAAGGAGGTGAGATTAGAGAATTCTGGCTCCTTTCTTTGATTAAGCCAACTACTGATGGGTATTGATTATGTGAATGCATTCATTCAACAATCCTGGACTGCACAAGACACCTACTTGGTGCCAGGCACTATGGCAGAAGCTGGGAATACAAAAATGAGGTAATCTGTGCCCCCAACTTTTTTATACTCCAGTGGAAATACAGCTGCTTAAATAACTAGCCATAGTATAATATAATAAACAAGTTTCATGCTAAAGCTTTAAACAAGAAGAGAGATTGAGTTAGTTGATATTATCTGGGGGGGTGGATTGAGGAGAGTTTCACTGAGAAGATGAATTAAAATAGAAGGATATGCAATTTTTTTTTTTTCCCGGAAAAAAAAGGCATTCTGGAGGGAGGAAAAGCAAGGGCAAGATGACGAAAATGGGAAAGTGATGTGATCTATTGGGGAAATGGCAAGGAGAAAAGAAGTCCAGGTCAGCTTGAGAAGGACATTTATGGAATTTGGGAGACAGCCAAGATCTTACAGCTGAGAAGTCACTTGATTGGATATGATTCTTTAACATGGTATCACTGACCGGAACTTGTAAAATTGGTTATGGTGGTGGGTGCATCAGTATTATCTAATTCTGTAACTACTTTTTTTTTTATACAAACACACAAAAAAAAAACTTAAAAAAATATTTTATTGTGTTTTAGATGAAGGTTTACAGAGCAAAATATTTTCCCATTCAACAGTTTGTACACTGAATGTTCCAAGACATTGGTCACAGGCCCCTCAATGTGTCAGCACTGTCTCCATTTCTGCCCTAGGTTCCCTGTTGCCTTTCGTCTGGTTTTCCTACCCCTTCCTGCCTTCTCATCTTTGCTTTTGGGCAGATTTTGCCCTTTTGGTCTCATATAATTAACTATTCTAAGTAGCTCGTTCCTCTCAGATATGATTGTTTATTTTGTAGGCCTGTCTACTCTTTGGCTGGTCTCTGGGAATGGCTTCAGTTCCATGTTAGAACGGTGTGTTACGGCCATAGTCTGGAGGGTTCTTCCAGTCTATCAGACCATTATGTCTGTCTTTTATATGAATTTGATTTTTGTTCTACATTTTTCTCCCACTCTGCCCAGGATCCTATATTGTGATCCTTGTCAGAGGGGTTGGTAGTGGTAGCCGGGCACTATCTAATTCTTCTAGTCTTAGGGTCATGTAGGCTGTGGTTCATGTGGTCCATTAGTCCTTTAGACTAACTGCTCCCTTGAGTCTTTTACTTTCTCCACTCTCCTCTGTTCCAGCCAGAATGGTTGCTTGCAGGCTTTTAAGACTCCAGGCGCTACTCACTAAAGTAGGATGTAGAACGTTGTCTTTACGAACTATGTTATTGCCAATTGATACAGATATCCCTCAAGTCTCTGGCCCTCAGACTTCAAGCCTAGTAACCGCGCCGTGAGGTGTTTGGTGATGTCTAGGAAGTTTCCATTACTATGCCCCTTGTGTGTTCTATTGCCTATATTAGTATACATGCATGCAGTATCTGCAAATATATATGTAGTAATACCTTTGACCCAACCTGTATCAGCAGATGGATGTGCTGCCTTGCACCCTCCCACTCCTTTTTAGCATAGCTCTGTCCCTGTATACCCTTTTGTAGATTGTCAGTTTGTCGTACTGTGGTGGCTTGTGTGTTGCTGTGATGCTGGAAGCTATGCTGCCGGTATTTCAAATACCAGCAGGGTCACGCATGGTGAACATGTTTCAGCAGAGCTTCTAGAATAACACAGGCTAGGAAGAAGGACCTGGTGATCTACATCTGAAAAAACTGGCCAGTGAAAACCTTATGAATGGCAGCAGAACATTGTTTGATAAAGTTCCTGAAGATGAGCCCCTCAGGTTGGAAGGCACTCAAAATATGACTGGGGAAGAACTGCCTCCTCAAAGTAGAGTTGACCTTAATGACATGGATGGAGTCAAGCTTTTAGGACCTTCATTTGCTGATGTGGCACAACTCAAAATGAGAATAAACAGCTGCAAACATCCGTTAATAATCAGAATGTGAATGTACAAAGAATAAATATAGGAAAATTGGAAGTTATCAAAAATGAAATGGAATGCATAAAAATTGATATCCTGGGCATTAGTGAGGTAGAATGTCTGGTATTGGCCATTTTGAATTGGGCAATCGTATAGTCTACTATGCTAGGAATCACATGACATTCATTATCAAAAAGAGGATTTCAAGATCTATCCTGAAGTACAACACTGTCAGTGATCGGGTAATATCCATACAGTTACAAGGAAGACCAGTTAATATGACTATTACTCAAATTTACACACTAATCAATGCCAAAGATGAAGAAATTAAAGATTTTTACCAACTTCTACAGTCTGAAATTGATCAAACATGCAATCAAGATGTATTGATAATTGCTGGTGATTAGAATGACAAAGTTGGAAATGAAGAAGGATCTGTAGTTGGAAAATATGACCTTGGTGATAGAAACGATGCTGGAGATTACATGATAGAATTTTGCAAGACCAGTGACTTATTTATTTCAAATACCACTTTTCCAACAATGTAAATGGTGGGTATACAGGTGGACCTCAATGGATGGAATACACAGGAATCAAATTGACTACATCTGTGGAAAGAGACAATGGAGAAGCTCAATATTATTAGTCAGAACAAGGCCAGGGGCTGATTGTTGAACAGACCAGCAATTGTTATTTTGCAAGTTTGAGTTGAAGCTGAAGAAAATCAAAACAAGTCCTCTATAGGAAAGTAAAACCTTAGGCTATCCCACTTGAATTTAGAGACCATCTCAAGAATAGATTTGATGCACTGAACACTAATGACTGAAAACCAGACAAGTTGTGGGATGATATCAAGGACATCATCCATGAAGAAAACAAAAAGTCATTGAAAAAATAGGAAAGAAAGAAAAGACGAAAATGGATGTCAGGAGAGATTCTGAAACTTGCTGTTGAACATAGAGTAGCTAAAACCAATGGAAGAAATGATGACCTAAAAGAGCTGAACAGAAGATTTCAAAAGAAGGCTCGAGAAGAAAAAGTAAAGTATCAACAATGAAATGTTATAAAGACCTGGAGTTAGAAAACCAAAAGGGAAGAACATGCTCAGCATTTCTAAAGCTGAAAGAACTGAAGGAAAAATTCAAGACTCCAGTTGCAGTATTGAAGTATATATGGGCAAAATATTGAATGACACAGGAAGCATCAAAAGAAGGTGGAAGGAATACACAGAGTCACTGTACCCGAAGGAACTGGTTGACTTTCAGCCATTTCAGGAGGTAGCATATGATCAAGAACTGATGCTATTGAAGAAAGAAGTCCAAGCTGCACTGAAGACGTTGGTGAAAAATCAAGGCCCTGTGAACTGACAAAATACTAATTGAGATGTTTCAACAAATGGATGCAGTGCTGGAGGTGCTCACTCATCTATGCCAAGAAATTTGGAAGACAGCTACCTGGCCAAGTGACTGGAAGAGATCCATATTTGTGACCATTCCAAAGAAAGCTTATCTAACAAAATGCGGAAATTATCGAACAACACCATTAATCTCACACACAAGTAAAATTTTTTTGAAAATAATTCAGAAATGGTTGCAGCAGTATACATCAACAGAGAACTGCTAGAAATTCAAGCTGGATTCAGAGGAGGATGTGGAACAAGGGACAGCATTGCTGATGTCAGATGGATCTTAGCTGAAAGCAGAAAATACAAGAAAGATGTTTACCTGTGTTTTATTGACTATTCAAAGGCGTTTGACTGTGTGGATCATAACAAATTATGGATAACATGGCCAAGAATGGGAATTCCAAAACACTTAATTGAGGAACCTGTGCATAGACCAAGAGGCAGTTGTTTGAACAGAACAAGGGGTTATTGTGTGGTTTAAATCAGGAAAGGTGTGTGTCAGGCTGTATCCTTTCACCATACTTATTCAATCTGTATGCTGAGCAAATAATTTGAGAAGCTGGACTATATGAAGAAGAACTTGGCATCAGGATTGGAGGAAGACTCATTAACAAGGTGTGATATGCAGATGACACAACCCTGCTTGCTGAAAGTGAAGAGGACTTGAAGCACTTACTGATTAAGATAAAAGATTACAGCCTTCAGTATGGATTACAACTCAACATAAAGAAAACAAAAATTCTTACAACTGGACCAATAAGGAATATCATGATAAATGGAGAAAATACTGAAGTTGTCAAAGACTTCATTTTACTTGGATCCACTATCAATACCTATGGAAGCAGCAGTTAAGAAGTCAAACGACGTATTGCACTGGACAAATCTGCTACAAAAGACTTCTTTCAAGTGTTAAAAAAAAAAAGCAAAGATGTCACTTTGATGAATAGGGTGTGCCTGACTCAAGCCATGGTATTTTTAATCTCCTTATATGCATGTGAAAGTTGGACATGAAGGAAGACCAAAGAAGAATTGATGACTTTGAATTACGGTGTTTGTGATGGTTAAGATTGTGTGTCAGCTTGGCTGGGCCATGATTCTCAGTGTTTTTAATGTAATCACTCCCATGATTGAATATACTGTGAGTAGCCAATCAGATGAAAGGGCGTCTCCTTGAGAGTGTGGCCCGCATCTGTATATAAGCAGACGTTCTGGGTTTTTGCCCTCTCTGGATCCTGTGGCTGCTTCCTGTCGTCTCATCTCCTGTTCTTGGGACTTGAGCTCTCAGCTTATCTGCCGAACCTGGGATTCGTCAATCTGCACAGCCTGCCGATCTTGGGTTTGCCAGCTTCTGCAGCTGTGTGACTTGGGAGAGGCCTCTACCCTGATCCACGGACTTAGGACGTTGTAGACTCTACAGTCGCGTGAGCTGTTTCCTTGATATAATCTCTCTCTCCTTCTATATATATATATTTATACACTTTACTGGTTTTGCTTCTCTAGAGAACCCAGCCTAAGACAGTGTTGATGAAGAATATTGAATATACCGTGGACTGCCAGAAGAACGAACAAATCTCTCTTGGAAGAAGTACAGCCAGAATGCTCCTTAAAAGTGAGGATGGCAAGACTTTATCTCACATACTTTGGACATGTTCTCCCCTGGAGAAGGACATCATGTTTAGTAAAGTAGAAGGTCAGTGAAAAAGAAGAAGACCCTCAACAAGATGGATTGACACAGTGGCTGGAACAATGGGCTCAGACATAGCAAGGATTGTGAGAATGGCACAGAACTGGGCAGTGTTTCCTTGTGTTGTACATAGGGTCACTATGACGGCACCTGACAACACCAGCAACAGTATCTGAAACCCAGCCTATGTCTGCAGGTAGGTGTGCTCCCTTGCACCCTCCCACTACTCTTTAGCACACCTCTCTACTTACATATCCATTCGTAGATTATTATTTGTTAATACTGTTGTGGTAGAGTTGTCGATGTTATGGTAATTACCATGATTGCTGTTTATTCTTGCATTCCTCTCAGTGATTTCCTTTGCCTTGGTTCTGTTGTGCTGAGTTCCTGTTATCGGATAATGTCCTTCCCTTCACCAATATTAACACCTGTCTTCTTTCTAGTTGGTGATTCTCTCTCCTTCCCCCTCCTATCCAGTTGCCATCAAAGAATGTGTGTGTGTGTGTGTGTGTGTGTGTGTGTGTGTGTGTGTGTGTGTGTCACCCTTTTGTTGATTTTTATAGTAGTGGTCTCATACAATATTTTTTTTTTTGTGATTGATTTATTTCATTCAGCAAAATGTTTTCCAAGCTCATCCATATTGTGAGGTGTTTCATGGATTCATCATTGTTCTTTATCATTTCATAGTATTCCGTTGTGCACATGTACCACGTTTGTTTATCCATTTATCCATTGATGGGCACTTAGGTTGTTTCCATCTTTTTGCTATTGAGAATAGTGCTGCAATGATCATGGGAATGCCTATGTCTATTCGTGTCATGACTCTTATTTCCCTGGAGTGCCTACCTAGGAATGGGATTGCTGGATCATATGGTATTTCTATTTCTAGCTTTTTAAGGAAGCATCACACCATTTTCCATAGTGGTTGTACCATTTTACATTCCCATTAGCAGTGTTTAAGAGTTACAATCTCCCCACAACATCACCAGCATTTGTTGTTTTCTGTTTTTTTGATTAGTGCCATTATTGTCAGTGTCCCGCACCCCCTCAAAATGTATGTCAACTTGGCTAGGCCCTGATTCTCAGTATTGTGTGATTGTCCACCATTTTGTCATCTGATGTGATTTTCATATATATTGTAAATCCTACTTCTGTGATATTAATGAGGCAGAATTAGAGGCAGTTATGTTAATTAAGCAGGACTCTCAATCTACAAGATTCAGTTGTATCTTGAGTCAATCTCTTTTGAGATGTGAAAGAGAGAAGCAAGCATAGAGACAGAGGGACTTCCTACCACCAAGAATGAAGAACCAGGCAGGGAGCAAGTCCTTTGGACCCAGGGTCTCTGCACTGAGAAGCTCCTAGACCAAGGAAAGATTGATGACAGGGACCTTCCCCCACCACCAACATAGAAAGAAAGCATTCCCCTAGAGCTGGCACCCTGAATTTGAATTTCTAACCTCCTAGACTGTGAGAGAATAAATTTCTCTTTGTTAAAGTTATCCACTCATGGTATTTTCTGTTATAGCAGCACTGGATAACTAAGACAGATGGTATCTCATTGTAGTTTTGATTTGTATCTCTCTGATGGCTAATGATCACAAGCATTTCTTCATGGTGTTTGCCACCTCAGTGTCTTCTTTGGTGAAGTGCCTATTCATATCTTTTGCCCATCTTTTAAATAGATTGTTTGTCTTCTTGTTATTGAGGTGTTGAAGTTTTCTATAAATTTTAGAGACTAGACCCTTTGTTGGATATGTCATAGCAAAAAATTTTTCCCAGTCTAGGTTCTCTTTTTACTCTTTGGCTCTTTGGGAGAAGTTTTTTTTTTAATGAGCATAAGTGTTTAATTTTTAGGAAGTCCCATTTATCTAGTTCATCTTCTGCTGTTCGTGGATTTTTAATTATGTTTGGTATTCTAATTATGCCATATATTAGGACCCCTAACATTGTCCCTGTTTTTTATTCCATGACTTTATAGTTTTAGGTTTTATATTTAGGTATTTGGAGCCCTGGTGGCACAGTGGTTAAGAGCTCAGCTGCTAACAAAAACGTCAGCAGTTCAAATCCACTAGCTGCTCCTTGGAAACCCTATGGAGCAGTTCTGCTCTGTCCTGTATGGTTGCTATGGTTGGAATCGACTCGACGGTAACTTTTTTTTTTTATTTTAATTTAGGCATTTGATCCATTTGGGGTTAATTTTTGTGTATGGTGTGAGGTATGGGTCCTGTTTCATTTTTCTATAGATAGACATCCAGTTTTGCCAGCACCATTTGTTAAAGAGACTTTCTCTTCCCCATTTAATGTACTTTAACCCTTTGTTGAAGATTAGCTGTCTGTAGGTGGATGGATTTACATCTGGATTCTCAATTCTGTTCCATTGGTATATATGTTTATTGTACCAGTACCAGGCTGTTTTGACAGCTGCGGCTGTGTAGTAGTTTTGATATCAGGAAGTGTGAAGCCTCTTCTTTAATAGCACATTGCTTATTTGTACCCTTCCATATAAAGTTAATGATTAGATTTTCCATGTCGTTGAAGAATGCTGTTGGGATTTGAACTGGGATTGCATTGTATCTTTATTTTGCTTTGGGTAGTACTGACATATTCAGAGTGTTAAGTCTTCCTATCCAGGAGCATGGTATGTTTTTCCATTTATGTAGTTCTCTTTTGGTTTCTTGCAGTAGTGTTTTGTAGTTTTTTTTGTATAAGTCTTTTACATCCCTGGTCAGATTTATTCCTAAGTATTTTATCTTTTAGTAGGCTATTGTACATGGTATTTGTTTTCCTGATTTCCTTTTCAAAGTTCTCTTTGTTGATGTAGAGGAATCTGATTTTTGTATGTTGATCCTTTATCCTGCCAATTTGATGAATCCTTCTATTAGTTCTAGTAGCTTTCTTGTGAACTCTTTGGGATTTTCTGTATGTAGGATCATATCATTTGTGAATAGGGATAGTTTTCTTACCAGTTTGAATGCCATTCTTTTCCATTTCTTGCCTTATTGCTCTGGCTAGGACTTCCAATACAGTGCTGAATAGGAGTGGTGATAAAGGGCAACCTTATGTTGTTTCTGCTCTCAAGGGGAATGCTTTCAGTCTCTTTCCGTTGAGGATAATGTTGGTTGTTGGTTTTGTATAAATGCCCTTTATTATGTTGAGGATTTTCCTTTCTATTCCTATTTTGCTGAAAGTTTTAATGAAGAGTATTGGATTTTATCAAAGGTGTTTTCTGCACTGATTGAGATGATTATGTGATTTTCCTTTGTTTTATTTATGTGATGGATTACGTTGATTGATTTTCTAATGTTGAACTATGTTTGCATGGCTGGTATAAATCCCACTTGGTCATGATGTATTTTTGTTTTGATATGCTATTGAATTCTATTGGCTAGGATTTTGTTGAGAATTTTTGCTTCTATATTTATGAGGGATATTGGTCTGTAGTTTTCTTTTTTAGTGATATCTTTGCCCAGCTTTGGTATCAGGGTTATGCTGGCTTCATAGAATGAATTTGGGAGTTTCCTTCCTTTTCTATGTTTTGGAATAGTTTGAGTAGAACTGGTGTGAACTCTTGCCTGAATGTTTAGTAGAATTCTCCAGTGAAGCCTTGGCTAGGGCTTCCTTTTGTTGGGAGTTTTTTTTAATGACCTCTTCAATTTCTTCTTTTGTTATGAGTCTATTCAAATTTTTGATATCAGTTTGTGTTAGTTTAGGTAGGTAGTACATTTCTAGAAATTTTTCCATTTCCTCTAGGTTTTCAGATTTGTTGGAGTACAATTTTTCATAGTATTCTGTCATGATCCTTCTTATTTCACTTGGTTCTGTTGTAATGTCACCCATCTCATTTCTTATTTGGGTTATTTACATCTTCTCCTGTTCTTTTTTTTTTTTGTCATTTTGGCCAGTAGTTTGTCAATTTTACTGTTCCTTTCAAAGAACCAGTTTTTAGTCTTGTTGATTCTGTTGTTTTTCTGCTCTCTGTTTCATTTATTTCTGCTCTAATTTTTATTATTTCATTTCTTCTGGTAACTCTGGGCTTCTTTTGCTGCTCATTTTCTAATTGTTTGAGTTGTAGGGTTAATGTTTTGACTTTTGCCCTTTCATGTTTTTTGATGTGTGCATTTATTGCTATAAATTGACCTCTGAGCACTGCTTTTGCTGTGTCCCAAAAGTTTTGTAGGTGGGGTTTTCATTCTTGTTTGATTCTAGGAATTTTTTTATTTCCCCTTTGACTTCTTTTATTACCCAGTAGTTTTTAAACAAGGTGTTATTCAGTTTCCACGTATTTGATTTTTTTACTTATTTTTCCTGTTATTGATTCGTACTTTTTACTGTGTTGTGATCAGAGAAAATACTTTGCTTTTTTTTTTTTATTTTTTTGAGTTTGTTGAGGCTTGCTTTGTGGCCTAAAACATGGTCTGTTCTGGAGAATGATCCATAAGCATTGGAGAAAAATGTGTACTTTACTGCTGTTGGGTGAAGTATTCTGTATATGTCTATGAGGTTGAGTTGGTTGATTGTTGTGTTTAGATATCCTTTATCTTTGTTGAGTTTCTTTCCAGTTATGCTGTCCTTCACAAAAAGTGGCATGTTAAAACCTCCTAGTATTATTCTGGAAGTGTCTATTTCTTTGTTCAATGCTGTTAGAGTTTGTTTTATGTATTTTGGAGCTCTGTCACTGGGTGGGTGTATATGTCCTCTTGGTGGATTGACCTGATCATTATTTAGTGTCCTGCCTTGTCTTTTATGGTGGATTTTGACTTAAAGTCTATTTTATCAGAGATTAATATTGCCACTCCTGTTCTTTTTTGGTAATTGTGTGCTTGATGTATCTTTTTCCATCCTTTAAGTTTTAGTTTATTTATATGTTTGTGTCTAAGATGTGTCTCTTGCAGATAGCGTATCAATGGGTAGTTTTTTTTTTTAATACATTCTGCCACTCTTGTCTCTTTACTGGTGCATTTAGACCATTTACATTCTGTGTGATTATTGATAGGTATGAGTTTATTGCTGTCATTTTGTTATGCTTTTTTGGGTGCTGTTGACAGTTTCTCCATTCCACTTAATTTTCTGTGCTGAGTTCTTTTTGATTGTGGATTTTCTTTTCATTTCTTTGTTGTTGTTGGTTTTGTGTATACTGAGTCTTTATGATTTTCTTCTTTTTTCATTTTGATGAGTAGACATGTTAACTTTCTTTGTGGTTACCCTGAAATTTACCTTTATCTTCCGAAGTTTAAAGCAGACATTTGGTTCTTGATATCACCTTGACTTCCTCTCCATATGGAAGTTCTAAACCTATACCATTTACTCCCCTTTATGCGTTGAAGTTATTGTCAGTTACAGATTGATGTCTCTGGTTTCCTGTTTTCTGTCTTTTAGCTTTTTTTATTTTTGAGAGTTCTTTATCTAGGTTGGTATCTGGCTGATGCTGTCATGTTTTTTAATCTCATGTTGTCTGGGGGTTTTCATTTTCTGTCGGAAGGACTCCCGATGATATTTTTCATAAAATTGGTCTGGATTTTACAGATTTCCTTAATTTCTGTTTACTTTGAAATGTCCTAATTTTGCCATTGTATTTGAGGAATAATTTTGCTGGGCATATAATTCTTGGTTGACAGTTTTTTTTCTTTCAAGGTTTTATAAATGTCATCCCATTGCCTTCTTGCCTGCATGTTTTCTTTTGATTTTCCAACTCCACGTTTTTGCACATTTCATTATAATACTTTACTTTGTTTTCTTGAGCCGCCCTTTGAAATCTTCTGTTCAGCTCTTTTACGTGATCATTTCTTCCATTTGCTTTAGCTACTCTGTGTTCAAGAGCAAGATTCACAGTCTCTTCTGACATCCATTTTGGTCTTTTATTTCTTTTCTGTATTTAGAAAAGCTAATTTTATCTCTAATTGACCTACGAGGTGACTGTACAGATGAAATAAAGTCACGTGAAGTGAGATGGAGAGATGTAGTTGTAGGAATTCTGTGAGAAAAGAATGAAACTATCTTTAAAAACCCTAAGATATTTAGAAACAGTGATCCGTCCAAGATTGTAGGGATGGCAGGAATCAGACACAAAACAATCGCTTAGCAAACTAGAGAAGAGAGGGAGAGCCCAGAGAAGGCATATCCACATTATGTATTTGTTTATCCACGTGATTTAATATTAAATGAAAAAATATCCAGATATAAAACTTTTTAATAGTCATATTTTTAAGAAACAAAAATACACATATGTATAAAAAATTAGAATTAAATTCAGCAGCATGTTTTAGGAGTGCTGATACTCATAGGTTCAGATTTTCTTCGCAGTTGCAGGGCCCTGCTGTGTTCTTCTGTTATTTGACCTTGTACTAGACCACTCCAGACCTACTTGGTAGGTTTACATTACTAGATCTAAATAATGTCAGAATGGGATTACTTGGGCAAAGAGCCAGTTCCTTGGCTTCATGAAAATTTATAGATACAGTGAATTATGTGGGAGAAGATGGTCCACTTAACTCCACGTAAGAGCACCAAAGCAAACATGTTAGGGATGCCTAAATAATTTCAAAATACCATGACACAGATTCATATTGGGGGGCAGTACACATTTATAGTCCCCAACTCTCATATCATCCATACTTTGAGACCCTCCAGCACCAGTGTGAATGTGTTAAGAAATCTCAGCACGCGTGTTCTCTGCAAAGCAGCAGAGGTAATGATGGTGTCGTGGTGTGGAGGGCAGGTGTACATGTAGAAAATCAGGTGCTAGCTGTGGTTTTCTAAAAAGTGTAGTTACCTATGTGGGGGTGAAAAAATGTGATAGCATTTGAGAAGAGAAAATGGTTCAGGAAAAGACATTCTTGGAAAAAGGTATCTAGCAATCTAAATAAAGCCTGTTTCAGACTTTTTTGTCATTTTTCCTGTTGATTTTGGGAGTACACTGGTGAGAGAAATAGGGAAAAAAATGAAGAATGAGTATTTTGTGGCAACTAATTGTATAAGAAAGAATTTTTATAGCATTCTTTAAGTAGGGATTATGACTGTCTAGCAGACAGTTTTAACATTACAGCAAGGATAGACCAAGTTCATGGATAGTTTTGGAAAATAAAAGGTTAACATATTAATTAAATCCAAAATTGGTAGAAAAAGAAAAAATGATTTGTTGTGTTTTTTCTTTTTTTTATTGTACTTTAGATGAAGGTTTACAGAACAAATAGTTTCTCATTAAACAGTTCACATATTGTTTTATGACAATGGTTAACAACCCCACGACATGTCAACAGTGTCCATTTTCAACCTTGGGTTCCCTATTACCAGCTTTCCTGTCCCCTTGTGCCTTCTAGTTCTTGTCCCTGGACTGTTCTGCCTCATTAGTCTCATTTTGTTTTATGGCCTGTCTAATCTTTGGCTGAACAGTGAACCTTGGGAGTGACTTCATTACTGAGCTAAAAGGGTGTGCAGGGGCTATACTCTTCAGGGTTTCTCCAGTCTCTGTCAGGCTGCTAAGTCTGGTCTTTTGTTGTGAGTTAGAATTTTGTTCTACATTTTTCTCTAGCTCTGTCTGGGACCCTCTGTTTTGATCCCCATCAGAGCAGTCAGTGGTGGTAGTCAGGCAATATCTAGTTTTACTGGACTCAGTCTGGTGGAGGCCCTGGTAGTTGCAGTCCATTAGTCATTTGGACTAATCTTTTCCTTGTATCTTGTTTTCTTCATTCTCCCTTGCTCCTGAAGGAGTGAGACCAGTGAAGTATCTTAGATGGCTGCTCACAGGCTTTTAAGACCCCAGGGGCTGCTCATCAAGGTAGAATGTAGAACATTTTCTTTATAAACTCTGTTATGCCAATTGAGCTAGATGTTCCCTGAGACCATGCTCCCCACAGCTCTCAGCCCAGCAATTCAGTCCCTCCGGGAGTTTATATGTGTCTATGGAGCTTCCATGACCTTTCCTTGTACAAGGTGTGCTGGCTTCCTCAGTATTGTGTACTGTCTTACCCTTTACCAAAGTTACCACTTATCTATTGTCTATTTAGTATCCCCCCTACCTCCCATCCCTCGTAACCAACAAAGATTGTTTCTTTGTTGGTGTAAACTTTTTCATGAGTTTTTACAGTAGAGGTCTCATACAATATTTGTCTTTTTGTGATTGACTTATTTCACTCAGCATGATGTCCTCCAGTTTCATCCATGTTATGAAATGCTTCACAGATTCCTCATTGTTCTCTGTATTTGAAAAATGCTCCATTGTGTATATGTAGCATAGTTGGTTTATCCATTCATCTGTTGATGGGCATCTAGATTGTTTCCATCTTTTTGCTATTGTGAATAATGCTGCAGTGAACATGGTGTGCATATGTCTATTCGTGTGACAGCTCTTATTTCTCTAGGATATATTCCTAGGAGTGGGATTGCTGGATCATATGGTATTTCTATTTCCAGCTTTCTAAGGAAGCACCATACCATTTTCCAAAATGGTTGTATCATTTTGCTTTCCCACCAGCAGTGCATAAGAGTTCCAATCTCCCTGCAGCCTCTCCAACGTTTGTTGTTTCCAGTTTTTTTGATTCGTGCCAGTAATGCTGGAGTGAGATGGTATCTCATTGTGGTTTTAATTTGCATTTATCTAATGGCTAGTAATCACGAGCATTTCCTCATGTGTCTGTTGGCCACTTGAATGTCTTCTTTGGTGAAGTGTCTGTTCATTTCCATTGCCCATTTTTTAATTGGATTATTTGTCTTTTTGTTATAGAGGTGTTGGATTTGCTTGTAGATGTTAGAGATTAGACCTTTTTCTGACTTGTAATGTCCAAATTTTCTTTCCCAGTCTGTAGGTTCTCTTTTTACTCTTTTGGTGAAGTCTTTTGATTTTCATAAGTGTTTAATTTTTAGAAGATCCCAGTTATCTAGCTTATCTTCTGGAGTTTGTGTTGTTGGTTATGGTTTGTATCCTGTTAATGCCGTGTATTAGGGCCTCTAGCATGATCTATTTTTTCTTACATGAACGTTAGAATTTTTGGCTTTGTATTTATATCTTTGATCCATTTTGAATTAGTTTTTGTATATGGTGTGAGGTATGGGTCCTGTTTCATTGTTTTTGCAGCTGGACATCCACTTTTGCCAGCACCATTTGTTAAAAAGACTGTGTTTTCCCCATTTGATGGACTTTTGGTCCTTTTTGAAGATCAGTTGACTGTAGGTGGATGAATTTACATCTGGGTTCTCAATTCTATTCCATTGGTCAATGTATCTGTTGTTATACCAGTACCAGGCTGTTTTGACTACCATAGCTGTATAGTCGGTTCTGAGGTCAGGTAGTGTGAGTCCTCCTATTTTATTCTTCTTCTTCAGTAGTGCTTTACTTATTCGGGGTTTCTTCCCTTTCCATATAAAGTTAATGATTAGTTTTTCCATCTCTTTGAAGAATGTTGTTGGTATTTTGATCAGGATTGCATTGTATTTGTAAATCGTTTTGGGTAGAATTGTCATTTTCACAATGTTGAGTCTACCTATCTATGAACATGGTATGTTTTTCCATTTATGTAGATCCCTTTGGGTTTCTTGCAGTAGTGTTTTGTAGTTTTCTTTGTATAGGTATTTTACATCTCTGGTTAGATTTATTCCTAAGTTTTGTTTTGTTTTGTTTTGTTTTTAGGGACTATTATAAATGGTATTATTTTCCTGATTTCCTTTTCATCGTTCTCTTGATTGGTGTATAGGAATCCAACTGATTTTTATATATTTATGTTGTATCCTGCTACTCTGATGAATATCTCTATTAGTTCCAGTAGTTTTCTCATGAAGTCTTTAGGGTTTTCTATGTATACTATCACATCATCCACAAACAGGGACGGTTTAACTTGTTCATTACCGATTTGGATGACCTTTATTTCTTTTTCTTGTCTTATTGCTCTAGCTAGGACTTCCAACACAATGTTAAATAGGAGTGGTGATAAAGGGCATCCTTGTCTTGTTCTTGTTCTCAAGGGGAATCTTTTCAGCCTCTCTCCATTAAGAATGATGTTGAGTATTGGTTTTGCGTAGATGCCCTTTATTATATTGAGATATTTGCCTTCTATACCTATTTTATTGAGAGTTTTTTAATCATAATGGGTGTTGAACTTTGTCAAATTCCTTTTCTGAATCAATTGAGATGATCATGTGATTCTTTTCTTTCCTTTTATTTATGTGGTGGATTACGTTGATTGATTTTCTAAAGTTGAACCATCCTTGCATACTTTGTATGAATCCTACTTGGTCATGGTGTAGTATTTTTTTGCTATGATGCTAAATTCTATTGGCTAGAATTTTGTTGAGAATTTTTACATCTATATTCATGAGAGATATTGGTCTGTAATTTTCTTTTTGTGTGGCATCTTTGCCTGGTTTTGGTATCAGGGTTATGCTGGCTTCATACAGTGAATTCAGAAGTTCATTTTCTATGTTCTGAAATAGTTTGAGTAGTATTGGTGTAAGCTGTTCTCTGAATCTTTTGTAGAATTATCCAGTGAAGCCATCTGGGCCGGGACTTTTTTTTTAAATTAACTTTACAATCTCCTCTCTTGTTATGGATCTCTTCAGATTTTCAGCATCACTTTGTGTTAGTTTGGATAGGTAGCGTGTTTCTAGAAATTTAGCCATTTCCTCTAGGTTTTTATATTTGTTGGAGTATAGTTTTTCATAATACTCTGTTATGATCCTTTTTATTTCACTTGGGTCTGTTGTAATTTCTCCCATTCTTATTTGGGTTATTTGCGTCCTCTTCGGTTTTTCTTTTGTCAGTCTGGCGAGTGGTTTGTCGATTTTGTTGATTCTTTCAAAGAGCCAACTTTTGGTTTTGTTTATTTTTCTATTGTTTTTCTATTCTCTATTTCATTTATTTCTGCTCTGATCTTTATTATTTCGTTTCTACTGGTGGCTATGGGAATTTTTTGCTGTTCTCTTTCTATTTGTTCGAGTTGTGTAGCTAATGTTTTGACTTTGTCTCTTTCTGCTATTTTGATGTGTGCATCTATTGCTATAAATTTTCCCCTGAGGACTGCCTTTGATGTGTCCCAAAGGTTTTGGTATGATTTGTTTTCATTCTCGTTTGATTCTAGGAATTTTTTTATTCCATCTCTGATTTCTTCTATTACCCGGTGATGTGTAAGCAGGGTATTATTCAGTTTCCATGTAATTGATTTTTTTTCCTTGCTCTTCCTGTTGTTAATTTCTGCCTTGATGGTGTTGTGGTTAGAGAAGATATTTTATATTATCTCATCGTTTTGGATCTTATTGAGGGTTGCTCTGTGGCCTAAGATGTGGTCTATTCTGGAGAACATTCCACGTGCATTGGAAAAGAATGCGTACTTTGCAGCTGTTGGATGTAGTGTTCTATATATGTCTATGAGGTCAAGTTGGCTGATTGTGCCCTTTAGGTCTTCTGTATCTTTGTTGAGTTTCTTTCTAAATGTTCTGTCCTTTATCAAGAGTGGTGTGTTGAACTCTCTTACTATTATTGTGAAACTGTCAATTTCTCTTTTCAGTTCTATTAGCGTTTGTTTTATGTATTTTGGAACCCTGTCACTGGGTGTATAGATGTTTATTATGTTTATCTCTTCATGATGGATTGTCCCCTTAATCATTATATAGGATCCTTCTTTGTCCTTTATTTCTGGATTTTGTTTTAATGTCTATTTTATCTGAGATTAGTATTGCCACTCCCACTCTTTTTTTCTAGCTGTTTGCTTGATATATTGTTTTCCACCCTTTGATTTTAAATAAATTTATGTCTTTGTTTCTAAGGTGTGTCTCTTGTAGACAGCATATTGATGGATCTTGTTTTTCTATCCATTCTGTCACTCTGCATCACTTTATAGGTGCATTTAGGCTATTTCATTCAGTGTAATTATTGATAGGTGTGAGTTTATTGCTGTCATTTTGTATTGCTTTTTATTTTTGGTGCAGACCTTTTCTTTGTTCCTCCTACTCTCCTGTGGTGAATTCCTTTTGTTTGTGGATTTTTTTTCATTTCTTTTGTTTTTGCAAATTTTGTTTTTAGTGAGACGTTATGTTTTCCTTCTGTATTTTGATGAGTATGTTTGTTAACTTTCTTTGTGGTTACCTTGAAATTTACCTTTGTCTTCCTAAGTTTGAACCATTCTATTATTAATTCGTATTGCCTTGCCTTCCTCTCCATTAGAAAGTTCTATACCTACACCGTTTATTCCTTCTTTTATTCTGATGTTGTTGTCATTTACAAATTAACTTTTCTGGTTCCCTTTTGTAATTCTTTTGGTTTTGGATAGTCTTTGAGAGTTCATTTCCTAGGTTGGTATCTGGTACAATCCTGCATCCTAGATTCAGCCTGTGGTCTGATGTTGTTTGTTCTCAGAGCGAAGGACTCCCTTTAATAAGTCTTGTGAGTTTTGTTTTGTTTTTACATAGTCCCTTAATTTCTGTTTATCTGGAAATGACCTAATTTCACCATCATGTTTGAAGGAGAGTTTTGCAGATATATTATTCTTGACTGACGATTTTTTTCTTTTAAGGTTTTATATATGTCATCCCATTGCCTTCTCACCTGTATAGTTTTTGCTGAATAATCCAAGCTTAGTCTTACTGTTTCTCCTCTGTATGTGACTTTTTGTTTTTCTTGGTTTGCTCTCATGATTCTTTGTTTGTCTTTGTTTTTAGCGAGTGTGATTATGATACGCCTTGGTGATTTTCTTTTGGGGTCTACCCTATATGGGGTTCGTTGAGCTTCTTGGATGGTCAACTTTTCATCTTTCATGATATTGGGGAAGTTTTCTGTCAGTAGTTCTTCAATGATGCTCTCTGTGTTTTCTGTTTTCTCCCCCTGTTCTGGAACTCTGATCACTCGAAAATTTTTGCTTTTGATTCTATCCCACATAATTCTCAGGGTTCCTTCTTTTTTTCTTTGTTCTTTTTTCTGATTTTTTTTCCCAGGGTTGTATCCAAGTGCTTGTCTTCAGTTTCGCTGATCATGTATTCCATCATTTCAAACCTGCTTCTCAGCCCTTCTATGACACTGTCCATTTCTGAAATCTTGTTGTTTAACTTTTGGATTTCTAATTATTGTTTTTGTATGATTTCTAGTTGTTAATTTATTTTGACATTTTTTTCCTGTAGTCATGAATTCTTCCATTATTTTGTATTTTTCATGAATTTGTCTATTTTTTCCTCATTTTTGTCTGCTTTTTGCTGCAACTCTTGGATAGCTCTGAATATTAGAGATTTGAATTCCCTATCAAGTAGTTCTAGTGCCTTTTCTTCTATTGGAAAGTCATCTGGTGTTTTATTTTGACAACTACTGGAATCATTCTGTCCTGTTTTTGTATATGTTTTGATATTGTCTGCTGCCTTCAGGTCATTCAGTAATTATTTTCCTTGTTTATTGATTGTAGATTTGTTTGTTTCGTCCTGCTGTTTTGTTTTATTTGGTTATATCTGAGCAGGCAGGCTGTGCACTCTTTGTTGTTTGCTCATCTTTGGGCATGATACTTTTCACCTCCTTCTACAATGGGCAGGGTCAGTCACTCAGGTATGGTGCAGAAGGGCAGGTCCAGATAAAGGGGAGTTTCTGGGATGTGTTGTTTGTGGCACATACGATGGTCGACAGGGCAATCTGGGAATCAGTGCAGGACGGGTTCTGGTAGGGTGTTCCTGTGCTGCTTGGGGGTATGATGTTCAGCACACTGTGCAGGGTGGCAGGAAGGAGGGGGGAGATTGTGATGTGTGGAGCTAAGATGGGTATGGGAAAGAGGAGAGAGGAACAGGAGCCAAATACATACACACACACAAACGAAAAATAATGCTAAGGGAGCTTTCCATTGGAGTGGAAAGATGAGAGACTGAGATACAGAGAAAAAAGAAAAAGTTAAAGGAAAAAATGAATAAATAAAAATTAGGAAAAAAAAAAAAAAAAGGAGCCCCTAGGGATCCCACCAGTGCAGCTGCGAGGACTGGGGAAGTTGCTCCCTGACTGTGAAGTACAGCCTGGCTAGAAGGGGTGGAGGTGTCACGCAGCACCAGGTATTCAGGAGACAGGAAGAGAAGGTAAGTATAGAGAGATGAGAAACTGATAAATGAAGAAAGACAAAAAGGGAAAAAGAGAAAAGACAACAAAACAAAACAAAAAGAAACCCATCCCCCCCCCAAAAAAAACAAGAAAAACGAAATGTCCCCACGCATCCTACTGCACGGCTGTGCAGACTGAGGAAGTATCTCCCAAGCCGCACAGTAATGCCCGACTAGAAGGGTCTCCCAAGCCGAGAAAAGAAAAAGAAAACAAACAAACAAATCAAAACAGAACAAACTGAAACAGAAAAAGCCCCGGAGATCCTACCAGCATGGCAGCGCAGGCTGGGAAGCAGTTCCACAGTCGAGCAGTATTTCACAGCCTTTGAGAGAAAGGAGGGGGAGGTGGTGAGAAGTGTGGAAGAAACCAAAAGAAGTGGAAAAAAGTAACACCAGCAACCAACAAATGGCATTCAGGTAGCTGGCCAATGCGGGCAGGTGGAATCCAGGTGGCACAGGGATGAAGTCGGTGCTTCCTGGCTGAGAGACTGTGGCCGCAGGAAGCAGAGGAAGCTGAGTGGAAGTGAAGAATGATGAGGAGTGGGAAAGCATGTATCGCTGGTTACTGGTTGTTCTGTCTCCTGCTGGGTGCTCTGTGAATCTGCTTTCCTGTACTCCCTGTTTGCCGATCTCCAGCTGGAGTCCAAGATGGTGGATCCATGCTGTATTAGCTGATAGGGGACCTCTGCATGTATCTCTCCTCATTCTCTGTTCTCTGTCAGTTTTTTATGCCATTCGGTGCTTGGCTGAGTTCTGTATCTCTTCATTTGATGCTTAGAGTTTCAGGATTATGTTTGTCTCTGTTGGACTTAGTTTTTCAGATCTTTGCTGTGGAGGGACGGGGTGGCGCTTCTGTCTATAGTGCCATGTTGCCTGGAAGTCCCCAATTTGTTGTGTTTTGACGGATGAAAGAATGCTTTTTTTTTTTTGTGGCAGGGGTCCATTATCAACAACTTTCCTGTGAATTAAATGTAGGCACAATTCTTTTCTTAAGAACATTGGAATGCCATCTGTTGGAATCACTTCCACTTTGTGTGTGTGTATGTGTGGCTTTTAAACAAGGACATGTTTTGGGAATGCTTTAGAAAGCAGAAAGATGTTGCTCTGTGGAAATTTATGTTTAGTTATAATTCCAGCTCTTGAATTTTGAAGGCAGTGATGAGAAGGAACATAATGTGTTGAATATATGGATAGAGGCATGGAAAGATTTCTTGGTCTAATGTGACCAGGGTCCATTGTAAATATGACTCCAATGAGCCATGCAGACTTTTCTTCGGGACATTTTGTAGTCTAAATGTGTATTCTATCTCTTGAGACTCTTTTGGTAAATAAATGCTACTTAATAAAAATCAGCATATGCAAGGATACAAACTAACAACAAGCATTAAAATCTTCTATATGACATAAATTACCAGTGCTGACTCATGAATTTTTAAGGGCGTATGTATGATAGTAGAATAGTGGGGAGAATCTTCCTGCTCAAATTTTAAATCTTCAGATGTCAAGGATTGTTATCAAGATCTCTCTTTGAAGAGGGTTCTCCAAGACTTCTGGGGAAAACTAACTAATTAACTACATTAACTATAATGATGATATTCATTGAGCTAGGAACTTGTGCTGTGTATACTTTTCTGAATACAGGTTGTACTTAATATGCTAGGTGCCATGGAATCAGTTCTAACTCGTAGTGACCCTATGTACAACAGAACAGAACACTGGCTGGTCCTGTGCCATCCTCACAGTCTTTGCTGTGTTTGAACCTATTGTTGCAACCATTGTGTCAGTCCATCTCATAGAGGGTCTTCCTCTTTTTCACTGGTCCTCTAGTTTACCAAGCATGATGTCCTTCTTCAGGGACCGATCCCTCCTGATAACATGTCCAAAGGTACATGAGACGAAGCTCACCATCCTCACTTCCAAGGATTATTCTGGCTATACTTCTTCAAAGACAAATTTATTCATTCTTCTATCAGTTCATGGTATATTCAATATCCTTCACCAACACCATATTTCAAAGGCCCCAAGTCTTTTTCAGTCTTCTTTATTCATTGTAGCTTTCACATGCATATGAGGTGAATGAAAATACCATGGCTTGAGTCAGGCACACCCTAGTCCTCAAAGTGACATCTTTGTTTTTTAACACTTTAAAGAGGTCTTTTGCAGCAGATTTTCCCAATGCAATGCATCTTTCGATTTCTTGACTGCTGATTGTGGATCCAAGTAAAATGAAATCCTTGACAACTTCAATCTTTTCTCCATTTATCACGATGTTTCTTATTGGTCCAGTTGTGAGGATTTTTGTTTTCTTTATGTTGAAGTGTCATTCATACTGAAGGCTGTAGTCTTTGATCTTCATCAAGACCTCTTTGCTTTCAGCAAGCAAGATTGTGTCATCTGCATATCACAGGTTGTTAATGAGTCTTCCTGCAATCCTGATGCCAAGCTCTTCTTCATATAGCCCAGTTTCTCGGATTATTTGCTTAGTGTAGACTGAATAAGTACGGTGAAATGATCCAACCCTGACATACACCTTTCATGATTTAAACCATGCAGTATCTCCTTGTTTTGTTCAAACGACTGCCTCTTGGTCTATGCACAGGTTCCACATAAGCACAATTGTAAGTGTTCTGGAATTCCTATTCTTTGAAATGTTATCCATAATTTGTTTATGTTCCACACAGTTGAATGCCTTTGCATGGTCAACAAAATACAGGTAAACATCTTTCTGGTATTCTCTGCTTTCAGCCAAGATCCATCTGACATCTGCAATGATACCCCTCGTTCCATATCCTCTTCTAAATCCGACTTGAATTTCTGGCAGTCCCTGTTTATGTATTGCCTCAACTGCTTTTGAATTATCTTCAGCAAAATTTTACTTGCATGTGATGTTAATGATATTGTTCAATAGTTCCTGCATTCTGTTGGATCACTTTTCTTTGAAATGGGCACAAATATGGATCTCTTCCAGTTGGTTGGCCAGGTAGCTGCCTGCCAGATTTCTTGGTACAGATGAATGAGCACCTCCATCGCTGCATCTGTTTGTTGAAATATCTCAGTTGATATTCTGTCAGTTCCTGGAGCATTATTTTTAGCTAATTCCTTCAGTGCAGCTTGGACTTATTCCTTCATTACCATTTGTTCTTGATAATATGTTATGTCCTGAAATGGTTGAATGTTGACCAATTCATTTTGGTACAGTGACTCCTGTGTATTCCTTCCATCTTCTTTTGATGCTTCCCGCGTCATTCAATATTTTGCCCTTGGGATCCTTCAGTATTGCAACTGGAGGCTTGAATTTTTTCTTCAATTCTCTCAGCTTGAGAAATGCTGAGCGTGCCCTTCCCTGTTGGTTTTCTAACTCCAGGTCTTTGCACATTTCATTATAATACTTTACTTCGTCTTCTCAAGCTGCCTTTGAAATCTTCTGTTTATCTCTTTTACTTCATCATTTCTTCCATTCACTTTAACTGCTCTAAGTTCAAGAGTAAGACTCATAGTCTCGTCTGACATCCATTTTGGTCTTTTCTGTCTTTTTAATGACCTCTTGTTTTCTTTGCATATAATATCCTTGACGTCATCCAACAACTTATCTGGTCTTCGATCGTTAGTGTTCAGTGCATCAAGTCTATTCTTGAGGTGGTCTCTAAATTGAGGTGGGATATACTCAAGGTTGTACTTTGGCTCCCATGGACTCGTTTTAATTTTTTTCAGCTTCAGCTTGAACTTGCATATGAGCAATTGATGATCTGTTCCATAACTGACTCCTGACCTTAATTACATGCATACTTAACAAGGTTTACATTAAAATAGTAGAGAGTGCTTTGGGATTAACAGGCAACCAGGCCTCTGGGATTAGGGCATTTAAACAATGAGGAGAGACAAATATTCACTGCTGAAACATAGAGATAGCTGACAACTGGTACCAAAGCTTGGGATATTGTTTGATTGTTACTGGGAATGAATGTTTTTTTAAATAAAAAAAATTTTTAAAATTATATTTGCTCTTTTTGAAAATATACACAGCAGAACATACACCAATTCAACTATTTCTACATATATGATTCAGTGACATTGATTGCATTCTTTGAGTTGTGCAACCATTCTCACCCTCTTTTTCAGTGTTGTTAATATGGTCCCTCTCGAATGGAACTTGAGCCACACTCACACAGAGCTGGGTTGTTGTTGTTGTTAGGTGCCATCGAGTTGATTCCGACTCATAGGGACCCTATGTACAACAGAATGAAACGCTGCCCAGTCCTGTGCCATCTTCACAATTGTTGTTATGCTTGAGCCCATCTTTGCAGCCACTGTGTCAATCCATCTTGTCAAGGGTCTTCCTTTTTTTTGCTGACCCTGTACTTTACCAAGCCTGATGTCCTTCTCCAGACACTGATCTCTCCTGATAACACGTCCAAAGTAGGTGAGATGTAGTCTCGCCATCCTTGCTTCCAAGGGGCATTCTGGTTGTACTTCTTCCAAGACAGATTTATTCGTTCTTTTGGCAGTCCATGGTATATTCCGTATTCTTCTCCAGCACCACAATTCAAAGGTGTCAATTCTTCTTCCGTCTTCCCTATTCATCATCCAGCTTTTGTATGCATATGAGGCGATTGAAAATACCATGGCTTGGGTCAGGCACACCTTAGTCTTCAGTGTGACATCTTTGCTTTTCAACACTTTAAAGAGGCCTTTTGCAGCAGATGTGTCCAGTGCAATGTGTCGTTTGATTTCTTGACTGCTGCTTCCATGGGTGTTGATTGTGGATGCAAGTAAATTGAAACCTTTGACAACTTCAGGCTTTTCTCCGTTTATCATGATGTTCCTTACTGGTCCAGTTGTGAGGATTTTTGTTTTCTATATGTTGAAGTGTAATCCGTACTGAAGGCTTTGGTCTTTGATCTTCATCAGTAAGTGCTTTAAGTCCTCTTCACTTTCAGCAAGGAAGGTTGTGTCTCTGCATAATGCAGGTTATTAATGAGTGTCATGGATTGAATTGTGTCCCCCAGAAATGTATGTGTCAATTTGGCTAGGCCATGATTCCCAGTGTAGTGTGGTTGTCCTCCATTTTGTGATTGTAATTTTACGTTAAAGAGGATTAGGGTGGGATTGTAACACCACCCTTAACCAGGTCACATCCCTGATCCAATGTAAAGGGAGTTTCCCTGGGGTGTGGCCTGCACCACTTTTTATCTTACAAGATATAAAAGGAAAGGGAAGCAAGCAGAGAATGGGGGACCTCAAACCACCAAGAAAGTAGTGCTGGGAGCAGAGCGCATCCTTTGGACCCAGGGTCCCTGTGCAGAGAAGCTCCTAGTCTGGGGGAAGATTAATGAGAAGGCCAGCAGAGAGAGAAAGCCTTTCCCCGGAGCTGATGCCCTGACTTTGGACTTTTAGCCTACTTTACTGTGAAGAAATAAATTTCTGTTCATTAAAGCCATCCACTTGTGGTATTTCTGTCAGAGCATCACTAGATGACTAAGATGCTGAGTCTTCCTCCAATTCTGATGCCACGTTCTTCTTCATGTAGTCCAGCTTCTGGGTTTATTTTCTCAGCATACAGAGTCAATAAGTATGGTGAAAGTATACAATCTTGACACACACCTTTCCTGACTTTAAACCGTGCTGTATCCCCTTGTTCTGTTCAAACATCTGCTTCTTGATCTATATATAGGTTTCTCGTGAGAACTGGGTTAGAGAATATTTATAAGCAATATCCATCCCCATTAACATAAACTCACTTCTCCTAAAGTTTCCTATTTAATCTTTCGAGTTGCTGCTGTCAGTTTCATCCCATATAGATAGTTCTTAAAAGAGCACAATGCTCTAGGAAGGCATTCTTTACTATTTAAGCTAAACTATTGTTTGCCTTAAAGAGGACTTCAGGGGATATTTTTGGTTTAAGGTTAGAGGTTTAAAGATTATTTTAGGGCAATAGTTTGGGGGTTCATCCTGCCTCCATGGATCCAGAAAGTCTGGAGTCCATTGGAATTTCAAATTCTGTTCTGCATTTCCCTCCTTTTGAGCAGGATTCTTCTATAGAATCTTTGATCAAAACATTCAGTAATGGTAGCTGGGCACCATCCAATTCTTCTGTTTTCATGGCAAGGAGGCAGTTGTTCATGAAGGCAATTAGCCACACATTCCATTTCCTCCTATTTCTGACTCTCAGAAGGAGTGTTTTTGAGGATATCACTTATATTCTCTAACCCAGCTCTGAGTGTGAGTGTACTAAATTCCATAAGAGAGGGACCATAAAAACTGAAATAACAATTTGTTCTTTGGTTGTCAGACAAATACTTATAAACTTGAGGATGGATGATTGTGTTAAGGGGAAAAACAAATAACATCAAGAGTGAGATCTGTGAATTAGTTAAAAAGTGGGCCAGAAATGGTAGAAGCAAGGGCAGTAGTAACAGCAGAATTGGCTGGAGACCATAATCCAAGGAGAACTAGACTCAGTGAAATCAATGAATCAGAGAAATCAGTGAAACAGAGAGAAGTGTTTAGGATTTAAAGTTTAGGGGCTGAATATTCAAACACCACTATGACACTTAACCTACACTCTTGATTATCCCTGCAATTCCCTTTCCTCCTCCAACCTAACCCTCCACGCGTAAATGACTGGGGAAAACAGATGTCATTTTCTTATTGTCATTTCATTTGTCATCCAAATCTTGTTTGTCTAAACTGGAATGATTCCAGGAAATAAGGTTTATATTTTAACTAAAAGTAGCTAGAGCGTGGAGAGTGGACTTTGTTTAAAAAATATTTTTGTGTAAGTATAAATATAAATATATATATGTATATATATTTAATCCTGTCTTGTGACAGTATTAAATATTAAATTAACATATGGCTATTAAGTAAATTGTTTAGGGCATTGTGTTAAGTGTTGAGTGAAATACCAAGAAGTTTAAGACCAAGCCTTAGCTGTCAAGAAATTTAGTGAGGAAACTGACAAAGTATTAATTTGTTCTAGGTTCTCAGCTCTAGGACTGGGTGGTGGTTTGTGGGTAAATTATTCAAGATAGGCTTATTATTCAAGATAGATATTCAAGTATCTGTTTAGATTTCAACTTTCAATTCTTTTGGGCATATACCTAGTAGTGGGTCATATGGTAATTCTATATTTAACTTTTTGAGGAACTGCCAAAATGTTTTCCACAGCAGCTGCACCATTTTATATTGCCACCAACGATGGATGAGGATTCCAATTTCTCCACATCCTCACCAGTACTTGTTATTTTCCAGTTTTCTGATAATAGACATCCTAGTGGGTCTGAAGTGGTATCTCATTATGGTTTTGATATGCATTTCCCTAATTATAGTGACATTGAACATGTTTTCATGTGCTTATTGGCCATTTGTATATCTTCTTTTGAGAAATGTCTATTAAAATCCTTTGCCCATTTTTTGATTGGTTTGTCTTTTTGTTGTTGAGCTGGATATTAAACCATTATTAGATACATGGTTACCAAGTGTTTTCTATCAGTCTGTGTATTATCTTTTCACTTTGTTGATGAAGTCCTTTGATGCACAAAAGTTTTTAATTTTGATGAGGTCCAGTTTATCTGTTTTATCTTTTGCTGCTCATGAGTTTGGTGTCATATCTAAGAATCCATTGTCAAAAACTCGGTCCTGAACCTTTATCCCTATTTTTTTTCCCCAAGAATTTTATGGCTTTAGTCCTTGTATTTAGGTCATTGATCCATTTTTAGTTAATTTTTTTATATGGTTTTATGTATGGGTGCAACTTCATTCTTTTGCAAGTGGAAATACAGTTGTCCCAGCACAATTTATTGAAGAGTCTATTCTTTCCCCCATTGAATGGATTTGTCACCCTTGTATAAAATCAGTTGACCACAGATGTATGGGCTTATTTCTGGACTCTCAATTCTATTCCTTTGATCTATATGTTGATCCTTATACCAGTGCTACACTGTTTTGATTATTGTAGCCTTATGATATGTTTTGAAATAGGCAACTGTGTGTCCTCCTACTTTGCTCTTCTTTTTCAAGATTGCTTTGGCTATCAAGGGCCTTTTGCAATCCCATATGAAGTTGAGGATTGGCTTTTTCAATTCTGTAAAAAAAAGATGTTGGAATTTTGGGAGGGATTGTGTTAATGAATATTTGGGTAATATTGATATCTTAGCAATATTAAGTCTTCCAATCCACTAACACGTGATATCTTTCCATTTATTTAGGCTGTCTTTAATTTATTTAAGCAATGTTTTATGGTTCTCAGGGTATCCATAGAGTTTTTACAGATTTATGTTTTAGAATCCATTTTCACTGCTGAAGAGACTTCCAGAATTTCACCGATTTGTGGTATATTAAAAAGCAATAAAATACCTAAAGTAATGGCTGTATGATTCGTGGGGATACTACAACTTAATGACTGAATTTAGAACAATTTAAGACAAAGAGGCTGATAATTTTCTACAAGTGTATTAGTTGGAACACAGTATGCAGGTGACCAATCCATGGTAAACGGCAAAAAAATTGTATTCTTAGGTGTATTTTACAGTAATAAATCTCCAAAATAAAAGACTCCTTTCAGGTAGTGCTAAAAAGAGAAGCTGAATCCTATGCGTCTAGCAGACCTTTGCTATCAAGATTCTTGTGCCAAGACTGAGAAGACAAGGTAAGCAGGGTTCCTTTTTGAAAATTAATGTATTTTTTAAAAGTATTGAGGAATAATTCGCATAAAATTCATCAGTTTTAAAAGGACACTATGATTTTTTTCCCACTCCCTCTCCCCCAGTTCTCTGGTAACCACCCATCTTCTTTTGTTTTGCTGGATTTGCCTATTCCAAATATTTTATTTAAGTGGGATCATATAGTATTTGTCGTTTTTCACTTAGCATGATGATTTCAAGGTTCATCTGTGTGGTGTCATGTAGCAGAACTTCATTATTCTTTGCAGCTGTATAATATTCCATTGTGTATATGTAACACATTTTCTTTATCCGTTCATCTGTTGATGGACACTTGGGTTGTTTCCACCATTTAGCTATTGTGAATAATGCTGCAATGAACATTGGTGTACATGTGTCTTTTTGAGTCTCGGTTTTCAATTCTTTCATAAGAGTGGAATTGCTGAGTCATATGGTATTTCTACGTTTAACTTTTGTAGAAACTACCAAACTGTTTCCACAGTGGCTGCACCATTTGTATTTCTATCAGCGTGTACAAGTGTTCCGATTTCTCCACATCCTTGCCAATACTTGCTGCTTTCTGGGTTTTTTTTGATAATAGCCACCTAGTGGGCATTTCACTGTGGTTTTGATATACATTTTCCTGGTGACTAATTATATTGAATATCTTTTTGTGTAATTATTGGTCATTTGTTTCTCTTCTTTGGCGATATTTCTGTTTATGTGTTGCACATTTTTTTAAATAAGTTGTCAGTCTTTTTGTAGTTGAATTTTAAGAGTTCTTTATGTATTCTGAATATTAAACCCTTATCTGGTGTATGATTTCTAAATATTTCTTCCCATTCTGTCAATTCTTTCTTCACTTTGTTGTTTATTTCTTTCTTTTTTCTCTACAATGGATACACGTTATTTTTTAATGTCCACATAGAATACAAAAGAAAATGATCATCTACTAGGCCACAGGATGTATCTCAAAAATCTTACCTTGGTCTATTTTTCACTTCAGTAACCTCTCAGCATCCTGGACCTGGACCCTTGGCAATAGAGGTCAACTGGAAAATTAATAATATCCTAGGCTCCAAAATTAACGTTTGGACTCAGTCATCCTAAATTGTTAGGAGGATTTGTCATCCCTGTGGCCCACTATACAGGTGGAATTTTACTATTGTTCCTGCGTCTGCTAATTTACAAATAAACCATATTTAAGGTTGTAAACATATGTCATTTTCTTTTCAAGGAAGATAATATCTGAAATTTTATGGACAAGTTACTGCATTCACAAATCATCTAACAAGTAAAAGTAAAATTACTAACAGTATACCCTTTTTTATTCCTATTTTATTTTGGTGAAAATATGCACAACAAAACTATACACCCATTCAACAGTTTCTACATGTACAGATCAGTGCCATTGGTTACGTTCTTCACATTATATCAGCATTCTCACTATCTCTACCCATATTGTTTCACACTATTAATTTTATTCTCTGTACTCATTAACATTCTCATCTGTACTTTAGAGTTACTGTTGTCAGTTTGATCTCATATAGATAATTCTTTAAAAGATTGAAGTGTTCAAGGCCGACATTCTTTATTAATTGAGCTAACCTGTTGTTTAGTTTAAAGATCACTCTTCACTTTCTTGGTAATGTCCCTTGATGCACGAAGTTTTTAATTTTGACAAAGTCCAGTTTATCTGCTGTGTTAGTTATCTAGTGCTACTATAACAGAAATACCACTATGAGTCAGAACCAACTTGACTCCACATAACAACAACTATTAAACAATCAATGGCTCAAAAAATAAATCAGAATGGAAATCAAAACATACTTAGAGACAAATAAAAATGAAAGCACAGTATACCAAAACCTATGGGATGCAGCAAAGGTAGTACTCAGAAATTTATAGCTGTATATGCCTACATTAAAAGAGAAGAAATAATAACATATCTTTAAACTTGAGAAACTAGAAAAGGAAGAGAAAATGAAGCCTATAGCAACCAGGAGGGAGAAGATAATTAACATTAGATTGGAGATAAGCAAAATAGAGAATAGAAAAACAAAAAAGAGAATCAATAAAACTAAAAGTTGTTTTTTAAAAAAGATCAACAAAATTGACAATCCCTAGCAGCACTAGCAAAGAAAAAAGAGAGAAGGCATTACTAACTAAAATCAGAAATGAAAATGGCAACATTACTACCGACCTTACAGAAATTAAAAGTACTGTAAGAAAACGCTATGCACTATGCTAACAAACTAGATAACCTAGATTAAACGGATAAATTCTTAGAAACATACAAACCACCTAAATGACTCAAGAAGAAATAGAAAATATCCACAGATCTGTAACAAGGAAAGAGATTGAAATAATAATCCAAAGCCTCCCAACAAAAAAAGACCTGGGCCAGATGACTTCCTGGTAAATTCTACCAAACGTTTAAAGAAGAATTAGCACTAATTCTTCTCAAACTTCCAAAAAATAGAGGATGCCACATTACCTACCTCATTTTATGAGGCCTGCATTGCTTTGATACCAAAGCCAGATAAAAGACGCCACATGAAAAGTAGACCAATATCCCTTATGCATATAGATGTAAAAATCCTCAATAAAATTCTAGCAAACTGAATCCAACAATATATTGTAAGATTTGTACACGATAACCAAGTGGTAATTATCCAGGAATGCAAGGGTGATTCAACATTAGAAAATCAATCAATATAATAAACTGTATTAATAGAAAGAAGGGGGAAAGAAAAGATCATCTCAATTGCTGCACAAAAGGCATTTGACAAAATATAATACACTTTCATGATAAAAGGAGTCCCTGAGTGGTGCAAACAGTTAACGCACTTGGCTGTTAACTGAAAGGTTGGAGTTTCAAGTCCACCCAGAGGTATCTTGGAAGAATGGCTTGGTGATCTACTTCTGAAAAAGCAGCCATTGAAAACTCTATGGAACACAGTTCTACTCTGACATGCATGGGGTCACCATTAGTAGGAGTTGGCTCAATGGTTTTCATTATAAGAACACTGAGCAGAATAGAAATAGAAGGAAAATTCCTCAGCATGATAAAGGGCATTTATGAAAAATCCCACAATAAATATCATAGTCAATGCTGAAAGACTGAAAGCTTCCCCCTAATATCAGGAACAAGACAAGGATGCTCACTTTCACCACTGATATTCAGTGTTGTACTGGAAGTCCTAGCCAGAGCAATCAGGCAAGGAAAAGAAATAAAAGGCACCCAAATCAAAATTTCTATTCACAGGTGACATAATACTATATATAGAAAATCCTTAATCATCCACAAGGAAGCTACTGGGACTGATGAAAGAATCTAGAAAAGTTGCAGGATACAAGATAAACACACAGAAACCATTTATCTTTTTACACACCAGCAATGAACAATCTGAGAAGGGAATAAAGAAAACCATTCATTTTACAATAGCCTCTAAAATAATAAAATACCAAGGAATAAATTTAACAAAGGAGGTGAAAGATCTTTATGTTGTTCTTGTTAGGTGCTGTCAAGTCAGATCCAACTCATGGCGACCCTATGTACAACAGAATGAAACACTGTCCAGTACTGCGCCATCCTCACAATTCTTGCTATGTTTGAGCCCATTGTTGCAGCCACTGTGCCAATTCATCTCGTCGAGGGTCTTCCTCTTTTTTGCTGACCCTCTACCTAAACAAGCATGATGTCCTTCTCCAGAGACTGTTCCCTCCTGATAGCATGTCCAAAGTACATGAAAGGAAGTCTCGCCATCCTCGCTTCCAAGGAGCACTCTGGCTGTACTTCTTCCCAGATAGACTTGTTCGTTCTTCTGGCAGTCCATGGTATATTGAGTATTCTTCACCAATACCATAATTCAAAGGCATCAATTCTTGTTTGGTCTTCCTTATTCATAATCAAGCTTCTGCATGCATATGAGGCTATTGAAAATACCATGGTTTGGGTCAGGTGCACCTTAATCCTCAAAGTGACATCTTTGCTTTTCAACACTGTAACGAGGTCTTTTGCAGCAGCTTTGTCCAATGCAATACGTCATTTGATTTCCTGACTGGTGCTTCTATGGGCGATGATTGTGGATCCAAGTACAATGAAATCCTTGACAACTTCAATCTTTTCTCTGTTTATCATGATGTTGCTTATTGGTGGAGTTGTGAGGATTTTTGTTTTCTTTATGTTGAGATGTAATCTATACTGAAGGCTGTAGTCTTTGATCTTCATCAGTAAGTGCTTCCTCTTCGATTTCAGCAAGCAAGATTGTGTCATCTGCATATCTCAGGTTGTTAATGAGTTTTCCACTAATCCTGATGCCACGTTCTTCTCCATATAGTCCAACTTCTTGGATTGTTTGCTCAATATTTATATTGTTAAACCAGGAATTAGCAACTTAATATTCTGTTTGGCTTACTAATGATTTCTGAAGGTCAAAGGTAGGGGCTTTACAGTGATTGCTTTAAAGAGTCTTTGTTGACTAGTTACTACTTGGTGATATGTGTGCTTTGTTGATTAGTTACTGCATGGCGACTATAAGGAGTTTCTTGATTGGTTTGATGCTCTTTGCATCAAGGCTCCTTGGGAACAAACTAACAGCATCCTTTCTTAATTTGGTTCCAAAGAAAAACATTTCCATAGATAGAATATTAAGTTTCTACATGATTAACTGTTGCTAAGGCAAAAGCAAGGAGCCCTGGGGGCATAGTAGTTAAGAGCTCTGTTGCTAACCAAAAGGTCAGCAGTTCAAGTCCACCAGCTGCTCTTGGAAACCCTGTGGGGAAGATCTAGTCTGTTCTGTACTGTCGCTATGAGTCAGAACCCACTTGATGGCACTTAAAAACAAAGAAAAACAAAAAAGGCAAAAGCAAAGGTTCAAAATGGGGTCAGGTCCAAACCTGAACCAACCATTTCAGATATGCCAGAAACCTCTATTTTATTCTATTGTACTTTAAGTGAAAGTTTGCAATTCAAGTTAGTCTTTCCTACAAAAATTTATACATACATTGTTATGTGACCCTAATTGCTCTCCCTGTACTGTGTCAGCACACTCCTCCTTTCCACCCCTGATTTCCCATGTCCATTCAACCAGTTCCTGACCCTCTCTGCCTTCACGTCTCACCTCCAGACAGGAGCTGCTCATTTAGTCTCATGTATCTACTTGAGCTAAGAAGCACACTCTTAATGAGTATCATTTTATGTCCCATAGTCCAGTCTAATCTTTGTCCAAAGAATTGGCCTCGGGCATGGTTTTAGTGCTGGGTTGACAGAGAGTCCGGGGGCCATGCTCTCTGGAGTTCCTCCAGTCTCAGGCCATTAAGTCTGGTCTTTTTACTAGAATTTTAGTTCTGCACTCCACTTTTCTCCTGTTCCAACAGGGACTCTCTATTGTGTTCCCTGTCAGGGTGGTCATTGGTGGTAGCCAGGCACCATCTAGTTCTTCTGGTCTCAGGCTGTTGCAGTCTCTGGTTTATGTGGCCCTTTCTGTCTCTTGGGCTAATGCTTTCCTTGTGGCTTTGGTGTTCTTCATTCTCCTCTACTCCAGGTGAGTTGGGACCAATTGATGCATCTTAGGTGGCTGCTCGCTAGCTTTTAAGACCCCAGATGCCACTCACCAAAGTAGGATGCAGAACATTTTCTTAATAAACTTTGTTATGCCAGTTGACCTAGATGTCCCCTGAAAGCATGGTCCCCAGACCTCCACTCCTGCTACTCTGTCCCTCGAAGTGAGAAACCTTTATTTTAAAAGCCCCTACACATTCCCTCCTTTTGATCAAGGATTTCAAGAGAAATTCTTTGATCATTTTATTAACCACCATTGAAAAGAATGCTTTTTCTGCATGGACTTCAGGTTTATGATTTTTTTAGGATGGCTGTTTGCTTAACAAGCCTTTAAGATCCCAGACACTACCATTCAAGTAGCCGGTCTCTTCATCATCCTTTGGCTTAGTATTCTGATATCATTTAGGTGGCCACTTCTTTCAGTAAGCATTTAAGACTCCAGACACTACAATGTGGAAATGTAGCTGGGTACCATCTGATGTCTTCACCATGCCATAGCGTTGGCCTTTTGCTTCTGTGGTTTTGTATATTAGGTGTTGTATGGGGCAAGGCCACATTGGAGAAATAATCTGGCATCTGAAAGGCCGATTGAGCTCGAATCTGTCTGAAAGGTGGGTACTTTCAATGTACATTATTCTTTTCATAGGTATTAAATTGGGTTTCTGTAACATTTGTTAAACATTTCATGTAACATTTAATTATTCCTAGAATAATAACAATTGTGGTAACTGCCGGTAAACTGGTGAATAAAACAAAGTGCATCCAAGATCTCATTCCCTTAGGTAGCCAACTGAAGATATTAAAAAAAGGAGAATTGAGCATAAGGGACACATAGAGTCAAGTAGCTTTCTGGCATATTTGTTTAATGTCTTTTTTTTTTTTTAAACCTCTCCTGATGTATTTATCCATGTGCAGCAGGAGGTGTTAGCGATGGTGTGCCAGGAGGAAATCAAGAGTTTTTCTATTATCTAGTACTGCTTTGGCTAGGGAATTGAAAGATTTGTGTTGATGGCCATTCCATCAGCAGTGTTATCAACTATTTTCTCCATGGTGGCTGACAGGTTGAGAATGGATCTTTCAAGTTTGAGGATACCATAAACCAGTAGGAGGGCTCGGAGGAACACCTAACCATTTCCTGACTTTTCCACTACTGGATTTTTATCAGACCCAACAATTTTTCTTTGGGTTCAGGAGAGGAGTTTTAATTATTTGTTTAATGTGAACTTTTATTGTAAGAATTTAGGGTTAGTGGGACTCTGAGAGTCTCCAGGGTGTATTGGCCATTCGTACTCCATCCATTTAAATGGGGTAAGGCCCAAGTAAAAAGCTTAGCATTAGGATCTTTTTCTAGATAATTTGATGCTCCACACAGGAACACATACCCATAAGGGAACAAATTATTCCCATTCCCACTGGGGACACGGGAAGGGGAATAGTCCAATTTGCTTTTTTAAAGCCATTTTTCAGTAAGAGAGTTATTACAAATAGACTAGCTTCCTAATTCTGATTTTTCTTTAAGACCGGAGTAAATCAGGGCCTCTAAATTCTGATAATTGCAAAATTGTACTAAAGCAATAAAACATCTGTTGTTACTGACAAAAGGAATAACACCTTCATTACGATAAACAACACCAGAACAGATGAATACATTGGTAAGATAAAAACAAGGTACAGAAGGATAAATAGGGAAATTAGAGGGATGTCATAACTTGATACAGATGGCTCATTTGGCTACAGCACTGGTTATAGTTGAAAATGGATAATGCTAAAGGATCAGAATTCTCATGTACAGTTTGTGGGGAAGGGTGACAGATCCAGTATTTAGTTAAATACTTGTGCTTGCCACTGATTGGGGACGTTTAACAAAGGCATTTTTATGCCAAGTTTCAATGGGATTATGATTATGAGAAAGCAATACTTGGAGAAAAACTTCATAATGAAGGAAAATTACCTTTAAAAAGTATGTAAGAGCAAAAAGTATACAAATTTTAGCAATAAGGAAGTGTGTTCCTTTAGTTATTGGCATAAAGGTATAAATGGTTGATAAGAGGGAAAGCAGAAAAATAGTTGTAATACTAAAGACAGAGGTATATGAGGACTTCCACATTTACATATGACATAATGATGAGAAATAGGACAATAATAAACTTATTAGTCAATAAAGCCTAACTTAAAAAATAGAGCTACTTTAAAGGCTATAAGTATTAAGCAGAGTGAAATAATCTCGAGTGGACATGGAGGGTTATTAAAATTACCATGAGATGATTTTACAAATGTGTAACAGATAAAAAAGGATGAGGAGACTAAATATCAGAAAGTCAAGTATGAAAAGTCCAAATTTTGTAGCATTTTTCCTGTATCTTGTTCTGTCATCTTGGGTTCAGTTGTCTGTCTCTGGTGCCGTCATCTACTTCTGGTCATTGGAGAATTTAAACTTCAATTTGAGTCCTAGTCCTTTAGTCCTTTAGTAGATTGGACAATTCAGATAACGGCCAGGGTCCTTTTTGATTGGGAGAGATGAGTCTAAGTTTTAACTCCCTGTACTTTAGCAGCACAAGGATTAATAAGAAGGACCAAGTAAAGTCCCTTCCATAGAGGCTCGAGAAAATTTTTCGATTGGTGTCTTTTCTAATAAACATAATCTTCAGGTTGAAT
The DNA here is from genome assembly GCA_030035585.1 of Dugong dugon. Lineage (NCBI taxonomy): Eukaryota > Metazoa > Chordata > Mammalia > Sirenia > Dugongidae > Dugong > Dugong dugon. The sequence goes on from CM057463.1 coordinate 54,888,734, forward strand.
ATTGGATAATTTGACTATCAAAAGCTTCTTTAACTTGTGAAAAGTGTTCTTTAGAACATTGCATTAAGGGCTTACAATATTGGAACAAATCATATTGAATTAGATTTTATTAAGGGCATGTTGCCCAATAGGGGAGGGCTATTGGCCATCCAGTAATAATTTCAAAAGGAGTTAGTTTGTGAAGTCTAAAAGGAGTAGTTCTCAAATTTAAAATGACTAGAGGCAACACTTTAGTCCAGGGCAACTGCAAAGATATGGAAAATCTGGCTGGTTGAATTTTTATTACACCATTAGTTTTTTTCAAGTAGACCAGAAGATTGAGGATGATAAGGCTATGAAGTTTTTGAAAAATGGAAAATATTTTACATATTTCTTTAATTATTTGCCAATAAAACCGATGCCTCAGTCACTACAAAGGACTCTTGGGGCTCCCAGGTGAGGATAATATTCTCAAGAAGTTTCTTAGCCACAAAGGCAGCAGTAGTTTGACGACTGGGGAAAACCTCTACCCAGTGGTAAAATCTATAAATTACTATTAATACAAACTTATAATTGTTTGAGGGTGAGAATTGAATAAAATCTATTTGATGTTCAAGAATTGGTCCTGAAGGCAGAGGAAATTTTCCAAGTGGAGCTTTAAAAGCTTTGCCTAAATTTTATTGCAAGCAAATAGGACACTGAGAAGTCACCTGTTCAGAGGTTTCATAAAAATACCCTCATAAATATTTCTTCAAAATTTCCATCATCTTTCTCCTCCTAAATGGATATTCACGTGCAGAGGTTTGCAAAGATTTAGGGAAGACTAATTTCTTATTAGGGCCCATCCATATCTCAGAGGTAGAATACTGGGAGCATCCATATTTTTTCCATTTCTCAATTTTGTCATATTGGGGCTGATTTTTGATATTCCAGTAAATGTTTAAGGAAACTTTTTTGGGCCTGGTGGGGTTCTATGAGCATGTTAAAAGATTGTTTGTCATCTAAAACAGTGCCCCAATGTGAGAGACCATACATAACCATTTAAAGTTTGTGAGGAGCATTAACAGGATTGAAACAGGGGGAGTGTGATTTTTAAAACTATGAGAAAGAACATGGTCTACAGCAGCAAAAACAAATCTCCCCACCAATGGGCTTCTAAAGCCTCAATTAGTTCATTTTCTGTTATTCCTATATTATCATGCAGATAATTTCAAACCATAGGAACACGTAAGCACTCCGGTAAAATGGGTTTATTATATTAGGTCTGATCCACAATCCCGTGGTTGGATTCTGATGACAGCCCGCCTGCTCTCATTCTTTAATTTCTTCTGTGGGAGTTAATTGTTGGTGTTTAAAAAGTGACTTTGAAATTCCTTTTAGGTTACATTTTGGTGGACAACATTTTCAAGGTGCCATATTTACAGGTGTCATAACTGTTTATTTACTTTTGAATAATGGTCACAGGCAAGGTTATCATGATCATGAATGAGGGTATTATTCTTAGAGGGCAGCTGGGAAGTGGCCTGTTTAGCTGCTCTATTGGTTGAGTTATTTTCTTTAATTTTTTTTTTTTTTTTTTTGGCACCTCTTTAGGTTGATGGACTTGAATTTTAATAACAGCTATTTTGGAGCAGAGCAAAAGGACTTCTAAGAGGTCTCCCATTAAGTGGGTATTTTTAATTTGTGTCTCAGAAGAGTTTAGGAACCCCCTCTGTTTCTATAACATACCAATATCATGAACAATTTTGAATCATACCTCGAGTCCATAAAAACATTCAATGACTGTCCAGAAGCAATTTATTTTATTTATTGTACTTAAGATGAAAGTTTACAAAACAAATAGTTTCTCATTAAACAGTACACATATTGTTTTATGACAATGGTTAACAACCCCCCGACATGTCAACACTGTCCCTTCTCAACCTTGAGTTCCCTATTACCAGCTTTCCTGTCCCCTCCTGTCTTCTAGTCCTTGCCCCTGGACTGTTGTGCCCCATTAGTCTCGTTTTGTTTTATGGGGCTGCCCAATCTTTGACTGAAGGGTGAACCTTGGGAGTGACTTCATTACTGAGCCAAAAGGGTGTCCAAGGACCATGCTCTTCGGGGTTTCTCCAGTCTGTGTCAGGCCAGTAAGTCTGGTCTTTTTTGTGAGTTAGAATTTTGTTTTACATTTTTCTCCAACTCTGTCCAGGACCCTCTATTGTGATCCCGGTCAGAACAGTCAGTGGTGGTAGCCAGGCATCATCTAGTTGTACTGGACTCAGTCTGGTGGAGGCTGTGGTAATTGTGGTCCTTTAGTCTTTTGGACTAATCTTTCCCTTGTATCTTGTTTTCTTCATTCTCCCTTGCTCCCGAAGGGGTGAGACCAGTGGAGTATCTTAGATGGCTGCTCACAGGTTTTTAAGACCCCAGACGCTGCTCACCAAGGTAGAATGTAGAACATTTTCTTTATAAACTATGTTATGCCAGTTGAGCTAGATGTTCCCCAAGACCACGGTCCCCCAGCCCTTTGTCCAGCAATTCAGTCCTTCAGGGAGTTTTGATGTGTCTGTGGAGCTTGTCTGGAAGCAAATTTGCAAGTCCTTGTGAGCGTGATAAGTTCCACTTGTTGGGCTGAAGTGACTTCAGGAAGGGTGCCATTCTTGAGGATTTTACTAGATGTGGTAACAGCATAGCCTCCCTGGTAATGAGAACTAGTAGGTTAAGGTTTTAAATATTACCTGTTAATAAATAAAACTAAATTAGGATTTGGTTATGAGGTTTCTTGTAAATCTTTTCTAAGAGACAAAAGTTGTTTTAAAAAATTTAAACAATTACGGGGAGGATGGTTATCTTTATTGCGTGGAGATAACAATGTGGCTGGGTTTAAAGAGGTTATAGTATGTTATCAAATATTGTTTTTAGGTGCTATCAAGTCATTCCTGACTCATAGCAATGCTGTGTACAACAGAACAAAACACTGCCCCGTCCTGCACCATTGTCACCATCGTTGCTATGTTTGAGTCCATTGTTGCAGCCAGTGCATCAGTCCATCTCGTTGAGTATCTTCCTCTTTTTCACTGACCTTCTACTTTACCAAGCGTGATGTCTGTCATGGACTGAATTGTGTCCCCCAAAAATGTGTGTCAACTTAGCTAGTCTGTGATTCCCAGGATCGTGTGATTGTCCACCATTCTGTCATCTGATGTGATTTTCATATGTGTTATAAATCCTACCTCTATGATGTTAATGAGGTGGGATTAGTGATAGTTATAATAATGAGGCAGGACTCAATCTACAAGATTAGGCTGTGTTTTAAGTCAATCTATTTTGAGATATAGAAGAGAGAAGTGAGCAGAGAGACATAGAGACCTCATACAACCAAGAAAGTAGAGCCAGGAGTGTGCATCCTGTGGACACGAGGTCCCTGCACTGAGAAGCTCCTAGAGCAGGGGAATATTGTTGACAAGGACTTCCCCCAGAGCCAACAGAGAGACAAAGTCCTCCCCTGGAGCTGACACCCTGAATTCGGACTTCTAGCCTCCTAGATTGTGAGACAATATATTTCTCTTTGTTAAAGCCATCCACTTGTAGTATTTCTGTTACAGCAGTGCTAGATAACCAAGACGGTGTCCTTCTCCAAGGACTGGTCCCTCCTGATAACATACCCAAAGTATGCAAGATGAACTCTCACCATCCTCACTTCTAAGGAGCATGCTGGCAGTACTTCTTCCAAGATAGATTTGTTCCTTCTTCTGGCAGTCCATGGTATATTCAATATTCTTCACCAACACCATAATTCAAAGGCATCAATTCTTCTTCAGTCTTCCTCATTCTTTGTCTAGTCAGAAGCAACTAAAAGAAGAAATTCATAAGAAGTCAGTTTGTTGACTGAGAGATGTTGAATCGATTTTAAGTTTAAAATGGTTAACATTACACTCAAAAAAGAGCAGGAGCGGCAATATTAATCTCTGACAAAATAGACTTTAAAGTAAAATCCACCACAAAGGATAAGGAAGGACACTATATAATGATTAAAGTGTCAATACACCAGGAGGACATAACTATAATAAATATTTATGCACCCAATGACAGGGCTCCAAAATACATTAAAAAAAACTAACAGCACTGGAAAGAGAGATAGACAGCTCCACAATACTAGTAGGAGACTTCAACACACTTTTGGTGAAGGACAAAACATCCAGAAAGAAGCTCAACAAAGAAACGGAAGAGCTAAATGCTGCAGTCAACCAACTTGATCTCATAGACATATACTGAACACTCCACCCAACAGCAGCCAGGTATACTTTCTTTACCAACGCACATGGAACATTCTCCAGAATAGACCACATATTAGGCCATAAAGCAAACCTTAACAAAATCCAAAGCATCAAAATAGTACAAAGCATCTTTTCTGACCATAAAGCCATAAATGTGTAAATAAATAACAGAAAAAGCAAGGAAAAAATATGAAACACGTGGAAACTGAACAACACCTTGCTCAGAAACTACAGGTTATAGAAGAAATTAAAGATGGAATAAATTCATAGACTCAAACGAGAATGAAAACACATCTTACCTGAACCTTTGGGACACGCAAAAGCAGTGCTCAGAGGTCAGTTTATAGCAATAAATGCACACATCCAAAAAGAAGAAAGGGCCATAATCAAAACATTAACCCACAACTGGAACAAGTAGAAAGAGAGCAGCAGAAGAAGCCCTCAGGCACCAGAAGAAAGGAAATAATAAGAATTAGAGCAGAATTAAATGAAATAGAGACTAGAAAAAGAACTGAAAGAGTTAATAAGAGTAAAACCTGGTTCTGTGAAAAGATCAACAAAATTGATAAACCAGTGGCCAAACTAACAAAAGAAAAACAGGAGAGGAAGCAGATAAACCATATAAGAAATGAGATGGGTGATATCACAACAGACCCAACTGAAATTAAAAGAATCATAACAGAATACTATGAAAAATCGTACTCTAACAAATTTGAAAACCTAGAGGAAATGGACAATTTTCTAGACACTCACTACCTACCTAAACTAACACAAACAGATAGAACAACTAAATAAACCCATAACAAAAGAAGAGATTCAGAAGGTAATTTAAAAACTCCCAACAAAAAAAAGCCCTGACCCGGATGGCTTCACTGTAGAATTCTACCAGACTTTCAGAGAAGAGTTAACACCACTACTAGTAAAGGTATTTCAGAGCATTGAAAAGGATGGAATACTCCCAAACTCATTCTATGAAGCCAGCATAACCCTGATACCAAAACCAGGTAAAGACATCCCCAAAAAAGAAAATTACACACCAATATCCCTCATGAATATTGACACAAAAATCCTTAGCAAAGTTCTAGCCAATGAAATTCAGCAACATATCAAAAAATAATTCACCATGATCAAGTGGGATTTATAACAGGTATGCAGAGATGGTTCAACATTAGAAAAACAATCAATGGAATGCATCACATTAATAAAACAAAAGACAAGAACCACATGGTCTTATCAATCAATGCAGAGAAGGCATTTGACAAAATCCAACAGCCATTCACGACAGAAACTTACAACAAAATAGAAATAGAAGGGAATTTCCTCAGTATAATTAAGGGCATTTATATAAAGCCAACAGCCAACATCATCCTAAATGGAGAGATTTGAAAGCATTCCCCTTGAGAACGGGAACCAGACAAGAATGCCCTTTATCACCAGTCTTATTCAACATTGTGCTGGAGGTCCTAGCCAGAGCAATCAAGCTAGAAAAAGAAATAAAGGGCATCCGTATTGGCAGGGAAGAAGTCAAAGTATCTCTATTTGCAGATGATATGATCTTATACACAGTAAACCCCAAAGAAAACTACTGGAACTAATAGAAGATTTCAGCAAAGTTTCCGAATACAAGATAAACATACAAAAATCAGTTGGATTCCTTTACACCAACAAAGAGAACCTCAAAGAGGAGATCGCCAAATCAATACCATTTACAATAACCCCCAATAAGATCAAGTACTTAGGAATAAATCTAACCAGAGATCTCAAAGACCTATACAATGAAACCACAAGATACTACTGTGTGAAACCAAAAGAGACCTGCATAAGTGGAAAAACATACCTTGCTCATGGATAGGTAGACTCAACATTGTGAGAATGTCAGTTCTGCCCAAAGTGATCTACAGATACAATACAATCCCAATCCAAATTCCACCGGCATTTTTTAATGAGATGGAGAAACAAATCACCAACTTCATGTGGAAAAGGCAGAGGCCCCGAATAAGTAAAGCATTACTCAAGAAGAAGAACGAAGTGGGAGGCCTCACACTACCTGATTTTAGAACCTATTATACCACCACGGTAGTCAAAACAGCCTGGTACTGGTACAACAACAGATACATAGACCAGTGGAAGAGAATTGAGAATCCAGACATAAATTCATCTACCTATGCGCAGCTGATATTTGACAAAGACCCAAAGTCCATTAACTGGGGAAAAGACAGTCTCTTGAACAAATGGTGCTGGCATAACTGGATATACATCTGCAAAAAACTGCAACAAGACCCATACCTCATACCATGCACAAAAACTAACTCAAAATGGATCAAAGACTTAAATATAAAATTGAAAAAGATAAAGATCATGGAAGATAAAATAGGGACAATGCTAGGAGCCCTAATACATGGCATAAACACAATATGAACCATAAGTAACAATGCACAAACAACAGAAGAGAGACTAGATAAATCGGAGATCCTAAAAATCAAACACTTATGCTCATCAAAAGATTTCACCAAAAGAGTAAAAAGACAACCTACAGACTGGGAAAAAAATTTTGGCTATGACAAATCCGATCAGCATTTAATCTCTAAAATTTACAAGATACTGCAAAACCTCAACAACAAAAAGACAAATAACCCCACTGAAAAATGGGCAAAGGATATGAATAGACACTTCGCCAAAGAAGATATCCAGGCGGCTAACAGACACATGAAGAAATGCTCACGATCATTAGCCATTAGAGAAATGCAGATCAAAACTACAAGAAGATATCGTCTCACCCCAACAAGGCTAGCATTAATCCAAAAAACGCAAAATAATAAATACTGGAGAGGTTGTGGAGAGACTGGAAAACTTATACACTGTTGGTGGGAATGTAAAATGGTACAACCACTGTGAAAATCGATTTGGTGCTTCCTTAAAAAGCTAGAAATAGAAGTACCATACGATGCAGCTACCCATTTGTCATGGACTGAATTGTGTCCCCCCCAAAAATGTGTCAACTTGATTAGGGCACAATTCCTACTATTGTGTGGTTGTCCTCTATTTTGTGATTGTAATTTTATGTTAAAGAGGATTAGTGTGGGATTGTTTAACACACTTAGGTCACATCCCTGATCCTATGTAAAGGCAGATTCCCTGGAGTGTGGAATCTTACAAGAGATAAAAGGAAAGGGAAGCGAGCAGAGAGTTGGGGGACCTCATACCACCAAGAAAGCTGTGCCAGAAGCAGAGCGTGTCCTTTGGACCTGGGGTCCCTGCTCGGCAAAGTGCCTAGTCCGGGGAAGATTGATGAGAAGGCCAACAGACAGAGAAAGCCTTCCCCCGGAGCTGATGCCCTGAATTTGGACTTTTAGCCTACTTTATTGTAAAGAAATAAATTTCTCTTTGTTAAAGCCATCCACTTGTGGTATTTCTGTTACAGCAGCACTAGATGACTAAGACACCGCTCCTTGGAATATATCCTAGAGAAATAAGAGCTGTCACACGAATAGATATATGCACAGCCATGTTCATTGCAGCACTGTTGACAATAACAAAAAGATGGAAACAACCTAGGTGCCCATCAATGGACGAATGGATAAACAAATTGTGGAATACTACGCAACGATAAAAAACAACGATGAAGTTATGAAACATAACATTGAGAAATCTGGATGTCATTATGCTGAGTGAATTTAGTCAGTCACAGAAGGACAAATATTGTATAAGACCACTATTATAAGAACTCAAGAAAAGGTTTAAACACAGAAGACAACATTCTTTGATGGTTACAAGGGTTGGGAGGGAGGGTGAGGGTTATTTTCTAATTAGATAGTAGATAAGAATTATCTTAGGTGAAGGGAAGGACAGTACACACTACAGGGGAAGTCAGCTCAACTAGACTAAACCAAAGCTAAGAATTTTCCTGAATACAATCAAACACTTTGAGGGACAGAGTAGCAGGGGTAGGGGTCTGGGGACCATGCTTTCAGGGGACACCTAGGTCAATTGGCATAACAAAGTTTATTAAGAAAATGTTCTGCATCCTACCTTGGTGAGTGGTGTCTGGGGTCTTAAAAGCTTGCAAGCGGCCATCTAAGATGCATCAATTGGTCCCAACTCACCTGGAGTAAAGGAGAATGAAGAACACCAAAGATAAGGAAAGTATTAGCCCAAGAGACAGAAAGGGCCACATAAACCAGAGACTTCATCACCCTGAGACCAGAAGGACTAGATGGTGTCCGGCTACCACCAATGAGCGCCCTGACAGGGAACGCAACAGAGAGCCCTGGATGGAGTGGGAAAAAGGTGGGGTGCAGAACTCAAATTCTAGTAAGAAAACCAGGCTCGATGATCTGACTGTGACTGGAGGAACCCCAGAGAGCATGGCCCCTGGATTCTCTATCAGTCTGGAACTAAAGCAATGTCTGAGACTCTTCAGACAGGGATTAGACTGGACTGTGGGACATAAAGTGATACTTGTGAGGAGTATGCCTCTTAGCTCAAGTAGATACAAGAGACTAAACTGGCAGCTTCTGTCCGTAGGTGAGATGGGAGGGCAGAGAGGGTTGGGAGCTGGTGGAGTGGACATGAGGAATCTGGTGGGAGGGAGGAGTGTGCTGTCACAGTAAGGGGAGAGCAATTAGGGTCACACACATAACAATCTATGTACAAATTTTTTTATGGGAAAAATAAAATGGTTAACATTGTATAGGGGATATAAATACCAAGATAAAAAATTTTTAACTGCATTTGTTGTGGTCTCAATCAGCCTAGTAGTTGCAGCAAACTGCTTTAAGGCAACGTTGGTGGGTATCTTCTAGTAACAGGGTCTAACTGGAGAGTATAATAGCTAGTGGGCTGTCTTCAGAAAGTTGAAAGAAGTCAGGTTCAGAACGTTTTTATTTTTTAAATGTCTGTGTTTCTTGTCATAAAAGCAGACGTTAGTCCTGAGCTTATTGTTATTTCCAGGCCTTCTTTTATGAAATAGGAATTTCTTGCCTGGCTGAATTTGTAGTTGCTGTGGCTGTAAGGCCGTTAATTTACTTGTCTTAGCAGTTTGTTTAGTTTCTATGGTTTGAGTTAGTTCATGTGCCAAACCTGTTAGCTTGGAAACAGGAGTGATTTTCCAGTTAAGCTGATGCCTTTTTTACTGAGGATGAAAGTTTAGAATTAAGGCAGGATAAATACTCTTATTTTTAGTTTGCATGCAAGAATTAATTTTTATCCAATCTACTGTAGGAGTAAAGGTTTTACTAAGAGTCTTGTGTAAGTCCTTTCTATTTTTGGGGGGCTTCTTTAAGTATTTCCTTGGCCTGGGCATCTTTTTGGCCAGCATGTTCTAATCATATTTGAGCATCTCCAGGGCTCACTAGCATGTGTACTAGTTGATATAGGGGTAGACAGGTAAGGATGGGTAAAAAGGAATGGCTTCCAGATGGTCATGGTTGGTAGAGAGACTGTTGCCAGATAAGTAGCTGTTGAGGTTTCACAGCTCTGACATTGTAATTTTTAAAAAATCAGTTTAGTCTGTTTTGAAGTAGTGTTTGGCAGAGAGGCAAATTTGCTGTCTTGATGCCTCCTGGAAGCTTCCAAATATTAATTATTAAAGGCATCCTATTGTTTTTATTTAATTCAGGAAATTGTGGCCTCTAATTTACTGTGCAAAATGCCCCGCAATGGCCATTTTCTCAGATTTTGCTAGTAAGTTCATGCCAGCAATTAATACACAAAACTGAACCGGGGCCATACTACTTTGTCATATGAGCTGCGGGAGACCCCGGAGGGGTCCTGCATCAGTTTTGGATGTGGTATTCCTCATCTCTTAAGAGAGCACTTACTAAGTAAACATGTGTTAACATGATGCACAATAGTTTGTGTGTTTTACCTGAAACACACACCGGAAGAAAGAAAAGGAAAAAGGGTTCAGATGAACTGACACGTATTGGCCACTAGATGTCAGCCTAGTCAAACTAAACTTGACGACGAACCGAAAGTGAGAGAAAGGGCGTTTCAGAATATGGTTGGCAGTAATAAATTAGAGGTCAGCCCCACCAAACTTAATTTGGCAAGAAACACAGCATCAGGCTCCAGAGGCTAACAAAAATGAAAGTAAAGTGTAAAAGACAGACAATAAATCTCTCAGAGCTGCTGGTGGTTGTGAGGGTTTATCTCGGGCATGTTCCGAGAATTCAAGGAGACCGTTTTGGGTACAAGAGGCCTGCGCTGATACCAGAGCTGGTCGGGTCTGCAAATTTTCAGGAATGCAGAAGAGAGAAAGCTCCTTCAGCTCCTGCCTGGCTCGCCAAAGAATGCTGTGGAATAAAGATGTATTCTCTATTTAAAATGAAATCAAGAGAGATTTATTGGAAGGAAGGACAACTCAAGTTGGGCAGGCATTGAGTCCCACAATGTGAGATCCAGCGCACTCTGAGAAGTTACAGGCATCCAAACAATATTTATATTATAAACCAGGAACTAACAATATAATATTTTGATTGGCTTACTAGTGATTTGTAAAAGTCAAAGTCAGGTTAACAAAAGCGGGAGCTTTACAGTGATCGTTTTAAAGAATCTTTGTCGACTAGTTACTAGTCGGTGATATGTTTATTGATTAGTTACTGCATGGTGACAGTAGAGGTTTTCTTGATTGGTTTGACACTCTTTGCATCAAGGTTCGTTGGTAACAAACTAGCAACATTCTTTCTTAATCTGGTTTCAAAGAAAAACATTTCCATAGATACAAGATTACGTTTCTAGAAGATTAACTGTTGCTAAGGCAAAAGAGAAGGATCAAAATGGGGTTGGGTCCAAATCTGAACAAACCATTTCAGATGTACCCGACACCTCTATTTTAAAATCCCCTACACACTCCAGAAGCAGGGGCCAATCTCCCAAACTGAAAACATGTCTGCAAGCAACATGATTCTCAAGCCAGCATTAAGGAAAACATAAAAAAGTCTCAAAGCCTTCCTACCGTTCTACAAGTCTTTGCCCTGCTACCATAATCTCTCAGCTGTTCTCACCAGCATCTGACAAGGTGAGCACTGCTGTTTTCTGCTTGATTTTTTACTTTCTCTGTGGGAGGAAGGGAGCATGGAGCTTCCTACTTTACCATCTTCATTCTGATATCTCCTGCAAATTAATATTGAAAGCAGCCAGTTCATATCTGGGTGTGATAACCCTACAAAATTCCTGCCCAAGCTGGGCTGTCTTATGAGCAAATTCATGGAAGCACCACATTTTCATACACACTTGTCCTGTCTTCTTGAAGTCTTCTTACCCTATGTTCTTTACCCAGTCTGCAAAGTATCACTAGTACACACTTACCCTCTCTTGTTGTCTTCTTCCTCTCCCTTTTACTCCTGACATTTTTGTCCCTACTCCCATTCTAGAAGACACAGATCCAAATGCCAATCTCATGGTAGGACTGAGTTTCAGTAGGAGACTCAGGAGCAACAGCCTCTGACAGAATCTTGCTTTGACTCTTGGATGAGAATCCTAGACAAGAATGTTCTGTAATTGTAATATATTTCAGCATCACCTGATTTTGAACTGGCCAAGGTATGCCACTGTCTTAGCAATTTGCAGAGAAAAGCATATTGTTACTAAATTGTCACCATTTAACCACTAAAGCTGCCAAACTTGCCTAAACCTAGACCAGAGGTGATTTCATCCTTTAGGTTAATTTGGGGAAAAAGTGTCCTGGAGTGGTGGGGAAGTGAAAGGTATGTGAAATTTTTAAAAGAAAGTTCTATTAGATACTCTTCTTTTTCTTTTTTCTCTTTTTTTAAAAACACATACTCTGTCTAATTGTAAAGACATGCAGTTCACAGACGTTGACTTGGCAAGTGTGAACAAGGCAGTCATAAAACTAAGCAACAGAGTGTTCAGTGTGCCAGGTACTATAGAGCATGAGTTTTCAACGAAGTGACACCTTCCGATGCCACTGGTGAGCAGTAAAAATGTCAAGGTTACCAGTCACTTCCACAGTGCAAAATCCAGTAGTCAGTTCTGTCTTTATCTTAACTGAATTCTCTCAATAGAATCTGACACAACTGATCACTCACTTTTCCTTGAAACATTTTTCTCACTTGGCTTCTGAATTTTCCTCCAATCCCATTGTCTGCTTTTCCTCACTCTCCTCTGCTGCATCCTCTTCAACTCTCTGACCTCTAAACATTAGAGTCCCAAAGCAGCCCTCCCTGAATCTAAACTTCCTCTCTAGGTGATCTTATCCAGACTCAGTGCATTAAATATCAAGCAGATGTTGAGAATACATACTTATATATCTAGCCTGGATTTCTTTCTTAATTTCTAGACTCATATTTAGTTTCCTCCCTGATATCTCCGTGTTGAAGATGCAGGGACAACTCAAAACTGAGCAAAACCTTCAAGCCATATCCAGAATTTTACTGTTTCTCAATATCTCTGGTATTGTTTTCAATTTTTTTCCCTCTTTTTGATTTACTTTTTATATTTGTTAAATATTTATACGACTCCAAAGAAAAACTCTATAACAAAGTGTATTAAGAGAAGTCTCATTTCCATTCCTATCTGTCCTGTCCCCCCTTTCTCCTATAAAAAACAGCTTTTTTCTAGTTTTTGTTTTACTCATCCTGTTATTTATTTTTAAAATCTTAGCAAATATGTATACACCCACTCCTCACTTATCAACATGGTTAGGTTCCAGAGACCAGGTCGTTATGTGAAAAGTGTAATACAAAATGGACGATGACCACATCAAATCACAAAAATGGAGGATGACTACATCATTACACAGCTGCCAAATTATATCATCACATAACTACCAAACCACTGAGAATCATGGCCCAGCCAAGTTGACACATAACCTTAACCATCACAGCCAGTGTTACTCTTGTCTCACACCTCGGCATTTGTTACTGCCAGACATACCTTGTTACTGTACAGAATAGTTGGATAGTAGATTTTTTTTGCTATTGTCATAAAAGCAAAATGTCAGATAATGAGCTTGTTGATAGGTGAGGAGTAGGGGTAATCCTATTCTACCACCATAACCTTACTACCCCAAAATTTGCATATTTTGGGGAGGTGGAGCCAACATGGCACTATAGACAGAAGCACCATGCCATCCCTTTGCAGCAAAGACCTGAAACACTAAGTAAAACTGATACAAATGTCAATCCTGGAGTCCTAAGTACCAAATGAAGGAATAAAAATCTCAAGCATCGAATGGAATAAACTGACAGACAACAGAGAACAAGGAGAGCTGTGGAGTGGAGGTCCTATACCAGCTGATGTGGCTGATGTGATTCACCATTTGGGTTCAGATATGATGATGAAATTAGGACATTTCCAGGTAAATAGAAAATAAGGGAATGTGTAAAAACCAAACCAAACTTACAAGAATTATTAAAGGGAGTCCTTTAGTTTGAGAACCAACAACATCAGACAACAACCTTAATCTAGCACATAAGACAGCATCAGCTAGATACCAACCTAGAAAATGAACTCTCAAGGATAAAACAAAACTAAAAAATTTATAAGAGAGAACCACAGACATCAATCTGTACATGACAACAACATCAGAATAATACAAGAGGGAATAAATGGTGTAGGTATAGAACTTTCAAATGAAGAGGAAGTCAAGGAATTATCAAGTAATGAAAGACTGGTTTAAACTTAGGAAGATGGGGTAAATTTCAAGGTAACCACAAAGAAAGTTAACAAACCTACTCATCAAAATGAAGAAAAACATAAAGTCTACAAAAACGAAAGGAATGAAAAAAAAAATACCCAAAAAGAATTCAGCACAGAAGAATAAGAGGAACAAAAAAAAAGTCAGCACCACAAAAAAAAAAAAAAAACTACAAAATGACAGCAATAAACTCGCACCTATCAGTAATCACATGGAACATAAATGGCTTAAATGCACCCATAAAGAAACAGAGAGTGACAGAATGGATTAAAAAAAAAAAAAATCAATATGCTGTCTATAAGAGACACACCTTCTTAACAAAGACATAAACTTATTAAAAATCAACGGATGGAAAAAAATATCAAGCAAACAGCTACCAAAAAAGAGCAGGAGTAGCAATACTAATCTCAGATAAAATAGACTTTAAAACAAAATCTACCACAAAAGACAAAGAAGTGCATTATATAATGATTAAAGGAACAATCCACCATGAGACATAACCATAATAAATATCTACACACCCAATTACAGAGCTCCAAAATACATAAAACAAACTCTAACAGCACTGAAAAGAAAAATTGATAGTTCCACAGTAATAGTAGGAGATTTCAACATACCACTCTCGGTAAAGGACAGAACATCTAGAAAGAAACTCAACAAAGATACAGAAGATCTAAAGGCCACAATCAACCAACTTGACCTATAGACGTATATAGAACAATCTACCCAACAGTAGTAAAGTACACATTCATTTCTAATGTGCGTGCAGTGTTCTCCAAAATAGACCACACCTTAGGCCACAAAGCAACCCTCAAAAAAATCCAGAACATTGAAGTAGCTTCTCTGATCACAAAGCCTTCAAAGTAGAAATTAATGACAGGAAGAGCAAGGAAAAAAAATCAAGTACATGGAAACTGAATAACACCCTGCTTAAAAACCACTAGGTAATAGAAGAAATCAAAGATGGAATAAAAAATTTCCCAGAATCAAACGAGAATGAAAACACATCATACCAAGACCTTTGGGACACAGAAAAGGCAGTGCTCAGAGATCAATTTATAGCAATAGATGTACACATCAAAAAAAAAAAAAAAGAAGAAAGGGACAAAATCAAAACATTAGCTCCACAACTTGAACAAATAGAAAGAGAACAGCAAAAGAAGCCCACAGCCACCAGAAAAAAGGAAATAATAAAGATAAAAGCAGAAAGAAATGAAATAGGGAATAGAAAAACAATAGGAAGAATCAACAAAACCAAAAGTTGGTTCCTCAAAAGGATCAATAAAACCAACAAACCATTGACTGAATTGACAAAACAAAAACAGGAGAGGATGCAAATAATCCAAATAAGAAATAAAATGGGGACATTACAACAGACCCAACTGAAATAAAAAGGATCATAACAGAGTACTATGAAAAACTACTCCAACAAATTTGAAAACCTAGAGATGGACAGATTTCTAGAAACACACTACTACTCAAAACTAACACAAACTGAAGTTGAAAATATGAACAGACCCATAACAAGAGAAGATATTGAAAAGGTAACAACAACAACAACAACAAAAAACTCCCAACAAAAAAAGCCCTGGCCCAACAGGCTTCAATGGCGAACTCTTCCAAACATTCAGAGAAGAGCTTACACCAGTACTACTCAAACTATTTCAGAACATAGAAATGGAAGGCATAACTCTGATACAAAACCAAAGACACCACAAAAAAAGAAAATTACAGACTAGTATCTCTCATGAATGTACATGCAAACATTTTCAACAAAATTCTTTCCAATAGAACTCAGCATTATATCAAAAAGATAATACACCACAACCAAGTGGGATTCATACTAGGTATGCAAGGATGGTTCAACATTAGAAAATCAATCAATGTAATCCACCACATAATTAAAAAAAAAGAATCACGTGGTCCTCTCAGTAGACACAGAAAAGGCATTTGACAAAGTCCGACACCCATTCCTGATAAAAACTATCAGTAAAATAGGTATAGAAGAGAAATTCCTCAATATAATAAGGGCATCTATACAAAACCAACAGCCAATATCATTCTTTTTTTTTCATTGTACTTTAGATGAAGGTTTACAGAACAAATATTTTCTCATTAAACAGTCAGTACACATTGTATTATGACATTGGTTAATAACCCAGTGACATGTCAACACTCTCTCAACCTTGGAGGACCTTCTTTTTGATGAAAATATACATAACCAAAGTTACACCATTTCAAAAGTTTCTACATGTACAATTCAGTGACATCGATTACATTCTTCCAGTTGTGCTGCTGCTTCTCACTATCCTTTTCCAAATTACTCCATCACCATTATCTTCAACTCACTGCCCCCAGGCTTCCCATCAAAACTTTTGAGTTGCTGTTGTCAATTTGATTTCACAAAGATAATTCTTCTTCTTCTTTTTTTTTTTTTTTGGTACGTTAGATGAAGGTTTGCAGAAGAAATTAAACAGTACACGTTGCCCTATGACAATGGTTAACAACCCCACTACATGTCAACACTGTCCCTTCTCAACCTTGGGTTCCCTATTACCAGCTTTCCTGTCCCCTCCTGCCTTCTAGTCCTTGTACCTGAACTGCTGTGCCTCATTAGTCCCGTTTTGTTTTATGAGGCTGTCCAATCCCCAGCTGAATGGTCAACTTCGGGAGTGACTACCACTGAGCTAAAAGGGCAGCTGGGGGCCGTACTCTTGGGGTTAATCAAGTCTGTCAGGCCAGTAAATCTGGTCTTTTTTATGTGAGTTAGAATTTTGTTCTACATCCTTTTCCAGTTCTGTCCAGGACCCTCTATTGTGATCCCAGTCAGAGCAGTCAGTGTTGGTAGCTGGGCATCATCTAGCTGTACTGGACTCAGTCTGGTGGAGGCTGTGGTAGCTGTGGTCCATTAGTCCTTTGGACTAATCTTTCCCTTGTATTTGTTCTCTTCAGTCTCCCTTGCTCCTGAAGGGGTGAGACCAGTGGAGTATCTTATATCTTAGATGGCTGCTCACAGGCTTTTAAGACCCCAGGGGACGCTCACCAAGGTATAATGTAGAACACTGTCTTTATAAACTGTGTTATGCCAGTTGAGCTAGATGTTCCCTGAGACCATGGTTCCCACAGCCCTCTGCCCAGCGATTCAGTCACTTAGGGAGTTTAGAAGTGTCTATGGAGCTTCCATGACCTTTCCTTGAACAAGTTGTGCTGGCTTCCCCAGTATTGTGTACTGTCTTACCCTTCACCCAAGTTACCACTTATCTATTGTCTATGTAGTGCCCCCTGCCACCCCTTCCATCCCTCGTAACCAACAAAGATTGTTTCTTTTTGTGTGTAAACTTCTACATGAGTTTTTACAGTAGAGGTCTCATATAATATTTGTCTTTTTGTGATTGACTTATTTCACTCAGCATAATGTCCTCCAGTTTCATCCATGTTATGAGATGCTTCACAGATTCATCTTTGTTCTTTATTGTTGCATAATGCTCAACTGTGCGTATGTACCATAGTTTGTTTATCCATTCATCTGTTGATGGGCATCTAGGTTGTTTCCATCTTTTTGCTATTGTGAACAGTGCTGCAATGTATATGGGTGTGCATATGTCTATTCGTGTGGCGGCTCTTATTTCTCTAGGATATATTCCTAGGAGTGGGATTGCATTTTGCAGAGCTTTTCATTTTGTGATGATGACGTTTTCTTTGTTCCTCTTACTCTCCTGTGCTGAGTTCCTTTTGTTTGTTGATTTTTTTCATTTCTTTTGTTTTTGTAGGTTTCGTTTTTACTGAGACTTTATGTTTTTCTTCTTTATTTTGATGAGTAGGTTTGTTAACTTTCTTTGCGGTTAACTTGAAATTTACCCTTATCTTCCTAGATTTGAACCAGTCTACTGTTACTTGGTATCACCTTGCCTTCCTCTCCATTAGAAGGTTCTATACCTATGCCGTTTATTCTCTCTTTTATTGTTCTGATGCTGTTGTTATTTACAGATTAACCTCTCTAGTTCCCTGTTGTGATTCTTTTGGTTTTGGGTAGTCCTTAAGAGTTTATTTCCTAGGTTGGTATCTGGCTGGTACAATCCTGTGTCCTGTATTCAGCCTGTGGCTGACGTTGTTTGTTCTCAGATCGAAGGACCCCCTTTAATAAGTCTTGTGAGTTTTGTTTGGTTTTTACATAGTCCTTTAATTTCTGTTTATCTGGAAATGACCTAATTTCACAAACATATTTGAAGGAGAGTTTTGCAGGATATATTATTCTTGGCTGGCAATTTTTTTCTTTCAAGGTTTTATATATGTCATCCCCTTGCCTTCTTGCCTGCCTGGTTTCTGCTGAATAATCTGAACTTAGTCTTATTGTTTCTCCTCTGTATATGGCTTTTTGTTTTTCTCGAGCTGCTCTCAGGATTCTTTGTTTGTCTTTGGTTTTAGTGAGTGTGATTATCATATGCCTTGGTGATTTTCTTTTGGGGTCTATCCTATATGGGGTTCGTTGAGCTTGGATGGTCAGCTTTTCATCTTTCACGATATTAGTGAAGTTTTCTGTCAGCAATTCTTCAATGATCCTCTCTGTGTTTTCTGTTTTCTCCCCCTGTTCTGGAACTCCGATCACTCTCAGATTTTTGCTTTTGATTGTATCCCACATAATTCTCAGGGTTTCTTCATTTTAATTCGTTCTTTTCTGATTTTTCCTCAGAGTTGTATGTAGGTGTTTGTCATCAATTTTGCTGATCCTGTCTTCCATTGTTTCAAACCTGCTCCTCAGCCCTTCTATGACACTGTCCATTTCTGAAATCTTGTTTATCTTTTGGGTTTCTAATTGTTTTTTTATGATTTCTAGTTGTGAATTTATTTTAGTATTTTGTTCCTGTATTATTTTCTTGAATTCTTCCATTTTTTGCCTGTATTTTCCATGAATTTGTCTATTTTTCCTCATTTTTGTCTGTCTTTTACTTAAAATCTTGGATAATTCTAAATATTAGAGATTTGAATTCCCTATCTGTTAGGTCTAGTGCCTTTTCGTCTACTGGAAAATCAGCTGGTGTTTCATTTTGGATGCCTACTGGAACCATCCTGTCCTGTGTTTGTAAATGTTTTGATATTGGCTGCTGTCTTCGGGGCATTCAGTGGCTTTTCTCCTCGTTTACTAACTGTAGATTTGTTTCATCCTGCTTTTTTGTTTTATTTGGTTATGTCTGAGCAGGTGGGCTGTGTGTTCTTTGTTGTTTGCTCATCCCTGGGCACGATACTTTTCACCTCCTTCTCCAATGGGCAGGGTCAGTCACTCAGGTATGATACAGCAGGGCAGGTCCAGCTTAAGGGGAGTTGATGGGATGGGTTGTTTGTGGCACGTACCAGGGCTGACAGTGCAGACTGGGTATTAGTGCAGGGCAGGTTCCAGTAGGCTGTGCCTGTGCTGCTTGGGAGCATGATGTTTAGTGCACAATGCAGGTAGGCAGGAAGGAGAGGAGAGACTGTGATGTGTGGAGCTAAGATAGGTATGGGAAAGATGAGAGAGAGGAGAGAGGAGCAGGAGCCTAAAATATACACACAAAAAAGAGTGCTAAGGGAGTTTTCTATTGGAGTGGAAAGATGAGAGACTGAGAAATGGGGAAAAACAAAAATGAAAAAAAAAGGGTGAAAGAAAAAAATGAATAAATTGAGAAACTGGAAATGACAAAAGACAAAAAAGGAGTAAAAGAGAGAAGAAAATAAAACAAAGAAACAAAACAAAACAAAAAAACAAGAAAAAAGAAATGCCCCCAGGGATGTCCTTGTGTGTCTGCACAGAGTAAGGGAGTAGCTTCCAAGTCACGTGGTTCTGCCTGGCTAAAAGGTTCTCCCAAGCCGAGAAAAGGAAAAGAAAACAAACAAATCAAAACAGAACCAATCAGAGCAAACAAACAAAAAAGCCCCAGGGGTCTTACCAGCATGGCGGCAAGGGCTGGGAAGCAGTTGTACAGTCGAGCGGTGTTTCACAGTCTTTCAGGAAGAAGCAGAAGGCACACCACACGGAGCCAGGTATTTGAGAAAAAGGAGGGGGAGGTGGTAAGAAGTAAGGAACAAATCTGAAAAAGCAGAAAAAAGCAACACCAGCAGCCAACAAGAGGCACTCGGAGCCAGCCAGTGCGGGTGGGTAGAATCCAAGTGACACCAGGGTGAAGCTGGTGGTTCCCTGCCAAAAGACTGTGGCGCAGGAAGCAGAGGAGGCTGAGTTGGGGTGAAGAAGGGTGGGGGAATGGGAAAGCATGTATCACTGGTTACCAGTTGTTCTCTCTTGCTGGACACTCCTTGAAGCTGCTTTCTCCTACCCCTGTTCAATGATCCCTGGTAGGAGTCCAAGATGGTGGATCTGTGCTGTGGTAGCAGATAGGGGACCTCTGCATATATCTCTCCTCACTCTCTGTTCTCGGTCAGTTTCTTATTCCATTTGGTGCTTGGCTGAGTTCTTTATCTCTTATGTGATGCTTAGGGTTTCAGGATTGATATGTGACTCTGTTTGACTTAGTTTTTCTGATCTTTGCTGTGGAGGGATGGCGTGGTGCTTCTGACTATAGCACCATGTCACCCGGGAGTCCCAACATCATTCTTAATGGAGCAAGACTGAAAACATTCCCCTTGAGAACTGGAACAAAAAAAGGATGCCCTCTATCACCACTCTATTCAAAACTGTGCTGGAAGTCCTAGCATGAGCAATAAGGCAAGAAAAAATAATAATAAAGAGCATCCAGATTGGTAAGGAAGAAGTAAAACTCCCTATTTGTGAATGATATGATACTATACATAGAAAATCCTAAAGACTTCACCAGAAAGCTACTGGAACTAATAGAAATGTTCAGCAAAGTAGCAGGAGACAGAATAAACGTACAAAAATCAGTTCAATTCCTATACACCAATAAAGAGAACAACAAAAAGTAGATCAGGAAAACTATACCATTTAGTATAGCCCCTAAAAAAAATAAAATACTAGGAATACGTCTAACCAGGGATGTAAAAGACCTATACAAATAGAACTACAAAGCACTACTGCAGGAAACCAAGAGACCTACATAAATGGAAAAATATACCATGCTCATGAATAGGTAGACACCACATTGTGAAAATGTCAATTCTACCCAAAGCAATATACAAATACAGTGCAATTCCAATCAAATACCAACAGCATTCTTTAAAGAGGTGGAAAAACTAATCATTAACTTTATATGGAAAGGGAAGAGGCCCCGGATAAGTAAAGCACAATCGAAGAAGAAGAAAACAGTAGAAGGACTCGCACTACCTGATCTGAGAACCTAGTATAGCACTACGGTAGTCAAAACAGCCTGGTACTGGTACTACAACAGACACACTGACCAATGGAACAGATTTGAGAACCCAGATGTAAATCTATCCACCTGTGTTCACCTGATCTTTGAAAAGCATCCAAAATCCATCAAATGAGAAAAAAAGTCTTTTTTAACAAATGATCCTGGCAAAACTGGATGTCCATCTGCAAAAAAGTGAAACAGGACCCATGCCTCACACCATACACAAAAACTATTTCAAAATGGATCAAAGAATTAAATATAAAACCAAAAACTATAAAGATCATAGAAGAAAAAATAAGGTCAACTCTAGAGGCCCTAACACATGGCATTAACAGGATATAAACCATAACTAACAATACGCAAACACCAGAAGATATGCTAGATAACTGGAATCTTCTAAAAATTAAACACTTATGCGCATCAAAAGACTTCACCAAAAGCGTACAAAGCAAACCTACAGCCTGGGAAAAAATTTTTGGCTATGACAAATCTAAAATCTACAGAAAAATCCAACAGCTCTACAACTAAAAGACAAACAATCCAATTAAAAAACATGCTAAGGATATGAACACACACTCCACCAAAAAAGACATTCATGTGGCTAACAGATACATGAAGAAATGCTCGCAATCACTAGCCGTTAGAAAAATGCAAATCAAAACCACAATGAGATACCATCTCACCCTGACATTACTGGCACGAATCAAAAAAAAAAAAAAAAAAAACAGAAAACAATGTTGGAGAGGCTGCAGGGAGATTGGAACTCTTATGCACTGCTAGTGGGAATACAAAATGGTACAACCATTTTGAAAAACAATATGGTGCTTCCATAAAAAGCTAGAAATAGAAATACCATATGATCCAGCAATCCCACTCCTAGGAATATATCCTAGAGAAAATAAAAGCCGTCACGGAAATAGACATATGCACACCCGTGTTCAATGCAACATTATTCACAGTAGCAAAAAGATGAAAACAATCTAGGTGCCCATCAACAGATGAATGGATAAACAAACTATGGTACATACACATAATGGAATACTACGCAATGATAAAGAACAATGAGGAATCTGCGAAGCATCTCACAACATGGGTGAATCTGGAGGGCATTACGCTGAGTGAAATAAGTCAATCACAAAAGCACAAATATTGTATGGGACCACTACTATAAAAACTCATGAAAAGGTTTACACACAAAAAGAAACAATCTTTGATGGTTATGGGGAGGGTGGGAGGGAAATAGGCAATAGATAAGTGGTAACTTTGGTGAAGCTGAAGACAGTATGCAGTATTGGGGATGCCAAAACAACTTGTCCAAAGGCAAGGTCGTGCAAGCTCCATAAACACGTCCAAATTTCCTAAGGGACCAAATTACTGGGCTGAGGGCTCTGGGGACCATGGTCTTGGGGAACATCTAGCTCAATTAGTATAACATAGTTTATAAGGAAAATGTTCTACATCATACTTTGGTAAGTAGTGTCTGGGGTCTTAATATCTTGTGAGCAGGCATCTGAGATGCTCACTGGTCTCACCCTGGCTGGAGCAAGGGAGAATGAAGAAAACCAAAGACACAAGGGAAAGATTAGTCCAGAGGACTAATGGACCATAAATAACACAGCCTGAGTCTCACACAACTAGATGTTGCCCAGCAACTACCACCTACTGCTCTGACAGGGATCACAAGAAAGAGTTCTGGACAGAGCTGGAGAAAAATGTAGAACAAAGTTCTAACTCACAAAAAACAACCAGACTTACTGGTCTGACAGAGACTGGAGAAACCCCAAGAGTATGGCTCACGGACACCCTTATAGCTCAGTAATGAAGTCACTCCTGAAGTTCTTCCTTCAGCTAAAGATTAGATAGGCCCATAAAACAAAACAAGACTAAATGGGCATACAGCCCAGGGGCAAGGATGAGAAGGCAGGAGGGGACAGGGAGGCTGATAATGGGGAACCCAAGGTTGAAAACAGGAGTGTTGACATGTCATGGGGTTGGCAACCAATGTCACAAAACAATATGTGTATTAATGTTTGGAGCCCTAGTGGCATAGTGGTTAAGGATTTGGCTGCTAACCAAAAGGTCAGTAGTTCGGATCCACCAACCACTCCTTGGAAACCCTATGGGGCAGTTCTACTCTGTCCTGCAGGGTCACTATGAGTCGGAATAGACTCGATGGCGGTGGGTTTGGTTTTTTTGGTTTTATTAATTGTTTAATGAGAAACTAGTTTGCTCTGTAAAGTTTCATCTAAAGTATAATAGAAATAAATTAAAAAAAGAATTTTCGTGTTATATATATTGTTCTATTTCTCGCTTTGTTTTGCTTAACGATATGTCTTGAAAATCAGGTCTTATCATGCATGTATTTTTTTCTCAATTCTTTTAATAGTTTCATAGAATTTCTTTGTGTGGAAGTG
This sequence comes from Dugong dugon, assembly GCA_030035585.1. Classification (NCBI taxonomy): domain Eukaryota; kingdom Metazoa; phylum Chordata; class Mammalia; order Sirenia; family Dugongidae; genus Dugong; species Dugong dugon. Next base: position 54,912,342 of record CM057463.1, read on the forward strand.
CTATAATTTATTCAGCCAGTCTCCTGTTGATAGGCATTTGGGTTATTTCCAATCTTTTGCTAATGTAAATAATGTCAAAATGAATAATTTAGTGCTGAAGTCATTTTGTGATATTGGCAGTGTATTTTTAGAATAAATATCTATTAGAGGGTTTGTTTGCTCAAAGGAAAAATGCATATTTTTTTTAGATATTGAAAAATTCCTTTCTACAGATATTGCACCATTCTGCTTTCCCATAAGCAATGGATGAGAGGACCCACTTCACCACAGTTTTATCTTGATTGTATGTTGTTGAACTTTTAGATTATTGCCAATCAGATAGCTGAGTTCTGGTGATGTGGTGTTGTTTAGGTTGTGTATTTCTCTTATTATGAGCGTAGTTTCTTATGTTTAAGGCTCATTAAATTTTTTTTTCTGTTTTGAGTTGTCTGTTCTTATGCCCAATTTTGTGTCAGACTGTTGGTCTTTTTTTCTCTTCAATATTTTAGAAACTCTTTGTGTATTATGGGTTGCAGATACCTTATTTCAGCTTTTTATTTGTGTTTTGACTTTGTCTATAGCATTTTTCCATGCAAAATCTTTAAATTTTTTTTTATGTACTTGAATTTATTACTGCTTTTGCATTTTGAATCGTAATTAGGAATGTTTTCCCCACCTCAAGGTTACAGAGAAGTATATTAGTTTCCTATGTCTGCCATAATGAATTATCAAAACCGGGTGGCTTAACACAACAGAAATTTATTCTTTTACATTTCTGAAAGCCAGAAGTGTAAAATTATGGTGTTGGCAGTGTTGGTTCCTTCTGGAAACTCTAAGGGCTAATCTGTTCCATGCCTGTTTCCTAACTTCTAGTGGTTGCCAGCAATTCTTTGTTTATAACTATATAACCCCAATCTCTCCCTCTATCTTCACACGACCTTCTCCCCTGTGTCTTCTTTTCGTCTCTTTTCTTATAAGGGCACTTGTCATTGAATTTAGAATGATCTCATCTCAAGATCCTTAACTTGATTACATCTACAAAGATCCCTTTTCCAAATAAATTAATGTTCACAGGTTCTGGAGGACACATGGGGTTGCTATGAGTCAGAACTGACTTGACTTTTTTTTTTTGTGGAAGGGGAACATATCTTTTTGTGGGACCACTATTCAACCCACGACAGAGTTCACCTATTTTTTTTGTAATAATTTTATGATTTCCTTTTTACATTTGCATGTCTGATCTATTTGGAATTATCCTAGTGTATGGACATATGAATTTGAGTCTCATTTTGGACTTCTAGTCTGTTGTATTGGCCTACCTATTTATTACCAATACCACATTGTTTGAATTACGGTGTTTTATAATGTTAATCTGACAGTGCTAGCTCTTTCCTCTCTCCCTCTCCCTCCCTTCCTGTAGTAGCTTTTCTTCCCCCTTCAGGTTTTCAGATTATTCCTTGCTGACATATACCTCAGTCAACGGATTAACACCCCAGCTTCCCAGTCCTGTGGTGGGACAATTCTAGGTCATCTTCCACACAGTTTCTCGGACATCTCTTAGCAGGATGAAGCCCCAGTTGCTTACAGTGTTGCCCTACTCACCAGCACCGGCTTTATTGGCTTTTCTCCCTTCTCTGTGTCACTTCCTCACTTGTGCCTCCTCAAATCCCCTTCCAAATAAATTACCTGCATACAAGTCTTTGTCTGGAGATCTGCTTTTGGGGAACTCAAACTAAGAATGTCACTTTTGGATTTTGACCTGGAGGTGAAAGATATCACTGTGTGGGGCTTGTGGGGGCAGGGGAGAGTGGTGTCCTCCTCTAATTTAAGTGTTCAGAATGTAGTTTTATTATTCTGATTATTTCCCCATGACCCAAGCCTGTACTTTATATTCTTCAGGCTTGGAACTTCTCTGGAATGTTCTTTGGAAGAAATGATTTCCTCTTCCATGTTTTGAGCTGAAGTCTCCCTTTATTTTCCCCATCAGTTTAATCCCATCTGTTTTAATTTCCAGGATTTTCTCAAACTTTTGAACACACCACTGGCTTCCTCTCTTTTTTCAGTGTCTGTATATATATATATATGTGTGTGTGTGTGTTTTTGTTGAAGCAAAATTTCTTAGATCTACTTCTCTGAGCAAGTCTCAAAATTTATTACTCATTAATGAGGGAGTTCCCATTGCCGTTGAGTCGATTCCGACTCATAACAACCCTATAGGACAGAGAAGAACTGCCCCATAGAGTTTCCAAGGAGCAGCTGGTGGATTAGAACTGCAGACCTTTTGGTTAGCAGCCAAGTTCTTAACCACTGTGCCACCAGGGCTCCAGTGAAGGAGTTAGCAGTCAAATAATTCCAGGCAAATTCAAAATGACAAGGAAGAAGACTAATTTAAATACATAGTGTTTTTAACTAGGCATGAACTCCTATTTGAATTCCTATGGTCATTAAAATATTAAATTTAATATCGGTGGTTGTTGTTGTTGTTAGGTGCCGTCGAGTAGATTCCAACTCATAGTGACCCTATGTACAGCAGAATGAAACCCTGCCTGGTCCTGCACCATCCTCACAATCATTGCTATGTTTGAGCCCATTGTTGCGGACACTGTGTCAAGTGACCCTCACTGACCCTGTACTTTACCAAACATGATGTCCTTCTCCAGAGACTGGTTCCTCCTGATAATGGGGATAGTGCTGGACAAGGAAGCATTTTGTTCTGTAGTGTATGAGTCAGAGGCTGACTCAACAACAGCTAATGACTCAATAACATGGTAGTTATGTTTTATTTTTAACTACATTTATTTAAAACATTTATTTAAATTACTACCTTATTTTAAACAAGGCTCCAAGAATTGATGAAATAACAATTGAGATGTTTCAGCAAACGGATGCAATGCTGGAAGCACTCACTCGTCTATTCCAAGAAATTTGTAAGACAGCTACCTGGCCAAGTGACTGGAAGAGATCCATATTTGTACCCATTCCAAAGAAAGTTGATCCAACAGAATGCAGAATTATCAAACATTATCATTAATATCACACACAAGTAAAATTTTGCCGAAGATCATTCAAAAGTAGTTGCAGCAGTACATTGACAGGGAACTTCCAGAAATTCAAGCTGGATTCAGAAGAGAACGTGGAATGAGGGATATCATTGCTGAATCAGATGGATCTTGACTGAAAGCAGAGAATACCAGAAAGATGTTTACCTGTGTTTTATTGACCATGCAAAGGCATTTGACTGTGAGGATCTGTCTTAGTCATCTAGTGCTGCTATAACAGAAATACCACAAATGAATGGCTTTAATGAAGAGAAGTTTATTCTCTCACAGTCCAGTAGCCTAGAAGGCTGAATTCAGGGTGCCAGCTCCAGGGGAAGGCTTTCTCTTTCTGTTGGCTCTGGAGGAAGGTTCTTGTAATGCATCAGTCTTCCCTTGGTCTGGGAGCATCTCAACACTGGAACTTCAGGTCCAAAGGACTCTCTCTGCTTGCAGCACTGCTTTCTTGGTGATATGAGGTCCTCTTCTTTTTCCACTCACCTCTTTCTCCTACATCTCAAAAGGGATTGGCTGTAGACACTATCCAGTCTTCTAGATCTCATCAATATAACTTCCACTAATCCATCTCATTACATTATAGTAATAGGATTTACAACACATAGGAAAATCACATCAGATGACAAAATTGTAGACAATCAGATAATACTGGGAATCATGACCTAGCCAAGTTGACAGATATTTTGGGGGGACACAATTCAATCCATGCCAGGATCATAACAAACTATGGATAACATTGCAAAGAATGGGAATTCCAGAACACTTAATTGTGCTCATGTGGAACCTGTACATAGACCAAGAGGCAATCATTTGAACAGAACAAGGAGGATACTGAATGGTTTAGATCAGGAAATGTGTGCATCAGAATTGTATCCTCTCACTATACTTATTCAATCTGTATGCTGAACAAATAATCTGAGAGGCTGGACTATATAAAGAAGAGTGCGGCATCAGAATTGGAGGAAGACTCATTAACAACTCGTGATATGCAGATGACACAACCTTGCTTGCTGAAAGCAAAGAAGACTTGAAGAACTTATTGATTAAGATCAAAGACTACAACCTTCAGTATGGATTACACCTCAACCTAAAGAAAACAAAAATGCTCTCAACTGAACTAATAAGCAACAATAATGATAAACAGAGAAAATATTGCAGTTGTCAAGAATTTCATTTTATATTCCACAGTCAACGCCCATGGAAGCAGAAGTCAAGAAATCACCCATGTATTGTGTTGGACAAATCTGCTGCAAAAGACCTCTTTAAAGTGTTAAAAAGCAAAGATGTCACTTTGAGGACTAAGGTGCACCTGACCCAAGCCATGGTATTTTCAATTACCTCATATGCATGTGAAAACTGGGCAATGAATAAGAAAGACCAAAGAAGAATTTGATGAGTTTGAATTATGATGTTGGTGAAGAATATTGAATATATCATGCACTGCCAAAGAATGAACAAATCTGTCTTAGACAGCCAGAATGCTCCTTAGAAGCAAGGATGCAGAGATTTCATCCAAAGTACTTTGGATGTGTAATCAGGAGGGACCAGTCCCTGGAGGACATCATGCTTGGTAAAGTAGAGGGTCAGTGAAAAAGTAGAGGGTCAACCAAATGGGTTGATACAGTGGTTGCAACCATGCCCTCAAACATGGCAATGATTGTGAGGATAGCGCAGGATGGCAGTATTTTGTTCTGTTGTACATAGGGTTGCTATGAGTTGGAACTGACTCAACACACTGTCATGGATTGAATTGTGTCCCCCCAAAATATGTGTATCTATTTGGCTGGGCCATGATTCCCAGTATTGTGTGATTGTCCACCATTTTGTCATCTGATGTGATTTTCCTATGTGTTGTAAACCCTATCACTATGACGTTAATGAGATGTATTAGCACCAGTTATATTGATGAGATCTACAAGATTAGATTGTGTCTTAAACCAATCTCATTTGAGATATAAAAGACAGAAGCAAGCAGAGAGACATGGGACCTCATACCACCAAGAAAGCAGCGACAGGAGCAGAGTGGGTAATTTGGACCGGAGGTTCCTGTGCAGAGAAGCTCCTAAACCAGAGAAAGATTGATGACAAGGATCTTCCTCCAGAGTCAACAGAGAGAGAAAGCCTTCCCCTGAAGCTGGCACCCTGAATTTGGACTTCAAGCCTACTAGGCTGTGAGGGAATAAACATCTGTTTGTTAAAGCCATCCACTTGGGTATTTCTGTTATAGCTGCACTAGATGATTAAGACAGGCACCTAACGACAACATAGATTATTAATTCTTTTTTTTTTTTTCTAAATATAATGGGTACGTTCCATTCCTGTCATTATTTATTTTAATTGTCAAATTGGTCCACGGGTTTTTATCTCCTTTTGACATGCCTCCATCAGTTTTTGAGCACTTCCTTATTTTCTGTGTAAGATGTTCCAGGCTCACCTTATACTTTTCTTATTCCAGCCCTGGAATTATTCATTTCTCTGAGAAGCCTAGGCTCTTTTTAGTAGAGAATAGCGTTTAGAGATGTGGGCACTAAATGTGTTCTTTGCTACTTCATTGTTACTGCTTTTAGGGCCTTTCAGTGTACAGAGCTAGGAAATATATTTATTTTTTTGTCATGTACTTAAAATATTTTCCTATTTAGAATTATATTTTCAGTATCAAAAACCAAACCAGTTGCAGTGGAGTCATTTTTAACTCATGGTGTTTCAAAGTAGAACTGTGCTCCATAGGATTTTCAATGGCTGTTACTTTTTGGAAGTAGATCACCAGGCCTTTCTTCCAAGGTGCCTCTGGGTAGATTTGAACCTCAAACGATTCAGTTAGTATATATATTCCCAGAATTTAAATGATTAGTTTACAGGATATAAATATTTTTTGAGACTATTGATCTTTATTATAAACTTATTTTCCAAAAATTTTGATTATGTGAGGGCACCTGTTTTGCTATATGTTTACCAGAATTAGATAGTCTCATTTTTTTCTTTTTGAAATTTTAACAGCATTATTTTGAAATTTGAATTCCTTATTCCTTTATTATCAGTTATCTTAGTCATCTAGTGCTGCTATAACAGAAATATCACAAGTGAATGGCTTTAACAAAGAGAAATTTATTCTCTCACAGTCTAGGAGGCAAAAAGTCCGAATTCAAGGTGCCAGCTCCAGGGGAAGGCCCTCTCTCTCCATTGGCTCTGGGGGAAGGTCCCTGTCATCAATCATCCCTGGTCAAGGAGCATTTCAGCACAGAGACCCTGGGTCCAAAGGACAGGCTATTCTCCTGGCTCTTGTTTCTTGGTGGTATGAGGTCCCCGTGTCTCTCTGCTCGCTTCTCTCTTTTATATCTCAAAAGAGATAAGCTTAAGACACAACCTAATCTTGTAGATTGAGTACTGCCTCATTAATATAACAGCCCTAAACCCACCTCATTAACATCATACAGGTAGGATTTACAACACAGAGGAAAATCATATCAGATGACAAAATGGTAGACAATCACACAATACTGGGAATCACGGACTAGTCAAGTTGACACACTTTTTGGGGGGACACAATCCAATCCATAACATCAGGGAAATTTAGCATCTTTCTATTTGTATTTCTTTTTTGGTGAATTAACTATGCTAGTCCTTTTTTGTTTAGCATTTGCAGTATTTCAAGATTCCTCCACCCCACCCCTTTTGTTGTCTATTTGATTAGGCATTGTGCATACTTAACCTGTGGACTTTGTTTTATTTAACTTAGTAGACTTTTGTCAGTGAAACACACTGGCAATTTTTTCCAAGTTAATAATTAGCCATAAATTCTGCAATGGAATCATATAAAAACAAATATGCAGTATATCAGAAATTGATTAAACAGGTTACTTTTTTACTTCGTGTCAAAGCATAGTATAAAAACTTGATTTTCTGCAATCACACCATCTCTTTGTAAATGTGATTTCTATAAAAATGAAACAGTTAAAACTTACAGGTTTTGTTGTTTTCTTGTCCTTTTTGACTGAATTCCTAACATTGCCCACAAAGCCTCCGGATGTAGGTAAGAAATTTTCTTGTATATTAGCTAAGGAATGACTAAAGCTGGAATAATTTCTTTTTTTTTTTTTCTTTCAATTTAATTCTTCACTTGCTTTTTCTTCCTCCATCTAGTTTGTATATACTAGTCAGGTATTTCAAAATAACCTTCCCAGAATTTGTGTCTTGGTGGTCATGTTATCCATTGTGACCATATTACCAGTGACCCAATTTGTATGGTTTATGGTAACAGTGAGAAATATATATCAGTTGGGATTTTTCTGGATCCTTTGGTTGTATCTCCCAACTAAATGGTAAACACCTTGACAGTATGGAGGATCCATTTCCTTTGTGTAGTTTGTGTGTAGAAAGACACCTCCTGCAAGCCTTGCTGAGGCAGTGTCAGCTTGGAGAAAGGGTAACTTTTATATTTCTTCCACCTAAAGAGGGTACACTTGGAACATTATCTGTCCAGAGAAGATGTCTTTTTGTACTCCCTCTGGCCTGGAAGGGCATCTTTTTGTAACTTGAACAAATAGACTATAAGTATCACAGTGGCCCTGAAGATGGGGATTGTGTCTTACTCAATTTGACATCCCCCACAGTGCCTGTTAGTGAGACCAGTCAGTGTTTAAAGAAGAGTGGTTATTCTTGAGTTCTCCATCTCCTTTGTCCCTTATAAGAAACTGTTGCAAAATTCTACTAATTTTTATCTCTTTAATATCTTTTGCATCCATGTTTTTGTTTTCATACCTATTACTCCTGCCAAAATTCAAATTCTCCCAATTTCACAGCAGAACAATTGCAAATGTTTCCTAATGGCCTTCTTGATTTTTTTCCACACATCTGTGCGACAGATAGTTATTGTCTCTTTTTGTTTGCCAGGCAATTGGGGATACCTGATGTATTAGATATACCACTACCTGACTGATATTTTTTAATGCATAGAAATGATCATATTACTATCCTGTATAAACATTTTCAATGGCTCTCCATGTCTTCCAATTGAAGCCCAAACTCCTTAGCTTTGTATTTAGGACCCCCATAATCTGGACCCAGGATCTTTCCATGCTTAGGTCCCATTATTTTTCCATCAAAATGGATTAATCATCTTTCCCCAAACAGATCCCAAGATTTCTTACCTTTGTATTTTTATTCACTTAAAATTATCTCCACACAGAAAAACATGGCTCCTTATTTCTCTGCTAGGTGAAATTTTACACATTCTTTCAGACTCAACTCATATGCCACTCCTACTATAATCCTTTTCTGATCACTCACCCAGGGATCATACAGCATTCCTGTCATATATTTCCATTTGCCCTTTCCAAGACACCTCTGGGTAGACTGGAACCTCCAAAGTTTAGGTTAACAGCTGAGTGTGTTAACCATTCTCACCACTCAGGGACTTGGTCTTATACTGACTCCATTCTAAATTGGATTATAGCCATGTACACAAGTCACTTCTATTGTAAGGGTGCTTAGCAACCTGGGGTTCAGGGGAGATATTTCAGTCATCATTGATTGCCTCATAGTGTCCAGCCCAATACTTTGCAAAAAGGGGGGAGTCCATAAATACAGCCTATGTGGATAAATGTAAATCACTCTGACTAGTATATACCCACTGGGGAAAAATCAATGATTTTAGGATAGTTGGGAGATCACCTAAGTATCTGTGTCTGGCTCGCACTTTAAACTATGCTGACCACCAGCTTGGTATGACATCATCTGTGAGGCCCTGTTATGCCATTCCGTCCCGTATTAGCGAATCTTCATATTACTTCTCTATTTATAAATAATATATTATACTTAACCTGGACCAAATCAAACTCAGTTGCTGTAAGTCAGTTCTGACTCACGGTGACCCTATGTGTGCAGAGTAGAACTGCACCCCATAGGGCTTTCATAGCTGTGACCTTTCAGAAGCACATCACCAAACCTTTCCTCCAAGGTGCCTCTGGGTGGTTTCAAACCGCCAACATTTTGGTTAGCAGTTGAGTCCTTAACGTTGCACCACCCAGGGACCTGGTAATGGTGTTTTCCATTTGTGACTGGGGAGCCTTCAATGACAAATCTGAAATCTGGTCAATTTGAGATTAATTCATGTCAATTCAGCCTAAGGAATATTTCCTGAGCACATAGTCAGCTGTGATTAAGATCTTACATGTGGTTCATATGCCTTCTTTCCTTCTTGTGAAATGTGCCAAATTATTTTCTACCATCAGTATTCTATTTTTTGTACACTTAGATGTCATATACAGGTATTTATTGGGAAAATGTAAAAAATACCAGGATATGGAATAACCTAAATATCATTACTTTTCAGACAATTTCCAAGTCACTCAGAAGTTTATAAATGATAACATTGGATATCTGTGAGTTTTTTAAACTCTTTTTTATGATAACGCTTATTGTAGTCTTATCTGAACATTCCAAAAATGTTAATGATGAACAAATGTAATTTAATTAAATAGAAACCATTAAAAAAAAGTGAATACAGTATTAATCATAGAAGTTAGATGAGGCAGTTGAACTGTCAAAATGTAAAGTTTATAGCCTTCATATTTCTTAGTCAGATAAGTTCCTGAGACTAGTCAATAAGTGAATGTTTCTATGAGGTTTCGTTGAATACAAATGGAAATTCTGCAGATGACCACCGTGTATTCTGTGTGGACTGTTGCAGCACCATCATTGCGTTTGCTCAATATGTTCAGGAGGCAGCCTTTGAAGAAGTGGAAATGCTGGTAAAAGAGATGATGGAAATCAGAGATAAATGCATAGCTGACATGACACTTCCAGAATGTGCAAAATTACCTGTAAGTAAATTGCTTGCATTTCTTAACAAAATAGCTTATTTATGAACACTGAGAGATTTTTCTGGATTGAAAATATGAAAAGAGAGATGACCTATGCACCTCATTTTTATTTTGCCAGACTTTGGTGTCTTAGGATAAGACACTTTTCATGGATTGAATTGTGTCCCCCCAAAATATCTCAACTTGGCTAGGTCATGATTCTCAGTATTATATGACTGGCTACCATTTTGTCATCTGATGTGATTTCCCTATGTGTTGTAAATGCTATCACTATGATGTAATGAGATGGATTAGTGGCAATTATATTGATGAGACCTACAAGATTAAATTGTGTCTTAAACCAATCTCTTTTGAGATATGAAAAAGAGAAGTGAGCGGAGAGATATGGGGACCCCATACCACCAAGAAAGCAGTGCCAGGAGCAGAGCTCATCCTTTGGACCTGAGGTTCCTGTGCTGAGATGCTCCCAGACCAAGAGAAGACTGATGCATCACAAAGACCTTCCTCCAGAGCCAACAGAGAGAGAAAGCCTTCCCCTGGAGCCAGTGCCCTGAATTCAGACTAGTAGCCTACTGGACTGTGAGAGAATAAACTTGTCTTTGTTAAAGCCATCCACTTGTAGTATTTCTGTTACAGCAGCACTAGATAACTAAGACAGAATTTGGTATTGGGAGTGGGATGCTGCTCTAACAGATACCCAAAATGTAGATTGGTTTTGAAACTGAATGGAGTGAGGACTCAGAAGGAAGTGAGGAGAACTGTTAACACTAGAGATGGCGCAGATGGTGAGAAGCAGCAGCAAAGGGTCGGCAGCAGCAGAAGACTGGCAGCAGCAGAGAACTGGCAGCAGCAGAACCAGGAGACCAGTGCCACACAGTGCTGGAGCCAGACCCACAGAGCAAGAGAGCTGAGAGCCTTGGTGCAAGAGGTTTCTGGTGGAGTGGGTGCTTCTGGGCTCTTATCAGTGGATCTACAGAGCTTTGGAGCACTTGCCGAAGCAGAGCAGATGAGGGCATGAGGCCCAAGGAGCTGAGAGGCCAAGAAACCAGGAAGCAGAAGCTGAAGAGACAAGGAACACAGGAAGTCGAGCTGCCTCAGTCTCAAAAGGTATGGCCACGACTTCTGGGATTTCAAAGTGTGGATCCATGGTCTCTGGTGTTTCTAAGGGTGGAGTCGCCATTCAGATGGACTAGGAGAATGGTGTGCCTAAAGCCGAGGGAGCAGAGTTGCTATCCCAGTGGGCCTACAAGGTGGAACTGAAGCCCAGGGCCGAGGGACCTCCACTCAGAATCAAGACTGTCTACCATTTTGTCATCTGATATGATTTCCCTATGTGTTATAAATGCTATCACTGTGATGTAATGAGATGGATTAGTGGCAATTATATTGATGAGATCTACAAGATTAGATAGTGTCTTAAGCCAATCTCTTTTGAGAAATAAAAGAGAGAAACAAGCAGAGAGTGATGGGGACCTCAAACCACCAAGAAAGCAGCGACAGGAGCAGGGTGGGTAATTTGGACCAGAGGTTCCTGTGCAGAGAAGCTCCTAAACCAGAGGAAGATTGATGACAAGGATCTTCCTCCAGAGTCGACAGAGAGAGAAAGCCTTCCCCTGGAGCCGGTGCCCTGAATTCGGACTTGTAGCCTACTGGACTGTGAGCGAATAAACTTTTCTTTGTTAAAGCCATCCACTTGTGGTATTTCTGTTACAGCAGTACTAGATGACAAAGACAGCACTTTCCCCAGGAGAGATTCAATTCTTGTATTATGATGCATGGGAGAACTTGCCTATGTACTTGCAGCCCGTGTAATGTGTATACAGGTTGAGGAGGCAGCCAGTAGCCTGGCAAAGTGCATGGAAGTAAAGGAGCACCCTCCTTAGCTGCCTCTCTCAATACGTGCTCTATGGTAATGATCCCTTTTCTGGGCCTCCTCTACGCAGACCAGCTGCATCTCTAGAAAACTAGTACTAATTGCTGTTACTAAATAATTTACCAGTATACTAACACACTGTCCTTTTCATCTTGAGACAAGGAGAAAAGCCATTATGGAAGGGAAATGTAGGCAGCAAAGAAATAGTAAGAGGCTGAGAGACCTAACAATAGGATAGAGGAGGGTCCCCATAGTGTGGGAGGGTTGTCAAGGGCATGGGTAATAGTGGGAAAACTGCTATCTCTTTCCCAAAGGGTCACACTGATCATTCCTTATGTCTGTTGTGTTATCTCGGAAGGCAGAGAAGAACATGGCTTTACAATGAATAAAAAGTGTCCTTTTTTCCTCTGTTGTCCAGAATGATGTTTTACAGGAAAGTTTATGTGCTGTGGAGGGGCTGCCACAAAAATATAACTTTTCACACTGCTGCAATAAGAGAGACTTCGAAAGAAGACGCTGTTTCCTCTATAACAAGAAAGCTGATGTAGGATTTCTACCGCCTTTCCCTATAGGGGATCCTGAAAAGAAATGCCAGAATTATCAACAGAAAAAAGACCTTTTTCTAAACAAGTAAGTTTAATTTTAGCATAAAAATTGTCTAACTGAAGAATTATTCTTAGACTAAACCCAACTGATATTACAAAGGAACATGGCTGAGTTGATTGATTGATTGATTCATTCATTCACAAGTATCATGTATCAGATTCTGTGCTCAGTGTTGAGGCTATCAAGAAGAATAGGATATGGACTCTGATTTAAAGATCCTTTCATTAATCATACATATTTCTAATGTGATAAGCCTTAGATGTGTGTGCACTGTGAGAAATTGCTAGGATGCACTGTGGAGGAAATACTATATTCTGCCCAAGGGGAAGGTGCAGCTTTTACTGAGGTAAACATTAAATTACTGGATGTTTAGCAAAAATCTGTTTTTCAATTGTGCAGTCATTATAGAAGCAGAGATTTTTTTTTCCAGAAAGCTACTATGCTCATTGGAACCCAGATCTCAAGTTTATTTGAACATAAGTGAATATGGCTCCTGCACCTGAAGGGCAGTGTGAAGCTGTGACTGAACATAAGAGGGAGAGCTGCTGACCCCTGACAGCAGGGGAGGGCAGGAGAGTAGCCATATTTTAGTGTTCAGTGTTGAGGATTAGAACTGCAATTACAACTTTTACTTTGGCATCAGTAGCTTCAGTGATAAAGACTCTATTTTACTGGGGACTGGATAATGCTGCCTTATTCCGAAGACTTCTATCATGACAAACCCTTTTTACTCTTACCTTCATTTTTACAACTTGCTCTTCTTATTTCTTCATATCTTTCCTTTCCCTTCCCTTTTCTTGACTTCCCTTGTTTACTATTCCTGTTCCTTCCCTTTTCCTCCTTCTCTTTTTTTAAATTTTTTCTAGATATCTCTATGAAGTTGCCAGAAGGTACCCCTTTGTCTTTTCTCCTACACTTCTAACTGTTGCTGCTCGTTTTGAGGAAGTGGCTGAAACATGTTGTGAGGAGCAAGACATAGCCAGCTGCTTTCGAACAAGGGTGGGTATTGCATTTATTTCATTAAAGGATAAAGAGCACTTATCACCACAATCCTCACTTGATATTGAATAATAACAAAGGGGTTGCTTACCACTTATGACGTTCTCTTACCACTTTGCTAGTTTTCAACCCATTGGTCTCCAGTTGCTTATCTAAATGTTCTCATGACCAGAGACCCTTGAAAGACAGTTCCCCATTTCCAGGGTCTCTCTTCTGGCTTTGTCTTCCTTGTAAATTGGAAGATACCCTAGTGAGTGACTAGCCAGGTGAAAGATGACCATTTAACTTGTATCCTAGTAAGTCCTCTTTTGGCTGCACATAAAATGGAATTATCCCAGAAGAGATGGCCAAGCTCATATCAGAGCGCCCCGAAATGAAGCCCATGCACCTTCCCACCAAGTATAATTCGGTCATCAGGGAGACTGACCTACTCTTTATAATGTGCCACAAATTCGTATTTTTTATGATATATAAATTTAGTAAGATAAAAATCTCATAGATTTCTGTTTCTGAGCAACTATTGGTATAGTCTGATATGTAATTAAAAAAATGAGACAACAGCAGGGTTTTGCTTTTGCTTCAACAGAATTTTCTTTCTCCTTCAGGTGGCACCTGTCATACAATATTTAAAAAAAACATCTGCTTATGAAAAAACTATCTGCGGTGCATTTGTAAGATTTGGACCAAAAGTCTTCAAATCTATGTGAGTTCTTTAGTATGTATCTTGCCTCTACTTAGTATTTTCTTGTCTATGTTCCATTTTTGTTTAACGGTTGATTGCTTTTTATGTATACTCTTTCTGGTTCCCCAGGGTTTTTGAGGTAGGTCTTAGTCTATGTGGATATCTCAGAACCAGACATTAGGTCAGGATGAGAGAAGACCTGGAAGGTGGGAGACTCAAAGAGAAAAGGCGCTACTTCTGAGATTTTTTTTTTTTTTTTTTTGGTTACTTGGGAATCTTAACAGGTCCAGGAGTTCCCAAGCAGAGTTCTAAGACCCTCAAGTGATTTAGACCTGATTCATCCATCCTTCTCTGCCCTTAATGACTAGTAGATAACCTTACAAAGATGAAGTTTATTTCTAGTGCTAACAACACCAGTCAACTAGTCCTAGAGCAATATACTGAGAAAAGTTCTGAGACTTCAAACAGATCAGCAGAAAATAGAATAGTCCTGTGATTGCTTATCTATGCCTGCCACTGGCTCAAAATAGGAAGCAGTGGCCCTTCCAGCTGTATTTTGCTATAATAATTGTGGAAAAGAGCATATCTCTCAGGCCTTTACCTGCTCTGACCCAAGGCCCTGGGTGTCCCATAATATTAGCATAGGATTTTAAAAGTGATCTTGCAGGCCATGTAGCATACACCAGCTATTTGGTAAAAGCAGCTGTAAAAAGCAAGGGGCCATTGCTTTTTGCAGTTTATACTGTATTAGCAAAGAACTCCATTTTGTCATACCTCTTGTTCAAACTGTTTTAGTAGTTTAACAATTCTCTTTCCAGATACTTTGCTGCATTAAGCCAAAAATTCCACAAGATTGAATTTAAGGAACTTACCTCCCTCGTAGAAGAGATTTTGTCCAACTACGATGAATGTTGTGAAGGGGATAGTGTGCGCTGCATTCGTAGCAGGGTAACTACTCTCTAAAGCCAAGTAAAAATCGTGATTTGGGCAGCCATTTTTATTTTTATTTTGAGATTGCCCTGATGTGTGGCTACTTTGCCTCAATGAAATCAGCATGTTAATAAATTGTCAAATGAAATTTGAGCTTTTTTAATAAATGGGATTTTTTTTCTTTTAGATTATTCAGCAGATGTGTTTTATGTGGCTAAATGACCTTGAAATAAAACTTCAGGAGTTTAGAATTTTTAAAATCCATTTTGGCCAGATTGAAGTTTTTTTCTTTTTTTACATGGCAAATCTTCTTTTAGAGATGTTAGAAATTAGTAGTAAAGTTCAGGGAATGGCTTGTTACTATTATGTTTTTAAGAGCTTTCTCTGAGCTTCCTTAGGCTATTTAGGAACAATCATTTCCGAATAAGTAGGTATGTTTATTACAAATAATGTTTACTTTTAAAAGTGATTCTCTAAGGGCATATACTGTTAAATACATTGTTGGCCTAGTTTAAGTTGTCCATACACTCAAAGGTAATACAATTTCATTAGAAATATCCTGACTTTTCTTTAGTTGAAATTTGACTTAATCTTTGTGACTTCTCATTAGTTTGACTGCTTTCGACTCACAGTGAAAACAGAATGTTAATTAAATAACTTGTATTTTAGGATATTGAGATATGTCCATTTTATTTCAAGCAGTGGACAACACATGTCCCGAGAGTTATTTTGTCCCTAACTGCACCCCAATTAAAGCAATCTCACTCTGTATTTACTTCTGTATTGTTTTATTGTTTATGAAGATGTTGGTTTTACTGTACTAAATAGAATGTGTAGAATTAGAATATAACTGAAGATATTCTGTGAAGTTTGAAACTGAGACTAAGGGATCATATTGTGTCCCAAATTAATGCCTTTATGGAGAAATAGGAGGAATTGAATTGCGGTTCATTCCAAATAGAATTGAATTCTCAGAGACCAAGAGTTGCGTTGCCTAGGGCAATGATAGTCTTTGGGGAGATATGTATGTGTTTACAAAGACTGACTCCCTGGTAATATGTGGTTTGTTGAGACATGGTGCCTAACCTCCACTCATTTCTCACCCCATCCTTGAGCTTCACTCCATTCCTCACCCACATGTTCACCAGTGAGATGAGAAGGGGATTGTAGGTCGGGGGAGCAGCTTGAGCAAAGTCAGGGGGGCTTGAGATAGCCTAGTGTATTGATGGAACTCAGCGTATTCAACTGAGACTGGAGCAGAGAGTAGGATGAATGTGTGGAGAGTGATCAGTCTGTGGAGGGACCAGGGCCAGATCAGTTTTTCAAAAAAATTATTCAACTGATTTGTAAATAAAATTACCTCACTCTCCCTAATCCCCACAACTTCATGTGGAAGCCAGAATTGGGATGAAGAATAGAGATGGGGGAATAGAGAAAGGTTTCCTATTTTGTACATTATTTGATGATTTGAACAGCTCCAAATAAATAATATCCATAGGAAAATGATACAATTATTGGAATAGCTTCTTATATTTGAGAGTTGTTTATCTGGTGTTTGCTGTAGAGGTTCATTTGTTTACCATTCTTTAATTCAGTCACCAAATATTTATTGTCTACTATGTGCTTAGTATGTAGTTTCAAGCTGTAAGAGAGGAAATCCAGAATGAGGCATACTGCAGTAACGTGTCTTTGATGACCTCCATTGAAGGCACAGATGGACTCTTATGGGGAAAGAAACAATATTTAGGATATAAGATGCCAATATTTCAGAGTTCTGGGTAAAGCATTTAAAAAAATCAATACTTAACAATGAATTAAAATTTATAATAGAACCTTATTTTCATAATTATGTCATCTTACACCCCGAGAAATGGTGTGTGTTAATTTGAAACTTCATGTGCATTAAAAGAATAAAAAATGTAAATAAATGTTACCTATTAAATTAGCTAATTAAGTGATTGCAGATGTTATGCTTATGGTTGGTTTTGCATGTAACCATTCCATTATATAGGAAAACTCAACCTCGAAGGACTTATAAAAATAGTTTTTCATTCTTATTTTGTACAGAGCAAGGTTATGAGCCATGTTTGTACAAAACAAGATTCCATCTCCAGAAAAGTCAAAGAATGCTGTGAAAAGAAAATACCAGAGCGTGGCGAGTGCATAATTAACTCAGAAAATGATGAGAAGCCAAAGGACTTATCTCCAAGAGAAGCAAAATTTATTGACAGCAAAGATGTGTGTCAACACCGAGATGCTGACCCAGAGAACTTCCTGGCTGAGTAATGTACTCTGTATCGAAATTAATAAGGCAAACAGAAAGAAACTTATGAGATTTGGCCTATTTGGGCTAATTTAGCTGGAGGGAACGTGGAACCATTTAAATCATTGGGTATCATATAATTTTTTTAAAAACATGACTATAGATGATAGTATTTTATATAATTTTGAGAAAAGGCATCTGTATTGTTATAATAATGACTAATATTTATTAAGTACTTGATATGTGCCAGGAAAAGGGCTAAGTACTTTATATAGATTATCTATTTTAATTCTCACAACAATCATGTAAAACAGGCACAATTTTCTCCAGATGCCTTTTCTTAAAATTATATAAAATAGTTCATTTGTTTCAAAGTGAGAGCAAATTTATGTAGCATTAAAGGGCAAGTAGGAGTTGTCCATTATCAGAAGTTCGTAACCCCGGGACTTACTGTACTCATTAAATTTTAAGTGTTTCTTGACTACCAACAAATTTAATTTCCAAAACAACTTTCCGAGGTTACTTTTATTATCTCCATTTTACAGGTGAGGAAACTGAGGCATAAAGAGGTTAAGTAAGTTTTCCCAAAGACACCCAGCTGATATGTGGTAGAGTCACGATTCAAATGCAAGCAGTCTGGCTCCAGAGCCCTGCTCTTATAACCACTGTGCTATATTGCTTCTCATGAACCGTGGATAGTAAATCCAATTAAAGTAATCAAAATGATAGATGTAAAGTACTTCACTTGTACCTGACATAGGCTCATTGAATGGAAGTGATTCTTGTCATAATCATCATCATCATCATCATCACCATCCTTATTACAGCATAGATAGTAGTTGAAGCCGTGGCGAGAAAGGATAGAGCAACAATGAACATGTTGAATCAGAAGCAGAGTTTCAAGCTGCAGTCTTCCTGGATGTGAACATTTGAGGGAAGACCTCAATGAATCTCCCAGCCTAGGGTAGACTTCCAGGTGTTTTGGTTTGCAACATTTAGAGGTGTGTTTTTAGGTGTAATTTTTTTCCTGGGGAAAGGGTGCATGGCTTACATCAGATTTTGAAAGGAGCCTTTGTTTCTCTGAAGTTTAAGATCCACTGCTTTAGGGTACAAGAATATATCTCACAAATGAGACTGGGAAGACAGGTGGAGAAGCTGGAGAGACAGTGCCAGGGAATAGGGGAACCAAGATTAATCAAGAGGGTCAACGACTAAAAGAAAAAGTAGTGGGGGTGGATGTGCGAGTAGCGAGCTGAAAAGAATTCCCTTGACTTGTGCTACTTTTGTAAGGTATTATTTTCACGAAACATGAAAGATCATCTAAATGTATTTTGAATGAGTACGTAAGATTCTTTTATGAAGAAGGCTGTAAATAGCACAGCTGAGGTACTTACAGAAGACACCTGTCTCTTGAGAAAAGAGTCAGGTTGGCGTAAAAAAGAATAAGTTAGGCATTCGTGGGACCTAGGTTTAAATTTTGAATCTTCCAATTACTAACAGGGTGCTTACCTAGTGTGAAATTTAGTTTCCTTCACTAGAAAATAGTACTTATCCTGAGGACTAAGTGAAGTTAAATGACAAAGTGTTTGTAAAGATCAGAATTGTATCCTTATCTTTTAAGTCCAAAACTTTACCTAGTGCCTAGCACCTACCCGTTGCCATCGCATTGACTTTGACTCATAGCGACCCCATGTGTGTCAGAGTAGAACTGTGCTCCATAGGGTTTTCAATGGCTGATTTTTTGGAAGTAGATCACCAGGACTTCCTTTGGATTTGAACCGCCAACCTTTTAGTTAGCAGCCGAGTGTGTTAACTGTTTGCACCACCCAGGGTCTCCCTGTCTAGCACTTACTAAGGGCTTATAAGTGCTGGTATCTTTCCTCTCCCTTTTCCAGATCCCCCCCCCCGCCCCGCCACCCATGAACACCTATCTATACCCTGGAGTCTCTGACTATGGCCATGGAAACCATTGATTTAGAACTGAAGGGTGATCATACCCATATTTAGCAAGCAGCAGGATGAAGTAATGGACAAAGGCTGCTCCCCAATCTCTCACTGAGGCTTAGCTGGGGATGGGATGAAAGACATACTCTCACCATCCCAAGTTGGAAGTCTGAACATATTTTCCTACAGAATTATCACTGATACTTACTTTCTAAAGTGCTGATCTCACAATATACTATTTCTAATGCTTTATGAGAGAAATCACCCTAATAGTTAACTCTAAATAACTCTATTAATTGTATCCCCCTAAGTAAAAAGCAGAGCCGTGGTGGTGCAGTGGTTAAAAGCTTGGCTGCTAACCAAAAGGTTGGCAGTTCAAATCTACCAGCCACTTCTTGGAAACCCTGTGGGACAGTTCTACTGTGTCCTATGTGGTTGCTGAGTCGGAATCGACTCTACAGCAATGGATTTTTTTTTTTTTTTAAGTAAAAAGCATTGCTAGTTTAAAAACAAACATGGAAAAGAATCTTTATAAAATTATCCGCCATCACTCGCTGACCAAATTACATTATTGTTAGGTGCCATGGAGTCAATTCCTACTCATAGCAACCCTATGTACAACAGAAATGAAACACTGTCCGGTCCCAAACCGTCGCATAATCGTTGCCATGCTTGAGCCCATTATTGCAGCGACTGTGTCACTCCATCTTATTGAAGGTCTTCCTCTTTTTTGCTGACCCTCTACTTTACCACACATGATGTCCTTCTCCAAGGACTGGTCCCTCCTGATAACATGTCCAAAGTAGGTGATATGAAGTCTCACCATCCGCGCTTCTAAGGAGCGTTCTGGCTGTACTTCTTCCAAAACAGATTTGTTCGTTCTTCTGGTAGTCCATGATATATTCAGTATTCTTCTCCTGCTGCTGTACATAAGGTTTTCACTGGCCAGTTTTTTTAGAAGTATATCGCCAGGTACTTCCTAGTCTGACTTAGTATGGAAGCTCCACTGAAACCTGTCTACCATGGGTGACTCGGCTAATATTTGAAATACCGGTGGCAAAGCTTCCAGAATCACAGCAACATGCAAGCCACCACAGTATGACAAACTGACAGATGAGTGGTGGATTAAACCATGGGAGGAACTTAACATTTGAAAGCAGGTTTCCTATTAGCAGATCTGACTAGACTGAAAGATAGCAGGGTTTGGTGTTCTGCTTGTTCTCTAATATATAAAATATTTTACACATAATAGGTTTCTTTATGAATACTCAAGGAAACATCAAGATCTGTCTATACCAGAGGTTCTAAGAATTGGTGAAGTGTATGAGAATCTCCTGGAAGACTGCTGCAGAACAGAAAACCCTCCAGACTGTTATGGCCATGCGGTAGGTTATGTTACTGTTGAGTCAGAGAGTTAAAAAAACAAAACAAAACTTAAAAATTGACATCAAAGTTTTAGTCTAGGCTAGGGGGTAGAAACTGTGATTGACCAGTCTGAGTTCACTTTAAATTCTTGTTGGTTGATCATCGGGAACACCGGCATCATGAGTTGGGGTTATGCCTGATGTTTTGAATTATGAATCCAGTGCATTAATTCAAAAATTTCTTCCGATTAAATATTTTATATTTACATTTTTATTTTTGTAGCCTTATCTTAGTTACCTAGTGCTGCTATAACAGAAATACAACAGTGGGGTGGCTTTAATAAATAGAAATTTATTCTCTCACAGTTTAGGAGGCTAGAAGTCTGAATTCAGGGTGCCAGCTCTAGGGGAAGACTTTCTCTCTCTGTCAGCTTAGAGGAAGGTCCTCATCTCTTTGAGCTTCTGCTCCTGGGTGATTTTTATGTGGCTTGGCATCTCTCTTTCCCCATCTCTGCTTCTCTTCTTTGCTTGTTTAATATCTTTTATGTATCAAAAGAGATTGATTCAAGATACACCCTAACCCTAGCTCATAACATAATAAACATAACCTAGTCCTCATTGACATAACCTAATCCTGCCTCATTAACATGACAAACACAACCCATTCATAAATGGGATTATAACTACAGGCAGAGGTTAGGATTTGCAACACATTACGAAATGGAGGATAATTACATATGATCACAAAATAGAAGACAACCACACAATACTGGGAATCATGGCCTAGCCAAATTGACACATACTTTTGGGGGACACAATTCAATCCCTGACAACCCTGTATGTTTAGCCATTTTGGAGTTTTATCTGGTAATAAAAGTATTAAATGATTATTGCAGATGATTAGAAAGTACTAAATAGTCCAAAAAAAATTAAAATCTTTCTGATTCTATCATTGAGAAGTAGGTATGGCTAACATTTTCTTTCATTTTTTTCTGTTCCTATAAGTTTATATATGTGTTTTTTATAAAAGTAAAATCAGAATAATACTTTCTGAAGAAATATTGGAATTATTTAATATCATAGAAAAAATTGTCATTAAATGAACTTCAAAATTTATTTTAAATGACTCATCATAGTGATGTAAAAACAATTTATTTTACGTTCTCTTACTGAGAGCACTGATTTAGAGCTGAAAGGTGATCACTCCCATATTTGACAAGTGGCTAAAGATGATGTAATGGGCAAAGGCTGCTCCCCAATCTCTCACTGAGGCATCACTGAGGGTGGGATGAAAGACATATTCCCACCACCCCAAATTGGAAGTCTAAACATATTTTCCAACAGAATTAGTCTTACTAATTGTTGTGGACATTTTGAACACTTAGATTGTTTTTAATTTTGTAAGCAACCCTGAGATAAGTAACTTATTTTACTCATCTTTATTGATATTTCTGACTATTTTCTTAGGACAGATTATCAAAAGGGAAACTATTGGGTCAAAATATATAGACTTCTAAAAAAATTGACACAAATTGCCCAGTTACTTTCTAGAATGATCTTACCACAACAGTGCTTTAGAGTGTTAATTTCACCACCACCTTCACCAACACTGCACATGGAAATTAACTTTGCTAGATTTATATGGGGAAAAAAAAATCTCTTTTGTCTTAAGCAAGCATTTTTTTTTTAAATGAAGTTAAATTCTTACCATATGATTTTAGCTATTGGATTTGCAAATTTTCTATGAATAATTTGTTCATGTTCATTACCCATTTTCCTATTAAAATTAGTGTGTTTTTTAAATATCAGTTCATATGCATTGCTTATATATTATAGAAATTAATAATTCCTCATTCCTGATTTGTTTCTCTTTCCTTTGATGGGTGTTACTGTTGCTTTATTTTAAAATTCTCTTCCGTTTGTCATAAAAACCATTTTCATACCAGCTTACCACCATCCAAATTTGGGCAATGGAGTAAGAAGGTTTGCATTTCAGTTCCTGCTCTGCCACTGCCCTAATGAGGTGGTCTGTGTCTTTTTAAATGAATCATACTGCTAGAAAAAACGTTTTTCAGACTGGGAAACAATCTGTCCAACAGAATTTCTCTGTCCACTGGTGTGTAGTTCTGTTTCTGGTGACCACTTAATAGATATCTATTTTATGTTACATGAGAGAAAATTCATCAAATGTTTGAAGATAACTATTGGAGATTTTCAGTTCTTATTCTAAATGAGGAAAAACAAGGTATAAAATAAAGACACATGTAATTAAAATAATTAAAAATGCTTTGTCATGCTACTTACTAGCTCGTCATTCTGGCCAAGTCGCTTAACTTAAAAATGGAGACAAAAACTGCTTTGGCCACTTCAGAGTGAGAATCCAGGTGATAATTTTCAACATAAAATTTGAATTATGCTTTGTGAACTGGAAAACTCTAGACAAATGATGATGAAAAATTTGGACCTTGAATTTAAGAAAAAACCAAATTCTTACACACGTACATAAAAAGTATCCTTAACTGAGTGGATAATGTATGATAATGACCGTTTGAAAATATTGTATAAATAAATAAAGGTATTTGATGAGTCAGCATGAAGGTTATGATTCAATTTGAGATGAAATGATCATAAACATGATTGGTCTTATTTTCAGGAAGAAAAATTCAATGAGACAACTGAGAAAAGCCTCAAGATGGTTCAACAAGAGTGTGAACGTTTTCAAAATTTGGGAAAGGATGACTTGAAATACCAGTAGGTTATCTACAAAACCATTAACACTTGTGACCGGGATAAAATAGAGTCCCATCTAGTGTAGAAAATTTAGCCCAGTTATGGCCAATTTATAAACTCTGGAAGGAATAAAAACACAGGCAAATACACATTGAGCTGTCACATCAACCCTCTACCAGAAATGAGGCTTGAAGTAAAACTAATGCAACTGAGACAAAAACAAGACTAAGATTCTGAACAAATTGATTCTCTATTGCTTTAGTTTCTGTTTGGACTTCCTTTTCTAACTTCCAATTGCGATTAGCCCTCTCTGGATTCTGTCACCTTTGGGGTGAAATGGAACAAACTGCAGGTTGTCACGGTTTCCTGGGAGAGAGACAGTTGTTCAGGACTATTGCCCAGCTTAACAGAGTTTGTAGAAGTAACTCTGGATTTGCTTAACACCTGCATATTTATTTCATTAGTGCTCTGTGACTATTGATGGATAATATGCAGTTTATTTGACTTTTCTCAATTAATTATCATACTGATGTAGTGTTTGATAATCATCTTTAAATCCAAACAAAAAGACAGTTTAAAAAATAAGGAGCTTCATGTCCTTCTCAGATTATCCTTTTCCAACATGTTGTTGCTGTTAGGTGCTGTCTAGTTGGTACCAACTTATAGTGACCCTATGTATGACAGAACGAAACACTGCCCAGTCCTGCGCCATCCTCACAATCCTTGCTATGTTGAGCCCATTGTTGCAGCCACTGTGTTATTCCATCTTGTTGAGGGTCTTCCTCTTTTTTGCTGACCCTCTACTTTACCAAGCATGATGTCCTTCTTCAGGGACTGGTCCCTGCTGATAACATGTCCAAAGTACGTAAGACGAAGTCTCACCATCCTCGCTTCTAAGGCACATTCTGGCTGTACTTCTTCCAAGACAGATTTATTGATTCTTTTGGCAGTCCATGGTATAGTCAATATTCTTCTCCAACACCATAATTCAAAGGCATCAATTTTTCTTTGGTCTTCCTTATTCATTGTTCAACTTCTGCATGCTTAGGAAGTGATTGAAACTACTATGGCTTGGGTCAGGTGCACCTTAGTCCTCAAAGTGACATATTTGCTTTTTAATACTTTAAAGAGATCTTTTGCAGCAGATTTGCCCAATGCAGTGTCTTTTGATTTCTTGACTGCTGCTTCCACGGGTATTGATTGTGGACCCAAGTAAAATGAAATCCTTTACAACTTCAATATTTTCTGTTTATCATGATGTTGCTTATTGGTTCAGTTGTGAGAATTTTTGTTTTCTTTATGTTGAGGTGTAATCCATACTGAAGGCTGCTGTCTTTGATTTTTATCAATAAACTCTTCAAGTCCTCTTTGCTTTCAGCAAGCAGGGTTGTGTCATCTGGATAGCAAAGGTTGTTAATGCATCTTCCCTCAATCCTGATGCTGCATTCTTCTTCATATAGATAAGTTTCTCAGATTATTTGCTCAGCATACAGATTGAATAAGTATGGTGAAAGGATACAACTCTGACACACACCTTTCTTGAATTTAAATCACGCGATATCCCTTTGTTCTGTTTGAACAACTGCCTCTTGGTCTATGTACAGGGTCCATATGAGCACAGTTAAGTGTTCTGGACATGAATTAAGTGTTTCTAGCATAAATGTATTAAATTATCCTTTTAAATATATATTCATTACACAAGGATTTCAAGCAGGATTCTGCAGACTAGCCAAGGTATTTGTTGCCAAGAAGTTTCTATGTTCACAGGTGAGACAGGACAGGCAAACACGAGAGCTTCTGAGATTTCCAGAGATTGGAGAAGTCAAAATACAGAGATGTAGGAGGCAGAGTGCAGGAAAATGGGGAGTGAAGAAACACTTAGTTCTCTACCATTTTAATAACAGAGCTGAGGTTCACGTTGGACTTATTTGACTGCCTCTAACCTTGAAGAGTTTGGGTTTCAAGGTTAGACAAGGGTACATGGGTATATTCTTTCATTCAAAACCACAGAAAAGTGTTCTTTCAGCTACCTTGTCAAACTCACAAAGATGGCCCCTCAGCTGTCCACCGAAGAATTGACCTCTCTCAGCAAGGAAACTGTGGCAGCTTTGACCATGTGCTGTACACAGAGTGAACAGTTTGCCTGCGTTGACAATTTGGTGAGCATGTCCTGTGTGCCTACTGTCCTTAAAAAAATAAAAAAGAATATTTGCACTCATTGTTTTACAGGGATTATCTATATGAATCTTCCTTTCCGTCTCCCTCTGCTTCTTTCTCTCTTAATTGTTTTCAACATTGTCATGCAAAGGGCATCAAGTTTTCCTTTTGGCTCACTGTATCAAAACCCTAAGAAGCAAAAGAATGTCTTAAATAATATCTTGGGGATCGTGAAACCATTGATCTCACTTCTTATTTATGTTAGAAGTGATTTGTTAGGGAAAATGATGTAGAAATCCCAACATTGTTGCAGAATGATATAGGAAACATTGTAATTTTAAGTAATGTTACAAATCCTTCCTCCCCCATCACCAGTTCAGTAAAATTGTAGTTTCCAGCCCAATCAAGTGTTGTGTGTATCTCTTTAGGGCTTAGGTGGAGAGTGCACTGGGGACATCCCAGGAGGAGAATAAACCCAAGAGCCACAGTGTTTGGGTGCCACTTTCAGTTGACTGTTTGCAGATCTCTGCTCATAGTTAAAGTTTATGTCTGTGTTAGCAAGAAATTAATCTGTAGGCCTTTAAATTGAGATGGTTTGAATTTTTGTCATAATGCCGTTTAGGACCCCTATCTCCAATCTACTTTGTTCACAGTGTAGCATTATGGGTGCATGTGATTTTTTTGAGTAAAGTTAACAATGATCTTAGAACAATCTAACTAGTCATCGAACTACTACTTCAAAACTCCAGTCAAGTTTTATAATCATATACAAGTTCTAACTCTCATTGGTACAGGTGGATTTAGTTCTTGGAGAATTATGTGGTGTAAATAAAAATCGAACCATCAACCCTGCTGTGGACCAGTGTTGCAAATCAAGCTTTGCCTTCAGAAGGCATTGCTTTGACAGTTTGAAAGCTGATGAAACATATGTGCCTCCGTCAACCTCTCAAGATTTATTTAACTTTCATGCAGACTTGTGTCAGGCTCAAAATGGAGCACTCCAGAGAAAGAAAGAAAGGTATAAACATTCGCTTTCATTCATCTTTTCCTTCCATCCGAAGACAAACCATGTATTAGTGAGAAAGTTTATTGTAGTAAATATGTAGTTAGTATCACAGCCCTGTTCCTTCTTCAAAATGTCCAGTCCCTCCAATCCAGAAAAACACTAGATAATATTTATTGCCATTATTTGCAAGTAAAATTCTAGCTTGTCTTTTCCTTTGGTAAAGACTTGGAGGGTCCACTAGACTATAACTTAGAAAGGTGAATTAGACAGCCAGCTAAAAGACTCATAGGCAGGTTCATTAGGAATCATATTTTCCATAGAAAATGACGTAGGTCTTTACCTTGAGAATCTTCCTTATGTTTGAAAAAAGGAACAGGAATTTTACTTTTATTGTTTCAGGCAATGCTATAAATGCCAAGAGATAAGACCTATTTTTTGTATTTAGGCAATTTCTGTACCAAGGGGAGCAGAAACAGCATTCAGCTACCAAGGAATAGGGATTTGAGGTTGTTTTGAATCTGATTTTTCTAGAAAGATCAAATGTAGTCAAATATTCTATAATAACGTGCATAAAAATAACTTAATATATGTTCACATTTTTATACCATTTGCCTTTGTTTACATAACCCTCCAAAGAATGTTACCATGGAATCTATCCCATAACTTTAAAAGGAAAGTTTCAGGAGACTCTTTCAAATTTTAATATTTTAATTCTTTACACTCACCTAAATTGAGACCCTCCCTCAAGTCATGTGATGCTGTGACGAGCATTTTGGAGGACCTTTAGAAACAATTCATTAATTGATTCTATTTGATATCTCGGGGTCACAGGTTTCTTGTTAACTTCGTGAAGCTGAAGCCTCAACTTACAGATAAGGAGCTGCAGTCATTGCTTACAGATTTCACTAATATGGTGGAGAAGTGCTGCAAAGCAGAGGGACCCGAAGCCTGCTTCAGTGAAGAGGTAGTTATATTTCTTTTCCACTAAAACTCAGTTGGCACTCTTGGTGAAATAAAATTAAATAGAAACCCCTGTCAGACCCTGCATCCTCCCTGAACGTCTACAAAGCGTGTGTTTGAGAGCAGGGTTACTACATAAGTAATATGCAGACATGTCTCTGGTAGGAGTTTAGCACTGTCTTCTTGATAACAATGTGGTGTAAGAAAAGATGTCAGCAAGACCTGGGTTCTAGTCCCAGAAATCTTGGTTGTGTAACTTGAACTAAACTGCTGTTCACTATGTGTAGATGAGCATGATAATTACTATCCTTGAATTACAGCATTTATCCTCACAGTTCTTTTTTGAATAGCCCAGTATCTTATAAAGCATATTCTCAAACTAACTTGTAAAGGAAATCACAGTCAGCTGCAAATGGGAGGAGAGCATGAAATGAAGTCCTTAAGTGGGGGACTGTTTCACCTTCCTGAGCCTTGTCCCAACATCCCTTAGTTGAGAATACATGTGTGTGAAGTGAGGGAGTGGAAGGTAAGGGTAGCAGGGGGAGGAGAGGGAGAAATGTTCCTTGCTGGTTCTCACTCTAGTGACTGTGGAATCTGTAGCTGTGGTGGTCCAAGGCTCCTCAGTTACTTCTGAATGTCAGCCCAAAGTTCTGTCTGAATGGCTCCTTGGGATGCCTATTCATTGTTTTCCAACTTCCTTTCCCATGGTTTCTTTCCTAGTAACACCCACTGCACTCCCAAACTCACTCAAAATTCACACACACACACACACACACTTCATGAACACTCATGTACACAATCACACATATACATTTCATGAACACTCATGCACACACACACACACACACACACATCACAAGTGCTCACATGAACATACATGCAAATCTTTCATTCTGATTGAGAGCCCCCTACTTTCCTGAGTGGGTGCTTAGTTTATGGAAATTTTCTTGAACAAATTACACCTACTCCTCATTTATAGATTATCACTTTATATGACGTTTCACATTTATGACAATAGTAAAAAAATCCGCTATCCTCCTATTTTGCACGTTAACGATGTATGTCTGGCAGTAATGAACACTGAGGTACAAGGTTAGAGTAACACTGGCTGTGATGGTTAAGATTATGTGTCAACTTGGCTGGGCCATGATTCTCAGTGGTTTGGCAATTATATAGTGGTATAATTTGGCAGTTACATAATGATGTAGTCATCCTCCATTTTGTGATCTGATGTGGTCATCCTCCATTTTCGCATAACACTGATTTTCACATATCAACCGGTCTTCAGAACCTAACCATGTCGATAAGTGAGGACTGCATGTATTAGTTCTTTAAAAATATGTTTTAATTTAATTAGGGGTCAATAGTTCCTTGACAGCACCTAACAACAACACAGATCCTACCTTTCATTTACCTAAGTGAATGTGTCCATGAGGTCCATGTAAAGGCAGGGATGGATTTATTGGCAGTTGTCAAAAACCTTGGAGATCTCTTCTCAAGCTCACTTGAAGAGTTTTCACTGTCTTCCTATACAATGTGAGAGTGGTTTAATGTTTCTTTCCAAAATTCAGGGTAACTGTATCTCTAAATATAAAAAATAGTATCTTAAATTTCTTTTCCTATATGTTCTTTTCTTTCCCTTCAGGGTCCAAAATTGGAAGCCAAAAGCCAGGCTGCTTCACAGACATAAAGTAAAAAGCACCAAAGGTAATACCTTGTACATCAACCAAATACCAAGTTTATCTGCAGCTTATTCAGTCGCCCTGCCTTTTTCCCTCTCATGATTCAATGTTGATTTCTGTTCATCCCTTGTGCCTTGTAACTAACAAGTCCCAGTACTGGTCCTGGAGTGTTTCTTTGGGTATTTATTACTCCTGAAGGGTGGCTATGCTGCGTGTGTGCTAGCACTTTTCTTACTATTCAGATAGTTTCCTCAACTGCAAAAAGGCACAAATTCCTCTGCCTTTCTGCTATTGCACTCAGCTGTCTGGTCCAGAAAAGAGAGGCAGTCACATCTCTGAATGTTGACAGAGGAAGGGTAACTCTCTGGAGGGTGAGGTGAACAGACAAGTCTCAGTAATCCTGACCCAGGAGATTTGCTGCAGCGTTTACACGTACATGGAGCTATGTGTTTGTGAATTCAAAAAGATATATAAAGGGTGTCCTCTCCCCTTCAGTTTATGTATGGCTCATAACACAAACTTGGGTAACAAATGGTGGCATAGATAAAGCATATAATATATGATGTCAGAGAAGAGAGATCTGGATCTCAGTGGAGGGTAGGTTTGGATCTACAAGAGGCAAAATACAGTGACCACTAACAGTATTTCATATACATGATTTTCCATCACCCAGTTTATAATATTTCATTTTTTTTCTGCATAAAATACTCTTTTTTCTTCCCAGGCTGCAGAGAAAAGAGATGAAGATCAACTTATCTTCTTCCTATGTGTACTGTGTTGAAGTTTATTTTATGAGAAGAACAAAATAAAATAATTCTTCTGTAGTCTTTACATGAAATGATGTTATTGAAGCAAGCAACAAACTCCAGATTTTAAAATTCTTTCTCTAAGACTTATGCCATGTATTAATTTGATAACAAAATTAATTATTAAACAATCATGATTCATTCTTTCCTTCAACATCTTTTGCTCGCTGGCTACACCTACTGTACTCCACAGAAGTCAGGTGTCTATAGTAGGAAATGTGTGGGCAGAATCTTTGTGGATCCCACTCATGCTACCACTGGGAAGGAAATGGAAAGGGGAGGGCGTGCATTATTACTGATAATAAGAGCTGACATGTATTTAATATTTAAAACGTATGAAGCATTGCCACAAGTATTTTTCATGCATTATTTTGTTCATAACAATTCTATGAAGTAGGTATCATTATTCTTCTCATTTTACAAATAGGGAACATGAGGCTTCGGGAGATAACTAACATGTTCAATGTCATACAGCTAGTATTTGGCAGAACAAAGTTTCAAATTTGGTCCTCTAATTCCAGAACAATACTCTTAACTACTAACTCAGAGGTGTAGCCATGTTTTAAGACTTACAAACTTCATTACTCAGAAAGGCGAGGAGCAGCCAGGGAATCAGGAACATGGCTTTTTTTTTCCACTCCAAGTCAAAATTGCTGGTTATGTTGGGGCTGTACTTGCCAGTGATACCAGAAGAGAGGGACTGATAGGAACTGTGAACCCCTGAAATGAAGGTTGGTCATCGGTTCACGGCCTGATTATCCTCACTGTTCTCTCAACTTTAAAAATTTTTAGTGTTCAATGTCTGAAACTGAAGCTGATGATCATTTAATAAATAATACATAAGTATATTCATAGAGGTTTTTTGGTATAGTGTTTAGAGCATAGTCTTTGGAATCCTCATTGATTTACTCAACAAATATTTATTAGACTCCTAATGTGTGCTAGAAATCATGGATACAAAGGTGAGCAAGATGGACATGGCTCCTGTGTCTCACTGAACAGAGGAGATGGGCAGTAAGCAAGCAATCACATCTGATATCATAGGTGCAGTGATGGTACAGTGAAGACAGTAAAAGACCCCCACTGTGGGTGCACATTGCACAGGCATCCAGCCTAAGTTGGAGATGCAGGATGGGAAGTGGGTCATGGATTTCAAATTCCTACTGCTGTTAACTTACTATACTGCCTCTGACAAGTTTCCTACACTCTGCAACCTACCTTTCTTTGTGTAGGATGGGATAATAATCTCCATGTCACAAAGACTTTAGAGGAATATATTAAATTACTATATAGTACCCAATACAATATCCAGCAGATAATAAGTACTAATACATGAAGCTATTTTGTCCTTTTACTGTTTTCTCCAAACACTTCACTTATTAATTAATATAAACAAGTAAGACAGTTTTACTTAAATAATAGATAATAGCTCTTAGGACAAAATATAAGGATAAAGCTTCAAGATTTATGTTTTCAGCAGTGGATTTTTAGATACAACCCCAAAAGCAGAAGCAACAGAAGAAAAAAATAAATTGGATCAAAATTAAAAACTTCTTTGCATCAAAAGATTTTATCAACGAAGTGAAAAGACAACCTATAGAAGGGAAGGAGTATTTAGGAACCAAAAGTCTGATGAAAGTTTAATATCCAGAATATATAAAGAACACTTACAACTCAACAATAAAAAGACAACCCAATCAAAAACTGGGAAAATGCTTGAGTATACATTTCACCAAGAAAATATACTAATGGCCAATAAGCGCATGAAAAGATGTTTAATGTTATCTGTCATTAAAACTAACTCACTGCTGTCTAGTCAATTTCACCTCATAGCAATTCTATAAGACATAGTAGAACTGCCCCATAGGGTTTCTGAGGCTGTGATCTTTACGGAAGCTGACTGCCACATCTTTCTCCTGCAGAGCAGCAGGTGGGTTCAAACTACCTACCTTTTGGTTAGCAGCCTAGTGCTTTAACCACTGAGCAACCAGGACTCTTTATCAGTCTTTAGGGAATTGCAAATCAAAATCACAATGAGACACCATTTCATACCCACTAGAATAGGTTTTATCAGAAAACCAGAAATCAACAAGTATTGGCCAAAATGTAGAGAAATCAGAACTTACATCCGTTGTTGGTGGGAATGTAAAATGGTGCAGCCTCTGTGGAAAATAGTTTGGTGGCTTCTCAGAAAAAAAACAAAAACATAGAATTACCATATGACCATATGACCCAGCAATTTCACTCCTAGGTATAGTCTCAGAAGAATTGAAAGCATGGACTCCAACAGAGACTCGTACACTAGTGATCATTGCAGTATTATTTACAATAGCCAAAAGGTGAAAAAAACTAAATGTTTATCAACAGATGAGTGGAGAAAAAAATGTAGTATATAGAATATTAGTCATAAAGAACGATGATGCTCTGATACATGCTACGACATGGATGAACACTGAATACATTATACTGAGTGAAATAAATCCATCATGAAAGGACAAATATTGTATGATCCCACTAATATGAAATATCTAGAATAGGCAAATGCATAGAAACCAAAGTTTATTAGTGGTTACCAGGGGTATCAGGAGAGAGGAAAATTGGGAGTTACTGCTTTAGAAAGGAGCCCTGATGGTGGAATGGTTAAGTGCTGGGCTGCTAACCAAAAGGTCAGTGATTGAAACTCACCAGCTACTCTGTGGGAGAAGAGACCTGGCAATCTGCCAGGTAAAGATTACAACCTAGGAAATCCTACGGGGCAGTTCAACTCTGTCATACAGGTTTGCTATGAGTCCTAATTTACTTGTTGGCACACAACAACAACAACAACTTTGCTTAAGGAGTACTGAGTTTCTGTTAAGGGGATGGAAAAAATTGGAAATGGATAGTGTTGATGGCTACACAACATGGTGAATGTAATGTCACTGAATTGTCCACATAAAACTGGTTAAAATGGCAAATGTTTTGTTACACATATTTTACCACAATTAAAAAATTTACAATGGGAATAGATTTAGCAAACAGAATGAAAAAGAGTTAGCTAATTTAATTTCATGCTGAATAATGGGTTCTGCTCTGTCTGACACTGTTCTAAGAACAGCAGGTACAATGCTGAAGACCTAAGAACCTGCTGCCATCAGGGGAGACCACCATGCAACTCTGTCTCCCTCCTGCCATGCTAGAGAACAGCTGATAAAGGCAGGTGATCAGTGCAGCTATGGAAAGTAAGGGTGAGAAGAATGGCTTGATCAAGAGACATATTTTACCTGGAGAAGAGAGAATTTAGGGTGAGGGCAAGTCAAATTTACTCAGTATTGCTCAGATAAAACTCAGACCGATGAATAGAACATACCTGGACTCGGTGCAGAAAGAATTATGTAATCCTAGAGATGTTTGCCACCATGAGTATGTCAATTTGTCATGCTGTAGTGGCTTGCATGGTGCTGTGATACTGGAAGATTTGCCACCAGTATTTCAGATACTAGCAGGGTCACCCATGGTGGATGGGTTTCAGCAGAGCTTCCATACTGAAACAGACTAGGAAGAATAACCTGGCAGTCTACTTCTGAAAAAATTGGCCAGTGAAAATCTTATGAATAGCAGCAGAACATTGTCTGACATAGTGCCACAAGATGATCCCCTCAGGTTGGAAGGCACTCAAAAGATGACTGGGGAAGGGCTACCTCCTCAAAGTAGAGTCAACCTTAATGACGTAGATGGAGTCAAACTTTTGGGACCTTCATTTGCTGATGTGGCATGACTCAAAATGAGAATAAACAGCTGCAAACATCCATTAATATTTGGAACTTGGAATGTACAAAGTATGAACCTAGAAAAACTGGAAGTTGCCAGAAATTAAATGGAATGCTTGAAGATCAATATCCTAGGCATAAATGAGCTGAGATAGACTGGTATTGACCATTTTGAATCAGACAATCACATGGTCTACTCTGCTGGGAATTACAAATTGAAGAGGAATGGCATCTCGTTCATGGTCAAAAAGAACATTTCAAGATCTATCCTGAAGTACACTGCTGTCAGTTATAGGATAATATCCATATGCCTAAAAAGAAGACCAGTTAATATGGCTATTACTCAAATTTATGCATCAACCACTAAGGCCAAAGATGAAGAAATTGAAGATTTTTACCAACTTCTACAGTCTAAAATTGATCAAACATGCAATCAAGATGCATTGATAATTACTGATGATTGGAATGCAAAAGTTGGAAACAAAGGATTGGTAGTTGGAAAACATGGCCTTGGTGATAGAAATGACACTGGAGATCGCATGACAGAATTTTGCAAGACCAATGACTTCTTCATTGCAAATACCTTTTTTTCAACAACACAAACAGCAACTATACACGTGGACCTCACCAAAGGGAATACACGGGAATCAAACTGACTACATGTGTGGAAAGAGACAGTGAAAAAGCTCAAGATCATCAGTCAGAACAAGGCCAGGGGTCGACTGTGGAACAGACCATCAATTGCTTATATGCAAGCTCAAGTTGAAGTTGAAGAAAATTAGGACAAGCCACTTAAAACCAAAGTACGTCCTTGAGTATATTCAAACTAAATTTAGAGACCATCTCAAAAACAGATTTGATGCATTGAACACTAATGACTGAAGACGAGGTGGGTCGTGGAATGACATCCAGGACATCATACTATCATACATGAAGAAAGCAATAAGTCATTAAAGAGACAGAAAGAAAAGACCAAAATGGACGTCAGAAGAGACTCTGAAAGTTGCTCTTGAATGCAGAGTAGCTAAGGTGAAAGGAAGAAATGATGAAGTAAAAGAGCTGAACAGATTTCAAAGGGTGGCTCAAGAAGACAAAGTAAAGTATTATAATGAAATATGCAAAGACGTGGAGATAGAAAACCAAAAGGCAAGAACATGCTTGGCATTTCTCAAGCTGAAAGAACTGAAGAATAAATTCAAGCCTCAAGTTGCAATCTTGAAGGGTTATGGTTGCACAGTGTCTTCAGAAAGCAATTTATGAAGAAGTACAAACCATTGTTAAAGAGCTGGTAGGTCTTGCAGAGAAGTGTAAGGGCCTCAAGCTAGATAAGCCACCTTCAGAATGCTGTCACTAATTGGTAGGTGGATCGTGCTCTGCGTTTTTTTCTTTTTTTTTTAACTAGATTGTAACCAGAGAATGCTCTTATGAGGGGGCTAGTTGATTAATTAGGCAGAGAGTTCAAAGGTAATGATATGTAGATGAATCACACCAAGATACAATCTTTGTAGTTTATAAACCTACATTTTATCTGTTCATTTCTGGGAGATCAGGCTCTGAGACCCAAACATTTAGTAGAATGAATTGTAATCCAGAATACCACTTTGTCAGTTTAAATTGGTTGCTCTGTCTCTGTCACTAGAATACTATTGTCTGACATTGCCATAGAAAAGTTCCAGGGAAATTGAACTACAAATTTAAAATAGTTTCTTAAAGAATGAAAAGAAAGAGAAAGAAGTGAATATTATCGTTGGCTATTTTTCCCAGTCAGTAGAAAATCATGGAAAATTGTTATCTCATAAAGTAAATCTATCTTGTGATTAGAAAATTCAATAAAACTAGTGTTTCTATTGGAAAATGCTTCATAAACACTAACATATTCTTATAGTTACATATTTTTTGGACCAATTATTCTCATGCCAAACAATTTAAAATATCAATGAGTTGTTTTCTTCTTTATTTATAGATGATGCACTCTATCTTCCTGGGACCAAAACTTGACTGGCTTTGACTAGTCTCTGAGTAGATATAGAAAAATCATCAGTCTCATTAGAAACACATTTTAAATGAAGTCCTTCTGCCAATGGCTAGTCTCACTTATTTTATAGTGATTCTTACTGATTTCTGTTTCAGAAGATGACTTGTTTCTGCTCTTATCCTCCAAATCTGGAAATAAATGTCACTTGGGGTTTACAGTGTTCCACACAGTTGACATCGAAAGGTATTTGAAACTGAGTTATTACCTTTCCATTTGGATATTTGACACTGAATGTACAATGCTTGAGAGTTCAATCCTTAAAATAAGTTCCCATGGAAACCAAACTAAAAACAATTAGGAAGCAGGAAAACAGATTACCGTCTATTTCTTGGTGGATAGTTCTCATTACAAATACCTTGATTTCTTTAGGCCCTGGACATTCTAGCTTATACTTATTCCAATACCCTCAGCTGTAAGAAAATAAAGTAATTAAATGGGAGAAGAAGAGAATGATAAATCTATTTGGTCAAGGTCTGTTATGTGGGGATTTAGAACGAAAACCTAAAAGACTTTTGCTCAAAAAAAACCTATATCCAGGGCTTACTGGGTCTAAAATGTAATAGTATGCACTCAGTTGTCTTAACTTTCCCATGGTAAGGAATGTAGACTGCAAACACTTCCCATTTAAGCTATCTTTTCCTCCTATAGATGACTACCTTCCTAGAGTGTGTCTGCAGCAACCAGGGAATGGCTGATGAATATGGGTTTTCTGACTATTGCAATAAAACTAGCACAGCAAAGCACAAGTGCTTCCTGTCACATAAAAAGATGATGCAGGTTGCAGGGATACATTTCAAATTCCAAATCCTGAGATCTGTGAGATGGACAAAGAGAATCAAGTGTCAGTGAAGGACAGGTAAGCCATTTCTCCTTGCCATTGTCCTTGAGGAATGGTGCTTTCCAGTTTTGAAGACACATTTATGTAGGAGCCTCTGAGAAAACAATGCTTTTTTGGCATGGAATTAAAGTGAAAAATTGGGCTGCAATGTATTATTTTTTTTCCTTTAGAATGACAGTTACTTATCTTTTGAGCCAATAGGGCATGGGAATGTCTTTGCCACGAGACAGATAAGGAATGGGCAGGACCTGTAAAGGGATCCATCTCCTAAGGGTTAGATTAGGCAGAAGAGTAGCAAATGATGTTGGAAGGTAGAGTCAAGTGGGAAAACATGATAGACAGAGTACTGGGGACAGACAGCAGGTAATAGCTCAGGCAAGGGTCTGGAATTGGGGAGGTTCATCAAGGGATAGCAAGGAGAGTATCTGATAAGCATAGTCTGTCACTGAGAACCTAGAAACCAACAATAATTGTAGATCAGATAGAGATGAGTTTCAACTCAAAAACTCTGATTCTGTAATTCCCACCTAGAGTGGATAGCACTGTTGTAAATGGGTAGCTGAGCTCATATTTTGGTTTCCCAGTTGCACAAGAGGAGTCAGTCTGTCACTTGAGAGATTTTAGACATGAAACTCTAAACCAGAGTTGAATGAGGAGACAGGGTGACTTGTTGCTGAGTCACCTAAACTCCTTTAATTCATTCACCCATACAGGGGCAAAATTGCCCAGAGATTGTTGAACCTTCAAAAAGAAGGTAAGCGGCCCAAGCCACTTGGGGAGAAAGGACTATGCAACAGGGAACCAGGCAGCCTCCAACATTTCTGAAATTAGGGAAAACCAAATGGGAACCAAAATATGAGCTTGGTCACCCACTTGCTATGGTGCTACTCTCTCTGTTGTTGTTGTTATGTACAACATATGTTGTTATGTAGAACAAAACACTGCCCAATCCTGAGCCATCCTCATAATCGTTGTTATGCTTGAGTCCGTTGTTGCAGCGACCGTGTCAGCCCACCTCGTTGAGGGTCTTCCTCCTTTTTGCTGACCCTCCACTTTTTCAACAGTTCAAAGAGATCTTTTTGCAGCAGATTTTCCCAATACAACCTGTCTTTTGATTTCTTGACTGCTGCTTCCATGGGTGTTGTTTGTGGATCCAAGTAAAATGAAATCCTTGACTGCTTCAGTCTTTTCTCCATTTATCATAATGTTGCTTATTGGTCCAGTTGTGAGGATTTTTGTTTTCTCTACGTTGAAGTGTAGTCTTTGCTCTTCATCAGTAAGAGCTTCAAGTCCTCTTCACTTTTAGCAAGCAAGGTTGTGTCATCTGCATAATGCAGCTTGTTAATGAGTCTTCCTCCAATCCTGATGCGGCGTTCTTCTTCATACAGTCCAGCTTTTCGGATTATTTGTTTGGCATACAGATTGAATAGGTATGGTGAAAGGACACAACCCTGACGCACACTTTTCCTGACTTTAAACCACACAGCATCCCCTTGTTCTTTTCGAATGACTGCCTCTTGGTCTAGGTACAGGTTCCTCATGAGCACAATTAAGTGTACTGGAATTCCCATTCTTCATAATGTTAACCATTTGTTAATCATTTGTTATGATCCACACAGTCAAATGCCTTTTCATAGTCAATAAAACACAGGTAAACATCTTTCTGGTATTCTCTGCTTTCAGCCAGGATCCATCTGATGTCAGCAATGATATCCCTGGTTCCACGTCCTATTTTGAAGCTGGCTTAACTTTCTGGCAGTTCCTTGCCTATGATATTAATGAAATTGTGCAATAATTCCCCCATTCAGTTGGATCGCCTTTCATGGGAATAGGCATAAATATGGATCTCTTCCATTCTTGGCCAGGTAGCTGTCTTCCAAATTTCTTGGCATAGACGAGTAAGCGCTTCCAGTGCTGCATCCATTTGTTGAAACCTCTCGATTGGTATTCCATCAATTCCTGGAGACTTGTTTTTTGCCAGTGCCTTCAGTGCAGCTTGGACTTCTTCCTTCAGTACCATAGATTCCTGATCCTATGCTACCTCCTGAAATGACTGAATGTCAACCAATTCTTTTTGGTGCATTAACTCTCTGTATTCCTTCCATCTTCTTTTGATGCTTTTCCCCATAGAATCCTTCAATATTGCAACTTTGAGGCTTCAATTTTTTTTTCAGTTCTTTCAGCTTGAGAAATGCTGAGCGTGTTCTTCCTTTTCATTTTTCTATCTCCAGGTCTTTGCACATGTCATTATAATACATTACTTTGTCTTCTTGAGCCGCCCTTTGAAATCTTCTGTTCAGCTTTTTTACTTCATCATTGCTTCCTTTTGCTTTAGCTACTCGATGTTCAGGAGCAAGTTTCAGAGTCTCTTTTGACATCTATTTTGGTCTTTTCTTTCTGTCCTGTCTTTTTAATGACCTCTGCTTTCTTCATGTATTATGTCCTTGCTGTCATTCCACAACTCATCTGGTCTTTGGTCATTAGTGTTCAACACGTCGAATCTATTCTTGAGATGGTCTCTAAATTCAGGTGGGATATACTCAAGGTCGCACTTTGGCTCTCATGGACTTGTTCTAATTTTCTTCAGTTTCAACATGAACTTGCATACGAGCAGTTAATGGTCTGTTCTGCAGTCAGCCCCTGGCCTTGTTCTGACTGATGATCTTGAGCTTTTCTATCCTCCCTTTCCACAGATGTAGTCGATTTGATTCCTGTGTATTCCACCTGGCGAGGTGCACGTGTAAAGTTACCCTTTACATTGGTGAAAAAAAATGATTTGCAATGAAGAAGTCATTGGTCTTGCAAAGTTCTATCATGCAATCTCCAGCATCATTTCTATCACCAAGTCCATGCTTTCCAGTTACTGATCCATCTTTGTTTCCAACTTTTGCATTCCAATCACCAGTAATTATCAATGCATCCTGATTGCATGTTTGATCAATTTCAGACTGCAGAAGTTGGTAAAAATCTTCAGTTTCTTCTTCTCTGGCCTTAGTGGTTGGTGTCTTTGTCTGGAAGCTTAGCTGAAACCTGTCCACCATTGTGACCCTGCTCTTATTTGAATACCGGTGCCATAGCTCCTAGCATCACAGCAACAGACGAGCCCCCACAGTATGACAAACTGACAGAGGTGTGGGGGCTACTCTCTCTAGATGGCTGTTATAGATCAGTTTTTGAGTTGAGTGTTTAGAGATTACAAAATATTACCAACAGTCAGTGAATCCAATCTCTTCTTGACTATTTACAATGAAGTCAATATTAGGGAGCTATCTTATATGCTGATTTTAATTTATGTGCATTTAACTATAAACACTCAGGGGAAAATAGTGTTCCAACTTCTTACCTCATAGTTATAGGCTAACAACTTTAATTCTCAAACAAGGGAACAGCAACCTATTTCAAAGCTGGAGGAAACATTAACAATTTTGGGTTATCAAAAATAGCATAGTATACATATACACAAAACCATAGTTACTGTATCTTTGAATTATTTAAGAAATTTTCAATAATAGTTTTGATCATTGTAAGTTTTTATTTTATATCCTGAATTTGGCTCATCTTGAATGTTCTCTATGGGAACTGATTTATTATAGCAAAAAATTGAACTCATAATTCAGCATAGTACTCAGTAGAAAGCAGAGGTATAGAATGGCTCCAATGAAATTGAAATTGATCAAGAATTTTGTTTCATCTTTGGAAGAAGGTGTATGTTGATGATATCAGCTCTGCTGTTTGGTTTATATAAGTTGGGCTTAATAAACTGCTGACACCAACCCTTTGACTGAACTTCCAGGGCAAGGTTTGGGGTCTCTTGGTGTCAGTTAAGAGGAGTTTTATGTAGAGGTACAGCCCTACCCCGCTGCTGAAGAATGAGAATTCACTCTCAGTATCTGACCTATTTTTATCCCTCCATGCCTGTGGCTGATTTTTCTTTCCCTTTATAGGCTTGTAAAAAAGCAAAAGTAATAATCCCAACTGTGTATTATTCAGGACAGGTTAGGTTGTGCCATGGTAGCCAATGAGCTCAAATTTTTAGAGGCTTAAACATAAGAAAAGTTTTATTTTGCACTCATGCTATCTAATATAGATTAGTAGGAGGTTCACTCATCATAGTCACTCAGGGATCAAGACTCATCACCCACCCCATCTCAACATGCACCTTATTGATTTCTGTGACAAGAGGAGGAGGTGATGATAAATCATGCATGGACTCTTCAGCTTCAATTTGGAAATAACATTCATTATTTCTACTCACATAACATTAGTCAAAGCAAGTTACATTGTCATGCCTTACTTCAGAGGTTGGACCATGCAGTCCTGCCATGTGCCTGGAAAGGAGGGGCGCTAGAAATATTTGGCAAACCACTCTAATGGCCACCACCTAAGTCATCCACCAACAAGAAAATACTTTTTACTTTTAAACAAAATGAAACATTGCGACAGGATTGCTATATACATCAGCTGTTAAATCGGGTTTTTACTGATGTTTGGTTAGTGCTTCAGGCCTCCTAGAAAAGCTCCCATCTTTCAGTATGGTACCATTTTTCTGTAACCGACTCTAACCTCTGTAGAACAACAAAAATAGTCTTCTGACTCAACTGCATATCAATATAGTCTCTGACCCCAGAAGCTCTACCTTCTTTCTTCAGAGTGGTTTAGTTTTTTATATTCAAGCATTTGTCATGATACACAATTGCTTCTTCAAATGTTTAAGGCAAGGAAACACGCAAACTTGCCCTTTGACTGGACTCCAAGTGCTGCTGCAATTGCGTCTGTGGTTGGCATCACAAAAGGAATGGGAGTTAGGGAAATTTCAGGAATCCAGAGTAATGTATATTATCCAAGGATCTGTAGATGAGAGGAAGTTTTCAAAACAAGGACCAAATCTCTCTCCTTTATCACTTCCCCGTTATCTCTTTAATGCTGAAAACCAGGGTCATTTTTCTGATGACATAGGTCTACTTAGGATACATTATATTCTAAACCTCCATAAGTGACAATATTATAATAGCAAGTATAAACTAGCCTATGCGGTGGTAACAAGTAAACCCCAAAGTTTCAATCTATCTTATTACATCATAGTGACTTAATTCGGTAAATATTTTTTTCATGCTCTAAAGTGTATTGGGTTGCTCTCTTATGTATGTGGCTTTTCTCCAAGGAGTAACTGAGGAAGCCAGGACGTTTCCATCTTGGAGCTATACCATCTGAAGCATGTGCTTCCAAAGTCACTGTGGAACAGAAAGAAAGTAGGAAATTGTACAAAGGAATTTATGTCTAAGCCTAAATTCAGATTCAGTTACGTGTTCCCAACTTCACTGCAAGGGAAGCTGGAAAAATAGTCTCCTTTTGCACCCAGAAAGAAAAAATAAATTGGTGTGAAAGCCATCAAGCCAGTCTGTCAGTAAGATAAAATATATTTGAGTACGTATTTGCATGTGTGCATGTACAAGTGTTTGAACAAGTTTTTCAGACTACTATGCAGAGATATTGTCTTAGTCATCTAGTGCTTGTATAACAGAAGTACCACAAGTGGATGGCTTTAACAAAGAAAAGTTTCTTCTGTCACAGTCCAGTAGGCTAGAACTCCAAATTCAGGGCACCAGCTCCAGAGGAAGCCTTTCTTTCTCTGTTGGCTCTGGAGGAAGGTCGTTGTCATCAGTCTTCCCTTGGTCTGGGAGCATCTCAGTACAGGAATCTCAGGTCCAAAGGATGCGCTGTGCTCCCTGCACTGCTTTCTTGGTGGTATGAGGTCCCTATGTCTCTCTGCTCCCTTGTCCTTTTATATCTCAGAAGCGATTGGCTTAAGGCACTATCTAATCTTGTAGATCTCATCAATATAACTGCCACTAATCCATCTTATTACATTATAGCGATAAGATTTACAACTCATAGGGAAATCACATCAGATGACAAACGGGTAAATGATCGTACAATACTGGGAATCATGATCTAGCCAAGTTGACAGATACTGTGGGGGACTCAATTCGATCTATGACAGATATGATTACAGATGAATGACAGGTCTGATGCCCAGGCTCTATACGGAGTCTGAGGAATGAATTAGAGAGAAAAATATTTTTGTTGTTGTCTTTAGATGCCATTGAGTCAGCTCCAACTCACAGCAACTCTATGCATAAAGAAGGAAACATTGCCCAGTCTGTTCATCCTTACAGTAGTAGGTATGCTTGAGCCCATTGTTGCAGCCACTGTGTCAGCCATCTTGTTGAGGATCTTCCTCTTTTTTGTTGACCCTCTACTTTACCAAGCATAACCTGATCAACTAGACTTGATGGCAGTGGGTTTTGTTTTGTTTTGTTTTGTTTGGATAACATGTCCAAAGTAAGCAAGACCAAAATATTTGATAATACATCTTGGAGGACAATGGCATTAACTGACCTCAGTATAGAAAGAACTTCTTGATGATGTATAGAGATTTCTCTCCACCCTCCAGTAGCTTCTACCCTTAATTCCCCTGCAGCAATTCTATAATCTTGTATTTACAGTTCAACTTAGACTATTTAATGTTCTCCTTCTCATTCTTATATAAAAGTGAAAATTTTTAGTTACTGATTTTCCTTCCCCACCGGCCAGGAAAGTGCAGTGGGTCACTTCATGGGCACTCAGGGAGTGTCTGAGCAACCTCACAGGGATCTGTCCAGAGTAAACATTTGATGCATTTAAGTATAGTGTTACCTCATCTCCATCAATGAGATCCTAGAAGATGCAGGTCGACAAAACTGAGTGAATCCTGAGTTGTTAAGAGTGTCTGCGAATGTTCTTGAATTCCAAGTTACACAACTTTGTGTTTGTCCAATTATAGGTACATTTATGAAACTTCTAGAAAACATCCACTCTTGTATGGACCCACTATTCTGACCTTGTCTGCTTGCTATGAGATAGCTATTCAATCATGTTGCCAAGAAAAAAATAAAACTGAATGCTCCAGGTAAAAGTGTAATATTCATATCTCAACTCTTATTTAAAGTCTTGCTGCTCAGGGTGTGAACTGTGGACCAGCAGCATATGCTTCACCCAGGAGGTTGTTAGAGATGCAGAATCTGAGGCTCCTCTCCAGACTTAGTAAACAAGACTCTGCATTTTAACAAGATCCCAGGTAATTTGTATACCAATTCAGCTACCAATAAGTTTGCTCTTAT
Source organism: Dugong dugon (assembly GCA_030035585.1). Lineage (NCBI taxonomy): Eukaryota > Metazoa > Chordata > Mammalia > Sirenia > Dugongidae > Dugong > Dugong dugon. The sequence goes on from CM057463.1 coordinate 54,955,979, forward strand.
TCTAAAAGTTCCTTGTATTGCTGCTATGCTTTTAAGTCAGCTAGGAGCTCTTTTGAGAAGCTTGAGAAATGCTACCTAGCATAGATAATACTTTATAATAAATATTTAATGTTACAACTACTATTGCCAAATAACACAATACCCCAAATTGTAGTGGCCGAAAACAATAACAATCATTTTATTATCTCTCATGATTTCTCAGGGTCTGGAATTCAGAATGGGTCCATCTGAACAGGTCTTTTTCATGGTTTTTCGTGGGATTCCAGTCAGACAATGGCTAGATGTGGGACACTGAGTGGCTGGAACATCTGAGACTGGTTTGGCATCTCCCTCTTATATTATCCCAGTGCTGTCCATGTGGTCTCTCTGCCTTGGCTACTTTGGGCTTCCTCCCAGCATGGTTGCCTCAGGGCAGTTGGACTGCTTACATGTGGCTGAAGTCTTCAAGAACAAGTATTCTAGGGGGCAAAGTGGAAGTTGCATGTTCTTTTTTAACCTAGCTTCAGAGTCACTTGATGGGTTGAAACACCATGAAACTTCACCTAGTTTGAAGGGGAAAATACATACATCTCACCTCTTGGTGGGAGGAGTGTCAAAGTAGCATCGTAAGAAGAGCATGAAATGGGAGATATTGTTGTACCCATCTTTGGAAAACGCAATCTGCTACACTTAATTTTACCTATGTAGCCTTTTCTCCTTCATTGGGTAGATGTAGATCAGTGCTTAGTTCCATGAATACAGTACGTTTTATGCAGTGCTCATTAAAGGTTCAAAATACCAACATAAAAAAGCCATCTTTGCTTTACTGGAGGGGGCACTCAGATGGATTTTCCAAAGGTGGTGCTGAAAACAGTAGTTTGATAATCATTCTGATGAATTTCTCAAGGCTAAATGCAAATGCCACTTTTTCCTTTCTATCTTCTTTGATCTTCTCAGTGAGAAATTACCTAATCTTGCTCTAAACGCTGTTAGAATTTCACCTATGTCTCTCATTGAGCTCCTCACTGCCCATTTTGTTTAAGAAATGAAATAATGTATCTAAAGTTCCTGGCGTTTGGCAAGTACTTAAATTGTAGCTATTATCATTAAAGTTATTTATATGTATTTCTTATCTCCCTCTGTACTCCCTCCCTGTTGTGGTGGTGGTGTGCTGTCCAGTAGATTCCGACTGGTAGCAACCCTAAAGGACAGAGTAGAACTGCCCCACAGGCTTTCCAAGGCTGTAATCTTTGTGGAAGCAGATTGCATGTCTTTTCTCCCCTGGAGTGACTGGTGGGTTTGAACTGCCGATTAACAGCTGAGTGCTTAATCTCCGTGCTGCTGGGGCTCCTTACTCTTCATGCTAGTGAACTCTAGTTCCTTCAGAAAGTAAGTCGAGTTCCCAAGCAAAACAGTTATTCATTCATTCATTTACTGTTTCATTAAATCAAAAGCTAAAAGCCAGTGATTATGCATAGATTTATTAACTGGCATTTCTGAAGAATGAGTTCTTCCACAGAGGGGAATTTTTTAGGTAACTTGGACTTACTATATTTTAACTTACCAAGCTTTCTTAATCATAACCCTTTTCAGTGGAAAAATTACCTAAATATATGATATGCCCTTATGATTTTAAACAGATTTTGGTTCCCTTTAGTTTCTTGAAAATATGGTGTCCCCTTTACAAACTGTGCTATATTCCAATGGTGCATCCAGGAGCCATTAGATGTATCTGGGCTGTTTGTTCTTATTCTATAAGTTCCTTCTAACTTGCTGATATGCTTTTAAGTCTGCTAGGAGTTCTTTCCTCCTTTCACTTACTTTTGGGAGGTTTATGGGCCACTTCTTGCTGTTGTCAAGATATCTGTTCCTAGCAGCTCTGGCTTCTTCCTAGAGAAAATTAGATAATCATTTGTGTAAAAATTATGTCTCTGATCAGAGAATGTGGTATATGAGTTAAGGCCCCAGAGACTCTCATATGAAGATGCGCATAAGCTTGTTTGTATTTGATGTCAAATGAGTATGATACAACAAAATAAAGAGAATAATAACAACCATAGCAATTTTTATTATTATGCCAGTTTTGTGGTTTGACTATTGCTTGTTCATCAAAATAGCACTCTAAGATGCAATAACCCATTGTAAAATTATATATGATCAATATTATTTTAAATGAAAATATAGAGCCATTCTGAAAATTTAAAATTTTAGTTATATTCCCACCACACAGAGTTTTTATGGTATTTTGTACATGGTAGTGATCACACTGAATATATGCTTTTGATGGAAGATTTAAACACACCTATTTTTCTTTAAAAGTAAAAACTTTCTCAAAAATAATGTTCGATTTACTTAACCGTCACCCTGCTGTTAACCATTTTATGTGTTTCCAAAATTTTGCTATCACCATAAAACATGCATGAACTTCTTTTTTGCAAAATTGTTCTTATTTCTTTTGCAAAATTATTTATAATTAGAGTTTCAGAAATGGAAATCCTAAGTTAAAGTATAAAGTGCATGAACACTTTTTGGGGAATGTGTTCCTTAATATATATTGCAAAAGTGGAGCATTTATTTTAGATAAGCAGTATGCGACATGTCCAAGCTGATGTGGTTAGTGACTTGAATAAAAGTAAAAGACAACTGTAAGACATCATTAAAATTAATTCTGGAAGCTCTTTGGACTTTTGTTTGTTCACTCTCTTGTTCTCTTTTATAGTCTAAATGTTTGAGGTTCTGGAACAAGTGATCTCTGGAGAAGCAAGTTGTCATTTTACAAAAAACACCATGTTACTCTTTGGCATCTTGACCTCTTTTAAGCAACTCAATAAGAGATCATCTAATATTGAGAAGATATACAATTTTTAATTTTCTGTCCTCTATTGTAAATTATGTGGAGCCCTGGTGGTACAGTGGTTAAGAGCTCGGCTGCTAACCAAAAGTTGGCAGTTCAAATCCACCAGCCACTCCTTGGAAACCCTATGGGGCAGTTCTACTCTGTCCTACAGGCTTACTATGAGTGAAATTGACTTGATTGCAATGGATTTTTTGGTTTACTGTAAATTATGAGATTAGCTTTTCTTTATTATTACTGTTTCCCTGATGCCTTTTTTTTTTTTTTTCTGATTACAGCTAGAACACACAGAAAATACGTCGGAGAAATATCTGTGAGGCATTATCATTTATTGGGGTTAAATTCAATCACAGAGTAGCAAAAGTGATGTAAGTTACCTATTTACACTTTCTGTTCCCAGAGAGAAGGATAAGTGAGTGTCTTTTACTTTCCTGTAGGTAAGTACCTTCTCCTAGCTTTACTGCAGGCCACCAAAATACTCATGATGGTAATAGTACCTTGCAGGAGCATAGCGTTTTAGAGTTTACAAAGCAGCTTCACAACAAGTGTCCTATTTGAGTCACACAACAGCCTGGGAAAATAAAGAATGCCTATAATTAACCACGTCTTCAGGTGAGAGTGCTGAGATTCAGAAGGCTCAGGTGACTTGCTCAACATCACCCAAGCAGCAGTGGCAGGGCTCAGTGTTAAATCCAGGTCAACTGTTTGCAAATCTCTACAAAAAGCACTGCTTATTGGGATCAGGTGGACTGGGTTGGATTAATTAAGAAGATAGCCGGTTCGCCTACAAAAGAGCTAAGCCTGTAAATTCACCAGCGTCTTCTTCCCAGTGAAATTTTATTCTCATGGTTCAAGAAGTCTTTGAATTTGCCGTTAGCTCTGAAAGTTCCATTTGTGTATTTGTGGAGTGCTTACTATGTTCACAGCTGGTATATGTTTTTATTAAACCATTACTTCTTAATATGTATCTATATCTCTATGTTTGTACTATACATACAAAAAGGCTACATGTATTAATAATAACCAACACACACACACACACATGCTGACCAATCAAACCTAAGATCTATGAACTATGTCTAAAAGTCTGTTTCCATCATCTATATGAGATCAAATGGTCAATAATTACTTTAAAATAAAGATGAGAATGTAAGAGAGCCAGGAAGCTAGATTAATTGAAATGGAATAACCAGAATGGAAGTATTGAGAATCTTCAGGCATTGTGAAGAATGTAACCAATGTCAGTGAACAATCTGTATAGAAATTGTTGAATGGGAACCTAAACTACTGTGTAAACCTTCACTGAAAACACAATGAAATATTATTTAAAAAGAAAAAGAAGGCTGTTTCCAGTTTGAAAAATGATTCTCCTTATGCATGTAAAATATGCCACTTAAACCCACAAATGAGTTAATTTATATTACAGGAAACTGAGTATCATTCTTGTTGCCCTAATTCTCCACAAAGTACCTGGTGATTCCTCTTTAGAAAAACATGTTTATCAAGAGTTGTAAACGCACAAAATAAATAAAGCCTTGGGTTTAGGAAAACAGTTATATTAAACTATCACAGAAGGTAATTTTGCAATCTTACCTCTGGATATATTGTTGCAATCATAGATAAACACTCATTATCTTTCTTTTACAGGAAGAGATATTTCAAAGAGTGGTTCAGGAAAGCCAAGGGCATTTAAAAAATCACTGTGCTTTACATGAGAAATTAGGAGATAGTAACTTCCACAACAGGTGTGTCTATAAAATATTCTCTGGGTTTATGCTTCTTAGTGAGTTACAGCTAACTGCTGATGTTAAGAATTGCTAAGAGTTTACATCTAACCTTAAAATCTCAGAAGCCAATGAAAATATCAGTTCAGAATTAACCTAATTCTGTTTGTCCTGATAAGATAGATGTCTTACACAACCTTGGGTGTTTCTACAGTGCTCTCCAGGCCAGTTCTCTGGATTCCAGTCAAGGCCGAGAGGCTGTGGATCAGAGCAGACCCTTGCTGCACCCTGCAATCACACAGGGTCCCTCCCTCACACTGGAATCCTGAACATTTAATTTAGTTTGGGGCTTTGCCTACAATTTTGTGTCAAGGCTGTAACAGAGATCTAATCTATAGTCCCTTCATCTGTTTCAAATTAGGTTCAATTAGGCTCACCACCAAGAAAAGTAATAGATCGATACCTTAGTTACTTACCAGAGTGAACAGACATATTTCTTTATGTGTAGAGCCTGGTAAAGCCCACTGTATTTCAAAGCTTGAGATATCAACAATCGAAAGCCAATTTTTAGTAATCTTTATGATGTTACAGTGATAGTCTATTCAGAAGCAAACGATTGAGGAAAAGTTCACTTTGATAAAGTGCCCCATAACATTGAGCTTAAATTAAATGTCCAGAATAGTGGATCCAGAAAAAAGTATTCTTGTTTCAGAAAGAATATTTGGCTTATTACTTTTCTGTTATGGTGTGTTTAGTTGCTAATGTCTTGTTTAAGAATTAGATATGTGGTTCTCAAACTTTGGAGTACATGAAAATTACTTGGAGTGCTTATTAAAACACAGACCCCACTCTAAGGTTCTAATTCAGTAACTCTTGGATGGGGCCTGAGAGTTTGCATTTCTAACAAATCCCTGTTGTTGTTGTTGTTAGGTGCCGCCGAGTTGGTTCTGACTCATAGCAACACTATGTTCAACAGAACAAAACACTGCTCAGTCCTGAACCATCCTCACAGTTGTTGCTATGTCTGAGCGCATTGTTGCAACCACAAATCCCTGGAGATGCTGATATTGCTGGTCCAGAGATCACACTTTGAGAACCACTGGATTAGGTAAACTGTTGCACTGGATATTATGAAAACTAAACTCTTCCCCTAACTCCATTTATATTATAATTGCAATAGTTGATTCCAATTTTTTGTCGTCCTCAAATCTAGTTCTGTAGAGTCTTTCTCCTTAAGAGTTCTCTCCGTATGTCTCCCACCACCACTCTCCTAGTTTAGGGTGTCTTTTAACTGGACTGCTAGAATAGCTTCCACATGGTTTCTTCCCTCGCTTTGCTTTTTGTCTACCTCCAACCCATTCTTTATACAGGAACCATAATCACTGTAAAAACAATGTAATTCTGACTCGGTGACTAATATCTCTCCTTTCTTCTGTCTCCAATCTCCAGCCCCACAACTAAGAAAACAAAACCACATTGAGTGACTTCCCAAATGCTCCCCTCCCGTCTTCACTCCTCTTCACCTGGCTCATTCTGAGTCATCTGTCAGATCTCAGCTTAGATGGCATTTCCTCTTGGAGCCCTTCCTGACTTCTCTGGGATGCGATTAGATGTCATTCTGTGTGCACTTGCAGCCCTCTGTCCTCCTCTCACCACATCCAGTCTTTGTCAATTTCCCCCACCAAGATGTGAGTCCCATGAGAGTATGGACAACTTCTTGATCACTGCAGTTTCCTCTATTCCTAGCAAAATGTGTGACATATTGAAGACAATCACTAACAGCCTTAATGTCCTGTGAGTATGTTTATTTCAGAAGCTGTTTATCCCAAGTCTGATTTACAGCCATCCAAATTAGCTGTCATAGCATCCCTGATCAATAGAACAAAGATAGGTCATGGTGGAGCAATATGTGAGAAAGGAAGAGAATTCCAGGTATCCTGAGTAAGCCATTGGACCATTGGAACAAGGGCTACAAGGATAGAATTAAACCCACCTTAATGCCTTGTTCATCGTAAATCAGAGATAATGTCAGATATTGAGGGAGATTCTGCATAATTTTTTTCTGTTTGGGCATAGAGCCATTATCAGGAGTAAGAGAAAATGACTCTTTCAGGCTCCTATTCCTTGATGCTAAGAAATCCCCACAACTATCTGCTCAAGAGTTGGTTGTGTTCTTGAAGAACATGGCAGCCACTGCCACCAAATGCTGCCCACTGAGCAATGAGCAACAATTTACATTAAAGACTCGGTAAGCATGTCTGTGCCTTTACATCTGCATTTTCTTGGAAGTTATATCTCCACCCACCCCAGCAATCAGTTGCACTTTCGTGTACACATCTATGAACTGTCAACAGAGCCTAATGATTCTGTCCTCAGAAGAAATTCTCAGGTCAACTCATGCCAACTGTCTTTTCTTAGCAGCAGATGTAAGACTGTCACCTCTCTAACACTGGGGATGTCAGATTCCCCAGGCCTTTCCTTGGATCATATCCCAGGACCTATTCCTTAGATTTTAGGTCAACAAAAGTGATTTTGTTAGCAACTTCAAAGATAATGCTTATTTTAAACAAGCTCATCCTAATCAAAGTTACATGAATTAAATTTATCAGACCAAACACTAGAGTTGTTCGTTTACGACGACCAATGTCCCTTTCCATTGGCAGGAATAATTGGGTCTAAGATCTAATGTACAGTTTTTCCTCATTCAAGATACTTGGAAAGCTGAATTAGGATGTGAGTATTAGTGAACATGGAACAGAGGAAGGGTTTTTTTTTTTCTCCCCCTCAAACAGTGAAATCCAGACTGTACTTGTAGAAACTAGAATTGGAGAATATAGCAGTCAAGAAATCTAATGACGTATTGCATTGGGCAAATCTGCTGCAAAAGACCTCTTTAAAGTGTTAAAAAGCAAAGATTTCACTTTGCTGACCCTAGCCACAGTATTTTTTAATCACCTCATATTCATGTGAAAGCTAGGCAATGAAAAAGGAACACCAAAGAAGAATTGACCCATTTGAATTGTGGTGTTGTTGAAGAATATTGAATACACTGTGACTACCAGAAGAACAAACAAATTAGTCCAGGAGGAAGTACAGCATGATATGGAAATAGATACATGCAAAATATTACCACTAATGCATCAAATATTCATGAGAGACAAGGCTCTGGGTGATTGCATATTTGATAATTTTCTACAATTTTGTCAGAATGAGAAGTATAAGGAAGCTGGTTGGTTGGTCCTACTTTTGCTAGACAAAGTGGTAAAAGAAAGGGATGACCTCAAAGCTTCAGAGTCACAGCTCAAGTGCCACGTACATGACCTGAAAGTTGCCATTGTGCCCTGAAAGAAAGCCTTATTTCTTCTAGTAACAGAGCTTATATGGCTGAAAACTAAACCCAGAGTCTTATCATAAGGGTGACTGAATTACAATGCCAGTTGAATTCTCAACTTCAAATGGTGCCTGAAGTTAAAGTGAGGGCATTGATTGGAAAGAAATGAGATCCTGAAACTTGGGATGGGGGCATATGAGCATGTAATCAGGATGCTGGAACATTGAGTCCCTAAATTCCATTGAATCACTGCTGCCAACAGAACCAGACCTCTTACTCCCGTCTGAAGAGATTACTCTATCTTTGCCTGCTAAACCACCCTCCCAGTAAAACCATTATCCCTTCTACCCCCATCTGATGAGATTAACCCAGCTGTGCCTGAAGAGACTTTGTCTGAGATATCACCTTGGGTGGCAGTGGAGCATTGCCTGGGGCATCACCTGAGGCAGATGCTTTGTAAGACATTGCTGAATGTCCCCAGCACCCACTCCTACCACCCATTTTTACTTCTAGACCTTTAACTAGACTTACTTTCCAATGAGCCCCAAAAGGTGAAGTACACAGTGTGACCCATGAGGAGGTATGTTATACTCCAAAAAAACTGCTTGATTTTTCTAATAATGCAAACAGAAACCTGGGGAATATGTTTGGGAATGGATATTAAGGGTTAGGATAATGGTACAAAGAACATAAAGTTGGATCAGTCTGAGTTTATTGATATAGGCCCACTAAGCACAGATACTTCGTTCAGTGTTTCAGCTTGAAAGGTTAGGAAAAGATCTAATAGTTTATTTGGTTGGTTCATTGAAGCATGGATTAAACAGTGACCAAACTAAGTTAAGTTTAGAAGCCAGATCTGCCTTGGTATGCCGTAGCTATACTGTAGAAGAAGGTACCCAAAGGCTTAGGGAAATTGAAACGTTAGAGTGGATTTATTAAGATGGACCCACAGGCCCCTACATGGAGTACCCAGAGGACGCACCTTTCACACAACAGTGAGGAACAAATTTGCAAAGGGAGTCCCAGAATCCTGGAAGACTGCTGTGATTGCTATTTTTGTAAGTCAGATTTGACAGTGGGAATCACCGTAACTGAATTAAGACACCTAACTACAATGAAGCTGATTAGACCTTGTAGTGGTAGGCACCAAGTGGCAGCACTTAATTGACAAAGACAAGGTGGGCATGATTACAGTCATAGACAGCAGAGTCAAAGCAGTAATCAGAACAGTCTGACTCATATGGATTTATGGCATTGGCTACTTACTCATGGTGTCCCTAGGAGTGAAATAGATGGGAAATCTATAAAATATTTACTTGATCTGTACAAGTGGAAGACTTCTAGGTCAAGTGAATGGCAGTGTAACTTGAATCACCAGAATAGAGACTCATGGCCCCTCAATCAATTCCCAGACTTGAGCTAGATTACAAACTCACAATCCCTTGAATGAAGGAGAGGCTAGGTCCCCTTGAAGAAGGACTCCACTGCACTGGCAAAATTTTATTCTGTTAATCTTTCTCCCAATATTCCCCAAAGGGATCTATGGTGTTTTATGAGACTGACTGTTCACTGGGGAAAAGAAAATAATCAAGCTTTTCAGGGATTGCTGGACATTTGCTCTGAACTAACACCAATTCCAAGAGAACAAAAGTGTTACTGTGGGCATATGGAAGTCAGGTTATTAATGGACTTTTAGCTCAAGTCTGTCTCACAGTTGATCCAGTGGGTCCCCAAACCTATCCTGTAGTGACTTCCCCAGTTACAGAATGCATAATTGAAATAAACATACTCAGTGATTGGCAGAACCCCCACCTTGGATCCTTGACATGTGGAGTAAGGCCTATTATCGTAGGAAAAGCCAAGTGGAAGCCATTATAACTGCCTCTACCTAGGAAAATAGTAAATCAAAAGCAATAGTGCATTCCTGGAGGGGTTGCAGAGATTAGTGTCACCATCGAGGTCTTGCAGGATGCAGGGGTGGTGATTCTCACCACATCCCCATTTGACTCACCTATTTGGCCTGTGCAAAAAAACAGATGGATCCTGGAAAATGATAGTGTATTATCGTAAACTTAAGTAGGTGGTGACTCTGACTGCAGCTGATGTTCCAAATGTGGTTTCATTGCTTGAGAAAATTAATACATCTCCTGGTTCCAGGTATTCAGCTATTGATCTGGCCAATGCCTTTTTCTTGATTCCAGTTTTGAAGGAACACCAGAAGCAGTTTGCCTTCAGCTGGCAAGGCCAGCAACACACCTTCACTGTTCTACCATAGAGGTATATCAACTTTCCAGCACTATGTCATAATTTAGTCCTCAAGGACCTTGATCACCTTTCCCTTCCACAAGATGTCACACTGGTCCATTGCATTGATGACATTATGCTGGTTGGACCTAGTAAGGAAGAGGTATCAATGACTCTAGACTTATTGGTAAGACATTTACATGCTACAGGGTGGGAGATTAATCTGACAAAAATTCAGATGCCTTCCACCTCAGTGAAATTTCTAGGTGTTCAGTGGTGTGGGGCCTATCGAGATATTCCTTCTAAAAATGAAGAATAAGTTTTTATATCTGGCCCTTCCTACAACTAAGAAGGAGGCACAACACCTGGTGGACCTCTTTGGATTTTGGAGGCAGCATATCCCTCATTTGGGTGTGCTACTCCATCCTATTTATAAAGTGACTCAAAAAGCTGCTAGTTTTGAATGGGGCTGAGAATATGAGAAGGTTCTGCAACAGGTTCAGGCTGCTGTGGAAGCTGCTCTGCCCCTTGGGCCATAAGATCCAGCTAATCCAATGGTGCTTGAAGTGTCAGTGGCAGATGGGGATGCTGTTTGGAGTTTTTGGCAGGACCCTATTGGTGAATCACAGTGCAGACTCAGGATTTTGGAGCAAAGCACTGCCATTCTCTGCAGATAACTACTCTCCTTTTGAGAAACAGCTTTTGGCTTGTTACTGGGCCTTAGTAGAGACTGAACGCTTAGCCATGGGCCACCAAGTCACCATGCGATCTGAACTGCCCATCATGAACTGGGTGTTGTCTGATTCACAGAGTCACACAGTTGGATGTTCAAAGCCGCACTCAGTTATTAAATGGAAGTGGTATATATGAGATTGGGCTTGAACAGGACTTGAAGGCACAAGTAAGTTACATGAGGAGGTGGCACAAATACCCACGGTCCCCTTTCCTGTCATATTACCTTCCTTCTCCCAGTCTGCACCTATGGCTCCATGGGGAATTCCCTACTATCAGTTGACTGAGGAAGATAAAACTCTTGCCTGTTTTACAGATGGTTTTGCACAATATGCAGGCGTCACTTGGAAAAGGACAGCAGCAGCACTACAGCCCCTTTCTGGACCCTCCCTGAAGGACAGCAATGAAAGGAAATCCTCCCATAGGGCAGAACTTTGAGCAGTGTACCTCGTTGTTCATTCTGCTTGGAAGGAGAGATGTTTAGATGTGCAGTTGTATACTGATTCATAGGCTGTGGCCAATAGTTTGGCTGGATGGTCAGGGACTCAGAAGGAACATGATTGGAAAATTGGTGACAAGGAGGTATGGAGAAGAGACATGCATATAGACTTCCCTGAATGGGCCAAAGAAGTGAAGATATTTGTGTCTCATGTGAATGCTCACTGTCTTAGTTATCTAGTGCTGCTACAACATAAATACCACAAGTGGATGGCTTTAACAAACAAAAATTTATTCTCTCACAGTTTAGGAGGATAGAAGTCTGAATTCAGGGCACCAGCTCTAGGGTAAGGCTTTCTTTCTCAACTCTGAAGGAAGGTCCTTGTCTCCTTTCAACATCTGTGGGCCCAGCATTCCTTGAAGATCTCCATGTGTCTTTGCATCAATCTTCCCCTGGGTCTAGGAGGTTGTCAGCACAAGAACCATGGGTCCAAAGGACACATTCCACTCTCGGCTCTTCTTTCTTGGTGGTAGTGAGGTTCCTGTCCTCTCTGCTTGCTTCGCTCTCCTTTTATCTCTTGTAAGCAAAACGGTGTGACTCAGCAAGGGTGTGACGAGTAAGAGTGCAACTTAAGTAAACGTGTGACTCAAGAGACACGCCACACTGATCCTGCCTCATTAACTATAGAGGTTAGGATTTACAACATATCACAAAATGGAGGATAATTACCTCAGATTAGAAAATGGAGGACAACCACACAATACTGAGAACTATGGCCTAGCTAAGTTGACACATATTTTTGTGTGACACAATTCAATCTATGACACTCACCAAAGGGTGAATTTGGCAGAGGAGGATTTTAACAATCAAGTGGATAGGATGAGGAGTTCCGCAGATACCAGTCATCATCTTTCCCCAGCCACTCCTCTCATTGCCCAATGGGCTTAAGAACAGAGGGGCCATGGTGGCAGGGGTGGAGATTATGCATGGGCTCAGTGACATAGTTTTCCACTCACCAGGGCTGATTTGGCTACAGGCACTGCAGAGTGCTCAATCTGCCAGCAGCAGAAACCAACACTGAGTCCCCAGTATGGAACCATTCCTAGGGGTGATCAGTCAGCAACCTGGTGGCAGGTTGATTACATTGGACTATTTCCATCATGGAAAGGGCAGCATTTTGTTCTTACTAGGATAGACACTTTGAATATGGATTAGCCTTCCCTGTACACAGTGCTTCTGCAAAAACTACCATCCATGGACTTACAGAATGCCTAATCCACTGTCATGGTATCCTCCCACACAGCATTGCCTTGGATCATAGAACTCACTTCACAGCAAATGAAGTGTGGCAGTGGGCCCATGCTCATGGAATTCATTGGTCTAACCATGTTCCCCATCATCCTGAAGCAGCTGGATTGAAAGAATGATGGAATGGCCTTCTAAAGACACAATTACAGCACCAAAAAACAAAAACAAAAAAACTCATTGCCATTGAGTTGATTCTGACTCATAGCGACCCTATAGGACAGAGTAGAACTGTCACATAGGGTTTCCAAGAAGTGACTGGTGGATTCACATTACTGATCTTTTGGTTAGCAGCCAAATGCTTAACCACTGCACCATCAGGGCCCCATATGGCACCAGCTAGGTGGAAATACCTTATGGGGTTGGGGAAATGTTCTCCAGGAAGCTGTGTATCTCTAAACCAGCATCCAATATAGGATGCTGTTTCTCCCATAGCCAGGATTTATGGGTCCATGAATCAAGGGGTAGAAATAGGAGTGGCACCATTCATTATTATCCCTAGTGACTCACACTCAAAATTTTTGCTTCCTGTCCCTGCAACCCCAAGCTCTGCAGTTCTAGAGGTCTTAGTTTCAAAGGGGAAGAATGCTCTCACCAGGAGACACAACACTGATTGCATTGAACTAGAAGTTAAGAATACCACCTGGCCACTTTGAGCTCTTCATGCCTCTGGATTAACAGGCAAAGAAGAGAGGTACCATACTGGCTGGTGTGATTGATCCCGATTACCAAGGGGAAATTGGATTGATATTACATAATGGAGGTGTTATGGATTGAATTGTGTTCCCCAAAAATATGTGTCAACTTGGCTAGGCCATGATTCCCAATATTTATGTAACCACAATTTTGTCATCTGATGTGATTTTTCTATGTGATGTAAATCTTACCTCTATGATGTTAATGAGGTGAGATTACCAGCAGTTATGTAAATAAGACAAGACTCAATCTACAAGATTAGATTGTGTCTTAAGCCAATCTCTTTTGAGATATAAAAGAAAGAAGTGAGCAGAGAGACAAGGGCACCTCATACTACCAAAACAATGCCGGGAGCAGAGCACATCCTTTGGACCTGAGGTTCCTGCACTCAGAAGTTCCTGGACCAGGGGAAGACTGATGGCAAGGACCTTCCATCAGAGCCAACAGAGAGAGAAAGCCTTCCCCTGGAGCTGTCACCCTGAATTCAAACTTCTAGCCTCCTAGACTGTGAGAGAATAAATTTCTCTTTGTTAAAGCCATCCACTTCTGGCATTTCTGTTACAGCAGTGTTAGATAACTAAAAGACAGGAGGTAAAGAAGATTATGTCTGGAATACAGGAGACCCCTTAGGAGGTCTCTTAGTACTACCATGACCTGTGATTAATGTCAGTGGAAAACCACAGCAACTCAATTCTGACATGACTACTAATGGCCCAGACCCTTCAGGAATGAAAGTTTGGGTCAGCCCACGAGACAAAGAACCACAACCAACTGAGGTGAATGCTGAGGGTGAAGGGAATACAAAACGGGTGGTGGAAGAAGGTAGTTGTAAATACTAGCTATTACCACATGGCCAGTTGCAGAAACTAATTGTTTTTAGTATTTCTTCCTTGTTTTGTTTTGTGCATGTGTGTGTGTGTATATGTACGTTTGGAGCCCTGGTGGTGAAGTAGTTAAGAGCTCAGGCTGCTAACGAATAGATTGGCAGTTCAAATCCACCAGCTGCTCCTTGGAAACCCCCTGGGGCAGTTCTACTCTGTCCTATAGGGTTGCTATGAGTTGGAATCGACTCAACGGCACATAACAACAACATATATATGTACAGTGCGTTTTCAGTTGTATGCATGTTAATTGTGTAACGTTAGGTGCAAGTATCACTTTATTATAATTGTCTTTATTTAGAGATTATGTATGGTTTAAGGAGATGTATACAAGTGCCAAGTTGCCAAGGGCTGGACTGTGACAGTTAAGATTGTGTAACAATTTGGCTAGGCTATGATTCTCAGAGGCTTGGCAGACATTATATAATCATCCTCCATTTTGTGATCTGATGTGAGCAACCAAGCAGTTGAAAGGGGAGTTCCCTTGGGTGTGGCCTTCATCCAATTGGTATGGATGTTCTGGCAAAGCTTGCCCTTTCTTGACCCTGCATCTGACTCGTCATCCTCTGACCACTGGTTGTTGGGACATGAACCAGAAGCGTGCCGTCTGACCTGAAGATTTTGAGATTTGCCAGCTCCTACCCTGGTGGCATAGTGGTTAAGTGCTATGGCTCCTAACCAAAAGGTCAGTGGTTCGGATCCACCAGGTACTCCTTGGAAACTCTATGGGGCAGTTCTACTCTGTCCTATAGGGTCATTATGAGTCGGAATCGACTCAATGGCAACGGGTTTTTTTTGTTTGTTTGTTTGTTTTTGGTACAGCCCCATGAGCCAGTAGCCTGCTGTCTGACCTGCTGATTTTGGGTCTGCCAGCCCCTGCAACCACGTGAGTCAGGACAAGCCTCTAGCCTAATGCCTGACTCATGGGTTTTGGACTTGCCAGCCTCCATGACTGTGTGAACCATTTCCTTGAAATAAATCTCTCTCTATATATAGTTATTAATATAGGCTTCACTCGCTTTGCTCCTCTAAAGAACCCTACCTAAGACAGTTGCTATGAGTCAGAGTCAACTCCATGGCACCTAACAACAAGTATAATCTTATTTTGTATGGGTTAAAAAAAAAAAAGTAATGATCATGAATCTTACGGAGTTTTATGCAGAAGACATGAGGCCGAGCCTATCAATGCTGGCGTGGGTCACTGCTGTAACGACTCCTATTCCTTCAGGAAGCCGTGCTTTGATGATCTGCCAGCCGATGGAACTTATGTTTCTCCATCTCTATCCTGTGACCAAGTCATCAGCCTTAAAGAGGACGTGTGCAAAGCTCAGGAGGAGAAACTCCAAACTGAGAAGCAAAAGTAAGGATATTTGTTTACTTTGTTCTTTACTGCTAACAATGGGGCAGGTGTAAAGAACTTTAAACTGGGCACAGATATGAGTACTGCATAATGAACACAGCACGTAAACGTTAGGTTGGAGGTCGAGTGGAGTTTATTATGTTCTGCAGTTTTGCAATTATCGTTGTCATGGTTGCTGCACCAATTTGATCACTGTTAATGAAATTGAAGCATATTGATGAAAATATATTGATAGGGAAGTGCATTATCTAATGTATTTTTCCTAAAATGTAAACTATGGAACATTTGTCTTATACTGTGTTCCATGCAAAAAGGGTTCTGTGATTAAAAAAGTTTAGGAATCCTGAATTTACTTTCTCCTCTTAGAAATTCACAGCTTGCATTAACAGTGGACGTCAGAGAGTCCTGCAATAAACGAGCCTGTTTAGCTTATTCTACCCCAGACTCATTGAGGTCATAGAACCTACTAAGATTCTGCAGGACGAGCATGTTGGGACACGGATTTTGTAAACTTTCCTTTGCAGTGATGTTCATCGGCTCGTGATATATAATTATTTTTCCTACTACTTCCACTACTGTTAACAGGAGTGCCTGTTTTATCTATTTGGAAAGACAGTAGACAGTTTTTGAGTGATTAGTAGAGGGTGCCAGCTGGGTGATAATCTAATGTCTGTGAGGTCAACTTCTTGAATCCTTGATTTCCTTCTCTCTTTTTTTCTGTAATGCAGTTTCCGGCACCACTAGGCATTTGTAGTAACTTCTCAGGATACAGGAAAACAGCATGTCACTAGAAACTCAAAATACAGGAAATAAACATTTAAATGCCACATACATTTTTTTTTTTTTATGAAGTATGAAATAACAAAATCCTGAACCTGGATGGCAGTTTAGATATTATTAATCCTCTCCACCCTAAGTTTAGGAAATCCTTCTAAAACACACTGGACCCTTGTCTGTGCAGCTCCTTCATGAAGCTTATGTTATCTTTGTATATGCTTAATTATTGAAGAGTTCTTCTTTTCTTTTGTTGAGTATAAATCTGTTTCCTTGTGACTGCCACCATAGACTTCTGAAACTACAGAAATACTTTATGGATATGCTGTGTTGCTGAGTAAGGATGGATTCCTATTGTTTGGATATCAGCTGAGGGTGAGGTAAGGTTGTTACACTCTAAATATGCAGGTAGATCTCCAGCGGGGAAGGTGAGAGAAATGACGTGCAATTTTTTCCAAGCTTATATATAAAACCATGGCAATAGACGCAAGTTCAGAGAAGAGGTTGTGGATGTAGGAGCGTTTTTTGACAAGAAACCCATGAGTTACCAAGGAGACAGAGAAGAGTTAAGGAGGGCAGGGACAGCAGGAAATGGGTCCACTTAGGGATGTAGACAGCATCAGTATGATGATAGATGATCTAGGAGACTTATATTTCTGTGGCTGAGGTGAACGAGGCATGATGAGCTTGGCCCTCAAATAGCAAATCGAACATGCCCGATTTTGGAGCAGCTGGTCTTGCCCTTAGATGCCAAGAGCATTAAGTGCATAAGATCTCACAAGAGGCTGGCATTTACCCTAAGTTTTCTTATCCCACCCACATAGCCTGATTGAATAGAATATTATCAGCTCGGGGCAGGGGTGGGGTGGTGATAAAACAAAAGGCTACCTGCTGGCTGCTGCAGATAAAGATACTACTTTCTTAGCAGTGTCAATTTATCCATCCCTCTGCTATCGCTCCATTCCTCAGCCTATAGCCAAGACATTCCCATGGCCCAGGCATTCTCCCTTGGGATGAATTTGGCTGGTGATGGATATGATGTTAGAGGTGACTGTTCTAGGAAAAGCCAAAGGGTGAAATTCAGTCTTCCCTGAACAAGCAGGGTGCACCTGAGAACATTCCATCTCCTGAGAGTGGGGCAGTTTCCTTACAGTCACCACCCACCCTTCCCGCCCTTCCCACACACACCTGCTCTTGTCCTCAAGAGAAAGAGGGCTCAGTCCTCATTGTTCCTCTCCTCCAAGATCATCAGAAGTGGGGGCTTATTGATTATTAATTTATCTGTGTCAAGATTTCATCTTTCAAAGCAGGATCTAAATATTATTAGTCCAACAATATTATCTTGTCCAGGGTGTCAGAGTTTCAGTAGCCCTAGGAGTGAATACATTCTCATGGTCAGCAAGTACAAGGTTGTTACTTACTCTTTTTTATCACAGTACTTGCAATTCATAAATCAGTTCACTCTTTAAGTTCTTTCTTCTTTCCTAAGGTAAGCAGATCGTAAATTTTCCAATAAACACTCAAAAAGACCATTCCAACACTTATTTCATCATTCTTTCTTTAGCCTGGACCTGATGTGAAAAGAAGGAGAAAGAAGCCCATTTCACCTCCAGAGGATAGGCTTTGCTTTTTCTTGAGAAAGTTTTGGGGGCATAGTTAGGCACCATGTTAAACACTGTATACATGCCATGTCATTAAATTCTTACAAAAATTTATGAGGTGGGTACTGTTTTAATTATGAAGACACTGAGGATGAGAGCAAATTGACCTGGTACAGGTACATAGGTTGTTGAGCTGGGATTTGAACACAAGCTGGAGCCCTGGGGGTGCAGTGGTTGAGAGCTTGGCTACCAACCAAAAGGTCAGCAGTTTGAATCCACTGGCTGCTCCTTGGAAATCCTAAAGGGCAGTTCTACCCTGTCCTAGAGGGTCACTATGAGTCTCAATCAACTCGACAACAAGGGTTTTTTGTTTTTTTTTTTGTCTGGCTTAGAGTGCAAGTGCTTAACTACCACCACCTGGCTGTTAAAACAAACCCACTACCATCAAGTCAATTCCTACTTATAGTGACCCTATAGGACAGAGTAGAACTGCTCCATAGTGTTTCCAAGGCTGTAATCTTTAACAGAAGTGAACTGCCACATCTTTCTCCTGTGGAGCAGCTGGTGGGTTTGAACTGCCAATCATTTGGTTAGAAGCCGGGTGCTTAACCACTGTACCACCAGGGTTCTTTCATCTGGCTGTTAGTACACCCTAATCAAAGAGTTATAATACTGAGCTCCAACCTTTTAAAACATGAAGCTCTTCATGTAAGGGCTAGGAAATGGAGAGTGTGAAGTATTAGGAAGCAGCCCTGTTCCCAGTAAGTTCATTGTGCTCTCTGTACAGAGAAAGTCATAGCATAGTGACAGTTAATGTGGAGGTTTCTGGAAGGTCCTGGGAGATTCCATATTGGGAATCAAAGGCCAGGCTAGAAAAAAACCTCAACTTCTCAGGCTAGTTGGGCTCTCTCCATGGCTTTCTGCCCTATGTAATTCTGGCTGACCATCAGAGGACAAAACCACAAAGAAGTGAAGGGGCACATGGAAAGAAAAAATTCATCGGGGTAATAAAAAGAAAGTAGAAGCTGAGGTCATGGAATGAAATTCACATGTATCACAGAGAAAATAAAAAGGAAATAGATGTTCAAATTAAAAGAATTTAAAACCCAATTAACAAAAATGTTGAGATGTGAAGGTTTAAAGTAGTATATAGAGTAAAATTCTTTTAAAATCAAATAATTGCTAAAAATTTAATGGGAATAAAATATTAAAAGACTAATACCATAGAAATGAAAAACTGAAGACAAACTGATGGTATTGAGGATTAAAAACAAGATTTAAGATTTTAAAAGGTAAATTAAAATCTAAAAAGAAAAAGGGTAGAAAGGATTAAGGGAAATGTTTTTAAAGCAAAACAGTAAATTCGGTAATTAGTGAGATCAGGGTTGGGGAGGAAGGAGGAAGAGAAGTAAATTGGATAGGAGCAGATGAAGGTCTGTAACAGTCCCTGGGAGTTCCAACTTCCACGTGGTACAGAGTCTGCGGTTGTAGAAGTGGCAGCTTTTATGTCTGGGGTGCCAGGGAGAGGTGACAAGACATCCCGATTCCACTGCCCTCTATCTCATTCCCAGAGCTTCTGCCTTCTGATCATAGGAGACTTTTTTTTTTCTTCCTTATACCCATATGTTGGGGGCGTTTCTCTTTGTTTAACTAAACAGCCCTGGCTGATCTTGTGGCATCTCTGCCATCCTGCTCGTCTTCCCTCTACTGGTCTCCCTGGGGAAGCACATCTAGAAACCAGCTGACCAACCAGGGGAAGAGAAAGCAGACGGGTTCAAGAGGACTGAGGCATAGGGTAACAGAGAAGGCGGGACTTTCAGAGATAAGACTAGAGGGGCTGGGGGGGACAAAGTCACCAAGGCACTTGGGATCTCGCAGTTTATAAGTGAGAAAAAAACGGAGAGTATGTATGTGGAAGCCTTCCTGCCTCTTCCTTTAGGTTTCCCTGTTATTGTTGAATGTACAACTCAAATCCTCAGGGAAATGGAAAAGATGCTCATGCATTATTTGCTGAATGAGTAAATGAATGAATAAGGGAAAAGCTGTGAAGATGTATTATTTATTGTGAGGATCAGGGAGGAGGAAGACCATGATTGGAAGCAGCTGATAATTTGATGGCAGAAAGTACAGGTAGTCCCCAATTTACATGTGTTAGAGTTATGATGAACTGCACTTAAGATCGTCTTTTTTTTTTTTGTATACCTTATTGTTAGTAATATGTACTACATACAATGTGAAAATATATGTTTATGTGTAACCCCCAAAGACAAAGATTGAATTTATAAAGATACTGACAATAAAAGGCAATAATAATGAAAACTAAAAAAAAAAAAAAAAAAAAAAAAAAAAAAAAAAAAAAACGTGTTCAACTTACATCAGAACTTACTTATGATGGAGTCCTCAGAACGGAACCCTGCTGACAGGGACTACCTGTAGTCCAATTCTGAGGAGCCTGGGTGGCACAGTGGAGCCATGGTTAAGAGCTCTGCTGCTAACCAAAAGATTGGCAGTTGAAATCCACTAGCGTTTCTTGGGGCAGTTCTACTCTGTCTTATAGGGTCACTATGAGTCAAAATTGACTGGACAGCAATGGGTTTGGTTTTTTTAGGGGGAGGCGGTGGCACAAGTGGTTTGCAGTCAGCTTCTCAACTAAAGATTAGCAATTCAAAACCTACCCAGTGGCTCCACAGAAGGCCTGGTGATTTGCTTCCTTAAAGATCACAGCCAGGAAAACCCCATGAAGCAGTTCTATTCTGTTACACATGGGGCCTCCTTGAGTTGGGGGCCAATTCATAGCAGCTAACAACAACAACAATCCTATTATTATTATTACCTTTGCCACAATTTATTGAGTGTCTTCAGTTCGCCAGGTACTGTATCAGCCCTTTAATATACACCCACTCCTAACTTAGTGACATGGTTAGGTTCCAAAGACCAGGTCGTTATGCAAAAATCGGCATTATGTGAAAATGGAGGATGACCACATCATATCACAGAACAGAGGATGACTACATCATTACATAACTGCCAGATCGTATCATTACATAACTGCCAAACCACTGAGAATCATGGCCCAGCCAAGCTGACACATAACTTAACCATCACAGCCAGCATTACTCTAGCCCTGCTCCTTGGCATTCATTACTGCCAGACACTTGTCGTTAATGCACAAAATAGTTGGATAGTAGATTTTTTTACTATTGTTGTAAATGCAAAATTTTGGATAATCAGATAGTCGATAAGTGAGGAGTAGGTGTATTATCTTTACTCTTCACAGAAACCTTGCAATGAAGATACTCAGATTTTCTTTTTACAGATGAAGGTCAGAGAGAGGTTAAGTATTTCACCCATTTTTACACAAACTAATGAGTGGAGGACCTGAGTTAAACCAGGCTTGACTTTTAGTTTATGCCCTACTCATGATATTAAAGGGTGACTAGATTTGTCATAGACTATCAGGAAACCCTGTCCCTTCTCTATACCACCTTCAGCCCCTTCCAGTGTTAAGTCCCCTACCCCAGACCACAGAAGCCACAAACGGTGCTTGGAAATAGAGTAATCACACTACCTAGGCCTGAATCAGAGCAAGGCCAGTGATTTGAGTTTCCCAAGGTACGCATGGTGGTTAATTTCTGTAATCTAGGGTTTAAACTACTCTACGTTTTTATAAGCTGGCCAGTGAATTTCAGCATCATGAGCAATGCTGTTTCTGTACGAAAATATATTCTGAGGTAAAGCCCACCAACTTCCAATGGAAAATAGCCTGTATTTCTCACTTTGAATAATGAAGTTGTTAAAATCTGTTAACTGTTAGTCATGGGTGGTATAAACTAATTTTACTGTATATCCAGAACCATATAGACTTGAGTAATATAGAAACACAAATAATCACAGCGTTTTCTTTTGGGCGGGATCAAGTTTAGGTCTAATTTAGAATGAACATTGAATATGTATGTTGTTGTTGTTAGGTGCCTTTGAGTCGGTTCCAACTCATAGCGACCCTGTGTACAACAGAATGAAATATGTTTAGAGTATGTATATGAATATAGAACCCAAAAAAACTTCACTGCCATGGAGTTGATTCCGACTCAGCGACCCTAAAGGACAGGGTAGAACTGGCCCAAAGAATTTCCAAGGAGCAGCTGGTGGATATGAACTGTCGACCTTTTTTGGTTAGCAGCCAGCCAAATGCTTAATCACTGCGCTACATGTGTAGAAGAGTTGGATAGAAAAAATAATTCTTATAGTATTCTATTTCTTTTTTTAATATTGATTTATTTTACTCTTAATGTAACACATAATCATTGTAGAAAATTTAGAAAATTCAGAAGAGAGAAGAAAATCATTGTTATGGTTTGAATTGTGTCTTCCTCAAATATGTGTTGTAAATCCTAAGAATTGATGCATTTAAATTATGGTATTGGCAAAGAATATCAAATATACCATGGACTGCCAGAAGAACAAACGAATCTGTCTTGGAAGAAATACAGCCAGAATGCTTCTTAGAAGTGAGGTCGGTGGACTTCGTCTTATGTACTTTCGACAAGTTATCAGGAAGGTCCAGTCCCTGGAGAGGGACATTGTGCTTGGTAAACTAGGGTGTCAATGACAAAGAGGAAGACCCTCAACAAGATGAGCTGACACAGTGGCTGTAACGATGGGGTCAAACATGGCAATGATTGTGAGGATGGCGCAGGACCAGGCAGTGTTTTGTTCTGTTGTACATAGGGTCGCTATGAATCAGAACCGATGGCACCTAACAACAAAACAAATACCTATGTTTACAATCCCATTTGTGAATGGGTTTTCTTTGTTATGTTAATGAGATAGTATTAGTGTAGGGTGTCTTAAGTCAATCTATTTTGAGATATAAAAGAGATTAAACAAGCAAGTGACAAACAGAGATAGGATAAGATAGATACCATGCCACATGAAGATCACCAAGTAGCCAAGGAAAAAAGACCTTCCCCCAGAGCCAACAGAGGGAATGCCTTCCCCTAGAGCTGGTGCCCTGAATTAGGACTTCTAGCCTCCTAAACTGTGAAAAAACAAATTTCTGTTTGTTAAACCACCCACTTGTGGTATTTCTGTTATAGCAGCACTAGATAACTAAGATAACCATAATCACTGTATTCTAACAATGCAGAGATAATATTTATTTTTAATTTATATCCATTATAAATATATGTATTGTTGTTATTAGCTGCTGTAGAGTTGGCCCCAATTCATGGTGACCCTATGCACAACTGAATGAAATACTGCCTGGTTCTGCACCATCCCCATGACTGTTTGCAGTTCAAACAATGCTCCATTGTGAACCACAGGGTTTTCTAAAGTAAATCAGCAAGCCTTTCTTTAAAACTCTGTGCAGAAACTTAGTGTGGAAACTCTGCTAAAATATGTTCAGCATCATAGCAACACAGAAGCCTCCTCTGACAGATGGGTGGTGGCTATGCATGAGGTATAGTATAGGAACATATAGTGTCATACGCATATAAGCATATACTCCCACAATTACCCTTTGCCCATCAGCCTGTGATTCTAAATGATTAATAACACGAGTTTTGCAGGTCCTTGCTACTACCTGCTTATACAGAATTTCAGTTCTAGAAATTACTCCCAGAATCCTCAGAAGAAGGTTATGACACTCCCCTCACCTCGCCACCCCCAGGAGTTCTCCAGTCACCGCTCTCCCTGGCACCATGATGGCACCACTGGGAATCCTCATGTCCTCCAGGCACTGCTGTCGCCTGCGCAGCTGCAGACTGAATCCCTCGAAATGGCAAAGCTACCTTATGCTTTGCTGGGAGGCAGACAGAATACCTCCCCCGGAATTACGCACTTTTAGAGGAACTCCTGGCAGACTTGCTTGTGTTGTAATGGTTTGCAGAACCTGAATGACAGTGCTCTTCCAGTACATTTTCAGAGAGTTACCCTGATCTTCGTTTATGACTCAGAAATAAGTCTACTGGAGGCCAGGCTGGGGAATCACAGAATGACCGTGTCTTCCATTAACCAAACTTTTCTTACTGGATGGAAGTCCTTGAGCCTGGCTTCGTATCTCAGGATGAGTTCTCACAAGTAGATCCCAATCCTCATGCCTTCTGGGAGGGAAACTCACCCTACCAGTTTGCTACATATGCCCAGACTTATATTATTCCTATGGAATCTGGAACCCCTGTTACAAATGAAAAACAGAGATAACATAGGGCCTTTTTTTAAGGAGATAACAGAGGGCTATGGTGTAATACTGTATATATAATATTATTAGCATATTGCTAAGAGTATAGGAAGGCGTGGACTGGGGAATTGTTTTCCAGGGATGTTTTGGACTTATCTCTGAATCTAATGCCCAGGGTTGCCTGGGAATTGACCTACAACTCACCTCTCCTCACAGAATTTAAAAAATGAGATGTTTCTCAGGTCTCGTGAAACTTCACTCCAAGTCAGTAGTATCACTGGCGTCTGTGTATTCCTGTGAGCTCTTGGGGATGTCTGGGAAGATGCACCTGAATCTCAGATTTTTCTGCATATTTCCTTCCTTCATTCCTATCTCTCACCCTCCCTTCTTTCTTTCCTTCCTCCTCTCCCTTCCTTCCTCTTTCTCTCCCTCCCTCCCTTCCTTCCTTCCTTCCTTCCAGGGACAGATTACCCAATAAGCAAGGTAAGCACGTGCCTAGGACATCAACAATACAGGGGCACCAGTTGTCCAAAGCAAAGACCCATAGATGCCAAGCAGACAGGACACAAGGAAAAGTGAGTGCCACAGTGGAAGGGAACTGGCAGGGCCCTAAATGAAACGGATACCAGCTACAGTGCACAAGAATGTGCTGGCCAGAAATAAAGTTCCTGCAGGGTCACGAGGGTGCCCACACGCAAGGTTGTTTAAGCTGTGAGGTCCCTATCACTTCAACACCTTTGTTAACATCTGTTTCCTATGGTCCTCTCCTGTAAAATTGAAACTCCTTATCCCAGTAAGTCTGAGTGTACTAGCGTCTGAGTGTACTATTTCTTTCTAATAAATAAGAGATGGGGGTGGGCTATCGAGTCTAACTCTTGCTGCATTCACCCCATATGCAGCTGGATCCAAAGTGAGTGGTTACTGGGCAAGGACAGATTATATTAATAGATAACAGGTCTCTGATACATTTTGAGAGAACCATCTTGTACATCCACATCTGCTGTCCAGCAACTCCAGCCAGGAGGGCCAGCAATGCTGTTTGCCATGTTACAAATGCAAGTGTTTGCTCTTTTCTTGTGTGTGTCCTGGTAAACAACCGATGGGAACTCCAGTCGCAGATGACACACAGAAGTGAGGGAACTCAAATAAGTCGACCATTGCAATGAATTCAGTCAAGTTACTTTTTAACTGTATAGCAATTATGTACAGAGTTATGTCCTAAGTTTTGTAAACAACAATATTTATAACTAACTTTAAAATATGTTTGGCATACACATGGATGCAATCAAGCATACGTTTAATATAATACTAACATGGGTAACAATTTAATATAATACTAACATAGCAAATGTCAAAAAATACTGGAAATATTAATATTTATCTAATACAAAAAGTTTTAATTTATGTATCAAGTGAGTTTCATTTTTTAAATGTCTGTTGCGTGGGACAGACACAATGCTTGATATTATTCTATATATGCTAACAAATGAGGTATTAGGCACATTAAGAGGATGCAAAATTCAATATTTGTTTATTGTGCAAAATGTTTCTGTTTTGCAACAATGAGTGTGTTTCTAGATTCATCTTCTATGAAAGCAACAAAGGGCATTTATCAGAACATTACATTTATATTTTATCAGAATAATTACATATCTCTGTGTAAGGAAATTTAACAATTCTTCGAAGAAATAAATTACTATTTAGATAATAAAAATTATATAAATGTATTTTATTTTCCATTTCCCTTCAGACTGACTTTAAAGAAATGTATTGATATTGTTATAACTTGCAAAACAAACTTGCTCATTGACAAGTGGTGCTATTGTTCCATCATATATGTGGGTATCTCTGAATATGGAGTTGAACAATTCCATAAACAGTGTACATTTTATAAATTTCGTATACGATAACAATTATATTTTCTTCCTCATTTTGGACTGATCCGGTATAATCTCACATTCAGTTTTCTCACTTCCACCACATAAGAATGCACCAGTGGTACTATAATCACATGACTTGTGACGTATCTTGTCCTGTCCTGCACAAAGTGAAACAAAATGCGTCTTCAGACTGAGCATACCTTGTATTTGTATCATGTTCTTTGCAATTGCTCTTGCCCCCCGTTGGGTATCAGCAGTAGTCCAACGAACTGTGAAGATGCAGCATCAGAGGACGAAAAGTGAGTGTGCAAGTTTTTAAGTATTATTTCAAGACAAAAAAACACTCATGATCTGTGAAGAGCCTGTCAACGAACATCGCATGACAAACTAATGAAATTATTTCCTACTGCCTCGTAAGTACTATTTCTTTTGACTGTCTCAGACCTGAAGAACAAAATTATATGTTCTAAATCAATTTTTTAACTTACTAATTTTCAAAGATAAATTTTTGTGTTAATGTCCAAATTTATAAATTTATAAATTTCGTTTTATAAATTTTATTTACTTTCAGTTATTCAAATTTATTTGCTATGGTAAAACAAAATTTAAAAAATTACATAATTTTATATCCAGGTAAAATGAAATGGCAACAGCTAAGTGGAGCACAAAAATGAAAGCTCACAGAAGATAAAAAGAAAAGGATTTGTAAATTGCTAAAGACAATTCCAAAATTAACTTTCTTTTTAAAATGTAATGAATCAGAAGAGACTTCTTCCATTGAACACTTGAATTTAATGGGTGCAAATTGTACTAGCACTGCTAGTACTGAAATTGCTAATAGTGATATGAATATAACAGAGTTTGTTCCAAGTTCTGCAACCATTCCTTGCTGTAGTAAAAAAAATTAATAATGGTGTAGAAAATGAAAGTACTTTAGAATCTGAAGTTGTTGCATCTGCAGACCCCATAAATAATAGAAATACCGATCCTGCTTTGTGGAATAATTTTTCTTACAATGATTTAAATTATTGGATCAAAAGAGGTCCAAGTGATTGTCAGCATTGCAGTGGACCATTTGAAAATTAGTGTAGAAAATTTCTGGATGGTAAACAAACAAGGATCTGTAGCCAGAATATATTTCTAGGGTGCAAAGCTAATGGTGAAAATTATAAGAGGGAGTGGCTACTGTATTCTTCATCAGTCAACTCTGTATATTGTTTTCTTAGCATTTGTATGCAAACTATTCTGTCCCAAATCATTTAATTCTTCTCAGTTTGCTACCTATGGGTTTGCAATTGGTACAACTTGAATATGATTGATAAACATGAAAAGAGTTCACAGAGATTGTAATGTTATCATACTTAAGCCAAAGACATGGTTTTGGCTTAACTCCTGAACTAGAAACACAGATTAATGAAGAATGTCAGTTTCGGACAGCTGTTTTGTAATGGGTTGTTGTTGTCATTATAACAAACGCTGAATGTGGACTATTGTTTCAAGGAAGAAATGAAGTGTTTGGGTCCCCACAAAATGAAACTTTTTGGGGTTTACTTGAACTTGTTGCTCAGTTTGGTCCATTTTTAGCAGGTCATATCTCAAAATATGGTAACACAGGAAAGAACAACCCATCGTTCATGTCTAAAAAAGTGTGAAGAATTAATAACCTTGATAAGTGATAGTTAGATCAACTATTTTCAGTGAAGTACAGCTTGATATTTCAATTTGTCTGTAGATTCCACTCCTGATCTTTCTCATACAGATCAGCTAAGTATTGTGTTAAGATACTTATCTCCAACAGATGGAAAACCAGTCGAATGATTTTCACATTTACTAGCTTAAAAAGTCATACCAGTGAAGAAATTGCAAATCAAGTACTTCACTATTTAGGTGAAGTTTGCAAAATTGATTTTTCTAAGTGCAGAGGCCAATCCCATGACAACGCTGCCAATATGTCAGGGTGTTATAAAGGCATGCAACAGAAAATTTTAGAACATAATGAATATGCCATTTTCATACCATGTGCTGTGCATTCACTTAATCCTGTAGAACATGACATAGTGAAGTAGATTGCTGTCCGAAAGCAGTTGATTTTTTTCTACTGTTCATTTACTCAGAACATTTTTTGCTGCATCTACTCACCAATAGGCAGTTCTTAAAACATATTTAGGCCAATGATTAAGCATTAAAATATCTTCCTAATACACATTGGGAAGCACATGCTGTAGCAATGAGTGCAATCCTGGAATCATACATGCAGATTCTAGATGCCTTAGAAAATGTGGCCGAAGACTAGACACAAAAAGGAGCTATCAAAAGAGAAGCTGAAAACATCACCAACAAAATGCAAACACTCAAATATGTATTTATGTTGGTTATGTGGAATAAGGACCTCTGGTAGCACAGTGGTTAAGCGCTCACTCCAGACGCTCCTTGGAAACTCTATGGGGCAGTTCTACTCTACCCTATAGGGTCGCTATGAGTCTGAATCGACTCCACGGCAATGGATTTTGTTTTGTTGTTTTTTTTTAAAGTGGAATAATATATTGCAACATTTTCATCTGATGAGTCATGCTCTCCAAGATTCAGAAGAGTGTTTAAAGACATGCATAGATCTCTACCAGTCATTGTTGTTGTTAGGTGCCGTCGAGTCAGTTCTGACTACGGACAACAGAACGAAACACTGCCTGGTCCTGCGCCATCTTCACGATCATTGTTATGCTTAAGCCCATTGTTGCAGCCACTGTGTCAATCCATCTCATTGAGGGTCTTCCTCTTTTTTTGCCGACCCTCTGCTTTACGAAGCATGATGTCCTTCTCCAGGGACTGATCCCTCCTGAAAACATGTCCAAAATATGGCTGTACTTGATAGCATAAGTCATGTGACATTAGCAAGTGAAGATCTCGAAAGCTTGACTCCATCCACCTCATTAAGGTCGACTCTACTTTGAGGAGACAGCTCTTCCCCAGTTGTCTTTTGAGTGCCTTCCAACCTGAGGGGCTCATCCTCTGGCACTATATCAGACAATGTGCTGCTGCTGTTCATAAAGTTTTCACTGGCTAATTCTTTTCAGAAGCAGACCGCCAGGTCCTTCTTCCTAGTCTGTCTCAGTCTGGAAGCTCAGCTGAAGCCTGTCTGCCATGGGTGATGCAGCTGGTATTTGAATACCGACGGCATAGCCTCCAGCATCACAGCAACACGCAAGCCCCTACAGTACAACCAACTGACAGATGCATGGCGTCTACCAGTCATTAGCAGGGTATTTACCCAATTTAAGAGAAGATTTTGTAAATTTGGAAAACACAACAAAACAAATACTGCCAAATGCTGATTATCAAGAAGTTCACTGTCTCAGAAGCATTAGAAAGAAACATGTAAATGACAAATGTGCTTCAGAAGTATTGAGTGCCAGAGATCAATTTTGCATAGTGGCACACTACATCATCATTGACACACTTGAATCTTGCATGAAAAGGGCGAAAGTGTATGAAGTTCTTTCAAATTATTTTCCTTCTTAAACAATGTGGATATATACCTGATGAAGAATGCAGGAAAGCATCCAAGAAATTAGTGCAGTCTTGTCCCAATGACTTAAATACAAACCTTTATGGAGAAGTGGGACAATTTCATTCTTACATGAGAATTAAGTTTACAGATTCAAGAAAGAAAAATTATATTCATGTAGGCATGCAGGATTTCATAATAGAAGATAAAATACAATGCATATTTCTCAATGTTGAAATTGCTTTACCCATATTCCTAACTTTAATGATCACAAACTGCACAACAGAATCGTCATTTTCATCCCTAAAGGAAAGAAGAGACTCAAAAACCCTCAGCGTACAACAATGATTCCAGAAAGACTTGATTCATTATCCTTATTATGTATGGTAGTAGATATTGCTTGACAGCTTAATTGTGAAGAAATCATTGAAGAATTTGTAAGAGCAAAGAATAGAAATGTTTTTAATTATAACATTTTAGAGATGAAAGATCTATCTAAAAATAAAATTTAGTGATTTGTTATAATATTTGTTTTCTGTGCATTAACTTTTCTTTTATGACATCTTTTCATTTGTTCATTTTTAATTACAGCATTTATTATGAAACAAGCATCAAAATTGTAGTACTGGCTGTTTAAAGTGAAGTTGGTGAAAGTCAGTTTTTCGCTGTGGGAGATAACAGAATTTTACATGGATTGTTGAAACAACTAAGTTCACTGACTCATTTTCTTTGTTGTAGAATATGTAGAATATTCTTTTTGTAGAAAATGTGGCATATAGTAAAAATCTTAGTACCCTACAGCCACTGAAAATTTTATAATTCAGTTCATCTCATTCCACTAAAACGGCATATGCTTTTGTGTTCAATTGCTAACAGTGGCGTTTAAAAAGAAGTTACATCATGAATAACTAAGACACATATACATATATACATGTATATATATAAAACTCACATATTCCATTTGAATGCCTGAGTAAGCAGAAGAGGGGACACCACAAATGATCAGTCTTTAGGGCCCTTACATGCCTTAATCCGGTCCTTCTTTCCTCCTTCTTGTTTTATTTCTCATGCTCTTTATTTCTTTCTCTCTGTTTTTACAGCATCCACTGTCCCCCACACCGTTATTATCCTCAGTTTTTTAGATGGGATATTTGGGGCTTAGAGGTATTACATTGTTAGGAAATTAAGTGGTGGATCTAGAAATGTTATGTGCTCTGCCTAAATTCAGTTATAGAAAAATAAAGTTTTGTTTTCATAATTGTGAGAATTGATGGCTTACAGAGACAACAGTGAAAAATATATAGGTATATAATTTCATCTGTCCAATAAAAGAAGCACTCAAGTTTTTCATGGGATGCATTTTTTTTTAAATAAAAAAAAATTGTTTCTCAGTCACACTAACCACGTTTCAAGTGCGCTATAGCCATGTGTGGCTAATACATAAAATCTCCAAAAGTCGAAACCTGTGTAAGGCAGAAACCTGTAAGAGAAAGAAAATTGAAATATTATCCACTGAAGAGAGAGCATTAGAAAAGTGGTGACTGCACCCTGTCAAGTGTGGAAAACTCATGACCCCCAGAAATATAAGGCAGTCCCGTCAAGTTCTGGTACTCACAGATCTCACTGTACTATCATACCGGACAGTGGAGACACAGAACATTTCCATCATTGCAGGAAGTTCTATTGGACAGCATTAAACTAGAGAATTACTCTTATGTTTTAAATTTGGGCAGCTTGCTGAATCACAGTGGCACTTAACAAAATAGGAAATATAAGAGAAAGAGCAAGTTTGAGAAAAAAAGGTAAGGACTTCTACATTCAGGCAGCTAACTGACACATGAAGAAATTCTCCTGATCATTAGTCATTAAAGAAATGCAAATCAAAACTACAATGAGATACCATCTCACCCCAACATTGCTGGCACTAATAAAAAAAAAAAAAAAACAGAAAAATAACAAATATTGGAGAAGTTGCAGGGAGACTAGAGCTCTTATGCACTGCTGGTGGGAATATAAAATGGTACAAC
Organism: Dugong dugon; assembly: GCA_030035585.1. Lineage (NCBI taxonomy): Eukaryota > Metazoa > Chordata > Mammalia > Sirenia > Dugongidae > Dugong > Dugong dugon. Next base: position 54,987,489 of record CM057463.1, read on the forward strand.
CACTATAGAAAATGATATGGTGGTTTCTTAAAAAGCTAGAAATAGAAATACTGTATAATCCAGCAATTCCACTCCTAGGAAGATATCCTAGAGAAATAAGAGCCATAACACAAATAGACAAATGCACACCTGTGTTCATTGCAGCGTTATTGAAAACAGCAAAAAGATGGAAACAACCTAACTGCCCATCAACAGATGAATGGATAAACAAATTATGGTACATACACACGATAGAATACTACTCAATGATAAAGAACAATGATGAATCTGCAAAACATCTCATAACATGGATGAATCTGGAGGGCATTATGCTGAGTGAAATAAGTCAATCATGAAAAGACAAATATTGTATGAGACCACTATCATAAAAACCCAAGAAAAGGTTCACACACAGAAAAACACAATTTTTGATGAAGGGACTGGTGGAGAAGGGGGGGGGGGAGGGGAGGGGAAATCACTAGATAGTAAACAAGTGTTAACTCTGGTGAAGAGAAAGACATCACACAATATGGGGAAGTAAGCACAACTTGAACAAGGCAAAGTCATAGAAGATTCATAGACACATCCAAACATCTTGAGGGCCTGAGTTACTAGGGTTGAAGTCTGGGGACCATAGTCTTGGGGGACATCTAGGTCAATTGGCATAATGTAGTTTATAAAGAAAATTTTCTACATGCTACTTTGTTGAGTAGTGTCTGGAGTCTTAAAAACTTTGGAGTGGACATCTAAGATGCATCTGTTGGTCTCATAGCGTTCAGAGCAAAGGAGAATGAAGAAAACCAAAGACACAAGGAAAATGTTAGTCCAGAGGACTAATGGACCACATGAACCACAGCCTCCACCAGCCCAAACCCAGAAGAACTAGATGGTGCCCAGCTACTACCACAGACTGCCCTGACAAGGATCATAATAGAGGGTCATGGACACAGCGGGAGAAAAATGTAGAACAAAATCAAATTCACACACACACACACACACACACACACACACACACACACACAAAGACCAGATTTAAACTTGTCTTACAGACTGAAGAATCCCTGAGACTATGGCTCCTTGGATGCCCTGCTAACTCAGAACTGAAGCCACTCCTGACGTCCACCTTTCAGCCAAAGATTAGACAGGCCTATAAAACAAACAATAACACAGGTAAGGAACGTGCATCTTAGTTCAATCAACTATATGAGACCAAATGGGCAACACCTGCCCCAAAACAAAGATGAGAAGGCAGGAAGGGATGGGAAAACTGGATGAATGGACACGAAGAAGTCAGGGTGGAAAGAGAAAGGGGGGGAGTGCTGACACATGGGGGGGATTGCAGCCAATGTAACAAAACAATTTGTGTATAAATTTTTGAATGAAAAACTATTTTGCACTGTAAACTTTCACCTAAAATACAATACAATTTTTTAAAAAAGATAAGGACTTCTATTTGGACACATGGAATTTGTAACACTGTTGGGCATCCAGTTGAAAATAACAAACAAGTGTTTGGAAATTGGGTGTGAAACTTAGGAGAAAGGCAAGGGTTAGAGATAGATATTTCAGAATCTTCAACTTATAACTACTACTTGAAGTCATGAAAGTGGGTATGAGAAGAAGACAAATAATACTTTAAAAAGCTCTTTCACTTAAAGGGGGCAGAAGAATAGTAGTAGACTATGGGAAGCAATCCAAGGAAGAGCAGTCAGAAAAGCCAAAGAAGAATTTGGAGAGACTGATAATCATAAAGCCAACAACAAATTAGGCAAACATGTCCAAAGTCTTGGAGCACCCAAACAGAATTTGTCCTGAAAAGACTCCTTTGGTCTGGGAAGTCAGGAAGTCATTAGTAATCTTGCCTGGAGTGGTTTCAGGGAGGTTTGGGAGAAGAAGCCAAAGAGCAGCAGGGCTAGGATGAATTGGATGTGCGTGGGTAGGCAGGTAGTACAGGAGAGGTGAACTCTCCCTCCTTCAGGAGGTTTGGTTGTGAGGATGGGAAAGAGAGGTCATTAGCTTGAGGGACAGGAAAGGATAAGGAAAAGTTTATATTTTTCAGAAAGTGTGAAACTTGAAATTGTTTTACGTGTAAGGAAGGAGTAGGCAGAGTGGAAAAGACTTCAATTACCTCAGAGTGAAGGTATAATTACTGAACAAGTGTCAGAGATAGTGGAAGAAAAGGTGGGTGAGCCTTGGAGAGGGAAAAAGAAACTTCTGTTTCTCAACGCTAGGATGGAAAGAGAAAATGATGAATATTTGGGGGTGGAGGTAGGGAAATTTGGAACTGTTCACCTCTTAAAGTTTTGTAACAAAGTTTTCAACCATGATTTCTAGAAGACAGAGAAACACTCTGCATATGGCTTATGTATATGGCCAAAGAGATGACACCAACTTGTAACTCAGTTTACGTGATTTTGCAGTGTGGGAAGCTAATGAGGTCCAAATGGACAGTATTCCAGACTGGAATGACTTGAGAGTACATCCTTTCATCTATCTCTTCAGATGTGGTGTCTTAGCTGGACATCTGTAGAGCAGTTTAATAATCATCAGCTCAAAGTTGAACTTTGTGGTAAGTGAGTGACAAAGAGGACAATAAAATGAATCCACATCTGGACACATTATAGTCCTACTGCAGGACACCACAGAGAAAATAAAAGAAAATCTAAAAAAAATGAACAGAGAATGAAAAATATTACGTACAAAGAAAAAACTATTAGGTTGACAACAGATTTCTTTATGGTAAAAACAGAGGCCAGAAGACCAAAGGAGAATATATTTAAAGAAAAAATAGTTGCCAATCTAGTATACCCAACTAAACTATGATTTAACAGCAAAGGTAAAAGGAAGACATTCAAACATAACTTTGAAAGAATTTATCAATTAGGCATCCTCACTGAAAAAGATTACTCAAGGATGCACTATACATGGGAATATCTAAATAAGCACCAAATCTATAAAGTAAAAATAATACTGATTACTTCAGAGGTAAAAAGCAAAGTGGAAATAAAATACTAGACTATAATAATGTGTAAAATAGGAGGGATGTGATTGTAGTGAAACATTCCAAAGACCCATTGTTATTCAGGAAGAAGACAGAAAAATTGTTTTGGATTTTTTTTCCCAATGGCTATAATCTTACGACTCCCACATGTCTGTCAGTTTGCTGTACTGTGGGGGCTTGTGTGTTGCCATGATGCTGGAAGCTATGCCACCAGTGTTCATATACCAGCGGGGTCACCCATGGCAGACAGGTTTAAGCTAAGCATCCAGACTGAGAAGAAGGACCGGCAGTCTGCTTCTGAAAAGATTTAGCCAGTGAAAACCTAATATGGATTCCTACCCATGGCGACCCTATGTGCATCAGAGTAAAACTGTACTCCATAAGGTTTTTCAGTGGTTGATTTTTTACAGAAGTAAATCCCCAGTCCTTACTTCTGAGGCACTTTTGGGTGGACATGAACCTCCAACCTTTCAAGTAGCAGCTGAACGCATTAACCGTTTGCACAACCCAAGGACTCCATTTCAGTAGACATATCACAAAATGTCCAGGGCTCAGACCAGATCCAACTACTGTATTTCACAGATCCACATACCAAGAGGATGCATAAAGACCCACAGGTGAGAAACTTAAGTGCTTTTTCCTTTGATACTTAAAATCACGTGATTTATACCTGCAGACAACATATTGGAGAGGAGAAGGGGGAAGAGGAGGTACTCCAAAAGAGAGTTAACCTGAAAGAGAGAATAAAGCAGGAAGAGAGGGCAATGTCTTTAATTGACATGGGAACTTTAGAATAAGACTGGTCAATTTTAAAATTAGAAGCTTCATTTTTCTCTATATAGCTGAATGTAAAGTTTGTGGCATGACATTGCTACATTGTTATATGTATTTTTATTGCACTAATTTATGTGATTCAGGCAACAGTTTTTCACACTTGACCTAAACACATGAAAATCCTGTGGAGCCAAATTACAGGAAGATTCAGAGCAGGAAGTACACTTTCAGACAAGAAGGTCGTGGTATCCGTGTGTAATGGGTTCACCCACAATCTATTAAACAGAGTTTCTTGTGGGGTAACAGTAGCTTCTGTGAATCTTAATCATTTTAGCAAGCTGAGAAACTTGAGGCCTCCTCATTCAGGGGATTTCAGAGCTCTTTGGAAGACTGATATTTTCCTAAAACCAAAACAAAAAACAAACCAGTTACTGTTGAGTTGATTCCGACTCATGGCAACCCCATGTGTGGCACAGTAGAACTGTGCTCCATTTGTTGTTGTTGTTAGGTGCCATTGAGTCGGTTCCAACTCATAGCAACCCTAAGTACAACAGAACAAAACACGGCCCGGTCCTGCGACGTCCTCACGGTCATTGTTATCCTTGAGCCCACTATTGCAGCCACTGTGTCAATCCATCTTGTTGAGGGTCTTCCTCTTTTTTGCTGACCAAGCATGATGTCCTTCTCTAGGCACTGATCCCTCCTGATAACCTGTCCAAAGTATGTGAGATATAGTCTTGCCATCCTTGCATCCAAGTAGCATCCTGGCTGTAGTTCTTCCAAGACAGATTTGTTCATTCTTTTGGCAGTACATGGTACATTCAGTATTCTTCGCCAACACTAATTCAAAGGTGTCCATTCTTCTTTAGTCTTCCTTATTCGTTGTCTAGCTTTCGCATGCATATGAGGCAATTGAAAACACCATGGCTTGGATCAGGTGCACCCTAGTCTTCAAGGTGACATCTTTGCTTTTTAATACTTTAAAGAAGTCTTTTGGGCAGATTTGCCCAATGCAATGAGGCATTTGATTTCTTGATTGCTGCTTCCATGAGTATTGAAATCCTTGACAACTTCAATCTTTTCTCCATTTATCATGATGTTGTTTATTGGTCCAGTTGTGAGGATTTTTGTTTTCTTTATGTTGAGGTGTAATCCATGCTGAAGGCTGTGGTCTTTGTTCTTCATCAGTAAGTGCTTCAAGTCTTCTTTACTTTTAGCCAGCTAGGTTGTGTCATCTGCATAACACAGGTTGCTAATGAATCTTCCTCCAATCCTCAGTCTTCTTCAGATAGTCCAGCTTCTTGGATTATTTGCTCAGCATACAGATTGAATAAGTATGGTGAAAGGATACAACCCTGATGCACACCTTCCCTGACTTTAAACCACACAGTATTCCCTTGTTCTGTTCCAACGACTGCCTCCTCATTTATGTACAGGTTCCTCATGAGCACAATTAAGTTTTCTGGAATTCTCATTCTTCACAATGTTATCCACAATTTGTTATGATCTACACAGTTGAAAACCTTTGTATAGTCAATAAAAACACAGGTGAACATCTTTCTAGTGTTCTCTGCTTTTAGCCAGGATCTATCTGACGTCAGCAATGATTTCCCTGGTTCCACATCCTCTTTTGAATCCAGTTTGAATTTCTGGCAGTTTCCTGTTGATGTATTGCTGCAGCTGCTTTTGAATTGCCATCAGCAAAGTTTTACTTTCATGTGACATTAATGATATTCTTCGATAATTTCTGCATTTGGTTGGTTCATGTTTCTTTGGAATAGGCATAAAAATGGATCTGTTCCAGTCAATTGGCCAGGTAGCTGTCTTCCAAATGTCTTGGCACAGACAAGTGAGCACTTCTAGTGCTGCATCCGTTTGTTGAAACATCTCAATTGGTACTTCATCAATTCCTGGGGCCTTGTTTGTCACCAGTGTCTTCAGTGCAGCTTGGACCTCTTCCTTCAGTAACATTGGTTCCTGATCATATGCTAATTCCTGAAATGGTTGAACATTGACCAATTTTATTTGGTATAGTGACTGTGTATTCTTTCCATCTTCTTTTGATGCTTCCTGCATTGTTTGATATTTTCCCCTTAGAATCCTTCAACATTGCAGCTCGAGGCTTGGATTTTTTCTTCAGTTCTTTCAGCCTTTCAGTTTTCTAACTCCAGGTCTTTGCATGTGTCATTATAATGCTTTACTTTGTCTTCTTGAGCCTCTGTTTGGCATCTTCTGTTCAGCTCTTTTACTTCATCATTTCTTCCATTTTCTGTAGCTACTCGATGTTCAAGAGCAAGGTTCAGAGTCTCTTCTGACATCCATTTTGGGCTTTTGTTTCTGTCTTTTTAATGACCTCTTGCTTTCTTCATGTATTATGTCCTTGCTGTCATTCCACAATTCATCTGGTCTTTGGTCATTAGTGTTCAATGTGGAAAGTCTATTCTTGAGATGATCTCTAAATTCAGGTGGGATATACTCATGGTCATACTTTGGCTCTCGTGGACTTGTTCTAATTTTCTTCAGCTTCAACTTGAACTTGCATATGAACAATTGATGGTCTGTTCTGCAGTCACCCCCTGGCCTTGTTCTGACTGATTATATTGAGCTTTTCCATTGTCTCTTTCCACAGATGTAGTCTATTTGATTCTTATGTATTCCATCTGGCAAGGTCCATGTGTATAGTAGTGGTTTATGTTGTTGAAAAAAGGTATTTGCAATGAAGAAGTCGCTGGTCTTGCACAATTCTATCGTATGATCTCTGGCATCTTTTCTATCACAAACGCCATATTTTCCAACTACTGATCCTTTTTCTTTGTTTCCACCTATTGAATTCCAATCACTAGTAATTATCAAGGCATCTTAATTGCATGTTCAATCAATTTCAGACTGCACAAGCTGATATAAATCTTCAACTTCTTCATCTTTGGCCTTAGTGGTTGGTGTGTAAATTTGAATAATAGTCATATTAATGGGTTTTCTTTGTATGTGTGTGGGCATTATCCTATCATGGACAGCATTGTACTTCAGGATAGATAGTGAAATGTTCTTTTTGGCAATAATGCAACACCATTCCTCTTCAAGTTGTCATTGCCAGCACAGTAGACCATATGATTGTCCGATTCAAAATAGCCAATACGAGTCCATTTCAGTTCACTAATGCCTAGGATATCAATGTTAATGTGTTTCATTTTATTTTGACGATTTCCAATTTTCATACTTTGTTCATTCCATGTTCCAATTATTAATGGATGTTTGCAGCTGTTTCTTCTAGTTTTGAATCGTGCCACATTAGCAAATGAAGGTCTTGAAAGATCGATTCCATCCACATCATTGAGGTTGATTCTACTTTGAGGAAGTAGCTCTTCCCCAGTCAATTTTTGAATGCGTTCCAGCCAGAGGGGCTCATCTTCTGGCACTACATCAGACAGTGTTCCGTTGCTATTCATAAGGTTTTCACTGGCAAATTTTTTCCAGAAGTAGACCTCCAGGTCCTTCTTCCTAGTCTGTTTTAGTCTGGAAGCTCCACTGAAACCTGTTCACTACGGGTAACCGTGCTGGTATTTAAATACCACTGGCATAGCTTCCAGCATCACAGCAACACACAAGCCCCTACAGTAGGACAAACTGACAGACATGTTGAAATTGTGCTCTATAGGTAGGGTATTAATGGTTGATTTTTTTTTTCAGAAGTAATTTGCCAGGCCTTTCTTCTGAGGTACCTCTGGGTAGACTCAAACCTCCAACCTTTCGGTTAACTGAGCTTGTTAACCTTTTGCATCACACAGGAACTCCTAAGCCTTCTCCTTTTCTTATCTACTGACAGACACTAACTTTTGTTTTTCAATTCTTGGCTAAAGCCTTTATTTTCCATTAAAATGCAAATAACTTGACTTAACATTGATTTAAGATAACTTTCCTCAAACTTTCTGTCATCAAATTTTCCTCTTTTTACTTCTCCCTGCCACATTTTGAGTAATAATGTCTACTGGAAAATGGAATTTTTATTATAAGACAGTTAAGTTTCCCATTCTTAATCAGTTATATAACAGTTCAAATTAGAACTCATGGTCTGCTTGAGGTAGCCACTACCACTTCACTGCCTTGGTATATTCTAGGCCAATGCAAAGAGTCTATCCTACCCTCCCTGCTTACAGGGTTCCAAATTTTCAAGTACTAAGGAAGGTTACTTCTTGGCAGTCCAACAACCTTACTAAATTTTGGAAGAGGAATTCACCCAAGAAGAGGAATTCACCCAAGCATATGGATACTGCAGTTGAAATATGATTAATTAAATCTTTTGTGGCATCTGTATAATCAGACCAAACCTGATGAGACCAGTTGTACATTTGTGATCAAGAACAATCTTTGAGATTATTATGATCACAGGTGAGAGAGATTGTAGGAAAAATTGTGAAGTGTGGAATGTACTCTTCCAGGTTATCTGATTCTGTAAGAGTGTACCTTTCATTGACTTTGAGCTAGTTTATAAATCTTAGTGTTAGGAAGCTGATGAGATGTTCTTTCTTCCTCCATCTTCAGGTTTCTAACATATGCTTTTTGTTGCCTGAAATTACCTTAAAACTAAACAAGGCATTTTGAAGACTCCCCTAGTGGTGCCGTGGTTAAGCACTTCGCTGCTAACCAAAAGTTCAAACCCAGTTGGTGCTCTGTGGGAGAAAGATGTGGCAGTCAGCTTCTGTAAAGATTACAGCCTTGGAAACGCTATGGGGCAGTTCTGCTCTGTCCCACAAGGTCGCTATGAATCAGAATCGACTTGGCGGCAGTGGGTTTTGTTTTGGTTTTAATAGACACCAAAATAGAAAACCATTGAGAGTTAATACGCATTAGTTTAATGGATTGTCCTACCAAAGCTTATTTTTTACATTTTATTTTGTTTTGTTTTTATTGGGAAGAAGATGCCATCTGCTTTTCCACACAGAGACAAAAAGCAACTTTAGAATCAATATTCATTGTTTTCCAAGAAGTCAGTCACTTGTGTAGTTTCTGAGAACAAGGTCCCACTGTAGCCTTTGTTTGAATTCAGAAGGCAGTATTGCTCCTTGCAAAGCAGAGCTTGATGGAGAATGTGGACTCATTTGAACATGAGAGCCTTCTGGAAGGGCCTAAATCCTTCAATTAGAGATTTGCAGTATGGAGAAACTTGGGGCGGACCGGGGCAACTGTGATCAAGGCTGAGTGACTGGAACAAGCAACAAGCTCCCTGAAAGAAAATTATCATGGAAGTAGAAAGACTTAGAACCAGGTGCCAGCATGAAGGAAGGTGACTTGTGAGGGAAATTGTTCTACAACTTTAAAATGGCTGACTTAAAACCTTTCTCTAACCACCTGCTCCTGTCTTTTACGTTCTTCAAATGAAGGGAAGTTGGGGATCAACTACTCTAGTCTAGAGCACCCCCACAACTGACTCTAACCAGTGAAGAAGCCCTGGTGGTGCAATTGTTAAGCACTTGGCTCCGAACCAAAGGTTGGTGGTTTGAACCTACCAGCCATTCCACAGGAGAAAAGACCTGGCAATCCACTCCCACAAAGACGATGGCCTAGGAAACCCTATGGGGCTGTTCTACTCTTCCTATAGGGTCACTATGAGTTGGAATCAACTTGATGGCACACAACAACAGAATCAATTCTCCACCAAAATAGAGGTTCCTCATGGTGTGTGTACCCAGGCTTAGAATAGAGCCAGCACAAAGTACTCAATACATGCTTGTTTAATGAAATGAGGAAATTCTTGAAATCCTAAGTGGAAAATCAGTGTTATGAAATACCACTAATGTGGGTAAAGGGTAGCAAAAAGGGGAGTTTGAGACACTTCTCTGACTTTATATATTCAAATGCAGATTCTCATCTCATACTTGTGAATAAAGTTCTCACCCTGCCTGACAGTTTTAACTTCTTAGAACCTGGTTCCATTGTTAGCTGTCTGAAATGTTATTGTGGAAATATTTAGAATTTCCTAGTAAAATTCTAGGCAGGGAAGGAAGGGTTCAGGGAAATAGCAGATTCTAGATGGAACAAGTTAATAACTCATGGCCAGAGATTTGACCAAGAACCTTGATCATTTTTCATGTTCCCCTCTGTTTTCTTTCAGGCTCTGGGTCAATACAAATTAGGGGTTCAATGTAGTCTCTGGCTATTCATCACTAGGTTGGAGAGTTGTTTGGGAGGTTGAGTAGGTTCGTTGGAGGCATATTTCTATTCCAGAGGTGGCTAGTCCTATGGTGCTGAGCATGGGTAAAACCAAAAAAACCAAACCCCTTGCTGTCAAGTCAATTCCAACTCACAGCAACCCTATAAGACAGGGTAGAACTGCCCCATAGAGTTTCCAAGTAGTGGCTGGTGGATTTCAACTGCTGACTTTTTGGTTAACAACCAAGCTCTTAACCACTGGGCCACAAGGGCTCCTGTCAACATGGGTAAAGTTGTAGTAAAGTCTGGATGAGGCAGAAGGAGAGGAGGACGAGTACATACACAAGTTTAAAAGTATCTTTCTGCTCCAGATTCACCTTACAACATATCAAAGAAAGCAATTCCTGGTGGACCTGGGGAAGGGCCTTCTCTCCAAATAAATCTGACCCTTGCCTTCCAGGGTCAGAGATTTATGAGTTTTCCTGTTGGTTTCTTTCTTTTTCACCTCCATAGTTGCTTGGAGGAAAATCAGGATAATTCTTAAAGTAGAACTTTCAACCTGAGTTCTTTTATTGCTTCTAGGTTTGTGGTTTTGGGTATTACTCATACATTTACACCCACAAAGAAAGCTTGAATAGTTGAAATGTGGTCATTAATGAATGAATGATTTAATTAATTAATCTAAGTAAAAGCTTCCGTGTTAGGCATTCCTTATATCATCTTTCCAGTGAGTTTGAAACCAGATTTCCAATTATTTTTGATCACCAAGGATCCTCTGATTTAGGACTCATGGTAGGAAAGTCCATGGAAAGCCTAGGGTGTTAACTTCTTTCCTGGCTGTACTCCAGCTTGTTTCAAATCCCTCTGCTTGCTTTGGCTTTCCCACATTACCTCTTTATGTGGGTATTACAGGAACCTTCCGTCTCAGTGTCCAAGAAAACCACTCCTTCCCTTCTCAGTTTTTCTACAAAAGGTTGAGAAAAACTGATGGTGACCCTACCTTCATTTAGGGCCAAAGGATAGACAGAGGTAATTAGGAGGACGAAGTTAGGAGTGGTGGCCATTATTCATACTTAACTGTTCCAGTTAGGAACAAACAGGAAAGGGCTCTGTAGAGGAAACACCCCTCTGAGAATGACGGGGTTACCAAGTGGTTTAAGAAAGGATTAGCAATTCATATATGCTAAGATCCAAAGGCAAAAATGACGTTATTTTTGCATTGTGGGTGGTCAGATGCCCATGGAGCTATGGAATTGTCTGAAGGAGATTTATAGCAAAGAGGAAAAACAAAGAAGGGATTTCTTCTTAGCAGACAGCTAAGTACTAAGTCCTACATAGCCCTCCAGGCACTGATGGGGATGTTCAGATGTAAAAAGCACCACTTCCAGAGCCTGGAGATTGGGATTTCTATCTCTGTTCTGCCATTAAGCAGTTGGGAAACAGTGTGCAATCCCACAGCCTCTTTGAATCTCAGTTTTCTTGTTTAACATTGTCCCATTTTCTTTGGCTCAAAATAATTTTCCCATAGGTCTGTCCTGTCACCTGAAAGTTCTTTTTTTCCAAAACTTTGTTAAAATACACATAAAGCTGATTCTTTTCACTTGTGGTAGTTACATTTTATGAAGTTGCCACAAACACTGAATTAGTGAATTTGAACCATTGCTCCTAGGGAAATACTGAGTTAGGTTTCTACAAGTCTGGTCACATTTTTGTGAACTGACCAATACATAACCTGGTTTTTGTGTATTTTTGTTAAAGACACCTTATTAAATATATATTGTTGATTCATTAACATTGATCTCACAGTTAACAGAACTACTACCCCTGCCTGAATGACGAAGTTTATATAACTCATGTGTTTTCTCTATAAGGCACATCATCGCTTTTTTGCACTTAGGAGTAGTAGTTAGGAATACTAGACAACACTTCTGCACTATGCTTGGGGGTCATTTTAAGCAGCAAAATCACCAATAAAAAGCAAACAAATGCCACACACACATACACAAAACCAAAATCTTAAAATGTGGCACTGATACACCGTGAAAAAGATATTTATCTACAGTATGAGAGCTGAAACAAGAAGACAGAGCACTGCTTTGTTTGACCTCAGCAGGGAATGTGCATGTTGTGTGACTCAAATTTTTCTGTGAATGATGGTGCAAGCCAGTGGGTATTGATTTTGGGGTTACAAATAAATTCTAGCAAGTAGACAAATTTTCAAATACAGAATCCACCAATAATGAGGATTGAATGTATATGCATTTGGGAGGAATACCATTAGTGCTATTATGAACATTGCTTTGTGATTAGTATCATGTAATGGGGATGACTGTGATGGGCACCACATTATGAATGCTTTATATCGGTCACTTTCCTTAATCCTCACATGACTATAGGAGAACATCATCAGTCTTTCACAGTTGGGGAGCTGAATATCAGGCAGTTTATAAAATAACTAGTTAAAAGCACTTAGCTGGTAGAAAGGACAGTGAAAATGGGACCCAGACAAACTGATGGGAGTGTAGAGGTGGGAAAGGTCTAGAATGACTTCTTCGTGCAGGTGAGTGGCAGAGGGAGGCATTTGAGGGACAGTGCAGGGTACTGAGCATCTCAAGGAAGAGTTAAAATCCAGGATAAAGTACAGACAAGAGAGGCGCTAGGAGACACAATTTTCTTCATTTAAATTTTTAAAATTTTTACTCTCCTTTTTCATAATTATCAAAATAACACATACACATTGAAAAATATTCTGTACAGAAAAATATAAGGACTGGAAAAATATTATGTAGGCCTTCTACCAAAATTGTTTTTATTATTGCATATTTCATGTCACCTAGTTTTTTTCTGTTTAAGTCTTTCATTTTCTTCAAGTTGCAATCTGCTTAGTATTAAATCTTAAACATTTTCCCATGCTGTTACATAGTCTTAATCATTATTATTTTATATGACAACATACTAGTTCATCATACAATATCTGTATCATAAACTATTCTCGCATGGTTAGATATTGAGAGGCATGCAATTTTATGGATACCTTGAGCTAGATTCTTCATAAATGGTAATTTGATGCATCTGATGTGGGAGTAATGAGATTTCTAGAAACAACCACTTTGGATCCCATAGACATATGAATTTGTTAAAAATGAAAGTTACCCAGTGTCCATTCTGCCAATCATTTGCAGAAAGTGAACATCAGAAAGTTGATGTCATGAAATTAATAACCTTAAACAAAGAGTGAAAAGTGCTCTTTGGGTTTTAAGGAGAGTCAAAGGGAAGTTTAAGGCATTAGTAGAGAGATTAACACCAAGTCGACCCTGACTCATGGGGATCCCTGTGTCAGAGTAGAACTGTGCTCTGTAGAGATTTCAATGGCTGATTTTTTTGGAAGTAGTCCTTTCTTCTGAGGTGCCTCTGGGTGGACTTAAATCTCTAACCTTTCTGTTAGCAGCTGAGCACGTTTAACCAGAAATTAGTGACTATAATACGGTATTTCTGTGCTCTGGATAAGAAGGCAGTTGGAATGGTCCATGCAAAATGAAGCAGGAATTCCAAGTAGAAATACAATAACTTTAAGAAAAGTTTTCTTGGCACTATAAGCTCACACATGTACTTTTATATGCTACAAAATTTTAAAAAATAGTTAAAATTCTGAAGTATTGAGGCCACAGCTATAAAAAAAAAATTAAGGTTTTAAGCTGGATTTGTGAGAGTAAGAAAATATGTGTTACGGTATGCTAAGTGCTATTCTGTACAGCACTTTTTCCTGCTGGCAAATTTCTCCTTCTGCCAACGTGAACAATTGTTATTGCTGGCAAAAATACCTCAAGTAAAATCAGAAGCAAGCCATCTCTTTTAACATAGTAAAGTTGAAAATTTCAAACATTTAATGGAAATTATTTACACATTTATCTCATTGCTATTTAAAGGAAGTAATAGGAATTCTGTGAAAATTTATGTTCCTGACAAAAATCAAATGTTATTGTAAAGGTATTTGGGGGTTAGGTATTATATGAATATGCAATGATTTAGAAGGAAACAAGTATGTTTGTTTTAAGCACATTTTATTAGTATTATTAGCTTCAGCCTTCTCTGACCCTCACAGACTAGGTAAGTCTGAACAGACAGGGTAACTTGTCTACCAAATACCCATTTACTTATTTTCTTTTTTAACAGAAACCAAATTTTGTTGAGTGCACCCATGGGCTGGGCTAAAATACTTACCCCAACTTGTTGGTAGCTATGGGGTAACTACATGACATTTTCAGTTGATGAAATAATTGAAGAAATCTGCTGGATTCTAATGCTTTCCCCTTCTTTTTTGTTCTTACCTGGAAAGCAGGTAGTAAGGTTAGAGGTAACAGCCAGCTTGAGACTATCCCATTATAAGGAAGAGGAATTAAGCCACACAATAAGAATGATGAAGTAAAAGGTAAGTAGCATCCTGGGGCACCGATGACACTGCGGAGCCACAGGGATACCTGCCTCTGCACTTCATGTGAGGCTATCTGATTAAGCCACTGTGCTCACGTTTCTGTTATATACAGTGCATGCAAATCCTAAATGAAGCAGTTGTTGTTAGTTGCCATCCAACTCAGGGCGACCCCAGGTGTACAGAGCAGATATGCTCCATAGGATTTTCAATACTGTGACCTTTCAGAAGCAGATCGCTGGGCCTGTCTTCCCAGGTACTTCCGGGTGTGTTCAAACCTCCAACCTCTCAGCTAGTAGTCAAACTCTACTATTTGCGCCACTCAGGGACACCTCCAAACGAAGTAAAGCCCCTTGATATATGCTCCTTTTGTATCCCTCACTTTTATTTAGAAACTAACCGTTATGGTAATGACATGTTTGTTGATTTTCTTCCTCAAATCCTTGAGCTATTAACTTCATTAATGAGTTAATATTTGTAAACATTTAATGTTTAGGCTATTGGAGAGTTGCTTTGACTCCAAGATACTACATACATATATATATATATTATATATACTACATGTATATATTATATATGTTCATTGTTCTAAACCACCAACTTTTGGGGTAATTTGTAACACATAAATGGATAACTAATACAACTGTATTAAAATTTTTAAAGAAAAAGAACACATTACCAGCCCCCTTTAAATCCACCCCTTCTCCTCCCAATTTCACCTGCTTTGCATAGCAGAGCTAGCTAGTTGTCCATTAACACCTATTTTTTTAGTACATATGTACATATACATATATATGTGTATACACACATGTATTATGTATAAATGGAAACCCTGGTGGCGTAGTGGTTAAGTGCTATGGCTGCTAACCAAAATGTTGGCAGTTCAAATCCACCAGGCGCTCCTTGGAAACTCTATGGGGCAGTTCTACCCTGTCTTATAGGGTTGCTATGAGTCGGAATCGACTCGACGGCAACAGGTTTGGTTTTTGTTTTTATATGCATTTATAACGTACATACTGAACATTTATATAAATTATGTCGTATTTGTAGTAATTATAATACATGCATACACACATATCTTTCCATCAGCATATGTAAACATTCTATGTATTTATATTTTTAAATTATGTATTTTTTAAATACTTGTATGGATTTAAAGTACTCAGACATTAAAGAATTACTCAAAGAGAGTATTTGCCACTATTTTTGTTTTCCTTTCTGCCTAGGATTTACGTATTGCTGTACTAATGGACATTTATGTGTTACCATGGACTCTAGGATCTTGGAAAAACAAGAGACTTGCTGTCACTGAGAGGGAGGTGAGGAAATTCAGTGACTTTTGATTCCCTCCAGCAATACTTGCCAGACCAGCTGAATAATCATCCTGTGAAAATCAAACTACGTCAAATCTAACCAAACCGAACTTAACTGAACTGAACCAAACCAAACCAAATAAAACAAAAAAAAAACACAGGATTTTAAACTCAATAACTTTGGGAAATACAGCATGCTATACCATTCTTCTCCTGGAGGTTCATGGGCACATCTGCAATAGTAAAACATGTTTAACTTTGCTTAATCCATCATTTCTCAATCTAATGTGACCACAAAACTGTTCTATTCACATTACATCTACTAACACCCATTGGAAATACTGTTCAGCAGCACATATTCTGGGTAACTCTGCAATATAGGGATTGGACATGAGAAAAAAAATCACTATTATTATTTAATATTAATCTGGAATATCTACTGCAATTAACTAGTAATTAGAAATAAGACAGAACTTCTGGAAAGTGGCAAGAAAAAGTTAAGGCTTTTCCAGAAGACACAAATTTCTATTTCACTGTGAGGATGGAGCATTTATTTTGTTCCTCATTGTATCTCTGGTGGCCTAAGTACCTATGGCCAACACACAGGTGTTCAATAAACACTTGTTGAAGAAATGAAGGCTTGGTATAAGGAAGGGAGGGAAGAAGTAATGGAGGGAGAGTGAGAAAGAACCTCATAGGAAACCATTACTCCAGAGAAACCTCCTGGGATAGCTGCCCAACAGCCATGGTTTTATGAGCTTTCTGGAGACTTGAACATGCCTCACATCTTGCTTTTCGCCAATTTCTCATTTGTTTAAACTTTCATGCTTTTTTTTTTTTGCTCCAGTGATAGAAAACATGTGGACTGGATAGCTATCAATCAGAATCCTTCTAAACACAATACACTATACGACCATTTTCTGCTTATTCTCTCTCTCTCTCACACCCACAGACACACACACACACAAACACACATTATTTGCTCTGGAGGGAGCTAGCTGCTATAATAGGAGAAGCCCACATGTCAAGGAACTGAAGCCTCCTGCAAAGAGTCATATGAGTGAGCCATCTTCAAAGTGGCTCCTGTAGCCACAGTCAAGTCAGATAAGACTGCAGCCCCAGTCTACGTCCTAACTGGAACTTTATGAGAGACCCTGAGCCAAAGCCACTGACTAAGCTGCTCCTGAATTCCTAACTTACATACACTGTGATTAATATATGTTCATTGTTGTAAACCACTAAGTTTGGGGTAATTTGTACCACATAAATGGATAACTAATACAACTGTATTAAAATTTTTAAAGAAATAGAACACGTTAGCTGCTCCTTTTAAAACCCACCCTTTCTCCTCCCAATTTCACTTACCTTGTATAGAAGTCGCTATGAGTTGGAATTGACTTGATGGCAACAGGTTTGGGTTTGTTTGTTTGTTTGTTTTTGTATAGCAGAGCTAGCTAGTTGTCCATTAACACTTTTTTTTTTTCTCTGTTTCTTCTAAATTAGGGGTCAGAAAACCTTTTTTTTAATAAAGGAACTTGTAATAAATATTTTAGGCTTTGTGGGTCATATGGTTTCTATCACAACTACTCAACTCTGCTGTTGTAGCCATAGACAATATGTAAGTATATAAGCAAGGCTGAGTTCTAATAAAAGGTTTTTTATGAACACTGAAATTTGAATTTCACATAATTTTCACGTGTTATGAAATATTCTTCTTCTTTTGATTTTTTTTCAACAATTTAAAAATATAAAAACTATTCTTAGCTTGCATGTCTTGCAAAATCAGGCAATGGATGAGATTTTGCCTATGGGTAAAGTATGTTAATCACTGTACTTAATAAATAGAATTCTTGATTCTGGGATGAAGATCATCTTGGACAATGTGGATGATGGAAATGTCCTTGGGATGGTGGAATGGATAAACAGAAACAGCTAGAATTCCTGGCTCTTGACTGTAAGAAGCCATACAGTTAGGAGAGCAAGAAATAAACTATAATCATGCTTAAACCTCTGTTTTTAGGTCCCTTTTATATATCTCCAATCTATATTCTAACCAATTCAGCTCATTAGTCTTAGACTAACATCTCTTAACATAATGACAGGTTTATGTGTTGTGCTTTCAAGAAGCACTGCAGACAGTGGTTAATAGCTATGTGTGGAGTTAAAAAAAAATCATTCTTTGTTACTTATCAAGTCAGGATAGATCTGAACACAGGATAAATGTAGCTTTTTTAAAAAAAACCAGAATTTCTAAAAATCTGCACATATCTGCATTTTTTTTTGATTCTTGATTTCCTGAAATTTAGAAGTGAACAAATGTGTCTTTGTATCCTTTTTTATCTTTGTTATCACCCTCATGGCTAAAGGAAGAATATTAATTGGGAGAAACATAAGTAATCCACTCTTAATAATCTCTGAGGAAGAATCAATTCACACTGTAACTTATGGAGCTTATTTATATAAATGAATCGAACCAAAAACCAAACCTATTGCCTTCATGTCAATTCTGACTTCTAGCAACCCTATAGGACAGAGTAGAATTGCCCCATAGGGTTCCCAAGGAGCACGTGGTGGTTTCAAACTGCTGAACTTTTCATTAGCAGGCAAGCTTTTAACCACTGGGTCACCAGGGCTCCATATAAATGAATTGGTTTAAATATTTTTCCTGAGGGTGGGGCCAAGATGGCAGAGTAGTCAGATGCTTCCGGTGGACCCTCTTACAACTAAGACCCGAAAAAAAAAGTGATTCAATTATATATGGCAATCTGGGAGCCCTGAACCTCAAAGGCAGAGTTGAGGAACCGGACTGAGTGACAGGAGGAGGGAGAGACAGTTTGGAAGCAGCAAGGAGTTGCCGGTCCTGACCTGATGAAAGCATGAGCCCTTCAGGCCTAAGCAGCTCAGAGGTAAGTGGTGAGGCAGGCAAGCAGCCATGTTCAGGAGGCACGTTTTCAGCACCAGGAGAGACCCAGCACCAGAGAGTCTACACGGCCACCCAGAACCAGTGAGGAGCAGCCCTCGACCGGCAAAAGATAAGTAATTGCATCCGGCCTACTAGGCGAATCAAAAACACCCCCCTTAGGGAAAAACCTCTCTCCCATTTACCTCCCCACTCTCTGCTCTGCCCTGGGTCCTAGACTGGCATCAGCAATTGCTGAGTCCTCTGGGCCTGAAGTAGGAGCTGTCAAAAGCCTGGAGCCATTCTCCTTGCCTTGGAGAGTGAACAAATCAGCAAATGGGAAAAAATAAGCTGCCAGCTTCCCTAAGCCAGGAACCTAGAATAGGTACAGCTCCTTTGCCTAGGCACAGGCATAAGGAATCCATGGACTTTGAGTGCCTTTCCCCCTGCATAGACTTCTCTGGGCCCATTTCAACAGTGTAGGCCCTCATTACTGCAATACAACAGGGTATATACCTGAGGTCTAACTTGAACTCTTCAAGAAATTAGGAAGGAAATTAAGCAAAATGCAGAACATGCAATAGAGGAAGTTAAAAAGATTAGAGAAGAGCCTAATGACAAATTTAACTGGCTGCAAGAATCCATAGAGAGACAGCAATCATAAATCCAGAAGATTAACAAAAATTTTCAGAATTTTCAGAATTAGACAACTCAATAGAAAGTCATAGGAGCAGAATTAAGGCAATGAAAGTCAGAATTAGTGAGATTGAAGATAAAGCACTTGACATCAACATATTTGAGGAAAAATCAGATAAAAGGATTTAAAAAAAGAAGAAACCCTAAGAAGTATGTGGGACTTTATTAAGAGGAATAACCTACGAGTGATTGGAGTACCAGAACGGGGGGGATAACAGAAAATACAGAGAGAATCGTTGAAGATTTGTTGGCAGAAAACTTCCCTGATATCGTGAAAGATGACAACATATCTATCCAAGATGCTCATTGAACACCACATAAGGTAGATCCCAAAAGAAAGTCACCAAGACATATTATAATCAAACTTGCTAAAACCAAAGATAAAGAGAGAATTTTAAGAGAGGCTATGGATAAATGAAAAGTCGTCTACAAGGGAGAGTCAATAAGAATAAGCTCGGACTACTCAGCAGAAACCATGCAGGCAAGACGACAATGGGATGACATATATAAAGCCTTGAAGGAAAAAAACTGCCAGCCAAGAATTATATATCCAGCAAAACTGTCTCTCAAATATGATGGCAAAATTAGGGCATTTCCAGATAAACAGAAGTTTAGAGAATTTGCAAAAACCAAACCAGAATTACAAGAAATACTAAAGGGAGTCCTCCGGTTAGAAAGTCAATAACATCAGATAACAACCCAAAACTAGAACACAGGACAGAGCAACCAGATATCAACCCAGATAGGGAAGTCACAAAAGTAAATCAAAGCCAAAACACTGACAATAGGGAAACAGATGTCAATATGTAAAAGATGACAACATTGAAACAATAAAGAGGGACTTAAAAAATGTAGACATAGACTTTGCATATGGAGGGGAAGTCAAGCCAATATAAAGAAATAAAAGACTGGTATAAACTTAGAAAAATAGGGATAAACATTAAGGTAACCACAAAGGAAACTAACAATTGTACAAGTCAAAATAAAAAACTAGAAAAATGGAGAGACTCTGCAAACACAAAATCAACAACAAAGAAAAAGATGAAAAGAAAATACATAAAGAAAAACGACTCAGCACAGAAAATTATGTGGAACAAAGAAACTAACAACACACAAAGGCATCAAAATGATAGCACTAAACTCATACCTATCAATAATTATGCTGAATGTAAATGGACTAAGCGCAGCAATAAAGAGACAGAGAGTGGCAGATTGGTTAAAAAAAACATGATCCATCTACATGCTGCTTACAAGAGACACACCTTAGACTTAAAGACACTAACAAACAAAAACTCAAAGGATGGAAAAAATATATAAAGCAAACAACCCTCAAAAAAGGGCAGGAGTGGCAATATTAATCGCTGACAAAATAGACTTTAAAGTAAAATCCACCACAAGGGATAATGAAGGACACTATATAAAGATTAAAGGGTAAACACACCAGGAGAACATAACTATAATAAATATTGATGCACCCAACGGCAGGGTTCCAAAATACATTAAAAAAACTCTAACAGAGATAGACAGCTCCACAATAGTAGTAGGAGATGTCAACACATCACTTTCGGTGAAGTACGGAACATCCAGAAAGAAGCTCAACAAAGACACGGAAGAGCTGAATGCTACAATCAACCAAGTTGATCTCATAGACATATACCAAACTCTGCACCCAACAGCAGCCAAGTATACTTTCTTTTCCAACGCACATGGAACATTCTCCAGAACAAACCACGTATTAGGCCATAAAGCAAGCCTTAACAAAATCCAAAGCATTGAAATATTACAAAGCATCTTTTCTGACCATAAAGCCATAAAAGTGGAAATCAACAATAGAAAAGGCAAGGAAAAAACATCAAAACACATGGAAACTGATCAACACCTTGCTCAAAAACTACTGAGTTATAGAAGAAATTAACGATGGAATAAAGAAATTCATAGAATCAAATGAGAATGAAAACATATCCTACCAGAACCTTTGGGACACAGCAAAAGGAGTGCTCAGAGGTCAGTTTATAGCAATAAATGCACACATCCAAAAAGAAGAAAGGACCGCGATCAAAACATTAACCATACAACTGGAACAAGTAGAAAGAGAGGAGCAAAAGAAGCCCTCAGACACCAGAAGAAAGGAAATGATAAGAATTAGAGCAGAATTAAATGAAATAAAGAATAGAAAAAGAATTGAAAGAGTTAACAAGAGTAAAAGCTGGTTCTTTGAAAGATCAACAAAATTGATAAACCATTGGCCAAACTGACAAAAGAAAAACAGGAGAGGAAGCAGATAACCCGTATAAGAAATGAGATGGGTGCTATCGCAACAGATCTAACTGTAATTCAAAGAATCATAACAGAATACTATGAAAAACAGTACTCTAACAAATTTGAAAACCTAGAGGAAATGGATAAATTTCTAGAAACTCACTACCTACCTAAACTAACACAAATAGAGGTAGAACAACTAAATAAACCCATAACAAAAGAAGAGATTGAAAAGGTAATTAAAAAACTGCCAACAAAAAGCCCTGGCCCCGATGGCTTCAGTGGAGAAATCTACCAAGATTTCAGAGAAGAGTTAACACCACCACTACTAAAGGTATTTCAGAGCATAGAAAAGGATGAAATACTCCCAAACTCAGTCTATGAAGCCAGCATAACCTGATACCAAAACCAGGTAAAGACACCACAAAAATAGAAAATTACAGACCAATATCCCTCAAGAACGTTGATGCAAAAATCCTCAACAAAATTCTAGTCAATAGAATTCAGCAACATATCAAAAAAATAATTCATCATAATCAAGTGGGATTTATACCAGCTATGCAGGGGTGGTTCAACATTAGAAAAACAATCAATGTAATCCATCACATAAATAAAACAAAAGACAAGAACCATATGATCTTATCAGTCGATGCAGAAAAGGCATATGACAAAGTCCAACACCCATTCATGATAAAAACTCTCAACAAAATAGGAATAGAAGGGAAATTCCTCAATATAATTAAGGGCATTTGTACAAAGTGAACAGCCAACATCATCCTGAATGGAGAGACTTTGAAAGCATTCCCCTTGAGAACGGGAACCAGACAAGGAAGCCCTTTATCACCCGTCTTATTTAACATTGTGCTGGAGGTCCTAGCCAGAGCAATCAGGCTAGAAAAAGAAATAAAGGACATCCAGATTGGTAGGGAAGAAGTCAAAGTATCTCTATTTGCAGATGATATGATCTTCTACACAGAAAACCCCAAAGAATCCACAAGAAAACCGCTGGAACTAATAGAAGATTTTAGCAAAGTTTCAGGATACAAGATAAACATACAAAAATCAGTTGGATTCCTTACACCAACAAAGAGAACCCTGAAGACGAAATCACCAAATCAACACCATTTACAATAACCCCCAAGATGACAAAATAATTAAGAATAAATTTAACCAGAGACGTAAAAGATCTGTATATTGAAAACTACAAGACATTATTGCAAGACACCAAAAGAGACCTACATAAGTGGAAAAACATACCTTGTTCATGGATAGGTAGACTCAACATTGGGAAAATGTCAACTCTACCCAAAGTGATCTACACATACAATGCAATCCCAATCTGAATTCCACTGGCATTTTTTAATGAGATGTAGAAACAAATTACCAACTTCATATGGAAAGGGAAGAGGCTCTGAATAAGTAAAGCATTACTCAAGAAGAAGAACAAAGTGGGAGGCCTCACACTACCTGATTTTAGAACCTATTATACTGCCACAGTAGTCAAAACACCTGGTACTGGTATAACAACAGATGCATAGACCAATGGAAGAGAATTGAGAATCCAGACATAAATTCATCCACCTATGAGCAGCTGATATTTGACAAAGGCCCAAAGTCCATTAACTGGGGAAAAGACAGTTTCTTGAACAAATGGTGCTGGCATAACTGAATATGCATCTCCAAAAAACTGAATCAAGACCCATACCTCACACCATGCACAAAAATTAACTCAAAATGGATCAAAGACTTAAATATAAAATTGAAAATGATAAAGATCATAGAAGACAAAATAGAGACAATGCTAGGAGCCCCAATACATGGCATAAGCACAATATGAACCATAAGAAACAATGCACAAGCACCAGAAGAGAGACCAGATAATTGGAAGCTCCTAAAAATCAAACACTTAAGCTCATTGAAAGACTTCACCAAAAGAGTGAAAAGACAACCTACAGACTGGTAAAAGAACTTTGGCTACAACAAATCTGATCAGCATCTAATCTCTAAAATCTACAAGATACTGCAAAACCTCAACAACAAAAAGGCAAATAACCCAATTAAAAAATGGTCGAAGGATATGAACAGGCACTTCACCAAAGAAGATATTCAGGTGGCTAACAGACACATGAAGAAATGCTCATGATCTTTAGCCATTAGAAAAATGCAGATCAAAACTACAATGAGATATCATCTCACCCCAGCAAGGCTAGCATTAATCCAAAAAATTCAAAACAATAAATGCTGGAGAGGTTTTGGAGAGACTGCAACACTTATACACTGTTGGTGGGAATGTAAAATGGTACAACCACTTTGGAAATCGATTTGGTGCTTCCTTAAAAAGCTAGATAGAAGTACCATACGATCCAGTTATCCTAGAGAAATAAGAGCCATCACATGAATAGATATATGCACATCCTTGTTCACTGCAGCACTATTCATAATAGCAAAAAGATGGAAACAACCTAGGTGCCCATCAACGGATGAATGGATAAACAAATTATGGTATATCCACACAATGGAATACTACAGAATGATAAAGAACAATGATGAAGCCGTGAGACATCTTATAACATGGAGGAAGCTGGAGGTCATCATGCTGAATTTAGTCAGTGAATTTATTCAGTCACAGTAGGACAAATACTGTATAAGACCA
This sequence comes from Dugong dugon, assembly GCA_030035585.1. Taxonomy (NCBI): domain Eukaryota; kingdom Metazoa; phylum Chordata; class Mammalia; order Sirenia; family Dugongidae; genus Dugong; species Dugong dugon. Next base: position 55,011,639 of record CM057463.1, read on the forward strand.
CTATTATAAGAACTCAAGAAAAGGTTTAAATGCAGAAGACAACATTCTTTGATGGTTATGAGGGTGGGAAGGGAGGGTGAGGGTTATTTAGTAACTAGATAGTTGATAAGAATTATCTTAGGTGAAAGGAAGGACAGCACTTACTACAGGGGAAGTCAGCGCAACTGAACTAAACCAAAGCTAAGAAGTTTCCTGAATAGAATCCAACACTCTGAGGGACAGAGTAGTAGGGTTAGGTGTCGGGACCATGCTTTCAGGGGACATCTAGGTCAATTGGCATAACAAAGTTTATTAAGAAAATGTTCTGCATCCTACTTTGGTGAGTGGCATCTGAGGTCTTAAAAGCTTGCAAGTGGCCATCTAAGATGCATCCATTGGTCCCAACCACCTGGAGTAAAGGAGAATGAAGAACATCAAAGAAACAAGGGAAGTATTAGCCCAAGAAACAAAAAGGCCCACATATACCAGAGACTTCATCAGCCTGAGACCAGAAGAACTAGATGGTGGCCGGCTACCACCAATGACCACCCTGACAGGGAACACAACAGAGAGTCCCAGATGGAGCAGGAGAAAGTTGGGGTGCAGAACTCAAATTCTAGTAAGAAGACTAGACTTAATGGTCTAACTGAGACTGGAGGTACCCTGGAAAGCATGGCCCCTGGATTCTTTATCAGCACAGAGCTAAAACAATTTTCTAGGCCAACTCTTCAGACAGGGATTGGACTGGACTGTGGGACATAAAGTGATACTAGTGAGGAGTGTGCCTCTTAGCTCAAGTAGATACAAGAAAGGACAAACGGACAGCTTCTGTCTGGAGGTGAGATAGTAGGGCAGAGAGTGTTAGGAGCTGGTTGAATGGACATGGGGAATCAGAGGTGGAAAGGAGGAGTGTGCTGTCACAGTATGGGGAGAGCAATTAGAGTCACATAACAATGTATGCATAAATTTTTGTATGGGAAAATATTAAGAAAAAGAATTTATGTCAAAAAAATAATTCTTTTCCTAAGTATCCTCTGGTCATTCATATGATAACTTGAAAGGAATTATAGTCATAATAGACATATTTATCTCGTGTGTGTTTTATATTTTCCACAGCAGAACTTGGTGGTCTCAGGCTATGAACAACAGTAAAAAGTTCCCACAGTCTCAAAGTCTGAAATTCACCTTGAGAATCATCAAACATCACTTGGCTGCACTAGAGCATCAGGCATCGTCCAGGCACAACTGAGTTCTCATGCTGAGACGCAGTATTTCCCATTCATCTCTCTCCTGCTTTTTTCCCCCTTTCCCAAACCTAAAACCCAAGTTGCTTTCCAAGTCTTGGCTGTTAGCGTCCCTGAGAGATTTCAGGAAGAATCAGTCTTGGTTTAGAGTTAGAGCCAGAGGCCAGCCAGTAAAGGGAACAATGAGTTTTGAGAACAGCTGCTTTGGAGGCATAAAAGCAGCTTGGCGAATGAGAAAAGAATGTGCTTGTCACTTAAAGAAACAAGAAACTTAGAGTTACCTCCTGACTCTGCCAACATGGGTTTATTGGAAAGGGCAAAGTGATGGTAATGACAGGTGACTTTTGGTTTGGATTTTACGGAATTTTTCATGTTTGTTTTGCCTTTTCAAAGAGTAGATAAATATATAAGTCCCACAATATAATGAATTTTGCTCATGTTTTTATTGGATGTATTAGTGTTGTTCATCAGAGTTATTTTAAGACTGCTGCCCCTGGCCCAGTTTGAATTTCCCCTTGCTTTCCTTGCATGTAAGCTAATATTTGTTACAGGGATTTTAGAGAAAAGAAGCAGACGGTATTAAATGGAAAGCGAAGGCCCTCAGGAGAAAAGATCCTATTCTGAGAACGTGAGCTAAATATACAGTTGGGTGGATGGGGTGCGTCCCTAAAGACAAACTAGGGAAGTGTTAGCTGAAACTAAAGGTAAACATATGAAAAGTTTGGCAAATTTGGGAAAACAAAAGTCTTTAAGATGTCATACTCTTTGGACAGGTTTTGATTTCTCTCTGATTTTCCTGGATACTTATGGAAATTAATTGAACAACAGAGATTATTTTCCCATTCTGAATTCCATTTGCTGGAGTTGGAAAGTGTGAAGTATCACTTATAAAATGAGCAAAAAGATAGTCCAATAGTAATATTCAAATAATAATAATTTGTTACATTAAGGTCTCTTGCTTCCTTTTCTCAACTCTCAACATTTTTGCCTCCTTTAGGATTCTCTCTTTAGTTCTTATTGCACCTAACTGCCTTTTTACTGATGAAGGTCAGAGACTACAGCCTTCAATACGTATTATGCCTGAACATGAAGAAAACAACAATCCTCACAACCAGACTGATAAACAACATCATGATAAATGGCAAAAAAAATTGAAATTGCCAAGGATTTCATTCTACTTGGATCAACCATCAGTGTCCATCAAAGCAGCAGTCAAGAAATCAAATGATGTGTCAGGCAAATCTGCTGCTAAAAACCTCTTTAAAGTTTTAAAAAGCAAAGATGTCACTTTGATGACCATGTGCGCCTGGTCCAAGTCATTGTCTTTCCAATCACCTCATATGCATGCGAATGCTGGATAATGAAAAATGAAGACAGAAGAATTGAAACAGTCCAACTGTAGTGTTAGTGAAGAATATTGAATATACCATGGACTGCCCGAAGAATGAACAAATCAATCTTAGAAGAAATCAAAAAGAATGCTCCTTAGAAGTGAAGTTGGTGAGACTTAGGCTCACTTACATTGGACATGTCGTCAGGAAAGATCAATCACTAAAAAAGGACATCATGTTTGGTAAAGTAGAGGGTCAGCAAAAATGAGAGAAACCTTCAAAGAGATGGGTTGACACAATAACCGTAACAATGGATTTAAACATACCAACAGTCATGAAGATGACACAGGACCAGGCAATATTTCATTCTGTTATACAAAACTTACCATGAGTCAAAGGTGACTCAACAGCAGCTAATAACAACAACTGCCTCCTCCTCCCCCCTTTTTTTTAACTTAGCAGTGAGAATGTTGTTAGTTACTAGAGTCTTGGGGTATAAATACATCTAAAAGTTCAAACAGAGAATAATGGGGGAAGAATTAGGAAGAAAGCATATATTTCATGAGTTCCACCTATGATACATATATGTATCTGTACTAAATTCTTTCCCTGTAAGGACCTTGAAGTAGGAATTATTATGCCCATTTTAAAGATGGGAGTCTGAGGCTCAGGGTGGTCTTCATAACTTGTCTAACATTACCTGCTTATTTTATTAAATAGTGAACTCAAGGTATCTGGATATATTCACGATTTTGATTCCAAAGCCCATGTTTTTCCCCCTGCTTCATTTTGTCTACATAATAAAATCTGCATTGATTGTTTAAGTTGATTAATCATTAAAAAACAATTGATCAGAAGTAAAATATTATTTAGTACTCCTCTTTTGTTAGTGTGTTAGTAATCTGAGGTAATGGAACTTTGTTGCAAGGATGCAAGGGATCACAGAGTCTTCAATCATGCAGTCACTTTGGGCTCACGAACTACCAAGGCTGGGATTAATACTTGTCAAGAAAAAAGAATCTAATGTGGTCTATTTGTCACTAGCCATGATGGAGCCCCCTTCCTGGCAAGTTGCATGCAAATCACCTCAAAGTTGGTGGACTCCTTTAGGTCCAAGATGTCTGGTCACTTGCTTTTGGCTTGAACGCTTGTCCCTGAGGATAGAGTAGCAGGTTTCGGTCAGCATATATGATGTGAATCATAATAACTTTTTGCAGAAAGAGTCATTGGGGATGCTGTTCTTAAAAGGAGACTGTGATTAGATTTTCACAGACCCAGTACAGGTATAAAGCAACAAACTGCATATAAAAATCAATGAACTCCAAGGAATATCCTGGGATCAACATCTATTGCAATCTTTTTTATTCACCAGCATCAAGAGTATCCTCAAATGAATAATAATTTTTTGAGTGTCTACTTTGTGTTAATCATGGTTAGAATATTAAGAATAATTTGTATAAGTTGACAAAATTCTCAACTCTCAGAGATCATCATTTTGTTTTGCCCTGTTTACTAATGTAGTAAAGTCAACACAAGCATTGATAAAGGAGTGTCTCAACCATTATGGAAATGTAAAAGGATTTCTTACAGTCTAGAATATTTAATTAGTCAAAACTCCTATTCCCTAAGAATTCTGGGTAATCAATATTTTATTTTGTGAGTTTCAGATGAAGGGTCATTTGTGCTCTGAAATATCTGGGTTGTTCAATACACTTTCTTGTGACTCTTCGTTTAACACTATACGACGTACACAGGGGACATGTGCATTCAAATAGGCACAGCAATGATGGTAATGAATCCCCAGTGGGGACTGCATGCTTTAATTCCCATGGTGTGAGGGGTGATTTTTTTATGCTTTTGTTTTCTACAATAAAAACCTACAACCATCAACATATGTCTGGAAATTTAAAAATTTTAATAAATTAATGCTTGGTAATAATACTGACTCATTTCTCCTAAAGGAGCCTTGGCAGCGCAGTGGTTAAGGGCTCAGCTGCTAACTGAAAGGTTGGCTGTCTGAACCCACCAGCCACTCAGCTGGAGAAAGATGTGGCAATCTGCATCCGTAAAGATTTAAAGCCTTGGAAACCCTATGGGGTAGTTCTACTCTTGTCCTGTAAGGTCACTATGAGCCAGAATTTGACTTGATGGCAATGGGTTTGGTTGGGGGTTTATTTCTCCTAAGGATTATGTAAATTAAAGTTTTATTTTATAGCTATCTCTAAATATAGCAAATTATGGATAACATTGTGAAAAATGGGAATTCCAGAACACTTAATTGTGCTCACGGGGAACCTGTACATAGACCAAGACGCAGTCGTTCGAAAAGAACAAGGGGATACTGCATTGTTTAAAGTCAGGAGAGGTGTGCGTCAGGGTTGTATCCTTTCACCTTACCTATTCAGTCTGTATGCTGAGCAAATAATCCAAGAAGCTGGAATATAAGAAGAAGAACAGGGCATCAGGATTGGAGGAAGACTCATCAACAATCTGCGTTATGCAGGTGACACAACCTTGCTTGCTGAAAGTGAAGAAGACTTGAAGCACCTACCGATGAAGATCAAAGACTGCAGCCTTCAGTACGGATTACACCTCAACGTAAAGAAAACAAAGATCCTTACAACTAGACCAATAAGCAACGTCATGATAAATGGAGAAAAGATTGACATTGTCAATGATTTCATTGTACTTGGATTCACAATCAACACCCATGGAAGTAGCAGCCAAGAAATCAAAAGATGCATTGCATTGGGCAAATCTGCTGCAAAAGACCTCTTTAAAGTGTTAAAAAACAAAGATGTCACTTTGAGGACTAACTAGGGTGTGCCTGACTCAAGCCACAGTGTTTTCAATCGCCTCATATGCATGAGAAAGTTGGACAATGAATAAGGACGACTGAAGAATTGACACCTTTGAATTGTGGTGTTGGTAAAGAGTACTGAGTATACCATGGACTGCCAAAAGAATGAGCAAATCTATCTTAGAAGAAGTACAACCAGAATGCTCCTTAGAAGCAAGGATGGAGGGACAAGGTCACATTTATAGGACAAAGTGGAATGAGAATAGTTAACCAGGGTAATGCAACCTTCCGGGCTCCACGTAACTGGTGGCTGTAGTTTCAATATTGAACGTGTCTTCATAGACATAATTTTATGTATCTAAAACTGAAGACAGAGAATCAGTGAAAAACAGGAAGACCCTCGATGAGATGTATTGCCACAGTGACTGCAACAATGAGCTCAAGCATAACAAAGATTGTGAGAATGGCACAGGACCGGGCAGTGTTTAATTCTGCTGTATAGAGGGTCACTATGAGTCAGAACTGACAGTGCCTAACAACAACAACAAAATTGAAGAAACTGTTTATAGATATCGCACTCAGATATTTTAGTGATTCACTAAATAAATTATAAAACAAAAGAATATATATTAAGGAGTCATTTCTTTTTTATTGTGGTGAAAATACATACAACAAAACATTAAGCCATTCAACAGTTCCTACATGCCATTGATTACACTCTTCATGTTGCACAACCTCTATCCCTATCATTTTCCTAATTATTTCACCATCATTAACATAAATGCAGCCCCCGTCTTAGTTATCTAGTGCTGCTATAACAGAAATACCACAAGTGTATGGCTTCAACAAACATATGTTTATTCTCTCAGACTAGTAGGCTAGAAGTCCAAATTCAGGACATCACCTCCAGGGGAAGGCTTTCTCTCTCTGTAAGCTCTGGAGGGAGGTCCTTGTCATCGATCTTCACCTGGTCTAGGAGCTTTTCAGCACAGGCACCCTGGGTCCAAACGACATGCAGTCTTGGCTCTGCTTTCTTGGTATGAGGTCTCCCTGTCTCTCTGCTCGCATCTCTCTTTTATATCTCAAAAGAGATTGATTTAAGACACAACCTACTCTTGTAGATTGAGTCCTACCTCATTAACGTAACTGCCACTAATCCCATCTCATTAACATTATAGAGGCAGGACTTATAATACATGGGAAAATCACATCAGATGACAAAATGGTGGATAATCACATGATACGATGGACTAGCCAAGGTGACACACATTTTTAGGTGACAAAATTCAATCCATAACACCCCCCAAGCAAAAATCCCCCCTTTCCCCCACCTTCCCACCCCTGGAAACCACTAATAAGTTTTGGTTTCTATATATTTGCTTATTTCATATAAGTGAGGTCATATAGTATTTTGTGTGTGTGTGTGTGTGTGTGTGTGACTGACTTATTTTGCTCAGTATAATGTTTTTAAGGTTCATCTGTGTTGTGACATGTATTAAGGGGTCATTTTTAATAGATTTTCTAGTTTGGGCGTGTGTTGGTTTCTTAGTGCTGCCATAACTAAGCACTACAAACAGTGACTTAAAACAACAGAAATGTATTGCTCACAATTCTGAAGGCTAAAAGTCCAAATTCAAGGTGTCAGCAGGGCCATGGTTTCTCTGAAGGCTCCAGGGAAAGAGACTTCCTTGCCTCTTATAGCTTCTAGTGGTTCCTGGCAATCCTTGGTGTTCCTTGGCTTGTACAGTCCAACCTGCAAAAGCTGGAACCTGTGTAAGACAGAAACCTGTCAGAGAAGGAAAAGCCAACTATTTTCCACTAAAACAAGTGAGAGAAAAGTGGTTAGACTGCACCCTGACAAAGGCGGAAAGCTTGCCAGACCTGGATAAACAAGGTGATCCTGTCTAGTTTTGCCTCTCACACGTTTCACTGTATATACACTACTCCAGTTTCTGCCTCCATCTTCATGTGGCCATCTTCCTTCTGTGTCTGTGTCTCTTTGTGTCTCTTCTCCCCTTTTTATAAGAAGCCACCCAACTCCAGTATGACCTAATGTTAACTGATAATATCATCGAAGACACTATTTCTAAACAAGGTCACATTTATAGATATGGGGTTACAACTTAAATATATATTTTTTGTTAAACTTTAGATGAAGGTTTACAGAAAAAACTAGCTTTGCATTAAACAGTTCATACATATATTGTTTTATGGCATTGGTTAACAACTCCATGACATGTCAGTACTCTCCCTTCTCAACCTTGGGTTCCCTATTACCAGCTTTCCTGCCCCTCCTGTCTTCTAGTCCTTGCCCCTGGGCTGATGTGCCCCTTTAGTCTTGTTTTATCCTATGGGTCTGTCTAATCTTTGGCTAGAAGGTGAACCTTGGTATGACTTCATTACCAGGCAAAAAGGGTGTCTGGGGGCCATACTCTTGGGGTTTCTCCTGTCTCTGTCAGGCCAGTAAGTCTGATCTTTTTTTGTGAGTTAGAATTTTGCTCTACATTTTTCTCTTGCTCTGTCTGGGACCTTCTATTGTGATCCCTGTCAGAGCAGTCAGTGGAGGTAGCAGGGCACCATCTAGCTGTACTGGACTCAGTCTGGACTAATCTTTCTGTTGTGTCTTTAGTTTTCTTCATTTTCCCTTGCTCCTGAAGGGGTGAGACCTGTGGAGTATCTTAGATGGTCGTTTACAGGCTTTTAAGACCCCAGATGCTACTCACCAAAGTAGAATGTAGAGCATTTTCTTTATAAACTATGTTACACCAATTGAGCTAGATGTTCCCTAAGACCATGGTCCACACAGCCCTCAGCCCAGCAATTCAGTCCCTAGGGGAGTTTGGATTTGTCCATGGAGCTTCCATGACCTTACCCTGAACAAGTTGTGCTGGCTTCCCCAGTATTGTGTACTGTCTTACCCTTCACCGTAGTTACCACTTATCTATTGTCTATTTAGTGTTTTTCCATCCCTACTCCTCCTGTCCCTCGTAACCATCAAAAATTGTTTCTTTTTGTGTGTGAACCTTTTCATGAGTTTTTATAGTAGTGGTCTCATACAATATTTGTCCTTTTGTGATTGACTTATTTCACTCAGCATAATGCCCTCTAGATTCATCCATGTTGTTAGATGCTTCACAGATTTATCACCATTCATCTGTTGATGGGCATCTAGGTTGTTTCCATCTTTTTGCTATTGTGAACAATGCTGCAGTGAACATGGGTGTGCATATGTCTATTCGTGTGATGGCTTTTTATTTCTCTAGAATATATTCCTAGGAGTGGGATTGCTGTATCGTATGGTTTTTCTATTTCTAGCTTTCTAAGGAAGTGCGTGTCATTTTCCAAAATGGTTGTACCATTTTGCATTCCCAGCAACAGTGCATAAGAGTTTCAATCTCCCTGCAGTATCTCAAACATCTGTTATTTTCTGTTTTTTTTTTTTTTTATTTGTGCCAGTAATGTTGGGGTGAGATGGTATCTCATTGTGGTTTTGATTTGCATTTCTCTAATGGCTAGTGATCACGAGCATTTCCTCACGTGTCTGTTGGCTGCTTGAATCTCTTCTTTGGTGAAGTGTCTGTTCATTTCCTTTGCCCATTTTTTAATTGGATCATTTGTCCATTTGTGGGAGAGGTGTTGGATTTTCCTGAAGATTTTAGAGATTAGAGCTTTGTCTGATTTGTAATAGGCAAATTTTTTCCCCCAATCTGTAGGTTCTCTTTTCACTCTTTTGAAGTCTTTTGATGAGCATAAGTGTTTAATTTTTAGAAGATCCCAGTTATGGTTTGTATCCTGTTAATGCTATGTATTAGGATCTCTAGTGTTGATCTTATTTTTTCTTCTATGATCTTTATTTTTTTTTGTTTTAGAGTTAGGTCTTTGATCCATTTTGAAATAGTTTTTGTGTATGATGTGAAGTATGGGTCCTGTTTCATTTTTTTGCAGATGGACATCCAATTTTGCCAGCACCGTTTGTTAAAAAGACTATCTTTTCCCCATTTGATGGACTTTGGGCCCTTGTTGAAGATCAGGTCACCGTAGGTGGATGGATTTACTTCTGGGTTCTCGTTTCTGTTCCTTTGGTCGATGTATCTGTCATTGTACCAGGACCAGCCTGTTTTGACTACTGTAGCTGTATAGTAGTGTATTAGTCATCTAGTGCTGCTCTAACAGAAATACCACAAGTGCACAGCTTCAACAAAGAGAAATTTATCCTCTCACAGTCCAGTAGGTTACAAGCTCAAATTCAGGGTGGCAGCTCCAGGGGAAGGCCTTCTCTGTCGGCTCTGGAGGAAGGTCATTGTCATCAGTCTTCCCTTGTTCTGGGAGCATCTCAATGCAGGAACCTCAGGTCCAAAGGACACACTCTGCTCCCAGCACTGCTTTCTTGGTGGTATGCGGTCCCCCACTCTCTGCTTGCTTCTCTTTCATCTCTTGAGAGATAAAAGGTGGTGCAGGCCACAGCCCAGGTAAACTCCTTTTACATTGGATCAGGGATGTGACCTGGGTAAGGGTGTTACAATCTTACCCTAATCCTTTTTAACATAAAATTATAATCACAAAATGGAGGACAGCCACACAATACTGAGCATCAGGACCCAGCCAAACTGATATACACATTTTTTGAGGGACATAATTCAATTCATGACAAGTAGTTTCTGAGGTCAGGTAGTGCGAGTCATCCTACTTTATCCTTCCTCTTCAATGATGCTTTACTTCTCCAGGGACTCTTCCCTTTCCATATAAAGTTAATGATTATTTTGACCATCTCTTTAAAGAACGTTGTTGATATTTGGATTGGGTGTGCATTGTATTTGTAGATTGCTTTGGGTAGAATTGTCATTTTCACAATGTCAAGTCTACCTATCCATGAGCGTGGTATGTTTTTCCATTTATGTAGATCTCTTTTGGTTCTTGAAGTAGTGTTTTGTAATTTTCTTTGTATAGTTCTTTTACATCTCTGGTTAGATTTATTCCTAAGTATTTTATTTTTCTAGGGGCTCTTATAAATGGTATTGTTTTCCTGATTTCTTTTTTTTGTTGTTCTCTTCATTGGTGTATAGGAATCCAACTGATTTTTGTGTGTTTATCTTGTATCCTGCTACTCTGCTGAATCTTTCTGTTATTTCCAGTAGTTTTCTCTTGGAGTTTTTTGGTTTTCCATATATAGTATCATATCATCTGCCAATAGGGACAGTTTTACTTCTTCATTACCAATTTGGATGTCCTTTATTTCTTTTTTTTTGCCTTATTGCTCTAGCTACAACTTCTGGCACATGTTAAATAGGAGTGTTGATAAAGGACATTCTTGTCTCCTTCTTGTTCACAACGGGAATGTTTTCAACTTCTCTCCATTTAGAATAATGTTGGCTGGTTTTGCATAGATGCCCTTTATTATGTTGAGGAATTTCCCTTGTATACCTATTTTATTGAATCTTTTTCAGGAATGGGTGTTTGACTTTGTCAAATGCTTTTTCTGAGTCAGTTGAGATGACCATGTGATTCTTTTCCTTTATTTTATTTATATGGTGGATTATGTTGATTGATTTTACAATGTTGAACCATCCTTGTGTAAGTGGTATGAATCCTACCTGGTTGTGGTGTATTATTTTTTTGATATGGTGCTGAATTCTATTGGCTAGAATTTTGTTGAGAATTTTTGTATCTATATTCATGAGAGATATTTATGTATAATTTTCTTGTTTTGTGGTGTCTTTGACTGGCTTTGGTATCAGGGTTATGCTGTCTTCATAGAATGAATTTGGAAGTATCCCTTCTTTTTCTATGTTCTGAAATAATTTGGGTAGTACTGGTGTAAGCTCTTCTCTGAATGTTTGGCAGAATTCTCCAGTGAAGCTATCTGGGCCAGAGCTTTTTTGGGGGGAGTTTTTTTTTTTTTTTAATTACTTTTTCAATCTCTTGTTATGGGTCTGTTCAGATTTTCAACATCTATTTGTGATAGTTTTGGTAGGTAGTGTGTTTTTAGAAATTTGTCCATTTCCTCTAGATTTTCAAATTTGTTGTAGTATAGTTTTTCATAATACTCTGTTATGATCCTTTTTATTTCAGTTGGATCTGTTGTAATGTCCCCCATTTCATTTCTTATTTGAGTTATTTGAGTTCTCGCTTGTTTTTCTTTAGTCAGTTTGGCTAGTGGTTTGTCAATCCTTTCAAAAAATCTATTTTTGGTTTTATTGATTCTTTCTATTGTGTTTCTGTTCTCTATTTCATTTATTTCCGCTCTGATCTTTATTATTTACTTTCTTCTGGTGACTATAGACTTCTTTTGCTGTTCTCTTTCTGTTTGTTCTAGTATTGTAGCTAATGGCTTAATTTTGTCACTTTCTTCTTTTTTGATGTGTGCATCTATTGCTATAAATGGACCTCTGATCACTGCCTTTGCTGTGTCCCAAATTTTGGTATGATGTGTTTTCATTCTCCTTGAGTCTAGGAATTTTTTGATTCCATCTTTGATTTCTTCTATTACCTAGTGGTTCTTAAGCAGGGTGTTATTTAGTTTCCATGTAATTAATTTTTTTCCTTGCTCTTCCTGCTGTTAATTTCTACCTTGATGGCACTGTGATCAGTGAAGATACTTTGTATTAACTCAGTGTTTTGGATTTTGCTGAGGGTTCCTTTGTGGCCTAAGATGTGGTCTATTCTGGAGAACATTCCATGTGCTTTGGAAAAGAATGTGTACTTTGCAGCTGTTGGGTGGATTATTCTATATATGTTTATGAGTTCAAGTTGGCTGACTGTGACCTTTAGATCTTATGTATATTTGTTGAGTTTCTTTCTAGACATTCTGTCCTTTACTGAGAGTAGTGTGTTGAAGTCTCCTACTATTATAGTGGAACTGTCAATTTCCCTTTTCAGTGGTGTTGAAGTTTGTTTTATGTATTTTGAAGCCCTGTCATTGGGTGTGTGGATATTTATTGTGGTTATGTCTTCACGCTGGATTATCCCTTTAATCTTGATGTAGTGCCCCTCTTTTTCTTTTATGGTGGATTTTGTTTTAAGTCTATTTTATCTGAGATTAGTATTGCCACTCTTACTCTTTTTTAGTGGCTGTTTGCTCTGACATATATTTTTCCATCCTTTGATTTTTAATAAATTTATATCTTCATTCTAAGTTGTGTCTCTTGTAGACAGTATATTGATGGATCCTGTTTTTTTATCCATTATGTCACTCTCTGTCTCTTTATTGGTGCATTTAGGCCATTTATTTTCAGGTTTGAGTTTCTTGTTGTTATTTTGTAGTGCTTTTTTTGTGGTGCTGATGATTTCTTTGTTCCTCTTACTCTCCCGTGCTGAATTCCTTTTGTTTGTGGATTTTTTTTCATTTCTTTTGTTTTTGTAGATTTTGTTTTTTACAGAGACTTTATGTTTTTCTTCTTTATTTTGATGAGTAGGTTTGTTAACTTTCTTTGTGGTTACCTTGAAATTTACCCATAGCTTCCTAAGTTTGAACGAGTCTATTATTACTTGGTATTTCCTTACCTTCCTCTCTGTTAGATATTTCCATACCTGCACTGTTTATTCCCTTTTTTTATTGTTCTGAAGTTGTTGTCATTTACAGATCAATCTCTCTGGTTCCCTGTTGTAAATCTTTTGGTTTTGGATGGTCCTTAAGAGTTTATTTCCTAGGTTGATAGATATCTGACTGGTGCAATCTTGTGTCCTAGATTCAAGTTGTCATCTGATGTTGCTTGTTCTCAAACCAAAGGACTTCCTTTTATAATTCTTGTAAGTTTGGTTTGGTTTTTACATATTCATTTAATTTCTGTTTATCTGGAAATGTCCTAATTTCACCATCATATTTGACTGAGAGTTTTGTAGGATATATTATTCTTGGTTGGAAATTTTTTTTCTTTCAATGTTTTATATATGTAATCCCCTTGCCTTCTTGCCTGCATAGTTTCTGCTGAGTAATCAGAGCTTAGTCTTATTATTTAACCTCTGTATGTGACTTTTTGTTTTTCTCAAGCTGCTCACAGGATTCTTTGATTGTCTTTGGTTTAAGTGAGTGTGATTATGATATGTCTTGGTGATTTTCTTTTGGGGTCTGTCTCAGTCATCTAGTGCTGCTTCAACAGAAATACCACAAGTGCATGGCTTTACAAAGAGAAATTTATTCTCTCACAGTCCAGTAGGCTACAAGTCCAAATTCAGTTCATCAGCTCCGAGGGAATGCTTTCTCCGTTGGCTCTAGAGGAAGGTCTGTGTCATCAATCTTCCTCTGGTCTGGGAACATCTCTGCACAGGAACCTCAGGTCCAAAGGATGCGCTCTGCTCCTGGCACTGCTTTCTTGGTGGTGTGAGGTTCCCATGTGTCTCTGCTCACTTCTCTCTCTTATATCTCGAAAGAGATTGCATTAAGACACTAATCTTGTCAACCTCATCAGTGTAACCTCATCACAGTGATAGAATTTATAACACATGAGGAGATCACATATAATCTCATCATAGTGGTAGAGTTTACAACACATAAGGAAATCACATCAGATAACACAATCATACAGTACTGGGAATCATGACCTAGCCAAGTTGCTACACACATTTTTTGGGGGACACAATTCAATCCATGACAGGGTCTATCTTATATGGGGTTCATTGAGCTTCTTGGATGGCCAGCTTTTCATCTTTCATGATATTAAGGAAGTTTTCTGTCAGCAAGTCTTCAGTGATCCTCTGTGTTTTGTTTTCTCCCCCTTTTGTGGAACTCTGATCACTTGCAAATTTTTCCTTTTGATTGTATCGCACATAATTCTCAGAGTTTCTTCATTTTTCTTCATTCTTTTTCTGATTTTTCCTCAAAGTTGTATCCAAGTGTTTGTCTTGAATTTCACTGATCCTGTCTTCTGTTGTTTCAAACCTGCTCCTCAGCCCTTCTATGACACTGTCCATTTCTGAAATCTTGTTGTTTATCTTTTGGATTTCTAATTGTTTTTGTATGCTTTCCAGTTGTGAATTTATTTTGGTATCTTTTTCCTGTATTATTTTCCTGAATGCTTCCATTTTTTTTTCTGTATTTTCTATGTATTTGTCTATTTTTTTGTCTTTATTGTCTGCTTTTTGCTTCAACTATTGGATACCTCTCAATATCAGAGATTTGAATTCCCTATCAGGTAGTCCTAGTGCCTTTTGTTCTACTGGAAGTTATCTGGTGTTTTATTTTGGATGCCTGCTGGAACCATCTTGTCCTGGTTTTTTTATATGTTTTGATATTGTCTGCTATCTTAGGGACATTCAGTAATTATTTTCTTCATTTATCAATTGTAGATTTGTTTATTCTGTCCTGCTTTTTTGTTTTATTTGGTTATGTCTGAGCATGTGGGCTCTGCATTCTTTGTTGTTTGCTTGTCTGTGGACAAGATATTTTTGAAGTCCTTGTCAAATGGTCAGGGCCAGTTGCTCAGCTATGGTGTAGTAGGGCAGGTCCATCTGAAGTGGAGGGGCTGGGACGGGTAGTTTGTGGCACATAATTGGGCCCACAAGATGAGCCCATGGTAAGTGCAGGGCAGGTTCCAGTATGTCGTGCCTGTGCTGCTCGGGAGTGCAATGTTCAGCACACAGTGCAGATAGGCAGGAAGTAGGGGGAGTGGGAGGTTGCGATGTGTGGAGCTAGGTTGGGTATGGAAAACGAGAGAGAGAAGAGAGAAACAGGAGCAAAAAAAATGCTGAGAGAGCTTGACATTGAAGTGTAGAGACAAGAAACCAAGAAACGGAGAAAAACAAAAGGGAAAAATAAATAAATAAATTTAACAAAAAATTAAAAAAAAAAAAAAAAGTTCCAGGGATCTTACTGGTGCAGCTGCACAGACCTGGGAGCGGCTCCCAAGCTGTGCAGTATAGTCAAGCTGTAAGGAGTGAAGATGATACACAGCTCCAGGTATTCAGGAGACAGTACAAGAAGGTAAGTAGAGATGAGAAACCAAAAAATGAAGAAAAATAAAAGGAAAAAAGAAACAGAAAACAAACAAACAAACAAAAAAGCCCCCAGGTATCCCACCAGCGTGACCATGCAGACTGGGGAAATGACCAGGGAAGCAGTTCTTCAGGTGAGCAGTGCTTTACAGCCTATCAAGAAGAAGCAAAGAGGGCACACGGAGTCAGGCTTTCAAGAGAAAGGAGAGGAAGGAGATGAGAGGCAGGCAAGAAACCAAAAGAGGCCGAAGAAAGCAATACCAGCAACACAAAGAAATGGCACTGAAGAAGATGGCCAGTGTGGGCAGGGTGAATTTGCAAGGCACAGAGCCAGCACCTCCTGTGCCTTGGTTGCAGCCCACTGGGGAGCGGTGGATTGACTCTCCAGGAAGCTGGGAATCTGCGCCCCGGGAAGCAGCAAATTGGCCTGCTGGGAAGATGGGAATCTACCTGCTGGGAAGCAGCAGACCAGCCAGCCAGGAAGCAGTGAAGTTCTAGTAGGGGAAGGCAAGGTGGGGGTGGGAAATCTTGTCTCACTTGTTACTGGGTGCTCTGTCTTCTGCTGGGAGCTCCGTGAATCTGCTTTCCGGTATTCCCTTTCCACTGATCTCTGGCAGGAGTCCAAGATGGTGGCTCCGTCCTGTGTTAGCTGATGGGCACCTCTGCTAGTAACTCTTCTTGCTCTCTGTTGTCTATCAGTGTCTTATACCATTTGGTGCTTGGTTGAGTTATTTATCTCTTCATTTGATGCTTAGGGTTCCAGGATTGATGTTTGTCTCTGTTTTACTTAGTTTTTCCAGTGTCTGCTGTGGAGGGCTGGTGTGGTGCTTCCGTCTATAGCACATGTTCCCAGAATTCCTTCAATATATATTTTCAGGGAACACAATTCAATCCATAACAGTGTGTATCATTTTCAATATCTGAAAGGCTCATGTGTTGAAGACTAAAGAACAACTAGATAGAGACATCATCTGGGTATATCAGTTGGTCAATATATATCAACTCTGGGCTTTTCTAGAACTCTGGGCTATTACAAAACAGGGTCTGACCCTCAATTTGTTGACCCCAAAACTCAGTTTTGTTAGTGTTTGAATTGTCTGGGGTCAGGAAAATTAAACAATGCTTAGCAAACTCATCAGTCTTATATATAGCAATTTAGTGGAGATATTAATCCCACAAACTGCTGGAGACAGACTGCTTGATGAAACTCTGGCTTTACTTTTTACTAGATTTTGACCTTGATCAAATTATCTGAACTTGGTGAGTTTCAGGGTCATCATATGAAAAATTAGGATAGTAATAGTACTTCACAGGTTATTACGAAGCTTGAATAAAAATTATGCTTGTCTACCACTTAGCCTGACTCCTGGCAATACTAACGTCTCAATAAATGTTAGATGATGTGGTTGTTATTGATGAAGATGTCACTGTTGTTTTTTATTATTATCATCAGTATATTTATTATATAAACCAAAAAGTTAGTGTATAAACTTATAATGGAGCATGATACAGTGGTTGGAATGCTTGTGTACTCTTTTACTAGTACTTTATTTCTTGATGTAAAAATAATTTAGAAATAGAATCAGTAGTCATAGAACTGGTTAATGAGAACAAAAGATTAGTCTACAGACAAATTATAATTTCATTTTTTTAAAATATCATTTCTTTGCTTTTAGCTGGATTTAACTCATCTTAACATAGTAATATCTGGTTATCTGTGCTGATAGAATGATGATTGGCCAGTAATTATTGTTGTTTAATTTTTTTATTGGGTAAACTTTACATAACATGAAATTAACCATTTTAAAGTGCACAATTCAGTAGCATTTAGCGCATTCACAGTATTGCACAACCACTACCTCTAACTAGTTCCAAAATATTTTCATCACCACAGAAGAAAATTCTGTATCCTATAAAGAGTCACTCCCCACATCTCCATCCCCCCAGCCCCTGGCACCACCAATCTGCCTCCTTTCTCTGTAGATTTACCTATTCTGGGTATTTCATATAAATGGAATCATACAAAATGTGACCCTTTGTGTCTGGCTTCTTTTACTTAATGTGATATTTTTCAGGTTCATCCACTTTGTATCATGCATTAGTATTTTATTCCTTTTATGGACTAGTGATATTTCACTGTATTATATACCAAATTTTTTTAGTTTTATAAATTTTTCTATTTTCTGTTCTATATATATAACATAAAAAAGTTGCCATTTAACCATTTCTAAGGGTACAATTCAGTGGAATTAATTATATTCACATTGTTGAGCACCTATCACCACTATTTATTTCCAAAACTTTATCACTTTAAACTGAAACTCTGTGTCCATTAAGCAATGACTCCTCATTCCCCTTGCCCCACCAGCCCCTGGTAACTATCACTCTACTTTCTGTCTCTGCACAGTTGCCTATTCTAGACATTTCATGTAAGAGGAAACATACAATATTAGACTTTTCGTGTCTGGCTTATTTCAGTTAGCATAATGTTTTCAAAGTTCATCCATGTTGTAGCATGGATCAGAACTTTATTTCTCTTTATGACTGAGTAGTATTCCATTGTATACTTATACCACATTTCATTTGTCCATTCATCTATTTATGATCTTTGATTAATTTTTATAAATAGAAAATTACTAAATAAATGCAGTTCAGTAGACAAATCCTTTCAATGTGGGATTCATAAAGAAAAATAATAAAAATAGGTCTTTGGTGAGGAAAAATGTTAGCATCATTAGACATAAACTCTCACACAGCAGTGCCTACGTTTATCTTGTCATTCTTGGACCTCCGAGGACTGGCATAGAACCTGGCACATAGTAGGCACTCACTAGGTATTTTTCATATCAATGAATTAAAGAACCACTGTAATTTGACATTAAAAACTTACTTTTAGACACAATCAGTGCTCTCCATTTCACAAACCCAACTAAAAGGCCAAGGGCTAGGGAGCCTGTTGACAGAGTCCATACAGGTCAGCCCCTCAGGCACAGAGCAGGGTGGAGGAGGGTGGAGTGTAGATCTGGTGAGGCACACATACACACAAAAAACCCCCAAACTCATTGCTTTCGAGTCGATTCTGACTCACAGCCACCCTATGGACAGAGTAGAACTGCCTCATAGGGTTTCCAAGGAGCAGGTGGTGGATTAGAACTGCCGACCTTTTGGTTAGCAGTTGTAGCTCTTCACCACTGCACCACCAGGGCTCTGTGGGGCACACAGGAGATCATGAATACCAATTGTCACTCAGGTAATAAAGGGGACAATTAGCTGCATCCTTTATCTAATTGATTAGGGCCATACAAGAATGAGTGTTAAGTACCATAGACATATGCCCCATGCTTGTACTTTTCCCCATTAAACCTCTTAATTTTTAGTTATAATGCAAAGAGTTAAAAAATAGCATATGAAAACTAATGATTTTGATTAGCATACAGTTACATTTTTGGAAACTGCTGACATTTAAGACCTGGAGAGTGACAGTAATGCTAAACTTTAAGAAAAAAAGAAACTTGTCATACTATGTATGTCATATGCCCTAGACCTGATTGTGAAGAAGCGAAATGAAATGAATAGAAACTTTGCCAGTTTAAAGAGTCTGGGAAAGATCCTGTGTTGAAAAAACTCACCACACATTTCACACATTTGCAAACATAAATCTGCCTTTAAGACAACCTTCTTTGAATGTGGTGCTTGAAGAGTGAATTTTCTTTGTTAGCTGTTTCAGGAGCAAAATCAGAATATTTTCATCACCCAAAGCACCATTTGGTTATTCTGAAGATTGTAATTAATTTACTCTGCTTCAGAATTGCCTAATATTTTCATGCTGGGATTAAATTTCATGAGAGATTTGTTTGGCTCTTTTAATTCAAGGTTTAAAGATAAATGTTGATGGATAATTTTCAGTGATGGTTTAATGATTTATGGACTTGCCAGTAGCTAGATGCAGTTTGTACACATAGCAGTTTGACACATTTTATTAATAAATATAGAAAATTAAGAAGTTGGAAGAGAGTAACATGTATCAGTAAAAGATAAGAAAACAAGATACTTGAGAAATGGCTAAAGAAACAGATGTAATTTAGCTTAAAGGAGTTATTTGAAGGAGAATTTAGTGAAAATGCTAACCACTTGGATCTTTTTCTTAAGGACATGTGATAATGAACTTAGAGAATATAAATTGAGAATGTGGATATTAGAGTCGAAGCTTGGATTAGCGTCCCAGCTCCAGACACTTACTAGGAGTATGTAACCTTGGGCAAATTTCTTCACTCATCAGACATTCTGTTTTCCAGTGTGAAAAATAGAGACCATAAGTGAAATTACTTCACTGGAAGGACTAAATGAGCTCTGCCTTGTCCCTGATACACAGTAAATGTCCAATAAATGGAAGCTATTTTTACTGTTCAAAGTGAAGGACATTTAAATTCTGGATCATCAAAGAAGCAGATCCTTCCCTTGAGATCACTGAGAATGTAAGAGGGTCACCTGTGTTTGTAAGAAATTTTCTTCTTCAGATGATCCATTTATGCATTTTCTAGCCCACAATCCTAGAAGCAAACTATAAATAAGGACAGCTGTTATAAAAATCCTTTTTACTTTGTCAGTGTTGGCTTGCTACTTCTGAGAAGGGAATGTTTGCAATTTAAATTCTGTGTTTGTCACTCTGAGGTTGACTGGAATCAGAGCCTTGCTGCTGATGGGGCTATACCAAAGCTTCCAATGGGGAGTCCAGGCCTGCGTGTGTTGCTGTTGGTGCTTCCAACTCTTATCCCTTGGAGTTGGGCCTTGCCACTTCAGTGAGACAGGTCAACTTCAAATGCCACCATCTGCATCTCTTTGCCTGAGATTTTCTCCAAAGCCAATGGCAGCTACTCTTCCTGGGCACATGGCCGGTAAGGAAATTGAAACTTCCTAGGAGCAAGCATAACAACGATCAATCATGAGGATGGCGCAGGAGTGGGCAATATTTTGTTCTGTTGTGCATAGGGTCGCTATGAGTTGGAACTGACTCAACAGCACATAACAACAACAGCAGCAGCAGCAACTCAGTGGCTGCAACAATGGGCTCAAACAGAACGATTGGGAGGATGGCTCAGGACG
Source organism: Dugong dugon (assembly GCA_030035585.1). NCBI lineage: Eukaryota > Metazoa > Chordata > Mammalia > Sirenia > Dugongidae > Dugong > Dugong dugon. The sequence goes on from CM057463.1 coordinate 55,032,023, forward strand.
GGGCAATGTTTTATTCTGTTATATAAGATTGCCGTGAGTCAGAGTCGACTCAACAGCAGCTAACAACAATAGTAACAACAGGAGCAGCCCTCACCAATGATCTCCCAATTTATTGTATAAATTCCCCAGGCCCTTTATTCCTTGGATGAGGCAGTTCTGTATTACACTGTTTCCTGTAGAAGTCAATCCCAGTCACTCATGCGGGAACTGGCTTGATAAGTCACCCTTTATTGGCTGTCTGTCCTCCCTTGTCTCACTTACTTCACTCGCTTATGGTGTTTTTAGGGTCACCTTTCAAATAAATTGCTTGCATTCAAATCCATGTTTCGGAGTCAGCTTTTGGAAGAATCAAACTGAGTCAGGGTGTCAGGGGCTATTTTTCCTGTTTTAATACCAATAGCTATCACAATATTGTAGCAGATTTGGTGTGAATGGAAAAGGATGGGATTTATGGGAGAATTGGAAGGATGATTGTTGTCTTAGGCTGGGTTCTCTAGAAAAGCAAAACCAGTAAAGTGTATAAATTATATATATATAGAGAGATTTATAGCAAGGAAATGGCTCATGTAGTTGTAAGGGCTGGAATGTCCCAAGTCCATGGGTCAGGATAGAGGCTTCTCCTGATGCACATAGACACAGGGGTTGGCGAACCCAAAATCAGCAGGTCAGAGACCAGGGCTCTTGTTCACAGGCTGTGAAGATCAGTGAATCCCAAAGATTGGCAGGCAAGACTGCAAGTAAGCTGCTAGCTCAAGTCCCAGATCAGATGAACAGGAGCCAGCTGCAGGATCCAGAAGGAGCAAAAACCCACAAGCCTTGCAAGAATATCCACTTATATACAATGCAGACCACACATCCAAGGAAACTCCTTTTCAACTGATTGGCTATTTATAGCAGATCCCATCATGGAGGTGATCACATAATATCAAATCTCATTATGGAAGTGATCACATCATCATACAACTATCAAATCACTGAGAATCATGGCACAGCCAAGTTAACACACAACCTTAACCATTACAATTGTCTAGTCATTTTACTTACAAAAATCTTACTGTATACTAAGTGTCAGACACTGGGCTAAATCCTGGTGACACAGAGATGGGTCCTGCCCTGGAGGGACTTACATTCTTCTGGAAAAGTAGCAACTCACCATTAAATTCCAAGGCGATCTGTGACTTAAGAGAGCTGAGTGCAAGGGCTATGGGTGTAAAAATGAGAGAGAGAGAAGGAGAGAGAGAGAGAGAGAGAGAGAGAAGCTCAGAATACTAATGGAGGTGTACTTAAAATACCAAAAGGAAGTGACATTTGTGCTAAGGAATGAGAAGGACTTTGATTGGTGGAAAATGGTGAGAAGAGCATTCTAGGGAAGGAGAATTATTTGCATAGAAGCTTGAAGGTGTATAAAGTGTTTTGGTGGACAGTTGAAGCAGAGTTCATTGTAAGGTGGAGAAGTGGCAAGGATTAAGACTGAGAGAGAGGTTAGGGCCTGAGAGAAAAGTCTTGCATGATTCCTTAAATTGCAGGACAAATGATAGGAGGGTCAGGGCTTGATGTCTTATAAAAAGGAAGTGGAATGCCTTGTCCTAACCCTTCCTTTTCTGTCTCCAGGGGAAGGAGAAGGGAAGAGGAGGAAAAACACTAGAAGTCACAGTGCATATTTTTCAGGTACTATTTATGAGTGATGATCATGTGCTAGGCTCTATGCTATGCTCATGGCAAATATTACCCCATTAATCCTCACATTAGCTTGTTAGGCCCTTTTACTGATGAGGACCTTGAGGCTTAGAAGAGGTCCAGAAAACTTTAAGGTTTGGCGCTCACAGTTGCTTGATTCCAAAACCATTAACCATTACATTATACTCTTTCTGTTTTGGAAGTGGCAAATGTGGAGTAGAAAGAAGCTGCTGTGGTCATATTGCCTGGGTTAGAAGTGACAACTAAGCTGGAACCATTGGAAGGAGAGGCCGTCTTGCTGTGCTCTACTTATGTAGGGGCAACTGAAATCAGAAGAATCCAGAAGGAGCAGCCATCAGGTTTAAAGCTGTTTTTGTTATTTACTTTGGTGAAGTCTTCAGAAAGAATTTTGCATTTAGAAAGTTGTTTTTTTCATTAAAATCATCCTTGTTGTTGTTGTTGTTAGGTGCCATTGAGTTGATTCTCACTCATAGCAACCCTATGTACAACAGAATGATACACTGCCCAGTCCTGTGCCATGCTCTCACAATTGTTGCTATGTTTGAGCCCATTGTTGCAGCTGCTGTGTCAATCCATCTCTTTGAGGATCTTCTTTTCACTGACCCTGTACTTTACCAAGCATGATGTCCTTCTCCAGAGATTCATCCCCCCTGATAACATGTCCAAAGTACATATCCTGATAACATGTACAGAGTCTTGCCACTCTTGCTTCTAAGAGGAATTCTGGCTGTACTTCTTCCAAGACAGATTTGTTCATTCTTCTGGCAGTCCAAGGTATATTTAATAATCTTCCCCAACACCATAATTCGATGGCATCAATTCTTCTTGGGTCTTCCTTATTTATTATCCAGACCTCACATGCATATGAGGCAACTGAAAATACCATGGTTTGGGTCATGCACACCTTTGTCCTCAAAGTGACATCCTTGTTTTTTTTTAACACTTTAAAGAGGTCTTTTGTATCACATTTGCCCAGTGCAACGCATCATTTGATTTCTTGACTGCTGCTCCCATGAGTATTGATTGTGGATCCAAGTAAAATGAAATCATTGACAACTTCAATATTTTCTCTGTTTATCATGATGTTACTTATTGGTCCAGTTGTGAAGATTTTTGTTTTCTTTATGTTGAGGTGTAATCCATACTTAAGGCTGTGGTCTTTGATCTTCATCAATAAGTGCTTCAAGTCCTCTTCACTTTCAGCAAGCAAGGTGGTGTCAACTGCATATCGCAGGTTGTTAATGAGCCTTCCTCCAATCCTGATGCCCCGTTCTTCTTCTTATGGTCCAGCTTCTCACATTATTTGCTCAGCATACAGATTGAATAATATGGAGAAAGATTACAACCTGATACACACTTTTCCTGACATTAAACCACACAGGATCCCCTTATTCTGTTTGAACAACTGCCTCTTGGTGTAAGTACAGGTTCCCATGAGCACAATTAAGTGTTCTGGAATTCTCATTTTTCACAAAGTTATCCATAATTTGTTATGATCCACACAGTTGAATGCCTTTGCATAGTCAATAAATAACAGGTAAACCTCTTTCTGGTATTCTTTGCTTTCAGCCAAGATCCATCAGATGTCAGCAATAATATCCCTCTTTCCATGGCCTCTTCTGAATCTGGCTTGAATTTCTGGCAGTTCCCTGTAGAGGTACTGCTGCAAATATTTTTGAACTGTCTTCAGCAAAATTTTACTTGTGTGTGATATTAATGATATTGTTTGATAATTTCCACATTCTATTGGATCACTTTTGTTTGAAATGGGCACAAATATGGATTTCTTCCAGTCAGTCAGCCAGGTAGCTGTCTTCCAAATTTCTTGGCATAGATTAGTAAGCGCTTCCAGTGTTGCATCTATTTGTTGAAACATCTCAATCGGTGTTCTGTCAATTTCTGGAGACTTGTTTTTTGCCGTTGCCTTCAGTGCAGCTTGGACTTGTTCCTTCAGTACCATCAATTCTTGATCATCTTTAGCAGCTGTTAAAAACATCCAACAGAAAAGAGGAATAAAAAGTTTTAAGCCACAACAATGGCAATGCTAGGCCTATAGAGTAAGTGGGTTTTGGACCATCGGTAAATTAATTCTTTTCTCTTGGAGCCCTCACATAGCACCATCGTGGCTCTGTAGCACCTCAAAGTTCATCTTTTCTTTTGTAAAAGTTTTAAATAAACAAAATCCTAGCCTTTCTGCTATGCTGTCAGTATTTTTGAACTATTTAGTTTTTTTTTTTCCAGTATTTGTCTTCTGAATTTAATTACTTGAATACTAGCTACTTGAATACTAGGAGAAAGTTGGGTCTCATTGATATGCTTTTTTTCCCCACTATAGCACCATTCTTAAATCCAGAAAGAAGAAAAGTAAAATAGATCTTATCTCTTCATACACTGACAATGAAAAATCATACATTGAAATGCTTTTGAGAAGATTAAACATCTTGCATTCTCATGCCACACTAGAATCACAAAGGGAGTAAACTGAGTACAGAGACAATCTAGGCAATACATAGTATCTTTTAAAAGTGTGACCAGAGCACTAATGAAATAACACAACAAATTCTATTAATCTTCTTCTTTCAGATTACTAATCTTAATTACAACAGAAATCTAACATACCAAAAAAACAACAACAACAACAAACAAACAAAAAACAACCTGTGGCCGTCGAGTTGATTCTGAATCATAGTGACCCTAGAGGACAGAGTAGAACTGCTCCATAGGGTTTCCAAGGTGGATTTGAATTGCTGACCTTTTGGTTAGTAGCCAAGCTGTTAACCACTGTGCCACCAGGGCTCCACTACCCACATAGTCAGGGCAAAAACATTTTTTTTTTCTATTTTCAAATAAAGCACTATTTGAAATATTCCATACTGTAATAGATTTTTAAAATACTCACATCCTCAGTGCTTTGGAAAGCCACTACCTCAGAGTTACATGAAGGTCACAGAATATGGGCACTGGACATTTCGAGCAGAGACAGTTTCAGGTAGCAATTGTATAATAAGCATTTAAATAGTTTTTCCATCAGCTCCTTGACCCATGACTCCCTTCTAGAACCAAAACAATGTCCACTGTATATCACAGACTTCATAGGCTCTTTTAGAAACAATTGGAAAATGTTAACTTGCTGCTCCTGATGATGGTTGATGGTAATTCCTATTTAGGCTGAAGAGGGAAAAATCCGATGCATTAGTTTAACAACTTTATTTGCTATGGGAATTTTCTTTGGCTAATGCAACTTTTAAGACCTATTGGTTCACTCAAAGGTCAAGGAACATTTATGTAAGGAATCTTCAGTAACATTCTTTCAGCTTGGCAAGCAGAGAATGCCATGATGCCAGTTTTTCACTCTTTTGAGTATTAAGTTTGTGTATGGCTTCATTTGCCTTCCCACCAAACAGTGAAATTATTTTCAAAATATGCAAATAACATCATGTAAAGTTAGAGACGTTTATTTCACTTTAATTTCTTTTTTAGTCATTTTCTTTCTTGCTTTATGAAAAGCACTATTTTTGAAACAATGACCATAACCAAAGCTTGCACTGTGAAAGTTCTTTTACTGTGCCAACAAGTCAGTTTGCATCAGAGAGGCTCCGTAACGGGATGCTCATCTGCACTTCCCAAAGTGCGTTCTGCAAAGCTCTAATTCTAAACACTGGTTATTAGGATGGCAATAACTGTCGTTCAATGAAAGTGTTCCGTGGTCAAATAAGTTTGAGTGATTTTAGGAATGTGGAGACCAGACATGGATCCTTTTCTTTTCATTCTCAATTTGAAACTATTTGATTCTTTTGAGCCACACATCTGCTGAGCCTGTGGGCCCTGGAGTGTGGGTGAGGTCTTAGGCACTCTACGTTCCTTTTGGTAAGAATTGATACAGGGCTTCCTTGGATTACAAAGTGAAAGACAGTGCAGTGAATCCTGGGAAGATCTTGGGATGAGTGTACTAAGTCTCCTCTTCCTAAATGTCCAGAGATAGAGAGCTGAAGACTAATTTGCATCTGCCCTGACATGTAGAGTGAGAGAATATAGCAAAATTCTGTATGGGTTGGTAACTTTTTCATCACAGGCCCCCACGTCCTGAAGACCCTTTGCATGTCACTGCCGTTAAGAGTCTCACTGCTATTAATGCTACCTCAACAATAAAACAGAAGGTCCAAACAAGCTTCAAATAAAGATAAGCCCACCCAGGAATGAAAGAAAAAGCTATTAGCACACATACCAGGGAAGTAGGGAAATAGAAGCACTGGGAGAAGACATATGAACACTTGAATTAAAAAATAATGAGAACGCTTAAGGAGATCCAAGTGCTGCAGAGAAAAGACTTCCTGTGGCTTAAAAACATGATTTTGAAACTAAAGCATTCAGTAGGTGAAATAATGGAGAGGATGGTCTCTGATGAGACGCAAATTAGTGGACCAGAAGACCAAGTGCCAGAAATATCCCAAAACATAGACCAAAACGCTAGAGGAAATTATGAGAGAAAAGATGAGAGACTTGAAAGATAAATCTAGAATACTACACATATGGGAAATAAGGGTTCAGAAGATGAAAAGAGAACAGTTACAACCCGACCCCATGAATGCCAGTAAATTTCCATTGGTCCTTAAACTAGCCCATGCCAGATTTGGCCTGCCCCGCATGAGCAGAAGGGCCGGTTATGACTGCTAATTGACTTCAACAGAGGACGCAGCAACAGGAGGAATGAATCAGGAGGAAAATCGTCACCCGGACCCTATTCCGAAAGGAGACGGCCGACAAGAACCACATCACTTCCTGTTTCCTGGTCGCCTTCTAGAATTTTCCGTCTTCAGTACGCCCTGTTCAAGAATTTTCCCTCCCCAGTAGCCAGGGTGACCGCCATCTTGCTGCCGAAATCACAGATAATCCCTGCTTCCCTGTAGCCTGGGGAGCCGGATCTGAGGAACCTCCTCCTGGCTCCTTGCTCTGTGCACTGCAATACATCTACTTTCTCTTTCTCAAAGACTGGTATTCCTCTGGACAAGGACCTACTTTCCCGGGTTCAGTAACAATTTTGGCGCCCAGTGTAGGGCCAGAGGGTCACACAGACCCTCCTTCTGGGGCCTGGCACTCCTTCGACCTAGAGCGGAACCTCCATTGACCCTCAGCGCACACTGAACCTCTTGTTAGGGAGGATCAGGTGGGTCTCCTAACCACAACTGAGGCGGCGACTGGCCCGAGGCACTTTTACTTTGAGAATTAGAAACTAACTCAGGTATGGACATCCACTAGGTAAGTGCCCTGGGAATTTCTCTTGTTAAGTGTAAGTGCTTGGGATTGGAGGTGGGGAGGTATCTGGAGGATTGAAGTGGGACTAAGAAATCCCCATTAGGGGGGATTGAAGTCCTACTAAGATCATCCTCATTATCTTCCCCCACCATTCACCTTAGCTGATGATAGAGAACGGGCAGCCTAGTTTCTGGTTGTTGACTTTGGTTAGGTTCTGGTTTTGTTTCTGAGTGTGTGTGTGTGTGTGTGTGTGTGTGTGTGTGTGTGTGTGTGTGTGTGTGTGAAATATGGGAAACCAACCTAGTGTACCTTTACTGGTGTTTTGTTTTTCCTTGTGGGTTCTAATTACAGTTTGGGGTCAGTTAACTATACTGCCATCTAACAGATCTGTTTTGCAAAAGAGAGGGAAAATGGAATGAGATCCCCTACCCACAAACCTTTATGTCTCTCTGACAAAATAAAACCTACAAAAACAGTGTAAGTTAATGTGCAGAGGAAAAAGGAAGGAGAGAAGAGCCTCACCTGGAGAAGCCTGGGGCAAAAGCTAGGCCAGATAAATGGGATGATTGATAGGGAGCCAGGGTCTTCTGGTTCCACCCAGCCAGAGGCCCAAAGCCCATATGCATATAAATGGAAGATAGGGTGTGAAGAGAAGACAAATCTGGGATGTTTTGAAAAGGGTTATGTGTTTAGTATTAGCCCTTTGGTGGAACCTTTTGCCACCCCTCCTACGAATTACTTGCCGGCCCCTCAAGAGTCAGAAACTCCTGGTTGTGCCTAGGGAATAGTCTCCCCAGCACACACCCGTAGTAGGGTGCAGTTTGGCCAGGGATCCACCCAAGTCTTCTCAGGGAAAGTTTTGCTGAGACAAATGCCTGCGAGACTGCACCACAAGGGCTAGCCTAGAGGGTTTAAACACTGTTCTCCACCTCTGACCTGTATAATTGGAAGAATAGAGATGACCCAAAACACACAGAAACTTTGTGTCCATCTTTGCCACACATCACCCTAATTGGGCTGACTGTCAGTCACTCCTAAGTATTCTTTTAACTCTAGAGGAACGGAAGATGTTCTTAGAAAATCCCAAAAGGCCGACAGGTTGTACAACCTCAACCCTCAAAATGATATTAGACTCCCGGCAGCCCAGGCTGCATCTGCCACAGCTATCGGCTGGGGGCAGGACAGCAATAACATCATAAAAACTGTTTGATAGTAAAGGGCCCCAAAACAGAAGCGTCTTAGGAAAGTTCAGGGTGTACAAGTCCCCAAGGAAAATCCCTCCAGCCTCCTAGAGTGAGTGTACAAAGCAGAGTGTACCAAGCATACCAGAAGTTTACTGATATAAGCCCTGAAGACCCAAAGAATGCCAGGTTAATCACCCCCAACATCAGGCGGAAACTTCATAAGTTAGAAAGAAGTCTAGGAATGAATGCTTCACAACTTGTTGAGATTGACTTTAAGGTCTTCAATAATTGGGACCAGGTACAAGGAAAAGGCAGTGTTCCTAGCAGCAGCTCTTGGAGGTAGCCCTCCACCCAGGCAGACCTCACACGGGGTAAGTCCTTGTGGGCTCCAAAAGCGCTGGTGGCCAACCCAAGGCCTCCTAAAGCTAGGCCCCGGACAGTGTGCCTACTGCAAACAAGAAGGCCACTGGAAATGAGAGTGCCCCTTGCTGCCAACCCAGTCTGAGCAGGAAGTCGATGACTCGAACTGACATGGCCCAGGGACTCCCCTGCAACCCACGAGGAGCCCCGAGTTGCAATAACAGTAGGAGGACATCTTATTGACACAACAGACCAGAGAGCTGGAGAACATGGCCTCTTCTGCTGTCGCAGGCACACGGGACCCTCCAGGCTCCCCAGGCAGGGACAAGTCTGCAGTCCCAGCCCTCGGCCAGCTTCATTTGCAGGGTGGAGAGCTGCCAAACACAGGCAGAGGCAGCACACAGCTTCAGGCCTTGGTGAGGCGATCACCATTCTTACCTTTCTCCAAACCCTGGAAGGCCCGTGACAGCAAGGAGCATCTCGGCTGGAGGAAAGAAAGCCTACTGCAGATGCCTTTTTTGAATAATGTACTATGTTCAACAGAGGTGGCAGTTATACACTGCCCTGGGTACCAGAAGCAGTAGTTAAACAAATTCAGACTTGTTTCAGCTCTGAGAAATGTTTCTCAGAGCTGAACCAAGTCTTGAGTCTGCATATTTAAAGGACCCATTGGGTTCCAGTCTGGACTGATGAGAAAAGATATTCATTCAGTCATTTTCCAGAAAAATTCTTAAATTCTAATGGGTAAAGAAAAACTTGTTTACATACTTCCAGGAAGAAAGATTACATTATCTACTGAGGGAAAAAGGATCATAATTCCATTGGAATATCTATCTGTAGGCACAGGAAATGAAAAGATAATAGAATGAAATCAGAGGGACAAAGAATAGCAACTCAAGAGTTCCATATCCAGCCAAGATATTATTCACCTGAATAAAGATATTCGAGGATAGGTAACAACACAAAATGTGAGTCATCCAAATAACTCCTCTGAGAAAAATACCTGAGGTAGTCTAGATAAAACATAAATGAACCTAAATTAAGAACTCAAGACAGACAGAAGGTGAAGAAGATAGGAAATAATGATGAACAGTTAACCTTATCATATGAACATATTAATTAATTTATTCAACAAATACTTATTATCTACTGTAAACCAAATATAGTTGTTGACAATGGATATGTGGCTCTGATATAATAGACAAGAATTAAATCTTAATGGATGAACATAATCTGTTTGGGAATAAATAGTATAGTGTTAAATAAATTCTGATGAAATACAGGAACACACTGTAATAGATATTCAAATAAATAAATAAACCAAACCAAACCTGTTGACTTTTGAGTTCATTCCAACTCAGTGAGTCTATAGGTCAGAGTAGAACTGCCCCATAGGGTTTCCAAGGAACGGCTGATGGATTTTAACTGCTGACCTTTTGGTTAGCAGCCCACCTCTTAACCACTGTGCCACCAGGGTTCCAGTCAAATAAATAGTATGTCAGAAAAGCCTAGCAGCCAAATGTGGGAGGAGTGAATGTATCCCAAAGCTTCATGATGGAGGAGGAAATGATGGGGATTAGAGGGTGGGGGACATGGAACTGAATTTATTCCAAAAGATTTTTTTCTATTGGAGGAGAGTTGCATAGTAGCTATGTTTTAATTGCAAATATGAGCCACGGTAAGCAGAATTCTAAAAATGGTCTAAGATTTCTTGCCCTAATCCCCCGGACTGTGAATATGATGAGATAATCACATCCATGACTGTATTACTTTATAAGGCAAAGTGATTTTGTACATGCAATTAAGATATACTAATCAGTTGATTTGGAGTTAATCGAAAGGGAGATAATCGCTTTGGGCCTAATTTAATCATATGTGCACGTTAAAAGAAAATTTTCTCTGGTTGGTGATAGAAGGGGAAGTCATATAATTCAAAGTGCAAGAAAGATTTGATAAACCATTGATGGCTTTGAAGGCAGTGGGGGCCTCGTGAAAGGACTGGAGAGTGACTTAAGAGCTGAGAGTGAACTCTGGCCAACAGCAAGCAAAGGAATGAAGACTTCAGTCCTACACCTACGAGGCACTGGATTCTGCCAACAATCTGAATGAAATTGGAAGAGGACTCTTCCCCAAGTCCTCCAGATAAGAGCCCAGCCCATCTACACCTTAATTTTGGCCGTTTGAAGCCCTAAGCAGAGATTCCAGCTGAGCCTGCCTAAACTTGTAACCTACAGAACTGTGAGCTAATAAGTGGATGTTGTTTTATGCAACAGAAGTAGAAAACTAATATATAAGCTTGTGAAATTATTAGCTGTTCCTTGGTCTTTGCTGCATATTTTTCTGTTTTTGACTAATAAAAATCAAAGACAATTTCTAAACTAAAATAAACATAAGAAAATAATGTATTTGGAAGTTCTTTGTAGACCGTAGAGTAGTGTACACACTCTTTAAAGAATAAATACTAATGCAATACAAAGACAATATAAATACTTATATAAATACAAATAAATACTAAACTACATCTGAAAAGGTGAGGATAAAATGATGGTGGAGTGGGAAACCATGGGACATTAGGAGCACACACAAAGGATTAACTCTGTTGGCTCTTCTTCCCCAATGTGACTCGTCATTAACATGAGTGTTAACTCAAATGGAAAGTGGACTTGAACTAGGTTAACATGAAAAATTTTCACTGCGAATCTGTAATTAACATAGAAAAGTAGTATACACTTTTTTACAGAGATTTTCCTCATGCTTCATAACTGTAGTCTTTTAGTTTCTAAGTATTCTATTTCAGTGTCTCAATTTTCATCATGTCATTCTCTTTACCACTGTGTAAAGAGAAATCTGATCAATAAGTCAGTTAAAATTCAAAGGTTTTATTGGGTGGAAACAAACTGTTCTCGAGCAGGAAGTACCCTTTGAAGAGATGAGCAGATGAGCTCGTCACATTACAATTTTGATCAGCGTATATACGGACCAAACTGTTAGAAGATTTCCCAAAACAGAAATTTAAAATGATTGGCTGTCATTCACTTAATCAGCAGGAAGCTACTTAGATTGGTTTATTAATTTGTGTGTCTCCATTCTGTGGGCTAGTTATGGTTTATCTAATTTAACCTTTTCCCAGAATTGTCTTTATCATGTGTTTTTAGTTTCTGGGAAGAGTTAAGTTTAAACAGTGAGGACGGGGGGAGAAAGGGGTATTTTCTTTAACACCAGCTTCAGCTTTGTCTTCATTCTTGTGGTTTATATCTGTTTCAGCTTTCAAAGATGCAAATTAAATGTCTTTATTTCCATCTATGGAATATGAAACGTGTCATGTCTTAAATAACTTAGATACAACTTCTAGGTTTATCTGATCTCATGACTTCTTAAGTAAACGACATGTCAAAGTCACACAAAGATTGAGAGCAGTGTGAAATAGCAGAAACTTAACTTTTTTTCCTTCCACCTTTGTTCATTTGTTGAAGTTCTTTTCAGCAACTTTTCAGTATATCTTGGCATTTTGCAAGAAATAAGTTAACATACTCTTTGTAGATTGTTATATGTAGAGATCATATATATATATATATATATATATATATATATATATATATATATATATATATATATATATACATATTTTTATTGTGGTTTAAATGAAGTTTACATTTCAAGTTAGTCTCCCATACAAAAATTTATATATACATTGTTATGTGACCCTAATTGCTCTCCCCTTACTGTGAGAGCACACTCCTCCTTTCTACCCCCTGATTCCCCATGTCCATTCAACCAGCTCCTAACCCTCTCTGCCTTCCCATCTCACCTCTGGACAGAAACTGCCCGTTTAGTCTCTTGTATCTACTTGAACTAAGAGGCACAGTCCTCACGAGTATCACTTTATGTCCCACAGTCCAGTCCAATCCCTGTCTGAAGAGTTGGCCTCGAAAATTGTTTTAGTTCTGGGCTGATAGAGAATCAGGGGGCCATGCTTTCTGGTGTCCCTCCAGTCTCAGACCATTAAGTCTGGTCTTTTTACTAGAATTTGAGTTCTGCATCACACCTTTCTCCTGCTCCATCAGGGACTCTGTTGTGTTCCTTGTCAGGGTGATCATTGGTGGTAGCTGGGCACCATCTGGTTTTTCTGGTTTCAGGCTGATGAAGTCTCTGGTTTATGTGGCCCTTTCTGTCTCTTGGTCTAATACTTTCCTTGTGTCTTTGGTGTTCTTCATTCTCCTTTACTCTAAGTGGTTGGAACCAATTGATGAATCTTAGATGGCCGTTTGCAATCTTTTAAGACCCCAGATGCCACTCACCAAAGTAGGATGCAGCACATTTTCTTAATAAGCTTTGTTATGCCAGTTGACCTAGATGTCCCCAGAAACCATGGTCCCCAGATCTCTACCCCTGCTACTCTGTCCCTCAAAGTGTTTGATTGTATTCAGGAAACTTCTTAGCTTTGGTTTAGTCCCGTTGTGCTGACTTCGCCTGTAGTTTGTGCTGTCCTTCCCTTCACCTAAGATAAAACTTGTCTACTATCTAGTTAGAGAATAACCCTCACCCTCCCTCCTCACCCTCGTAACCATCAAAGAATGTTGTTCTTCTGTGTTTAAACCTTTTCCTGAGTTCTTATAATAGTGGTATTATGCAATATTTGTCTTCTGTGACTGATTAAATTCACTCAGCCTAATGGCCTCCAGATTCCTCCATGTTATGTTTCACGGCTTCATCGTTGTATTCCATTGTGTGGATATACCATAATTTATCCATTCGTCCATTGATGGGCATCTGGGTTGTTTCCATCTTTTTGCTATTGTGAACAGTGCTGCAATAAACATGGGTGTTCATATATCTATTTGTGTGACAGCTCATATTTCTCTAGGATATATTCCAGTGAGCAGGATAGCTGGATCATATGATACTTCTATTTCTAGCTTTTTAAGGAAGTGCCAAATCGAGTTCCAAAGTGGTTGTACCATTTTACATTCCCACCAACAGTGTAGAAGTGTTCCAGTCTCTCCACAACCTCTCCAGCATTTATTATTTTGTATTTTTTGGATTAATGCTAGCCTTGTTGGGGGGAGATGGTATCTCATGGCAGTTTTGATCTGCACTTCTCTAATGGCGAATGACTGTGAGCCTTTCTTCATGTGTCTGTTAGCCTCCTGAATATCTTCTTTGGCAAAGTGCCTGTTCATAGTCTTTGCCCATTTTTTAATTGCGTTATTTGCCTTTTTGTTGTTGAGGTTTTGCAGTATCTTGTAGATTTTAGAGATTAGACACTGATCGGATTTGTCATAGCCAAAAATTTTTTCCCAGTCTGTAGGTTGTCTTTTTACTCTTTTGTTGAAGTCTTTTGATGAGCGTAAGTGTTTGATTTTTAGGTGCTGTCAGTTATCTAGTCTCTCTTCTGGTGCTTGTGCATTGCTACTTGTGGTTCGTATTGTGTTTATGCCATGTATTAGGGCTCCTAGCATTGTCCCTATTTTTTCTTACATGATCTTTATCGTTTTTGATTTTACATGTAAATCTTTGATCCATTTTGAGTTAGTTTTTGTGTATGGTGTGAGGGATGGGTCTTGTTTCAGTTTTTTGCAGATGGATATTCAGTTATGCCAGCACCATTTGTTCAAGAGACTGTCTTTTCCCCAATTAATGGACTTTGGGCCTTTGTCAAATATCAGCTGCTCATAGGTGGATGAATTTATGTCTGGATTCTCAATTCTCTTCCATTGGTCTATGTATCTGTTGTTATACCAGTACCAGGCTGTTTTGACTACTGTGGCAGTATAATAGGTTCTAAGATCAGGTAATGTGAGGCCTCCCATTTTGTTCTACTTCTTGAGTAGTGCTTTACTTATTCAGGGTCTCTTCCCTTTCCATATGAAGCTGGTGATTTTGTTTTTACATCTCATTAAAAATGTCAGTGGAATTTGGATCAGGATTGCATTGTATGTGTAGATCACTTTGGGTAGAATTGACATTTTCCCAACGTTGAGTCTACCTATCCATGAGCAAGATATGTTTTTCCACTTATGCAGGTCTCTTTTGTGTCTTGCAGTAATGTCTTGTAGTTTTCATTGTATAGATCTTTTACGTCTCTGGTTAGATTTATGCCTAAGTATTTTATCTTCTTGGGGGCTATTGTAAATGGTATTGATTTGGTGATTTCCTCTTCGAGGTTCTCTTTGTTGGTGTAAAGGAATCCAATGGATTTCTGTATGTTTCTCTTGTATCCTGAAACTTTGTTGAAATCTATTTGTTCCAGTGGTTTTCTTGTGGATTCCTTGGGGTTTTCTGTGCATAAGATCATGTCATCTGCAAATAGAGATACTTTGAGTTCTTCCCTACCAATTTGGATGCCCTTTATTTCTTTTTCTAGCCTGATAGCTCTGGCTAGGACGTCCAGCACAATAATGGATAAGAGTGGTGACAAAGGGCTTCCTTGTCTGGTTCCTGTTCTCAAGGGGAATGCTTTCAAAGTCTTTCCATTCAGGATGATGTTGGCTGTTCACTTTGTACAAATGCCCTTAATTATATTGAGGAATTTCCCTTCTATTCCTATTTTGTTGAGAGTTTTCATCATGAATGGGTGGTGGACTTTGTCAGATGCCTTTTCTGCATCAATTGATAAGATCATGTGGTTCTTGTCTGTTTTATTAATGTGATGGATTACATTGATAGTTTTTCTAATGTTGAACCATCCCTGCATATCTGGTATAAATCCCACTTGATCATACTGAATGATTTTTTTGATATGTTGCTGAATTCTATTGGCTAGAATTTTGTTGAGGGTTTTTGCATCAGTGTTCATGAGGGATATTGGTCTGTAATTTTCTTTTTTTGTGGTGTCTTTACTGGTTTTGGTATCAGGGTTATGCTGGCTTCATAGACTGAGTTTGGGAGTATTTCATCCTTTTCTGTGCTCTGAAATACCTTTAGTAGTAGTGGTGTTAACTCTTCTCTGAAATCTTGGTAGATTTCTCCGCTGAAGCCATCGGGGCCAGGGCTTTTTGTTGGCAGTTTTTTAATTACCTTTTCAATCTCTTCTTTTGTTATGGGTTTATTTAGTTGTTCTACCTCTGTTTGTGTTAGTTTAGGTAGGTAGTGAGTTTCTAGAAATTTATCCATTTCCTCTAGGTTTTCAAATTTGTTAGAGTACTATTTTTCATGGTATTCTGTTATGATTCTTTGAACTACAGTTAGATCTGTTGCGATAGCACCCATCTCATTTCTTATACGGGTTATCTGCTTCCTCTCCTGTGTTTCTTTTGTTAGTTTGGCCAATGGTTTATCAATTTTGTTGATCTTTCAAAGAACCAGCTTTTACTCTTGCTAACTTTTTCAATTCTTTTTCTATTCTCTATTTCGTTTAATTCTGCTCTAATTCTTATTATTTCCTTTCTTCTGGCACCTGAGGGCTTCTTTTGCCTCTTTCTACTTGTTCCAATTGTAGGGTTAATGTTTTGATTATGGCCCTTTCTTCTTTTTGGATGTGTGCATTTATTGCTATAAACTGACCTCTGAGCACTCCTTTTGCTGTGTCCCAAAGGTTCTGGTAGGATGTGTTTTCATTCTCATTTGATTCTATGAATTTCTTTATTCCATCCTTAATTTCTTCTATAACCCAGTAGTTTCTGAGCAAGGTGTTGTTCAGTTTCCATGTGTTTGATTGTTTTTCCCTGCTTTTTCTGTTGTTGAGTTCTACTTTTATAGCTTTACGGTCTGAAAAGATGCTTTGTAATGTTTTGATGGTTTGGATTTTGTTAATGCTTGCTTTATGGCTGATTATGTGGTCTACTCTGCAGAATGTTCCATGTGTGTTGGAAAAGAAATTATAATTGGCTGTTGTTGGGTGGAGTGTTCGGTATATGTCTATGAGATTAAGTTGGTTGATTGTAATATTTAGCTTTTCTGTGTCTTTGTTGAGCTTCTTTCTGGATGTTCTGTCCTTCACTGGAAGTGGTGTGTCGAAGTCTCCTACTACTCTTGTGGAGCGATCTTTCTTTTCAGTGCTGTTAGAGTTTGTTTTATGTATTTTAGAGCCCTGTCCTTGGGTGCGTAAATATTTATTATAGTTTTGTCCTCCTGGTGTACTGACCCTTTAATCATTATATAGTGCCCTTCCTTATCCTTTGTGGTGGGTTTTACTTTAAAGTCTATCTTGTCAGAGATTAATATTGCCACTCCTGCTCTTTTTTTAGTGTTATTTGCTTGATATATTTTTTTAACCATCCTTTGAGTTTTAGTTTGTTAGTGTCTTTAAGTCTAAGGTGTGTCTCTTGTAGGCAGCATATACACAGATCATGTTTTAGTATCCAATCTGCCACTCCCTGTCTCTTTATTCATGTGCTTAGTCTGTTTACATTCAGCATAATTATAGACAGGTATGAGTTTAATGGTGTCATTTTGATGTCTTTTTTTGTGTGTTGTACCCAGTTTCTTTGTTCCACTTAATTTTCTGTGCTGAGTCGTTTTTTCTTTATGTATTTTCTTTTCATCTTTTTCATTGTTGTTGATTTTGTGTTTGCAGAGTCTCTCCATTTTTCTAGTTTTTTATTTTGACTTGTAGAATTGTTAGTTTCCTTTGTGGTTACCTTAATATTTATCCCTATTTTTCTAAGTTTATACCAGTCATTTATTTCTTTATATCGCCTTAAGTTCCTCACCATATGAAAAATCTATGTCTACATTTTTTAAGTCCCTCTTTTTTGTTTTAATGTTGTCATCTTTTACATATTGATATCTGTTTCCCTATTGTCAGTGTTTTAGCTTTGATTTACGTTTGTGACTTCCCTATCTGGGTTGATATCTGGTTGCTCTGTCCTGTGTTCTAGTCTTGGGTTGTTATCTGATGCTATTGATTTTCTATCTGGAGGACTCCCTTTAGTATTTCTTGTAATTGTGGTTTGGTTTTTGCAAATTCTCTAAACTTCTGTTTATCTGGAAATGCCCTAATTTCACCATCACATTTGAGAGACAGTTTTGCTGGATATATAATTCTTAGCTGGCATTTTTTTTCTTCAAGGCTTTATATATGTCATCCCATCGCCTTCTTGCCTGCATGGTTTCTGCTGAGTAGTCCGAGCTTATTCTATTGACTCTCCCTTGTAGATGACTTTTTGTTTATCCATAGCCGCTCTTAAAATTCTCTATCTTTGGTTTTAGCAAGCTTGATTATAATATGTCTTGGTGACTTTCTTTTGGGATCTACCTTATGTGGTGTTCGATGAGCATCTTGGATAGATACGTTGTCAGCTTTCACGGTATCAGAGAAGTTTTCTGCCAACAAATCTTCAATGATTCTCTCTGTATTTTCTGTTATCCCAACCTGTTCTGTATTCCAGCCACTCGTAGGTTATTCCTCTTGATAGAGTCCCACATAATTCTTAGGGTTTCTTCATTTTTTTAAATCCTTTTACCTGATTTTTCCTCAAATAAGTTGGTGTCTTGTGCTTTATCTTCAGTCTTACTAATTGTGACTTCCATTGCCTTAATTCTGCTCCTGTGACTTTCAATTGAGTTGTCTAATACTGATGTTCTATTGTTAATCTTCTGGATTTATAATTGCTATCTATGGATTCTTACAGCCTGTTAAATTTGTCATTACTCTCTTCTCTAATCTATTTAATTTCCTCTATTGTGTGTTCTGCGTTTTGCTTAATTTTCTTCCTAATTTCTTGAAGAGTTCTGTATATTAATCTTTTGTATTCTGACTCTGGTAATTCCAAGAAATTTTCCTCCTCTGGAAAATTTCTAGATTCTTTATTTTGGGAGCTTGCTGAAGCCATCATGGATTGCTTGTTTATGTGATTTGATATTGACTGTTGTCTCTGAGCCATCAATAAGTTATTTTATTTATCTATTTTACGTTTGCTTACTGTGTCCTAGCTTCTTGTTTTGTTTTGATATGCCTGAGTATGCTGCTTGTATGAGCTTGTTTTATTATTGTACCTTGGAAGCTCTAATGTCCTGTCACCAGGTGGTTGGATCTGTTACTAGGTGTGTGAGATCAGGAGTTCCACCACTCCTTCTGTGTGGATTCAGCTCAGGTGCCCTGCTAGATGGGCACCAAATGTGTGGTGTAGACTCTCAGGTACAGTTTTAGATAGGCATGGGTGATTGTTGTAGGCACAGGCATCTGGCTGCAGCAGGGGGACACAGTCTGAGAAAGGCAGTGGACTGACGGCCACCCCTGTGTGTCCAGGAGGAAGGCGTGTTCCTGTTCCCTAGAGCATGTAGGTGGGTGCATTTTGCAACCAGACTTTGAGCACCTAATGCTGTTGGCTGTAAGGACTGGGAGCACCTCTTATTCATGGGCCCCTATTTCAGGTAGCTAGGTTGCAGGGGTGGAACCACCAGTCCTCAGTCCCCTGATGTGGGTAGGTGAAGAGAGTGCTTAATGGGTAGAGCAGTGTCAAATGCCACTTCACAGCTGAAACAGTTCAAGTTAGACTTCAGGTATATACCCTGTTGTACTGTGGTAATGAGGGCCTACGCTACTGAAATGGGCTTACACATGTCTCTGCAGGGGGAGAGGCCCTCAGAGTCCATGGATCCCTTATGCCTGTGCCTAGGCGAAGCAGCTATGCCTACCCTGGGTTCCTGGCTTAGGGGAGCTGGCAGTTTATTTTTTCCTGTTTGTTAATTTGTTTACTCTTCAAGGCTGGGAGAATGGTTCGGGGCTTGTGATGGATCCTACTTCCAGCCCAGGGGACTCAGCAATTGCTGAAGCCAGTCTGGGATCCAGTGCAGAGCAGAGGGTGGGGAGGTAAATGGGAGAGAGGTTTTTCCTTAAGTGGGGTGTTTTTGATCAGCTTTAGGCCACACACAAGTGCATATCTTTCGCCCATCAGGGCTGCTTCTCACTGGTTCTGGGTGGCCGAGTAGACTCTCTGCTGTTGGGTCTCTCCTGGTGTGGAAAACGCACCTCCCGAACACGGCTGCTTGCCTGTCTCACTGCTCACCTATGAGCTGATGAGGCCTGAAGGGCTCAGGCTGTCGCCAGGTCAGGTCTGGTAACTCCTCTGCTGCTTCCGAACCGTCTCCCCCTCTCCCTGCCACTCAGTCTGGTTCCTCAGCTTTGCCTTAGATGTTCAGGGCTTCTAGATCGTCATATATAATTGATTCACTTTTTGTTTTGGGTCTTCGTTGTAAGAGGGTCCACTGGAAGCATCTGACTACTCTGCCATCTTGGTCCGCCTCCCTATATATTTTTTACATTTGCTCATTTGGTAATTATCTTTGCTACAAAAGGAAGGAACAAGGTAAATTCGTTTTTTCACCACAATAGAGAAAAGAAGCAGTTGTTCAAATTTATTGATAAACATAATGAATTATAAAGATTCCCTTTTTTCTGAGATCCAAATGAAATATACATAATTCAGTAATGTATATCATAGAAAAAAACAGTATGTGTAGTGTTGAAGTGTCCTTTAAAATAGATTTGCCACCACAGGATGACATTTGTTTATTTAATTATCCTATTTTCTGTACCTCAAGGGCTTTAGACCTATCCAGATGTTTCATATACTTAAAAAAAGTTTTCATTATGAAATGACATACAATGACATATTTGTTTATAATGACACCAAACTGCCACACTCCCAAAGCAGCAGCAACAAAGTTCTTCAAGCCCTCTTAACAGCTCATTTGTATTCTTCAAGCAGTGATTTTTTGCATGTGTAGTGCTTTTCTTGTGTTGGGCCATATCAGTTTCCTGGGGTGGCTGTAACAAAATGCCACAAACTGGTTGGTTTATAAAGACAGAAATTTATTGTCTCACAGTTCTGGAGGCTAGAATCCCAGATCAGGACATCGACTATGTTGATTCCTTCTGAGGGGTCTGAGCGAGATTCTGTTCCATGCATCTGTCATAGCTTTTGACAGCTCCAGGCGTTCCTTGGTTTGCAGCTGCAGAATTACTTGACATGTGTTTTCTGTCTCCCTGTCTCTGTGTATCTCCTCTTTCATAAGGACACCAGTCATACAGGATTAGAACCTACCCTGCTCTTGGAAAGGAGCCCTGGCAGCACAATTATTGGTGGTTCAAAGCCACCCAGCATTTCTGCAGAAGAAAAACCTTACAATCTGCTTCTATAACGATTACAGCCAAGAAAACCCTATAGGTCAGTTGTACTCTGTCACATGGGGTCGCTATGAGTCAGAATCGACTTGACGGCATTCAACAACTACAGTCCAGCATACCTTCATGTTAACTTAACTGATAATATCTTCAAAGACTGTATTTCCAAACAAGGTCACCTTCCTAGGTACTGGGGGCTAAGACTTCAACATATTTTTTAGGAGGAGACACAATTCAATCTATAACATGAATCAAAGTTATAATTGATTTATCTACCTCATAGCCTCAGGAAGAGACTAATACTTGATCTGCTGGCAAGAGATGATGAATGAGACTTTTAATAATTTTTTTAAGACTAAAAAGATATAATGTAAAACTTGGGATTAGAGTGTAATGCAAAACTCTGTAACACTTCCAAAGTAACTAAATGGAAAGAAAAAGTAGTTGGTCAGGATGAGCAGTGAAGACATCAATCTGATGAGAAGTAGCTCTCTCCTCATCTTTCAGGAAGTGGCCAAGGGCCAATTCACAACTGAAAACATCACCAGCTTTTGAGAGAGACACCACAATCTTTAATCATTCTTATTTGGGTCAGTTTAAAAATGAGAATGATATGATTGGTCATAGTTATCTCTGAGATTGTTGTAGAAAAAAACATTTACCCCTAGCTAGAGGCTAAAGGAGAAAAAAACAGGTTTTTTTTTTTTTTTTTTTTTAAATTTGAAATTTTGTTCTGTATTCAAGTTATGTCTCTCTCCACAGGAAGGTTTCCTTCCCTCCTGCTTCTCTCAGCTTCATGAAGACAAGGACTGTGTATAATTTATTTTTGTGTTTCTGGAACCTAGCATTGTACCTGGAATAAGGTTGAATGCTCAGAAAAATTTGTTAAATTGAGCTAACTAAATTGGTTTCTCACTATTTTTGTGCTATCATTTTAGCTTTTGCTTATGATGCTCTGTTGTGGGATCTTAGAACTAGTGTTATTGATATTAGTTTAAAGCTTCCAGAAAGAAGCAGATAAGTAGCAGTGACATAAATAGTAGCATCACCTGTTTTTATGAATTAGCATACAAAAGAACACTTAGAGGTAGAACTTTCATCTCTATACTAAGTTAAAAAAAAAAAAATGAAACCAGTTGCTGCAGAGTTGATTCTGACTCACGGTGACCCCATGTGCATCAGAGTAGAACTGCGCTTCATAGGGTTTTCATGGCTATGACCTTTTGGAAGCAGATCACCAAGTTTTTCTTTTAAGGCATCTCTGGGAGGGCTCAAACTGTCAATCTCTCATTTAGTAGCCCAGAGTTTAATTGTTTGAGCCACCCAGGGACTTCTATACTAAGTTTAATGCTACAGAAATCCTTCCAGTGTGTATACAAAGAAGATATAATTTCCAATGTGTTAAACCCAATTTAAATTCCTCAGAAATACTTTTCTAAACTTTCTCTTAAAGCCAGCCTACCAACAACTGAGCAAATAATCAGAGAAGCTGGACTATGTGAAGAAGAATGCAGCACCAGGATTGCAGGATTGCAATATGTAGATGAAAAAACCTTGCTTGCTGAAAGTGAAGAGGACTTGAAGCACTTACTGGTGAAGATTGAAGACCACAGCCTTCAGTATGGATTATACCTCAACATAAAGAAAACAAAAATCCTCACAACTGGAACAATAAGAAACATCATGATAAATGGAGAAAATATTGAAGTTGTCAAGGATTTCATTTTACTTGGGTCCACAATCAATGCCCCTGGAAGCAGCAGTCAGGGAATCAAATAATGCATTGCACTGGGCAAATCTGTTGCAAAAGACCTCTTTAAAGTGTTAAAAAGCAAAGATGGCACTTCAATGACTAAGGTGTGCCTGACCCAAGCCATGGTGTTTTCAACTGCCTTATATACATGTGAAACCTGGACAATGAATAAAGGAGACTGAAGAAGAATTGATGCCTTTGAATTATGATGTTGGTGAAGAATATTGAATATACCATGGACTGCCAGAAGAACGAACAAATCTGTCTTGGAAGAAGTACAGCCAGAATGCTCCTTAGAAGCAAGGATGATGAGACTTTGTCCCACATAATTTGGACATGCTATCAGAAAAGACCAGTCCCTGGAGAAGGACATCCATGATTGGTGGAGTAGAGGCCAGTGAAAAAGACGAAGATCCTTGACGAGATGGATTAACACAGTGGCTGCAACAATGGGCTCAAGCATAACAGTTGTGAGGATGGCGCAGGACCAGGCAGTGTTTTGTTCTGTTGTATATAGTGTTGCTATGAGTCGGAACCAACTGGATGGCACCTAACAACAACTATACCCCACTGTGCCTACTCATACGTTAATGTTCTGCTTTACCATGAGGGTTTGGTTATTTCTGACACTGAACTTGTGAGGAACTAAAACTACAAATCAGAAGTTACAAAATGATGGTCTACACCCAAATATGGCCCTATGGTTATTTTTGTTTGGCATTTTAAAATTAGTATTTGTGTCCAGGGATTCCCAAGACCACCCTCAGGTTCAATGATCCATTAGAAAGTCTCACAGAATGCATCAAAGCTGTTATTCTGTGGTTACAGGTTACAGTGAAAGAATACAGATTAAAATCAACAACGTAAAAAGGTGCAAAGGACAGTCAGGAGATGCCAGGCATAAGCTTCTAATTGTCCTCTTCCAGTAGAGTCATGCAGACAAGGTTTAATTCTCCCAGCAACAATATGTGACAACATATATGGAGTATTGTCAATCAGGGAAGCTCACCTGAACCTTGGCATTCAGGGTTTTTATTGAAGGTGAGTCACGTAGGTATAGCTGACCACCAAAATGTGTAATCTTAGCCTCCAACCCTTCCAGATATTAAGAGGTTACTGCATCACCCAGGGCCCACCATAAATCATATTATTAGTGTAGAATATCTAGTGCGGCTCAGTTATTCCAAGGGTTTAGAGGTTACATGGAGTCTCTGGGTGGTGCAAATGATTAAGCAAAAGGTTGAAGTTCAAGTCTACTCAGAGGCACCATGGAAGAAAGTCGTGATGATTTAATTCTGAAAAATTAGTCATTGAAAAACCTATGGAGCACAGTTCTACTCAGACTCACATGGGGTTCCCATGAGTCAGAATAGACTTGATGGCAGTTGGTTTTACAGATTACATTCCAGGAGCTGGATAAGGGCCAACTTTATCTTTGGAATGTGCAGGGAGTAGAAAACCCAGGCCTGTTGAGTTAATCCTTTACTGCACAGTATTAATAGTAAACCTTTAAGTTTTGAGAGATTTCACGTTAAATATAGATTTCTGAAGTCTCTTGAAATCTGGAAGATCTGACAATACTAGGCCCATGCTACCACCTGGTCGGCATTGATGGGAACTGAGCAGCTGTTCTTACTTTAGATAAGGTGTGTGCTTTACTGTTTATTGGAGCCTTGGTGACACATGGTTAAAAGCTATAGCTGCTAATCAAAAGATCACAGTTCGAATCTACCAGCTGCTCTTTGGAAACCCTGTGGGGCAGTTCTGCTCTGCCCTCTAGGGTCACTATGAGTCGGAATCGACTTGACAGCAAAGGGTTTTACCGTTTACCACAGCCTTTGCTGTATTATTGTCAAAGAGTAAGAATGAGTATTCTGTTAAACATAAAAGCAAAGAGATTTATTGAAGGTTCAAGACAGAACCAGGGGCATGTCTGATCTCACAAAGTGAAACCAAATAGTCCAAAATGGTGGAGTCACAGAGGCATATTTATAAAGTAAAATACAACATTCTGATTGGAAGTTGCAAGATTAGGTAAGCAGGAGGTAGGACAACTCGAAGGGGGGCTTTGGAGTGATTGGTTGGAAACGCGAACGTGGCCTGTTTGGATTGGTTAGTTTAAATACATGACTATAGGGGGGTTTACAGGGTGGTCACAAGGTAATTATCTTAAAACATTTCTTGAGGGATGCTGAGAGGATTCCTGATAAGGGTCTTGCGTCATTACCCTCCCTTAGGAAAATTCTTTCCATATCTTTAGTTTAACCGCAGAGAAACCTTAAGTTTTCTAAGGGTTTGTTGCTTGCAGGAGAAATCCTTGTTATGTACTTAAGTCTGACTAAGGGTTTGAGGGTTGCAGGGGAAATAAGCAAAAGGTAAGATGCAGTGGGGGCTCAATTCTGTGCCGATCATTCTGATACAAGTCAGGCACCTCAATTTTGAAACTTTCACACATTATTTGCAGTTTGTTTCACTCAGTTACATGACTTGACTGTCTCTTATAAGTATTAGATTATAGGTGGCTTGGGAACTAAGAGATTTATTGAAGATTCAGACTTAAAAACAAGATCACCCCTTACCTATTGAATCTGTCATGTGTCTTCTTATTTTTCTGTGCTACTCTGTTCACCTCTTCTTTGCTTAACCCATGGCAGAACTTATTATCTTGAGAATATTGTCATTATCCAAATCAAAGAACTAAAAATTCTTCTGGAACAGCAGTTTTCCTTTTTTTTTGTAATTCTAATGATTATTATAACAAAATTAAATACAGACCATCTATTCTTTCCAAGCAAACTCATCCCTTACTTCTCTCAAGCTACCCTCACCAGAAATAGAGTATTGTTTCTTCCGTTAATAGGATTTTATTAAATATTTTATTCAATATATTGAAGTTTTAGCTTGTGAACCAGAACATACATTTTTTAGATTATATATGACCAATTTTAGAATCACCTGTAGCATGTTTTGTTGTGATCAATTCTAAGTTGTTCTCCTACAACCTGACTACGAGCTTATAATGAAAGCAAGTCTCAGACAAAAAAATGGACACATATTCAGGTATTTTGAAAGTAACACTCTTTAGCAAATAGGCACAAAACAGTTCGTATACCTTTCTTGGTAACCGCAGTGAAGTCCTGACTCTGCTCTTTTAGATGCTTTGACCACCTCATTACAAGAACAACTTGTTCAAGAAACATACATCAGTCAAGAGGCAGGTATTAGGTAAATGGAATAGCTGGAAGCAGAACCTTTTAGGAGCAAGACTGAGATTACCATACGGGTGCAGCCCAGAGACTTCCTAGGTTCTTAGTCTCTGTTGAAGCTAGCTCAGGGAGGGATGTGAAAATATTTCAGCTAATCCACAGATCTTTAGAGACTTGAACCTATAGCTAACTACTGAATAACAAACTACTCATATGAGGCATTGGTTGGTCAATGGTGGAATTCTGGCCTACCATGCATGAGATCTGTCTTCAATACCTGGCCAATGTACCTGAAGTGCAGCCACCACTCATCTGGCTAGGATGACGAACAGGTTTCAGTGGCGCTTCCGGATTAAGATGGACCTTCCTGGTAATCTGCTTCTGAAATCAGCTAATGAAAACCCTATGGATCACTACAGTCCATTCTGAAATTGATAATGGGGCAATGTTCAGTTCCATTGTTCATGGGGTCACCATTAATCAGGGGCTGACTCTACTGCAACAAACAATAACAACAATTTCATGAACAAAGACCCCATTTATGATATCTACTATGCTAATTACAAAGCTCAGCTGTTGACTGAGATATGGCTGACCAAAATGCATGCAGTGTCCACCTCTGAGGGTGGCCTTTCTGAAATAACATTTGCTGGCTGTCCCTAGAAGAATTGCTTACCTTAAAGTTGAAGCTTAAACTAACTGGCACATACATAATATAACACTCTCTGCTCAATTATTTTAAGGGAAATTATAAACATCCTAATATATGTCTAGATTTCTACTGTTTCCATGATCACCCTTGAGAAAGAAAGTAGATATCATACAGCCTATCCCCCAGCCCCAAGCTGGAGTTGCACTTAAAATGTCCACGTATATAAGTATTTGCCATATTCTTAAATTCAGTGATTATTGTGGGGAAAGAGGAGATTTTATTAGTGAGTTGATGGGTTTTAATGTTTTAATTCTTTTCTGTTACTCATCTTGAGAAAAAAAAGATAACCAGTCTTCATAACTCGAGAAGTAATGATTAATTAAGGAATATGATTTACATTACATAGAACATATGGTCATAATGGAGTAAATCATAATCAAAAACTAGCACTCAGATGTAGGGATGAAAAGATTGTTGGCTTGCAGTAGCTTTTTTGACTGGTTTTGAGATTTGTTCATCAAAAAAATGGGTAAAAACAATTATAAAAATCTAAGAAATATTGTTTAAATCATAGCACTGATAATGTAAAAAGCAAGTCCTTTCTTTGAGTTAGTAATTTTCAAGAGCTAGTGGTTTTATTTATAGCTATGCACTTGTTAGGTGCTGTGAAATCGATTTCAACTCACAGTAACCCTGTGTACAACAGAATGAAACACTGCCTAGTCCTACACCATCCTCACAGTCATTGCTATGTTTGAGCCCATTGTTGCAGCCACTGTGTCAATCCATATACTTGAAGACCTTCCTCTTTTTCACTGACCCTCTACTTTACCAAGAATGATGTCCTTCTCCAGGGTCTGGTCCCTCCTGATAACATGTCCAAAATACATGAGATGATGTCTCGCCATCCTCGCTTCTAAGGAGCATTCTGGCTGTACTTCTTCCTAGATAGATTTGTTCGTTCTTCTGGCAGTCCATAGCGATTAAATATTTTTCACCAACACCGTAATTCAAAGGCATCAATTCTTCTTCAGTCTTTCTTACTCATTGTCCAGCTTTCACATGCATATGAGGCGATTGAAAATACCATAGATTGGGTCAGGTGAACCTCAGTCCTCAAAGTGGCATCTTTGTTTTTTTAACACTTTAAGGATATCTTTTGCAGCAGATTTGCCCAATGCAATATGTTGTTTGATATCTTGACTGCTGCTTCCATGGGCATTGATTGTGAATCTGAGTAAAATGAAATCCTTGACAACTTCAATCTTTTCTCTGTATATCATGATGTTTCTTATTGGTCCAGTTGTGAGGAGTTTGTTTTCTTTATGATAAAGTCTAATCCATACTGAAGGCTGTAGTCTTTTATTTTGATCAGTGAGTGCTTCAGGTCTTCTTCACTTACAGCAAGCAAGGTTGTGTCATCTGCATATTGCAGGTTGTTAATGAATCTTCCCCCAACCCTGATGCTGCATTCTTCTTCATATAGTCCAGCTTCTTGTATTATTTGCTCAGCATACAGATTGAATAAGTATGGTGAAAAGATACAAACCTGACACGCTCCTTTCCTGATTTTAAACCACGCATTTTCCCCTGGTTCTGTCCGAACTACTGCCTCTTGATCTGTGTAGAGGTTCTGTATGATCACAATTAAGTGTTCTGGGATTCTCATTCTTCGAAATGTTACCCATAATTTGTCGTGCTCCACACAGCTGAATGCCTTTGCATAGTCAATAAAACACAAATAAACATCTTTCTTGTATTCTCTGCTTTCAGCCAAGATCCATCTGACATCAGCAATGATATCCCTCTTTCCAGGTCCTCTTCTGAATCCAGCTTGAACTTCTGGAAGTTCCCTGTTGATGTACTACTGCATCTGTTTTTGAATTATCTTCAGCAAAATTTTACTTGTGTATGCTGTTAATGATATTGTTTGATAATTTCTGCATTCTGTTGGATTAACTTTCTTTGGAATGGCACAAATACGGATCTCTTCCAGTAGGATGGCCAGGTAGCTGTCTTTGAATTTTCTTGGCACAGATGAGTGAGTGTTGCATCCATTTGTTGAAACATCTCAATTGATACTCGGTCAGTTCCTGGAGGCTTGATTTTTCACCAAGGCCTTCAGTGCAGCTTGGACTTCTTCCCTCAGTATCATTGGTTCTTGATCATATGCTGCCTCCTGAAATGGCTGAACATCGACCAATTCTTTTTGGTACAGTGACTCTGTGTATTCCTTCCATCTTCTTTTGATGCTTCCTGCATCATTCAGTATTTTGCCTGTATAATTCTTCTATATTGCAACTCAAGGCTTGAATTTTTTCTTCAGTTCTGTCAGCTTGAGAAGTGCCGAGTGTGTCCTTTCCTTTTGCTTTTCCAACTCCACTTCTTTGCACGTTTCATTATAATACTTCACATTGTCTTCTCGAATTGTCTTTTGAAATCTTTTGTTTAGGTCTTTTACTTCATCATTTCTTCCATTTGATTTAGCTACTCTACATTCAAGAACAAGTTTCAGAGTCTCTTCTGACATCCATTTCCTTTTTACTGACCTTTTGCTTTCTTCATGTATGATGCCCTTGATGTCGTACCACAACTCATCTGGTCTTCAGTCATTAGTGTTCAGTGTGTCAAATCTATTCTTGAGATGGTCTTTAAATTCAGGTGGGATATACTCAAGTTCATACTTTGGCTATCATGGACTTATCAGCTTCAATTTGAGCTTCCATATGAGTGATGGATGGTCTGTTCTGCAGTAAGCCCCTGATCTTGTTCTGACTGATGATATTGAGCTTCTCCACTGTCTCTTTTCACAGATGTAGTCGATTTCATTCCTGTGTATTCCATCTGGTGAGGTCTATGTGTATAGCTGCCGTTTATGTTGTTGAAAAAAGGTATTTGCAATGAAGTCATTGGTCTTGCAAAATTCTATCATGTGATCTTGAGCGTGGTTTCTATAGCCAAGGCAATATTTTCCAAGGACTGATCCTTCTTTGTTTCCAACTTTTGCATTCCAGTCACCAGTAATTATCAGTGCATCTTGATTGCATGTTTGATCAATTTCAGACTGCAGAAGTTGGTATAAATCTTCAATTTCTTCATCTTTGGCCTTAGTGGTTGGTGCATGAATTTGAATAATAGTCCTATCAACTGGTCTTCCTTGTAGGTATGGATGTTTTCCTATCACTGACAACATTGTACTTCAGGATAGATCTTGAAATATTCTTTTTGACCATGAATGGGATGCCATTCTTCTTCAATTTGTAATTCCTGGCATAGCAGACTACGTCATTTTCCAATTCAAAATGGCCAATACCAGTCCATTTCAGTGCACTAATGCCTAGGATATTGATCTTCAAGCCTTCTATTTAATTTTTGACAATTTCAACTTTTTCTAGATTCATATTTTGTACATTGCACGTTCTAATTATTAATGGATGTTTGCAGCTGCTGCTTCTCATTTTGAGTCGTGTCACATCAGCAAATGAAGGCCCCAAAAGCTTGACTCCATCCACATCATTAAGGTTGACTCTACTTTAAAGAGGCAGCTCTTCCCCAGTCGTCTTTTGAGTGCTTTCCAACCTGAGGGGCTGGTCTTCTGGCACTGTTTATCAGACAATGTTCAGCTGCTAATCATAAGGATTTCGCTGGCCAGTTTTTTTTAGAAGTAGATTGCCAGGTCCTTCTTCCTATTCTGTCTTAGTCTGGAAGCTCTGTTGAACCCTATCCACCATGGGCGACCACGCTGGTGTTTGAAACACCGGTAGCATAGCTTCCAGCATCATAGAAACACGAGAGCTTCCACAGTATGAGAAACTTGATAGATGAGTGGTAGAGCTGTGTACTTAAGGCCATTAAAAACTTAACTTTATTACTGAAATTCCTGCAGGAAAACTAAATTTGTTATTATGAGCATGAAACTCTCTAGCTCCAAACTGCTTGTAGTCCCACTGAAACAATTGTTTTTATACTATGATCTTGGATAACTAAGATTTCTTAGGAACATAAGAATTACATTGTAACAGAAGAGATGGTACTGAATGTGACACTAATAGTATATATGAGAGTAGAAAGAGACAAGTGGGAGAGTTTGTGAATATCTGAGCCATTTCCTGTAAGCTTTGTGATTTTGTTTTACAAGTAGGAGTATAGCTTTTAATGATTCATTTCTCTTGAATTTTGAAAACAATGATTTTTTTTTGTTGAAAATTTATATTAAACAAGTACTTGAGCTTACTATATGTTATCTATATAAAATAATTAAATATTACATATATTTGTATCCTTTCAGGAATCCATAGATGGTGCAAATGGTTAATGCGCTAGGCTGCTAACTGAAGGTTGGAGATTTTAGTCTACCCAAAGCTGCCTCAGTGGAAAGATTTGGCGATCCTTTAGAAAATTCAGCCCTTGAAAACTGTATGAAGCACAGTTCTGCTCTGATACATGGGGTCACCATGAGTCAGAATAACTCACTGACAGCTGGTTTTTATACCCCTACATATTATTATATATACCTCTACAAGTCTAAATAATTAAATACACATATACTTACGTGTTCTTTTTTTCTTCCAAGAATTTTCCCTTCACATCGTCAAAATGTATCCTTAGGGTTTCTTTTGTTTGCCTCCTCACACAGGGCACTCAAGTTGAAAGATAGATGTGATTGAGAGTATGTATAAAAATACAGTTGACAAAGGAGCAGGGGAAAAAAGTGAAGAGAAGTCTATGTCAGAGGAAAGGATATTTTATGTTCAGGAACTACAGAAGGTAATAAGATGTTGGGTAGTATTTTTCCATCATTTGAAAGAATGTTATAAAATGTGTTAATCATTAAGGGAGCCAAACCCTTTTTGTCTACCTCATTCCTGTGTTATGTTTAAGTAAATCTGAAGCTGGTACTTGTTCTGCTAGTGATTTCCTGTTAGCAGTGGGGAAAAAAAATAGTTACTATTTTTAATTATAGCAAAAGCACTGTTGGTAGGGTACATTACCTTTATTTAAAAACATTTTACTTTTTTTACTTCAGGGGTGTTCACAGCATACCATATCAGTTTTAATGTGTTTCCAGTGAAGTGAGGGTGAGTGATGGGTGTGACAAAATAGAATAGGTCTCAAAATTCTCTTCTTTTTCAGTGCTAGATGAAAAGTGGAAACCCTGGTGGCACAGCGGTTAAGAGCTACGGCTGCTAACCAAAAGGCTGGCAGTTCGAATCTACCAGCCGCTCCTTGGAAACCCTATAGGGCAGTTCTACTCATTGTATAGGGTCACTATGAGTTGGAATCAACTCGACAGTTAACAGGTTTGGGTTTTTTTGGTTTAGATGAAAAGTATTTTGAATTCTCCCTCCAGTCAAAGAATGCCAGGAACTGCGGTATGTGTTTTCTTTAATATTCCTAAACAGAATAGGAAAAAAATTCATAAAGTGACAGTTATCTTATGTTTTTAAAGCATAAAGATGTAGAGTCCCAGCATTTAGAGAGAACGCTCAGTTCATCTTTAGATTAAGCCCACTTAGGGTAATATCCTTTGTTTGCCTTTTAAAGTTTATAACTCTCTTAAGTACATCCCTTTACTGTATCATCATTTTATCCAAATATATGTCTGGAAAATTCTGGCACATAAATGCAATTGGCGAGTCATTTGTAGGATTATCATCTGAAATTTAGTTTTATAGGTATCCCGCTAAGTAACCTGATGGTCATTAACCTAAGAACCAGTTTAATAATACCTACAAGGAGAGGAAAAAACTGTGAGCTCAGAGAGAGAGCCATCCACGTCACTTCCATCTTTGTATGCCTAGCTGCTAGTATAGTACCAGGGAGCCCTGGTGGAACAAATGATTTAGCTCTTGGCTGCTAACTGAAAGGTTATCAGTTCAGACCCACCCAGTGGCTCTGCAGGAGAAATACCAGGGGGCCTGCTTCCTTAAAGATTACAAGTCTAGAAAACCCTATGGGGTCATTATAAGTCAAAATCAACTTGAAGTCACACAATAGCAACAGTATGGTACCTGGCATGTAGCAGGAGTTCAGTAGATGGTTTATCATGGAATAACCGGAAAAGAGGAATATATAAAAGACTGTGATTGATACCCATAATGCATTATGTTATCTTACCCTCAAACTCTACGTAGTAGGTATAATTTTTATATCTGCTGTATCAGTGAGGAAACCTTAACTAGGAAGTTTATTTAGCTTGCCCAAGGTTGCATTACATATTAAGTGATGGAGCTGGAATTTGAAGGCAAATTCTTTCACCGTCTGCTGTACTAACTTGCTTTTACCACATTGTTCTGAGTATTTAAAATTTCTTAGAAGGAAGGTAGAATTTCAAAGTCTGCAGTGCGTGTGCAGGGAACTAGTGGTTTTGCTGTCACATCCCCGTGACTGGGGCATAAAAGGTGCTTAGCAGATTTTGAGTGGATGTTTGAATGCTCTGAGTTTCTGTTTGAATTGGGCAGGAGCCACTTTTTAAAATGCAGACATTTCCAATGGCAATGGAGGAAAAAAAAAAAAAAAACAACTTGGAAATCTTTATTGTCTTTTGAAAAGCCTTTTGAATACATGGAATGAAAAATCCCAGCATCGTGCAGCAGCGGCTCAGCTGCAGATGCTGGCGACTGTTGATAGGTCCAATTACACCATTTATTCTAGTAATGACACCAACTTATTTTCTTTTAATTTTCTACTCAATTTTCTGTTCTAAGTTTAGATTTTTTTTGTAACATTAAACTCCTTCTGAAGCAGTTTCTAAGGAAACCTCTCAGGCAAGGCACTTAAGTCAATAATTAGAAAGTCATTATGTGTAAATGAAGTGAAACAGGCTATGTGCCTAGAGGAACAGAAGGGAAGGGGCAGTTTCAGAGACTTCAGCTAGTGTGGCCTGTATGTTTTATTCCTTTTCTGGCAGCCACCTGAGAAACAAGCTTTCTAAGGTCCGTAAGGATGTTTAAGGTCACAGTGTAAGAATGGTTTTTTAATGATCAGAATTCGTGTGCAACAGCCATCTGTGACCCCCCAGTGTCTGAGAGCCTCACCTCACCCCAGAACATCATCCCATCCCTGATTCTTTCTTTCCGCCACCCCTTTGCTCGTGGGGTGAGTTCAACAATAGGGAGGTGTGGGAAAGTCCCATACTTGAATTTTCTCCAAGTACTCCAGCTTTCTGGGATTATTTTATCCTTGAGATTTAATTGAAATTGTTGCAACCCCCTTCCACTCACCTAGCATCATATGTTTGGAGGTAACCCAAAATGATTTACAATATTTTTGGCAAAAAGTAATTTTTGGGGGAGGAATGGGGGACAGGGATTATGATTCCCCTGGCTACCCCTGGCTCTTAATTCCTGTCTCTGCTGAATTTCTATCTGTGCTCTATATTTTACTCCTCTTTACTCATTATTTGTTGACTTTCTCCAGATCAAAATTCTTCTCATTCTATCATTCAGAGCTATTTGACTCTCTGTAGCCATGACCCCAAACTTAACTCTAGTATCTATTTTTGCATATTTAAAAAAAAATCAGTTAAAAAGCTTGCTAAATAAAATCTGTTTTGTTAGCAGCCTGAAGCACCTTCAGAGGCTTTGAAATGGCAGTTTTTCCTTACCTTGGGCCAGCTCAAAAACTTAGACAGGGCTTTCTCCTTAAATGGCTACAGTCAGTATTGTTACCGCAATAGTGCGGATTAGAGCTGCCTGCCGCAATAGCCAGTTGTGAGACAGCGGTGAGGTAGGCAGCAAGAGTTTTATTATATATCGATATATAGGAGACAGGGGAATAGATTCCTCCAAAAAACCCGTCTCCCCCACTGGGGATCGGCTGAAGGCTTTTATAGGGACAGGATTATGGATCTTACAAGTTTGTGTTAGTTCGCCCTTGAGATGGTCATGTCTCAGATGAGCTAATCTTCCGCTGGTATTCTTGGGGGTTATTTGGCGACATTCTTGGGGATTATCTGGTGACATCCTGTTTTTTCTTGTCACAAAATGGGCGCTTTGTTTGGTTTTTCATCCCTAGATCATTATCGCTTGTTTTCCACCCTCCAAGGAGGAACATTGGTTAATCTTAAATCGTTTGTAGAGACTGGAACCGGAGGGAAAGACAAGATCACGAGACAATGTGGCAGTTAGCAATGGGGAGTAAATAATAGTGAGCCGGGCCTATGCAGCCTCTTCCAGTATTGCTTTTCTTTTTCCTAATTATGTTAAATCTGTTGTAGAGTAACCATCTATACTCTGATTAATGTAAAACTGAGAGATTTATTGAAAGAAAAGGGACAGCTCGAGCTGGGAATAGACTGAACTCCATGCAGTAGAATCTAATAATTCAAAGTGGCAACTCAGCAGTGACGTTTTATTAGGAGGGGAAACAATGGATATGAAACATGATACTTGATTGGTATTTACAAACTTAGATCATCAAAAGACGTTACTCGATTGGTAGCTTATTTTAAGGCAGGGCTTCCAGTGGCAGAACTCAGGAAGGATGGATTCCTGTAGCAGAACTTGTAAGGAGGACTTCTGTGCCAAGCTCTGTAAGGCAATTGGCTTAAAAGAGTATATGATTCTTAGGTTGGCTACGGTGTGGCAATTACACGGGTATGTGACAGGGAGGGGTCACAGTATAGTTACGTCATCATTACGGAACGTTCCTCTCTTAGAGAACGTATGGAAGATGGCTGCCACTAGGGTGAACACAGAACCAGCAAACAAGGAATCGTACCCAGTCCTCAAACTGGCCATTTCAGATCTTATTATGTACCTCATTTTTTAAAAAAATTCTGTTACACAAATCTCTCTTTTTCTACCTACCTACCTACCTATCTGCCTATTTATCTCTACCTACCTACCTTCCGGCCTATCATCTCTCTCTCTCTAAAACATTTGTGATTTTAACTTTTTTTACATGTACAATTTAGTGACACTAATTATATTCATCATGTTGTCCTACTATCACCACTGTTTCCAGATTTTTCTATCACTCTTAACAGAAGCTAAGTGTCCCCTAAGTGATGAATTGTTTGCTTTTGTCTGTTTATTCCTTAGGTTTCTTGTTTCCAGGTAGTGTGGCATTCAATAGAGTAACACACTTGGCCTCTCCTTGTCCCTTCATTCGGTCCTTGGTGAATCTGGGACAAGAAACTGGGTAGGTGGCTCACATCCTTCCTCTGCCTGAGTCTGGGTGTTTGCCTTCCTAGAAGGAAGGTGCATCTGTTCTGCTCCATCATGATGTGAATTTTAAGGAGCAGGTTCTTCCTTTTGGGAAGACCTGAGGTTGTCCAGGGCTGCCTGTAACTTGATAGGTAAGTCAAATTCTAAGTCCAAGGATTTGGTATTACAAACCCCCTCCCCAGCCCACCGCTTTTTTTTCCCAATTCATTTAAAACAGGTCCTCCAACAGCTCCTAAAGTAATAAATGGGATATTTTAATCGCCATTTATCTGACAATTACATGCTTACCTCTCAGTTGTTTCAAACCATACAGAGAGAGGAGATGTTACTTGTTGGTTCACACAAACCCCATCAGTTTTAAGTCACACATTTTCCCCTGAAATGTCATGTTTCCACTTTAATGAACATCATCGACCCCTCCCTAAAGCCAGCTCCTTAAACCCTTCAGTTTCAGAAGAAAATCTAGTCTCCTACTTCACAGAGAAAACCAAGCCACATGTTTTTTACTTTACCTTAAGTCTAGCATTCTTCCCCTCTTTACTCCTGCCTCAGAGGAAGATGCGTCTTCACTCGTGGGGTAACCGCTTTATGTTGCTTTTAATCTCATGCCCACGTGCCACCTGTAGTACCTTGCTTCATTTATTAGCACTTTCTCCTCATCAGTTTCTCTTGCTGTTCTCTTTTTCTGATTATAAGCGTGTTTGTGTTTCCTCCATTCTAGAAAAACTTCTCATTACCTTGTATCTTTCTCATGCCATTTTCTCGATCTCTTTTCTTCCCTTCACAAATAAATGCTTTAAAGAGTAGTCTGCACTTACTGATTTCTTCTGCATGTCCATTTTTTTAGCTCATTGAAGCTGGCTTCAATCCTGCCAGTCTATTGGATTTATTTTGATAAAGGTCTTCATTGACTTCCTAATTCCTAAATCCAATGAACTGTTTTCATTCTTCATTTAAATTTCCTCCCTACGTCACTCAATACTACCTACAACTTCTTCTTGAAATTCTTTTCTTGGATTTCGTGGCACTACTGCATAGTGAGTGTATTTTCTGGACTCTACAAGACCAGGTTTTAAATTCTGCCTCTACCACTTATTCACTGTGAGACTTTGGACAAGTTTCTTAATCTTTCAAATCCTTAGTGTTACCATATACAAAATAGTGATAATAGTAGTATAAACCTCATAGGGCAAGTGTGAGAATAAAATAGAAAATAATACATGCTAAGCTCTTATCCTATTCCCTGGTACTAGAAATCTTCAGTCCCCACTAATCCACTGAAATGGCTCTCACAGAACAGCGCAGATCCCATTGTCATTAAATCCCAAACATTTTTCATTCTCTTTCTGGAATTCTCCTACTATTCAGTAATTTTGACTACTCTATCTTTTAAAACACTCTCTTCTCTTATTTTCCCAGATACTATACTCTCTTGGTTTTTCTTGTATCTCTCTGGCCACCCCTTCTTAGCCACCTTTTTTGGCTCATCCTTTGATGGCTGCTAACCAGAAGGCCAGCAGTTTGAATCCACCAGCTGCTCCTTGGAAGCCCTATGGGGCAGTTCTACTCCGTTCTGTAGGGTCACTATGAGTCAGAATTGATGTGATGGCAACAAGTTTGGTTTAGGTTTTTCTATATTTGATATTGAAGAGGTTGGAGTTCCTTGAAACCCTTTTCTCACTTTCTGTTCTTTCCCCAGGTTAATTCATCTATGTCCATGGATTCAGTTCTTATGTATATACAGATGACTCTCAAATTTATTTTTCTAGTTACCCTGTCCTCTGAGCTGCAGAGCCATGTATCCATCCATCTTCTTGCGTGTCACAGGGGTCCGTAAAATCTACATGTCTTAAATGCAGCTGAAGTTGTTCTCTTCCCTTACTAAACCTAGACTTATCCAGAGTTTTCTAATACCACTTCCTTTCAGAGAAATTTCCCAGATCGGTTAGGGAAAGTCAAGTTCTCTTTTAAGTTTTCATAGCATTCTCTGTTTCTCTATCATAGTACTATCACAGTTATAATTGCGTAAACAGTCATTTAATATCTTCTTTCCCAGATAGTACAAACTCCATGAGGATAGCTACTGCATCTGTCTTGTTAATAACTGCATAAACAGCATGCAGCACATTACCTTAAATAAATATACCTTTGATAGTTAAAATAATAATTTAAGGAAAAGCACTTCGTAGAATTCCTAGCATATAGCTGTCCCTCAAAAATGTTAGCTATACAATTGTAGCCATCAATCTTTAATTAACTTCTTTGCTCTTGTCTACTCTTCTAAATATTGGTGTTCTCTAATGTTTATCTAGCTCTTATGCCATAATGTATATATCTGTTCTAGGCAGTATCATGTTCTTTTATGGTTTCAACTATCCCCTGTATGCTGATACTTGAATTGGAGCATTTACTTATATTGAAAGACTAGGGAGATGACATATAGGTGCTGAGACCTACGGGATGAGTATGGTCTGACGCCTAGAGGCTGGAGGATTACATGACCACCACAGAAAAGCTAGTAGCTCTGAAAAGGCTGGGCTGGAAGTTAGCCACTAAGCATGAGGCATCTGAAACACGCATTCTAAATAAATCCTCCACTTTCTGCTGAAGCCCCATTCTCTATGATTTGTTGATGCAGTGTCACTAGGCTTGTACTGTGGTTCCAGCTTCTAATGCCATTCATGCAGACTAGTCACTAAACTGAAGTGGTTCTTCAAGATGTTGCGAGAAAAAAATTCATCCCACTCTCCCTCATTGATTCGTATGTGTTCTCTCTGTGCATGTGTCTGTGTTTCTCTGTGTGTGTATATGTGTGTATGTGTATGCATATATATACATACACATGTGAACACACATTCATATATAAACAGAAAAGAAACCTGGAAGGTTGTTCATCAAATGATAATTCGAAAAACTTTTTTTTTTTTAACCCCAAGTGAAACTAAAGAATGAAGAATCATAAACATCATCCCAAGTCCCAACATCTTGAGATAACATTACATTTTCATCAAGAAATATTTTTTGAATACCAAGTATATGCCAGATACCATGCAAGTAGCTGTCTTTTTAAATAACATAAGCAAAAAGTGATTTAATTTTGGGAAAAAAAAGTTGAATCTTTTTTGTAGTTTGTGTCTCTCTGACCAAATTAATTGCATATTCATCTTTTTCCCATAGAACATTAGATTCACTTCCAGTATAGTTTATATCATGCTAGATTCTAGTCATTTGCTTCCATGTTTATTGCCTCTGCTAGATTATGATCTCCTTGAAGGGAAGCTGTTTCTTCATCTTTATAGTGCCTCACCTGTTCAAAAAACCAGCCAAACCCATTGCTGTTGCTGTCCAGTCGATTCTAACTCATAGCAACCCTATAAGACAGAGTGGAACTTCCCCATAGGGTTTCCAAGGCTGTAAATGTTTATGCAAGCAGACTGTCACATCTTTCTTCTGCAGAGTGGCTGGCTGGTGGGAGATGCTAAATCTTTTTCTTTTTTTTTTAATTGCTGTAATTAAATGAAGTTTACATTTCAAGTTAGTCTCCCATACAGAATTTTTTTTTTTTAACATAGATTGTTATGAGACCCCAACCACTCACCCCATTCTGTGACAGCACACTCCTCCCCTCCGCCCCTGATTCCCCATGAACATTCAACCAGCTCCTAACTCTCTCTGCCTTCCCCTCTCACCTCTGGACAGAAGCTGCCCCTTTGGTTTCTTATATCTACTTGTCTAAGAGGCACATTCTTCACGAGTATCACTTTATGTCCCACAGTCCAGTCCAATCCCTTTCTGAAGAGTTGGCCTCGGAAATTGTTTTAGTTCTGGGGTGATGGAGAGACCATGGGCCATGCTTTCTGGGGCACCTCCAGTCTTAGACCATTAAGTCTGGTCTTCTTACTAGTATTTGAGTTCTGCATCCCATCGTTCTACTGCTTCATCAGGGACCCTCTGTTGTGTTCCCTACCAGGATGTTCATTGGTGGTAGCCAGGAACCATCTAGTTCTTCTGGTCTCAGGCTGATGAAGTCTCTGGTTTATGAGACCCATTCTGTCTCTTGGGCCAATACTTCCCTTGTGTCTTTGGTGTTCTTCGTTCTTCTTTACTCCAAGTGGTTGGGACCAATTGATGCATCTTAGATGGCTGCTTGCAAGCTTTTAAGACCCCAGACGCCACTCACCAAAGTAGGATGCAGAACATTTTCTTAATAAGGTTTGTTATGCCAGTTGACACAGATGTCCCCTGAAAGCATGGTCCCCAGACCCCGCATCCCTGCTACTCTGTCTCTCAGAGTATTTGATTGTATTGAGGAAACTTCTTAGCTTCGGTTTAGTCCAGTTGTGCTGGCTTCCCCTGTAGTGTGTGCCTTCCTTCCCTTCACCTAAGATCATTCTTATCTACTATCTAGTTAGTGAATAACCCTCACCCTCCCTCCTTATCCCCGTAACCATCAAAGAGTGTTTTCTTCTGTGTTTAAACCTTTTCTTGAATTCTTGTAATAGTGGTCTTATAGAGTATTTGTCCTTCTGTGCCTGACTAAATTCACTCAGCATAATAAGTTCTAGCTTCCACCAACTTATACGATGTTTCACAGCTTCATCATTGTTCTTTATCATTGTGTAATATTGCATTGTGTGGATATACCATAGTTTGTTTATCCATTCGACCATTGATGGACACTTAGGTTGCTTCCATCATTTGGCTATTGTGAACAGTGCTGCCATGAACATGGGTGTGCATGTATCTATTTGAGTGATGGCTCTTGTTTCTCTAGGATATATTCCAAGGAGCAGGATAGCTGGATCGTATGGTACTTCTATTTCTAGCTTTTTAAGGAAGCGCCAAATCGATTTCCAAAGTGGTTGTACCATTTTACATTCCCAGCAACAGTGTATAAGTGTTCCAGTCTCTCCACAATCTCTCCAGCATTTGTTATTTTGTATTTTATGGATTAATGCTAGCCTTGTTGGGGTGAGATGATATCTCATTGTAGTTTTGATCTGCATTTCTCTGATGGCTAATGATCCTGAGCATTTCTTCATGTGTCTGTTAGCTGCCTGAATATCTTCTTTGGTGAAGTGCCTGTTCATATCCTTTGCCCATTTTTTAATTGGATTGTCTTTTTGCTGTTGAGGTTTTGGAGTATCTTGTAGATTTTAGATATTAAACACTGATCGGATTTGTCGTAGCCAAAAATTTTTTCCCAATCTGTAGGTTGTCTTTTTACTCTTTTGGTGAAGTCTTTGGATGAGCGTAAGTGTTTGATTTTTAGGAGCTCCCATTTATCTAGTCTCTCTTCTGGTGCTTGTGCATTGTTACTTATGGTTTGTATTGTGTTTATGCCATGTATTAGGGCTCCTAGCGTCATCCCTATTTTTTCTTCCATGATCTTTATCATTTTCAATTTTATATTCAAGTCTTTGATCCATTTTGAGTTAGTTTTTGTACACGGTGTGAGATGTTGGTCTTGTTTCAGTTTTTTGCAAATAGATATCCAATTATGCCGGCACCATTTGTTGAAGAGACTGTCTTTTCCCCAATTAATGGACTTTGGGCCTTTGTCAAATATTAGCTGCTCATAGGTGGATGAGCTTATATCTGGATTCTCAACTCTGTTCCATTGGTCTACGTATCTGTTATTGTACCAGTACCAGGCTGCCTTGACTACCGTGGCAGTATAATAGGTCCTACAATCAGGTAGTGTAACGCCTCTCACTTTGTTCTCCTTCTTGAGTAGTGCTTTATTTATCCGGGGCCTCTTCCCTTTCCATATGAAGTTGGTGATTTGCTTCTCCACCTCATTAAAAAACTCTTCTGGAATTTGGATCGGGATTGCATTGTATCTGTAGATTGCTTTGGGTAGAATTGACATTTTCACTATTTTGAGTCTATCTATCCATGAGCAAGGTGTATTTTTCCAGTTATGCAGGTCTCTTTTAGTTTCTTGCAGTAGTGTCTTGTGGTTTTCTCTGTAAAGATCTTTTACATCTCTGTTAGATTTATTCCTAAGTATTTTATCTTTTTGGGGACTATTGTAAATGGTATTGATTTGGTGATTTCCTCTGCAGGGTTCTCTTTGTTGGTGTAAAGGAATCCAACTGATTTTTGTATGTTTATCTTGTATCCTGAAACTTTGCTGAAATCTTCTGTTAGTTCCAGTGGTTTTCTTGTGGATTCCTTGGGGTTTTCCGTGTATAATATCATATCATCTGCGAATAGAGATACTTTGACTTCTTCCCTACCGATTTGGATGCCCTGTATTTCTTTTTCTAGCCTAACTGCTCTTGCTAGGACCTCGAGCACATTGTTGAATAATAGTGGTGATAAAGGGCATCCTTGTCTGGTTCCTGTTCTCAAGGGGAATGCTTTCAAAATCTCTCCATTCAGAATGATGTTTGCTATTGGTTTTGTATAAATGTCCTTAATTATACTGAGGAATTTCCCTTCTATTCCTATTTTGTTGAGAGTTTTTATCATGAATGGGTGTTGGACTTTGTCGAATGCCTTTTTTGCATCGACTGATAAGATCACCTGGTTCCTGTCTTTTGTTTTATTTATATGATGGAGTACGTTGATTGTTTTCCTAATGTTGAACCATCCCTGCATACCTGGTATAAATCCCCCTTGGTCATGGTGAATTAATTTTTTGATATGTTGCTGAATTCTGTTGGCTAAAATTTTGTTGAGGATTTTTACGTCAGTGTTCATGAGGGATATCAGTCTGCAATTTTCTATTTTTGTGGTGTCTTTACTTGGTTTTGGTATCAGGGGTATGTTGGCTTCATCGAATGAGTTTGGGAGTGTTCCATCTGTTTCCATTCTCTGAAATACCTTTAGTAGAAGTGGTGTTATCTCTTCTCTGAAAGTTTGGTGGAATTCTCCAGTGAAGCCATCCGGGCCAGGGCTTTTTTTTGTTGGGAGTTTTTTAATTACCTTTTGAATGTCTTCTTTTGTTATGGGTTTATTTAGTTGTTCTATCTCTGTTTGTGTTAATTTAGGTAGGTAGTGAGTTTCTAGAAATTTATCCATGTCCTCTAGGTTTTCAAATTTGTCACAGTACAATTTTTCATAGTGTTCTGTTATGATTTCTTTTAATTTCCGTTGGGTCTGTTGTGATATCACCCATCTCACTTCTTATACGGATTATCTGCTTCTCCAGTTTTCTTTTGTCAGCTTGGCTAATGGTTTATCAATTTTGTCGATCTTTTCAAAGAACCAGCTTTTGGACTTGTTAACTATTTCAATTGTTTTTCTGTTCTCTATTTCATTTAATTCTGCTCTAATTCTTATTATTTCCTTCCTTCTGGCACCTGTAGGCTTCTTTTGCTGCTCTCTTTCTACTTGTTGCAGTTGTAGGGTTAGTGCTTTGATTATGAGCGTTTCTTGTTTTTGGATGTGTGCATTTATTGCTATAAACTGACCTCTGAGCACTGCTTTTTCTGTGTCCTAAAGGTTCTGGTAGGATGTGTTTTCATTCTCGTTTGATTCTGTGAATTTCTTTATTCCATCCTTAATTTCTTCTATAACCCAGTAGTTTTTGAGCAAGGTGTTGTTCGGTTTCCATGTGTTTGATTTTTTTTCCTTGCTTTTTGTGTTGTTGATTTCCACTTTTTTGGCTTTATGGTCAGAAAAGATGCTTTGTAGTATTTTGATGTTTTGGATTTTGTTAAGGCTTGCTTTATGGCCTAATATGAGGTCTATTCTGGAGAATGTTCCATGTGCACTGGAAAAGAAAGTATACTTGTCTGCTGTTGGGTGCAGAGTTCGGTATATGTCTATGAGATCAAGTTGGTTGATTGTAGTATTTAGCTCTTCTGTGTCTTTGTTGAGCTTCTTTCTGAATGTTCTGTCCTTCACTGAAAGTGGCATGTTGATGTCTCCTAGTACTATTGTGGAGCTGTCTAAATCTCTCTTCAGAGCTGTTAGAGTTTCTTTTATGCATTTTGGAGCCCTGTTGTTGGGTGCGTAATTATTTATTATATTAACGTCCTCCTGGTGTATTGACCCTTTAATCATTATATAGTGCCCTTGCTTATCTTTTGTGGTGGATTTTACTTTAAAGTCTATTTTGTCAGAGATCAATATTGCCACTCCTGCTCTTGTTTGAGTGTTGTTTGCTTGATATATTTTTTTCTATCTTTTGAGTTTTAGCCTGCTCGTGTCTTTAAGTCTAAGGTGTGTCTCTTGTAGGCAGCATATAGACGGATTATGCTTTTTCATCCAATCTGCCACTCTCCGTCTCTTTATTGGTGCATTAATCCGTTTACATTCAGTGTAATTATTGACAGGTATGAGTTTAGCGCTGTCATCCTGATATCTCTTTTTGTGTGTTGTTCATAGTTTCTTTGTTCTCCTCAATTTTCTGTGCTGAATCATTTTTCTTTATGTATTTTTTTTTCATCTTTTTCTTTGTTGTAGATTTTGTGTTTGCAGGGTCTTTATGTTTTTCTTCTTTTTTATTTTGATTTGTAGGATTGTTAGATTCCTTTGTGGTTACCTTAATATTTACCCCTAATTTTCTAAATTTATACCAGTCTTTTATTACTTTATATCGCCTTAACTTCCCCTCCATATAGAAAATCAATGTCTCCATTTTTTAAGTCCCTCTTTTTTTGTTTTAATATTATCCCCCCCTTTTTTTTTTACATTTTGATATGTTTCCCTATTTTCAATATTTTAGCTTTGATGTAATTTCGATTTCCGTATCTGAGTCAATATCTGGTTGCTCTATCCTGTGTTCTAGTCTTGTGTTGTTAGCTGGTGTTATTGATTATCTAACTGTAGGACTCCCTTTAGTATTTGTTGTAATTTTGGTTTGGTTTTTTGCAAATTCTCTGAACTTCTGTTTATCTGGAAATGCCTTAATTTCGCCATCATATTTGAGAGACAGTTTTGCTGGATATATAACTCTTGGCTGACAGTTATTTTCCTTCAAGGCTTTTAAAGGTGTCAT
This sequence comes from Dugong dugon, assembly GCA_030035585.1. Lineage (NCBI taxonomy): Eukaryota > Metazoa > Chordata > Mammalia > Sirenia > Dugongidae > Dugong > Dugong dugon. The sequence continues at coordinate 55,076,319 of CM057463.1, forward strand.
CCCATTGCCTTCTAGCCTGCATGGTTTCTGCTGAGTCGTCTGAGCTTATTCTAATTGACTCTCCTTTGTAGATGACTTTTCTTTTATCCCTAGCCACTCTTAAAGTTCTCTTTTTATCTTTGGTTTTGGTAAGTTTGATTATAATATGTCTTGGTGACTTTCTTTTGGGATCTACCTTATGTGGTGTTCGATGAGCATCTTGGATAGATATCTTCTTATCTTTCATGATATCAGGGAAGTTTTATGTCAACAAATCTTCAATAATTTACTCTGTATTTTCTGTTATCCCCCGTTCTGGTACTCCAATCACTCGTAGATTATTTCTCTTGATAGAGTCCCACATGACTCTTAGAGTTTCTTCATTCTTTTTAATTTTTTTATCTGATTTTTCCTCAAATAAGTTGGCGTCAAGAGCTTTATCTTCAATGTCACTAATTCTAACTTCTACTGCCTCAGTTCTGCTCCTGTGACTTTCTACTGAGTTGTCTAATTCTGAAATTTTATTGTTAATCTTCTGGATTTCTGATTGCTGTCTTTCTATAGATTCTTGCAGTCTATTAAATTTGGCAGTATGTTCTTGAATAACTTTTTTAAGTTCTGTTACTACTGTGTCTGTTTGTTGCCTGGCTGTTTGTGTGTTCTGTCGAATTTCCTTTCTTATTTCTAGAAGAGTTCTGTATATTAATCTTTTGTATTCTGTCTCTGGTAATTCTAAGAAGTTCTCTTCCTCCAGAGAATTTATTGATTCTTTATTTTGGGAGCTTGCTGAAGCCATCACGGACTGCCTCTTTATATGACTTGATATTGACTGTTGTCTCCAAGCCATCAATAATTTATATAATTTTATTTTGTGTTTGCTTAGTGAGACCTAGCTTCTTATTTTGTTTTGTTTTGATATGCCCAAATAGGCTGCTCGTGTGCACTAGTTTGATTTTTGACACCTGTTGATCTCTAATGTCCTGTCACCATGTCGTTGGTTCTGTAACTAAGTATGTGCACGCCGGAGTTCATTAAAATTTCCTATATGGGATCAGCTTGGGTGTGCAGGCAGTCGATCACCAAGTGTGTGATGCAGGCTCTCACCCCCAGTCCTAGAGAGGCATGGGTGATTGGTGCAGGCACTGGAGTCTGGCTGTGGTAGGGGATCAAGCACTGAGCCAGGCAGGGGGCTGATGGCTGCCCCTGAGAGTCTGACGGAAAAGCGTGTCCCTATTCTCTAGGGTGAATAGGTAGGTGAGTTTTGCAGCCGGCCTAAGAGTGCCCCAGTATGTTGTCTGCAAAGACTCGAGGGCACTACTTTTTCTTGAACTCCTGTAGCAGGTGACTAGGCACTTTAGGAGCTATCAGCCGTCCTTAAGACCCTGCTGCAGATCGATAAAAGTGCCTACTTGAGGGGCAGGGCTGTTTCGAGGATCACAAATCTGCCCGTTCACAGCTGAAGCAGTTGAAGTTAAACTTCAGCTGTTTGCCCTGTTGTACCGTGGTAGTGGTAGTGAGGGTTAACGCTGTTGAGATGTGTCCCCACAAGTCTATACGGGGGTGTATGGCACTGAGAGTCTGTGGACCCCTGATTTCTATGACCAGCAAAGGAGTTGTGCCCACCCTGTGCTCCTGGCCTAGGGGAGCCAGCAGCTTATTTGTTCCCTCTCCAAGGCCAGGAGAATTGGTCAGTGTGCCTTTTGGGATCTGTTTCCGGCCCAGTGGACTCCCGATGCAGAGCGGGGAGGGAGGCCGTAAAAGGAAGAGAGGTTTCTCCCAAATCTGGTGGAGAGCGCAGAGATAGGAGGTAAAAGGGAGTGAGGTTTTTCCCAAATCCGGTGCAGAGTGTGGAGGTAGGAGGTAAAAGGGAGAGAGGTTTTTCCCAAATGGGCCTTTTTTTTTTCCTTAACTTGCTGCGAAAGGGTGTGCACATGTACTTATCCTAGCCTCTTGGGAGCTGCTCTTCACTGGTTTGGAGTGTCCAAGCAGAATCTCTGCTGCCGGGTCTCTCTGGACGCGGAAATTGCTTCTCAAGCATGTACACAGCACAGCTGTTTGCCTGCTTTACTGCGGCCTGGCGTGGCTGTGTCTCTGCTGTGTCCCTGCTGCGGCAGTAGTGCTCCTCACCTCTTCCAAATGGTCTTCCTCTCCGGTATGACTCAGATGGATTTTTTTTAACCTTGCCTTGTTCAGGGCTGCCAGATGTTCACATAGAATCAAATCACTTGTTTTTCCAGGTCTTTGTTGTAAGAAGGATATAGGAAGCCTCTAACTAGTCTACCATGTTGACCACGCCTCCCACCTAAATTTTTTTCTTGGTGCCAATTTCTTAACTTTCCTTATATAAACAGCTTTAGAGCTAAAATAAATGCGAATTGTTGTGTGCTGTCGAGTCAATTCTGATTCATAGTGACTCTGTAACAGAGTAGAATTGCCCGATAGTGTTTCCTAAGCTGTAATCTTCATGGGAGCAGATTGCCAGGGCTTTTCTCCCACAGAGTCACTGGTGGGTTCTAACCTCCACCCTTTTGGTTAGCACCAGAGTGCCTAACCATTGCACCACCAGGAGCTGTAATGTGTGTTGAATGACTTTAGTGGTAGGCTGTAAAAAAAGGACAGTTACAGAAATTATTTCCTAAGCAATAGTGTCTTGAACTGAATTGGAAAAAAAAAAACTTTCAGAGCTTGATATGAAATTAGTTTGAAATTTAGAGGGTAACGTGAAATTAGTATGAAGTTTCTGAATGATTATAGGTTGCAGGAAAATTATCAGAGTTGGCATATGGTGCACTTAAATTCATTTTGAGTTAGGAACCATGCTTTATCATCTAGCATCTTAAAAAGGTCTTTTGTCATCGAGTTGATTCTGAATCATGGAGACGCTATGTATTTCAGAGTAGAATTGCTCCACTGAGTTTTTAATGGCTGTAAACGTTTGGAGGTAGATCACCAGGACTTTCTTCTAAGGCACCTCTGGGCAGATTTAAACCACCAACATTTTGGTTAGTAGCTGAGCTTTTAACTGTTTGCACCACCCACATGCTCATAAAATGAATGAGCCTGCATTTATCATAGAATTGCATTAAATGTTCCACTAGAAGTATTATTTGCTTTGATAAATTTAATACTCATTTAAGAATAAAGAATAATACGAAAAAACTATTGCTGATTTGGAAACCCTGGTGGTATAGTGGTTAAGAGCTATAGTTGCTAACCAAAAGGTCAGCAGTTTGAATCCACCAGGCATTCCTTGGAAACTATGGGACAGTTCTACTCTGTCATACAGGGTTGCTATGAGTTAGAATTGACTCGACGGCAATGGGTTTGGCTTTTTTTTTATTGCTGATTAAAGCATATGCTTAGGAGTTAATGTTCTTTTATAAGCACAGCAGTTATTAAGCACTCAGTAAATACTTGTTAAAGGAACAAAACCAAGGGACAAGATTTGGCCAAACTAGACATTTTCTCTGTCATTTCATACTCTGTCTCTATTGTAATTCTTATTACTATGCGATATTACTTATAATTGTTTATCTACCAGTTGATTTTTCTCACTGAGGAAACTTTCAAGGGGCTAGTGTGTGGCAGCCTGGGATTTTGATACAGACACATCCTGGCTGTATGTTCTTTGATATGTTACTCAACCTCTCAGAGTCTCAGTGTCCTGTGTATATAGTGGGAAAAATAACAAAATAACACCAGACCTCACAGGATTATTGTGAAGATTAAATAAAAATATCTCCTGAGGACTTCTTAAAACCAAACTAAAAGTTTAGCGTAACTAGTAAAAAATGTGTGCCTTGAACATTAAGAACTCTGTATATGGGGATCACGATATCAAGGCAGATATTTTGAGCATTATGCTCTTCTAAGAACTCTCTATGGGGTTGTGATCCCATACATAGTTCTTAAAAAAGCATAATGCCCATTCCAAAGAAAGGTGACCAAACAGAATGCGGAATTATCAAATAATATCATATGCACATAAAATTTTGCTAAGATAATCCAAAAGCAGTTGCGGCAGTGTATCGACAGGGAACTGCCAGAAATTCAAGCAGGATTCAGAAGAGAAAGTGGAATGAGGGCTATCATAGCTGTCAGATGGATCTTGGCTGAAAGCAGAGACTATCAGAAAGATGTTTACCTGTGTTTTTTTGACTATGCAAAGGTATTTGACTGTGTGGATCATAACAAATTATGGATAACATTGTGTAATATGAATTCCAGAACACTTAATTGTGCTCATGAGGAACCTGTACATATATCAGGAGGTAGTCCTTTGTACAGAACAAAGGGATACTGCATGTTTTAAAATCAGGAAAGGTGTGTGTCAGAGTTGTATCCTTTCACCATACTTATTCAACCTGTATGCAGAGCAAATAATCCGAGATGCTGGACTGTATGAAGAAGGACTTGGCATCAGGATTGGAGGAAGACGCATTAGCAATCTGCGATATGAAGATGACATAACCTTGCTTGCTGAAAGTGAAGAGGACTTGAAGCACTTATTGATGAAGATGAAAGACTACAGCCTTCAGTATGGATTACACCTCAATATAAAGAAAATTAAAATTCTCACAACTGGACCAATAAGCAACATCATGATAAATGGAGAAAAGACTGAAGTTGTCAAAGATTTCATTTTACTTGATCCACAATCAACGCCCATGGAATGACATATTGCATTGGGCAAATCTGCTGCAAAAGACCTCTTTAAAGTGTTAAAAAGCAAGGATGTCACTTTGAAGACTAAGGTACACCTGACCCAAGACATGGTATTTTCACTCACCTCCTAAGCATGCAGAAGTTGGACAATGAATAAGGAAGACCAAAGAAGAAATGATGCCTTTGAATTATGGTGTTGGCAAAGAATATTGAATATACCATGGACTGCCAGAAGAATGAACAAGTCTGTCTTGGAAAAAGTACAGCCAGAGTGCTCCTTGGAAACGAGGATGGCGACACTTCATCTCGCATACTTTGGACATGTTATCAGGAGGGACCAGTCCCTGGAGAAGGACATCATGCTTGGTAAGGTAGACAGTCATCGAAAAAGAGGTAGACCCTCGACAAGATGGATTGACACAGTGGCTGCAACAATGGGCTCAAACATAGCTACGATTGTAAGGATAGCTCAGGACTGAACAATGTTTCGTTCTGTTGTACATAGGGTTGCTATGAGTTGGAACCAACTTGATGGCACTTAACAGGAACAACAACTTATTTGTGATTAAATTGAAAACAGCAACTTGAAAGATTAATAGGAATCTTAGAGGGCAGTGAGTTTATATTAATCGGGGAGGGACAACTCAGAAAAGGAGAGTGAGAATGGTTGTACAACTTGAAGACTGTAATCAGTGTCCCTGGATTGTACCCATAGAAACTCTTGAATTAGTATATATTTTGCTATGTATATTCTCAATAACAACAACAACAAATATAATATGTAAGATATTTAATGTTGCCTTGTCTTCCAAAAGGAGTCCCTGGGTGGCACAAACCATTAAGTGCTCAACTATTAGCTAAAAGGTTGGTGGTTTGAATACACCCAGAGGTGCCTCAGAAGACCTGCCTGGTGATATACTTCTGAAAGGTCACAGAGATTGAAAACCCTATGAAGCACAGTTCTGGTCTGCACACATGGGGTCACCATGAGTTGGAATTGACTCAGCGGCAACTACCAACAATAACAGTCTTCCAGATATTTGGAGTCATCCTGTCCATTAATAATCAGGTAAAAAAACCCCATTCCCCTCCCAGATAAATTGGGAAACCCAATATCTTCCCAATATTTTCATGGATTCTCAAGGAAAGTTTGGGAGGAGCTTATGTTCTCCTCATACCTGGCGCTTGAAATTGCTGCGCCAAGCTTTTGTATATGTTGCTCCCCATATTAGCTCCAGCTACTGTTCTCTTTCTACCCCTATTTGTAGAGCTGCTGTTCTCTCTCTGCCTCAGTGTGGACATCTCTCCTCCTTCCTCCTTTTTCCAAAGCACTATTCACACATCGGTGTTGCGAAAAACAGGTTTTCACTAGTTTTCCTGGTGACTTTGGGATTATGGGGCTGTGGTGTTAATTATCATGCCGAGCAGGAAACATAAAGTTGAGTGTCTGTCCTCACTTCCTAGGGACCCATCACTTTTACCCACACTAGGGAGTTTTTGGCAGCCATGTGAACCTCTCCTTAGGCCCTGACTTCTCACCGAGGTGCTGATTCCACATTCAGTTCATTTTCCATCTTTCCTCTTCAAGGCCTGGAAGGAATCCAACATTACATTTCTAGGCACAGCAGTTTTAATTCATTTTTTGTCTTATCCTCACGTATCCAGAGTTGCCCCACCTTTGAGTAATCAAAAGGTCCACTCAGGTACTTTCTCACCCTCCTCATAAAAATAATCAGACTTATCTGTGAGAGGAATCCTTCCCAGGAAAACCTCTCAAACCATATTCAGTTTTTGACATGTGACTTGCGAGTTTCACACTTGGACAGGGGGAAGTGAATGGTGCCTTTATCAGAAACAGGGAAGTCAGAGGAAGAGGAGTTTGAAGGGAGAGATGGATAAAATAGATTGCTCTGAGTGTAAAGTTCTGACAGGGCCTCCAGATGGGGCCATCAAGCAGACAGTCGGGAAAGAGTCTGGGGCTTTGGAGAGAGGTGTTGGTTAGAGAAAGAGAACCCAAGGACCTGTTCTCAGGCACGCACACCCAACTTTATTAAAGAGCTAATCAAATTCTCTTACAATGAATAATTGTTTGAGAGAGCAACTTGAAAACATTTATGTTTGGAAAATTTTAAGACTTATTATGAAAAGTAATTTCTATTGAAAATTATGATCCTTTGAAGGTATCCTGGAGTTTTCTTGCTTTTGGTAACTTAGCTATTTTGATCAAGTTATTTGAGGAGTATGAAGATGAGCCTGTTCCTTTGTTGTCAGCCCCTCTGAGAGATGCATCTCCATCCTAGAGCCATTTACCCAAGGGACATAAAAGACGTATGCAAAGAAAACTACAAAACAATACAGAAGAAACCTAAAGAGACTTACATAAATGGAAAAACATATCATGCTTTTGGATAGGCAGACTTAACATTGTGAAAATGTCAATTCTACCCAAAGAAAACTACAAATACAGTACAATCCCAAGCCAAATACCAATAGCACTCTTTAACAAGATGGAAAAACTAATCATTAACTATATGCAAAGGAAAGAGGTCCTGGATAAGTAAAGCATTACTGAAGAAGAAGAACAAAGTAGGTGGCCTCACACTACCTGACCTCAGAACCTACTGTATAGCTATGATAGTCAAAACAGTTTGGTACTGGTACAATGACAAACACAGTGACCAATGGAAGAGAATCGAGAACCCAGATGTAAATCCATCTGCTTACGGTCACCTGATCTTCGACAAAGGCCCAAAGTCCATTAAATGGGGAAAAGACAGTCTTTTTTTTTTTTTTTTTTTTTTTTAATATATATTTTATTGTACTTCAGGTGAAAGCTTACAGAGAAAATAGTTTCTCATGAAATAGTAGTACACATGTTGTTTTTTGACATTGGTTAACAACCCCACAACGTATTAAGCCTCTAAATTCTCAACCTTTTTTTTTGATGAAAATTACAGATGGCCAAAGATACACCGTTTCAAAAATTTCTACATTCACAGTTCAGTGACATTGACTACGCTCTTCCAACTGTGCTGTTATTCTCACTTAAGATGAAGGCTTACAGAAAAAATAGTTTTTCATTTAACAGTTACTACACATGTTGCCCTATGATAATGGTTAACAATCTCACAGCACATCAAGAATATCCTTACTCCACCTTGTGTTCCCTATCACCAGGGGGCTTCCTTGTCCCCTTCTGTCTTCTGGACCTTGTCAGTGGACTATTGTACCTCTTTAGTCTCATTTGTTTATTTATTTATTTATTTATTTTTATTTTATTTAAACACCATTTCAAAACTTTTTACTTACACATTTAAGTGATATTGACTATGCTCTTCCAATTGTGCTGCCATTCTCGCCCAAGATGAAGGCTTACAGGACAAAACAGCCTCCCATTTAATAGTTACTACAAATGTTGCCCTATAGCAGTGGTCAACAATCTCACAATACATCGACAGTGTCCTTATTCAATTTGTGTTCCTTATCATCAGTTTCCTACTCTCCCTCTGCCTTCTGGCCCTTGTCACCGGACTCCTGTACATCGTTAGTCCCATTTAGTTTTACTGGGGTGTCCATTCCCAGGCTTAACATCGAACCTTGAAGGTAACTTCCCCTCTGAGCTGAAAGGGTGTCTGGGGGCCACACTCTCGAGGTTTCTGTAGTATTCTTTAGCCCAGTATATCTGGGAAAAGACAGTCTTTTTAACAAATGGTGCTGGCAAAATTGGATGTCCATCTGTAAAAAAATGAAACAGGACCCATACCTCACACCATACAGAAAAACTAATTCAAAATGCATCAAAGGCCTAAATACAAAATCAAAAACTATAAAGATCATAGAAGAAAAAATAGGGTCAAAGCAAGAGGCCCTAATAGATGCAAAAATAGAATAAAAACCATGACTAACAATACGCAAACACCAGAAGATAAGCTGGATAACTGGGATATTCTAAAAATTAAACATTTATGCTCATCAAAAGATTTCACCAAGAGTTAAAAGAGAACCTACAGACTGGGAAAAAGTATTTGGCTATGACATATCTGACAAAGGTCTAATCTCTAAAACCTATAGGAAAATCCAACACCTCTACAACAAAAACACAAATAATACAATTAAAAAATGGGCAAAGAATATGAACAGATACTTCATCAAATAAGGCATTCAGGCAGCTAACAGACCAACAAGGAAATGCTCACAATCAGTAGCCATTAGAGAAATGCAAATCAAAACTACAATGAGATACTATCTCACACCGACATTACTGGCATGAATCAAAAAAACAGAAAATAATAAATGTTGAAGAGGCTGCGTAGAGATTGGAACTCTTATGCACTTTTGGTGGGAATGCAAAATGGTACAAAGTTTCTGGAAAATGACATGGTGCTTCCTTCAAAAGCTAGAAGTAGAAATGCCATACTGTCCAGCAATCCCACTCCTAGGCATATATCCTAGAGAAATAAGAGCCATCACACAATAGACATACGCACACCCATGTTCATTGCAGCATCTTTCAAAATAGCAAAAAGATGGAAACAACCTAAGTGCCCATCGACAGATGAATCTATTAACAAACTATGGTACATATACACAGTGGTATACTATGCAACGATAAACAACAATGAAGACTCTGCAAAACATCTCACAAAATGGATGAATCTGGAGGGCATTATTCTGAATAAAATAAGTCAGTCACAAAAGGACAAATACTGTATCAGACCACTATTGTAAAATCTCATGAAAAGGTTTACATACAGAAAGAAACAAACTTTGATGGTTAAGAGAGAGGAGAGGGGTGGGGAGGGGCAAATGATGGTTATGAGAGAGGAATGGGGAGGGGAGGGACAACTGCTAACTAGACAATAGATAAGTGGTAACTTTGCTGGAGGATAAGACAGTATACAATACTGGGGAAGTCAGCACAACTTGACCAAGGCAAAGTCTTAAAGGCTTCATAGACACATCCAAACTCCCTGAGGGAACGAATTACCAGGCTGAGGGCTGTGGGGACCATGGTCTCAGGGAACATCTAGCTCGATTGGCATTACATAGTTGATAAAATATTCTGCATCCAACTTTATTGAGTAGCGTGTGCTGTCTTAAAAGCTTGTGAGCGGCCATCTAAAATACGTCTAGTGGTCCCACACCATATGGAGCAAGCGATGATGAAGAAAATCAAAGACATACGGGAAAGATTAGTCCAAAGGTCTGATGGACCAAAACTACCACAGTCTCCACTAGACTGAGTCCAGCACAACTTGACGGTGCCCGGCTACCACCACTGACTGCTCTGACAGAGATCACAATAGAGGTTCCCAGAAAGAGCTAGAGAAAAATGTAGAACAAATTCAAACTCAAAAAAAAAAAAAAAAAGACCAGACTTACTGGTCTGACAGAGACTAGAGAAACCCTGAGAGTATGGCCCCTGGACACCCTTTTAACTCAGTACTGAAGTCACTCCTGAGGTTCACACTTCAGCCAAAGATTAGACAGGCCTATAAAACAAATAATAACACACGTAGTTCCACAATGTATACGAGACTGAACGGGCACACCAGCCCAGGAGCAAGGATGAGAAGGAAGTCGGGGACAGGAAAGCTGGACAAATGGAAATGGGGAACCCAAGGTCTAGAAGGGGAGAGTGTTGACAGGTCACAGGGTTGGCAACCAATGTCACAAAACAATATGTGTATTTCATGAGAAGCTAATTTGCTCTGTAAACTTTCACCTAAAGCGCACATACACGCAAAAGATTTATCTTGTCAAAAATTATGTCCCCCTCAAATATCTCTTTTCTTCCACTTCTCTCATTCATTTGCTCATTCCAGGAATTTGGAAGTCATACTTGATTCCTCTTTCTCGCTCAGCTCCCATAATCTGCAGTCTCTAAGTTTTGTCAACTCTGTATTCAAAATGTGCATGAAATGTTTGTACTTTTGGACTTCTGGCAACATGGCGCTCTAGGCAGAAGCACCACGCCATCCCTCCACAGCAAAGATCAAAAAAACTAAATCAAACAAAGAAAACAGCAATCCTGAAACCCCAAAACATCAAATGAAGAGTTAAAGAACTCAGCGAAGCACCAAAGGGAGTGAGAAACTGACAGAGAACGGAGAGTGAGGAGATTCATGCAGAGGTCCCCTATCAGCTAATGCAGCACAGATCCGCCATCTTGGACTCCTATCAGAGACCAGCAGATAGGGAGTACAAGAAAGCAGCTTCACGGAGCTTCCAGCAGGAGACAGAACAACCGGTAACTGGCGATGTACGGTTTCCCACCCCCCCACCCTTCTTCACCCCACTCGGCCTCCTTGGCTTCCTGTGGCCACAGTCTCTTGGCTGGGAAGCACCAGCTGCTTGGATTCCACCTGCCCGCACTGTTGGCTGCTGGTGTTGCTTTTTTCCACTTCTTTTGATGTCTTCCTTACTTCTCATCACCTCACCCTCCTTTCACTCAAATACCTGGCTCCAGGCACCATTTTTGCTTCTTCCTAACAGGCTGCGGAGCTCAGTTCGAGTGTGGAACTGCTTCCTGGTCTGTGCTGCCATGCTGGTGGGATCCTGGGGCTTTTTTTTTTTGTTAGTTTGTTTTGAATTGTTTGTTTTATTTTTCTTTTCTTGAGTTGGGAGCCCGTTCTGGCTGGGCAGTGCTATGCGGCTTGGGAGCTACCTCCTCAGCTTGTGCAGACGTGCAGAGGGATCCCTGAGAGCATTTCTTTTTGTGTTTTTTTTTTTTTTTTGAGGGCTTTTCTTGTTCTTTTTTTTTTTTGTTAATTTGCTTTGTTTTCTTTTCCCTCTTTTCCCCTTTTCATCTTTCTTCATTACTCAGTTTCTCATCTCTCTATACCTTCCTTCTCTTCCTGTCCCCTGAATACCTGGCACTGAATACCTCTACACCTTCTAGCCAGGCTGTACTTCAATACCTGGGAACAAATTCCCCAGACCACGTAGCCACACCAGTGGGATCCCTGGGAGTGTTGCTGTGCTTTTTTCATTCTAATTTTTATTTATTCATTCTTCTCTTTTTTTTCTCTTCTTCTCCTTTTTGTTTTTCTCCATTTCATAGTCTCTCATCTCTCCACTCCAACGGCAAGCTCCCGCAGCACTCTTTTTTGTTTGTATGTTTTTGGCTCCTGTTCCTCTCTCCTTTCTCCCATGCCCATCTTAACTCCACACATCACAATCTCCCCCCTCCATCCTGCCTACCTGCACTATGTGCTTAACATCATACCAGCAAGCAGCACAGGCACGGCCTACCAGAACCTGCCCTGCACTGATTACCGACCTGCCCTGGTGACTGTAGTAAGTGCCACAAACAACCATCCTAGCAACTCGTCTTCAGCTAGACCCATTGTGCTGTACCATATCTGAGCAACGGACCCTGCCAATTGGAGAAGGAAGTGAAAAGTATCGTGCCCACAGATGAGCAAACAACAACGAACACACAGCCCACCTGCTCATACATAGCCAAATAAATTTCAAAAAAGGATGAAACAAATGTACAATCAATAAACGAGAAAAATAACTATTGAATGTCCTGAAGACGGCAGACAATATCAAAACATTTACAAAAACAGGACAGGATGGTTCCGGTGGGTGTCCAGAATAAAACACCAGATGACTTTCCAGTGGAAGAAAAGGCACTAGAACTACCTGATAGGAAATTCAAATCTCTCATACTCAGAATTATCCAAGAGTTGAAGCAAAAAGCAGGCAAAAATGAAGAAAAAATAGACAAATTCATCCATCTTGATCATTACTGTTCAGTTACATTAGTTTTTCTCTCTTGCTAAATATTCTTTCCTTTTTAAGCTACTGCATATCCTGGCAGTGTTGAGGGTAACTGCGTGTCATCTTTTATGCACTGACAGTCTTGTGATTGTGGGGTAATCTTGTGGGGTAATTATAGCGTGTCAACATACATCACATGGAAGTTTTACCGAATAGTGTTATCTTTCTTTGCTAATACAGAAGTGGCTTTGTTAGGCCCTTGTTATGGATTGATTGTGTCTCCCCCAAAGTGTGTGTTGGAATACTAACCCCTGTTAGAGTTTTCTTTGTTATGTTAATCACAATGCTCTGATCCCATAAGCTATCCCTAGGTGTGTGTGGGTGTGTGGGGTGGTGTGCAGAAAGCAATTCTTAAATGTCATCATTGTGAGGTTAGCAAAGATCCTGAAGGAATTGCCATCCGTTTGAGATCTGAGAAGCAATGTTGAGAGCAAAACAAGGAGTTGGTAGGCTAGATTCACACTCAGTGATCACCAAGAGTTGTAGAGAAAAGCACAAGATAATAAACCCAGGAATAAAGTTTATTTAATAATCAGAGGATTTATCAATATACTAAAGACATAAGTAGGGGATGAGATGTATGATGAATTTTGCTAAATTTGTAGAGGTTTGTATTGATTGGCCAAATGCTTACTAACTTAATGAGCTAAAATATGTAAAATGTGCAGTATATAGGAAGCACTAGTTCCACTTCTCCTCCCACACTCCTCCACCTTGAGGTCATCTTAAAGGAATTGAATAGTGGTGGCAGAGTTATTGGTTAGATAGCTAGTAAAAGGCAAGGAAATAAATAAAAGACCTTCTGAGTTTCTGAGAAAGGAATTCAAGGAATCTCAGAGGCAGTGAGAGTGTTGTGGAGGTGAAGATGAGCCTTGATGCCTTAGCCAGAAAGCTTCGAAAGGGGTGCAGACTCCCTAAGATAAAATGCTAGTGTGAAGAAAGAAAATATGAAAATTTCTGTTTGTATTTATTCTTTACCTAAAACTTAAGAAAGAAATTAAATTTTGCTGATATTTAATATACAGATTAACACGGGCAACCTAACTTGGATTGCATATTAGGCTAAAGGTGCCATGTCTGATATATGAGACAGAAAGGCAATATGCATTGTAGCTAAGATCACAGACTCTGCAACCATACTTCCTGGTTTTGAGTCTCTGGGTGGTGCAAATGGTTAACACACTCGATTGCTAACCTAAAGTTTGGAGGTTCGAGTCCACTCAGAGGTGCCTTGGAAGCCCTGGCAATCTACTTCCAAAAAATCAGCCATTGAAAATCCTATTGAGTACAGTTCTACTCTGACACACATGGGGCTGCCATGAGTTGGAACTGACTTGATGGCAAGTGGTCTCTACACCAACCACCTGGGTGACCTTATGTGAATTACTTAACCTCTCTGTGCCTCACTTGCCTCATCTGTAAATGGGGAGGAAAGCAATAGTGATTATTTCATAAGTAGTTCTGAGGATAAATGAGGTGATACACGGTGCTCGGAAGTGTTGCTGACACACTGAAGCATTATATGAGTGTTAGGAGTAAGTATGACCCTGCCAGAAGAGTTGAGAGCAGTACCTTCCTTCATTGGTTCAGTTTAGGCATCCTGTGATATATCACAGTTCAGATATATCTCATTAAATGGAATTCATACAGATTATATCATAGTTTTAAAGAGACCAGGTTTTTTTTTAGTACCATTAATAATGAAAAATAAGCAACAATTATTTTTTCAAGTGAACTTAGAATAAGAACTCTCTATTTTGGCTCTTTGTAGCTCTTTTTAAATTATATTCTCAATCAGAATGATAGCTTCCAGGCTATTGTTTGCTATTCATATCCTTATTATTTAAGGTATATTTTAAGGCATTCCATCTAATGCAAGAAAACTGACCAGAAAAGAATGCAACCACGTTCATCACAATCGAGTTCTTGTATCAGGCATCAGCAGTGTGATGGCCTCTTAAGTTGTTGGGGGTCAAATCAAGAACAGATAGCATTTTTGCCTTGAAAATATAAAAGCAGACCCTGAAAGTGGAGTGTGTGGAGATAATTGTTGTAATTTTCAGGAGGATCTGGATAGATTGGATTGTTCAGAAATTGTTCTGCCTGCTTGGGAAATAGGTGTGGATGGTGGAGAAAACCTTCTTAGAATATGGACAAGATCAGCTCAAGGAACCCATTATGTAGGGGAAACCTGTGCATGTTAGACCGTACTAGTGCCTGTGCCATTGCAATATAGATGGGTAGGTCAGAAAACACTTCAAGTTTTGTAAAAATAGCAAAAACTCAGCAGAGCTGATATTGAGAATACTGGAAAATAGTGGAAAGTATTTTTATGCGGTTTCCTAAGATGAAGGATAAGGAAGGTCATCCTGGGCTGTTGTCCCTGTGTGACCCCTTTTCTGTTTTCTTTCACAGTGCATGCATGTGCCTGGAGAGACAGAACGTGGTCCTTAGAGAGGAAATATAGCCAAACTCATGGAATTACTCAAATATCAATGGTATTAGATAAGGAAAAATGTGCCTGTCTACTGGCTTAGGCAAGATACACTTAAAAAACAAATTCAGTGTGGACATCTGAAAAAAATAAATAACTAAATAAAATCGTTCTGAATCTTGAGTACAAGGTTCTCCAGAGTAACCTACTTTTTTATGCTAATAATACATTTTCTTTGAGATTAAAAACAGCAGAAAACCTACATGAATCATTATACTGTATATTGATAAACTGGGGAAATAAGATAAGCTAAAATGGATCCTACGTGTGTATAAAAAGTAAATAAGTGAATCTTTTAATAAAGACATCCTGTTCTTCAGAATTACACCTTATAATTTTGATGGATTTTATGGAATTGAACTACTGCATTAAAAATAATACTGAGTATTTTGTATTTGTCTTTGTTTTTTAATCATCAATTAATGCTGGGTTTCACCATTCACCTAACATTATGGTCCTGGGTGCTGGTAGTTGTCTTAGTTTGCTAGGGGTACCGTAATAAAATTCCACAAGTGGGTGGCTTTAAAAATAGACATTTACTGTTTCACAGTTTTGGAGGCTAGGAGTTGGAATTCAGGGTGCCTGACAGGGCTAGGCTCTCTCTTTATCTCTGTGGGCTCTACAGGAAGACCCTTGTCTCTTTCTGCTTCTATAGCTCTGGGAATTTCTTGGTTGCTTGTAGATGTAAGTTCATGTGGTGTCTGTCTTCTCCCTGTATGTATTTCTCTGTCCATTCTGCTCTTTTTATAAGACACCACTCATAAGGGATTACTTTGGTATGCGCTTACTTTGGTATGACCTCATTAACATAATAAAAGAAAAGCCAATTTCCAAATTGGGTCATGTTTACAAGTAAAGGAGTTAGGACTTCAACATAATTTTTTGGGAACCCAATTATCAATCCATAACAGCAGTGCAGAAAATAAGCATGTGCAGTGTGGCCTTTATAACTCTCTAGGCAGCCACAAAACCAAAAGAAGGAAAAGATAAGACGCAGTGTTTCCAATTTCTCTTCTTTCCTGTGTGCAAAATGATCGAAGTCTGTGTTTCGTGAGAAACTTTTTTCCCCTGAAACCTTGGAAAATGTTCACTTGGGCTGAACCTCAAGAAAGATTAGAGCTAAAGAGAGAAGAAAAAAAGATACATGTTAATAATCTAAGTGAAAGGAAACATAGATTTAGTAAGTTCTCAAAAGGGGCATGTTGCATGTTTAGGATGAATTCTGTCATCTTGGCCTTTGAAAAAACTTGGGTAGGTGCCTTGACAAGCAGGCAGACAATGATGGTATTGGTGAAGCTGATTTTTGTGGGCACTGAACTTACTCTGGCTTTACCAGCCTACACATGCCGTGGCTGTTGCGCCCATCTTAGGTATGCTTGTAAGAGTAGGAGATTCTGGAATCGATTTCCTCTGCTTCACCTAGACAAAAGCAAAATAGTATTCAGAGTTCATTCCTGATTTTACCACAAGTTCAAGCTCTTGCCAAATATTCCAGCACCTGAATCCAGAATTTTTTCCTTACAGGCAGCTTGCAATGCCCTTTTACTTACTGATTGGAGGGTTCCAGTTGATTGGAGGGTTCTAGTTGATCTTGTTGCTGATACATTACATTCCTCTTGAATAATAAGGAAAATAAATCCAAGAAGGTGTAGTATGGGGAAGATTGTTGCTGTTGTCTCCAAGTTGGCAATTACAAGTTGCCAGTTGCTAAGGGGGATGCACAGCTTCAAGAGCTGCTTTTGGTTCTCTGTGAGGCTAAGAAAGGAAGGTCAGGTAAGACTTTATGTCAAAGGCTGAAATTTAGTAAGCTCGACAAAATCTGATGGGGAAACAGCTTCCAGGTTTTCAGTTTTATTTAAGCTACAGAATTCCTGTCCTGTCTTTAAAGACATGCTGATAATTATATGCAGCAATAAACAATAAAGTCAATGTTTAAATTTGGGAATTGGGCAAATCATTTTCCTAAGCCCCTTCCTTCCTCTTTTGGCAAGTTCTTTTCTCTTTTCCTCATTCCCAGAGAGGTTATCCTTCAACATAATTACTTTTCCTGTATCATGTTCGTCTGAGGCCCTTCCGGACTCTAATGACAAAACTAAAACATTATTTTTGATGACCGTATCAGTGACTCATTATTGTTCAATTTGTTATCCCTCCTAGGTAATATTGGTAATTTAACATAGTTTTCTGAACCTCTCTTCAAAGGAGTTTTTCATGATAAACATTTTAGGCCTCTTTCTGGTATTAAACTCTAAATAGTACCTTGACTCTGATCAGTAGATAGATTAAAGCATTCTTCTAGGTCCTATATTTATTTATTTTCTTAAACAAATTTTTTTTATTGTTCTTTACATGAATGTTTACAGTACAAATAGTTTCTCATTAAATAGTACACATATTGTTTTATGACATTGGTTAACAACCCCATGACATATCAATACTCCCCCTTCTTGAACTTGGGTTCCCTATTACCAGCTTTCCTGTCCCCTCCTGCCTTCTAGTCCTTGTACCTGGGCTGTTGTGTCCCATTAGTCTCATTTTATTTTATGGGGCTATCTAATCGTTGGTTCAAGGGTGAATCTCAGGAGTGACTTCATTACTGAGCTAAAAGGCTGTCCGGGAGCCATACTCTTAGGGTTTCTCCAGTTTCTGTCAGGCCAGTAAGTCTGGTTTTTTTTTTTGTGAGTTAGAATTTTGTTCTGTATTTTTCTTCAGCTCTGTCCAGGATGCTCTGTTGTGATCCCTGTCGGAGCAGTCCGTGGTGGTAGCCGGGCACCATCTAGTTGTACTGGACTCAGTCTGGTGGAGGCTGTGGTAGCTGTGGTCCACTAGTTGTTTGGAGTAATCTTTCCCTTGTATCTTGTTTTCTTCATTCTCCCTTGCTCCCGAAGGGGTGAGGCCAGGGCAGTATCTTAGATGGCTGCTCACAGGCTTTTAAGACCCCAGACACTACTCACCAAGGTAGTATGTAGAACATTTCTTTATAAACTGTGTTCTACCAATTGAGCTAGAGGTTCCCTGAGTAGGTCCTATATTTAATTCAACAGATACTTAATAAAAACCTATTATTTTTCAGGGACTGTTCTAGCAATGGAGGAGTCCTGGTGGCACAGTGGTTAAAGCACTCGGCTGCTAACCAAAAGGTCAGCGGTTTGAACCCATTAGCCACTCTGCGGGAGAAAGATGGGGCAGTCTGCTCCCGTAAAGACTACAGCCTTGGAAACCCTATGGGGCAATTCTACTCTGTGCGAAATGGGGTTGGCTATGAGTCAGAATCGACTCAAGGGCAATGGGTGCGGGTTGGTTCTAGCCATAAAAATATAAAAATGAATAAAACACAACCATAGAGTTGTGAACAACTCAGTGAGCAACCATAGAGTGTTATCAGAATGAAAGTGTTACAGTCTTCTGGGCATGGCCTTAGAATCCCCACGGAGGAGCTCATTCTGCTGTGAGAATGTAAAGCATCTAAGTTAGAGGGAAGAGTTGTGAAACCCCATGGAACATGCTAGTGATGCCTCTGCTTACCATTGAACCACTTAGACACTTGTCTTCCCCACTATACTGTGAGCTCCTTGCTCAGGAAACAGTTCTTACTCATGCACATATTTTGGTACCTAGAGTCAGACTGACAATTCAAATCCTGGCTCTTTAACATACTAACTGTGAACACATTACTTCACCTCTTCAAGCCCCAAATTCCTCATCTGTGACAATGAAGAAATAATAATGCCCAACTTATTTATTTTGGGGAGGATTTAATTGGGTAATTCATGCAAAGCACATAGTACAACTCCTTGGCACATAGTAAGCACTCAAAAAATGTTAGCAAATGTAATATAAATAAAAATTAGTGTGCCACGTGACCTAATTGTTACATGGATTGAATCAAAGAACATAGAAATCCAACTCTGGAAGTCTTGAATAATGTAGGGTTTGGTGTCATTTTTTAAAAGAGGCTGGCCCAGAGATATGATTGAGCCTAACACATTAGAAGCTTCATGGAAATACTCTACGCCTTGTTTCATCTCCCCAAATTCCACTGCATTCACTGCAGCTGCTAAAAATCTCTCTCACTTTCTCAGCTACAGTGATCTCCCCATCAACTAACTCACCACTTCCCCAAACGGCCCAGTCCCAGTTCATGCTCACACTCATACACTCATGCTGCCCCATACACCTCACTCCTGTAGTATAGCCATACCCAAAATACACAGCCCCGCAAAGTCTAGGTTTCTCCCATTTGGATTTATTTTCTCATCTATAGTTTTGTCCCCCAGTTGCCATTGCATTGACTCTGACTCATAGTGACTCCATGTGTGTCAGAATATAACTGTGCTCCATAGGGTTTTCAGTGGTTGATTTTTCAGAAGTAGATCACCAGACCTTTTTTCAGAGATGCCTCTGGGTGGACTTGAACCTCCAACTTTATGGTTAGCAGCCAATTGTAGTAACTGTTTGTACCACCCAGGGACTTCCTATAAACAGTAGTCCTCTTGAAATTTTAAAATGTTGTATCTTACTACATGTAATAGTACCTATTATGATTATGTAAATAATCAGTGCATGACTCTGCCATTGTAGCATGAAAGGAGTCATAGACAATACAAAAATGAATGAGTATGACTGTTCCAAATAAAAAATTTTTTTTTTTTGTACGAGAACAGGCAGATCATAATTTGCTAACCCCTGATGCAGAGGCCTGCGGGTAAGGACTTTGGCTTTTACTCTCAGAACATAGGATGCTGTTAAAAGGTTTTGGACAGTTAAGGGTCACAATCTAACTTGCATTTAAAAGGGATCACTCTGGCTCTGTGTTGAGAATTGATTATAGGGGAGCAAAGGCAGAAGCAGGGAGAACAGGTAAGGGGCTTGATACAAAAGAGGATGGTGGCTTGAAGGTAAGAAGTTACGGGATTCTGGAGATATTTTCAAGATAAATATTTATAGAATTTGCTAATGAAGTGAGGCTAGGAATTGCAAAAGTCTGGGGTGAATGGGATGGCCACTTAGAAAGCAGTTAGATATTCCAAATGAGGGGTGATGCTGGCCTGAACTAAGAGGGTGGCTTCACTGGTTTTAAGCAAAAAGCTGGCTTTGGGCAGATGTGAAGGCCATTAGGGGTGTTCCCTGACCCTCTTTCTAAACGAGAAAACTACTCATCTGCCTCATTTTATACCTTTGAGCTCTCTGAGCTCCTTTTGGGCTCCTAAAGTAATTTGAGAAAACTTAAGAAAGAATGTGAGGGGTTGCTAATAACATCCTTTCAAGCTCCGCACCTGCAACTTCTAGCTCCAGTGGTGAGAATCCTCTTAGCCTGTAGGGGTGATGATTGCATGCCTAATAAAAAGGAAGTAGGCAAACGTTGACTTGACTCCTTGTCTTTATTCCACGGTTAGTATATGGAAAGCCAAACCTTAGTTACATTCCCAGGAAATTATCTACATATTTCATTAAATTTAAGGTGCCTCTGATTATATGATGCATCATTATTTTTAACCCCTGAAAAAAAAAATAGGAAAATAATGCTTTCTTATTACATCAGTTGTGAGGCACACCCAGATTTTAGAGCTGTCAAGATGTAAAAGGATATGCATCTTAGAATTGATAAAATATAGCATGCTAAGCAAAATGACAACACTGTTCAGTTCAAAATCAAATGAAAGTAAGGGACTTTTGTACTGGGTGCCTGCATTGTATCATCGTGCTTCATTTACCTACCTCCAGTATTCACCATATATGAATTTTCAAAATAACTGGTGTAATTATTTAAACTGTATTTTGATGGATATCTTGTTAAGATATATTTTACCTAACCGTACCACCTTATTTTAAAAACAACATGCTGAATAATAGTCCTTATTTCTTTCAGTGACTCAAAATCAGAGTTATAAATATCATTTGGCTTCCAAGACATCTTTCTCTTTTGTTTTACTCCGATTTCAGTGGCTGATCATCTCTGGTCACTTGGAAGGTTCCTTCTCATCTTCCCAACTTTTAAGCATTGGAGTGCCTCTGGACTCAATTCTTGCAATCTAGTCTCCCCCCGCCCCCGCCCCCCACCGACCCCGTCCCCCGCTTGGTTCTCAGTGAGCTCATTTAGCTTCATGGCAGTAAATACTTTAAATACCGCCAGCCAGAACCTTCCTCTGAACTTCTCTCTTAAATCCAGTTACGCATTTGTCTCTTCAACTTGGATGACTAATGAGCACTTCAAATTTGACATCTCCAAATGAACCCCTTATATTCCCCTAAAACTTCTTTTCCCTGCAGTCATTTTTATTTCAGTAAATGCATTTCCACTCTTCAGTTGCTCAGGACAAAAAAATGTGGAGATATCTTTGATTCCTGTCTTTCTCTCAACCACATGTCCAATGCATCAAGTAAACCGTTTTGGCTCTACCTTCAAAATATATTCAGAATCCCATTACTTTTCATTACTTTCACCACCAAAGTCTCTCATATGGAGTTCAATAGCCTCTCCCTGCTTCCACCCTTGTCTCCATTTTCTATATGGTAGTTGTAGGGATCTTTTTCAAATGTCATCAGATGATGTTACCTTTCTGCTTAAAACCCTCCAATGGCTTCACAACTCCTTCAGGGAAAATCCAAGTCCTCACCCTGGTCTGCAAGGTCCTGCATGATCTTGTCCTCCACTTCCTCTCTGACTTCATCTCCTCCACCAAATTTTTCCTCACTGGCTTCCTAATCCAGATCTACTCAGCCTCCCCACTATTGGCATATGCTTTGTTATGGGGTGGTTGTCCCATGTGTTAGAGGATGTTCAGTAGCGTCCCTGGCCTCTATGCAGTAGATGCCAGGTGCACCCCTGTGTCATGACAATCAAAAATGTCTCCAGACACTGCTAAATGTTCTCTGGGGAGTAGAATTGTATACCAAGCATGCTTCTTCCTCAGGACATTTGCTTCATCTGTCCTCTCTGCCTAGAACATCCTTCTCCCAGATACCCACGTAGCTTTTTCCCTCACATCCTTAGGTCTCTGTTTAAAGTATCACCTTAGTATAAACTAGTCACCCTACCTTCATTCTCTATCAACCTTACGTGACTGTATTTTTCTCCATTCCATTCACTGTTGCCTTCTTGTAGCCACTTACTTTATCAGGTGTTTCCTTCAGTGTGGAGGGAGCACAATTAGGGTAAAACTCCTGGCCTCTTAATTCATTCTACCTGTTGGATAAAGAAATTTGTTTGGCCCTTTGACTCTGGTTTCTGAAAATAACTTGAGCAATCAAGATGCCTTTGTTTTCCAAAACAGCAGGGCAGGTAGGGGCTACACAGGCCCCACACCTGGCAGGTCCCACTCCTGTCAAACTAACTTCAGGAGGAGGGGGCTGAATGTAATCATGC
Source organism: Dugong dugon (assembly GCA_030035585.1). Lineage (NCBI taxonomy): Eukaryota > Metazoa > Chordata > Mammalia > Sirenia > Dugongidae > Dugong > Dugong dugon. The sequence continues at coordinate 55,098,611 of CM057463.1, forward strand.
ATATTTATTGATTGCATTGATCATAATGATACATTAAGGTCCAAGTCATGCATATTCAGTGAGGTCCCAATGACAAGGGGACCCAGGACCTTGGAGCATTCTCCTTGAAGTCTCCTGGATCTGTAAGAATGTCCACACATGGGAGAGGAAGTGGCACATCCCTGGGGACAATGGAGGCTTATGCGGGGATCTCTCCCAGACTTTGCCTGATGTGTCTCTTTGCTTATATCCTTTCTGGTTATAATAAATGGGTATCTGTAAGTATAGGTAATAGTCTCCATGAATTTTGTGAGCTGTTATAGAGAATTAATGAACTCACAGGGGCAGTGAGCTCGCAGGGGCTGGAAGCACAGAGATGATTTGTGTAGACCCAGCTGTCGGTGGTTGGTTGATAAAGAAAGGCTGCACAGGCAGTCAGTGAAGTAGAGTCCTTGCTTGTGACTAGTCCCAGGGGATGAGACAGAGGCCAACTGGTCTGAAGTGCAGGGAGTTGTGGAGACTCCTGAGCCTACGGCTGCTCCCTGATGGCCTAGCTTCAGGAGGCCAGGGAGGTTTTGACCTGGTTCAGGATAGCCGGGGATGAGGTCTTATCTAACTCTGGGTGGTTAAGGTCAGAGAGGGGAATTGCCATGCAAGTGGCTGGCGACCAGGAGTAGAAATGTGGAAGGGTGAGGTCTGGATCCACTTCTAGCTGGGAACTGGATTCATGCTGATCTTTACATGATAAAGGTGGGGTTTGCCCAACTTGCTGCTTTTACAGCATCCCATTACCCCAGAGAAATGGGATGACCTATCTGATTGGTAAATTTGGTAAGAACAAAATGGGTGTTTCTGTCTCAGTCCTCATTATTTTTTGGAGTTGTGTTTCCCACGATGAGGAGATCTGCCCTAGTTTTGTGCTATCTATGATTGCATGGGTAAGCTTGCCTCAATCTGAAGCCCAATGAGTAGGCCATTTTGGCTAGATTCTCTTATTTACTGTTTTGATGATGTTGTTGTTAGCTGCCTTAGAGTCAGCCCCTGACTCACGGTCACCCCATGCACAGTACAACGGGAAGCTGCCTGGTCCTGTGCCATCTCCGTGGTCGGTTGCACATTGGACTCTTGTGATCCACAGGGTTTTCACTGGCTGATTTTCAGAGGTAGATCACCAGGCCTTTCTTCGTAGTCAATCTTAGTCTGGAAGCTCCGCTGAAACCTCTTCAGCGTCATAGCAACATGTAAGCTTCCACTGACAGCTGGGTAATGACTGCTCATGAGGTGCACTGGCTGGAAATCAAATCCGGGTCTCCTGCACGGAATGTAAACATACTACCGCTGAACCACCAATGCCCCCTTTTAGCCTTTACCAGTAATAGAGGTGCTATTTTAAGTGCAATGCCATTCTTCTTATATCTCAATTTGTTCAAAGCTTAGGGGAAAGGAATGATATTTGCAAAGCCCCAAGACCCTGACATTAGCTATATGGAGAAATAAAGAAAGGATTGGAATTTGGGGAAGTAGAACAATATGTGAAAGTCTGAGGGTTCTGAAGTGGTGAGACTGTGCTGCTTTTGGTTTGGGACTTTATTGTGAGAGTAGGGTACAGTGACCTTAGCTATTTGTAGAGGATTATAGTTGCTCTGATTTTAACTACTGTGGCCTGGGCAAGAGGCTTTAAGCCTTAGGGCATGCAGCGTTTTGACCTGGGTGATGACTACAGCTTACACAGGTGTTTGCACAGTCCACCCTTTCCTTGTAGAGGCAAGGTTGTGGGTTCAGGGCCTCAAGAACGTCAGGGCTGCTTGAGCCTCAGCAAGGACACAGAGGTCGCTGACTGGGTGGCCCTCAAAAAAGCCAGCCAGTGAAGGTGCAGGATGTGTGGGTCCCCCCAAGGTGCAGACCTTGGCAAGTGTGAGGATATAAGCACATCTGTGTGGCCTCAGGTGAAGGCTGCTGCAGCCTACCACACAGGTGCAGCTTTTCCGGGGATATTGCTGAGGCAAAGACCTGACAATAGGGTGAATAGGCTTTCCCTATGCAGTCTTTTCGGACATTGCAGGCAGGGAACCTATTCATTGCTTTTAAACAGCAAGGCAACTACTGCCACATGCACTCTAGAATACTACTGGAGGGATAGGGTGGGGGTGGGGTCTAGTTTTCATTGTTAGTGCCAGGCCCGACCAAACCAAAACCCATTGCTGTGAAGTCGACTCCAACTCGTGGTGGCCCCGAGTGTTACAGAGTAGAACTGCTCCATAGGGTTTTCTTGGCTGTAATCTTTATGGAAGAAGATCGTCAGGCCTTATTTCTTCGGTACCACCGGGTGGCTTTCAACTGCCAACCTTTAGGTTAATAGTCCAGTGCAAACAATTTGTACCACCCAGGGACCAGGCAGCACTATATTTGTGGCCCTGCATTCTCTTCAGTATTCCCAAAGAAGGGTCTGTGGAAGATTAATTGTGGATTTATGTGTTCTTTCCCTAGCCTGGTAGTGCAGTAGTTAAAAAGTTTGGCTCCTAACTGAAAGCTCAGCAGTTTGAAACCACCAGCAGCTCTGCAGGAGAAAGATGTGGCAGTCTGCTTCCTTAAAGATTTATACCCTTGGAAACCCTCTGGGGTTGCTGTGAGTCAGAATCGACTCAATGGCAGTGGGTTTGATTCCCTAGACTCAAGAGTTACCCCACCACGTGGTCTCAAGTTGATTCTTTATTGCATAATTTTATGAGAGAAATTGTCCATAGGAGGCAGGTTTCTTAAGCCTAAGCGATTTCTTTTTTTTTTTAAATTTTTTTATTGTACTTTAGATGAAGGTTTATAGAACAAATAGTTTCTCATTAGACAGTCACTACACATATTGTTTTATGACATTGATTAAGAACCCCATGATGTGTTAACACTCTCCCTTCTCGACCTTGAGAACCTTTTTTTTTTTGGTGAAAATATACATAGCTAAATTTACACCAGTTCAAAAGTTTCTGTATGTACAATTCATTGACATCGATTACATTCTTCCAGCTCTGCTGCTATTCTCACTATCCTTTTCCAAATTATTCCATCACCATTATCTTCAACTCACTGTCCCTTAGGCTTCCCGTCAAACCTTTTGAGTTGCTGTTGTTAATTTGATCTCACATAATTTTTTTTTTTTTTGTACCTTAGATGAAGGTTTGCAGAACAAATAGTTTCTCACTAAACAGTTAGTACACATATTGCCCTATGACAATGGTTAACAACCCCATGACATGCCAACACTGTCCTTTCTCAACCTTGGGTTCCCTATCACCAGCTTTCCTGTCCCCTCCTGTCTTCTAGTCCTCGTCCCTGGACTGCTGTGCCTCATTAGTCCCTTTTTGTTTTATGAGGCTGTCCAGTCCCTGGCTGAATGGTGAACTTCGGAGTGAGTTCACCACTGAGCTAAAAGGGTGTCCGGGAGCCATACTCTCGGGGTTTCTACAGCCTGTCAGGCCAGTAAATCTAGTCTTTTTTTTTTTGTGAGTTAAGATTTTGTTCTACATCCTTTTCCAGCTCTGTCCAGGACCCTCTATTGTGATCCTGGTCAGAGCAGTCAGTGGTGGTAGCCGGGCACCATCTAGCTGTACTGGACTAAGTCTGGTGGAGGCCGTTGTAGCTGTGGTCCATTAGTCCTTTGGACTAATCTTTCCCTTGTATTTTGTTTTCTTCATTCTACCTTGCTCCCGAAGGGGTGAGACCAGTGGAGTATCTTAGATGGCTGCTCACAGGATAAGCCTAAGCAATTTCTTAACCAGAAGTAGAGGAAACAGCCACTGTAGCCTAGAACCAACAATATCTGATCAAAAGAGAGTATGAACATGATCACCCTAGATAGAGTACACACTCCGCACACTCCATTAGGAGGGCCCTAAATCAGGGCTCAGAAAGGAAATGGAAATTAAGATATGAAAAAAGGAAAGGTAAGGCTCCTTGACAAAGAACTGGTGACTGGGGCTCTCCCTAATACAAAATCTCACCCTCGTAAGAAGATGCAGTTCAAACCCACCAGCTTCTCCACGGGAGAAAGATGTGGCAGTCTGCTTCCATAAAGATTTACAGTGTTGGAAACCTTGTGGGGTAGTTCTGTTCTGTCCTATAGGGTCGGTATGGCTTGGAATGGAGTCAACTGCAATAGCTAAGAAGATAGCAATTTCTTAATGCCACACGCTGAGAGAAGACACAGGAGGCATAGATGGATTTCTCCCCTCTCCCCATATTTATTGCCAAAGTTAACCTCTTACTGGGAGAGTTGTCCAAACTGAGGGTAAGTCCCCAGGTCTTGGACTTCAGACATCAGACTTAGAATGACTGACATTCTGGTGAAACAACCTATTCTCGTTTTTTTTTAGATAACTTTGATTCTCGGTAACACTAAATATTTGGTTTAAGGAACATCATTTTTCCTTGGACGTCGGTTCTGGGCATAGGGAATTGTTTATTTTCTAATTTAGTGGGTGCTGGCTGGTGCTGTGATGTACTTATGTGTCCAGTTAACTTTTTAGACTCTATAAGGGGGTACATCAAAGACTTGGCATTGCACTTCTGAAACCCTGAGGTAACCACGCACTTGCTGTAAGAAGCAACCTGCACTGCAGCTGATTAAAGGACCCCCAACTTCACCCAGGTGTCAAGAACCCCTTTGGAGCAGTATAAGAAAATTTAGAGGAAGAATTTTGGATCGGAATTTTGTTGACCTTTAACTTACATGGGCAAGAGTATTTGGTTCCAGTGAATTTTAATACTTTGGACATTAAACTGCAAAGAGATATAATCTCTGAGCTTTTAATTTTTCTCTGAAAGAACAGAAGTGGGTTTTTATATTCAAATGTAGGGCATGGCATCTCTGTGTTGGCATGTTATGATAGAGTGTCTTTATTTATTTTCATTAAAGAATCTCTGAAATGCTCCTTTGGACAATGGAGCTTGTCATAATCAGGCAGGAAAAATAAAATAGGGAGTGAATTTCTAAACCTGGTATAGAGTGACCTTAGAGTTGATGTAATTATTATACTAGTCTAATCCATTTTAGGGTTTTCAGGGAGCAAATTCTAAGGCTTCCATTCAGGGAGCAAATTCTAAGGCTTCCATTCATAATTCTAAGAATATGCCCCCTAAAATCTGTGTCTGGTGTTAGGGAAGTTGCCTCATGAAGGAAACAGCGGGACTGTCCTAATAAACTGGTTGATCATAGGCTGGTTAGTTAAGCCTAATGGATTAAAAAACTAAAAGGTTGGAGCATGTTGGAGAAGGGACTAGAAATGCTTCCTTGATGATGTTTCCTTGTATGTCAAGGGAACTTAATTAGTGTAATCCTAATGGCATCTCTCTAATCCTTTGCTCACAGTTCACCTGAAGAGAGGAAATGACCTAGCTGATTTGAAAATTTGGAAATAAACTGTGCATGCTTGGGGTTCACATCCTTTTATTTCTTTCTTGGGAAAGAGTGTCCTGCTAAATAGCCATCTCCTCCTGGTCCTACATGCCATAAGTCTTAAGTTTTAACCCCATTCATTCTCCACATGGGGACACCCTCCCTTGTCCAGGCTTGCCTATGACTGGCTGGGCAAGTCTGTCCAATATAGGGGTATGGTATCTCTTACTAGTTGGCTACTCCCACCTCATCTTTTGTCAGTAATAAAGGAGACATTTGAACTATCAATCTTACTCTTTTGTCTTATTTTTCAGTTTATTTGGAACCAGAGCAGAGAAGAGAGGTTTTTTTTTTTTTTTTTTTTGAACCCTCTTGAAAATACTCATGCTAACTTTGTGATATGTTATATATTTATGTGTTTATTTTGTCTCCCTGGTAGGATATAAGCTCCAGGGCAGGAATTTGTTTTGTTTGCTGCTGTATCCCCAATGCCCAGGACTAACACAATAGAGGCTCTCAATAAATATTTGTTCAATTATTTAATAAGTCATCACTAGGTCTTTCTCCCAGGGAGCCGCTGGGTGGGTTTGAACTGCCAATCTTTTGGTTAGCAGCTGAGCACTTAACCCTTGCACCACCAGGGCTCCTTAAACACTTTATAGGCACCATTTTCTTTTAGTGCAGTGATTTAAGGTGATCAGGCAGTGCTCTAAAGAGCCCTGGTGCTACAACAATTAAGCACTTGGCTGTGAAGATTAAACCCATTGCAGTCGAGTTGATTCCAATTCATAGCGACCCTATAGGATGGAGTATAACTGCCCCATAGGGTTTCCAAGGAACAGCTGGTGGATTTGAACTGCCAACATTTTAGTTAGCAGCCTAGCTCTTAAACACTACCACCAGGGCTTCCGGTAAAGATTACGGCCTAGAAAGCCCCATGGGGCAGTTCTCCTCTGTCACATGGGGTCGCCATGAGTTGGAATCCACTTGACGGCACACAGCAGCAACCACAGGCAGTGTTCTACTGGTGACATTGAGGGCAGCAAGGGATTGAGATGTCTGAGGTTTTGAGTAGAACTTTGAGGTTGCTGAAGACATTTCAACTTCCACATTTTATAACCAAAATAAATAAATTATGGTCCAAGCTCCTGGACCTTCCTTGTCTAGAAAGGACAAAATAATGGATCTTAAGATAATGTGGGAAAGAAAGCTGGCTGACCCAGTGGACTGTTAGACTTTGGAATGGGCTACTAAGTGAGATTGTGAAATCCTGTTCTCTGGCTGCCTAGATGAGTAGAATATTTTCTTATCTGTCTGGTATGTTAGGACAGAGGATGGATAGGGGTGCAGAAGAATGGAGATGACCTCTCAATGTTTAATTACTGTGTTTAATTTTTGCAAAGGAATGCGTAATGTTGGCTTATAGGGAAATAAAAATATCTCCTATCAAGAAGGCATTTTAGAAATTGTAACTCCTTGGGAATTTTCTCAGGAACTTGTCAGTATAGTATCTATAATATATTGTTAGTTTTATTTATAATCTTAATTTAAAAATGATATTGCTTACTTTGATACTTCTAATATTTTTTCTATTTGTACCTGATTTATATAGTGCTCCTTATTGTGATTATTTTATATATTATAGATTATAACTATTGTATACTTAGATTTTTTTTCTCTACTAGTCTATGTGCTCCTTTTAGGCAGGTATTATGTCTTCTTTTTCTTTATATTCCTAGAACCTGACATAGTTCTGGAACATAGCAGGGGCTGAATGAAATTTTCATAGACCATACTGATCTGGGTAGATCTATCCTGAGCCTACCAATATAACATCCTGTACCTTTTTTTTGTAGCATTGATTTTACTCAGTTTTGGATCACTGTCATTTGTGTTTTGCTTGTCCTATGTCTGTGAGAAACAGTGTATTTTAGTGGTTAAGGTGTAGACTCTGCTGGATTAAAAATCTGCTTGTGTAATCTATTAGCTGTATAACCTTGCCCAAATTATTTAGTCTCTCTCTGCTTCAGTGTCTTCATTTATAAAATTGGGATATTGATAGTACCTACCTCATAGGGTTTTGGGGATGTATTGGAGAAAAATATTGAATACACTGTGGACTGCCAAAAGAACAAACAAATCAGTTTTGGAAGAAATACAGCCAGAATGCTCCTTAGAAAAAAAGGATAGAAAGACTTTGTCTTGCTTATTTTGGACATGTCATCAGGAAAGACCAATCTCTAAAAAAGGACATTATGTTTGGTAAAGTGAAAGGTTAGTGAAAATGAGTGAAACTCAATGATTGACACACTAGCTAGCTGCAACAGTGGATTCAAACATATCAAAGATCAGGAAGATGGCACAGGACGGGTCAGTGTTTTGTTCTGTTATACATAAGGTCACCATGTGTTGGAGCTGACTCACAGCAGCTAAAAACAACAAAATGTGATGAGGTATATGAGTTTAGCATGGTACCTTGCAGATGATATGTGTTCAACAAATGATACCTATTATTAACTTACCCTTATAGCCTCTTGAGCAAGCACCTAACACATATTCCTTGTGGGTGGGAGGCATACAATACAGGTGAAATTGAAATAAGTCAGAATTTGGGGGAGAAATAGTCAGTTGCAGCAATGGATGAAGATTTGTACTAGATGATTACTAAGTTGATGTTTAACTTAGTATTCAACATATTTTAATTATTCTTATCATTGTGATTTTTTAAAAGAAGATGTTCTAATTAAACCCTCATCAATCCTCTACATTTTTAGAAGATATGTACAATCTTACTTAATACCATGCTTTTCCAACATTCTTAGAAGATGTATATAACCTCACTTAATGCCATGTTCTTCCATGTGCATTTTCTGAAGACAGTTGCTTATGCTTTCATAGGGAACTCATTCTCACAGACTATAATGGAATGTGAGGATATCGTTTCAGAGAAGCATAATTGTTATAACAAGTGGGGTACATTTATGATGCTATATAAATATAATGCTTTATAAATATAAACAATGCTAGTGTATATTTTCACAGGGCTACACTCTGTAATAGCTTTAGAACAATTTTTGTTTCCAGGATAGAAATAGTTTATATACAGGAATTACAACTATTCATTCATTAACTTTTAAAGTTAAACAATTACAGCTCTGTGTATCTCATCACATTTTCATTTCTTAAAAATCATTAAAAATAAAAACTAGGATGGTACATAAACAGCGTCTATACACATGGACCTCATCAGATGGGATACATGGGAATCAAATCAACTACATCTGTGAAAAGAGATGATGGAGAAGCTCAATATCATCAGTCAGAACAAGGCCAGGGGCTGACTGCATAACAGACGATCAATTATTCCTATGCAAGTTCAAGTTGAAGCTGAAGAAAAATACAATCTTGCGTATATCCCACCTGAATTTAGAGACTATCTCAACAATAGATTTGATGCATTGAACATTAATGACCAAACGAGTTGTGAAATTATATCAAGGACATCATACATGAAGAAAGCAGAAGGTCAGTAAAAATACAGGAAAGAAAGAAAAGACCAAAATGTATAAACTTGAGAAACTTGATCTTGAACGTAGAGTAGCTAAAGTGAATGGAAGAATCAGCCTGAGACCAGAAGAACTAGATGGTGCCCAGCTACCACCAGTGACAGCCCTGACAGGGAACACAATAGAGAGTCCTGGACGGAGTGGGAGAAAAGTACAGAGCAGATCTCAAATTCACATAAAAAGACCAGACTTAATTGTCTAACAGAGATTGGAGGAACCCGAAACTATGGCCCCCAGACACTCTGTTAACCCAGAACTAAAACCATTCTTGAAGACCATTCTTCAGACAAAGATTAGACTATAAAACAAAAAATAATACTCTTGAGGAGAGTGCTTCTTAGTTTGATACATAAGACCAAATGGGTGGCTCCTATCCAGAGGCAGGATGAGAAGGTAGGAAGGGACAAGAACTGGTCGAATGGACACAAGAAACCCAGGGTGGAAAGGGGGAGTGTGCTGTCACATTGTAGGAATTGCAACTAATGTCACATAATAATATGTTATAAATTTTTGTATGAGAAATTAACTTAAGCTATAAACTTTCACCTAAAGCTCAATTATAAAAATAAATAAAGAAAATGGAAGAAATGATGATGTAAAATAGCTGAACAGAAGATTTCAAAGGGCAGCCTGAGAAGACCAAGTAAAGTATCATAATGAGATGTGCAAAGACGTGGAGTTGGAAAACCAAAAGACAGGAACAAGCTCAGTACTTCTCAAGCTGAAGTAACTGAGGAAATAGTTCAAGCTCAGAGTTGCAAAACCGAAGGATTCTATGGGCAAAAAACTGAACAATGCAGGAAGCATCAAAAGAAGATGAAAGGAATACACAGAATCACTGTACCAAAAAGAATCGGTCAACGTTCAGCCATTTCAGGAGGTACCATATGATCAAGAACCGATGCTACTGAAGGAAGAAGTCCAAGCTGCACTGAAAGCATTGGCAAAAAACAAAGCTTCAGAAATTGATGGAATACCAGTCGAGATGTTTCAACAAACAGGTGTAGTGCTGGAGGTGCTCACTTTTCTATGTCGAGAAATTTGGAAGACAGCTACCTGACCAACCAACTGGAAAAGATCCATATTAGTGCCCATTCCAAAGAAAGGTGATCCAACAGAATGTGGAAATTATAGAACAATAGCATCAGTATCACAGACAAGTAAAATTTTGCTGAAGATCATTCAAAAGCAATTGCATCAGTACATCGACAGGGGACTTCCAGAAATTCAAGCTGGATTCAGAAGAGGACGTGGAATGAAGGAAATCATTGCTGATGTTAGATGGATCTTGGCTGAAAGCAGAGAATACCAGAAAGATGTTTACTTGTGTTTTATTGACTATACAAAGGCATTATATTATGGATAACATTGTGAAGAATGGGAATTCCAGAACACTTAGTTGTGCTCATGAGGAACCTGTAAATAGACCAAGAGGTAGTCATTTAAGTAGAGCAAGGGCATACTGCATGGCTTAAAATAAGGAAAGGTGTGTGTTAGGGTTGTATCTTTTCATTATACTTAGAATCTGTATGCTGACCAAATAATCTGAGAAGCTGGACTATATGAAGAAGAATGTGGCATCAGTATAGGAGGCAGACTCATTAACAACCTGTGATAGGCCGATGATACAACCTTGTTTGCTGAAAGTGAAGAGGACTTGAAGCACTTACTGATGAATATGAAAGAGTACAGCCTTCAGTATGGATTATACTTCAACATAAAGAAAAAGACCTCACAACTGGACCAATAAGCAACATCATGATAAAAGGAGAAAATATTGAAGTTGTCAAGGATTTCATTTTACTTGGATCCACAATCAACACCCATGGAAGCAGCAGTCAAGAAATCAAAAGAGTATTACAGTGGGCAAATCTGCTGCAAAAGACTTCTTTCAAGTGTTTAAAAGCAAAGATGTCACTTTGAGGACTAAAAAGTGCTTGACCCAAGCCATGGTATTTTCATTCACCTCGTAAGCATGGGAAAGCTGAACAATGAATAAGGAAGATCAAAAAAGAATTGATGCCTTTGAATTATGGTGTTGGCGAAGAGTATTGGATTATACCATGGGCTGCCAGAAGAATGAACAAATCTGTTTTGGAAGAAATACAGCCAGAATGCTCTTTAGAAGAGAAGGTGATGACACTTCATCTTATGTACTTTGGACATGCTATCAGGAGGGACCCATCTCTGGAGAAGGGCATCATGCTTGGTAAAGTAGAGGGTCAGCGAAAAAGAAAGACCTTCAATGAGATGGATTGACACAGTGGCTGCAACTGTGGGCTCAAACATAACAATGATTGTGAGGATGGCACAAGAGTAGGCAGTGTTTGATTCTGTTGAACATGGGTCATTATCAGTTGGAACTGACTTGATGACACCTAACATAAACAACAACAGGATGGTAGGTGAGCTGGCTGTTTACCTGTTTGTTCTCAGATTCATTTCTTTCCTCCCCTCCACCCTAGTCTATTTTTCAGGCTCTCTTAAACAATGCCTTCTGGCTAGGTTTGGCTAACAGAAGGTACTGATCGGAAATTGTAGGAAAAGAGCCTGGGTATTTCCACCCTCATCATTTGCTTTCTGTAGGGAGAGACCTCTTTGCCAGTGGCTGTGTCTTGTAATGGTTATAGCTGTTGCAGGACTGGCCGTCTCTTGATGGTCCCAGCTACCGGGGGACCCAGCTCTTCCTGAAAAGCTTGGCATATGGGCTTAGTCTGCTCACTTCCCCGCTCTTTTAGTCCTTCTGGACCAGGGATGCTTATAGCTTCCTTCAGTTGTTAATTTCTAGGTTGCCTCAATGACCTCTCTTTTGTTTTTCAGTTTTTTCCAAACATCTTCGTAGTATTCAAGACTGAAGTCTTTCTATTGCATTACCTGACATGGACCCTAACTTTTGCAGTACGTTATTTAGAAATTTCAGCAATTTAGATAGATAGCAGAGACCTTTACTTTTCTATCTATGTGTGTCAGGCACAAAGTAGGCAATACAGAAGTTTCTGGAATGTTCCTTGGAGTGCAAGGAGTAGAGCTTTATTTCTTAGATCCATAAGGTCTTGGGTGCTTTAGACAACAGTATATGAGTCTGCAGCTTTTTCCTTATCAAAATTCCTGTACCCTTTCTCAGTAACCGAACGCTTGAATAACCATACTTTTCAGATGATGGAGATTTCCTGGGTGGTACAAAGAGTTAATGCGCTAGGCTGCTTACTGAAAGCTTGGAGATTCGAGTCCAGACAGAGGTGCCTCAGAATAAAGGCCTGGCAGTCTACTTCCAAAAAATCAGCCTTTGAAAACCCTATGGAGTATAGTTCTACTCTAAGACACACATGTGGTCACCATTAGTTGGACTCAGCTCCATAGCAATTGGTATGGTATCAATTGATGGACAAAAGACTAAGCAAAGGAAAGAGAATGTGGGGCTCTATACATTCCTTTTGAGAGCTCAAAGACTACTTCAACCTTAAGCTCTTTTGCATTTATCTCTAACTTCCATGGAATAAGGAGCATCTTCTCATAAAGGCCTGGGTATTTTTGGTGGACTGGTAAGAGGATATAATGCAGTCTGGGGAGGAGGCTCATCACAACTATAAAAGATGGTTCTCTTCCTTCTCTGATCTTCTTATCTGTAAGCAGGAACATTACAGGTATTGGTTTATACCATGGGAATGTTATCAATAGTGAGATGTTCAGACCATTCTGGATATATGTACTAATCTTAAGCAAAGAAAGTGCGGTAAGCAATGGCCAAGAACACCAGGTTGCTGCCTGACCAAATAATATTCTTATTTACTGTTAACTTGATTGATGCAGACCAGGGACTGGATTTAGTGGTTTTGCTGCCTCCAGGCCCTGCTTTTGATTGCTTCTAATCCCTTTAGGCTCCTTTTAAAGAACACAAAGTCAGATAGTTTGGCAATGGTGATTTCAACCAGAGAAGGATTAATTACTTCCATTTAATGGCATCATTACTTAATAGAAGAGGATGCTATTTGGAGATAAACAGCCAGAGAGACAGCATCTATTAATTCTTAGGATGCTCGAAGTCCATAGCCAAGGCACATAATTGCTTGTAGTAAAGAGAGACTCACAACAACTACAATAACAAAATTATCTAAAGTTTCAATGAGAGAACGTTTCCTGCCAATAACTTCATGACCCTCAAAATAACTTAAATTTATACTTTGAGGTATTTTTTTTGAAGAGAAAAATAAATTGGTACTAAACTCTGGCATGGGCCCAATGTTTCTTGGACATGTCTCATAAACATTCTTATAAAGATTATTTGGAAAAGTTCTTCACAACTTTATACATTTTCTTTTTTTAGTTTTATTGCCAAAATAAATTAGCCCAGGGTCAATAGCTGTCTTTCAGTCTCAATTGGTCTTTTTTTAAACATCTGAGAATCTTATCCAAGCTTGAAGTCATCCAGAATACCAATGATGGTTCTATTGAATTAAAGGCTTAGAAGTTAAAGTTCAGTTCAATAAACGTTTTTTATCGTCTACTCTGTGCTAACAGTTGGGATATAAGATGAGTAAGGCAAGTTCTTCCCCCATGCATCTATCAGTTTGTCCTGCTGTAGTGGCTTGAGTGTTACTATGATGCTGGAAGCTATGCTACTGGAATTCAAATACCAGCAGGGTCACCCATGGTGGACAGGTTTCAGCTGAGCTTCCAGACTAAGACAGACTGGGAAGAAAGGCCTGGGGATCTACTTCTGAAAAGAATTAGCCAGTGAAAACCTTAAGAATAGCAGTGGAATATTGTCTGATACAGTGCTGGAAGATGAGCCCCTCAGGTTGGAAGGCACTCAAAATATGACTGGGGTGGAGATGCCTCTTCTAAGTAGAGTCGACTTTAATGATGTGGATGGAGTCCAGTTTTCGGGACCTTCATTTGCTGATGTGGCATGACTCAAAATGAGAAGAAATAGCTGCAAAAATCCATTAATATCAGAATATGGAATGTACGAAGTACGAATCTAGGAAAATTAGAAATCGTCAAAAATGGAATGCATAAACATTGATATCCTAGGCATTAGTGAGCTGAAATGGACTGGTATTGGCCATTTGGATTGGAAAATCATATGGTCTACTATGCCAGCAATGACAAATTGGAGAGGAATGGCATTGCATTCATTGTCAAAAAGAATAATTCAAGATTTATCCTAAAGTACACCGCTGTCAGTGATAGGATAATATCCATACGTCTAACTGGAAGACCAGTTAATACGACTATTTTTCAAATTTATGCACTAACCACTAAAGCCAAAGATTAAGAAATATAAGATTTTTACCAACTTCTGCAGTCTGAAATGGATCAAACATGAAATCAAGATGATTGGTAATTACTGGTGATTGGAATGCGAAAGTTGGAAACAAAATAGAAGCATCAGTAGTTGGGTATATCACCTTGGTGATAGAAATGATGCCAGAGATCGCATGATAGAATTTTGCAACAGCAACGACTTTTTCATTGCAAATATCTTTTTTCGACAACATAAATAGGCTACTATACACATGGACCTTGCCAGATGGAATACACAGGAATCAAATCGACTGACTCAAGCCATGGTGTTTTCAATCATGTCATATGCCTGTGAAAGCTGGGCAATGCATAAGAAAGACCAAAGGAAACTTGACGCTTTTGAGTTATGACGTTGGGCTCATGCATAATGATGAATGTGAGTATGGCACAGAGCTGGGCAGTGTTTCGTTCTGTTGTGCATAGGGTTGCTGTGAGTTGGAACCTACTCGATGGCACCTAACAACAACAAAGACAAGTTCTATGGACAGTGGGTTCTCAAATTTTAGCCATTTATCAAAATCACCTGGAGAACTTATTACACCATAGATTGCTGGGCCCTCTGCCTAGTGTTCGTGATTCAGCAAATCTGAGGTGGAGACTGAAAATTTCCATATGTAAAAAGTTTCCAAGCAATGCCAATGCTTGTGGTCTGTGGGTCACAAAAAGAGCATAAAACCATATAATTAAAATGTGACTTACATGTTTAAGGAGTCACAAGGATACACAGGTGGTACTAATAGACAGGAATTAAGTTCTTTGTGGGAAGGAGGTGGTGGTCAGGGAAGCTTCTGGCAAGGGATTTCACCTGAGCAGGGCTTGGAAGCATGAATAGAAGTTGAAAGAGGAATAATAGAAGGGAATTTCTGTTAAGAAGTATCAGTGTATGGAGATGTACAGAGGTATGCCAGTCTGTGATTTATGCATTAATTCAACACATTTTAACTGAACACCTAGTCAACCTTGAGAATAAAGTGGTGAAAAATAATGTGTTTACAGAAACTCTCACTAGTAGATGACTCACAAGTAGCAGAACAGTGACAGATGATAGGCCTGGGAAAATGGTTGAGAGCCATTAGTGATGCATGGAAGGCATGTATGCTGTGCTAAGGTGCTTGGATTTCATCCTCTAGATAACCAAACCAAAAGCAACCCCGTTGTCGTCGAGTTGATTCCAACTCATAGTGACCCTATAGGACAGAGTAGAACTGCCCCATAGGGTTTCCAAGGAGTGCCTGGTGGATTCAAACTGCTGACCTTTTGTTAGCAGCTGTAGCTCTTAATGACTGCTGCACCATAGTGGAGAGTATTTTTGGGAAAACCCTCTGACAGCAATGTAGAGAGTGGATTGGAGGGAACAGATCAAGACTAGAGTAAGGGAGACCAGTAAGAAGGGTATAGCAATAGGCTGGGTAAGAGATGATAAAAGACCCAGCACGGTGTTATTTCATCTGTGAATCATATGACATTTAAACATAGTTTTTGTGCATTTTCCCCCTCCCTATGCCCACCACCTATCTTACACTCCCAATTAGAATAATGATTGCTTAGAGGCTAGATTATTAGTTTTATATTAAAAATCATGTGGTCACAAATGGGCTCAATCAGTATGAAGGGAAGTTTTTCCATAACCACCTAAGCAAGTGTTGTCGATCTTGTTAGCTTCCATTGAGTCAGTTCCAACTCATAGTGACCCTGTGTACAACAGAACAAAAAACTGCCTGGTCCTGTGCCATCCTGGTCATCATTGTTATGTTTGAGCCCATTGTTACAGCCACTGTGTCAATTCATCTCATTGAGGGTCTTCCTCTTTTTCACTGACCCTCTACTTTTACCAAGCGTGATGTCCTTCTCCAGGGACTGATAACATGTCCAAAGAATGTGAGACGAAGTCTCGCTATCCTCACTTCTAAGGGGCATTCTGGCTGTACTTCCTCCAAGACAGATTGGTTCATTCTTTTGACAGTCCATGATATATTCAATTTTCTTCACCAACACCATAATTTAAAGGTGTCAATTCTTCTTTGGTCTTCCTTATTTATTGTCCAGCTTTTGCATGCTCCGAGGCAATTGAAAACACCATGGCTTGGGTCAGGTGCACCTTAATCTTTTTTAAAGTGACATCTCTTCAACACTTAAGGCGGTCTCTTGTATCAGATTTGCCCAATGCAATGCGTCCTTTGATTTCTTGACTGCTGCTTCTATGGATGTTGATTGTGGATCCAAGTAAACTGAAATCCTTGACAGCTTCAAATCTTTTCTCCGTTTATCATGTTGTTACTTTTGGTCCAGTTGTGAGGATTTTTGTTTTCTTTGTGTTGAAGTGTAATCCATACTGAAGGCTGTGGTCTTTGATCTTCATCAGTAAGTGCTACAAGTCCTCTTCAGTTTCAGCAAGCAAGGTTGTGTCATCTGCATACTGCAGGTTGTTCAAGAGTCTCTAATCCTGATGCCACATTCTTCTTAGTATAGTCCAGCTTCTCAGATTATTTACTCAGCATATAGATTGAATAAGTACGATTAAAGGATACAACCCTGATGCATACCTTTTCTGACTCTAAACCATGCAGTATCCCCTTGTTCTGTTTGAACAGCTACCTCTTGATCTATGTACAGTTTCCTCATGAGCACAGTTAAGTGTTCTGGAATTCCCATTCTTTACAATGTTATCCATAATTTGTTATGATCCATGCAGTTGAATGCCTTTGTATAGTCAATAAAAGACAGGTAAACATCTTTCTGGTATTCTCTGCTTTCTGCCAGGATTCATCTGACATCAGCAATGATATCCCTCATTCTATGTCGTCTTATGAATCTGGCTTGAATTTCTGGCATTTCCTTGTGGAAGTACTGCTGTAGCTACTTTTGAATGATCTTCAGCAAAATTTGACTAGCATGTGATATTGATATTATTCTATAATTTCTGCATTCAGTTGGCTCACCTTTCTTTGGAATAGGCATAAATATGAATCTCTTTAAGTTAGTTGGCCAGGTAGCTGTCTTCCAAATTTCTTGGCATAGATGAGTGAGTACTTCCAGCACTGCATCCATTTGTTGAAACATCTCAGTTGGCATTCTGTCAATTCCTGAAGCCTTGTTTTTCACCCGAGTCTTCAATTCAGCTTGGACTTCTTCCTCTAGTATCATGGGTTTTTGATTATATGCTACCTCCTGAAGTGATTGAATGTCGACCAATTCTTTTTGGTACAGTGACTCTGTGTATTCCTTCTATCTTTTTTTTTTTTTTTTTAAGTTTCCTGCATTGTTCAGTATTTTGCCCACAGAATCCTTCACTATTGCAACTCGAGTCTTGAATTTTTTCTTCAGTTCTTTCAACTTGAGAAATGACGAGCGTGTACTTCCCTTTTGGTTTTCTAACTCCAGGTCTTTGCACATATCATTATAATACTTTGTCTTCTCAAGCTGCCCTTTGAAATCTTCTGTTCAGCTCTATTCCTTTAGCTACTTGACGTTCAAGAGCAATTTCCAGAGTCTCTTCTGACATCCATTTTGGTCTTCTCTTTCTTTCCTGTCTTTTTAATGACCTCTTGCTTTCTTCATGTATGATGTCCTTGATGTCATCCCACAACTCACCTGGTCTTCAGTCATTAGTGTTCAATGTGTCATATCTATTCTTGAGATGGTCTCTAAATTCAGGTGGGATATACTCAAGATCATCCTTTGGCTCTCACGAACTTGTTCTAATTTTCTTCAGCTTTATCTTGAACTTGCAAGTAACAGGGAGTAATTTAGACAGTAGGGAAAATAAAATTGACTATGTATTTTTTGAATGTCTTAAAAATCCATCTTTAAATAATTTATTTCTTGTTATGTTCTTGCCTCTAAGCTTAGCCAGGGGCTCTATTGACATTCTAAATTTAAAACTGTCTTCAGATATTGTGGAATGGTTTTGGACATTGATAAAATTCTATACAAAAGACAGAACACAGAGCCTGCTTTTCCTTCTGCTGACTTCATGAAATATCCTACCAAGGTTTAAGAGAGTCACACAGGAGACCTTTCTCATACTGAAATTTTCTTTGTTCATCTATTTGATTATGTTTTTGACTTTTGCTATGCCAACTGGCTCACTCAGTAACAACATATTTTCAATATCTATGGTAAGCAGAATTTCTAAAACAACCCCTCGATGTCCTGCCTTAATCCCTGGAACCTGTGAATATAATGAACTATCTCTTGATTATGGTGTATGGCACATTTGCCCTGGGTGGTGAATATGATTAAGCTCTTTACTACTAACTGAAAGATTGGTGGTTCAAACTCACCCAGAGCCTCCTTGGAAGAAAGAACTGGCATTCCGCTTCGGAAAGGTCTCCGCGATGAAAATCGTATGGAACACAGTTCTACTGTGACACACATGTGATCTCCATGAGTTGGAATTGACAGCAACTGGTTTTGTTTTTTTGGATTGGACCTTAAGATAGGGGCATTATCCATGTAGATCTTACCTAATCACCAAATTAAAATAAAAAAATAATTGTCATTGAGTCAATTCCTACTCATAGCTACTCTGTGTGTTACATTGTAAAACTGGTTGCAGAAGCCTGTAGAAGCAGAGAATTTACTCCAGCTGTTACAGAAGTGAAAGACAGAGATTCAGAGTGTAAGGAGGATTCGAGACACCATTGCTGGTTTGAAGATAGAGGCAGTCATGGGAGATAGAATGAGGGCAGTCTCTAGGAACAGTGAGTGGCCCCCTGATGAACAGGAAACAAAGATCTCAGACCTACAACCACAAGGAACTGGATTCTGCCAACAACCTGAACTAGCCTGGAAGTGGATTTCTCCCCAGCCAGGCTGACATCTGGATTTTTGCCTTTGGAGACGATTAGCATTTAGCAGAGAACCTAGTTGAACCCG
The DNA here is from genome assembly GCA_030035585.1 of Dugong dugon. Lineage (NCBI taxonomy): Eukaryota > Metazoa > Chordata > Mammalia > Sirenia > Dugongidae > Dugong > Dugong dugon. Next base: position 55,117,727 of record CM057463.1, read on the forward strand.
TTTGAACTTCTGAACTTACAGACCTGTGAGCATAATAAAAGAGCATTGTTTTAAGCCTCTAAGTTTGTGGTCATCTGTTATGCAGCAATAGAAAATGAATACAATATCCTAAATTATTAATTCATAGCTGTGTAATTTAAATATTTTATAACTCTAATATTTTTAAAGTCCTAGAAATATTAATAAAAATTATTTATTTTGGGTGGATATTTAGCTTGTCTAAGAATTAATAGGCTTTTTTTCAAACGCAAAAATATGTTGACATTTTTCTCAATGGTGTGAACAGAGAATACCCATTACATCATGCAGTCTTTATGGCTATAATCCAAGTTCATGGTCAGGTGGTGAATTGGATTGAATTGAAATAAATCTGTATGTGGGAGTGAAAAAGTCAATGGCTGCAGTGAGTAGAGGTTTGTACTAGATGATGGCCAACGTAACATTTAACTTTGTATAATTCAACATATTTTAATGATTCTCATTGTTTAATTGTTACTTTTTAAAGATGAAGCACAGAAAAATCACAGACTTTTGGCTAAATTAAAAACAAGTAATTGATACCCTGGAGTGAACCTCTTTCCAGGGCCCAAGCATCCCAGGAATAGTTTAATAAAGTTAGCCAATGAATTGTATCACCTGTGACCTGTAGCATCCTGTGACTCTCCCTCCATAATATCTTACAGTCATGAAGACTAAATTAGTCATTCATAATGGCCATACCAAGTTAAACATACAATTGTAATTTTAAAAGGGAAAATGAACAATCAAAGAACAGTTTTATTTATAGTATAAATCAGTGCAGAGGAGATAGATGAGGTCAAGTGCAGAGGTTGCAGGACTGTGGGGAATATTTGAGTTTTTGTTACAAACCACAATTTCCTCTGAATGATTTTGGAGTCTGAGTAAGCAGGTCATAGAAATTTATCAAAATAGCATGGCTGTCTCATTTTCCTTGGAAAGTGACTTATTTTTTTGACTTATATTTGAGTGTAATTAATTTTTTCCCTTCCTGACCATTGTTCACTTACTCATTAGGTTGATAAATTTCACTTGAATATTTCCTTACCTTTATCTATGTTGTGGATTATTAAGCACAATTGTTCATTTTTCATGCTCTGCAGCAAATATAAGACTAATGACCACTGAAAAAACATAATTCCATTCTTTTTGTAAGAACCAAAACAAAAACATCCAAATATAGTGTTTTTATGCTTCTGGGCTACATAAGTTCAGAGTATCTAAACTTTAGTGAATTCCTGCTGAAAGAAATACTTCTTGAGTTTCAAGTAATGAGATTTCATGAAATTTCAGTGGCACCGTGTCAATTTTTATTTTTTTACTTCAAGAGGAAACTAAGCTTACTTGTAAAAAAATATTTATCCATAACTATGAGGGAATACATACATAGAGGTCATATATGTCAATCAGATATAACTTTCTGAAAGGCTCTTAAAAGCTTGGAGGTGTCCAGAATGACTCCATGTTGACCAAAGAACTTCAGGATACGGGCAGAGATGAACTTAAAAATTCATTATTTTTGAGCAAGTGTGCCAATATGGCATGCACCATGCTGCTCAGGGATTCCAGAGAAACTCAGCATGTTGTTAGGGCCATTTTTTCCCCTGAATATGGCAAGTTTAATCTGGGGCAGCAAATGCACATGTAAGTCTAATCATCATACAATGCTTGGTCTATAGGAGGCTCTAGTAGATAGGGAACAAAGGTTCTGGAGTCAGATAACTAGTATTTAAATTTCATCTCTGCAGTCTACTGGGTGTATGATCTTGGATAATACTTAACCTTTATAAGTCTCTTTTTTTATCTTTATAATGGGGGACAATGAAAGTACCTACTCAATAAAGTTGTCGTAATGCTTAAATGAGATAATATATGTATAAATGTTCGGCACAAATTTTGCCACCTGGTAAATTTAGTTGTTGTTGTTGCTATTATTATTAAAAACATGCAACTCTTTTTTTTAATTATTGTGCTTTAAGTGAAAGTTTACAGCTCAAGTTAGTTTCTCATACAAAAATGTATGCACACATTATTATGAGACCCTAGTTCATCTCTCTATAATGTGTGCTGTCGGATTTCCTCCACCTCGGATTTCCTGTGTCCACTCAACCAGCTCCTGTCCCTTTCTGCCTTCTCATCTCACCTCCAGACAGAAGCTGCCCATTTAGTCTCATGTATCTACTTGAACTAAAAAGCACACTCTTCATGAGTATCATTTTATGTTTTATAATCCAGACTAATCTTTGTCTGAAGAGTTGGCTTTGGGAATGGTTTTAGTTCTAGTTAACAGAGTCCAGCGGCCATGTCTTCCGGGGTTTCTCCAGTCTTTGTCAGACTGTTAATTCTGATCTTTTTACTAGAATTTAAGTTCTGCACCCCACTTTTCTCCTGCTCATCAGGGACTCTCTGTTGTGTTTCCTGTCAGGGAGGTCATCGCAGGCAGCCAGGCACCATCTAGTTCTGGTTTCAGGCTGATGGAGTCTCTGGTTTATGTGGCCCTTTCTGTGTCTTGGGCTAGTATTTTCCTTGTGTCTTTGGTGTTCTTCATTCTCCTTTGCTCCAGGTGGGATGGGACCAATTGATGCATCTTAGATGGCCGCTTGGTAGGTTTTCAGAGCCCAGACGCCACTCACCAAAGTGGGATGCAGAACATTTTCTTAATAAACTTTGTTATGCCAACTGATCTAGATGTCCTAAAAACATGCAACTCTTGTATGAGCCGTAAGAAGCATATTATTATCTTTTTCTTCATATGATGCTATAAAATGCAAAGGCTGCTCTTCTCACCTAGAATTTCTAGTTGTGAATGAGGTTACCCACCACCACCTGTGATGGCTTGTGTGTTGCTATGATGCTGGAAGCTGTGTTGCTTTATTTTAAATACCAGCAGGGTCATCCATGGAAGACAGGTTTCAGTGGAGCTTCCAGATTAAGACAGACTAGGAAAAAAGGGTAAAATATTGAATGACGCAGGAAACACCAAAAGAAGATGGAAGGAATACACAGAGTCATTGTACCAAAAAGAATTGGTCAACGTTCAGCTACTTCAGGAGTTAGTATATGATCAAGAGCTGACAGCATTGAAGGAAGAAGTCCAAGCTGCACTGAAGGTATTGATGAAAAACAAGGCTCCAGGAAGTGACAGAATACTGACTGAGATGTTTCAACAAACGGATTCAGTGCTGGAAGTGCTCAATTGTCTATGCCAAGAAATTGGAAGACAGCTACCTGGCCAGCCATCTAGAAGAGATCCATATATGTGCCCATTCCAAAGAAAAGTGATTCAACTAAATGTGGAAATTATTGAACAATATCATTAATATCATATGCAAGTAAAATTTTGCTGAAGATCATTCAAAAATGGTTGCAGCATTACAACAACAGGGAACTGCCAGAAATTCAAGCTGGATTCAGAAGAGGACGTGAAATGAGGGATATCATTGCTGATGTCCGATGGATCCTAGCTGAAAGCAGAATACCAGAAAGATGTTTAGTTGTCTTTATTGACTATGCAAAGGCATTCGACTGTGTGGATCATAATAAATCATGGATAAAACTGCAAAGAATGGGAATTCCAGAACACTTAATTGTGCTCATATGGAACTTGTACGTAGACCAAGAGGTAATCTTTCCAAGAGAACAAGGGGATAGTGTGTGGTTTAAAATCAGGAAAGGTGTACCTCGAAGTCGTATCCTTTCACCATAGTTGTTCAATCAGTATGTTGAACAAGTAATCTGAGAAGCTGGACACGGCATCAAGATTGGAGGAGGACTCATTAACAACCTGTGATATGCAGACAACATAACCTTACTTGCTGAAACCAAAGAGGACTTGAAGCACTTCCTGATGAAGATGAAAGATTATAGCCTTCAGTATGGATTACACTCAACATAAAGAAAACGAAAAGCCTCACAACTGGACCAATAAGCAACATCATATTACACGGAGAAAAGATTGGAGTTGTCAAGGATTTCATTTTACTTGGATCCACAATCAACGCCCATGGAAACAGCAGTAAAAAAATCAAACGATGTATATTGCATCAGGCAAATCTACTGCAAAAGACTTCTTTCAAGTGCTTAAAAGCAAAGATGTCACTTTGGGGACTAAGGTGCGCCACACCCAAGGTATGGTGTTTTCGATTGCCTTATATGCATGCTAAACCTGGACAATGAATAAGGAAGACCTAAGAAGAGTTGATACCTTTGAATCATGGTATTGACGAAGAATATCAAATATATTATGGACTTCCACAAGAACAAATAAGTCTATCTTGGAAGAAGTACAGCCAAAGTGCTCCTTGCGAACGAGGATGGTGAGAATTCGTCTCATGTACTTTGGGCATGTTATTAGGAGCAACCAGTCCCTGGAGAAGGACATCATGCTTGGTAAGGTAGAGGGGTCAGCGAAAAAGAGGAAGACCCTCAACAAGATGGATTGACTGAGTGGCTGCAACAATGGGCTCAAACATAGCAAAAACTGTGGGGATGATGCAGCACCAGTGTTTTGTTCTGTTGTACATACGGTTGCTATGAGTCAGAATCGACTTGAGGGCACCTGACAACAACAACAAGGAAAAAAGGCCTGGTAATCTATTTCTGAAAATTAGTCAATGAAAACCATATCGATCATAACGGAACATTGTTTGACTCACTTGCATTGGACATGTCATCAGGACGGATCAGTAACTAGAGGAGGATATCGTATTTGGTGAAATGGAGGGCCAGTGAGGAGGAGGGAGTCCCTAGGTTAGACGGACTGGCACAATAGCCACACTGATGGAATCGAACATGCCAGTGATTGCGAGGGTGACGCAGAGTTGGACACTTCATTCAGTTGTACATAAGGCCGCCATGAGTTGGAGTTGACTCAGTGGCATCTATCTGTCTGCCTGTTGTCTGTTTACCTATGTGATGTTACATCATGATTTCTGATTAACTGTCTGACTGTTTAGAAAAGATGGCATATTAAATTAATGTGTGGTTAATTTCACCAGGGAGAAAAACTCCTACAGATTGCACTGACATACTGAGCACAGGCAAAAAATATCCACTAGAATCCCACCAGAGAAGATGGGGCTGTGGAGATGAGTACATATTACCCCTGGTGAAGAGTAAAAAAGATGATCTTTGTGGTGTAACTGCTAGATCTGAATTCCGTCTTTGCCATATTCTAGCTCTGTTAACCTTAGGAAAATTAATTACCATTTCTCTTTACTTCTGTTTGTCTTTAGACTAGAGATAACACTATTTGCTATGTTGTTTTGTGGGTTATAACTGAAATGAGGGTAAAATGCATAGCACAGAGCCTGGCACAGAATATGCACTTAATAAATGCCATCATTATTGGTTACAGTCACCCCTGGTTCAGTTCTTTCTGCTAGCTGGGCTGTTATCTCTAATCATCTACTTTCACCTATTACATTTCAGTGAAAGATACAATCCTCATAGTGAGAAGACGGAGCCAACTCCATCAGGTATGCAATTCAAATGCCACCTCTCTCATAATGTTTATGCACAGATCTCTTGGTACCACTGATCAGTTGCCGTAGAGTCGACCCTGACTCTCTGACTCACAGTCAGAGATTAGGATTTACAACATATAGGAAAATCATATCAATCACAAAATGGAGGACAACTACACAATACTGGGAATCATGGCCTAACCAAGTTGACACATATTTTAGGGGGTCACAATTCAACCCATGACAGTGGGTTATAATAGTTAACAAATAATAAATATAAGAGAAAAAAAATCCTAATCTGATTTTGATTGGTTTTTTAGCCTGTGGCTTGCTGTTTCTAGTAAAAAAAAAAAAAAGCAATGCAAACTTCCAAAAGTATGTGAATTTCTTTCATTGTTGTGATGTTCTGTATTGTTAGAGCTAATGTGATCACTACTGTTATTTTTGATTTAGCTGATTTCTAGTCTTTGACGACCACCCAGAGCTACCAGTTATGAACGGCCTTTCAACCATAATATGAGCTTTTTGCCTGTAGAAAATTTTATGATTTTTTTTTTTGTTGTTGAAAAACTATGTCCATATGCTGGAAGATACAGTCGTTCTCTTCACAGTATCCTGATATAGACATTGTCAGGGTAGTCATGTTGTCTAGGTGCATGCAAATTCGTTCTGTATGCAGTGAATTCAAGCTTCCGTGTTCCCTAGAAGAGTATCTACAACATCCTCTTTAAACATATGAAGGTTTAAAAAAATATGTTATTATACAGTCAGGTCTCTGATGAGACGCTTAATCTTAAACTGTTTCTGATATCTCAGTGAATGCCTACTTACTTTAGTAAAACACTTCATCTAAGTTAAGGATAGGAAGGTGAATGTGTTCTTCATATAACATTGTCCATGTCCTGAATGTCCTGAGGATTTTTAAGTTTCAGTATATTCACAAATAGAGTCTGAATCCACAACATACCCACCGTGTTCAGGACTTTCTGACTTTCATTCCATCTTTATAAACATGGTATTCTAGGGTCATCCAGTGATTCTCTTGTTGGGAGAACTTATCAGGTGGGTGTTCACACTTACAAAGCACATTGGCTGGAACTAGTGACATGTGCTGGAACCCTGATGATATTTTCAGTTCTTAGAACTTTTTAATGCCAGTTGATTGTTCTCAAATTACCGTGCTGTATCTATCTCAGGAACGGTGGATTAAGGAAATTTATCAGTTTCCTGTCTATGAAACCTACATCATTTTGGCTGTCAACTTTCTTTTGCATTCCAGACACACACAATCTAAAAAGACATAGTCTTTTTTGTAGAGATTACTTTTGTATGTGTAGGAAGTCAATTTACAAAGCAATTCAGTCGATTTTTGTGGGTATATGTTCATGTTCATTCTCCTGGGGACAGGGCAGCATTACTGAAAAATTGATCACTTCTGAATGGGAAAAAATGGAAATAAATCTAAATTGTGCAAATAAACCCCAAAAGCAAAGTTTCATTCTTCTCCATGGTCCATTTCTAAAATAGAGGTGATGCTGCTTGCTTTAATGAAGTGGACTTCGGCATATTGTCGTTGTTAGGTGCTGTCGAGTCGGTTTCAACTCATAGTGACTCCATAAGACAGAGTAGAACTGTCCCATAGGGTTTCCAAGAAGTGGCTGGTGGATTGGAACTGCCAGCCTTTTGGTTAGCAGCCAAGCTCCTAACCACTACGCCATCAGGGCTCCAACTTTGGCATAGCAACATACAGATTCTCTTTGACCTTGAACTGATTATAAGTATTTGGGTTTTTTTTTTTTTTAAAAGGCAAAATTTCTAAAAATCTTGACTAACAGATCTATGTAAGAGCAGACAGAATCAAAACCAAAAGCTCCTCTAATTTGCCTTGTGCGGTTAGAGATAGCTGTTGTCATGGAACATGGAATTAGAATAAGTCCTTTCATCTTGAATTTGGCACTTCATTTTCTTAGTTCTCAAGGCAGTGGGGTCATCTTTGGTAAAGTTAGCACTGTTAATACCATGCCAGCAAGGAACGTATTACAAATGCCCATTTTAATATTAAAGTCCAAGAAGCTGAAGAAATCCTCAGAAGAGGCAGGATTTCCAACCCTCTTCAAGGTCTGCCTACTGAGAAATTGATAATGATTTGTCAGTCTCAACTCCATCCTGTGAAGCACTTCCTTTGGCATCTTGGCCAAATACTGCTCTTGATTTTTCAGCAGCAGTGCTTTGGATCAGAATGTTTACCTTATCACATGGCCAAAAATACACGCCAAGTAAGCCATGCAGTGAATGAACCTCTACTTTTCAAGTTGTTCTCAGTGGACTTTTGTTTTTCGTTTAGTCCAAAGTTTAATCGAGTGCATTGGCTTGTCTCCTGGAATGCCAGTCAATGTCCATATAGCAGAAAAAATTTATAATCGTACTCGACTTTTTGACAACATTTCTTAAAAAGGTGGTGATTCAAGGATCTGGCCAATGAAGTTGACAACTTTTGCAGCAGCAGGAAAAACTTCTTTCAGTACTCTTGGCCCAGTCTTTGATACCAGTGCAAACCAATCTGTGGGGCAATGCATTCCAGTGCCATGGGTTGTTTCTCTCTTCACCAAAGTAACAAAACTAGATGTATTGCCAAGCATCACAGGTGCTCCATTTTGCACAAAATACCAAATTTTTCTTTCAGCTGAAGTTTTTATTGGCAAAGAAACCATGTTGACTGCCGTTGGAGTTTCTAAAAGGGGCTCAGAAAATAGGAGTTCTTAAAAGAGCTCATTTACCCATACAGACATAAATAGTTTTATCCAGTTGAGTGCTGAAGGGAAATGGTTTTTCCACCATGATTTGATTCATGTTTTTAGAAGAAATGTCAATGATTCTGTACTGGATAATAGGATTTTACAGCGACATACTTTTTGTTTTAATTCTTTGGTCCAAGCCACAAATCAGCTTAACAATTTGTATAGTGTGTTGTATCAACACGTTCTCTCTAATTACGCCGTGCTACTTTACCTGTCCATGTGATCAGTAACCTCATAGGCTGCTTCGAGACAAACTTTGGGTGTTGGAGAAAATCCATGTTTTGTAAAACAGTGACCTTTTCAAGTTGAGCTTCCTTTTCATGACGAAAATCCACCGTGTCGTATATATTTCCAGGGTGGAGGTCATAGAGAATTGTTTTGGCTTCTTTAGCTGAGTGCATCTGTTGGCAAGAACCCTGGCACGCAGAATCTCTGAAGTTTTATTTTTCATCAAGTTAGGTACTGTAAGTAAACCAAAGGGTGTATAAGCCTCTTTCTCCCTCTCTCTTCCGTCTCTCTCTCCCTTTCTTTTTCCCTTTCTCCTTCCTAATTGTAATCAGTCCCAATCCTTACCATCATCATCATTGTCATCATCGTCCTTTTTACAATAGCAACCAATACTACGTGAGTTCTTACTCTGTGTCAGGTTTAACACTTTGGGTTAGGTACTATTATTATCCCCATTTTACAGATGAGGGAAGTGAGGCACAGAGGTTAGGTAATTTGTCCAAGTCCCACAGGTAGTGAGTGATGGCGGCCAGTATTCCAATCCAGGTAGTCTGGCTCCTGAGCTGAGATCCTGACCTCTCTGCAAAATCATCATTATCTTCTCATGCATAGCAGCATCCTCTGCTGGGTTATACATATCTGGAATAAAAATTTATCTTAACAGTATAATTTCACATAAAAAGTTTTTTCCCCTAAAAAACATTTGTCAAAGTAATAGGAAGGGAAATTTTATTTTTCCTTTTTTTGGGGATCTCCCGTGTACCACTGATTAAAAAATTGTGCCGTATTTTTTTTTTTTCCCCCCAGAATAGTCTTCGTTGTTAATTGGCTGATGCTGAGGCACTGACTGGAACCTAGCACTGTTTGGGGATTATGGGTCTGGACTTCCAAAAAATATGGTTGATTACAAATACTTTATCACTGTTTGCAATAGATGCTTTATAATATCAGTTGCACTACCACCTTCCTAGCATTCTGTGATTCTCCTTCAAATGTTTCATTTATTTGAAGAAAGGCAGCCCTATAATTCCTAGGAGAACCCAGAGTGTCTTATCCTAGAATGGGGTCATATATGAACCTGTTTGATAAGCACGATATATACAGCAGTCTCTGCTTCTTCCTGTCTAGTAAGAAATGCCAAGATGTCTTCATGACCCATATGAATATTTACCTTCATTTTCATCTCAGTTTCTATTTTTGCATCTAAGCTAATTGTCTCTCCACCTCTTGATTTTTCTATATAACTGATTTCTATTACTTTGGAAGGCATGCTTTTCTTTTTCTTTCTTAAAAATAAAGCAGATGTTTTCTAAAAACTATCTTCTAGGTCTTATAACAAATAATTTCAAAAGTAGTGTTTTGTGCTGAACCATATTACCTTATTTTCAATCCATGGTGGTGTATTCTGTGTTGTTGTTAGTTGCCATCAAGTTCAGATGAACCTGAGTCATCAAAGTGCTATCTTTGTTTTTTTGAAACTTAGAAGAGGTCTTTTGCAGCCCATTTGCCCAATGTAACATGTTGTTTGATTTCTGTTTTTAATTTTTTAATTTTATTTTAGATGAAGCTTTACAGAGCAAACAAGTTTCTCATTAAATAATTAATAAAGTATTGTTTCATGACGTTGGTTGCCAACCCCACGACATGTCAGCACTCTCTCATTCTAGACTTTGGGTTCCCATTACCAGCTTTCCTGTCCCCTCCTGCCGTCTAGTTCTTGCCCCTGGGCTGGTGTGCCCATTTAGTCTCATTTTGTTTTATGGGCCTGTCTAATCTTTGGCTGAAGGGTGAACCTCAGGAGTGACTTCATTACTGAGCTATAAGGATGTCCGCGGGTAATACTCTCGAGGTTTCTTCAGTCTCTGTCAGACCAGCAAGTCTGGTCTTTTTTTTTTCGTTAGTTTGAATTTTGTTCTACATTTTTCTCTAGCTCTGTCTAGGATCCTCTATTGTAATCCCCGTGAGAGCAGTCGGTGGTGGTAGCTGGGCACCATATAGTTGTGCTGGAGTCAGTCTGTTGGAGACTGTGGTAGTTGTGATCCATTAGTCCTTTGGACTAATGTTTCCCCTGTTGTCTTTGGTTTTCTTTTTTCTCCCTTGCTCCAGGTGGTGTGAGACCAGTGGAGTATCTGAGATGGCCGCTCACAAGCTTTTAAGACCCCTGACCTAACTTACCAAAGTAGAATGTAGAACATTTTCTTTATAAACTATGTTATGCCAGTTGAGGTAGGTGTTCCCTGAGACCATGGTCCCCAGAGCCTTCAGCCCAGTAATTTGGCCCCTCAGGAGCTTGGATATGTTTATAGAGCTTCCATGACCTTGCCTTGGACAAGTTTTACGGGCTTCCCCACTATTGTGTACTGTCTTACCCTTCACCAGAGTTACCACTCGTTGTTTGATTTCTTGACTCTTGCTTTCATGGACATTGATTGTTAACCCAAGTAGAATGAAATTGTTGACAACTTCAATTTCTTCTCCATTTTTCATACTGTTGTTTGTTGGTCTAGTTGCATTCTGTATACTCACCCTTAATTGTCCATGAATGAGGAAAAATTTATATGGTACACGGGGGTTATAGCTATTCCAAGATGGCCTACTTTCTGGGTTTATGTGCATGGTTTGTAGGCCAATATTTTGCCCATAATATTTCAAATTTGCAGGTCTCTAGCACTGAGTTATATAACCTTTCTAGTTCCCATTGTGTAGTTCTCTGAATCCGTGAGTAGACGGAGCATGCTGAATACACAAACCCCAGCATGCATTGCTGTAAGTGCTCTTACAGACTATTCCCCATGTAGGGATTACAAGTTGCAGAGTGGCACCACCCCTTTTCTTCCACCTCTGGTTAATAATGCCGGGGGTGCAGTCTCTGAATGTGTGCAGAAAGAGGTACTGAACGAGCAGGGAAAGTAAAAGGAATGTGACACTGAATACTCACTGGTGTTTTGATACAGTAAGGTAATGGTTGTTCATCTTTCTGTTTGGAATACATCCAGCATCTGAGTCGTAATTACGTAGATGGTGGTGGTGGTTTGGTAGTGGGGTGTGGGCTGGTTAAGAGCATAAGATAGGTAATATAGGTCCCAGTCATAATCATAGATTGGGGGTCAGTCTACAGAACTGATTACTGGACACTTTTTATTTGGTTAATTTGAGCAAGCATTCTTGTGATTGCTAACTAACACATAAAAAATGGTGAATTCAGATTAACTCTTCATCCTAATTCTAGGGCAGCCAGTCTTCACTTTTTGAGTCTGTGAAGCATGCATAAATCTTTCATTGTATTTCTCAACCTTGATGTACCAGCCTTGTAGTTAGAAATTTTTCCCAACTTCTAGATTAGTGTCTTCTCTCTTTATATTTCAGTGGTACAGTATTATTTTTTTAAATATGCCTTTTAAGGTATTTTATTGGGAATTTAGAATAGGCAGTGCTAATGAAATGCCATTTAGTTCATGTATCTTCAAAGCTAATTTTTTTTTCTCTATTTCTGAGTTGAGAGATTTTTCTAATAAGCCTCTGGGTTCAGTTCATCTGGATGGCAAAGATTTTATTGCCTTTCCCCCAAAAAAACCACAACTCTTAACTTATAGTGCAGTTGAATTTAAATCGATTGTTTCTGGGTTTTTAGGTCCCTGAGTGGCCCAAATGGTTTATTCTAGGCAGCTAACAGAGAACCCTACCCAATGGCACCGCATAAGAAAGGACTGATGATATGCTTCTGTAAAGAATATAGCTAAGAAAACCCTATGGAGCTCAGTTCTACTCAAACATGTGGGGTAGCCATGAGTTGGATTCAACTTGATGGTATTTTTTTTTTTCTTCTCAGTTCTGAGTTTATGCAAAGTCTGCTTATCCATCCAGTATTTAATTGTTGCTTGTTTTTCTCTCAAATGCTATGTAGCTGACTCCCTGGTGACTTTACCAAACTTCACCATTGAGTTAGCTCCCATTGGAAGCTCATCACTAGCTAATCAATCATGCCTCACACCCGTCTCCCTTGATCATTGCTCAAAATGTAGTGTACTCTGTTAGCTGTTTTCCCTATCTTCTCCTCTTCTCAATACCATATGCTTTTTCTTCCTACCTGGCTACCCCTCTTCCCCCTCCCCACTCCTCATACAATTGTATCTTCTGAAAACACTGCCCCTTAATAGCAAACTTGAATCTATAGGTCTGTAGGACCTATATGTGTAGTCTCTTCCCTGAATGCTGGAAAGAAGGGACTTTTTTTATTTTCTGGCCTTAATTCTTTAGTAATCAGCACAGCTATTTCAAACACTTATCCTACACACACACACACACACACACACACACACACACACACACACACACACGCACACATATATGGGGATGTGTGTGTGTGTGTTTGGTTTCAATTTCTTGATTGAATGTGTGTGTTGGATTTCTTGACTGCTTGCATGTGTGTGCGTGCTTGTCACTAGCCATTTACGAACTTGCGGGATGGCCCATCTACCCTAACCATTGCTGTAGTAAGGATTGAAGCTTTATAATCAGACAGAGTCATCTTTCTCAGCATAAAGAGATATTAAAGCAAAAGTTAAACTGGACCATATGAATCTTCTATACACTTCTGATTTGGGTGTTACGTTCTTCTGTACTTTCAGGAGTTCTGTAACACTAGTCAGTATGCAGCATGGTACTGGCAATCCATAATTTTCCCTGTCATCTAATGCACAGGTAAATGCCTGAATTCACCATTTTTTATGTATTAGTAATTATAAGAACACTTGCTCAGACTGGCCAAATAAAAAGTGGCCAGTAACCAGTTCTATAGACTAACCTCTCCCGCCCCCAACTGTGATTATAATTGGGACCTGTATTTCCTATCTTATGCTCCTTATGCCATCTCATTTCAGAGCACCTACTTTTACATTCTCTTTCTCGGATAGACTCTAGTGACTGGGTGCTGATTGGCTGACGACTTCAGTAAGAACTAACTTTGGTCTGACTCCATGTCAGAAACTGGACATTTGTCATTCTTGCCGAAAATGAAAATCTTAGTGTCACTTGGTGGTTAACCACCGCTCCTTCCTGAAACTCTACTTTCTTGGTTTTTATGACACTGCTCTTTCCTGGTACACGACTCACCAGTAGGACCATTTTTCCACCTTCCTTTCCTTAAACATTGGTTGTTGTTGGGGTTTGGAGAGTGATAATCATCTCTCTTTCCAACGTGGGATCTGAATCAGTGGAGGACGAGGCAGATGACGATCAACATACCAGCTTATTATGATAAGGCTGGATAGGAGAATGCAGCATGAGGATCCAACTGTGTGACCTAATGCTTTCTGCCAGAATTGGATTGACATTTTCACCAAGTTGCAGGCAATAAAGCAGGAATTCCTTGGGTCTCCTCTTGCAGGGCAGAGTCTGCCTCAGAACTTCCTGCAAGAGAAGTAAGAATATGTGTCCAATATATGTATATATGGAGCCCTGGTGGTGCAGTGGCTAAGAGCTCAGCTGCTAAACAAAAGGTCGGCAGTTTGAATCCACCAACCACTCTTCGGAAACCCTACAGGGCAGTTCTTCTCTGTCCTGTAGGGTCACTATGAGTCGGAATTGACTCAACAGCAATGGGTTTGGTTGTTTTTTTCTATAGGTATATATCCTTTAAATATTTCATGAATTCCCCTTTTTGTTCCACAATTTCTCCATACACTCTTAATGATGGGAATCACCTCCTGCCCCACCAAACCCCAGCTCCTTGTGCTTATACTGAAGCCTTAATGATTGATCCTTTAGATGATCTTTCATGCTTCAGTAATTCTCATTCCAGATTTTTTCTCACATAACATATCCTTTTTAGCAAAATAAATAAATAAATAAATAAATAAATAAATAATTATTCTAAAGAAATATTTTTTTAGGCTTGATAACTTACTCCAAGAGAATATTTCTTAAACTTAGGAAGCCTGTATTCTCTAAAGTTACATATATATTTAGAGGTACAATAAAAATGTCATTTTCTTATTTCTTGTAAAGTTGTGCCATACTTGCCTAGTGAACCTCTCATCAGGCCTCAGGACATTGGCATTGATGGGCTTTGTATTTTACATGAATCTGAAGCTTAGTTTGAGAGGAGTATTCTGAAATTTGTAAAGATTTGTGGTTCTGAGTAGAAACTCTGATAAAACTTCTGGGATGTCTTTTGTCTCCAGATGAATCTGAGATGAGCTAGGGAAGGATTCTAATTGGCGCCCTTCTCCAAGACTGAGAAACTAAATTAAAATTTAACCTCTCCTTCTGTAAGCTTCCCCCTAACCCCAGAACATAATCATGCATGCAAGAGTAGGACTTGAGCTGTTAACTCCATCTTGGAAATGGTCTTCCCACATGTGAGATCCTCATGATGACATGCAACAAGGTAGAGACCTGCTTTGCTCAGCACAAAGAGGGATGAGCAATGAGCACTCTATGGCTGTTTAGGCCTGGAAGGCAGGAAATTACTGAGTGGATGAATCAACATTTAATAAGTTCCTCCTGTGTGCAATGAAAGATTCAAATCCTGTGGTAAACACAGAATACTGTATTAACTCATGTTCTCTTTTAGTCATATGCCTGTTTTCTGATTGTTAACTTAGCATAAAAAGTAAAATTCTCATTGAACACTGCCTGAGTCCATCCAGTAATATTCTCAAATGTGGGTTAATGTTCTAACTCCCAGAACTTATGTTATCTACTCAATCTGCTTCTTGTGGTACTCAGGGTTTCCCTCTTCTAGATTCCTGTATCCTTTATAGATGAGTCATAAGAACAGATAACCCATCTAAGTATATCTTTCACTCTGTTGGTGGTTGGAAAAACATCTACAATCATTAGGTTTGTTTTTCATTTGATTTTCCAGTGCCTGACCTAAATCCAAAGTCTGCATTTCACTCAGTTGCTAGACACTGTACTAGGTTGTTTACTGGGTTAGGCAACTTATAACAAACAGCTTCCATTTCCCATTCTTTTCCCCAAGAAATCCATTGGAACATTGACACACATGCAGAAGTGTTTATCGATTTCTTCATTCACTCATTCAGCAAGTATTTGAGTATAAAGAGATTGTGTCTGGGCACCAGGATTACAAAGATGAGTAAGATATAGCCCCTGATTCTGAAACACTGATCATGTAATGAGGGTGACACATAGAAACAGGCAGTCACAGGATGATTTGATGTATGAGTTAACAGAGGTATGTGTAGATGTGAAATATCAGCTGCCTCGGGTTGAACATGGCAGCATTTGGCCATGTATTATACAACATGCAGTGAGTTTACCAGGTGGAAGGGGATTCTAGGCAGAGGAACATGTGCTCGGGGGTCATGTAATTATCCATCTTGCCAGAGCATTGTTTCTTTTGGGAGTATAAGCAGCAAGTGTTTAATTTAGAAATTTACAAACATGGAGTTGCAGGTTTTCTTCCCAGCAGAGTAAAGTCCCTGGAGCAAAAGAGGAGGAAGAATGGTCCTTATCCAGGGAAACATTGCAAAATCAAATGAGCTAAAGGCAGTTTCACATTTTTGCATTTGGCTGCTTGTTTTCCATGTTAAGTTTGTTTATCAAGTTCTAATTTAAAATTATTTCAAGGCTAAAATATTCCTTTTGTTGTCCATGTATTATTGAACTGAGAACAGTATGACTAGCATAACCTTGATTTTCACCATATCCTCATTTGATTTTCTCTCCTTCTCAAGGATTATACACTGTGTGTGAGCAGCCAGACCAAAACCTCTGATGTGGCCAAAAATAAGAACTGGGTGAGCCAAGAGTGAAGGGGCAAGAGATGTTAGAAGACTCTATGGTCAAGCCAAGAGCATACTTGGCTCCATTGTCACGAATGATGGCTGACTTCTTTAGAGTAAGAAATCTAGGATAAAAGAATGCTTTTACACTCAAGTGATCGTACTGGAGACTTGTATGGCACTTAGCCCCTGTCTATTTTGGGTATACTTAGGAACCTGAGGAGCAAAGGAAGGTGGGACTTAGTGCTGTTTTGGTTTTCTCTGTACAGTGAATTTCATGTTGTTATTTAAATAACTCTCCCCTTTCTCAGAGTTCCTGGGTGGTGCAAATAGTTAACACACTCAGCTGCTAACCAAAAGGTTGGATGTTCGAGTCCACCCAGGAGTGTCTCAGAAGAAAGTCCTGGCGATCTACTTGAGAAAAATCAGCCATTGAAAACCCTATGGAGAACAGTTCTACTCTGACACACATGAGGTCACCATGAGTTGGAGTCAACTCGATGGTTACTGGTTTAACTGGCCCATTCCTGAGATTTCTCTCTTTCCTGTTGAAATTGAAATCCTTCACGTAAGTGTGGATGTTGCCCAGGTGGTGAAAAAAGGAAAGCTTATTATTTAACTCTTGTTATCATAAAATGCATTATACTTAATATTTTGGGTAGTGATTTGCATGTGAACATATTGTTTGCTGTAAATGTGCATGTTGAGATGGGAACATAACAAGTCAAGTATGTCAGAGTATTCATGAATTAATTTTAGTCTTGAAAAGGTGCTGGTGCATTGTATCGACAATATTAGCAACAAAAATTTCTATATGAAGTATTTTCCAACCTTTCATATCTCTATATTTTCCAACCCTCCGTATCTCTAAACACATTATTGTTAACCTGCACGAATGTAACGAGAAAGGTTTCCATAAACCACATGTGAAAATCACTTTTAATAATTCATGGCACCTTTTTTTTAACAAGTCATCCATTCTGCCAACCCTCCTCTTCTCTCTAATAGTGCAATCATTATTTCTACCTGCTATGAAAAACTGGTAAAGAGTGACAAATAGGAATCAAGGCAGAAAGGGGTCAGACCTGCAGTGTGACAACATGCTGCTTCAGAAGTAGGATCAGATGAGGAATGACTTCATTTATTAACTCAATTCTTATAATAACTCTATCAGGTAGATGCAGTTATAATCCCCAATATGCAGATGAAGAAACTGAGCCCAGAGATTTTCAGTAACTGCCCAAGGCACAGTGGAGTTGCTAAGACTTGAGCTCAGCCACTCCAGGCTCTCAACCATCAAACTACAAGTAAGTTTTGATGCTAATGGGAAAAGAAATCATTTTTTCTTTGACTGAATTTAATTGGTACAAAACAATTACCTAGCAAAATATATTTTTGTTTTAATTCCTCTGATTTTATAAAAAGGACTGACTTATGGGTACTTCCAGCTACTGTACTTAGTGTCAATGATATGAAGTCAGGTGGTGAGGTACTCTGTGATGAGCTAGGCAACCGTATTGAGACTCAGTGACTAACATTTGGCTGACCCTTGCATCTGGTGCTGAAGCACAATAAATACTCCTCTGGTTAACTCAGGGATTCAGAACATTCAGTCTTTGCATGTGAGCAGATTCCTGTTTCCTTCATATAAGTGTGGCTTTTGAAAAAAAGTACAATGCAAATATGCATGATTTTTCAGAAAGTTTGCTATCTTCAGAATATGTTAAATTGAACATTGTAAGTCATTTAGTTAGAACAAATGAAAACTTCATGTGCAATGCAAATTAGAAAATATGCAAAACAATAAAATAAGTGGCTATCACACCTCGATGGAAGAGTATGGAACGGTATGTAATAAAAGGTGCTATGTTTAGACTATTTAGGTCCAAAGACAGTTCTGGCACTTAATAGCTGTGTGATATTGAAGAAGTCATTTAACCTCTCTGTACCTTGGTTTCTTCATGTGTAAACTGAAAATAGTAATAGTACCACTATCATACAGATATTGGGAGGATTAAATAAGATAATTTATAAAAAACACATACAAAATCCCTGTCATCTAATAAGCCCTTGGTAAATGTTAGCTATTATTATCACATTCTTATAAACGTATATTACGGATTGCTGTTTGTCTTAACTGGGCCATGAGTGATTTCAACCAATAAGAAATTTTCAATGACCTATTTGTTTATACCAGCTATCAGAACTCAGCCAACTAAACTGAGGTGATAGTTGATATTGTATAGATGTGTTTACAAAGTGGAGGGTTTATGTTTATAAAATAGTGGGTGGCTTATGATACAATTAAAGTTCTATGGGTATGCCCCTCACATAAAGTTCTATGGGTAGGTAAGTCTATGGCAAGACCAGAAAAAAATTGAATCAGGATATGCATAAAGGTAAAATCAGATGCCTTTAGAAAAATACAATTTGTCTCATGTCAGATTTATGCCCAAGGCCAGACTAATTCTCAAGCCACTTCCAGCTCTAATGATTTTAGTCTATATTCTACAACCAGACAGGCATTTTGAGCTCAAACGTATTTTGATTTAAATGACAATAATAATTTACAGGCTTTACATATCTTTTCTGAACTGTCCCAGAAAAATATACTTCCAGTAGTGCTGGTAATATGTCACCAATCTATGAGAAGTGTAAGAGATTTCTTTGTCTGTTAAATCCCTTAATTAAGAGGGTTAGAGAGATAATCAATGGAAATATTGCAGTGATTAAGGATAGGGTTGCACAGCTGATTATAGTAATTGCCGTCAATAAGCTGTATACTTGTAAAAAGTTGTATTGGCAAAAATGGTGTGATAGATACATTTACAACAACAACAACAACAAAAAAAAAGAGTAGCTGCTAAAGCTACTTACGTAGAACCAAAAACCTCATGGAATTTGCCTCCTTGGTTTAGAGGTTTAGGTTCATTGTTTCATGGGACAGCCCAGTTAGTTGGCCTAACAACATGTTTATTGCTTCTGTTCTACCTCCTGGAGTGCTGGTGGCACAGTGGTTAAGAGTTTAGCTACTGACCAAAAGGTTGGCAGTTTGAATCCACCAGCTGCTGCTTGGAAACCCTATGGTGCAGTTCTACTCTGTCAAGTACGGGTCACTAGGATTCCGAATCGACTTGATGGCAATGGGTTTGGTTTGGTTTGGTTTATTGAGTCTATTCTACCTCCTAGTTTGTTGCATAATGCCTGGGGTGTTAAAAGTTTGCAAGCGGCCATCCAAGGCACAACAATTGGTCTCTATTTGCCTGGAGAAACAGGAAGAAGGAGTCAAGAATAGGAGGAGGATATGGATGCATGGCTAATTGCCTCCATGAACAACTGCCTTCTTTGCCATGAGGCCAAAAGAACTGGATGGTACCCAGCTACCATTGCTAAACTTTCTTTTTTTAAATTATACTTTAGATGAAGGTTTACAGAACAAACTGTCTTTTCATTAAACAGTACACATACTGTTTTATGACATTGGTTAACCCACAACATGTCAACACTCTCCCTTCTTGACCTTGGGTTCCCCATTACCTGCTTTCCTGTCCCCTCTTGCCTTCTAGTTTTCACCCATGGGCTGGCATGCCCATTGAGTCTCATTTTGTTTTATGGGCCTGTCTAATCTTTGGCTGAAGGGTGAACCTCAGGAGTGACATCATTACTGAACTAAAAAGGAATCCAGGGGCCACACTCTTGAGGTTTCTCCAGTCACTGTCAGAGCAGTAAGTCTGGTCTTCTTTTTCGAGTTAGAATTTTATTGTACATTTTTCTCCAGCTCTGTCTGGGACCCTCTATTGTGATCCCTGTCAGAGCAGTTAGTGGTGGTAGCCCAGCACCATCTCATTGTACTGGACTCAGTCTTCTGGAGGCCGTGGTAGTTGTGGTCCATTCATCCTTGGGACTAATTTTTTCCTTGTGTCTTCAGTGTTCTTCATTCTCCCTTGCTCTGGAAGGGGTGAGACCACTGGAGTATCTTAGATGGCTGCTTACAGGCTTTTAAGACCCAGACGCTACTCATCAAAGTAGAATGTAAAACATATTCTCTATAAACTATGTTATGCCAATTGAGGTAGATGTTCCCTTAGACCATGGTCCCCAGAGCCCTCAGCCCAGTAATTTGGTCCTTCAGGGAGTTTAGATGTGTCTATGGAGCTTCCATGACCTTGCCTTGGACAAGTTGTGCTGGCTTCCCCAGTATTGTGTACTTTCTTACCCTTCACCCAAGTTACCACTTATCTATTGTCTATTTAGTGTTTTTCCATCCCTACCCTTCCCCTCCCTCATACCCATCAAAGATTGTTTCTTCTGTGTGTGTAAAAGAGTTTTTATAGTAGTGGTCTCATACAGTATTTGCCTTTTTGTGATAGACTTATTTCACTCAGCATAATGCCCTACAGATTCATCCATGTTGTGACATGTTTCGCAGGTTCATCATTGTTCTTTGGCGTTGTGTAGTACTCCATTGTGTGTATGTACCATAATTTGTTTATCCATTCATCTGTTGATGGGCATCTAGGTTGTTTCCATCTTTTTGCTATTGTGAACAATGCTGTAGTGAACATGGATGTGCGTATGTTTATTTGGTGACAGCTGTTATCTCTTTAGGATGTATTCCTAGGGGTGGGATTGCTGGATCATACGGTATTTCTATTTCTAGCTTTCTAAGGAAGTGCCATGTATTTTCCAAAATAGTTGTACCATTTTGCATTCCCACCAGCAGTGCATAAGAGTTCCAATCTCCCTGCAGCCTCTCCAAAATTTGTTATTTTCTGATCTGTGCCAATAATGCCGAGGTGAGATGGTATCTCATTGTGGTTTTGATTTGTATTTCTCTAATGGCTAGTGATCCAGAGCACTTCCTCATGTGTCTCTTAGCTGCTTGAATGTCTTCTTTGATGAAGTGTCTGTTTATTTCCTTTGCCCATTTTTTAATTGGATTATTTATCTTTTTTTTGTACAGGTGTTGGATTTTCCTGTAGATTTTAGAGATCAGACTTTTGTTGGATATGTCATAGCTAAAATTTTTTTCCCAGTCTGTAGTTTCTCTTTTTACTCTTTTGGTGAAGTCTTTTGATGAGCATAAGTGTTTGATTTTTAGAAGATCCCAGTTATCTAGCTTATCTTCTGAAGTTTGTGTGTTGTTGGTTATGGTTTGTATAATGTTAATGCCGTGTATTAGGGCCTCTAGCATTGATCCTATTTTTTCTTCTATGATCATTATAGTTTTTGGTTTTACATTTAGGTCTTTGATCCATTTTATATTAGTTTTTGTGTATGGTGTGAGGTATGGGTCCTGTTTTATTTTTTTTCAGATGGATATCCAGTTTTGCCAGCATCATTTGTTAAAAAGACTGTCTTTCCCCCATTTGATGGACTTTGGGACCTTGTCAAAGATCAGGTGACCTTAAGTGGATGGATTTACATCTGGGTTCTCAATTCTGTTCCATTGGTCAATGTATCTGTAACTGTGCCAGCATCAAGCTGTTTTGACTACCATAGCTGTATAGTAGGTTCTGAGGTCAGGTAGTGAGAGTTCTCCTACTTTATTCTTCTTCAGTGGTGCTCTACTTATCCAGGGCCTCTTCTGTTTCTAACTAAAGTTAATGATTCATTTTCCATCTCTTTAAAGAATGTTTTTCGTATTCAGATGGGGATTGCATTGTATTTGTAAATTGCTTCGGGTAGAATTGTCATTTTCACAATATTTTTACCTATCCACGAGCGTGGTATGTTTTTCTGTTTATGTAGGTCTCTTTTGGTTTCGTTCTTGCAGTAGTATTTCGTAGTTTTCTTCGTATAGGTCTTTTACATCCCTGGTTAGATTTATTCCTAAGTATTTTATTTTTTTAGGGGCTATCATAAATGGTATTGTTTTTCTGATTTCCTTTCCTTTTCATTCTCTTTATTGGTATATAGGAATCAAACTGATTTTTGTATGTTTATCTTGTATCCTGCTACTCTGCTGAATCTTTTGGTTAGTTCCAGTAGTTTTGTCATGGAGTCTCTTGAGTTTTCTATGTATAGTATCATATCATCCACAAATAGGGACAGTTTTACTTTTTCCTTACCAATTTGGATGCCCTTTATTTCTTTTTCTTGCCTTATTGCTGTAGCCAGGGCTTCCAGTACAATGTTAAATAGCAGTGGTGATAAAAGGCATCCTTGGCTTGTTCCTGTTCTCAAGGGGAATGTTTTCAACCTTACTTCATTAAGAATGATGTTGGGAGGCAGGGCCAAGATGGCAGAGTAGTCAGACGCTTTCAGTGGACCCTCTCACAACAAAGACCCAAAAAAAACTAGTGAATCAATTACTTATGGCAATTTAGGAGCCCTGAACATCAAAGGCAAAGTTGAGAAACTGGACTGAGTGGCAGGGGGAGGGAGAGATGGTTCAGAAGCAGTGAGTAGTCATCAGACCTGACCCGGTGGGAGTCCAAGCCCTCCAGGCCTGAGCAGCTCATGGGTGAACAGTGAGGCAGGCAAGCATCGGTGCTTGGGAGGTACGTTTTCTGCACCAGGAGAGACCCAGCACCAGAGAGTCTACATGGCCACCCAGAACCAGTGAGAAGCAGCCTTGGATCAGCAAAAGATATGTACTTGTGTATGGCCTTCCACGTGGAGCAGAAATACCCCCCTTAGGGAAAAACCTCTCTTCCATTTACCTCCCCGCTCCCTGCTCTGCACTGGGACCCAGACCAGCTTCAGCAATTGCTGAGTCCCCTGGGCCGGAAGTAGGATCTGTCACAAGCCCTGAGCCATTCTCCCTGCCTTGGAGAGTGAACCAGTTAACAAACGGGAAAAATAAACTGCCGGCTCCCCTAAGCCAGGAACCCAGGGTAGGCACAGCTCTTTGCCTAGGCACAGTCATCCCCCTGGAGAAACTTGTGTGGGCCCATTTCAACAGCATAGGCCCTCATTAACACAGTAAACGGTATATACCTGAAGTCTAACTTCAGCTGTTTCAGCTGTGAAGTGGCAGGTTCGTGACATTTGAGACTGCTCTGCCCATTGAACGGGTCTTCACCTACCCACATCAGGGGCCTGAGGGCTCATGGTTTCACCCATGCCACCTAGCCACCTGTGATAGGGGCCCAAGAATAAGAGGTGCCCCCTAGTCCTTACAGCCAACAGCACTGGGTGCTCATAGTCCTGCTGCAAAATACAGTCACCTGTGTGCTCTAAGGAACAGGGACATGCCTTCCTCCTGGACACTAGGGGGCTGCCATCAGCCCCTTGCCTTGTTCAGAGTGTGTCCCCCTTCTGTAGTCAGATGCCTGTGCCTACCCCAATCACCCATGCCTGTCTAGGACTGTAGGTTAGAGCCTACACCACACACTTGGTGCCTATACACCTGAACACCTGAGCTAAATCCATACAGGAGGAGTGGGCAGACTCCTGGGCTCACATACCTAGTAACAGATCTAACCACCTGGTGACAGGATGTTAGAGCTTCAAAGGTGCCAATAATCAAACTAGCTCATATGAGCAGCCTATCTGGGCATATCAAAAAAATAAGAAGCTAGGACACATTAAGCAAACATAAAATAAATATATAACTTATTGATGGCTTGGACACAACAGTCAATATCAAATCACATAAAGAGGCAATCCATGATGGCTTCAGCAAGCTCCCAAAATAAAGAATCTAGAAACTTTCCAGAGGAGGAAAATTTCTTGGAATTACTGGAGGCAGAATACAAAAGATTAATATACAGAACTCTTCCAGAAATTAGGAAGGAAATTAATCAAAACGCAGAACATGCAATAGAGGAAATTAAATAGAGAAGAGCATAATGACAAATTTAATAGGCTGTAAGAATCCATAGATAGCAATCATAAATCCAGAAGATTAACAATAGGACATCAGAATTAGACAACTCAATAGAAAGTCATAGGAACAGAATTGTGGCAATGGAATTCAGAATTATTGAGATTGAATATAAAGCACTTGACACCAACTTATTTGAGGGAAAAGTCAGATAAAAGGATTAAAAAAAAAAAAAAGAAACTCTAAGAATTATGTGGGACTCTGTCAAGGGGAATAACCTACGAGTGGTGGTTGGAATACAGAACAGGTTGGGATAACAGAAAATACAGAGAGAATCATTGAAGATTTGTTGGCAGAAAACTTCCCTGATATTGTGAAAGATGAGAAGATATCTATCCAAGATGCTCATTGAACCCCACATAAGTTAGATCCCAAAAGAAAGTCACCAAGACTTATTATAACGAACCTTGCCAAAACCAAAAATAAAGAGAGAATTTTAAGAGTGGCTAGCGATAAACGAAAAGTCATCTACAAAGGAGAGTCAATAAGAATGAGCTCTGACTACTCAGCAGAAACCATAACTCTGTTATGATCCTTTTATTTCAGTTGGGTCTGTTGTAATGTCCCCCATTTCATTTCTTATTTGGGTTATTTGCATCCTGTCCTGTTTTTCTTTTCTCAGTTTGGCCAGTGGTTTGTCGATTTTTTTGATCCTCTCAAGGAACCAACTTCTGGTTTTGTTGATTATTTCTATTGTTTTCCTGTTCTCTATTTCATTTATTTCTGATCTGATCTGTATTATTTCCCTTCTTCTTGTATCTGTGGGCTTCTTTTAGTGTTCTCTTCCTATTTGTTCAAGTTTTGTAGCCAGTGTTTTGATTTTGTCCCTTTCTTCTTTTTTGATGTGTGCATCTATTGCTATAAATTGACCTCTGAGCACTGCCTTTTCTGTGCCCCAAAGGTTTTGGTAATGATGTGTTTTCATTGTCCTTTGATTCTAGGAATTTTTTGATTCTATTGTTGGATTTTTCTATTACCCAGTGGTTTTTAAGCAGGGTGTTATTCAGTTTCCATTTAATTGATTTTTTTCCCTTGCTCTTCTTGTTAATTTCTACTTTGATGGCATTGTGATCAGAGAAGATATTTTGTATTATCTCAGTGTTTTGGATTTTGTTGAGGGTTGCTCTGTGGCCGAAGATGTGGTTTATTCTGGAGAACATTCCATGGGTATTGGAAAAGAATGTGGTGTACTTCGCAGCTGTTTGGTGGAGTGTTCTGTATATGTCTGTGAGGTCAAGTTAGCTGATTATATCCTTTAGATCTTTTGTATCTTTGTTGAGTTTCTTTCTAGATGTTCTGTCCTTTACCGAGAGTGGCGTGTTGAAGTT
This sequence comes from Dugong dugon, assembly GCA_030035585.1. Lineage (NCBI taxonomy): Eukaryota > Metazoa > Chordata > Mammalia > Sirenia > Dugongidae > Dugong > Dugong dugon. The sequence continues at coordinate 55,143,146 of CM057463.1, forward strand.
TCCTACTATTATTGTGGAACTGTCATTTTCTGTTTTCAGTGCTGTTATAGTTTATGTTTTTGGAGCACTGTCATTGGGGGTGTAGATATTTATTATGGTTATGCCTTCTTGATGGATAATCCCTTTAATCATTCTATATTGTCCTTTTTTGTCTTTTATGGTGGATTTTGTTTTAAAGTCTGTTTCATCTGAGATTAGTATTGCCACTCCTGCTCTTTTCTGGTAGTTGTTGGCTTGATATATTTTTTTCCATTCTTTAATTTTTTTAATGGTTTTACATCTTTGTTTCTAAGGTGTGTCTCTTGTAGACAGCATATTGAAGGATCATGTTTTCGTATCCATTCTGTCACTCTCTGTCTCTTTATAGGTGCATTTAGGCCATTTACGTTCAGTGTCTTATTGATAGTTTATTGCTGTCATTTTGTGATGCTTTTTTTGTGGTGCTGAAGTTTTCTTTGTTCCTCTTACTCTCCTGTGCTGAACTGCTTTTGTTTGTGGATTTTTTTTCATTTCTTTTGTTTTTGTAGATTTTGTTTTTTACTGAAACTTTATGTTTTTCTCCTTTATTTTGATGAGTAGGTTTGTTAGCTTTCTTTGTGCTTGCCTTGAAATTTATCCTTATCTTCCTAGGTTTCAGTCAATTTATTATTACTTGGTATCACCTTGCCTTCCTCTCCATTAGAAAGTTCTATACCTACACTGTTTATTCTCTGTTTTATTGTTCTAACATTGTTATCATTTACAGATTAACCTCTCTGGTTCCCTGTTGTAATTCTTTTGGTTTTGGATAGTCCTTGAGAGTTCATTACCTAGGTTGGTATCTCTGGTGCAATGTTGTGTCCTAGATTCAGGCCGTCGTCTGATGTTGTTTGTTCTCAAACCAGTGGACTCCCTTTAGTAATTCTTAAAAGTTTGGTTTGGTTTTTACATATTTCTTTAATTTCTGTTTATCTGGAAATGTCTTAATTTCACCATCATATTTGAATTGAAATTTTGCAGGATAAATTATTCTTGGTTGGCAATTTTTTTCTTTCAAGGTTTTATATATGTCATCCCATTGCCTTCTTGCCTGCATGGTTTCTGCTGAGTAAACAGAGCTTAGTCTTATTGTTTCCCCTCTGTATGTGACTTTTCATTTTTCTCCAGGTGCTCTCAGAATTCTTTCTTTGTCTTTGGTTTTAGCGAGTGTGATTATGATATGCCTTGGTGATTTTCTTTTGGGGTCTCTACTATATGGGGTTTGTTGAGCTTCTTGGATGGTTAGCTTTTCATCTTTCATGATATTAGGGAAGTTTTCTATCAGCAATTCTTCAGTGATTCTTTTTGTGTTTTCCATTTTCTCCCCCTGTCCTGGAACTCCAATCACTTGCAGATTTTTGCTTTTGATTGTATTCCCATCATTCTCAGGGTTTCTTCATTCTTCTTCTTTTTTCTGATTTTTCCTCAAACAAAGTGGTATCTAAGTATTTGTCTTCAATTTCTGTGAACCTGTCTTCCATTATTTCAAACCTGTTCCTCCTCCATTCTGTGACATTGTGCGTTTCTGAAATCTTGTTGTGTATCTTTTGGATTTCTAATGGTTGTTTTTGTGTGAGTTCTAGTTGTGAATTTATTTTGGCATTTTATTCCTATATTATTTTCCTGAATTATTCCATTGTTTTGTCTGTATTTTCCATGAATTTGTCTGCCTTTTCCATGAATTTATCTATTTTTTCCTCATTTTTTTCTGTTTTTTGTTCAACTCTTAGATAGCTCTGAATATTAGAGATTTGAATTCCCTATCAGGTTGTTCAAGTGGCTTTTCTTCTACTGGAAAGTCATCTGTCTTGTTACGCCTACTGGAGCCCTCCTATCCTGTTTTTATATATGTTTTGATATTGTCTGCTGTCTTTGGGACATTCAGTAGTTATTTTACTCATTTGTTTATTGTAGATTTGTTTGTTTCATCCTGCTTTTTTATTTTATTTGGTTATGTCTGAGTAGGCGGATTATGAGTTCTTTGTTATTTGCTCATCTGTGGGCATGATGCTTTTCACCTTCTTGTCTAATGGGCAAGGACAGTCACTCAGCTATTGTGCAGCAAGGCAGGTCCAGCTGAAGGGGAGAGGCTTGGATGGGTTGTTTGTGGCACATACTGTGGCTGACACAGCAGGCCGGGGGTCAGTGCAGGGCAGGTTCCAGTATGCTGTGTCTGTGCTGCTCAGTGGTGCGATGTTCAGTGCATGGTGTAGACAGGCGGGAGGGAAGGGGGAGGTTGTGACGTGTGTAGCTAATTTGGGTATGGGAAAGAAGAGAGAGAGGAGAGAGAAACAGGGGCCAAAAAAAATAGTGCGGAGGGAGACTACCATTTGAGTGGAGAGAAGAGAAACTGAGAAATTAAGAAAAACAAAAAGAAAAAGAGAAAAAATAATAATAAAAAATAAAATTAAAAAAAGAGAGAAAAAAAAGAAAGGCCCTCGGGGATCCCACTGGCATTACTGTGCAGACTGGGGAAATGGCTCACAAGCTGTGCAGAGCCCAGCTAGAATGGGCCGACATGGCACACAGTGCCAGGTATTCAGGAGACAGGAAATGATGGTAAGTAGAGGGAGATGAGAAACTGAGAAATGAAGGAAAACAAAAAGTAAAAAAGAAAGAGAAAACAAAACAAAGAAACAAAAAACCCCAGGGAGATCTCCCCAGCGTGGGGATGTGGACCGAGGAAGTGTTTCCCCAGCCGAGCAGTGCTTCACAGCCTGTCAAGAAAAAGCAAAGACAGCGCACAGAGCCAGGTGTTCCAGAGAAACGTGGGGGAGGAGGTGAGAGGCAGGGAAGAAAACAAAAGAAACTGAAAAAAGCAACACCAACAACAAAAAAAATGGCACTGAAGGAGCTGGCCAGTGTGGGCAGGGCAAATCCAAGTGGCACAGAGCCAGCGTCTCCCGGCTGAGCAACCAAGGCCTGCTGGGAAGCAGCGGCGGCCAAGCAAGGGAAGGAAGGGTGGGGGCTGGGAAAGCCTGCATCACTGGTTACTGGCTGCACTGTCTCCTGCTGGGAGCTCTGTGAAGCTGCTTTCCTGTACTCCCTGTCTGCCAATCTCTGACAGGAGTCCAAGACAGCCAATCCGTGCTGCCTTAGCCGATACGGGACCTCTGCTTATATCTCTCCTCACTCTCTGTTGTCTGTCAGTTCCTTATTTGTTCGGTGCTTGGTTGAATTCTTTATCTCTTTATTGACCCTTAGGGTTGCAGGATTGACATTTGTCTCTGTTTTACTTCACTTTTTGGGTCTTTGCTGTGAAGGGATGCACTGGGGCTTCTGTCTATACTGCCATGTTGGCTCTGCCTCACGTTAATGAACATTTTGATCAAAGATTCTATAGAAGAATACTGATCAAAAGGGAAAAAATATAGAACAGAATTTCAAATTCTCATGGACTCTAGATTTTCTGGAGCCAAGAAGGTTGTATGAGCTCCTGAAACTATTACCCTAACATAATCTTTAAACCTTAAACCAAAAATATCCCCTTAAGTCTTCTTAAAACCAAACAAGAGTTTAGCTTAACTAGTAAAAAATGTCTGCCTTGAGTATTATGCTCTTTTAAAAACTATGTATATGGGATAAAATTGGTAACAGTAGCTCAAAAGATTAGATAGGAACCTTAGAAGGCAGTAAATATATGTTAACGGCAGATGAACATCTTGGAAAAGGAGGATAAGAATGGTTGCACAACTCAAAAAATGTAATCAATGTCACTAAATGGTGCAGGTAGAACTATTGAATTGGTGTACGTTTTGCTGTAAATATTCTCAACAACAGCAAAATAAAAAGTTTTAAAAAGTGGATTAGAGGTGACTGTACTAAAGACTGCAATGTTCCATATTTTGTGCACTGATACTCAGTCCACTCTAAAACTTCAGAATTAATTTTAAATGCTGCGTATTTTATCTGCTATTCATTGACATTTACAAATGGTTACTAAATAAATAAATGAATGAAAAGAACAAAAAGGTTTCATATGCCATAATTGTATTCCAGGAAGACCTGGCCAAGTCTCCCGAAAATTCAGACTACTCAAAGAAAGTTTAAAAATAATAAACTTTTTATAGAATGTTTGCTTTCTTATACTTCTAGTCTATGATTTTGACTGGAATTCTTGCCACATGTAACTTGTTAGAATCCTTGGGTCTCAGTCAGTTCACTGGTTTGTCTCTTGTATTAGGAAGCTATCCCAATACCCAGACAGAAAGTAAAACCCCTGTTTGCCTGCACATTCCAGAATTAATTTTATAAAAACTGTGAACTTATAACTGCTGTCCATGCTGTAAAAAAAATCTGGGATGCAAATGTAGAGTGATTTCTGTGACAAAATTGAGCCATATATTGAGGGTGAGAAGTGGGCTGGTCCCTTGTAGGACATCCCAGACATGGAATGTGTACCACATGCCCTCCAGGGTGGCAGGAAGACTTCATTTCCAGGCACCACTATTGTGTCTGTTCACAGCTGTTGCCATCTTATGAGTGTGGGGTGCATGTGCTAATTTAGAGAAGGGAAAAAACTGAGAAACCATTCACACCATCTAATTCATGTGCCTTAAACAATATTTTTCTTGAAAAGGAGGGATGAGGGCTAAGTTGTGCCACATAGAATTTGTAATGGAGAAAGCACCTTTCTTATCCGATTGTTTGTGTGTGTTCTTTAGTAGACAGAACAGAAAAACGAAGGCTGTTTTTCTTCAACACAAAACTAGTTAATTACATACGTAAAACTCGAGTAAAACACTGATGGCTTTAGTTCTAATAGACTCATCTACAAAAGGGATGGAAGTCTAAAGTGTGTGATTTCAAGAATGAGGAAACTGATTCAGGACTATTGCCTATTCTTAGGGAGCAAGCAGGAATATTAGCTAGGATTCTTCAGTAAATCTGTGTGCAGTTGCAGGGAAAAAGTGTCTCCTTCCAGCCATATTGGGATGTAATGCTGCTTAACATATACAACTGTATCTTATCACTTTAACACAAAATAGGATGACAAGGCTGATCCTACAGTGAAAAATCAAAGGAAGAGAAAAACAAACAAAAGAAAAAAAAACTAACAATTATCTGCTACTTTGTGCCAGACACTCTGCTAATCATGTTTATTTCACTATATCCTCAGAAGGAAAGACTTAATATAATAGATCACTGATGTATTAGCACTACTGCATCTATTTTTTGTGGGTCAGTTCAGAAAAGATTTGTGTGAGCGCTAAGTTGTTATCATAGGATCTGTTGTTAGGTAGCATATGTACATTTATAAGTTACATAGTTATAGCTTCCTGATAGCCTGACCCTCTTATCATTATGAAATGTCCTTCTTTATCCCTAGTAAATTTTTCTTTTGTTTGAAAGTCTATTTTGTTTTATATTAATGTAGCTACTCCAGATTTCTTATGGTTTTGGTTTGCTTGATGTTATTTTTTCCCTGTCCTCTAAAACTTTCAACCTATTTGTATCTTTTGAATCTGAATTGTGTCCTATATACAGTATATAGTTTTTTTTTTTAAAGTATAGTCTAATAATCTTTGTTTTTATGAGATTATTTGTTATTATTGATGTAGTTGTTTAATGTTATTATTGACATAGTTGGATTTATATCTATCATTTTACCTTTTGTTTCCTATATGTCCCATGACTTTTTGTTTCTGTTCTTTTTCTACTGTGTCTTTTGCATTAAATGAATTTTTCTAGTGTAACATTTTCATTCCTTTAATATTTTTCCACTGTATTTTTTGAGTTATTTTCTTGCTGGAGTCGCTAGGGCTTACCATATACATTTAATTTACTGGGACCTAATTCAGATTTATAGTAACTTAATTCCAGTGAGATATAGAAACAGTACTTCTACATAGTTCTATTCCCTTTGTGCTATTATGGTTATAGATGTTGTATCTATATGTGTTACAGATTCAACAATATATTATTTTAATTATTGTCAGTGTTAGGTGCTGTAGAGTTGGTTCCGACTCATCGTGACCCCATGTGCAACAGGACAAAACACTGCTGCACCATCCTCACAGTCATTGCTGTGTTTGAGCACATTGTTGCAGCTACTGTGTCAATCCATCTTGCTGAGGATCTTCCTCTTTTTTGCTGACCCTCTACTTTACCGAGCATGATGTTCTTCTCCAGGGACTAATCCTCCTGATAACATGTCCAAAGTATATGAGATGAAGTCTTGCCGTCCTCACTTCTAAGGAGCATCCTGTCTGTACTTCTTTGAAGGTAGATTTGTTCATTCCTCTGGAAGTCCATGGTATATTCAATATTCTTTGCCAACACCATAATTCAAAGGCATCAATTCTTCTTCGGTGTTCCCTATTCATTGTCCAACTTTCCCATGCATATGAGGCAATTGAAAACAACATTGCTTGGGTCAGACGAACCTTAGTCCTTAAAGTGACATCTTTACTTTTCAACACTTCAAAGAGGTCTTTTGTAGCAGATTTGCCCAAAGCAATAAAATGTTTGATTTCTTGACTGCTGCTTCCATGGGTGTTGATTGTGGATACAGGTAAAATGAAATCTTTGACAATTTCAATCTTTTCTCCGTTTATCATGATATTGCTTATTGGTCCAGTTGTGAGGATTTTTGTTTTCTTTATGTTGAAGTGTAACCCATACTGAAGGCTGAAATCTTTGGTCTTCATCAGTAAGTGCTTCAAGTCCTCTTTGCCTTCAGCAAGCAAGTTTTATATAATTATAGTTATTACTTTATGTAATTTTAAAGAAGCTGAGAGAAGAAAGAATAATGTATATCTTTATAGAGTTTGTTTTATTAACCTTCTTATTTACTATGTCTGGTTCTCTTCATTTTGTTTCTATGGTTTCACATTACTATCTGGTGTCACTTCCTTACTACAATAGAGTTTTGTTCCTGTTTGCCCTGTTTTTGTTATTATAGTCAAATATATTACATTATATATGTTATAGGCCCAACAATACAACTATATGCATGTTTTTTTTCAATTTTTAATTTTTTTTATTGAGCTATAAGTGGAAGTTTACAATTCAAGTTGGTTTCTCATATAGAAATTTATACACACGTTGCTATGTGACCCTAGCTGCTCTCCCTATACTGTGCCAGCACACTCCTTCTTTCCAACCTGGATTTCCTGTGTCCATTCAACCAGCTCCTGACCCTGTCTGCCTTCTCATCTCACCTCCGGACGGGAGCTACCCATTTAGTCTCATGTATCTACTTGAGCTAAGAAGCATACTCTGTACGAATATCATTTTATGTCCCATAGTCCAGTCTAATCTTTGTCTGAAGAGTTGGCCTCGGGAATGGTTTTAGTTTTGGGCTTACAGAGAGTCTGGGGGCAATGTCTTGCGGGGTCCCTCCAGTCTCATTCAAACCGTTAAACCTGGTCTTTTTCCTAGAATTTAAGTTCTGCACATACTTTTCTCCTACTCCATCTGGGACTCTCTGTTGTGCTCCCTGTCAGGGCGGTCATTGGTGGTAGCTGGGCACCATCTAGTTCTTCTGGTATCCAGATGATGAAGTCTCTGGTTTATGTAGCCGTTTCTGTCTCTTGGGCTAATGCTTTCCTTGTGTCTTTGATGTTCTTCATTTTCCTTTGCTCCAGGTGGGTTTGGACAAATTGATGCATCTTAGATGGCTGCTGACTAGCTTTTAAGACCCTAGATGCCACTCACCAACGTGGGATGCAGAACATTTTCTTAATAAACTTTGTTATGCTAATTGACCTGTATGTCCCCTGAAGCCATGGTCCCCAGATCCCTGCCCCTGCTACTCGGTCCCTCGAAGTGTTGTATTCAGGAAACGTGTTAGCTTTTGATTTAGTCCAGTTGTGCTGACTTCCCCTGTAGTGAGTGCTGTCCTTCCCTTCACCTAAGATAATTCTTATCTACTATGTAGTTAGTGACTACCCTTCTTCCTACCCACCCTCATAACCATCAAAGAATGTTTTCTTCTGTGTTTAAACCTTTTCTTGAATTCTTATAATAGTGGTCTTATACAATATTTGTCCTTTTGCGACAGACTAAATTCACTCAGCATAATGTCTTCCAGATTCCTCCATATTATAAGATGTTTCACGGATTCATCGTTGTTCTTTATCGTTGTGTAGTATTCCATTGTGTGAATATGCTGTAATTTGTTTATCCATTCATCCGTTGATGGGCACCTAGGTTGTTTCCATCTTTTTGCTGTCATGAACAGTGCTTCAGTGAACATGGTGTGCATATATCTATTCATGTGACAGCTCTTATTTCTCTAGGATATGTTTCAAAGAGTGGGATTGCTGGATCGTATGGTACTTCTATTTCTTGCTTTTTAAGGAAGTGCCAATTTGATTTCCAAAGTGGTTGTACTATTTTACATTCCTACCAGCAGTGTATAAGTGCTCCAGTCTCTCCACAACCTCTCCAATATTATTTTGCATTTTTTGGGTTAATGCTAGCCTTGTTAGGGTGAGATAGTATCTCATTGTAGTTTTGATTTGCATTTCTCTAATGGCTAAAGATTGTGAGCCTTTCCTCACATATCTGTTAGCCACTTGAATATCTTCTTTGTGAAGTGGCTGTTCATATCCTTTGCCCATTTTTTAAAATTAGGTTATTTGTCTTTTTGTTGTTGAGGTTTTGCAGTATCTTGTAGACTGTAGAGATTAGATGCCGGTCAGATTTGTCGTAGCCAAAATTTTTTTTCCCAGTCTATAGATTGTCTTTTTACTCTTTTGGTGAAGTCTTTTGATGAGCATAAGTGTTTGCTTTTTAGGAGCCCCCAATTAACTAGTTTCTCTTCTGGTGTTAGTGCATTATTACTTATGGTTCGTATTCTGTTTCTGCCAGGTATTAAGGCTGTTAGTGTTTTCCCTATTTTTTATTCCATAATCTTTATCATTTTCGGTTTTATATTTAGGTCTTTGATCCATTTTGAGTTAGTTTTTGTGCAAGGTGTGATTTACGGGTCTTATTTTATGTGCATGTTTTAAACAATTATTTTTTAAATCAGTTAAGAGAAGAAATATTCGTTTCTACTACTTTTATAACTACTTACTGACTTCTATTTGTGCTATTTGTTTTTTCACATGGATTTGAGTTAGTTTCTGGAGTTACTTTCAACTTGAAATACTTCCTTTAGTTTTATTTAAGGTGGATCTGCTAGCAATGAATTATCTGTCTTCGTTCACCTGGCAATGTCTTTATTTCATGTTCACTTTTGAAAATAGTTTTGCATGATAGAAGATTCTTTGCTTTGTGGGTCACAAGTTTTCCGCCCCCAGCACTTTGAATATAACATTTCACTGCCTTATGGCTTCTATTATTTTTGATGAGAAGTCAGCTGTTAATTTTATGGTGGTTTATCTTATTTTTTTTTTCCTCCTCTTGCTACTTCCAAGATTTTCTCTTTCTTTTTAGTTTTCAACATTTTTACTATGATATGTCTGGGTGTGGATCTCTTTACTTTTATCATACTTGGTGTTCATTAAGCTTCTTAGTTGTATAGATTGTTTTTCCTCAATTTTGGATGTTTTCAGCTATTATTTTTTTCAAGTATTTCTTTCTCCTGCATTCTCTTTCTCTTCTCCTTCTGGTACTCCCATTATGTGTATATTGGTGCACTTAATGGCACTGTACATTTCCCTGAGGCTTTGTTCATTTTCTTCATTCATTTTTCTCTCTGTTCTTCAAGGCTCTATTGATCTGTCTTCAGGTCATTGATTCTTCTGCCCCATAAAATCTATTAGTGATCTTCTCTTAAAAAAAAGAAAGAAACCAAACCCGCTGCCATCAAACAATTCCAACTCATAGTGACCCTACAGGACAGAGTAGAACTGCCCCATAGGGTTTTCAAGGAGCAGCTTGTGGATTCTAACTGCCAGCTTTTTAGTTAGCAGCCAAATGCTTAACCAGTGCACCATCAGGGCCCACTGATCTTCTCTAGAGAGTATTTAATTTTAGTTACTATACTTTCCAACTCCAGAATTTCCATTTTTTTAAAAAAAAATAATTTCTATCTCCTTATTAATAGTCTCTATTTGATAAGACATTGCCATCATACCTTCCTTTACCTGTTTATGTCATAATAGTTGCTTCGAACTCTTCGTTGGCTACATCAACATACGGGTCCTGTCAAGGCAGACTCAATTGCATACTGTTTTTTTGTTTCCTGTGTATGGGTCATACTCTCTTGTTCCTGCTTTTTTTTTTTTTGCTGTTGTTGAAAGCCAGGCATATTAAATAATTTATTGAGACAACTCTGTTTACAGAGTCCTTCTCCTCTCCCTACTCTCTATGGCTTTTTGTTGTTGTTTGCCTTTACTTGTTTAGTTTCTTTGCTGGACTATTTTAGTGAAGTCTTTTTCCCCTGCAGAGGGATCTCTTTCCTCAGGGTGCACGTGCACAGTTTCTCTATGATGACAGTGGTTTCAGTAAGGCTCTATTTTACTATTCGTTACTCTGTTTTCTCTGTTAAGCTGTCTGCCTCTTTTGTATCACATCCAGCTGCGAGGCTCCACTGATTGCTCTCTTGTTTTTGACAATGCTCTGGGCCATAAATTTCTCCATAGTCTGATCCAATTAAATTTGGGCCCCTTTGAAGGCGTAGTTTTTGAGGCCAGTCTTTGATGTTTGTTCTGGCCTCAGGAAAACTCTTCCTGTCTCTTTTGCTGGTTCTTTCTGGTACGCTTACAGCTGTTTTATGGTTTCGCTTGTTGTTCTATGGAACTCCAGCCTTCTTTTAATTACCACCAGAATCTCCATTGTTTCTGAGAGTGCCCTTCGGCTTGAGATTTTCCAGTCTCTGATCCTAATAATGTCAGTTACCATAGGAGCACCTCAGAGCTCTCTATTCTTATATCCTACTTCTTCCCTGGGCAACCCCCTCACCAGTGTTCTGGAGCTGGGGAAGGTGACAGCAGCCTGATTTTCTTTGAGTGACACCCCTCATTTACGAGAAGCGTCCTCTGCAGGACAGTAGCCTCTAGTAATATTGGGCAGCTTCTTCTAGCATGGAACCTCTGCCCTATGAGTGAGCTGGAACCAGGGGGATTGAGGCCCTAGTATTCTCAGCCTGCTGTACTTGGGGTAGAGCTTATACCCTATGATTGGGGTTAGATGGAGTAAGAAAGCCCATACTTTACAACCGTTCTTGCCTGGAATAGGGCTTCTGCAAAATGGGCTTAGGTTATGACAAATGCTGGCAGCTTGCCTCTTAGAGGAGATAGCTATAGCCCTAGGCTGGGAGATGGGTGGGGAAAAGAGCCCTGTGTTCTTGGCTGCACTCATCCAGAGTGGAGCTTCCATCGCATTGAGAAGGGAGGTGGGAGAAAGCAACTCATGGCTCAGATTTCATAGATTCTCACTGTTGTTACCAAGATTTAATAGATTTTCTTCATTTGATATATGCCTTTAGGACAACTTCTAGTGACTTTTAATGGTAGTTTTAAAAAAATAACTTTCACAAGGTATACTTATTTTGCTGCAGACTGTGTCTGGGGAGATTCTTATCCATGCATTCTGGATGTAGTTCACCACCAGTCACTTCTTGATTTTTATCTTTTGACTTTTTGGCAGATCACTTCTTATTGACTGACCAGTTTTTCTAGGTGCAAGCTATTCCATCCATGTACAAATTGGTACGTAGAACATTTTTGGAAAGATGGAGAATGTAGCTTCATGAAGCCAGAATATATAAAACATTGAATAATTCAGATATCTTGCGTTATGTGACATTTGCCCTTGAACATTCTGAAGGAGCATTCAAAAAGCATAGAAAAAGGAAATGGCAAGAAAAAGTGTTGGGGGAGTATTTCAGTTAGGTGTAACAAATCATGCCAAAACTCTGGGGCTTAAAGCCTAAGTGTACAAGTCAGTTTATTTAGATTGAGCTCAGCTGGGCAGTTTTGCTGGTCTTGACTGGCTCACTCACATGTATACAGTTGACTGGAGGTAGCTCTGCTCCACGTGTCTCTCATTATTATCCTGTGACCAATAGGATAGTCCCTGCTTGTTCTTCTCATGACGATGGAAGAGATGTAAGAAAGTATTGGAAACATGCAAGGTCTCTTGAGGCCTAAGTTTGTAACAAGGATATCATCAGTTCCACCTCATTCTTTTAGCCAAAGCAAGTCACGTTGGGTGTGAAAATATAGTCTGCTTTACTGGGAAGAACTCCTAAATCACATAATAAAAGCCACTGCTGTCAAGTCAATTCCAACTCATAGCGACCCTATAGGACAGAGTAGAACTGCGCCATAGAGTTTTGAAGGAGCACCTGGTGGATTCAAACTGCTGACCTTTTGGTTAGCAGCCATAGCACTTAAACACTATGCCACCAATGTTTCAAAATCACATAATAGGGAGGGTAAAGAATTAGGGCCAATAGGGTTGCTATGAGTCGGAATCAACTCGACGGGAACGGGTTTGGTTTTTTGGTTTTAGTGCAGTCAATCTACTACAGGGAGTTAGGGAGGAAGTAAGAGAATTTTCTGTTTGATTATTTCTGCCAAACATAAAATGAGAGTTCCATTTTTTGTTAGACTGGAAAAGAACAACTTTTTGTAAAATATACTAAATCTGTCCTGTTGAGGGAGTGTGTGCAATATAGAAAGATAGAGAAGCATGGGAGGGAGCTCACCTACCATCATTCAGGTGAGCAGGCTGGTTTTCACAATATATGCTCTTTCACGATAACAAATATTTATTTTGTGCTGTCTTGTGTGGCTGTCTTTTGCATGAGCATAGAGCAGATGACTTTAAAAAGTGAAGAACTAACAAGCATTTCTAATTCTTGGGAGGCTTAATCTTTACTTTTCTCAGGAATGTACAGGATCAGCAGGTTTTATTTGTCTTTAAAATGGGGAGGATTTTAGTGAAGCTGACTTGTTACTCCACACATATCTTAAAACTGTGGAACTTTCCCTCTGGAATGATTATATGTGAATGGATTCCTACATTTTACAATGGAAAAGCATGAAATCATAGCCGGCTTGGCTACTGCTATTATTCATTTAGCAGGTTTTATTCTTTTAACAGTTAAACTTCCATTATGGTTTACTATTTGTTACATACCATTTTTATGTGTTTCACAATTTTATGTGTTTTGCAGTTAACTATTTGAAAGGGCTTCAGTCCTTGAAAGTAAGAGTGATTTAACATTCTTGTGCTTTCATTTTTACTAATGCTGTGTGTATTTTGTTTCAAAGATAATGATAGATTTGGTATTAAAAGAAGTCTAATAGCACACTTTCTTTTTCTTGCTACCATTAACAATTCTTAATGTTTTAAATGTGGTGGGTATGCTCGGGAATGTGTAGACACAGCATACATACCTATAAATTTCAGATGCATGTATCAAACAGATGAACAACCACAGATAAAGAGGTACAGAAAGCTCTGGTAATCTCACCCAGATTTTAAAACGACACACATACAAACACACACACACACACACACACACACACACACACATGCACATGACAAAGTTGATAATCATATCCTATGCTAAGTGTAGGGGAAATATATACATACAATTTTGAATGAATTTTAATTTATTTACCAGAATTTTTATTTATTATTCATAATTAATAAGACAGACTGGATTTTAAAATTAGATTAATTCTGATATTAAAAAGCATTAGTTTACTTGGAAAGTAAAAGATTGCTATACATTTATAAAAATAATTTGCAATATTATAAGAAAGTAAAATGCTATTTCCTTCTTTTAGATATATTTTTATATACTTAATATGTGTAAGATATGATCATAAGATAATGAGAATATTGCACTTAAAAAACAAAAACAAAAACAAGAACCCTAGAATGTATACTTCAAAATATATGTTGTCCATCAAAGGAAAAAATAAAATATTTTCTGAAAAATATATGTTTTCTTTTTTTTATTGTATTTTAGATGAGGGCTTACAGAGCAAATTCGGTTCTCATTAAACAGTTAATACACACATTGTTTTGTGACATTGACTGCCAGTGCCACAACATGTCAACACTCTTCCCTTCTCGACCTTGGGTTCCCTGTTACCAGCTTTCCTGTCCCCTCTTGCCTTCTTGTCCTTTCCACTGGGCTGGTGTGCCCATTTAATCTCGTTTTGTTTCATGGATCTGTCTAATCTTTGGCTGAAGGGTGAACCTCAGGAGTGACTTCGGTACTGAGTTAAAAGGGATTCTGGGGGCCATACTCTCATGGTATCTCCAGTCTCTGTCAAACCAGTAAGTCTGAATTTTTTTTTTTTGTGAGTTAGAATTTTGATCTACATTTTTCTCCATCCTGTCCAGGACCCTCTATTGTGATCCCTGTCAGAGCTGTCAGTGGTGGTAGCAGGACACCATCTAGTTGTGCTGGTCTCAGTCTGGTGGAGGCTGTGGTGCTCGTGGTCCATTATGAAAAATAATTTTTTTTAGTTACTCCATAAAGAGTCAATTTGTGTGTTTTATAAGAAAATAACTCTCATTTCCATATTATTAATCTCATCCATAAAAAATTTCCAGCTTGATTTTCCGCTTATTCTTCAGACTTCACTTGACTTTGAAACTTGGGCAAGTATTAAAAATATTAATTCCATTTAACTATTTTGAATAGTAATAAATTCACATGATTCTTAGACTCAGAAGCTATCAGAGTTTTTCTTGGATATCCTTTGAGACATTTCAAGAAAATACAAGCAAATGCATATGTATCCTTTTATTTCTTAATGTAAATGTAATATACTTACAATTCCTCAAACTATTTTATTAAAAAAATGATTAACAATCATTTTCTATCAATATATAAAGAGTTCCCACATTCATTTTTTTCACATTCATTTTTACAGCTTTTAAATACTCCAGTGTATAAACTAGTTCCCATTTAATGGACAGTAGTGAACATTTTTGTATTCAAGTGACTTATACGTATCTTTAAAAACAAGTTCACTTTCAAAGGACAAAGATTCTTAATATTATGGGTATTGACAAGATACATCACAGATACCTGAAATGGGTGAGTCTAAATATTATGGAAAATTGTAATATAACTTAGTACTTTGAAGAGTATTATAATAATTTGGATGTACACATTCTGGCATGTGCTTTAAAAATCATTCTCATTATTTTATATCATGCCTCTTATTTTGGTCACAATAGAATGACTTTTATCCATGTGTCTTATCCCTAAATAATATGGAAGGAAAGCTTTGATTTTTGTTTTATTTCTTTTTTGTAGTTTTTTTTCCTTTCAGTCATTCTTGTGGAATACAAATGATTTTGACTTTATTACAAGAGCTTTTTTACAGCTTCCAAATTGCTAATGAAACCCGGTGAAGTGTGTTATGTATGTAATCTCCTTTCAATTTTGCTGAAAAGCAAATGGATTCAGGGAGATTGAATAACCCGCCCAAGTCATGAATCTAGAAGTTGGTAGCACCAGGACTAGAATTTTGTTCTTAAACTAAAATTAATTAGCGCTACGGTTTATTTCGGAGCCCTGATGGTGCAGTGGTTAAGAGCTCGGCTGCTAACCAAAAGGTCGGCAGTTCGAATTCACCAGCTGCTCCTTGGAAACCCTGTGGGGCAGTTCTACTCTGTCTTATAGGGTCGCTATGAGTCGGAATCAACTCGATGGCAATGAGTTAGGTTTTTTTGGTTTATGATTTTTTTCATAAGAATGACTAGACAGTGTGGCTGAGAAACTGACAATAACATCTAAGATGAATGTCTGATTTGGTAAGATATCATCAAATTTGGACAATCCAGGATCCAATTAGAGAGCAATGAGGTTTATTGAATCCAATTACGTGTGGAAGGAATTAGCAGCAGCATGGATGGTCTTGGGCAGAATCATTCTGAAATCAGGATTTCTCTCCACCATAGAGTATCAGAGTCTGGAATTTCAACCTAGTCACATCAACCTGTGTGAGACAGTAATGAGCTTTCCCGTTAGAAAACCAAAACCAAAAAACCAAACCCATAGCTGTTGAGTTGATTCCAACTCATAGAGACTTATAGACAGAGTAGAACTGCCCCATAAGGTTTCCAAGGCGTGGCTGGTGAATTCCAACTGCTGACCTTTGGTTAGCAGCCAAACACTTAACCACTTGCGCCACCAAGGATCCTCAAATGTCTTGTGAATCTTGACTGTTGGCCAAGTCTTTTGACTGTTGTGTGAAGTACTAGTATTGACTGGAAGCTTTGTGCCCGTGGATGGGGCTTGTTGATGGGGTTTCACTGACAGGTTATCTGGCTAGGCCATTTCGATGGAGAACTTTTACTGTTAGTAGGCCTTTTCTCTTGGATAAGCAGCTTCCCCAGAGAATAATCCTCACTGCCAACAAGGGTGCCCTGTGCTTAGTGTACCCCAGCCTGATAGCCCTTTCCAGAGAAGAAACCTTCAGTCTTATGTGAAAGAGAGTGGTAAGGGAATCTGGTGGCTTAATTGCTTCTTATAGTTCAGCCAATGGCTGTTTTTGTTCTACCTCTACTTTCTCTTCCGGAGGTATCTGGTGCCACAAAGTCTTGAGCATTTTGGGCTATGTTTTCTTTTTTGGGTCTACTTACTTGGGTCTACAAAAGCAGTTACTGCGTGTCTATCTGCTTTTTGCTTTTTCTATAGGCACCTTTTCCATTCTTTTTGTCCTTTTAGATTTTTGAATTTTTGTTTTATCATTTTTGTAGAGCTTTGTGAATGCCAGTGAGTGTCAGTTTACCCACCAAAGGATGTATTAGGGATACAAAATATTTGTAGACACGCTCATCTTTATGAATAAAGAGATTTTCTCTCTGTCTTGATGACAAACATAACTTCCTTAATTAAAAAATTTGTAAAGGCTAATATTTATTGTTCTGTGTATTCTCACCAGTATTTATGTGTTTGACAACAACCCAAACACCTGTAGCCGTGTGCAATGTGTTAAACTTACGTGAGTAGCTATGTCAATATGATAAATGGGCTAATACATTTAATATTTTCATCAGTCACTTCAATGGTGGCAAAGTGTATGCAAAATACATGTATTAAATTTACTGATAACACAGGTCACTGGGTCCTTGGACAATAGTGTAAAAGAGCACAAACAAACATATAACCAGTTGAAAGGAGAAGAACAGGACAAAGGGGCATTAAAAATAAAATAAAATCTGGAGTGAGGCCAAGATGACGGAATAGTCAGACAATTTGTGTTGTCCTTCTTACAACAAAGACCCGAAAAAAACAAGTGAATCGGATATATATGACAATCTAGGAACCCTAATCATCAAAGACAAAGTTGAAGAATTGGACTGAGCGGCAGGTGGACAGAGAGACAATTAGAAAATCGTGGAAACAAGGAATTACGAATTGAGGGATCATCGGTGTCCTGCTAGCTGAATATGCTCAGTGCATACAGGCTGAGGCAGGCAGCAACAACCCAAGCCAAAACCCATCCCATATGGTGCAGCCAAGCAGCAATGAATCTGCACGCACCTGCAGAGCCAAACAGGAGCAACAGACCTATGAAAGTTAAGTGTGCAGGCTCCCAACCTGCCATGTGCCTTTTCCTCACCAGAGCTCCATAGCCAAGGAGCTCTCCCCCCAAGTCCATCTCCCTCCTCACTCTGACACCAGTCCTCTAGCATTCAACAACGCCATACCCCCTAAGCTGGGAACTCATGGCTGGGTCCAGAGGCACCAGCTCCTTCACCCAGCCACTGGCGTAGGGGGTCCATGGACTTCCAGCACTCTTCACCCCTGCTCCAGTGCCTTGCGGGCCAATCCAAACAGCTGATGCCGTTATTAGGACAACATGGGTAGGGTATCCACCTGAAGCCCATTTTCACCTACAGCAGCCAAGTGGGAGCTGCAGATTTGTGACATTCAACACCCCCCGCCACCTAAGAACAGGCCTCACCAACCCACACCAGGAGCCTAAGGGCCTACAGCACCACCCACTACATCTAGCTGCCCATGACAGGGGCCTGAGAATTAGTGGAGCCTCCCAGCCCCTCCAGCCAACAACACTGCCCAAGGCCTGGCTGCACTACCCCTCCCCACTATGTGCTCTAGTGGACCAGGGCATGCCCTCCATACGAACACCCAGGGGCAACTGACAGACCCCTGGCCTGCTCCCCACATCACCCCTCATTGCAACCAGAGACCTGTACCTGCTCTGAACAACCTCATGCGGTCCTACCTGCCTAGGACTGTAGATGAGAGCCTCCGCACGATACATTTGGTGACTGACAGCCCAGGCACCTGAAACCTGAACAAACACACCCCCACAAAAACAGTGAACAGACTCCCAGGCTCACATACCTAGTTGTTGCTCTGACCACCTGAAGTCAGAGGTGAGAGCTTCAACAATGCCAATGATCAGAGTAGTACACATGCTTAACCTACTTGGAAATATCAAAACAAAATAAAACAAAAATATAATAAATAAATATAAGAATTTATTGATGCCTTGGAGACAACAGTCAGTATCAAATCAAATAAAGAAGCAGGACAAGATGGCTCCAGCAAGCGACCAAAATAAAGAACCAGAAAACCTTGTGCAGGAAGATAAGGCAATGGAACCACCTGATAAAGAATTCAAAAGACTAATATACAGAATTCTCCAATATATCAGGAAGAAGATCAGGCAAAACACAGACCAAATCAAGGAACAAACAGACAAAGCAATAGAAGAATTCAGGAAAACAATACAAGAACAAAACAACAGAATAAACAGGCTGCTTGAAATCATACGAATAGCAGCTAGAAAGCCAAAAGATTAATAATAAACTTTAAGAATTAGACAACTCAATTGAAGGTCATAGGAGCAGAATTGAGACAATGGAAGTCAAAATTAGTGAGATTGAAGATAATTCCCTTGAAGATAACTTGTTTGAGGGAAAAAAATCATAAGAAGAATGAAAAAAAAAAGAAGAAAGCTTAAGAATTATGTGGGACTCTATTAAGTGGAAAAACCTGAGTGATCGGAATATAAGAAGAGGGAGTGGGGAATAACAGAAAATACAGAACTGTTGAAGATTTGCTGGCAGAAAACTTCCCTAACATCATGAAAGATGAGAAGATACCTATCCAAGAAGTGCAATGAACCCCATATAGGATAGACCTCAAAAGAAAATCACCAAGACATATCATAATCAAACTTGCCAAAACCAAAGATAAAGAAAGAATCTTGAGAGTGGCTAGGAATAAACTAAAAGTCACCTAAAAAGGAAAACCAATAAGACTAAGCTCAGATTACTCAGCAGAAACCATGCAGGCAAGAAGACAATGGGATGATGTATATAAAGCCTTGAAGGAAAAAAAAAAATGCCAGTCAAGAATTATATATCCAGCAAAACTGTCTCTTAAATATGATGGCTACATTAGGTCATTGCCAGATAAACAGAAATTAAGGGAATTTGTAAAACCCAAACCACAATTAGAAGAAATATTAAAGGGAGTCTTCTGATTTAGAGAACCGACAACATCAGAAAAAATCCAAGATTAGGACACAGGACGAATCAACCAGATATCAACCCAGATAGGGAATTCACAAAAAAAAAAAAAAAAAAGGAAAGATAAAAAACTGAAAATAGGGAACCAGAGATGTCAATATGTAAACAACAACAACGTCAAAACAAAAAAGGAATAAATGTGTAGTCATAGAACTTCCATATGCAGAGGAAGTCAAAGCAATATCAAGAAATAAAAGATTGTTTTATACTTAGAAAAACAAAGGTAAATTTCAAGGTAACCACAAAAGAAGGTAACAAACCTATCCATCAAAATAAAAAAAGAAGAAAAACATAAAGACTCAGCAAACACAAAACTAACAATAATGAAAGAGATGAAAAGAAAATACATAAACAAAAAGAACTCAGCACAGAAAATTAAGTGGAACAAAAAACTGTCAACACCGTACATGCACAAAAAATACATCAAAATTACAGCAGTAAATTCATACCTATAAATAATTCATATATATCAATAATAGTAAATTCATACCTATCAATGTAAATGATCTATATGCACCAGTAAAGAGACAGAAAGTGGTAGAATGGATAAAAAAAACACGATCCATATATATACTGTCTACAGGAGACACACCTTAGACACAAAGACATAAAAAAACTCAAAGGATGGAAAAAAATACACCAAGCAAACAATAACCAAAAAGGAGCAGGAGTGACAATATTACCTCTGATTAAATAGACTTTAAAGCAGAATTCACCATAGAGGATAAGGAAGGATGCTATATGATGATTAAAGGATCAATATACCAGGAAGACATAACCATAATAATTATATGCATGCCCAATGACAGGGCCATAATGTACATAAAACAAACTATAACAGCATTGAAAAGAGAAATAGAGTTCCACAATAATAGTGGGAGACTTCAACACACCACACTTGCTGAAGGACAGAACATCTAGAAAGAAACTCAATAAAGATAGAGAAGATCTAAATGCCACAATTAACCAACTCAACCTCATAGACATATTCAGAACATTTCACCCAACAGCAGCAAAGTGTATATTCTTTTCCAGTGCACATGGAACATTCTCCAGAATAGACCACATTTTAGACCACAATGCAAGTCTTAACAAAATTCAAAACATTGAAATAGTACAAAGTGTCTTCTCTGACCATAATTCCATAAAAGTAGAAATCAATAACAGAAAAAGCAAGCAAAAAAAAAAAAATCAATTACATGGAAATTGAACAACACCTTGCTTAAAAACTACTGGGTAATAGAAGAAATGAATGATGGAAATAAAAAAATTCATAGAATCAAATGAGAATGAAAACACATCTTACCAAAACCTTTGGGACACAGCAAAAGCAGTGCTTAGAGGTCAATTTATAGCGATAAATGCACACATCAAAGAAGAAGACAGGGCCAAAATCAAAACATTAACTCTACAACTCAAATAGAAAGAGAGCAGCAAAAGAAGCCCTCAGGCATCAGAAGTAAGGAAATAATAAAGACTGGAGCAGAAATAAATGAAATAGAGAATAGGAAAACAATTGAAAGAATCAACAACTGCAAATGCTGGTTCTCTGAAAAGGTCAACAAAATCGACAAACCGTGGGCCAAACTAACAAAATAAAAACAGGAGAGGAAGCAAATAACCTGAAAAAGAAATGAGACAGATGATATCACAACAGATGCAACTCAAATAAAAAGGCTCATACAGAATACTATGAAAAATTGGACTGCAACAAATTTGGAAACCTAGAGGAAATGCACAAATTTCTAGAAACACGCTACCTACCTGAATTAACACAAACTTATGTAGAAAAACTACATAGACCCATAACAAAAGAAGAGATTGAAGAGGTAATAAAATCTCCCAACAACAACAACAACAAAAAAAAAGCCCAGGCCTGGACAGCTTCACTGGAGAATTCTACCAAACTTTCAGAGAAGAGCTAACACCAATACTACTCAAGCTATTTCACAGCATAGAAAAGAAGGGAATACTCCCTAACTCATTCTGTGAAGCCAGCATAACCCTGATACCAATGCCAGACAAAGATACCACAAAAAAAGAAAACTACAGACGCAAAAATCCTCAACAAAATTCTAGCCAATAGAATTCAACATCATATCAAAAAAATAATACATCATGACTAAGTGGAATTCATACCAGATATACAGGGATGGTTCAGCTTTAGAAAATCAATCAACATAATCCACCAGGTAAATCAAACAAAAGACAAGAACCATGTGATCTTATCAATGCAGAAAAGTCATTTGAAAAAGTCCAACAACAATTCCTGATAAAAACTCACAGCAAAATAGGAATACAAGAGAAATTCCTCTACATAATAAAGGGCATTTATACAAAACCAATAACCAACATCATTCTAAACAGAGAGAGACTGAAAGCATTCCCACTTGAGGACGGGAACAAGACAAGGATGCCCTTTATCACCACTCTTATTCAACATTGTGCTGGAAGTCCTAGCTAGACCAATACGGCAAGAAAAAGAAATAAAGGGCATCCAAATTTGTAAGGAAGAGGTGAAACTATACCTATTTGAAGATGATATGATCTTATACACAGAAAACCCCAAAGAATCCACAAGAAAGCTATTTGAACTAATACAAGATTTCAGCAAAGTAGTAGGACACAAGATTAACATACATAAATCAGTTGGATTCCTCTACACCAACAAACAGAACTTCGGAAGGGAAATCACCAAACCAATACCATTTACAATAGCCCTCAAAAAGATAAAGTACTTAGAAATAAATCTAACCAGGGATGTAAAAGACCTATACAAAGAAAATTATGAAACACTACTGCAAGAAACCACAAGAGACCTACGTAAGTGGAAAAACTCACCATGCTCATGGATAGGTTTGTGAAAATGTCAATTCCACCCAAATCAACCTACAGATACAATGCAATCCCAATCCAGATTCCAACAGCATTCTTTAACGAGATGTAGAAACAGATCACCAACTTTATATGGAAAGGGAAGAGACCCCAGATAAGTAAAGCATTACTGAAGGAAATGAACATACTAGGAGGCCTCACACTACCTGATTTTAGAACCTATTATACAGCCACAGTAGTCAAAACAGCCTGGTACAGGTACAACAACAGATACGTAGACCAGTGGAACAGAATTGATAACCCAGATGTATATCCATCCATCTATGAGCAGCTCATATTTGTCAAAAGGCCCAAAGTCCAGTAAGTGGGGAAAGGACAGTCTTTTTAACAAATGGTGCTGGCATATCTGGATGTCCATCTGTAAAAAAAGGAAACAAGATCCATTCCTCTAACCATACACAAAAACTACCTCAACATGGATCAAAGACCTAAATATAAAATCTAAAAAGATAAAGATTATGGAAGAAAAATTAGTGTTAATGCTAGGGGCCCTAATATATGGCATAAATGGGATATAAATCGTAACTAACAGTGCACAAACACCAGAAGAGATACTTGATAACTGGGAGCTCCTGAAAATTAAACCCTTATGCTCATCAAGAGACTTCACCAAAAGAGTAAAAAGAGAACCTACAGACCTGGAAAAATTTTTGACTATGACATATCTGACAAGTTTCTAATCTTTGAAATCTACAAGATACTGTAACACTTCAACAACAAAAAGACAAATAATCCGATTAAAAAATGGGCAAAGGATAGGAGTAAACACTTTATCAAATAAGACATTCAGGTGGTTATTAGACAAATGAGGAAATGCTGTTGATCACTAGCCATTACAGAAATGCAAATAAAAACTACACTGAGGTACCATCTCACCCCGACAATTCTGGCACTAATATAGAAAACACAAAATAACAAATGTTGGAGAGGTTGTGGCAAGACCAGAAATCTTATGCACTACTGGTGGGAATGTAAAATGGTACAACAACTTTGGAAAACAATATGGCACTTCCTTAAAAAGCTAGAAATAGAAATACCATATGATCCAGCAATCCTACTCCTAGGAATATACCCTAGAGAAATAAGAGCTGTTATATGAGAAGACATATGCACCGTCATGTTCATTGCAGCATTATTCACAATAGCAAAAAATATGGAAACAACCTAAATGCCCATCAACAGATGAATGAATAAACAAATTATTGTACATACACACAATGGAATACTATGCACTGATAAAGAGCAATGATGAATCCACAAAACATCTCACAACATGGACGAATCTGTAGGGCATTATGCTGAGTGAAGTAAGTCAGTCACAAAAGGACAAATATTGTATGAGATCACTATTATGACAACTCAAGAAAAGGTTTACACACAGAAAAAAGCATTCTTTGATGGTTGCAAGGGTTGGGAGGGAGGGGGAGGGGAAATCACTAGATAGTAGGCAAGTGTCAACTTCAGTGAAGGGAAGGACAACACAAAATTAGGCGAAGTCAGCACAACTGGACTAAAGTAAAAGCATAGACGTTTCCTAGACACATCCAAACACTTCGAGGGTCTGACTAGCTGGGGCTGGGGACTGGGGACCATAGTCTTGGGGGGCATCTAGGTCAATTGGCATAACATAATTCATAAAAAAAATGTTCTACATCCCACTTTGGTGAGTAGCATCTGGGGTCTTAAAAGCTTGTGATGAGCCATCTAAGATATATCTATTGGTCCCATCCTATCTGGAGCAAAGGAGAATGAAGAAAACCATAGACATAAGGAACATATTAGCCCAAAGGACTAAAGGACCACGTGAACCAGAGACTCCACCAGCCTGAGACCAGAAAAACTAGATGGTGCTTGGCTACCACCAATGGCTGCTCTGACTGGGATCACAACAGAGAGTCTCAGGCAGAGCAGGAGAAAAATGTGGAACAGAATTCAAATTGAAGTAAAAAGACCAGACTTACTGGTTTGACAGAGACTGGAGGAACCTCTGAAACTATGGCCACCGGACACTGCTAACCTAGAACTGAAATCATTCCTGAAACCCACCTTTTAGACAAAGACCAGACAGTCATGTAAAACAAAAGTAACACATATGAGGAACATGCTTCTTAATTCAATCAAATATAGGAGACCAAATGGGCAGCTCCTGTCTAAAAGCAAGACAAGAAGCCAGGAAGGGACAGAAACGGGATGAATGGACACAGGGAACACAGGGTGGAAAGCGGGGAGCGTGCTGTCACATTATGGGGATTGCAACCAATGTCACAAAACCATACATGTATAAATTTTTGAATTAGAAATTAACTTGAGCTGTAAACTTTCACCTAAAGCACAATAAAAAAATTAAATCCATATTAATCAATTTGTGTCTATCGTGCCTGAAAATGGAAGGAAAATGGCTAGTAACTGCTGACTAAACATGAATCAATAATATTGATTTTCAAGTATTTTTGTATGTTAAGGCAAGTTACTAGACTTTGTAAACAAAAATGTAGTTGAAAAGGAGCTCATAATCCTTCTAGAATCAACATCACCCCCCCAAAAAAATCCTGTTGCCATCGAGTCGATTCCGACTCATAGGAACCCTATATCTATAGGACAGAGTAGAACTGCTTCATTAGGGTTTCCAAGGAGCAGCTGGTGGATTTGAACTGCCTATCTTTTGGTTAGCAGCCAAGCTTTAACCACTGGTCCACCAGGGTTCCAGAATCAACATTAGTCAGGCCTTTATTACATTTTATTTAGGGGTCCACAATTTCCTCATCTGTCATTAACTAACTGAATAGCTTTAGTGAGTCACTTGATCTCTCAATACCTGAGGTTTTTTTTCCTCCACGAAGCAAGTAAACAGCCCTGCATCCTAATCTGTACTGAGTCATTGTGATAAAGAAGTTAGATGATAGCAAGGCAATCCCAAATCTGCCACCTGGCAGAAATGCAGACATCCTGCTCAACCCTTCTTTGGGACAGGCGTTGGATATGTATCCCAGCTCAGGGAAGGCTGTCCCAATTGAGGCAGAACACCAGGGCACTCAAGCACATAGGCTCTGAGAGCAGACTAGCATAGGTTCGCATCCCAACTTAGTTTGTTACTTGATGGGTACCCTTGGACAAATTATTTTAGTTCTTCATGCCTTATTTCCCTCATCTTTAAAATAAGGATCATAATAATAATACAGACCTGGTAGAGCTAAATGAGTTAATATAGATATATAATATGTAAAACAGGAGCTAGAACACAGATATTGCTCAATAAACATTGTAAATGTATTTTTAAATGATAACGTCTTTTTAAAATTGTAAAAATATTTGCCAATTCAGCATTTTTCATGTGTGTATTTCAGTGACACCAGTTAGAGCAATCATGTGCAGCCATCATTAATATCTATTATCAAAATCACCATCACCATACACAGAAACTCAATGCTTTTGAAACTAGGCTCTCTCCTTCTTCCTCTCCTTCCCGTCCTTGATAACCAGCAATGAACTCTGAACTCTATACATTTGCTTATTCTGTGAATTTCATGTAGGTAGAATCACGTGATATTTGTCCCTTTGTGGCTAACTTATTTCAGTCGCATAATGTTTTCAAGATTCATCCTTGTTGTAGCATGTATCAGGACTTCCCGTCTCTTGAAGACTAAGTAATATTCCATTGTGTGTGTATACCACATTTTGTTTATCCGTCTGTCCATGAGCACTTACATTGTTTCTACCTTTTGACTATTGAAGGATAGTGTTGCAACAAACATTGGTGTACATGTGTCTGATCTGAACATGCAGAAGCCTTCATTTATACCTCTCTGAGAGCCCTGGTGATGTAGTGGTAAAGAACTTGGCCGCTAACCAAAAGTTTGGCAGTTCGAATCTACCAGCCACTCTGTGGAAACCCCATAAGGCAGTTCTTCTCTGTCCTACAGTGTCGCTATGGAGTCAGAATGGACTTGACCGAAAGGGGTTTTTCAGTAGCACTTAGTATCTTAGTGGTGCAGTGGTTAAGAGCTCAGTCGGCTAAATAAAAGGTCTCAGTTCACAGCCATCAGCTGCTCTTTGGAAAGTCTATGGGGCAGTTCTATTCTGTTCTACAGGGTCGCTATGAGTTGGAATTGACTCGATGGCAACATTTAGTTGTACTTAAGGAGCCCAGGTGACATAAGCACTCGGCTCCGAACCACCAGCTGCTCCCCAGGAGAAAGATGTGACAGTCTGATTCCGTTAAGACTAAACAGAAACAGAAACAAAAACAAACCCATTGCCTTTGATTCTGACTCATAGTGACCCTATAGGACAGGGTAGAACTGCCTCATAGAGTTTCCAAGGAGTGGCTGGTAGATTGGAACTGATGACCTTTAGGCTAGCAACCAAGGTCTTTTTAACTACTGCACCACCAGGGCACCACCAGGGCTCCCTGTGAAGATTACAGCCTTGAAAACCCCACGGGGTAGTTCTGCTCTATCCTACAGGTTGGCTGTGAGTCAGAATCAACTCCAGGGTAATGGGTTTAATTTTGGGTTTAGTAGTATAGTACCTATTTTTGAATCAAAGTAGTATTTTGATTTGTTTAGAGCTCTTCGTGTCCTAGCCTTATCCCTTCCATTAGATTTTAATTACGTTTCTTTAGGACAGGTATTGTTTCATTCAGTTTTGATACTCTATGCCTTAAAAATATCTGTTGAAAGTAATTGAAAAGTTAAAAGTGCATGTAAAGCATATCACGTATAATGAGATTAATTTCCGTATGTAGTGTGTGGAATTCCATGTCATTACATTATATCTTCTTCCAGGAGTGGTGCGGTAGAAAGAGACTGAGTTTTGGAGTCAGACATGAGTTCAGTTCACATTCTCCCACTAACTGGCTTTAGGATAGCAACTTTACTTTTCTGAATCTCAGTTATAAAATTCAGAAAATAATAAGTACCTTACAGCATTGTTGTGAGGGTTTGATATAAAATATTTTAAACGCCTTTCATATCAAAATACATAACCTGTTCAGATATAGTAAGTAGCTGTTGTTTTTTGTAATTATTTTGGTAACTAGCTTGGTTATCCCAGCACTTTGAGAGGCAAATGTCAGTTCCTTCTGATGTTGGTTCAAATAAACTCTGTGATCCATCATCCCCAGGGTCTCCATGTCTCACCTTTGGCAGCACACATGCTACTTACTAGTTCTGTCTAAAATGTCTCAGGGAGTATTTTGTCTTTGATTGGAGATTAAAAGATAGCTGATGTCCTTTCTGGGGCCAGGGGCCTCAGAAAAAGGAAAGGGATGTAGCTTGTTGACAATGAGCAGTTGGGGGCTGAGGAAGAGGGCCTGGATGGCAATTCTCAGTTGGGCCCTTAACTGACACACAGCTTCCTGTCTTGAAAGCAGAGGGAGGAAGAGGACAAGAGCAGCAGAGGTGGGAGTCCTGAGTCCCAGGTCTAAAGGGGCTAAAAGGGAGACACTGAGAACTATTGGGGTTGAGGTGGAGAATGGCTACAGGTCCAGCCATTTCAGAGCACCTGCAGTTTCATGAAAAGGCTGGGCAATTTCACACATCCATGCTATTTACATGCTCCCCCTCTGCCTGGAATGTATTTCCTTGCCCTTCACCCCCAGGGTCAATATTTTTGAAGGTTCAGTTGAAGAGGCACCTTATCTTCAATACTCAGTTGTTTTTATTAGCTGCTGTTGAGTTGGCCCCTGACTCATGATGACCCCATACCCAACAGACAAAATGCTGCCTGGTCCTGTGCTATGCTATCCCCATGACTGGTTGCAGATGGGACCATTGTGAATCATAGGGTTTTCACTGGTTGATTTTTGGAAGTAGATTGCCAGGCCTTTCTTCTTAGTTCATCTTAGTTTGGAAGATCCACTGAAACTCTTTTATGCCTCATAGCGACATGCAAGCCTCCCTGACAGATGAGTGCCTAATACTCAAAGAAAAGCCTAATTTCACCTTTGGATTTCCTTTAAAATCAGTACATATTTTTATTATAATACCTGTAATAGTTCTTTACATTTACTTAAAAAATTTGTTTTCTTTTACTAAATTGTAAGTCCCTTAAAGGTAGAACAGTATATTGTTCATTTTTATATTCCTAATGCCTAGAACGTGGTCTCCCACATTGTACATATTCAATAAGTTTGTTAGCTGGTGGTCTGAATGATCCTAACCCCAGAAAACCCATTGCTGAGTTGATTGTGACTCATACCAAAAAAAAAAAAAAAAGAACCAAACCTGTTGCCATGGGGCTGATTCCGACTCATAGTGACCCCATAGGACAGAGTAAAACTGCCCCATGGAGTTTCCAAGGAGTGGCTGGTGGATTTGAACTGCCAACCTTTTTGTTAGCAGCCAGGCTTTTAACCACTATGCCACGAGGGCTCCATAGCAACCCTACAAGAGAGAGTAGAACTGCCCCGTAAGGTTGCCAAGGCTGTAATCTTTACAGAAGCAGACTGCCACATCTTTCTTTCATGGAGTGGCTGGTAGGTTTGAACTGCTGACCTTTTGGTTAGCAGCTGAGTGTTCAGCTCCTGCACTACCAGCACTCCTCGTGAATGATCCAGAAGTTGGCAATTCAAAGCTTTTGGTGCCCATTCATTTCATCTATGAACCAGACAATAACTTAACCTTGATGACTCACTTTTTTTTTAATCTAAAAGTTGAGGCAACATGCATTTCCTTTTCCCAAAAGGACCTGTGCAAGTGCTGTTGAAAGAGATTTCACTTGCTAGATGACAGCATTCCCTAAGTCTTGAGTACAACTTTCATAAGATGGTCATGCCAGCACCGAGTGTCACTTTCACTTTATATTTCAATATTTGGCATTTATGTAACATTTTATTTTATGATGAGAACATAATATTTAACAGGAGAAATAAAACACATGTAGTTCCAATGCTGAGTTTGCTTACATGTTAGGAATTTGAGGCAGACATTTATTCCTGCCAATGTGAGAAATTGCAGAGTGTGGGGTTTTTTTTTTTTTTTTTTTTTTTTAAGCTGTCTGGTTACTGAAGTTACTTTTCTTCTCCGTTGTTCTGTTGTTTTAAATTATATAATTTGTGGAACTACCATTTTGCCTCGATTTAAAGCAATTTAAAAAAAAAAAAAACTTCCACAATATGAGAATTAATGAGGAAAATAATAAATTTAATAAATATTTAATATATACTTCCTTTGCAGAAGCCACAATTGTAGTTGTGAAAAGGAATACAAAGTCTTCACTAAGTACCCACAGGAAGAATATTACACATACAGAAATCAATGGCATGTAAGGCAGAATACCAGAAGTAGTATAAACCATGTGTCAGAAGACAGATGTGGGGATTCCGCAGTGGCAGAGTTCACAAGGCAGTGAATTTGTATTTAAAAGGAAGATACTTTCAAGTTAGATCATGTTTGGGGACAGCAAATCTAAATTAACCCAAAATAGAATCAATAGGAGAATTAAGTCAATTCTTCAACTCTGTGCACTCTTTGGTTCTTGAGACCTGAGATAAATTTGTCTGAAAGGGACAAAGAGGAAATAAGAGCTACAATTTCTCCACCTCCAGCCTTTCTTCTGGGGTATCTCAGTCCCTTTGCTTCATGAAAATCAAGTAGCCAGCAGCCTTGAGACATCAGCTTAAGCCTCATAAGTAGAATGTCTAGAAAACAGATTGGCAAAATGTTGGCAGTTGTCTGAGCTGGGTGATGGTACATGAGGGTTGTTTATATTATCCTTGTCTACTTTTGTATACATTTGAAATTTTCCATGATAATAATAATACAAAAAAAAAAAGCAGCTGCAAGAAGCAAGGGTGTTTGCTGTGAGGGAGCTTATGTTCTGCTGCTAACTACTATTCCAGGTATAACAGACTTGAAGGTGCTTGGCCACTGACATGGAGAGAATAGTTGCTTCCTTCCTGCGTGTGAAGCCCCAGGAGATGGCAGAACGGCCCTTGTAAGAGCTTACTGCAGCCCTTGCCAAACCTAGCAGGTAGGAGACTATGGCTGGTTGAATCTTCCTTATCTGAGTTTGCATTTTATCTATAGAGTCAATGTGGTAAAGCATATAAAATATTAGATTGGGAACCAGAAGATTTGGCTTCCAGGCCCAATTCTACCACTTACCAGCAAAATTTGCAGGACAGGAAGCAGTGTTTATTGTGCATTTACTCTGGGCCAGGTGTTGTGCTCTAGGCAGTGGCCAGATACGACCTCATATGAAACATGTAGAATAGAGATACCCTCTACCTACTTGATAGGAACATTTTCTGGCTCAAGCAAGATAATGCATGTAAATAACTTGAAAATTTATAGACTATAAATATATCAGATATTATAAAGATTAGCAGCAGTGTGTTTTGCTTATTAAAAGATGAATATTAAAGAATAGTTTATTAATAAAAACTTGCCAGTAAATACTACTTTGAAATAACTGACGTCACATCCTTAAGTATTCACATGAGCTGATGGAAAGAGCTTTCTTTTCTAGTCTTCCACCAGCAGATGTGAATGATTACTGATTAAACCATTACATATTCTAATGTTAGTGTCATTACATATATGCATAGTAAAATAGACTTAACTAGTAGTTTCTAAGAATTTATTTAAAAAAATTGTAGTACATGCTCGATTTGCACGTAATTCATAATTTTTGTCCCAGAGACCTTGGCAGAATCCTTAACCCACTGGCATTACTTTTTCTTTAATTGAAAGGAAGAGGCGGAAGCCAGCAACAGCTTTGTTGGACACTATAATCGCACTCCATGTAATAGCGATAGTTATGTATATGGGTCATTTAGTTTTAAAGCAACATCAGCCATGCAAATTTCACATTGATTGAAAATGAAGAGAAAAAAATGCCTGTCAAATGGAAAAGGATCAAATTACCAGAATTAGGTGAAGGAAATTATTTCTAATATTCTGTGTAAGTATACCAGTTGCTGTTGAGTTGATTCCACCTCATGGCAACCCCATGTGTGTCAGAGTAGAACTGTGCTCCATATGGTTTTCAGTGGCTGGTTTTTTGGAAGTTGATCACCAGGCCTTTCTTCTGAGGCACCTTGGGTGTACTTAAACTGCCAACGTTTGGGTTAGCAGCCGAGTGCGTTTACTATTTGCATTACCCAGGGACTCCTATGTAAGTATAGCTAGCAAATAAAGCAAAATAAAAATGAGAAAGTATTTAGTGTAAAGTTGAAACAATACTTAAGTACTGAATCAGACTCATTTTCATTTAGTAATTCAGGAAGATCTGGTAACACTCTTGGGTGGTGTGTGTAATTCTCAGTGAAAATTGCAATCCCTGTTTGGAAAAATACCAGTTGTAATGATGTGTCTTTTCAACATAACTTGGCTGTGGAATGTAAGTTTCTGAGGCTGGATAAGCCCACATTGATGCAAGAGTGATTATTTGAAGACATTCGATTGAGATTTAGGGGTGGAGAGTGAAGGCAGCATGAATTTGTGAATCAAGTTTATACATCTTGTTATGCAATCTTTTGTCTGGTTCATTGCTTAGAAAGGTAATTATATTCTTCCGATTTTATAATTGTACCTAGTTGGACTGAAAATATCACACATGTGTCTATAATCTAAAAGAAATTTTCTTAATCTTAGAGAAAATTGGGTAATGATAAACATGAAATCTGAGAGCTACTATAGATTTCATTTGAACTTCAACTGAAGTTCATTGGAACTTCAGAGAAACCAAACTAAGGCTACAATGGTTCAGTCAAGGCTCAGTCAAGGCTATGAATTTGTCATTTCAAGTTTATACAGCTTGTTATACAATCTTTTGTCTAGTTCATTGTTTAGAAAGATAATTATATGCTTCCAATTTTATAAGTGTACCTAGTTGAACTGAAAATATCACACATCTATAATCTAAAAGAAATTTTCTTAGACAAATTGGGTAATGATAAACATGAAATTTAAGAGCTACTGTAGATCTCATTTCACCAAACTTTGTGAGGCTACAAGGCTCAGGCAAGGCCATTAGCTACCACCAGTGATGTTCTCAAAATTCAAGGTTTATACTGCAGCCTTGCTAGGCCTCACTTCTCTTCCCTACTACATCAACAATGAAGTTCTTTCTGGCTTTAAAGTACTGCAACCCACCTTGTAAAGCTCTCTTTTTTCTCATTGCTTTAAAATTTTATATTGAAGAGAACCTATTTGGAGAAATTGTATTTAGATTGTACTTAATATAAAATGGGGCCCTGGTGGTGCAGTGGTTAAGACATCGGCTGCTAACCAAAAGGTCAGCAGTTCGAATCTACCAGCCAGCCGTTCCTTGGAAACCCTACGGGGCAGTTCTACTCTGTCCTATAGGATTGCTATGAGTTGGAATCAACTCGAAGGCAACGGGTTTTGGTTTTTTGGTAATATAAAATGATGCTTTTTCTTTTTATAACTTGATAAAATAGGTGGGACGGCTGATTATTAATTTTGGCAGCTAGAATGTGCAACAAATCAGTGTATTTTGTATTTAGAAATCAGTAGCTTATTAGATAATTCACCATAAAAAAGGAAATTACTTTGGTGATGCTATAAACTGTGTAGGTGATGCTAGACAAAAGAAAACTCTACACAATTTATCACAAAAGCACAGTGGTTTAGGAATATCCATTCTGGCTGTGTAGACAAAAACTGTAACTTTCACAAATCATTTAACTCTAAGAGATTCTGCTTTTTCATATGTAAAATAAGGGAGTCAAATTAGTTGACGTCAACGTTTCTTCCAGTTCTGTGATTTTGAACTTTTGAGAGTGTATTAACTCAGAACAGTATGATCTAACTGTACTTACTAATGATTCTTTCTGCATGATTATAGAACAGAGACTCCTTTATTTTATATTTATTTTAGAACTTAATTATTGATACTTTTATTTTTAAAAGTGACAACTGACTATTTTTGTCTTTTTTTTTTTTTTTTTTCTTACTGTGTTTTAAGTGAAAGTTCACAGTGCAGATTAGTTTATGGTAGTTGTGGTCCATTAGTCCTTTGGACTACTCTTTCCCTTGTGTCTTTGGTCTCCTTCATTCTTCTTTGTTCCAGCTGGCATGGGACCAGTAGATGTGTCTTAGATGGCCTCTTACAGACTTTTAAGAGCCCAGATGCTACTCACCAAAGTAGGATTTAGAACAATTTCTTTATAGACTATGTTATGTCAGTTGATCTAGATGTCCCCCAAAACCATGGTCCCCAGCCCTAAGCCCAGTAGCTCAGTCTCTCAGGGAGTTTGAGTTTGTCTGTGAAGCTTCTTTGGCTTTGCCCTGGTCAGGTTGTGCTCACTTCCCCAGTACTGTGTACCGTCTTACCCTTCACCAAAGTTACCACTTATCTACTTTGTATTTTCCTCTCCCCACTTCTCCCCTCCCTTGTAACCATGAAAGATTGTTTCTTTCTGTGTGTAAACCTTTTCATGAGTTTTTATAGTAGTGGTCTCATACTGTTATTTGTCCTTTTGTGACTGACTTAATCTCACTCAGCATAATGCCCTCCAGATTCATCCATGTTGTGAGATGTTTCACAGATTCATCGTTGTCCTTTAATGTTGTGTAGTATTCCACTGTGTGTATATAGCATAACTTGTTTAGCCATTCATCTGTTGATGGGCTCTTAGGTTGTTTCCATCTTTTTACTATTGTGAATAATGCTTCAATGAACATGCGTGTGCATACGTCTATTCGGGTGACGGCTTTTTATGGCAGTAGACTATTTTTAAAAGTGACTCTCTAGAATACATCTGAATGTAGTCCCCTCACATATGAGCCTCTCCTACTCTTTGGTATCTTTTTGAATCAATGGTGCAGGGCATTGCCTCCTGAGCTGCAAGGGATTCCCTTTGAAATTGGGAGCAATGGTAAAACCTTCAGTACAAGCTTCCATGTTACATAAGATTTTTTAATAAAATGCAATAGAGATTTGCATATATTATTTTGAGCAGAACACAGCAAACTACATTTCATAAGATAAGGAATTTATTTGAAGTCTTTACTGACACCTGTAGGTTTAGTAATAGGAAGTTGAACACATGCTGAAATAGCTACAGATCCTTACAAGAATGGGAGAGGAAAACTCAAAGACACACACACACACACACACACGCATAACACTAAAAAAAAAAAAAAGGGAAAACTCACACGAGCATTTGTCCCAAGGTAAGAGATGTAGTGCAGTTTTCTGACGAGGAAGAAGTCCAGGCAGCTTACGACTCCTGAGAGCAAAAGAGATAAAACTGGCAGTCAGTGAATATGCCCCAGCAAGTATGGCATACTGGCTGGCACCTGTTCTGATGGTTAATACTCATGTGGCACTAATCTTTATTTTGAATATCACTTCATAATTCCCAAAACTCAAATGGTAAGCTATATTCAACCTGCCTTTTTTTTTTTTTTTTAAACTATTCTGCTCCTGCAATCATCAGAGACAGGCTAGCATAACCAGAACTACCGTTACTGCTCATCAGTGAAGAATAGACTCAAGAACCACCATGTATCTAAGAAAAACCAGTGCTACAAGAACTGTCAAACAGAAAAGCTAACACTTTTAGAGGAGCTGGAGACTTTAGAGGGATGAAGAAAATGTTACAATAAGCATATTTAACATTCTCTGATATGAGTGGGAAAAATAAAGCAATTAGGGTTCTTGAAAATAAAAACAATGATAACTCCAAGAAAAAATTTTCAGTTAATAGCCTGGATAGCTGGAAGGGCAGAGCTGACAATCCAATCAGTATACTGAAAGATGAAGGGAGCAGTTCACACAGAAAGCCATGCAAAATAACAAAGATTAATTAGAAAGTGTATATGTCCTATCGCTAGTGTAGCAAATTATCACAAGTTTGGTGGCTTAAAACAACCCAGATTTATTGTCTTATAGTGCTGGAGTAGCCCCAGGTGGCACAGTGGTTAAGACTTCGGCTGCTAACCAAAAGGTTGGCAGTTCGAATCCACCAGCCACTCTTTGGAAACCCTATGGGGACAGTTCTACTCTGTCCTATAGGGTTGCTTGGGTCAGAATCGACTCGACGGCAATGGGATAGCATTGGTGGTCAGAAGTCCTAAAATCAAAGTATGGGGTGCATTCCTTCTGGAGGCTCTCAAGGAGAATCCGTGTCCTTGCCTTTTTTCAGTTTCTAGAGATTGCTTGTATTCCTGTATTTCTCTATCCAAAGTAAGGAGAAAACAGATGGGAAAAAAAATCAATTAAATAAGAGAAGATTTCCCAGAGCTGAAGAAAGAAATAAATCTTTAGGTTGTAAGAACCATGTAGTACCAAGCATTTCCAACTCACAGAGACCCTATCTGTATACAACAGAATGAAATGTTGCCCAGTCGTGCGCCATCCTTACAATCGTTACTATGCTTGAGCCCATTGTTGCAGCCACTCTGTCAATCCATCTTGTTGAGGGTCTTCCTCTTTTTCACTGACCCTCTGATGATATCCTTCTCCAGGGACTGGTCCCACCTCATAACATGTCCAAAGTAAGTGAGATGAAATTTTGGCATCCTCCCTCCTAAGGAGCATTCTAGTTGAAGTGACCTACAACTGGACGCTAGTGAAGTTTAACATCTCCAAGGATAAAGAGAAATGTTTAAAAACTTTCAGAGTTGTAGAACATCTTAAGCACAGAGGAGTAAAAAATCAGATTTTTACCAGGCTTTTATTAAGCAATACTGGACATAGTAAACATTACAATAAGGTTCTCAAAATTCTGAGAGAAAATTATTTAAATAGAGAATACTATTTCCAGCGAAAATAACATTCAAGGGTGAAGACTAAAAATATTTTTGCACAAGCCAAAACTTTCAAAGTTTTCCATGCATCAACTTCATTAGAAAGAATTGCTTGCAGTTATATTCTAGTAAAAATAAAAGCAAATAAAAGAAAGAGGAAGACAAAGGATGCAAGTAACACTGAAGAGCAAAGATACCAGTAAGACTAATAGTTAAGTCTCAGTAATGGTGCATATGCAAAAAATAATAATAATTGGAATTTAAGACCACAGATGATTCTAATATAGATGTTGGTAGGGGGTAGAATGGTGTGAGTAGAGTAGAAGGGAAGTGAAATAAAGTCAATTTTTTTGTCTTGCCGGGGGTGAAAAAATATCTTAAATTTTTAAAACATATCTTTAATCTGCATTCTCGATGAAAATTAAAAAAATTAAACTAAAAAGATTAAATCAATGATATCCAGTGCTCTTGTATTTTGGAAGAGATTCTCCTAGCTATTGGAAAGTGTATATTTTGTTTAGTTTTTATTTATTTATTTTATTGTTGTAGTGTAAATGAAGTTTGCATGTCAAGTTAGTCTCCCATACAAAAATGTTAGGTTTTTTTTAAGAGTGCAATTTAGTTGGTTTTTTTCAAATTTTAAGATGAATATACCTTTTGCCCTAGCAATTTCATCTCTACAGAAGTATTTTCACATCTACAAAAAGATTTTCAAGAATGTGTATGTGGCATTGTTTGTAATAGAAAAAAATAAAAGGTAATAATCTAAGCCGGTAGGGAATAGTTAAATTTATCACTGACAGCTATGCCCTGGTTAAAAATCAAGTCATTTTATCAAGGTTTATAGACATGGAAATATCTTCAAGTCATATTTTTTAATAAAAAAGGAGTTACATGATAATAGCTATAATTCTACTTACTGTAAATGATCTTGAAAAAAATGTGTACATTCAAATATGTATGTGATTATAGAGTTGTGTCTGGAAGAAGACAAGCCAAAATGCTAACAATTATCATCTTTGGGGAGGAGAATTGATTTGGGAGATTTGCTTTTAATTTCTACTTATATTATTTTATAATAAGAATACATTTATGTATCATGTGTATCAGTCATGTAACATTTTAAAATTTCAAAAAGAAAATAGCAAAATTCCCTGAAACCCCACACCCAAGGACAATTAACTGTCAACAGTTTTTTGATCATACATTCAGATCAGTTGTTTACACATGGTTATACCGATATATTTAGTTTGCCATAAACTAAAGCATATGCTAATATTTTTAAGTTTTTTTCAGTTAAACTTTTGTTTTACATAATTGTAGATTCACACATAGTTGTGAGAAACTACAGATAGATTCCATGTGCCCTTTACCTTTTATCTGCCAATGCTAAAATCTTGTAAAACTAGTACGTATGTGATATTGATATTGCTACAGTATAGATACAGAACTTTTCCATCACCACAAAGATCCCACTTGCTGCCCTTTTGTAGCCAAAATCCACTTGCCTCCTGCCCCCTCCTCCCTGCTGAACCCCTAGAAACCACTAATCTGTTCTCCATTTCTATAATTTTGAAGCTTCAAGAATGCTATGTAAATAGAATCATAGTATGTAACCTTTTGGAATTGACTTTTTGAACTCAGCATATTTCTCTGTAGATTTATGCAGATTTTTTCATGTTTAAATAATTAATTCCTTTTTATTGTTGAGTAGTATTCCATAGTATAGATGTACCACAGTTTCTTCAATTACTCCTTGGAAGACATCTGGTTTGTTTACCATCATTAGCTGTTACAGATAAAGCTTCCATGAGCATTGTGTACAGGTTTTTATGTGAACCCAAGTCTTCATTTCTCTGAGATAAATACCCAGGAGTTCAATTGCTGTGTCATATGGTAGCATGTTTCATTTTTTAAGAAACTGCCAAACTTCTCTAGACTGACTGTACAATTTTACATTTCCACTAGCAATGTGTGAATGATCCAGTTTCTCTACATCCTCAGCAGTAATTTGATATCACTATTCTGTATTTTAGCCATTCTGATAGGTGTGCACTGATACCTCACTGTGATTTTAATTAGCATTTTTATAATGGATAATAATGCTGAACGTATTTTTATGTGCTTTAAGGAGCCCTGGTGGCCCAATGGTTAAGGGCTTGGCAGTTAACCGAAAGGTCAGAGGTTTGAATCCCCTAACGGCTCCACGGAAGAAAGATGTGGCATTTCGCTTCTGTAAAGATTATAGCCTTGGAAACTTTATTGGACAGTTCTGTTGTGTTCTGTAAGATTGCTATGACTCGGAATCAACTCAAAGGCAACAGGTGTTATTTGCCATCTTTATATCTTTTTCTGTGAAATCTCTTCATTTCTTTTCTCCATGTTTTAATTGGTTTTTTTTTTTTTTTTTGTATTGTTTTCATAGTTCCTTACAAATTCTACATAGTGGACCTTTGTCAATATACGGTCTGCAAATATTTTCTCTCAAACTGCAGATTGTCTTTTTATCCTCTTAACAGGGTCTTTTGTAAGTTTTAATTTTTGTTGAAGCCTTTTTATGGAGGACTCTGAATCAAAGAACTCTGCCTAGCCCAAAATTCTGAAGATTTTTGCTTATGTGTTTCTCTAAAAGTTTTTTACTTTTAAGTTTTACATTTGAGTTCATGGTCTATTTTGAGTTAATTTTTGTAGAAGGTATAAGACTTAGGTCAAGTTTCATTTTATTGGCCATAGCATCCAATTGCTCCAGTAGCATTTGTGGAAAAATACGTTTTTCCTCCATTGAATTGCTTTTGCTCCTTTGTCAGAAATTAGTTGGGCATATTTGTGTGGGTCTATTTCTGGGTTCTCAATTCTGTTCTACTCTATGTCTGTGTCTGTGCCAATACCACACAGTCTTGATTCCTATGGCTATGTAATAAGTCTTGAAATAGAGTAGGCTGATTTCTCCAGCTTTTTCTTCTTTATCAAGATTGTTTTAGCTATCCTAATTCCTATGTCTTCCCGTATAAATTTTAGAAAAATCTTATAAATATCTACAAAAAAATCTTGTTGGGATTTTGATATAAATTGCATTAAACTTGCATATCAATTTGGAAAGACTTGACATCTTTACTATGTTGAGTCTTCCAATCCATAAACATAACGTGCCTCTCCAGTTATTTAGATCTTCTTTGATTACTTCCACCAATATTGTGTTGTTTTCAACAAGTAAGTACTATACATATTTTATTAGATTCACTGTTTGGTTTGTTGTATTTCACATTTTTTTGAATGATTTTTAAATGGTATAGTATTTTTAATTTTGTTATCCAGGCATTCATTTTTAGTATATTACTGATTTTTGTAAGTTTATTTAGTATCCTGTGACCTTGCCAAACTCACTTACTAGTTCAGTTATTTTTGTAGATTCCTTGTTTTCTTCTTTTTCTTTTTACAAAGACACTTATGTAATCTGCAAACAGAAATAGTTTTATTTCTCCCTTTGCAATCTGTATGTATTTTATTTCCTCTTTTTACCTTATTACATTGCTGGAACTTCCAGCAGTACATTGAATAAGAGTGATGTGAATGGACATCCTTGCCTTATTTCTGATCTTAGAGAAAAGCATTCAGTTTTTCACCATGAAGTATGCTAGCTGTAGGTTTTTTGTAGATGCTTTTTATCAAGCTGAAGAAGTTATCCTCTATTCCTATTTTTGTGAGAGTTTTTATTGTGAATGTGTATTGAATTTTGTCAAATGCTTTTTTTTTGCATTGATTAGTATAATAATGTGATTTTTCTTCTTTTTCCTGTTAATATGGTGAATTACACTGGTTGATTTTTATCTATTAAATTAGCTTTGCATCTCTTGAATAAAATCCATCTGTATGATTCTTTTAATATATATATGGAATTCTGTTGGCTAATACCTCGTTGAGGATTTATATGTATGTATTCATGAGGGATATTGGCCTTTAGTTTTCCTTCTTTTGTACTGTCTTTGTCTGGTTATGGTATGTGGGCAATACTAGCTTCATAAAATGAATTATGAAATTCTCCCTCTTCTTTTATTTCTGGAAGAGATTTTTTCAATTGGTATTAATTCTGCTTTAAATGTTTGATAGAATTCTCCAGTGAAACAATCTGGGACTGGAGATTTCTGTTTTGAGAGTTTTTACTTATAAATTTAGTTTTCTTAATAGCTGTGGGATATTCAGATTATCTATTTCACATTGACTTAGTTGTTGCAGTTTGTATTTTTGAGGAAATTGTCCATTATGGTAAATTTTCAAATTTATGTGTGTAGAGTTATTTATAACATGTCCTATTTATCCTTCTGATGTCTGGAGCCCTGGTGGTGCAGTGGTTAAGAGTTAGGGCTGCTAATGGAAAGGTCAGCAGTTCCAATCCACCAGTCGCTCCTTGGAAACCCTATGGGGCGGTTCTACTCTGTCCTGTAGGGTTGCTATGAGTCGGAATCAACTCGATAGCAAGGGGTTTGGGTTTTTTTTTTGGTAGGGTATACAGTGATATCTGCTGTTTTATTCATGATGTTGATAATATGCATTTTCTCTTTTTTTTTCTTTGTACTTAATGGGACAAACAAGGAAAAGTACATCTACTCCATCTTTCCAGAAGAGAGAGTTCTGACAATGTTGTTTTGCGGCCTATTTTTTTATTCAATAATATGTGGTGAAGACCTTTCTATTTCAATGAATACTGATTCATATCATCCTTTCAATGTCGGAATATTATTTTAGTGTGTAATTATCACCATAACACCAAAAAACAAAACAAAAAAAACCCCAAACTCGTTGCCATGGAGTTGTTTCCGACCCACAGGGACCCTAGAGGACGGGGTAGAACTGCCCTATAGGATTTCCAAGGAAGAATTGGTGGATTTGAAGTGCTGACTTTTTGGTTAGCAGCCATATCATTTAACCACTGCTTCACCAGGGCTCCATTATCTGGACCTCTGTATTAAGAGATGTTAATCACAACACTGTTTATGATGTCACTAAATGCATATTAATAAAGGATTAGTTAAAAAGAAATTATGGTGTTTAATCTAGAGGTCCACACTCTCTTGAATGTAATTCTGAATTTCAAAAGCTCTAAAAATAAAAAATTTATTATGATATTTTATGTTAATTCACTTGGTGGCAAACTTTACTGGAATTCCTGTGAGACTATTTATAATCTTCATTTATCCCACTTGTTTTCACTCTTCATATATTAGCTGTAGAAATATTAAGCTGTTTATGGGTTGCTGCCCA
Source organism: Dugong dugon (assembly GCA_030035585.1). Lineage (NCBI taxonomy): Eukaryota > Metazoa > Chordata > Mammalia > Sirenia > Dugongidae > Dugong > Dugong dugon. Next base: position 55,184,482 of record CM057463.1, read on the forward strand.
GAATCTTCTGGGGTTGTTATGAAATATGTGGTCTGTGTACCTTATTACTTTTTATAATTCAAATGTTCTAAATTTTAGCATAGCTCTGTACAATCTTCTTAGAGACAATTTCCCAGGAGAGTGATTTGTTAAATTTCAAGTCATACTGTCATATTGCATTTCTAAGATGTACTATGCTTTCTACATATTCTTACCAACACTGGCTAATGTTACACAGTACTTTAAATTCACATGTATTCCTTTTTGGGATTATAAATATAATCTATAAATGTTCATCTCAGAAAAACCTAGAAAATGCAGAGCAGTATAAAGACAAAATTTAAAACACTCATAATATCTCTATGTAGAGGTAATGATTAGTAATATTTTGGCTTATTTTCTTCATGTATACTTAAAAATAAGAAAATTGGAATCATACTATATGTATTTTATTTTTATACTCCATTTTTTAATTAATATTGTAAACAATTCCTCTGTCTCTAATATATAGCATGATTTAAATGATTGTATAGTTTCCCATTCTACCACCTGTTTGTCAGTTTATTGTACTGTGGTGGCTTGCATCTTGCTGTATGTTGCTGTAAGCTATGTGACTGGTAAAAATCACCTCTTATGCATGTGACAGTTGGATAATGAAAAAGGAAGACAGGAGAAAAATTAATGTGTTCAAACTATAGTATTGGCAAAGAATATTGAGTATACCATGGACTACCAAAAGAATGAACAAACAGAATGTTCTTTAGAAGCTAGGATGGTGAGATTTCTGCTCACCTACTTTGGACATGTCATCAGGAAAGACTAATCCCTAGAGAAGGACATCATGTTTGGTAAAGTAGAGAGTCAACTAAAAGGAGGGAAACCTCCATGAAATGGATGGACACAATAGCCACAACAATGGACTCAAACATACCAATGATCATGAAGATGGTGTAGGACCAGGGCACATTGCATTCTGTTACACGTAAGATTGCCATGAGTCAGAGACAGCTCGACAGCAACTAATAACAATAACGCAGTTTTTTCATTGACTAGTTATGGTACCATGATTTATGTAACTAATTTCTTATTGTTGGGCAAATGGATTATTTCTAGTTTTTCCTATTGTAATTACACTATAATAAACATAGTTGTGCACATTCCAAAGTGTAAGAGTTAAAAAGAAGGAGGCTTGGCCAGAACCTGATTTTTGAGGACTTAAAATCAAAATTCCATCTTTTCCAAAGGTGTTCCATTTCACTCTGATTATGGTAATGTTATTTTCATAAAGAATGTGTCCCAGAGTACAACTTGAGAGAAATTAGATTTAGTTTCTTTCTCCCTCACTTCCCTCTCTTCTCCCCCCTCTCTCACTCTGTGCTTGCCTTCAGAAATATTTAAATATAATTAACAATTGATTCCTGTTGTCAAGAAACTCAGACAAACAGAGGAAGCCGGCTTTTGGTTCTCACAATAACTCACCATTGAACCAAGAAAAGACACTTGAATTTCTTGTGTTCAGTTTCCTCATCTATAAAATGAAGGGAGTTGAGGTAGTAGCTATCTAATTTCTACCTTCAAATCTCTAATTTGTTTTTGGTTCAGGCTATCATAATGTCACAGAGGAGATGTCCTCACCATTTCTCTAGTTGTTTCTGTTTTCTCATTTGCATGATTTTTTTTTTAGTTGTTGTTGCTTTTCTTTATTGTTATTTTTAATTCTGACATGATTGTTTTGTGTGAAGGAATTTGAGGGGCATATTCTTTAATTGCCATATTTTTCTGTGTTTACTTTATCTGTTCTTGGGTTGGAGTCCCGATGGCATAGTGGTTAAGAGCTCAGGCTGCTAATCAAAAGGTTGGCAGTTCAAATCCACCAGCAGTTCCTCGGAAACCCTGTGAGGCAGTTTTATTTTGTCCTATAGGGTTGCTGTGAGTTGGAATCTACTCAACACAGCCAGTTCTTTTGGTCCTTGGGTTAGTGGGAGAGCCAGTCACCATCCCAAAATTTTCAATACATTATCTATACATCACCATACAGAATAAAAAATATTGACTACAAGCCAGCTTGCTTTGATAGCCCTGTGACCATGGGCAAACCATTTAATTGGCCTGAGTCTCAGTTTCCCCATCTGTAAAACAGAAAGTTATCTATCTCACAGCTTTCCCTTAACAGTAAGTAAGATAATGAATGGGAAAGTCCTCTGTGGAATAAACAAAGTCAGGTGCGGAGCTAGAGCTGAATAATAGGCTAGAGGGAACTATCACTACTAGATGTCAGGGTGAGGCATTGAATTTGCCCCTCCGACATTGGACCAGGCCGACCTTAGCTATTCTAAACTCTATGCCAGCATCTGTTTCCTTCCCACCTTCATTAATTCACCCTTCTGTTTCTACTTCTTTAGCTACTAAGACCTCCTGACTGGCATTTTGAAGTTCTCCTTTTAAGCTGTTGAAGGATTTTTAGACATGTTTGCAGTTCCCTGGCCCCACCACCCAGCTCCTCCCTTGACTTGCTAGTCTTGACTACTAGGGAGGAAGTCAAACATCTCTGTCTAGAGGGCTTGGCTATCATTCCTACCAAGTAGGGAGCCAATACCATAAACCTCTCTCATATGCATCCACATAGCTCTTGGGGTTTTCAGAGGTCTGACGTGAGAGGGGATCCCTGGTGGGGAGGGGTTTTGAGTGTCAAGGTAAAGAACACTCCAGGTTCAGCACCTGGAATGTCACTTCACATTCAACCCAATCTCACTGGGGTGTAGGTGGATTAGCACCTTACAAGACGACACCAACGCCCTCTATACTTTATGTGCAATCAGAATGACAGTTCAAGATAATTTTCCACAGTTTTTGGTTTATTCTTTAGGGGAATATCTAATTGGAAATCAGTACTACCGTAGAATGGTTGAAGGACTACAGTTGCTTTCTCATTTGCTCTGATTACAAGATATGCAGATATGCAGTGGCACCTCCTAGGCCTGGAGCAGAACCGGACACTGACAAAAGTACTTCAAACGAGGGCTGTCTTTCTAAATAGGCCAAGTAGATAGATGATCTCCCAAATATGTGATCTCAGGAACAGGTTTTTTAAAAATTTTCTTTCCTAAAAATGTGTTCCTCGTGGGTCAGCTGAGATGCTCAAATTTCCACCGTTTGGTTTAAGGCATTGTTTCTGTGTTCTCCATAAAAATCCCCTTGGGGTTATGCTTTTATATGAATTTATTTTTAGATTTTCTATGGTAGCATGAGGAACTGGATCCCAGGGAAAAGACTGTCTTTTGATGATATCGGAGCACAGTATGTTTCAGAAGAAGAAACCTGAACAGAACATGGCAATGAACAAATACATATTCAGTGTCTAAAGGAGGCAGAGGACTGTAGGATTAAGGACTATCAGCAGGTTAAATGAAATAATGTATATGATGTCTTTAGCCCAGAGCCTGACACAAGGTAAGTCCTCAAAAAGTGTTATTATTAATAAAGTTCTTGACACTTCCAGATGCTAGAGCTACAGCAGAGAATAATACAGACTTGGTTCTTGCCCTCAAAGAGTTAAAGTTGGGTAGGTAGGCAACTAACCAAAAATTATAATAGCATGTGTGGTAAATACAGTAGGGTGTTACGGGAGCTTGGAGCAGTATACCAATTGGGAGGGCTTTCCAGAGAAGGTGTTGCTTTATCCTGAGACCTGAAGGAGAAGTGAGTGATGCAGGAAAGACAGACAGGAGTTTCAAACACAGGAACACATGCATGAAAATCCAGAACTGAGAGAAAGCAGGGCATGTGCCAAGAGGAGGATGTTGGAGTATAGGGTTAGTGTATTGAGACGAGGCTGAAAGGTTGGTGGCAAAAGAAAGAGTAGAGTGGAAGTGGTAGGCCTAAAAGATGATCATTTGAGGCTGGAACAGGCTGCTCCAAAGTCAAAAAAATCTTAGTCAGTAACACAGATTGCTAATTTTTTTGGAAAGTTGATCTGCAGTCAGCATTTATTGAATTTAGGGGAAAACTGAACTTTCTGATTACCACTTTCATTGTCTGAATCATACGCCATGATTGGAATGTTGTTGCTTCTCTCCTTACAACTCTTCCTTTTCTCTTTTCCTTAAAAGGGTCAGAGTGATACAAACAAACAAAGGTCACTTCACTTGCTTTCAACAATCATTTCTTGTATTCCTGCTATATGTGAGACTACAAAGAAGAACAAGCAAGAACATCTTAGTACAGAATGGGACACAGCTGAATAAACAGAAAGTTTAAAATTGTTCTAAGTTTCAAAAGTATTAAGTATACAGCATTATTCATCCCACATGCATTCTTACCTTTTCCTGGCTAACCAATGTTAATAGATTGGTGTATATATCTTTATACCTTTCTCCAAGACCAGACACATACAAAGCTATATGCACATATGGAGAGCTGTTGCATAATTTTTAAAAGGATTATGCATCACACAGTACTTTGCAGTTTTCATTTTCAATTAATAATACATCATGGACAGCATTACATTTTAGCAATAGAAAGACTTAATTCATTCTTTTTTGTTTTATTGTTAGTTGCCACTGAGTTGGCTCTGACTCATGGCGAACCTGTGTATAATAGAACAAAACATTGCACAGTACGGTGCCACCTTCACAGTCGTTGGTATGCTTGAGTCAATTTTTGTGACCACTGTGTATTTTGAGAGCCTTCCAACTCAGGGGGCTCATCTTCCGGCACTATATGGGAAAATATTCGGTTGTGATCGATAGGGTTTTCACTGGCTAATTTTCTGTCAGTTTGTCAATTTGTCATACTGTCTGTTGTCTGTCAGTTTGTTGTACCATGGTGGCTTGTGTGTTGCTAATGATGCTGGAAGCTATGCCACTGATATTTCAAGTACCGTCAGGGTCACCCATGGTAGACGGGATTCAGTGGAGCTTCCAGACTAAGACAGATTAGGAAGAAAAGCCTGGTGATCTACATTATACTACCTCATAGTAGAATGTGCCATAATTTAATCAACTACTCACTATTGATGGATGTTCGGATTGTTCTCAGTTGTTGTTTTTACCACTACAAAAATGCTGTAATAAATGTGTATGCTTATAAATCCTTTCCTTGGAAGCTGGGATCCCTAATATGATTTCTGTTCCACTAATTAGATGTACTCATGGACTCTGATTTGGAACACAAGTGGAGCAAGTCAAGGTAAGGGCATCCCTTATGCCAGTGTGAACCAGGGCAGAGACAATGTGCTTCTGGAGCTGGCAGCTTCCTGACTGTGCAGCTTCGTGAACTGTGCCAAAGTAGCAGGTCCCTCGCAGATTTCACGGTCATTCTGGAAGATCAGCCTAGGGTCTCTTTCTTCAGCCTAGAGTCTCTTTCTTCAGCCTTCCCAACCATTCTTTAAGCTAGTCTAACCATTTAATATACCCTTTTCTGCTGAAGTAGCTAGAAAGTATCCTGTTAGCTGAAATTGAAAACTCTGCTCAATGCTGAGTCTACTTCTTAGTTTAGATGGGTAATGCTCAAACTTGTGAATCTACAAAAGTTAGCTGGAATGCTATTAAAATGTGTATTTCAGGAGTAGGAGAGCTTACCTTTGGCTAGTGGCCAGCACTGGCAACTAGAAGAAGTGCTTCTGTTTTAAGTCTTGTGTAGGATTTGAATAAGCAAAGATATGGGAAAAGGGACTCCAAGTAGAAGGAGCAGAATGATAACAGGGAAATGAGAGGTATGCATGTGGAATCATGTTGTCTGAATTAACAAGAGAATGGGAAGGGTTGAAGGGACAGATTTACTTAGTCTTGATGGTTACCTTTATTTTCTAGACAACTGAGTAGCAAGTAAAGGTTTTGTGTAAGGAAGTGACCAGACTATAACACTTACATCCTGGAATCCTGTAAAATGGTGTGAGTTCTACCTTTACAGACTAGAAATGGCGAAAGTCAGGGCAATTTAGTGTGAACTGACTCTGTGTGGCACAGCGGTTAAGAGCTATGGCTGCAAACCAATAAGTTCACCAGCCGCTCCATAGAAACCCTATGGAGCACTTCTACTCTGTTTTATAGGGTCGCTGTGAGTCGGAATTGACTCGATGGCAAATGGGTTTGGTTTTTTGGTTAAGCCTTATTATAAAGGCATTTGAAAATAATTTCTGTGAATAAGCATATGTTATGAGGCATGAGAGTGAGTGATTTGAGGGGAGGCTGTTCCGTCGGTAACTATGTAATATTCTTTGTGAGTATTTCCAGTATTCTTTAGAAATGCATCTTTACATGTATCCCAGCTGTCATGTTCACGTTTTGGTTCATGGAGGTGTCACACAACTAAAATATTGGGGTTACTAAACCAGCATCCTAGTCATAGACATTCATGATATTAAGTTCAAATTGTGCTCTGTCTGTATATTTTAATTCTATTTTTATAAAAATAATTTGGCCGTGTTTGCATGGTTACCGATTACCTTGGCCTGAGTGTGATGTTTCTCAAGTTAATATAAGTTAATATATTTTCATATTTTGTATTCTATCATTATTTTTGACTGTGACTTCTTTATTCCCTCTGGGACAGTAGGGTGACTTTTGCTGGGGTATTGGGATAAGTACAGGGTTGTCACATTGTGATGTGTGGAGGTGTACATGTTACCTGTGCTCCCCTATTCCTATGTTGTATTTAATTATTAATGTAAAGTTAAGCTCTTTCTCATGGAAAAGATGTGAGAACAAAATACTGTTTTGTAAATATTTTAAAATAAACCAGCAATGTGGATTCCAACACTGTCACTCTTCTTGAATAATGAGAAAAATATACAGCATTTATTTTCTTCAAATTGGACATATATATTTTTTTCTTTTTAGCAATCCCACGGGACAGAGTAGAACTGCCCCATAGGGTTTCCAAGGAGCAGCTGGTGCATTTGAACTGCCAACCTTTTGGTTAACAGCCAAGCTCTTAACCACTGTGCCACCAGGGCTCTTTTAAAAAGGTAATGGTTACAGATTCTAAGTCTTTGAGAGGCGAGAAAACACTTGCTCCTTGCTTTATGAGAAAGTCTGAAACTCAGTTGCTAATAATCAGTTGAAATCAATGCATTGAAAATAAATCATTGTAGAAAAAGTAGGTTTTCCAGTTGTACAAATGTTTGCAGAAAAGTTAAACTTCACAGATTGTTCTGACTTCTGATGTAACATTATAGTGAGCAGAGGCTCCCATGTTTGTGCTCTCCATTTCTGTAATGCACCAGTGAATTGAGATATTTCCTTAAGAATTCTTTTGGGGTACATGTCAGAGCTGGACTGGCAGCACAGCTCAGGGAGAGGTAGGAGGGGACAAGTGGAGAAGTGGTGACGTGGAATACTTTTCATTCCCGTGATGCACGTGATGGCCTCATAGGATGTCTTGTTAATTCTGGGCAATATACTGAAAGTTTTTTTAATCTGTTTGTTTGTTTATTTTCTGATAAGAATAGAAGTGCTGGAGGGTAGGGCCCATGAAACCCCTGTTACTTTTTATGTTAGATAACTTGGCATAGTGGTAAGTGTGCTACTCTAGGAGGCAAATAGATAACTAAGCACAGAGTTCTAACTCCTTTCATCCCTGTGGAAATATGGATTTGTAAAATAATGTAAACATACTTTTCTAAACTTCTTGGAATCTATGCCTTCTCTTCAAACTTCAAGGCCTTGTCTTTGTTGCTCCTTGTCCGTGTCACTACCTGCAATCTCAAAGCGGTTCTTCCAGAATTAAATAATCGCTTTTTTAAAGCCTGAAAATTTTTTCCAACACACTTTTCAAAATCGGCAGGAGGTTGGGATGAAGGTGCAAGAAAGGCAGAAGTTTTTAGAGCAAGAGTATGACAAAAAAACAAAAACAACAACCAAACCCACTGCCATCTAGTCAATTCCGACTCATAGCGAGCCTGTAGAATGACAAAACCTCAGTGATTTTAATCTACAGTGAAGCACTTTGAGTAATGTGAGGTCATATTCTTGTGAATTACCAGTTTTGCAGTGTATACACTCTGAGATTTCTACACGTTGTAGTCAAATCATTTGTCCACCTGTTAATGAGTTTTAATTAGCCTGACTCCAGGTAGCCACTAGGCAGACTGGGGGAGGGGTAGGATCTGGTAAGTGGTGAGGGAAAGGGCTGGGACTCTGTAGTCTTTGTAAGGAATAAAAAGAAAAAAAGAAAAGTGGCACTGAGTTTGACTCATGGGGGCCCCGCATGTGTCATAGTAGCACTGTGCTCCCTGGGGTTTTCAATGACTGATTTTTTATAAGGACATTGCCAAGGCTTTCTTTCGAGGAGCCTATGGGTGGACTCGAACCTTCAACCTTTTAGTTAGCAGCCATTTGCACTACCTTCTGACTCCTTTGTAAGGATGACTGTCCAATATCACTTCCCCATGGGGTGGTAATAAGATTGGTCAGTGGTGCTCCTCTATGTGTGTTGCCTTCAGCCAACTTCATTGCACTTTATTACTGACAACTAAACACTAACCTCAGCAAATCATTGTAGAATAATTCATTCCCTTAATAGGGGAACACTATCTTGAAAATAAATATATGTGATGAGGTACAAGAATCAGTGATTTGGGGTGGGGGTGGGGCTGTTCCATTGGCAAATACATAATATTACTTGTCAATATTTCCAGTATTCTTTAGAATGGATCTTTATGTGTATGCTGGCTGTCAGTGAGGTCTCCCTGTACCACCCATCCACCAGCACACATTTCTCTCCTTGCTTCATTCTGGATTACAATTTTGGTAAGAAACCTACTTATGGAAAGCATTTTCTGAGTTTTAGAGTATTTCCCTCACAATCTGTGAGATTATAGAAAGGGTTAAAAGCAAACTTCTGCTTTCCTTTCCACATCGCCTGGGTCCACTCACTTTTCTACTTCCTCCTCTTCATCCTGCACGCTCCATCCCGGAATTATCCCCTAGGGCTCAGCATTTTCTCTTTTGGGGACATCAGGTGATTTTCCTTCTTCTGAATGCTTGGTAACAGGCAATCCCAGTTTGGGGGAAGGGCAGTGTTTCTCAGCTTTGACCTTCTTCAAGCTTATCAGGGTATCCATTTGGGCACAAAATTGTTTGTTTCAGGATCCCTCACACTCTCAAAAATTATTGAGAACCCCAGAGAACTTTTATTGATAGGGACAATATATATCAATATTAACCATAGTAAAAATTAAAATTGAGGAATTAAAAATAACAATAATAAATGCATTACATTTAACATAAATAATATTTTTTATGAAGAATAATTATAATTTTCAAAACAAGAAAACCTGGTGAAATGAATGACAAAGGTTTTTTTTTTTTGGTCCAACTTTTTAAAAAATTTTTTGTTGTAGTTTAAGTGAAAGTTTACATTTCAAGTTAGTCTCATACAAAAATTTATACATACATTGTTCTGTGACCTTAATTTCTCTCCCTATACTGTGATAGCACACTCCTCCTTTCCACCCCTGATTTCACAAGTCCATTCAACCAGCTCCTAACCCTCTCTGCCTTCTCATTTCACCTCTGGACAAAAGCTGCCTGTTTAATCTCATGTATCTACTTGAGCTAAGAAGCACACTCTTCACGAGTATCTTTTTTTTTTTTTTAATTGTACTTCAGGTGAAGGCTTACAGAACAAATACTTTCTCATGAAACAGAAGTGCACGTGTTGTTTTATGACATTGGTTAACAACCCCACAATATATCAATCCTCTAACTTCTCAACCTTTTTTTTTTTTTTTTTGGTGAAAATACACATAGCCAAAGATACACCGTTTCAAAAACTTCTACATACACAGTTCAGTGAGATTGACTACGCTCTTTGAATTGTGCTGTTATTCTCACTTAAGATGAAGGCTTACAGAACAAAATAGTTTCTCATTTAACAGTTACTACACATGTTGCCCTATGACAATGGTTAACAATCTCACAACGCATCAACAATGTCCTTACTCAACCTTGGGTTCCCTATCACCAGCTTCCTTGTCCCCTTCTCCTTTCTGGCCCTTGTCACTGGACTCCTGTACCTCGTTTGTCTCATTTGGTTTTACGGGGCTGTCCACTCCCAGGCTGAACAGTGAACCTTTGAGGTAACTTCACCACTGAGCTAAAACGGTGTCTGGGGGCCATACTCTCGGGGTTTCTCCGGTCTCCTTTAGGCCACTAAATCTGGTCTTTTTTTTCTTGTGGGTTAGAATTATGCTCTACATCCTTCTCCAGCTCTGTCCAGAAACTCTGTTGTAATTCTGGTCAGAGCAGTCAGTGGTGGTAGCCGGCCACCATCTAGCTGTACCAGACTCAGTCCGGTGGAGGCCTTGGTAGCTGTGGACAATTAGTCCTTCAGACTAATCTTTTCATTGTATCCTGTTCTCTTCATTCTCCCTTGCTTCCGAAGGGATGAGACGAGTGGAGTATCTTAGATGGCCGCTCACAGGCTTTTAAGACCCCAGACGCTACTCACCAAGGTAGAATGTAGAGCATTGTCTTTATAAGCTGTATCATGCCAATTGAGCTGGATGTTCCCTGAGACCATGGTCCCCACAGCCCTCTGCCCAGCAATTCAGTCCCTCAGGGAGTTTGGAGCTGTCTATGGGGCTTCCATGACCTTTCTTTGTACAGGTTGTGCTAGTTTCCCCTGTATTGTGTACTGTCTCACCCTTCACCCAAGATACCACTTATCTATTGTCTATTTAATATTCCCCCCACTGCTCCCATCCTTGGTAACCAACAAAGATTGTTACATTTTGTATGTGAACTTTTTCATGGGTTTTTACAATAGAGGTCTCATACAATATTTGTCCTTTTGTGATTGACTTATTTCACTCAGCATAATGTCCTCCAGTTTCATCCATGTTATGAGATGGTTCACAGATTCATTGTTGTTCTTTCTCGTTGCATAGTACTCCATTGTGTGTATGTACCATAGTTTGTGTATCCATTCATCTGTTGATTGACATTGAGGTTGTTTCCATCGTTTTGCTATTATGAACAATGCTGCCATGAACATAGGTGTGCATATGTCTATTCGAGTGATGACTCTTATTTCTCTAGGATATATTCCTAGGAGTGGGATTGCTGGATCGAATGGTATGTCTATTTCTAGCTTTCTGAGGAAGCACCATATCATTTTCCAAAATGGTTGTATCATTTTGCATTCCCACCAGCAGTGCATAAGAGTTCCCATCTCCCCGCAGCCCCTCCAACATTTGTTATTTCCAGTGTTTTTGATTCGTGCCAGTAATGCCGGGGTGAGATGGTATCTCATTGTGGTTTTAATTTGCATTTCTCTAATGGCTAGTGATCACGAGCATTCCCTCATGTGTCTGTTGGTCATTTGATTGTCTTCTTTGGTGAAGTGTCTGTTCATTTCCTTTGCCCATTTTTTAATAGGATTATTTGTCTTTTTGTTGGAGAGGTGTTGGATTTTCTTGTAGATTATGGAGACTAGACCTTTGTCTGACTTGTACTGTCCAAAAATGTTTTCCCAGTCTGTAGGTTCTCTTTTGACTCTTTTGGTGAAGTCTTTTGAAGAGCATAGATGTTTGATTTTTAGAAGATCCCAGTTATCTAGCTTATCTATTGGGGTTTGTGCATTGATGGTTATGGTTTGTATCCTGTTAATGCCATGTATTAAGGTCTGAAGTGTTGGTCCTATTTTTTCTTCTATGAACTTTATGGTTTTAGGCTTTATATTTAGGTCTTTGATCCATTTTGAATTAGTTTTTGTACACAGTGTGAGGTATGGGTCCTGTTTCATTTTTTTGCAGATGGATATCAGTTTTGCCAGCACCATTTGTTAAAAAGACTGTCTTTTCCCCGTTTGATGGACTTTGGGCCCTTGTCGAGAATTAGGTGACTGTAGGTGGATGGGTTTACATCTGGGTTCTCAATTCTGTTCCATTGGTCAATGTCTCTGTTGTTGTACCACTACCAGGCTGTTTTGAGTACTGTAGCTGTATAGTAGGTTCTCAAGTCAGGTAGTGTGAGTCCTCCAACTTTATTCTTCTTCTTCAGTAGTACTTTACTTATTTGGGGTTTCTTCCTTTTCCATATAAAGTTAATGATTAGTTTTTCCATCTCTTTGAAGAATGTTGTTGGTATTTGGATCAGGATTGCGTTGTATTTGGAAATTGCTGTGGGTAGAATTGCCATTTTCACAATGTTGAGTCTGCCTATCCATGAGCATGGTATGTTTTTCCATTTATGTAGATCCCTTTGGGTTTCTTGCAGTAGTGTTTTGTAGTTTTCTTTGTATAGGTTTTTTACATCCCTGGTCAGATTTATTCGCAAGTAATTTATCTTTTTAGGGGCTATTGAAAATGGTATTGTTTTCCTGATTTCCTTTTCATCATTCTCCTTATTGGTGTATAGGAATCCAACTAATTTTTGAATGTTTATCTTGTATCCTGCTACTCTGCTGAATCTTTCTATTAGTTCCAGTAGATTTCTCGTGGAGTCTTTAGGGTTTTCTATGTACAGTATCATATCATCTGCAAACAGGGACAGTTTAACTTCTTCATTACCAACTTGGATGCCCTTTATTTCTTTTTCTTGCCTTATTGCTCTAGCTAGAACTTCCAGCACAATGTTAAATAGGAGTGGTGATAAAGGGCATCCTTGTCTTGTTCCTGTTTTCAAGGGGAATGTTTTCAGCCTCTCTCCATTAAGAATTATGTTGGCTGTTGGTTTTGTGTAGATGCCCTTTATTATGTTGAGAAATTTCCCTTTTATATCTATCTTATTAAGAGTTTTTATCAGGAATAGGTGTTGGACTTTGTCCAATGCCTTTTCTGCGTCAGTTGAGATGATCATGTGATTCTTTTCTTTCATTTTATTTGTGTGGTGGATTACGTTGATTGATTTTCTAATGTTGAACTATCCTTGCATACCTGGTATGAATCCTACTTGGTCGTGGTGTATTATTTTTTTGATATGATGCTGAATTCTATTGGCTAGAATTTTGTTGAGAATTTTTGCATCTATATTCATGAGAGATATTGGTCTGTAATTTTCTTTCTTTGTGACGTCTTTTCCTGGTTTTGGTATCAGCGTTATGCTGGCTTCATAATATGAATTTGGAAGTTTTGCTTCCTTTTCTATGCTCTGAAATAGCTTGAGTAGTACTGGTACAAGCTCTTCTGTAAATGTTTTGTAGAATTCTCCAGTGAAGACATCCGGGCCAGGGCTTTTTTTGGTTGGGAGTTTTTTTTATTACCTTTTCAATCTCTTTTCTTGTTATGGGTCTGTTCAGATTTTCAGCATCACTTTGTGGTAGTTTGGGTAGGCCGTGTGTTTCTAGAATTTTATCCATTTCCTCTAGGTTTTCAAATTTGTTGGAGTATAGTTTTTCATAATATTCTGTTATAATCCTTTTTATTTCAGTTGGGTCTGTTGTAATGTCCCCCATTTCATTTCTTATTTGGGTTATTTGTGTCTTCTCCTGTTTTTCTTTGTCAGTCTGGCCAGTGGTTTGTCGATTTTGTTGATTCTTTCAAAGAACCAACTTTTGGTTTTGTTGATTCTGTTGTTTTTCTGTTCTCTATTTCATTTATTTCTCCTCTGATCTTTACTATTTCCTTTCTTCTGGTGGTTGTGGGCCTTTTTTGCTGTTCTCTTTCTATTTGTTTGAGTTCTGTAGTTAATGTTTTGATTTTGTCTCTTTCTTCTTTTTTGATATGTGCATCTGTTGCTATAAATTGTCCTCTGAGTACTGCCTTTGCTGTGTCCCAAAGGTTTTGGTATGATGTGTTTTCATTCTCACTTGATTCTAGGAATTGTTTGATTCCATCTCTGATTTCTTCTATTACCCACTGATGTGTAAGAAGGGTATTATTCAGTTTCCATGTAGTTGATTTTTTTTCCTTGCTGTTTCTATTGTTAATTTCTCCCTTGATGGCATTGTGGTCAGAGAAGATACTTTGAATTATCTCAACGTTTTGGATCTTGTTGAGGATTGCTCAACAAGGCCTAAGATGTGGTCTATTCTGGAGAACGTTCCATGTGCATTGGAAAAGAATGTGTACTTTGCAGTGGTTGAATGGAGTGTTCTATGTATGTCTATGAGGTCTAGTTGGGTAATTGTGCCCTTTAGGTCTTCTGTATCTTTGCTGAGTTTCTTCTTAGTTGTTCCATTCTTTACTGAGAGTGGTGTGTTGAAGCCTCCTACTATTATTGTGGAACTGTCAATTTCTTTTTTCTGTGTTGTTAGAGTTTGTTTTACGTATTTTGGAGCCCTGTCATTGGGTGCGTAGTTGTTTATTATTGTTATGTCTTCATGCTGGATCTTCCCCTTCTTTGTCTTTTATGGTAGATTTTGTTTTAAAATCTGTTTTATCTGAGATTAGAATTGCCACTCCTGCTCTTTTTTGGTAGTTGTCAGCGTGATATATTTTTTTCCAACCTTTGACTTGTAATAAATTCACATCTTTGTTTCTGAGTTGTGTCTCTTTCAGACAGCATATTGATGGATCCTGTTTTCTTATCCATTCTGTCACTCTCTGTCTCTTTGTGGGTGCATTGAGTCCATTTACATTCAGTGTAATTATTGATAAATATGGGTTTGTTGCTGTCATTTTGTAGTGCTTTTTTTTGTGGTGCTGAAGTTTTCTTTGTTCTTCTTACTCTCTTGTGCTGAATTACTTTTGTTTGTACGTTTGTTTTTCATTTGTTTTTGTAGGTTTTATTTATGCTGATACTTTATGTTTTTCCTCTTTTTTTTTAATGAGTATCTGTGTTGACTTTCTTTGTGGTTACCATAAATTTTACCCTTATCTTTCTAAGTTTGAAGCAGTCTACCATTACTTGGTATCGCCTTGCCTTCCTCTCCATTAGAAGGTTCTATACGTATGCCATTTATTCCCTCTTTTATTGTTTTGATGTTGTTGTCATTTACTGATTAACTGCTCTGATTCCCTGTTGTATTTCTTTTGGTTTTGGATAGTCCTCGAGAGTTCATTTCCTAGATTGCTGTCTGGCTGGTATGATCCTGCATCCTAGGTTCTGCCTGTGAGCTGAGGCTGTTTGTACTCTGATCGAAGAACTCACTTTAATAATTCTTGTAAGTTTGGTTTCACTTTTGCATATTCCCTTAATTTCTGTTTATCTGGAAATGACCCAATTTCAGCATCAAATTTAAAAGAGTTTTGCAGGATATATTATTCTTGGCTGGCAATTTTTCTATCTCAAGATTTTATATATCTCATCCCACTGCCTTCTTGCCTGCATGGTTTCTGCCGAATAATCTGAGCTTAGTCTTATTGTTTCTCCTCTGTATGTGACTTCTTGTTTTTCACGAGCTGCTCTCAGCATTCTTTGTTTGTCTTTGGTTTTTGCGAGTGTTATTATGATACGCTTGGTGATTTTCTTTTGATGTCTCTTCTATATGGGTTTCGTTGAGCTTCTTGGATGGCCAGCGTTTCATCTTTCATGATACTGGGGAAGTTTTCTGTCAGCAGTTCCTCAGTGATCCTCTCTGTGTTTTCTGTTTTCTCCCCCTATTCTGGAATTCCAATCACTCACAGATTTTTACTTTTGATTGTGTACCACATAACTCTCAGGGTCTCTTCATTTTTCTTTGTTCCTTTTTCTGAGTTTTCCGGAAACAGAGTTGTATCCAAGTGTTTGTCTTCAATTCCACTGATCCTGTCTTCCACCATTTCAGATCTGCTTCTCAGCCATTCTATGGCAGCGTCCATTAATGAAATCTTGTTGTTTATCTTTTGGATTTCTAATTGTTGTGTTTGTATAATGTCTAGTTGTGAATTTATTTTGTCATTTTGTTCCTGCATTATTTTCCTGAATTCTTCCAATTTTTTGTCCGTATTTTCAATGATTTTTGTCTGCTTTTTCCTCATGTTTGTCAGCTTTTTGCCTCAGTTCTTGGAGAATTCTGAGTATTAGAGATTTGAATTCCCTATCTGGTAGTTCTAGTGCATTTTCTTCCACAGGAGAGTCGTCTGGTGTTTTATTTTGGACGCCCACTGGAACCATCCTGTCCTGTTTTTGTAAATGTTTTGTTATTGTCTGCTGCCTTCATAGCATTCAGTAGTTATTTTTCTCATTTATTTATTGTAGATTTGTTTGTTTCGTCCCTTTTTAAAAAAATAAATTTGACTATGTCTGAGCAGGCAGACCATGTGTTCTTTCTTGTTTGCTCGTTTGTGGGCGCAATACTTTTCGCCTCCTTCTTCGACTGGTAGGGTCAGTCACTCAGATATGGTACGGCAGGGCAGGTCTAGCTGAAGAGGAGTTACCGGGATGGGTTGTTTGTGGCACTTATTACAGCCACAAGAGCAGGTCAGTAATCAGTGCAGGGCAGGTTCCAGTAGACCGTGCTTGTGCTGCTTGGTGGTGTGATGTCAAGTGCACGGTGCAGGTAGGCAGGATGCAGTGGGCCGATTGTTATTTGTAGAGCAAAGATGGATATGGGAGAGTGGAGAGAGGAACAGGAGCCAAAAACATACAAACAAAAAATAATGCTAGGGGAGCTTGCCATTGAAGTGGAGAGATGAGAGACTATGAAATGGAGAAAAACAGAAAGGGGAGGAGGAAGAGAAGAAAAGAATGAATAAATAAGACTTAGAAAGGTTAAAGAACCGCAATGTTCCCAGAGATCCCACCAGTGCAGCTATGAGGTCTGGGGAAGTCGCTCTCAGGTGTTGCAGTACAGCCTGGATAGAAGGCATAGAGGTATACAACGCTAGGTAGTCAGGGAACAGAGAGAGAAGGAAGATATAGAGAGATGAGAAACTGAGCAATGAAGAAAGTCAAAAAGGGAAAAGAGGAAAAAGAAAACAAAACTAATTAAAAAAAAAAAAAAAAAGAAAGGCCTCCAATGAAACAGAAAAAAAAAAAAAAACAAAAAAAAAAACCCCAGCATAAAAAGAAATGCCCTCAGGGATCCCTCTATATGTCTGTGGAAGCCAAAGGGGAGTCTCCCTGCCATGCAGCTCAGCCTGGCCAGAAAGGGCTCCCAGCTCAAGAAAAGGATAAGAAAACAAAGAATTCAAAACAAAGTAACGAACATATCCCCGGGATCCCACGAGCGCAGCAGCCCAAACCGGGAAGCAGCTCCATACTCGAACGGAGCTCCACAGTCCTTAAGGAAGAAGCAAAGAAGGTGCATGGAGCCAAGTATTTGAGCGAAGGGAGGCGGAGGTGGCGAGAGGCAAGTAAGAAATCAAAAGAAGCAGGAAAAAAAAAAAAAAAAACTAGCAGCCAACATATGGCACTCAGAGAGCCAGCTAGTGCGGGCTGGTGTTCCTGGAAAAGAGACTGTGTCCGTGGGAAGCAGAGGGGGCCGAGTGTGGGTGAATAAGGGTAGAGAGTGGGAAAGCATATATCACAAATTACCGGCACTCTCCAGCCCCTCAGGAAGAAGCAAAGTTGGCGCACAGAGTGAGGTACTTGAGCAAAAGGAGGGGGAGGTAGGGAGAGGCAAGGAAGAAATAAAACGAAGCGGAAAAAAAGCAACTCCAGCAGCCAACGAATGACACTCAGAGAGCCACCCATTCAGGTGTGTCAAATCGAAGCAGCCGCTGTTTCCCAGTCAAGAGACTGTGGCTGCGGGAAGCAGAGGAGGCTGAGTCGGGGTGAAGAAGGGTGGGGTGTGGGAAAGTGTATATCGCCAATTACCGGTTGTTTTGTCTCCCGCTGGAAGCTCTGTGAGGCTGCTTTCTCATACCCCGTTTGCTGGTCTCTGATAGGAATCCAAGATGGCGGATCCATGCTGCGTTAGCTGTTAGGGGACCTCTGCATGAATCTCTCCTCCCTCTCCATTCTCTGTCAGTGTTCTCACTCCATTTGGTGCTTGGCTGAGTTCTTTATCTCTTCATTTGATGTTTTAGGGTTTCAGGATTGTTTTATTCTTTGTTCGGCTTAGTTTTTTGGATTATTGCTGTGGAGGGACAGCGTGGTGCTTCTGCCTAGAGCACCATTTTGCCAGAACCAGCCGGTGAGTATCATTTTATGTCGCACAGTCCAGCGCAATATTTGCCTGAAGAGTTGGCCTTGGAAATTGTTTTAGTTCTGGGCTGATGGAGAATCCGGGGGCCATGCTTTCCAGGTTCCTCCAGCCTCAGTCAGACAATTAAGTCTGGTCTTCTTACTAGAATTTGAGTTCTGCACCCCACCTTCCTCCTGCTCCATCAGGGACTCTCTGTTGTGTTCCCTGTCAAGGTGCTCATTAGTGGTAGCCAGGCACTATCTAGTTCTTCTTGTCTCAGGCTGATGAAGTCTCTGGTTTATGTGGCTCTTTCTGTTTCTTGGGCTAGTACTTTCCTTGTGTCTTTGGTGGTCTTCATTCTCCTTTACTCCAGCTGGTTGGGACCAATTCATGCATCTTAGACGGCTGCTTGGAAGCTTTTAAGACCCCAGACACCACTCACCAAAGTAGGATGCAGAACATTTTCTTAAGAAACGTTGTTATGCCAGTTGACCTAGATGTCCCCTGAAAGCATGGTCCCCGGACCCCTACTCCTGCTATTCTGTCCCTCGAAGTTTTTGATTGTATTCAGGAAACTTCTTAGCTTTGGTTGTGCAACTTTTTTAATATTCAACTTGATAGACTACAGGATGGATTCTGATATCTGCTTCTGAATTCTGTTACATTGTTTTGGTTGAACTAAATGAAGAAAATTCAGCCTAACACAGATGCAGTTGATGCTTGTTATTTGCGGTAGTTATGTTCTATAAAGTTGCCACGGACACCGAATTAGCAAATACTGAACCATTCCCCCTTGGGGAAATACAAGTCTAGGTTCCTGGAAGCCTGTAGTCACAACATAGCTTTGTTTTATGTGTGTTTCTGTGTAAAGAGACCTTATTTAATATATTTTGTAATTCGTTAACATTGAACTCATGCCAACAGCACTATAACTCATGCCTAAACAAAGTTTATCTAACAAGTATTTTCTTGGTAAGGCACATCACAGCCTTCTTCTGCTTAGGGACACTAGACAGCACTGTGCTTGGGGGTCAATTTAAACAGTGAAACTGCTAGCAAACAGCACAAAAATCGGAGAAAAGTGATACTACATAGAATACAAAAGGGACACTTGTTTCAAGAATGAGAGCTGAAGCAAGAGGGTAGAATGTCACCTTGTTCAGCCCCAGCTGGGAACTGGCATGTTGTGTGATTAAAATTTTTCACAGCCCCACTCATGTCCATGAATGACCACAAAAGTGATGTTAGTACTGATTTTGAAGTTACAAATAAATTTAGCTAGTAGGTGAATTTGGAAATATGGAATCTGTGAAAAAAAGAGGATCTACTCGGTGTAATTGAAATAGAGGAAAATTTAGTAGCCTTTTCAAATAGATGCGGATATTCTTCTTTCATACCACATCAAAACTCTCCAGGTGGTGGTTTCTTAAATTTGCAGTGAGGAATCTGAAACCATATTAATAAACTTCTTGTACTCTGTTACATTAAAATTCACTGGTCTATCTTGCTTTTTTTCTTTTTTTTTACTTTTTTTTTTAATATTTTATGGTACTTCACGTGAAGGCTTACAGAACAAATAGTTTCTCATGAAACAGTAGTACACATGTTGTTTTATGACATTGGTTAACAACCCCACAACATATTAAGCCTCTAAATTCTCAACATTTTTTTTTTTGATGAAAATACAGATAGCCAAAGATACACCGTTTCAAAAATTTCTACATACACAGTTCAGTGACATTGACTACGCTCTTCCAACTGTGCTGTTATTGTCACTTAAGATGAAGGCTTACAGAACAAAATAGTTTCTCATTTAACAGTTACTACACATGTTGCCCTATGACAATGGTTAACAATCTCACAACACATCAAGAATATCCTTACTCCACCTTGTGTTCCCTATCACCAGGGGACTTCCTTGTCCCCTTCTGTCTTCTGGCCCTTGTCAGTGGACTACTGTACCTCATTAGTGTCATTTTTTTTTTTTTAAACACCATTTCAAAACTTTTTACTTACACATTTAAGTGATATTGACTATGCTCTTCCAATTGTGCTGCCATTCTGGCCCAAGATGAAGGCTTACAGGACAAAACAGCCTCCCGTTTAATAGTTACTACAAATGTTGCCCTATAACAGTGGTCAACAATCTCACAACACATCAACAGTGTCCTTACTCAACTTGTGTTCCTTATCATCAGTTTCCTACTCCCCCTCTGCCTTCTGGCCTTTGTCACCGAACTCCTGTACCTCGTTGGTCCCATTTAGTTTTACTGGGCTGTCCCCTCCCAGGCTTAACATCGAACCTCGAAGGTAACTTCACCTCTGAGCTGAAAGGGTGTCTGGGGGCCACACTTTTGAGGTTTCTCCAGTATTCTTTAGGCCAGTAAATCTGGTCTCTTTTTTGGGGGAGTTAAAATTATGCTCTACATCCTTCTCCAGCTCTGTCCAGAACCCTCTGTTGTGATCCTGGTCAGAGCAGTCAGTGGTGGTAGCCGGGCACCATCTAGCTGTACTGGACTCAGTCCAGTGGAGGCCTTGGTAGCTGTGGACAATTAGTCCTTTGGACTGATCTTTTCGTTATATCCTGTTCTCTTCATTCTCCCTTGCTCCCGAAGGGATGAGACCAGTGGAGTATCTTAGATTGCCACTCATAGGCTTTTAAGACCACAAACACTACTCACCAAGGTAGAATGTAGAGCATTATCTTTATAAGTAGTGTCATGCCAATTGAGCTAGATGTTCCCTGAGACCATGGTCCCCAGAGCCCTCCGTCCAACAACTCAGTCCCTCGGGGGGTTTGGATGTGTCTATAGGGCCTCCATGACCTTTCCTTGTGCAGGTTGTGTTAGTTTCCCCTGTACTGTGTACTATCTCACCTCTCACCCAAGGTACCACTTATCTATTGCCTATTTAGTATTCCCCCCCCCCATCCCTGGTAACCAACAAGGATTGTTACATTTTGCATGTGAATTTTTTCATGGGTTTTTACAATAGAGGTCTCATACAATATTTGTCCTTTTGTGATTGACTTATTTCACTCAGCATAATGTCCTCCAGTTTCATCCATGTTATGAGATGGTTCACAGATTCATTGTTGTTCTTTCTCGTTGCATAGTACTCCATTGTGTGTATGTACCATAGTTTGTGTATCCATTCATCTGTTGATGGACATTGAGGTTGTTTCCATCGTTTTGCTATTATGAACAATGCTGCCATGAACATAGGTGTGCATATGTCTATTCGAGTGATGACTCTTATTTCTCTAGGATATATTCCTAGGAGTGGGATTGCTGGATCGAATGGTATGTCTATTTCTAGCTTTCTGAGGAAACGCCATATCATTTTCCAAAATGGTTGTATCCTTTTGCATTCCCACCAGCAGTGTATAAGAGTTCCCATCTCCCCGCAGCCCCTCCAACATTTGTTATTTCCAGTATTTTTGATTCGTGCCCATAATGCTGGGGTGAGATGGTATCTCATTGTGGTTTTAATTTGCATTTCTCTAATGGCTAGTGATTGCGAGCATTTCCTCATGTGTCTGTTGGCCATTTGAATGTCTTCCTTGGTGAAGTGTCTGTTCATTTCCTTTGCCCATTTTTTGATAGGATTGTTTGTCTTTTTGTTGTAGAGGTGTTGGATTTTCTTGTAGATTATGGAGATTAGACCTTAGTCTGACTTGTACTGTCCAAAAATGTTTTCCCAGTCTGTAGGTTCTCTTTTGACTCTTCTGGTGAAGTCTTTTGAAGAGCATAGATGTTTGATTTTTAGAAGATCCCAGTTATCTAGTTTATCTGTTGGGTTTTTTGTGTTGATGTTTATGGTTTGTATCCTGTTAATGCCATGTATTAAGGCCTGAAGTGTTGGTCCTATTTTTTTTTCTATGAATTTTATAGTTTGAGGCTTTATATTCAGGTCTTTGATCCATTTTGAAGTATTTTTTTTATATGGTGTGAGGTATGGGTCCTGTTTCATTTTTCTACAAATGGATATCCAGTTTTGCCAGCACCATTTGTTAAAAAGACTGTCTTTTCCCCATTTGATGGACTTCGGGCCCTTGTCGAGAATTAGGTGACTGTAGGTGGATGGGTTTACATCTGGGTTCTCAATTCTGTTCCATTGGTCAATGTCTCTGTTGTTGTACCAGTACCAGGCTGTTTTGAGTACTGTAGCTGTATAGTAGGTTCTCAAGTCAGGTAGTGTGAGTCCTCCAACTTTATTCTTCTTCTTCAGTAGTACTTTACTTATTCAGGGTTTCTTCCCTTTCCATATAAAGTTAATAATTAGTTTTTCCATCTCTTTGAAGAATGTCGTTGGTATTTGTATCGGTATTGTATTGTATTTTTAAATTGCTTTAGGTAGAATTGCCATTTTCACAATGTTGAAATGTCTGCCTATCCATGAGCATGGTATGTTTTTCCATTTATGTAGATCCCTTTGGGTTTCATGCAGCAGTGTTTTGTAGTTTTCTTTGTATAGGTCTTTTACATTCCTGGTCAGATTTATTCCTAAGTATTTTATCTTTTTAGGGGCTATTGAAAATGGTATTGATTTCCTGATCTCCTTTTCATCGTTCTCTTTACTGGTGTATAGGAATCCAACTGATTTTTGACTATCTTGCTTTTTAAATGGATATTCTGGTCATATATTGATCATTTTGAAAATACGGGTTTCCTGAATTATGCAGGTCTTTCAAATATAGTTGTTAACATCACCGCCAATCTCATGAGAGAAGTCTTTATCAGTAGTAACAAGATGTCAAGATCCTAGTGGCAAATATTTTCTAAATTTTAATTTCCACTTGAAAGCTCAAATATTATCTTTGGAAACAAATAAGGTAAATTGTTTTCTTTGAAGTGACAGACTTACTTCATGCCTTTTGAATAAAATGTTTGCCAAATGCCCAAGTACAAACAGCCATAGTATGTCAGTGTTTCCTTCAAGTAAATGGCGTTCCGAGAAAAAGAGGTTAGTTTAGCTTGTAACGCAAACAATCACACAGATGCTTTTCCTTGAGATAACCACTGTACTTCCATTTGCAGCAGTAATGCTTTATGTATGTTGTCATTAGCTGCTGTCCAGTCCTCAGTCCTGTGCCCTCCCTGTAATTTGTAGCACATTGGACCAGTGTGATCCATAGGGGTCTTCATTGGCTAGATTTTTGGAAGCAGATTGTCATGTCTTTCTTCTGCTTTATGTATACGTATTTATTTTTTCCCACAGAATATTAAAAGGGCATGTTTTTAATAGTCAGTGGTTAATAAAATCAATAAGTTTTACTGCTTCATCGAGGACATTTGTAAATACAACTGGCTTGTTTTTTTCCTGCAGGTGTGTTGCAGTGAAGAAATCTATGACTGCTTCAACTGTTTGCTGTCGGTTACTTTATTCACCCTAAGGTGACAGCAGTGTTATCCTCCATTGCTTTTGTACCATCAGTGCACATATCAATACAGTGAAAATGGCACTGGTGTTTCAGTATTATTTTGAAAACATATTTTACCTCCTGGACCTCTGAGAGGGTTTCAAGTACTCTTAAGGATATGGCCAAAGTTTGAGCCACTCTTCTTGATTAGTGCCTCTCAAATTTTAATGCACACCCGAATCACTTGGGGACCTTATTGAAATACACATTCTGATTCTTAGCCCTGATAGTTGCAATTCTAACAAGTTCCTACGTGAAGATAATGCTGCCTCTGGGTGGCTGCACTTTGAGTGGTAAATCTCTAAAACTGCATTGTCCAAGATAGTAGCTATGTATGGTTATTTCAGTTTCAGTTTAAAGTCGTTAAAATTAAATATTAAGTTCCTCAGTTGCACTAGCCACACATTTTGAATGATCATAACCACCTGAATCTGTTGTTGTTGTCAGCTGCTGTAGAGTCACCCCCGACTCATGGTGACTCCATTTGTTACAAAACTATAGGGTTTTCTTGGCTATAATCTTTGTGGAAACAGTTCGTCTGGCCTTTCTTCCTAGTGGCTACTATACTGGGGGATCAATAAGCAACATTATAATAAACAGAGAAAAGATTGAAGTTGTCAAGGATTTCATTTTACTTGGATCCACAATCAACGCCCATGGAAGCAGCAGTCAAAAAAATCAAAAGACTCATTGCATTGGGCACATCTGCTGCAAAAGAACCTCTTTAAAACGTTAAAAAGCAAAGAAGTCGCCTTGAAGACTAAGGTGCAGCTGATCCAAGCCGAGAAATTTTCAGTTGCCTCATACGCATGCAAAAGCTGGACAATGAATAAGGAAGACCGAAGAAGAATTGATGCCTTTGAATTATGGTGTTGGCAAGGAATATCAAACATACAATAGACTGCCCAAAGAATGAACAAATCTGTCTTGGAAGAAGTACAGCCAGAATGCTCCTTAGAAGCAAAGATGGCGAGACTACTTCACACATACTTTGGACATGTTTTCAGGAGGGACCAGTCTCTGGAGAAGGACATATGCTTGGTAAAGTAGATGGTCGGCAAAAAAGAGGAAAACCCTCAATGAGATGGATTGACACAGTAGCTGAAACAGTAGGCTTAGGTATAACAATGATTGTGAAGATGGCACAGGACCAGGCAGTGTTTCATTCTGTTGTACGTAGGGTTGCTATGAGTTGGAACCGACTCGATGACACCTAACACAACAACAGCCATATTAGGCAGAGCAAATGTAGAACATTTTCAGTATTGCAGACTATTATTTGACAATGCTGCTTTAGATTGTTTACATGGAATTAATAATGACAGGTAATGTAACTGGATTCATTTATCCTTCAAAACAGTTTGAGGGTAACATTATAAATAATTTCACCATTTTTCTGTTCAATGAAACAAAGACATACAATTTAGTTTTTTTTTAATGCTTTAAACTCAGTAGCTGCAAGTTGCCCAACTAAATTCTTATAAATTGCCCAGTGCCAAGTAAAATGATACTGCAGAAGTTGGTGCATGATATTTCATTTTTGCGGGAGAAAGGTTTCTATTTAAAAGATAGTGTGATTACAGTACCTGTTATGGATTGAACTGTGTCCTCCAAAAATGTGTGTCAACTTGGCTAGGCCATGATTCCCAGTATTGTGTGGTTGTCCTCCATTTTGTGATGATGTAATTATCCTATGTGTTGTAAATCCTAACCTCTATGCCTGTAGTTGTGATCCTATTTGATAGTGAGCTGTCTGTTATGTTAATGAGGCAGGATTAGAGGCAGTTATGTTAATGAGGCAGGACACAACCTATAGGATTAGATTGCATTTTGAGTCAATCTCTTTTGAGATGTAAAAGAGAGAAGCAAGCAGAGAGGATAAAGACCTTATTATCACCAAACAAGAAGAGCCAGGAGTGGAGCGCATCCTTTGGATCTGGGGTCCCTGCAATGAGAAGCTCCTAAGCCCAGGGGAAGATTGATGACAAAGACCTTCCCCTAGAGCTTATACAGAGAGAAAGCCTTCGCCTTGAGCTGGTGCCCTGAATTTGGACTTCTAACCTTCTAGACTGTGAGAGAATAAATCTCTGCTAAAGCCATCCACTTGTGGTATATCTGTTACAGCAGCGCTGGATATCAAAGACAGAACCTAATATTGAGATAAAAAAAAAAAATCCCTTACAGATTCAAAACATGGTCCTTCGTACGACTCATAAGGAAATATTTCAGTGAGAAAAGCTCCACTGGGGAGAATGAAAGGCTAGGCCTCAAAGGTTAGCAGGTAGGGTATTGTTTCTCCTGGGCATGCTTCAGTGCAGACAGTGTGCTGAGAGGCATTCCTGCAGGTTCGCTTGGGCAGTCTTGCTCTGATGAAAGCTGGCCAAAGCCTGCATACCCCACCTGACTCACAGAAGTGTTTCAGGATAGGCTTTCCAAAACATTCTTAGTCTCCAAAGTTCGCAAGCTGAGACGAGCCTAGTTGGAGTGAAAAGCAAGTGTAAAAGCTCACAAAAATAAGAAGAGGAAGGAGGGGGAGGCCAGACTAGACTGTGCTATGGGCTCTTATTTGGGTTTTTTCCAGTCGACTCTACACCCATAAGTACAATTTCATTTATACTTATAAAAAGAATGAGTGTGGGTGTAGCACAGTTGAAACACAGCTTGTTATTCGGGGCTATAAAAACATTGCAACAGCAAAGCCAAAAGCCTTTTTTTTTATCAGGTATTGTAGTTTTAAAAGTGAACAGAGTGCTGAATGTTTTTGGAGAAGTGAAAAATTCCTACCCTGTTATTGGTTTCTATGTACCTAAAGCACTTCCATACAATTCTTTAGGTAGAAATAATAGGGGACAAAGAGAGACTGTTCCAGTGGTCTCTGTCACTGGTTGCCAGTGCCCAGAAGTATAAGATCAGCAAGTCTTACAATTTCATCCTCAGGGAAGATGCAAATGTTGTCTTGTCAATTCAGTTTTCATTTGGGTAGATGTATCTTGGCTTTGAAACTTTTCAGACATCAGTAAAATACCACCATGAGAATCAGATTGATGAACTCCCTTGGAATCTACATATAAAAAACAGTATTTTCCTGTTACTGCATTAACTCTCACTCCATTTTTTAAAATTTTATTGTGCTTTAGGTGAAAGTTTATAGTGCAAATAAGTTTCTCATTCAAAAATTTATACTCATTGTTTTGTGACATTGGTTGTAATCCCTGCAATGTGTTAGCACTCCCCCTTTCCCTTCCCACCCAGGGTTCCCTGTATCCTTTCCTTCAGGTTTCCTGTCCCTTCCTGCCTTCTTGTCTTGGCTTTTGGGCAGGCGTTGCCCATTTGGTCTCTTATACTTGATTGAACTAAGAAGCACATTCCTCATGTGTGTTATCATTTGTTTTATAGGCATGTCTGATCTGTGGCTGGAAAGTGGACTATGGGAGTGGCTTCAGTCCTGAGTCAGCAGGGTGTCTGGGGGCCATAGTCTCAGGGGTTCCTCCAGTCTCTGTCAGATCAGTAAGTCTGGTCTTTTTTTGTGGATTTGAATTTTGTTCTACATTTTTCTCCCACTTTGTCCAGGACCCTCTGTTATAATCCCTATCAGACCTATCGGTTGTGATAGCTGGGCACCATCTAGTTCTTCTGGGCTCAGGTTGGTGGAGGTTGTGGTTAATGTGTTCCTTTAGTCCTCTGGACTAATATTTTCATTGTGTTTTTGGTTTTCTTCATTCTCCTTTGCTCTGAACGTGATGGGACCAATAGATGTATCTTAGATGGCCGCTCAGAAGATTTTAAGACCCCAGACGCTACTCACCAAACTAAGACGTAGAACTTCTTCTTTATGAATTATATTATGCCAGTCGATCTAGATGTCCTTGAGACCATGGTCTGCAGCCCTCAGCCCCAGTAACTCAGTCCCTCAAGGTGTTTGGATATGTCTAGGAAGCTTCTATGTCTTTGTCTTGTTCAAGTTGTGCTGATTTCCCCTATATTATGTGTTGTCTTTTCCTTCACCAACATTAACACTTGTCTTCTATCTAGTTAGTGATTTTCCCTCCCCATCCCTCCTCTTCTTCATAACCATCAAAGGTTGTTTTTTTCTGTGTGTAAACATTTTTTAGGTTTTTATAATAGTGGTCTCATGCAATATTTGTCCTGTGATTGACTTATTTCCCTCAGCATAATGCCTTCAGGATTCATCCATATTGTGAGATATTTCGCTGATTCATCTTTGTTTTCTATCATTGAATAGTATTCCGTTGTGTGTCTGTACCCTAATTTGTTTATCCATTCATCTGTTGATGGCCACTTAGGTTGTTTCCATCTTTTTACTATTGTGAATAATGCTACAATGAACATGGGTGTGTATAGCACTCTGGTTTTTGAGAGTCTGTAACTGGTACCATTGTTCTCTCAGTCTCTTAGCTCCAACTTCAGAACTGGCCCTTGACTCTGTGCTCTGTTCAAGTTATGTCATCTAGGCTATGTTCTTTAGACTCCTGCAGAATTACCGTCACTGTGTTAAGATTTTTCTGTGACCCTTCAGCTTTTGTCAGATGCTATAGCCTCAGAGATTAATTTTTTTGTTGTTCTTGAGGTTAGTTGCCGTTGAGTCTGTTCAGCTCATAATGACCCCACCTACAACAGAACCACCTGCACCATCTTCACAATCACTGGTATACTCGAGCCCATTGTTGCGGCCACTATGTATCTTGAGGGCCTTCCAACCTAGGGAGCTCATCTTCCAGCACTATATCAGACAATGTTCTGTTGCGATCCATAGGATTTTCACTGGCTAATTTTTGGAAGTAGATCCCCAGGCCTTTCTTCCTAGTCTCTCTTAGTCTGGAAGCTCTGCTGAAGACTGTCCACCATGGGTGACCCAGCTGGTACTTGAAATACCAGTGGCATAGCTTCCAGGGTCATAGTAACACATAAACCACCACAATATGGCAAACTGACAGACAGGTGGTAGATAGATTCCTTTTAAAAAGCAAAACCAAACTTGTTGCCGTCAAGTCGATTCAGACTCATAGTGACCCTGTAGGACAGGGTAGAATTGCCCCATAGGGTTTCCAATGAGTGCTGGTGGATTTGAATTGATGACTTTTTGGTTAGCAGCCAACTCTTACCCACTGTACCACCAGGGCTCCAGATTCCTTTTTGGTATCATTTATTCTAGTTTCTTCATTTTAGAAGTAAAGAAATTGAGGCCCAGAGAAGAGAATTGACTTGCTAAAAAAAAAAAAATTCACAAAAGTAAGAAGTGGCAAAACCAGTGCTAGATACCCACCTCGATTTTTCCTTTATGTAGTAATTAATCCATTGAAAATGGCAGCCTTTCTGTCTCTCCTCTGCTGGGCATCCTTCCTTCACCATGCACCTCATCTATAGTTTCTGGTTTTGACAACCTGGGTGAGCAGTGATGAAGAGAAAACAGGCTCATGGATGAGTAGAAAACATGCCCAAGAAATCAAATGACATATTGCATTGGGCAAATCTACTGCAAAAGACCTCTTTAAAGTGCTAGAAAGCAAAGATGCCACTTTGATGACTAAAGTGTGCCTGATCCGAGCCATGGTATTTTCAAATGCCTCATAAGCATGCAAAAGCTGGACAATGAGAAAGGCAGACTAAGGAAGAATTGACACATTTGAATTATGGCGTTGGCGAAGACTTTTGAATATATCATAGACTGCCAGAAGAACAAACAAATCTGTCTTGGAGGAAGTACAGCAATAATACTCCTTTTAAGAAAGGGTGGCAAGACTTTGTCTGGTTTACTTTAGATATGTCATTAGGAGGCACCAATCACTCCAATCACTGGAGAAAGACATGCTTGGTAAAGTAGAAGGCCATCGAAAAAGAGGGAGATCCTCAATGAGATGGATTGACCCAGTGGCTGCAACAATGTGCAGTGTTTCATTTTGTTGTACATGAGATTGCTATGAGATGGAGCCAACTTGATGACACCTAACAAGAACAACAAGGAAGGTCTTTAAGATGATCCATACATCCATGTTTTTCCTGTGTCAGTGGTTGTTGTTAGCTGCCATAGAGTCGATCCGTGCCTCATGGAGACCCCACGTACAATGAAATAAAAGCTGCCAAGTTCTGTGCCATCTCCATAATCAGTTGTGTATCAGACTGTTGTGATCCATATGATTTTCATTGGCTGATTTTTGGAAGTAGAATTTCAGGTCTTTCTTCCTAGTCCATCTTAGTCTGAAAGCTCCATCGAAATCTGTTTAGCATTATAGCAACATGCCAGCCTCCACTGACAGACAGGTGGTGTCTGTGCATGAGGTGCATTGGCTGCAAATCTGATTGGGTCTTTTGCATGGAAGGTGAGAATTCTACCACTGAACCACCACTGCTCCCTTGCCAACAGTACTGCTTTCAAAATGAATCCACACTCCACGCATTGATAAGAGACTTCTGACTGGAGATTCCATCTTGGGGCAGGTGCTGTGTAATCTGTTCCTTCACATTTGACTCTGAAATTAATTAAAATTAAATAGAGCATCAATTTAATATTACTATCCCATGTATATAAAATCATTCTAATATAAACTCTAGAACCAGACTATGTGCTTCCAACCTATTCCACCACACCAGCTTTGGGATCTTAGGTAACTTATTTAACCTCTCTGTGACTCAGTTTCCTCATCCAAAAGATAAGGATAATAATAGTACCTATCTGGTCAAGCTAATGTGAGGAATAGATGAACTATTACATGTAAAGCACTTGGAATAGTGTCTGGCACCTAACCATTATAGGTATCTTTACAGTCGAATCTAGATTTTCTTACTGAAAGGCATGAATAATCAAATTTGGAGCATATATCTCAAATAGATAAATATTTCTTTATATTTATAATCTGACTGTACTATTACTATGTATGATATGTAAACTCATTGCCGTCGAATTGATTCCAACTGAGAGCAAACCTATAGGACAGGGTAGAACTGCCTCATGGGGTTTCCAAGGCTGTCATCTTTATGGACACAGACTGCCACATCTTTCTCTTGTGGGTTCAGACTGCCACTGCCAGTCTTTCAGTTAGCCGCCGAGCACTTAACCACTGTGTCATCAAGACGCCTCATGTATAATATATAAACCATGAAAACATAAATGAAAACTGGGGAGATAAAAAGAAAATTAAATCTTTTTGGATGTCTTGCATATCTCCACTGGACACTTGGACACCACTAGTCTAACTACAATGCTATATTTTTTTATGCTATTGGGTTTTTTTTTCAACTTTATTTCACAGTTTACTATAACAGCTAAATGAGCAAGGCACAAACTTCTTTCTGTCTCCCAAAGCAATCATCCATATGCTAACATTGCTAACTTTAATCAAACTTAGTGGCTTAAAGTGCTGATAAGCTTAAAAACATATATCTTCAGTAATTAAGGATTTCTCCCAGCTGGCACCCAGTGGAATTATTCTTTTGTGATTAGTCATAGGCTGTAACAAATTACATCGTATATTCAGTGGTTAGATTTTTTTTTAAATGCCTAAATCTGAGGCTATAATAGCTTTTCAGTGTCTGATTTTTTTTTACAATGTTTTGTTTGTTGATGGGAATGCATCAAAAAGTTCTCCCCTTTTTCATTTTTCTTAGCTGTCAATGGAAGATTTTGCATATGGTTCTAGTTACCATAGCGAACCAGAGACATTCCATCAGGGTCTTGGATGTCCCATATGTCAGAGTCCCAGATGGGCTGCAGATGACGTTTGAAATGAAGGTTGCCTTGGATAGCTTTATACTAAGACATATTAAACACAATTTAGTAAGATGATTCATGTTATAGGATGATTTTGCCCAATTTTTATGTAGTCATGGATGTTGTTCAGGCATCTCTAAGATGATAAGCAATTATGAAAATTCAAATGTATTTTTTATTAAATGATTTAAGATGTGATCACTATTTTAGAAGAAGAGAAAGTGCTCATTCAGTTAATATATGAATGTAATGATACAATAAGCATGACTGTACCATTGAGATTGTTAGGAAGTTTATTTTATAGCTTGTCTCAGCCACAATTTTAAAAAGTAATTGTTAAATACTATATTATTATAGTTCTAAGATTATCCTCTACTACCCATCTGTCAGTTTGTTGTATTGTGGTTGCTTGCATGTTGCTGTAATGCTGGAAGCTCTGTCACTGGTATTTCCAATACCAGCAAGGTCACCCATTGTGAACAGGTTTCAACAAAGCTTCCAGACTAAGGCAGACTAGGAAGAAAGGCCTGGCTATCTCATTCCAAAAACTAGTCAATGAAAACCCTATGAGTCACAGAATGCTGTCCGAGACTTCAACTTGCTTACTTTAAATGTTTCATCAGGAGGGGCTAATTGCTAGAGAACATCATTCTTGAACTCAAATATACTGACAATCATGAACATGATGCAGAAACAAACAATATTTCATTCTGTTGCACGAGGGGTTGTCATGAGTCTGGAGTCAACACAATGGCAACTAACAGCAACAACAGGATTTTTAACTTAGAGTTCACCTATGCTATTTTATAAATAATATTCTGCCACATAATGTTTTAAAGATAAAAAAAATCAATCTTTTATCTTTAGTTAGCAAATATTCATTCAATTACTGCTATTTTAAATATTCTTTGGGAAATGATGTGGGAGTTTACAAAGAATGTAGTAGACATAACACATAACTTCAAATAGAGTGAAAATCATACACATAGATAAAATACCTAGAAATATAAGTAACAAACTTAAAGCATATTCATAACTACACGTAGCAATGATTATCTAAGTGCAAAGAAACAGAAAGGTGATTGGCCGAAGAACAATGGGTTGGGAATAGTTACTAAAGCACCTGAATCCAGTTATGACTAAACAAGAAAGACTTTATGATTGAAGAGGATTTTTAATAAATATATTCAAGGTTAGAAGAAAAGGAAGCAATACCCTTAGGTATTTAATATAACCTAAAAGAAAGAGGCGTTGAGATTTACTTGTAGTAGTCAAAGAAATACTTGGTCCAGGTCTTAAGTTTGAGGAGGCCTCAAATGTTGGCTGTTATTCAGTACAAAACTTGTACAGGAATGCAGGAGTAACCTCCGTCATAAATGTTGATACTAGCCTGGAACTATATTCTCTGTTTACTTGTTTATTACCACCAATTATGTGGATTGTTGCTAGACCCTCATAATTATCTTAACTCGTGTTATGGGTTGATTTATGCTACCCCCCTCCAAAGGTAGGTTCAAGTCCAAACCCCCCATACCTGTGAATGTGACCTCTTTTACAAATATCATCTTTGCAGGTGAAATTAGTTAACATGAAGTCATACTGGAGTAGGAGGGGCCCTTCTCCAATAGGACTGGTGTCCTTGTAAAAAGGAGAAGAGGTACAGAGACAGACAAATACAGAAGGAAGATTGCTTTGTGAAGATGGAGACAAAGATTGGAGTTAGGCTGTGTCATGGTTTGAATTATGTTCCCCCAAAAAATGTGTGTATCTATTTGGCTGGGCCATGATTCCCAGAATTCTGTTGTTGGCCTTCATTTTGTGATTGTAATTTTATGTTAAAGAGGATTAGGATGGGACTGTAACACCACCCTTACCCAGGTCACATCCCTGATCCAATGTAAAGGGAGTTTCCATAGGGTGTGGCCTGTACCACCTTTTACCCGACAAGAGATAAAAGGAAAGGGAATCAAGCAGAGAATCTTGGACTTCATACCATCAAGAAAGCAGTGCTGGGAGCAGAGCTTGGACCAGGGTCCCTGCGCCGAGCAAGAAGCTCCTAGTTTGGGGGAACACTGATGAGAAGGCTGAGAGACAGAAAGCCTTCGCCTGGAGCTGACACCCTGAATTTGGGCTTTTAGCCTACTCTACTGTAAGGAAATAAACTTCTCTTTGTTAAAACCATCTACTTGTGGTATTTCTGTTATAGAAGCACTAGATAACTAAGATGGTCTGCAACAAATCAAGAAATGCCTAGTGATACCAGGAGCTGAAAGAGACAAAGAAGGATCTTTGGCTGAAGACTTCGGAGAAAGCGTGGCATTGCTGATGCCCTGAATTCAGACTTCTAGCCTCCAGAATTGTCAGGCAATAAATTTCTGTTGTTTCAAGCCACATTGTTTATAGTACCTTTTTATGGCACCCCTAGGTTGAGCCGATTTTGTTGGAGGAAAACAATGTAAGCCTATGTCATTCTTCAAGGATAGTTTGTAGACATTGTAATTGCACTCACTCATGGTGACCAGTCTTTTCTCAAAGGCACAAGAAGATTATATCTTTGAGTGACCATTTTATCCCTATGTATTCAAGAAACAATATTGAAACTGTAATCATATAGTCATCTTTAGAAGTATATATTTCTTAGTTATAGGTGTATAATTAGTTATATGTAGCATACTGTATAAAAATTTATTCCTGAAGTTAAATATACATATATATGTTTTTATTTATGTTTTTGATCTCTTTAAACTTGATTCCTACCACCTATCTTTCAGTTTGTTGTACTGTGGTGGCTCAAGTGTTGGAGGCCTGGTGATCTACTTTTGAAATTTAGCTAATGAAAACCTTATGGATCAAAATCAGAACATTGTCTGACTGCTTGTTTTGGACATGTCATCATGAAGGATCAATGCCTAGAGGAAAACATCATGTTTGGTGATGTAGAGTGCCGACGAGGGGGTGGGAGACCCTCAGTGAGATGGTTTGGCACAGTATCTGCAACAGTGGAATCAAGCATGCTGGCAAATGTGAGGATGATGCAGGACTGGGCAATGTTTCATTCTGTTATACATAATGTCACCATGAGTTAGAGCTGACTTAAAGGCTGCTAAGAACAAAAACAAACTTGATTCACATACAGTAGAAGCATTTTATACTCACCTTTTATTCATTCGTACATTGAACTACATCTTTTTCTTTTCTTACTTTCTGTCCCTCTCTATCTCTCTCTTTCCTTCTTCTTCTTCCTATCTCTTTCTTTCATCAGCTATATAGTAATATTTTGAGGTTGGTTTATAATCTTTGAATATCTGAACATTTTCAGTTGCCATTTAATTAAAAAAGAACATATTTTAACCACACATTGAATTTCCTGATTTTAGGTTTTATATTTAGTTGGAAATTTGTGGAAATATAGGTGATCAAGTTTCAAAAAATTTATTAGTAATATGAAAACTACATATACATAGATATATAATATAATATAAAAAGTCCATGAGAGCCAGTGTACAACCTTGAGTATATCCCACCTGAATTTAGAGACCATCTCAAGCATAGATTTGACTCAGTGAACACTAATGACTGAAGACCAGATGAGTTGCGGGATGACATCAAGGACATCATACATAAAGAAAATAAAAGGTCATTAAAAAGACAGGAAAGAAAGAAAAGACCAGAATGGATGTCAGAAGAGACTCTGAAACTTGATCTTGAATGTACAGTAGCTAAAGCGAATGGAATAATTGATGAAGTAAAAGAAATGAATAGAAGATCTCAAAGGGCAGCTCCAGAAGAGAAAGTAAAGTATCATAATGAAATGTGCAGAGACCTGGAGAAAGAAAACCAAAAGGGAAGAACACACTCAACATTTCTCAAGCTGCAAGAACTGAAGAAAAAAGTCAAGCCTTGAGTTACCATTTTGAAGGATTCTATGGACGAAATATTGAATGACACAGAAAGCATCAAAAGAAGATGGAAGGAATACAGCGTCATGTACCAAAAAGAATTGGTCGATGTTCAAACATTTTAGAAGACAGCTTATGATTAAGAACCGATGGTATGAAGGAAAAAGTCCAAACTGCACATAAGGGCATTGGCAAAAAACAAATCTCCAGGAATTAACAGAATACCAACTGAGATGTTTCAAAAAATGGATGCAGTGCTGGAAGCACTCACTTGTCTATGCCAAGAAATTTGGAAGACAGCTACCTGGCCAACCTACTGGAAAAGATCCATACATGTGAACATTCCAAAGAAAGGTGATTCAACAGAATTCAGAAACTATTGAACAGTATCTCTAATATCACATGGAAGTAAAATTTTGCCGAAGATAATTTAAAAATGGTTGCAGCAATACATCAACAGGGAACTGCCAGAAAGTCAAGCTAGATACAGAAGAGGACGTGGAATGAGTGACCTTACTGCTGATGTCAGATGGATCTTGGCTGAAAGCAGAGAATACCAGAAAGATGTTAACCTGTGTTTTATTCACTATGCAAAGGCATTCGACTGTGTGGATCAAGACAAATTAGAGATAACATTGTGAAGAATGGGTATTCCACAACACTTAATTGTTCTCAGGTGAAACCTGTACATAGACCAAGAGGCAGTCATTTGAACAGAACAACAGGATAGTTGTTGTTAGGTGCTGTCGAGTCGGTTGTGACTCATAGTGACCCTATGTACAACAGAACGAAGCACTGCCCAGACCTTCAGCATCCTCACCATGCTTGTTATGCTTGAGCCCATTGTTACAGCGGCTGTGTCAGCGTATCTTGCTGAGGGTCTTCCTCTTTTTCGCTGACCCTCTACTTTATCAGTCATGATATCCTTCTCCAGGGACTGGTCCCTTCTGATAACATAGCCAAATTACATAAGGCGAAGCCTCGCCATCCTTGCTTGTAAGGAGCATTCTGGTTGTACTTCTTCCAAGACAGATTTGTTCGTTCTTTTGGCAGTCTATTGTATGTTTGATATTCCTTGCCAACACCATAATTCAAAGGCATCAATTCTTCTTCGGTCTTCTTTATTCATTGTCCAGCTTTTGCATGCATACGAGGCTATTGAAAACACCATGGCTTGGGTCAGGCACACCTTAGTCTTCAAGTTGACATCTTTGCTTTTGAACACTATATTTGCAGCAGATTTGCCCAATGCAGTGTGTCTTTTGATTCTTTGACTGCTGCTTCCATGCGTGTTGATTGTGGATCCAAGTAAAATGAAATCCTTGACAACTTCAATCTTTTCTCTGTTTACCATCATGTTATTTATTGGTCCAGTGGTGAGGATTTTTATTTTCTTTATGTTGAGGTGTAATCCATATTGAAATCTGTGGTCTTTGAGCTTCACCAGTAAGTGCTTCAGGTCTCTTCACTTTCAGCAAGTCAGGTTGTGTCATCTGGATATTGAAGGTTGTTAATGAGCCTTTCTCTAATCCTGATGCCTCGTTCTTCTTATATAGTCCAGCTTCTTGGATTATTTGTGCAGCCTATGGATTGATTAGGTATGGGGAGAGGATACAACCCTGACACACACATTTCCTGACTTTAAGCCATGCAGTATCCCCTTTTCTGTTCGAACGAGTGCCTCTTGATCTATGTACAGGTTCCTCATGAGCACAATTAAGTATTCTGGAATTCCCATTCTTTGCAATGTTATCTATAATTTGTTATGATCCACACAGTCGAATGCCTTTGCATAGTGAATAAAACACAGGTAAACATCTTTCTGGTATTCTCTGCTTTCAGCCAAGACCCATCTGACATCAGCTATGATATCCCTGGTTCCATGTCCTCTTCTGAATCTGGCTTGAATTTCTGGCAGTTTCCTGCTGGTATACTGCTATAGCCGCTTTTGAATGATCTTCAGCAAAATTTTACTTGCATGTGGTATTAATGGTATTGTTCAGTAATTTCCACATCCTGATGGATCATCTTTCTTGGGAATAGGTATAAATATGGACCTCTTCCAGTTGGTAAGCCAGGTAGCTGTCTTCCAAATTTCTTGGCATAGACAAGTGGGCACATCCAGTGCTGCATCTGTTTGTTGAAACATCTCAACTGGTATTCCGTCAATTCCTGGGGCTTTGTTTTTTGCCAACGCCTTCAGTACAGCTTGGACCTCTTCCTTTACTAGCATTGGTTCTTAATCATATGCTACCTCCTGAAATGGTTGAATAGTGACCAATTCTTTTTGGTATAGTGACTCTGTGTATTCCTTCCATCTTCTTTTGATGCTTCCTGCGTTGTTTAACATTTCCTTGGTAGAATCCTTCACTATTGCAACTTGAGGCTTGAATTTTTTCTTCAATTCTTTCAGCTTGAGAAATGCCAAATGTGTTCTTCCCTTTTGGTTATCTATCTCCAGGTCTTTGCACACGTCATTGTAATACTTTACTTCTCGAGCTGCCCTTTGAAATCTTCTGTTCAGCTCTTTTACTTCATTGTTTCCTCTTATTGCTTTTACTACTCTACGTTCAAGAGCAAGTTTCAGAATCTCTTCTGACTTCCATTTTGGCCTTTTCTTTCTTTCCTGTATTTTTAATGGCCACTTGCTTTCTTCATGTATGATGTCCTTCCACAACTCATCTAGTCTTTGGTCATTAGTGTTCAATGCTTCAAATGTATTCTTGAGATGGTCTCTAAATTCAAGTGCAATATGCTCTAGGTCATACTTTGACTCTTGTGGACTTGTTCTAATTTTCTTCAACTTCAGCTTGGACTTGCTTCTGAGCAATTGATGGTCTATTCCACAGTCCACCCTTGGCCTTGTTCTGACTGATAATATTGAGCTTTTCCATCTTCTTTTTCCACGGATGTAGTCAATTTGATTCCTGTGTATTCCATCTGGTGAGGTCTATGTGTATAGTTGTCATTTATATTGGTGAAAAAAGGTATTTGCAATGAAGAAGTCGTTGGTCTTGCAAAATTCTATCGTGTGATCCCGGCATTGTTTCTATCATGATGGGGCTAATGCCTGGTTTAAAATCAGGAAAGGTGTGCATCAGGTTTGTATCTTTTCACCATACTTATTTGATCTGCATGCTGAGCAAATAATCTGAGAAGCTGGACTATCTGAAGAAGAACATGGCATCAGGATTGGAGGAATACTTCTTAACAACCTGCAATATGCTGATGACACAACATTGCGGAGTGAAGAGGACTTGAAGCACTTACTGATGAAGATAAAAGACCACAGCCTTCAGTACTGATTACACCTCAACATAAAGAAAACAACAGTACTCACGACTGGACCAATAAGCAATATCACGATAAACAGAGAAAAGATTGAAGTTGTCAAGGATTTCATTTTACTTGGATCCACAATCAACATCCATGGAAGCAGCAGTCAAGAAACCAATGATGTATTGAATTGGGCAAATCTGCTGCAAACGATCTCTTTAAAATGTTAAAAAGCAAAGATGTAAACTTAAGAACTAAGGTGCATCTGACTCAGTTCATGGTATTTTCAATAGCCCCATATGCATGCAAAAACTCGACAGTGAATAAGGAAGACCAACGAAGAATTGATGCCTTTGAATTATGGTGTTGGAAAAGAATATTGAATATACCTTGGACTTGCAGAAGAATGAACAAATCTGTCTTGGAAGAAGTACAGCCAGGATGGCATGACTTCATGTTACATACTTTGGATACATTATCGGGAGGGACCAGACCCTGGAGAAGGACATCATGCTTGGTAAATTAGAGTGTCAGCAAAAAACAGGAGGACCTTCAATGAGATGAACTGACATAGCAGCTGCAATAATGGGTTCAAAGACGGCAAGGATTGTGAGAATGACACAAGACCGGGAAGTGTTTCGTTCTGTTGTACATAGGGTTGCTATGAGTCCAAACCAACTTGATGGCATCTAACAGCAACACTAATATGCAAGTCCTCTGATTTTTTACATTATCCTTTATTCTCAGATTTATACATTGAACCATATGAAATTCCTATTAGTCAATCATTTTTGACCTATGAAATCGACCATTTTATAATTCAGTCAATCCAATCCCAAAGAAACTCCATTGACACATTTGCTGTTGTTGTTAGTGCTGTCCAGTTGCCTCCAACTCATTGACCTCATGTACAACAGAATGAAATGTTGCCTAGTCCTATAATATGTTCAAGATCGTTGGTATGCTCAAGTCTATTGTTGTGGCCACTGTGTATTTTGAGTGCTTTCCAGTCTGGAGAGCTCATCTTCCAGCACAATACAGGAAAATGTTCTGCTGTGATCCATAGGGTTTTCCTTGGCTAATTTTCAGATGTAGATTGCCAGGCCTCTCTTCCTAGTCTGTCTTAGTCTGGAAGTGCCACTGAAACCTGTCCACCATGGGTGGTGCAGCTGGTATTTGAAATACCAGTGGCATAGCTTCCAGCATCTTAGCAACACATAAGTCACCAAAGAATAAAAAACTGACAGATGTGTGATGGTATCGACACCTAAAAACAGACAAACAAAAAATAACCCATTGTCTGCCATCAAGTCGATTCCAACATCATAGTGATCTCATAGGCTTTCCAAGGCTATAGATCTTTATGGATGCACACTGCCACATCTTTTTCCTGTGGAGCCGCTGGTGATTTCAAACTCCCAACCTTTCACTTAGCAATCAAGCACTTTAACCACTGCACCACCAGGGCTCGACAGCTAGAACTACCTATATCTGAGAGTTGGAGGTGATAAGAGTACATGGTCCAAAAATCCAGTTGCTGCCCAGACCTTGTGGAAGTGATTAGGACAGTCCACTGTCCTCAGTGGCTGAAACATAAGAGAGATCATTCCTGTGGGGTGACCAGGAGTACGCTCTGAGCAGCACCATAAAGAAGACAGCCTGGTGAATAGGGGGGAAAGTTATTGATAAACATTAATGCCATAATGAAGCTTTTAATTTTAAGCACAATCCTTTAAGTGATAAGGATTACAAAGATTATAATTCCAATTATAGCTGAGAAATATAATTTCAGATTTGAAGGTTAAGAAGATAAGAAGACCATCAACTAACAGAAGGGAGGCTATTTTATAAGATGCAAGCTGAAGGTCAACACTAGTTCTTGGCTCTGGGATGCAGGAGAAAAATTAGAATCGGGATCACACACACCCACACACAACCCCATCACTATGTATGATGAAAGCAGGAATAGAGGCAAAACAATGTAATGCAAAATCATAACGTGATTTGGTTCCTTTCATCTGTTTTAAGAAATGATAACAAATAATGCCTTAGAAAAACTATAGAAGTATTGTTTGTAGTTAAAAAACGTTTTTGAAAGTTCTTTAATTCCAAAATTTAGTTTTGTAGTAGTTATTTTCTACTAATTATAGCCTTCCTCAATTTAAACCACTTTTTCAGTTCACACACAAAAAAGAAAGTTCTAAAGAAGATAAATGGGATAGGACTGAAATAAAAAGATGATGATTGAAGCGTAATGTTTTATAACTTACAACATAATACAGCATAGGTTTCCTTTTGGGTTCAGGCAGTGCTACTGCCCTGAATACATGTGGATGAGCTACAATATTTGTGTTAAAACAGTGCTCTGAATTTTGCTGTACCAAAAGTTGTCGTGTAACATGTGGCTCACCAAGGGTCATTCCCTCAAGTATATGATGTGCTGTGTGAAGTTTGAAACTACTAATCTTAACGGTACATAAAATGGTAGGATTGAAATGTGGTCTGGCCAAGATGCCACAAGACAAAATACCAGAAGAAAAGATGTTACCACAGCGCTCTTTGCCTTGTAATTATTCCTGTATCTGTTGACTTTAGTTTTTTGCTTGTTTATTTGTTTGTTTTAAACTCAGCTATGACCTAAGTATTTGGGTTAATCCAGTGGATTCTTGAAGTCATCTGCTTGTCTGATTTTTGCAGTATACATAATTACAGCATAATTAAGAAATATTTAAGGTAACCGAGGAGATGTAGATTAAGATAGAAGAAATAGGGATATAGCCTAAATATCTTTAAATTCTGGACTTTCTTGTGGAAAAGGGAGAAGATTTCTTCTATGTTGCTTTAGGCCAGAGATGTATAACCAACAGTCTTCAGGTTTTGATGCAGCTGTATAGGGTTTTTAAAATAGAGA
Source organism: Dugong dugon (assembly GCA_030035585.1). NCBI lineage: Eukaryota > Metazoa > Chordata > Mammalia > Sirenia > Dugongidae > Dugong > Dugong dugon. Next base: position 55,225,629 of record CM057463.1, read on the forward strand.
CATTTCACATAAAAATCTGGGTTTCAAGCTTCTCTTGAAAAAGGAGAACATTCTGGCATCATAAAGCCTGTTTCCTCACATGGCGACAAGCATCGGGTGTGGAATGGCAGCTACCCCTTCTAGACTAGGCAAGTACTCTCCTTCTTGCCACGATCCCCATCACTCCTGGACAACTTCCCGTAACTATGTTATCCACCTGGTCCCTGTAGGCATCTAAGTTTGAGATTTTTGCTTGTAGGTGGACTTTGTAAAAAGGTATATTTTGTTTCAGCATGACAGCTGTAGCCTTCTAATAGATAGATGCTGCCTCATGAGGTAGGTAGTGCCCCTTCTCTGAAGTGTTAAAGCAGAGAGGGGCTGGGTGAGAGAGGATTCCAAGAAATAGGTGTGAGGTTTGGCTAGAGACCTCTTAAAATTCTTTTCATCTCTAGAATAATTTGATTCATTTCCTTCGCCTAGCATCACTTTCTGAGAAGTGTTCATCTTTGCACTTTTCATGTCATTTATTTTAATATCATCTTTACAAGAAAGATAGTAATTTTATATAATGAGAAAGCAAGACATACAATAGCACATGTATAGACAATGAGTGGTGTGTGTCTGTCCTAGAACCTGGGACCTCATTGCTCAACATATTCATTTGGTATTTATTTATTGAGAACCTTCTGTGGAGGTCCCTTGGTGGCACAAAGGGCTTGCACTCGACTAATAACTGAAAGGTTGGCAGTTTCAAACCCACCCAGTGGCACCACAGAAGAAAGGCCTGGAGATCTCCTTTCATAAAGATTCAGCCAAAAAATATCATATGGAGTGCAGGTCTACTCTGCCAACACATGGGTTTGCGATGAGTCAGAATCGACTCAAAGGCATCTGTTTTTTTTTTTTTTTTTTTTTTGGTTCTATGCGTTCAGGAAGGAGTCCTAGTGGCGGAGTGGTTAAGTGCTTGGCAGCTAACCAAAAGGTAGGCGGTTTGAACTCACCAGAGAAAGATGTGGCACTCTACTTATGTAAAGATTACAGTCTTGGAAACTATGGGGCAGTTCTACTCTGTCCTATAGGGTCGCTCGCTATTAGTTGGAATCAACTTGACGGCAGCGGGTTTAGTTTTTTGGTTTATGTGTTTAGGATCCTGAGGATATGGGGCCACAGTTGTGAAGACAACTTATGGGAGCTTATATTTGGGGATTGGAGACAGAAAAGAAATATGTAATTTTAGAAAATAAGTGCTATGAAGAAAATAAAACAGGGTGAGGCAATCTGGACATGCTCTTTTGGAGAAGGTGGTCTGGAAATGCCATTGTTAGAACGTAACATTGGAGCAGAGAATAAATGATTAGAAGGCGTTAGCTATGCAAGGATATGGGGGAAAAGCATGGCAGGCAGAAAGTGGAGCAAGGGTGAAAACCAGGAATGAGTTTGACTTCTTTAAGGCATAACAGGAAGCCGTTGTGGAGGGAGCCTAGCGCACACCTGGGAGAGGGTAAGGAGCAAAGCCAGGTTGTAGGGAACGTGCTGAGTACGATAGGGAGACATCTGAAAATTTAATCAGGGAATTGACATGATCTAACTTAGGGATTTGAGAGATAACTTTGGCTGATGTATAAAAAATAAACTTCAGGGAGGCAAGAGAGGAAGTACAGAGGCTAATTGGAAGCTGGCCTTGTAGCCCAGGGTGGGTGATAGTGGTGATAAGTGATGATTTAAGATTTATACTGAAAAGATAACTGACAACATTTTGAGATGGACTGAACTGGGGAGCAAGAGAAAGAAGACTCAAGGATGACTCCTAGGTTTTTAGACCAAGCAATTGGGTGAATGATTGCTTGTAACTGAAATAGTGAGAACTGTGGAAGAAGCAGGTTATTCTAATGAAAAAATAAATAACACAGTAAATCCTTTCTGGAAGAGGCAGGACATAAATGCATAGGAGAAATACAATGGGCACTAGGCATGAATACACAAAACGAGCATGGTTCCTGGCCTAGAGAGTTCATAGTCTAGTGGGGCAAATATGTCAAAAAAATCCATAATAATTTATATCCAGTATGATAAAGATGTGAACAAATAGAGGAGGAAGAAGCTTTCAGGATATTCATTTCCTTATGATCAAAAGGTGGACACTTGTAACGACCTGCTCAATTGGAGGAGCCCTGGTAGCACAGTGGTTAATCGCTTGGCTGCTAACTCAAAGGTCAGCAGTTTGAACCCACCAGCCGCTCCACGGGACAAAGATGTGTTGACCTGCTGCTGTAAAGATTACAGCCTTGGAAACCCTATGGGGCAGCTCTGCTGTGTCCTGTAGGGTCGCTATGAGTCAGAATTGACTCATCGGAGTCCTTGGTGGCACAAATGGTTAAGTGCTGGACTACTAACTCAAAAGTTGGTTGTTCAGACCCACTCAGGGGCACCTCAAAAGAAAGACCTGCTGATCTACTTCTGAAAGATGACAGCCCTGAAAGCCTTATAGAGTGCAGTTCTGGTCTGCGACACACGGGGTCATTATGAGTCAGAATCGACTCTGTGGCAATGGGTTTTGGTTTTTCGATTTAGGAATGACTAACAGTATGTTTTGTGAACCTCCATTCATCTATTCTTCTACAGGGGAAAGATTGGATTTTATTTAAGTTGTTTTCAGAGGTCGTATTTCCTAACATTTTAATCATCTCAGTCATTCTCTGATTATCCCTTTATATCACATCACGGAAAGAGTATAGAACATGAAGGAGGTTTATTTCAGTCTGTTTTCCTTTTCTCTACAAATTCTAATCTTGTTTCCACTCCCCTATCTCTTTTCTATCTCAACAGCAACCAAAACCTAACAAGTGTTTTTTTAGAGTCCATTATGAGCCAACTACTTGTTTCTTTCCATAATCTCTTTACTTTCTGGCACCATAACATTTTGGTACATTATTTTAAAAGTGTTCTTAGACTTCCTCTCTCCCTGACTTGACATTTTATTTTCTTCACCATCTCCTGTCTGCCTCTTTCATCCTGCTCTCCATTTCCCCATTTTGCGTTAAGTCATCAATAACCTGATGGTCTTTGCCTGCCGTGCATTTTCTTCCTATGATTTAGATCACTCCCTCCTTTTCTCTCCTGTACATGCTTACGTTTCTCATTCCTTATTTTTCAATTTGTACTTCCATATATTCCTTAGTTATCATTTCTCTTAATTTTTCTTGATTGTTCCCTGTCCACATCACTAAGTTCTCTTGTCTTTTATATGCTTCGTTGCTTGCCATTTCCTCTGAAAATTCATATTAAAACAAATTTAATAGGTGAACTTTTTATACAACTCAAAATAATTTGATACATTGTTGGATTAAAGAAGTTTAATGTCATCATGAATGCTTAATCCCTCCAAACAGCAATGCCTGCATTTTTTCTTGTTCTTAGGGTTTCCATTCATACCTTTTCTTTAAAAACAGACAAACAAACTTACAAACAGTTGATCTGCTTGGTTTTAATTGGGCAGGGACTGAGTAAAGACTGTAATTACCTGTGATCCAGTAGTACCAAATAATAGTCCAAACTAAAAAGTTAAGAAAATTAGTTTTGGAGATGATAATATGACGCAAATGAAGATAAACGTAAAGAAAAAAAGCAAGGAGTGAAACACATTCCCAAGGGCCTTACTTTTTAGTAGCTGTTTAAGAGTCTCATATTAGAAATTTCTGTCATGATAGATTCAGGAAGAGTTATACTTCTTTGAAACTGAGCTGCCTGTGGGGCAGGTCTGCTATGTGCTATAGGGTCGCTATGAGTTGGAATCAACTCCATGGCAGAGGGTTTGGTTTTCTGGTTTTATACACAGCTAGCAAGATTGAAGTCAAATTAATTGCCCAACATAGCTTATTTTTTGGATTCACTATCCTGTAGATATTTTTAGACCCCAAAGCATTTTCTTTCCTTATCTACTACCTAGTTTTAATTTATGTTTTCTTTCTGTACATTACTTAGCTTTGTAAGCCACCCCAATCCTTTCTGATGTGAGGTAAGATATAATCTATATTTCTTAATATATCTAACCATTTGGTGTCACTGTTCACCCTGTTTCTCCCTCAGTCTTAACTAACTAAAATAAGAGCCATTTGGTTAGAAAAGCTGTCACATTTGGAAAGGAGCAGCCAGTCAGAGGGAAATTAAATTGTTTTTCTTTGTCTGCCTGCTGTTCCAAGTCTCTGCTGGCGTTGCCAGTCATTTGGAACGAGAAGTGTGGGCCTTGTTCAGCTGTCAGTGAGGGGGCAGGAGGATGGGTGGATGCTGGCCTGCCTCTCCTTTTTGCCATGGAGCCAATTACCAAAGGCTGGTTAGACACTGCCTGAGGCTCTACCAGGTAATCCTCAGAGGAAGCGGCCGATGTTTTCTGAGGAAAGAATGCTCTGTTGCTGTTGTGAAACTAATGGCGCTCGTCTACTAGGCAAAGCTCATATTTTCCGTTTTTTTTTGTCTCCAGCATTAAGAGTCTTTGTGGACAAAACAACTCTAATGAATACTATTCACGAAAGCTGAATTTGCCATCAGGTTCATTCATCTAACAGTCCATCCATCCGATCTCAGTTGAGATGCTAAAATAATAAGAATTTCTCTGTATACGGCAGCCCCTGGAGTGTTAGGTCAGGTGCCTTTGTATTTGGATGAAGAGAATGATGTGGGAAGTGTTAGAGGGGTAGCTCTCAATTATGACAGGGATGAAAAAGGCACTTACGGACTGAATCCATACTTGACTGAAGATGATACTGAGGAAAAAAGCTGATGCTCAGGAGAATGGCAAAAGATATACAGTGGAGCTTACTATAAAATACACAAAGCTGATACGTAATATTTGAATACAGAGGCTGGACGGTCAGTGTTAGTGTGTATTTATTTCCAGATCTCTAGCAGAAATCAATGACTCAACTGCTGGTAAATTAGTCTAGTGGCGTTAGAACCGTGGCCCTTCCTACAGGGAAAGTATGAGTTAGAAAACTCTTACAGGAAGAAATTGCCCTTTCTCCCTTGTTATGGATTGAATTGTGTCCCCCCCAAAAATATGTGTCAACTTGGCTAGGACATGATTCCCAGTGTTGTGTGGTTGTCCTCCATTTTGTGATCTGATGTAATTATCCTATATGTTGTAAACCCTAACCTCTATGATGTTAATGAGGCAGGATTAGAGGCAGTTATGTTAATAAGGCAGGACACAATCTATAGGATTAGGTTGTATCTTGAGTCAATTTATTCTGAGATATAAAAGAGAGAAGTGAGCAGAGAGGAGAAGGACCTCATTATCACCAGGCAAGAAGAGCCAGGAGCAGAGAGTGTCCTTTGGACCTGGGGTCCCTACACTGAGAAGCTCCTAGATCAGGGGAAGATTGATGACAAGGACCTTCCCCCAAGGCTGACAGAGACAGAAAACCTTCCCCTGGAGCAGGTGCCCTGAATTCAGAGTTCTAGCTTCCTAAACTGTGAGAGAATAAATGTCTGATTGTTAAAGACATCCATTTGTGGTATTTCTGTTATAGCAGCACTAGATAACTAAGACATCTCTCTTCTGATGTTTATTTAGTGATTGTGCTATTATGCTAAGGAATTTGAATTTATTATTTCATTTAATCCTTATAGCAAGTTTATAAGGGAAACAGTATTATCACCCCCATTTTCTGAGTGAAGAAACTAAGGCTTAAAAAGTTAATTGAAGCACTTGCCCAAGTTGCATAGCTGGAGAATGATAGAGCCAGGTTTAAACCCAGATATTGCTCAGGTTATTAACCGTTATGCTATATGCATTTCGGTCATGTTATATGTACAAAATGGAAGGTGGAACGTTACCTTACCCTTAAATATGTTAGTCACATAGGCCAGCATTGGAAAATGATTATTGAACCATTGATACATTTCTAAGGAGTTGATGAGACATACGAAAAAATGCCTCCAGCATAGAATTTTTTGAGAAATATCAGACATGACTGCAATATGAAAACGTTTTCATGAAGATGTCAAAGCTTAGTGAAATAAAGCATAAGACATTTATTGAGCACCTACTCATGCACTAGGCCCGTCTTTATCATGTTTCATGATTTCAAAAACAGTATCTACTATTTAATAGGTTTTTGATTTTATTCTATTATTTTTCCCGAACAAAAATCTATGCATACATTGTTAAGTGACTCTAATTGCTCTCCCCATACTGTGACAGCACACTCCTCCTTACCACCTCTGATTCCCCATGTCCATTCAACCAACTCCTAACCCGCTCTGCCTTCCCATCTCACCTCCAGACAGAAGCTGCCGATTTAGTCTCTTGTGTCTACTTGAGCTAAGAGGCACACTCCTCATGAGTATTGCTTTATGTCCCACAGTCCAGTCCAGTCCCAGTCTGAAGAGTTGGCCTCGGAAATTGTTTTAGTTCTGGGCTGATAGCGAATCAAGGGGCCATGCTTTCTGGGGTTCCTCCAGTCTCAGACCATTAAGTCTAGTCTTCTTACTACAATTTAAGCTCTGCACCCCACCTTTCTCCTGCTCCATTCAGGACTCTGTTGTGTTCCCTGTTAGAGTGATCATTGGTGGTAGCTGGACACCATCTAGTTCTTCTGGTCTCAGGCTGATGAAGTCTCTGGTTTATGTGGCCCTTTCTGTCTCTTGGGCTAGTACTTTCCTTGTGTCTTTGGTGTTCCTCATTCTCCTTTATTCTAGGTACTTGGGACCAATTGATGCATCTTAGATGGCTGCTTGCAAGCTTTTAAGACACCAGACGCCACTCACCAAAGTAGGATGCAGAACATTTTCTTAATAAGCTTTGTTATGCCAATTGACCTAGATGTCCTCTGAAAGCATGGTCCCCAGACCCCTTCCCCTGCTACTCTGTCCCTCCAAAGTGTTTGATTGCATTCAGGAAACTTCTTGGCTTTTGGTTAGTCCCCTTATGTTGACTTCCCTTGTAGTGAGTGCTGTCCTTCCCATCACCCAAGATAATTCTTATCTGCTATCTAGTTAGTAAATAACCCTCTGTGTCCCTCCCCACCCTCGTAACCATCAAAGAATGTTTTCCTCTGTGTTTAAACCTTTTCTTGAGTTCTTATAATAGTGGTTTTATACAATATTTGTCCTTCTGTGACTGAATTCATTCAGCGTAATGACATCCAGCTTCCTGCATTTTATGTTTCGGCTTCATCATTGTTCTTTATCATTGCATAGTATTCCATTGTGTGGATATACCATAATTTCTTTATCCATTCATCTGTTGAGCACCTAGGTTGTTTCCATCTTTTGGTTATTGTGAACAGTGCTGCAGTGAACATGGGTGCGCATATATCTATTTGTGTGACGACTCCTATTTCTCTAGGATATATTCCAAGGAGCGGGATAGCTGTATCATATGGTACTTCTATTTCTAGCTTTTTAAGGAAGCGCCAAATGGATTTCTAAAGTGGTTGTACCATTTTTCATTTCCACAAACAGTGTATAAGTGTCCCAGTCTCTCCACAACCACTCCAGCATTTACTGTTCTGTGTTTTTTGGATTAATGCTAGCCTTGTTGGGATGAGATGATATCTCATTGTAGTTTTGATCTGCATTTCTCTAATGGCTAATGATCATGAGCATTTCTTCATGTGTCTATTAGCTGCCTGAATGTCTTCATTGGAAGTGCCTCTTCATATCCTTAGCCCATTTTTTAATTGGGTTATTTGTCTTTTTGTGGTTGAGGTTTTGTAGTATCTTTAGATTTTAAGAGATTAAATGTTGATTGGATTAGTCGTAGCCAAAAAAATTTTCCCAGTCTACAGGTTGTCTTTTTACTCTTTTGGTGAAGTCTTTTGATGAGCATAAGTGTTCAATTTTTAGGAGCTCCTATTCTTCTGGTCCCTCTTCTGGTGCTTGTGCATTGTTACTTATGGCTCGTATTGTGTTTGTCGTGTATTAGGGTTCCTAGCGTTTTCCCTATTTTTTTCATGATCTTTATCATTTTTGATTTTATATTTAAGTCTTTGAACCGTTTTGAGTTAGTTTTTGTGCATGGTTTGAATTATGGGTCTTGTTTCAGTTTTTTGCAGATGGATATCCACTTATGGGCACCTAGGTTGTTTCCATCTTTTTGTTATTGTGAACACTGCTGCAGTGAACGTGGGTGTGCATATATCTATTTGTGTGACGACTCCTGTTTCTCTAGGAGAATGTCTTTTCCCCAATTAACAGACTTTGGGCCTTTGTCAAATATCAGCTTCTCATAGGTGGATGAATTTATGTCTGGATTCTCAATTCTGTTCCATTGATCTATGTATCTGTTGTACCAATACCAGGCTGTTTTGACTACCATGGCGGTATAATAGGTTCTAAAATCAGGTAGTGTGAGGCCTCCCACTTTGTTCTTCTTCTTGAGTAATGCTTTACTTATCCAGGGCCTCTTTCCTTTCCATATGAATTTGGTGACTTGTTTCTCCATCTCATTAAAAAATGCCATTGGAATTTGGATCAGGATTACATTGTATCTGTAGATCACTTTGGGTAGAATTGACATTTTCACAATGTTGAGTTTACCTATATATGAGCAAGGTATGTTTTCCCACTTATGCAGGTATCGTTTGGTTTCCTGCAGTAGTGTCTTGTAGTTTTCGTTATATAGGTCTTTTAAGTCTCTGGTTAGATTTATTCCTAAGTATTTTATCTTCTTGGGGGCTATTGTAAATGGAATTGATTTGGTGATTTCCTCTTCAAGGTTCTCTTTGTTGGTGTAAAGGAATCCAACTGAGTTTTGTATGTTTATCTTGTATCCTGACACTTTGCTGAAATCTTCTGTTAGTTCCAGTAGTTTTCTTGTGGATTCCTTGGTGTTTTCTGTGTATAAGATCATATCATCTGCAAATACAGACACTTTGACTTCTTTCCTACCAATTTGGATGCTCTTCATTTCTTTTTCTAGCCTAATTGCTCTGGCTAGAACCTCCAGCACAATATTGAATGAGAGTGTTGATGAAGTGCATTCTTGTTTGGTTCCCGTTCTCAAGGGGAATGCTTTCAAAGTCTCTCCATTTAGGATGATGTTGGCTGTTGGCTTTGTATAAATGCCACAGATTATATTGAGGAATTTCCCTTCTATTCCCATTTTGTTGAGAGTTTTTATCATAAATGGGTGTTGTACATTGTCAAAATGTCTTTTATGCATCAATTGATAAGATCATATGGTTCTTGTCTTTGTTTTATTTATGTGATGGATTACATTGATTGTTTTTCTAATGTTGAACCATCCTTGCATACCTGGTATAAATCCCACTTGATCATGGTGAATTATTTTTTTGATATGTTGCTGAATTCTATTGGCTAGAATTTTGTTGAGGATTTTTGCGTCAATGTTCATGAGGAATATTGGTGTGTAATTTTCTTTTTTTGTGGTGTCTTTACCTGGTTTTGGTATCAGGGTTATGCTGGCTTCATAGAATGAGTTTAGGAGTATTCCATCCTTTCCTATGCTCTGAAATACCTTCACTAGTAGTGGTGTTAACTCTTCTCTGAAAGTTTGGTAGAATTCTCCAGTGAAGCCATCCGGGCCAGGGCTTTTTTTGTTGTTGTTGTTGGGAGTTTTTTAATTACCTTTTCAATCTCTTCTTTTGTTATGGGTTTATTTAGTTTTTCTATCTCTGTTTGTGTTAGTTTAGGTAGGTTGTCTGTTTCTAGAAATTTGTCCCTTTCCTCTAGGTTTTCAAATTTTTTAGAGTACAGTTTTTCGTAGTAATCTGTTATGATTCTTTTAATTTCAGTTGGGTCTGTTGCGATATCACCCATCTCATTTCTTATACCGGTTATCTGCTTGCTCTCCCTTTTTTCTTTTGTCATTTGGCCAGTGGTTTATCAATTTTGTTGATCTATTCAAACAACCAGCTTTTGCTCTTGTTAACTCTTTCAATTGCTTTTCTATTCTCTATTTCATTTAATTCTGCTCTAATTCTTGTTATTACCTTTCTTATGCGCCCAAGAGCTTCTTTTGCCGCTCTCTTTCTACTTGTTTCAGGTGTAGGGTTAATGTTTTGATTATGGCCCTTTCTTCTTTTTGGATGTGTGCATTTATTGCTATAAACTGACCTCTGAGCACTGCTTTCGCTGTGTCCCAAAGGTTCTGGTAGGATGTGTTTTCATTTTCATTTGATTCTATTAATGTCTTTATTCCATCCTTAATTTCTTCTGTAACCTAGTAGTTTTTGAGCGAAGTGTTGTTTAGTTTACATGTGTTTGATTTTTTTTTCCCTTGCTTCTTTTGTTGTTGATTTCTACTTTTATGGCTTTATAGTCAGAAAAGATGCTTTATAGTATTTCGATGCTTTGAATTTTGTTAAGATTTGCTTTATGGCCTAATATGTGGTCTATTCTGGAGAATGTTCCATGTGCATTGGAAAAGAAAGTATACTTGGCTGCTGTTGTGTGGAGTGTACAGTATATGTGTATGAGATCAAGTTGGTTGATGGTAGCATTTAGATCTTCTGTGTCTTTGTTGAGCTTCTTCCTGGATGTTCTGTCCTTCACCAAAAGTGGTTTGTTGAAGTCTCCTACTGCTATTATGGAGCTGTCTCTCTCTCTTTTCAGTGCTGTTAGAGTTTAAGTATTTTGGAGCCCTGTCATTGGGTGCATAAATATTTATTATAGTTCTGTCCTCCTGGTGTACTGACCCTTTAATCATTATATAATGTCCTTCCTTATCCTTTGTGGTGTATTTTAGTTTAAACTCTATTTTGTCAGAGATTAATCTTGCCACTCCTGCTCTTTTTTGCTGTTGTTTGCTGGATATAGTTTTTTCCATCCTTTGAGTTTTAGTTTGTGTCGTTAAGTCTAATGTGTGTTTATTTTAGGTAGCATATAGACGGATTGTGGTTTTTATGCAGTCTGCCACTCTCTGTCTCTTTATTGGTGCATTTAGTCCGTTTACATTCAGCATAGTTATTGACAGGTATGAGTTTAGTGCTGCCATTTTGATGTCTTTTTTTGTGTGTTGTTGACAGTTTCTTTGTTCCCCTTAATTTTCTGTGCTGAGTCATTTTTCCTTATGTATTTTCTTTTCATCTTTTTCTTTGTTGTTAATTTTGTGTTTGCTGAGTCTTTATATTTTTCTAGGTTTTTATTTTGACTTGTAGGATTTTTGGTTTCCTTTGTGGTTACCTTAATATTTACCCCTATTTTTCAAAGTTTATACCAGTCATTTATTTCTTTATATCGCCTTGCCTTCCTCTCCATATGAAAAATCTATGTCTACATTTTTTAAGCCCTTCTTTTTTGTTTTAATGTTGTCATCTTTTACATATTGACATCTGTTTCCCTATTTTCAGTGTTTTAGGTTTAATTTACTTTTGTGAATTCCCTATCTGGGTTGATATCTGGTTACTCTGTCCTGTGTTCTAGTCTTGAGTTGTTATCTGATGTTATTAATTTTCTAACCGGAGAACTCCTTTCAGTATTTCTTATAATTTTGGTTTGGTTTTTGCAAATTCCCTAAACTTCTGTTTATCCCAAAATGCCCTAATTTTACCATCATATTTGAGAGACAGTTTTGCTGGATATATAATATTTGGATGGCAGTTTTTTTTCCTTCAAGGCTCTATGTATGTCATCCCATTGCCTTCTTGCCTGCATGGTTTCTGCTGAGTAGTCTGAACTTATTCTTATTGACTCTCCTTTGTAGATGACTTTTTGTTTATCCCTAGCCGCTCTTAAAATTCTCTCTTTATCTTGGTTTTGGCAAGTTTTATTATAATACGTCTTGGTGACTTTCTTTTGGGACCTACTTTATGGGATTTGCTGAGCATCTTGGATAGATATGCTGTCATCTTTCACGGTATCAGGGAAGTTGTCTGCCAACAAATCTTCAACGATTCTCTCTATTTTCTGTTATCCCAACCTGTTCTGTATTCCAGTCACTGGTAGGTTATTCCTCTTGATAGAGTTCCACATAATTATTAGGGTTTCTTCATTTTTTTAAAATCCTTTTATCTGATTTTTCCTCAGATATGTTGGTGTCAAGTGCTTTATCTTCAATCTCACTAATTCTGACTTCCATTGCCTCAATTCTGCTTCTATGACTTTCTATTGATTTGTCTAATTCTGACATTTTATTATTAATCTTCTGGATTTCTGATTGCTGTCTCTCTATGGATTCTTGCAGCCTGTTAAATTTGTCATTATGCTCTTCTCTAATGTTTTTAATTTCCTCTTGTGTATTCTGCATTTTTCTTAATTTCCTTCCTAATTTCTGGAAGAGTTCTGTATATTAATCTTTTGTATTCTGTCTCCAGTAATTCCAGGAAATTTTCCTCCTCTGGAAAATTTCTAGATTCTTTATTTTGGGAGCTTGATGAAGCCATCATAGATTGCCTCTTTATGTGATTTGATATTGACTGTTGTCTCCAAGCCATCAGTAGGTTATTATATTTATTTATTTTGTGTTTGCTTACTGTGTCCTAGCCTCTTGTTTTGTTTTGATATGCCCAAATAGGCTGCTTGTGTGAGTTAGTTTGATTATTGGCACCTTTCAAGCTCTAATGTCCTCTCATCAGGTGGTTAGATCTGATGTAAGCTCAGGAGTCCGCCCACTCCTCCTGTATGGATTCAGCTCAGGTACCCAGGTAGATAGCCAGCAAATGTGTAGTGTAGGCTCTCACAGTCCTAGCTAAGCATGGGCGATTGGTGTAGGCACAGGCATCTGGCTGTAGCAGGGGGACACACTCTAAGCAAGGCAGGGGGCTCACGGTCATTTCTGAGTGTCCAGGAGGATGGCGTGTCCCTGTTCCCTAGAGCACGGAGATGGGTGGGTTTTGCAGCCAGACTATGAGCACCTAATGCTGTTCGCTATAAGGACTAGGGGGCACCTCTTATTCATGGGCCTCTATCGCAGGTGGCTAGGTGGCGTGGTTGGAGCCACCAGTCCTCAGGTCTCTGATATGGATAGGTGAAGAAACTGCTTAATGGGCCGAGCAGTGTCAAATGTAATGAACCTGCCATTTCACAGCTGAAACTGTTGAAGTTAGACTTCAGGTGCATACCCTGTTGTACTGTGGTAATGAGGGCCTATGCTGTTGAAATGTGCCCACACAAGTCTATGCAGGGGGAAAGACACTCAAAGTCCGTGGATCCCTTATGCCTGTGCCAAGGTAAAGGAGCTGTGCTTACCCTCGGTTCCTGGCTTAGGGGAGCCGGCAATTTATTTTTTCCTCTGTTTGTTAATTTGTTCACTCTCCAAGGCAGGGACAATGGCTCCAGGCATGTGACGGATCCTACTTCTGGACCAGGGGACTCGGCAATTGCTGATGCCGGTCCGGGACACAGTGCGAAGCAGGGAGAGGGGAGGTAAATGGGAGAGAGATTTTTTTCCCTAAGGGGGTTGTTTTTGATCTACACAGTAAGCCATATGCAAGTACTTATCATTGGTGGAGGGCTGCTTCTCACTGGTTCAGGCTGGCTGTGTAGAGTGTCTGGTGCTGGGTCTTTCCTGGTGCAGATAACTTGCCTCCGGAGCACAGCTGCTTGCCTGTCTCACTGCTCACCCCTGAGCTGATCAGGCCTGAAGGGTTCAGGCTCTGGCCAGGTCAGGTCTGGCAACTCCTTGCTGCTTTTGAACTGTCTCTTCCTCCCCATGCCACTCAGTCCGGTTCTTCAACTCTATGTTTGATGTTCAGGTCTCCCAGATTTCCATGTATAATAGAATCACTTGTTTTTCCAGTCTTTGTCATAAGAGGGTCCACTGGAAGTGTCTGACTACTCTGCCATCTTTGGCTCGCCCTGTATTTAATAGCTTTTTGACCTTGTTTAAGTTACTTCATTTCTCTGGACTCTATTTTTTGTCATCTCTAGAATGAAGAGATAACTGTACCTACCTCTTAAGTTTGTTGAGAGGATTAAATGAGTCCATATGTTAAAAGATGGCCTGGCACATAACATAGTGGGTTCTTAAATCTTAGCCACCATCGTTGTTAATACCACCATGATTTCACTTAATTCCCTTTAATTCTCACAACAACATTACTTTTTCCATGTGAGATGTGTTCTAAGTGCTCTGTATTTATCACCTCACTTCATGTCCATAACGTATGTGGTGGGCATTGCTCTCATCCCCTCGTTACAGGTAAGGATACTGAGGTGGAGCTGGAATGCAGAAAGTCTTCTCTCTTAATCACTACCTTAAGACTCATAGATACTGTAAGCAGTCATTCCAACCTCAGACATCTAGAAAGGGCCAGAGTTAAAATTCAGACTAGTATTGTCCCAGTATAAGTCTAGACTTTGATTTTTTTTTTTTTTTTGGTATAATTTGGAGATTGAAGAGAGTTAAAGAATTAAAATCAAGACTTTCCCTAACAATCAGAGATGTGCTAACATTGCATGCCAAATACCAACATAGGGATACCTGCTCATTTTGTCAAAGTCTAATTTTCTGGAAAGGAAGAATTAAATTTATAATTTAAAAAAATTAGCAAATAAACTACTAGATACAAGCAAGATGATGGATTATATTAATGAAATACAATAAAATAACAGAATGGATCAAAGGAATTTTAAACAGAGGCAGCTCCTCAAATCTAAATCCAAGCTCATTTTAGCATGGTAAAACAAAATGAGATGCAAAATAATTGAATTAGATGCAGGATATGCTTGCTTGCTGTTTGCTTATTGTTAAACCCATTGCTGTTGAGTCGATTCCCGCTCACAGAGACCCTATAGGATGGAGTAGAACTGCTCCACAGGGTTTCAAGGCTGTAATCTTTACAGACGCATACTGTCTCATCTTTCTCCTTCAGAACCACTGGTGGGTTCAAACTGCTAACCTTTTGGTTAGCAATTGAGCACTCAACCACTGTGCTATCAGGGCTCCTTCCTCAAGTAGAGTGGCTGCAAAAACTAACATATGGAAAAGATGGGTGATCCTATTACCCCCAGATTTCTGCCTCCCTTTCTTTGTTCCTCACTCCCCAACCAAACCAGGAAAGACTTATTCATTAGATCTTTTTCCTTGCATTGTTCTGGATGCTGGGAAATGAAGTGGTAAAAAAACAAAGACAGATAAAAGTCCCTGTGATCCTAAAATGAAGGAGAAAAATATAACACTGAAAAATTGTGCCTAAATATAAGAAAATAAAGAAAAGTGTTTGTAGTCACCTTTATAATACTGCAAGTACTACTGAAAGTAATCACAATAATAAATAATGGTAACCCATTAAAAAACCAAACCTGTTGCTATTGAGTTGATTCCGAACATTTATTGAGGACTTACTTCAGCAGGCAGTTCAGTGGTAGAATTCTTACCCTCCATGGGGGAGACCTGGGTTTAATTCCTGGCCAGTACATCTCATGCACAGCCACCATCCGTCAGTGGAGGCTGGAGTATTGCTCTGATGCTAAACAAGTTTCAGTGGAATTGCCAGACTAAGATGAACTAGGAAGAAAGGCCTGCTTATCTAGTTTTGAAAATCAGCCAGTGAAAGCCCTATGGATCACAACGGTCTGATCCACAACCAATCGTGGGGATGGCACAGAACCTGGTAGTGTTTCATTCCATTGTGCATGCGGTTGCCATGAATTGGGGGTGGGGGGGATAATTCAGCAGAAGTTAAAAGCAACTCCAGCAAAGTACTATGCTAAGCACTTTGTATACATTATAGCTTTGAATATGCAAAACTGCATTAAATTAAGTATAATTATTATCCTCAATTTACAGAAGAGAAAACCGAGACTCAGGGAAGTTAAATAACTTGCTCAAAGTCATACAGATAGAGTGGCAGAGATGGGATTTAAATCAAGGTCAACCTGATGGAAAAATTCTTACTTTTATTTTCTACCTCCCTGATCTGAGATGAAGTAGTCTCAAGAATCTTTCTCTCTAGCAACAGCACTTGAATGAGGATCTTGAACAATGCTGTTATTGTTATATTTACGAGATAATGTGCAGATGTGCTTCATGGGGTTAAATGGGATCTATGTTGGGAAATATTGGGAAATGAGGATGGCTAATTTGATTCAAAAGAGCCCTGGTGACACAATTGGTAAGCATTCAGCTGCTAACCGAAAGGTTGGTGGTTCGAACCCACCCTGCAGCTCGTTGGAAGACAGACCTGGTGATCAGCTTCCATAAAGATTACAGCCTAGAAAACCCTATGGGGCAGTCTGCTCTGTCACATGGGGTTGCTATCCATCAGAATCGACTCAAGGGCATCTAACAAAAACAACAATTGCATTCAGGCCAGTACAGGAGCCTTGGAAATTAAGCAGAGGCTCTTGGTCGCCAAGAGAAAGAGCTATTACAAGCTTCTTAAACCAAGGAGGTAACTGATGAGATAGCATTTAGGATAGACTGGAGGGAAGAAATAATAGATGTAAGAAGCAACTACACGGGTGAGTCTCAAAATTCTAATTACAAAACAATAAGCCTTTTGGACTCAGGTGCTGGAAGTAAAGATGGAGAGAAAAGATATTTTTGAAGGAAGAAGTGATAAATTCATTTATTCAGCAAGTATTTATTGAAAGCCTACATTGCCGGGCACGCTTCTTGGAGTTGGGCTTTCATCAGTGAACAAAATAAAGTCTGCACACTGCTGGAGTTTATACTCTGGTACTAATGTTGTTGTTAGTTGCCTGTGAGTCAATTCTGACTCATGGCAACCCCATCCATGGGTGAAGAGTAGAACTGCTTCATAGGGTTTTCAAGGCTGTGACCTTTCAGAAGTAGATCACCAGGCCTGTCTTCCAAGGCATCTCTGGGTGGGTTTGAACCACTAAAATTTCAGCTAATAGTTGAGTGCTTACCTGTTTGTGCTATCCAGGGACTTCTGAGACTAATACGTAGAGAAAAATGATATCAAGTTTTGTGATCAGGCAAGCTGAACCCATTGTGAAGTCAAGGACAGAAGTGCAGCACTGGGAAAGGAAGTTAATCTAGGGAAAAGATGAGGAGGTCAGTTTCAAATATTGAATTTGAATTTATAGCAGATTATCCAAATAGAAATGCTCTGTGGCCACTTGTAAACAGGGGAGGGGACAGATAGGTGAGAACTGGAGATGGAGACTCGGTAATCACCTTCTCAGAGGTGATAATTGAAGCAATGGAGAGAAATGTGTGAAGGGCAAAGAACAAGAAAGGGCTGGAATGACAAATAGGAGTTATCTAAGAAAAGAGAGAACGAGCAGTTAGAGAACAGGAAGAAACCAGGATAGTCGAAATGTAGCAGAAACTTCAAGAGTAGTGAAGAGATGAAAACATCATTTTTTTTTTTTGGCAAGAAAATAGCTGCTGGTAAAAATCAAAAGAGCACTTTAAGAAGAGAGAAGCAAAAACAGTTACAGTGGTCAAATGCAAGAGGTGGAAGGGTGTGGGAGGAAAAAAATGGAGGCAGCCAATACAAGGAAGTCGAGACAGAACAATAGCTAGAACGGATAGCAGAGTAAATTCCTAGGACACTTTGGCTGCCCCAATAACTGTTAAGGCAGAAATTGATGTTACTTCGGGGAAGGAATTCTTATGAAATGTTCAAAATAACATTTTTGTATGCAGAGTTTGACTTTCAGAATACACCCACACTCCTAGAAAAGACCTCAGTATCAGTTCTTGAATACAAACAAGAATATCTGTGCCCTCCAAAGTGAAAGCTTTATTTTCCCACGTCTCTTTGCATACAGATTTATTTTTGCTGTCAGTCAGAAGGGAAAATTCTCCCCAGGTAGGTAATAGGGTTTGCAGCAGGGGAGAAAATGATACATACTCTGTCACAAAGTTGCATTTGTGTTAGGAAAATATCATTCTGGCAGAGAGACAGTGTAATTTTTCAAGCAGATTAATCTCCGGAATGGAAAGTCCCAATCAAACAGTGAAAACTATAATATATCTCTTGGATGGATAGGTTGGCCGCCACCCTGCTAGTGTAAAGAGACCCAAACAATCTGCAAGAATCTAATGGATGGAAATCATGATAAATTTCGAGAATCTGTATCATTAGATTTGTTCAGCTTTGGCCTGTTTCCATCTCTGGCAATGCAGCAGAACAAGTAGAAAATGCTCATTTACAGAGAAGACTACGTATAATACAAAAACACTCCTTTATATCAATAGGTTGTTAATAGCTAGAAAAGTAGAGAAATAATCAGAATTTTTTTTTCTCTTTTACTCTAATTGCATTTGTTGTATTTTCAAAATAAGAGAAAGGAATTGACAGTGAGGCAGTTAAAAACAACACACGAGAGCTAGAATTTGTCCTCAAACCTTTAAGTGATGTTCCAATTGAAACTATATTTAATGGCAAGCTCATTCTAATTATACTCAGAAATTCTTGTCTCATTAGGAGGTCCTTCAGGATATATTTGTTTATTTACTGATAGATCCCTAAAGACTAGGCTTTGAATACTGGCACTTCTTGTATTTAATTACCAAAAATGGTGGTAGAGCTAAGTGTCTCTAGGATACTGGGATATTTGGCTTCAATGAACTTCATTTTATTAGTTGAAGGTGAGTATCGACTTCTGCATATCCCTCATGACATTAGCAGAGTGCTTTATGTGTAGTAAGCAGTCATAAAGCATAGTTCAGCATATGAACGCTAAGAATTTTGTCATCTTTTCAACTGTAGTAAAACAGTTCAGAAAATCCATTAACAACAGACCAATTAGGTAGAACTTATGAGCTCAGTACTTATTGCTAATTACAAAATAGTCATTACCCAAATTCGTACTTACTGATGACTGGAGAATCTTAATTACAATTTAGAATATAGACAGATTTTATCTAGTATTTCCAGCTCACCACAGTTAGAAAATTTGCCCTTTTTGAGTAATGGAGTCTCTGGGGGGGCCAGTGGATGGAAACACAGTACATATGGCTGGGTGTTGCCTAAAATGTACATAAACTGCCACTACTCTATCAAATTGTAATATCTCTCCTTTCAAAATCTTAGACAGCTTATGCACACCATCTGCTCTTTGTCTGTATCCCTCATGTGCTTTTCTTAATCTAGAAGAATGGTTCTTGAAATTCTTACAGGACTCTTTAAAACGTTTGCCACATATTTTGAGAAGCATCTGGTTGGAAGAAGTCCCGCTTTCTTTATTTGTTCCCAGTTGTCTGGTGTGTGCCATGTTTCTTGTGAATTTAGTTTTGTTAACTTTTGGGGTAAATGCTTTTGCATTTGCTTTGGTACATATTTATGGTGAGACTAATAGCCCAAAGCAAGTTGCTAAGAGTTGTATAAAAGAAGGACTCAGTGTTGGGAAAACTTGATTAATTTACCTGCCATCTAATTTGCACAAGATTACCTGGAAATTGGTGTTTGTTTCTTTTGCTTGATGAGTTCAGGATGGATCTTGTCCCTTTAAGGAATCCTGGGTACCTTGAATACTTACTCAACATCTGCTCTGGCTTCATCAGGGAAACTTTGGGATAGCTATAATTCACATAGCTTTCCTTCAGCAAACAAGGCACCTACCTGTTAGTAAGACAAATTTTCCAAACAGCTGAAAAATGGAGAGTGTTATACAGGAGCTCTGAATCTTGATGGGGACAGAACTTTCAGTTCAGCCATCTATGGAAGGTTGTCTGTTGCAGGTCACTTATTGTTATTATTTTCACTTTTTTTTTGTATTAGATTTTTAAATTAACACGTGCGCGTGCTAAGAAGTTGGACTCTCAATGTATAAAGAAGAAAATAAACATCATACATGATGCCCAGAAATAATCATCACTTCTATGGTGCTTACTATGAAAACAGGCAGTGTTCCAAGTGCTTTACTTATATTAATTCTTTTAACTCAATCACTTTAATGAGGGAGATACTATCATTGTCTGCATTATATAGATAAGGAAAGTGAGATAAGTAACAGGTTAAGTTACTTACCCAAAGTTACTTGTCTAATAGTTGGCATGGCCAGTATTCAAATGCAGGCAGTCAAGTTCTGGAGTCTACCTCTTAACTTCTATGCTAAGCCATCACACTTATTTACCACTATTAACATTTCCAAGGATTTCCTTCCAGATTGCTTTCTACCAAGCTTTTAAAACAAAGTTGAGTGCACCCAGAGGCACCTTGGGAGAAATGCCTGGTGATGTACTTCCAAAAAATCAGCCATTGAAAACCATGTGGAGCACAGCTCAACTCTGACACACATGGGGTCTCCATGAGTCAGCATCAACTCAAAGGCATTTTTTTTTTTTTTTTTTGCAATCATACAAACAACAACAACCTATCATCATTGAGTCAATCCCAACTCATAGTGGCCCTATAGGACAGATTAAAACTGCTTCATAGGGTTTCCAAGGCTGTATATCTTCACGGAAGCAGACTGCCAGATCTTTCTCCTGTGGAGCAGCTGGTGGGTTTGAACTGTGGACCTTTCAGTTAGCAGTGGAGTGCTTAACCACTAGGCAACCAGGGCAGCTTTTTAGAGGTCATAGAGTGTGTTTAATTATTTGTATTAATTTTGTTTATTTAACTTTGTAACAAGTTTTCTCCCATACTATTTACAAACGCTTGGTAAGCATCTACAAAGATATTTAATTCGGTAGAGCTACCCATGTATGCTGCTTGCTGTAACATCTATTTACAAAAACTATTGCCTTGGGAGCACCAACATACTGTAGAAGAGAGTTCAGGGTGCTAAGTTAGAAAGGATGAGTGAGTCTGAGTGAATTACCTTATGTGAATCCCTTACCCTCCGTCTCTAAATCCCTAAGTCTCAAATTTTCTCATCTGTAAAGTAGAGGTAATGATATTGATGACCTATTGAAGGATACATCATTGATGGTGGTGGATGCACTGAAATAAGAAATCAGCATATATAAGATTTCCATGTATTTCTTTCCAGATTTTTTTCTGTCAGTGTTTTAAACTTCTCCTTTGTCTCCTTAACAAACTTCGCTAAATCAAATGCTTGCATTTTCTTTCCTTTTAATGTGTTACATGCCCATTCACACCTCATTTCTCCCTTTTTCACTTGTTCGTCTAGTTTCTCACTTTATCATCTTCTCTTCCCTTCTCCACTATCATCAGTGTATGAAGTTCTTCTGTTTGTTGACAAACCAGGTTTTGAGTTAGGGGCTGGAGTCCTTCAGTGGCCTTTTGAAAGGTGCCGGTTAATTCCCGTTCTTGGCCCTCGCACAGGATCACACTCATGCAGTTTAAGATACACGAGCATGGGTACTTGTTCTGGAGGCCTGCAGGGAAGTCGGTTCTGGTCCTCTGCTCCCACAGTACTGCTGCATGAAGCCTCTGACCACAAGAGTCACCTCGATTAAATGCACTGCTTTCTAACTGACTTGGCTTAACCACTTGAGGAGATAATATTCAAAATGCTCATAAAATTACAAAGAGGATTAATTAGTTTTTAATTTCCATTTCTTTCTGAAATTGGTTGAAAATATCAATATAAATTGAACTGACAACATTTTCTATGAAACATTCTTCCTTGATTCTTTGTCTTTTGCCATCTCTGGGTATCGTCGGTGGTAGCTCAGTACATACTGACATGTTTTTGTATTTTCTTTTAATTTGCGGCTTGGCGCTTGCATTAGAAATCCTAGCAAGACTGAATGACATATCCAACAGAGGTGAAATGCCTGTCTCGTAAATCTGTTACAGAGATATCCTTACATATTCAAGAGAACCTATATTCTGAGAAGATATCATCAGTCCCTGTCCACCTCTTTGAATCCTTGTGGCTCCACTCTGGAGAATGTGGTATAGAAAATCCTGCATGGGCAAGTCTAGACAAAATATTTTTGGATGCTTTGAGGATGTCCCTCCAGATTAAACACTGTTGCCACGGGGTTAATTGGACTCAAAGATTCCTCCCCATGTGGTTTGAGAGTCTGCAATATAAATTCCATGTGTTTCTTAAAGCAGTTTATGGGTTTGGCAATATGATGCGTTGGCCTGACAATTGTTTAAAAAATCTTTTTTAGCCTGAAACAGGTATAATTTTTTTTATAGTATCCAGATTTATTTTCTTCAACAGCTAATTTTAAATAAAAAACCACTCCAGCCCTCTCTCTGGGATACCAAATTTGTTCTCAGTGGTAGTACTGCATAGCCGTCTCCTCACCAAAGAGGTGTAACTTTCATACTATAGTAAAGAAGTAGAAAAAAATTCCCCTAATTTTGATGCTATGGGAATTGGAATGTTATAAACAATGAAAGTCAGTCCTACACTATTTCTTGACTATACCTTCTTTGCTTCAAGGAATTACCTAAGGGCTGTCTTCAGTGGATTAAAATATCGGCAATGTTCTCTAGGTTTAGGTAGACAGTGTGAACTCATTTCTCCAAGGATAACTTTCATATGCGTAAATCCAGGATCAAAACAAAACCAACAACAGTAACAAAACAAAACAAAAACAAAAAAAGCAAAGACAGCTTTAAAGGGGAAAAAGGAGGAAAAGTTATCCTGAGAGAGGGTGAAATTGGGAAAAGAGAAGAAATAGTGCCTTCTTTGCTTTAGTGATGGAATGGAAGGATCTGCTTCCACCTGGCCTTTCAGCAGCCATGATCGTGGCTTTGAATTTTACATGTAGAGCTTGTTGTTGTTTTTAGCTGCCATTGACTCAGCCTCTGACTGATGATGAGCCTATGCACAATGACACTAAACCCGATCCTCTACCATCTCTCTGATCAATTACAAATTGAGCCTATGGTATAGCCACGGGATTTTTATTGGCTGTCTCTCCTTTTCTCAATGTTTGGAACTAGAGAAAATTACTGAAAGCAGAATTTAAGGGGAAGCTAGGTCAGAACAAAGTTTATAGCCTGAAATCATGCAACCAGATATGGCTATATAAGAAAAGGGGGAACATGAATATAGTCTTGAAGCTCCACTGAAACCTGTTTAGCATCATAGCAACACACAAGCCTACTGTGACAGAGGGGTGGTGGCTGTGCGTAAAGTGCATTGGTTGGGAATTGAACCCAGGTCTCCTGGATGGAGACCCTGGTCTCACAGTTGTCAAGGGCTCAGGCTGCTAACCAAAGGGTCAGCAGTTCGAATCCAGCAGCCACTCCTTGGAAACCCTGTGGGGCAGTTCTACTCTGTCCTGTAGGGTCTCCATGAGTAGAACTGTACTCAATGGCTACGGGTTTGGGTTTTTTGTTTTTTTCTCCTGCGTGGAAAGCAAGAATTCTACTACTGAACTGCAGCCGTCACCACATAGAGAGCTACCTTGGCTATATTTATTCTTGGGCGAAGAATTTCTTCAGGTCTGTCTGTTTCAACCTCCTTATGTTCTATGAAACGTGATTTTATACTATAAACTTTTTTCTGATTTGGCTTTCCTTTAAATTCGGCTTTCAATAATTTCCCCGGTTCCAGACAACAGTTAGCAAAGGCTGTGTTCCTGCACCAGTCACCCAAATTTGCACCAGTCTGTACCAATCACCCAGATTGGCTATCTGGATCTATATCAACCTGTAACTTCCACTTGTGTGAGGAACAAAATTAGGCAACATTCCATGAGTCATTTTTCAACTCTTAAAAGAAACAAAACTGCTAGGCCAGTTGGCTGTGTTGGCACTGGAGCAGGACAGTGCCTGGTCTTTGAGGACCGTGCACCACTTCTGTACCTGATCAACCAACCACAGGATGTAATAAGTCTTAGCCACCCTGGGCAGTCAGAGGAAGTATCATGTTCCATTACTTAGAACCAAGGGTAGCAGTCTTCCATCTCCAAAATGAGATGATGACGATCTCAGGGGTCTCAGGTGGCTTTGTGGACCAAGTAAATAAACCTGGAACCTCGCTTTCTGGGAAAAATATTTTATGTGAACCCCATAAAGATACATGGGGGAGTCCTAATAAAGACTAGTGACCACTGTTCTCATATCCCCTTCTGGTCTTTTTTGACCTATCACTTTTTCTTTAGATCATGATTTGAAGCCTGAAATATTCCCTGACCATTTGTTCCACTTCTAGAAATCCAGATTGATATGTTGGGGCTCTTAAAAGAAGAAAACTGGGTGTCCATAGCTTTATCAAGACTGTTATAACCATGACAGAGTCAGCGTCTGAAACTGATACCTGCTTTTGAGGCTGCCTGATCTCTTGGGCTAATGTTTATTCCGCCAGCTGCCCTTTATAACGTGCCCAGCCTCCCAAAGGCCAAATAAAAAGGTCTACATCCACCTGCTTTTCCACTTAGAACTTTATCCTGGCTCCACTCCTCATCACCTCCTCCATATCTCTCTCTTGTTAGCCTTCACTGTATCCATTTTCTTTGCATTTCACTTGGACTCCCCCACTTTACCTTCGTTGAAATGACAGCTTGATGTTAGACTGTCATCCTGGCATTTGTCTACTGTTCGTTTGAAATGATACTTTTGGTAACCCTTTATCAAAAGGATTGAGCACCATGGCACTCCAACTTTGGCTATGGCTTCCTTGCAATTCTAGACACCAATTGAATCCTATGTTTTCTACCAGTTAACTAACAAAAACAGTGTTGGAAGTCGTGATGACAATTTTTTGCCTCTAGGTCAAGGTGGCCATCTACTCTAGCTGATTCCATATGATCAGCTACATCTGGTGTGAGCAGACATTTAGCTTCTGTATGGCAGGGATTATTGTATGCCCATTACCCAGTATACTGATTGGCAGACAGAATATCAATTGAATGAATGGCTATTGAATGAATAAATACCCAGGGACAGTTCAAAGGCATATGTACAACTTTAGATTGAACTTTGTGTTCTTTCAAAAACTTAGTTATAAATTTACAAAATTATGATAAAATTGAACTTTCAACAGAGGTGAAGTTGAGATACATCAGACATTAAAGTGACTATGAAACAAATCTCTATATGCAGCATTACAAAGGAAATGTTTGTTCACCAGATATATGACCTTGGACTCAGCGGAATCAGAGATATAAAAAGGAATCAGGATGTGATTTGTGAAGATATTTATCTGGAAAAAAACTTGCCAGACTATGATAGTTTCCATGCCCCAACACAAATGCACATAGGATTAAGGAGTTCTGCTTTGCTTGCCTCAAGCCTTGTGAAGCGAGCTGCTACAACATCAGTCTGCAGGCTTACACTGGATATTCACAGAAGACTGGTGCCTGATTCATATCTGAGAAAACTCAAGCACCCTGTGGCCAGTTTGTCAGTACAAAGAAATGTGTAAACTTTGTTGTGGAGTAGATGTGGTCCACACAGGGGAGAAAGGCAGTGTTGTAACATCTTTGGTCCTGTCCAAAGGGCCATCTGGAGGAGAGGAGGGGCTTCAGTAGTGAGAAGTTAGAGATGAGCCCTGAATTCCTAGGGTCTGCAGAAAGAGTTGCAAGGGAAAATCCAGAATAGAGATACATCTTTCCAGGTCAAGAGAACTGTAGGAGAGGGGCCCTGTATGATGGAAATTGCCAAAGCACGCTCAGAAACACCCACCAAAAAAAGAGCTTCAAACATCTGCCAGTCCCAGGAAACTTAAAGGAAGACTTTGAGTATCAGTTCAAATAAGAATTTTATTTATAGCTTAACACTTCTTCCTGACCCTATTTCATCCCAAAAGAGTTGAAAAATAGCTGGCAAGCCAAGTGGGGTAGAGGTTGCGTACTGAGTAGAGAAGAAGCCATTTATCACCTCCATTCCTCCTACATGTTTCCAGCCCAAAGCGTACTGGAAATTCACAGTTCTGATGACTTTCTTGACTGGACACTTCTAGTTTCTAAATTAAGACTATGCTTGTGATTTAAAGTGACTGTAGCACTATTCATGACCTAACAGCGAGCAGAAAAATCATGGGGCCTGCCCGAGTTTTCATCAGGGGACAGGAAAATAGCAACAAAGGACACAGGAAAATATGTTGCAATATAAAAGACGGATACAGTGCCTTCACAGAGCTGAGAAAAAGCATACTTTTGGAAAAGACTTACCACAGGAAAAAGAAGAAATGTGTAGAAGTTTCTGTTTTGTGTCTCTAAAGAAATACCAGAAAAGCCTGATCTCTTTGAAAGAGCAAGATTAATTGCAAAAACAATATGTTGAAATGCAAGTTGACAGAGGTAAGACATGAGTGAAGCAATCCAATTGAATAATCATAGAATTAAAACACCAAAAGAGCCTATGAAGAACCAGATTCACATGGTAGAAAATGCAGTCAATGAGCTAGAGGAAAAATTGGAAGCACTCTTGAAGAATGCTGAGAAAAGTGACCAACAGTACCTACTGGTCAATAGTCCTTCTTGGACACCAAACACGTGTTGCAGAGGAAGAAACTGAGATTTGGTAAAATCACCTAATCTTCCCAGGCAACCAGTCAGTGAATGACAAAGCAGAACTCAAACTCAAATCTATGACTCCAAAGCATGTCTGCTAACCATTACACTATGCTAAATACAATGACGAGAAAATATTTAGATCTGAAGGAGAATGAATGAAGTGCCAAATTGTAGGGGGAAAAGCAGAACAAATGGAGTATAAGCAAAAATAAATACAAAACAGAATAAAACATTTTGAACTGAAGAAAGGATTAATTCTCTAAATGACATACCATTTCCAGTTAGAAAACTGGATAATTGATCTAAAAAACTAAGAACTGGTTGTTTATGCACAAGTTGGGTGGGGATGGAGAAATAAAATAAACCACTAGTAAAATGATAGTGTTCACTGTTGTTAAGAATGTGGTGAGACAAATTTATTTGTGTTCATGGAAGTATCAAGTAGTATATAGAAAAATATAAATATTAAGGAAATAATCTGAAACATGGACAAAATACATCTAAAGAAGGCAGACATTAATTTTATAATAAAAAATATTTAAAACAAATAAAAATTTTTGAAAATGTAAACAGAACCAAAATAATCTTTTAATTTTTAGTATAGATTATGAAAATATAAGAAATCTTTGCTCCTTGTTATTCGAGCCCAGTATTTCAGGCTTTTCATTAGTGGAACAAACTGTAGTATCCCACAGAAATTCTAAGATGGAACTATAGACAAATTTGGCCTAACAAACTAACAAATAGAGTAAGATTGTATTGCAGTTGACAATAATCTTTAAATTCCTTGATGTAACCCTAGAGAAGCAGGATAGGGAAATAGATGGTGGCTGGGTTGGAAAACAAAAGATGTGAACTCTTTTCTGGTTCTACCACTTACTGTGTTACCTTGTGCAAATCAGTTTTCTTCTCTAAACCCTGTACCTAGCCTACAACACCCTCAATAAATAATTTTTGCCAAGTTACTCATTCAAGACTACACAGGTAGTAAGTATTGAAACAAAGAAGGTTTGGTGAAGCCAGGCTGGCTGAAAGATAACAGAAGATTTAAGAAGACGATATAAATCTTAGTTTTCTAGCATGATTTATAGTTTTATAATGTATCTACTTAATGCATTTGCTTATTTGATCCTGAGAACAATCTTTGGAATTTGGAAGAATTGGCATTATCATCCCCCAAACCCATCTTTGGAGCCCCAGTGGCACAGTGGTTAAGAGATCAGCTGCTAACCAAAAGGCTGGCAGTTTAAATCTACCCGCTGCTCCTTCGAAACTCTATGGAGCAGTTCTACTCTGTCCTATAGGGTCACTCTGGTTGGAATCGACTCAACAGCAATCAGTTTTTTGGTTTTTATCCCATCTTTGAATTACAAATAGACCTAGGGACAAAGAATTTAAGATATTCTTTCCTAAGCAAGTAGCAGGCCAGGAAATTCAGCTAGGCAACTCATAGCAATTGGATATAATATATTGAAATCAATGGAAATCAACTTAAAATCAGCATTGAAAGTGGTAGAGACTTAGTGTCTTGTCTCAGAGAAGTGATTGACAGGTGAGGAGGCAGTGCAGGTTTCCACTGAAGGAAACTGAGACTTAGGGTCAGAATCTGGGAATATGGATAATGGTAAAGGAAAAAGACAGTCCCCTAACAGCTTCCTAGAAACTGCATGGTAAATTTATCTCTAACAGTTCAGAAAGCATAAATGAAACAAGGCAGAACCATTTAAAAAAGTTTACTTGGCTGAAGATTTTGAGACATTTCACTTCTACCTTAAGGTAAAACCACACTAAAACCTCAACCATTCCATGCACATAAAAATCTTTCCTGTCTACGACATTAAGAGGAGATTTGTCAACCTTATACACTTCAAACAAGTCTGTTGGGCCAAGACAGGTCAGAATGATCTGGGATCTGCTTGTTCTGCCCTAGTTGTAGCCAAGTAGGAACTCAGCAACTGGCTTAAGCATAGCTGATGTTGGACAGTGGAGCTCTGTCAAACCAAGAGGGTCCTGGTGGAAGCAGGGAGGGTCATGTCTCTGATTCCCTGGAAGTATACCACAGCTGACTCTTCTGCATGTCTATAAAGCAGCCTCAGTTCACCCGGATCACCATCTTCCCAGTCAAGGGCTCCTCCACCACTTGGTAGGTATTTTAGACACCTGTGGAAAATGAAAGCAGTTTAATTCTACAACTAACCACAGAATGCCAGCCAGTATAAACAGTTAAAAAACCACCTTTTATTTATCTAAATACACCCACATATATTTAAATAAGATATATCTGTGTTAATATCTTTATCTCCCCACACATTTGTCAGTTTGTCATACTGTGGTGGCTTGCATGTTGCTGTGATGCTGGAAGATATGCCACCAGTATTTCAAATACCAGCAGGGTCACCCATGGTGGACAGGTTTCAGTGGAGTGTCTAGACCAAGGCAAACTAGGAAGAAGGACCTGGTGATCTAATTCTGAAAAAACTGGCCAGTGAAAGCCTTATGAATAGCAGTGGAACATTGTCTGGTATAGTGCAGGAAGATGAGCCCCTCAGATTGGAAGGCACTCAAAAGACGAGTGGGGAAGAGCTGCCTCCTCAATGTATAGTTAACCGTAATGACATGGATGGAGTAAAGCTTTCAGGACCTTCATTTCCTGAGATGGCATGACTCAAATTAGAAGAAACAGCTGCAAACATCCATTAATAATGAGAACGTGGACTGTAAAAGGTCTGAGTTTAGAAAAATTGGAAGTTGTCAAAAATGAAATGGAAAGCATTAACATTGATATCCTGGGCATTAGTTAGCTGAAATAGACTGGTATTGACCATATTGAATTGGATAATCATATGGTCTACTATGCTGGGAATGACAAATTGAGGAGGAATGTCATCACATTCATTGTCAAAAAGAACATTTCAAGATCTATCCTGAAGTACAATGCCGTCAGTGATAAGATAATATCCATATGCCTACAAGGAAGACCAGTTAATACGACTATTATTCAAATGTACCCACCAAACACTAAAGCCAAAGATGAGGAAATTGGAGATTTTTACTAACTTCTGTGGTCTGAAATTCATCAAGCATGCAATCAAGATTGATTGATAATTACTGGTGATTGGAATGCAAAAGTAGGAAACAAAGAACGATCAGTAATTGGAAAATACGGCCTTGGTGATAGAAATGATGCTGGAGATTAGTGACAGAATTTTGCAAGAACAACAAATTCTTCATTGCAGATACCTTTTTTCAACAACATAAACAGCGACTGTACACACTGACCTCGCCAAATGCAATACTCAAGAATCAAACTGACTACATCTGTGGAAAGAGATAATGGAGAAGCTCAATATCACCAGTCAGAACAAGCCTAGGGGCCAACTGTGGAACAGACCATCAATTGCTCATATGCAAGTACAAGTTGAAGCTGAAGAAAATTGGAGCAAGTCCACAAGAGCCAAAATACGACCTGATTTTAGAGAGCACCTCAAGAACAGATTTGACGCGTTGAACACTAATGACCAAAGACCAGACTAGTTGTGGAATGACATCAAGAACATCATACATGAAGAAAGCAAGAGGTCATTAAAAAGATAGAAAAGAAAGAAAAGACCAATATAGATGTCAGGAGAGACTCTGAAACTTGCTCTTGAATATACAGTAGGTAAAGCTAATGGAAGAAATGATAAAGTAAAAGAGCTGAACAGAAGATTTCAAAGAGTGGCTCAAGAAGACAAATTAACATATAGTGAAATGTGCAAAGACCTGAAATTAGAAAACCAAAAGGGAAGAACAGGTTTGGCATTTCTCAAGCTAAAAGTACTGAAGAAAAAATTCAAGCCTTGAAATTATCAAACAATATCATTAATATCACACACCAGTAAAATTTTGCTGAAG
The DNA here is from genome assembly GCA_030035585.1 of Dugong dugon. Classification (NCBI taxonomy): domain Eukaryota; kingdom Metazoa; phylum Chordata; class Mammalia; order Sirenia; family Dugongidae; genus Dugong; species Dugong dugon. The sequence goes on from CM057463.1 coordinate 55,255,720, forward strand.
ATCATTCAAAACTGTTGAAGTAGTACATTGCCGGGGAACTGCCAGAAGTTTAAGCCAGATTCAAAAGAGGACGTTGAATGAGGGATACCATTGCTGATGTCAGATGGATCTTGGCTGAAAGCAGAGAATATGAGAAAGATGTTTACCTGTGTTTTGCTGACTCTGCAAAGGCATTTGACTGTGTGGATCATAACAAATTATAGATAACATTGCAAAGAATGGGAATTCCAGAACACTTAATTGTGCTCATGAGAAACCTGTACGTAGACCAAGAGGCAGTTATTTGAACAGAACAGGGGGATACTGCATGGCTTAAAAATCAGGAAAGGTATGCATCAGAGTTATATCATTTCACCATACTTACTCAACCTGTATGCTGAGCAAATAATCTGAGAAGCTGGACTATATGAAGAGTAATGCAGCATCAGGATTGGGAGAAGACTCATTTACAATCTGCGATATGCAGATAACACAACCTTGCTTGCTGCAAGTAAGAGAACTTGAAGCGCTTAGTGATGATGATCAAAGACTACAGCCTTCAGTATGGATTGCACCTCAACATAAAGAAAACAAAAATCCTCACAACTGGACTAATAAGCAACATCATGATAAACAGAGAAAAAAATTGAAGTTGTCAAGGATTTCATTTTACTTGGATCCAGAATCAATGCCTATGGAAGCAGCAGTCAGGAAATCAAAGGATGCATTGCATTGGGCAAATCTTCTGCAAAAGACCTCTCTGAAGTGTTCAAAAGCAAAGATGTCACTTTGAAGACAAAGGTACACCTGACCCATGTCATGGTACTTTCAATCGCCTCATATGCATTCAAAAGCTGGACAATGAATAAGGAAGATTGAAGAAGAATTGACACCTTTGAATTATGGTGTTGTTGAATATTGAATATACCATGGATTTTCAGAAGAACAAACAAATCTGTCTTGGAAGAAGTACAGCCAGAATACTCCTTAGAAGCAATGATGAGGAGACTTAGACTGACGTACTTGGACATGTTATCAGGAGGGACCATTCCCTGAAGAAGGACATCATGCTTGGTAAAGTAGAGGGTAAGTAAAAAAGACAAAGACCCTCGATGAGATGGATTGACACAGTGGCTGCAGTAATGGGCTCAAGAATAACAAAGATTGTGAGGATGGTGCAAGACTGGGCAAAGTTTTGTTCTGTTGTACGAGGTGTCACTGAATAGCAACCGACCAGATGGCATCTAACAACAACAACGTCTTTATCTCTCTCTCTCTCTCTCTCCACACACACAAACATACACACGCACACATATATTTGTATTTGTAGACAGTATCAATAAAGATAAAATAACCTTTTAAAATGAACTTTAATAATTTAAATACACCTACTTGTATACATAGCTGCCTTATATGCAGGTGAAAGCAGGACAGTGAATAAGGAAGCCTAATGAATAACTGATGCATTTGAATTATGGTGTTGGTGAAGAGTATTGAATATACTATGGACTGCCAGAGAACAAAAAAATCTATCCTGGAAGAAATACAGCCAGAATGCTCCTTAGATGTGCGTATGGCAAGACTTCCTCTCAAGTACTTTAGACATGTTATCAGGAGGCACCAGTCCTTGGAGAAGAACATCATGCTTGTTAAAGTAGAGCATCAGCGAAAAAGAGGAAAACCCTCAACAAGATGGATTGACACAGTGGCTGCAATAATGGACTCAAACACAGCAATGATTGTGAGGATGTTGCAGGACCAGGCAGTTTGTTCTGTCATACACGGGGGTCACTATGAGTCGGAACTGACTCAGGGGCACCTAACAGCAACAACAACTTGTACACACAAAATGCAGACACATAGAGATTTACTTCAGAGTTACTCCATTTTATTTGCTAATTGGGCATGTGCTCAATGACATGTGAAGTCACTTTCCTTTTCTGTATTAATTTGGGCCAGAAAGGATGGCATTCAGTGGGGCTATGCTACCCATGAAATGTTTGCCTAAAAGTATGGGAATTTCCCCAGTCTTTTCTCACCAGCAGAAACTCTCCATGCAGGTGATAGGCCAACCAAGTTTCTCTGTGCTATTTGTTCACTCAGCAGTCTTCAGAAACATCCCTGTTGTCACTTGAAAAAAATAAAATAAAGAACAGCCTCCTCATTTGTTGGTTCCTGGGTGAAGAACTTCTCTTACAGCAGAAGTAGATTAACTCTGTTTTTGTTCAACACTAAAGCAGAAGCCCTAATCTTGATTGATGTTTAGAATTAAGTAGCCAAGAAATAGTTGTCCTTTTTACTGATGATCCAATGGATTCCTTTGAGGTTTCCCAAGGAATTACATGCTGATTCATATTTTCAAAAAAGTACCGTGCATCCCACACTTGATCATGACCCACAAGATTCAGAATTATTCTCAATACACTGTTAAGTTTGGAAATTCTGTAACTACACGAACATTTCAAGTATTAATTCCTTATTATGCTATATCAGTACCCTGAAAAGTTTTCAGGAAGAGATTGTTATTTTTGATAATTAAATGTTTTACCATGCAAAAGGCAAAAAGCAGATGGAAGTAAGTGTGGATTTTGTTTGTTTGTTTATTTCTGGATAACTTGACTAGAGTTGACTGCAGCAGAGTACATACATATTTAGAATTGGGTTTTATGAAATCCTCTAAATCTTTGGACATCGTTTTCAAGATTTCTATAAAAGTCTTCACCAACTCTCCATTTTCCCCAAAAACAAATAAAGCCAAAATTGCTAACCAGTTAGGCATCTGCTGTAAGAAAAGAGTCAGCTGTTGGTTTTTCCCCTCATACGAGAGCTTCTTTCATTCTCCATTTAGAACTTTCCAGAGGACTTATATCTGTGCTGCAGCTGGCTACAAGTATAATACTCTGTATGGCAGCGTAAGTAAGAGGTGGAGAGATAAGGCATATATAGGTTGCTCTGATGTGGTAGCAGCAGTAGATAGAGTCTTCATTCATTAGGAGATGAAATGGCATTTACCTTTTCACCTTCCATAAAGAGGTTAGTTATAGATCAACTCAGGTCGAAGTCTTATTGTGCGTAGCCTGCCTTCCTTGTCTAATGAAGCTCAGACTATGGCCACAAGTTGTTGTGGTTCTTTAAAAGTCCTTAAAGCCTGATTGGCTTAAACAGTGGTGTTTGGCGCCTAGTTACTCAGGACAGGATTTTCCTTTTGCAGTGATGACTGATGAGAGTTAGTTTCTCATCATTTTTATCATTTTTTAAAATCATTTTATCATTGGCCATTTTATCATTTTCCCTGTTCCTTTCTGGTTAAGAGCTACAGCTAACCAAAAGGTCGGCAGTTTGAATCCACCAGCTGCTCCTTGAAAACCCTATGGGGCAGTTCTACCCTGTCCTGTAGGGCCCCTATGAAGGGAATCGACTCAACAGAAATGGGTTTGGTTTTGGTTTTTTATGGTGGCTTTGTCTTTGATATCTGGGCAACAACATAGTGGAGTAAGGAGAACACTTTACTAGGAACTAGGATATCTGAGTTTCCTTCAGGTTCTGCTATTACCAATCGAAGGGAAAGTCAGAGGAATAACCATTCAACAATCCTGTGCCTCAGTTATCTCACCTGTAAAATGAGGAGGTTGAACTAGATGGCATTTCCTGAAATCAAATTCTGTGAGTGGGCACAATCTCATACCACTCCTTGTTCCCAGATCATGTGGTCTGGTAGATTTTATGTTACTATTTTAAAAACTGATTATAAAAGTAATACATGTTTTCTGGAACTTTTGGGAAAAAAATACAGAAAAATTAAAAGAATATAATTTAAATACTGAAAATCACTCCTACCCCAACCATCTTAACCTTTACTGGGTTGGTTGCCAATGTTTTCTTTCGCATATGCATGTGTGCATTTGATTCTTGTTTTGTAAGTATATAAACAAGTCATTATAAGCATATTTGGTAAGCATATAAAAATATATTTACAAAACATGTAATCATACTATATATGTAGTTTTGTATGCAGTTTATTTCACTCAACATTTTATTATGACCGTTTTCCCACATTGTTAAATGTTGTTCAAAATATTATTTTTAATGACTACAGAATTTTTCCTCTTAGCACAGTGGCTAGAGAGTGAAAAAATCCAATAAATTTTAGCTTTTATTATTATGATGCTATAAAATAATTTATTTTTAAAAATCTCATATTTGGACACTTATGTTGCTCTAATTTTTGCTATTATAAATGATGCTGTGTTGAACATCCTTGCATATGAATCTTTGATAGCCTCTCTGATTATCACTTTAGGTATTGTATTAACTATTTTCACCACCTGTCTGTTAGTTGGTTATACTTTGGTGGCTTATATGTTGCTATGATGCTAGAAGCTATGCCACCAGTATTTCAAATACCAGCAGAGTCACCCATAGTGGACAGGTTTCAGTGGAGCTTCCAGACTAAGGCAGACTAGGAAGAAAGGCCTGGAAATGTACTTCCAAAAATTAGCCAATGGAAACCTTATGGATCACTACAGAATATTGTCCGATATAGTGCTGGAAGATGAGCTTCCCAGGCTCAAAGGCACTCAAAATACACAGTGGCCTCAACAATGGACTGGTACATCAATAACTGTGAAGATGTTGCAAGACCAGGCAATGTTTTGTTCTGTTGTACAATGGGTTACCATGTGTCGGAGCCTGCTTGACAACAACTGACAACAACAACATTGTTTATTTGTTGCTGCACAACAAATCATCCCAAAATTTAGTTGATTAAAACAGATATAAATATTCATTATCTCACAATTTTGTTGGTCCAAAATTTGGGAGCAGCTTAGCTAGGTGATGCTGGCTTAAGCTGGAGCTGCAATCATCTGAAGGCTTGACTGGGGCTGAAAGTTTGTTTCTAACATGGCTCATTCATATTGCTGGCAAATTGAACTTGACTGTTTACAGGAGGCCTTAGTTCCTCACCTAGTGAAAATGTCCATAGGCTGTTTTAGTGTCCTAACAACATGGAGGCTGGCTTGCCTAGAGCAAGTGATTCACGAGAAAGTGAAGCACAAGCCTCAGTGTGTTTTATGATGGAACCCTCTAAGTCATACTCCATAATATCTTAAATATTCTATTGGTTACACAAGTCACCTCCATTCAGTGTGAAAGGGGTCTATATCAGAATATAAGGATCCTTGGGGGTCAACTTGGATGCGGGCTACCACAAATAGATTCCCAGGAATGCAATTTTATGATTATATTAGCAAGTAATTTTAGTAGAAAAGTCACTTTCTTATTGATCATATTATTTTATATCTATTTATTCATATGTAACCTAAGTGTGTATACTGTCATGTCTCCAAGAATACTAGCCTTCTTGAGTCACCTTGCCTTTTAATATTTAGAGTGAATGGTTAAATCTCCAATTCACACAGAGATATTTTGGGAAACAGAATTCTTTCCTCCACAACATCCCAAGGATTTGAGTTTTTATATTTATTCTGGTCACCAATTTCTGTAATTTTCTATTTCCATTCAATTCTCAGTCTCTTCTCTATTTCTCTTCCTGCCAATGCTGTCCTCTTCTCAGACTGCCTTGCCCTACATAGGATATTAACTCCATTTCTTTTTTAATCAAAGCATTTCAAACAAAAGACTGTTACATATAGCCAATTTTTATTAAAGATTTGTGGTAATGAAAAGGAGTATAGCTCAGTACGGTATAGACAATAACTTAAAGTTTAATGTCAGACGTTGCTGCCCTAAAATTTCATCAACCACTTCCTATCTCAGGACATTTCTTGATGGGTACTTATTTACTTTGGCCCCAATTTACAACTTAAATCAAGCTGAAAAGTGTTTTTCTTGTATTTTCCTTCTTTGGTGCTTACTTAGATTTCTTTTCTTCTCCTTGTTCTTGTGTCCCATCCCCAGTTTATACAAAGAAACTAAAATTTCCTTTTGCTTTATTATGCAGAATAATTCAACTCTCTTTCTATTATAGTATTTTCTTCCAGAATCTTCCACAGGAAGCTACACCTTTGACACCCAGAGTCCTATCAAATAATTTTCTTAAATAATAACTCTTTCCTAAATATGGGATCCCTGGTGGCACAGTGGTTAAGAGATTGATAACCAAAAGGTTGGCAGTTGAATCCACCAGCTGCTCTTTGGAAACCCTATGGGGCAGTTCTACTCTGTCCTATAGGGTCACTATAAGTCAGAATGGACTCGACAGCAATGGGTTCCTAATAGGGACTACACTAATCCCCCAGCATATTAAAGTAGCTTTAGTAATTTTCTTTTCTTTTTCAGGTAGAAATATTACTTTATTTTTTCTATATTATGTTTTTTTTTTAACTTTTTATTTTGATATAATTTTAGACTACAGAAAATTGCAAGAATAGTATAAAGAATTCCCATATGTACTTCACTGAGTTCCCCCACATATTAACATTTTACCACTTTGGCTTTAGTCTTCCCTCTTTCTTACTGCATATATATGCATACACATCTATTTATATTTATGTGAATTTTTCTGAACCATTTGAGAGTAAGATATAGACACGATGCCCCCTTATTCTTAAATACTTCAGACAAAGACGTTCTCTTACAGAAACAAAATACAATGATAAAAATCAGGCAATTAAAATTGAAATGCTATAATTATCTAATTGGCAGTCTTTACTTAGATTTTGCCAGTTTGCCCAAGAATTTCCTTTATAGCAAGAGAAAGTTCAAGATCATGTATTGCATTTGGTTGTCATGTCTCTTTAGTCTTTTTTCTGGAACAGTTCCTCATTGTCTTTGTGTTTCATTGACATTGCCAGTTTCAAATAGTACAGACCAGTTATGTTGTAGAATGTTCCTTAAATTTGGGTTTGTCAGTATTTCCTTATGATTAGATTCAGGTTGTGCACTTCTGGCAGGAAGTGCAGAAGTGATGTTGCGTTTTCTTACTGTTGCAGCCACTGTGTCAGTCAATCTCATTGAGGGTTTCCCTCTTTTTTGCTGACCCTGTACTTTATTAAGCGTGATATCTTTCTCCAGTGATTGATCCCTTTTGATGACATGTCCAAAGTAAGTGAGACGAAGTCTCACCATCTTCACTACCAAGGAGCATTCTGACTGTACTTCCTTCAGGACAGATTGTTCTTTCTTCTGGCAGTCCATGGTATATTCAGTATTCTTCGCCAATACCACAATTCAAAGGTATCAATTCTTCTTTGGTCTCCTTTTTCATTGTCCAGCTTTCACATGCGTATGAGGCAATTCAAAATACCATGGCTTGGTTCAGGTATACCTTAGTCATCTAAGTGACATCTTTATTTTTAAAACTTTAAAGGGTTTAGTTTTCTATAAGTATTCAAGATGTATTTTGGTCACAGTCATAGCTTAGACTTGGGCGTTGATTTCTTGAACCAAAGCCATGCATTACCATTTATTTGTGTTAAATTATATTTTATTTGCTATGTGCTATCCTTTTAGCTTGGCATATATTTTTAAATCTTTATTCTGTTGTCCAGATTATTGACTACCTAAATTTTTTGCTTTCTTCAAATTTGAGTTACATATTATATAATCCCAGGGCAGTCATAGATTAAAAAAAAGTAACAAGAACAAGGCTTAGAGAAGATCTTGTGGACTATCGTCAAAGTTTTCTTCCTTCCCACACTATGATGGTGTTGTTATTAGGTGCCATTAAGTCACTTCCGACTCATAGCAACCCCATGTACGACAGAATGAAACACTGCCTGGTGCCACATCATCCTCACAGTTGTTGCTATGTTTGAGCCCATTTTGCAGCCACTGTGTCAGTCCATCTCATTGAGGGTCTTCCTGTTTTTTGCTGACCCTCTACCAAATATGATGTCCTTCTCTAGAGACTGGTCCCTCCTGACAGCACATCCAAAGTACATCGTTGCTTCTAAGTCTCGCCATCGTCACTTCTAAGGAAAATTCTGGCTCTACTTCTTCCAAGACAGATTTGCTCATTTTTCTGGCAGTCCATGATATACTCAATATTCTTTGCCAACACCATAAATTCAAAGGCATCAATTCTTCTTTAGTTTTCTTATTCATTGTCCAGCTTTCATAGGCATATGAAGTGATTGAAAATACTATAGCTTGGGTTAGTCTTCAAAGTAACATCTTTGCTTTTCAACACTTTAAAGAGGTCTTTTGCAGCAGACTTGCCCAATGCAATATGTTGTTTGATTTCTTGACTGCTGCTTCCATGGGCGTTGATTGTGGATCCAAATAAAATGAAATCCAACACCATAGGTGACCTCATTTTACTAATCAACTCTCTCTCCCTACACAATTGTTCAGCCAATTCAACCAGCTCCGCCTACTCCTCACTTACCAACTGTCTCATTATCCAACATTTTGCCTTTAGAATAATAGTAAAAAATCTACTATTTTGTGCATTGTGACGTACATCTGGCAGTAACTAACACCAAAGTGTGAGGTGAGAGTAATGCTGGCTGTGATAGTTAACGTTATGTGTCAGAATGGCTGGATCATGGTTCTCAGTGGTTTGGCAGTTATGCAGTGATATAATTTGGAAGTTATGTAATAATGTAATTTGGCAGTTATGTAATGATGCAGTCATCCTCCATTTCTACATAACATCTATTTTCACATATAACGACCTGGTCTTTGGAAGCTAAACATGTCAGTAAGTGAGGAGTGGGTGTATACTATTTTTAAATCCATATTTTCCCATTTTCCCTCATATTAGGGTACTTGTAGAATGTATTTCTTAAATTGAGGTGTGTTATATTTTTGAGTTCCTCTGATCTACAAATCTAATGACCAATATATAAAATAAAGATATTTTACCATTGCTTCTTTTAACTGAACCTCTGTTGGCTCCTGGTGATCAGTGCTTCCTTCATATGTCACTCATTTGAAAAATTCTGGCAAAATTTTAAAAAATATTCTAAAAATAATTTTCATGATGTTGGCCACTGAGTGTAGCTTTCAAGGAAGAAGATTTCTAGAAAGAAGGACTCTATTGTTTAGACATTCTACATAAAGACACTGTAGAGAAAGGCAGCTTTAGTTAAGTAACTGTCTACTGCTCCAGACCCCTGGAGACTCAGATCATTCTTCAATAAATTACTGTACTATGCAAATTTGCTAAATAAACCATTGAGGCTGGATATCCCACCAAACATTCAAGAAGTGAACATTTTATTCACTTGTTGAAAGGGGAAAATACAACTTTGTACTTGTTTTAAGTATACTAGGTCTTGCACATTGTAGGAGCTTGAATATAATTTAACAATAAATATTTGTTAAAAGACTATATATGGATGCTCATTCATAAGATTGGAGATTTGGCTGTTTAAACTGAAATTACTGTAGAGGCATTTGTTGGTTGAAGGAAATGTTATAAGTAGATCAAAACATTCTATTTATCTGAAATTTACATTGTAAATATAAGCTATGTATGGGAGTCAATGTGTTGAGTGAGGTTAAAGGAGAGAAATTACTTTGGTTGAATATTCATTAGAGTGCATCATTAAATCCTTAATATAGGTGAATTATTTTTGCTAAATGTTTCTTAGAAGAATTGTAACACTATATTTTTCAATTTCTCTTGGAATCAACAAGTACTTTTCAACCTGGGTTTGGAAGAAGAGCATTTTACAATATCTATCTTTCCCAGAAATGGTTCTTTATATGCCTTCTAAATCATATATACAAATCAGAAATGGTTGTTTTTATCAGCCTGAAATTATATCCTTTTTCTCATTAATTGGAAATCAATAGATGAGATGCTTGTTTTGCTTTTCATTGCTTATAGGATTCAGTAAAGGAAAAGTAAATTTTATTTTTAAACCTATATTTCCAAAAATATTTGCTTCTTGATATTCTCAATAAAAATATTAAACAAAATTAAAAAAAAATTCTTGTACAAACGCAACAGGGAAACATGATAAGAGCCTTTTCTGTTGCTGCTGTTATTCTGCTTTGTTAAAGTAAACATAAATGAATAAGATTAGTAACAAATTTATTGAACTCCATTTTTGTTGACCCAAGTTTCATCCACTTCTTCATAGTATTGCCTCACTTCCCTCCCCAGAAAACATACTACTTTTTTTTCAGTTCAAGCTTTCTCATTTTGAAATATTATGCCATTACTATCTGTTTTAATAAGGATACTAGGCAATAGAATCCAAAGAGGGGAATATGTCCTACAGTAGGATTGTGGGGTTATATTTCTTTACTAGTATTGCAGCTAACATTCACTTAGTAACTCCCATGAGCCAGGCAATTAGGAAGATCTAAGCAATATAAATATATTAACTCACTTAATCTTTACAATAACTCTTATGAGATGGATTCTGATAGTATCCCTAATTTTAGGTAAGGAAACCAGGTCTCAGAAGGGTAGCCATTCAAATTTACCCAGCTAGTAGGAGGTGGAGCTGGAATTTGAATTTAGATAGTTTGACTCCAGAGTCTGTTCTCTTAACACCACAATGGATACTACACATTGCATAGAGAGAAGTCTCCAAATTATAGGATTTTTTTTTTTTTTTTCAGAATTAAGAAGAATCCATTTTCATTGGTGAGATTTTTCAGTGTTAGTGTTTGTATTAGTTTCCTGTAGCTTTTGTAACAAATTACCACAAACTGTGTGGCTTAAAACAACAGAAATTTATTGTCTCACAGTTCGGAAGGCAGGCTGGAAGTCTGAACTCAAGGCGTTGACAGGGTTGCACTCTTCCGGGAGTCTCGAGGCGGGATTCCATTCTTAACTCTTCCAGCTTCTGGCGTCGGTTGGCATTCCTTGGTGATCCTTGTCTGCATCTCTCCAATCTGCGTCTGTGGTCACATTGCCCCCTGCTCTTCTGTCTGTGAGTCTCTCCTCTGTGTGTCTCTTATAAGGACGCTTGTAATTGGATTTGAGGCCCACCTGAATAATCTAGGATCTTCTCCTCATCAAGACCCTTAATTTAATTACATCTGCAAAGCCCCTTTGCTCAAATAACGTCACATTCACCACAATTAAACCCACTACAGTGCTGTTTTGTATTTTTAAGCCAATGTGTTTTTCTTGTAATCATGGTAAACCAATAACATTTAGTTGAACTAATGAAGAAATACAATAACAGCAAGGGAGGAAGAAAGAGAGAAAGGGAAGGAAGAACGGAGGGAGACAGAGGAGAGGAGAGAAAAATATTATCTCTAGGGAGAATGACTGTTAGAAATTGGTATCTGTATCAACATTTACTACCAAAGTTAAGTTCTTGTCATTTAAGAGTAGTTTAAAACAAGCAAAAACTGATAAATAGGGGTTTGTTTGGGGGAAATATGATTAAATGTTTAAATAAAAATATGGGAAAATTCTTTTATCCCATATTGAGATGATCTATTTTGAAATTACAAACCCTTAAAAAGAGCACTATCATGAAGAAACACATAAGATATTTAAGTCATTATCACAGTTTTCAATAGCTCTGTTCACCCACTCCTGTTTCTAGGGTAAGCAAATGATAACATATCAGCATAGTTTTAAACTAATACTACAAGACTAAGAAACAGCTTGTCATTGGAAAGTCTTGTGAATGTAAGGCATTTGTGAATCTTTTGTGTATGAATGTTCATAATAACTTGCCAAAACCTAGTTCAAAAATCCAGATTTGTAAGAAACTGAAATGTAATTCATAATAAGAAAGTTGGAACTTTCTTAAAAGTTTTTCACATCCTAATAAAAACACAGCAATGAGCATGAACAGAAAATTCACAAAAGAAACACTATAAACACTAAAAATAAGTTCAAACTCAATAATAATAAAAAAGATGTAAGTTAAATATTTTTCACTCAACAGATTGGCAGTGATTAAAAGAATAATAATATTTAGTATTGTAAAATATGTGAATGAAAGGGTGTTTTTGCAATTGCTGGTGGGATGTAAATCAGAACCAATTTTCTCAAGGGCAAGTTGGATATATGTGCATTGAAAGCCTCCAAAATGTGCAGATCCTTTGATCCAAAAATTCCACTTCTAGGCAACATGCCCTAAAGAAATAAAAGAATAAAAGTACCCATACTCAAACATCAGTGCACAAAGAGGCTTATTCCAATACGTTTGTATTAGTCAAAAATTTCCAACGTATATGTCCAACATGAAGATATTGGCTAAAAAAATGTATATTCACATGACAAAATCTATCTAACTTCTAGGAGTGATGATGCAGATCTATATATAGTGACATGAAAATATGTTAATGGCCCATTGGCATATTAAAAAAAAGAAAATTACTAAAGTATATGATTCCATTTTTGTGAAAAGTGTATTTTATTTATATATTTTGTTCAGGTGTGTGTATAAATATTTCACGTATTTATTACACAGAGACAACCTGTAGTAACAAAAAAAAAAGGTTAAGAATATCTAGAATAGATAGTAGGATTTTGCAAAACTTTTTTTCACATTTTCTAATTTTCTAAATAATGGATTTGAACAACTTACGTATAAAATAAATAAGAAAGTGTTTCAGAGCTATTTAAATATACTTTTTGATGAGTTCTCCATCAAAAAGAACCAATATGTTAGGCAATGGTTCACAAGCACATTTTTGAGATTTGCCTCATTAAATTTTGCATTGCAGACATACATACCAAAAAAACCCAATCTCGTTGTTGTCAGGTAGATTCCGACTCATAGTGACCCTATAGGATGGAGTAGAACTGCCCCACAGGGTTTCTAAGGCTGAAAATCTTTATGGGAGCAGACTGCCACATCTTTCTCCTGCAGAGCGGCTGGTGGGTTTGAACCACCAACCTTTTGGTTAACAGCCAAGCACTTAACCACTGCCCCACCAGGGCTTCTGTGGACATACATAGTTAATACAAAACACACATGAAATCTTTTTTTAGGGGAAAAATTTGTAATTGGTTGCCACAGAGGAAAATAAATTTCCAAAACTAAAAGCAAAATACAGTATGTTTCTGCTTGCTTCTGAAGGACAGGCATTTTAAATTAGCAGTAGATATGTAATCAGCAAGTTATAAATTCTTAAGGCTCAAAGAAATAAGATGAAAAGAGGGGAAATAGGTTTTAAAATAAGGTAGATATTTTCTGCCATTATTGCTATGTGCTTTATATTCTAGAATAAAATATCTCATGGACATTTCTTCACATTCAATTCAGTAAGCATGTTGAAGTCACCGTGTTCAAGAATGGAGAGATTAATAAGCCACAGTCACTATCCTCCAGGAGGTTGCTTTTTGACCTACCCATATTCAAGTAATTTACTGATTTATCCAAAAGAGTAATTGCACTGGTAGCCCCCATACACTACCTAGGCAGTGTGATTCTATGAGATTCTAATGTTTTTAGTTACTAGTTTTCCATGCTCACTGCACTTGAATGTCCTTTACAGACAAACTACTGAGGTTAATATTCTGTTGTGATACATAAGGTTTTCATGTATCATGTACCTGTACGTGGATTGAGGCAGTCATTCAAACAGAACTAGGGGCTACTTTGTGGTTTAAAACTGGAAAAGGCATGTAGCAGGGTTGTACCCTTTCACCTTGCTTATTTAATCTGTTACGCTGAACAAACAATCTGAGAAGCCAGACTATATGAAGAAGAACATGACATCAATATTTGAGGAAGACTCATTAACAACCTCTGATATGCAAATAACACAACTTTGTTTGCCAAAGTGAAGACCACTTTAAGCACTTACTGATGAAGGTGAAAGAGTATAGCCTTCAGAGTGCATTACACTTGAATGTGAAGAAAACATAAATACTCAAAACTAGACTGATAAACAACATCATGATAAATAGAGAAGAAATGGAAGTTGTCAAGCATTTCATTCTATTCCACTTGGATTAACAATCAACATCCATGGAAGCAGCAGTCAAGAAATCAAACAACGTATTGCATTGGGCAAATATGCTGCAAAATACTTCTTTAAAATTTTCAAAGCAAAGATGTCACTTGATGACTAAGATGCATCTGACCCAAGCCATGGTCTTTTCAGTTGGCTTATATGCATGTGAAAGTTGGATAGAGAAAAAGAAAGACTGAAGAAGGATTGATGGGTTCAAACTGTGGTTTTGGTGAAGAATACAGAATATATCGTGGACTGCCATAAGAACAAACAAATCAGTCTTAGAAGAAGTACAACCAATATGCACCTTAGAAGCAAGGATGGTGAGACTTGCTTATTATGGATAGGAAAGACCAGTTGCCAGAAAAGAACATCATGTTTGAGGGCCAACAAAAATGAGAAAAACCCTCAATGAGATGGATTGACACAACTGTTACAATAACAGATTCAAATATACCAGTGATAATGAAGATGGAACAGAACTGGGTAATGTTTCATCCTGTTACACATAACATAGCCATGAGTCAGAGTTAACTTGACGGTAATTTTAACATTGAGGGTAAAAACCAAGCTTCTTCAGAGTAAACATGAACTCTCTGTACCTATTCCTTCTTCATTTGAAAATTACTCCAAGAAAAACTATAAATATGGCAAGTAACACTAAGGAATGGGCTCTCTCTCAGTGTTGGATATCAGCCTTCATTTACTTTGAACTTGATTACCAAGTTGAAGGCAGTTATAACTGCAACATGCCTCTGTCATCTCATGCGTTGGATCTGTTTATTTAGATATGTTGGAAATACTTATTGAAATATACACACGTATGTTAAAAAATAAAAAAGATATCAGGAAAATTGAAATGACAAGGATGTGGAGAAATTTAATACTTGTGCATTGCTGATGGGAATGCCAAATGGTGCAGCCATGGTGGAAAACATTATGGTAGTTCCTCAAAAAGCTAAATACAGATACGTAGTGCCTGGAGTCTTAAAATCTTGCAAGCAGCCATCCAAGCAACAACAATAGGTCTCCATCCACCTGGAGTAGCAGAGGAAGAAGGAGAGTCAAGAATTGGAGGAGGAATTATTGCCTCAGTGAATGTCTGCCTTCCATGCCATGAGACCAGAAGACCTGGATGGTGCCCAGCTACCATTACTGAATGTTTTGACCTAAGATCCTATAGCAGAATCCTAGTCAAAAGGGGGGAAAAAGAGAACAGAATTTCAAATTCTAAATGGAATCCAGAACTTCTGGAGTCATTGAGGTTGAATAAACACTTGAAACTATTACCCTGAGAAAATCTTTAAACCTTAAACCTCAAACCAAAACTAACCCCTGAAGACTGCTTTCAACCAAAGAATAGTTAGTAAATTAGTAATTAGTAATTAATTAGTAAATTATATCTGCCTTCAATATTGTTCTCTTTCAAAGAATTATCTGTGTGGAATCAAATTGACAACAGTGTCTGTAAAGGTTAGATGAGAAGCTTAGAAGGAAGTGAGTTTATGTTAATGGTGGTGGAATAATTTGGAAAAGGATAGCGAGAATGATTACACACCTTGAAAAATATATCACTGAATTGTACATGTAGAATTGTTGAAATGGTGTCTCTTTTGCTGTGTATATTTGCTTGAAATAAATAAATAAAATAAATCAATTAAAAAAAAAAAGCTAAACATAGACTTGACACATGATCCAGCAATTCCAATCCTAGGTATATACCCGAGAAAATTTAAATCATGGACTCAAACAGATATTTATACACCAATGTTCATTGCAGAACATTCATAATAGCCAAAAGGTAGAAACAATCCGAGTGTCCGTCAACACATGAATGAATAAACAAAATGTGATATATACATACAATGGGGTATTATTCAGCTATAAGAAGAAATTAAATTCTGATATATTCTACCACATGGATGAACCTTGAAAACATTATGCTAAGTGAAATAAGTCAGAAACAAAAGGACAAATATTGTATGATCCCACCTTATATAAAATATCTAGAACAGGGAAATGTATAGAAACCAAAGTGGTTACCAGAGGCCATGGAAGGGGTAACGGGGAGCTATTGCTTAAGCGGTACTGAGTTTCTGTTGGGAGTGATGAAAAAGTTTGGTAGTGGTTATGCAATGTGGTGAATGAGATAGTTAGACAGACAGACAGATAGATAGACAGACAGATAGGTAGATGGAAAAAAACAAAACAAAAAAAACCCAAAAGACTTAAAAGGGGGAAAACACTGTCCCGTCTTTCACCCTTTGTCATTCCCAGTGTGAGTTCTGAAGGAGCAACTATTTTTTGATAGTTTCCTCCATGTTTCTAAGTAATACATCTATACTTCTATTCCATATTGTATCTAATTTTGGACATTCTTTGCTTCCTGTTAGGATATTTAGGATTTATTCTCTTACACCATCTTCATACTGATTTTTACAAAATAATCATAAACCTAATATTAGGTAAATCAATGAATAATATTTGAATTAAGATGAAGAAACAAATAATCTCTGCCGTGCCATACAGTAACTTGGATAGTATTTCTTTACCATTAGAACAATTTTTCCCCTAAAGCTGCTAATGGTTTATTTTCTATTGAAAAATTTTCTTATAAAAATGTTCATATTTCCTGACAGAGCTTCATCAGAGCTATTTTGCTATTTAATAAAAAAAAATTGGGCCTAATATTCTTCTGTTGCGCTCTGGGCCAGTGGCTCTCTAGGCCATAGTGGCAATCCTAGGACTTCCTTTGTATACGCTCTTGAACTGTAGCCACTGTTTCCTGGGTCACAAGTCTTTTTTTTTTTTTTAAACGTGTTCCTTGGCATCAGGATTATTGTTGTTGTTGTTAGTTGCCGTTGAATCAGTCCCGACTCATGGTGACCTCATGTGTGCAGAGTAGAACTGTGCCATGGGGTTTTCAAGGCTGTGACATTTCAGAAGCAGATCACCAGGCCTGTCTTCTGAGGCATCTCTGGGTGGGTTCAAACCATCAACCTTTCGGCTAGAAGTCAAGAACTTAACTGTTTATACCACCCGGAGACTCCTTAGGCGTAAGGATTACCACATCCTTAAATATTTCTAGAAATTGTACATAGAAGGTAAATAAATGTGTCCATGCATGTATGAAAATGTCTTTATTCAACTCACACTTATGACTGATGACTTCTTATGGTGTACAAATAGTTAAAGAGCTATAAAATATTTTTTTAATTTTTTATTTTTATATATATTTTTTATTGTACTTTAGGTGAAGATTTACAGAACAAATAGTTTCTCATTAAACAGTCAGTACACATATTGATTTACAACATGTCAACACTCTCCCTTCTCAACCTTGGAGGACACTTTTTTTTTTTTTGGTGAAAATATACATAGCCAAAGATACACCATTTCAAAAGTTTCTACATGTACAATTCATTGAGATCGATTATGTTCTTCCAGTTGTGCTGCTATTCTCACTATCCTTTTCCAAATCATTCCATTGCCATTATCTTCAATGCACTGCCCCCAGGCTTCCCATCAAACCTTTTGAGTTGTTGTCAATTTGATCTCACACAGATAATTCTTTTTTTGGACCTTAGATGAAGGTTTGCAGAACAAATAGTTTCTCATTAAACAGTTAGTACACATATTGCCCTATGACAATGGTTAACACCCCCAAGACATGTCAACACTGTCCCGTCTCAACCTTGGGTTCCCTATCACCAGCTTTCCCGTCCCCTCCTGCCTTCTAGTCCTTGTCACTGGACTGCTGTGCCTCATTAGTCCCGTTTTGTTTTATGAGGCTGTCCAATCCCAGGCTGAACAGTGAACTTCGGGAGTGTCTTCACCACTGAGCTAAAAGGCTGTCCAGGGGCCATACTTTCAGGGATTCTCTACTCCGTCAGGCCAGTAAATCTGGTCTTTTTTTTGTGAGTTAGAATTTTGTTCTACATCCTTTTCTAGCTCTGTCCAGGACCCTCTATTGTGTTCCCAGTCAGAGAAGTCTGTGGTGGTAGCTGGTCATGATCTAACTGTACTGGACTCAGTCTGGTGGAGGCCGTGGTAGCTGTAGTCCATTAGTCCTTTGGACTAATCTTTTCCTTGTATCCTGTTCTCTTCATTCTCCCTTGCTCCCGAAGGGGTAAGACCAGTGGAGTATCTTAGATGGTTGCTCACAGGCTTTTAAGACCTCAGACGCTATTCACCAAGGTAAAATGTAGAACATTGTCTTTATAAACTGTGTTATGCCAGTTGAACTAGATGTTCCCTGAGACCATGATCCTCACAGCCCTCCGACCAGCAATTCAGTCCCTCAGGGAGTTTGGAAGTGTCTATGGAGCTTCCGTGACCTTTCCTTGTACAGGTTGTGCTGGTTTCCCCAGGATTGTGTACTGTCTTATCCTTCACCAAAGTTAGCACTTATCTGTTGTCTGTTTAGTTCCTCCCCACCACTCCCATCCCTCCTAACCAACAAAGATTGTTTCTTTTTGTGTGTAAACTTTTACATGAGTTTTTACAGTAGAGGTCTCATACAAAATTTGTTGTTTTGTGATTGACTTATTTCACTCAGCATAATGTCCTCCAGTTTCATCCATGTTATGAGATGCTTCAAAGATTCATTATTCTTCTTTATCGTTGCATAACACTCCACTGTGTGTATGTACCGTAGTTTGTTTATCCATTCTTCTGTTGATGGGCATCTAGTTTGTTTCCATCTTTTTGCTATTGTGAACAGTGGTACAATGAATATGGGCGCGGGTATATCTATTCATGCGACGGCTGTTATTTCTCTAGGATATAGTCCTAGGAGTGGGATTGCTGGATCATATGCTATTTCTATTTCTAGCTTTCTAAGGAAGCGCCATATCATTTTCCAAAATGGTTGTATCAGTTTGCATTCCCACCAGCAGTGCATAAGAGTTCCAGTGTCCCCGCATCCTGTCCAAAATTTGTTATTTCCCATGTTTTTGATTCGTGCCAGTAATGCTGGGGTGAGATGGTATCTCATTGTGCTTTTAATATGCATTTCTCCAATAGCTAGTGATCACAAGCATTTCCTCATGTGCCTGTTGGATGCTTGAATGTCTTCTTTGGTGAATTGTCTGTTCATTTCCTTTGCCCATTTTTTAATTGGATTATTTGTTTTTTTTATGTAGAGTTATTGGAGTTTCTTATACATTTTAGAAATTAGAACTTTGTCTGACTTGTAATGTCCAAAAATTTTTTCCCAGTCTATAGATTCTCTTTTTACTCTTGTGGTGAAGTCTTTTGATGAGCATTAAGTGTTTCATTTTTAGAAGATGCCAGTAACCTAGCTTGTCTTCTGGGGTTTGTGTGTTGTTGGTTATGGTTTGTATCCTGTTAATGGCATGCATTAAGGCCATTGATCCTATTTTTTCTTCTATGAACTTTATAGTTTGTGGCTTTATATTTAGGTCTTTGATCCAAACTGAATTAGTTTTTGTATATGGTGTGAGGTATGGGTCTGTTTCATTTTTTTGCAGGTGGACATCCAATTTTGCCAACACTATTTGTTAAAAAGACTGTCTTTTCCCCATTTGATAGACTTTGGGCCCTTGTCGAAGATCAGGTGACCGTAGGTGGATGGATTTACATCTGGGTTCTCAATTTTGTTCCATTGGTCAATGTATCTTTCACTGTACCAGTACCAGGCTGTTCTGACTACCGTAGCTGTATAGTAGGTTCTGAAGTCAGTTAGTGTGAGTCCTCCTAGTTTATTCTTCTTCTTCAATAGAGCTTTACTTATCTGGGGCTTCTTCCCTTTCCATATAAAGTTACTGGTTACTTTTTCCATCTCTTTAAAGAACGTTGTTGGTATTTGGATCAGGATTGTATTGTATTTGTAAATTGCTTTGGGTAGAATTGTCATTTTCACAATGTTGAGTCTGCCTATCCATGAGCATGATATGTTTTTCCATTTATGAAGATCCCTTTGGGTTTCTTGCAGTAGTGTTTTGTAGTTTTCCTTGTACAGGTCTTTTACATCCCTGGTTAGATTTATTCTTAAGTATTTTATTTTTTTAGGGGCTATTATAAATGGTATTGCTGTCCTGATTTCCTTTTCATCTTTCTCTTTATTAGTGTAGTGGAATCCAACGATTTTTGTATGTTTATCTTGTATCCTGCTACTCTGCTGAATCTTTCTATTAGTTCCAGTAGATTTCTCATGGAGTCTTTAGGGTTTTCTATGTGTAGTATCATATCATGCTCAGACAGGAACAGTTTAACTTCTTCATTACCAATTTGGATGCCCTTTATTTCTTTTTCTTGCCTTATTGCTCTAGCTAGGACTTCTAGCATAATGTTAAATAGGAGTGGAGATAAAGGGCATCCTTCTCTTGTTCCTGTTCTCAAGGGGAATGTTTTCAGCCTCTGTCCATTAAGATTGATGTTGCCATTGGTTTTGCATAGATGCCCTTTATTATATTGAGAAATTTCCTTTCTGTACCTATTTTATTGAGAGTTTTTATCAGGAATGGGTGTTGGACTTTGTTGAATGCCTTTTTGTGTCAATTGAGATGGTAATGTGATTCTTCTTTCTCTTTTTATTTATGTGGTGGATTATGTTGATTGATTTTCTAATGTTGAACCATCCTTGCATACCTGGTATGAATCCTGCTTGGTTGTAGTATATTAATTTTTTGATATGATGCTGAATTCTATTGGCTGGAATTTGTTGAGAATTTTTGCATCTATATTCATGGGAGATATTGGTATGTACTTTTTTTTGTGGTGTCTTTACCTGGTTTTGGTATCAGGGTTATGCTGGCTTCTTAATATGATTTCGGAAGTATCCCTTCCTTTTCTATGTTCTGAAATAGTTTGAGTAGTACAGGTATAAGCTCTTCGGTAAATGTTTTGTAGAATTCTCCAGTGAAGCCATCTGGGTTTTTTTTTTGGGGGGGTGGGGGGTGGAATTTTTTATTACCTTTTCAATCTCTTCTCTTGTTATGGGTCTGATCAAATTTTCAACATCACTTTGCAGTAGTTTCGGTAGGGAGTGTGTTTCTAGAAATTTTATCCATTTCCTCTAGGTTTTCAAATTTGTTGAAGTATAGTTTTTCATAATACTCTGTTATAATCCTTTTTATTTCAGTTGGGTCTGTTGTAATGTCCCCCATTTCATTTCTTATTTAGGTTATTGGCATCCTCTCCTGTTTTTCTTTTGTCTGTTTGGCCAGTGTTTTGTCGATTTTGTTGATCCTTTCAAAGAACCAACTTTTGGTTTTGTTGATTCTTTCTATTGTTTTTCTGTTCTCTATTTCATTTATTTCTGTTCTGATCTTTATTATTTCCTTTATTCTAGTGGCTGTGGGCTTTTTTTTTTTTTTTTTTTGCTGTTCTCTTTCTATTCCTTTGAGTTCTGTAGTTAATGTTTTGATTTTTTTTCATTCTTCTTTTTTGATGTGTGCATCTATTGCTATAAATTGTCCTCTGAGGACTGCCATTGCTGTGTCCCAGTGGTTTCAGTATGATGTGTTTTCATTCTCGTTTGATTCTAGGAATTTTTTGATTCTATCTCTGATTTCTTCTATTACTCAGTGATGTGTAATCAGGGTGTTATTCAGTTTCCATGTAGTTGATTTTTTTTTCCTCACTCTTTCTGTAGTTAATTTCTACCTTGATGGCATTGTGGTCAGAGAAGATACTTGGTATTATCTCAACGTTTTTGATCTTGCTGAAGATTGCTCTGTGGCCTAAGATGTAGTCTCTTCTGGAGAATGTTCCATGTGCATTGGAAAAGAATGTGTGTACTTTGCCACTTTTGGATGTAGTGTTCCATATATGTCTGTGAGGTCAAGTTGAGTGATTGTGCCCTTAGGTCTTCTGTATCTTTGTCGAGTTTCTTTCTAGATGTTCTGTCCTTTACTGAGACTGGTGTGTTGAAGTCTCCTACAATTATTGTGGAACTGTCAGTTTCTCTTTTCAGTGCTGTTAGAGTTTGTTTATGTATTTTGGATCCATGTCATTGGGTGCGTGGATGTTTATTAGGGTTACGTCTTCATGATGGATCATCTGCTTAATCATATAGTGTCCTTCTTTGTCTTTTTTATTGGTTTTGTTTTAAAGTCTATTTTATCTGTGATTAATGTTGCCACTTCTGCTCTTTTTAGTAGCTGTTTGCTTGATATATTTTTTCCATCTTTTGATTTTTAATAAATTTACATCTTTGTTTCTAAAGTATGTCTCTAGTAGACAGCATATTGATGGATCTTATTTTTTAATCCATTCTGTCACTGTCCATCTCTTTATGGGTGCATTTAAGCCATTTACATTCAGTGTAATTATTGATAGGTGTGAGTTTATTGTTGTGATTGTGTAGTGCTTTTTTTTTGTGGTGTTGACATTTTCTTTGTTCCTCTTTCTCTCCTGTGCTGAGTTCCTTTTGTTTGTGGATTTTTTTCATTTCTTTTGTTATTGTAGGTTTTGTTTTCACTGAGACATTATGTTTTTCTTCTTTATTTTGATGAGTAGGTTTGTGAACTTTTTTTGTGGTCACCTTGAAGTTTAGCCTTAGCTTCCTAGGTTTTAACTAGTCTATTATGACCTGTTATCACCTTGCCTTCCTCTCCATTAGAAGGTTCTATCCCTACACTGTTTATTCCCTCTTTTATTGGTCTGATGTTGTTGTCATATACAGATTAACCTTCTGGTTCCCTGTTGTAATTCTTTTGGATTTGAGTAGTCCTAAAGAGTTCATTTCCCAGGTTGGTCTCTGGCTAGTACAATCCTGTGTCCTAGATTCAGCTGCTGGTCTGATGTTGTTTGTTCTCAGATTGAAGGACTCCGTTTAATAAGTCTTGTAAGTTTGGTTTGGTTTTTACATAGTCCCTTAATTTCTGTTTATCTGGAAATGACCTAATTTCACCATCATATTTGAATGAGAGTTTTGCAGGATATATGGCTCTTGGCTGGCAATTTTTTTCTTTTAAGGTTTTATATATGTCATACCATTGTCTTCTTGCCTGCAGTTTCGGCTGAATAATCCGAGCTTAGTCTTATTGTTTCTTCTCTGCATGTGACTTTTTGTTTTTCTCAAGCTGCTCTTAGGATTCTTTGTTTGTCTTTGATTTTAGTGAGTGTGATTATGATATGTATTGGTGATTTTCTTTTGGGGTCTATCCTATATGGGGTTCGTAGAGCTTCTTGGATGGTCAGCTTTTCATCTTTCATGATATCGGGGAAGTTTTCTGTCAACAATTCTTCAGTGATCCTCTCTGTGTTTTCTGTTTCCTCCCCCTGTTCTGGAACTCCGATCACTTGCAGATTTTTGCTTTTGATTGTATACCACATAATTCTCAGGGTTTCTTCATTTTTCTTTGTTCTTTTTTCTGATTTTTCCTTAAACAGATTTGTATCCAAGTGTTTGTCTTCAATTTTGCTGATCCTATCTTCCATCATTTCAAAGTTGCTTCT
Source organism: Dugong dugon (assembly GCA_030035585.1). NCBI lineage: Eukaryota > Metazoa > Chordata > Mammalia > Sirenia > Dugongidae > Dugong > Dugong dugon. Next base: position 55,278,976 of record CM057463.1, read on the forward strand.
TAGCCCTTTGATGACATTGTCCATTTCTGAAATCCTGTTGGTTAGCTTTTGGATTTCTAATTGTTTTTGTATGATTTCTAGTTTGAATTTATTTTAGCTTTTTGTTCCTGTAATATTTTCTTGAATTCTTCCACTTTTTTGTCTGTATTTTCCATGAATTTGTCTATTTTTTCTTCATTTTGTCTGCTTTTTGCTACAACTCTTGGATAATTGTGAATATTAGAGATTTGAATTCTCTATTAGTTAGTCCTGGTGCTGTTTCTTCTACTGGAAAGTCATCTGGTATTTTGTTTAGTACACCTATTGGAACCATCCTGTCCTGTTTTTGTACATGTTTTGAGGTTATCTGGTGTCATTGGGGAATTAAGTAGTTATTTTCCTTGTTTATTGATTATAGATTTGTTTGTTTCATCCTGCTTTTTGTTTTATTTGGTTATGTCTGAGCAGGTGGGATGTGTGTTCTTTGCTGTTTGCTCGTCTGTGGGCATGATACTTTTCACCTCCTTCTCCAATGGGCAGGGTCAGTCACTCAAGTATGGTATAGCAGCCAAGTCCTGCTCAAGAGGAGTTTTGGGGTGGGTTGTTTGTGGCACGTACTAGGGCTGATAGCACGGTCTGGGAATCAGTGCAGGGTTAGATTCCGGTAAGCCGTACCTTTGCTGCTTGGGAGTGTATGGTGCAGGAAGGCAGGAAGGAGGGGGAAGATTGTGATGTGTGGAGCTAAGGTGGGCATGGGAAAGATGAGAGAGAGGAGAGAGGAACAGGAGCCAAAAATATACACAGAAACAAAAAAGAGTGCTAAGGGAGCTTGGTATTGGAGTGGAGAGATGTGAGACTGATAAATGGGGAAAAATAAAAATAAAAAAAAAGGAAAATGGCAAAGGAAAAAAATGAATAAATTGGGAAACTAGAAATGAAGTAAGACAAAAATTGAATAAGAGAGAGAAGAAAACAAAACAAAGAAAGAAAAAAAAAAAAAAAAAAGAGAAAAGAAATGCCCCTAGTGGTGTCCCTGTGCATCTGCACAGAGTAAGGGAGTAGGTTCCAAGCCACACAGTAGTCTCTGGCTAGAAGGGGCTCCAAAGCTGAGAAAAGAAAAAGAAAGCAAACAAATCCAAATGGAACAATTCAGAGCAAACAAACAAAAAGCCCTGGGGGTCCCACCAGGCCAGGAAGCAGTTTCACAGCTGAGCAGTGTTTCACAGCCTTTCAGGAAGGAGTAAAGATGGCACACGGAGCCAGGTATTTGAGAGAAATGAGGCAGAGGTGGTGAGAGGTAAGGAAGAAATCTAAACAAGCGGAAAAAAGCAACACCAGCAGCCAACAAGTGGTACTCAGAGAGCTGGCCAGTGCAGGCGGATGGAATCCACACAACACCAGGGTGAAGCCAGTGCTTCCCAGCTAAGAGACTGTGGCCACAGGAAGCAGAGGAGGCCGAGTGGGGGTGAAGAAGGGTCGGGGGGGTGGGAAAGTGTATATCACTGGTTACCAGTTTTTCTGTCTCCTGCTGGAAGTTCCGTGAAGCTGCTTTTTCATACCCCCTGTTTGCTGATCTCCAATACAAGTCCAAGATGGCAGATCCATGCTGTGGTAGCTGATAGGGGACCTCTGCATGTATCTCTCCTCGCTCTCTGTTCTTGGTCAATCTCTTATTCCGTTCGGTGCTTGGCTGAGTTTTTTATGTCTTCATTTGATGCTTAGGGTTTCAGGATTGACATGTGACTCTGTTTGATTTAGTTTTTTGGATCTCTGCTGTGGAGGTACGGCGTGGTGCTTCTGACTATAGAGCCGTATTTGCCCATTGAAAAATCGCAAATTTAGGATATCTTACATGTGACTAATAGACGTTCAAGGAAAAGAAACCATGAGAATTGGGGAAAAAATGTAAAATATACGTGTGTTTGTGTGTTGTTGTTAGGTGCCATCCAGCCAGTTCTGAATCACAGTGAACCTATGTACAACAGAATGAAACACTTCCCAGTCCTGCGCTCTCCTCACGATCGTTGTTATGCTTGAGCCCATTGTTGGAGCCACTGTGTCAATGCATCTCATTGAGGGTCTTCCTCTTTTTTGCTGACTCTCTACTTTACCAAGCATGCTGTCCTTCTCCAGGGACTGATCCCTCCTAATAAAATGTTTAAAGTATGTGAGATGAAGCCTTGTTATCCTTGCGTCTAAAAGCATACTGGTTGTATTTCTTCCAAGACAGATTTCTTTGCTCTTCTTGCAGTCCATGGTATATTCAATATTCTTCACCAGCACCACAATTAAAAGGTGTCAATTGTTCTGTTTTTTTTATTCATCACCCAGCTTTCGCAGGCATATGAGACAATTGAAAATACCATGGCTTTGATCAGGCATACCTTAGTTCTCAGAATGACATCTTTGCTTTTTAACACTTGAAAGGGGTCTTTAACAGCAGATTTGCCCAAAGCAATGTGTTCTTGATTTCTTGACTCCTGCTTCCATGGGTGTTGATTGTGGATCCAAGTAAAATGAAATCCTTGACAACTTCAGTCTTTTCTCACTTTGTCATGATGTTGGTTATTGCTCAGTTGCGAGGATTTTTGTTTTGTGTTGAGGTGTAATCCATACTGAAGGCTGTAGTCTTTGATCTACATCAGTAAGTGCTTCACGTCCTCCAGAGGTGGCTTTCCCTTTGTTGGCTATGGAGGAATGTCCTTGTCAATCTTCCCCGGACTAGGAGTTTCTCTGCGCAGGAACCTCAGGTCCAAAGGACCAGCCCTGCTCCCAGCACTGCTTTCTTAGTGGTATTAGGTCCCCAATTCTCTGCTTGCTTCCCTTTCCTTTTATCTCTTGTAGAGAAAAGGTAGTTCGGCTATACCCTAGGGAAACTCCTTTTCGTTGCATCAGGGATGTGACCTGGGTAAGGGTGTTATAATCCCACCCTAATCCTCTTTAACATAAAATTACAATCACAAAATGGGGGACAACCACTCAATACTGGGGATCATGGCCCAGCCAAATTGATACACACATTTTTTGGGGGACATAATTCAATCCATGACATTCTACCCTTTGGCCCCACAAAAGTCACATCCTTGCAACATGCAAAACATATGCATCCCATCATATCATAGCAAAATTCTTAACTCCAAGTCCAAAATCCAAAAATTCATCTTTGTCTGTGAAATCTAGAATACAAGTTATGTGCTTCCAAAGGTACGATGGCAGAACAAGCACAAGCTAGACATTTCCATTACAAATGGGAGAAACTGGAGGAAAAGAAGGGATAACAGACACCAAGCAAGTCAGCAGAACACATTACATTAGCCTTCAAGGCTTTGAAAATAATCCTCTGTTCTCTGAGACCATTTACACCATGGCCCTGCCCTTCAGACTCTAGGTATGGACAACACTCTTCAGATTCTGAGTGGAGGCCCCTCGACCCTGGGCTTCAGCTCTGCCTTCCAGGCCCACTGGGACAGCAACTCTGTTCCCTTGGCTTTAGGCACACCATTCTCCTAGTCCATCTGAGTGGTGACTCCACCTTTAGAAACACCAGAGGCCATGGATCCACCCTTTGAAACCCCTGAGATCATAGCCATACCTTTTGAGACTGAGGCAGCTTGGCTTCTTTTGTCCCTTGTCTCTTTAGCTTCTGCTTCCTGTGGCCTTTCAGCTCTCGAGCCTCATGCCTGTATCTGCCCTGCTGGGGAAAGTGTTCTAAAGCTCTGTAGCTCCACTGATAGGTGCCCAGAGGCATCCCACTCCACCAGGAATCCTCCCGTGTGCAGGAACTCAGCTCCCTCGTTCTGTGGGTTGACAAGCCTGGCGTCCACTGATAAGTGCCCAGAGGCACCCCACTCAGCCAGGAAGCCTCTGGCTTACAGGTACTCAGCTGTCTCGCTCCATAGGTGGGTTGCAGTGCCATCTCGTGCTGGTCTCCTGGTTCTGCTGCTGCTGGTCCTCTGTGGTTGCTGGTTCTCTACCACTGTCGCTTCTCTATCCATTTGGTTTCAAAACGGCTTCCACATTTTAGGTTTCTGTTAGAGCAGCATCCCACTCTCTCAGTACCAAATTCTGTCTTAGTCACCTAATGCTGCTGTAACAGAAATACCAGAAGTGGATGATTTTAACAAAGAGAAATTTATTTTCTCACAGTCTAATAGGCTAGAAGTCCAAATTTAGGGCTTCAGCTCCAGGGGAAGGCTTTCTCTCTCTGTTGGCTCTGGAGGAACATCCTCCTTGTCAGTCTTCCCCTGGACTAGGACCTTCTCTGCGCAGGAACCTCAGGTCCAAAGAATGGGCTCTGCTCCCAGCACTGGTTTCTTGGTGGTATGAGGTCCCCAATTCTCTGCTTTCTTCCTTTTCCTTTTTTCTCTTGTAAGACAAAAGGTGGTGTAGGCCACACTCTAGGGAAACTCCCTTTACATTGGATTAGGGATGTGACCTGGGTAAGGGTGGTGTTACAATCCTACCCTAATCCTCTTTAACATAAAATTACAATCACAAAATAGAGGACAACCACACAAAACTGGGAATCATGGCCCAGCCAAATTGATACACACATTTTTTGAGGGATGTAATTCAATCCATGACATTATGTATGTGTATACATATATGTGTTTGTGTTTGTGTGTGTGTGTGTATGTGTGTATTTATATACACATATATATACACACACACATAGTTCTTGGTTGGTGCAAACAATTAACTGCTCAGCTACTAACTGGAAGTTTGGCAATTTGAATCCACCCAGAGGCACCTTGGAAGAAAGGCCTGGCAATCTACTTCCGAAAGATCACAGTCATTGGAAGTTTTATGGAGTGCAGTTCTACTTTGACATACATGAAGTCACTGTGAGTCAGAATTGAGAACAACTGGTTTGGTTTGGCATAAACACTTTTACATATATATATATATATATATATATATAGTAGTTTTATATATATATATATATGTGGTAGTTAAGGAATCATAAAGCTACAGATTGAAAAGGCAAGCTCATATTTTTCCCTGGAATTTTGAAGAAATTTTCCGTTGTCTTCAAGCATTCAGTGTTATGGATAAGAAGTCTGAAATTAACCAGATTCTTGTTCTTTTTTAATTATCTGCTTTTACTCTCTGAAAGCTTTTAGGATCATCTCCTTATTTCTGGAATTCTAAAATTTTATAGTGATATGCTCTTTCATCAATATGTTTTAAAATCATTTTGCTGAATACTCAGCTTGTCGTTTTAGTCTGATGAAGCTTTATGATTCTTCAGCTCCAGAAACTTTTTGTTTGGGCTCGGCTTGTTTCTTGTTTTTTTCCTTTTTGAAACTCTTTATCAGTCAGAAGTTAGACCTCCTAGGATTGTCTTTATGTCTTTTACTTTTTTTCTTATATTTTCATCTCTACTTTTTTTCTGTTTTTCTAAGAAATTTTCTTTATTTTCAAAACTTTCTGCTAATTTTTAAATTTAGTCACTCAAATATTTAATTTCCAAGAGTTCTTTCTTTTTTTCTAATTGCTTGTGTTTTATGGTGGCATGGCTGCAATATCATCCTGAATCTCTTTGGTGATACAGATTGGAGGGTATTATTGCAGATAGTTCCCAACTTATGTCATATTCAAGTTAAGACCAACTGCATTTACGACCATCTGTTTTTGTTTTTTTGCACACTTATCATTTGTAATATGTACATACATACAGCGTTGCGACATGTAATTTGCAGATGTTATCATTCTCAGATGTTCGCTCTCAAGTGTCCAATGTTATGATTTATAAAGATACTAATAATAAAATGCAATAATAATGAAAAAATTTTTAAATGAGGTATTCTACTTATGTCAGAACCAGCTTATTACAGAGTAGTCTGAACGGAAACTTGTCGTAAGTCAAGGACCTGTATTATTATTTATGTTCCTAGTGGCGTAAACAGTTTGTACTCTATTAACCTAAACATTGGTGGTTTGAACCTACCCAGCAGCACCGTGAAAGAAAGCCCTGGTGATCTGCTTCCATAAAGATTACAGCCAAGAAAACCCTATGGAGCAGCTCTACTCTGTAACACATGGGGTCACCATGAGTCAGAATTGACTCATCCACAATGAGGGTTTTTTTTGTTTGTTTGTTTTGGTATTGTTGTTGTTATTATTGGAATCCCTGGGTGGAGAGAATGATCAGCGTGCTTGGCTGCTATCTGAAACGGAGGTTCCAGTTCATACAGAGGTGCCTCAGAAGGAAGGCCTGGAGATCTACTTCAAAAACTCAACCATTGAAAACCCTGTGGAGTGTAGTTCTACTCTGACATACATGGGGTTGTCATTTTCATTATTATCACTATTACTATTATTCTCTTATCTCCTCAGTTCTCTTTTTCTACTGGTGGTAAGACAAATAACATAAGTTATTTGTCTTACATATTGTAGTTTTATTTTTAAAACATGATGATTTTTGATTGATGATGTGACCTATTTTTTTTATTTCCTTTTTAATTGGCAGCACTGCCTTACAGTGATCAGACAGAGAGCTAGTGGACTTAAAAATTTCAGAACACCAGACATCTTTTCTCTGAGGTTCTTCAGTTTCTCCAGAGGAGAAATCTTCATTATCTTATCTAAGAATTATTGACATCTGTTTTTCTGTCCATTCCTTCTAGGGTGGGGTTGGCAGTGTGTAGGCACAGGCTTGGAATGATTATATGCAAGCTTTCAATGATCACATATTTTCAGCTCATTGTCTCATTTCACCCTTAACTCTCCCCTTACCCTCAAAATTAGCCCTTTGTATGGGGTTCACAGAGATATGTTGCTTCCTTTTTTCTGAACCCCTGTCTTGTAGTACTCTAAGATAAGGCCTTCTCTGTAGTGCTGCATCAATTACCACTTCATATAAGCTTTTTATTTTCTAAAGTTTTGTAAAATCTATCATTCATTGAGAACCTTTCTCCTATCCTCTTGGTCATTCTTGGTTTAACTGCGTGTCTCTTCATCATCAATTATTCATCAAGCACCTATTTTGTGCTTAAGTGTTGTATGAGGTAAACAGCAACTATTAAGAGAAAAAGAGTCTACCTTAAAGAAACTTACAATCTAGTGGCTTATAAAAAACTGATTCAAATGATAATGAGTTATGAGGATTAGCATATAACATTGAATTATATGCCCCAGCCTTATAGTGCTGTGGGAGTTCAGAGTACTTGGAGTGAGCACTGAAGGAAAATTTGTTGAACAATAAATAAAATTGAGGAATGTGGCAATTTTATAGACTATTAAGTAGACCAACTGGCAAGCGTAAAGTTTAAATATTGAAGAGAAGTAGGAATAAATACTCAAGGGCCTTAAAGTTTAAACTTCACATGGTAGTAGTGATGATAAAAAAATACAAAAAGAATTTATACATTGCATGGAGTTGATCACTTGTAGCTCTGTTGTGTAGACAAGGAAAGTAAGGCACTGATATTTTAATTTGGCCTCAAGTAACAAAGGAAGGTGCCCGGGAATCCAACATGGGGATATTGAGCCCAGGCTCCCTAATATATGCTCTGTGTCCCTTTTTGCTGCGGTGGTCTAAACCTAATCACTGATGATAATTTAATGATTTTGTTCTTTTTGTATATGGAAATCCTGCATGGGCTCATAAATGTTTTATACCTGGCCATTATAATGTATAATTGTGAAGCAGAATGCATGCTTTATACAAAATTAGTTTTATTAATGTCTCTTGCAGTTTTCATTCACTGATTCATTCATTTACTCACTTATTCCCTCAATATTCTATTTATTTTTCCCACTACAAATATGAGTGAATTACTTTTCTCAAAGAATTCATTTTGTGAGTGTAAAGGGACAAATTCATGTTGCTTCTTTTGTATGATTAAACAAATAAATTCAATTTTTTTTTGATTATTAGGGTCATTTCTTGCCCATGCTAGTTTCTGTTTTGCTCTTCCATTGTGGACTATCAGCAATGTGAAAAACAGAGTTCACTTTTTCCTCTTCCTGGTAACTCTCAGCAACAAGAACAATGTGACCAGGTACTGGATTTAGCAAACACATCCCAAAAGTATATTTTTTCCAAAGTATTTGAAAAATATTGGGTTTATTGAAAAATTTGTATTTAGTAGAACCTAAAACACACTGTATCCAGAACACTTTCTCCCATGGTTTCTAAATCCCAGTCTTCCAATGGACATTTAATCTGCATATTTCTGACTCAGCTACACTGAACTCAGCACAGTGTTATTTTCTGAGAGTGGTTAGATGTCCAACTATTTCATGAGTTTCTGGCACTTACCCTTCTTTAGTCTTAACTCTTAACGACCCCCACCATCTCTTCATCCCCAACCAAATGAAAAAATCTTATTATGGCCACAGAGCCTTAAGTATTCAAGTTCTGCTTAAAAGCAAAATTTCAGAAAGTTTGAGATTGAAAGTATGTGTTTATGGCTTCATTTCACATTTGTTCATCATGTTGAATGAAGTATGTTTCAGAGAAAAACAAGAGGGAAGGATGGCGGGAAGGGTAATTACCTTCTACCTACTCTTTGGCACATACAGTTTCTTCTGGATCTTCCCCACATGCAAGTATGATCATGAAGACGGAGCAAGGCATTCTTTTTCCTTGAAGAATTTGCTGGCATGGGTATTTTTGTTGGATCTTGGGCTTTTGTAAAAACTGTGCAGAGTAAGAAGAAGAAATCAGTGATGGAAAGTTTCGGTTTTATCCTTCCTTCCCCTTCTTTTTCATCCCCAAGAAATAAAAAAATCCCACTGAGAATATGCAGCACATTCCAGAAGAGTTGATCATTATTGTGTTTCAGCAGCCCTTAAAACTTATAAAGAAATACCCAAATTAACCTGGTGAAGTCTGTGATTTCATATCTTTTGGCTTTCCAATTGTCCCTATTATTATTATGGCCATTGCCATCATTCTTATTGCAGGAATCTCACTGTGTTTTCAAACAAAAGCCTGCCTTCCTGTTCTGAAAATGTCATAAGAACTAAGCTCCCTGTAACATTTTAAGGAAACATTTTAAAACTAAAGCTGCACAGGTTCAATCTGAACTTCATTAATGGCCTCCCTGAAGCCAAACACAGTCTTGCGAGGCCTATTAGTGTGATCTGGAGAGGCAAAGGCCCACATAGTTTCTTAGAGTCCAAAAATGCCTCACTCTAGCTGGCATCATTCCCTGAACTTCTGCTGTTGGAGGACTTCGTTGGGTCCAGGTAAAAATCACATTTTGTTTCTTTCTCTTGATTCTGTTAGCTAAGAAGAAATATAAGACAGTGTTTGCCTGCCTGGAGAATTAGCAGCCAAATGAAGGGCCTTCTTTATTGGCAGGGCTGAGAGAGTTTTTCTGCTTGCACTTTCCATTAAGGAGGGTGTCCTGATGTTGCTCTGTTACGTCTGCATTCATGGCTCCTGAATTAAAATACACATGCCCTAATTCTAAGGCCAAATATATAACAAGGGCTTAGTGGGAAATTCACAAAGGAACTTCTGATCCCTAGGCTTGAGGATCAGATCAAGTGATAAATAGGCTCACTTTTGCTTGAATGGCTTTTATTCACTCAGGCAACAAATATTTATAGATAACTGCATATGAACCAGGCCCTGTACTAGCTGCTGGGAGTATAAGGGTGAATAAGACAAAATATATCCCTCAAAGAGCTTGCAGTAGAGTACTGGAGACAGAAACAAATACACAAACAAATTTATAATGATTTGGAGAAAATCAAAGCAAGATAACAGGATGAAGAATGATTGGGTAGCAGCTATTATAGACATGGTAGTAAGGAAGGACTTCCTGAGGAGGGGGCATTTAGGAGGTATCTAGAACTTGTAGATAGAGTAAGTCATGTGATATCTGGGAGAAGCCCATTCTAGGAAGAGGGAACACTAAGTGCAAATGTCCTGATGTTGGAGTGAGCCTTGCACCTGTGAATAACAGCAAAATCCTAGTCTGGAAAGAGGGCACTGAAATAGGGAGAGAGTATTAGAAGATGAGATTAAAGAATATTGTTGTTGTTACTTGCTGTCAAGTCAGCTCATGGTAACCCTATAGAAACCCTGCTGGTGTAGTGGTTAATTAAGTGTTATAGCTGCTAACCCTAAGGTTGGCAGTTCAAATCCACCAGGTGCTCCTTAGAAAAACTCTATGGGGCAGTTCTACTCTGTCCTATAGGGTTGCTATGAGTTGGAATTGACTTGGCAGCAATGGGTTTGGGTTTGGTTTGGTAACCCTATGTATGCAGAGTAGAACTGCTCCATAGGGTTTTCAAGGCTGTGACCTTTTTGAACCAGATCACCAGGCCTATCTTTCAAGGTGCCACTAGGTGGATAGGAATTGCCTATTTTTTTTGCTAGTAGTTGAGCACTTAACCATTTGTGCTACGCAGAGACTATTCTTTGCCTCTCCCCACTACAGTCTCATCAAGGGTTAAATGGGTCCCTTACTCCTTGACTCTGGGATCATCCATGTGATTTTCTTTGGCCAATGGCAAGTGGGAAGAGGTAACAGGGTGCCAATTCTGAGTGGAGGCCTTAAGAAGCCTGGTGTATTTCTGTTCTGGCACAGCTAGTCCATTGGTCCCAGGAGAAGGATGAGAAAGACATGTAGAGGGTGCCTTCCTGACTACTGTAGCCCAAAGCAGCTCTGCCCCAGGAGTGGCAGGCTGAAGCAGGGCCACTTCAGCCAACTCACAGATCTTTGACAAGAAATGATTGTTTCAAGTCCCTAAGTCTTTTGGTTGTCTTTTATGGAGCTTTATTATGGCAGTGGCTAACCAGTATGGGAGGCTGATAATTTAGGATCTCAAGGGCCTTGTTAAATGTTGGATATACCTCTGAGTGTAATAGAAAGCCATTGGAGGGTTTGGGGCAAGGTAATGACACAAATTGAATTAAGTTTTTAAAAAAATATTAGATCATCTACAAAGTGAAGATAAAACCTACAGATTGGGAGAAAATTTGGGGGAGCTATGTGGTACAGTGGTTAAGAGCTCGGCTGCTAACCAAGAGGTTGGCAGTTTGATTCCACCAACCGCTTCTTGGAAACCCTATGGAGCAATTCTACTCCGTCCCATAGGGTTGCTGTGAGTTGGAATCGAGTCGACAGCAATGGATTTGGTCTTTTTTTTTGGTTATAAATCAGATAAGGACCCCTGGTGGTACAGTGATTAAAGCATTTGGCTGCTAACCAACAGATTGGTGGTTTGAATCTATCAGCCACTCCATGTGAGAAAGATGTGGCAGTCTGCTGCCATAAAGATTTACAGCCTTGGAAACCTTATGGGGCAGTTCTATGCTGTCCTGTAGGGTCATTACGATTCGGAATCAGCTCAATTGCAATGGATTTGATTTTGGTTTTGTTTGATATATCAGATAAGGATTTAATATCTAGAATATATAAAGAACTCCTATGACTTAAGAACAAAAAGACAAACAACCCAATCCAAAAATGGGCCAAGGACTTGGAGAGACATTTCACCAAAGAAGATATACAAATAGCCAACAAACGCATAAAACAATGGTCAGCGTCATTAGTCGTTGTTGGTGGTTGCCATTGAGTGGATTCTGACTCATGGTGACCCATGTTTGTCAGAGTAGAACTACTCCATAGGGTTTTCAAGGCTGTGACCTTTCAGAAGCAGATTGCCAGGCCTGTCTTCTGAGGTACCTGTGAGTGGGTTTGAACCATCAACCTTTTGGCTAATAGTTGAGTGCTTAACCGTTTATGCTACCCAGGAACTCCTTTATTAGTCATTAGGAAAATGTTAATCAAAACCACAATGAGAAACCACTTCATCCCCACTAGAACGATTATGATTTAAAAAAAAAAAAAAAAGGAAAACAACAGGTGTTGGTGGGAATGTGGAGAAACTGGAACCATCATCAATTGTTGGTGTAATTGTAAAATGGTGCAGTAACGGTTTGGTGGTGCCTCAAAAAGTTAAATGTAGAATTACCACATGAACCAGCAGTTCTACTTCTAGGTATATACAGTTGTTACAGTTGTGTGTCAACTTGGCTAGACCATGATTCTCAGTGGTTTGGCAATTATGATGTAGTTTGGCAGTCATATAATGATGTGATCACCTCCATGATGAGATTTGATATTATATGTTCACCTACATGATGGGATCTGCTGTGAGTAGCCAGTCAGTTGAAAGGGAGTTTCCTTGCGAGTGTGGCCTGCATCTAATATAGGTGGACTTTCTGGCAAAGCTTGTGGGCTTTTGCTTGCTCTGGATCCTGCAGCTGGCTCCTGTTTGTCTGACCTCCGGTTCTTGGGACTTGAGCTACCAGCTTACCTGCCGTCTCGCCTGCTGACCTTGGGAATCATCAGTCTTTGCAGCCTGTAAGCCAGAGCCCTGCTGTCTGACTTGCCGATCTTGGGTTTGCCAGCTCCTGCAGCTAAATGAATCAGGAGAAGCCTCTATCCTGACCCATGGACTTGGTATGTACCAGCCTCTGTAACTCTGTGAGTCATTTCCTTGATATAAATCTCTCTGTATACATATTTATACACTTTACTGGTTTTACTTCCCTACAGAACCCAGACTTAGACAGTATATACTCAAGAAAATTGAAAACAGGGACTCAAACAGCAGCTTGTACACCAGTGTTCATTGCAGCATTATTCACAATAGCCAAAAGGTGTTAACAACCGAAACATTCATCAACGAATGGATAAACAAAATGTGGTATATACATACATGGAATATTACTCAGCTAAAAGAGAAATGAAGTCCTGATACACGCTACAACATGGATAACCTTGAAAACATTATGTTGAGTAAAATAAATCAGACACAATAGGACAAATATTATATGACCTCACTTACATGAAATATCTAGAATAGGCAAATAAATGAAACCAAATTTCATTAGTGGTTACCAGGGATGGGAGTCAGGGAGAAAGGGAGAGTCAAATGTTTATGTGATGGAAAAATTTGGAAGCAGATAGTGGTGATGGTTGCACAACATAATAATCATAATTAATGTCACTGATTGAACATGTAAAAAATGTTGAAATGACAGATGTTTTGTTTTATACAATATATATACTACATATAAACAAAAAAATAAAATGATCATGTGTGTATTTGTATGTATGTATATACATATATATGATTATTGAATGTGCTGCGGAGAAAAAACTATAAAGAGTGAAATCAGGCAGTTTAGAAGTAGTAGTTCAAGAGATGTTGGCATCCTAAAAGCTTCTTTGTTTATTAAAAGAAAAAATAGTAAATTATGATTTCTGTTTTAAAACTTAATTATATGGCATTCAGTGAAATTAAAGGCATTAATTTGTTCTGTGTTAATGAAAGATATATGATTTGCTTTATAACTAGAATAAGTCTTGTTATAGCATAATCAATGAAAGCTAGTAAGCTAGTAGATCTTTCTTTTCCCTCCGTAGGAGGAAGGGAACACAGAGCTTGAAAATTAGGGAGAATCTCCTTTGATGGCAGCTTTTAGGTATAAAAGGGAAAATCCAGGGCATGGAGAGAAGAAACCTTTTTGGTGCTATATTTAAAGATATTGAGAACTGTACAGATATAATGTGGTAGAAAGAAGAAGAGAGAAAAAGAGAGAGAGAGAAGGAAGGAAGGAAGAACTACTTGGACAGTAAGTCAAGAGAACTAAGGTCTTCCTATTGTCTCTTCTAAAAGAACCTTAAGCAAGTTGAAGTCTTAGATTTTACTCGGGTTTCAGTTTTCCCACCAGAAAAATGGGATAATAGCTGCCTGTCTTAGGCTGGGTTCTCTAGAGAAGCAAAACCAGTGAAGCATCTATATATAGAGACATAGGTAGACAGAGAGAGATTTATATCAAGGAAATTGCTCATGAAGTTGTAGAGGCTAGAAAGTTCCAAGTCCATGGGTCGGGCTGGAGGCTTCTCCTGACTCACATAGCTGCAGGGGCTGGTGAACTCAAGATCCGACAGGTCAAACAATAGGCCTCTTGCTCATAGGCTGCAGAAGCCAATAAATCTCAAGATTTGCAGGTAAGACTTGATCTAGCAACTTACCTGCCATCTTGTGCAATGATCACCATTATCTGTTTCCAATTTTTTTCATTGCCCTTATATAAACTAAGCACTCCTTAAGCAATACACCTCCCATTTCCTCTTCCAGCTTGCCACCCTAACCACTAATGAACTTTGGTCTTTATCCATTTGCCTATTCTAGATATTTTACATAAATGATATCATACAATATTTATCCTTTTGTATCTGACTTATTTCACTCAGCATAATGTTTTCAAGGTTCATCCATGTCATAGCATGTATCAGAACTTCATCTCTCTTGATGCTGGGCCTTAATTTTTAATTCTTTCAGCTGATTTCTAAGCTGAAACATCATAATTTTTGCACCTTTTAAATATTCCTGTACACGTAAACGCATACTCTTAAGCACACACAAAGACAAATTCATAAACACTCACCATAATCTAAGCAATTTTTTAGAAGTTAGCTACTTTTTGAAGTTATATTGTTTCCAGGTTCCTAGGTTGCTGTCTTAGGCTGGGCTCTCTAGAATAGCAAAACCAGTAAAGTGTGTAAATACATAGACAGATTTATATCAAGGAAATAGTTCATGCAACTGTAGAAGCTAGAACGTCCCAAGTCCATGGATCAGGGTAAAGACCTCTCCCAATTCACGCAGCTGCAGAAGCTGGCAAACCCAAGATCGACAGGTAAGCTGCTATCTCAAGTCCCAAGAACTGGAGGTGAGACAAAAAGAGGCAGCTGCTGGATCTGGAACAAGCCAAAAACCTTGGCAAGGTAAGCAGGAAGGAAGTAGCTGGCAGAGGGCAGAGAGATGAAGGCTGAGGGGGCGGTGAACCACCACAGGCCCCGCCCTCACCGGTACCACTCAGCAGATCCCATCCTGGGGGTAATTACATATCAAATTTCAATAGGGAAGTGATCACAATGTTATACAACTGCCAAAACACTGAGAATCACGGTTTAGCCAAGTTAACACAATCTTAACCATCACAGTCCACCTGTTGTCAACTTCGCACCTGTACACATCTCCCTGAACCATACATAATCTCTGAATAAAGACAATTACAAGGTCATACTTGTACCTAACATGATACAACTAACACGCACAATCGAAAACACACTAGCCCTGTTTACATCTTATATTTTTTAAGTGAAGAAAACAAAAATACCTGATACACACATACAAAGCAGAAATACTCATAACAATTATAGTCCCCATTTCTGCAACTGGTCATGTGGCCGTAACTACCTTCTTCCACCACCCATTCTGTATTCTCTTTGCCCTCAGCAAGCACCTCAGCTGGTCATGGTTCTTTGCCTGGTGGGTGACCCAAGCCTTCATTCCTGAAGGGTCTGGGCTATTAGTAGTCAGGTCGGAATTGGGTTGCTGTAGTTTTCCATTGACTTTAATCACAGGATGTGGTAGTATTAAGAGATGCCCTAAGGAATATCCTGCATTCCAGACATACTCTTCTTTATCTCCATTATATAATATCAATCCAATTTCCTCTTGGTAATCAGGATCAGTCACACCAGCCAGTATGGTAACTCCTTTCTTTGCCTGTTGATCCAGAGGCATAAGGAGCCAAAGTGGCCAGGTGGCATTCTTAACTTCCAGTTCAATGGAATCAGTGATGTGTCTCCAGGTGAGAGCATTCCTCCCTTTGGAACTAAGACATCTAGACCTGCAGAGCATAAGGTTGTGGGTATAGGAAGCAAAAATCTTGCAAGTGGGCCTATAGGGGTAATAGTAAGTGGTGCCACTCCCATTTCCACCGCTTGATTCCTGGACCCATGAATCCTAGCTATGGGAGAAAGAGCACCATCTATCGGACGCAGGTTTAGAGCAGATACAGCTCCCTGGAGAACATTGCCCCAACCCTGCAAGGTATTGCCACCTAGCTGGTGCTGTAATTGTGTCTTTAGGAGGCCATTCCATCGTTTTATCAAGCCAGCTGCTTCAGGATGTTGGGAACATGGTAGGGCCAGCAAATCCCATGAGCATGGGCCCACTGCCACACTTCATTTACTATGAAGTGAGTCCCTTGATCAGAGGCAATACTGTGTGGGATATCATGATGGTGGATAAGGCATTCTGTAAGTCCACGGATGGTAGTTTTGGTAGAAGCATGGCATGCAGGGAAGGCAAATCCATATCCAGAGTAAGGGTCTACTCCAGTAAGGACAAAACGCTGCCCTTTCCATGATGGAAGGGGCCCAATGCAATCAACTTGCCACCAGGTTGCTGGCTGATCACCTCGAGGGATGATGCCATATTGGGGACTCAGTGTTGGTCTCTGCTGCTGGCAGATTGGGCAGTCAGCAGTGGCTCTAGTCAGCCTTGGTGAATGGAAGTCCAAGTTGCTGAGCCCATGCATAACCTCCATCCCTGCCCCTATGGCCGCTTTGTTTATTAGCCCATTGAGCAATGATGGGAGTAGCTGGGGAAAGGGAATGAGTGGTTTCCACAGAATGCGTCATCCTGTCCACTTGATTGCTAAAATCCTCCTCTGCTGAGGTCACCCTTTGGTAAGCATTCACATGAGATAAAAATATCTTCACTTCTTTGGCCCATTCAGAGAAGTCTGTCCACATACCTCTTCCCCATAAATCCTTGTCTCCAATTTTCCAATCCTGTGCCTTCCAAGTCCCTGACCATCCAGCCAAACCATTGGTCACAGCCCATGAATCAGTATACAGTCACACATCTGGCTATTTCTCCTTCCAAGCAAACTGAACAGCCAGGTGCACTGCTCAAAGTTCTGCCCATTGGGATGATTTCCCTTCACCAATGTCCTTTAGGGAGGTCCCAGAAAGAGGCTGTAGTGCTGCTGCTGTCCATTCTCGAATGGTGTCTGCATATCGCTCAGAATCATCTGTAAACCAGGCATGAGTTTTCTCTTCTTCAGCCAACTGGTCATAAGAAACTCCCCATGAGGCCATAGGTACAGACTGGGAGATGGAAGATAATGTGACAGGAGTGGAGACCATGGGCATTTGGGCCACTTCCTCATGAAACTTACTTGTGCCTTCAGGTCCTGCTTGGGCCTGATCTTGTATATACTACTTTCATTTAATGATGGAGTGCTGCTGTGCACGTCCAACTTTATGACTCTGTGGGTCAGACAACACCCAGTTCATGATGGGCAGCTCAAGCTGCATGGTGAATTGGTGTCGCATGGTTCAGCATTCAGTCTCTACTAAGGCCCAGTAATGAGCCAAAAGCTGTTTCTCAAAAGGAGAGTAGTTATCTGCAGAGTATGGCAGGGCTTTGCTCTAAAATCCTAAGGGTTTGCTCTGTGATTCACACTGAGAGAGTGGGGTACTGCTCTAACAGATACCTAAATTGTGAAAGTGGTTTTGAAACTGAGTGGAGAGAGGAGCGGAAGCGGCAGAGGACCAGCAGCAGCAGAAGAACCAGGAGACAAGCGTGAGATGGCACTGGAGCTGACCCACAGAGCGAGAGAGCTGAGTGCCTGTGCTCAGGAGGCTTCCTGGCTGAGTAGGGTGCCTCCAGGCACTTATCGGTGGGGCTACAGAGCTTTGGAACACTTGCCCCAGCAATGCAGATGCAGGTGTGAGGCCTAAGGAGCCAAGAGACCAAGAAACGAGGAAGCAGAAGCTGAAGAGACAAGGAACAGAAGAATCGAAGCTGCCTCAGTCTTAAAGGTATGGCCAGGACCTCTGGGATTTCAAAGGGTGGATCCATGGCCTCTGGTGTTTCTAAAGGTGGAGTCACCACTCAGATGGACTAGGAGAATGGTGCGCCTAAAGCTGAGGGAACAGAGTTGCTGTCCCAGTGGGCCTGGAAGGCAGAGCTGAAGCCCAGGGTCGAGGGGCCTCCACTCAGAATCTGGAGAGTGTGGCCAATACCTAGAGTCTGGAGGGCAGGACCATTGTGTAAATGGTCTCAGAGAACAGAGGATTATTTTCAAAGCCTTGAGGGCTAATGTAATGTGTTCTGCTGACTTGCTTGGTGCCTGTTATCCCTTCTTTTCCTCCAGTTTCTCCCATTTGTAATGGAAATGTCTAGCTTGTGCCTGTTCTGCCATTGTACCTTTGGAAGCAGATAACTTGTATTCTAGATTTCACAGATGAAGAGGAATTTTTGGATTTTGGACTTGGAGTTAAGACTTTTGCTGTGATATGATGGGATGAATATATTTTGCAAGTTTCAAGGATGTGACTTTTGTGGGGGCAAAGGGTAGAATGTCATGGATTGAATTATGTCCCCCAAAAATGTGTGTATCAATTTGGCTGGGCCATGATTCCCAGTATTGTGTGGTTGTCCTCCATTATGTGATTGTAATTTTATGTTAAAGTGGATTAGGATGGGATTATAACACCCTAACCCAGGTCACATCCCTGATCCAATATAAACGGAATTTCCCTGTGGTGTGGGCTGCATCACCTTTTAACTCTTAAGAGATAAAACGAAAGGGAAGCAAGTGGAGAGGGGGGACCTCATACCATCAAGAAATTGGTGTCGGGAGCAGAGCGTCCTTTGGACCCCGGGTCCCTATGTGGAAAAGCTCCTAGTCTGGTGGAAGTTTGATGAGCAGGCCGACAGAAAAAACTTTCCTCTGGAGCTGACGCCCTGAATTTGAACTTTTAGTCTACTGTGAAGAAATAAATTTCTCTTTGTTAAAAATCCATCCACCTGTGGTATTTCTGTTATAGCAGCACTAGATGATTAAGACAGTTGCCTTTCAGGATACTGAACCAACGGTAGTAATTTGATATCTCTACAAATCCGAAAAACATGGAGAGAGAAGGAAATAGAATAGAGCATATGTCAGTGCTAACATGAATTATCCTGATGACAGCTTGTAACAAAATGTTTACTTTAGATCACTCTTTTCAGCAGAGTTGAGTTGAAGGTTGCCAACATAATGGTTAATTAGTGTCTAGTCAAGACAGCTAAAATGAGTAGTTGGTTCCCATCTTTGAGCATGTCTCATGTCTAAAGAGTGTTTTGAATGAGTTTGGCCCATCTGACAGATTTCAACTGTGAGTGGGCCATTTGTAAGGCTGAGTTAAGTGAAGAGAGAGCAGACTGCCTAGGATCTCAGACTAAACTCATGAACTCTGAATTAGATGTCCCCATCCAGACCACAGATCTGCTTCTTCATGCGATCTGATACCCTGGAACTGAGGTCATATGATCCACTCTGTAAAACTTGAGTTTACTTTAGGGTTTTGAAATATCACCAATTCTCGACAATCTTTTAAGGTACTCTATTCTTGTGGCATTTTGACTCGTGCCACATCAGCAAAAGAAGGTCCAGAAAGCTTGACTCCATCCATGTCATTAAGGTCAGCAATACTTTGAGGAGGCAACTCTTCCCTACTCGTATTTTGAGTGCATTCCAACCTGAAGGGCTCATCTTCCCGCACTATATCAGACAATGTTCCACTGCTATTCATAAGATTTTGACTGGCTGATTTTTTTCAGAAGTAGGTGGCCAGATCATTCTTCTTAGTCTGTCTTAGTCTGGAAGCTCTGCTGAAATCTGTCCACCATGAGTGACCCTGCTGGTATTTGAAATACCAATAGCATAGTTTCCAGCATCAGAGCAACACACAAGCCTCCACAGGACGACAGACTGACAAATTCAAGCCTGATTCAGAGGAGGATGTGGAATGAGGGATATCATTGCTGATGTCAGATGGCTGAAAGCAGAGAATACCAGAAAGATGTTTACCTATGTTTTATTGACTATGCAAAGTCATTCAACTGTGTGGATCATAACAAATTATGGATAACATTGTGAAGAATGGGAATTTCAGAACACTTAGTTGTGCTCACGTGGAACCTATACATAGACCAAGAGGCAGTCGTTCGAACAGAACAAGGGGATGCTTCATGGTTTAAAGTAAGGAAAGGTGTGCATCATGGTTGTATCGTTTCACCATACTTATTCAATCTGTATGCTGAGCAAATAATCCGAGAAGCTGGACTATATGGAGAAGAACGAAGCATCAGGATTGGAGGGAGACTCGTTAACAACCTGTGTTATGCAGATGACACAACCTTGCTTGCTGAAAGTGAAGAGGACTTGAAGCATTTACTGATGAAGATCAAAGACCATAGCCTTCAGTATGGATTGCAGCTAAACATTAAAGAAAAAAATCCTCACAACTGGACCATTAAGCAAGATCATGATAAGTGGAGAAAAGATTGAAGTTGCCAAGGATTTCATTTTACTTGGATGCACAATCAACGTCCATGAAGGCAACAGTCAAGGAATCAAATGACATATTGCATTGGGCAAATCCGCTGCAAAAGACCTCTTTAGAGTGTTAAAAGCAAAGATGTCACTTTGAGGACTAAGGTGTGTACCTGACCCAAGCCATGAAATTTTCTTTCGCCTCATATGCATGTGAAAGCTGGACAATGAATAAAGAAGATTGAAGAACAGCTGATGCCTTTGAATTATGGTGCTAGCAAGGAATATTAAACGTACTGTGGATGGCTGGAAGAACAAACAGGTCTGTCGTGGAAGAAGTACAGTCAGAGTGTTCCATGGAAGCGAGGATGGTGAGGCTTCCTCTCACATACTTTGGATGTGTTATCGGGAGGGACAGGTTCCTGAAGAAGGACATCATACTTGGTAAAGTAGAGGGTCAATGAAAAAGAGGAAGATCCTTTACAAGATGGATTGACACAGTGGCTGCAACAACAGGCTCAAACATAGCAACAATTGTGAGGATGGTACAGGGCTGGACAGTGTTTCATTCTATTGTATATAGAGTTGCTGTGAATCAGAACTGACTCTACAGCACCTAACAACAACAACAACCACAATTCTTATGGCAAGGAGGCCTGGTGGCACAGTGGTTAAAGTGCTTGGCTGCTAATCAAAGGTCATCAGTTTGTACCCACCAGCTGATCCATGAGAGAAAGATGTGGCAGTCTGCTTCCCTAAAGATTTACAGCCTTGGATACACTATGTGTCAGTTCTATTCTATCCTATAACAGCACTGTGAGTCAGAATCAACTCAATGGCAGTGGGTGGTTTTTGAGTCTTATGGCAAGGAGCCCTGGTGGCACAGTGGTTAACCTAAAGGTTGGCAGTTTGAACCCACCAGTGGCTTCACAGAAAAAAAGACCTGGTGATCTGCTCCTGTAAAGATCAAAGCCTAGAAAACCCCATGAGGCAGTTCTACTCTGTCATATAGGGTCACTATGAGTCAGAATTGACTAGATGGCACACAACAGCGACAACAATATTTTATGGTGAAATTCTTACCTTAAACCTGGCATCTTTTTTCTTTTTTGGACATCTGTTTTTAAATTTTTATTTTCTATAGCCAATCTTACTTTTTCATGGTCAGGGTAAAACATAAGAATCTGATTTAAAGATATATATTTTATCCAATGGAAACATCTCCAAGGTACAAAAAATAAGCCTGAGAAGGCAAACTGGGTGTTATGAATTGAATTATGTCCCCCACATTTGAAATCCTAACCCTTGTATCTGTGGGTGTTATATCATTTGGAATAGGGTTTTCTTTGTTATGTTAATTAGGCAATATTAGTGTAGACTTACAAAGAGCAGCATAGACACAGACAAACAAACACAAATTAGGGAAAGATAGATGCCATGTGAAGATTGCCAGGTGTCTTAGTCATCTGGTGCTGCTATAACAGAAATACCACAAGTGGATGGTTTTAAAGAAGACAAGTTTATTTCCTCACAGTCAAAGTAGGCTGAAAGTCCAAATTCAGGGGATCAGCTCCAGGGGAAGTCTTTTTCTCTTTGTTGACCTTCTTCTCTTTGGTGTTCCCCTGGACTAGGAGCTTCTCTGCCAGGGACCCTGGTCCTTTGGACTCTCTCTGCCCTGAGCACTGCTTTCTTGATGGTATGCGGTCCCCAATTCTCTGCTTGCTTCCCTTTCCTTTTATCTCTTACAAGATATAAAAGGTGGTGCAGGCCACACCCCAGGAAACTCCCTTTACATTGGATCAGGGATGTGACCTGAGTGAGGGTGGTGTTACAATTCCACTCTAATCCTCTTTAACATAAAATTACAATCACAGAATGGAGGACAACCACACAATTCTGGGAATCATGGCCTAGCCAAATTGTTACACACATTTTTTGGGGGACACAGTTCAATCCATGACAACAGGGAACTGAGGAATGCTGAGGCTGCAGAAGCTGAGATAAGGATGTTCCCCCAGAGCCAACAGTGAGAGAGCCTTCTTCTAGAGCCAGTGTCCTGAATTCAGAATTACAGCCTCCTAAACTGTGAGAAAATAAATTTCTGTTCTTTAAAGTCAACCACTGTGGTATTTCTGTTACAACAAAAACTAAAGAAACTAAGACACTGGGGAAAATGTTTTAGTATATTTTTATGCTTTTAGTAATAAAACCCTTTTCCTCCTAAATTAAATTTTTCCCTTAATAATAAAAACAGTGCTACTTAAAATTCAACACCTGTTGGGGATTCTGTGTTTAATTAGCTATTTTTTCAGAAGGCTATAAATCTTCATCTTCATATAAATTTCTCTGCAAATATACTTGCTGGTCTATTCTTCTTTAGACCTCTCTCTCCTCTAACAATTTTAGGCTGGAAATTTATTTCATTTTCTTAGTAACCTGTATTTACTTTAAAATGTTTTTTTTCTCTAATTTTTCTTACCTGAAGTCTTGTCTACCCACTGCTTCCGAAAGATTCCTTTTAAAATTCATTCTGTTCTCCCATTTCAGAAATTGTCAGTGGCTTCTTCTTATCTGCAGGATAAAACTCCTCCACATTACCTACAAGGGCCTTCACTAGCCCAGCCTATTTCCCATTATACTTGTGGTTTCTCATGCTCCTTTTGTGCATGTTGTTTTCTCCACTTTCTCTTCTTCTCCACTATGTGCGAAAAAAAAAAAACAACAGTTCTTGTTAAGTCAGCCTCAACTCATGGAGACTCCACGTGTGTCAGAGCAGAACGGTACTCCAGAAGATTTTCAGTGGTTGCTTTTTTTTGAAGTAGATCACCAGGCCTTTCTTCCAAGGTGCCTCTAGGTAGACTTGAACCTCCCACCTTTTGGTTAGCAGATGAGTGCATTAACCATTTGCACCACCTAGAGACTCCCCAAACTATTTGTACCCAACATTAACCCACATAGTTTCTTGTAGCTTGCTTTCTCCAGGCCATTCCCATAACACTGTGTACCCACCAGGATTGTAGCAATTTTCATGATGTGGTTTAGTTCCTTGCTTAAGTTTCTATCACTTATATAAAGCAATGACTTAGTTTACAGCAAACAGCAGAGCTGATTCTTCTCTGTGAATCCCAATGCTTGGCACAGAGTAGATTTCCAAAACATGTACTGAATGGATACATTTATATTAAATATCTTTTTCTATATCCCCATCTATTTCTTTTTTTTTTTTTGGATTGTATTTTAGGTGAAAGTTTACAGCTCAAGTTAATTTCTCATACAAAAATTTATAGACATATTGTTATGTGACAGTAGTTGCAATCACCATCCCATCTATATCTATATGTAATAATCCTGGTGGTATCCTGGAGCTGGCTCATATTAGCTAATGACAGTAGACTGTTGAATTTTCAGGAATTTTGAGAGCCTTTTGATAAACACAGTCATTATTAAAATTAAATTATATAAATGTACCATTAAGTAGATGATACTAAAAAAAGGCAATAAATATTTCAACTCATCATTCTCTAATTGTTTTACTACATTTTACTATTATCTATGCTCTTGAGGTTGTCCATTGTATCGATGTGTTAGAAATGCTACATAATGGGTGTGTTACTGCACATCTCTTCCCAACAGTGAGGTCGTGTTGATAGCTTGAAATCAACTACGGTGAGAATATTTGCATCCCTGAAATGGGTAAATGCAAATCAGGTTTTGATTTATTTTTTATACATAAGAAAGTGATGTAGAAAATGTTAATAATAGAGACTAACTTATAAGTATGTTATATCTGGAGCTGTTACAGTGTGAATAGCATCAAAAGTTGAGAAAATATTTTTCCAGTATTCAAAAACTACTATCTTA
Organism: Dugong dugon; assembly: GCA_030035585.1. NCBI lineage: Eukaryota > Metazoa > Chordata > Mammalia > Sirenia > Dugongidae > Dugong > Dugong dugon. The sequence continues at coordinate 55,302,980 of CM057463.1, forward strand.
TTCAGGCAAAACATTTCTCATGTCATTTATGGATGAGTGAAGTCCCAACATATACTTTAGTTGTTTCATTTTTGTCTTACTCATTAATGTAAATGAAACTACCCTCAGTCATATTTATATAGTCAAAGTTAGATTTGCTCATCGGTTGGAGGTGTAAGTGGCTATGAAAACAAGAGTTAGGTAAAAATCAAAGCAATGGTTCTGTGAGAACTGATTGGCTATATGGAATTTAAATAGAGTATTATTATTTTAATAAACCAAAAAAACCAAACCTGTTGCCATGGAGTTGATTCCGACTCATAGGGTCACTATGAATCAGAATTAATTATTTTAATATTTGTAAGTTATGTGTGGTTGCTACATATTCTTTATATTAATAAGTTTATAATAAACATAAGTATATATGTTATATATACATATATAATAAGATATTTAATTACTCATTTTTTCTGTCCATTTATTCCGTCTACAGTCCGGTCCTATTCTCTTTTCATTTCTTTAAGTGAAGTTTTTTCTTTCCTTTTTCCCTTTTCCTTATAACGTTAACAAGTTATTAGTTTATAGCCATCCAAAGAGTCAGTCAATTATATGGGTTATAATGATAAAGAGTGACAGTATATTTTGATGGCGTTTATGTTATATTCCATTTGAGAAAAACTAATATATCAAGTACTGCTATTCAGGATAATTTATTTGTCAAGTGAATTGTGGTCACTTGCTACTCACAGTATCTTGGATGTTTGTGAATCTGGAGTAACTGTACATCTCACCTATACTGCTGTCCACTCAGCATAGTGTTTCTGTGTAACGAGAGGAAATATGGGAAATAGATATGGATATATGGCCTTTAGAAATGGCATTAGGGAACACAGGAGAATTGTCTATTAGATATTAATTTTTAATAACTTACAAGTAGTTGTCACTATGGGCTTGTGAAATGACTGGATCTCAGTGGCTATATTTAAGTTCATACCACAATTTTTATTAGATAAACATGTTAATGACAATCATGAGTCTTTTCAAGTTTTTTGGGACCTGAAGCTTATATAATTTGGGGAACCATTTTTTAAAAAAATGTAAAAATTGCAGGTAAAACATTAAGTTATAAAAGTAAATGATTTATTTAGATTAGAAAAAATTACAAGTTTTACAAAGATGATACATAGCATAAATATCACAACATCTAGAGAACTAACATGACAAAATCTGTACTGTATCTTTGAAGACAATTTTGTAGTATTATTTTCTATAGAGAGAATAGAAAGATAATTCAGTCTTTCCTCTAGGATGGTTGATAAAAAATTTATTTTTTATTATAGAAATAAATTTTTTTTTCTTATAGAAAATTCTCTTTCGGGTTTATTACTTACTAGAAACATCATGCAGAGCTTTATGATAGCTGTCAAATTTGGGAAGACATCTCTCAAATTTCTCCACACATGAGCTGTAAGGTATCAGAGTTTCTTCTTTAGTGATTAATTGTAAGTACACTTTGAATTGATGTTGTTGTTACTTGCCATCAAGTTGATTCCGAGTTATAGCAACCCTATGTACAACAGAACAAAACACCACCTTGTCCTGCGCCATCCTCACGGTCACTGCCATGGTTCACCCCATTGTTGCAGCCACTGTGTCAATCCAGCTCATTGAGAGTCTTCCACTTTTTCACTGACCCTCTACTTTACCAATCGTGATGTCATTCTCCAGGGATTGATCCCACCTGATAATATGTCCACAGTTCATGAGATGGAGTCTTGCCATCCTCACTTCTAAGGAGCATTCTGGCTATACTTCTTGCAAGACAGATTTGTTCTTTCTTTTGGCAGTCCATGGTATATTCAACAGCCTTTGCCAACAACATAATTCAAAGGCATTAATTCTTCTTCTGTCTTCCTTATTCATTGTTCACCTTTTGCATGCATATGAGGTGATGAAATTACCACGGCTTGGGTCAAACACATCTTAACCCTCAGGGTGACATCTTTGCTTTTCAACACCTTAAATAGGTCTCTGCAGCAGATTTGTCCAATGCAATATGTTGTTTGATTTCTTGACTACTGCTTCCATGGGCATTGATTGTGGATCCAAGAAAAATGAAATCTTTGACAACTTCAGTATTTTCTCTGTTTATCACGATGTTGCTTATTGGTCCAGTTATGAGGATTTGTGTTCTCTTTATGTTTTTTGAAGGGTAATCTGTACTGAAGGCTGTAGTCTTTGATCTTCATCTGTAAGTGCTTCAAGTCCTCTTCACTTTTAGCAAGCAAGATTGTGTCATTTTCATATCACAGTTTGTGTTTTCAGTCCTGGTGCCAAATTATTCTTCATATAGTCCAGCTTCTCAGATTATTTGCTCAGTGTACAGATTGAACAAGTACGGTGAAAGGATGCAACGCTGACACACACCCTTCCTGAGATTTAACCACGCATTATCCCCCTGTTCTGTTCGAATGACTGCCTCTTGGTGTATGTATAGGTTCCACATGAACACAATGAAGTGATCTGGAATTCCCATTCTTCACAATGTTAGCCATAATTTGTTATGATTCACATAGTTGAATGCCTTTGCATAATCAGTCTAACACAGGTAAACATGTTTCTGGTATTCTCTGCTTTCAGCCAAGATTCATCTGACATCAGCAGTGATATCCCTGGTTCCACATCCTCTTCTGAATCCAGCTTGAATTTCTGTCATTTCCGTGTTGAAGCAACCATTTTTGAATTATTTTCAGCTAAATTTTACTTGTGTATGATATTAATGTTATTGTTCGATAATTTCTACATTATGTTGAATCACCATTCTTTGAAATGGGCATGTAGTTGGATCTCTTCCAGTGGGTTGGCCAAATATCTCTCTTGTCTAATTTTCTTGGCACAGATGAGTTAGCATTGCACCTGTTTGCTGAAACATCTCAATTGGTACTCTGTCAATTCCTAGAACCTTTTTTGTTTTTATTGTAGTTTAAGTGAAAGTTTACAATTCAAGTTAGTCTCTCATACAAAAATTTATACATACATTGTTATGTGACCCTAACTGCTCTCCCTATACTGTGACGGCACAGTCCTCCTCTCCACCCCTGATTTCCTATGTCTGTTCAACCAGCTCCTAACCCTCTCTGCCTTCTCATCTCACCTCCGGACAGAAGCTGCCCATTTAGTCTCATGTATCTACTTGAGCTAAGAAGCACACTCCTCACAAGTATCATTTTATGTCCCACAGTCCAGTCCAATCTTTGTCTAAAGAGTTGGCCTCGGGAATTGTTTTAGTTCTGGGTTGACAGAGAATCTGGGGGACGTGCTTTCTGGGATTCCTTCAGCCTGAGTCAGACCATTAAGTCTGGTCTTTTTATCAGAATTTGAGTTCTGCATACCAACCTTCCCCTGCTCCATCAGGGACTCTCTGTTGTGTTCCCCATCAGGGCGGTCATTGGTGGTAGATGGGCACCATCCAGTTCTTCTGTTCTCAGGCTGATGAAGTTTCTGGTCTATGTAGCCCTTTCTGTCTCTTGGGCTAATGTATCTTTGGTGTTCTTCATTCTTCTTTACTCGAGGTGGCTGGGACCAACTGATGCATCTTAGATGGCTGCTTGCTAGCTTTTAAGACCCCAGATGCTACTCACCAAAGTAAGATGCAGAACATTTTCTTAATAAACTTCTTTGTGCCAGTTGACCTAGATGTCCCCTGAAAGCATGGTCCCCAGACCCCTACCCCTGCTACTCTGTCCCTCAAAGTGTTTGATTGTATTCAGGCAACTTCTTAGCTTTGGTATAGTCCAGTTGTGGTGACTTCCTCTGTAGTGTGTGCTGTCCTTCCCTTCACCTAAGATAATTCTTTTCTGCTATCTAGTTAGTGAATAACCCTCACCCTCCCTCCCCACCCTTGTAACCATCAAAGAATGTTTTCTTCTGTGTTTAAATTAAACCTTTTCTTGAGTTCTTATTATAGTGGTCTTATACAGTATTTGTCCTTCTGTTACTGACTAAATTGACTCAGCATAATGCCTTCCAGATTTCTCCATGTTATGTGTCATGGATTCATTATTCTTTATCATTGTATAGTATTCCATTGGGTTAATATACCATAATTTATCCGTTTGTCCATTAGTGAGCATCTAGGTTGTTTCAATCCTTTTGCTGTTGTGAGCAGGGCTGCAATGAACATGGGTGTGCATACATCTATTCGTGTGACTGCTCTTATTTCTCTAGAATATATTCCAAGGAGTGGGATTGCTGGATCATATGGTACTTTTATTTCTAGCTTTTTAAGGAAGCACTAAATCGATTTCCAAAGTGGTTGCACCATTTTACATTCACACCAACAGTGTCTAAGTGTTCCAGTTTCTCCACAACCTCTCCGACATTTATTATTTTGTGTTTTTTGGATTAATGCTAGCCTTCTTGGGGTTAGATGGTATCTCATTGTAGTTTTGATTTGCATTTCTCTAATGGCTAATGATCGTGAGTATTTCTTCATGTGTCTGTTAGCTGCCTGAATATCTTCTTTGGCGAAGTGTCTGTTCACATCCTTTGCCTATTTTTTAATTGATTACTTGTCTTTTTATTGTTGAGGTTTTACAGTATCTTGTAGATTTTAGAGATTAGATGCTGACTGGATTGGTCATAGCCAAAGTTTTTCTCCCAGTCTGTAGGTTGTCTTTTGACTCTTTTGGTGAAGTCTTTTGATGAGCATAAGTGTTTGACATTTATGAGCTCCCAGTTTCTAGTCTGTCTTCTGGTGCTTGTGCATTGTTACTTATAGTTCGTATTGTGTTAATGCCATTTATTAGGGCTCCTAGCATTGTCCCTATTTTCTTCCATGATCTTTGTCGTTTTCAATTTGATGTTTAGGTCTTTGATCCATTTTTGAGTTAGTTTTTGTGTGTGGTGTGAGGTATGGGTCTTGTTTCAGTTTTTTGCAGATGGATATCCAGTTATGCCAGCACCATTTGTTAAAGACGCCGTCTTTTCCCCAATTAACGTACTTTGGGCCTTTGTCAAATATCAGCTGCTCATAGGTAGATGAATTTATGTCTGGATTCTCAATTCTGTTCCATTGGTCTATTTATCTGTTGTTTTACCAATACCAGGCTGTTTAGAGCCTTGATTTTTTGCAAATGCCTTCAGTGAGCTTGGACTTCTTCCTTCAGTCCTATTGGTTCTTGATCATATGCTACCTCCTGAAATGGTTGAATGTTAACCAGTTCTTTTTGGTACAGTGATTCTGAGTATTCCTTCCATTTTCTTTTGATGCTTCCTGAGTCATTCAACATTTTGTCCATAGAATCCTTCAATGTTGCAACTTGAGGCTTGAATTTTTTCTTCAGTTCTTTTGATTTATATTGATGGTACTCATTAAACAATGTGTCATTGATGTCCTGATTATAATGACATACAATGAATTTATGTTATCTCTTCATTGTCAGTGTTTTTTATGAAATCAATAAGAAATTAATTAGATTTAATTGGCTAAGGGAAGAAAGTGAGCAGAGATATATTCCAATGAGGGTGAGGAGTCAAGTTTGAATACAGTATAGTGAGAATAAGGTAGGAGAGACCAAAAACAAAACAAAACAAAACAAAAAAAAATCCTGAAGCCAGGGAGGAAGTAGGGATTTTTTTTGTGTCACACCCTGATAAGAGTTTGAGGATAGACAATCATAAAAAAACTCTGCTGATGGATCGCTAAGCATATGAATGGCAGTAGAGTGGAAGTGTTTAGGGAATTACAGAGTCAAACAAAGCCAGGTGTGTACTAGCCTATGAAACCTTGCCACCAATAACAACTGCAAATGACTGCAAACCCATACATATATACCACTAAACTAAACTAAAATTCTCCTTAAATCTCCCTTAGCCATACCTCCCCAATGTCCATGGGTCTTCCAATGACACCAAACACAAGGGTTAAGGAAATGTGACAGAGGAGAAGTTTGACTGAAAAGAGTCAGTGGTCTTAACCAATTGGTGTTAAAATACCATCAAACCAAAACCAAACCCAGTGGATTCCGACTCATAGCGACCCTATAGGACAGAGTAGAACTGCCCCATAGGGTTTCCAAGGAGTGGCTGGTGTATTCAAACTGCCAGCCTTTTGGTTAGCAGCTGAGCTTTTAACCACTGAGCAACCAGGGCTCCTGAAGTACCTTATATTTTTCAATTAAATTTTTTTTAAACATATTTCTAGTGCTCCTTGTGGAGGTATCAGATGGGCTGTGGAAGTGAGAGGCCCATAAAGTTAAGTGTTATCAGATTCATGGTAAATCTACCTCTGCTGGCAATGTAATTGTAGCAATGACATTTTAGGAGCTTCTCATACTAACATAATAACCACAGACTAAGATGGAAATTGAAACTTACTCTGAATTGGCTGTCATCTTGCTCTTCCTGTGAACTTATAATAAAATCACCTTTTATCTGTCTGGTACTGATCTGTCTTTTAACTATAGCAGAAAAATGAAAATTGCTTGTTATTGGGCAAATGAAAAGAGCTTCCAGAGATCATTGTATTCATTTCCTGCCTCTGGCAAACTTCAATTTATTGAAAAAGGCCGAAGGACAGTGGAGTAACTGCACTAACATGTAATCTATACTCTATGGTCCCTCTTAAAAACTCAATACATCCTAAGCACAAAATAGAGATTCTTTTTAAAAATGAAATTCCTCATTTTTCAAAGATAAGAGAGGAAAGAATCATGTTTTTATAAATAAGAAACATTGTGTTTGTAGTTCATTAAATTTTGTTTTAAATTTCTACATTCTGTTGGATCACCTTTCTTTGGAAACATCACAAATATGGATCTCTTCCAGTTGGATGGCCAAGTAGCTCTCTTCCAAATTTCTTGACATAGATGAGTGAGCGCTTCCAGCATTGCATTCATTTGTTGAAACATCTCAGTTGGTATTCTGTCAATTACTGGAAACTTATTTTTCCCTGATTTCTTCAGTGGAGCTTAGACTTCTTTCAGTACCATTGGTTCTTGATCATATGCTACCTCCTTAAATGGTTGTACCAATTCTTTTTCGTATAGTGATTCTGTGTATTCCTTACATCTTCTTTTGATGCTTCCTGCATTGTTCAACATTTTCCCTATAGAATCCTTCAATATCGCATCTCAAGGCTTGAATTTTTTTCTTCAGTTCTTTCAGCTTGAGAAATGTCAAGTATGTTCATCCCTTTTGGTTTTCTAACTCCAAGTCTTTGCATATTTTAATACTTTACTTTGTCTTCTTGAGCTGCCCTTTGAAATCTTCTGTCCAGTTCTTTTACTTCATTGTTTCTTCCACTTGCTTTAGCTACTGTATGTTCAAGAACAAGTTTCAGAGTCTCTTCTGACATCTATTTTGGTCTTTTCTTTCTTTCCTGTCTTTTTAATGAACTTTTGCTTTCTTCGTGTATGATGTCCTTGATGTCAACCCATAACTGTTCTGGTTTCGGTCATTAGTGTTCAGTGTGTCAAATCTGTTCTTGAGATGGTCTCAGAATTCAGGTGGGATATACTTAAGGTCGTAGTTAGGCTCTCATGGACTTTTTAAAATTTTCTTCAACATCACCTTGAACTTGCATATGAGCAATTGATGGTCTGTTCCACAGTTGGCCCCTGGCCTTGTTCTGGCTGATGATATTGAGCTTCTTCATCATCTCTTTCCACAGATGTAATCAATTTGATTCTGTGTATTCCATCTGGTGAGGTCCATGTGTTTGGTCAGCATTTATGTTGCTGAAAAAGGTATTTTCAATGAATAGGTTGTTGGCCTTCAAAATTCTTTCATGGGGTCTGTGGCATCATTTCTATCACCAAGGCCAGATTGTTTAACTATTGATTCTTCTTGTCTGTTTCCAACTTTCACATTTCAATCACCAGTCATTATCAGTTCTTCTTGATTGCACGTTTGATCAATTTCAGACTGCAGAAGTTGGCAAAAATCCTCAATTTCTTCATCGTTGGCATCATTGGTTGCTGTGTAGATTTGAATAATGGTCATATTAACTGGTCTTCCTTATAGGCATATGGATATTATCTTATCACTCACAGCGTTGTACCACTGGTTGGATCTTGAAATGTTCTTTTTGACGGTAAATGCAATGCCATCCCTCTTCAATTCGCCATTCCCAGCATAGTAGACCATATGAATATCGGATTCAAAATGGCCAATACCAGTCCATTTCAGCTCACTAATGTCTAGGATATCGATCTTTATGTGTTCCATTTCATTCTTTACGACTTCCAATTTTCCTAGATCCATACTTCATACATTCTATTTTCCAATTATTAATGGATGTTTGCAGCTGTTTCTTGTCATTTAGAGCCGTTCCACATCAGCAAGTGAAGGTCCTAAAATCTTTACTCCATCTAAATCATTAAGGTCGACTCTACTTTGAGGAGGCAGCTCTTCCCTAGTCGTATTTGAGTGCCTTCTAACCAGAAGGGTCATCTTCTGTCACTATAACAGACAATGTTCTGCTGTTATTCATAAGGTTTTCACTGGCCAATTTTTTTAGAAGTAGATTGCCAGGTCCTTATTTCTAGTCTGTCTTAGTCTGGACACTTTGCTGAAACCTGTTCACCAAGGGTGACTGTATTTGAAATACTGGTGGCATAGCCTCCAGTATCACAGCAATACGCAAGCCACCACATTATGACAACTGACAGACAACTGGTGGCATGTCAACATAGTCCTTCAGATGTTGAAGATTACTGAAGAAGGCATTGCATTCTATCTTTTCTTTATATCCCAATGTGGTATTTATTGCAACGAATTTCAGCCAGTACCTGTTGATGGAGTGGAATGATTTTTACAGCAGAAAACTAGTAAATGGGATGCACACTTGCACTTTGGATCCTGACCTGCCTGCCACAACTTCTTCCTCTGATAATCTACTTTGGAAAGACTACACTAACTGTGATATTTACTACCTTGCTACAAATTAGTTTTGGAAGTCCTTTGGTTTTCCTTATTACTGGAGGGAGAAGGGAAAAAAGCTGTAGCCTCTTGCTTCTTTTTTCTCTTGGGTCAGTGCACAAGGAAGCGACTAGTAATGACCAATGATGATCAATGTCTGGGGTCTTTAATTTCAATAAGGATGATTTGCTATCTTTTCTCATTTATTTATTACTGGAACATTTCTTGAAAGAGAAAACTCCCCTCATTAAATTTTTGCTTAAAGTTTGTGTAGGAAGACATTATATATGCTTGATTCTTTTTCCTTATTTCACTGCTTTCAAAGTAATTAATTTCTTTCCCAACATCCTCCAGTGGTGACCTATGAAAGTCCTTTATAATATTAAAATGAATTCAGTAGCTTAAACATATTTCTTCAGTCTTCTGTAGCATTTATTTTATTGATTTTCTAATTATTCCTTCTGTCACAAGTAGGAGCCTTTTGAAATTGATTTTAGAATGCTTTAAAGTTAATTCTAGAAGTTTTTTTCTCTTTTTCTTCCTCTAGTTTAGATACAACATGCATATTGATATAACTGCATACTTTGTTAGTTAACCTACTTGTTAGCTAATTAACTTATTGATAACAGAGTTGAGCTTGGGTTATTATATACTACTGATAATTATTTATTTTTATTTTATTAATTGTACTTTAGATGAAAGTTTACAGAACAAAATAGTTTCTCATTGAACAGTTAGTACACATATTGTTTTCTGACATTGGTTAACAACCCCATGACATGTCAACAGTCTCCCTTCTCAACATTGGGTTCCCTATTACCAGCTTTCCTGTCCCCTCCTGCCTTCTAGTCCTTGTCCTGGGCTCTTATGCCCCATTAGTCTCATTTTGTTTTATGGGCCTGACTAATCTTTGGCTGAAAGGTGAACCTCTGGAATGACTTCATTACTGAGCTAAAAGGGTGTCCAGGGGCCATACTCTCAGGGTTTCTCCAGTCTCTGTCAAGCCAGTAAGTCTGGTCTTTTTTTGTAAGTTAGAATTTTGTTCTACATTTTTCTCCAGCTCTGTCTGGGACCCTCTATTATGATCCCTGTCAGAGTAGTCAGTGGTGGTAGCTGGGCAGCATCTAGTTGTACTGGACCCAGTCTGGTGGAGGCCATGGTAGATGTGGTTTCTTAGTCCTTTAGACTAATCTTTCCCTTAAATCTTTAGTTTTCTTCATTCTCCCTTGCTCCCGAAGGGGTGAGAACAATGGAATACCTTAGATGGCCAATCACAGACTTTTAAGACCCCAGACGCTACTCACCAAAGTAGAATATAAAACGTTTTCTTTACAAACTGTGTTATGCCAGTTGAGCCAGATGTTCCCCAAGACCACAGTCCCCACAGCCCTCAGCCTAGCAATTTGATCCCTCAGGAAATTTGGATGTGTCTATGGAGCTTCCATGACCTTGCCTTGTACAAGTTGTGCTGGCTTCCTCAGTATTGTGTACTGTCTTATCCTTCACAAAAGTTGCCACTTATCTATTGCCTATTTGGTGTCCCCCTACCCCCCAATCTCTTCCCTCCCTCATAACCATCAAACACTGTTTCTTTTTGTGTGTAAACCTTTTCACGAGTTTTTACAGTAGTGGTCTCATACAAACAATATTTGTCCTTTTGTGACTGACTTATTTCACTCAGGATAATGCCATCCAGATTCATCCGTGTTATTAGATGCTTCACAGATTCATCACTGTTCTTTACCATTGCATAATACTCCATTGTGTGTATGTACCATAGTTTGATTATCCATTCATCTGTTCATGGGCATCTAGGTTGTTTCCATCTTTTTGCTATTGTGAACAATGCTGCAATGAACATGGGTGTGCATATGTCTATTTTTGTGTCAGCTCTTACTTCTCTAGGATATATTCCTAGGAGTTGGATTACTGAATGGTATGGTATTTCCATTTCTAGCTTTCTAAGAAAGCACCATGTTATTTCCCAAAATGGTTATATCATTCTGTATTCCCACCAGCAGTGCAGAAGAGTTCCGATCTCCCCTCAGCCTCTCCAATGTTTGTTATTTCCAGTTTTTTTTGATTCATGCCAGTAATGCCGGGGTGAGATGGTATCTCATTGTGGTTTTAATTTGTATTTCTCTAATGGATGGTGATCCTCAAGCATTTCCTCAAGTGTCTGTTGGCCGCTTCAGTGGCATCTTTGGTAAAGTGTCTGTTCATTTCCTTTGCCCATTTTTTAATTGAATTTTTTGTCTTTTTGTTGTAGAGGTGTTGGATTTTCTCATGGATTTTAGAGATTAGCCCTTTGTCTGACTTGTAATGTCCAAAATTTTTTTTCCAGTGTGTAGGTTCTCTTTTTACTCTTTTGTTGAAGTCTTCTGACGAGCATAAGTGTTTCATTTTTAGAAGATCCCAGTTAACAAGCTTATCATCTGGAGTTTGTGTGTTGTTGGTTACAGTTTGTATCCTGTTAATGCTGTGTATTAGGGCCTCTAGCGTTGATTCTATTTTTTCTTCTATGAACTTGATAGTTTTTGGCTTTATATTTAGGTCTTTGATCCATTTTGAATTAGTTTTTGTATATAGTGTGAGGTATGGGTCCTGTTTCATTTTTTTGCAGATGAACATACAGTTTTGTCAGCACCATTTGTTAAAAAGACGGTTCCCCATCTGATAGACTTTAGGCCCTTGTCAAAGATCAGGTGACTGTAGATGAATGGATTTACATCTGGGTTCTCAGTTCTGTTCCATTGGTCCATGTTCGTGTCATTGTACCAGTACCAGGCTGTTCTGACTACTGTAGCTGTATAGTATGTTCTTAGGTCAGGTAGTGTGAGTCCTCCTACTTTATTCTTCTTCTTCAATAGTGCTTTGCTTATCTGGGGCTTCTTCCCTTTCCATATAAAGTTAATGATTAGTTTTTCCATCTCTTTAAAGAATGTTGTTGGTATTTGGATCAGGATTGCATTGTATTTGTAAATTGCTTTGGGTAGAATTGCCATTTTCACAATGTTGAGTCTGCCTATCCATGAGCATGGTATGTTTTTCCATTTATGTAGATCCCTTTGGGTATCTTACAGTAGTGTTTTGTAGTTTCTTTGTATAGGTCTTTTACATCCCTGGTCAGATTTATTCCTAAGTATTTTATGTTTATAGGGGCTATTGTAAATGGCATTGTTTTCCTGATTTCCTTTTCATCATTCCCTTTATTGGTGTACAGGAATCCAGCTGATTTTTGAATGTTTATCTTGTATCCTGCTACTCTGCTGAATCTTTCTATTAGTTCCAGTAGTTTTCTCATGGAGTCTTTAGGGTTTCTATGTATAGTATCATATCATCCGCAAACAGGGACAGTTTAATTTCTTCATTACCAATTTGGATGTCCTTTATTTCTTTTTCTTGCCTTATTGCTGTAGCTAGGACTTCCAGCACAATGTTAAATAGAGTGGTGATAAAGGGCATCCTTGTCTTGTTCCTGTTCTCAAGGGGAATGTTTTCAGCCTTTCTCCATTAAGATTGATGTTTGCCGTCGGTTTTGCATAGATGCCCTTTATTATGTTGAGATATTTCCCATCTGTATCTGTTTTTTTGAGAGTTTTAATCAGGAATGTGTGTTGGACCTTGTCCAATGCCTTTTCTGCATCAATTGAGAGGATCATGTGATTCTTTTCTTTCCTTTATATGGTGGATTACATTGACTGATTTTCTAATGTTGAACCATCCTTGCACACCTGGTATGAATCCTACTTGGTTGTGGTGTATTACTTTTTTGATATGATGCTGAATTCTATTGGCTAGAATTTTGTTCAGAATTTTTGCATATATATTCATGAGAGATATTGGTCTGTAATTTTCTTTTTGTGGCATCTTTGCCTGATTTTGGTATCAGGGTTATGCTGGCTTCATAGAAAGAATTCAGAAGTGTCACTTCCTTTTCTATGTTCTGAAATAGTTTGAGTAGTACTGGTATAAGCTCTTCTCTGAATGTTCGGTAGAATTCTCCATTGAAGCCATCTGGGCCAGGGCTTTTTTTTGTTGAGATTTTTTTAAATTACCTTTTCCATCTTTTCCCTTGTTATGGGTCTGTTCAGATTTTCAGCATTGGTTTATGTTAGTTTGGGTAGGTAGTGTGTTTCTAGAAATTTATCCATTTCCTCTAGGTTTTCAAATTTGTTGGAGTATAGTTTTTCATAATATTCTGTTATGATCCTTTTTATTTCAGTTAGGTCTGTTGTAATGTCCCCCATTTCATTTCTTATTTGGATTATTTGCCTCCTCTCCTGTTTTTCTTTTGCCAGCCTGGCCAGTGGTTTGTTGATTTTATTGATCTCTTCAAAGAACCAACTTTTGGTTTTGTTGATCCTTTCTATGGTTTTTCTATTCTCTATTTCATTAATTTCTGTTCTTATCTTTATTATTTCCTTTCTTCCAGTGGCTGTGGGGTTTTTTAATTTTTGCACTTCTCTTTCTATTTGTTCGAGTTCTGTAGTTTATGTTTTGATTTTATCCCTTTCTTCTTTTTTGATGTGTGCACCTATTGCTATAAATTGTCCTCTGAGGACTGCCTTTGCTGTGTCCCAAAGTTTTTGGTATGATTTGTTTTCATTCTCGTTTAATTCTAGGATTTTTTTGATTCCATTTCTGATTTCTTCTATTACCCAGTGGTTTGTAAGCAGGGCGGTATTCAGTTTCCATGTAATTGATTTTTTTTCATTGGTCTTCCGGTTGTTAATTTCTACCTTAATGGCATTGTGGTCAGAGAATATACTTTGTATTATCTCAGCGTTTTGGGTCTTGTTGAGGGTTACTCTGTGGCCTAAGATATGGTCTCTTCTGGAGAATGTTCCATGTGCTTTGAAAAAGAATGTATACTTTGCAGCCGTAGGGTGTAGCGTTGTATATATGTCTATGAGGTCAAGTTGGCTGATTGTGCCCTTTACATCTTCTGTATCTTTGTTGAGTTTCTTTCTAGATGTTCTGTCCCTTATCAAGAGTGGTGTGTTGAAGTCTCCTACTGTTGTTGTAGAACTGTCATTTTCTCTTTTCAGTGTTGTTAGAGTTGGTTTTATGTATTTGGAGCCCTGTCATTTGGTGCGTAGATGTTTATTAGGGTTATGTCTTTATGATGGATCATCCTCTTAATCATTATATAGTGTCCTTCTTTGTCTTTTTTGGTGGTTTTTGTTTTAAAGTCTATTTTATCTGAGATTAGTATTGCCACTCCTGCTCTTTTTTGGTAGCTGTTTGCTTGATATATTTCTTTCCATCCTTTAATTTTTAATAAATTTGTGTCTTTGTTTCTAAGGTGTGTCTCTTGTAGACAGTATATTAATGGATCCTGTTTTTTAATCCATTCTGTCACTCTCTATTTATGGGTGCATTTAGGCCATTTACATTCATTGTAATTATTGACAGGTGTGAGTTTATTGCTGTCACTTTGTAGTGCTTATTTTTGTGGTGCTGACATTTTCTTTGTTCCTCTTACTTTTCTGTGCTGAATTCCTTTTGTTTGTGGATTTTTTTTCATTTCTTTTGTGTTTGTAGGTTTTGTTTTTACTGAGATTTAATGTTTTTCTTCTTTATTTTGGTGGGTATGTTTGTGAACTTTCTTTGTGGTTAACTTGAAATTTTATCTTATCTTATCTTATCTTATCTTCCTAGGTTTGAACCAGTTTATTATTACTTGGTATTGCCTTGTCTTCCTCTCCCTTAGAAGGTTCTATACCTACACCGTTTATTCCCTGTTTTATTGTGCTGATGTTGTTGTCATTTACAAATTAACCTCTGTGGTTCCCTGTTGTAGTTCTTTGTTTTGGATAGTCCTTGAGATCTCATTTCCTAGGTTGGTATCTGGGTGGTATGATCTTGTGTCCTAGATTCAGCCTGTAGTCTGACGTTGTTTGTTCTCAGATTGAAGGACTCCCTTTAATAATTCTTGTAAGTTTGGTTTGGTTTTTACATAATCCCTTAATTTGTGTTTATCTAGAAATGTCCTAATTTCACCATCATATTTTAACGAGAGTTTTGCAGGATAAGTTATTCTTGGTTTGCAATTTTTTTCTTTGAATGTTTTATATATGTCATCCCATTGCCTTCTTGTCTGCATGCTTAATCTTATTGTTTCTCCTCTGTATATGACTTTTTGTTTTTCTTTAGCTGTTCTCAGGATTCGTTTGTCTCTGGTTTTAGCGAGTGTGATTATGATATGCCTTGGTTATTTTCTTTTATTGTCTGTCTTATATGGGGTTCGTTGATTTTTTTGGATGGTCAGCTTTTCATCTTTCATGATATTGGGGAAGTTTTCTGTCAGTAGTTCTTCAGTGATCCTCTCTGTGTTTTCTGTTTTATCCCCCTGTTCTGGAACTCCGATCACTTGCAGATTTTTGCTTCTGATTATATTCCACCTAATTCTCAGGGTTTCTTCATTTTTCTTTGTTCTTTTTTCTGATTTTCCCTCAGAATTGTATCCAAAGGTTTGTCTTCAATTTCACTGATCCTGTCTTCCATCATTTCAAATCAGCTCCTCAGCTTCTCTATGACACTGTCCATTTCTGAAATCTTGTTTATCTTTTGGATATCTAATTGTTGCTTTTGTATGATTTCTAGTTATGAATTTATTTTAGCATTTTGTTCCTATATTATTTTCCTGAATTTTTCCATTTTTTTGTCTGTATTTTCCATGAATTTGTCTGCCTTTTCCATGAAGTTATCTATTATTTCTTCATTTTTATCTGCTTTTTGCTTCAACTCCTGGATAGTTCTGAGCATTAGAGATTTGAATTCCCTATCAGGTAGTTCTAGTGACTTTTCTTCTACTGGAAAGCCATCTAGTGTTTTATATTGGATGCCTCCTGGAACCATACTGTCCTGTTTTTGTATAGTTTTGATTTTGTCTGCTGTCTTCAGGACATTCAGTAGTTATTTTGCTTGTTTATTGACTGTAGATTTGTTTGTTTCATCCTGCTTTTTTGTTTTATTTGGTTATGTCTGAGCCATGGGCTGTGCAGTCTTTGTTTTTTGCATGTCTGTTGGCACTATAGTTTTCATCTCCTTCTCCAATGGGCAGGGTCAGTCACTCACGTATGGTACAGCAGGGTAGTTCAGCTGAAGAGGAGTTGCTGGGATGGGTAGTTTGTGTCACACACTAGGGCTGACAGGGTGGGCTGGGAATCAGTGCAGGGCAGGTTCTGGTAGGCTGTGCCTGTTATGCTTGGGTTGTGATGTTCAGCGCATGGTGCAGGTATTCATGAAGGAGGGGGAGATTGTGATGTGTGGCACTAAGATGGATATGGGAAAGAGGAGGGAGAGAAGAGAGTAACAGGAGCCAAAAACATACAAACAAACAAAAAAGAGTGGTAAGGGAGCTTGCTGTTGGAGTGGAGAGATGAGAGACTGAGAAATGGAGAAAAACAAAAACAAAAAATAAAAAGGATAAAAGAAAAAACTGAAGAAATAAAAATTAGAAAAGGAAGAAAGAAAAGCCCCCAGGTTCCCACCAGCGTGGGTGTGAGGAATGGGGAAGTTGCTCTCAAGTCATGAAGTACAGCCTGGCTAGAAAGGGTAGAGATGTCACACAGTGCCAGGTATTCAAGAGTCAGGAAGAGAAGGTAGGTTTGAAGAGATGAGAAAGTAAGAAACGAAGAAAGACAAAAAGGGAAAGAGAGAGGAAAACAAATTGAAAAACCAAAAAAACAAGCAAAAAGAAATGTCCTCAGGGATCCCACTATGTATCTGTACAGAGTAAGGGAGTAGCTCCCAAGCCACACGGTACTGTCTGCCTAGAAGGGGCTCCAAAGCCAAGGTAAGAAAAAGAAAACAAACAAAGCAATCAAATCATAACAAATAAACAAACAAAAAAAGCCCTGGGATCCCGCCAGCGTGGCAGCACGGGCCAGGAAGCAGTTTCGTAGTTGAGCGGTGTTTCGCAGCCTTTCAGGAAGAAGCAGAGATGGCACACGGAGCAAGGTATTTGAGAGAAAGGAGGGGGAAGTGGTGAGAGGTAAGGAAGAAATCTAATGAAGCAGAAAAAAGCAACACCAGCAGCCAACAAATAGCACTCAGGGAGCAGCTAGTGTGGGCAGGTAGAATCCAAGCAACACTGGGGTGAAGCCAGTGATTTCCACCCCAGAGATTATGGTTGCAGGAAGCAGAGGAGGCAGAGTGGGGGTGAAGAAGGGTGGGGAATGGGAAAACATATATCACTGGTTACCAGTTGTTCTTTCTCCTGCTGGGAGCTCTGTGAAGATGCTTTCTTGTTCCCTCTGTTTGCTGATCTCTAATAGGAGTCCAAGATGGTAGATCTGTGCTGTGTTAGCTGATAGGGGACCTCTGCATGTATCGCTCTTATCTTTCTGTTCTCTGTCAGTTTCTTATTCCACTTGGCGCTTGGCTGGGTTCTTTATCTCTTTATTTGATGCTTAGGGTTTCAAGACTGACGTTTTCTCTGTTTGACTTAGTTTTTTGGATCTTTGCTGTGGATGAACAGTGTGGTGCTTCTGTCTATAGTGCCATGTTGCCTGGAAGTCCCCTGTCCAATTAATTTTTATGAAGTCTCATTTATTTATTTTGTCTTCCGAACTTTGTGCTTTTGTTATTCTATTAGAATATCCGTTGTTAAAATCTAGGCCTGACAGTATTGCCCCTGCTTTTTCTTCTAGGAATTTTATGGTTTTAGTTTGCACATTTATGTCCTTAATCCATTTTGAATTTGTTTTTGTGTATAGTGTGATGCATAGTTCCCATTTCATTCTTCTGCATGTGGAAATCCAATTTTCCCAGACCATTTATTGAAGAGAGTCTTCTTTCCCCTTCCAGTGGACTTAGCTCTGTTGTCAAAAATCAGTTGACCATAGATGTTTGGGTTTATTTCTGGACTCTCACTTCTATTTCATTGGTCTATGCGTCTAGTGTTATAGCAGTACCAGGTTGTTTGGATTACTGTAGCTGTATCCGAAAACCAAAAAACCAAACCTGTGGCAGTCGAGTCAATTCTAACTCATAACTAGCCTGTAGGACAGAGTAGAACTTCCCCATAGTGTTTCCAAGGAATGGCTAGTGGAATTGCACTGCCAAATTTTGTTAGTGGCCAGGCTCTTAACCACTGCGCCACCAGGGCTCCACTGTAGCTGTATAGAATGTTTTAAAATCAGAAAGTGTAAGTCCCCCTACTTTGTTCTTCTCTTTCTTTATCAATTTGAGGTCTCTTGCTATTCCATATAAAGTTGAGGATGGTTTTTCTATTTATGTGAAGGAGTCTGATGGAATTTTGATCAGGATTGCATTGAATCTGTAGATTGCTTTGTGTAGTACTGACAGCTTAACAATATTAAGTCTTCCAATCCATGAAAATGGAACATCTTTCCATTTATTTAAGATTTCTTTATTCTCTTTCAGCAACGTTTTATACTTTTCATTATATAAGTCCTTCACATCCCTAGTTAGATTTATCCCTAGGTATTTTATTCTCTTAGATGCTATTGTAAATGGAATTGTTTTCCTAATTTCCCTTTGAGAATTCTCATTGCTGGTTTATAGAAACTCAACTGATTTTTGTTTGCTGACATTGTACCCTGCAACTTTGCTAAATTCTTCTCTAAACTAGACATTTTCTTGTGGACTCTTTGGGATTTTCTTTATGTAGGATCATATCATCTATGAATAGAGATAATTTTACTTCTTCTTTTCCAATCTGGATACCTTTTATTTCTTTTTCTTGTCTTATTGCTCTGGTTAGGACTTCTAATACAATATTGAATACAAGTGATGAGAGCAAGCACCCTTGTCTTGTTTTTGATTTCAAGGGGACAGCTCTCAGTCTTTCCACATGAGTATAATGTTGACTGTTGGCTTTTCATATATGCCCTGAATCATATTGAGGAATTTCCCTTCTATTCCAATCTTTTTAGGGTTTGGATTTTATCAAATGCTTTTTCTGCATCCATAAAGACTATCATGTAGTTCTTTTCCTTTGTTCTATTGATATGGTGTATTATGTTGATTGCTTTTCCAGTGGTGAACCATCCCTGCATTCCTTGAATAAATCCCACTTGGTCATGGTGTATGACTATTTTAATATGCTGTTGGATTCTGTTTGCCAGTATTTTAGTGACAATTTTTGCATCTATACTCATAAGAGACATTGACCAGTAGTATTCTTTACTCGTGGTGTCTTTGTCTGGTTTGATTATCAGGATTATGTTTGCTTCATAGAATGAATTAGGGAGTATTCTTTCCTTCTCTATTTTTTGGAAGAGTTTAACAGTATTGGTGTGAATTCTTCTCTAAATGTTCGATAGAATTTCCCAGTGAAGCCATCTGTGCCAGGACTTTTTTAATTGGGAGGCTTTTGATTACTGATTCAATCTCTTCACTTTTTATGGGTCTGTTGAGACTTTCTATTTCATCTTGAGTCAGTTTGGGTAGGCTGTGTGCTCCTAAGAATTTGTCCATTTTATTTAGGCTCTCCAGTTTGCTGACATGCAGTTGTTTATAATATTAATTCTCTTTATTTATATCAGTTCAGTTGTAATGTCCCTTCTTTCATTTTTTATTTTGGGTATTTGTATCTTTTCTTTTCTTTGTTGGTCTAGCTAAAGGTTTGTCAATTTTATTGATGTTTTCAAAGAACCAAATTCTGGTTTTATTGATTGTTTGTTTGTTTGTTTTCAATTGTATTTATTTGTGTTCTGATCTTTGTTATTTCCTTTATTCCGCTAGGTTTAGTCTTAGTTTGCTCTTCTTTTCTAGTTCCTGGAGTAGTCAGGTTAGGCTGTTGTTTTGAGATCTTTCTTCTTTCTTCATGTAGGCATTTATTGCTCTAAGTTTCCCTTTGAGTACTCTCTTTGCTGCATTCCATAAGTTTTGGTATGTTGTGCTTTCATTTTCATTTGACTCTAGGAAATTTGTGCTTTCTCTTTTGATTTCTTCCTTGACCCATTGGTAGTGATAGTGTGTTGTTTAATTTCCATATGTTTGTGTATTTTCCAGGGTTTTTTTTGTTATTGATTTCTAGCATCACTCTGTTGTGATCAGAGAAAATATACTGTATGATTTCAATCTTTTAAAATTTATCAAGACTTACTTTATGACCTAACATGTCGTCTATTTTGGAGAATGATCCATGTACACTGAAGTGGAATGTATATTGTGCTGTTTTGGGGTGGAGTGTTCTCTAGATGTCTGTTAAGTCTAGTTGTTTTATAGTGTCATTCAAGTCCTCTGTTTTCTTGTTAATCTTCTTTCTAGATGTTCTGTCCAATATTGAAAGTAGTGTATTGAAGTCTCCAACTATTATTGTAGTACTGTCTATTTCTCCCTTCAATTCTGTCAGTGTTTTCGTTATATATTTACAAGTCCTGATGTTGGATGCAGATGTGTTTATGATTGTTAAATCTTCTTGTTTAATTGACTCTTTTATAACTAATGTCCCTAATGTCCATATTTATCTCATCTAACAGATTTTACCTTGAAGTCTACTTTGTCTGATATTAAGATTGCCACCCTCAGCTCTCTTTTTGTTATTATTTGCATAGAATTTTTTTTCTAGCCTTTCACTTTCAACTTATTTGTGTCTTTGGGTTTAATGTGTGTCTCTTGTAAACAGCATATAGCTGGATTATGTTTTTTAAAATAGATTCGGAAACTCTCTACCTTTTCATTGGAGCATTTAGTCCATTTACATCCACTGTAATTACTGATAAGAAGTGACTTACTTTTGCCATTTTGTTATTTGGTTTTTGTGTGTCTTAATCCCTCTTTGTCTTTGTTCTTTACTGCTACTTGCTTTTGTGTTTTGTTGGTTTATTGTAGTGAGCTTTTTGGTTCCATTCTTTCCTTCTGTGTATGTTGTACATATATATGTATTTTCTTAGTGGTTTCCATGAATATTACATTTGCCAATTTGTATTTATAACATTCTGGGGTAAATTGGTACCATCTTAGCTTCAGTTAAACATATAAGAAATTCTATATACCATTCCTCTCCTCCCCCGCTTTTTTTGTTGTTATAACTAATTACTTCTTTATATTTCATGCGCCCTGTAATAGAATTTTATCCTTGATTTTTAGATATTTATTATTAAAAACAATGAAGGACAAAACATTTAGAATTATCAACTGTGAATGTCTTATTACTAGCCCTTGTAGTTGTCCATGTGTCCATGCATTTCCCTTTATTAGGTATCTTTTTCTTTTTTTTTAATATAGCTTTGAATTACTTTCTAGCATCTTTTCCTTTCCATCTATAGAATTTCCATTAATAGGACCAGTCTGGTCAATATGAACTCTCTCAGCTTCTTTTGTATGGGGATGTTTCAATTTCACTCTCATTCTTGAAAGGTAGTCTCACTGGGTATAGTATTCTTGGTTGACCTTTTTTTTTTCTTTTTTTCTTTCAGTACTTTAAATATATCATTCCATTGCCTTCTGGCCTCTAGTGTTTCTCAGGAGAAAATCAGCATTTAATCTTATTGAGGATCCTTTGTTTGCTTCTCTCTCACTGCATTCAGGATTCTCTCTTTGTCTTTACTTTTTAAGATGTATCTTGGTGTAGATCTCTTTGGATTTATCCTGCTTGGGATTCTTTGAGTTTCTTGGATTTGTAGATTCATGCCCTTCATGAGGTTGGCGAAAATTTATGTCATTATTTCTTCAGATATTCTTTTTGTCCCTTTCTTTTTCTCATCTACTTTTGGAATTCCCATAATGCATATATTAGGTTTCTTGTTGTTGTCACATAATTCCACTAAACTGTGCTCAGGCTTCTTGAGCCTCCATTCTTGTTGCTTTTCAGCATCTGTAATTTTAACTATCTTCTGATTTGCTGATTCTTTCCTCTGCCTAATTAAATCTGTTGGAAAGTCCTATTATGTTTCTCCACAGTTATTGTCCCTTTCAGTTGCAATATCTCTTTTTTTTTAGATCCTCATTTTGGGCTTCCATTGTTTTCCTTATTTTTTTAGCTCTTTGTCTCTGTTTTCCCTTAGTTCTTTACTTATTTTTAATGTTGTTGTATTATATTTTTCCATTATTTGGTAATCCCTAACTGCACTGTCACTCCCATTGTCATGTTCATTTGGATGGCCCATTGTTTCTCTGTTCTTTGTGTGTCTTGTTATTTTTTACTAGGACATTGGTATTTTTGAGGGTGTTAACTTTCTCAGTTTTCCCCAGGATTTGATGTTTTTGCCCACACTACTTTCTGCAAAAAACACTTTGGTGGGCAGAGCCTTTGGCCTTTGCTTGCCAATTCCTCTCCCTCTCTGTGATAGCTCCTTCTCCTCCCTGGTTTAATTAGGATTTGAAAGTTCCAGGTCTTGGTTTTTGACTTTTAATCTCTCCCAAACACACTATATACTGTGATCAGTCTGTTCACCATCAGGCACCACCACTCAGGTGGGATATTGTATACTAACCAATCTGTCCACCGGGGGTACAGTCCTCTCTCTCTGGTTATTACTCCCTTCCCTTCTATGTTTCCGCAACCACGTTTTAGTCAGAAAACCCACACCCAGTGAGTCCCCTTTAGGGCTGAGTGTTGTCCTTTGGTTATGCCTGAGGCTTTCTTCTTTGCTCTGTGGGGGCTGCTTATTTCTGAGCTGGTATCTGGAGCCCTGGTGGCACAGTAGTTAAGAATTCTGCTGCTAACCAGAAAAGGTCAGCAGTTCAAATCCACCACCTGCTCCTTGGAAATGCTATATGGGGCAGTTCTCTGTCCTATAGGGTCGCTATGAGTCAGAATTGACTCGATGGCAATGTTTTTTTATTCAGGGGAAGCACAGGCAGCCTTTCCTCTGTTTTGTGAGGAGGAGGGGCTGGCACTCCCCAGAAGGACCTCTTAGAGATCTGTCTTGCTGGTTTCAGAGACCCATTGGCTCTGTGATGGTTAGAGGAGGGGCCTCCACTTAGGTGACACACTTCCTAACTTCACTGTAGGGAACCTTCTGTAGTAGTTCATATCAGTCCAGAAGCTGACAGTTACTGGTTGGGGGACAGGTTTGTCACATTCCAAATGGACCTCCAGGTAGGTCAGCCTTGTTGCTATCAGAGCCTGTCACATAGTATGTTGTCTGTGGGGGTAGCTCCACTCAGGATGCCTGCTTCCTAGCACACAGCAGCCTCAGTCAACAGTCCTCAGTGCTGATTGGAAGAAGGAGCAGACAGACCTAAACTGATCCTCAGGAAGGTCTGTGCTGTTGGTTTCAGAGGCCTGAGCTACAGGGAACACAGGGAGGTAGGTAGAGTGCTGACTATGGGAGCAGATTTCACTGTGGGGGACTTCTGTAGCAGTTTGCAACAGCCTGGCTACCAACAAGTACCAGGTGGGGAAGGGCGTGTCACAGTCTCATCAGATCCCCATGGAGGTCTGCTTGTAGATGTCAGAGTCCCCCCAGTAGATTTTTGGCTGTGATTACAGCCTCCACTCTAGGATCCTGCTTTCTAGCACACGGCAGCCTCAGCCAGGAGTCCTCAGTGCCAACCAGAAGTGGCGGCAGACTAACCCTAACTGACCCCAGGGAAGTTTACCCTGTTGGTTTCAAAGGCCAGAGCTATGAGGTGCTCAGGGAGACAGAATGTTGACTATGGGAGCAGACTGTACTGCATAGGCCTTCTGTATCAATTCACAGGAGGCTTGCAGCCAACAGTATCCAGGTGGGGGAGGTGCTGGAACACTCCAAACAGACCCCTAGGAAGGTCTGCCTTGTTGCTAACAGGGATCCCCCATGTAGTATGTTGGCTGTGGGTTTAGCCTCCACTAAAGATGCCTGCTTCCTAGCACACAACAGCCTCAGTCAGCAGTCCTCAGCACTGACTGAAAGGGAGGACAAAAATACCTGAACTGACAACCCAGAAGGTCTGCCTATAGGTTACAGAGGACTGAGCTATAGGGTGTACAGGAAGGCAGGTAAAGTATTGACTATGACAAAAGACTCCACTGCACAGGGCTTCTGTAGCGATTCACAGTAGGCTTGCAGCCAACAGTATCCAGGTGGGGGAGGTGCTGGAACACTCCAAACAGACCCCTGGGAAGGTATACCTTGTTGATTTTAGAGCAGAAGCTTGGAGTCCTGTCTTTTTGTACAGGCATGGCCTGTTGTGGTTAGGGAAGCTGGTTCTTTTTCTGGGGCCACTTCCCTAGTTTACAGCAGCTGATAGCCTGTGTGGCTGGGTGAAGGTGCACGAACAGTGGGAGAAGAGATTTTCCTACTGTATGTGACTTCTTGGTTCTTTGATTCTTGCCTGTCTACAGTTCACTACTTTCTTCTGCTCCCTGATTCAGAGTCCCTCAAAGCCAAGCACCATTTTCTTGTATTTCCTGTTGTATTTGTGAGGAAAGTTCAGAACAATGGTCTGCTTATGCTGCCATCTTCCCAAAATTCCCCCATATAGTCTTCAGTGACTGATTTTGGGGAAGTAGGTATCACCAGCTCTTTCTTCCAAGGCACCTCTGGGTGGACTCAAACCACCAACCTTTTGGTTAGCAGTTAAACATGTTAACTGTTTGCACTACCCAGATACTCCTCATACTAGTATATTATGATCATATTTGAAGCTGTAGAGTTTTTACTAAATTTATTGATCTTAAATTAGTATCTCATTTCCCCCACATCAAAAATTCTAGTTCTCAATGACATTAACTTAATTACTCATTTGCTGTTAGAAAATCAGTAAGCTCATTCTTCTTTTCATATGCTTTCCAATTCTTCCTCCATTTTAGATAATTGTAGCGACTCTATATGGTTAGAGTATACAGGCATTTCATACTATATTGTCTCACTTATACCATCATTTAGGCTGCAACTTACTGTCTAATAGAAGCTTATTATCTAGTAGAGTCAGTATTCCCTGAGTTCTTGCACATTGTTAAAAGTTTTTTGACCTTTATATTTGAATAGCAGTTTCAGTTGGTATAAAATCCTTTACTCACATTTATTTCCCTTGAATATCTTATATTTGTTACTCCATTGTCTTCTGGAAAAAAGAATTTCTCTTAAAAAATCTGATGATGTTATGATTTTCTTACCTTTATAGGTATCTTGTCTTTTTGGCTGGACACGAAAAGAATTTTTCTTTTCCTTGACAGTCCAGTAGTTTTAGTATAATGTCTTGGTGTTAACTACTCAGGGTTGAGTTTCTTAGATACAAAATGTGCCAGTTCAAAATATAGTTTTAAGTAATTTTGTTGTTGCAGAAAATTTTCCTGATTTTAGTTTTTTTGTATTCCTTGTATTTTTTTTTCAACTCCTGTTTAAGAAGATATGTATATGTTGGATTTTATTTACCTATCTTCTGCATCTGTCAGTTTTGCTTGAATAGGTTACCAGCTTCTAGATATTCTGAGGTATTTATCATTGTGTTAGGAGCCCTAGTGGTGCAGTGGTTAAGAGCTTGGCTGCTAAAAAAAAAGGTCAGCAGTTTGAAACCACTAGCTACTGCTTGGAAACCTCATGGGGCAGTTCTACTCTGTTTTATAGGTTACTATGAGTTGGAATTGACCCAACAGCAACAGGTATGGATCATTGTGTTTATTCACTCTTGGGTTCTAGCTATTTTGGTCTTCATTTCTGAAACAATACTTTTCTATCATTTCTTATCCTTTCCCGAGTCTCTCAGCTCTCTTCAAATCATCCTACTCTTCAGTCACCTCATTTCTATGTTTTCCTGATTCAGATTTATGTTGTTTATCAAAATGTCTATCGTTTCCTTAGTTTCTCAAAGAAATTAAGAAATTGTTTTGAAATATAATGTTACTATGTATATTTGATTGACATCTCTTTCTGCTGTATGTTTATTGTCTATAGGAATAATGTTTCTCTCTATATCTATCTTTTTTTCTTTTTTGTAGAAACATTTGTTTTAAATTCTACTGTGATCCTTTTCAAGTGAAATTAATTATCTTGAATTTTTCAGCAGGAGAATTGGACCAGGTTAATTTTCTTAGCCCACAAATCTGGTAGTCCCTTTTATCTTGTTTTCATAAGGTCATAAAATACATGACCACGTACTTTGTGAGATCTGTCTCTCCTCTATTTTCCTCCTGTATTTTTGTCTGGCTCTTTTTCAGTGGCATCACTAGGATTGGTGTCACCCAGTGCGCTAACTCATAGTGTCATCCCCCCATGGACTTCCTCCTAAACCAGAACATACAGAAGCCTTAGTAATGTTTATTATCAATTTTAATCATAGAATAGTACATGATAAATATTATAAATTGCTTAAATATAATATTTCTTAGATTATATGACTACTAATAACAAAAATTTTTTGTAAGGTCTTTCTACATTGAATTACAACGTTATTAGTAACTGAGTGGTAGCCTTTTTAAGTTTTTTTTTTTTCTCCTTCTTTTCCTTTAATTACTACTTCATTTTCCAAAAAGTTATCGATATAGGTTCACAAATATTAATTACCACAATATAGTAGCTAAAATACCAGAAGGTTTGAGAAAATCAGTGACAATAAAAACACCAGCTACAGTGAAAACAACAGTGTGTACTTGTAGCACGTGTAGACAAAACCACGTGATTTCAAGAGTCATTGTAATTGGATGATAATGACAGCTCTGACCAGAGCACATTAGAAGGCTCAAAAAGTAAATTAGCATAGAGTTTGAGCCTTGTAGGTATATTGATACATATAAGCTGGGCTTACAAAAGTTTTTTGTTGTTATAACTAACTAAAGGGATATTTTTATAAAAAATAATAAATTTCTGCTGAAACACTGCACAAAAATTTATAGACAGTCATTTTAGTGTCACTCCCTCTAACAGTGTCAGCTGGTGTGTTCTGTACACCCTACACACTCCTAGTGATGCCACTGATCCTCTCTTTTGCCCTTATTGTTACTCTCCTGCTTAATTTTCATTCTACTCCCAGACATTTCTTTTCAGTGTGGGGCTTTGTTCTAAAAGCAAGCTTTGGTTTGTTAGTTTCTAGAGTTCATAGGACCCAGACTGATTGGCACATTTAGATCTTACTGCAGTCCTTTTGCACTAACCCACAATTTGGAGTCTTCAGAATCCCTGTTAGTTTCAGTTACTATTTCCAGAATGGCCCACTGGGCTTCGTTGATTTTGGATTCTCTTATCTCATGGACTCATATGCCTTATTGCCTTCCCCTCAATTCTTTCTATATACATGCTGATATGAGCAGTGTGTGTAGTAGTTTCTCCCCACTACATTCTATTTTGGGGATTGTGAGGACAGCTTGTGTCCAGTTTTGTGGTAGATGTTGTCTATGAACTTTTTTGTTTTTGTCATCCCTGTTGCTCTATATGTTTTTTTTTTTCTCCAGTTATTAGCAATGTATTTCTCCTAGGACTTAATTTATGGTAACAATTCTATTGAGATCACACTGTGTTTCTAAATCATGTAATCCTATCTGCTCTCACTTTTAACAAAGGCATAATGTCATGTATCCACCATTACAGAATCATACAGAATACTTTCACAGTCCTAAAAATTTGCCTGTGCTTACCCTATTAAACACTTCTCTTTCCCCAAGAACCCTTGGCAACAACATATCTTTTTACTGTCTCCGTAGTTTTATGGATAACATTGCAAAGAATGGGAATTCCATAACACTTAATTGTGCCCATGAGGAACCTGTACATAGGCCAAGAGGCAGTTGTTCAAATAGAACAAGGAGATACTTCACAGTTTAAAATCAGGAAAGGTGTGTGTCAGGATTATATCCTTCCACCATACTTATTCAGTCTGTATGCTGAGCAAATAATCTGAGAAGCTGGACTATATGAAGAAGAATGGAGCATCGGGACTGGAGGAAGACTGGTTAACATCTTGTGATATGCTGATGACACAATCTTGCTTATTGAAAGTGAAGAGGACTTGAAGCACTGATGAAGATCAAAGACTACAGCCTTCAGTACAAATTACACCTTAACATAAAGAAAACAAAAGTTCTCACAACTGAACCAATTACCAACATCATGATAAATGGAGAAAAGATTGAAGTTGTCAAGGATTTCATTTTACTTGGGTCCACAATCAATGCCCATGGAAATAGCAGTCAAGAAACCGAAAGATGCATTGCATTGAGCAAATTTGCTGCAAAAGACCTCTTTAAACAGGTAAAAAGCAAAAATATCACTTTGAGGACTAAAGTGCACCTCACCCAAGCCATGGTATTTTTAATTGTCTCATATGTATGGGAAAGCTGGACAATGAATAAGGAAGACCAAAAAAGAATTGATGCCTTTGAATTGTGATGTTGGTGAAGAATATTGAATATACCATGGACTGCCAAAAGAATGAATAAATCTGTCTTGGAAGCTGCCAGAATGCTCTTTAGAAGCAAGGATGGTGACACTTCATCTCACCTACTTTGGACATGTTATCAGGAGGGAACAGTCCCTGGAGCAGGACATCATGCTTGGTAAAGTAGAGGATCAGAGAAAGAGAGGAAGACCCTCAATGACGTGGATTGACACAGTGGCTGCAACAGTGGGCTCAAGCATAGCAAAGATTCTGAGGATGGTGCAAGACCAGGCAATGTATTGTTCTGTTGTACTTCGGGTTGCTATGAGTCAGAACTGACTGGATGGCACCTAACAACGTCAACAACATAGTTTTGCCAAGAGCTCTGGTGGCGCAATGGTTAAGCGCTTGGCTGCTAACCGGAAGTTCAGCAGTTTGAATCCACCATCCGATCTATGGGAGAAAGATGTGGTAATCTGCTCTCACAAAGATTATAGCTACATACTGCATCGATTCCAGTTATTTGACATCTGAATCAGGAAAAAAACTAGTAACAAAATAACCAAAAAAACACTTGTCATTTGGTGAACTTTGACTATGGTGACCCCACATAAGTTAGAGTAGAACCGTGTTCCATAGGGTTTTCAGTGGCTTGTATTTCAGAAGTAGATTGCCAGGCCTTCTTTCCAAGGTGCCTTTGGGAAGACTCCAACCTCCAACCTTTTGATTAACAGCAGCATGTTAACCATTTGCACCAGCCAGGGACTCCTGGCAAAACTATAAACCAAAAAACCAAACTGGTTGCTTTCCACTTCATTCCGACTCATAGCGACCCTATGGGACAGAGTAGAACTGCCCCATAGGGTTTTTAAGGCTATAATCTTTACAGAAGCAGATTGCTCCGTATGCTTTTATAGAGAGACTTGCAGACATTCAAAACTACCTCAGCCACTGTCTTTCCAGAATCTTCTCTATCAGTTGATTCTTACTCCTGTTAGTGTACATGGTTGTAGCATCCTGGTTTCTACCTCTTTTATTTTGCAGCTCCTAATCTTTTCATGCCAAAAATAAACCTGAGTGTAAATTGATAATAAAAAAGTCATGAGTAAGGAGTGCATGGACAGACGTATAAGCAAATTATTTGCACAGTAGTTAAAAGTATGGATTATGGCATTAATGAGATTACCATTTAAATCCTAGTTTTTTCACTTACTAGAAATGTGATCTTAAACAAGTCATATAACCTCTCTAATCCCTAATTTCCTTATCTGTAAAACAGAGACAATAATATGCTTATTTCATAGGAATATTGTGAGATTCATATACAATACATGTAAAAGTGTTTGGCATAGAAAGTACATAGAAATAATTTCTATTAATTTTCTAAGGCTGCCGTAACCAGCTACCACAAACTGGGTGTCTTATTAGAACAGAAATTTATTGTCTCCAAGTTCTGGAGAGTAGGAGTCTAAAATTAGGATATTGGATTTGTTGATTTCTTCTGAGGGCTCTAAGGGAGAATCTGTTCCATGCCTCTTTCCTAGTTTCTGGTGACAGCTATGCTCCTTGTCATTCCTTGGTTTATAGATCACTCCAGTCTGTATCTCTGTCTTCACATGTCTGTCTTCTCTTTACATCTCTTCTTTTTTATAAGAACACCAGTCATATTGAATTAGGACCCACCCTACCCCAGTATTACCTCATGTTAACTTAATTGATAACATCTTCAATAGCCTTATTTACAAACAAGTTCACATTCACAGGAACCAGGGATTAGGACTTTAACATATCTTTTAGGGGGACGCAATTTAATCCATATGAGGGCAGTGGTGGTTCAATGGTAAAAGTCTTGGCTTCCATGCTAGAGAAGTGGTTTCAATTCCTGGCCAGTGCATTTCAAGTGCAGCCACCAACTGTCTGTTAGTGGAGGCTTGTATTTTGCTATGATGCTAACAAGTTTCAATGGAGCATCTGAACTAAGACGGAGTAGGAAGAAAGGACTGGTGATCTATTTCTGAAAATCAGCCAATGCAAACTCTGTGGATCACAATGATCTGATCTGCAACCCATTATGGGGATGGTGCAGAACCAGACAGTGTTTTGTTCCATAGTGCATAGGGTTGCCATGAGCCAGGGGCTGAATCAATGGCAGCTAACAACAATTAAATCCATAACAGACTTCAATAAATGCCAAGAGTTTTAATTGTTATTTGAATATTATTAAGGTCCTTTTTGGTTTCTTTTATTATTTTTATTTTTGTTTATTGTTGTAGTTTAAATGAAGTTTACATTTCAAGTTAGTCTCCCATACAAAAATTTATACATACATTGTTATATGACCCTAAATGCTGTCTGTATACTGTGACAGCACACTTCTCGTTTCCACCCCTATTCCCCTCATCCATTCAACCTCTCCTAACCCTCTCTGCCTTCCTATCTCACCTCTGGACAGAAGCTGCCCATTTAGTCTCTTGTATCTACCTGATATAAGATGCATGCTCCTCACAAGTAACATTTTATGTCCCACAATCCAGTCCAATCCGTGTCTGAAGAGTTGGCCTCGGAAATTGTTTTACTTCTGGGCTGATAGAGAATCCAGGGGCCATGCTTTCCGGGGTTACTCCAATCTCAGTCAGACCATTAAGTCTGGTCTTCTTACTAGAATTTGAGCTCTGCACCCCACCTTTCTCTTGCTCCATCAGGGACTCTCTGTTGTGTTCCGTGTGAGGGTGGTCACCATCTAGTTCTTCTGGTCTCAGGCTGATGAAGTCTCTGGTTTATGTGGCCCTTTCTGTCTCTTGGGCTAATACTTTGCTTGTGTCTTTGGTGTTCTTCATTTTCCTTTCCTCCAGGTGGTTGGGACCAATTGATGCATCTTAGATGGCTGCTTGCAAGCTTTTGAGACCCCAGACGCCACTCACCAAAGTAGGATACAGAATATTTTCCTTTTTTAAAAATTTTCTTTTATTGTTGTAGCTTAAGTGAAAGTTTACAATTCATTAGCTTCTCATACAAAAATTTCTACATACATTGTTATGTGACCCTAATTGCTCTCCCTGTACTGTGACAGCACACTCCTCCTTTCCACCCCTGATTCCCCATATCCATTCAACCAGCTCCTAACCCTCTCTGCCTTCTCATCTCACCTCTGGACAGAAACTTCCCATTTAGTCTCATGTATCAGCTTGAACTAAGAAGCACACCCTTCATGAGTATCATCTTATGTCCCACAATCCAGTACAATCTTTGTGTGAAGAGTTGGCCTTAGGAATTGTTTTAGTGCTGGGTTGACAGAGTCTGGGGGCCATGCTTTCTGGGGTTTCTCCAGTCTCAGTCAGACCATTAAGTCTGGTCTTTTTACTGGAATTTGAGTTCTGTAGCCCACCTTTCTCCTGCTCCATCTGGGACTCTATTGTGTTGCCTGTCAGGGTGGTCATTGGTGATAGCTGGGCACGATCCAGTTCTTCTGATCTCAGGCTGATGCAGTCTCTTGTTTATGTGGCCCGTTATGTCACTTGGGCTAATACTTTCCTTGTGACCTTGGTGTTCTTCATTTTCCTTTACTCCAATTGATGCATATTAGATGGCTGTTTGCTAGCTTTTAAGGCCCCAGATGCCAGTCACTGAAGTAGAATGCAGAACATTTTCTTAATAAACTTTGTTATGCCAATTGACCTAGATGTCCCCTCAAAGCATGGTCCCCAGATCTCTGCCCACGCTACTCTGTCCCTCGAAGTGTTTGATTGTATTCAGGAAACTTCTTAGCTTTGGTTCAGTCCCATTGTGCTGACTTCTCCTGTAGTGTGTGCTGTCCTTCCCTTCACCTAAGATAATACTTGTCTACAATTTAGTTAGTGAATAACTCTCACCCTCCCTCCTCACCCTTGTAACCATCAAAGAATGTTTTCTTCTGTGTTTAAACCTTTCCTTGGGTTCTTGTAATAATTGTCTCATATAATATTTGTCCTTCCGTGGCTGACAAAAATCACTCAGCATAATACCCACCAGATTCCTTCATGTTATATGATGTTTCATGGCTTCATCGTTGTTCTTTATTGTTGCGTAGTATTCCATTGTGTGAATATACCATAATTTGTTTATCCATTCATCCATTAGTGGGCATCTAGGTGGTTTCCATCTTTTTGCTATTGTGAACAGTGCTGCAGTGAACATGGGTGTGCATATATCTATTTGTCTGATGTCTCTTATTTCTCTAGGATATATTCCAAGGAGTGGGATAGCTGGTTGATATGGTACTTCTATTTCTAGCTTTTTAAGAAAGCGCCAAATCAATTTCTAAAGTGTTTGTACCATTTTACATTCTCACCAACAGTGTATAAGTGTTCCAGTTTCTCCACAACCTATCTAGCATTTATTGTTTTGTGTTTTTTTTTGATTAATGCTAGCCTTGTTAGGATCAGATGATATATCATTGTAGTTTTTTTTTTATATATATATATTTTATTGTACTTCAGGTGAAGGCTTACAGAACAAATAGTTTCTCATGAAACAGTAGTACACATGTTGTTTTATGACGTTGGTTAACAACCCCACAACATATTAACCCTCTAACTTCTCAACCCTTTTTTTTTTTCGTGAAACTACACATAGCGAAAGATACACCATTTGAAAAATTTCTACATGCACAGTTCAGTGACATTGACTAGGCTCTTCCAATTATGCTGTTATTCTCACGTAAGAAGAGGGCTTACAGAACAAAATCATTTCTCATTTAACAGTTACTACAAATGTTGCCCAATGACAATGGTTAACAATCTCACAACACATCAGTAATATCCTTACTCAGTCTTGGGTTCCCTATCACCAGCTCCCTTGTCCCCTTCTGCCTTCTGGCCCTTATCACTGGACTCCTGTACCTCGTTAGTCTCATTTGGTTTTACGGGGCTGTCCACTCCCAGGCTGAACAGTTAACCTCGGAGGTGACTTCACCACTGAGCTAAAAGGGTGTCTGGGAGCCATACTCTCGAGGTTTCTCCAGTCTCCTTTAGGCCAGTAAATCTGGTCTTTTTTTTGTGAGTTAGAATTATGCTCTACATCCTTCTCCAGCTCTGTCCAGAACCCTCTGTTGTGATCCTGGTCAGAGCAGTCAGTGGTGGTAGATGGGCACCATCTAGCTGTACGGGACTCAGTCCGGTGGAGGCCTTGGTAGCTGTGGACCATTAGTCCTTTGGACTAATCTTTTCCTTGTATCCTGTTCTCTTCATTCTCCCTTGCTTCCGAAGGGATGCGACCAGTGGAGTATCTTAGATGGCCGCTCACAGGCTTCTAAGACCCCAGACACTACTCACCAAAGTAGAGTGTAGCGCATTGTCTTTATAAGCTGTGTCATGCCAATTGAGCTAGATGTTCCCCGAGACCATGGTCCCCACAGCCCTCTGCCCAGCAATTCAGTCTCTCAGGGAGTTTGGATGTGTCTATGGAGCTTCCACGACCTTTCCTTGTACAAGTTGTGCTAGTTTCCCCTGTATTGTGTACTGTCTCACCCTTCACCCAAGATACCACTTATCTATTGCCTATTTAGTATTTCCCCCCCACCCCTCCCATCCCTGGTAACCAACAAAGATTGTTACATTTTGTGTGTGAACTTTTTCATGAGTTTTTACAATAGAGGCCTCATACAATATTTGTCCTTTTGTGATTGACTTATTTCACTCAGCATAATGTCCTCCAGTTTCATCCACAGTATGAGATGGTTCACAGATTCATTGTTGTTCTTTCTCATTGCATAGTACTCCATTGTGTGTATGTATCATAGTTTGTTTATCCATTCATCTGTTGATGGGCATCTAGGTTGTTTCCATCGTTTTGCGATTGTGAACAATGCTGCCATGAACATAGGGTGCATATGTCTGTTCGAGTGATGACTCTTACTTCTCTAGGATATATTCCTAAGAGTGGGATTGCTGGATTGAATGGTATGTCTGTTTCTAACTTTCTGAGGAAGCGCCATATCATTTTCCAAAATCATTGTATCATTTTGCATTCCCACCAGCAGCGCATAAGAGTTCCCATCTCCCGCAGCCCCTCCAACATTTGTTATTTCCAGTGTTTTTGATTTGTGCCAGTAATGCCGGGGTGAGATGGTATCTCATTGTGGTTTCAATTTGCATTTCTCTAATGGCTAGTGATCGCGAGCATTTCCTCATGTGTCTGTTGGCCATTTGAATATCTTCTTTGGTGAAGTGTCTGTTCATTTCCTTTGCCCATTTTTTAATAGGATTATTTGTCTTTTGTTGTAGAGGTGTTGGATTTTCTTGTAGATTATGGAGATTAGACCTTTGTCTGACTTGTACTGTCCAAAAATGTTTTCCCAGTCTGTAGGTTCTCTTTTGACTCTTTTGGTGAAGTCTTTTGAAGAGCATAGGTGTTTGATTTTTAGAAGATCCCAGTTATCTAGCTTATCTATTGGGGTTTGTGCATTGATGGTTATGGTTTGTATCCTGTTAATGCCATGTATTAAGGCCTGAAGTATTGGTCCTGTTTTTTCTCTTATGAACTTTATAGTTTTAGGCTTTATATTCAGGTCTTTCATCCATTTTCAAGTAGTTTTTGTATATGGTGTGAGGTATGGGTCTTGTTTCATTTTTTTGCAGATGGATATCCAGTTTTGCCAGAACCATTTGTTAAAAAGACTGTCTTTTCCCCATTTGATGGACTTTGGGCCCTTGTTGAAGATCAGGTGACCGTAGATGGACGGATTTACATCTGGGTTCTCAATTTTGTTCCATTGGTCAATGTATCTGTCGTTGTACAGTACCAGGCTATTTTGACTACTGTAGCTGTATAGTAGGTTCTGAAGTCAGGTAGTGTGAGTCCTCCAACTTTATTCTTCTTCTTCAGTAGTGCTTTACTTATTCGGGGTTTCTTCCCTTTACATAGAAAGTTAATGATTAGTTTTTCCATCTCTTTGAAGAATGTTGTTGGTATTTGGATCGGGATTGCATTGTATTTGTAAATTGCTTCGGGTAGAATTGCCATTTTCACAATGTTGAGTCTGCCTATCCATGAGCATGGTATGTTTTTCCATTTATGTAGATGCTTTTGGGTTTCATGCAGTAGTGTTTTGTAGTTTTCTTTGTATAGGTCTTTTACATCCCTGGTGAGATTTATTCCCAAGTATTTTATCTTTTTAGGTGTTGTTGAAAATGGTATTGTTTTCCTGATTTCTTTTTCATCATTCTCCTTACTGGTGTATAGGAATCCAACTGATTTCTGAATGTTTATCTTGTATCCTGCTACTGTGCTGAATCTTTCTATTAGTTCCAGTAGATTTCTCGTGGAGTCTTTAGGGTTTTCTATGTACAGTATCATATCATCTGCACACAGGGACAGTTTAACTTCTTCATTACCAGTTTGGATGCCCTTTATTTCTTTGTCTTGCCTTATTGCTCTAGCTAGAACTTCCAGCACAATGTTAAATAGGAGTGGTGATAAAGGGCATCCTTGTCTTGTTCCTGTTTTCAAGGGGAATGTTATCAGCCTCTCTCCATTAAGAATGATGTTGGCCGTTGGTTTTGCATAGATGCCCTTTATTATGTTGAGAAATTTCCCTTATATACTTATTTGATTGAGAGTTTTTATCAGGAATGGGTGTTGGACTTTGTGAAATGCCTTTTCTGTATCAATTGAGATGATCATGTGAGTCTTTTCTTTCCTTTGATTTATGTGGTGGATTACGTTGATTGATTTTCTAATGTTGAACCATCCTTGCATACCTGGTATGAATCCTACTTGGTCGTGGTGTATTATTTTTTTGATATGATGCTGAATTCTATTGGCTAGAATTTTGTTGAGAATTTTTGCATGTATATTCATGAGAGATATTGGTCTATAATTTCCTTTTTTTGTGACTTCTTTGCCTGGTTTTGGTATCAGCGTTATGCTGGCTTCATAGAATGAATTTGGAAGTGTTGCTTCCTCTTCTGAAATAGCTTGAGTAGTACTGGTACAAGCTCTTCTGTAAATGTTTTGTAGAATTCTCCAGTGAAGCCATCTGGGCCAGGGCTTTTTTTGGTTGGGAGTTTTTTTGTTACCTTTTCAATCTCTTCTCTTGCTATGGGTCTGTTCAGATTTTCAACATCACTTTGTTGTAGTTTCGGTAGGCTCTGTGTTTCTAAAAATTTGTCCATTTCCTCTAGGTTTTCAAATTTGTTGGAATATAGTTTTTATAATATTCTGTTATAATCCTTTTTATTTCAGTTGTGTCTGTTGTAATGCCCCCCATTTCATTTCTTATTTGGGTTATTTGCATTCTCTCTTGTTTTTCTTTTGTCAGTCTGGCCAGTGGTCTGTTGATTTTGTTGATTCTTTCAAAGAACCAACTTTTGGTTTTGTTGATCTTTTCTATTGTTTTTCTGTTCTCTATTTCATTTATTTCTTCTCTGATCTTTACTATTTCCTTTCTTCCAGTGGTTGTGGGCTTTTTTTGCTGTTCTCCTTCTATTTGAGTTCAGTAGTTAATGTTTTGATTTTGTCCCTTTCTTCTTTTTTGATATGTGCATCTATTGCTATAAATTGTCCTCTGAGGACTGCCTTTGCTGTGTCCCAGAGGTTTTGGTATGATGTGTTTTCATCCTCATTTGATTCTAGGAATTGTTTGATTCCATCTCTGATTTCTTCTATTACCCACTGATTTGTTAGCAGTGTATTATTCAGTTTCCATGTAGTTGATTTTTTCCCTTGCTCTTTGTATTGGTAATTTCTACCTTGATGGCATTGTGGTCAGAGAAGATACTTTGAATTATCTCAGCGTTTTGGATCTTGTTGAGGATTGCTCTGTGGCCTATGATGTGGTCTATTCTGGAGAACGTTTTATGTGCATTGGAAAAGAATGTGTACTTTGCAGCAGTTGGATGGAGTGTTCTATATATGTCTATGAGGTCAAGTTGGCTGATTGTGCCCTATAGGTCTTCTGTATCTTTGCTGAGTTTCTTCCTAGTTGTTCTGTCCTTTACTGAGAGTGGTGTGTTGAAGTCTCCTACTATTATTGTGGAACTGTCAATTTCTCTTTTCAGTGTTGTTAGAGTTTGTTTTATGTATTTTGGGGCCCTGTCATTGGGTGCATAGATGTTTATTATGGTTATGTCTTCATGATGGATCATCCCCTTAATCATTATATAGTGTCCTTCTTTGTCTTTTATGGTAGATTTTGTTTTAAAGTCTATTTTATCTGAGATTAGAATTGCCACTCCTGCTCTTTTTTGGTAGTTGTTAGCTTGATATATTTTTTTCCAACCTTTGACTTTTAATAAATTCACATCTTTGTTTGTAACGTGTGTCTCTTGTAGACAGCATATTGATGGATCCTGTTTTCTTATCCATTCTGTCACTCTCCGTCTCTTTATGGGTGCATTGAGTCCATTTACATTCAGTGTAATTATTGATAGATGTGAGTTTGTTGCTGTCATTTTGTAGTGCTTTTTTTTGTGGTGCTGACGTTTTCTTTGTTGTTATTCTCTTGTGCTGAGTTACTTTTGTTTGTGGATTTTTTTTTTTCATTTCTTTTCTTTTTGTAGGTTTTGTTTTTGCCGAGACTTTATGTTTTTTGTGTTTATTTTATGAGTATGTTTGTTAACTTTCTTTGTGGTTACCATGAATTTTACCCTTATCTTTCTAAGTTTGAAGCAGTCTACCCTTGACTTGGTATCGCCTTGCCTTCCTCTCCATTAGAAGGTTTATACCTATGCCATTTATTCCCTCTTTCATTGTTTTGATGTTGTTGTCATCCATCGATTGACTGCTCTGATTCCCCGTTGCATTTCTTTTGGTTTTGGATAGTCCTCAAGAGTTCATTTCCTAGATTTGTATCTGGCTAGTACAATCCTACATCCTAGGTCCTGCCTGAGGGCTGAAGCCGTTTGTCCTCAGGTCGAACTCCCTTTAATAATTCTTGTAAGTTTGGTTTGACTTTTACATATTCCTTTAGTTTCTGTTTATCTGGAAATGACCTCATTTCACCATCAAATTTGAACGAGAGTTTTGCAGGATATATTATTCTTGGCTGACAGTTCTTTTTGTTTCAAGATTTTATATATGTCATCCTGCTGACTTCTTGGCTGCATGGTTTCTGCCGAATAATCTGAGCTTAGTCTTATTGTTTCTCCTCTCTATGTGACTTCTTGTTTTTCACAAGCTGCTCTCAGGATTCTTTGTTTGTCTTTGGTTTTGGCGAGTGTGAATATGATATGCCTTGGTGATTTTCTTTTGGGGTCTCTTCTATATGGGGTTCGTTGATTTTCTTGGATGGCCAGCTTTTCATCTTTCATGATATTGGGGAAGTTTTCTATCAGCAGTTCGTCAATGATCCTCTCTGTGTTTTCTGTTTTCTCCCTCTGTTCTCAAATGCCAATCACTCGTAAATTTTTGCTTTTAATTGTGTCCCACATAACTCTCAGGGTCTCTTCATTTTTCTTTGTTCTTTTTTCTGAGTTTTCCTGAAACGGAGTTGTATCCAAGTGTTTGTCTTCAATTCCACCGATCCTGTCTTCCACTGTTTCAGATCTGCTTCTCAGCCCTTCTATGACATCATCCATTTCTGAAATCTTGTTGTTTATCTTTTGGGTTTCTAGTTGTTGTGTTTGTATAATTTTTAGTTGTGAATTTATATTAGCATTTTGTTTCTGTATCATCTTTCTGAATTCTTCCAGTTTTTTGTCTGTATTTTCTGTGAAGTTGTCTATTTTTTCCTCATGTTTGTCAGCTTTTTGCCTCAGTTCTTGGTGAACTCGGAGCATTAGAGATTTGAATTCCCTATGAGGTAGTTCTAGTATATTTTCTTCCACAAGAGAGTCATCTGGTGTTTTATTTTGGACCCCTACTGGAACCATCCTGTCCTGTTTTTGTAAATGTTTAGATATTGTCTGCTGTTTTCGGGGCATTCAGTAGTTATTTTTCTTGTTTATTGATTGTAGATTTGTTTGTTTTGTCCCGGTTGTTTTGTCTCCCGCTGGACGCTCCGTGAGGGTGCTTTCTCGTACCCCTGTTTGCTGGTCTCCGATAGGAGTCCAAGATGGTGGATCCGCTCTGCATTAGCTGGTAGGGGACCTCTGCATGAATCTCTCCTCGCTCTCTGTTCCCTGTCAGTTTTCTCACTCCATTTGGTGCTTGGCTGAGTTCTTTATCTCTTCATTTGATGTTTTAGGGTTTCAGGATTGTTGTATTCTCTGTTTGGCTTAGTTTTTCGGATCTTTGCTGTGGGGGGACAGCATGGGGCTTCTGGCTAGAGTGCCATTTTGCCAGAACTACCCTCATTGTAGTTTTGATCTGCATTTCTCTAGTGGCTAATGATCGTGGGCACTTCTTCATGTGTCTGTTAGCCGCCTGAATATCTTCTTTGACAAAGTGCCTGTTGTTATGCTTTGCCCATTTTTTAATTGAGATTTTGTGTTTTTGTTGTTGAGGTTTTGCTGTATCTTGCAGATTTTAGAGATTAGACACTGATCGGATTTGTCATAGCCAAAAATTTTTTCCTAGTCTGTATATTGTCTTTTTACTCTTTTGATGAACATAAGTGTTTAATTTTTAGGAGATCCCATTTATCTAGTGTCTCTTCTGGTGCTTGTGCATTGTTACTTATGGTTCATTTTGTGTTCATGTCGTGTATTAGGGCTCCTAGAGTTGTCCCTATTTTTTCTTCCATGATCATTATAGTTTTCAATTTTATGTTTAAGTCTTTGATCCACTTTGAGTTAGTTTTTGTGCATGGTGTGAGGTATGGGTACTGTTTCATTTTTTTGCAGATGGATATCCAGTTATGCCAGTGCCATTTGTTAAAGAGACTGTCTTTTCCCCAGTTAATGGACTTTGGGCCTTTGTTAAATATCAGCTGCTTATAGGTGGATGAATTTATGTCTGGATTCTCAATTCTGTTTCATTGGTGTATGTATCTGTTGTACCAGTACCAGGCAGTTTTGACTACTGTTGCGGTATAATAGGTTCTAAAATCAGGTAGTGTGAGGCCTCCCACTTTTTTCTTCTTCTTGAGTAATGCTTTACTTATCCGGGTCCTCTTCCCGTTCCATATGACGCTCATGACTTGTTTCTCCATCTCATTAAAAAATGCCGTTGGAATCTGAATTGGGATAGCTTTGTATCTGTAGATCGCTTTGGATAGAACTGACATTTTTACAATGTTCAGTCTTCCTATCCATGAGCAAGGCATGTTTTTCCACTTATGCAGGTCTCTTTTGGTTTCTTGCAGTAGTGTCTTGTAGTTTTCATTGTTTAGGTCTTTCACATCTCTGGTGTGATTTATTCCTAAGTACTTTATCGTCTTGGGGACTATTGTAAATGGCATTGATTTGGTGATTTCTGCTTGGAAGTTCTCTTTGTTGGTGTAGAGTAATCCAACTGATTTTTCAATGTTTTTCTTGTATCCTGAAATTTTGGTGACATCTTCTATTAGTTCCAGTAGTTTTCTTGAGGATTTTTTGGGGTTTTCTGTATATAAGATTGTATCATCTGCAAACACA
Source organism: Dugong dugon (assembly GCA_030035585.1). NCBI lineage: Eukaryota > Metazoa > Chordata > Mammalia > Sirenia > Dugongidae > Dugong > Dugong dugon. Next base: position 55,343,590 of record CM057463.1, read on the forward strand.
GATTCTTTGACTGAGTATCAATTTGGATGCTCTTTATTTCTTTTTCTAGCCTAATTGTTCTGGCTAGGACCTGCAGCACAATGTTGAATAAGAGTGGTGATAAAGGGCTTCTTTGTCTGGTTCCCTTTCTCAGGGGAATGCTTTCAAAGTCTCTCCATTTAGGATGATGTTGGCTTTTGGCTTTGTATAAATGCCCCAGATTATATTGAGGTATTTCCCTTCTATTCCTATTTTGTTGAGGGTTTTTATCATGAATGAGTGTTGGACTTTGTCAAATGCCTTTTCTGTATCTATTGATAAGATCATTTGGTTCTTGTCCTATTGGCTAGATTTTGTTGAGGAGTTTTGCATGAATGTTCATGAGAGTTATTGGTCTGTAATTTTCTTTTTTTGTGGTGTCTTTACCTGGTTTTGGTATCAGGGTTATCCTGACTTCATAGAATGAGTTTGAGAGTATTGCATCTTTTTCTATGCTTTGAAATATCTTTAGTAGTGGTGGTGTTAACTCTTCTCTGGAAGTTTGGTAGAATTCTCCAGTGAAGCCATCTGGGCCAGGTCTTTTTTTTGTTGTTAGTTTTTTTATTATCTTTTCAATCTCTTCTTTGTTATGGGTTTATTTAGTTGTTCTACCTGTGTTTGTGTTAGTTTATGTAGGTAGTGAGTTTCGAGAATTTTTTCCATTTCCTCTAGGTTTTCAAATTTGTTAGAGTACAGTTTTTCGTGGCATTATGTTAGGATTCTTTTAATTTCAGTTGGGTCTGTTGTGATATCACCCATCTCATTTCTTATATGGGTTGTTGGCTTCCTCTCCTGTTTTTCTTTTGTCAGTTTGGCCAGTGGCTTAACAATTTTGTTAATCTTTCCAAAGAACCAGCTTTTGGTCTTATTGACTCTTTCAATTGTTTTTCTCTTCTCTATTTCATTTAATTGTGCTCTAATTCTTATTATTTCCTTTCTTCTGGTGTCTGAGGGCTGCTTTTGCTTCTCTCTTTGTACTTGCTCCAGTTGTAAGGTTAATTTTTTGATTATGGCCCTTTCTTCTTTTTGGATGTGTGCATTTATTGCTATAAACTGACCTCTGAGCACTGCTTTTACTGTGTCCCAAAGGTTCTGGTAGGATGTGTTTTCATTCTCATTTGATTCTATGAATTTCTTTATTCCAGCCTTAATTTCTTCTATAACCCAGTAGTTTCTGAGCAAGGTGTTGTTCAGTTTCCTTGTGTCTGATTTTTGTTCCTTGCTTTTTCTGTTATTGTTTTCTACTCTTATGGATTTATGGTCAGAAAAGTTGCTTTGTAATATTTTGATGCTTTGGATTTTGTTAAGGCTTGCTTTATGGCCTAATATGTGGTCTATTCTGGAGAATGTTCCATATGATTTGGAAAAGAAAGTATACTTGACTGCTGTTGTGTGGAGTGTTCGGTATATGTCTGTGAGATCAAGTTGGTTGACTGTAGCATTTAGATCTTCCGTGTCTTTGTTGAACTTCTTTCTAGATGTTCTGTCCTTCACTGAAAGTGGTGTGTGGAATCTCCTACTACTTTTGTGGAGTTGTCTATCTCTCTTTTCAGTGGTGTTAGAGTTTGTTTTATGTATTTTTGACCCCTGTCGTTGGGTGTGTAAATATTTATTATAGTTATGTCCTCCTGGTGTATTGAGCCTTTAATCATTATATAGTGTCCTTCCTTATCCTTTGTGGTGGATTTTAGTTTAAAGTCTATTTTGTCTGAGATTAATATTGCCACTCCTACTCTTTTTTGAGTGTTGTTTACTTGATATATTTTTTCCATCCTTTGACTTTTAGTTTGTGTCTTTAAGTCTAGGATGTGTCTCTTGTAGGCAGCATATAGACAGATCGTGTGCTTTTATCCAATCTGTGACTCTCTGTCTCTTTACTGGTGCATTTTGTCCAGTTACATTCAGCGTGATTACTGATAGCTATAAGTTTACTGCTGTTATCTTGATGTCTTTTTGTGTGTGTTGGTCACAGTTTCTTTGTTACTCTTAATTTTCTGTGCTGAGTCGTTTTTCTTTATGTATTTTCTTTTCATCTTTTCCATCTTTTTCTAGTTTTTATTTTGACTTGTAGGATTGTTAGTTTCCTTTGTCATTACCTTAATATTTACTCCTGTTTTTCTAAGTTTATACCAGTCTTTTATTTCTTTGTATCACCTTAACTTCCTCTCCATATGCAAAGTCTGTGTCTACATTTTTTAAGTCCCTGTTTTTTGTTTTAATGTTGTCATCTTTTATATATTGACATCTATTTCCCTGTTTTCAGTGTTTTAGCTTTGGTTTATTTTTGTCACTTCCCTGTCTGGCTTGATATCTGGTTGCTCTGTCCTGTGTTCTAGTCTTGAGTTGTTTTCTGATGTTACTGATTTTGTAACCAGAGGACTCCCTTTAGTAGTTCTTTTAGTTTTGATTTGGGTTTTGCAAATTCCCTAAACTTCTGTTTATCTGAAAATGCTCTTATTTTGTCATCATGTTTGAGAGACAGTTTTGCTGGAAATATAATTCTTGGCTGGCAGTTTTTTTCCTTCAAGGCTTTATATGTGTCATCTCATTTCCTTTGTGCCTGCATGGTTTCTGCTGAGTAGTCCGAGCTTATTCTTATTGACTCTCCTTTGTAGATGACTTTTCTTTTATCTCTAGCCAGTCTTAAATTTCTGTCTTTATCTTTGGTTTTGGCAAGTTTGATTTAATATGTCTTGGTGACTTTCTTTTGAGATCTACCTTATGTGGTGTTCAATGAGCATCTTGAATAGGTATTTTTTCATCTTTCACAATATCGGGGAAGTTTTCTGCCAGCAAATCTTCACCAGTTCCCTCTGTATTTTCTCCAATCGCTCGTAGGTTATTCCTTTTGATAAAATCCCACATAATTCTTAGGGTTTCTTCATTTATTTTAAACCTTTTATCTGATTTTTCCTCAAATAAGTTGGTGTCAAGTGCTTTGTCTTCAATCTCACTAATTCTGACTTCTGTTGCCTGAATTCTGCTCCGATCTACTGAGTTGTCTAATTCTGAAATTTTATTGTTAATTATCTGGATTTCTGATTGTTGTCTCTCTATGGATTCTTGCAGCCTGTTAAATTTGTCATTATGCTCTTCTCTAATCTTTTTAATTTTGTCTATTGCATGTTGTGCATTTTGCTCTATTTCCTTCCTAGTCTCTTGAAGAGTTGTGTATATTAGTCTTTTGTATTCTGTCTCCAGTAATTCCAAGAAATTTTCCTCTTCTGGAAAATTTCTAGATTCTTTATTTTGGGAGCTTGCTGAAGCCATCATGAACTGCCTTTTTATGTGATTTGATATTGAGTGTTGTCTCTGAGCCATCAATAAGTTATATTTATTTATTTTATGTTTGCTTACTGTGTCCTAGTTTCTTGTTTTGTTTTGTTTTGATATGCCCTAGGCTGCTCGTTAGAGCTAACCCAGTCACCAGCACCCTTGAAGCTCCAATGTCCTGCCCCCAGTGGCCAAACCTGCCACTAAGTATGTGAGCCCAGGAGTCTGCCCACTCCTCCTGTTTGGATTCAGCTCATGTGTCCAGGTGTTTGGTGTCCATGTGTGTGGTGCAGGCTCTCAGCTACAGTTCTAGACAGGTATGGGTGATTGGGGTAGGCACAGGCATCTGGCTGCACCAAGGGGACACAGGCTGAGTAAGTCAGGGAGCCGACAGCCACCCCCAAGTGTCCAGGAGGAAGGCATTTCTCTATTCCCTAGAGCACGTAGACGTGTGGGTTTTGCAGCCAGACTATGAGTAACCAGTGCTGTTGGTGTAAGGACTGGGGGACAGCTCTTGTTCTTGCGTCCCTGTAGCAGATGGCTAGGTGGCATGGGTGGAGCCAACAGTCTTCAGGCCCTTGATGTGGGTAGGTGAGGATGTTACTTAATGGGCAAAGCAGTGTCAAATGTCATAAACCTGCCACTTCACAGCTGAAACAGTTGAAGTTAGACTTCAGGTATATACCCTGTTGTACTGTGGTAATGAGGGCCTATGCTGTTAAAATGGGCCCACACAAGTCTATGCATGGGGAAAAGCACTCAAAGTCCATGGATCCCTTATGCCTGTGCCTAGGCAAAGGAGCTGTGCCTACCCTGAGTTCCTGGCTTAGGGGAGCCTGCTGTTTATTTTTTCCCTGTTTGTTAATTTGTTCACTCTCCAAGGCCAGTAGAATGGCTCAGGGCATGTGACGGATCCTAGTTCCAGCCCGGGGGACTCAGCAATTGCTGAAGCTGGTCCAGAACCCAGTGCAGAGCAGGGAGTGGGGAGGTAAATGGGAGAGAGGTTTTTCCTAGAGGTGGTGTTTTTGATCTGCATGGTAGGCTGGACGCAAGTACTTCTCTTTCACTGATCGAGGGCTGCTTCTCACTGGTTCTGGGTGGCCAAGTAGATTCTCTGCTGCTGGGTCTCTGCCAGTGTGGAATACACCTCCCGAGCACCACTGCTTGCCTGCCTCTCCGCTCACTCATGAGCTGATCAGGCCTGAAGGGCTCAGGCTCTCACGGGGCAGTTCTGTTAACTCCTCCCTGCTTCTGAACTGTCTCTTTTCCCCTGCCACTCAGTCCATTTCCTCTACTTTGCCTTTGATATTCAGGGCTCCTAGATTGTCATATATAATCAAATCACTGTTTCTTTGGGTCTTTGTTGTAAGAGGGTCCACCGGAAGTGTCTGACTACTGCGCCATCTTGGCCCTGCCTCCCTTTTTGGTTTCTTCTTCGTTTTGCTGAAGATATCTCACTTAGGTGTGGGGTGGGAGTCATGGAGACAAGTATGATGTTTTTATGTTTATTTAGTTATTCCATGGGGTCTTGCACATCTAAAGTGTTTGATTAGGCATCATATGAGTAGATAACTGAAGTTAAACTTAAAACAGAAAGATGTAGCATCCTAGAAGGCCATGTGATGTGGTGAAAAGAACCTACATTTTAGATATGACCTGGACAAACCATGTTATTCTTTGGAGCCTGCTAGTTTCAATATAAATTGAGACAGTTGGACTACATAATTTCTTAAAAAATTTCTAGCCTTCACATTCTTTGACATTTTTCTCCTTTTATTTTGGCCACAGAGTTCTCAGCATCTGAGAGTAAGAGGTAGAAAAGAATGGTGGCTGGGAATGGGGAAAGAGTTACCTTGCTGATGTGGGAACTGACATAAAGACGTGTACACAGAAATGATGAAGAAATAGCACAATACCTAAAATATAAACCAGTTGAAATCACGAGTGTGTAACACGAGTAGTGGACTTTGTACAAAGAGTATAGGAGAAGATACTGTACTTGAGAAAAGGTAAAGGAATTCCTTGGTTTGGTGAAGCAACCTCCTTGGAATCTCCCAAAACCAGTTTTATAAACTCTTCAGAATTGACCCCAGAGAATTGTTTTCTTAAAGTTAGGCTTTTTGGTTGACCCATGTCTGCAAGTTCTAAGAGGCCATTTAAATTGGCCAAGTTTCTTACAAGGAATGCTATAGCTTTTTAATTCATGGAGTGAAAATGAGGATTTCTCTGTATCAAGTCCACAGATGTAAAACTACAGATCCAAAACAGGTATAGAGTGCCTTGAGTTAGGGCCTTCAAACTGGGGCATTTTGAAGATGCTCCCTGGTATGTTATAAAAATATCCAACATGATTTGGCATTTAAGAACACTTGGCTAGAAGTTACAAAAATGGCACGTGGATTTTCTTTTGTGAATCTGGTCTTGGCAGGCTTGGACTACCCCAGAGGAAACCCAAAACATGACAAATTTCTGATGATATCCTCTGGCCTGGCTGCCTGCACAGCTTTATGATCCTCTCCAAGACTCAATTGGCCTCTTTTTTTTTCTTTTCGAAGACCTCAACTAATCTTTTAACAGAACAGTTAAATATTCATATGTATAAAGTTACAATAGGTCATTTCATTCTGCAGTACATCATTTTGAGCTCTGTCAGAGAGATTGCATCCTAAGTCTCTCATAAAGTGGTTTTCCCATTAGCTATTAAAAGCAATATGGTCATAAATACTATGGTCAAATGGATAATGTTGAGAATTGTTTTGTTGTTGTTAGGTGCTGTTGGGTCCGTTCTGATCATGGTGACCCTATGTACAACAAAACGAAACACTGCCCGGTCATGCACCATCCTCAAAATCATTGCTATGTTTGAGCCCATTCTTAGAGCATTGTGTCAGTCCATCTCATTGAGGGTCTTCCTGTCTTTCGCTGGCCCTCTACTTTACCAAGCATGATGTCCATTTCCAGGGACTGGTTCCTCCAGGTAACATATCCAAAGTACATAATACAAAGTCCCACCGTCCTTGCTTCTAAGGAACATTCTGGCTGTACTTCTTCCAAGACAGATTTGTTTGTTCTTCTGGCAGTTCAGTATTCTTCACCAACACCGTAATTCAGAGGCATCAGTTCTTGTTCGATCTTCCTTATACATTTTCCAACTTTCGCATGCATATGAGGCAATTGAAACTACCATGGTTTGGATCAGGTGCAGAGCCCTGGTGGTGCAGTGGTTAAAGCACTCAGCTGCTAATCAAAAAGGTCAACATTTTGAACCCACCAGCTAGTTTGCAGGAAATAGACGTGTCAGTCTGCTTCCATAAAGATTTACAGCCTTGGAAACCCTGTGGGGGAAGTTCTGCTCTGTCCCATAGGGATGCTATGAGTCAGAATCAACTTGACAGCAGTGGATTCGGTTTTGGGTTAGGTCAGGCACACTTTAGCCCTCAAAGTGACATCTTTGCTTTTTAACACTTTAAAGAGGTCTTTTGCAGATTTGCCCAATGCAATACTTCGTTTGCTATCTTGACTACTGCTTCCATGGTGTGGATTCACTTAAAATGAAATCCTTGAAAATTTCAATATTTTCTCTGTTTATCATGATGTTGCTTATTGATTAAGTTGTGAATATTTTTGTTTTCTTTATGTTGAGGTGTAACCCTTACTGAAGGCTGTAGTCTTCAATCTTCATCAGTAAGTGCTTCAAGTCCTCTTCAGTTTCAGCAAACAAGATTGTGTCATCTGCATATCAAAGGTTGTTAATGAGTCTTCCTCCATTCTTGATGCATGTTCATATAGTCCAGCTTCTTGAATTATTTACTCAGCATACAGATTGAGTAAATTGGTGAAAAGATGCAACCCAGACACACACCTTTCCTGATTGTAAGTCATGCAGTATTCCCTTTGCCTATTCAAACTACTGTGTCTTGGTCTGTATACAGGTTCTTCATGAGAATAATTAAGTGTTATGTAATTCCCATTCTTCACAATGTTATCTGTAATTTGGTATGATCCACACAGTTGAATGCCTTTGCGTACTCAGTAAAACACAGGTAAACATCTTTCTGGTATTCTCTGCTTTCAGCTAAGATCCATCTGATATCAGCAGTGATATCCCTTGTTCCATGTCCTCTTCTGAATCCAGCTTGAATTTCTGTCAGTTCCCTGTCGATGTGCTGCTGCAACCATTTTTGAATTATCTTCACCAAAATATTACTTGCGTGTGCTATTAATGATTTTGTTCAATAATTTTGCATTCTGTTGGATCACCTTTCTTTGGAATGAGCACAACTATGGATCTCTTCCAGTCAATTGGCCAAGTAGCTGTCTTGCAAATTTCTTGGCATAGATGAATGTCTTAGTCATCTAGTGCTGCTATAACAGAAATACCACAAGCAGATGGCCTTAAAAAAGAGAAATTTATTTCCTCACAGTAAAGTAGGCTAAAAGTCTAAATTCAGGGCATCGACTCCAGGGGAAGGCTTTCTCTCTCCGTAAGTCTTCTCATCAGTCTTCCCCTGGACTAGGAGCTTCTCTGCACAGGGACCCTGGGTCCAAAGGACACACTCTGCTCCTGGCACTGCTTTCTTGGCGGTGTGAGGTCCCCAACTCTCTGCTTGCTTCCCTTTCCTTTTACCTCTTGTAAGACAAAAGTGATGCAGGCCACATCCCAGGGAAACTTCCTTTACATTGGATCAGGGTTGTGACCTTAGTAAGGGTGTTACAATCCCACCCTAATCCTCTTTAACATAAAATTACAATCACAGAATGGAGGACAACCACACAATACTGGGAATCATGGCTCAGCCAAATAGATACACACATTTTTGGGGGAACATAATTCAATCCATGACAATGAGTGAGTGCTTTCAGCATTGCATCCATTTGTTGAAACATCTCAATTGGTATTCCGTCAATTCCTGCAGCCTTGTTTTTCACCAGTGCCTTCAGTGCAACTTGGACTTCTTTCAGTACCATCAGTTCTTGGTCATGTACTGCCTCCTGAAATTGAAGGATTCTGTGGGCAAAATATGTTGAGTAAAAGACTACAAAAAAAGTAGAATAGGATAAAATTTTGAAAATATTAGAACAAGTTCAAAGCTGGCTTTGGTTGCAGTTATTTGTTAGACACCTTTCCCCCAAAGCAGTTACTGGTTGTTCAAATGGGAATATAGAGGTTGAGGTGAGAAAGAGAAAAGAGAAATTGCATTCTGGTTCTGCTGAGGCATCATTAACATTTGAGTGTGCAAATTCTCTGGGCATCACACAACCTGAACTAGCCATTCTTGCTATTTTTTTTTTTCTTCTTCTTTCCACTGCTGCTGCTTGCATGTTCCTTGACTCTGAAGTTGTAGGTGGATAGGGAGGTGTTTGCACATTCCTTCATTCATCAGATAGCTATTAAGTGCTTTCCATGTACCAGACACTTTGCAGGTGTGGTAGATTTGGTGAGGAGTAGAAGTGTGGGAGGTTATTTGTGTCCTCTTTTCTCTTCACTGTTTAAGCCCAGAGGGACGATGACTAAAAGGTTTAATGAGATATTGAAAATAACTCAGGCCTAACTGTTATGATGATATGATCATTTGATGAGAGAATGAAGAGGCATGAAAGAATACAGTTAATGTGATGTATACAGTAACAGTGTATTAAAGCTATCTTAAGGCAATATAAATGGAGGTCTCATCCCACCTTGAGCCTAAGTTGTACCTACCAATGAGAGTAATGCAAGTATGGGAAAACTTAATGAGCTAATATAATGGGTAGCCTGATTCTGTTTTCATAAATTTTTATCATGGGAGGAGGTTGACTGCCTAAAGTAGAAGAACGAGATAAAATGGAGATGAAAGAGGACAGCAAGATGTCTCTTGTAAATGTTGGTCTCCTAACCCAATGTCATGGACTTTTGTCTGAGACTTGTAAAGAGAAGGATTTCAGGTATATTCCTGACATTGGGACTAGAAGAGCTTCTTTAGCCCAAAGGTATTTGGATGTGAGACAGTAGGAAGAAGAATATTCTCCTCACCTTCGCTCAGATAGGTACCCTAAAGTTGGTAGTTTCAGGAGCATCAGGAGATAGTAGTCTTGGCACACCTGTTAGAATTCTCTCTGTGTTTTCCATCAAGTGAGGCAACTTCAAATAACTTCATACACAGTGGATATCATTGATTGAGTTGGAGCGGGAAAGATGGGTCAGATTCCAAGAAGTAAATGTGACCAACAGAATAGTCCATGACTCTTTGAGCATTGTTGTTGTTGTTGTGTACCACTGAGTCAATTCTGATTCGTAGTGATCCTGTACGACATACGGTTTCCTAGGCTGTAATCTTATGGAAGCAGATCACAAGGTCTTTTCTCCATTGGAGCCACTGAATGGGTTCGAACTGCTCACCTTTCACTCAGCAGCCAAGCACTTAACTGTTGAGCCACCAGGACCAAGACTCCTTCTCAGTATTACCAGACATAAACAGGTGAAATGTTATAGAAGCTGAAGCCTTTTAAAAGCCATTGATACTAACCTGAACTCAAACTGGTGAGACCTGAAGAAATAAGTTTACATATAACTGCCAAGAGTACTTGTATAACAGGATAGAAATATTCAATCTATTCTAATTTGGCAATTTATCACTTTCGTTTTTCTTATTAATGTTGATGTGTTAGAAGAATCTTCATATAGTCCAGCTTCATAGATTATTTGTTCAGCATAAAGATTGAATAAGTAAGGTGAAAGGATACAACCCTGCCACACAGCTTACAGACTTAAAATATACAGGCAGTTCCTGGGTTATGAACATCAGACTTAGGGACAGCTAGTACGTGCCCTTTAATATTATGTATATTTACCCTCACTTTGAAACAACACCTACTCAAACAAATTCCTTCATCACAATCACCTTCACTTGCTGCACATACAACTTTTAAATCATTGAAAAGCCTTTGAGCCTTTTCTTGCACTAAGGTAAGGCAAAATAAGAACCATATGCACCTGTTTCAACTTCCCAACAAATTCGACTTACAGACACAGGAACAGATGTTGTTCATTACCCGAGGACTGCATCTATTATCAAGGGGACCATAGACCAATGGTGAGAGTATGTAGTGAACCAAATGTTATCTTTAAGTCAACTCTGTAAACTTGAGTTTATAACAAAGCAGCATTACTTAAAAGAAGGTTTAAATGGTCAAGCCAAATGGCTTAATTTTGAGGATATGCAGTATGCTTGTAAGATATATATCCCTCAACTCCTTTAAAAATATTTTCTTGCTTTTTTTTCTTAATGCTTTTGTAGAAATGACTGGTATATATAAAATGTATATTAAATACCCTTAAAACCCGTTTATCTTTAAGTACAAGTAATAATACCAACAACAAGTACTAAAACTATCCATACCAGTGATTACAGTTGTTTTTTTGACAGAACCAAACATAATTTATTCATTGTGTTAAATGTGCTTAATTTTGTTGAGAAAAGACACTTTATACATAAAATATGTATGACAAGATTTTTGAGCTTTAATTTATGCAGTTGTAGGCTCCTGGTTACAAATAGTTCCTAAAATAGATTACATTTGTACTTTATTTTTTCCAATACAAAAATTTATATATACCTTGTTATGTGACTCTAATTGCTCTCCCCACACTGTGAGAGCACACGCCTGCTTTCCACCTATGATTCCCCATGTCCATTCAACCAGCTCCTAACCCTCTCTGCCTTCCCATCTCACTCCCGGACAGAAGCTGCCTGTTTAGACTCTTGTATCTACTTGAGATAAGAGGAACACTCCTCATGAATATCACTTTATGTCCCAAAATCCAGTCCAATCCTTGTCTGAAGGGTTAGCCTCGGAAATTGTTTTAGTTCTGGGCTGATAGAGAATCCAGGAGCCATACATTCCAGGGTTCCTCCAGTCTCATTCAGACCATTAAGTCTGGTCTTCTTACTAGAATTTGAGTTCTGCACCCCACCTTTCTACTGCTCCATCCGGGACTCTCTGTTGTGTTCCCTGTTACGGTGATCATTGGTGGTAACTGGGCACCATCCAGTTCTTCTGGTCTCAGGCTGATGAAGTCTCTGGTTTATGTGGCCCTTTCTGTCTCTTGGGGTAATACTTTCCTTGTGTCTTTTGTGTTCTTCATTCTCCTTTACTCCGGGTGGTTGGGGCCAATTGATGCATCTTAGATGGCCACTTGCAAGCTTTTAAGACACCAGACGCCACTCACCAAAGTAGGATGCAGAACATTTCTTAATAAGATTTGTTATGCCAATTGACCTAGAGGTCCCCTGAAGCATGGTCCCCAGACCCCTACCCCTGCTACTCTGTCCCTCAAAGTGTTTGATTGTATTCATGAAAATTCTTACCTTTGGTTTAGTTCTGTTGTGCTGACTTCTCTGTAGTGTGTGCTGTCCTTCCCTTCACCTAAGATAATTCTTACCTACCATCTAGTTAGAAAATAACCCTCCCGCTCCTTCCCTACCCTGCTAACCATCAAAGAGTGTTTCTTCTGTGTTTAAACCTTTTCTTGAGTTCTTATAATAGTGGTTTTATACAATATTTATCATTCTGTGACTGACTAAATTCACTCAGCATAATAACTTCCAGTTTCCTCCATGTTATAAGATGTTTCACGGCTTCATCATTGTTATCATTTCATAGGATTCCATTGTGTGGTTATACAATAATTTGTTTATCCATTCATCCGTTGATGGGCACCTAGGTTGTTTCCATCTTTTTACTATTGTGAACAGTGCTGCAATGAACATGGGTGTGCATGTATCTATTCATGTGATGGCTCTTAATTCTCTAGGATATATTACAAGCAGCGGGATTGCTGAATCTTATGGTACTTCTATTTCTAGCTTTTTAAGGAAGCGCCAAATCAATTTCCAAAGTGGTTGTACCATTTTATATTCCCACCAACAGTGTATAAGTGTTCCAGTCTCTCCACGACCTCTCTAGCATTTATTGTTTTGTGTTTTTTGGATTAATGCTAGCCTTGTTGGGGTGAGATGATATCTCATTGTAGTTTTGATCTGCATTTCTTTAATGGCAAATGATTGTCAGTGTTTCTTCATGTGCTGTTAGCCACCTGAATACCTTCTTTGTTGAAGTGCCTGTTCATATCCTTTACTCATTTTTAAATTTTTTTTTCTTTTTTTTGTTGTTGAGGTTTTGCAGTATCTTGTAGATTTCAGAGATTAGATGCTGATTGGATTTGTTGTAGCCAAATTTTTTTTCCCAGTCTGTAGGTTGTCTTTTGACTCTTTTGGTGAAGTCTTTTGATGAGCATTAAGTGTTTGATTTTTAGGAGCTCCCATTGATCTAGTCTCTCTTGTGGTCCTTGTGCATTGTACTTACAGTTCATATTGTGTTTATGCCATGTATTAGGGCTCCTAGCATTGTCCCTATTTTTTCTTCCATGATCTTTATCATTTTTGATTTTATATTTTAAGTATTTGATCCATTTTGAGTAAGTTTTTGGGCATGGTGTGAGGTATGGGTCTTGTTTCAGTTTTTGCAGATGGATATCCAGTTATACCAGCACCATTTGTTAAAGAGACTGTCTTTTCCACAGTTCGCGAACTTTGGGCCTTTGTCAAATATCAGCTGCTCATAGGTAGATGAATTTATGTCTGGATTCTCAATTCTGTTTCATTGGTCTATGTATCTGTTGTTGTACCAGTACCAGGCAGTTTTGATTACTGTGGCAGTATAATAGGTTCTAAAATCAGGTAGTCTGAGGCCTCCCACTTTGTTCTTCTTCTTGAGTGATGCTTTACTTATTTGGGGCCTCTTCCCTTTCCGTATGAGGTAGGTGATTTGTTTCTCCATCTCATTAAAAAATTCCGGTGGAGTTTGGATCGGGATTGCATTGTATCTGTAGATTGCTTTAGGTAGAATTGACATTTTCACAATGTTAATTCTACCTATCCATGAGCAAGGTATGTATTTTTCCACTTATGAAGGTCTCTTTTGGTTTCTTGCAGTGGTGTCTTGCAGTTTTCATTGTTTAGGTCTTTTACATCTCTGGTTAGATTTATTCCTAAGTAGTTTATCTTCTTGGGGACTATTGTAAATGGTACTGATTTGGTGATTTCCACTTGGAAGTTCTCTTTGTTGGTGTAGAGGAATCTAACTGATTTTTGTATGTTTATCTTGTATCCTGAAACTTTGCTGAAATCTTCTATTAGTTCCAGTAGTTTTCTTGTGGATTTTATGAGGTTTTCTGTGTATAAGATCATATCATCTGCAAATACAGATACTTTGACTGCTTCTCTATCAATTTGGATGCTCTTTATTTCTTTTTCTAGCCTAATTGTTCTGGCTAGGACCTGCAGCACAATGTTGAATAAGAGTGGTGATAAAGGGCTTCTTTATCTGGTTCCCTTTCTCATGGGAATGCTTTCAAAGTCTCTCCATTTAGGATGATGTTGGCTGTTGGCTTTGTATAAATGCCCCAGATTATATTGAGGAATTTCCCTTCAATTCCTATTTTGTTGAGAGTTTTTATCATGAATGAGTGTTGGACTTTGTCAAATGCCTTTTCTGCATTGAGTGATAAGATCATGTGGTTCTTGTCTTTTGTTTTATTCATGTGATGGATTATATTGATTGTTTTTCTAATGTTGAACCATCCATGTATACCTGGTATAAATCCCACTTGATCATGGTGAATGATTTTTTTGATATGTTGCTGAATTCTATTGGCTAGAATTTTGTTGAGGATGTTTGCATCAATGTTCATGAGGGATATTTTTCTGTAATATCCTTTTCTTGTGGTGTCTTTAGTTGGTTTTGGTATCAGGGTTATGCTGATTTCATAGAATGAGTTTGGAAGTATTCCATCCTTTTCTAAGCTCTGATAGCTTTAGTAATGGTGGTGTTAACTCTTCTCTGAAAGTTTGGTAGCATTCTCCAGTGAAGCCATCCGGGCCAGGGCTGTTTTTTGTTAGGAGTTTTTTAATTACCCTTTCCATCTCTTCTTTTCTTATGGTTTTGTTTAGTTTTTCTACCTCTGTTTGTGTTAGTTTATGTAGGTAATGGGTTTCTGGAAATTAATCCATTTCCTCTAGGTTTTCAAATTTGTTAGAGTACAGTTTTTCATAGTATTATGTTATGATTCTTTTTTAATTTTTGTTGGGTCTATTTTGATATCACCCATTTCATTTCTTATATGGGTTATTTGCTTCCTCTCCTGTTTTTCTTTTGTCAGTTTGGCCAGTGGTTTATCAATTTTGTTAATCTTTTCAAAGAGCCATCTTTTGGTCTTGTTAACACTTTCAATTGCTTTTCTCTTCTCTATTTCATTTAATTCTGCTCTAATTCTTATTATTTCCTTTCTTCTGGTGCCTGAGGGCTTCTGTTGCTGCTCTCTTTCTACTTGTTCAGTTTTAGGGTTAATGTTTTTTTTTATGGCACATTCTTCTTTTTGGATGTGTGCATTTATTGCTATAAACTGACCTCTGAGCACTGCTTTTACTGTGTCCCAATGGTTCTGGTAGGGTATTTTCATTCTCATTTGACTCTATGAATTTCTTTATTCCATCCTTAATTTGTTCTATAACCCAGTAGTTTTTGAGCAAGATGTTGTTCAGCTTCCATGTGTCTGATTTTTTTTCCTTGCTTTTTCTGTTGTTGATTTCTACTTTTACGGCTTTATGGTCAGAAAAGACGGTTTGTAATATTTTGATGCTTTGGATTTTGTTAAGGGTTGCTTTATGGCCTAATATGTGGTCTATTCTGGAGAAAGTTCCATGTGCATTGGAAAAGAAAGTATACTTGACTGCTGTTGTGTGGAGCGTTCGGTATATGTCTATGAGATCAAGTTGGTTGATTGTAGCATTTAGCTCTTCCATGTCTTTGTTGAGCTTCTTTCTGGATGTTCTGTCTTTCACTGAAAGTGGCATGCTGAAGTCTCCTAGTACTATTGTGGAGCCGTCTGTGTCTCTTTTCAGTGGTGTTAAAGTTTGTTTTATGTATTTTGGAGATCTGTTCTTGGGTGTGTAAATATTTATTATACTTATGTCCTCCTGGTGTATTGAGCCTTTAGTCATTATATAGTGTTCTTCCTTATTCTTTGTGGTGGATTTTACTTTAAAGTCTATTTTGTCTGAGATTAATACTGCCACTCCTGCTCTTTTTTGAGTGTTGTTTACTTGATATATTTTCTTCTATCCTTTGAGTTTTAGTTTGTTTGTGTTTTTAAGTCTAAGGTTTGTCTCTTGTAGGCAGCATGTAGACAGATTGTGTGCTTTTATCCAATCTGCCATTCTCTGTCTCTTTACTGGTGGATTTTGTCCATTTACATTCAGCATAATTGTTGATAGTTATGAGTTTAGTGCTGTCATTTTGATGTCTTTTTTGTGTGTGTTGTTCCCAGTTTCTTTGTTCCACTTAATTTTCTGTGCTGAGTCATTTTTCTTTATGTATTTTCTTTTCATCTTTTTCATTGTTGTTGATTTTGTGTTTGCTGAGTCTTTATACTTTTCTTGTTTTTTATTTTGACTTGTAGGATTGTTGGTTTCCTTTGTGGTTACCTTAATATTATCCCTATTTTTCTAAGTTTATACCAGTCTTTATTTGTTTATATCGCCTTGACTTCCCCTCCATATGCAAAGTCTATGTCTACATTTTTTAATCTGTCTTTTTTGCTTTAATGTTGTCATCTTTTTATATATTGACATCTGCTTCCCTATTTTCAGTGTTTTAGCTTTGGTTTCCTTTTGTGACTTCCTGTCTGGGTTGATATCTGGTTGCTGTGTCCTGTGTTCTAGTCTTGGGTTGTTATCTGATGTTACTGATTTTCTCACCGAAGGACTCCCTTTACTATTTCTTGTAATTTTGATTTGGTTTTTGCAAATTCCCTAAACTTCTGTTTATCTGGAAATGCCCTAATTTCACCATCATATTTGAAAGACAGTTTTGCTGTATATGTAATTCTTGGCTGGCAGTTTTTTTCCTTCAAGGCTTTATATATGTCATCCCTTTGCGTTCTCACCTGTATGGTTTCTGCTGAGTAGTCCGAGTTTATTCTTATTGACTCTCCTTTGTAGATGACTTTTTGTTTCTTCCTAGTCGCTCTTAAAATTCTCTGTTTATCTTTTGTTTTGGCAAGTTTGATTATAATATGTCTTGGTGACTTTCTTTTGGGATCTACCTTATGTGGCGTTCGATGAGCATCTTGGGTAGATATCTTGTCATCTTTCATGATATCAGGGAAGTTTTCTGCCAACAAATCTTCAACAATTCTTCCTGTATTTTCTTTTATCCCCCCCATTCTGGTACTCCAATCACTCCTAGTTTATTCCTCTTGGTAAAGTCCCACATAATTCTTAGGTTTCTTCATTTTTTTAAATCCTTTTATCTGATTTTTCCTCAAATAAGTTGGTGTCAGTTGCTTTTCTTCACTCTCACTAATTCTCACTTTTGTTGCCTCAGTTATGCTCTTAAACTTTCTATTGAGTTGTCTAATTCTGAAACTTTTTTGTTAATCTTGATTTCTGATCGCTGTCTCTCTATGAATTCCTGCAGCCTGTTAAATTTGACATTATGCTCTTCTCTAATCTTTTTAATTTCCTGTATTGCACATTCTGCATTTTGCTTAATTTCCTTCCTAATGTCTTGAAGAGTTCTGTATATTAATCTTTTGCATTCTGCCTCCAGTAATTCCAAGAAAATTTCCTCCTCTGGCAAATTTCTAGATTCTTTATTTTGGGAGCTTACTGAAGCCATCATGAAATGCCTTTTTATGTGATTTGATATTGACTGTTGTTTCCGAGCCGTCAATAAGTTATTATATTTATTTATTTTATGTTTGCTTATTGTGTCCTAGGTTCTTGTTTTATTTTGATATGCCCAAATAGGCTGCTCGTATGAGCTAGTTTGATTATTGGCAACTTTGAAGATCCTGTCACCAGGTGGTTAGATCTGTTACTAGGTATGTGGGCTCAGGAGTCCACCCATTCCTCCTGTATGGATTTAGCTCAGGTGCCCAGGTAGATAGCCACCAAGTATGTGGTGTAGGCTCTCACTTACAGTCCTAGACAGGCATGGGTGATTGGTGTAGGCACAGGCATCTGGTTGCATCATGGGGACACACTCTGAGCAAGGCAGGGGGCTGACGGCTGCCCCTGAGTGTGTAGTGGGAAGGCGTGTCTCTGTTCCCTAGAGTGCATAGGTTGGTGGGATTTGCTGCTGTACTATAAGCACCTAATGCTCTTAGCTGTAAGGACTCAGAGGCACCTCTTATTCATGGGCCCCTATCACAGGTGGCTAGGTGGCATGGGTGGAGCCCCAGTCCTCAGGCCCCTGATGTGGGTAGGTGAAGATCCTACTTAATGGGCAGAGCAGTGTCAACTGTCATGGACCTGCCACTTCACAGCTGAAATAGTTGAATTTAGAGTTCCAATATATACCCTATTGTACAACAGTAATGAGGGCCTATGCTACTGAGATGAGCCCACACAAGTCTATGCAGGTGTAAAGGCACTCAAAGTCTGTCAATCCCTTATGCCTGTCCATAGGCAAAGGAACTATGTCTACCCTGGGTTCCTGGCTTAGGAGACCTGGCAGTTTATTTTTTCCTCTGTTTATTGATTTGTTCATTCTCCAAGGCAGGGAGAATGGCTCTGGGCATGTTACAGATCCTACTTCCAGCCCAGGGGACTAGGCAATTGCTGAAGCCGGTCTGGGACCCAGTGCAGAGCAGGGAGCATGGAGGTAAATGGGAGAGAGTATTTTCCCTAAGAGTGGTGTTTTTGATCTGTGCAATAGGCCATATGCAAGTATTTATCTTTTGCCAATGCAGGGCTGCCTCTCACTGGTTCTGGGTGGCCATGTAGACTCTCTGGCACTGGATCTCTCCCAGTGCAGAAAACACGCCTCCTGAGCACCTCTACCCACCTACTTCACCACTCACCCCCTAGCTGATCAGGCCTAAAGGGCTCAGGCTTTCGCTGGATCAGGTCTGGCAACTCCTCGCTGTTTCTGAACCGTCTCTCCCTCCCCCTGCCACTCAGTCCTGTTCTTCAACTCTGGCTTTGATGTTCAGGGCTCCCAGATTGCCATGTATAATCAAATCACTTGTTTTTTTGGGTCTTTGTTGTAAGAGGGTCCACTGGAAGTTTCTAACTACTCTGCCATCTTGGCCCTGCCTCTTGTGATTACAAATTTTACCTTCTTTGTTTCAGTATACTATGAGTACAATGTGAATTCCATACCGTGGTTTATCTCCACATTATCCATCCTAAAACGATATTAAACATCAAGTTAGTTTTAACCATGCTGTCATTTGGCTGTCATAGCTACTGAAGTTAGATAGACGTAGCAAGTTTGTATTTCTTAGATTTCAGAATAATGAAGGGAAAAAGTACAATTTGGTTCCTATTCACTTGAAATTTCTATTTAAAACAATGAGAAAAAAAGAGAAAGTAAGAAAAATGCTTACAAATGATTATAAACAGTGTCAGCAGGAGAAATGGAAATCTAATAACTAAGTCAACACTGACTGTTCATTGATTAAATTAAGTGAGTTTTATTCGGGGGAGAAGAGATATCATAAAAAACTTCATCATCACAATCCCAAAGTAAAAGAGAGGGAGAATAGTCCTGTTAGAGTCCAGAGGAAAACAAAACCAAGCACTTACCCTGGAGGCAACAGCAGATGTTTCCTTTCAAAGATGATTACAACTGGGAAGCAGTTAGCGACAGTAACGTCTTACAGAGAATACCCTCATTTAAGCAGATGCTTTAAAAAACTTATTTAGAGAGGCACAACTACCCCCAGTGTGATACTAAAATTAAGCTGAAGGAATTCTTCAGGGAATTGGCCATAAGGAAGACTCTAGAGAAAAGGCAGCCTGGGGACTCGAACTTTATGAAGTAGACATCAGAGGAAGTCTTTTTAGAAGACATTTAACCCAGCAGTTCATAAAGTTCACTAGGGATAGTAAGAGCAATTATGGAAGCAGCAGGACAAGACATCTAAGAGCTCTGCTCCTGAGCACTGCTTTCAATTTAAAGACATTCATTGTTAGTTAGGAATGACAAGAATATGCTATATTCTGGTTCACTCTGAAATGCGATGCCATCATTTTCCATTCTCACATTCTCTCTAATATATTCATATACACTGTCTTATACACATACACAGACATTCATATAGGAAATTATTCTAGTCTCAAAAAGACTGTGAAAACTTAGAGTTTAATGCCCCTCTAGATTTTTTTTTTTTTTTTTTCTTTAGTATATCACTTCCTTTTCTGAGTCTGTTCAAACTTTCTAAGTGCAGACTGAAATTAAATGTGAGATTTCTTGGGCTGGTCTCACTGACTTCAGACAGAATAAAAGTGAAGGCTCTTGGCAGCAGAATCACAACATGTCTTGATTCTTTTTCTTGTATAAAGGAGGTGGTGACCCCAGAGAGCAGAACACTAAACATGTGGATAAGACATCAAGATATGGTCTTTATAAAGCAGTGAAAAGGCCCAGCAGTGGATGCCAGTGACTCTGAAATCAGCTCTTACTGGTTGTGGAAGCAATTGCTGGTGTCCACAGGGGTCCTGTTAGAGCCAGTATGGAACAATGCACAGTGACAAGGTACATATGTGCCCTGGAACTGATTGCTGGCTGTCATTGACAGTAAATCAGGATTAACTAGGATTGAGAGTTCCCAGAGGAATCAGCCTTCACTGGGAGTGTGAAGACAATCTGAACTTGGAAAGTCCTTGGGTCTTCTCAGGGACCCCAAATAAAAAGCTCATTAAGTGAGAGCATGTGCATGGTACAAGGCCCCTAGGTAATAAACCTAGAAAGTGAGACTTGATAAAAAAATTTCTGGGTGTGTACCTTAAAAGAAAAATAGGCTAGAAGAGCAACTTTGGCAATAACTACGTCAGGAGTTGGGGAGTTGGTTGTGATGATTCCATCTTTCCTTAATGATCATAGAAATAGAGTTGTTGTTTAGTTGCCATTGAGTTGGCTCTGACCATGTACAGCAGAGCAAAATGTTTCCTGGTCCTGCACCATCTTCACAAACATTGGTATGCTCAAGTCCATTGTTGTGGCCACTGTGCATTTTGAGTGACTTCCAGCCTGGGGGTTCATCTTCCAACCCTATATCAGACAATATTCTGTTGTGATCCACAGGGTTTTCACTGACTAATTTTTAGAAGTAGATTGCCAGGTCTTTCTTCCTAGTCTGCCTCAGTCTGGAAGCTCTACTGAAACTTGTCTATGGTGAATGGCCCTGCTGGTATTTGAAATAATGGTGACAGCATCATAGCAACATGTAAGTCACCACAGTACGACAAACTGGCAAACAGGTGGGGGATAGAAATGGAAAACCGTACTGATTCATAGGATCAAGAGAGAAAGCACGGTGGTTTCTGATGTGGTGCTAAGAAGATTGACAGTGGGATGAGAAACATTAGGCCTTCTCCAATTGCCCGTCTTTCTATTTGGAATATTCTTCCTCAGGCTTATCCTTAATATTTTGTGGCCCTGGCAAGAATAAAAATGAAGGCCTAGCTTGTGGCTTGCCCCTTCCTCTTCTTACTCTGACTGCCATACATCATGAAGGGTTTTGTGTGCATGCATTTGAACACCCCGGTGTTCAAGTGAAAGTTCTATCTTCATCTCTCTGCACTAGGCAACCAACAGTCTCTTGGTGTAGTGGTGCGGAAGTAGTCTACTTTCAGGGGGAAGAATCTAGGAAAAGGGCCTACACAGACTCTGAAATGGGCTCAGAGCCATTTGAGCAAGGAACTCTGGAACATGGAATGCAGTCTAGAAGAGGGAAGCATGAATCCTAATGGCCACCTCCCTTGGCCCTGTAGACTCCTCGCTCAGTGAAAGGGCATGGTTGGAGACTAGAGCGAGTGTCTCTCAAGTGCAGAGCCCAGGGCCAGGGCCATGGTTGTCCAGGTCTCAGGGTGACTATTCTTACTCCCAGTTATCCTCATGGATATTTCCCTCACTTCTTTCACTTCCTCCAAGCTGCAGGAAGTTGAAATAATTTGCAGTTGCTTCGGAGGTTTTTTTTGTCTTCTTTTGTTTGTCCATTTCAGCTCCAGAAGCATTTATTCAACAGACCAATGAACCCCCAAAACCTTACTGATACGGTGGGCTTATCTCCCACTCTTTGGAGTGTATGCGTCTTGTTTGTCTGGTCTGATTAACCAGATGTCACTGTTATAATGGATCAATGTGATTGTACAGAATCTCGAAACAATTAGATTGCTTTAGACTATATTAAGAAAGAGGACAAGAGAGTTAGTATAGCCATCCGAGGGCAAGACAATACATGTATACTCTTGTTCTTACATGAAAAAAACTGCTTCTGATCATCTTTCTTGAGAAGAATAGAAATAAATGCATTTGCTGGATCAGTAGCTACATGCCACATGCCACATGCCAAATGCTGTGTTAACTTGCTCTTAACAAGATAGCATGTTCAGCACAGCAAAATTGGGATGATTTTTCTTAAGCTTTTATTAGTCTATTTTCATCTGCCACAATCCATCTGGTTTTTGTAAGGGCGAGACTGATTAATTAAATGGGGTATAATGGGGACCACCACCAATTCTTTCAGTTTTTGAGGGTGGAATTAATATCTGCTATTCTTCTGGAATTCATTCAATGGCAATGGGTTTTTTTGGTTTATTCTTCCCAGGGTAGGGTAATTTAAAAATTTTATTAGCTTGGCTGGAGGGTGCCAGTTTCAGACATTTCCACTCAGCCTTCTCCATAACGATAGTTCTTACTCCATAGGTAAGGAACTAATGTGGAGATTCTGTCAGTCCATTCCAATATACGTACAGCCATCAAAGAACTGTCTACCAAGTGGACGTGTGGATCCAGTGGACCCACTATGCACTGAACGTGAGTCACTTCTTCTATTACCTGATACCTAGCTAACAAGGGGGTATGGGTATCAATGTCAGTTGAGGTCCTGTGTCTAATAATCCTTGAAACATCTTGGTACTGTACTTTCCCCATTTCATGATTACTCAAGTAAATGACCATAGGCTCTGGTTTTGCAGAGGCTTTCCTCATAAGGATCTGACTTTTCCTTGAGTCATTGGCTTCTGGGCATGGAAACTGGCTGAGATCAGGAAACTGCACCAGAGATTGTGACTTTTTGTTGGGCAGCTGCCTTCAATCTCCTAATTATCCATTTTCAATTTCTTTTGACAATATAAATTAAGCAATACTTATGCTGGCGGCCTATCTATCATACCTCTAAAGACCATATGCTTTTTAACAATCTCCACAGCTCTCTGAAGGTTGGGTATCCTGTGTCTACCACTTCACATTGCCTCTCATTGCAATAATTGCACCTACTTTATTTCTGATAGTTAAGTACCACCACCTGGCCTCTATTATTTGAGGATCATATAATCCACATTGTTGTCAGGGAGCTTCGCTCTATCAGACCATCTCCTACACTTGTCTTTGCCCTACAGAGGACACCCAACAGTGAGCTTCTCAACAATGCAGGTGCCCCTTTCGCCACTGCTTTTGTTATCACTTTAGTAGATGGAGTGTCCTCTGGATCCTACTACAGGACATATTTCGCTGATGGGCTTTCCAGCCTTATGTAGTATATCTACTCTAGCATGCCCACGTTTCTGAGCATTTACATCTCTTGAACCACCATCTTTCCCAGCAGTTCTGCCATTTCTATGTCACTTAGACTGAACCATTGCTTTTTTCAAGCTTATAAGAGCCATGCTAATGAAGTATTGACACTGTCTTCCAGAGTCTTTGCCTGGGTGTTAAGTCCTATATTATGACAAAGTCTTCCCATGTCAACTAACTCTCCCTTAAACAACTTAATGTTTCACCCACTTGATCTGAACTTTCAAGATCCAGTTCCATAAATATCTTCCAAGCTCCATCCAAGGTATGATAACCAAATGCTGCAGCAACTTTAATGTAAAGTACCTCCACTTCCTTATCCCAAATTGGGCAAGGTTGGGATTTTACCCTTGTTATTGGCTTGGTTTCCAGGAGAGGATGTGCAGGTAGATCTGGAAGGATATAAGCATTGTCTTGTAAGGCCCCTGCCTTATGTGAGGCCTATGCATAACCTTCAAGCAAGCAGGCCTAGTATCTTCTTACATTAGGCAGTTGTCTGCTTTTGCAGGCTTAGCATGTTTATGGACATTTGGGAGTTTAAGATTCTCAATGCATCTACCCAGATATCCCCATCCCAAGTCTCAGTGTCCTATTCCTTCCTATGATCCTGACATTGACATAAGACGTCTGGTAGGGCTGAGAATTCAGCTTTCTCTGAAGCTCTGCTACTCCTACAATTAAGTCCTGAATCTATTTCTTTACTCTGTCTGCCCCTTATCTGCAAGAGATTATAGTTATCATTAAATGCTGCCAGTAGACCCCCTGGATTTTACATTTTACCTTTAATTTTGATTTATCACCCTCATTATCCCTCTTCAAGAACTCAGTGGTACTCAGTAACCACCACCTGATTCCATAGTTCTTCCCTTACTCTTCCTCTAATTTCTTTCAAGTGCCAGAGAGTGAATCCTTGCAACTTAGGATGGCCACATGCTCACAAAAGCCCCAAGCCCTTTGCCTCAATTAGGGACAACTCTGAAAGGCCATTCCAGCTTCAGAGCTCTCTGTGGGACTAACTGAGGCCTCAGCTGCACATTGTAGGTCTGCTTCTCCTCTGCTCAACCCTGCTTGCCTAAGTTACAGGTGTATATATTGAGAAAAAAACCCCAAAAACTAAACCCATTGCCATAGAGTCAATTCCAACTCTTAGTGACGCTATAGGACATAGTAGAACTGCCCCATAGGGTTTCCATGGTTATAATCTTTATGGAAGCAGACTGCCACATCTTTCTTCTATACACCTGCTGCCAGCCTGTATTGAGAAGACCCTACCCCCTGCAATTAATCTTCCAATCACAACTCCTTATCTGAAATCTGTTTCGAGGAAACCCACTCTAAGATCCTATTTGGTTAAACCAGTGTAGTCAGGTTTCTGTCAAAGCAGCCAAATGGAATTCCTAACTCGGACATAGTTCAGGAAAGATTCTTGAGAAATTAAGGTCCTTACTGATTTCAGGTGCCTAAGCCATCTTTGGAGCCCTGGTTGCACAGTGGTTAAGAGCTCTGCTACTAACCAAAAGGTCAGCAGTTCGACTCTACCAGCCACTCCTTGGAAACTCTATGGGGCAGTTCTACTCTGTCCTTTCCTATGAGTCAGAATTGACTTGATGGCAACAGGGTTTTTTTTTTTTTTTTTTTTGGTTTTACGAGAGATTCTTTTCTCTTTCTAGCTCTCGAGTGCATAGAGAATTTATTATAAACTGTATATTGTGAAAAGTCAGAGGTATAATTATTTTTAGATCAATGACATTTCATCTCAGAGAACACTAAATTGACCTTTTCAAATATAACTTGGATAGGTTATATTGGTGGATGTTAGGAGAAAAAGTTCTAAGCTCTTGGTTTTTTCATTCTTTTTTTTTTTTTTTTCTTAATTGCTTCCATGATCTGACCACAATATCAACATCTCAAAAATATATTGTATTTCATTTGTATTTTTGCTATCTCCCCCTATTTTCATTCCCACTGCAATTTAAGCAGTGTAGTCGTTTGAAAAATGACTCTCTGCTTTAAAATAAAATTAATTTTCCAAATTTTTTAAACTTAAATATAGTGTATAGTAAATCCAACATTTCTAGAATTTTTAAAGTTTGGAACTTATCACCATAAATCATAGTAAGATGGTCATCTAAGGACAGTATCTCTAACAGGCATAAAATAATATTGACTTAAACTGAGGTTACTTTAGTGCATTCATATAATTATCATTTTTCAATTTCAAGAGAAATTGTGAAAAAAATATTGAATATAAAGTATTTTTAAGGCAAAATTCTGTAAAAAATGAAGACACTATCTTTCATATTTGTTAGATACTCTTCTACAAGCAATGATTGAAGTCAGGTGCTTCTTTTGACATAAAGATATGTATGAAACCCATGTGTTTGTATTCTCTGTTTCTTCCTTTCTTACTGTCTTTTTGATTTCTGCTCTCTTTTTTTTTCATTCAGTCCTTTTTGTCACCAGTTACATTAATTCTACTAGTTGAGACCCATTCCTGTCACTTCTATGGTAATAGCAGCCAAAGTGTAGGGGAAAAATAAAAGAAAAGCAAACAACAAGGGAATGATGAACTAGGAAAAGAGTCAAAGATTTCTCATAGTATATTTTACCCATGTATTTATTATTTTCAGAATCTCCCCAATATTCCTTTTTCTGTTGTGAGATCCTTTGTTTCTTGGGCTTAAGAACTCAAGAAATTGACAAAATATGTGATTTGATGTTGGATAGGCATAGGATTGAATCCAAACCTTAAGCCTTAGTAGTGATGTTACCCTAGGCAAGTTTTATTAACTTCTCTGAAGCTCAATTTCAAATGCCTACCTTAAAGGATTGTTATAACATTAGACATAATACATATGACAAACCTAGAACACAGCTTTGCATCCATTCGTATATTCATTCTCATGTTTGACAAATATGTAATGAGCACCTACTAGGTGCCAGGCACTATGCTAGGTCTAGGGTGTACTTACATTTTTGAGGAAATAAAAATGGTACATTTCAGCCATAAAATAAATGGTAATTAATGCTGTAAGGAGCCCTGGTGGTGCAATGGTTAAGAGTTTGGCTGCTAACTGAAAGCTTTGTACTTCGAACTCAACAGCTGCTGGGAGAAAAGAACTGGCAACCTGTTCCCATAAAGATTTCAGCCTAGGCAACCCTATGAGGCAGTTCTACTCTGTCCTATAAGGTAGCTATAAGTCAAAACTGACTCGACAGCAAACAACGACAATTAATGCTATTATTATAATAAATGACGAATTGATATAGAAGAGTCTTTCAAAGAAAATTGAAGGAATTGTGTCCAAGAAGGAATTATAGAAAAAATGATAACTGATAACTTTAGCTTCAAGATAGCTAACTGGGTAGTCTCTACAGCATCTACAAGTCGTTCTAAATCTCTAGAAGTAATAGAAAAAATACTTTAAAAATAATAAATCCATAACTGCCCTGGGGGAAGAAAAGGTATTCCTCGATAAATCAGAAACTAAGAAATCCTTACAAGCTGGAATGCAGACAGAATCTGACCAAAGAAGAAATCTATACCCTAAAGTACACACAGAAAAATTCAGCTTCAGAAGATACTTTCCAAAATCAAGATTAGCAGATACACTTCAGAAAGAAGCTTAATGACTACAGGAGGGAGTAATGGGATGAGAAAATCAATAGTGAGCCAAGAAAATAATACAGACTTATTATTCATTCTCCTCAACAATTGACTGTGAGAATAATTAAGAACAAATGAGGGAAGTAAAGCTTTCTAAAGTTACCGATATATTCTGGAAGTGGTGATAGATATTGGTGCACTCTAGATATTAAAAAAGTATTAAGCTCAACTATGAATATTAATTTCATTTACTTTAAAAGAACAAAATCAGACTATGTAACACTCTCCAACTGGTAGAGGAAGAAATAGGAACAAAAGGAAGAGGGAGATTAAAAACTAGTGAAAATAGAAAACAGATTAAAATGTTAGAAATAAAAGAGCATGACATGTACTTACCAAAAGTAAATGAGAATGATATTTAACTGAAATGCTTGCAGGGGCAACAGCATTTAATAACCATGAGGGGAAAGCTAAGAAAATCTCAGTGCTAGTGGTCTAGGGCCATGACATCATTCAGTTACTGAATCAATTCTGGAATTATGTACCTCTGTTGTTGTTGTTAGCTGAAGTTGAGTTGGTTCTGACTCATAGCAACCCTACGTACAACAGAACGAAACGCTATCCAGTCCTCCTCCATCCTCACAATCGTTGCTATGTTTGAGCTTATTGTTGCAGACACTGTGTCAATCCATCTCATAGAGGGTCTTCCTCTTTCGCTGACCTTCTACTCTACCAAGCATGATGTCCTTCCCCAGGGACTGGTCCCTCCTGACAACATATCCAAAATATGGAACCCTGGTGCCGCAGTGGTTGAGAGCTAGGCTGCTAACCAAAAGGTCCACAGTTCGAATCCACTAGCAACTCCTTGGAAACCATACAGGGCAATTCTACTCTGTCCTACAGGGTCACTATGAGTCAGAATTGACTCGATGTAATGGGTTTCATCTACCTCTAGGCTTGTTAAACAAATGTCTTTTTGCTTTTGGCCTCTGTTAGTTGAAAATTTTTGTTACTCATGGACATTATTATTCTCCATGAAACAGCTGAGAAGTGGTAGAAGTGACAGGAATTATGACCAATTTATAAGTTTCCATTTAAGATATGGATTGTTGTTGTTATGAGTTGCCATCAAGTTGATTCCGACTCGTGGTGACCCCATGTGTGCAGAGTACAACTACTCTATAGGATTTTCAAGGCTGTAAACTGTCGGAAACAGATCACCATGCCTGTCTTCTGAGGATCCTCTGGGTGGGTTCAGTCCACCAACATTTTGGCTGGTAGTCAGGCACTTAACTGTTTGCAAATAAAAAGTAAATGAAAGGCTTTTAAATTCCCATAAAATGTATTGTGATGTGTTAGTACAGGCATACCTTAGAGATATTGCAGTTTCAGTTCCAGACTACCGCAATAAAGTGAATATCGCAATAAAGCGAGTCACATAAATTTTTTTGGTTTCCCGGTGCATATAAAAATTATGTTTGCACTATACTGTAGTCTATTAAGTGTGCAGTAGCATTATGTCTAAGAAAACAATATACATAGTTTAATTTAAAAATACATTACTGCTAAAAAATGCTAACCATTATCTGAAGCAAGTCCTCATCCGCTAAAGTCTTATCATGAGATTGCAGCAATTCAGTCACATCTTCAGGCTCCACTTCTAATTCTAGTACTCTTGCTACTTCCACCATATCTGCAGTTACTTCCTCCACTGAAGTCTTAAACCACTCGAAGTCATTCATGAGAGTTGGAATCAACTTCTTCAAGACTCCTGTTAATGTTGATATTTTGACCTCCTCCCAGGAATCATGAATCTAGATGCCTTGCTTTATGGCATCTAGAATGGTGAATCTTTTCCAGAAGGTTTTCAATTTACTTTTTCCAGATCCATCAGAGGAATCACTATGGCAGCTATACCCTTACAAAATGTGTTTCTTAAATAATGAGACTTGAAAGTCAAAATTACTCTTTGATCCATGGACTGCAGAATAGATGTTGTGTTAGCAGGCATGAAAACAGCATTAATCTCCTTGTAAATCTCCATTAGAGCTCTTGGGTGACCAGGTACATTGTCAATGAGAAGTAATGTTTTGAAAGGAACTTTTTTTCTAAGCAGTAGTTCTCAACAGTGGGCTTAAAATATTCAGTAAACCATGTTGTAAACAGATGTGCTGCCATCCAGGCTTTGTTGTTCAATTTATAGAGCACAGGCAGAGTTGATTTAGCATAATTCTTCCCTAGGATTTTGGGAATGGTAAATGAGCATTGGCTTAAACTTAAAGTCACCAGCTGCATTAGCCCCTAACAAGAGATTCAGCCTGTCTTTTGAAGCTTTAAAGCCAGGCATTAACTTCTCCTCTGTAGCTATGAAAGTCCTAGATGACATCTTTTTCCACTATAAGGCCATTTCATCTATATTTAAAATCTGTTGTGTAGTGTAGCCACCTTCCTTAATTATCTTAGCTAGAACTTCTGGATAACTTGTTTTAGCTTCTACATCAGTGCTTGATACTTCACCTTGTACTTTTATGTTATGGAGATGGCTTCCTAGCCAACCTCATGAACTAACCTCTGCTAACTTCAAACCTTTCTTCTACAGCTTCTTCATCTCTCTCAGCCATCAGAGAATTGAAGAGAGTTAGGCCCTTGCTCTGGATTAGGCTTTGGTTTAAGGGAATGTTGTGGCTGGTTGGATCATCTATCCAGACCACTAAAGTTTTCTTCATATTAGCAATAAGGCTCTTTTGCTTTCTTATCATTCTTGTGTTCACTGAAGTAGCACTTTTAATTTTGTTCAAGAACTTTTCTTTTGCAATCACAGCTTGGCTAACTGTTTGGCACAAGAGGCCTAGCTTTCAGCCTATCTCAGCTTTTGACATGCCTTCCTCACTAAGCTTAATCATTTCTAGCTTTTGATTTAAACAGAGAAACATGTGATTCTTCCTTTCACTTGAACACTTAGAGGCCATTGTAGGGTTATTAATTGGCCTAATCTCAATATTGTCCTTTTTCAAGGACTAAGGAGGCCCAAGGAGAGGGAGAGATACAGGGGAATGGCCGATAAGTAAAGCAGTCAGAGCACACACAACATTTGTTGATTAAGTTCACCCTTTCATATGGGTGCAGTTTGTGGCATCCCAAAACAATTACAAGATAACATTAAAAGTCACTGATCACAGATCACCATAACAGATATAACAATAATGAAAAAGTTTGTAATATTGTGAGAATTACCATAATGTGACACAGACACAAAGTGAGCACATGCTAATAGACTTGCTTGATGCAGGGTTGCTGCAAACCTTCAATTTGTAAGAGACCCAGTATCTGTGAAGCACAAAAAAATGAGATGTGCCTATGCTGAGGAAGGGCATTTCTGAAACCTTCGGGGTGACGGGGATTTCCACATGGGGCCTGAGCCCAATCCTTTCTTGTCCTAAATGACTCCATATTGGAGTTCTTCTTTGTTATATTGTGCAACTTGTCATTTTTGCAAAGCCTTCCACTGTACCCTAGCTAGATGTGGTTTTGCTGCTGGAGGAAGCATTCATGGTTATAAATGGCTGATGTTAAAAAAAAAAATTCATTCAAGACCTATGCAGGTGTTAGACAGA
Organism: Dugong dugon; assembly: GCA_030035585.1. Taxonomy (NCBI): domain Eukaryota; kingdom Metazoa; phylum Chordata; class Mammalia; order Sirenia; family Dugongidae; genus Dugong; species Dugong dugon. Next base: position 55,373,728 of record CM057463.1, read on the forward strand.
AGTGTGAAACATATGGTGTAACTACTATGCAAGTTGTCAGAAAAAACCCCTTTGGGTGGGGCCGAGATGTCAGAGTAGTCAGATGGCTTCCTATGTCCCTCTTACAACAAAGAACTGAAAAAACAAGTGAATTGATTGTATATGAATATCTGGGAGCTCTGAACAAGGCGAAGTTGAGGAATTGGACTGAGTGACGGGGGAGAGACATGTTTCGGAAGCAGCGAGGAGTTGCCTCACCTGACCTGGTGCGAGCCACAACGCTTCAGCCCAGATCAGCTCAGGGTGTGCAGTGAGGCTAGCAAACAGCTGCACTTGCTCGGGAGGTACTTTCCACATAGAGAGAGATCCAGCAGCAGAGAGTCTACTTGGACACTCCAAACCAGTGAAAAGCAGCACTCATGTGACTAAAGGTAAGTACTTGCATGTGGCCTACCGTAGGGATTTAAAAAAAAAAAAAAAACCATTTGGGAAAAACCTCTTTCCCATTTACCTCCTCCCTCCCTGCTCTGCACCAGGTCCCTACCGGCTTCAGTGATCTGTGAGTCCCCTGGGCTGGAAGTAGATACCATAAGACTCCCTGGCCCATTCTCCTGGCCTTGGAGAGGGAACAACTTAACAAACAGGAAAAAAATAAGCTACTGGCTCCCCTAAGCCAGCACCTCAGGGTTGGCACAGCTCCTCTGCCTAGGCACAGGAATAAGGGGTCCGAAGACTTAAGTGCCTTTCACCTCTGCATAGACTTGTGTGGGCCCATCTCAGCAGCGTAAGCCCTTACTACCACAGAACAACAGGGTAAATACCTGAAGTCTAACTTCAACTGTTTCAGCTGTGAAGTGGCAGGTTTGTGATGTTTGACACTGCTCTGCCCTTTAAGCAGGTGCCTTACTTCTCTGCATCAGGGGCTTGAGGACTGGTGGCTCCACCCACGCAACCTAGCCACCTGCTACAGGGGTCCAAGAATAAGTGGTGCCCCCCCAAGTCCTTACGGCCAACAGAGTAGGGTGCTCATCGTCCGGCTGCAAAACTTACCTACCTACTCATTCTAGGGAACAGGGACACTCTTTCCTTTCAGACACTCAGGGGCAGCTGTCAGCCCCCTGCCTTGCTTAGCACATGACCCCCTACTGCAGCCAGATACCTGTGCCTACACCAATCACCCATGCCTCTCTTAAGACTATAGGTGAGAGCCTGCACCACACACTTGGTGACCGACTGCCTGGACACCTGAGCTGAATCCATACAGGAAAATTTAACAGATGCCTCGGCACACGTAGTAACAGACCTAACTACCTGGTGACAGGACGGTAGAGCTTCAAAGGTGCCAATAATCAAACTAGCACACACAAGCAGCGTATGTGGGCATATCAAAACAAAACAAAACAAGAAGCTAGGACACACTAAACAAATATACAATAAAATTATAATAACTTACTGCTGGCTTGGAGACAACAGTCAACATCAAATCACATAAAGAGGCAGACCATGATGGCTTCAGCAAGCTCCCAAAATAAAGAACCAATAAATTTTCTAAAGGAAGAGAATTTCTTGGAATTACCAGAGGAAGAATACAAAAAATTAATATACAGAACTCTTCAAGAAATTAGTAAGGCAATTCTTCAAAACACAGAGACTGCTGAAGAACATACAGACAAAGCAGTAGCGGAACTTAAAAAGGTTATTCAAGAGCATAATGACAAATTTAATAGGCTGCAAGAATCCATACAGGGACAGGAATCAGAAATCCAGAAGATTAACAATAAAATTTCAGACTTAGACAACTCAATAGAAAGTCATAGGAGAGAATTGAGGCAGTAGAAGGCAGAATTAGTCAGACTTAAGATAAAGCACTTGACATCAACTTATTTGAGAAAAAATCAGATAAAAGGATTTAAAAAAATGGTTAAGAGTTAAGCGGGACTCTATCAAGAGAAATACCCAACGAGTTATTGGAGTACCAGAATTGGAGAGGATACCAGAAAATACAGAGAGAATAGCTGAAGATTTGTTGACAGAAAATTCACTGATATCATGAAAGATGAGAAGATATATATCCAAGATACTCACCGAACCTCACATAAGGTAGATCCCCAAAAAAAGTCACCAAGACATAATCAAACATGACAAAGCCAAAGATAAAAAGGGAATTTTAAGAGCATGTAGGGATAAAAGAAAAGTCATCTACAAAGGAGAGTCAATAAGAATAAGCTTGGAATACTCAGCAGAAACCATGCAAGCAAGAAGGCAATGGGATAACATATATAAAGGCTTGAAGGAAAAAAATAGCCAGCCAAGAATTATATATCCAGCAAAACTGTCTCTCAAATATGATGGCAAAATTAGGGCATTTCCAGATAAACAGAAGTTTAGGGAATTTGCAAAAACCAAAACAAAAGTACAAGAAATACTAAAGGGAGTCCTCTGATTACAAAATCAATAACATCAGATAACAACGCAAGACTAGAACATGGGACTGAGCAACCAGCTGTCGACTCAGATAGGGAAGTCACAAAAATACATCAAAGATATACAATCAAACACTTTGAAGGACAGAGTAACAGGGGTAGGGGTCTGGGGGCCATGCTTTCAGGGCACATCTAGGTGAATTGGCATAACATAGCTTATTAAGAAAATTTTCTGAATCATACTTTGGCAAGTGGCGTCTGGAGTCTTAAAAGGTTGCAAGCGACCATCTAAGATGCATCAATTGGTCCCAACCACCTGGAGTAAAGGAAGATGGAGAACACCAAAGACACATGGAAAGTAGTAGCCCAAGAGACAGAAAGGGCCACATAAACCAGAGACTTCATCAGCCTGAGACCAGAAGAACTAGATGGTGCCTGGCTACCACCAACAATCGCCCTGACAGGGAACACAAAAGAGAGTCCTGGATGGAGCAGTATAAAGGTGGGGTGCAAAACTCAAATTCTAGTAAGAAGACCAGACTTAATGGTCTGAATGAGACTGGAGGAACCCCGGAGAGCACAGCCACTGGATTCTCTATTAGCCCAGAACCTAAACAATTTCTGTGGCCAACTCTTCAGACAGGGATTGGACTGGACTATGGGACATAAAGTGATATTCATGAGGAGTGTTCCTCTTATCTCAAGTAGATACAAGAGTCTAAACAGGCAGCTTCTGTCCGGGAGTGAGATGGGAAGGCAGAGAGGGTTAGGAGCTGATTGAATGGACATGGGGAATCGATGGAAAGGAGGAGTGTGCTGTCACAGTGTGGGGAGAGCATTAGGGTCAAATAATAAAGTATCTGTAAATTTTTGTATGGGAAAAAATAAAAGAACAAAAAAGAAATAAACAAAATTTTAACAGAAAAAAATACATCAAAAACCTGAAAACAGGGAAACAGAGACATCAGTATATAAAAGATGACAACATTAAAAGAAAAAGAGGGACTTAAAAAATGTAGACATAGATTTTTCATATGGAGAGGAATTCAAGGCAATAAGAAGTAATAAAAGACTGGTATAAACTTAGAAAAATAGGGGTAAAAATTAAGGTAACCACAAAGGAAACCAACAATCCTACAAGTCAAAATAAAGAACTAGAAAAATATAAAGACTCAGCAAACACAAAATCAACAACAATGAAAAAGATGAAAAGAAAATACATGAAGAAAAATGACTCAGCACAGAAAATTAAGACGAACAAAGAAACTGTGAACAACACACAAAAAAAGACATCAAAATCACAGCACTAAACTCATACCTATCAATAATTACGCTGAATGTAAATGGACAAAATGCACCAATAAAGAGACAGAGAGTGGCAGATAGGATAAAAACACACGATCCGTCTATATGCTGCCTATAAGAGACACGCCTTAGACTTAAAGACACAAACAAACTAAAACTCAAAGGATAGAAAAAAAGATATTAAGCAAACAACACTCAAAAAAGAGCAGGAGTGGCAATATTAATCTCTGACAAAATAGACTTTAAAATCCATCACAAAGGATAAGGAAGGACACTATACAATGATTAAAGGCTCAATACGCCATGAAGATGTAACTATAATAAATATTTAAATGCCCAATTACAGGGCTCCAAAACACATAAAACAAACTCTAACTGCACTGAAGAGACATAGACAGCTCCACAATAGTAGTAGGATACCTCAGCATGCACTTTTGGTGAACGACAGAACATCCAGAAAGAAGCTCAACAAAGATATGGAAAAGCTAAATGCTACAGTCAACTAAGTTGATCTCATAGACATATAGCAAACACTCCACCCAACAGCAGCCAAGTATACTTTCTTTTCCAACACACAGGGAACATTCTCCAGAATAGACCACATATTAGGTCATAAAGCAAGCCTTAACAAAATCCAAAGTATCGAAATATTACTAAGCATCTTTTCCGAACATCAAGCCATAAAAGTAGAAATCAACAACAGAAAAAGCAAGGAAAAAAAATCAAACACATGGAAACTGAACAACACCTTGCTCAAAAACTACTGGGTTATAGAAGAAATGAAAGATGGAAGAAAGAGATTCATAGACTCAAACGATAATGAAAACACATCCTAACAGAGCCTTTGGGACACAGCAAAAGCAGTGCTCAGAGGTCAGTTTATAGCAGTAAAAGCACACATCCGAAAAAAAGAACGGGCCATAACCAAAACATTAACCCTACAACGGGAACAAGTAGAAAGAGAGCAGCAAAAGAAGCCCTCAGCCGCCAGAAGAAAGGAAATAATAAGAATTAGAGCAGAATTAAATGAAATAGAGAATAGAAAAGCAATTGAAAGAGTTAACAATTTCAAAAGCTGTTTTCTCTGAAAAGATTAACAAAATTTATAAGCCATTGGCCAAACAGGAGAGAAAGCAGATAACGTATATAAGAAATGAGATGGGAGATATCACAACATACCCAAAGGAAATTAAAAAAGAATCATAACAGAATACTATGAAAAATTGTACTCTTTTAACAAATTTGAAAACCTAGAGGAAATGGACAAATTTCCAGAAACTCACTACCTACCTAAACTAACACAAGCTGACGTAGGACAATTAAATAAACCCATAACAAAAGAAGAGATTCAAAAGGTAATTTAAAAAATCCCAACCAAAAAAAGACCTCCCAAATGGAATCACTGGAGAATTCTACCAAACTTTCAGTAAAGGGTTAACACCACTGCTAGTAAAGGTATTTCAGAGCATAGAAAAGAATAGAATACTCCCAAACTCATTCTATGAAGCCAGCATAACCCTGATTGCAAAACCAGGTAAAGACACCACAAAAAAGAAAATTACAGACCAATATCCCTCATGAACATTGATACAGAAATACTCAACAAAATTCTAGCTAATAGAATTCAGCAACATATCAAGAAAATAATTCACCATGATCAAGTGGGATTTATACCAGGTATACACAGATGGTTCAGCAATAGAAAAACAAGTAATGTAATCCATCACATAAATAAAAGACAAGAACCACATGATCTTATCAATTGATGCAGAAAAGACATTTGACAAAGTCCAACACTCATTCATGATAAAAACTCTCAACAAAATAGGAATTGAAGGGAAATTCCTCAATATAATTAAGGGTATCTATACAAAGCTAACAGCCAACATCATCCTAAATGGAGAGACTTTGAAAGCATTTACTTGAGATCAGGAACCAGACAAGGATGCCCTTTATCACCACTCTTAGTCAACATTGTGCTGGAGGTCCTAGCGAGAGCAGTTAGGCTAGAAAAAGAAATAAAGGGCATCCAAATTGGTAGGGAAGAAGTCAAAGTATCTCTGTTTGCAGACGATATGATCTTATACACAGAAAACCCCAAAAAATCCACAAGAAAACTACTGGAACTAACAGAAGATTTCAGCAAAGTTTCAGGATACAAGATAAACATACAAAAATCAGTTGGATTCCTTTACATCAACAAAGAGAACCTCAAAGAGGAAATCACCAAATACCATTTACAATAACCCCCAAGAAGATAAAATACTTAGGAATAAATCTAACCAGAGACATAAAAGATCTATACAATGAAAACTACAAGACATTACTGCAAGAAACCAAAAGAGACCTTCATAAGTGGAAAAACATACCTTGCTCATGGACAGGAAGCTTCAACATTGTGAAAATGTCAATTCTATCCAAAGCGGTCTACACATACAAAGTAATTCCGATCTAAATTCCAAAGGCATTTTTTAATGAGAAGGAGAAACAAATTACCAAGTTCATATGGAAAGGGAAGAGGCCTCGAATAAGTAAAACATTACTTAAGAAGAACAAAGTAGGAGGCCTCACACTATCTGATTTTAGAACCTATTATACCGCCACAGTAGTCAAAACAGCCTGGTATTGGTACAACAACAGATACATAGACCAATGGAACAGAATTGAGAATCCAGACATAAATTCATCCACCTATGAGCAGCTGGTATTTGACAAAGGCCCAAAGTCCATTAACTGGGGAAAAGACAGTCTCTTGAACAAATGGTGCTGGCATAACTGGATATCCATCTGCAAAAAACTGAAAAAATACCCATACCTCAAACCATGCACAAAAACTAACTCAAAGTGGATCAAAGGCTTAAATATAAAATTGAAAACGATAATGATCATGGAAGAAAAAATAGGGACAACTCTAGGAGCCCTAATACATGGCATAAACACAATACGAACCATAAGTAACAATGTACAAGCACCAGAAGAGACACTAGATAAATGGGAGCTCCTAAAAATCAAACACTTATGCTCATCAAAAAACTTCACCAGAAGAGTGAAAAGACAACCTACAGACTGGGGAAATATTTTTGGCTACGACAAATCCAATCAGCATCTAATCTCTAAAATCTACAAGATACTGCGAAACCTCAACAACAAAAACACATATAACCCAATTAAAAAATGGGCAAAGGATATGAACAGGCACCTCACCAAAGAAGATATTCAGACAGCTAACAGACACACGAAGAAATGCTCACGATCATTAGCCATTAGAGAAATGCAGATCAAAACTACAATGAGATATCATTTCACCCTAACAAGGCTAGCCCTAATCCAGAAAACACAAAGTAATAAATACGGGAGAGCTTGTGGAGAGTCTGGAACACTTATTCACTGTTGGTGGGAATTTAAAATGGTACGGCCACTTTGGAAGTTGATTTGGTGCTTCCTTAAAAAGCTAGAAATAGAAGTACTATATGATCCTCATATCCCGCTCCTTGGAATATATCCTAGAGATAGAAGAGCTGTCACACGAATGGATATATGCACACGCATGTTCATTGCAGCACGGTTCACAATAACAAAAAGATGGAAACAACCTAGGTGCCCATCAACAGACAAGTGGATAAACAAATTATTGCATATCCACACAATGGAATACTATGCAATGATAAAGAACAACAATGAAGCCATGAAACATAACATGGAGGAAGCTGGAACTCATTATGTTGAGTGAATTTTGTCAGTCACGGAAGGGCAAATATTGTATAAGACCACTATTATAAGAACTCAAGAAAAGGTTTAAATACAGAAGAAAATATTCTTTGATGCTTACAAGGGTGTGGAGGGAGGGAGAGGGTTATTTACTAACTAGATAGTAGATAAGAATTATCTTATGTGAAGGGAAGGACAGCACACACTACAGGGGAAGTTAGCACAACTGGACTAAACCAAAGCTATGAATTTTCCTGAATACAGTCAAACACTTTGAGGGACAGAGTAGCAGGGATAGGGGTCTGGGGACCATGCTTTCAGGGGACACCTAGGTCAATTGGCATAACGAAGCTTATTAAGAAAATATTCTGCATCCTACTTTGGTGAGTGGCATCTGGGGTCTCAAAAGTTTGCAAGCAGCCATCTAAGATGTATCAATTTGTCCCAACAACCTGGAGTAAAGGAGAATGAAGAATAACAAAGATACAGAGAAAGTAGTAGCCCAGGAGACAGAAAGGGCCACATAAACCAGAGACTTCATCAGCCTGAGACCAGAAGAACTAGATGGTGGGCAACTACCACCAATGACCACCCTAACAGGGAACACAATAGAGAGTCCCTGATGGAGCAGGAGAATGGTGGGGTGTAGAACTCAAATTCTAGTAAGAAGACCAGACTTGAGAGGTTCTGGCAAGATGGCGCTCTAGGCAGAAGCACCACGCCGTCCCTCCACAGCAAAGATCCGAAAAACTAAGCCAAACAGAGAATGCAACAATCCTGAAACCCTAGAACATCAAATGAAGAGATAAAGAACTCAGCCGAGCACCAAATGGAGTGAGAATACTGAAAGAGAACGGAGAGCTAGGAGAGATTCATGCAGAGGTCCCTTACCAGCTCACGCAGCACAGATCCACCATCTTGGACTCCTATCGGAGGCCAGCAAACAAGGGTACGAGAAAGCAGCCTCACGGAGCGTCCAGTGGGAGACAAAACAGCCGGTAATTTGCGTTGTGCGCTTTCCCACCCCCCACCCCTCTTCGCCCGGGCTCGGACTCCTCTGCTTCCCACGGCCACAGCATCTTGACTGGGAAGCGCTGGCTGCTTGGATTCCACACACCCAAGCAGGCGGCTCTCTCGGTGCCATTTGTTGGCTGCTAGTGTTGCTTTTTTTTCTGCTTCTTTTGATTTCTCACTTGTCTCTCGCCGCCTCCCCCTCCTTTTGCTCGAGTGCCTTGCTCCGAGCGCCATCTTTGCTTCTTCTGCAGGTCTGTGGCGCTCCATTCGAGTGTGCAGCTGCTTCCCGGTCTGGGCTGCCGCGCTGGTGGGATCCCGGGGCTTTTGTTCGTTTGTTCCTCTGCTTCCTGCGGCCACGGTCTCTTGACCGGGAGGTGCCGGCTGCTTGGATTCCACACACCCAAGCGGGTGGCTCTCTGGGTGCTATTTGTTGGCTGCTAGTGTTGCTTTTTTTTTTTCTGCTTCTTTTGATTTCTCACTTGCCTCTCGCAACCTCCCGCTCCTTTCACTCAAGTACCTGGCTCCATGTGCCATCTTTGCTTCTTCTTGAGGGGCTCCAGAGCGCCAGCAATTTGTGATATACGCTTTCCCACTCTCCACCTTTCTTCACCCACACTCGGCCTCCTCTGCTTCCCACAGACACAGTCTCTTGTCCAGAAAAACCAGCCCGCACTGGCTGGCTCTCTGAGTGCCATTTGTTTGCTGCTGGTGTTGCTTTTTTTTTTTTTTTTTCCTGCTTCTTTGGATTTCTTGCTTGCCTCTCGTCACCTCCCCATCCTTTCACTTGAGTGCCTGGCTCCGTGCGCCATCTTTGCTTTTTCCTGAGGGGCTGCGGAGCTCCATTCGCGTGTGGAGCTGCTTCCCGGTCTTGGCTACTGTGCTGGTGGGATCACGGGGCTTTTCTTCATTTTGAATTGTTTGTCTGTTTTCTTTTCCTTTTCTTGAGTTGGGAGCCCTTTCTGGCCAGGCGGAGCTGCGAACCAGGGAGACTCCCCTTCAGCTTCCACAGAAGGGCAGAGGGATCCCTGAGGACATTTCTTTTCTCGTTGGTTTTTTTTTTCCCCTGTTTTTTTGGGGGGCCTTTCTTGTTCTTTTTTTTTTTTTTTGATTTGTTTTGTTTTCTTTTCCCACTTTTTCCCTTTTGTCTTTCTTCATTGCTCAGTTTCTCGTCTCTCTATATCTTCCTTCTCTTTCTGATCCCTGAATACCAGGCATTGTATGCCTCTGCGCCTTCTGGCCAGGCTGTGCCGCGACACCTGAGAGCAACTTCCCCAGACCTCATAGCTGCATTGGTGGGATCCCTGGGAACTTTGGGTTCTTTAACCTTTCTGATTTTTATTTGTTCATTCTTTTCTTCCTCTTCCCCCTTCTGTTTTTCTCCATTTCATAGTCTCTCATCTCTCCATTCCAACGGCAAGCTCCCCTAGCATTCTTTCTTGTTTGTTTGTATGTTTTTTGGCTCCTGTTCCTCTCTCCTCTCTCCCATATCCAGCTTAGCTCCACACATAACCACCTCCCCGCTGCATACTGCCTACCTGCACCGTGCGCTTGACATCACACCACCAAGCAGTGCAGGCACGGCCTACTGGAACCTGCCCAGCACTGATTACCGACCCGCCCTGGTGGCTATAGTGAGTGCCACAAACAACCCGTCCCAGTGGCTCCTCTTCAGCTATACCTACCCTGCTGTACCATATCTGAGTGACTGAACCTGCCAGTTGGAGAAGGAGGCGAAAAGTATTGAGCGCACAGACGAGCAAACAACAAAGAGCACGCAGTCTGCCTGCTCAGACATACTCAAATTTTTTTTCTTAAAAAAAGGGACGAAACAAACAAACCTACAACCAATAAATGAGAGAACTATCTACTGAATGCCCCAAAAACAGCAAACAATATCAAAACATTTACAAAAACAGCACAGGATGGTTCCAGTAGGCGTCCAAATTAAAACACCAGATGACTCTCCTATGGAAGAAAATGCACTAGAAGTACCAGATAGGGAATTCAAATCTCTAATATTCAGAATTTTCCAAGAAGTGAGGCAAAAAGCTGACAAACATGAGAAAAAAGTAGACAAATTCATGGAAAATATAGACAGAAAATTGGAAGAATTCAGGAAGATGATGCAGGAACAAAATGCCAAAATAAATTCACAACTAGAAATTATACAAAAACAACAATTAGAAATCCAAAAGATAAACAACAAGATTTCAGAAATGGATGATGTCATAGAAGGGCTGAGAAGCAGATTTGAAACAGTGGAAGACAGGATAAGTGGAACTAAAGATAAACACTTGGATACAACTCTGTTTCAGGAAAACTCAGAAAAAAGAACAAAGAAAAATGAAGAGACCCTGAGAGTTATGTGGGACACAATTAAAAGCAAAAATTTTCGAGTGATTGGCATTTGAGAACAGAGGGAGAAAACAGAAAACACAGAGAGGATCATTGAGGAACTGCTGACAGAAAACTTCCCCAATATCATGAAAGATGAAAAGCTGGCCATCCAAGAAAATCAACAAACCCCATATAGAAGAGACCCCAAAAGAAAATCACCAAGGCATATCATATTGACACTTGCCAACACCAAAGACAAACAAAGAATCCTAAGAGCAGCTCGTGAAAAACAAGAAGTCACATGGAGAGGAGAAACAATAAGACTAAGCTCAGATTATTCGGCAGAAACCATGCAGCCAAGAAGGCAATGGGATGAGATATATAAAATCTTGAAAGAAAAAAATTGTCAGCCAAGAAAAATATATTCTGCAAAACTCTCGTTCAAATTTGATGGTGAAATTAGGTCATTTCCAGATAAACAAAAATTAAGGGAATATGTAAAAGTCAAACCAAACTTACAAGAATTATTAAAGGGAGTTCTTCGATCTGAGGACAAACAACTTCAGCTCACAGGCAGAACCTAGGATGCAGGATCATACGAGCCAGATACCAATCTAGGAAATGAACTCTTGAGGACTATCCAAAACCAAAAGAAATACAACAGGGAATCATAGCAGTTAATCAGTAAATGACAACAACATCAAAACAATAAAAGAGGGAATAAACGGCATAGGTATAGAACCTTCTAATGGAGAGGAAGGCAAGGCGATACGAAGTAATGGTAGACTGCTTCAAACTTAGAAAGGTAAGGGTAAAATTCATGGTAACCACAAAGAAAGTTAACAAACCAACTCATAAAAATAAAGACGAAAAACATAAAGTCTCAGCAAAAACAAAACCTACAAAAACAAAAGAAATGAAAAAAAAATCCACAAACAAAAGTATCTCAGCACAAGAAGAACAAAGAAAACTTCAGCACCACAAAAAAAGCACTACAAAATGACAGCAACAAACTCACATCTATCAATAATTACACTGAATGTAAATGGACTCAATGCACCCATAAAGAGACGGAGAGTGACAGAATGGATAAAAAAACAGGGTTCATTAATATGCTGTCTACAAGAGACACACCTTAGAAACAAAGATGTGAATTTATTAAAAGTCAAATGTTGGAAAAAAATATATCAAGCTAACAACTACCAAAAAAGAGCAGGAGTGGCAATTCTAATCTCAGATAAAATAGACTTTAAAACAATATCTACCATAAAAGACAAAGAAGGACACTATGTAATGATGAAGGGGACGATCCATCATGAAGACATAACCATAATAAACATCTAAGCACCCAATTACAGGGCTCCAAAATACATAAAACAAACTCTAACAACACTGAAAAGAGAAATTTACAGTTCCACAATAATAGTAGGAGACTTCAACACACCACTCTCAGTAAAGGACAGAACAACTAAGAAGAAACTCAGCAAAGATACAGAAGACCTATAGGGCACATTCAGCCAACTTGACCTTATAAACATATATAGAACACTCCATCCAACTGCTGCAAAGTACACATTCTTCTCCAATGCACATGAAACGTTCTCCAGAAGAGACCACATCTTAGGCCACAGAGCAATCCTCAACAAGATCGAAAACGCTGACATAATAAAAAGTATCTTCTCTGACCACAATTCCATCAAGGTAGAAACTAACACTATAAAGAGCAAGGGAAAAAAATCAACTACATGCAAACTGAATAATACCCTGCTTACACATCAGTGTGTAATAGAAGAAATCAGAGATGGAATCAGACAATCCCTAGAATCAAATGTGAATGAAAACACATCATACCAAAACCTTTGGGACACAGCAAATGCAGTCCTCAGAGGATAATTTATAGTAATAGATGCACATATCAAAAAAGAAGAAAGGGACAATATCAAACATTAACTACAGAACTCAAACAAATAGAAAGAGAACAGCAAAAAAAGCCCACAACCACCGGAACGAAGGAAATAGTAAAGATCAGAGCAGAAATAAATGAAATAGAGAACAGAAAAACAACAGAATCAACAAAACCAAAAGTTGGTTCTTTGAAAGAATCAACAAAATCGACAAACCACTGGCCAGACTGACAAAGAAAAACAGGAGAGGACACAAATAACCCAAATAAGAAATGAAATGGGGGACATTACAACAGACCCAACTGAAATAAAAAGGATTATAACAGAATATTACGAAAAACTATACTCCAACAAATTTGAAAACCTGGAGGAAATGGATAAAATTCTAGAAACACACGGCCTATGCACACTACCACAAAGTTATGTTACAAATCTGAACAGACCCATAACAAGAGAAGAGACTGAAAAGGTAATAAAAAAAACTCCCAACCAAAAAAAGCCCTGGCCCAGATGGCTTCACTGGAGAATTCTACAAAACATTTACAGAAGAGCTTGTACCAGTACTACTCAAGCTATTTCAGAGCATAGAAGAGGAAGCAACACTTCCAAATTCATTCTATGAAGCCAGCATAACGCTGATACCAAAACCAGGCAAAGAAGTCACAAAAAAAGAAAATTACAGACCAATATCTCTTATGAATATAAATGCAAAAATTCTTAACAAAATTCTGGCCAATAGAATTCAACATCATATCAAAAAAATATTACACCACGACCAAGTAGGATTCATACCAGGTATGCAAGGATGGTTCAACATCAGAAAATCAATCAACGTAATCCACCACATAAATCAAAGGAAAGAAAAGAATCACATGATCATCTCAATTGACGCAGAAAGGCATTGGACAAAGTCCAACACCCATTCCTGATAAAAGCTCTCGACAAAATAGGTATAGAAGGGAAATTTCTCAAAATAATAAATGGCATCTATGCAAAACCAACAGCCAACATCATTCTTAATGGAGAGAGGCTGAAAACATTCCCCTTGAAAACAGGAACAAGACAAGGATGCCCTTTATCACCACTCCTATTTAACATTGTGCTGGAAGTTCTAGCTAGAGCAATAAGACAAGAAAAAGAAAGAAAGGGCATCCAAATTGTTAATGAAGAAGTTAAACCGTCCCTATTTGCAGATGATATGATACTATACATAGAAAATCCTAAAGACTCCACGAGAAATCTACTGGAATTTATAGAAAGATTCAGCAGAGTAGCAGGATACAAGATAAACATTCAAAAATCAGTTGGATTCCTATACACCAGTAAGGAGAATGATGAAAAGGAAATCAGGAAATCAATACCATTTTCAATAGCCCCTAAAAAGATAAAATACTTAGGAATAAATCTGACCAAGGATGTAAAAGACCTATACAAAGAAAACTATAAAACACTACTGCATGAAACCCAAAGGGATCTACATAAATGGAAAAACATACCATGCTCATGGATAGACAGACCGAACATTGTGAAAATGGCAATTCTACCCAAAGCAATTTACAAATACAACTCAATCCCGATCCAAATACCAACAACATTCTTCAAAGAGATTGAAAAACTAATCAAAGGGAAGAAGCCCTGAATAAGTAAAGCACTACTGAAGAAGAAGAATAAAGTTGGAGGACTCACACTACCTGACTTCACATCCTACTATATAGCTACAGTAGTCAAAACAGCGTGGTACTGGTACAACGACAGATCCATTGACCAATGGAACAGAATTGAGAACCCAGATGTAAATCCATCCACCTACGGTCACCTGATCTTTAACAAGGGCCCAAATTCCATCAAATGGGGAAAAGACAGTCTTTTTAAGAAATGGTGCTGGCAAAACTGGATATCCATCGGCAAAAAAATGAAACAAGACCCATACCTCACACCGTATACAAAAACTACTTCAAAATGGATCAAAGACCTGAATATAAAGCCTAAAACCATAAAGTTCATAAGAGAAAAAATAGGACCAACACTTCAGGCCTTAATACATGGCATTAACAGGCTACAAACCATAACCATCAACGTACAAACCCCAACAGATAAGCTAGATAACTGGGATCTTCTAAAAATCAAACACCTATGCTCTTCAAAAGACTTCACCAAAAGAGTCAAAAGAGAACCTACAGACTGGGAAGACATTTTTGGACAGTACAAGTCAGACAACAGTCTAATCTCCATAATCTACAAGAAAATCCAACACCTCTACAACAAAAAGACAAATAATCCTATTAAAAAATGGGCAAAGGAATTGAACAGTCACTTCACCAAAGAAGACATTCATATGGCCAACAGACACATGAGGGAATGCTCGTGATCACTAGCCATTAGAGAAATGCAAATTAAAACCACAATGAGATACCATCTCACCCTGGCATTACTGGCACGAATCAAAAACACTGGAAATAACAAATGTTGGAGGGGCTGCGGGGAGATGGGAACTCTTATGCACTGCTGGTGGGAATGGAAAATGATACAACCATTTTGGGAAATGATATGGCGCTTCCTCAGAAAGCTAGAAATAGACATACCATTCGATCCAGCAATCCCACTCCTAGGAATATGTCCTTGAGAAATAAGAGTCGTCACTTGAATAGACATATGCACACCTATGTTCATGGCAGCATTGTTCACAGTAGCAAAACAATGGAAACAACGTAGGTGCCCATCAACAGATGAATGGATAAACAAACTATGGTACATACACACAATGGAGTACTATGCAACAAGAAAGAACAATGATGAATCTATGAAGCATGTCATAACATGGATGAAACTGGAGGACATTATGCTGAGTGAAATAAGTCAATCACAAAAGGACAAATATTGTATGAGACGTCTATTGTAAAAACCCATGAAAAAGTTCACACGCGAAATGTAACAATCTTTGTTGGTTACCAGGGATGGGATGGTTGGGGGGGGGGGGATACTAAATAGGCAATAGATAAGTGGTATCTTGGGTGAAGGGTGAGACAGTACACAATACAGGGGAAACTAGCACAACCTGTACAAGGAGAGGTCATGGAAGCCACATAGACACATCCAAACTCTCTGAGGGACTGAATTGCTGGGCAGAGGGCTGTGGGGACCATGGTCTCGGGGAACATCTAGTTCAACTGGCATGACACAGCTTATAAAGACAATGCTCTACATTCTATCTTGGTGAGTAGTGTCTGGGGTCTCAAAAGCCTGTGAGCAGCCATCTAAGATACTCCACTGGTCTCATCACTTCGGGAGCAAGGGAGAATGAAGAGAACAGGATATAAGGAAAAGATTAGTCCAAAGGACTAATTGTCCACAGCTACCAAGGCCTCCACCGGACTGAGTACAGTACAGCTAGTTGGTGCCCGGCTACCACCACTGACTGCTCTGACCAGGATCACAACAGAGGGTTCTGGACAGGGTTGGAGAAGGATGTAGAGCATAATTCTAACTCACAAAAAAAAGACCAGATTTACTGGCCTAAAGGAGACTGGAGAAACCTCGAGAGTATGGCCCCCAGATACCCTTTTAGCTCAGTGGTGATGTTACCTCCGAGGTTCACTGTTCAGCCTGGGAGTGGACAGCCCCGTAAAACCAAATGAGACTAACGAGGTACAGGAGTCCAGTGACAAGGGCCAGAAGGCAGAAGGGGACAAGGAAGCTGGTGATAGGAAACCCAAGATTGAGTGAGGATATTGTTGATGTGTTGTGAGTATGTTAGCCATTGTCATAGGGCAGCATTTGTAGTAACTGTTAAATGAGAAACTATTTTATTCTGTAAGCCTTCATCTTAAGTGAGAATAACAGCCCAATTGGAAGAGCGTAGTCAATGTCACTGAACTGTGTATGTAGAAATTTTTGAAACGGTGTATCTTTGGCTATGTGTATTTTCACCAAAAAAAAAAAAAAAAAGTTGAGAATTTAGAGGGTTAAAATGTTGTGGGGTTGTTAACCAATGTCCTAAAGCAACATTTGTACTAATGTTTCATGAGAAACTATTTGTTCTGTAAGCCTTCACCTGAAGTACAATAAAAAAAAAAAAAAAAAAGAAGACCAGAGTTAATGGTCTGACTGAGACTGGAGGAACCCCGGAAAGCATGGCCCCTGGATTCTCTATCAGCCCCGAACTAAAGTAATTTCTGAGGCCAACTGTTCATACAGGGATTGGACTGGTCTGTGGGATATAAATTGATACTCGTGAGGAGTGTGCCTCTTAGCTCAAGTACATACAAGAGACTAAACAGGCAGCTACTGTCCAGAGGTGAGATGGGAAGGCAGAGTCGGTTAGGAGCTCGTTGAATGGACTTGGGGAATCAGGGGTGGAAAGGAGGAGTGTGCTGTCACAGTATGGGGAGAGCAATTAGTGTCACATAACAATGTATGTATAAATTTTTGTATGGAAATAAAAAAAAAAGAAAGACCCTCTTTACCCTCCCTCAAAAAATGTTTTTCTAGCCTGTGTGTAGATCCTTATGAAGTCTTGTATTTTTTTTCTTTTATCTTTGTTCAGCCTAAACCTGAGGAGGACTTAACACCCCTTAAAACTTAAGATAAACTAATGTTACAAAGTTATAGCTTTTCTATGTCACCTAGAGCCATCCTTACAAAAAATGTGAGCACCTGTTAAGGACGGTCAACTGAGGCATCACCACCTGCAGCTTTGTATATATATTAACCAATTAAAATTATTTTAGCTGTAGTTTGCTGATTGCTGTTATATTCTTTATAAGTCTTTTTATTACTGCCGCCCCCACCAGAACACATTGTTGGATTTCTCCCATCACTGTGTCTCCCCGCTTTGCAGAACACTTTCCAGCCATAAGAAAACTCTTTGTTTTTTAACCTAAAGAGTCGCATAGTGTTTACACTACAACATTTGGTATCACAAAATGTGGGATCCGTAGAAGGCTTCTTCTGACAGCACCCTGAAACTGGGAAAATGGAGTTTGGATCCAGCTGAGTTGATTGGACTCTCCTTTTGCTGCAGACCTTTGGAGAGTGTCTGGGTCAGTACCTCTTGGACAGAGCCTCTGTTTGTTGTGTCTGAAGTCCTCTGAGTTTTATTTCTGGTGTACTTTCATCCTTATTAGCTTATTTTCATTATTATTAGCTCACTTTCATTCTTAAGTTGGCCTGAATTTGTTATCCCTTTTCTCCCTGTTCTGGTTCTGACAGAAGTAAGACTACTTCTTGAGTCTTGGTCTGCTTGCAAGTCCAGGTCTAAGTTCTCTGCTTGCAAGTTTGGGTACCTTTGCTCCCAAGGCAATAATCAAGAGTAGTTCTCTGCCTCTACCAGTACTCCGCTAGAGGAAATTGTCTACCTGCAGGTTCAGGTTGAGTGTTTCCATGTACAGGTCCAGGCACTTTGGCTAAAATAATTTGTCCACCTCTAAGTTTGGGTTAATGTTTCCACTTGCAGTTCCAGGCACTTTGGCAAAAATTGTTTTGCCCACTTGCCTGCAGCTCAAGTTCAGACACAATCTGATTCTGACTTTAGTGTGCACTTTTAGTTAACAGGGGAGATGGAGAATAACAAATCCAAGAGTGGAGAATATCCTTCGGGGACTTCTCCACAATTTATAAGCAAATATTATGTTCCTGCTACTCAAAGGGCAACCCAGAGTTGGGCATTTGCTCTTCTGTACTCTTGAGTGTATCTTCGAGTCTTTAAAGACTTTGAAGCCAGTTAAAATTTGCATTTGTACCTATTTTACTTTTAAGAGAGAAAAATAGAGTAAAAGACAAATGGCCCTTATAGAGAACTAGGTAAACAACCCATATAGAAAACTTTTGACATGTCTAAACTAATTTTTTTTCCCACTTTGTAAATTAAAAAATAAAAACCACCCTTTTGATTAATATCAGGAGGTGTCCAAAAAAACAACAGGACAGTAAAATTGCCTCCCTAAAAGATCAAAATTTCAAGCGCCTGTCACTTCTCTTTCTGTCTCTTTTGCTTTCAGTTCATAATCTATATATATCCTGCTGAATTTTCAACAGCTGAATCTTCAAAAATTGAGTCTTCAAAATTCGAGTCTAAGTGCTTCGAGAACTACGGTTTGTTTTGTTAAGTCAGTCTTCATTTTATTACCTTAAGAAGTTTCCCATGGGAGACATCCCCAAATGTTGTTTATACAAATTTTTCCTTCACTAGTAGCGGTAGTATGAGGTTGTAAATAGTTTATTTTCCTAGAAGTTTTCAAATTTGTATAATGTCAGGCTCCGTAAGCCACAAAACCAAACTCTGCAGCAGTCCCCATTAGAATATTAGGTCTGAGAGTCCTGAACTTCAAAACAAGCTTGAACCTTCACTAAAATGGTGCTAGGTTTCTTTTTCTAAACTTGTTTGCCTAATGCCTATTTTAATTGGTACCTTAAGATTTAATTTTTTAAGAAAATATCAAAATAATATACTATTCCGTAACTAAGTGGAATCAGAAGCTACTCTGTCTAAACTTATCAGAACTCTGCAGCTGCTCCCTCTGTCTTTCCGTGACAGTTTACTCTGTCTGAACTTCCTTTTTTATACATGACTTCCTTTTTTTCCTAAGAAACTTTTAGTAATCACTTTAAGAAAATAAATTGTCCTTTACATTGCCCTTCTCAGAGAATTTTTGTTTAGTGCTCAAGTTTTTTCAGAGTCTAATGTTCTTCCATCTGAGACTCTAACAAACTAACGTTTATCTAAGACTTATTTTTCTATTAAATTAAGTCAGTCCTACCAAAGAATTGTCATATGCATTTAAAAATATATAAACTTTCAAGTGTTTTTTTTTTTCTTCTATTTTTCAAGTTTCTTCTCTTGTTTTGCTGATTTTAGGCTGTGCAAAAGAAACAAGAAATTGTAGCTCTTCTTGAGTTAAAACTTTTAAATAATGTATACTAAATGCTTATATAGATTAAGAAAAATTAGAAAACTGGTATTTGTTTTTAAGATTTTTCATAAAAATACAATAAACGGTAACCCCCAAATGTTTCAGTTTCTTTTGTAGTTTGTAGCGTTGCATAAAGTTTTTCTTAACTTCTTAACAATATATGTGGTTTGTGTGTTTTCTTTGTTTAAGTTCTGTGTAAAAGTTGCTGTCTTGTCTCATGAAGCCGTAAATTAAACTTTCAGTAACATAAAGTAGTCCATTTAAAAAAAGGAGCTAAAAAGATAAGTTGTTTATTTGGTACAACAAAGCCTTTAAATTATTGCCTCTTCACAAGGTCCTATAACATGTAAAAGAAAAGATAATTTCTCAGCTCCGGATGGTATTATTCTAATTAGTTTAATGATAAATAAGTGTTTATACAGGCTAAATGACTTAAATTAATGAGTCTTAAGTTCAAATCCTAGCCTAACAAAAGTTTTTATGTCAACCTTAATAGCAAAACCATTCAAAGTAATTTAAGATAGAGATTAATTTTTATTAATAAAAAGAAAAAAAGATTAAACTGCTTACCAAGAAAATAAGATAAATAATGAAAGTTCGAATAGAAAATATAGACTATTTAAACAAACTTACTTCAATGTAATGTGTAAGTTTGAATTAATTTCTAAGGTTCTTACATAACTTACTGATCTTAAAATTAAGTTAATAAACATTCATTATAATTAAAGTTTATAAGGTCTTATTTTTATGTCAAAGAAGAAGATTATACATATGTACATATATACTTACTGAGGTCTAATATTAAGTATATTCATTTTTATCACTTAAAAGCATGTGCTGTAAAGAATATGTAGTAGAGACAAGAAATTTAAAAGGTTCATTAAAAAGAAATTCATTTAATATAGTCAAAATTCTCATTTACTACAACTATAAGCTTAATGAATTAATTTATAAAAATTTTTAAGAGTCTTAATATCAAATAACCAAGAGTTGAGTGTCTTACTGTTAAGCAAATATCATTTCTCAGTAACCTATGACAAACCCCTAACAACTTCGAAATTCCATGGGAAAAAAAAAATTATAAGTTTAATTTAATAAGTTTTAATATCAAAGAGTCTTTAAGATTTCATAAAAAGCCACAAAAGTTTTGTTTTATAAAGAAATGTGTACAAAAAATCTAAATATGTTGTATGAAATGGATTATATAATTTTAATTATTAACTTGGTCCTATAGTTTAACTGGGGAAATAACATCATTATCCATAAAGTTTTTATTACTGTTCAAATGTATACCCAAAAAACACCAAACCTGTTGCCAAGAGTTGATTCCAACTCGTAGTGACCTTGTAGGACAGAGTAGACCTGCCCTATAGGGTTTCCAAGGAGTGGCTGGTAGATTCGGACTGCCAACTTTTGGTTAGCACCCAAGCTCTTAGACACATGGTAATATAGTGTTATGTATTAAGAGGTTTACTCTTTAAGAAACAAGGATAATCATTACGTCTAAAGGATTTTTTTGTTTTCTTTTACATTGCTTCTATAATTCTTTTAAGAAATATTGTCATAAGCTAACCATGAATATTTTAGGTTGTCATTCACAAATAGACTTCACTACTCAACAAAATATTTCAATGAAACTAGACTATATCAGACTTGTACAAAGGATTATATTTTATATTTCAAATATGGAAATCTATAGACTGAATCTTGCAAGATCTTAAAAATTAACAGCAGTTTCAGATTACTATTAATCCAGGACTACATGAAGCCAAATTAGCTTCACAAGATTTGGGTAAACTAAAAGATTACTATAAAGTTTATATAAGTGTTACTAATGGTCAATGTTCTATTATGTTAGTTATAAAATTTCCTATAAATAAGAAGAAAATGTTTTACCAAAATAGTGAATTAATGAATGATATAATAACTATGATAAGAGAAATAGTTCTTCAAAGTTGAATAGCCTTCAGTGTCCTCACACAAAAAGGCACCTATGCCATTACTAAAACTGACTTCTGATGTTAAATCTTAAAAATTCTATTCCTTCCTTAACAGATTTTATAAATGATTGGTTTTCTTTTTAAAATTTATTGGTACTATTTTACTCTGAAATCTTTCTTATAATTTCCATTGTTATAAAATGCTATAACAGCCATATTTAATTTTACTTTAAAGAAGTATTCTTCACAGGTCAAAAAAGCATCTGACGTGCAAAATCCAAGTATATCTAAATTACCTTCTATTTAGTCTAGAGACTATGCTTATTTAAAAAAGACAAATCTTTTTGGGCTTGCCAGCTTACCAAAAGACTCAAAACTAGAATTCAAGCATGTAACTGACCCTCTAGCCAACTAAGAGACTTAGACTAAAATTCAAACATTTTTCTCCTGGACAAGAAGCTGGCACCTGAGGAGACTACTTACATTTCCCAAGGTTTCCACACCAGGCCTGTATACGATCCTTATGAAAACAGCAGAAATCTTTGAACTGTATTTTCTTATTTTCATTATTGTATTTCTTTTCAGTATTCTGTATCACACTATTCATATCATGTGGTAACTTTGAAACTAATCACTCTTTAATTCTTATTGTCTTTAAAGTAATCTAGTTCTATTGGATTAATCTCATAGAATGGTAGAGAACTTAAGAGCAGAAATACTTGGAGTCAGGTTTTTTTAGTTATTCTACTCAAACTTTTCATTATAAATTTACTCTAGTTTCAGAATATCATTCCCTGTTTTAATGTAGTGTTCTTTCCTTGCAAAACCATACCACTTCAATGCTACTTTATTAAAATATCATCCCTTGTGTTAGTACCTTGTTACTAATGCAAGCCTTAAAGTCATTACTATCTGCCTAATACTCATAACATTTGAAATAGCCCAGGGTTTACTTTACATAATATCCTTTTGTCATATTTTAGTTAATTAGAATTTATTACTTAGAAACTTAAGTAATGCAAACCATTGAGGTTGTTACACATTGTTTAATACTTATTACACTTGAGATCTATTTTATCAGTTTATAATCATTCCTTAGTAATTCTCAAGCCTTTTAATCTTACTCCTTTAGATGAAAGTTACTTATACTGAGTTTATTGATTTTATTATTACAGTAGTTTTAATATCAGTTATTCAGCTACCCTATTGTGCAATTTTATTTTAATGTTTAGTAATAATTCTTTTTGCTTTTGATATCACTGTACTTGATCAATTAAGGCTATAGAAGTTACAATTGATATTTTTACAATTTGCTTCATACTTAAAATCATTCTCTCATTAACTTATTACATTATTATCTCTTATTTTTAGAATTTCATTTCAATGTTTTTGCCATTTTCTATTCAAAATAACTTTGATTTATATACACTAAGAATATTTACTTAAGCAATTTTATAGAAGTTATTACATTTTGCTATATGTTTATCGTACTAGAAACAATTTTGTTTTATCAACTAAGATTTATTCCTTCGTGTCATGGATTGAATTTTGTTCCCCCAAAATATAAGTCAACTTGGTTAGGTCATGATTCCCAGTATTGTGTGGTTATCCTCCATTTTGTGATTGTAATTTTATGTTAAAGAGGACTAGGGTGGGATTGTAACACCCTCGATCAGGTCACCTCCCTGATCCAATGTAAAGAGAATTTCCCTAGATGTGGCCTGCACTACCTTTTAGCTCTCAAGAGATAAAAAGGAAAGGGAAGCAAGTAGAGAGTGGAGACCCTCATACCAAGAAAGCAGCGCCCGGAGCAGAGTGCGTTCTTTGGACCTGGGGTCCCTGCGCAAAGAATCTCCTAGTCCAGGGGAAGATTGATGAGAAGGCTGACAGACAAAGGCTTCCCCTGGAGCTGACAGCCTGAATTTGGACTTTCAGCCTACTTTACTGTGAGGAAATAAACTTCTCTTTGTTAAAGCCATCCACTTGTGGTATTTCTGTTATAGCAGTACTAGATGACTAAGACACTTAGTAAGGCTTTCCTTTCATACAAGTAGGTAAGATTTTCTTTTACTATAACATTTGGTATACTCTTAGTTTATATTTTTAAATGTTTTATTTCATACTCTCAATAGAAGCTATTTAAATATCTAATAGAGTTCATCACACCTATCCACCAATATAAGTAAACATAGAAGCCAATATCATTGATATTTGTATAGTTTCCATAATCAGATAGAAAGGCAATATTTTTGTAAAAAGAGCCCAATCAGTAGCCAATGGCACCGATTCAACAGAATATTAAGTCTGCCATCCCTCTGCAACCATAGTAAATTTTTCAGAACCATTAACTTCTCGAGTACAAAGCAAGCTAACTCTACCTCTAATAATTTTAAATAATATCCAAAAAGTATTAACTTTTAATTATACTCTATAATTCTAACTGAAAACCAATTAGCTTTATTGTTTATTATTATTCAAGAGAATTTGACCTCACACCTTAATTAGGAGTCTTCAGTCTGTCAAATTGTTCCTTTCAATTTGTCCTTGCTCTATCCATCTCCCCATAATAACAAAATCACTGAAGTAGAGTATTTAAACAATAACATGGTGAAGAAATATAGTGAAATGATGCCCATCCACCCTTTACCTAGAGGCCTAAGAACTTGCAAATAACAAATCTATTTAACAACTGACAAAAGTGCCTGCAGTAGTACCTGGCTATCCATTCAGTGACGTCCAAGCCTCGTCATTCGTCTGATAGCATCCAGGGTCTTAAATGACTAAGCAGCCACCATTTTTAACCCTTGCAGAAGATAGATTACTCGTTTGTGGATGACATGAGACCAGCTCATCCTGAAGATGAGGCCCCACAAATAGCAAAACAACAATCCTGACCCAAGAACAAAATTTATGCAGAAGAAATATACTCTTAAGTGTGATCATCCAACTCCCAGGTGAATTCTTGATCAAAAGAGGGGAGAGTGAGGAAGAAATATACTCTTAAGTGTGATCATCCAACTCCCAGGTGAATTCTTGATCAAAAGAGGGCGGAGTGAGGAAGCTAAAACCCTTGGTGTGACTGGGATTTCCAGCTGGGATTTGATCCCAATCCTTCCTTATCCTAAGTGACTCCATCTTGGAGTTCTTCTTTGTCATATAATGCAGCTTGTCATTTTTGCAAAGCCTTCCACTGTGCCCTGACCTACCTAGATAGATGTGGTTTTGCTGCTGGAGGAAGCGTTTGTGGTTAGAAATGGCTGATGTTAAAAAAAAAAAAAAATTCATTCAAGGCCTGTGCATGTGTTAGACAGAAGTGTGAAACATGTGGCCTAACTACTTTTCCAATTGTCAGAAAAAACCTCCTTTACCCTCCCTCAAAAAATGTTTTTCTACCCTGTGCCTAGGTCCTTACGAAGCTTTGTATATTTTTTTTAACCTTGTTCAGCCTAAACCCAAGGGATACCTAACCCCTGTTAAAACTTATAATTAGAACACCTAGCTCAATTGGCATAACAGTTTATAAAGACAATGTTCTACATTCTACCTTGGTGAATAGCATCTGGGGTCTTAAAAGCCTGTGAGCAGCCATCTAAGATACTCCCCTGGTCTCATCCCTTTGGGAGCAAGGGAGAATGAAAACAGGATACAAGAAAAAGATTAGTCCAAAGGACTAATGAACCACAGCTACCAAGGCCTCCACCAGACTGAGTCCAGTACAGCTAGATGGTGCCCGGCTACCACCACTGACTGCTTTGACTGGGATCACAACAGAGGGTCCTGGACAGAGCTGGAGAGGGATGTAGAACAAAATTCTAACTCACAAAAAAAGAAGACCAGATTTACTGGCCTAAAGGAGACTGGAGAAACCCCGAGAGTATGGCCCCCAGGCACCCTTTAACTCAGTAGTGAAGTAACTTCAAAGGGTCACCATTCAGCTGGGGAGTAGCCAGCCCCATAAAACCAAATGGGACTAATGAGGCACAGCAGTCCAGGGACAAGGGCTAGAAGGCAGAAGGGGACAGGAAAGCTGGTGATAGGGAACCCAAGGTTGAGTAAGGATAGTGTTGATGTATTGTGAGGTTGTTAACCATTTTTATAGGGCAACGTGTACTAACTGTTCAACGAGAAAATATTTTATTCTGTAAACCTTCATCTAAAGTGAGAATAGCAGCACAATTGGAGGAGCATAGTCGGTGTCACTGAACTGTGCATGTAGAAATTTTTGAAATGGTGTATCTTTGGCTATGTGTATTTTCACCAAAAAAAAAAGTTCGAGAAGGGAGAGGGTTGACATGTTGTGGGGTTGTTAACCAATGTCATAAAACAATGTGTGTACTACTGTTTCATGAGAAATTATTTGTTCTGTAAACCTTCACCTGAAGTACAATAAAAAAAATTTAAAAACTTAGAATAACCTAATGTTACAAACAGCAACAGGTTTGGTTTTTGGGGTAATGTTACAAAGGCGTGGCTTTTCTATATCACCTAGAGTCATCCTTACAAAAAAGTCGACAACTGCCAGGATGGTCAACTGAGGCGTCACCACTTGCAGCTTTGTATATATTAACCAATCAAAATTGTTTTAACTGTAATCTGCTGCTTGTGGTTTCTTTCTTTATAAGTCTTTGTATTACTGTAGCTGCCCCAGAACACATTTTGGATTTCTCACAGCAGTGTGTCTCCCTGTTTTGCAGAATGCTTTCTTTACCATAATAAAAGTTTTTGTTTTTAAACCTAGACACATGGTGTTTACATTACAGCAGTACATTCTCATAACACAATGTTGTCCACAATAATTTCACCTACTAAAAGTTAAATTTCACTTAACTGACTTTCATTTAATGAATGTGTGGGTATGACAAACATTCTTCATTTCCTCTGTAAGATGTAAGTCTGAGTCCCTGAGCTTCCTGGGTGCTTGTAGCTTGTAGTCTGTGGTTTTATATATTCATGTACTTCAGTTCCCATGTGTTGACTTAGTTTTGTTTGTTCCCAGATATTTTAGGCCAGTTGTATTTATTTTTGTAATTATACAATTTAATTAAATATAATGTAGATGAAGGAAATATGGATAGGAAACAAAAGAGAGATGTTTGTATGAAAATTAAATGCTTTGGAATGACCCAGTGAAGAGGAGCAGCAGAAAATGCTATTAAATTGGGTATAGGCAAGATATTTAGGAAAGATTGTAAAACCATAAAGATCTAAAAGGATTTAGCATACTTTTTGCTTCACCAAGATACTTAACTTCGTACATCCGTTAAAGACACTGAATTTGGATATATCAGTCAATATTATAAGTGTGCTTTATGCAAGAAAGACCATGTGAAATTCCCATCAGTGGACACCAACTCAAGGGACTAGCTTTCATCCTACATTTAAAGATTTGAACATAAATGCATATTTATTTACTTTAATAAAAATATATTTTTGATACCTATGATTTTTTATTGTTCCATAATTTAACTAAGTTTTCCATTTAATCAGTTAACAACACCACACAATTGCATTAGTTAAAAGCATTTCTACTGTACTTCATGCATTTCTTTGGTTTTACAGTATTCAAAGTTAAGTAGTTTTCATAGGCGAATAAGTCATTTGCTTTTTGCCTCTGGCCCTCGAGAGGATTTCTGCCTTCTAGTTGATGGAATAGATCTCTGACCTTACCATGAATGTTCTAATAATCGTACTTGGAGATTTTGTATATAAAGACATATATAGTTCGTGGCCAAGTGAAATTTTGTCTATTGGCAATTTTTAAATGAGCACACAGTTTCTACATGATTATAACATAATATGTTAGTTATTTCTGTAATTATTTGTGAATACAAAAGCCGTTTTTCCCCCACATGTAATTAACTTGCTCCCATTTTACCAGCAGTAGTTGACTTGTGATTAGCTAGTTGTAAGAACAATTGCAGCAGGCCTCAGTTTCGTTCTGGCACTTAATAATAAGCTTTGCCTATATAAGGAAAAGGAAATTAATTGGAGGCCCCTATCTTAGTTATGTAGTGCTGCTATAACAGAAATACCACAAGTGGGTGGCTTTAACAGAAATTTATTTTCTCACAGTTCAGGATGCCAGCTCTAGAGGAAAGCTTTCTCTTGGTCATCTCTGGGGTAAGGTCCTCATTCCTTAGTTCCTTTGTTATCTTCACGTGGCTTGGCATCTCTCTTCCTCCATCTCTGCTTGCTCATTTGCTTGTTTAATTTCTTTTATATCTCAAAAGAGATTGACTTAAAACACACCCTGCACTAATATTATTAACATAACAAATAAAACCCATTCCCAAATGGGAGTATAAACACAAGTATAGGGGTTAGGATTCACAACACATATTTTTGGAGGACACAGTTCAATCCAAAACAGCCACCTTCCTAAATGATCACTGAATTTTAAAATGTTGATTTGCATGATTTAAAGTGTTCTTTTTCTGATATACTGCTGTATTGTCATTTCATTACAGAGCCAATAACATCTCAAATGTGGGGTTAATCATTTGGTTTATAGAAGCCTGGCATATATTGTTCACAATTTACGAGGTTAATAGCAAGCATGTGGGTGCCATTTATTCTGAAATCAAGGAGCTCACTTATTAAATGTACCATAATACATACTTTACCAATTATGGCATTACTAGAAAATCTGACTTCCGGAAAGAGGTTACTTCACAGATTTTTCTGCAAAGTATGGGGGAGGGGGAAGGGAGATTACCAAGTGCTGGAGTGTCAGCTCCAAAGTTTAACTCCTAAATTGCCAGGCTGGGAATAGCTTATCAGGTTTTCTACCTTCATTTCTATGTTGCAATAGAAATGGTTCCCAGATGGCCTGATCCACTCACTGCTCAGAGAGTTGGAGGGCTGCAAAAAATTGGAGCTTACGACTATTTTACTTTATGATTTTTTTCTCAAAAATTAGCAGAGTTTTAGCTTAATTTTTAGAAATAAATCATACCTGACATATTAATGATTTTTACATCCTTTTCTTTTTGTATGTGTAAAAGGGCCTCATATCCTAAATACCTTTTTTAGAAGATCTTCTGGCATCTTACAGATCCTTAGGAAAGATCCTTATAAAATTTCCCTTTCAACAAATTTTAAAAAGTAAAAAGTATTTGATGTTAATGGGGCAAATTCACAATCTACCTGTATTCCAAGGAGACTATTGAAGAGTGAATATTGGATACAGGTGAGAAGATTAAGAGTTGCAAATGCTTTAGTTACAAGTATCAAAATTAAGGTTATGGAGACAAATAATCCTGCCAAGTGGCAGTAAAACTCCAAAAATTTGGGGGCCACCTACATACTAGAGGATATTATCCTGATCCATGTGCAAGAGTATGGCTGCCATTAAATAGGCAAAATAAAAATAATAGTCCTTAACCTAGAGAAGCAAGTGGTCACCTGGTGTGGGGACAGCATGATAAGGCTTCCCCAAGCCTATTCTCTGGACTAGGGGGAAAAAATATTGGTTTCTGAATTAGCACTCATAAGATATTTTCTACTTTTGATTCCATAGCACCCTGAAAGTATGCCTATAATTTCATTTACCACACTATGTTAAAATCCCCTGCAGTTCTGCCAAAGGGTTAAGAACATGGATTCTGGAACCAGACTGCTACTTGAGATGGTATCCTAGATCTGCACCCACAATTTTTCTGCCTCAGTTTTCTTAACTGTAAAACAAACAATAAGGCAAGGATTCAGCGAGGTATACGTATAAAGTGGAGCCCTGGTGGCGCAGTCACTGCTTGTCTGCTAACAAAAAGGTCAGCAGTTTGAATCCACCAGCTGCTCCTTGGAACTTCTATGGGGCAGTTTTACTCTGGCCTTATAGGGTCTTTATGAGTAGGAATCAACTTGAAAGCAATGGTTTTTTTTTTTTTTTTAATGCGTAAAGTACGTAGAACAGTGTCTGACATAAAGAACATACTCAATATGCAGTAGCTATCACCTTCATTGATAGAGGGTCAGTGAAAATGAGGGAAACCCTTTGTCAGACTAACACAATAGCCAAAGCAATGGATTAAAAAATACCAACGATCATGGAGATGGCACAGGACCAGGGAATGTTTTGTTCTGTTGTACATAAGGTCACCACGAGCCAGAGCCTACATGCCGGCAACTCACAACAATATTATCTTCTAGGCCCGTTGCTTCCACTAGGACTAGGCTGTGAGGTCCTCCGAGGCAATATTCTTCTTTGTGTTCTCAGTAAATTGCCTGGGCATTGAGGAGTTTTGTTTTTAATTGGAGAGACCATGATCTGAAATGTATTGCCGGTTTTCTTTCAGTTTTTGCAGTTTGGTGGATCAGCGGTGCTGTGGTGGGGATTAGTGGGGGAGGAGTGGATGAGAGTGATAGGGCAGCAACAGGCTGACGGCTTGATGCCCACTCTGAAATGTTTTCTGTCTTCCTCCTCCGCATGCCTGCTGTGCAGCTTAGAGAGAATGAAAGAATAAAATGAGAAGGACAGTGGCCTCTGAGTTGCAATTGAGTGCGTGGGAATATGGGAGGTAATGTGAGAAAGAGAATGGAAAGATCTGTCTGTTAACAAAATCTGTAAAATGACATTTTAGAAGCCTTGCAGCTATTGATTTCTAATCTGGCCCTAGGGAACAGCCAACCTTGACGGGATTTACTAGTCAGTTTGGGGTTAATGGCTCTTCATGGAAATCAGGGAAAGGAATCAGAAAGCGACAATTGGATACCAGGCTCCAGGAGCATCCATTTTGCCATCTTCCGTGCTTCAGTAGTATCTTCTTTATCTAATTTCTGTTGTGGCATATGGATTACTTACTTTATACTTCTTTTTTGTAATATTTGTCACAACAGATATTGTGAGACTGTGACTCATATTTTTATTCCTAGCATCTAACATGATATCTTGCGAATAGTAGGGATACAAGAAATAAAAGAGGAAGGAAAGGGAGGGGAAAGGAAGGCAGGAAAGAAGGAAGGCAGGAAGACATAAGACATGAAGAAAGGAAGGAAGGGAATCAAATCCAAGCCAGTGCTTGTTTTCATAGCTGTTGTGAACGGCTGCAGACAAATTCACTTTGTAAAGAGCCCTAGGAAAAATCATCACATAATCTTTCCCAATAATATAAGCCAGAGAGTAACAGAACTGTTTGAGCAGAGATGTTATGAGAACATAGATCTTTATATAATCTAATCTTTATTCCAGAAGAAGTAAATTGTAGGGATATCAGAAATGTATTCAAGAGAAGTTAATCTGATTTAATTTAGGCAGTACATATATCAAAAAATGGCGGGTCCAATAGTTAAGCGAAGAAAAAAAAGTTTATGTTATGCAACAAATATTTTGAAAATTAAATTGAAATGCTGTTTATCTATCAAGAGGCCTTCCCAAGCGCAAATATGAACTTTTCACCTATTTTTAATTCCCTGGTACATTACATAAACTAAACTATTGCAGTTTTGTTAAACCAGGACACCTTTCAGAACTTTCTCGAAGTCGATGAATGATTTATTGTTAAGCAATTTGGTGGCCAGAAGGAGACATTCTAATGAGATTTTGGAAGCTAAATATGAAAAATTTGATGATTTTTAAAGAAAATAGTGCACTTGTTGAGAAGTGGTTTAATGGAATTCAAAGCTTGGTTCAGCAACATGCCATTTTTCATATATTGCTAAGTATCTTCATAACCTCAACTTACAAAGGCAAAGGCAGCTAGCACTTTCCACTGCTATTTCTGTCAGCACTTAAGGAAAAATCTCTTTTAAAAGAAGTTCGATACTGTTAAATATCTGCTAGAGAGAAAATGGTGATTAGAGAAAACAGAATTTCTTCATAAATATGTTAATTCAAAGTTGAAGTCAAGATTTTAATTGTAAAGAAAAATATACCTCTCAATCTAAGTTCTCTTGGATACTAGAACAGAGAAATTATCTTCCGGATTTTTTTTTGTGTTAATTTGTGATGTTTAATTCTAGATTGACAGAGCAAATAAACTCGAGACTGTTCTATGACATGTAACTCCTAACTATATACTATGACGTGTGACTCCTGTATATATATGTGTGTGTGTGTTTCATATGGATACCTCAAGTGGCCAGCTGTGCCCAACACACCAAGACACAAACAAAACCCATTGCCATTGAGTAGATTCTAACTCACAGCAAACCCAACACAGAGGCAGAGTTAAATAATGGTTTGTTGAACTGCAATTAGTAGTTATTTAGCACTCAAGAATTACTGTTTGAATAGTTGGATGTATGATGAACCATGAGTAACGCTCCTTTGGTTGTCTGTCCCAGTTATTCAATATGCGTTAGCCAGATATATCAAAAGGTCAGTCTTGCTGTCTGTCCCTAGAAATAAAATGTTACTCTCTTTAAATTCAGTAACTAAGCCAATTTCAGGGACCATAGATGCACACTGTATAAAGCAAATAGCATTTAATGAATGAAAACCAGAAGGCACTCTTAACCTTTATTTCAACCAAGTGCCTGCTTTTCCTAAGTAGAGAGTCTTGGACATGAATTTTTACACTCACTGAGAGAAGAGATATGGTAATTTTATAATTTTTATATTGGAGAAAAGTCTATTTCATTTTCTTGGAACTTAAAGATTGTTCAACTGATTTTCCTCATACTTTCCAATGATAAATGGGCAAGGATTAAACATGGAATGTTTCAGTTAAAGTGATTTTTATTCAGAACCAACTGTGTATAAGCTATGAGAATCACATTATCACTGCACTGGTGTCTTTGTGTGAAGCTATCTTTGAATCCTTTCCTGGGGGGACTTCTTACACTGTATTAATGGTCTATCATCTCTTTTCCACTCCAGTTCTCACTACATGTCTCTACCAGATACATCTCCACCACTCTGCTTGGGCCCACACACTCACCATTTTATAAAAAACTCAGGTTGACAGACTTTCACGCTTGTAGACTTGCCTGACCTCCTTTGTCAAGGGTGGAAGAATCCATTTCACTAGGTTTAAACCTCTTCTGGCATGAACTATAATGATTCTAAGAACTTCAGATTCTCTTAGCAAGCAATTTTTTGCTAATTCCAATACATCTACAGTCAAAAAAAAATGAAAGTGTACAGTTCTGAGCACTAATGACAGTAAACCAAGAAACCAAACCCACTGCCGTCCAGCTGATTCTGACTCATAGTGGACCTGTAGAATTTCCAAGGCTGTGCGTAAATCTTTATGGAAGCAGATTGCCACATCTTTCTTCTGAGGAGATGCTGGTGGTTTCAAACTGCCGACCTTTCAATGACGAATAGGAAGATTAAAAAATGACTATTTTAGTGCAAATAATACTTTGTGAGTTGATATGAGCTACTAATGTTGTTAGTTGCTATTGACTTGATTCTGATGCATGATGACCCTACCTGTTACAGAGTAAAATTGCTCCGTAACATTTTCTTGGCTGTAATTTTAATGGAAGCAGATCACCAGTTCTTTTCTTCTCTGGTACTACTGGGTGGGTTTGAACCACTAACCTTTAGGTAAGCAGAGAGTGCAAACCATTTGTGTCACCTAGGGACCTAGGGCACTAATAGATATATGTTTTTATTTTCACTGAAATCTTCTGTCCTCTGATTCATTAAGTCCTATTGAATTCGTGTTCTGAAAGTGTCTCCTACATGCCAAGGACATCGCTAAGCCCTTTCACATTATTTTTTCATGCCAAGGCTAGGCTGCTCCTGTTACCAGAATGACGAGTCCGAGCTGTCTGCCGCAGAAGCCAATACTGAGACGGGTGAGGTGAACAACAAGAGTGTTTTATTGTATATTGATACACAGGAGACAGAGGGGAATGAGCTCCTCCAAAAGACTGGTCTCCCCCTGCCTTTTTTTTCCTACACCAGCTGCTCTGGTCTCTTTTCAAAGGGGCTTCTCAGCTCCTGTGGCCTTGGTCTCTCTCCTTTTCTTTGTTTTTTTGAGGGATGGCCTTCAGCCTACAAGGCAGCAGCTAGGAAGGCTGCCTGGCACTTTTGGTCTGCGACTTTCCTTCTTTCTGGCCCCTTATCTCAGCCAGAGTAAACTTGGCAGGCCAGCTCTACTAGCCAGGGGATTTTTAACCCTGTACCACCTCCTTTCTGAAGCTTTCTCCTAATATCAGGGGCACTTGGTCCTGTGAAGATTATACTGACCGTTCTGGCATTTTCAGAGCTCTCAGGATCCAGATCAGTGAACTCATGAACATGGTCTTAGATACCATGGCTGTCTCAAGAACCAGTCTGTAGATGGTATAATACTAGTCACACACAGACAATGGACAGGACAGACACAGAACCACAGAAAACAAATGGACAGGACAGATACAGAACCACAGTAAACAAATAGAACAGACACAGAACCACAGTAAACAAAGATCAGCAAGCTGACAGAAGTGCTCTTGACCCCTTCAGCCTCTCAGACAGCCCTGTTTGCAGACAGAGGTGCTCTTAGAGAATCTCAACCTCCCAGACACTCTTACGAGCACTCACACACCCAAGACCATGGCCAGCCAAAACCAAAGCCAAGACTCCGGAGTCACCAAGAGTCCTTTCTTTGTGACCCTACTCACGGGGATGGGTCATCTGAGGTGCTTCCTGCCTCAGAAACCAAGGGCTCAGTTCCTGCTACAGAACTGCCCTATCCGCCCCGGCCCCGAGCATAATAGGGAGAGGAATCGTGGACTCACCTAAGGATCCTCTTATACCAGTCTTGCTTTTTTTTCCCTTTCTTCCGTCTGGCACAGTTGGGGACTGGCAGTGCTGCGGTGGGCCTCAGTGCTGTCGGCAGCTCCCTGGAGGCAAAGGGAGCCTCTTGTAGCCAGCTGTTCATGGACACAGCCAGACGGTCCCGGGCTGGTGCCGGGTCCACCACATCTCAAGCGGCTGGAAAGCCCCATGTTGGGCGCCAAAATGTGTTACCACAATGGTGGGTCAGAGCTGTCTGCTGCAGAAGCCAATACTGAGACGGGGTGAGGTGAACGGGAAGAGTGTTTTATCGTATATCAGCATACAGGAGAAGAAGGGAATGAGCTCCTCCAAAAGACCTATCTCCACTTTTGGAGACTAGCTGAAAATTTTTATATGGACAAAATTATAGTTTTTTTCTGGTGGTTACATTCTGCACCTGGAAATCCTTGAAGGTCATTTTGCCCTGTTATTATCACATCACAGATGAGTTAGTCTACCCTCCAAGGTCATTCTACCTCTCAAAAAGAAAAACTTCAAAGTTGTGGGAAAGCAAGAGGGGCGATAGGAGGAAAACAAAATCGTAGGAGCATGCAAAAATGAACTATGCAAGCTAGGCATTAACAATACCACAATACCACAATACCCAGGAAGCTAGGCCTATACTTTTGGCAATAAACAAGAAATGTGAAATTTCCACGCAGACCCTTTCACTCCTGTCTGCATTGCCCAGCTCCTGTTATATGTGAGCCATATGGGAAAAAAAAAGAAATTCTATTTAGGTACAACTAAATGTCTATCCAGATCTCTGGGTGGTGCAAATGGTTTGTGTTCCACTACTAACCTAAGGTTGGCAGTTCGAACTCACCCAGAGGTGCAATGGAAGAAAGGCCTGATGACCCGCTTCCATAAAGATTATAGTTGAGAAAACCCTGTTGAGCATATAAAAATGGTCTAGTGGTAGTATCAGAACCTGTCTAACTCTGGGGGAGATAATGACCAGGATCAGTCCAAAGCTGATTCCCATGAAGTAGAGGTCAGACATACCTCCAATCTCCAAACTTTTTACCAATTCTGACACCAGCTGTCCCTCCTATAGCACTCTCTACTTCTCTTCTGGATTCGGTAGTCTGTTGCAATGGCTCACAGACCATACTTACAGTTAAATGGTTTATTTTATTAAGGAGATAACAGAGCACTGTTCAGGATCAGGATCATTGGGCCATAACTCAGGATCAGTTCAAGAAGCATGTAGGCAAATTCTCCCTTCCTCAGTACAGGACAGCTGTCTCAGCTCCTCTTGGATGTGCAAGCAAGCAAGCCCTTCTGTCTGTCATGCACACACCCTTCTCTGCCTTGCAGGCCTCCTCCCAGCCTCCTAAGGAAAAGTTCCTGTTGGCCTGCTGTGTGTCACCACTGACTCTGCCTAGGCCCCTCCCAAGACTTGTGTCATCAGTGTTACAGCCCTTGACCATGACTCATGTTACAGCTCTTTTAGGAGGTTCCTTGCCTCCTTTCTTTGTGCTGCTTCTCACTTCTTTCTTCCTTCTGCTTCTTTCTGCTTCCTGTTTGATAAGCCTCTGGGGTCATATACACAAACTTGTCAATTTTAAGGCATGGCCCTCCCACCGGGACCACAAACTGACCAATCCCCTCTCGGTAGGCCACAGGCACTTCATTTGCATAATATGCTACAGTAACTTCATCTGCATAGTCTATAGTCACTTCATTTGCATAGTATATTGACCAATCCCTTCAAAGTGCATACCAATCACAGGGCAGGCTGCAGCCCAGGACCAAATAAAAAGTATCAAACCACAAGTTGTTGACAGCTTACCCAGGAAGTGTCAATCTACCTGGACGAAAGTAACAAACCCTCTAGGGTAAAAAATTAGGGCAAAGGTGACTCCGCATGGTTTAGGGGAAAAAAATCTCTCAAGCTGTTTTTCAAAGAACCAAGGCAAAAGGCCACAGCCAGGAACTCATTTCACCGCAGAGCAGTTCTACTTTGTAATACATAGGGTCTCCATGAATCAGAATCGACTTGACAACAATAGGGTAAATTTCCATCCAGGTTTAAAAATACCACAACACAGATTCTTGTGTCAGTAATCTAATGGGAATGATCATAAAGTGTGAGGCTATGCTGAAGTACTGTGGTACTACATTGAAGTCTGGGTGCAGCACCTTTGTGGTCTAACTTCTCAGGAAACACCATAGCTGTATGACTGTGAGAGTGGAAGTGGAGTCCACATTTGTACCATGTCTGGAAGAAAAACCCTAGTTGCCAGCCTAGAGATGTCACAAAAGAGACACCAAGCTTGCACTCTTGTTTTCTGCATCTCTTCCATCAAACCCAGCACTGTAGCATGGGTCTTGAGGCAAGAAATTGCCATTTGAAAAGATAAATATTTTTAAATTCTAAATATGGCACCACAAAGTATGTCCAGTGGCAGGGTCAGACGTTATAAACTCGGGATATTCCCAGAAGTCTATACTCTGCTTTCAGATTATCCACTTTAAAAGGACTGAAAGGGTCTCAGCTTTCCTTATTGGACCCATTGCTAGCCTTGATGTTCGTGAAATAAACATAGATGCCCTCATTTCCCCTCTGCTAGTCTCCAAATGCCATTTATATGGAGACAATTTTCACTGGAGGCATTCCTCTTTTACTACCCCATATTATTTTGGCTTAGCTGCCTGTGACACCATAAAAGTCATTCTCAAAACAACCGCTAGCTAAACCATGGAGGCATGGGCTTTTTTATGTGGCCAATTGGGAGGAGCAGTCAGGAATTAGGCCAGACTTGGACTCCAATAGGATTATGCCGGATGGGTAGGATATCTCCGTTATATACCCCAAGTACTTTTTTTGGCTTGGAAGTTGGGAGCATCATTTAGGACGAATGAATCCAATATCACTCTTTGGTTTCTTCCATGTCACCTCAGAAACTAATTTTCAGGTAGCGATATTAATAAGGGAAAGGGGTGGTGACAACCAAGGAAAGAGTCCTGAGAAACTTTTAAATCTGTAGGCTGGTTTTCCAGTTACGTGCTTTGGGACTGTGAAGGAGTTTCATAACTATGTTATGAGGGATGATTTAGACTCTCTAATGTGTATATTTTTTATTTTAAAGGACTGGTATTTTTTCTTTTAAAAATTGCCTCTTCATAAATTACCTATTTTTTTCCTCTTCAGGCTTTTATATTTTTTCTATTGATTTGAAAAGCTATGTGTATATATGTGAGTGCATATTTATTCTCTGTAGTTGTGACTCAACACTAAAACACATATACTAATTTAGTCTAGCCATAATAATAATAATAATATATGTCAGTCCTCACTAAAACCTCATGAAAATGGTGATATATTATATCACTATTTTACAAATGAAATTGAATCGGGGAAGTTATGCAAATTATAAAAAACAGCAAATATTTGACAGTGTTGGATTGTAACTAAAGGGATCTAATTTTTGTTTAGTTGCCACTTGTAGCCTTTAAAGCAACTAAATATATTTGTTTAGACAAATATCCCTTTAATGTTTAGTTTCAATTTTTCCTGTAATGGAAATAAAATTAAGTAGTGAGTAAATTGGAGAAAGGTAATTTGAGAGATCTGTTTTCTTCCAGGTTTTTGTATGTGCGTATGCAATTTCGTATCTAAATTCCTTTTCATTTAACATTTTAGCAGAAGCATTCTCCATGTAGCTGTGAAATCAATCAGCATATGCATTGTTTTGCATGATATTCCTTCAAGCAGCTATAATAGCAGTTACTTATCCATTCTTCTACTCTGCAAATGTGAATGGTTTTGAATTTTTCTCTATCATAAGTAATGTTGGACTTAATGTCTTAGTGGCTAATAATCTCTGTGTATTTATAAATATTTCCTTGGAATAGATCCATAGAAATGGAATGAATATGTAAAGTGGTATGACTATTTTAAAAACTATTGATGCATTGGCTAAACAATTTTCCAATAGGCTATAACAATAGTAAATGGATGTGAATCAGCTGTGTTATCATTTGTAAATTATCTGTGCAATTAAAAATCATACAAAATTAAATATAATGTTGTAAGTATATTACAGTTTAAGTAATTGAGTAAAATGTAGGATGAAAAATGAACCAAAGTATTTCTCTGATAATTAAAGAGGTAGAAAAATATATTTTTGGAAAAGAACTAAAATTATTCCTAATACATGCATTGTTTCAGATAGGCATTTATAGTACTAGCAAAGGATCTCTTTTCATCTAGGTAAGTGTCTACACCATATCGATAAATATGTTAGTCAGCAGCAGAAAATTAGATAAGATTTTAGAAAAATTGGAATGCAGATCATAAAGTGTTTGGATCACAAAAGAGATAATCTGAGATGAGACAAAAAAAGAATTTAAATGCTGATTGAAATTGAACCAATGTGGAAACCACACTGGGATGAATTTTGTGGTCACTCCTCATTCACGATCTTATAAACATGCCAGAAGCAGGAGAATTTCCAGGTATATACCTTGAAACTGTCTGAGAAAACCCAACACGTTTCACCACATATGATACTTAAACTACTAAATTAATGTATTCCAAAAACAAAAGAGTTCTTGAACAATTGTCTTCAAAGATTACAGTCTGTGTTTCACATATTTAAATCAATGTAGAAACAAAGAGGATCCGTCTCAATAAAATGCCAAATAAGTGACCAAAAGTATGGAAAAAACAGTGGATCACCTAGTCTTGTGTGTGTTATTTCAGCTTACATGGATTTTAATAAAATACTGGTTTCAAATATTTTTAATTTATTTTTATTTACCACTTCAAGATTGTTCTCAAATTCATATATATATATATATATATATATATATATATATATATATATATATACATATATATATATAGGCCCCAGAGGCTAAAAATATGCTGTAAGCCTTTCTGCTCTGCCACTATGCCATGTTGAGAGGCTTTTAAGGATCTTGCTTCCTTTTCCAGGGATCTCCTGGTTAGGAAGAACAGTTTGCTTCAGTCCTCATATCACGAAATTTATACATATGTTCGATCATCCTTCCCTATAATACACAAACATACATATGCACCAAGGTGTCAGATCACTGTTGTTAGCTGCCCTCGAGTTAGTTTCTGATCATAGTGACCCTACGTATGAAAGAATGAAACACTGCTCGGACCTGCACCATCCTCACAATTGTTGCTATGTTTGAGCCCATTGTTGCAGCCACTGTGTCAATCCATCTCATTGAGGGTCTTTCTCTTTTAGGCTGACCCTCCACTTTGCCAAGCGTGATGTCCTTCTCCAGGGACTGGTCCCTCCTGATAACATGTTCAAAGTACATAAGATGAAGTCTCACCATCCTTGCTTCTAAGGAGGATTATGGCTATACTTCTTCCAAAATAGATTTGTTCTTTCGCAAACACCATAAACTCAAAGGCATCAATTCTTCTTTGGTCTTCCTTATTCATTGTCCAGCTTTCACATGCAAATAAGGTGATTAAATATATCTTGGCTTGGGTCAGGCATACTTCAGTCCTCAAAGTGACATCTCTGCTTTTTAACACTTCAGAGAGGTCTTTTGCAGCAGATTTGTCCAATGCAATGTGTCTTTTGATTTCTTGACTGCTGCTTCTGTGGGTATTGATTATGGATCCAAGTAAAATAAAATCCTTGACAACTTCAATTTTTCTCCATTTATCATGATGTTGCTTATTGGTCCAGTTGTGAGGATTTGTGTTTTCTTTATATTGAGGTGTAATCCATATTGGAGGCTGTAGTCTTTGATCTTCATCCGTAAGTGCTTCAAGTCCTTTTCGCTTTCAGCAAGTTTGTGTCATCTGCATATTGCAAGTTGTTAATGAGTCTCCCTCCATTCCTGATGCTGAGATCTTCTTTAGATATTCCAGCTTCTCAGATTATTTTCTTAGCATAAAGATTGAGTAATTATGGTGAAAGCAAACAACCCTGTCACGTACCTTTTCTGGTTTTAAACTACTCAGTATCCCCTTGTTCTATTCCAACAACTGCTCCTTGATCTATGTACAGTTTCCGCATGAGCACAATCAAGTGTTCTGGAATGTTATCTTCACAGTATTATCCATAATTTGTTATGATCCTCACAGTTGACATTTTGCATAGTCAATAATACACAACAATAATATCCCACATTCCATGTCCTCTTCTGAATCCAGCTTGAATTTCTGGCAATTCCCTGTCGATGTACTGCTATAACTATTTTTGAAGTATCTTCAACAATATTTTGTGTGTGATATTAATGTGATATTAATGATATTCCTTGGTAATTTCCGCTTTCTCTTGGATCGCCTTTCTTTGGAATGTGCACAAATATGGATCTCTACCAGTCAGCTGGCCAGGTAGCTGTCTTCCAAATTTCTTGATATAGACAACTGAGCACTTCCAGCGCTGCATCCATTTGTTGAAACATCTCCACTGGTATTTCATCAGTTCCTGGAGCCTTGTTTTTCACCAATACCTTCAGTGCAGCTTGGACTTCCTTCAGTACCACCGATTCTTGATCATATGCAACCTCCTGAAATGGTTGAACGTCGGTTAATTCTTTTTGGTACAGTGCCTCTGAGTATTCTTTTTTTTTTTTAAATATTTTTATTTTACTTTATTATTTGTTTAATGTATATTAGCTGAAGGTTTTACAGAAAGTTTCTCATTAAATGGTCAGTACACATATTGTTTTATGACATTGGTTAACAACCCAACGACATGTCAACACTTTCCCTTCTCTACCTTGGAGGACCTTTTTTATGTGTGTGTGTGAAAATATACACAGCCAAAGATACACCATTTCAGAAATTACTGCACGTACAATTCAGTGACATCGATTACATTCTTCCAGTTGTGCTGCTATTTTCACTATTCTTTCCAAATTATTCCATCACCATTATCTTCAACTCACTGGCCCTTAGGCTTCCCATCAAAACTTTTGAATTGCTGTTGTCAATTTGATCTCACATAGATAATTATTATTATTATTATTTTTTGTACCTTAGATGAAGGTTTACAGAGCAAATAGTTTCTCGTTAAACAGTTTGTACACATATTGCCTTATGACAACAGTTAACAACCCCACGACATGTCCCTTCTCAACCTTGGGTTCCCTATCACCAGCCTTCCTGTCCCCTCCTGCCTTCTAGTCCTTATCCCTGGACTGCTGTGCCTCATTAGTCCTGTTTTGTTTTATGGGGCTGTCCAATCCCCAGCTGAACGGTGAACCTCGGGAGCGACTTCACCTCTGAGCTAAAAGGGTGTCCAGGGGCCATACTCTCCGGGTTTTTCCAGCCTGTCAGGCTAGTAAATCTTGTCTTTTTTTGTGAGTTAGAATTTTGTTCTACATCCTTCTCCAGCTCTGTCTAGGACCCTCTCTTATGATTCTGGTCAGAGCAGCCAGTGGTGGTAGACGGGAACCATCTAGCTGTTCTGGACTCAGTCTGGTGGAAGCCATAGTAGTTGTGGTCCATTAGTCGTTTGGACTGATCTTTTCCTTGTATCCTATTCTCTTCATTCTCCCTTGCTCCAGAAGGGATGAGACCAGTGGAGTATCGTAGATGGCTACTCACAGCCTTTTAAGAACGAAGAAGCTACTCACCAAGGTAGAATTACAACATTGTCTTTATAAACTGTGTTATGCCAATGGAGCTAGATGTTCCTCGAGACCATGGTTCCCACAGCCTTCTGCCCAGCAATTTAGTCCCTCAGGGAGTTTGGATGTGTCTGGAGCTTCCATGACCTTTTCTTGTACAAGTTGTGCTGGCTTCCCTAGTATTGTGTACTGTCTTACTCTTTTCCAAAGTTACCACTTATCTATTGTCTATTTAGTTTCCCCCCACAACCCCTCCCATACCTCATAAGCAACAAAGATTCTTTCTGTGTGTAAACTTTTACATGAGTTTTTACAGTAAAGGTCTCATACAATATTTGTCCTTTTGTGATTGACTTATTTCACTCAGCATAATGTCCTCCAGTTTCATCCATGTTATGAGATGCTTCACAGATTCATCATCGCTCGTTATCATTGCATAATACTCCATTATGTACCATAGTTTTTTTATCCATTCATCTGTTGATAGGCATCTAGGTTGTTTCCATCTTTTTTCTGTTGTGAACAGTGCTACAATTAATATGGGTGTGCATATGTCTGTTCGTGTGACGGCTCTTATTTCTCTAGGATATATTCTTAGGAGTGGGATTGCTGGATCCTATGGCATTTCTATTTCTAGCTTTCTAAAGACGCACCGTATCATTTTCCAAAATGGTTCTATCATTTTGCATTCCCACAAGCAGTGCTTAAGACTGCCGATCTCCCTGCAGCCTCTCCAACATTTGTTATTTCCAGTGTTGTTGGTTTGTGCCAGTAACGCCAGGGTGAGATGGTATCTCATTGTGGTTTTAATTTGCACTTCTCTAATGGCTAGTGATCGCGAGCATTTCCTCATGTGTCTGTTGGCATCTTGAATGTCTTCTTTGGTGAAGTGTCTGTTCATTTCCTTTGCCCATTTTTTAATTGGATTATTTGTCTTTTTGTTGTAGAGGTGTTGGATTGGCTTGTAGATTTTAGAGATTAGACCTTTGTCTGACATGTAATGTCCAAAATTTTTTTCCCATTCTGTAGGTTCTCTTTTTACTCTTTTGGTCAAGTCTTTTGATGATTGTTTAAGTTTTTACTTTTTAGAAGATCCCAGTTATCTAGCTTATCTTCGGGGGTTTGTATGTTGTTGGTTATGGTTTGTATCCTGTTAATGCCGTGCATTAGGACCTCTAGTGTTGATCCTATTTTTTCTTCTATGAACTTGATAGTTCTTGGCTTTATATTTAGGTCTTTGATCCATTTTGAATTAGTTTTTGTATATGGTGTGAGGTATAGGTCCTGTTTCATTTTTTTGCAGATGGGCATCCAGTTCTACCAGTACCATTTGTTAAAAAGACTGTATTTTCCCCATTTGGTGGACTTTGGGCCCTTCTTGAAGATGAGGTGACCGTAAGTGGATGAATTTACATCTGGGTTCTCAGTTCTGTTCCATTGGTCAATGTGACTGTCCTTATACCAGTACCAGGCTGTTTTGACTACTGTAGCTGTATAGTAGGTTCTCAGGTCAGGTAGTGCAAGTTTTTGTACTTTATTCTTCTTCTTCAATAGAGCTTTACTTGTCTGGGGATTCTTCCCTTTCCATATAAAGTTAATGATTAGTTTTTCAGTCTCTTTAAAGAATGTTGTTGGTATTTGGATCGGGATTGCGTTGTATTTGTAAATTGTTTGGGGTAGAATTGTCATTTTCACAATGCTGAGTCTAGCTATCCATGAACATGGTATGTTTTTCCATTTATGTAGCTCTCTTTTGGTTTCTTGCAGTAGTGTTTGGTAGATTTGTTTGTATAGGTCTTTTACATCCTGGATAGATTTATTCCTAAGTATTTTATTTTTTTAGGGCCTATTATAAATGGTATTGTTTTCATGAACTCCTTTTCATTGTTCTCTTTATTGGTGCGTAGAAATCCAACTGATTTTTGCATGTTTATCTTGTATCCTGCTACTCTGCTGAATTTTTCTATTAGTTCCTCCAGTAGTTGTCTCATGGAGTCTTTAGGGTTTTCTATGTATAGTATCATATCATCCACAAATAGGGACAGTTTTACTTCTTCCTTACCATTTGGATGCCCTTTATTTCTTTTTCTTGCCTTATTGCTCCAGCTAGGACTTCCAGCACAATATTAAATAGGAGTGGTGATAAAGGACATCCTTGTCTTGTTCCTGTTCTCAAGGGGAATGTTTTCAGCTCTCT
Organism: Dugong dugon; assembly: GCA_030035585.1. Classification (NCBI taxonomy): domain Eukaryota; kingdom Metazoa; phylum Chordata; class Mammalia; order Sirenia; family Dugongidae; genus Dugong; species Dugong dugon. The sequence continues at coordinate 55,417,733 of CM057463.1, forward strand.
CCATTAAGAACAATATTAGCTTTGGTTTTGCATAGATTCCCTTTATTATGTTGAGAAATTTCTCTTCTATACATATTTTATTGAGAGTTTTTTTTATCAGGAATGGGTGTTAGACTTTCTCAAATGCCTTTTCCATGTCAAATGAGATGACATGTGATTCTTTTCCTATCATTTGTTTACGTGGTGGATTACATTCATTGATTTTCTAATGTTGAACCATCCTTGCATACCTGGTATGAATCCCAGTTGTTCATGGTGTATTATTTTTTTGATATGATGCTGAATTATATTGCTAGAATTTTTTTGAGAATTTTGCATCTATATTCATGAGAGTGATTGGTCTGCTATCTCCTTTTTTCTGCAGCATCTTTGCCTGGTTTTGGTGTCAGGGTTATGCTGGCTTCATAGAATGAGTTTGGAAGTGTCTCTTCCTTTTCTGTGTTCTGAAATAATTTGATTAGTACTGGTATAATCTCTTCTCTGAATGTTGTGTAGAATTCTCCAGTGAATCCATCTGGGCCACGGCTTTTTTTTTTGTTGGGAAGCGTTTTGTTACCTTTTCAATCTCTTCTCTTGTTATGGGTGTGTTCAGATTTTCAACATCAGTTCGTGTTAGTTTGGGTAGGTAGTGTGTTTCTAGAAATTTATCCATTTCCTCTAGGTTTTCAAATTTATTGGAGTATAGTTTTTCATAATACTCTGTTATGATCCTTTTTATTTCAGTTGGGTCTGTTGTAATGTCCCCCATTTCATTTCTTATTTGGGTTATTTGCATCCTCTCCTGTTTTTCTTTTGTCAGTTTCATCAGTTGTTGATCCTTTTAAAGAACCAACTTTTGGTTTTGTTGATTTTTTCTATTGTTTTTTAATTCTCTATTTCATTTATTTCTGCTCTGATACTTATTATTTCCTTCCCTCAGGTGGCTGTGGACTTTTTTTTGCTGTTTTCTTTCTATTTGTTCAAGTTATGTTGTTAATGCTTTGATTTTATTCCTTTCTTCTTTTTTGAGGTGTGCATCTATTGCTATAAATTGTCTTCTGAGAACTGCCTTTGCTGTGTCCCAAAGGTTTTGGTATGATGTGTTTCATTCTTGTTTGATTCTAGGAATTTTTTGTTGCTATCTCTGATTTCTTCTACTACCCAGTGTTTTGTAAGCAGGCTGTTATTCAGTTTCCAAGTAATTGATTTTTTTTCCTTGGTCTTCCTGCTGTTAATTTCTGCCTTGATGGCATTGTGGTTAGGGATGATACTTTGTATTATCTCAGTGTTTTGGATGTTGTTGAGGGTTGCTCTGTGGCCTAAGATGTGGTCTATTCTGGAGAACATTCCCATTGCATTGGAAAAGAATGTGTAATTTGCAGCTGTTAGGTGGAGTGTTTTATATATGTCTATGAGGTCAAGTTGGCTGATTTTACCCTTAGGTCTTCTGTATCTTTGTTGAGTTTCTTTCTAGATGTTCTGTCCTTTACCAAGAGTGTTGTGTTGAAGTATCCTACTATTTTTGTGGAAAGGTCAATTTCTCTTTTCCGTGCTGTTAGTTTGTTTTATGTATATTGGAGTCCTGTCATTAAGTGTGTTGATGTTTATTATGGTTATGTCTTCATATTGGATTGTCCCTTTAATCGTGATACAGTGCCCTCCTTTGTCTTTTATGGTGGATTTTGTTTTAAAGTCTGTTTTATCTGAGATTAGTATTGCTACTCCTGTTCTTTTTTGGTAGCTGTTTGTGTGATATATTTTTTTCCATCCTTTGACTTTTTTTTTAAACTTTTTTATTGTACTTTAGATGTGGTTTTACAGAACAAATAGTTTCTCATTAAACAGTCAGAACACATATTTTATGAGATTGGTTAACAACCCCACAACATGTCAACACTCTCCCTTATCAACCTTGAGGAACATTTTTTTGATGAAAATATACATAGCCAAAATTACACCGTTTTGAAAGTTTCTACACATACAATTCAGTGACATCGATTACATTCTTCCACTTGTGCTGCTATTCTCACTATCCTTTTCCAAATTATTCCAGCACTATTATCTTCAACTCATTGTTCCCTAGGCTTCCCATCAAACCTTTTGAGTTGCTGTTGTCGATTTGATCTCACTTAGATAATTTTTTTTTTTGTACCTTAGGTGAAGGTTTGCAGAACAAATAGTTTCTCATTAAACAGTTAGTACACATATTGCCCTATGACAATGGTTAACAACCCCATGACATGTCAACACTATGCCTTCTCAACCTTGGGTTCCCTATCACCAGCTTTCCTGTCCCTCCTGCCTTCTAGTCCTTGTCACTGGACTGCTGTGCCTCATTAGTCCTGTTTTGTTTTATGAGGCTGACCAATCCCCGCCTGAACAGTGAACTTCGGGAGAAAATTCACCACTGAACTAGAAGGGTGTTAGAGGGCCATACTCTCGGGGTTTCTCCAGTATGTCAGGCCAGTAAATCTGGTCTTTTTTTGTGAGTTAGAATTCTGTTCTACATCCTTTTCCAGCTTTGTCCAGGACCCTCTATTGTGATCCCAGTCAGAGTAATCAGTAGTAGCCAGGCACCATCTAGCTGTACTGGACTCAGACTGGTGGAGGCCATGGTAGCTGCGGTCTATTAGTCCTTTGGACTAATCTTTACCTTGTATCCTATTCTCTTCATTCTCCCTTGCTCCCTAAGGGATGAGACAAGTGAAGTATCTTCAATTGCTGCTCACAGGCTTTTAAGACCCCAGATGCTACTCACCAAGGTAGAATGTAGAAAATCGTCTTTATAAACTGTTTTTTGCCAATTGAGCTAGATGTTCCCCGAGACCATGATCCCCATAGCCCTCTGCCTAGCAATTCAGTCTCTCAGGGTGTTTGGATGTGTCTATGGAGCTTCCATGACCATGTTTTGTACAAGTTGTGCTGGCTTCCCCAGTAATGTGTACTGTCTTACCCTTCACCAAAGTTACCACTTATCTGTTTAGTTCCCCCCTTCCCACTCCTCCCATCCCTCATAACCAACAAAGATTGTTTCTTTTTGTGTATAAACTTTTACATGAGTTATACAGTAGTGGTCTCATACAATATTTGTCCTTTTGTGATTGACTTATTTCACTCAGCATAATGTTCTCCAGTTTTGTTCCTCTTACTCTCCTGTGCTGAGTTCCTTTTGTTTGTGGATTTTTTTTTCACTTATTTTGTTTTTGTAGGTTTTGTTTTTACTGAGACTTTATGTTTTTCTTCTTTATTTTCATGAGTAGGTTTGTAACTTTCTTTGTGGTTACCATGAAATTTACCCTTATCTTCCTAGATTTGAACCAGTCTACTATTACTTGGTATCGCTTGACTTCCTCTACATTAGAAAGTTCTATATCTACACCATTCATTCCCTCTTTTATTGTTCTGATGCTGTTGTCAGTTACGGATTAACCTCTCTGGTTCCCTTTTGTAATTATTTTGGTTTTGCATAGTGCCTAAGAGTTCATTTCCTAGGTTGGTATCTGGCTATTACAATCCTGTATCCTACAGTCAGCCTGTGGTCTGATATTGTTTGTTCTCAGATCAAAGGACTTCAGTTTCTTATTCCATTTGGTGGTTGGATGAGTTCTTTATCTCTTCATTCGATATTTAGGATTTCAGGATTGCTGTTTTCTCTGTTTGGCTTAGTTTTTTGGATCTTTGCTGTGAAGGGACAGGGTGGTGCTTCTGCCTAGAGCGCCATGTTGCTGGAATTCCTCCATCCTTTGATTTTTAATAAATTTACATCTTTGTTTCTAAGTTGTGTCTCTTGTAGACAGCATATTGATGGATCCTGTTTTTTTTTTTTTTTTAATCCATTCTGTCACTCTCTGTCTCTTTATCAGTTCATTTAGGCCATTTACATTCAGTGTAATTATTGATAGTTGTGCGTTTATTATAGTGCTTTCTTTTGCAGTGCTGACATTTCCTTTGTTCCTCTTACTCTCCTGTGCTGAATTCCATTTGTTTATGGATTTTTTTTTTCATTTCTTTTGTTTTTGTAGATTTTGTTTTTACTACTTAATGTTTTTCTTCTTTATTTTGATAAGGAGGTTTGTTACCTTTCTTTGCGGTTACCTTGAAATTTACCCATATCTTCCTAGGTTTGAACCAGTCTATTATTACTTGGTATTGCCTTGCCTTCCTCTCCATTAGAAGTTTCTATAACTACACCATTTATTTCCTGTGTTATTTTTCCAATGTTGTTGTGATTTACAGATCAACCTCTCTGGCTTCCCATTGTAAGTCTTCTGGTTTTGGATAGTCCTTGGGAGTTCATTTCCTAGGTTGGTATCTGGCTGGTACAGTCCCTGTCTTAGATTCAGTGTGGTCTGATGTTATTTGTTCTCAGGCCGAAGGACTCCCTTTAATAATTCTTGTAAGTTTGGTTTGATTTTATATAGTCCCTTAATTTCTGTTTATCTGGAAATGTCCTAATTTCACCATCATATTTAAAGGAGAGTTTTGCAGGATATATTTTTCTTGGCTGGCAATTTTTTTCTTTCAAGGTTTTATATACATCATCCCATTGCCTTCTTGCCTGCATGGTTTCTTCTGACTAATCTGAGCTTAGTCTTATTGTTTCTCCTTCTGTATGTGGCTTTTTGTTTTTATCGAGCTGCCCTCAAGATTCTTTGTTTGTCTTTGGTTTTAGCAAGTGTGATTATGATATGCCTTGGTGATTTTCTTTTGGGGTCTATCCTATATGGGGTTTGTTGAGCTTCTTGGATTGTCAGCTTTTCACCTTTCATGATATTGGGGAAGTTTTCTGTCAGCAGTTCTTCAATGATCCTCTCTGTGTTTTCTGTTTTCTCCCCCATTCTGGAACTCAGATCACTCGCAGATGTTTGCTTTTGATTGTTTCCCACATAATTTTAATGGTTCCTTCATTTTTCTTTGTTCTTTTTTCTGATTTTTCCTCAAATAGTGTTGTAGCCAAGTGTTTGTCTTCTATTTTGCTGATCCTGTCTTCCATCGTTTCAAAGCTGCTCCTCAGCCCTTCTATGTCACTGTCCATTTCTGAAATCTTGTTGTTTATCTTTTGGATTTCTAACTGTTGTTTTTGTATGATTTCTAGTTGTGAATTTATTTTGTCATTTTGTTCCTATATTTCCTTGAATTCTTCCATTTTTTTGTCTGTATTTTCCATGAATTTGCCATTTCCATGAATTTGTCTATTTTTTTCCTCCTTTTTGTCTGATTTTTGCTTCAACTCTTGGATAGCTCTGAATATTAGAGATTTGAATTCCCTATTAGGTAATTCTAGTTCCTTTTCTTCTACTGGGAAGTCATCTGGTGTTTTATTTTGGATGCCTTCTGAAACCATCCTTTCCTTTTTTATATATGTTTTGATATTGTCTGCTGTCTTCAGGACTTTCAGTAGTTATTTTCTTCATTTATTGATTCTAGATTTTTTTGTTTCTTCTTGCTTTTTTTATTTGGTTATATCTGAGCAGACAGGTTGTGCATTGTTTGTTGTTTGCTTACCTGTGGGCATGATACTTTTCACCTCCTTGTCCAGTGGGCAGGGTCAGTCGCTCAGCAGCTATGGTACAGCAGGGCAGGTCCAGCTGAAGAATTTCTGGGATGGGTTGTTTGTGGCATGTACTAGGCCTGACAGGGTGGGCCTGGAATCAATGCTGGACAGGTTCTGGTAGGCATTCCTGTGCTGCTTGTGGGTGTGATGTTCAGTGCACAGTTCAGGTAGACAGGAAGGAGGAGGGAGATTGTGATATGTGGAGCTAAGACAGGTATGGGAAAAATCAGAGAGAGGAGAGATAAATAGGAGTCAAAAACAAACAAACAAACAAAAAAAAGTGCTAAAGGAGCTTGTCGTTGGAGTGGAGAGATGAGAGACTGAGAAATGGAGAAAAAGGAAAAGGGAAAAAAAGAGTAAAAGAAAAATAAATAAATACAATTTAAAAAAAAAGAAGAAAAGCAAAGCCCCCAGGGATCTCACTGGTGCAGCTGTTAAGACTGGTGAATAGTTCTGAGGCTGAGAATTACAGCCTAGCTAGAAGGGGTAGAGGTATCACACAGCACCAGGTATTCAGGAGACAGGAAAAGAAGATAAGTATAGAAAGACAAGAATCTGAGAAATGAAGGAAGACAAAAGGGAAAAAGAGAGAAAATAACACACACACACACACACACACACACACAAAAAAAAACCCAAAAAACAAACAAACAAAAAGAGACAAAGAAAAAAGGAGTGCTCCCAGGGATCCCAGTACACAGCTGATCAGACTGAGAGAGTAGCTCCCAAGCTGCACAGTACAGCCTAGCTAGAAGAGGCTCCCAAGCCAAGAAAAGAAAAAGAAAACAAACAAACAAAGAAATCAAAACAGAACAAATCTCTTCTGACATCTATTTTGGTCTTTTCTTTCTTTCCTATCTCTTTAATGACCTTTGCTTTCTTCATGTATGATGTCCTCGATGTCATCCCACAACTTGTCTGGTCTTTGGTCATTAGTGTTCATAGCATCAAATCTACTTTTGAGATGGTCTCTAAATTCAGGTGCAGTATAATCAAGGTCATACTTTCACTCTCATGGACTTATTCTAATTTTCTTCAGCTTCAACTTTAACTTGCATATGAGCAATTGATAGTCTGTTCCACAGGTGGCCACTGGCCTTGTTTTGACTGATAACATTGAGCTTCTACAGTATCTCTTTTCACAGATGTAGTCAATTTGATTCCTGTGTATTTCACCTGAAGAGGTCCACATGTATATTGTCACTGTTTATGTTGTTGAAAAAAGCTATTTCCAATGAATAAGTCATTGGTCTTACAGAATTTTATCATGTGATCTGTGGCATCATTTTTATCACCAAGGCCATATTTTCCAACTACTGATCCTTCTTTGCTTCCAACTTTCACATTCCAGTTGCCAGTAATCATCAATGCATCTTGATTGCATGTTTGATCATTTTCAGACTGTAGAAGTGGTAAAAATCTTCAATTTCTTCATCTTTGGCATTAATGTTTGGTGATTATATTTGAATAATAATTGTATTAACTGGTCTTCCTTGTGGGCATATGGACATTATCCTATCACTGACAGCATTGTACTTCAGACTAGATCTTGAAGTGTTGTTTTTGATCATTAATGACAAGCTGTTCCTCTTCAATTTGTCATTCACAGCATTGTATACCATATGGTGGTCTGATTCAAAATAGCCAATATAAATTCATTTCAGCTCACTAATGCCTGGGATATCTATCTTTAAGCATTCCATTTCATTTTTACAACTTCAGATTTTCCAAGATTCATACTTCGTACATTCTAAGTTCTGATTTTGAATGGATGTTTGCAGCTGTTTTTTCTCATTTTGAGTCATGCATTATCAGCAAATGAAGGTCCTGAAAGCTTGACTCCATTCCACACCATGAAGATTGATTCTACTTTGAGGAGGCAGTTCTTCCCCAGTTGTATTTTGACTGCCTTCCAACCTGAGGGCCTCATCTTCTGGTACTGTATCAAGCAATGTTCTGCTGTTATTCATAAGGTTTTCACTGGCCAATTTTTTAGAAGTACATAGCCAAGTCCTTCTTCCTAGTCTGTCTTAGTCTGGAAGCTCCGGTGAAACTTGTCCACCATGTTTGACCCTGCTGGCATTTGAAATAGTGGTGGTATAGCTGCCAGTATCACAGTAACACAAAAGCCACCAAAGTATGACAAACTGACAGACAAGTGGTAGATCACTAACCAACACTAATCAACATCTTTCAGACACTAACTGTCATCTTACTCTTCTACACTCTGTTTCAGCTTTCTCTTTTCATCCTTAGCCAATGGAACACAGAGAGATTTCTCTTTCCTTCTTCATACTTTCCAGCCTTGGCTTTTGTTAGGGACAATGAGAGACATACTTAGTATAGTCCTTGAGTTTTAAGCAAGCAAGCCTCTCTCTAGGGAATTTTAGGACTTAAGCCTCCTGTGGGTGTGGAGTATAGAGATAGATTACATTCTCATCACTCACATTTTTCACAATGGATTCAACTTAAATACACTTTAAGGGCACATATGTAGTGGTAAATAAATTTTGCCTGATGATGCAGTGCCTCATGGGATATCATATTTCTTGACCACTCTCTACTTTTTCCTTACCACCATCCCTAATATGCCATGTTATACTGAAATAAGTTTGCATGTCGAACTATTTTTCCCCTCTAAACAAAAAAAAAAAAAAAAAAACCTGTTGCCGTTGACCATATAGGACAGACTAGAACTGCCCCATAGGGTTTCCAAGGAGGAGCTGGTGGATTAGAACTGCCAACCTTTTGATTAGCAGCTGAACTCTTAACCATTGTGCCACCAGGGCTCCATCTTATCCCTCTACTAGACTGTAAATAACTCAATGGCAAGAAGGAACTTTTTCTTATTTGCCTCCCTATTCCCTGAACAGAGAAGAGTGCTTGACCCTTAGAAACATTTAAAAAAATTCTTGTTAAATGAATAAATGTTGGTCTTTTCGTTTTCAGCAATTTAACTGCCTGCATTTCACTTTACTGGTGGCTTTTCTGAATTACTGTAACACAACCTGGGTGTAGTATAAAAAAGCCAGGAAGCTGAATCAATGATCTGGAGACGAGGAAGGGGATTCAACAATTTTAGTAACAGAATCACAATTAATTTGTTCTCTTCTCATGATCAGGTCCAATTCAGGAGTGTCTCAATTGTGAAATGAATTAGATGCATGATGTTACATAGAAGAACAAATCATCTCTATAGCAATGTTGGAGCCCTGGTGGTACAGTGGTTAAGAGCTTGGCTGCTAACCAAAAGACTGGCAGTTCAAATTCACCAGCTGTTCCTTGGAACCCCTATGGGGCAATTCTACTCTGTCCTATAGGGTGGGCATTAGTCAGAATTGACTTGACAGCATTTTTTTTTTAATAGCAATGTCAAGAAATAGATTTTTTTCACCAGTCATTTTGTCATCCACCATATATTAATATTAATTTGATATTGTAAAGTTTATTAAAGTAATACTTTAGAGTTTAGGTAATGACTTTAATACCATTATCACATCTACTCTTAAAAACAATGTTGAAATTTAGGAATTGATAATTAGATTAAGAGTCTTAATCATGGTGACACTGCTAGAAAAAGGTAGACTTGAACCTAGAACTTGTTGCTCCAAGAACTCTTTCCACCATATCATAGACACAAGACCTTGTAGTGGAGGACTCAAACATGCATCAAGAACAGACTCCCCAAGAAGCATACAGTTCACAGGTGACATAACTGACCATGACTCAAGGTAGAAATTAGAGGTACCATCAGAGAAATATATGTAGCTTATAATGGAAGAATAAAGAAGTGAGAGCTGATTTCCACATAAGTGTTGGATCCAGAAGTCAAGGGTTGATTTCAGGAATGAACACTTTTAAAATGACGCTATGAGTAAACTGAGATGTGTGGTAAAGAATGTTAAACAGATACGCTATCATCTGTGAAATATTCTTAATATGCAAATTTTTATGGATTGATACACAAACAGGGCATTTAGGATGCTGAGACAGGGCATTTGGACTGTAGCAGAAGATAATTCTAAGTTAAGGAACGCACATAAGCAAGGGTAGAGCCTGTGTTGAGATCAGGGAACAAGTGGCTTGGTTTGGCAGGATTTTCAATGGGTGTAGTGCATAATATGGTCGGAAAGGTCAGTTAGGGCCAGATTTGAAGAAACTTGAATTCCAGACTAAGGCGTTCAAATTTTTATGGAGACAGTGATCACTGAGGATGGCAGTTTTCTGAGTGGACCTTTGAAACAGTTGAACAGGGGGAATGATATGCTTGGACTGTGGCCAGTGTACTCATATACTCCATTTTTATCAAATCAAATATGTGTGCACCTGTTTCTTTGGCCGGTGTCAGGGAATCCTTTGATATTTCCCCAGGGTAATATTTTTCTTGTACACCTCAAAAGGGGAAACTGAAGATCCTATGAGCATTTCCAAGAAATGGGCTGTCCCAGGGCAGCAAGCCCTGACTTCTGCCCAACAAAACAGGTCTGCTTTGAGCAGGGTGTTCACTGTGCACATTCAACTGATAGCAATGGGAAAAGCAGATATTCCATCTGCCAACGATCAAACACATAAAATCACACAGGAATGTACAGTATGCTAGTTTGAACTACATAGGCATTTGTCTCAACCAGAGAGAAAAAACCTGCTATTTACGTCCCCTGGTAAGGACATTAGGGAGGGAAAGCTTTGATGTTTAAGCAATCATATAATTGACTCTACTGTTGGATCCAGAAGTCAAGGATTGGTTTCAGGAATGAACACGGAACATTTTCAATGATGCTATGAATAAATGGAGGTGTGTGGTGAAGAATCTTAAGCAGATAGAATATTATCTGTGAAATATTTTGAATATGCAGATTTTGAACATTGTCTTTCAAAAGGTACACTACCAGTCTTGCTGAATTTAGGTTTTAGATACCATTTTCTTGAAAATCTAAAAAAACAACTATATTCTCAAATGTTATGGTCAGAATATTTTGTACAATTTTAAGAGGACATGCTACACAGAGAGGATTTTTAAAAAAAAATTTTTTTTTTATTGTACTTTAGATGAAGTTTTACAGAGCATATAGTTTCTTATTAAACAGTTAGTGCACATACTGTTTTATGACATTGGTTAGCAACCCCATGACATGTCTCCCTTCTCGGCCTTAGGTTTGCTATTACCAGTTTTCCTGTCCACTCCTGCTTTCTAGTCCTTGTCCGGACTGTTGTGGCCCATTAATCTCAGTTTGTTTTATGAGGCTGTCTAATCTTTGGCTGAAGGGTGAACCTCAGGAGTTACTTCATTACTGAGCTAAAAGGGTGTCCGGTGGCCATACTCTCAGGGTTTCTCCAGTCTCTGTCAGCCAGTAAGTCTGGTCTTTTTTTGTGAGTTAGAATTTTGTTCTACATTTTTCTCCAGCTCTGTCCGGGACCCTCTGTTGTGATCCTGGTCAGAGCAGTCAATGATGGTAGCCGGGCACCATCTAGTTGTACTGGACTTAGTCTGGTGGAGGCTGTGATAGTTGTGGTCCATTAGTCCGTTGGACTAATCTTTTTCTTGTATCTTGTTTTCTTCATTCTCCCTTTCTTCCAAAGGACTGAGACCAGGGGAGTATCTTAGATGGCTGCTCACAGGCTTTTAAGACCCCAGATGCTACTCACCAAGGTAGAATATAGAACATTGTCTTTATAAACTGTGTTATGCCAGTTGAGCTAGATGTTCCCCGAGACCATGGTCCCCACAGCCCTCAGCCCAGCAATTCGGTCCATCAGGGAGTTTGGATGTGTCTGTGGAGCTTCCGTGACCTTTCCCTGTACAAGTTGTGCAGGCTTCCCCAGTATTGTGTACTGTCTTACCCTTTACCAAAGTTACCACTTATCTATTGTCTATTTAGTGTTTTTCCATCCCTACACCTCCCCTCCCTCATAACCGTCAAAGTTTGTTTCTTTTTGTGTGTAAACCTTTTCATGAGTTTTTACAGTAGTGGTCTCATAGAATATTCATCCTTTTGTGATTGACTTATTTCACTCAGCATAATGTCCTCCAGTTTCGTCTATGTTATGAGATTCTTCACATATTCCTCATTGTTCTTTATTGTTGCATAATACTCCATAGTGTGTATGTACCATAGTTTTTTTATCTATTCATCTATTGATGGGCATCTAAGTTGTTTCCATCTTTTTGCTATTGTGAACAATGCTGCAGTGAACATGGGTGTACATATGTCTATTCGTGTGACGGCTCATAGAGAGGATTTTGATGACTGCAGAAGACACATCTGTCCTAGGATTTTATAATTGTTATGATTAGAATCAGAGCCAAATTCTCATTCCTTTACTTCACCCCATATACAATCAGCTTCCCAGTCTTATCAATTTATCTTTCACAAAACCACAACCATTTGTTGTTCTACTTTCTACCTTGGTGAGTAGCTTCTGGGGTCTTAAAAGCCTGTTAGCAGCCATCTAAGGTACTCTACTGGTCTCACCTCTTCAGGAGCAAGGGAGAATGAAGACAACGAGTTACAAGGGAAAGTTTAGTCCAAAGGACTAATGGACCACAACTACCACGGCCTCCACTAGTCTGAGTCCAGTACAACTAGATGGTGCACGACTGCTACCACTGACTGCTTTGACCAAGATCACAAGAGAGGGTCCTGGACAGAGCAAGAGAAAAATGCAGAACAAAATTCTAACTCACAAAAAAAGACCAGACTTACTGGCCTGACAAAGACTGGAGAAATCCCAAGAGTATGGCCTCCGGACACCCTTTTAGCTCAGTAATGAAGTCACTCCTGAGGTTTACCCTTCAGCCAAAGATTAGACAGCCCCATAAAACAAAATGAGACTAATGCAGCACAACAGTCCAGGGACAAGGACTAGAAGGCAAGAGGGTACAGGAAAGCTAGTGATAGTGAGCCCAAGGTCGAGAAGGGAGAGTACTGACATGTCATGGGGTTGTTAACCAATATCATAAAACAGTATGTGTACTGACTGTTTAATGAGAAACTATTTGTTCTGTAAACCTTCAACTAAGGTAAATAAAATAAAAAAATAAGCAACTACAACCATTTGCCCCTCTTTGTCATCAGCTTACTCCAGGACTTCATCACCTCCTCCCTGGATTAGTGTAATAGTTTCCTAGCTGGTTTTCCTGCCTCTATTCTCCTCTTTCCTCCATCCAATCTCCAAAGTATCTCCTCTTTTCCCATCCAGCCTGCAACCATTCCAAACTAACATTCTTAAAATACTACTCTTGCCCTGTTACTCATCTATTCATACCACCTCAGGTTCACGGTTGCCTACTATACAGCTGGGCATTCAAAGTACTCAAGTATATCCTATAGCTGATACTCCACTGTCATAGTCTTCAACAAGTGTAATATTCATGCACTGTGCTACATCAGTCTCCCTATCACTTGACAGTTTTGCATTTACCCCCATCCCATCCTATGGTTAATATGCTTTTTCCTTTAATCTTCCTCTTCTTCAGCCTAAATCCCACCTTTTCCATGGTTACTCCAGTCCACTTTGGTTTCTAAATTTTCAGAGTACCTTTTTCAATTTATCTCTAAACTTCTAACTCTGGCACTAAATTATGGACTGCCTTATTTGGTTATTTAACAACTTTACATCTGAGTATTATCTCCTCAAAGCAATTTTATGTGCCTTGAGGACAAGGACCACTTGTGGTTCTACTTGTGTAACTTCTACAGTGTTCAGCAATTTTATAGAGTGGCTCCAAAATAAATGCTTTTTAAATGAATTGAATAGGACAGAATTGAATTCTTTTCACGCAGGCAAGATAAATGATGAAAATGTTTAGGTAGCTTATTTTATCTCCAAACAAGAGAAATTATAAAAATAAGATAAATTATAATAGCTAAGAATTAAGTTATTGCTTTTATTTCAGGCACTGTTTTACCAACATTTAATGCATGATTTTATTCAATAATTCTCAACAATCTTGTGAGGTAGGTACTAATATTATTCTCATTTCATAAAGAAGGAAACTGAACTTGTCCAAACTCACACAGGTGGCAAATGGTAAAACTGGAATCAAATATATGCTGTTCAACTTCAGAAACCATGCTCTTAATTACCCTGAAAGTCTAGATTTTTTTCTCTCCACCTGTTGTTTATTGATTCAAATACATATTTCACAGTAAAATAGAATTCTAGGAAATGTTGATAATATTTTGCTTGGCTAAAATGACTTGTGAGACAATGGGTACCCAAATCTAAAACAGCCCTACTTGTATATAGAACAATTGGATATTCTTAAATAATACTGAGGGAAAATTACTTCATAGAAAACAAATCTATATATGACTAGGTAGAAAAAACAGTCAATGGCAAGATGCGTTAATATGAGTATGGCATTTAGGCATTGTGATTTACGTTTTCTACTATGAACATGGATCACATTCTTATTTATAACAAACAATCATATTTAAAAAAATAATTGAATGTTGTCTCTCACTTCAACCATATGTTGGCTCTCATCACAATATTTTGTCCAGTTTGGAATCTGAGAACTCAAATGGGTTATAAAGATAATAAAACTTGGGGAAAAAATTCTAAATTTAGAATTATTTCTCTTAAACCATATTGTAGAATTTTACAGGAAAAAAAGAAGACTGACCAGATGGTCTGTATTTTTAGTGAAAACAAGTAAGAGGAAAACGGATATTCTTCCAGCAGGAGGGTTTCAGTCAGTACGTATTGCAAGTTTGGGAACAAGCAGCCCTCTGACTGAGAATTACAGTTACATAATTGGAATGTTTAATATATAATTTTTATATGAATGTTATTAAAGAACCTCAGTGAGAGCTCGACCATTCCCTTGGGAAAATCTCCATGAACCATCAATAACAGAGAAATGTGGAAAGTGGTTAGGGCTGGTGACCTAAAACTCCTTAGGACATCAGTCATCACTGTGAATGGGCTGAAGACTCTCAGACAGGAAGCAGGCTACTAGTGACTGGCCAAAAACGGGGAGTGAGCTTTGAAAGACGAAAGACTGTTTTTTCACTCTGGGTGAAAAAACTTTATACAGCTCTGAATAGTTTCAGATGAAGATGTCTTCTACTAGTAAAGACACATGAATAACCTAGTTTAAAACAACAGGTTAGAAATAAAGAGCTTTGGAGTTAGCCATGACAAAGACTGGTAAATACTCCACTTATTAAATCATTCACTCAGAAAATAGCTTTTATATAACATCTTTATACACGAAGCACTTTGCTAGGCACAGAGTAATAAAAATAGATTTTTACAAAAGCAACCTTTGCCTTGAAGGAGGTCAGTATCGTTTCAAACCAGTGGTTTGCGTAACAGAAGTGAGTTAGGGATGAATATAGGTCTCTTAGAATCTTAGAATGGAGCCCTGGTCGTGCAATGATTAAATGCCTGGCTAATAACCCAAATGTTGGCAAGGGAGAAAAGACCTGGTGATCTGCTCCTGTAAAGATTACAGCCTGGGAAACCCTATGAGGCTTCTGTCATATACCGTTGCTATGAGTCAGAGTAGACTCAACAGCACACAACCGGGTCTTAAAACATCACTGGTAGTGCAAACAGTTTGCACTCAACTACTACTCTAAACATTGGCTGTTTGAACCCACCCAGCAGCGCAGCAGAAGAATGGTCTGGCCATTTGCTTCTGTAAAGATTACAGCCAAGAAAACGTGATGGAACAGTTCTACTCTGTAACACACAGGGTCTCCATGAATCAGAATCAACTCAATAGTAATGGGAGGGTCTTTAGAAGGAGTCCCTGGGTGGTGCAGACAGTAACCATGCTCTGCTGCTAACTGAAAGGCTGGAGGTTTGAGTTGGCCCAGAAGTACCTCAGAAGAAAGGTCTGGTCGGTTACTTCTGAAAACAGCCATTGAAAACTCTATCAAGCACAATTCTACTCTGTTACACATGGGATTGCCATGAGTTGGAATCAACCTGACAGCAACTGGTAAAGGGTTTTAGAGGCATCAGGGCAGGGTGAAAGAAATAAGTGGCTAAAAAGTTGCATGATAAAATTTTCCTTCAACTCACCAAAGTTGTTTTACGTATTTCAATGGGAAAGCACAGATGTTTACTCATTTAGTCCGGTATAGAGACTAGAGACCTTCAGTCCTAATGGCCAGGGGAGGTGTGATCTGAGACAAGATCAGTCCTAGACCGATGCTCACTAGGGACCTTGCATGAAGCAGGGAGTTCTAATTCTGGAAAAAACAGAATTGAGGTTGAGAATAAGATCTAATTTGTATCTCATTGGAAACTTCCTTTCTCAGAATATCTGCAATCTCTTATTCAATACTTTAATGAAACTGTCTTCCCTGAGAATAATTAATAAGATAGAGAAGAGGGACTATCACGGCCATTTTCATATTTTAAGGAATAATTTACTTCCTATTGTATCCCCTCATTACATCACCTTTATCCCATCTCTCTGCTTAAATCCATAAAACTTAACTATGAAAAAAATAGCTTCTTCATCACTCCCACAAAAACAGAAAAGAGAAGAAAGGCCAGATTCCTGATCAACACTGTTATGTTAGGAGTTTTCTTTATGAAAAACATTATTCTAATACCTTTGTTGTTAGCTGTCACACAGTCAGCTCTGACTCCTGGAGACCTTAAGTGTAACAGGAAGAAACATGACTCAGTCCTGTACCATTCTCATGACTGCTGGTATGTTTGACGGCATTGTTGTGGCTAGTGTGTCAGTCCAACTCATTGAGGATTTCTCTCATTTCTGATGAACTTCTACATTACCAACCATGATATCCTTTTTTAGCAGTTGGTTTTTCCTGATGACATGTCCAAAGTAAGTTAGCCAAAGCTTCGCCATTCTCTCTTCCAAGGAACATTCTGGTTGTGGTAGCGCCTTTGTTGTTATTAAGTGCTGTCAAGTCATTTCATAGCAACCCCATGCGACAGATGAGAACTGCACCATAGGGTTTTCCCATAGGTTTTCTTGACTATAATCTTTACGGAAGCCAAGTCGCTAGGTCTTTCTCCCACAGAGCCCCTGGGTGGGTTCAAACTCAGCCTTTCCCTTAGCAGCTGAGCGCTTAACCGCTTGTGCTACCAGGGCTCCTTAGTAGTACCTTCAGGGAAGAGATAATTATAATCATGAAAGAAATGCTGTTTGATGACTGCTTGCTATGTGCCAGAAGTACCTCAGAAGAAAGGTCTGGTCCAGGTATATTTTATAGTTTATCTCAAAATAGATTTTGGAGGCATACATCTTATATTCCAGTTATGAGTTTTCCAATCTCCCCGCCTTTGCTATGCCATTTCCTCTGTTTAGAACCCCTTTTCCTTTCAAAACTGTGAAAATCTCATTCATCATTCAAAACTCACAAATCAATATCTACTTACCTTGAAGACCTGTCTAAGTTTCCTGGATCTGAGAAAAGTGATTGTTTTTTCTCTAAATCTCTGAAGTAGATATATTTATATTTTTCACATAGAACCTGCTTTTTACCTTATGTTCAGTGCTATAAGCTCACAAGACCCATGTCTAGCTTCCTTATTGTAGGATAAACTCCTTCAGAGTAGAAATCACACAGGTTTAAAAGCTTTGTCTTTCCTAAGCAAAGTGTTTTCAAGTTGCTCCATAAACATTTTGCATCAGAATAATTTGGGTTGTCTGTTAAAAATCCAGATACTAGTACTCATCCTAGCTTTGCTGAATTAAATTTTAGGAGCTAGGGCCCAGCGACCCATATTTTAAACCTACGTCTTAAGTGATTCTTGTCCTCACTGAGGTTCAAGAATCTTTGTCTTAACATAAAGCAGTGGTTCTCAACTGGCGGTGAGTTTCCCTTGAAGGGACACTTGGCAATGTCTGGAAACATTTTTGCTCATCACTCCTGGTGGGGATGGTGCTACTGGCATCTATCAAGCAGGGACTAGGGATGCTGCTTAAATGCTAGAATGTGTGGGACAGCCTCAAATAACAAAGAATTATCTAGACAAAATGTCAATAGTGTCGAAGTTGTGAAACCCTGGCATAGAACAAATAGCATCATGTGCTTGTAGGTGATCGACACATGTTTCTTGAATAAACAAATTTGTAGTGAAGTACATTGAGAAAAGGAAACCCAAAGCTCTTAATGTGGGCTGAGCTGCAAACAGACCTGTGCTTCTTCTGGGACATGCCTGGTGGGACTGCTTCACAGCTTTGTACCTGCCTAGATGTGTGTGGCACCTGCATGTGTGGAATCATGAAGGTCCAGGACTTCATCAAGTCCATCCATTCCGGTGACTATATATCACACTTGCTGTTGGTTGCTGTCCACTTGGCTCTGACTCATGGTGACTTTATGCATAATAGAATTAAACATTGCCCAGTTCTGTGCCATCCTCACAACTGCAACTTTCATATAAGAGAGGTAATTGTATAAAAAAAAAAAATTCACATCACGGTAGTTTTCTCCTTTTAGTTCTTTAAGTGATGTCTTGTATTTTAAAACCACCTAATATGCATTAGACTGGAGAGCAGTGGGTTTGGTTTTTTTTAACATGCATTCCCCCTTAGGCAATCTCAGTACTCCTGGGGGTAGGAGGAGCATGATTCTCCACGTTACAGACCAGGAAGCAGACTGAAAGTAGTTAAATGATCTGCTGGCGGTCATGGAATGAGTCAGTGTCCTCCTTAGGTTTAGAACCTACTGTTTTCCACACACAAACCACAAAGCCACATTGCCTCTCAAATACTTATTATGACATCTTTGGTCCTTCATTTGAAAATGGAGTCTCCTGAAATCTAGTAGTACATGCTTGCAATGTCTCTTCATTTATCTTTTTGGTTGCCCAATCCCTAGTGAATCATCACCCACATAACTGCCTCTGTAGAAGAAGTCAACCAGCAGCTCATTTTGACTCGGGTCGATTTGGAACATTGTTATTAGGTGCCGTCAAGTCAGTTCTGACTCATAGCGACCCTATATACAACAAAACGGAACACTTCCCAGTCCTGTGCCATCCTCACAATCGTCGCTATGCTAGAGCCCATTGTTGCAGCCACTGTGTCAGTCCATCTTGTTGAGGGTCTTCCTCTCTTTCACTGACCCTCTAATTTACCAAGCATGATGTCCTTCTCCCGGTACTGGTCCTTCCTGATGACATGTTTAAAGTACGTGAGACAAAGTCTTGCCATCCGTGCTTCTAAGGAGCATTCTGGCTGTATTTCTTCCAAGACAGATTTGTTCGTTCTTCTGGCAGTCCATAGTATAGTCAATATTCTTCAGCATTTGGAATGTTATAGCTGATAATTTCAGTGTGGAGAGTATTTTCAAATGTAGGCCATAAGAACTTTTGGCAGTATGATATTAGTATGATCAGCAAAGTATTTATTTCATAAAAATAAACTCTGAGATTAATAATTACGTGTATACATACCTCTAATTCTACAATATAGAGGCCAAAGACTAAAAAAAAAAAAATTAAATAAAAGATGTGAGTAGACCTTTTTCCAACCCTTCTGTTCCACCAGTCTCCCTCTTTCAATTTTTGTTTGGGTTAAAAACTCCCCAGTTTGGCTGCTCTGTGTTGAGGTTCGCTGGCATTCGGATAATACTTTGACTATATAACATCAGAGAAGAAGAGAACTGAGATTCAATTACACTTTGCCTTCTTAAATTCTTGTTTTTTTAAAAAAGATATTTATGCAGATATCTTTTAGAATATAACTAAACTGTTACAACACATTATAGATTTTTCCACAACTTCTCTGAAGAATTTGGACACAGACTATGTTTTTCTACTCTTTTTTTAATACGTGATAAATTCAGTTCTAGTCTGTTCAGATCAAAAGTAAAACTGAGTTTAAAAGACTGGAAAATGCTTAATAGCATATGAAAACATTTTTCTTGGGTGGTCTCTCTGTAACTCATCTTTTTTACTTTCCTTCTCCTTATCATCTATATTTTGAAACTTGTTTCAATATCAAACAAGTGAATCAACGGGGAAAATTCCTTCTCGAAGAAACCTATCTATAGAGAAGAGAAAGGAGAAATGCAAAGGTTACTTAATAAAGGTGTTTTACATTTTCTCTTCAGTGTTTAGTACAAGGCTAACTTTCACTGCTGTCTAATAAAATGAACGAAGAGTGAAAAGTTCAAATATTAGGCTTTCCTGTGGCGCTGGTTTCATGAGCGCCCGAGAGCCAACATCAGCAGAGTGGCAGAAGGGTGTTCATTTTTCTGTCTAGTCTGTGGTGCACTGCTGAGATGGCTACTTGAGGAAACCCCCCCAAACCAAAATCTAACCTGCACCTCAGAAGTTCAGTGACCTTAGGTTAAAAAACTTGGCTTCAAGTCGCCATTGACTTCCTCTGCTTTTCACCCACTCCTCTCCCAAAATTACCTCCTCAAAGCTAAACAAACAAAAAGGCAAAATACCAGACTTTTCAACAAAAGGCATTTTGTTTTCTACCCAGTTTTTGTGTACAATATATGAAAGTTGCACTCATGGCAGAAGGAAACTTACATTAAATTAACATTCCCCCAAACAACTTGAAATCAGTGGATATGTTTTCTTCCAGAGAAATCCATAATTACCTTGGCTTCAGCACAGCAGAAAATAACAGAGTGTCATAGACAGTTTTCTGAGCTGGCTGTAGTTCAGATCAAGGGCCACCTATGCCTCAAATCTCTGTAATGGCAAGTAACTATAGGGAATCTATCAAGCCATTTAGCAATTTAAGTAGTCCACACCAAAACTTCCAAATAGACTGGAACAACAAGTATTTATTTTTTATGCAATACCTTCACATGACCAGTAGAAAACATTAAAGAGATTTAAGTGTGTCCTTAGATTAGGTTGCTGGATAAAATGCAAGGTCAAGATGCCTGGTTAAATTTGAATTTCAGATAAACAAATTTTTTTTAACATAAGTATTTCCCAAATATTGCATATGACGGACCTATACTAAAAAAAAAAAAAAAAAAAAAAAATTTTATTTGAAATTAAAATAGGGCATCCTGTATTTACATTTATTTATTATTCTTGCTAAGCCTGGCAGTCCTACTTAGAGGATATATTTAAACTGTAATTTAAAAAAGTCTGTTATTAAGCACTAAGATATCTGGATATGCATATATTTTTTGAAATTTAAAAAGCTGTAAGAGGTATGTGAAATGTGAAGGATTGAATGCCAGTACTGGGAAGCATAATCTGTGCAAAGATTGCTGATGAATTTAAAAAAAAAAGAAAAAAAAAAGGAACTTCCTAAGCTGGGGTCGTACTTAACACATCTTATTTACACATAGGTTGGCCCTCTTGTTGCATAATTATGACTTTCTGGGTCATTTATAGCCCTCTGCTCAGAGATTAACCAAATCCCTTGCCATCGAGTCAATTCCGACTCATAGCGCCCCTACAGGTCAGAGTCAAACTGCCCCATAGGGTTTTCAAGGAGCAGCTAAGCTCTTAACCACTGGCTGCTAACCAAAAGGTCAGCAGTTAGAATCCATCAGCTGCTCCTTGGAAACCCTATGGGGCAGTTCGACTCTGACCTGTAGAGTCGCTATGAGTCGGAATTGACTTGATGGCAGTGGGTTTGGTTTTTGGTTTGGTTCAGAGATTAAGGAGACATGGTAGTGTGGTGGTTAAGCTCTGGTTGCTAACTGAAAGGTTGGCAGTTCAAACCCCCCAGCTGCTCTGCAGGAGAAAGATATGGCAGTCTGCTTCCTTAAATATTACACCCTTGGAAACCCTGTGGGGCAGTTCTAATCTGTCCTACAGGGTTGCTATGAGTCAGAATCGACTCAATGGCAACAGGTTTTTGGGGTTTTTGTTCAGAGATTGTTGAGGAAAACTGAATATTGACTTTACTTTTGATGCCATCACAGGCACTGGTAAGCCCATTGCCACTGAGTTGATTCCCACTCTTAGTTACCCTATAGGACAGAGTAGAACTGCCCCAAAGGGTTTCCAAGGCTCTAAGTCTTTATGGAAGCAGACTGACACATCTCTCTCCTGCCGAGTGGCTGGTAGGTTCAAACGGCTGAACTTTTGGTTAGCAGCCGAACACTTAACCCCGGAGCCACCAGAGCTCTCTTAGGCACTGATTAGTTAGTCTAAATTTGAGTAAAACAAAATCATTTGATATCTATGATGAACTAGTTGTTCTCAGAAGATGTGTAGGTCCCAGAACAGCATTCTATTGGTTATCAATAATCATAGTGTTGTGGTTAATACAAGGACTTGGAGTCAGACAGACTTGGATTCAAATACCAGCTCTGCCATATATCTGCTGCATGAATTGGGTAGGTTATTTAATGTCTCTAAGCCTCAGTTTTCAGCTGTTTATTCTCACTTTTAACAAAATTAAAAACAAATTCATGAGAGCCAAAGTACAAACCAGCTGAATATATCACACCGGAATTTAGAGACCATCTCTAAAATAGTTTTGACTCGTTGAACACTAATGACTGAAGACCAGACAAGTTGTGGGATGACATCAAGGACATCATACATGAAGAAAGCAGAAAGTCATCAAAAAGATAAGGAAAATAAGACCAAAATGGGTGTCAGAAGAGACTCTGAAACTTGCTCTTGAACATAAAGTAGCTACAGCAGAAGGAAGAAATAAGTAAAAGAGCTGAACAGAAAATATCAAAGCGCAGCTACAGAAGACAAAGTAAATATTATAATGAAATGTGCAAAGACCTGGAATTAGAAAAGTAAATAGGAAGTACACATTCACCATTTCTCAAGCTGAAAGAACTGAAGGAAAAATTCAAACCTTGAGTAGCAATATTGAAGGCGTCTATGGGCAAAATATTAAATGACATTGGAAACATCAAAAGAAGATGGAGGATATACAGAGTCACTGTGCCAAAAAGTTCAGCGATTTCAGGAGGTAGCATGTCATTAAGAACCAATGGTACTGAAGGAAGAAGTCCAAGCTACACTGAAGGCATTGGTGAAAAACAAGACTCCAAGAATTGACTGAATACTAATTGAGATGTTTCAACAAATGGATGCAACACTGAAAGCACTCACTCATCTATGCCAAGAAATGTGGAAGACAGCTACCTGGCCAACTGAATAGAAGAAATTCATATTTGTGCCCATTCCAAAGAAAGGCGATCCAACAGAATGAGGAAATTATTGACAATATCATTAATATCACACACAAGTAAAATATTGCTGAAGATAATTAAAAAATGGTTGCAGCACTACATTGACAGGGAAAGTCCAGAAATTCAAGCCAGATTCAGAAGAGAATGTGGTACAAGGGGTATCATTACTGATGTCAGATGGGTCTTGGCTGAAAGCTGAGAATACTAGAAAGACGTTTACCTGTGTTTTATTGACTATGCAAAGCCATTCGACTTCGTGGATCATAGCAAATTTTGGATATTTTGAAGAATGAGAATTCCAGAACACTTAATTGTGCTCATGTTGAACCTGTACATAGACTAAGAGACAGTTGTTTGAACAGAACAAGGGGAAACTGTGGTTTTAATCAGGAAAGGTGTGCATCAGGGTTGTATCCTTTCACCATATTTATTCAATCTGTGTGCTGAGAAAATAATCTGAGAAGCTCAACCATATGAAGAAGAACATAACACTGGGATTGGAGGAAGATTCGTTAACATCCTGCAATACGCAGATGACACAGCCTTGCTTGCTGAAACTGAAGAGGTCTTGAAGCACTTACTGATGAAGATCAAAGACTACAGCCTTCAGTATGGATTACACCTCAACATAAAGAAAACAAAAATCCTTACAACTGGACCAATAAGCAACATCATGATAAACAGAAAAGATTGAAGTTGTCAAGGGTTTCATTTTACTTGGATCCACAATCATCATCCATGGAAGCAGCAGTCAAGAAATCAAACAACTTATTGCATTGGACAAATCTGCAGCAAAAGACCTCTTTAAGGTGTTAAAAAGCAAAGATGTTACCTTGAGGACTAAAATGCGCCTGACCCAAGCCATGGTATTTTCAATCACCTCATATGCATGCAGAAACTTAAAAATGAATAAGGAAGACCTAAGAAGAATTGATGGCTTTGAATTACACTGTTGGCAAAGAATATTGACTATACCATGGGCTACCAGAAGAACGAACAAATCTGTTTTGGAAGAAGTACAGCCATAATACTCCTTAGAAGTGAGGATGATAAGACTTCATCTCAAGTACTTTGGACATGTCATCAGGAGGGACTAATCCTTGGAGAAGGACATCATGCTTGGTAAGGTAGAGGGTCAGCAAAAAAGAGGAAGGCCCTCAACAATACGGATTAACACTGCAGCAATGGGCTCAAAATCGCAACAATTGTAAGGATGGAAGAAGACCAACTAGTTTTTTGTTTTGTTGTACATAGGGTCACTATGAGTCAGAACCAACTTGAGGGCACCTAACAACAACAATAGGCCTCAGTTTAAGGAGCCCTGTTAGTGCAATGTTTAAGTGTTCTGCTTATAACTGAAAGGTTGGCTGTTTGAACTCACCAGCCATTCTGCAGGAGAAAAGACCTGGCAATCTGCTCCAGTAAAGATTTTGTTAGGTGCCATTGGGTTGGTTCAGACTCATAGCAACCCTATGTACAACAGTATGAAACACTGCCTGTTCCTGAGCAATCCTCACAACTGTTGCTATGCTTGAGCCCATTGTTGCAGCCACTGTGTCAATCCATCTTGTTGAGGGTCTTCCTCTTTTTCCCTGACCCTCTGCTTTACCAAGCATGATGTCCTTCTCCAGGGACTGATCCCCCCGTTAACATATCCAAACTAAGTGAGATGAAGTCTCACCATCATCACTTCTAAGGAGCATTACAACATAGGAAATCCTATGGGACAGTTTATTCTATCCTATATGGTCGCTACAAACCCTGGTGGCTTAGTGGTTAAGAGCTACGGCTGCTAACCAAAAGGTCAGCAGTTAGAATCCACCAGGCACTCCTTGGAAACCCTGTGTAGCAGTTCTACTCTGTCCTATAGGGTTGCTATGAGTCAGAATTGACTGAATGACAAAAAACAACAACAAGAAGCCTCAGTTTTTTCACTCATAAAATGAAAAAAAAAAAAAAAAGGAGCAATTTTTAAGATTAAATGAGGTAATGTAATCAGAACAATCTGTGACTGACGCTTATTAATTGTTAGGCTACAAACTGCCTGGCCATGAGGATCCATTCTGTCCTATCTACGCTATAACATCAGCACCAAGCCCAGTGCTTGAGACATGGGAGGAGCTCACATGTTTATTGGGTATTACTTCTGTAAATAACTGTAGCAGTAGAAGTAATTACAGTAATTTAGTAGGGTGCCTGATAAATCCAAATCTTCAATATTTTAAAAGAGAGAGCTGCCTTGTGGATCGTTAGAAGATTTGGGTTTCTGGAATTGTGGAAGCAAACTTGTAAAACAAATACACTTTATTTTAGGAAAAAATACCAGCAAAGCTCTTGAGTTATCCTACTGTAAAACAAGTACACACCTGTTGGGGGATATTGTGAGGTTAGCTTGAATCTGAATGTAGATGCTGCAGACCGAGATATTATGTGTTCTCTTTGATAGCTATAGTTGGGTGTATCTTTCTTCTGGAATGTGCCTTTGAAAAATTAGTGTAATGTTTCCATAAACGTGGATTTTCATGTATGGACATCACCCATATGATTTTAAGATTAAATCATGTAAGCCTCAGGGAAATATTTTATTAATCCCTATTATTCCTCTCTCTGAGCCCTCAAGGTCAGACCCCACACCATGAGTTGAGAAGAGCTATAGCTTCTCTTGAAAACCAAACCATTGCCATCGAGTCAATTCTGACTCATAGCAACCCTATAGGACAGAGTAAAACTGCACCATAGGGTTTCCAAGGAGTGGCTGGTGGATTCAAACTTCCAGCATTTGGGTTAGCAGCTGAACTTTTAACCCACTACACCACCAGGGCTCTGCTTCTCTTGAAGGAAATGGATAGTCCCACCTTTGACTTTAGTGGAGCAGGAGAGGAGAGAGTTTGCAAGTGGAGAGGTGAGAACCTTGTATTCTATAAGACTAAGAGTTGCAAGGCTAGACTCTGAAATGTGGAAATGTCCAAAAAACAAAAGCCATGGGAGCTAAAAACTAGTGGAGGTTAATCTGATAACAAAAATGTGGAAGCTGCTTGTGCCCCAGATGGAGGTTGTGTATAATTCCTGTAACTTTCAAAAGTACCCACTGGTATAAGTCATGTAAAACACTGAAACTTGTACTATAGTTGTTTCTTTAGCATTCAACAAACTTTTGTAAAAAAAATGCAGTAGCCATATTTGGGAGACTAACCAAGAGATCTGTGTCCCTACTTGGAGTAAATTGGAATGGAGAGACAAAGCAACCCAGAGAATCATGTTATGCAGTGACATGATATGACCCTCAAGAGCTCTGAAGCAAAGGTTGGGAGCCCAGACAACTGACATAACTGAAAAGAGGCCATCGAGTTTGTCTTATAGAACATATAAGAATTCTTTAGGAATTTCCAGAAATTACTTGAGAAGCAGAATACAATGCAAGAGTGGACTTTCTGAAATTGATTTAGATATTAAAAGAAACATCACCTTATTTTGCATTACAAGCTAGTGAGATCTGGGGACAGACTTATAACATTATGTTCATCTTGGCTGCCTGAAATCTTAGAACTGAAAGTATTGCTTAATTATAATAATGATCTCATCCGGGATTCCTAAAATCATTAGAAGCTACCAGGAAGAGAAATCCAAGTACAAATATTTCTCTCCTCTCAAATGGCTTATGGCGTCTCTTTTAATCTTTATTATTATAAAAACGTTTTATGTGTATACCAAGGGGATCTGGTTTGTGCATAAGCTGGGGATTAGACATGCCTAGGCATGTGCTATGAATGGAGGTCAGCCTGCCAGGAGTCTGATTACATGAGGGACTAGGGAGACTCCTGAGGAAGATGGAGTCAGTCACATATTTGGTTCAATAATAAAACAACAGAGTTGGAGGAGAGGAGTGACTCCTGGTACAACCTTTTTGTCAATCGTTTTAGTAATTGGTTTTGCCTCCAAGACATATATCTATGTTTTGTGGGAAGAACTATGAATAAAACCAGGGAAAAAAATGTTTTATTAAAACTCCTGCATGGAGACAAATAGCACTGCTTTACTGTCTTTTAAAAAATGTCAGAGGCCCATACCTTCGGCTCCTCAAGAGTTCCAGTATAGGAGACTTCAGGTCAACATAGTGCTATAGTCAGAAGCACCATGCCATCGTCCCTCCACCACCAGAGATCTGAAAAACTAAGTCAAACAGAGTCACATGGAAATCCTGAAACCCTACGCATGAAATGAAGAGGTAAAGAACTCAGCCATGCACTGAATGGAATAAGAAATTAACCGAGAACAGAGAATGAGGAGAGATACATGCAGAGGTCCCCTATCAGCTACCACAGCACAGATCCGCCGTCTTGGACTTCGATTGGAGATCGAAGAATGGGGTATGAGAAAGCAGCTTCACAGAGCTTCCAGCAGAAGACAGAACAGTCGGTAACCAGTGATGTAGGCTTTCCCACCCCCACCCTTCTTCACCCCCATTTAGCCTCCTCTGCTTCCTGCAACCACAGTCTCTTGGCCGAGAAGCACCAGCTTCACCCTGGTGTCACTTGGATTCTACCCGCCTGCACTGGCTGGCTCCCTGAGTACCTTTTGTTGGCTACTGGTGGTGTTTTTTTCTGCTTCTTTAGGTTTCTTCCTTACCTCTGAACACCTCCCCCTCCTTTCTCTCAAATGCCTGGCTCCATGCACCATCTTTGCTTCTTCCTGAAAGGCTGTGAAACAACTCTCCACTGTAAAACTGCTTCTGGGCCCGTGCCGCCACGGTGTGGGACCGTTGGGGCTTTTTTGTTTGTCTCCTCTGATTTATTCTGTTTTGATTTGTTTGTTTGTTTTCTTTTTCTTTTCTCAGCTTGGGAGCCCCTTCTAGCTGGGCAGTACTGCGTGGCTTGGAAGCTACTCCCTCACTCTGTACAGATGCACAGGGACATCCCTGGGGGCATTTCTTTTTTCTTGTCTTTTTTCTTTTTTTTGGGGGGGGGGGTTGTTTGATTGATTGTTTTGTTTTCTTCTCTCTCTTATTCCCTTTTTGTCTTTCTTCATTTCCAGTTTCTCGATTTATTCATTTTTTTCTTTTATCCTTTTTCTTTTTTCTTTTTGTTTTTCCCCATTTCTCAGTCTCTCATCTCTCCACTCCAATAGCAAGCTCCCTTAGCACTCTTTTTTGTTTGTATGTTTTTGACTCCTGTTTCTCTCTCCTCTCTCTCATCTTTCCCATACCCATCTTAGTTCCACACATCACAATCTACCTCCTCCTTCCTGCCTACTTGCACTGTGCACTGAACATCACACTCCCAAGCAGCACAGGCACGACCTACTGGAACCTTACCTGCACTGATTTCCGGTCCGCACTGTCAGCTGTGGTAAGTGCCACAAAAAACCCATCACAATAACTCCCCTTCAGCTGGACTTGCCCTGCTGTACCATACCTAAGTGACTGACCCTGCCCATTGGAGAAGGAGGTGAAAAGTATTGTGCCCACAAAGGAGCAAACAAAGAATGCACAGCCTGCCTACTCAGACATAACCAAATAAAGCAAAAAAGCAAGACGAAACAAATCTACATCAGTCAACTAGGAAAATAACCATGGAATGCCCCGAAGACAGCAGGCAATATCAAAACATTTACAAAAACAGGACAGGATGGTTCCAGTAGGCATCCAGAATAAAACAACAGATGACTTTCCAGTAGAATAAAAGGCACTTAACTGATAGAGAATTCAAATCTCTAATATTCAGAATTATCCAAGAGTTGAAGCAAAAAGCAGAGAAAAATGAAAAACAAATTTATGGAAAAGGCAAACAAATTCGTGGAAAATACAGACAAAAAAATGGAAGAATTCAAGAAAATAATGCAAGAACAAAATTCTAAAATAAATTCACAACTAGAAATCATACAAAAACAACAATTAGAAATCCAAAAGATAAACAACAAGACTTCAGAAGTGGACGGTGTCGTAGAAGAGCTGAGGAGCAGGTTTGAAATAATGGAAGATAGGATCAGCAAAATTGAAGACAAACACTTGGCTACAACTCTGAGGAAAAATCGAAAAAAGAACAAAGAAAAATGAAGAAACTCTGAGAATTATGTGGGCTACAATCAAAGGCAAAAATCTGAGAGTGATTGGAGTTCCAGAACAGGGGGAGAAAACAAAACACAGAGAAGATCATTGAAGAATTGCTGACAGAAAGGTTCACCAATATCATGAAAGATGAAAAGCTGACCATCCAAGAAGCTCAACAAAACCCATACAGGATAGACCACAAAAGAAAATCACCAAGGCATATCATAATCACAGTCACTAAAATCAAAGACAAAGAAAGAATCCTGAGAGCAGCTAGAGAAAAAAAGTCACATACAGAAGAGAAACAATAAGACTAAGCTCAGATTATTCGTCAGAAACCCGGCAGGAAAGAAAGCAATGGGATGACATATATAAAACCTTGAAAGAAAAAAATTACCAGCCAAGAATAATATATCCTGCAAAACTCTCATTCAAATATGATGGTGAAATTAGGTCATTTCCAGATAAACAGAAATTAAGGGACTATGTAAAAACCTAACCAAACTTACAAGACTTATTAAAGGGAGTCCTTCGATCTGAGAACAAACAACCTCAGACCACAGGCTGAATCTAGGACACAGGATTGTACTAGCTGGATACCAACCTAGGAAATGAACTCTTAAGGACTATGCAAAACCAAAAGAACTACAACAGGGAACCAGAGAGGTTAACCTGTAAATGACAACAGCATCAAACCAATAAAAGAAGGAATAAATGGTGTAGGTATAGAACCTTCTAACGGAGAGGAAGGCAAAACGATACCAACTAATGATAGACTCATTCAAATCTAGGAAGATATGGGTAAATTTCAAGGTAACCAGAAAGAAGGTTAACAAACCTACTCAACAAAATAAAGAAGAAAAACAAAGTCTCAGTAAAAAAAAAAAAAAAACCTACAAAAACAAAAGAAAATCCACAAACAAAAGGAACTCAGCATGGGAAAGTAAGAGGAAAAAGGAAAACGTCAGCACCACAAAAAAGAGCACTACAAAATACAGTCCCACTCCCAGGAATATATCCTAGAGAAATAAGAGCTGTGACATGAATAGATATATGCACACCTATATTCATTGCAACACTGTTCACAATAGCAAAAGATGGAAAAAACCTAGATGCCCATCAACAGATGAGTGGATAAACAAACTATGGTACATACACAAAATGGAGTATTATGCAAAGATAAAGAACAATGATGAATCTGTGAAGCATCTCATAACAAGGATGAAACTGGAGGACATTATGCTGAGTGAAATAAGTCAATCACAAAAGGACAAATATTATCTGAGACTTCTACGGTAAAACTCAGGTAAAAGTTTATACAGAGAAAGAAACAATCTTTGTTGGTTATGAGGGATGGGAGGGATGGGGGGGGTAACTAAACAGACAATAGATAAGTGGTAACTTTGGTGAAGGATAAGACAGTACACAATACTGGGGAAGCCAGCACAGCTTGTACAAGGAAAGGTCATGGAAGCTCCATAGACACTTCCAAACTCCCTGAGTGACTGAATTGCTGGGCAGAGGGCTGTGGGGACCATGGTCTCAGGGAACATCTAGCTCAATTGGCATAACACAGTTTATAAAGACAGTGTTCTAGATTCTACCTTGCTGAGTAGTGTCTGGAGTCTTAAGCCTGTGAGCAGCCATCTAAGTTACTCCACTGGTCTCATCCCTTCGGGAGCAAGGGAGAATGAAGGGAACAAGATACAAGGAAAAGATTAGTCCAAAGGACTAATGGACCACAGCTACCATGGCCTCTACCAGACTGAGTCCAGTACAGCTAGATGGTGCCTGGCTACCACCACTGACTGCTCTGACCAGGATCACAACAGAGCTGGAAAAAGATGCAGAACAAAATTCTAACTCACACACAAAAAAAGACCAGATTTACTGGCCTGACAGACTGGAGAAACCCCTAGAGTATGGTCCCCAGACACCCTTTTAACTCAGTGGTGAAGTCACTCCTGAAGTTCACCATTCATCCGGAGATTGGACAGTCTCATAAAACAAAATGGGACTAATGAGGCACAGCAGTCCAGGGACAAGGACTAGAAGGCAGGAGGGGACAGGAAAGCTGGTGATAGGGAAACCAAGATTGAGAAGGGACAGTGTTGACATGTCATGGGGTTGGTAACCATTGTCATAGGGCAATATGTGTACTAACTGTTTAATGAGAAACTATTTGTTCTGCAAACCTTCATCTAAGATACAAAAAAGAAAAATTATCTGTGTGACATCAAATTGACAATAGCAACTCAGAAGGTTTGATGGGAAGCCTAGGAGACAGTAAGTTGAAGATAATGGTGATGGAATAATTTGGAAAAGGGTAGCGAGAATAGCAGCACAACTGGAAGAATGTAATCGATGTCACTGAATTGTACATGTAGAAACTTTTGAAATGGTGTAACTTTGGCTATGTATATTTTCACCGAAGAAAAGTTCCTCCAAGGTTGAGAAGGGAGAGTGCTGACATGTCGTGTGGTTGTTAACGAATGTCATAAAACAATATGTGTACCGACTGTTTAATGAGAAACTATTTGTTCTGTAAACCTTTATCTGAAGTACAATAAAAAAAGTTAAAAAAGAAAAGAGAAGTGGCATGACTACACCCTGTCAATGGTGGAAAGCTCTGAGACCTGGAAAACCAAGGCAGTCCTGTCCAGTTCCAGCTCTCACAGTTTTCACTGTATTATAATCTATTGACAAAAAAGTCAATTGCCCATAGACAAGAGAGCTTTGTTCAAATACATATACTTTGTGTCTCTGTAACTGTGTTTACCTGGTCATAGTGGAATCCTTTGGTAGCTTTGAGAAAGGTTTTGTCTCTCATATAATTCAGCGTGTTGTAGAATGCAAACATATTCTCTCTTTGCTCGATGTACATGTAACCTTGGCCTCAACAAAATAATTACAATGTTGTTGAAGAATGAGAATGAGACTTTATGTTCTTTTCTACTCAACTCTGGGCCTATATTCAATATAAATGAGATGGAATTTGAAAAGGAAAAAAAAAAAAAGAATTCCAGTACAATCACCAGGTTGTCCACTTGGAGATAATGGTGCATTGAGGGAGATAGCTTTAGGGCCTGATAAAAGGGACTAACAATAAAGGAGTAGCTGTGAAAGCAGCAATAGGGGTGCCAGGCAGGCACAGAAATGCACAAAAGAAGCAACAGTAATCCACTGCTGTTGAGCTGATTCCAACTCATGGCGACCCCATGTGTTGCAGAGTAGAACTGTACTTCATTGGGTTTTCAAGGCTGTGAACTTTTGAAAGAAGATCACCCATCAGACTTTTCTTCCAAGTTCCCTCTGTATGTGTTCCAAGTACCAACCGTTTGGTTAGTAGTTGAGTGCTTAACATTTGTGCCACTCAGGGACTCAGAAGCAACAGTAGGGTCTGGTAAATGGGATAATAACCAGCATGAGAAACAATAGTTGGTAGACATTGACAGTACCCAGTAGAAGGGGTTATAGTACCCAGAAGTATAGATGTTGCCAGTGTGAGCGACAGTACCAGAAAAAGTAGCTGTGTGTTATAAGTGTTCTTTGAGATAGGTAACTGGACTAGTTTGTGAGCATGTATGAGACTTCCCTGATGACTCTCAGAGTACTTGGGAGGGAATCTTTTCAGGGGACTGGAGCACAAGCTGAAGAAACAGAGATGGTATTTAATTCTCATAATGCAAGTAGTAGGGATTTATTGTAAATAAAATATTTTGTATTTTTAGGTATTAATATCCTTATTTTACAGGTATGAAAAACTAGGCTCAAAAAGGCTAACTCAGCTTTTAAAATGTGGAGTCGGAGCAGAAATTTAAGTCTTTTGATACATTTTCAATGCATATTCTACTATAGTATAGTTATACCTTGTTTAAAATATTTCCCAAACAAACAGCTGATGTCCAAGTTCTTTTAAAAATTACATGATGTATGAATTAATACATTTCTGATTTTTCTGTATGTCAAGTGCAATGTATTTCATATCCTCTGTAGAATTTTATTCATTAAAATATATTTATTCATAAATTTATTCTTTGATGTATTGATCTTTTGCTTAGTAAAAAGGGTCTTAACATAACTGTGTTTAAAGAGATATTTATTAAATTTAAAATTAGCATATGTAGGAGAGGAAGGCAAGGCGATACCAAGTAATGGTAGACTGCCTCAAACTTAGAAAGGTAAGGGTAAGATTCATGGTAACCACAAAGAAAGTTAACAAACCAACTCATAAAAATAAAGACGAAAAACATAAAGTCTCGGCAAAAACAAAACCTACAAAAACAAAAGAAATGAAAAACAAATCCACAAACAAAAGTAACTCAGCACAAGAGAGTAAGAAGAACAAAGAAAACTTCAGCACCACAAAAAAAAGCACTACAAAATGACAGCAACAAACTCACATCTATCAATAATTACACTGAATGTAAATGGACTCAATGCACCCATAAAGAGATGGAGAGTGATGGAATGGATAAGAAAACAGGATCCATCAATATGCTGTCTACAAGAGACACACGTTAGAAACAAAGATGTGAATTTATTAAAAGTCAAATGTTGGAAAAAAATATATCAAGCTGACAACCACCAAAAAAGAGCAGGAGTGGCAATTCTAATCTCAGATAAAATAGACTTTAAAACAAAATCTACCATAAAAGACAAAGAAGGACACTATATAATGATTAAGGGGACGATCCATCATGAAGACATAACCATAATAAACATCTACACACCCAATGACAGGGCCCCAAAATACATAAAACAAACTCTAACAACACTGAAAAGTGAAATCGACAGTTCCACAATAATAATAGGAGACTTCAACACACCACTCTCAGTAAAGGACAGAACAACTAAGAAGACACTCAGCAAAGATACAGAAGACCTAAAGGGCACAATCAGCCAACTTGACCTTGTAGACATATATAGAAACTCCATCCAACCGCTGCAAAGTACACATTCTTTTCCAATGCACATGGAATGTTCTCCAGAATAGAGCAATCCTCAACAAGATCCAAAATGTTGAGATAATTCAGAGTATCTTCTCTGACCACAATGCCATCAAGGTACAAATTAACAATAGAAAGAGCAAGGAAAAAAAAAAATCAAACACATGGAAACTGAAAAATACCCTGCTTACCCATCACTGGGTAACAGAAGAAATCAGAGATGGAATCAAACAATTCCTAGAATCAAATGAGAATGAAAACACATTATACCAAAACCTTTGGGACACAGCAAAGGCAGTCCTCAGAGGACAAATTATGGCAATAGATGCACACATCAAAAAAGAAGAAAGGGACAAAATCAAAACATTAACTACAGAACTCAAACAAATAGAAAGAGAACAGCAAAAAAAGCCCACAACCACTGGAACAAAGGAAATAGTAAAGATCAGAGCAGAAATAAATGAAATAGAGAACAGAAAAACAACAGAAAGAATCAACAAAACCAAAAGTTGGTTCTTTGAAAGAATCAACAAAATTGACAAACCATTGGCCAGACTGACAAAAGAAAAACAGGAGAGGACACCAATAACCCAAATAAGAAATTAAATGGGGGACATTACAAGAGACCCAACTGAAATAAAAAGGATTATAACAGAATATTATGAAAAACTATACTCCAACAAATTTGAAAATCTAGAGGAAATGGATAAATTTCTAGAAACACACGGCCTACCCAAACTATGACAAAGTGATGTTGAAAATCTGAACAGACCCATAACAAGAGAAGAGATTAAAAAGGTAATAAAAAAACTCCCAACCAAAAAAAGCCCTGGCCAGATGGCTCACTGGAGAATTCTACAAAACATTTACGGAAGAGCTTGTACCAGTACTACTCAAGCTATTTCAGAGCATAGAAGAGGAAGCAACACTTCCAAATTCATTCTATGAAGCCAGCATAACGCTGATACCAAAACCAGGCAAAGAAGTCACAAAAAAAGAAAATTACAGACCAATATCTCTCATGAATATAGATCCAAAAATTCTGAACAAAATTCTAGCCAATGGAATTCAGCATCATATCAAAAAAATAATACACCACAACCAAGTAGGATTCATACCAGGTATGCAAGGATGGTTCAACATTAGAAAATCAATCAACGTAATCCACCACATAAATCAAAGGAAAGAAAAGAATCACATGATCATCTCAATTGACGCAGAAAAGGCATTCGACAAAGTCCAACACCCATTCCTGATAAAAACTCTCAATAAAATAGGTATAGAAGGGAAATTTCTCGACATAATAAAGGGCATCTATGCAAAACCAATGGCAACATCATTCTTAATGGAGAGAGGCTGAAAACATTCCCCTTGAAAACAGGAACAAGACAAGGATGCCCTTTATCACCACTATTTAACATTGTGCTGCAAGTTCTAGCTAGAGCAATAAGGCAAGAAAAAGAAATAAAGGGTATCCAAATTGTTAATGAAGAAGTTAAACCATCCCTGTTTGCAGATGATATGATACTATACATAGAAAACCCTAAAGAATCCACGAGAAATCTACTGGAACTAATAGAAAGATTCAGCAGAGTAGCAGGATACAAGATACACATTCAAAAATCAGTTGGATTCCTATACACCAGTAAGGAGAATGATGAAAAGGAAATCAGGAAAACAATACCATTTTCAATAGCCCCTATAAAGATAAAATACTTAGGAATAAATCGGATCAGGGATGTAAAAGACCTATACAAATAAAACTACAAAACACTACTGCATGAAACCCAAAGGGATCTACATAAATGGAAAAACATACCATGCTCATGGATAGGCAGACTCAACATTGTGAAAATGTCAATTCTACCCAAAGCAATTTACAAATACAATGCAATCCCAATCCAAATACTAACAACATTCTTCAAAGAGATGGAAAAACTAATCATTAACTTTCTACGTAAAGGGAAGAAGCCCCGAATAAGTAAAGCACTACTGAAGAAGAAGAATAAAGTTGGAGGACTTACACTACCTGACTTTAGAACCAACTATACAGCTACAGTAGTCAAAACATTCTGGTACTGGTACAACGACAGATCCATTGACCAATGGAACAGAATTGAGAACCCAGATGTAAATCCATCCACCTACGGTCACCTGATCTTCAACAAGGGCCCAAATTCCATCAAATGGGGAAAAGACAGTCTTTATCAAATGGTGCTGGCAAAACTGGATAACCATTTGCAAAAAAATGAAACAGGATCCGTACCTCACCGTAAAAAAAAAACTACTTCAAAATGGATCAAAGACCTGAATATAAAGCCTAAAACTATAAAGTTCATAAAATAAAAAATAGGACCAACACTTCAGGCCTTAATACATGCCATTAACAGGATACAAACCATAACCATCAACGCACAACCCAACAGATAAGCTAGATAACTGGGATCTTCTAAAAATCAAACACCTATGCTCTTCAAAAGACTTCACCAAAAGAGTCAAAAGAGAACCTACAGACTGGGAAAAAATTTTTGGACAGTACAAGTCAGACAAAGGTCTAATCTCCATAATCTACAAGAAATCCAACACCTCTCCAAGAAAAAGACAAATAATCCTATTAAAAAATGGGGAAAGGAAATGAACAGACACTTCACCAAAGAAGACATTCAAATGGCCAACAGACACATGAGGAAATGCTCGCGATCACTAGCCATTAGAGAAATGCAAATTAAAACCGGCATTACTGGCACAAATCAAAAACACTGGAAATAACAAATGTTGGAGGGGCTGCGGGGAAATGGGAACTCTTATGCACTGCTGGTGGGAATGCAAAATGATACAACCATTTTGGAAAATGATATGGCACTTCCTCAGAAAGCTAGAAATAGACATACCATTCGATCCAGCAATCCCACTCCTAGGAATATATCCTAGAGAAATAAGAGACGTCACTCGAATAGACATGCACACCTATGTTCATGGCAGCATTGTTCACAATAGCAAAACCATGGAAACAACCTACATGCCGATCAACAGATGAATGGATAAACAAACTATGGTACATACACACAATGGAGTACTATGCAACGAGAAAGAACAACAATGAATCTGTGAACCATCTCATAACATGGATGAAACTGGAGGACATTATGCTGAGTGAAATAAGTCAATCACAAAAGGACAAATATTGTATGAGACCTCTATTGTAAAAACCCATGAAAAAGTTCACATGCAAGATCTTTGTTGGTTACCAGGGATGGGAGGGGTCGGGGGGAAATACTAAATAGGCAATAGATAAGTGGTATCTTGGGTGAAGGGTGAGACAGTACACAATACAGGGGAAACTAGCACAACCTGTACAAGGAAAGGTCATGGAAGCCCCATAGACACATCCAAACTCCCTGAGGGACTGAATTGCTGGGCGGAGGGCTGTGGGGACCATGGTCTTGGGGAACATCTAGTTCAATTGGCTTGACACAGCTTATAAAGACAATGCTCTACATTCTATGTTGGTGAGTAGTGTCTGGGGTCTTAAAAGCCTGTGAGCGGCCATCTAAGATACTCCACTGGTCTCATCCTTTCTGGAGCAAGGGAGAATGAAGAGAACAGGATACAAGGAAAAGATTAGTCCAAAGGACTAATTGTCCACAGCTACCAAGACCTCCACCGGACTGAGTCCCGTACAGCTATATGGTGCCCGGCTACCACCACTGACTGCTCTGACCAGGATCACAACAGAGGGTTCTGGACAGAGCTGGAGAAGGATGTAGAGCATAATTCTAACTCACACACACACAAAAAAAAACAGATTTACTGGCCTAAAGGAGACTGGAGAAACCTCGAGAGTATGGCCCCAGACACCCTTTTAGCTCAGTGGTGAAGCTACCTCTGAGTTTCACTGTCCAGCCTGGGAGTGGACAGCCCCATAAAACCAAATGAGACTAACGAGGTACAGGAGTCCAGTGACAAGGGCCAGAAGGCAGAAGGGGACAAGGAAGCTGGTGATAGGGAACCCAAGATTGAGTAAGGATATTGTTGATGTGTTGTGAGGTTGTTAATCATTGTCATAGGGCAACATTTGTAGTAACTGTTAAATGAGAAACTATTTTATTCTGTAAGCCTTCATCTTAAGTGAGAATAACAGTGCAATTGGAAGAGTGCAGTCAGTGTCACTGAACTGTGTATGTAGAAATTTTTGAAATGGTGTATCTTTGGCTATGTGTAGTTTCACCAAAAAAGAAGGGTTGAGAAGTTAGAGAGTTAATATGTTGTGGGGTTGTTTACCAATGTTATAAAACAACATGTGTACTACTGTTTCATGAGAAACTATTTGTTCTGTAAGCCTTTACCTGAAGTACAATAAAATATAAAAAAAAAAAATTAGCATATATATTCCAAATCTTTCAAGAGATAAGAAGATACATTGCTTAAAAGAAAAAAAAAAGGTAACTGAAGACTTTAAAGAAACATAAAACTGTTCTATCGCCGTTTTTTAAAAACTATCTTTGAAAAAATTATTCAAGCAAGATGGCAACATGGTGCTGGAGAGGGTCAAAACCAAGGGACTTGTCAGGTTAGACCACAAAAACTAGAGCAGGCATTAGGTTCAATCCACAAGCAAAGAGGCAGCCAAAGTCAAGAACTGGAACCTAGCCAGAGTCTGAGCAGGGTGGATGCCAGAGGAGTAACCAAGAGAACAAGCCAAGGATTAGTAAGTAGAGAAAGGAGCAGAGGTAACAGGAGACAAGACATAGGAAGCAGTCCCTAGGCTATCAGTACTGCTCTGGACAACGTCTCTTTAGCATGATACTGCCTCTCTTCATGCTCCAAGCATGAGCTCACTACCTAGTGTCTTGAAGGTATTTTCCTACACCTAACACTACACAACCCAATCTAATCTTCTGCACCTTAAAATACAGGGTTTTGGTGTAGAAACAGAGAGACAGTAGCGTCCGAGTTATCAGGGTTGTCTTTACAATTTGCAGCAGCCTTTCTGGTCCATTTCTCAGGCCTGTGTCCCCCAGCCTCTGGTTTGGCACTGCAGAGAGCCTGACAGAGCATGGAAAATATGCCCATGTTTCTGATCTATTGTTTTGGAAGCAGGAAGAGAGTATTCCAGATGGAGTGTGGATTCCAAGTTTGACAGACTAGAAACCCAAGGAACAGTGTGTTCACCTTAAGCCTTGAGGAAGTCATAGGCAGAAAACCTTGGTATTGAAATCTTAGAACTAAGGAAAAATCATGGAGATTTATTTAGCTTTTAAATGATTAGGTACTTAGATATGTTAGCAGGATTACTAAATGTGCTTACCTACTTTACAGGGTGCGATAGTGTCTTCTTGTTGCTCTTAGTTGCCATTGAGTCAATTCCGCCTCACTGTGTCTTAATATCTGTGAATCTCATTCCTGTAATTGGAGTTGCTGTCATCCATAAAACCCTATGGGGCAGTTCTACTCTGTCATATAGGGTCTCTATGAGTTTGAATTGACTCCACAGCAATGGGCTTGGTTTTTCTGGTTATCCATAAGGAGAGTGTGGTTGGAGTCAGGTGCATCTTAGTCATCAAGTAACATCTTTGATTTTTAAAACTTTAAAGAGGTTATATTGCAGCAGATTTACAGAGCAGGGCTAAACCAAAAATAAATAAGTAAATAAAAATAAAAACAGAAAAACAAACCAGTTGCCATCAAGTTGATTTCAATTCATGGGACCTCATGTGTGCAGAGTAGAACTGCACTCCATAGGGTTTTCAATGCTGTGATCTTTTGGAAACAGATCACCAGGCCTTTCTTCAGATGTGCCTCTAGGTAGGGCTGAACTGTCAACTTTTTGGTTAGTAGTTAAACACTTAACCATTTGTGCCACCCAAGGAATCCTGGAGAAGAGCTAGATAGTGTTAAAACCAAGGACAGACTTGGTTAGTGGTGGCGAAGCAAAGGTGGACATATGGTTCAGCCTGTGATCTGAATGATGGATCATGTTCAGCCTGCCAAAGTTGAGTCCCTGGGGTTCCCTTGGAGATATTGTTAGAAACGGGATGCGTTCAGAGCCTTGCCTGATAGAGGCAGCCTGAGGATCACTGAAGGAGAGCAGTCAAAGGCAGGAAAGACAGGAATATACGAAGCAGTTGCTAAGGCAATCTGACCCATCATATCAGATGGTATCTGTGTCAGTATGATTGTGATAGACTAGATACAAGTCAATGTCTGACAGATACCACTTCATTTAACAAGTAATAATACCACTTCATGTAACAAGTAAGTAATAAATCTAAGTAATACAAATATTTGAATTTGTTTGCATTCACATATTAGTCCTTAGTCACATGTAAAACATGTACTACTGACATTTTTATTACTGAGAAACAATGAAACATTGAGAAGGTGGTGGATTTATGCTTTCCAATCGCAGAAGTCAAGAATGTGCTCTTCCTATAGTAGCACAGGATGAAAAGACTTTCTTTTGTCACTTCTCGTAAGCAAAGAGTTAGATTTATGTGTTCCAACATAAAATTTTTAAAGTTTTCTCTAATGCTTTATTTTATTTAATAGGGTTAAATTCACAATGGTCAGCTATTAAAGAAGCTATTTGATTCCAGAAATGCTGCCTGTAGTTTAGGTTTTGACTGCAGAGGTGGGTAGTGATACTTTGGTCATGGCGTCACAATTCAAACAACCTACAGGTAGGTGGGTGTGATTGTCTGAAATGAATTGCAGCTTGGTTTTCCTCTCCCTAGTGCATCTTTTAATTGTCTTAAGCTCAATAATCATATTTATTTTTTAAGATGGCACAATTGGAAAAGGATTATGAGAAATGTTCTGAGGATAATTTATATCTATGCCTGTTCCCTCTTTTTTCAAAATATGAACATATGAACACACACACAAACAAATAATAATAAAGCAAACTCCCAAGTGTCCACCACCCAGGTTAAGAAACAGAACATCACTGACTCTTTTGAAGTTTCATTTCCCATGATCCATACCCCAGAGAAGGGTAACCACTGTTCTAAGCTTTCTTTCTTTTCTTTTCTTTTTTTTTTTTGTTTCTTTTTGTTTCTTTTGCTTCTTCTTCTTTTTTTTTTTTTTTAATAATAGATTTAATTTTTTGCAGCAGTTTTAGTTTTAGAGAACAATAAAGCAGCATGTGCAGAGAATTCTTATATATTCCCTCTTCTCCCCCTCTCTTACCTCGGTTTTCCCTATTATCAATATCTTGCATTGGTGTGGTACATTTGTTATAATTGATGAACCAACACTGACACTTAACTAAAGTCCATACTTTAGGATTCACTTTTTATGTAGACAAACGCATAAGGTCATATGGGTTTTGACAAATGCATAACGTCATACATCCACCCTTGCACTATCACACAAAATAGTTTCACTGTCCTTAAAATCCCTGTGCTCCATGTATTCATCCATCTCTTCCTGCTACTCCACTCCTGCTGAACCCCTGGCAACAAGTGATATTTTTACTGCCTCTATAGTTTTGCCTTTTCCAGAATGTCATATAGTTGGAATCACACAGTAGATACTCTTTACAGACTGGTTTCTTTCACTTAACAATATACATTTAAGGCTCTGCCATGTCTTTTCATGACTTGAAAGCTCCATTCCCTTGTTTTTTGTTATAATCTGTTTGCTGTAGTTATAGTTATATTCCATACAATGTTTGTTGAGTATTATATATTTGTAAAATTTAAAAATTGAGATTGCAGAGTGCATATTCTGCTTTAACTTACTTTTTTTATGCAATATTCGTTTCTTAGATTCATCTGTGTCATAGCTATGTAGTGTTCAAATGGGTATCACAACATATTCATCCAGTTGCCTATGAATGGACATTTTAATTGTTGTCAGTTTTTTGCTAATACTAATTATGCTGTTATGAATATTCTTGTACAAATCTTCTAGAGTACATGTACAAGAATTTTTCTACAGCACTGTTTCCCAACATTTTTTAATAGGACGTCAAACATGGAAACTAACATTCATTCTATAATAGTGCAAGTGGAAGGGCCAGTTCTGGCTAGAGACAATGTTCAGGCTCTGCCCAGACGTCCCAAAGGCTAAGGGAAGCAATATTGTAGCATACCTGTCATCGAAGACACATGCTATTTGGGAAGCTCTGCTCTAGGGAAAGTACCTATGGATAGAGCATCTGGGTCACAGGGTATGCACATATCACATTGCTTTTCAAAATGCTCCTTCAACTTACGCTCCTTCCAGAGGGGGAGGAGAGTTCCAATCACTTGTCAACACATTGTATTGCCTGACTTTTATATTTTTGGATGCAAAATGATCTTTGTATTGTGATTTCAGTTTTAGCATTTCTTTTATTATTAATGATGATGAACATTTTTTCATATGTTTATTGGCTATTTGTGGGGTTTTTTTTGTGTCTGTGATATGCCAGTTTTTGTCTATGTACATCTTTTTAATTAGGTTATTAGGCTTATTCCTTATTGACTTTTTAAAATAACTCCTTTCTCAACTGTGTGTGACAAATGTCTCTATTTTTTTGCCCCCTGTGGTTTCTCTTTTCACTTTTTATAGTATCCTTTGATAAATAGAAGTGTGTACTTTAAAAATGTTGAAGTAAAATAATTTTAAAAGGGTAAAATTTATTATTTTTTTTCCTTTTTGTCATTAGAATATCTCATAGAAATGTCAAAATTCTGTGATTAAATCACTTGAAATAATGGTGTCTGTGACATCAACCGGATACGCAGTTAGATTCATTTATGTTTGTCAGTATTTAGAGATTGCTTTGTTTTCTCACTTGATTTAATTTCTATCTGAATGAGTTTCTATTTGCAGAGTTCCAAAAGCCAAAATGATATGACAGTGTACATTCACAAAAGTATCGCTCCCAACCCCAACACTTCCACTCTGTTTTTCCTTCCCTGTCTGCACAACCATTTTTATAAATTTGTCTCACTGTCATTGTTGCTTTTTGAAAAATGTAAACAAACATATATACAGTGTTGAAATGGTTAAGATTGTGTGTCAGCTTGGCTGGGCCATGATTCTCAGTGTTTTAATGTAATCACTCCCATGATTGAATATACTATGAGTAGCCAATCAGATGAAAGGGAGTCTCCTTGGGGGTGTGGCCCGAATCTGAATATAAGCAGTCATTCTGGCTTTTTGCTCTCACTGGATCCTGCGGCTGCTTCCTGTAGTCTCATCTCCCATTCTTGGGGCTTGAGCTGTTAGCTTGTCTGCAGAACCTGGGGTTCATCGATCTGCACAGTGTATGAGTGGGATCCTTGCTCTCCAACCTGCTGATCTTGGGCTTGCCAGCTTCTGAGGCTGTGTGACTTGGGAGAGGCCTCTACCCTGATCTATGGACTTGGGACGTTCTAGCCTCTACAATTGCATGAGTTGTTTCCTTGATATGATCTCTCTATATGTATATATTTATACACTTTGCTGGTTTTGCTTCTCTAGCGAACCCAGCCTAAGACATTTGGTACTGGGAGTGGGGTGCCTTTGGGCACTTAGCAGTGGAGCTAGGCTTGCTGACCCACGGGGTGAGGGAGCTGAGTGCCTCTGTGCAGGAGGCTTCCTGGCAGAGTGGGGTACCTCTGGGCACTTATCGGTGGAGCTGCCAAGTTTTGGAACACTTGCCCCAACAGGGTGGATGCGGGCATGAGGCTCGAGGGCCGAGAGACCAAGGGAAGCAGAAGCTGAAGAGACAAGGAACACAAGAAGCCGAGCTGCCTCAGTCTCAAAAGGTATGACTGAGACCTCTGGAGTTTCAAAGGGTGGAGCCATGGCCCCTGGTGTTTCTAAGGGTGGAGTGTCATGGATTGAGTTGTGTCCCCCAAAAACGTCTGTCAGCTTGTCTGGGTTATGATTCCCAGTGTTGTATGATTGTGTAATCTGATGTGATTTCCTTATGTGTTGCAAATTCTATCACTGTGATGAGGTTATACTGATGAGGTTGATGAGATTAGATAGTGTCTTAATGCAGTCTCTTTTGAGATATAAAAG
Organism: Dugong dugon; assembly: GCA_030035585.1. Taxonomy (NCBI): domain Eukaryota; kingdom Metazoa; phylum Chordata; class Mammalia; order Sirenia; family Dugongidae; genus Dugong; species Dugong dugon. Next base: position 55,461,344 of record CM057463.1, read on the forward strand.
AGAGAAGCGAGCAGAGACACATGGAACCTCATACCACCAAGGAAGCAGTGCCAGGAGCAGAGCATGTCCTTGGGACCTGAGGTTCCTGTGCAGAGAAGCTCCCAGACCAAAGGAAGATTGATGACACGGACATTCCTCCAGAGCTAACGGAGAAAACATTTCCCTGGAGCTGTTGCCCTGAATTTGGACTTGTTGCCTACTGGACTGTGAAGAGAATAAACTTCTCTTTGCTAAATCCATCCGCTCATGGTGTTCCTGTTAGAGCAGCACTAGATGACTAAGACAAGTATGTATTAATATTCTCCTTTTATCTTACAGCATAGTATAAATGCTGTTCTGAACATTACTCTTTTCTTTTTTAATTTTTTATTGTACTTTAGATGGAGGTTTAAAGAATAAACTAGCTTCTCATTAAACAGTTAGTACACATATTGTTTTATGACATTGGTTAACAACCCCTCAACATGTCAACACTCTCCCTTTTTGAGCTTGGGTTCCCTATTATCAGCTTTCCTGCCTCTGCCTGCCTACTATTCCTTGCCCCTGGACTGGCGTGCTCCTTTAGTCTCGTTTAGTTTTATGGGCCTGTCTAATCTGGATGAAGGGTGACCCTCAGGAGTAACTTCATTACTGAGCTAAAAAGGTGTCCAGGGGCCATACTCTCGGGGTTTCTCCATTCTCTGTCAGGCCAGTAAGTCTGGTCTTTTTTTGTGAGTTAGAATTTTTGTTCTACATTTTTCTCCAGCTCTATCTGTGACCCTCTATTGTGATCCCTATCAGAGCAGTCAGTGGTGGTAGCAGGACACCATCTAGTTGTACTGGACTCGGTCTGCTGGACACTGTGGTAGTTGTGGTCCATTAGTCCTTTGGACTAAATCTTTCCCTTGTGTCTTTAGTTTTCTTCATTCTCCCTTATTCCCAAAGGAGTGAGACCAGTGGAGTATCTTAGATGGCTGTTCACAGGCTTTTAAGACCACAGACGCTATTCACCATATTAGAATGTAGAACATTTTCTTTATAAACTATGTTATGCCAATTGAGCTAGATTGAACATTACTCTTTTCTTTGAGCAATATATCCTGAAGATCACTCTGTATCAGCATAGACATCTTCATCATTCCTTTTTACAGATACATCGTACTCCACTGTGTGGCTGAACCATAATTTAGTCAACCAGATTCTTATTGATAAAACGTGCAAGTTTTTTTTTGTATCTTTTGCTGTAACAAGTACTGTCCCAAGGAATAGCCTTGGTACACATTAATTCATATTTTTTGCAAGTATCTTTCAGACAGATTCCAAGAAGTAGGATTGCTGGGTTAAAGGGTAAAATGTATCTGTAATATTTAAATATAATTTACCAAATTCCAGATTCATAACATTTTTAATTCCAACTAACAACATATGAGAGGGCCTATTCCCCAACTTCCCTGACTACAGAGAATGCTGTTAAGCTTTCAGATTTATGCCATTGTGATAGGTGAAAAATGGTATTTTAGTATAGTTTAATTTTGTACAAATAAACTTACATGAAATGGATAATTTTCTTAAAAAATATAATCTACCAAAGTGCTATCTCAGTGTGATTTTGATTTCTATTTCTCTTACTATGAGTAAAGTTGACTATTTCTTACATACTTAAGGGCTGTTTGTAATTTTTTTCTATAAACTATCTTCATATATTTTGCCCATTTTTCCCTTTTGTTGTTGGCCTGACTTTTTTCATTTTTAGGAGCTAAGTTTACATAAATTATATTAGCTTTCATTTACTAATATTTTTCCAGTTTGTTATTTGCTTTTTAATTTTATTTTTATCATGGATTTTCAGTCATACTTCCGGGGTTCATTTTTTACATTTATATCTCTGATCTGTTTAGAATTTATTCTGGTAAATGGTATGCGGAATGGATCCTGTTTTCCATATGCCCATATAGTTGTAGATGGTATAGGATTGGGCAACGTTTTGTTTTCATGTATCAGGTTGCCAACTCAACAGCAACTAATAATGATAAAAACCTATAGCTGTCTGGAGCCCTGGTGGTGTAGCATGTAAGCGTTTGGCTGCTAACCAAAAGATTGGCAGTTGGAATCCACCAGCCGCTCCTTGGAAACTCTTATTTAAATATTCCTCTTTCGTTTTTTTCTAGTAAGTTGAGATGTCCCCTTTATCATATACTAAATTTCCATATTCAGTTGGGTCAACTTCCAGATTTTCTATTTTTTTCCATTTGTCTACCTATTCATGTGCTAATGCCAGTTTGTTTTATTTACAGCAGATTATAATGTTAATAGTCACTTAAGTTAAATTTAAGTCAGTCCAGTTACCCATTCTCACACTGTTCTTTATTTAAAATATTTTTTTCTGGCTTTTCTTGATCATTTATTATTACATATCAACTTTAAATCACTTTGTCTAGCTTCAAAAAAATAAGATATTTTTACTGATACGTGTTAAATTTAGAAATGAACAGAACTGGCATTTCAATAATTTTGAACATTTCTGATAAGAACATTAACATATTTCTATTTTTGTCAGATATGTTTTGTGTCTTACAGTGTTTTATCATTTTTCTCATACAGATTTTGTACATTTCTTTGTAGGTTTATACATAGGTATTTTATTTTACCTTTTCCTAGTTTAAATAGGGTCTTCTCTTCCATTATTATCTTCCAATTTGATAATTGTTACATATTTGAAGACTTGAAGTTTAAATTTATGTTAATTTTTTCTTGCTACTTAATCAAATAATGTTTTTGTTTGTGGTACTAATTTATTATTTTGAGTCTTCTAGATATACAATCAGGAGCCCCTATTGGTGTGAACAGTTAAGCACTCGACTACTAACCGATATGGTAGCAGTTTGAATCCACCAAAAGGCACCTCAGAAGACAGGCCTGACAATCTGCTTCTGAAAGGTCACAGCCTTGAAAACCCTGTGGAGTGGTTCTACTGTGCACAAGTGGGGTTTCTGTGAGTTGGAATCAACTGGACAAAAACTAGCAATAACAAATATACAATCATATCATCTATAAACAAAGACAATCTTACTGCTTCCTTTCAAATTATTATACTTAAAATTTCTCTATTGTCTAATTACAATGCCTCATACCTTTAATATAATACTGAATAGTAAGAAAGATAATGGTCTTCCTTGTATTGTTCTTTACATTAGTAAAGATGCTACCTTTAAGTAAGATGCTGGCTTTGGGACTGAAGAATATATATAATTTATCAGAGTAATAAAATATTCATCAACTTATATTTTACTAAATTTTTTCTTTTAATTGGTGTTGATTTATATGAAATGCCTTTCTGGCATGTATGGTCATGATTGTATAAATTTTTCCTCAGATCTTTTAGTATAATGGATTTCCTAATGTTGAAATACCCATTTGGTCTTAATGTACTGTTCTTTTTTAATGTACTATTGGATTCTGTTTGTTAATACTTTGGTTAAGATTTCAAATTTATATTTAGAATGAAGATTGGTATGTCAGGTTTTGATATCAATGTTAAACGCACCTCATGAAAAGATTGGGAAGTTGTATTTAATTATCAGTGCTCTGACACAGTTTAAGTAGCATTAGGATTATTTGGTCTCTAAGGTTTTGTGGCAGGAGCCCTGGTGGCACAGTAGTTAAGCGCTCAGCTGCTAACCAAAAAGTGGACAGTTCAAACCCACCAGCCACTTCTTGGGAAAAAGATGTGGCAGTTGGCTTCCAAAAAGATTACAGCCTTGGAAACTCCATGGGGCAGTTCTACTCTGTCCTACAGGGTTTCTATGAGTTGGAATCAACTGGAAGGCAATGGGTTAATGGATAAGGTTTTGTGGAATTCCTCTCTGATACTATTTGTTCTGGTGATTTTTTTTTATTTTTTGGAGGAGGGTCGTGAGTGTGGGTAGCCTTTTCTTCTATGAAAATTGGACTGTTTACCCTTTCTACTTCTATGGAAGCCAGTTTTATAAATTACATCTTCCTAAGAGGCTATACATTTCATTTAGTTTTTTAAAAATAATATATTGAGGTGAAATTCATATATCATAAAATCAACCATTTAAAAATGAACAATTCAGTGGCATTTAGTACATCCGCAATGTTGTGCAGCTACCATCTCTATCTAGTACCAAAACATTTCCATTATTTCAAAGTAAGACCTTTTACTTACTAGGCAGTTTTCTCCTCATTTTCCCCCTCCCTACCCACTACAAACCACAAGTCTTTGTTCTGTTTTTTATGGATTTATCTATTCTGAATATTTCATATAAGTGAAATCATGCAATATTTGACTTTTTGTGTCTGGCTTCTTTCATTTAGCATAATGTTTTTGGGATTCATTCACATTGTAGCATGTATCAGTACTTTATTCCATTTTATGGATGAAATATTCCATTGTATGTATATTCTACATTTTGTTTATCCATTCATCCATTGGGAGATATTTGGGCTGTCTCCGACTTTTGATTATTGTAGTATTGCTATGAACATGCGTGTACATGTACTTGTTTGAGTAATTGTTTTCAGTTTTTTGTTTGTATATACCTAGGAGTGGAATTGCAGGGTTATATGATACTTCTATGTTTAACTTTTTGAGAAACTGTCCAATGTTGTCCACAATACTGCACCATTTTACATTCCCACCACCAATGTAGGGTTCCAATTTCTCCACATCCTTATCAACAGTTGTTATATTTTGTTTTTCTAAAAATAGCCATTATAGTGAGTGTGAAGTGGTACCTCATTGTGGTTTTGAGTTGCATTTCCGTAATGATTAATGATGTTCAACATCTTTTCATGTGCTTGTTGGCCAATTGTAATTGTACATCTTCTTTGAAAATATGTCTATTCAATTCCTTTGTCCATTTTTTAAATTAGTATATCTTTTTGTTTTTGAGTTGTAAGAGTACTTTATATATTGTGGATAATAGATCCTTATCAGATAAACAATTTAGAAATATTTTCTCATACTGTAGGGTGTCTTTTTACTTCCTTGATAACGTCTTTTGATAGACATAAGTTTTTAATTTTAGTGATGTCCAATTTACCTATTTTTTCTTTTGCTGCCTGTGCTTTTGATATCACATCTAAGAATCCAATGCCTATATTTTCTCCTAAGAGGTTTATGGTTTTAGCTCTTATATTTATCATCTAGTTTGTAAACGTTAATTTTCATATAGCTGTGCAAAAGAATGTCAAAATTTTTTTTAAAAAATCATTGTGTTTTGATGGATATTTCCCCTTTACATTTTTTTTTTTTTTGGTATATTTGTCCTCTCGGTTTCTCTTTCTTATCTAGTAATTTGTCTATTTTGTTGTCTTTTTCAAGAACCAACTTTTTGTTCTCAGTTTTCTAGCATAATTTATATTTTTACTTTTAGTAATTTCTTCCGTTTGTTTTATTTTGCTTTACTTTGTTGGTCTTTTTCTATTCTTTTTGAGTTGTGTGTTTTATTTCAATGTTATTGCCAAGTGTATTTAGTTCTATGAACTTCTTTGGAGGACTGCTTTAACTGTGTCCATAGATTCTGAACATATGTCTGTGTGAGTTTGAACCCCGCTCCTGGTATCAAAATATGTGTGAGTTCTCTGTTTCCATATAACAAGTTACCACAAACTTATAGCATTAAAAACGTCCATTAATTATCTCAGGGTTTCTGTGATTCAGAAGCTTGGATGTGTCTTAGCTGGGTCCTCCTTCAGGGTCTCATAAGTCTGCAACCAAGGTGTCACATGGGCTGCTTTACTTTCTGGAGCTCTTCGAAGCCCAACTTGTTGGTGGAAGAATTCCGATCCCTGTGGTTATAGGACTGAGGCCCCCACTTTGTTGCTGGCAGCCAACCAGGCTTGCACTTAGCTGCCATAGGCCCTTTCAGTTACTTGCCAAGTGGCTCTCTCCTAGGAGTTTTCACACAGACAACTTACTTCTTTAAAGCCAGTCTGCTAGGTTGGAGTTTTACATAATGTAACATAATCACAGGAATGACTATCCCATTGTTTTTGCCGTATAAACCAAACTCATCGCCATTAAGTTGATTCCGACTCATAGCGACCCTATAGGACAGAATAGAATTGTCCCATAGGGATTCCAAGGCTGACTGCCACATCTTTCTCCCACAAAGCAGCTGGTGGGGTCAAACCACCGACCTTTTGGTTAGCAGCTGAGCACTTAACCACTGCACCACCGGGGCTCCTTTTGCTATTTAACATAACCTAATTAAGAGAGTGACTACCCCATCACCTTTGCCATATTCCGTTGATGAAACAAGCCACAGGTTCAGCCTGAGCTCAAGGGGAGAAGATTATACATTTAGGGTCACTTTAGGGTGTGCTAATCACATATTTATAAGTTATTTGACTTTCTCTCTCACTGATCTTAACAGCCTTTCTTTGTCTTTGGTGTTCTGCAGGTTCATTATGATGGTCTAGGAGCGATTTTGTTTGTTTGTTTATACCTTATCCTGTGTTACTGTAGCTGTGGATTCATATTTTTCAATAATTCTGGAAATTCTCATTTTATTGTCAAACATTGCCAGGGGATTGCTTCCACCCTTGGACCATATAAACTTAATTTCTCAAATTGGATTTTCCATGAACACATGGGTAATATAAATTTGAATCCTAGACTTATGTGAAAGCAGTTTTATGATTTTCAATTCTCAGTTGAGACTATTTTATATATATTACTATTTTTTTTCCTACATATAGTTTCAGAGACAAATAGGTTTCCTGAGCTGGTAGGAAGATTTTTTAGTCAACATTTTCCCTGTAGGTATAGATCGTGGTTTTGTCAGCTCTATGCTGGGGTTTCAGTTCCGTTACCCTATTTTGCATTAGCCCCAGGTGTGGTTTACTATCCCTTCATGTACAGCCATTGATCACCAATGCTTTGTATTCCTGGTATTGTAATTTATTCCCAGGAGAGCCTTGTTTTCCACTTTTACTATTACCCTGGTTACAGCTCATTGTTCATTTGTTTGGTTTGTGTGTTTAAGTTGGGTGGTTTCATTTTGATTTGCCTTTGGTAATTATTTTCTGTTGTTTTGTTTTATTTTCTTGTGATTCAGAAATCCATTTAATGTTATGTTTGCCATTATTTTCCCAGTATCTTTGTGTTTTACAGTGAGAAGATATTTCAGAATTTAGGCATATTATTGATGTGTTAGTACACATTTCTTAACTATTTTTAATCACATTTAATCTATCCTTGATTTTCTTCTGAAGATTAAGTAGAACACATCTTGAATATTCATCTTGGATTGCTATAGTTTTCCCTTGCCTGATTGTCTTTCATGTTCCCGAAAATTTATCATATCACACAAATTTTACCTCTCTAAGCTGATCTCTCAAATGTGACTCAAGATGCCTAATTTGTAAGGTTTTAGAGATCATTAAATGAAATAAAATATTAATAAATCTAGTGCAAATCCAGGAAGTTATTAATATTATAAAGCATCCTTTTTGGTGCAGTGGTTAAACGCTTGGCTGCTAACCAAAAGGTAGGCAGTTCAAATCCACTAGCTACTCCACAGGAGAAAGATGTGGCAGTTTGATCCCATAAAGATTACAGCTTTGGAAACCTGCTGTGGCAGTTCTACTCTGTCCTACAGGGTCGCTGTGAATTGGAATCAACTCAATGGCACCTTTTTTTTTTTTTTAATTAATATTATAAGCCTGTTGCCTTTCCTTCTAATCATTCTATTTCTTTTGTTAGTGCCATCAGGTCTATTTCAACTCATGGTGACTCCATGTGACAGAGTAGGGTTTTCTAGACTGTGATCTTTATGGAAGCAGATAGCCAGGTGTTTCTCCCGTGGAGCTGCTGAGTGGATTCGAACTGCCAACCTTTTGGTTAGCAGCCAAGAGCTTAACAGTTCTGCCACCAGTACTCTCCTAGTCATTCTACTTAGATATATTTTATTATAGTTTTCTTTAATTACCCTATGCTTTCTTCCGTTAACTTCTTTCCATGATATCTTACTTTTAGAAGTATTAATATATAGTACTGTCCAAATTTTACAGAAAATGCAATTAATGAATGTAATTAATAAGATTTAGTTGTGTACTTGAATTTTATAATCAGTTATTTGCCTTTTACTTATTACAGACAATTTATAGCCTTTATAGTATACTTTTTTGTTTGTTTTCTTAAATTCATACTCATAGCTTGTCTAGTACTAAGGTCTGATCCACAACTGATTATGGGGATGGCACAGCACCCAGCAGCATTTTGTTCTGTTGTGTGTGGGGTCTCCATGAGCTGGAGGCCAACTCAACAGTAGCTAATAAAAACAACAAATCTAGTACTAAACTTAAATTACCATAATTTGATTTTCAGGTGTTTTTTTCTATAAAGTAAGTAATGTATTATAGCAGCAGGGTAGACTCTACATTGAATAAGTACCTTGAAGTAAGTTATATTTGGCCACTGTCAGGACAATGGTAAAATACTTTGCAGCATTATTGAGTTTGTTCTTTAAAAGGGGCTAGATTAACAGCACATGGAATCATTCATATCTCATGCCTTTTTTGTTTAAAATTAAGTCTAGGGTGATGATTTGCTAGAAAAGCTCAGCAGACACTGAGAAAATCAGAGTGGTCTGAGATATTGAATCTAGTAGCTTACAATGCCATCCTACTGTAGGAGGCATGAAACACAAAAAAAAACTAAACAGGAGCTAGACAAACCAGGGACTGCTTTCTTTGTTACAGACGTCTAGCAAATTTACCTCTTAGTGAAAAGGAAAAATGCAACTACCCAGGGGCTTTCTTGAGCCTGTCTTCTGATCTCCCGTGGCCATGACCAGGTATCTTGGAGATTTAGCTACAGTGCTTAGGCATTTGGGGCAAGAGCTCACCCTCTGAGAAACATGGCAGTATGTGTCGGGAACCAGAGCAGATTAGAGGAAAATAGGTTCAGACTAGCAGTGACACAATCGCTGCCACAGGGTTTAGTTGGGAAGGAAAAATTATGCTACTGTGGACTTTAAGTTGTGCTCTTTTGTATACTCAAATTTACATTAAATAAATTGAAAGCTCAATAGGTTTTTGTACAGAACTAATCATTCTCATAGCTTGTGAGGTTTTTGTTTTGTTTTGTTTTGTTTTGTTTTTTTAATGAGAGCATGCAAAAAATATCTAGTTTTCATTTGGCTCTAGGAAGTTAAATGTAGGGTATTAGTTATAGGAATTACTTTAAACGCATACATGCATACATATATAATTCTGGAATGACAAATTATAAACCATTACTAATTTTTTTTTTTTTTTGGTCTTTCTGATCACCATACAATTTTTTACTAATCAGAACATATTTTTAACAGAGTTCTCCAGTCATCAGCTGTCATGGTATATGAACATTGATACAATGGTCTCCGATAGTAGAAAATGTCGTATTGAAGCCTTTTCATGGAGGAACCAGTCTTAACATTTTAACTCTTCAGGATTTCTCTGCTGTTCTATTTTGGGTTTGTGCAGCAAAAGTAACTAGTCCTGTTTCCTGGAACTCCTCACTAAAGAACATTTGTCAACTTATCTCTGTGGATGAGTCAAAGCCAGTTTATGCAATTTCAAATTACATTTTTTTAAACAGAGAAAATGGATATGTTATTCGGAAATATTATGAGAAACTAGGATTCAAATCTGAATACTAAATCTTTGTGTGAGTTACATAGTTTGCTGATATTTTATACTTCTTATGCATTAAAACATAATAGTGGCTTATTATATTTCAAGTCCTATTTTGAAATTTAGAAGGTAAAATATTTAATGGTGATTTTTTTCACCTACATGTATTTCCTTCTGAGATAAATGGCACCATAGAAATCAAGTGCATATATCATTATCGTCATTATCAATAATGTAGCAGCAGAAGAGAAAGAAGAAGATAAATTTAGATTTGTTTCTAAAAATTTAAAACTTTTAAGTGGGGAGAAAACAGTAGAAATGAGAGTGGTGGGGCGTCTGTTGACTGCTCTGTCCCTGTTTCTGGTCCCTCCACCTCCACCTAATGTTTTTATAGTATCTGAGGCACTCTCTGCTTGGATTGATTAGAATTTTCCTAGGCAGAGCAGAAATGAATAAATGGAGTCACAATTCAGAATTAGCCTTCCAAGCTATCTTTTTCATTTCAGTGTAGTCAAATACACTAGGAAAATCCCACAATGTGCAAAAATGAAGGGTTTCTAACATCTCAGACTCTAATCTAAAATGGTATGTGTGGAAAACTGAATATAGTTTATTATTATATAAAGCATTCATATTTGTTGCTAATGGATCAACAGTAATTACAATGATAATAATAATAGTAATAGGAAGTTTTTTTAGTGCTTCTTATGCTATGCCATGTATTTTATATGTATTACCTTATTCACTTCCACAACAACCCAATAAATTAGGTACTATTATTATCCACATTTAGGGAAAATTTAACTATAAAAATTGCCTGTTTTACTATAAAACTTGCTTATTAACAGTGAATAATTTTGTCTATGATCCAATATTTAAGTAGTTATTTAAAGTATAAATGCATAGGCAGACTTGTTGCTAGTTGCTGTTAAATTGGCTTTGACTCACAGCAACCCCATGTACAATAGCATGAAACATTGCCCAGTCCTGCACCATCTTTACAATCATTCATAGGCTTGAATCCATTCTAGTGTACACTGTATATTTTGAATGCCTTCTAACCTAGGGGCTTATCTTCCAGAACTCTATCAGACAATATTCTCTGAGTTCCATAGAGTTTTTATTGGCTAATTTTCAGAAGTGGATCACCAGGCCTTTCTTCTTAGCCTGTTTTAGTCTGGAAGCTCTGCTGAAACCTGTCTGCTGTGAGTGACCCTGCTGATACCAGAAATGTTGGTGGCATAGCTTCTAGCATCAAAGCAACTCTAAAGCCATCACAGTACAACAAACTGACAGACTAGTGATAGAGACTACGTTTAGGTGCTACTACAAAAATATAATTCTCATGTCTTTTTTATATATAAAAAATTTCCCTCATTCTTAGGTAAAGGTGGTGAACTCCATATCACAATAGACTTAGGAAAAGTGGACAAGTTAATATTGTCATAGATTTCAATAGGATCAAGCAGACATCAGTTCAAATTCCAACCCTCTCTCTTTCTACATATGTTACTTAATGTCTTTAAGCCTCAACTTCCACATCCCTAAAAGAAGGTAATATGAGTATAATCTCATATGGCATTTTAGGAAATAATTTTATAATATAAGCAAGGATTATCTCACAACTGGACCAAAAAGCAACATCATGATAACTGGAAAAAATACTGAAGTTGTCAAGGATTTAATTTTACTTGGATCCATAATCAATGCCCATGGAAGTGGCAGTTATGAAATCAAACAACGTATTGCATTGGGCAAATCTGCTGCAAAAAGCCTCTTTAAAGTGTTAAAAAGCAAAGCTGTCACTTTAAGGACTAAGTTGTGCCTGACTCAAGCCATAGTATTTTCAGTTGCCTCATATGCCTGTGAAAGCTGGACAGTGAATAAGGAAGACTGAAGAAGAACTGATACATTTGAATTATGGTGTTGGTGAAGAATATTGAATATACCATGGACTGCCAGAAGAATAAACAAATCTGTCCTGGAAGAAGTACAGCCAGAATGCTTCTTAGAAGCAAGGATGGCGAGACTTTGTCTCACGTACTTCGGACATGTTATTAGGTAAGACCAGTCCCTGGAGAAGGACATCATGCTTGGTAAAGTAGAGGGTCAGCAAAAAAGAGGAAGACCTTCAACGAGATGGATTGACATAGTGGCTGCAACAATGGGTTCAAAGATTGTGAGGATAGCACAGCACCAGGCAGTGTTTTGTTCTATTGTGCATAGTGTCACTATGAGTCACAACCGACTGAATGGCACCTAGCAACAATATAAACAAAATATTGGCCCAGAGTGCCTTGTACATAATGCATTAGTTCCCATTTCCTTCACTCCATCTCCTGATGTAAGGCAATCAGATATTGTTCCATATGGATATTAATCTTCAAAAAAGTGAGGTGGCCCTCAAATGGCAATTTTTCTGTAAGTCGCTCATTACCAACAAACACAAGCAATTTAATAATAGATTAAAAACAAACAAACAAATTAGTTGCTGTCATGTTGATTTCGACTCGTGGAGACCCCATGTATTTTTGAGTAGAACTATTCTCCAATCTTTCAGATGCAGATTGCCGGCCTTTCTTTTCTGAGGCATCTCTGGATGGATTCAAACCACCAACCTTTCGATTATAGTCAAGCAGTTAACCATTTGTTCCATCCAAGGACTCCTCAATAATAGATGCTGCGGTTTATAAAAGAACTATGAGATATTTAATAAGATTCCAGTATACTAAAATAAATGATACATACATAAACAACTGGGCAATAAGATGACATTATATAAAATTATTTTGACATAATAAAGATCTAAATTGTGTGTGGACACAAGGAGGGCAGAATGATACACAAGGCACTAGTTATTCTGCAGGGATTGAACAGAAACTCAAGGAAATAAAGACCACTGAGGCCTGGAGCTTTTAGGGAAAGCCTTGAGTAGTCTCGGAAGGATAAATGGTCTATGTACATACGACAAGAGAAGGGAGGGAGTTCTAAGCAAGGGAACAGCTTGAATTAAGGTACAAAATAGGAATAGAGTCCTGCACTTGTGTCTATGTGTGATGTCAGCCCACCTTGATCACAAAGTCCTCATTAGCAAACAGTGAGAAATCAGATTGGATAGGTTTGCTAAGACAGGCTTATGTATTCCTAAATCCAAGCACAAGAGCAGTGTTTCATCACTGGCTTGCCCTGAGTGTATGCTCCAACAGTTTCAGCTAACAATGTTGAGATTGGTCATACATACTCCATTTGTGAGTATGTGCAATGGACCAATTTTTTTTCCTACTTATTTTTATGCATTTTTCCCAGATTGTCAATATATTTTATTAACATTGATAGTTACGTTCTATGAAGGGTAAAGTATATTTATTCATTTACTCTTGCATCTAATCAGGCACTAAGCTGGAGATAATATGAAGAAATACAATTAAATTCAAAATATTCCTTGAGTACCTGTTGTATGTGAGGCACTCAGGCTAATTTCGTAGGAGAGAGCAATGAAGAAGAGAGATAACCAGCACCCTCACAGAGCTGATAGTCTAATAGAAAACACCAACATTAATTTCAAAAATGTGCAAGAACCTCTCAGAAAGAAGACATGTAACCTATCTTACAGGGTGAGTGAAAATTCACAGAGGATGGAAAGGCCTATACTTTCTCATAATGGAGTTCCACAATAGTTGAACATATCCTCCCCATTGTCTCCTCTCTACTTGTGGGAGGTTAAGTACTTACAGAGATGGTAGGCCTTTATTCATAGAAGTTTCTTTGTATTTTACTACCTGCGAAGTGCTTTGGGGAAGAGGCAAACACAGCAAGAAAAAAACCAAACAGCTCTTAAGGAGTTATTGGAAAGTAAGGTAAACACCTGTAAGAAAGACATTCCCTGTTGCTAGACAGAATCTCCTGCTTTTATTTCAGGCTCGGAAACCATCCAAACTAGACTCGTCCATCACTTGAGATAGTGGTTGTTTGCAAATACACAACTGAGGGTGTCCTGTATTACTACATTCCATTCCAAGAGGATAGCTGTATGAACTTTGGTGGCTAAACTAGCTTGGTGGCTGTGGCTGCTGGTTCATGTGTTAATAGGGTTCTGGAGCATGCATGGGCCACAGGGCATTGGCCAGTACACAGTTAATGACTCTCAGCTTGTATGAAGGAGACTTCAGCAGTATTGCCTTTCTAGGAGTGTTTCTAGCAGATGTTTCTTCAGAGGTTGCAGCAGGGGCAACATTCAAACCTTCTTACAGAATCCAGACACAAAGAAGTACCAAAAGGTGATCATTCAAAATATCATTATTCTGCACCCTGCTAATAGGTATTGCTTGTAAAAAAAAAAAAAAAAAAATAGAGAGAGATGTTTCCTTGATTTTTTCAATTTGGGAAACTCCAGGATAAAGTCAATCAAGAGTTTTACACTTTTTAATGTGTCAATCTTTGAAGAAATAAAACCGGGATGCTCCATGGAAGCAAGGATGGCGAAACTTCGTCTTCCTTACTTTGGACACATCATCAGGAAAGACCAATCCCTACAAAAGCATATCATGTTCGGTAAAGTAGAAGGTCAGTGAAAATGAAGGAAACTCTCAATGAGTTGACAATAGCCACAACAATGGGCCCAAACATATCAAAGATCATGAAGATGGTGGAGGAGCAGTCAAAGTTTCCTTCTGTTATACATTAGGTCGCCATGAGTTGGAGCCAATTCAGTAGCAACTAACAACTAATAACAAACGTGTTAATGTGTGTTGTGGCTCTCTTGGACTGGATTATAGTATGCAGCATTTTCCAAATATATTGCATTATGAGCCCTAATAACAACTTGATATACCAATGTTCATGCATAGTTTGAGTAAGGCTACAATAAATCATAGAAGCCTGATCTTGATTATGGTGAGATTTTTATTCCTTGATATTCATGGGAGCCAAATCCGTCTTTTCTCATTTTACACCCCTGACACAGCTCCTTTGGCCTACAACTGAAACCAGCCCTGGCTTGTCAAAGGAACTGACTGAAACCAGACTGTGTTTTTTATCAAAGGATGCCACACACAAACTTTTAGAAACTCTATTCTCAGGAAGTCCTTAAATACTACATCCAAGACACATTAAATGCCTCAAGCTTTAGCTTCAGTCCTGTATTTCTTATTCTGACCTCAGTGGAAACTCAAAGCAGCTGATAACTATTATATAATCAGTCTCATATATTTGTTTACTGTTAACAAATCATTCCTTAGTTCTCTCTGTTTTTTACCATGAATTATCCTAGTTCTCTTTAAACCTGTCACCTTGACACAAACGTTTGATTTATTTCTAGCAAATAATCCCACTCATGGCTATCTGGGGGGTATAAGCTTTGTTAGGAATGCAAATGGTCAGAGGTAAATTCTGTAGTTTAAAAGAATGCCTATAAACCTTTTAGGAAGAAATTTGCATATTCCTACAATACTTCCTTGGCAGTGTTTAACCTTCAGTCCATTCATGAAATGGCCACTGATTTTTCTGACTAGCATTATTGCTTTTATTCCTGAATTACAGTTGCCAGACAAAATAAAAGATGTACAGTTAAATTTAAATTTTAGATAAACAATGACTAATTATTTTAGTATTACTTTGGCTATGTTATTAGGAGGGACCAGTCCCTGGAGAAGAACGTCATGCTTGGTAGAGGGTCATCGAAAAAGAGGAAGACCCTCAATGAGATGGATTGACACAGTGGCTGCAACAGTGGGCTCAAGCATAACAACGATTGTGAGGATGGCACAGGATGGGGCAGTGTTTTGTTCTGTTGTACATAGGGTCGCTATGAGTCGGAACCAACTGGACAGCACCTAACAACAACAACATCCCATATACTAAAAATTATTTATTATTTATCTAAATTGAAATTTAACTGGGCATCCACTATTTTTATTTGCTAAGTCTGGCAATCTTAAGATAAATGAAGAGTGCTCACTAATAGGAGCAACACCATTAAATACTTGTGTTTTCAATTTATAATGAGTCATATACCTCTCTCCTGCCCATATCAATAATATTTATTGTTGACTCTAATGGTGATAATTTACTACTGATGTCAAGGTTTGAAAGAGTTTCTTGCCTACCACAGTGGAAAACTTAGAAATCATAAATGTCATTATGGCTGTGTAATCTTAGAAAAGTTACTTAATCTCTCTGAACATCAGAATCCTCAACTGTTGACAGAGATAATACCTGCCTTGTTTGGCAATGATGAGAAAAATATAACTTTTGTAATGGGCTTAAACAATGCCTGGTGCTTCCTCAGCAACATCCCACAAATATTGATAAAGTGACAGTATGTCCCAGTTGTTATCTGAGGAGCCAGGGATATAACAGTGAACTAGACAAAGTCCCTGCAGATGATAAGCAAGTAAGCAAAGAAGCAAGGTAAGTTTAGATAACGATAAGTACATGAAAAAATAACTGGGTAAACAAGAAGGACAATTAGAAGGGGACATGCTGCTTAGAGTGGAAGATAAAGAAAGGCCTCCGTGAGATGGTTAGACTGAGACTGGAGGGAAAAAAGGAGACCTGTGAGCAGGACATTCACAGCAGAAAGAGCTGTAAGTGTAAAAGTAGAGCTAGGCTTGCTGGAGGAGTGGGAGAAAAAGGACGTAGAACTGGAGAATGAGTGAGAGGCAGATTTCTCGAACACTGTTTCTCAAACTATCTGCAGTTAAGGATAATTTTTTTTATTCCTGATACCTTTATAAGGAGGAGCCCTGGTGGCACAGTAGTTAAGCCCTTGACTGCTAACCGAAAGTTCTGCAATTAGAACCCACCAGCGGCTCTGTGGGAGAAAGATATGGCAGTCTGCTTGCATAAAGATTAGTCTTGGAAACCCTATGGGGCAGTTCCACTCTGTCCTATAGGGTCTCTGTGAGTTGGAATTTGACTTGACGGCAATAGGTTTGGATTTTAGTTACCTTTATAAAACAAAAGAAAAATTACTATGAAAATAAAATGAAGAAAACCACATTCAAAATACAAGCCCTAACTTTTCCTATTAAATTCAGCAGCATAAAATCATATTTCAATAAATGAAATCAAAACAAACATAACAGGAAAAAATTACAAAAATTGTTACACATTCGTAGAAAGTGTATGTATAGGTAATTAACTTACCCTATAGGAGCCCTGGTGGCGCAGTGGTTAAAGTGATCGACTGCTAACCCAAAGGTTGGTGGTTTGAAAGCATCATTGGCTCTGCAGGAGAAAGATGTGGCAGTCTACTTCCGTAGAGATTTACAGCCTTGGAAACCCTATGGGGTCGCTATGAGTTGGAATCGACTCAGCAGAAGTGGGTTCTTCTGTTTTTGTAGTTCAGTAAGATAGGCCCGCCAATCATAATTGTGAGTGTTATGGCAATGGCAAAATACTATAAAAGTTTCTTTCTCTTACATTTGCAGATGGGTAGTGGTCCATGGACCACACCTTGCATAACCGGAGCACTGTTCTAGGAAGAGAAAAACAGAGGTTGTAACAACTATGATGAATGTAGATTTAATTCTAAGTGCTAGGTAAATTAATACTAATGAGTGATATACCATGGACTGCCAGAAGAACGAACAAGTCTGTCTTGGAAGAAATACAACCAGAGTGCTCCTTGGAAGCAAGGATGGCAAGACTTCGTCTCATGTACTTTGGACATATTATCAGGAGGTACCAGTACCCGGAGAAGGACATTATGCTTGGTAAACTAGATGGTCAGCAAAAAAGAGGAAGACCCTCAACAAGATGGATTGACACAGTGGCTGCAACAATGGGCTCAAATACAACAACAATTGTGGGAATGGTGCAGGACCAGACAGTGTTTCTTTCTGTTGTACATGGGGTCGCTGTGAGCCAGAACCACCTTGATGGCACCTAACAACAACAAGAGTGATAATAATAATGAAGCTTTGTTTTTCATGTGTGCTGTAAAAAAACTAGGATTCTCCTGATCCAAGCTTCCTACAAGCCCTGAGCTTGCTTAGGGTTAACTTTGTCTAAGCAGGGTGAGTTCATTATGAAGCTGTCCCTGATGGTAAAACCACATTCTCCCAAGGTTCCCGTTGTTTTCATATCACCATCTCGTTCTTCCTTTCATTGAAGTGTTTGAAATGGGGAGACAAGAGAATTCCATTTTAGTGTGGCTTTAATATTAACCAATATCACGAGTTGGTCGTTTCTTAACATTTCTGGGTCTTAGTTTTCTCACTTCTAAGAATTAAAATGGAGAACTAGCTAATATACAAGGTATTTCAAATTCTAAAATTTTTATAAATCTATGATTCTAAGTGCCTCTTTTTTATGAGTAGAATAAACTTTTCAAAAAGAAAATAACTTTCTAAATTAAATTCAAGCTAGTAATTTGATTTTAGTGGAATGAAATGGCTAGCAAATATATGAATAGTTAGAATTTCTAATACTTACCATGCCTTGTCTCTGCACTGTCTGTGTTGACTTATTAGCAAAGAGTTTCCAGCATATTCTGTCCAGGTTGCTACAAATTCAGAAGTTAGTATTAGTTGTCTTCCTAACTCCTTTATTCTTACTCTAATAGTATTCATTATAAGTCAGACTTTAAGATTATGGATTTTTATATAGGTCCTCCCTGCTAGTTTTGGGAGGGGCTGAAAAATAGTAAGAATTTCTTATTGTTGTTAGTTGACTTTAAGTCAATTCCGACTCATGGTGACCCCATGTGTGCAGAGCAGAACTGCTCCATAGGGTTTTCAAGGCCTTTTGGAAGCAGATCACCAGCAGCTTGTCTTCTGAGGCACCTCTGGGTGGATTTGGACCACCAACCTTTCAGCTAATAGTTGGGCACTTAACCAATGGCACCACCTAGGGACCTCATTCCTTCTTAGAATGTTTTAAGTGTAAAGTTTAGTGTGATCCAAGTAAAGATCTTCTGGAAATTATCTATTCATCAATTAAATATTTATTGAATACTGTGTTAAATATTGGAATACTACAAAAGTAAATGGTACCCATACACGCCCATAGGAAGATTATGGTTTGTTGGAGGAGAAAGAGAAACCCTCAAAGCAGGTCAATCTAATGGGTAAGATTCCTTAATTGAGAAACATACTAAATGCTATAGGAACTGAGATGCTGGAATGGCTAACACTGCCTGGGAAAGTTAGCACAGGAGTTGGGATACTTGAATAGTGTCTTGAAGAATGACTGGAAAAGGTATTTCAGTGGAAAAAAAAAAAGGAAGAAAGAAAAAAAAGCACGTGCACACGTGCAACAGTGGAAAGGTGACTGGGAGAAGACAGGTAGCTGTGTGAGCTATTTGGAGCCCACAGACACACGGTGCTAAGGTTAGATTTGGAAGATTCTTTCTATCACGTTTGGAAATTATTTTTATAATAAACAGGAATCTGCTTTAGAGGTGTGCAAGCATAAAACTGAGAAGAGCCATTGAAAGCCAATCGTGTCAGGTTTTTCACCATTATTACTTCATTTAATCTTGATGAATCTTTCAGGTGGTTTTAATTTTCCTACCTTACAAATGAGGAAACTAAGACTCAGCCAGGTTTGTTAACTACCCCAAAGTAACAGAGCTAATACATGGTAGACCTGGCATTTGATTCTAATTTTGGCTTCAAAGTTCCACAGTCCAGACATTTTATACTTCAGCACACTGCCCCCAGAAGGAGTGGATATGCTGCTGTTGGGAAAAGTTCTCATCTGTCTGCTCTCAGGCCACCCAATTTTCCAATGCTCCCTTCAAAAGCTTATCCCCCCAGGGCATTTTATGAGCAAGGGGATGGGAATTTACCTAACTTGGGAATACCACTCCTTATCAACAATAGCTTCAAGAGGCCTGCCTTCAGGCTTTTCATCCCCTTCCAGCAGGTCTGCAGAGCAGTTCACAGGCAACATGGACAAACTTAATTAAATTCAAGTGAGTGTTGTTACGAAGACCTGACAGGCGCGGTTGTATGCAGCTGAATAATTGAGTTGTGTGAGTTTTTTTTTTTTTCCTTTGCCTTCTTGGTGGTAGGCTTTTTTAGGGGGTTTTGTTTTCTTTTGGTTTCTAAAGATGACCCTGACACTTTTCATAAAGCTGTTTTCCAGTAGGAACGCCCTCCATCAAAGAGATGCAGTTTGGTTGCCAGGCTACGGTGAGAAAAGAGAACTCTGAAGTGACAATGCCGACCTTTCCTTGGGGCATCCAGGGTCTATACTTGTTCAGTACAAAAGTACCTCCCATAGACCTCACAGCTAGAACTCCGCAGTGTCACTACCTGAAACCCAGATTATTAGACAGGAAGGCACAGCTTTGCCTGGAGTAAGCTTATAGCTACAATTAAAAAACAAACCATAACAAATCGGTAGTAAGGAAAAGAAAAGGTCACTTAGAGATACATTTGAAAAATAGCACGCGTGATGAACACAGATGAAAGCAATTAAGGAGTATTTTTCCCATGCAGACCTCTGGCACAGTAAAAGAATGATGTCTTCTTGGTAGAAAGAAGGGAACAAAAATTTTGCAGATCCTTTACTTACATGTTTAGGGGTGGATCACTTATGATCTGTGCCTGGGTTGTATGAGCCCTCAGTACCTAGGATTTTGCAATTTAGATTATTTTTAGGTGATCTTTTTCCTTTTGGCTCTTTAAATATCACAAAGTTTACAACTCAAGGGTTCCCCAGTTGTTGGTTCCTCTTTAATAGTTAGTAATCATCTTGTCTTTTCATTAATTTCTAGTTTCCAGTATTAATTTCTAGTATGAAATACAAAACAGATATAAATGATAAATGTATATTTTTTTAATTTCTGTTGTTCTTCTGTTGTGTTTGAAAGAATGTGGAATGGTAGAAATTTTTCATTTCTCACCAGTATATAGGTTTTTAGAGATGACTTTGGCTGGAAAATACTTCATACTATGGTTGAAAGTCATTGAAGTGTTTAGAAATTAGGTGTACACAATATATTGTTTCCTTCTTTTTAAAATATTTTGATCTTATAGCTCCTTCCACCCGGATAATGGCGTGGAATGCCACAGTTCATAAATGTTACCTTTCACATACATTATTGGAGTAGGTATCATTATCTACATTTTGCACAGGAAAAAATGGAGATTAAGTGCCAAGCCAAAGCTGCACATTATCTCTGCAAAGAAGCTTAAGGAAGACAGTTCAAATCCGCCAGCCTCTCCATAGGAGAAAGATGTGGCAGTCAGCTTCTGTAAAGATTACAGCCTTGGAAACCCTGTGGGGCAGTTCTACTCTGTCCTATAGGGTTTCTACGAGTCAGAACTGACTCAATGGCAAGGGGTTTGGTTTCAGTTTTATGTCATATAGAGGGAGGAGTGAATATTTAGTGTTAGCTAGATATGCAAACAAACAACAACAACAACAACAAAAACCAACCCATTGCCATCAAGTCAACCTCATGTGTTACAGAGTAAAACTGCTCCATAGGATTTTCTTGGCTGTAATCTTTATTGAAGCAGGTCGCCAGACCTTTCTTCCTCGGTGCTGCTGGGTGGGTTCCAACAGCCAACCTTTAGGTTAGTAGCTGAGCACTTAACTATTTAAGTTACCTAAGGGTTGTATCCTTTCACCATACCTATTCAATCTGTACGCCAAGCAAATAATCCAACAAGCTGGACTATATGAAGAAGAACGGGGCATCAGGATTGGAGGAAGACTCATTAACAACATTTATTATGCAGATAACCTTGATTGCTGAAAATGAAGAGGACTTGAAGCACTTATTGATGAAGATCAAGGACTTGAGTTTTCAGTATGGATTACACCTCAACATAAAACAAATTCCTAACAACTGGATCAATAAGCAACATCATGATAAACAGAGAAAAGATTGAAGTTGTCAAGGATTTCGTTTTACTTGGATCCACAATCAATGCCCATAGAAGCAGCAGTCAAGAAATCAAATGACACATTGCGTTGGGCAAATCTGCTGCAAGAAAACTCTTTAAAATGTTGAAGAAGCAAAGGTGTCACTTTGAGGACTAAGGTGTGCCTGACCCAAGTAATAGTGTTCTCAACTGTCTCAAATGCATGTGAAGGCAAGGCAATGAATAAGAAAGACGGAAGAATTGACATCTTTAAATTATGATGTTGGCAATTGAATATAGTATGGACTGCCAGAAGAACGAACAAATCTGTTTTAGTAGAAGTACAGCCAGAATGCTCCTTAGAAGCAAGGACGGCAAGACTATAGCTCACATACTTTAGACATGTTATCAGGAGGGACCAGTCGCTGGAGAAAGACATCATGCTTGGTAAAGTAGATGGTCAGTGAAAAAGAGGTAGTCCCTCAACTAGATGGATTGTCACAGTGGCTGCAATAATGGGCTCAAGCATAACAATGATTATGAAGACAGAGCAGGACCAGGCAGTGTTTCATTGTGTTGTATATAGGGTCTCTATGAGTTGGAACCGACTCAACAGTACATAACAACAAATAACAACAAGGATCTTAGCTAGCTATTTAGCTTCCACTTTGCAAATTGAAGGGATGGTACTATGTGCAATTACTTTGAGATCCCAGGGGTATGATTAGTGATTAAACGTCCTATCTTGATTTGCGTCAAAGAGAACAAGTTGTTTTTTATATTTATTTTTTATTTTAAGAGTAATGATAATCACACTAGGGAACTGATCAAATACAGAAAGATACTAAGAGGAAAACAACAATCTTTGGTAATCTTACCATTCAGAGATCTTCACTTTTAATATTTTGATATATTTCCTACCAATCTTTTTTTTTTTTTTAAATATTTTATTGTACTTCAGGTGAAGGCTTACAGAACAAATAGTTTCTCATGTAACAGTAGTACACATGCTGTTTTATGACTTTGGTTAACAACCGCACAACATTTTAACCCTCTGAATTCTCAGCTTTTTTTTTTTTTTTTGGTGAAATTACACATAGCCAAAGATACACCATTTCAAAACATTTTACGTACACATTTAAGTGACACTGACTATGCTCTTCCAATTGTGCTGCCATTCTCACCCAAGACGAAGGCTTACAGGACAAAATAGCCTCCCATTTAACAGTTAATACAAGTGTTGCCCTATAACAATGGTTAACAATCTCACAACACATCAACAGTATCCTTACTCAACTTGTGTTCCTTATCATCAGCTTCCTACTCCCCCTCTGCCTTCTGGCCCTTGTCACTGGACTCCTGTACCTCGTTAGTCTCATTTAGTTTTACTGGGCTGTCCACTCCCAGGCTGAAGAGTGAACCTCGAAGGTAACTTCACCTCTGAGCTGAAAGGGTGTCTGGGGGCCATACTCTTGAGGTTTCTCCAGTCTCCTTTAGGCCAGTAAATCTGGTCTTTTTTTTGTTTTTTTTTTTTTTGGAGTTAAAATTATGCTCTACATCCTTCTCCAGCTCTGTCCAGAACCCTCTGTTGTGATCCTGGTCAGAGCAGTCAGCGGTGGTAGCCGGGCACCATCTAGCTGTACTGGACTCAGTCCGGTGGAGGTCTTGGTAGCTGTGGTCAATTAGTCCTTTGGACTAATCTTTTCCTTCTATCCTGTTCTCTTCATTCTCCCTTGCTCCCGAAAGGATGAGACCAGTGTAGTATCTTAGATGGCTGCTCACAGGCTTTTAAGACCCCAGACACTACTCACCAAGGTAGAATGTAGAGCATTATCTTTATAAGTAGTGTCATGCCAATTGAGCTAGTTGTTCCCGGAGACCATGGTCCCCAGAGCCCTCCGTCCAACAACTCAGTCCCTCGGGGAGTTTGGATGTGTCCATGGGGCCTCCATGACCTTTCCTTGTGCAGGCTGTGTTAGTTTCCCTTGTACTGTGTACTGTCTCACCTCTCACCCAAGATACCACTTAGCTATTGCCTGTTTAGTATTTCACCCCCTCCCCTCCCATCCCTGGTAACCAACAAGGATTGTTACATTTAGCATGTGAGTTTTTTCATAGGTTTTTACAATAGAGGTCTCATACAATATTTGTCCTTTTGTGATTGACTTATTTCACTCAGCATAATGTCCTCCAGTTTCATCCATGTTATGAGATGGTTCACAGATTCATTGTTGTTCTTTCTGTTGCATAGTACTCCATTGTGTGTATGTACCATAGTTTGTTTATCCATTCATCTGTCGATGGGCATCTAGGTTGTTTCCATCGTTTTGCTATTGTGAAAAATGCTGCCATGAACATAGGTGTGCATATGTCTATTTGAGTGATGACTCTTATTTCTCTAGGATATATTCCTAGGAGTGGGATTGCTGGATCGAATGGTATGTCTATTTCTAGCTTTCTGAGGAAATGCCATATCATTTTCCAAAATGGATGTATCATTTTGCATTCCCACCAGCAGTGTATAAGAGTTCCCATCTCCCCGCAGCCCCTCCAACATTTGTTATTTCCAGTATTTTTGATTCGTGCCAGTATTGCCGGGGTGAGATGGTATCTCATTGTGGTTTTAATTTGCATTTCTCTAATGGCTAGTGATCGCGAGCATTTCCTCATGTGTCTGTTGGCCATTTGAATGTCTTCTTTGTGAAGTGTCTGTTCATTTCCTTTGCCCATTTTTTGATAGGATTGTTTGTCTTATTGTTGTAGAGGTGTTGGATTTTCTTGTAGATTATGGAGATTAGACCTTTGTCTGACTTGTACTGTCCAAAAATGTCTTCCCAGTCTGTAGGTTCTCTTTTGACTCTTTTGGTGAAGTCTTTTGAAGAGCATAGGTGTTTGATTTTTAGAAGATCCCAGTTATCTAGCTTATCTGTTGGGGTTTGTGCATTGATGGTTGTGGTTTGTAGCCTGTTAATGCCATGTATTAAGGCCTGAAGTGTTGGTCCTATTTTTTCTTTTATGAACTTTATAGTTTTAGGCTTTATATTCAGGTCTTTGATCCATTTTGAAGTAGTTTTTGTATACGGTGTGAGGTATGGGTCTTGTTTCATTTTTTTGCAGATGGATATCCAGTTTTGCCAGCACCATTTGTTAAAAAGACTGTCTGTTCCCCATTTGATGGACTTTGGGCCCTTGTCGAGAATCAGATGACTGTAGGTGGATGGATTTACATCTGGGTTCTCAATTCTGTTCCATTGGTCAATGTCTCTGTTGTTGTACCAGTACCAGGCTGTTTTGACTACTATAGCTGTATAGTAGGTTCTCAAGTCAAGTAGTGTGAGTCCTCCAACTTTATTCTTCTTCTTCAGTAGTGCTTTACTTATTCGGGGCTTCTTCCCTTTCCATATAAAGTTAATGATTAGTTTTTCCATCTCTTTGAAGAATGTTTTTGTTATTTGGATAGGGATTGCATTGTATTTGTAAATTGCTTTAGGTAGAATTGCCATTTTCACAATGTTGAGTCTGCCTATCCATGCGCATGGTATGTTTTTCCATTTATGTAGATCCCTTTGGGTTTCATGCAGCAGTGTTTTGTAGTTTTCTTTGTATAGGTCTTTTACATTCCTCGTCAGATTTATTCCTAAGTATTTTATCTTTTTAGGGGCTATTGAAAATGGTATTGATTTCCTGATCTCCTTTTCATCGTTCTCTTTACTGGTGTATAGGAATCCAACTGATTTTTGAATGTTTATCTTGTATCCTGCTACTCTGCTGAATCTTTCTATTAGTTCCAGTAGATTTCTCGTGGAGTCTTTAGGGTTTTCTATGTATAGTACCATATCATCTGCAAACAGGGAGAGTTTAACTTCTTTATTACCAATTTGGAAGCCTTTTATTTCTTTCTCTTGCCTTATTGCTCTAGCTAGAACTTCCAGCACAATGTTAAATAGGAGTGGTGATAAAGGGCATCCTTGTCTTGTTCCTGTCTTCAAGGGGAATGTTTTCAGCCTCTCTCCATTAAGAATGATGTTGGCTGTTGTTTTGCATAGCTGCCTTTTATTATGTTGAGAAATTTCCATTCTATACCTATTTTATTGAGAGCTTATATCAGGAATGGGTGTTGGACTTTGTCCAATGCCTTTTCTGCGTCAGTTGAGATGATCATGTGATTTTTTTTCTTTCCTTTTATTTATGTGGTGAATTACGTTGATGGATTTTCTAATGTTAAACCATCCTTGCATACCTGGTATGAATCCTACTTGGTCGTGGTGTATTATTTTTTTGATATGATACTGAATTCTATTGGCTAGAATTTTGTTCAGAATTTTTGTATCTATATTCATGAGAGATATTGGTCTGTAATTTTCTTTTTTTGTGATGTCTTTGCCTGGTTTTGGTATCAGCGTTATGCTGGCTTCATAAAATGAATTTGGAAGTGTTGCTTCCTCTTCTATGCTCTGAAATAGCTTGAGTAGAACTGGTACAAGCTCTTCTGTAAATGTTTTGTAGGATTCTCCAGTGAAGCCATCTGGGCCAGGGCTTTTTTTGGTTGGGAGTTTTTTCATTACCTTTTCAATCTCTTCTCCTGTTATGGGTCCGTTCAGATTTTCAGTATCACTTTGTTGTAGTTTGGGTAGGCCGTGTGTTTCTAGAAATTTATCTATTTCCTCTAGGTTTTCAAATTTGTTGGAATATAGTTTTTCATAATATTCTGATATATTCCTTTTTATTTCAGTTGGGTCTGTTGTAATGTCCCCCATTTCATTTCTTATTTGGGTTATTTGTGCCCTCTTCTGTTTTTCTTTTGTCAGTCTGGCCAGTGGTTTGTCGATTTTGTTGATTCTTTCAAAGAACCAACTTCTGGTTTTGTTGATTCTTTCTATTGTTTTTCTGTTCTCTATTGCATTTATTCCTGCTCTGATCTTTACTATCTCCTTTCTTCCGGTGGTTGTAGGCTTTTTTTGCTGTTCTCTTTCTACTTGTTTGAGTTCTGTAGTTAATGTTTTGATTTTGTCCCTTTCTTCTTTTTTGATATGTGCATCTATTGCTATAAATTGTCCTCTGAGGACTGCCTTTGCTGTGTCCCAAAGGTTTTGGTATGATGTGTTTTCAGTTTCATTTGATTCTAGGAATTTTTTAATTCCATCTCTGATTTCTTCTATTACCCACTGATGTGTAAGCAGAGTATTATTCAGTTTCCATGTGTTTGATTTTTTTTCCTTGCTGTTTCTAGTGTTAATTTCTACCTTGATGGCATTGTGGTCAGAGAAGATACTTTGAATTATCTCAGCGTTTTGGATCTTGTTGAGGATTGCTCTGTGGCCTAAGATGTGGTCTATTTTGGAGAACGTTCCATGTGCATTGGAAAAGAATGTGTACTTTGCAGCGGTTGGATGGAGTGTTCTATATATGCCTATGAGGTCCAATTGGCTGATTGTGTCCTTTAGGTCTTCTGTACCTTTGCTGAGTTTCTTTTTAGTTGTTCTGTCCTTTACTGAGAGTGGTGTGTTGAAGTCTCCTACTATTATTGTGGAACTGTCAATTTCTCTTTTCAGTGCTGTTAGAGTTTTTTTTTTATGTATTTTGGAGCCCTGTCATTGGGTGCATAGATGTTTATTATGGTTATGTCTTCATGATGGATCATCCCCTTAATCATTATATAGTGTCCTTCTTTGTCTTTTATGGTAGATTTTGTTTTAAAGTCTATTTTATCTGAGATTAGAATTGCCACTCCTGCTCTTTTTTGGTAGTTGTCAGCTTGATATATTTTTTTCCAACCTTTGATTTTTAATAAATTCACATGTTTGTTTCTAAGGTGTGTCTCTTGTAGACAGCATATTGATGGATCCTGTTTTCTTATCCATTCTGTCACTCTTCGTCTCTTTATGGGTGCAATGAGTCCATTTACATTCAGTGTAATTATTGATAGATGGAAGTTTGTTGCTGTCATTTTGTAGTGTTTTTTTTGTGGTGCTGAAGTTTTCTTTGTTCTTCTTACTCTCTTGTGCTGAGTTACTTTTGTTTGTGGATTTTTTTTTCATTTGTTTTGTTTTTGTAGGTTTTGTTTTTGCTGGGACTTTATGTTTTTTGTCGTTATTTTTATGAGTTGGTTTGTTAACTTTCTTTGCAGTTACCATGAAATTTACCCTATCTTTATAAGTTTGAAGCAGTCTACCCTTACTTGGTATCTCCTTGCCTTCCTCTCCATTAGAAGGTACTATACCTATGCCGTTTGTTCCCTCTTTCATTGTTTTGATGTTGTTGTCATCCTTTGATTGATTGCTCTGATTCCCTGTTGTATTTCTTTTGGTTTTGGAATGTCCTCAATAGTTCATTTCCTAGAATGGTATCTGGTTCGTATGAACCTGCGTCCTAGGTCCTAGGTCTTGCCTGAGGGCTGAAGCTATTTGTCCTCAGATCGAAGAACTCCCTTTAATAATTCTTGTAAGTTTGGTTTGACTTTTGCATATTCCCTTAGTTTCTGTTTATCTGGAAATGACCTAATTTCACCATCAAATTTGAACGAGAGTTTTGCAGGATATATTTTTCTTGGCTGACAATTTTTTTCTTTCAAGATTTTATATATGTCATCCCACTACCTTCTTGCCTGCATGGTTTCTGCCAAATAATCTGAGCTTAGTCTTATTGTTTCTCCTCTGTATGTGACTTCTTGTTTTTCACGAGCTGCTCTCAGGATTCTTTGTTTGTCTTTAGTTTTGGCGAGTGTGAATATGATATGTCTTGGTGATTTTTTTGGGGGGGGTCTCTTCTATATGGGGTTCATTGAGCTTCTTGGATGGCCATCTTTTCATCTTTCATGATATTGGGAAAGTTTTCTGTCAGCAGTTCCTCAATGATCCTCTCTGTGTTTTCTGTTTTCTCCCCTGTTCTGGGATGCCAATCACTCGTAAGTTTTTGCTTTTAATTGTGTCCCACATAACTCTCAGGGTCTCTTCATTTTTCTTTGTTCTTTTTTCTGAGTTTTCCTGAAACGGAGTTGTATCCAAGTGTTTGTCTTCAGTTCCACTGATCCTGTCTTCCACGGTTTCAAATCTACTTCTCAGCCCTTCTATGACACCGTCCATTTCTGAAATCTTGTTGTTTATCTTTTGGATTTCTAATTGTTGTTTTTGTATAATTTTGAGTTGTGAATTTATTTTGGCATTTTGTTCCTGCATCATCTTCCTGAATTCTTCCAATTTTTTGTCTGTATTTTCCATAAATTTGTCTATTTTTTCATCATGTTTGTCAGCTTTTTGCCTCAGTTCTTGGAAAATTCTGAGTATTAGTGATTTGAGTTCCCTATCAGGTACTTCTAGTGCATTTTCTTCCACAGGAGAGTTATCTGGTGTTTTAATTTGGATGCCTATTGCAGCCATCTTGTCTTGTTTTTGTAAATGTTTTGATATTGTTTGCTGTTTTCGGGGCATTCAGTAGATATTTCTGTCGTTTATTGATTGTAGATTTTTTTTGTTTCATCCTTGTGGTACAGCTGGGCAGGTCTAGCTGAAGAGGAGCCACTGGGACGGGTTGTTTGTGGCACTCACCGCAGCCACCAGGACGGTCAGTAGTCAGTGCTGGGCAGGTTCCAATAGGCCGTGCCTGCACAGCTTGGTGGTGTGATGTCAAGTGCACGGTGCAGGTAGGCAGGATGCAGTGGGGAGATGGTTATGTGTGAAGCTAAGCTGGATATGGGAGAGAGGATTGAGGAGCAGGAGCGAAAAGCATACAAACATAAAGGAATGCTAGGGGAGCTTGTTGTTGGAATGGACAGATGAGAGACTGGGATGGAGAAAACCAGAAGGGGGAAGAGAAAGAAAAGGAAAGAATGAACAAATAAAAATCAGAAAAGTTAAAGAACTGCAAATTTCCCAGGGATCCCACCGATGCAGCTATGAGGTCTGGGGGAGTCGGTCTCAGGTTTCACAGCACAGCCTGGCCAGAAGGCACAGTGGCATACAATGCCTGGTATTCAGCGATCAGAAAGAGAAGGAAGAGATAGAGAAACGAGAAATTGAGCAATGAAGAAAGACAAAAGGGAAAAAGAGGGAAAAGAAAACAAAACTAATCAAAAAAGAAAAAAAAAAATTTAAAAAAAAAAGCAACACCAGCAGTCATTGAATGGCACTCAGAGAGCCAGCCAGTGCGGGCTGGTGTTTCTGGAGAAGAGACTGTGTCCGTGGGAAAAGAGGAGGCTGAGTGTGAGGGAAGAAGGGTGGAGAGTGGAAAGCATATATCACAAATTGCCTGTGCTCTGGGGACCCTCAGAAAGGAGCTAAGAGGGTGCAAGGAGCCAGGCACCCGAGTGAAAGGAGGGGGAGGTGGTGAGAGGCAAGCGAGAAACCAAAAGAAGCAGGAGGAAAAAAAACAAAACAGAAAAACAAAAAAAGGCAGCACCAGCAGCCAACAAACGGCATCTAGAGAGCCGCCCGCCCAGGCATGCGGAATCCAAGCAGCCGGTGGACCCCGGTGAAGAGACTGCGGCCACGGGAAGCAGAGGAGCAAACGAACAAAAGCCCCGGGATCTCACCAGCGCGGCAGGTCAGACCTGGAAGCAGCCACACACCCGAACGCAGCCCCACAGCCCCGCAGGAAAGAGCAAAGACGGCGCTCGGAGCCAGGCACCCAAGCAAAAGGAGGGGGAGTTAGCGAGAGGCAAGCAAGAAACCAGAAGAAGCAGAAAAAGCCACACCAGCAGCCAACAAACGGCACCCAGAGAGCCCCTGCTCAGGTGCGTGGATACCAAGCAGCCGGCGGTCCCAGGTCAAGAGACCGTGGCCATGGGAAGCAGAGGGGCTAATGAACAAAGGCCCTGGGATCTCACCAGCACGGCAGGCCAGACCTGGAAGCAGCCACACGCCCGAACGCAGCCCCACAGCCCCGCAGGAGAGAGCAAAGACGGCGCTCAGAGCCAGGTACCTGAGCAAAAGGAGGGGGAGGCAGCAAGAGGCAAGCGAGAAACCAAAAGAAGCAGAAAAAGCAACACCAGCAGCCAACAAACGGCACCCAGAGAACCTCATGCACAGGTGCACGGAATCCAAGCAGCCAGCGCTCCCGGGTCAAGAGACCGTGGCCACGGGAAGCAGAGGGGTGAACAAACAAAGGTCCCGGGATCTCAACAGCGTGGCAGCCCAGACCTGGAAGCAGCCACACGCCCGAATGAAGCCCCACAGCCCCGCAGGAAAGAGCAAAGATGGCGCTCGGAGCCAGGTACCCGAGCAAAAGGAGGGGGAGGCAGCAATAGGCAAGCGAGAAACCAGAAGAAGCAGAAAAAGCCACACCAGCAGCCAACAAACGGCACCCAGAGAGCTCCCGCTCAGGCACGCGGATTCCAAGCAGCCGGCAGTCTCGGGTCAAGAGACCGTGGCCACGGGAAGCAGAGGGGCGAACGAACAAAGGCCCCGGGATCTCACCAGCGTGGCAGCTCAGACCTGGAAGCAGCCACACGCCCGAACGCAGCCCCACAGCCCCGCAAGAAAGAGCAAAGACGGCGCTCGGAGCCAGGTACCTGAGCAAAAGGGGGGGGAGGTAGCGAGAGGCAAGCAAGAAACCAGAAGAAGCAGAAAAAGCCACACCAGCAGCCAACAAACAGCACCCAGAGAGCCCTCACTCAGGCGCATGGATTCCAAGCAGCTGGCAGTCTCGGGTCAAGAGACCGTGGCCACGGGAAGCAGGGGAGCCCCAGCCGAGGCGGAGAGGGGTGGGGGGTGGGAAAGTGCACACCCCAATTTACCGATCGTTCCGTCTCCCACTGGATGCTCCGTGAGGCTGCTCTCCCGTTCTCCCATTTGCTGGTCTCCGATAGGAGTCCAAGATGGTGGATCCACGCTGCGTTAGCTGGTAGGGAATCTCTGCATGAGTCTCTCCTCGCTCTCCGTTCTCTTTCAGTATTCTCACTCCGTTTGGTGTTTCAATGAGTTCTTTATCTCTTCATTTGATATTCTGGGGTTTCAGGATTGTTGATTCTCTGTTAGGCTTAGTTTTTCGGATCTTTGCTGTGGAGGGATGGCGTGGTGCTTCTGCCTAGAGCGCCATCTTGCCCTAGCCATCTCTTTTTTTTTTTATGTTAGCCATTTTATCTCACTGTAGTATTTTTTTTTTATTGTACTTTAGATGAAGGCTTTACAGAACAAACTAGCTTCTCATTAAAAAGTTAGAGTACACACGTTGTTTTATGACATTGGTTAACAACCCCAGGACATGTCAACACTCTCCTTTCTCAGCCTTGGGTTCCCTATTACCATCTTTCCTGTTCCCACCTGCCTTCTAGTCCTTGCCCCTGGGCTACTGTGTCCCTTTAGTCTCATTTTGTTCTATGGGCCTGTCTAATCTTTGGATGAAGGATGCACCTCAGGAGTGACTTCACTATTGAGTTAAAGGGTGTCTGGTGGCCATACTTTTTGGGGTTTCTACAGTCTCTGTCAGGCCAGTAAGTCTGATCTTTCTTTATGAGTTAGAATTTTGTTCTACATTTTTCTCCAGCTCCGTCCAGCACCCTCTATTGTGATCCCTGTCAGAGCGGTCAGTGGTGGTAGCCAGGCACCATCTAGTTGTAGTGGACTGAGTCTGGTGGAGGCCGTGATAGTTGTGGTCCATTAGGACTTTGGACAGATCTTTCCCTTGTATCTTTAGTTTTCTTCATTCTGCTTTGTTCCTGAAGGCATGAGACCAGTGGAGTATCTTAGATGGCTGCTCACAAGCTTTTAAGACTCCAGACACCTCTCACCAAAGTAGAATGTAAAACATTTTCTTTATAAACTGTGTTATGCCAATTGAGTTAGGTGTTCCCCAAGACCATGGTCCCCACAGCCCTGAGGCCAGCAATTCAGTTCCTCAGGGAGTTTGGATGTATCTATGGAGCTTCCATGACCTTGCCTTGTATAAGTTGTGCTGACTTCCCCAGTATTGTATATGGTCTTACCCTTCAGCAAAATTACCACTTATTATCTATTTAGAGTTTTTCCATTCCTATCCCTTTCCTCCCTCAGAACCATCAAAGATTGTTTTCTTTTTGTGTGTAAACAAAAAGAAACTCATTTTCATGAGTTTTTATACTAGTGGTCTCATACAATATTTGTCATTTTGTGACTGACTTATTTCTGTCAGCACAATACCCTCCAGATTCATCCATATTGTGATATGCTTCACAGATTCATCGTTGTTCTTTATCATTGCGCACTACTCCGTGGTGTGTATGTACCATAGTTTGCTTACCATTCATCTGTTGATGGGCATCTAGGTTGTTTCCATCTTTGTGCTATCATGAACAGTGCTGCAATGAACATGGGTGTGCATATGTCTATTCATGTGGTGACCCTTATTTCTCTGGTATATATTCCTAGGAGTGGGATTGCTGGATCCTATGGTATTTCTATTTCTAGCTTTCTAAGGAAGCGCCATATCATTTTCCAAAATGGTTGTATCATTTTGCATTCCCATCAGCAGTGCAAAAGATTTCCAATCTCCTTTCAGCCTCTCCAACATTTGTTATTTTCTGGTTTTTTGATTCTTGCCAGTAATGATATCTCATTGTGGTTTAGATTTGCATTTCTCTAGTGGATATTAATCACGAGAAATTCCTCATGTGTCTGTTAGCCACTATAATGTCTTCTTTGGTGAAGTGTCTGTTGAACTTCTTTGCCTCCCCCACCCCCTTTTATTTTTTGGTTATTGTAGTTTAAACGAAGATTACATTCAAGTTAGTCTCCCATACAAAAATTTATACATACATTTTTATGTGACCCTAATTGCTCTCCCCATATTGTGACAGCACACTCCTCCTTTCCACCCCTGATTCCCCATGTCCATTCAGCCAGCTCCTAATCCTCTCTGCTTTCGCATCTCACCTCTGGACAGAAGCTTCCCATTTAGCCTCTTGTATCTACTTGAGCTAAGGCAAACTCCTCACGAGTATCACTTTCTGTCCCACAGTCCTGTCCAATACCTGTCTGAAGAGTTGGCCTCAGAAATTGTTTTAGTTCTGGGCTGATAGAGGATCCGGGGGCCATGCTGTCTGTGGTTACTCCAGTCTCAGTCAGACCATTACGTCTGGTGTTCTTACTAGAATCTGAGTTGTGCACCCCACCTTTCTCCTGCTCCATCAGGGACTCTCTGTTGTGTTCCCTGTCAGGACGTTCATTGGTGGTAGCCAGGCACCATCTAGTTTTTCTGGTCTTAGGCTGGTGAAGTCTCTGTTTTATGTGGCCCTTTCTGTCTCTTGAGCTACTACTTTCCTTGTGTCTTTGGTGCTCTTCATTCTCCTTTATTCCAGGTGGTTGGGACCAACTGATGCATCTTAGATGGCCACTCACAAGTTTTTAAGACCCCAGATGCCACTCACCAAAGTAGGATGCAGAACATTTTAATGAGCTTTGTTATGTCAGTTGACCTAGATGTCCCCTGAACACATGGTACTCAGACCCCTACAACCTGCTACTCTGTCCCTCAAAATGTTTGATTGTTTTCAGGAAACTTCTTAGCTTTGGTTTAGTCCAGTTGTGCTGACTTCCCCTGTAGTGTGTGCTGTCCTTCCCTTCACCTAAGATCATTCTTATCTACCATGTAGTTAGTAAATAACGCTCCCCCTCCCTCCCCACCCTCGTAACCATCAAAGAATGTTGTCTTCTATGTTTAAACATTTTCTTCAGTTTTTATAATAGTGGACTTATACAATATTTGCCCTTCTGTGACTGACTAAATTCACTCAGCATAATGCCCTCCAGATTCCTCCATGTTATGTTTCATGGTTTCATAGTTGTTCTTTATAGTTGTGTAGTATCCCATTGTGTGGATATACCATAAGTTGTTTATCCATTTGTCCGTTGATGGGCACCTAGGTTGTTTCCATCTTTTTGCTATTGTGAACAGTGCTGCAATGAACATGGGTGTGCATATATCTATTCGTGTGACAGCTCTTATTTCTCTAGGATATATTCCAAGGGGTGGGATAGCTGGACTGTATGGTAATTCTATTTCTAGATTTTTAAGGAAGAACCAAATTGCTTTCCACAGTGGTTGTACCATTTTACATTCCCACCAACAGTGTATAAGTGTTCCAGTCTCTCCACAGCCTCTCCAGCATTTATTATTTTGTGTTTTCTGGATTAATGCTAGCCTTTTTGGGGTGAGATGATATCACATTGTAGTTTTGATTTGCATTTTTCTAATGGCTAATGATCATGAGCATTTCTTCATGTGTCTGTTAGCCTCCTCAATATCTTCTTTGGCGAAGTGCCTGTTCATATCCTCTGCCCATTTTTTAATTAGGTTATTTGTGTTTTTGTTGTTGAGGTTTTGCAGTATCTTGTAGATTTTAGAGATTAGACACTGATTGGATTTGTCATAGCCAAAAATGATTTCCCAGTCTGTAGGTTGTCTTTTTACTCTTTTGGTGAAGTCTATTGATGAGCATAAATGTTTGATTATTAGGAGCTCCCATTTATCTAGTCTCTCTTCTAGTGTTTGTGCATTGTTACTAATGGTTTATATTGTGTTTCTGCCATGTATCAGGGCTTCTAGCATTGTCCCTGTTTTTTCTCAATGATCGTCATCATTTTTTACTTTATATTTAAGTGTTTGATCCATTTTGAGTTAGTTTTCGTGCATGGTGTGAGGTATGGGGGTATGGGTCTTGTTTTAGTTTTTTGCAGATGGATATCCAGTTATGCCAGCACTGTTTGTTAAAGAGACTGTATTTTCCCCAATTAATGACTTTGGGCCTTTGTCAAATATCAGCTGCTCACAGGTGGAAGAATTTATGTCTGGAATCTCAATTCTGTTCCATTGGTCTATGTATCTGTTGTTGTACCAGTACCAGGCTGTTTTGACTACTGTGGCAGTATAACAGATTCTAAAATCAGGTAGTGTGAGGCCTCCCACTCTGTTGTTCTTCTTTGGTAATACTTTACTTATCCAGGGCCTCTTCCCTTTCCATATGAAGTTAGTGATTTGCTTCTCCATCTCATTAAAAAATGCTGGTAGAATTTGGATCAGGATTGCATTGTATCTGTAGATTGCTTGGGTAGAATTGAAATTTTCAAAGGTTGTGTCCTCCTATCCATGAGCAAGGTATGTTTTTCCACTTATGCAGGTATCTTTTGGTTTCTTGCAGTAGTGTCTTGTAGTTTTCATTGTATAGGTCTTTTATGTCTCTGGTTAGATTTATTCCTAAGCATTTCATCTTCTTGGGGGCTATTGTAAATGGTATTTATTTGGTGATTTCATCTTCAAGGATCTCTTTGTTGGTGTAGAGGAATCCAACAGATTTTTGTATATTTATCTTGTTTCCTGAAACTTTGCTCAAATCTTGTATTAGTTCCTGTAGTTTTCTTGTGGATTCTTCCGGGTTTTCTGTGTATAAGATCATATCATCTGCAAACAGAGATACTTTGACTTCTTCCCTACCTATTTGGATGCCCTTTATTTCTTTTTCTAGACTAATTGCTCTGGCTAGGACCTCCAGCCCAATGTTGAATAAAGGTGGTGATAAAGGACATCCTTGTCTGGTTCCCGTTCTCAAGGGGAATGCTTTCAAAGTCTCTCCATTTAGGATGATGTTGGCTGTTGCCTTTGTATAGATACCCTTAATTATACTGAGTAATTTCCCTCCTATTCCTATTTTGTTGAGAGTTTTTATCATGAATGGGTGTTGGACTTTGTCAAATGTCTTCTCTGCATCGATTGATTAGATAATGTGGTTCTTGTCTTTTGTTTTATTTAGGTGATGGATTACATTGATTGTTTTTCTAACCCTGAACCATCCCTGCGTACCTGGTACAAATCCCACTTGATCATGGTGAAATATTTTTTTGATATGTTGCTGAATTCTATCGGCTACAATTTTGTTGAGGATTTCTGTGTCAATGTTCATGAGGGATATTGGTCTGTAATTTTCTTTTTGTGTGGTGTCTTTACCTGGTTTTGGTATCAGGGTTATGCTGGCTTCATAGAATGAGTTTGGGTGTATTCCACCCTTTTCTATGCTCTGAAATACCTTTAGTAGTAGTGGTGTTAACTCTTTTCTGAAAGTTCGGTAGAATTCTCCAGTGAAGCCATCCGGGCCAGGGCTTTTTTTGTTTGGAGTTTTTAAATTACCTTTTCAATCTCTTCTTTTGTTATGGGTTTATTTGGTTTTTCTACCTCTGTTTTTGTTAGTTTATGTAAGTAGTGAGTTTCTAGAAATTTGTCCATTTCCTCTAGGTTTTCAAATTTGTTAGAGTAAAATTTTTCTTAGTAATCTGTTATGATTCTTTTAATTTCAGTTGGGTCTGTTGTGATTTCACCCATCTCATTTCTTATATGGATTATTTGCTTCTTCTCCTGTTTTTCTTTTGTCAGTTTGGCCAATGTTTATCAATTTTTTCGATCTTTTCAAAGAACCAGCTTTTGGTCTTGTTAACTCTTTCAATTGCTTTTCTATTCTCTATTTCATTTAATTCTGCCCTAATTCTTATTATTTTCTTTCTTCTGGTGACTGAGGGCTTCTTTTGCTGTTCTCTTTCTACTTGTTCCAGTTGTAAGGTTAATGTTTTGTTTTGTCTCTTTCTTCTTTTTGGATGTGTGCATTGCTATAAACTGACCTCTGAGCACTGCTTGTCATGTGTTCCAGTGGTTCTGGTAGGATGTGTTTTCATTCTCATTTGATTCTATGAATTTCTTTATTCCATCCTTAATTTCGTCTATAACCCAGTAGTTTTTGAGCAAGGTGTTTTTCAGTTTCCATGTGTTTGATTTTTTTCATTGGTTTTTCTGTTACTGAATTCTAGTTTTACGGCTTTATGGTCAGAAAAGATGCTTTCAATGCTTTTGAGTCTGTTAAGGCTTGCTTTATGGCCTAATATGTGGTCTATTCTCGAGAATGTTCCATGTGCATTGGAAAAGAAAGTGTACTTGGCTGCTGTTGGGTGGAGTGTTTGGTATATGTCTATAAGATCAAGTTGGTTGATTGTAGCATTTAAATCCTTTGTGTCTTTGTTGAGCTTCTTTCTGATTTCTGTCCTCCACTGAAAGTGGTGTGTTGAAGTCTCCTAGTACTTTTGTGGAGCTTTCTATTTCTCTTTTCAATGCTGTTAATGATTGTTTTATGTATTTTGGAGCCCTGTTGTTGGTTGCATACATATGTATTATAGTTATGTCCTCCTGGTGTATTGACCCTTTAATCATCTCGTGTCCTTCCTTATCCTTTGTGGTGGATTTTACTTTAAAATCTGTTTTGTCAGAGATTAATATTGCCACTCCTGCTCTTTTTTGAGTGTTGTTTGCTTGATATATTTTTTTTCCCATCCTCTGAGTTTTAGTTTGTTTGTGTATTTAATTCTAAGGTGTGTTTCTTCTAGGCAGCATATAGACGGATAGTGTTTTTTATCCAGTCTTCCACTCTCTGTCTCTTTATTGGTGCATTTAGTCCATTTACATTCAGTGTAATTATTGATAGATATGAGTTTAGTGATGTCATTTTGTGTGTGTTGTTGACAGTGTCTTTGTTCCACTTAATTTTCTGTGCTGAGTCGTTTTTCTTTATGTGTTTTCTTTTCATCTTTTTCATTGTTGTTGATTTTGTATTAGCTGAGTCTTTATTTTTTTCTAGTTTTTTATTTTGATTTGTAGGATTGTTAGTTTCCTTTGTGGTTACCTTAATATTTACCCCTATATTTTTAAGTTTATACCAGTCGTTTATTTCTTTATATCGCCTTGACTTCCTCTCCATATGAAATATCTATGTCTACATTTTTTAAGTCCCTGTTTTTCATTTTAATGTTGTCATCTTTTACAAAGTGACATCTGTTTCCCCATTTTCAGTGTTTTAGCTTTGGTTTGTTTTTGTGACTTCCCTATCTGGTTTGATATCTGGTTGCTCTATCTTGGGTTGTTGTCTGATGTTATTGATTTTCTAACCAGAGGACTCCCTTTAGTGTTTCTTGTAATTTTAGTTTGGTTTTTGCAAATTCCCTAAACTTCTGTTTATCTGGAAATGCCCTGATTTCGCCATCATATTTGAGAAACGGTTTTGCTGGATATATAATTCTGGGCTGGCAATTTTTTTCCTTCAAGGCTTTATATATGTCATCCCATTGCCTTCTTGCCTGCATAGTTTCTGCTGAGTAGTCCCTTTTTAGATGAATTTTTCTTTATCCCTAGCAGCTCTTAAAATTCTCTCTTTAACTTTGGTTTTGGCAAGTTTGATTATATGTCTTGGTGACTTTCTTTTCGGATCTACCTTATGTGGGGTTCGAAGAGCATCTTGGATAGATATCTTGTCATCTTTCACGGTATCTGGGAAGTTTTCTGCCAGCAAATCTTCAACAATTCTGTCTGTATTTTCTGTTATCCCCCCTGTTCTGGTACTCCAATCACTCGTAGGTTATTCCTCTTGATAGAATCCCACATAATTGTCAGGGTTTCTTCATTTTTTTAAATCCTTTTATCTGATTTTTCCTCAAATAAGTTGGTGTCAATTGCTTTATCTTCAGTCTCACTAATTCTGACTTCCGTTGCCTCAATTCTGCTCCTATGACTTTCTATTGAGTTGTCTAATTCTGAAATTTTATTGTTAATCTTCTGGATTCCTGATTGCTGTCTCTGTATGGATTCTTGCAGCCTGTTAAATTTGTCATTATGCTCTTCTCTAATCTTTTTCATTTCCTGTATTGCATGTTCTACATTTTGCT
Source organism: Dugong dugon (assembly GCA_030035585.1). Taxonomy (NCBI): domain Eukaryota; kingdom Metazoa; phylum Chordata; class Mammalia; order Sirenia; family Dugongidae; genus Dugong; species Dugong dugon. Next base: position 55,500,453 of record CM057463.1, read on the forward strand.
TAATTTCTGTCCTAATCTCTTGAAGAGTTCTGTATAGTAATCTTTTGTATTCTGCTTCTGATAATTCCAAGAAATTTTCCTCCTCTGGCAAATTTCTAGATTATTTTGGGAGCTTCCTGAAGCCATCATGGACTGCCTCTGTATGTGACTTGATATTGACTGTTGTCTCTGAGCCATCAATAAGTTATTATATTTATTTATTTTATGTTTGCTTACTGTGCCCTTGCTTCTTGTTTTGTTTTGATATGCCCAAATAGGCCCCTCCTGTGAGCTAGGTTGATTATTGACAACTTTGAGGCTCCAATGTCCTGTCAGCAGGTGGTTAGATCTGTTACTAGGTATGTGGGCTCAGGAGTCCACCCACTCCTCCTGTATGGATTCAGCTCAGGTGTCCAGGTAGATAGCCAGCAAGTGTGTGGTGTAGGCTCTCACCTACAGTCCTAGACAGGCATGGGTGATTGGTGAAGGCACAGGCATCTGGCTGCAGCAGGGGAACACACTCTGAGCAAGGCAGGGGGCTGATGGCCACCCCTAAGTGTCCAGGAAGATGTTTCCCTGTTCCCTAGATCACGTAGGTGAGTGGGTTTTGCAGCCAGTCTATAAGCACCCAATGCTGTTGACTGTAAGCACTTGGGGGCACCTCTTATTCTTGGGCCCCTATTGCAGGTGGCTAGGTGGCGTGGGTGGAGCCACCAGTCCTCAGGCCCCTCATGTGGGTAGGTGAAGACCCTGCTTAGTGGGTAGAGCAGTATCAAATGTTACGAACCTGCCACTTCACAGCTGAAACAATTCAAGTTAGACTTCAGGTATATACCCTATTGTACTGCCGTAATGAGGCCTACGCTGTTGAAATAGGCCCACCCAAGTCTATTCAGAGGGAAAGGCACTCAGATCTGTGGATCCCTTATGCCTGTGCCTAGGCAAAGGAGCTGTGCCTACCCTGATTTCCTGGCTTATGGGAGCTGGCATTTTTTCCCCCCATTTGTTAATTTGTTCGCTCTTCAGGGCCAGGAGAATGGCTCAGGGCGTGTGACGGATCCTACTTCTGGCCCAGGGGACTCAGCAATTGCTGAAGCTGGTCCAGGACCCAGTGCAGAGCAGGCAGTGGGGAGGTAAATGAGAGAGAGGTTTTTCCCTAAGGGGGGTGTTTTTGATCTGCACGGTAGGCTGGATGCAATTACTTATCTTTCATTGATTGAGGGCTTCTTCTCACTGGTTCTGGGTGACCGAGTAGACTCTCTGCCTCTGGGTCTTTCCCGGTGTGGAATACACCTCCTGAACACAGCTGCTTGCCAGCATCACTGCTCATCCCCGAGCTGATCAGGCCTGAAGGGCTCAGGCTCTTGCTGGGTCAGGTCTGGCAACTTCTTGCTGCTTTTGCACCATCTCTCCCTCCCCTTGCCACTCAGTCCGGTTCCTCAACTTTGCCTTTGATGTTCACAGTTCCTAAATTGTCATATATAATCGATTCACTTGGCTTTTTGGGTCTTTGTTGTTAGAGAGTCCACTGGAAGCATCTGACTATCATCTTGGTCCCGCCTCCCCTTTGCCCCTTTTTAATAGGATAATTCCTACCAATCTTTTAAAAAATATATATATATAATCTACGTATTAATTATCTTATTTAAGTTTAAAATGTAACTATATATATATATATATATATATATATATATATATATATAAATCCTGATATTTTTAATTACTGTATTGAAAAGATTTCCAAACATTATTAAATGTAATTTTAAGAAAGTGTTTGGCTATAAATTTTGCATATTATATCTGGACCTGAATTTATCTGTTTTCTTATATTTAGGCATTTAATGGGTTTCCAGTTTTTCACAAAGAGAAATAGTAGTGGAGTAGTATAACTACAAACCAGGAAACTCAAGCTCATGCTGTCAGGATAAAGGCCATCACCCGTTGCCTTGGAGTCGATTGTGGCTCATAGCGACCCTATAGGACAGAGTAGAACTGCTCCATAGTGTTTACAAGGCTATAATCTTTATGGAAGCAGACTGCCACATCTTTCTCCCACAGAAGGACTTGTGGGTTCAAACCTCCGAACTTCTGGTTAGGGGCCAAGTGCTTAACCTCTGCCACCAGGATCCTTGTAGCATAAAGGCAGAATCCTAAAAATGCAAATGAGTATGAGGCAATATGGAGTGGTAGAGCCAGTGACAGACACTGCAGAATGCACACCCCATGTAAGGGCGTTCAAAACACACCAACCAAAACACAATGACAACAAAAACAGCAAGTGGCAGGATTTGGCATCTGGATTGCCATTTTGAGACTTCTGGACTTTTATTTAAAAAGCCTGCCAACCTGTTTCTGAAAAATCAGTCTTTGAAAATCTTACGGAGCACAGTTCTACTCTGACACACACATGAGGTTATCATGAGTGAGAACTGACTCAACAGCAACTAGTAGAAACTGGTGAACTTTTACTAAAGCTTTCCAGAAAAGTATCTGTGGGAGAGTGACTACTTGGTTCAATTTTTCCTCACTCTCTGAATCCACGACCTTGCTGTGGCTTCACTGTGGAAGTGTCTGTCCCTGTTTCTTGACTTGGGGCGTGGCCATGTGACTTGCTGTGGCTTACGATCTGTGCTAGTTCCAAGCCTAGGCTCTAAGGAGTCTAGCACATTTTCACTTGCCTTCTTTCGCTTGTACCATCACCATGAGAAAAGCTTGCCTTAGCTTGGGCACTAGTTACAGGAGAAGAATTAGAGACACATGGAGAAGAGCCATGCCAGCCACAGTCTCAGTATGAAGCACAGCCATCCTAGCTGCCCCAGAAACTTATAAGCGAGAAATAAATGCTTATTTTTGTATGACCCTGAGATACTGAAGGTGTTTGTTATGCATCAATAAGTAAATAATACAGAATAAAATTGTTTTCTACAAAAATGTCAGTGTGTCTTCCTACCAACAATGTGTGACTATGTTACACTGGTATAATTTTTTTTCAAATTTGAAAGATAAAATTATTTTATCTATTTTATTTTGCATTTTGGGTTCATTAAAATTACACTTCTATTAAAATTGCACACAAAAACACGCTTATTAGTCATTTATATTTCTTCTTTTGACCATTTATTAGAATTTTGTCTGTTTGCAGGAGCCCTTCCTATTATGTATTAAAATCACATGCTTTATTTATATTGTGTCAGGCACTGTTCTTATCTGTAATCCTTGTCACCAACTTTGTTTTCCAAATTGCTGTTTACCGTTTAATTTAATCTAAGATTACTTTTATAACCTGTGTGATCAATTTTTTTTGTTTCTCTGTTTTTCTTTTCCCTTATATTTAATACCTAGTAATCGGAAGGTGGACTTTTAAATCTTTTTTTGTTGTTGTTCTGCTTTTTTTGTGCAGGTCTTCTCTCTGTGACACTCTGTCTTCCTTCTTGTTGCTATGCCTGACTTTCTTTTAACCCCTCTGTTTTCTCTTCCTTTCTGATTTTATCCTTTTTTGTTAAAATTATAGCACTTTTTTTCCAACAACCTTATAACTAACCAGTTGCCATTGAGTCAATTCCAACTCATGGTGACCCCATGTGTCAGTGTAGAACTATACTCCATAGGGCTTTCAATGGCTGTTTTTTGTCTAAGGCACCTCAGAGTGCCTTACTTGAACCTCCAATCTTGCGGTTAGCAGCTGAGTGTGTTAACCATTTGTACCACCCTGGGACTTCTTAACTAGTCATATGTAAATTCATGGTTATTTTTAAATAATATAGTCTACTGGTTACAAATTTGAGTTTTCTGCATATACTGCATGAATACGGCAATTAAGTATTATGTTTTATCTCTCTCATAAAAAATTGAACTATATTAAGTTACTTTTAATTACCTGTGGTTGTAGATTACTTTTTTTTTTAGGTGCATAAACCTCTCACCTGAAAAATATTCAATCAAACAGCAACTCTATTCAATACTATAAATATGTGAATTTCTATAATGTATTCGGTGGCTCATAGGGGCCTTATTAGAAGATTATAATAAAGTATGAGGGCTAGAGGAAAGGGAGCTAAGATGATCACACAAATAAATGTAATACAATATAGAATTTGGTGATTGCTACAAGAGAAGTATAAGAGAGGTATAAACAATATGGATTAGGGGTTTAAAGAAGTGAGAAATTGTATCCAATTTGACAAGTAAGGAAAGACTTCCATGATGGGAGGCCACTTGAGATAGACTTTGAAAGACTATAGAGTTTTGAAAATGTCAATTATATCTCTAGTTTTGTCTGCTCAGAACCCATTTTCTTGTCTTTTGGTATCAGCACCTTGATTTTCCTCTGAGGATAACCTCTCTTCTACTTAGGCTGTGTGGTTTGGGGGGAATTGACTCTATCCTTGTTTCCAGGATCTGCTTGTAACCCAAACCTGGACAGTCAAGAGTCAGGTAACAATGATTACTATGAAGGTATACGACCCAGTTCCACAGTAGTATATGACCCAGACCAGGAGAAGACTGCTTTCTTTCTTTTGGGGTTGCTAGGCTTGCAGCTACAGAAGTTTACTACATGGAGAATCTTGATAGTAAATTGAAGTCACTCAAAGGGAAGTAGAGGTGAGACATGAAGAGAGAAAGAAATGGAAAGGAGGGAGCAAGAGAAGGAAAGAATGAGAATGGACCTCATGTCTTCATAACATTGCTTGAGTCCCCAGATCCAACTATTCCTCAAATTGACATCTAGACTTTTTAGCCTCACAAGTCAATAAGATGTTTTCTTACTCTTTTTCTTCTTCTTCCTTCAGCTTCTTCTTACTCTTTGCATAAGCTTTCTTGAATTTGGTTTTAGTTACTAGCTAATGAAGGAGTCGTAACAGGCAGGAAGAAGTGGGGTTGGGGGGTAGAGAAGCTATATTAGGAACAATGAACAGCATAAGCAAAGACATGAAGATGGAGAAAGTGGGGAATGGTCAGGAAATAGCATATTATCTAAATTGAATGGAGTGTGTGGTATACATATGAAACTAATGGAAAAAAAGTTGGGATGTTATAATAGGTTTTGCAAGATAAGCAGAGCAATGGATGCTTAATTGTCTAGGCCATTGCTGTCCAACAGAAATACAATGTGAACCATATATGTAATTTCAACTTTCTAGTAATCCTTTTTGAAAAATGGCAAAATTCATTTTAAATATTTTATTTAACCCAGTATACCCATAATATCATTTCAACATGTAATCAATATAAAAATCATCATTAGAATATTTAATATTTTTTTTTACTCTGTCCAAAAATCCAGTGTGTGTTTAACATTTATAAAAAATTTTAAAAATTGCTATCGAGTCAATTCCTAATTATAGTGACCCTACAGGATGGAGTAGAACCTCCCCAAAGGGTTTCCTGGGCTGTAATATTTACAGGAGCAGACTGCTACATCTTTCGCCTGTGGAGTCGCTGGTGGGTTCAAACTGTCAAGCTTTCAGTTAGCACCCAAGTGCTTTTACCACTATGCCATGAGTGCTCCTTCTACACTTAGAAAAAGCCAAAGAATCAAACTTGCCGTGAAGTCCATTCCAACTCATAGCGACTCTATAGGACAGAGTAGAACTGCCCCATAGGGTTTCTAAGGAGCAGCTGATGGATTCGAACTGTTGAACTTTTGGTTAGCAGCCTGAGCTCTTAACCATTGTTCCACCAGGGCCCCTTATAGCGTATATCAATTCTGACCAGCCACTTTTCAAGTGCTCAATAGCCACAGGTGGCTAGTAGGTATCACATTGAACAGTACAAATCTAGTCAGTGGGTAGCCACTGACAGTTTTCGAGCAAGGCTATAATATTATCAGAGTGTGTTAAGATTATTTAGGGAAGAAAAGACTGAAGCTGGTTGCTGTTCACTGAATAATGCAAATATTCCAGGCAATAGTCAAAGAAAACTTTAACTAGGTACAGAAGTTAGAATGGAATGTAGGTATGCTAAAGACTTTAAAGAGGTGAAAATGTATAAAATTTGATAGACATTGAATATGAGGGTAATAGAGATAAAGAAAACAGAAGAGATAACAATTATTTAAATGATTTTCCCATCAAGAAAAACAGGGATGTTGAAAAGAATTCTTTGGTAGTGTAAATGATGATTTCTGTTTTCATTTAGATGCTGTTTTAGGTAGTTGTAGAACATTTGAATAACAATGTTCATTAGGCAATTGAAACTTTGGATCTGTGACTCAGGATATACAGCAAGAGATAAATATCAAAGAGAAATATATAAATTAATATAATAAATATTAATAAAATAAAATTAATGAAAAGAGATTGAGCACAGTTAAGGGAATAATCCTGCTGAATGCTTATATGTAAGAGGAGAAAAGAATGTAGTTAAGGATGTGGAAAAGGAAAGGTCAAAGATGTAGTAGAAAACAAATAGATATTGTCATGGAAGTCAAAAAAAGAAAGTTTTAAGGAAGGAAGTTGGCAACTTTATATGAGGCAGAGGCCCATGGGGATGAGGACTAGAAAGGCTTTTGTAGGCAAAAGTAGGTGTGCATAGTTACATGATCTTGGCAAGTCATGAAACACTTCTTGCTTCAGCTTTCTCATCTGTACAAAGAGGCAGTGGAAGCAGATGTCCCTCAAGCTCTGTTAGAGCTATCACCCTGGATTAGGTCAATAGAAGTTCACAAGCAGACATGGAATCAAGATTTTAAACCATTATGAAATAAGCGAATGATAAGCCAAAAAGAAACCCAAATCTGTTGCTGTTGAGTTGATTCTGACTCATAGTGACCCTATAGGACAGAGTAGAACTGCCCCATATGGTTTCTAAGGAGCAGCTGGTGGATTTGAACTGCTGACCTTTTGGTTGGCAACCAAGTTCTTTAACCACTGCGTGACCAGGGCTCCAAAGTGAGTGATAGGGAAAGGGAAATAATAAATATGAATATGGTATTAAAATGTTTATTTGATAACTTGTGAAAGAAATATAATCAAGGAAAATATTCTCTTTCTCTAGATGAAAAAGATCTGAGCATATTTATAAAAGAAAGTAAGAAACCTATAGAGAGAAGAACCAAAAGTAAATACTAGCGGGAGTGTAGAAAGTACGGCGAGGTGTCATGAGACAGAATTAGATTCAAAAGGTGTTTACTGAATGCCACCTCTGTACTAAGTACCATGCCAGGTGTTTATATAAATGATGTCTCATTTAATTCTTATTACAACTCTGTGAGGGCAGAATTATTATTCATATTATTTACAAAGGCAGTGTTGAATAGTGGTTAAGACTGGGAATTTCAAAGTCAGATTTCTGAGCTCAAAATCTCATCACCACCTCTAACTAGCTATGAAAACTTGGGCAAGTTTCTTACCTCCTCCCTTACCCTTTCCTTATCTGTAAAATATTAGCATCAATCTCATGGGATTGTTGTAAACATTAAAGAAATAATGCATTTGAAGCACTTAGCATAGTGCCAAATATATAACAAATATTCTACAGCACTGGCTCGTGAACAGGGGCGTTTTTACCACCAAGAGGACATTTGGAAATGTCTGGAGACATTTTTTATAGTTATCACTGGGGAATACTACTCACAACTACTGGGTAGAAGCCAGGGATAGTGTTAAACATTCTGTAATACCCAGAATAGCACACCACCAAAAAATGCCAGCCCAAAATGCCAGTAGTGCCGAGTTTGAGAAGCCCGGTTCCACAGGTCTTAGCTATTATTAATACTATTACATAGAAGGAAACTAAGGGTCAAGGAGAAGCCCAGACCACACAGCTAGAAAGTGACAGATCCATCTCTTCTCGTTTTAAGTTCAAATCCTATTCAAGTACGCATCCTACTACCTCACAATTGCTAGGCAAAAGTAAATTTGCATCTAGTGCCCAGATCCTGATTTCTAATACCATTCTCCAATAAACAGAATCAGAACTCCTTGGAGAAATGGCAGATTCTAGGACTGGGGCAGGAAATATATAAGATGAGCCTGGAGCATGTATAGTGCCAGAAAGTAAGGAAGTGATAACACAAAACAAAACAAAAACAGAGAAAACGCAAAACCTCATGACAATCATGGGAATATGTCAAAGGGATGCAGAGTCAACTGAAAGAGCTCCCAATGGCCAAAGCTGGGACAATTTGAGCAGTAAGATAAAGTAATATCGGATTATAACTCAAAGTATGAAATAAATACCCGTAAGTCCAAACTGATATAAATGATTAAGTACATAAATAGGGGAATAGACAAATCTCTCATGCAGAAGAATTTAAAATAATTTATGTAGATACTCTACCCTCAAGGAGGGCATTAAGCGTGGCCTGTGTCTAGTGACTTATGTATGAAGAGTACAGTGTGGAAAGTGGGAGTAAAGGGTGGAGGGTAGAGAGAAGAGTAAATTTATGGTAGAGAAGCTTGACACACACTACGTCAGCCAGTTGATCAAGGTTAACATCAACAGTGATTAAATCATGTTGATAGTACGTACCCTTGATACGAGATGATGAAATTGGCACTTTACCTCTGTAGCCTTCTTCCCCAAAACATATAACCCCTGTCTAATCAAGAGAAAAACATCAAACAGATATCAATTAAGGGACATTATACAAAATACATAACTAATACTCTTCTAAACTCTCAAGGCCATCAAAAACAAGAAACTTTTGAGAAACTCACAGCCAAGAGGCCACTAAGGAGCCATAAAGACTAAATGTAATGTGGTATTCTAGCACAGAAAAAGGACATTGGGGAAAAACTAAGAAAATCAGAATAAACTATGGACTTCATTTACTAATAATGTGTCAATGTTGGTTCAACTGTGATAAATGCACCCTACTAATGTAAGTTGCTAACAATAGGAAAAACTGTGTGTAGAATATATGGAAACTATCTGTACCATCTTTACAACTTTTCTGTAAATCAAAAACTGTTCTAAAATTAAAAGTTTACTTTTAAAAAACAGTAAACTTGAATAATTATCCTTGAAAATCAGAGCTGACTTTTCTTTCTCGTTTTTTTTTCCTTCAAAAACAGAAAGCAAGGTCAAGATAGGGCTTTTGAGGAGAAGAGATACAGTTTCAGAAGGAGGGATGGCTTCAATATTCACTATAAAGTAAATATAAAGTAGGATATTCTGAAATATTTGAGGATTGAAAGAAATTGTGTGCTTGAAGATAGTATAAAACATTTTAAGTAGTAAATTCAATAGGGATTTTATAGTGAACATAAGTAAATTATATAAATTGTTTTAAATAGTCGAAGATGAATCAAAAGATATTTAATTTATTTAATGTATACAAAAATGTACTTAAATGATTCTTTAAAGTAAACATAATATTCATGTTTCTCAGATATTGAGAGTCCATACAACTCAGGTGCACCAATAGGAATCAGCTGATGCTACAGGACCATGTTCTCTAACAATGTACTACTTGGACCAAAGAAGAGGCATATGTCTAGGAAAGCTGTTGAGTAGGTAATGCTACAGTAGTTGTCTATTCAATATCTAGTTTTTCTTTTGCTTGCTTAAAGATCCACAATTTTGTTAATGGAAGTAATGAGTCCATCTAAAATAATCCAATATCCGAGACATCCTTGAAGCTAGAGGTGGCCACATGACACTGTTGTGGGCAATGAGGATCACAGAGAATTTTGCTGCATTTGGCAAGGTCTTGTTTTCTCAATTTTAGTTGCTAACTCTTCTTCATTGCTTTTTTCTTCTTCCCTGTAATATGGATTCTTTACCTTGTGTGTGGCAATAATTTTGTGATCATGAGGCTGTAATAATGAGAATGAGGCCCATACTAAGGAGAAGGGGATGGAAAGATAGAAGCTAGGTCCTTGATAATATTGTGAATAGCTGCACTAGCCTAGACAGGCTATTGCCAGACTTCTTGTTACTTGAGAGAAATGAAGTCACTATTAGGAAGGCTTCTGTTCTATGCAGTCAAGAGCATTCCTTACTGATAGAGTTCCCTAATGTGATGGTGCAACTTTAGGCAAGATTTCACATGGAAGAGCGAAGGAGGAAGGGAGTATTGATTTTAGTTAATCATATTATCTCATAATCCGGCAATAAACTGGATGGTCAATATACATATATCATCCCAACACAAGCTTTTATACAGCCTATTTCCCATTTTCATTTAGGAAATAATCTGTAAGGGGATAAGATCATGTCATCTCTGGTTGTATTTCCTTCTTATCAGTAGGCCTGCCTTTCAGTACCCAATGAATATCAAAAAGAATTCATGGTGAATGCATTTCTTAGAACATTATTATCATATAAAGGTTAATTTACTGTAATACATTTTGAAATATGAAAATGAGGGAAATTCCTCATATCTGATCACTCTGTTTCCTTACCAGTCAATTCAATATAATGTAAAAAAAGAAAACAAACAAAAAACCAGACTATATGAGCATAAAGACAGAATTTTTTTCCAGAAGTATCATATAGTGTTGTGAATTGATTTATGAAAATTCTGTGAAAGGATCACTGTCCATATACAATCAGTATCTCAGAGAGTTAAATGGGAAATTTTTATATTATTATTTTCATTCATGTGAGTGCCTTCTTTTTTCAATTCATAGCAGAATTTGGGTAAAAGTTCTTAAGACATTTGTAAGGGGGTTGGATATTAAAAGCTTAAAAAGGAAAAAAAAAAAGGAAATAGGAGATTGTATAAACGAGGATCTAAAAAGTTATTTTTTCTGATTATATTTTATCTTGAGGAGTTTTACCATATTTTTCTTGAAATTTCCTCATATTTTGTATGAAAACATTCAACTCATTCTTTCAATTTTTTAATTGTTTTTCTGTCAAGAAAATGTCTTATAGTAGCATTATTTAATAGTTTCAATTTATAAATAAAATTGCTCCCTTTGTTATGAAGGGTGAACCTCTAATGTAGTCTACTCTTTAGATTTAAAATTTTATTCTTTTCTGTACACTGTGGTGGAATGGATTATTACTAATCTATGGAGGGAAATATGGTTTTTTTGAACAAAAAGGCTAAAGGGATTTCTGAAGTACTGGAACAAAACTCTCTTCACAGCTGTTTTAGAAGTTCCCAGAAGCTGGGAAAATGTGAAGAGAGCAACATAGCCTTTTCTTCCATTAATGGACCAAAGTATGTCTAGCATTTTCCCAGATGTCAATGGACAAACTGACCCAGTTGTTAAGCACTATTTTCAGAAAGTTCATAACCAGAGGTAGAAATAAAACAGAAAGGATAGGAATATATCCTAAGATGTCAGTAGAAGGCTTTTTAGTACTCCACCCCCCTAAAAAAAGTAACATCCCTACATTAACTAAGAATGTTAATTAAGCACATGTGACTATTGAACATATGGCCCCAGTTGAAATGGCCGATGGAATATAAAAGTAAGGAGTGACTTTTATCACTTCTGGTAGCCCAAGAAGTAGTGATTTTCTCTCATAAGAAACTTGGAGAAATTTCTGTTTGCCTGTATAAAGAAGGGATTGAAATGAAAAAATGGTTGATTGGACACATAATCTTCTATAGGTGGAGTTTTGTGAGCAAGTAAAAAAAGTGTAGTCAAATCCCAGTAAGCCACAGCCCTTCTCCCCTCTGCCCCACTTAAAGTCAGTGGGACAATGTGGATCCTGTTACTGCTTCTGGGAAACACAATTGATTCCAGGAGGTCTTGGTAAGTGGGGATGCCCAAAGTGGCATTTACTCCCTGCCTACACTTGGCCAGGAGGTAAGAAGTGGGCTCTTCCTTGACTCCTAACAAATGCCATCTGTGCCAGGCAAAGAATGGTCACCCTCTGCCAGCTAATTCCTGGCCACAACTTGCTGTCTTTGGCCTCAGATACTTCCTGATTCTTCTTAAGCCGCTATACCTCTGATCTAGCAAAGTCTGATTATAGTTGGTGTTGAATTTTCATTTTTATGTGTTTTTATGCTAGAAAAGTTTGAACAGAGATCAACACAATCTTTGACAGTTTCATATCAGCTTCTAATTGTGGACAACAAGAAGATTTCCTTTGCTGCAGATGTGCTTGAGAACACAGAAAAATCACCAGACATATCAATTAGAAAGCAAAATTGTCACTTTGATGACTAAGGTGCGCCTGAGCCAAACCAGGGTCTTTTCAGTCACCTCAGATGCATGCAAAATCTGTACAATAAAAAGGAGGACAGAAAAGAATTGATGCATTCGAACTGTGGTATTGGTGAAGAATATTGAATACAATGTTGTGAACTGCCAGAAGAAAGAACTAATCAGTCTTAGAAGAAATACAACTAGAATGCTCCTTAGAAGTGAAGACAGTGAGACTTGGGCTCATTTACTTTGGACACACTATCAGGAAAGATCAATCACTAGAAAAGGACATCATGTTTGGTATACTAGAGGGTCAGCAGAATTGAGGGAGGACCCCAATGAGATGGATTGACACAGTAGCTGAAAAAATGGGCTGAAACATACTAACAATCATGAAGATGGTGTAGGGCCAGGCAAAGTTTCATTCTACTATACATATGGTTACCATGAGTCAGCACCAACTCAATGGCGACTAACAACAACAACCACATCAAGTATTTTTGTACAAAGGGAAAGGACTGCTCTGAAGCACTAGAGCTTACCATAGGAACAGTAGTAAATTTTGAAACTCTGTGCACTCAGTAAGATTCAAAGATACATTAAGTCTATGTAAGAAACATGGTCAATGATGAAAAATGACAAATGTAAGAGCAATTTAGCTATAATTTAAAGGAGATTAAAAAAATAAAGCTGAACAATTGCCAAATTAATAGCAGTAATAACAGGCAGTGAAGAAAGATTGGCTACTTTGGCAAAATGAATTTTAAGTTTTTGACCTATTCAGTAAATTCTCCAAGAACCTAAATAAAGGGAGAAGGAGATAAAAATGAGGAAAGAAAAGTTGCGATGAAAGAAAGGAAAGAAAACCCAAATTTAAAAAAAGAGATAAAAATAATGAAATAAAAGAAAAAGAAACATTATGAAAATTTTAGAGAGACACAAGAAATTCAATACACATATATATATAATAGAGATTTCAAAAAGAGAAACAGAGCCAAAGAGAAGAAATACTAATGAGAAAATGATTAAAGAAAATTTTAATGAGCTGAAGAAAATCTGAGTCTTAAAACTAACATGGGCACATTGAACACAAGGAAAAATAAATAAAAAGGAAAATTAATAGCATAAGTTTAAAGAAAATAACTTCAGTTACTTCTAAGCAACCCTTGAACAAAAGAGAAAAATTCCAAATAGTCTCAATAGTTTAGAAACAACATGTAAAATTAGAACAATGAAAATTCACTGTAGCAAAGCTTACAGTAAAAGACCAAAAGCCATTCAGAGAGGAAAATAATAGCCTACATGTTTCCATTATTAAGCACATATAAATAAAAATAAATAATTAAAAATGTTCAAAATACTTGCAGATGAGCAGTCAAAGTTAAGGAAAGTAGGAGAAAGAAACTAATTAATACAAAGATAAAATGAATTGAAACTCTACTGTTGTTGTTAGGTATCTTTGAGTTGGTTCACATCCACAGTGACCCTATAGCGAAGTCCATAAGTCAATATAGCGTAGTCTATAGACAATCATAAAAGCTAAGAATTAGTCCGTTAAAAAATACAAAATATAAAGTTCTGCTAAATCTAACTAGAATTTAACTGAAAGAATCAGAACAGTAATATGATACATAAATAAAAAATTAAAAATAAGAGACTATTACATAATGCATTATCAATAATGGTAAAAATATCAATGATATACACTATTTTGTAGAAAATAGAAATCAGTAAGATGGATTCTAAATAATTAAAAATCCTCAAAAAAAAAATAAGCAGAGAAGTAATTAAAAATTGTGTGTAATTAAAATTCAAGTTTCCAGTCCAGATGGTTTGACGGATTACTTTAAACTTTTAAGGAAAAATTACTATTCAGAATCTAAAAAAAAAAAAAAAAACCTTTCTAAGACATTTTATTTAGCAAGTATAAAAGTATAAGACTAATACCCAAATCTGACAAAGCATAAAAAACTATGTGTCTATCTCAACTATGACAAAGAATGTAAACATTCTAAATGAAATATTAGCTAATTTAATACAGTATGATTTTAATACAATAACACACCATGATCAAGTAGGAACTATACCAGAAAGTTACAATGGCTTAAAATTAGAATATTTATGAAGCAGTGTGTAACAACAGTGTGTAAAGGAAGAAACTGTATACAAATACATTCGTCCTTCAAGGGAGGGCAATAAATACCTCTCATTTTTCTTCTGGAATTCTGAAGCAACTGAGAAGTAGACAAAGGACTCAAGGAGATGGAGATTAAAATATTAGCTTTATAACTGTTTGAACTGTAACTAGTTATAAAATATAACAAAAATAAAAGATCTCATTCTTAATAGCATCAGAAATTATAAACTTGCTGTGGATAAATTTAAGAAATGGTCAGTGGTGATAAGAAAAATTATGAAAATTTAATGAGAGTTCTAGAAAGATTTAAATTGAAAGGTATATCATATGTGGGAAAGGGAGGACTTAATTTTATAAGGATACAATTCTCCACAAAGTAAGTTATAATTTAGTTCCAATGTGATTTTCTCCTTTTCCTTCTCTTTCTCTTCCTTTTCTATCTCTTATCCCTTTCTTTTTTATCCTTTTTTCTGTTTGCTTGTTTTCTTTTTTAAAGTATGTATAGCTAAAGCAATTTTATGAAAATAGGATCAACCCTGAGAATAATCCTAATATATTATAATGTTATAATAATTAAAATATGAAGGTTAAATATATATATTTATTTAATATATACATATATTTTTAAAAAACACAAAATATAAAGTATGCTAAATCTAACTAGAATCAGAAAATTAATATAATGACACATAAATAAAAATTAAAAATGAGACATTAATATATACATATATTTAAAAAATATATGTATATATTAAATATATATGGTTTTTACTCTACTGTGTTATATATAATATTATATATATTTTACTATGTTATTGTGTTATATATAATATTACTATGTTATATACGTAATGTTTTATGTTACTAGGTTTTCTACAAGTGTGTGTATATATATGCTGTATTATATATATACCAAAAAAAAAAAAAACCCTGTTGTCATCAGGTCGATTCTGACTCACAGCAACCCTATAGGACAGAGTAGAACTGCCCCATATGGTTTCCATGAGCAGCTGGTGGATTCGAACTGCTGACCTTTTGGTTAGCAGCCCTATTTCTTAACTACTTTGCCACCAGGACTCCATATTACATACATAGATATATAAAAATAACGTGTTGCTGTTGTTCTTAGGTGCCGTTGAGTTGGTTCTGACTCATAGCAACCCTATGTAAAACAGAATGAAACATCCTGCACCGTCCTCACAATCATTTCTATGTTTGAACCCATTGTTTCAGCCACCGTGTCAATCGATCCATCCATCTAGTTGAGAGTCGTCCTCTTTTTCCCTGACCCTCCACTTTACCAAGCATGATGTCCTTCTCCAGGGACTGGTACCTCCTAATAATATGTCCAAAGTACGTGACACAAAGTCTTTCCATCCTCACTTCTAAGTAGCATTCTAGCTGTACTTCTTCCAATACAGATTTATTCATTTTTCTGGCAGACCATAGTATATTTAATATTCTTCCCAACACCATAATTCAAAGGCATCAACTCTTCTTTGGTCTTCTTTATTCATTGTCCAGCTTTCAGATGCATATGATGCAATTGAAAATACCACAGCTTGGGTCAGGCACACCCTAGTCCTCAAGGTGACATCTTTGCTTTTTAAAATTTTAAAGAGTTCTTTTGTAGCAGATTTGCCCAATGCAATACGTCTCTTGATTTCTTGACTGCTGCTTTCTTGGGCATTGATTGTGGATCCAAGTAAAATGAAATCCTTGACAACTTTAAACTTTTCTTGGTTTATCATGACATTATTATTGGTCCATTGGTGAGGATTTTTGTTTTCTTTATATTGAGGTGCAATCCATTCTGAAGTCTGGTTGTTGATCTTCATCAGTAAGTGCTTCAAGTCCTCTTCACTTTCAGCAAGAAAGTTTGTGTTATTGCATATTGCAGGTTGTTTATTGGCCTTCCTCCAATCCTGATGCCGAGTTCGTCTTCATATAGTTCAACTTCTCAAATTATTTGTTTAACACACAGATTGAAAAAGTATGGCAAAAGGATACAACCCTGACACACACCTTTCCTGATTTGAACCCATGCAGGATCCCCATGTTCTTTTCAAATGACTGCCTTTTGGACTACATGCAAGTTCCTCATGAGCTACAATTAAGTGTTCTGGGATTCCCATTTTTGAAATGTTATCCGTAATTTGTTATGATCCATACAGTCAAATGCCTTTGCATAGTCAATAAAATACAGGTAAGCATCTTTCTGGTATTCTCTGCTTTCAGCCAAGGTCCATCTGACATCAGCAGTGATAGCCCTTGTTCCACATTCCCTTCTGAATTCTGCTTAACTTTCTGGCAGTTCCCTGTTGATGTACTGCTGCAAGCATTTTTTAAATTTTCTTCAGCAAAACTTTGCTTGCGTGTGATTATTATTGATATTTCTCGATAATTTCTGCATTCTGTTGGAACACTTTTCTTTCGAATTGGCACAAATATGGATCTCTTCCAGTCGGTTGGCCAGGTAGCTGTTTTCCAAATTTCTTGACATAGACGAGTGAGCATTTTCAGTGCTGCATTCATTTGTTGAAACATCTCAGTTGGTATTCCATCAATCCTGGAGCCTTGTTTTTCACCAATGCCTTCAGTGCAGCTTGGACTTCTTCCTTCAATATCTTTGTTCTTGATTATATGCTACCTCTTGAAATGGCTGAACATCGACCAACTCTTTTTGGTATAGTGACTGTGTACTCTTTCCATCTTCCCTTGATGCTTTCAGAGTCATTCAATATCTTGCCCATAGAATCCTTCAATGCTGCAACTTGAGGCTTGAATTTTTTCTTCAGTTCTTCCACCTTGAGTGATGCCAAGCGTGTTCTTCTCTTTCGGTTTTCTAACTCCAGGTCTTTGCACATTTCATTATATTTTACTTTATCTTCTCAAGCTGCTCTTTGAAATCTTCTGTTCGTCTCTTTTACCTCATCATTTCTTCTATTCACTTTAACTACTCTACGTTCAAGAGCAAGTTTCAAAGTCTCTTCTGACATCATTTTGGTCTTTTCTTTCTTTCTTGTCTTTTTAATGACCTTTTGCTTTTTCATGTATAATGTCATTGAAGTCATCCCACAACTCATCTGGTCTTTGGTCATTAGTGGTCAGTACATCAAATCTATTCTTCATATGGTCACTAAATTCGGGTAGGATATACTCAAGGTTGTGCTTTGGCTCTTGTGGACTTGATTTAATTTTCTTCAGCCTCAACTTGAACTTACATATGTGCAACTGATGTTGTATTCTGAAGTAGGCCATTGTGTTTGTTCTGACTGATGATATTGAGCTTCTCCATTGTCTCTTTCTACAGATGTAGTCGATCTGATTTCCGTGTATTCTATCCGGCGTTGTTCACGTGTATACTCGCTGTTTATGTTGTTTACAAAAGGTGTTTGTAATTAACAAGATCTTTCAAAATTCTATCATGCAATCTCAGGCATCCTTTCTATTACCAAATCCATATATTCCAATTACCAATCCTTCTTCTTTGTTTCTAGCTTTCGAATTTCAATCTTCAGTAATTATCAGTACATCCTGATTGCATGTTTGATCAATTTCAGACTACAGAAGTTGGTAAAAATCTTCCATTTCTTCATCTTTGGCCTTAGTGGTTGGTGTGTAAATTTGAATAATAGTCCTGTTAACTTGTCTTCCATGTAGGTATATGGATATTATCCTACCACTGACAACATTGTACTTCAGGATAGATCTTGACAAGTTCTTTTTGACAATGAGTGCAACGCCATTCCTCTTCAATTTGTCATTCCAGGCGTAGTAGACCATATGACTGTCTGATTAAAAATGGCCACTATTAGTCCACTTCAGCTCAGTAATGCTTAGGATATTAGTCTTTAGGCATTCTGTTTCATTTTTGACCATTTCCAATTTTCCTAGACTCATACTTAGTACATTCCTCTTTCTGATTATTAATGGATATTGGCAGCCATTTCTTCTCATTTTAGTCATGCCGCATCAGCAAATTAAGGTCCCAAAAGCTTGACTCCATCCATGTTATTAATGTCGACTCTATTTTGAGGAAGCAGCTCTTCTCAGTTGTATTTTGAGTGCCTTTCAACTTAAGAAGCTCATCTTTCGGCACTATATCAGACAATGTTCTGCTGCTATTTATGAGGTTTTCAATGGTCAGTTTTTTTAGAAGCAGATCATTAGGTCCTTCTTCCTAGTCTGTTTTTGTCTGGAAGCTCCAGTGAAACCTGTCCACCATGGGTGACCTTGCTGGTATTTGAAATACCAGTGGCATAATTTCCAGCATCACAGCAACACGCAAGCCACAACAGTATGACAAACTGACAGATGGTGGAAATAGTAACAGTATAACACAAATACGTTGTTGTTATATGCCCTCAAGTCAACTCTGACTCATGGTGACCCTATAGGACAAAGTTGAACTTACCTATAGGATTTCCGAGGCTATAATATTTACAAAAGTAGACTGCCACGTCTTTCTCCCACAGAGCAGCTAGTGGGGTTTGAACCACTGACCTTTCGGTGAGCAGCCGAGTACTTAACTGCTAAAGTCCCTTAACACAAATATAACACAGTGTAACTGGGTAAATGTGTTTAATTTAAAGCTCAGTTAGCTAATAATGATAAAGACTTAATATCCAGCTCTTCCTTGTCTCAAGATGGGGGTTAGGATAGGAAACAATTACCTGATAGGATAGTCAGAGAAGTTATTCAGTCCAAAAAGGACTGGGAGAATTGAGTTTAGTTCAGATACAAACTTCAGGGTTTTGTAGAGAGCTCTGTTTACTGATATAAATAGATGCTACCCACCCAGGTATTTTTTGTCGCTTAGAAAGTTAAACAGCCTCTGATTTGCATGATTTATAGGGATTTTTAAAAATTTGTTTTCCTTTCACCCTACTCATTGGCTATGAGGGAGTTATATTCTCAGAGCATTTGATAGAAGGTGTCTGCAGAATGTTTTACTTACTTCAGTACAATAGTTGTTTCAGCAAGCTGCCTAAAATGTCTCATCATTCTTGCCTGGCTTATTTGGTAATAGTGGGTTTTCTCTCACTAGTTAAAATAAGATTTCATTTATGAAGTTGCACACACTTACGGGAAAATATTCAGTTATAGTTACATATGTAATCAAACAAATGTATGATATTCTTTAAGAACAAATTATAGCACTTGAGGAAGTACGGTTTAGCATATGTTACTGGATTGAACCTAGATGGGGATACTTCTACGAAAAGTATTTATATGAAGTGATATGTGAATTTTTCATGTTTTAATGTTGATTATCTGCCAGCTACATTTTCAGTTTGTCTTTGCTTAATAGGGGAGTTTATTTATGTGCTTGCTTAACTTCGTGCACACTTTACAATAATACAAACTGAAAAGAAAAACGCGTGGTGGGAAAGTGAGCAGTGCTTCTGTAGTCCACGTGATAATGGCTTGAAGTGAAAATGTATCATATATGAACGTTTCCTCCCATGGAGCCTCTCTTTTTCCCAAAGAAGCATTGTTTTGAAATTCTGATTGGGAAGTAACTCTTCCCATCATCTGGAATTTAAGGTCCCCTTCCTTCTACCACAGTAGGGCAAAGAGACTCCAGGTTAGAGAAGGTGCTACAAGGCTAAACAATTACACTTTTCTCCAAGAATAAATACTGTAGTTCACTGGTACTTCTAGAGTCAATAGGAATGGGGAAACTTCTGGAACCCTAGGGAAATCAGTTGGTAATGATTTTCTTAAAGGTAGCTGTGAGCATTTTCAGTTGCAATGCATAAAATCTTTCAGCACAGAGGCTCTTGGTAGAGAAAAGCAACCAGTTTCCTTGAAATTAGCGAGGAACAAAATCAGCTTGAGTCACACAAGTAATCAGGCAAGCTGGAACAATACAAGGAAGTAAATCCAGACCCAATGAGAAGAGTCTCACCAATTCCTTAGTGAAAAGCAGGTGGCAGTTTATATTAGAGTTCCATAATATACTTTATGTTTGCTTGTGCTTACACTCACCATATGGTTAAATACATCTGTGGCAGGGGTTTGATTTTCGTTAACAAATTATGAAGTTTTTCTATTACAAAGCCCTACCTTAGAGAACTCTTCTAGGTATTGTTATGAATAAAGGTGGGCAAGACTTATTTTTTATTAACTCATGCCTAGACTGGACAGATTTAGGTTCAGCATGTATGATTTTGCAACCACAACTGAGCTGTTCAAGAACTGCTACTTTATTTTATTTAAATCTAATTAAGCTGTTTTTAAACCATTGGATCTCTGGGCCAGAAGGAAATTCCACTTCAATTACCTGGTCTCACTGGAAGCTGATACCCACTAAAATACTAAGGGTGACCTCTTTCGATTTGGGGGCTCCAATTACCACTGAGATGTCCTGTGCCCACCCTTTTGTGGTTTGGTGGGGAGCACAGGGGCCTGGGTTTCGGCTTCTCCATTTCTAACAGGCAGCTCTTCCCCTTGCTGTTTCCATGGACATTAGCTCCCAAAGGCTTATGGGAATCTAGATCTCAAAATCTCTATATGTCTCTTTCACATATCAAAGTCACCCATTACTCTATCCTTAGGATTCTGGAAAGAAACAATGACAAAGTATATGTGGGGCACTTCTTTTTCTTCTTGGCTTTTCCTTGAAGCAAAGGAGCATGGAACCTGGTGTGTGTAGGAGAAGAAATAGTAAAAAGAATAGTGGGAGGACAAAACACAAAATAAATATTTACTGCTTCATAGGTAGTCAACCACTTTTATAGAATGCTACCTTAATAAGGGTTATCTCTATCTGTACTGCATATTAATAATGAGAACACTTCATTCCTTCTTATAGAGGATGAAAGAACAGCACTTTCTAGAGTGATCAAAAAGATTAATGTGACATTTTTATACCCAGGATCTGAATTTAAAGAGGCCTTATGTGGATTTAAAGAGACTTTATTATGTGGATGGCATCCCTGGGTGGCACAAACAGTCAACACACTCACTGCTAACCAAAAGTTTGATGGTTTGAATACACCCAGAAGACTCAGAAGAAAGACTTGGTGATCTACTTCTGAAAAATCAGCCATTGAAAACCCCATGGAGCACAATTCTAATTCTGACACACACAGGTTGTCATGAGTTGGAATCGACTCAATGGAAACTGTTTTTTAAATTTTTTTAATTTTTTATTTTTAATGTGGATATAAGAGAAAACAGGCCTATGCATTTAAGACAAATGCCATGTGGTCTTGAAACATGTTATAGAATATTAAAATTACTTAAGACTTACTCTGACTTGTATTAAACAAACAATTCTATAATTAATTTAAGTCCCTGAAACTACAGCATCTAGAGAGTGTTTTGTGGTATTCTTTTAATAAGAGCATGTGATTGAAATGTACAACAAATTGGTCCTTCAACTTTCTTAAGGATGAATAACCTCAGTGAGTTCCTGAGCCCTGTATCTTATTTTGGGTATACTGCTAATGCAGAGCAAATTGTAGACATATCTCTAACCTCAGTGCAGGGCATTGCATCCACAGTTCAGAAATGTAGACCCTCAAAGGAAGTCTGTCATGTGTTCTTGTGGGCACCAAACATTCCTGAAAGAGATTGTAGATTTTGGACCATGATTTATTTTTTTAAAAATTAATAATTAACTGGTCTTAAACTGGTTTTATTTAATGTTCTCACTGTGTAAGAAATTACATGGCTGAGTGACTTTTTAGTAAAAACATTTAATTTCTTAATCAATGCCACAGAGATGCTTTTCTGGATTTATTTTTATTCGGTTCTGAATTATATGTTGATTGTGTATAATGGATGTTTGGTAAGTAGCAGGGGACAAAAATTAGATGCTATTCTAAATAGCACATTTTTCGTTTTAATGTCACATGGTTCCTATTTTCTGTAACTACATACAAATAATATGTCCTAGGGCCTTGCTGCTCAAAGTGTTGTCTGAGGATCAAGAGCATCAGCATCACCTGGGGACTTGTTAGAAATGCCCAGCCCAAACCTACTAAATCAGAATCTGCATTTAGGCACATTAAAGTTTTAGAAGCACTATTTTAGGACAGAATTTAGACAGAATTATCTGTGAAGTTTTAAAAAATATGTCATTAGCTGCCGCTAAGCCAGCACCTGACTCAACGTAGATTCCATGCACAGTGGAATTGAACCATTGTGATGCATAGGGTTTTCATTGGCTGACTTTTGGAAGTAGATTGCCACAACTTTCTTCTTAGTCTGTCCTTGTCTGGAAGCTCCCCTGAAACCTATTCAGCATCACAGTAACGTGCAAGCCTCCACTGACAGATGAATTATGTCTGTGCTTGAGGGACCTTGGGCCGGTAATTGAACCTGGGTCTCCCATAAGAAAAGCGAGAATTCTACCACTCAAACACCGCTGCCCTCCTTTTAAAAATATAGATGCCGAGGAGGCATATCCAACATGGAGCTATAGACAGAAGCATCCTGCCATCCCTCTGCAGCAAAGACCTGAAAAACTACATAAAACAGATACAAACTTCAGTCCTAGAACCCTAAGTGCTAAATGAAGGGATAAAGAACTTGATCAACCACCAAATGGAATAAGAAACTGACAGAGGACAGAGAATGAGGAGAGCTATGGAGTGGAGGTTCCCTACAGTTAACGTGGCATAGATTCGCCATCTTGGACTACAGCCACCAAGGACTGTTGACAGGGAGTACAGGAAGGCAACTTCATGGAGCTCCCAACAGGAGACAGAGCACCTGGTAACCAGGGATGCACGTTTTCCCACCCCTTACCCTTCTCTCTAAGCAGCCTTCACCACTTTCCAATGGGGCACAGTAGCTCAGCTGAAGAGACACCAGGTCATTGCTGCCAAGGTCCACCTTGCCGCCAATGGCCAGTTCCCCCAGTGGCATATATTTTTATTTATTTATTTATTTATTTTTTGGCTTTTGTTGTTGTTGTTGTTTCTTCTCTCTCTCTCCCTTCCTTTCTTTCCTTTCTCCCACCCAGCTAGCCCTGTGCACCATCTCTACCCCTTCCTGAAGGATCTTGCTGCACTGCTTGGCTAGAGAACCAACGGCACAGCCTCCCCAATTCTGTGCCACCCCCACCGGGCGGCTCCCTTAGCGTCGTTTTTTTTCTTTCTGTTTCCTCTTCCCTTTCTCCCTTCCTTCTCTTCCTTTACTTTCTCCAGCCCACCTATCCCAGTGTGCCATCCCTGACCTTTCTTGAAGGGTTGTTCTGCACCACTTGGCTAGACACCCACTGGGACATGGCTTCCCCAGGTCTATGCTGCTGTCACTGGCCAGCTACTTCAGCACCATTTTTTGTTTGTTTGTTTCTTCTCTTTCTCTCCCTTCCTTCCTTTCCATTCTCCCACCCACCTAGACCTGTGCACCACCCCCTCCATCTCAGCAGGCTATGCTGCACCATTTGGCTAGAGAGTTACTGGCACATGGTATCCCCGGGTCTGCACAGTGTCATATTTTTTATTTTTCTTTACTTTTCCCCTTCTCCCTTTTCCTTCTCCCCCACTCCCCACATAGGCCTGGCTCTGCCTCTGCCCCTTCCTGAGGGGCCATGCCATGCTTCCCAGCAAGCGAGACACCAGCTCACTGCCACCCCGATTCAGCCCTGCCCCCAATGGCTGGCTCCCTCAGCACCATATTTATTTATTTATTTATGTTGTTGTTTTTGTTTGTTTCTTCTCTCTCTTTCCCTTCTTTCTTTTCCTTCTCTGCCCACCTAGCCCCGTTTGCCACCAATGCCCCTTCTTGACAGGCCAAGAGGCACCACTAGTCTAGAGAGTGTGCTGCAATTTTATTTACTTTCTTTCTTCTTCTTCTTCTTTTTTTGCTTTCTTTGGCTTCTTTTTCTCTCCTTTCTTTTCTTTCTCTCACCCGCTTACCTCCATACATCACATCCTCTCCCTTCTCTCCTGCCTGTCTGCACTGTGCACCAAGTGCTGCACCCCTGAGTGGCACAGGTACAAACCCCTAGACCCTCAGACCCTCCCCCACACTGTCACCCAGCCCTGCCTCACCAGCCCAGTTTTGGGCACAAATGACCCATCCCTGCTCCTCCCACCCCTGCTCAGCCTGCCCTGCTGCACCATAGCTGAGCAACTGGCCCTGCCTACTGGGACAAGGTGGTGAGAACTATCATGCCCAGAGACAAACAAGCAAGAAAGCATGCTCAGTCCACCTGCCCAGACATGACCAAATAAAGCAAAAAAGCAGGATGAAGCAAACAAATCTACAATCAATAAATGAAAAAAATAATTCCTAAATGTCCTTGAGACAGCAGACAATATCAAAACATACAAAAAAAATAGGACAGGTTGGCTCCAGTAAGTGATCAAAATAAAATACCAGATGAACTTCCAGGAGAAGATAAGTCACTGGAAATACCTGATAGAGAATTCAAAAGTCTACTATTTAGGACTCTCCAAGAGATTAGGAAAGAGATGAAGGAAAACATAGATAAAAATAAGGAAAAAAATAGACAAATCAAGAAAATAGAGACAAAATCTGGGAAAACACAGCAAAAGCAATGGAAAAATGCAGAAAATAATAAAAGAAAAAAAAAGTAAGTAAAAAAACAACCAGAAATGGTACAAAACAGCGATTAGAATCCAAAAACTAAACAACAAGATTTCAGAAATGGACAAACCTTTTCAGAAGGGTTTAGGAGCAAATTTGAAACAATAGGAGACAGGATCAGGAAAATTGCAAATTAACACAAACTGAGGTAGAAAATCTAAACAGACTCATAAAAGAGAAAAGATTGAAAACGTAAAAAAAAACTCCCAACAAAAAAGTCCTGGTCTGGGTGGCTTCACTGGAGAATTCTACAAAACATTCAGAGAAGAGCCCACACTAGTACTACTCAAACTATTTCATATTTCAGAACATAGAAAAGGAAGGAATACTTCCAAATTCATTCTATAGAGCCAGCATAACCCTGATAACAAAACCAGACAAAGATACTACAAAAAAGATACCACAAAAAAGATCAATATGTCCTATGAATATAGATGCAAAAATTCTCAGCAAAATTTCTAGCCAATAGAATCCAGCGTCACATAAAAAAAGTAATGTACCACAACCAAGTGAGATTCATACCAGGTATGTAAGGATGGTTCAACATAAGAAAATCAATCAATGTAATCCACCATATAAGTTAAAAAAAGAAGAGAATCACATGATCAACTCAATTGATGTGGAAAAGGCATTACATAAAGTCCAACACCCATTCCTGATAAAAACTCTCAATAAATTAGGAATAGAAGGGAACTTCCTTAACATAATAAAGGACATCTATACAAAACCAACAGACAACATCAATCTTAATGGAGAGAGGCTGAAAACATTCCTCTTGAGAACAGGAACAAGACAAAGATGGCCTTTATCGTCACTCCTTTTTAACATTGTGCTGGAAGTCCTAGCTAGAGTAATAAGGCAAGAAAAAGAAATAAAGGGAATTCAAATTGGTAAGGAAGAAGTAAAACTGTCCCTATTTGAGGATAATATGAGATTACATATAGAGAACCCACAGGACTCCACAAGAAAACTTCTGAAACTAATATAAAGATTCATCAGAGTAGCAGGATATAAGATAAACATACAAAAATCGGTTGAATTCCTTTACATCAATATAGAGAACTACAAAAAGGAAATTAGGAAAGCAATACCATTTATAATAGCCCCTAAAAAAATAAAATACTTAGAAATAAATCTAACCAGGGATGTAAAATTCCTACACAAAGAAAACTACAAAACACTTCTGAAAGAAACCCAGAGGGATCTACACGAATGGGAAACATACCACGCTCATAGATAGGTAGAGTCAATATTGTGAAAATGTTGATTCTACCCAAAGCAATCTACAAATACAATACAATCCCAATCAAAATACCAAAGGCATTCTTTAACAAGATGGAAAAACTAATCATTAACTTTATGTGGAAAGGAAAGAGGCCCCAGATAAGTAAAGCACTATTGAAGAAGAGGAATGAAGTAGGAGGTCTCACACTACCTGACCTCAGAACCTACTATACAGCTACGGTAGTCAAAACAGCCTGGTATTGGTACAACGACAGACACATTGACCAATGGAACAGAATTGAGAACCCGTATGTAAATTCATCCACCTACAGTCAGCTGATCTTCCACAAAGGCCCAAAGCCCATTAAATGGGGAAAAGATAGTCTTTTTAACAAATGGTGCTGGCAAAACTGGATGTCCATCTATAAAAAATTGAAACAAGACCCATACCTCACACCATACACAAAAACTAATTCGAAATGGATCAAAGACCTAAATACAAAACCAAAGGCTATAAAGCTCATAGAAGAAAAAATAGGATCAATGCTAGAGGCCCTAATACACAGCATAAATAGAATATAAATCATAACTAACAGTACACAAACACCAGAAGACACGCTAGATGACTGGGATCTTCTAAAAATTAAACATTTATGTTCATCAGAAGACTTCACCAAAAGAGTAAAAAGAGAAACTACAGACTGGGAAACAATTTTTGGCTATGACAAATCCAACAAAGGTATAATCTCCAAAACCTATAGGAAAATCCAACACCTCTACAATAAAAAGACTAATAATCCAATTAAAAAATGGGCAAAAGATATGAACAGAACTTCACCAAAGAAAACATTCAAGCAGCTAGCAGACATATGAAGAAATACTTGAGATCACTAACCATTAGAGAATGCAATTCAAAACTACAATGAGATAGCATCTCATCCTGACATTACTGGCACAAATCAAAAACAGAAAATAACATATGTTGGAGAGGCTGTAGGGAGATTGGAACTCTTATGCACTGCCAGTGGGAATGTAAGATGGTACAACCATTTTGGAAAACGATATGGTGCTCCTTAGAAAGCTAGAAATAAAAATGCCATATGATCCAGTAATCCCACCCTATGAATATATCCTAGAGAAATAAGAGCCATCACACGAATAGACATATGCATACCCTTGTTCATTGTAGCATTATTCACAATAGCAAAAAGATGAGAACAACCTAAGTGCCCATTAATGGATAAACCAACTATGGTACATACGTACAATGGAATACTATGCAATGATAAAGAACAATGATGAATCTGTGAAACATCTCACAACATGGATGACTCTAGAGGGCATTATGCTGAGTAAAATAAGTCAGTCACAAAAAGACAAATATATATGAGACCACTATTATAAAAACTCATGAAAAGGTTTACACACGAAGAAAAAATCTTTGATGCTTACGAGGGAGGGGAGGGATAGATAAGTGGTAAATTTTGTGAAGGGTAAGACAGTACACAATACTGAGGGGGTCAGCACAACCTGACCAAGGCAAAGTCATAGAGGCTTCATTAAGACATCCAAACTCCCTGAGTGACCAAGTTACTGGCTGAGGGCTGGGGACCATGGTCTCGGGGGACATCTAGCTCAATTGGCATAACATAGTTTATAAACAAAATGTTCTACATTCTACTTTGGTGAGTAGTGTCTAGGGTCTTAAAAGCTTATAAGCAGCCATCTGAAGTACTCCATTGGTCCCACACCATCTGGAGCAAAGGAGTATGAAGAAAGCCAAAGACACAAGAGAAAGATTAATCCAAAGTACTAATGGACCACAACTACCACAGTCTCCACCACACTGAGTCCAGTACAACTAGATGGTGCCCGGCTATTACCACTGACTGCTCTGACAGGGGTCACAACAGTGATTCCCGGACAGAGCTGGAGAAAAATGTAGAACAAAATTCTAACTCACAAAAAAAGACAAGATGTACTGGTCTGACAGAGACTGGAGAAACCCTGAGAGTGTAGCCCCCAGACACCCTTTTAACTCAGTACTGAAGTCACCCCTGAGGTTCACCCTTTGGCCAAAGATTAGACAGGCCCATAAAACAAACAATAATACACGTGGCTCAACTATGTATATGACACTAAATGGGTACTCCAGCCCAGGGGCAAGGACAAGAAGGCAGGAGGCAACAGGAGAGCTGGACGAATGGAAATGGGGAACACAAGTTCCAGAAGGAGAGAGTGTTAACACATCGCATGGTTGGCAACCAGTGTCACAAAACAATATGTGTATTAATTGTTTAATGAGAAACTAATTTGCTCTGTAAACCTTCATCTAAAGCAAAATAAAAAAAACCTAACAACCAAAATACAGATAAAACTTTGACAACTTAAGAACAAAAAGACAAATAACCCAATCATAAAATGGGCAAAGTACTTGCATGGACATTTGATCAAAGAGGAAATTCAAATGGCCACCAGACGCATAAAAAGATGCTCAACATCATTAACCATCAGAGAGATGCAAATCAAAACCGCAATGAGATATCATATCACGTTTCACTCTCACTAGGACGGCTAAGATTTAAAAAAAAAAAAAATGGGGAACAACAAATGTTGGTGAGGATGTGGGAAAACTGGAACCCTTACCCATTGCTGATGGGAATGCAAAATGGTACAGCTATTGTGGAAAACAGTGTGGCAATTCCTCAAAGAAACAAAATATATAACTACCATATGACCCAAGAGTTCCACTCCTAGGTATATACCCAAAAGACTTGAAAGCAGAAACTCAGAGACTTGTACACCAGTGTTCATTGTAGCACTATTCTCAATAGCCAAAAGGTGGAAATAACCTAAATGCCCATCAACAGATAAATGGATAAACAAAATATGGTACATACATGGAATGGAATACTACTCAGCCAGTAGTAGAAATGAAGTCTTGATATATGCTACAATATGGATGAAACTGGAAGACATCATGCTGAGTGAAAAAAGTCAATTATACAAGGACAAATGTTGTGTGACCTCACTTATATAAATTGACAAGGAAAGAAATGTATGGAGAACAGAGTTTATTAGTGGTTACCAGGACAGGAGGGAGGGGGAAAGGGCGAGGGTTAACAGTGATGGAATACCGCATTTATTAAGGCTAGGGTAATATAGCCAATTATTATAATAGCTATCAATAAGTTGTACAACTGTAAAAAGTTGATTGGCAAAAGTTGTGTGATAGATATATTTACAACAATAACAAAAAAAAAAAAAAAAAAAAAAAAAGCTGCTGAGGCTGCTTACATACAACCGAAAACCTCACGGGATTTGGTTTCTTGGTTTGAAGGTTTAGGGTCATAGTTTCATGGAAAATGCAAGTTGATTAGCCTAATAACATGTTTATTGCTTCTGTTCTGTCTCCTAGTTCATTGCATAGTGCCTGGTGTTTTAAAATCTTGTGAGCAGCCATCCAAGGCACAAAAATTGGTCTCTATTCCCTTAGAACAACAGTGGAAGGAGAGCCAGAAATAGGAGGATGATATGGAATGTATGACTAATTGCTTCCATGAACAACTGCTTCCTTTGCCATGAAACCAGAAGAACTGGATGGTGCCCAGCTATCATTACTGAACATTTTGATAGAAGATTCCATAGAAGGATCCTGATCAAAAGGGGGAAAATGTAGAACAGAATTTAATATTCTGATGGACTCCAGACTTCAGAAAAGGAGGGTGAGAATGGTTGTACAACTCAACAAACATAATCAATGTCACTCAATTGTACATGTAGAAACTGTTGAATTGGTATATGTTCTGCTGTTCTCAATAATAATAACAAAATAGATTTTAAAAAAAAAAGGATTTTCTGCCCTTCAAACACACATCAGGAAGGTGTAACATTTCAGAGCATTTTCTCTCAAATCCCCTCACATTCACTGGCTCTAGCCAGCAGTGGCTTTGAAATCTCTTATCACTATCAGGGGTGGATTATCCGGTCATCTGTAGTGAAGAATTTCACATTTTTTCACCACATCAAAGATTTTCCTTCTAGGTATGACCAACATTGGTCTCTCTCCCAACCCTACAGCATCTTCCTACAGAATCAAAGCCTCTTTTCAAATTTACAATCCCTGACAGGGGCAGATGACCCAGTGGGCAGGGTAATCATGGGCTGGCTTGTGTTTGCTTACTGATTTATGGTGAAATTTCACATGGGTTTCACCAGTGAAGCCCATATGGAATTGGTCACTACAGATTAGTGGGTGAGTGCAGGTGGGCCCATGCTTGCCTGTTTTGCAGGGTAGACTGGCCCTGTCAATAGGCTTTTCTTCCTTGGTGCTGCTGGGTAGGTTTGAACCACCAGCCTTTAGGTTTGTACCACCCAGTGCCATATGTAGCTCTATACTGAGTATAAATTATTAATAACTTGTTCTATACTGAGAAGAGGGAGAACCAAGAGAAATCCCAATATCTACAGAAAGGGGTGAAGAGAATACCCTAGGAGACTAGGAATTTCTTAAAATTATTATTGAATATAGGTTTGTTATGGATTGAATTGTCCCACAAAGTATGTGTTGGAATCCTTGCCCCTACGAGTGTTTTCTTTGTTATGTTAATGAGGCCATATTAGTATAGGGTGTGTTCTAAACCTGATCTATTCTGAGTTACAAGGAGCAGCATAGACACAGAGCCAAGCAAGCACAAATGAGGGGAAGATAGATGCCGCATGAAGATCACCAAGGATCTGAGGAACTTCTACAGAAGCTAAAGGAGATAAAGATCTTCCACCAGAGCTGACAGACAGCTCTTCCCTAGAGCCAGTGCCCTGAAGTCAGACTTCTAGTCTCCTAAATGCTAAGAAAAAAAATTTCTGTTCTTTAAAGCCACATACTTATGGTATATCTGTTACAACAGCACTAGGAATTTAAGGTACACCTCAATAAACATTTTATGAGTGAATGAAAAATTGAACGAAAAATGGAAGAAGGATGTCATGGATTGAACTATGTCCCCCCAAAAATGTGTGTATCAGTTTGGTTGGGCCATGATCCCAGTATTGTATGATTGTCTATTTTATCATCTGATGTGATTTGCCTATGTGTTGTAAATGCTATCACTATAATGTAATAAGATGGATTAGTGGCAGTTATACTGTTGAGGTCTACAAGATTAGGTAGTGCCTTAAGCCAATCTCTTTTGAGATATAAAAGAGAGAAGCGAGCAGAGACACATGGGAATCTCACACCACCAAGAAAGCAGTGCCAGGAGCAGAGCACATCGTTTGGACCTGAGGTTCCTGCACTGAGATGCTCCCAGACCAAGGGAAGACTGATGCATCACAGGGACCTTCCTCCAGAGCTGACAGAGAGAGAAAGAATTCCCCTGGAGCTGACGCCCTGAATTTGGACTTGTAGCCTACTTGACTGTGACAGAATAAACTTCTCTTTGTTAAAGCCATCCGCTTGCGGTACTTTTGTCATAGCGGCACTAGATGACTAAGACAAAAGAGGATCAGAGAAGGGAAAAATTTGAAAATGGAAACTGTACTTTCTTCTTTACAAAGGGTAGTTAAATAGTACTTTGGCAATAACTAGGAATAAAAGGGAATGTCCTCAAACTAGTAAAGGATATCTGTGAAAAATGCACAGCTAGTATTGCCAAGATAATCTTTAAAACTTAAATCAAAAATATCCCCTGAAGTGTTCTTAAAACTAAACAATAGTTTAGCTTAACTAGTAAAGAATGTCTGCCTTGAACATTGTACTCTTTCAAGATCTGTCTATATGGGATCAAACTGACAACAGCAACTTGAAAGATTAGATAGGAACCTTAGAGGGCAGTGAGTTTATGTTAATGGAGGAGGAACAACTCAGAAAAGGAAGGTGAGAATGGTTGCACAACTCAAAGACTGTAATCGATATCACTGAATTACATGTAGAA
Source organism: Dugong dugon (assembly GCA_030035585.1). NCBI lineage: Eukaryota > Metazoa > Chordata > Mammalia > Sirenia > Dugongidae > Dugong > Dugong dugon. The sequence continues at coordinate 55,532,354 of CM057463.1, forward strand.
ATGGTTGAATGGTGTGTGTTTTGCTGTGTATATTCTCAACAACAAAAAATAATAAATTATTTTTTTAAATGCGATATATATGTATATACACATGTATGCACTACGTTTCCACAATAGATATACTGAATCAGAATGCCTGAGGATGTCACATAGCATCTGTATTTTTAAAAAACCTCAACAGGTCAGCTTCTGATGTGCATCTAACATTTCTTCTTATAAAACCAAAAAAAATAAAAACCGGAACTGTTGACATCAAGTTGATCCTGGCTCACAGCAACTCTATAGGACAGAGTAGAATGCCCCATAGAGTCTCCAGGTTGGCCTCGTGGATTCAAACTGCCAACCTTTTGGTTAGCAGCCATAGCTCTTAACTACTACACCACCAGGGTTTCCTTTCTTCTTATAGTGGGTATAAAACTACATAGTAAATGGAAATGTTTGTTTTCAACATGAATTGTCACAGCAGGACTTATAGCTCAAATGTTGAAATGTTCAGTGACTAAGACAAGGGATTTGAGGATTAACGGAAGTACAGATTAGTATCACTTCCTTATGCTATTAATAATTTGAATTACTGATAAAAATAATTTTAAATAATGAATATTTATGATAATTTTTCTCTAAATATGTGAAAAGCATCAAGCTTTCATTAAGACATTTGATTCTTAGCTACAATGATAGAAAAAACTTCTTTCTGAAATGTCCACATATCTTCTAGATGGCATTGTTATTGCTGTTAGGTGCCATCGAGTCAATTCGACTCATATCGACCCCATATGATAGAGTAGAACTACCCCATAGAACTTTCTAGGCTATAATCTTTAGGAGAGCAGATCACTAGGTCTTTCTCCTGTCGCACCGCTGGATGAGTTCAAAATGTCAACCTTTCAGTTAGCAGCCAAGTGCTTACCTGTTGCACCATCAGGGCTCCTTCTAAATGGCATAGAATTGCTAAAATCTATAATGTCACATTTTAACTGTCTCCACAAAACATTTCTCACTGGAAGTTTTCAGGGATCATGGCAGCTCCTGCATCTGTGCTTTGTTCACTGTGACAATAAAATGAAATAAAAGGACCACAACATAAATCTTAGTTTTTATTTTTTACATAAATGATCTTTTGTAATAATAGCAACCAAAGAAAAGCAGCAACAATTTCTAACTTAATTACATCTGTTTTATCATCTGGCTGAAAATTTTATCCAGATCAAAATCCAAACCTTCCAGATGAAAGTTCAGTTTTATTTACTGTTTTATTTTTTGTTTGTTTTTCTTCCTAAAAAGCTAGATCTTAAGGATCCTGAGTTGCATTTCCTTAAGGAGAGACAGTCTTGACAGATTGTTGATTTCACAACTAATTTTTTTTTTTTAATTTCTTTTGTGGACTGTTTTGTCCTGCCCATTTTATCTACGCTAATTATTCTTTGTTCCAGTCTAGAAAAAGTTAATTGCTGTGTTGATGTACTCATAAAACACCATGGGAACTAAAGAACTGATCTTACTTAAAAGTTGTTTCTACTGGCACATGTTATGGATTGAATTGTGTTCCCCCAAAATATGTATTAAAGTCCTGGCCCCTATACCAGTGGTGTGATTCTGTGTGGAAGTAGGATTTTCTTTTTCATGTTAATTATGCCATACTCAAGTAGGGTGGGTCCTAAACCTAATCACTTCTAAGTTATAAAAAGAGCGGAATAGATGCAGAGATAATAACAGGGAGAAGATGCCATATGAAGACAGACACACACAGCAGGTGCATATCTATAAGCCCAGGAACTCCAGGGATTACTGGCAGCTACTAGAAGCTAATATAGACAAGGAAGGGCCTCCCCCTAGAGCCACAGTCTGAATTCAGACTTTAGCCTCCTGAATTGTAAGAAAATAAATTTTTGTCTTTAAAGCCACTGACTTATGGTATTTTTTTTGTTACAGTAGCACTAGGTAACTAAGACAGGAAGACTTCTCACAGTTCAGTAGGATGCAGCATTTTGTTTTACCTTAAGGAAAAAAAAAAACCCTTATAGACATGGATTTCATGAAAATTTTGTCAGTCATTAGATAAATAGTATGAACAGTCAGGAAATTAACAATAAAGTATGAACTCTCTCAATTAGTTTGAATGCACCCCAATGATGCTCAAAATATCTTGTACCTTAGATGGCAGAACTGTAGTTTACTGTGTAGTCATTGGCTTGAATACCCAGAAGACATCAAACTTTTTTTTTTGTTTGTTTGTTTCTGCCTTCAGGCAGCGTGGAAAGAGTTCACTATTTATCCTAAGTACAAACATTTATAGGAAGTTTTATTACAGAGCTTGCTTTGTTAACTAGAAGCAATTTTAAATATACTCTTGAGTAGAGGAATTGTCTCAAATGTAATTTAGCATAGCTTTTTGCACATAAACACATTTCATCTTGTTTTGACTTTAGTGTAAATTCAGAATGCATAAATTTCTGCTTATTCACATGTACCTACACACTCCAGTAGGAGAACCAAACGAGCTGTAGTTGAAAATTTGCTACCTTTCTCTCCCTCTTAAGAAACCATATTGAGCTCAAATAAAAATTGTGAATCGTACTCTAATTTTATTAAATGGTAATTAATTCATAGTGTTTGAGTCTGTGATGCATCCCCCAGATGTTTTGTGGCATTGAGTTGACAGTTATAGAAAATGACTTCCAGTTTTGAAGTTAACAATTTGTTGATACTTCAAAATTCAAGTCTTGGTATAATTATTAAGGTCCCTGGGTGGTACAAATGGTTTATGGTCAGCTACTGATTGAAAGGTTGGCGGTTTGAACCCACTCAGTGGTGCCATGAAAGAAAGGCCTGGCAGTCTGCTTCCACAAAGATTACATGCAAGAAAACCCTACGGAGCCAGCTCTACTCTGTAACACCTGGAGTTCCCGTGAGTCAGAATTGACTACATGACAACGGGTTTGGTTTTTCGGTTTAGTTAGCTATTTAATTAAATCTGTCATATATTTGTTGAACGGCTTACTATTTCAAAAGCAGTATGCCACATCTCTGATTTCCAACTCCAGCGTCTCCAAGAGAAAACATTGAATGTTGTTAATCCAATAGTCTTAAAATACTCAGCTATTTTTTTCCAGGTTTCACTATATTAGATTTTCTTAGGCAATCAAGAGATTCCACAAATGCAAAGTACCCTGATGATAATTTAAATGCTTTGCTAGTCAAGGATTTCATTTCACTTGGATCCAAAATCAATGCCCATGGAAGCAGCAGTCAAGAAATCAAATGACATATTGCACTGGGCAAATCTGCTGCAAAAGATCTCTTTAAAGTGTTAAAAAGCAAAGATGCCATGAGGACTAAGGTGCACCTGACCCAAGCCATGGTATTTTCAATCACATCATATGCATGTGAAAGCTGGACAATGAATAAGGAAGACTGAAGAAGAATTGACACATTTGAATTCTGGTGTTGGTAAAGAATATTGAATATACCATGAACTGCCAGAAGATCGAACAGATCTGTCTGGAAAGAAGTACAACCAGAATGCTCCTTACAAGTGAAGATGGAAAGACTTTGCCTTATGTACTTTGGACATGTTGTCAGGAGGGACCACTCCCTGGAGAAGGACATCATGCTTGGTAAAGCAGAGGGTCGGAGAAAATAAGGAAGACCCTCAACAAGATGGATTGACACAGTGGCTGCAGCAAAGGCCTCAAACATAGCAATAATTTTGGGGATGGTCCAGGACCAAGGAAGTGTTTTATTCTGTTGTACACGGGGTTGCTGTGAGTTGGAACCAACTCAACAACACCTAACAACAACAGTGAAATAGTTATAATGTCATTGAAATATGATGTTATAATAATAGTTATAATGTCATTGAAAATCCTTTAAATTTTTATTGCTGTCTTGTTTCTGTTTAAATTGTGGTCCTAGGAAGACTCTCATCTTCTATTACCATTCAGAGTTTACAAGCAAAAAAATTTCAAAAGACTTTAAGAAATAGAGAAATACTATCAAAACAACAGAAATTAGACAGCAATATTTGTTTCCGTTAGTTAGGTATAAGCAGTAAAATATATTAATTGTTAGAGAAAACTTTATCAAGGAAAGAAGGAAGGCTAAGGTGCAAATTATAGTCAAAGGATGCAATGGATAGTCTCAAGAGAAGAAAAAGGAAGAAAATCAAGGACATGAGGAATAGTTTTCCCTCAAGACTTGTTCCATTGTGGAATTACTCCTTCTAAAACCAAATTATCAAATAAAAAATCCTGGACACCCAAATCTATCCTTGCAAAATATTTGTTTTCCATGAGGGGAACATCACTGCCTCAACCACTAACCAAAGCATAAATTTGATTACCAATAGGACTTTTCCATTTCTAAGTCCTTGTGTTCATACATTTTCCTATTGGTTAATTTTTTTTTTTTTTTTAATTTCAATGGGATTTCCAAAATATTTCTGTGCAAAAAGATCCAAGTTGGGAATAACTTATTCACTGGTTGGGTGGGGGGATGATTTCATCCTATTAAGTTGAGACGGTAAAAATGTACTCCTTCACTCATTCAACAAATATTCTTTGAGTGTCTGCTATGTGCGATGCTTTATTCTATGAGAATGAAAAGTTAGCATTCTAATTCCTTGATTAAAAAAAAAAAGGAATAATGTATACACCACATGTGTGATTCTCTCACCCACAAATGAAAAATCAGCAATATATAAAACAAGGAGTGTGCTGTGTGAAAGGAAAAATGGGATTAAGGACGATCCTTGACCTCAATGAACAAGAAAGGAATTCTATGTATGCTGTTCTCAGACACATTTCTCATTTCTGAAGTCCTGTATCTGTGTTTTATTGTATTATAGGGAGTGGAGGGGCAGTGAAGATGGCCAATGGTTCCAGCTTTCACTGTCCTTTAATGGTGGGCCTGTGAACCTAAAATCAAAAACCATGAAAACCCCATGTGTTACAGAGTAGAACTTCTCCATGAAGTTTTCTTGACTATAATCTTTAGGGAAACGGATTGCCAGGACTTTCTTTCATGGTGCTGCTGATGGGTTAGAACTGCCAACCTTTAGTTTTCAGTAGTTCTGTACAGACCATTTACACCACCCAGGGGCCATGCACCTACTCTAATATTTCTCTGTATTAGCTCTAGGCGTTAATAATCACAGAACCTGGAAATAAAGCTCATCAGCAGTCGGGGAATAGGACACTAATTTCCCTTCATATGCTCAGGGTGAGGAGTTAACCTAACTCAGCAACTTCACTGGAATGGAAATTGTGCTAGATACTGGTGATAGAAAGTGAATAAAGCAGAAATCAGTGGAAGAGGTGGATGTAAATCTAGCCAACTATGATGCAATAAAATTCTTCTTATCCTTTCAGTGCGGCATTTCCCAGATTTATTTGACCATGGAGGGGGAACTATAAATATTACAATGTTTAATGATACTGGCAGGAAGTCATTAGATGTATTGAAAGTTTGGGAAAAGATAGACACAAAACAAAGCAAAACAAAACAAACAACTTATACCTGAAGTCCTTGACGCAAGAAATGACAAAAAAAAAAAAAAAATTCATATGTTTAATACATGATCAAATGTTTGTGTATTAAACATATGAAAATGTATCAGAATGTTGTCAAATAATAATAAGACATACTACACTGACCAGTCAGACTCAAACAGAAAAACACACGCTGTGCTTGGGTAAGTGCTGCTAATACAAAACCCGTTGCTGTCAAGTTCATTCCAACTTATAGTGAACGTATAGGAAAGAGTAAAACTGCCCCATAGGGTTTCCTAGGAGCAGATGGTGGCTTCGAACCCGGTAGTTATAAACCACTGCACCACCAGGACTCTGATTTCATGAAACTTAAGTCTTAAAGATGGATGATTTCCCAGTTAGGGAAACTACATACATGTGGTTACTTTTGAATTTATTGATATAATTAAAATACATTTTGGAAGAAAGCTTACTATAAGCATTGATTATTTTTGTGGAAAACCTATTAGCATCTCCTGTAGAATGGTGCTCATTGACACCTGGGCAGAAAGAGGAAGGGTGTTACAGACTGAGAAGTCAATACGAGCAAGTGTGTGGACATATATGAGTCTGTGGGAAACAACACTGTAGCTGGAACCAAAGAAAGAGGGGAAGGGAGGGACTTGACACAAGGCAATGGGAGACAGGCAGGTTGGGATCAACTTGTGAAAGGAACTGAATGATTTCTTTGCCTTTGACTCCAAACATTATCTCTGATAAAATTAAAATTTGACCGTGTTTTAGCTATTTACATTTTCCCACTTTTCTTAGAAATTGCCACACTTCATTACCGGCAAGCCATCTGTACGTATACCAGAGAGTTGCATCTCAAAAAAGAAAGGGAAAAAAAGTTACATTTAAGCCCTTACTATGTTCTAGACAATGTGCTGGATAGTGCGTATACATTGTTGTGGTTAGGTGCCTTCCTGATGGTTCCAACTCATAGCGACCCTATGTACAACAGAATGAAACACTGCCTGTTCTTGCACCATCCTCATAATACAACAATTTTGAGGAGGCAGCTCTCCCCTAGTCGTATTTTGAGTGCCTTCCAACCTGAGGGGCTCATCTTCTGGCACTATATCAGACAATGTTCTGCTGCTCTTCATAAGTTTTCACTGGCTCATTGTTTTCAGAAGTAGTCTGCTGGGTCCTTCTTCCTAGTCTGTCTTACTCTGGAAGCTCAGCTGAAACCTATCCACTATGGGTGACCCTGCCGGCATTTGAATACCAGTGGCATAGCTTCCAGCATCACAGCAACACGAAAGCCCCCACAGTATGACTAACTGACGGACACGTGGGGGTGTACATACATGACCACATTAATTTTCATGCACACTTTGCAAAAGCAGTATTATTCAATTGATTTTAGAGTTGAGAAAACCGAGGCTGAATCTGTATGTCAGTCCAACCTATCTGATTCAAAGTTTGTTTTATTTTAATAATTGGTTTTTTGTTATAGCATTTCCCCAAGTATGTTCTGTGTACTCTGGTACTTTGGTATGGGGACCAAAGTGCACTACATCTTCCCCTTTGAAGACTCACATGCGCTTAGGATATTAAAGTCCCTGAGAGGTTCTGAAATGAAGAACTCCATTTCATTTTGTTTACCTGAGTACTTTACAAACTTTGTGGTTCTCAGAACTCTGTTGTTTTTTTTTTTTTTTTTTTGTGAAACATATAATATTCCATGGAATACTTTGAGAAACACTGCCGTAGAGTATATTGGGAGAAACTTACTAATCAGAAATCAACTTATTTAGAATCTAGGTAATATAAACCTTATCAGATGCTCTTAAATCAATGACAGAATGAAGGTTATGACTAATTGGGCTGTAAAATCAATTAAGTGGGTTGTGACCAGTATTTAGGAAAAAAAATTGAAAAGGAATAGGATAGAAAATATTAGAGTTGTTGCATATAGTACAGCAAAGTCCTGAATCATGAAATTTTTACTGGGTCACAATGTAAAATGTATTTCTCTATGAAATCATGGCCAAAATTGTCTGAGACTCTGTTTTCATAAAAGTCTCATGAGTTACTTAGCGTGAGTTTTAATGATGAAAAATGTCTGAAATTATAAAATTAACACAAAAAAGACTACCATAACAATATGGCTAAGTGGAATATTTGTTATTACTTAAAATCAGAGAATTTTAGAGCTGAAACACCTCACGAGAGAAAGCCAAAATATAGTTTCAGTATAGAAGGTCAGATATCTGTTAGCTTGACCTGGAACCTAGGTGTCCTGATTTGTACTCTAGTATTCCTCCAACAACATAAATGGCGATATACTTGTGGACCTCACCTGAAAGGGATACACAGGAATCACATCCACCACATCTGTGGAAAGGGACAATGGAGAAGCTCAATATCATCAGTCAGAACAAGGCCAGGGGCCAACTGTGGAACAGATCATCAATTGCTTATAGGCAATTCAAGCTGAAGCTGAAGAAAATTAAAACAAGTCCATGAGAGCCAAAGTATGACCTTAATTATATCCCACCTGAATTTAGAGACCATCTCAAGAACAGATTTGACACATTGAACACTGATGACCGAAGACCAGTCGAGTTGTGGGATGACATCAATGACATCATACATGAAGAAAGCGAGAGGTCATTAAAAAGAAAGGAAAGACCAAAATGGATGTCAGAAGAGATTCTGAAAGTTGCTCTTGGACGTAGAGCAGTTAAAGTGAATGGAAGAAATCATGAGGTAAAATAACTGAACAGAAGATTTCAAAGGTGATTGCAGAAGATAAAGGATTGTAATAAAATGTGCAAAAACCTGGAGTTAGAAAACCAAAGGGAAGAACATGCTTAGCATTTCTCAAGCAGGACAAAACAAAAATAAAAAACAAAAAGCCAACACGTTGCCATTGATTCCTACTCATAGTGACCCTATAGCGACAGAGTATAGCCGCCCTGTAGGGTTTCCAAGGAGCAGCTAGTGGATTTGAACTGCCCATCTTTTGGTTAGCAGCCGAACTCTTAACCACTATGCCACCAGGACTACAAGCCAAAAGAAATGAAGAAAAAATTCTAGCCTCAGGTTGCAATATTGATGGTTTTTGTGAGCAAAACTTTGAATGATGCAGGAAGCATCAAAATAAGATGGAAAAAATACACAGATTCACTGTACCAAAAAGAACTGGTCGGCAATCAACCATTTCAGGAAGTAGCATATGATCAAGAACCAATGGACTGAAGGAAGAAGTCCAAGCTGCACTGAAGGCATTGGTGAAAAACAAGACTCCAGGAATTGATGGAATACCAGTTGATACGTTTCAACAAACAAAGGCAGTGCTGAAAGTGCTCACTTATCTATGCCAAGAAATTTGGAAGACAGCTACCTGGCCAACCGACTGGAAGAGTTCCATATTTATGCCTATTTCCGAGAAAGGTGATCCATCCGAATTCGGAAATTATTGAACAATATCATTAATATCACACGCAAATAAAATTTTGCTGAAGATCATTCAAAAGCACCTGCAGCACTATATCAACAGGGAACTGCCAGAAATTCAAGCTGGATTCAGAAGAGGATGTGGAACTCGGGCTATCATTGCTGATGTCAGATGGATCCTGGCTGAAAGCAGAGAATACCAGAAAGATGTTTACCTGTGTTTTATTGACTATACAAAGGCATTCGACTGTATGGATAATAACAAATTATGGATGACAATGTGAAGAATGGGAATTCCAGAACACTTAATTGTGCTCATCAGGAACCTGTACATAGACCAAGAGGCAGTTGTTCGAACAGAACAGGAGGATACTGCATGGTTTAAAGTGAGGTATGCTGTGCGTCAGGGTTGCATCCTTTCACCATACCTATTCAATCTGTATGCTGAGCACATAATCTGAGAAGCTGGACTCTGTGAAGAAGAACAGGGCATCAGGATTGGAGGAAGACTCATTAACAACCTCAGTTATGCAGATGACACAACCTTGCTTGCTGAAAGTGAAGAGGACTTGAAGCACTTACTGATGAAGATCAAAGACTACAGCCTTCAGTATGGATTACACCTCACCATAAAGAAAACAAAAATGTTCAAAACTGGACCAATAAGCATCACGATAAGCGGAGAAGAGATTAAAGTTGTCAAGGATTTAATTCTACTTGCATCCACAATCAACTCCCATGGAAGCAGCAGTCAAGAAATCAAAGGCCATATGCATGGGGCAAATCTGCTGCAAAACACCTCTCTGAAGTCTTAAAAAGGAAAGATGTCACTTTGAGGACTAAGCCATGGTATTTTCAGTCACCTCGTATGCTTTGGAAAGCTGAACAGTGAATAAGGAAGATATAAAAAGAATTGATGCATTTGAATTATGGTGTTGGTGAAGAATACTGACTATACCATGGACTGCCAGAACAATGAACAAATCTGTCTTGGAAGCAGTACAGCCAGAATGCTCCTTAGATGGGAGGACGGCAAGACTTCATCTTATGTACTTTGAGACCTTATCGGGAAGGACCAGTCCCTGGAGAAGGACATAATGCTTGATAAAGAAGACAGAAAAAAAGAGGAAGACCCTCAACAAGATGGATTGACACAGTGGCTGCAACAATGGGCTCAAGCATAGCAATGATTGTGAGGATGGTCCAGGACCAGGCAGTGGTTCATTCTGCTGTACATAGGGTCGCTATGAGTCTTAACCAACTTGCTGGCATCTGACAACAGCATTCCTTTATACAACAGTATAAACTGACATAATTTTTATTTATAGATCCTTGAGGATTATTTCTTTTTAATGAATAAGAAAAACTAGGCTCAAGGTTCGGGGAATCACTCCCTGAGAGTAAGTCAATGAGAAGTTAGAAAAATGCTAAAAAAAAAACCAAAAAAAGTAATTTACAGATAATTCAGAGCTAGGGTCTGATTCCAGTTCCAACAATTAACTAATTAACCTGATACCCTTTGTTATTAGTTGGGCCTTTTAGTAATCTGGTTTCTCCTTCCTACGCTTAAGTGTCCTAGATTTATGATTTTGAGAAGACTTAGCAGGTGACACACTTAGCAGGACACACAATCTTGCCACGTATAAGTTAGAGATGCAGCCTTTACTTTCACTCTCTAGGAATAAATAATGAGTCAAACTAACAAGAAACCCTCCAAACTCATTTTTAAAAAGGAAAAAGAAACTATGACTGAAGCATTCCATAGCAGAACATTGGCTTCTGCATGTTTTATTTTAGGCAGGACTCTTCAAAACTCTTTTCAGTCGAAGTCTTGAAAATTACATCTAATGTTCTCCCTAATCACTTTTCTCTAATGGTATATTAGGCGAGGGGATGTCAGAGACTGATCAGTGGAGATACTTCCCTTTCTTCCCCTCTGTTCCGGGGAAAGCGCCCACAGGAGTACACCCCAGGGAAGTGAGCCCAGGCTAGGATTTCAGTAAACTCTTCTCAAGCTGTGGGCGCCCAGCGTGCCATTTTCCCCACGGGCAGCTCAGGGCCACAGTGAGTACAAATCATTCGATAACTTAATCTTTGCTTAAGGAAGAGACGCTAAGGCCTGTGCACTCTAGTGATAAACGGAAGCTTAAGGGTGAGTCAAAGAAGGGGCACGGTATCTTTTAAAACATAAACAAAGCATAAACAAGAGCTCCAAAGGGGAGGTGGCATCCATAAAACCTGGAAGCCGGCTGATGTCTGGAGGGGAGATAATCGTGTCGTTAAGACCTGAAGGCTCCCAGGGGTTCTCTCAGGGAAGACTTTTCCCTGGCTGGAAGAACATTAGGGGTTGGAGGAGGCGAATTTCCTAAAGCTCGGGGCAGCTCTTGGACCCTCCCCCTTCTTATAATTAACTCCACGCGGGGCCCGCTGGTAGGGACCGGTGGCTGCCTTGGTCTTCCCCTCCTCTTACCCAGCTCGTGGGGAAGGAGAGGACCCCCCCCCCCGGTCACTACGAACCCCCGCGCGGTCTCAGGACCTAACCCTGCCTGGGGCCAGCATCCTGCGCGATCCTCCCCGTCCCGCCTGCCGCCCCCTCCCGCGTCGGCCGCGCCCGCCCCGGCGGCCCCGACAGGCGCGGGGGGCGCGGGCCCCGGCCCCGGGTGACGTGGGCGCCGCGGCGGCGGGAGGGGCCGCCCGGGGGGCTCAGGCCGCCTTTTTAGCGCCCGCAGGTCGCCGGGAGTGAGCAGACAGCCGCTCTGCGAGCAACGGGAGCGGGCGAGCCGCCCTCTCCTCCCACCTCCGCCGCGGTGCCTCCTCCTCCTCCCTCCGCGGCTCCTTCCGCCCCCACCTCTGCGTGTGCGGCGGTGTCGCCCTCTCCCCGCCTCTTTCTCCCGCTCCCGCTCCCGCTCGCTAGTCTCTTTCGCTAATGCTCCCCCCTGCTGTGCTCTAGAAGACCCAAGCATTTTCCGCGCTAACCTAGGAACTAGTGGTGCTCGAAAAAGCTTAGAAAAAGCCGCTTTGGGCAGAGATAGTTGAAGCCCCTCATCCCTTCCCCGTCTCCCGGCGCAGCCCTTGCCCGGCTCCCAGCACCTTCTCTCCTGCACACTCCGTTTGGGAGGACGGGGTGAGAAGGTGAAGTGGAAAGAACTGCAGAGCAGAGGGGGCCAGTCTCAGAGCTCAAATTTCATTTTCATTGAAGCAAAGCACAGAAGATCTTTTTTTTTTTTCTCTTTTTTCTCTTTACTCTGCATTTTTCCCCCTTTTTTTTAAGAAAACTTATTAGGGGGTGGTTTGCTCTGGGCATTTGCTTTGCCCAGTAGTTGAAAAGTGAACTCGACTCGTGATGGTTCTCCTGTCACTTTGGTTGATAGCAGCCGCTCTGGTAGAGGTTAGGACTTCAGCTGATGGACAAGTAAGTGGAAAATAATAACAATAAAAAACTCAAACCCAATCTTTTCCCGAAAAAGTTCCTCCCCTTTTCCCCTCCTATTTCCTTTCCCCCTCCCACCCTTCCCTGTTATCTTATGCATTAGGGAACGATGATTTGAGGGCTGGGTACAATATGCGGGCTTTTTGGGGTGGGGAGTTGAATTGCATAGGAGGCTGTGGCTCTCACTTCTGGAGTCCAGGCTTGTCACACCTAGGGCTTCACCACTTGGCGGCATTCCTAGCAGTTACTGGTATCAAACTACAGCCAATTCGCATCCTCGCCGAGCCATCTGGGTTTCCCCTTTCCGGAGGGCGGTTTGGGCGCTTGAATGAAGTTCTGGACGCTGGGTCCAGTATCCCAGAGCTCTCCATGCTGCAGTCAGAGTCGGGTTCGCGGGGCTTTCTCTCTTGCAGGCGGTTGTGACTGACTCACGGCTTTTTCGGGTAGCGGGAGGCGGGGGTTTCAGGAAGTCCTTGGGCCGGACAGGGAGCGATCCAGTAGACACGTGTCCTGGGAGGACCGCGGCCGGGCTGAGGTTTGACAGTTGGGGAGGGAGACTGGGGACGTTTCCTGCCCTGGGTTTTCCTGGGCAGAGGCTGGAGCCTAGGGCCGTCTTTCTCCCCTCCCCCTCTGCGCAGCTCCTCCTCTTTTTAAAGTACCGGGCGGCTCAGTTTCTTCTGGGCCCTGCCCCAGCCTTTGGAGACTCAAGGTGAAGCCTGATGATGTCACAAGAGTCCTTGAGAAGGCTCTGCGGGGCGAGCCTCCTGTAGTAAATCATATGAATACAGGCCAGTGGGATTTAGGGTACAGAATTTGTGAATTTTCTAGCTTCTCTGGTCTGTCTGGTCGGACCATCGGGTTGATTTGTGATCTCACATCCAGTGACTCAGGCCCCCTCCTAGGCTTTTTTTCGCCTGGATAAATTCAGAGACTTTCTTTTCTAATCCTGACCCAGCATTGGGGGTTTCCAGAAGAGAGTATCGAGCGTCACATTTATTTTTGCTGGCTTCATATTAGATTAAAACGGGCAAATGACTCCCTTCCCCAAATTGTTACTGAATTGGCTCATGTCCTGTGACAAGAACTTCTATAAACCAGGATGCAGGCTTTAGGCACCAATCCCGATCTCCAGCGTCTCCCGATTAGCCAGCTCCTGAAAAGCATTAATGGTAGAAATAAAACGCACAAAGTGATAAGATGAAACCCAGTAACTTGTTTCTTTTTCTTACTTTTCCCCTTCCTTTTCCAGGCTGGTAATGAAGAAATGGTGCAACTAGGTAAGCTTTGTTCTCAGATGTCACTATTATCTTAATAGAAACTAGGGAATAAAGTAAGCTAAGCAAAATATTGTTCCTGAAATTTTTCCCGTTGGTGGTGAAAAAAAAAAAAATTCGCTGTTCAGGAACATTTCTATTCTTCTGTTTCTCTTTCCGAAGAAGGGTTCCACGTTCCCCATTCTGAGTTATAACCCAAACCAGACCCACTGCCTTGAAATTGACTCCAACTCACAGTGACTCTGTAAGACAGCGCAGAACTGCCCCATAGGGTTTCTAAGGCTGTAAATCTTTATAGAGGCAGACTGCCACATCTTTCTCACATCTTTCTCCTTCAGAGGGGCTGGTGGGTTCCAACCCGCGAGCTCGAACCACCAGCCTTTCCATTAGCAGCAGAGCGCTTTTAACCACTGCACCGCCAGGGCTCCTTATTCTGAGTTACAGTGATGTAAAAGTTCTCCCAAAGTTGGACTTTTTGAGCCTTGATTTAGGACTGCCTTCCCTGGGAGAAAGATGTGGCAGCCTGCTTCCATTTACGTTTATAGCCTTGGAAACCCTGTGGGCAATTCTAACCTGTTTTGTAGGGTTGCTGTGAGTCGGAATTGGCTGGATTGGCAATGGGGTGTTTTTTTTATTTTTGTTTTTGTTTTTTTTGGTTTATGGACAAGTCACTGGTAGATACTTAGGTGTTGTAGGAGCTAGATTTGGAGATGAATGAAATCAAGTCAGCTCATGTTGCATTAGGAGGAGCACATCTAATTAAAACAGGAGATGAGGTACAAGAATGCTACAAAGAAGGGAAAACTGAAGTACGATCAAAGGAAATATTTCTCTTAAACTTTTTCCTGCTCTGGGTAATCCCTCTGATGAACTCTCTTAGTCCATCAGCTTTAAAATAACCGTCTACTAATGTATAAGATACTGTTAGGCCTTTTGCAGATGACATCTAAGCCTCACTATTACATGATGATGTGGGTATTATTCTTCCCATTTTATGGGTGAAGAGACTGAGGCTCGCAGAGTGTAAGTAACTGATAACAGGTCACTCCAAAACCCAGGCTCTTTTCTTGAAGCTGTTTATAATAACATATTTGTTCTGAAAAGCTGAAAGTCATCTAGCAAGAAGACAGGCTACATTCAAACTCTTTCATACACGTTTTTCTTAGGTGACTTTAAAAGATAATTTTTCTTTTTGGCAGATTATTAGACTCTGTAAATTCTGTATTTGGCAAGTGATAAGTAAAGTCATCTTTTAGAAGAAAAGTTTTTTGTTTTTTTTTTTTTTATCATTACTGCTACTGCAAAAAAATAGAATTCACTGACCGTTTGCTGTATACCAGGCACAGTGTTGTTTTTTTGTGTGTTATTTCTTCTAATTCTCACAACTATACTATGAGAAGTAGGTATTATTGTGCCTATTTTAGAGATGAGGAAAATAAAGCTTGTAGAGGTTACATAGCTACATTAAATTGTGCATTGTGGAGGACTGGGGAGGGGGGCGGTTCTACAACTGTTTACTGATGAGGGGAACCCAAGATCCAGGACCAGAGGTCTCTTATGTGTAGCTCAGTATGTATCAGCGTAGGTCAAAATGCTCCTTCCTCCCTGGTGCTTAGCACTGTAGGATCTCTCCCCAAGTTTAGACCTGTAAGATACACAGGTAGTAACTGGGTCAATAAGGAGAACATCCCCAGAACCCCTGTACCCTTCCTGTGGTACCGTCTTATCACCATCCCCTCACCAAAGGTAAACGCTTTCCAGAATTCTAACAGTGTAAGTTAGTTCTGTCAGATTTTTTGTACTGTTTCTAGAAAGAAGCGTACAATATATACTTTTTAGTGGTTAAGAGTTTGGCTGCTAACCAAAAGGTCAGCATTTTGAATCCACAAGCTGTTCCTTGGAAACCCTATGGTGCAGTTCTGCTCTGTCCTATAGGGTCGCTGTAAGTCGGAATCCACTTGATGGCAACAGGTTTGGGTTTTTTTTGGTTGAGTGTCTGGCTTAGGGAGCCAGTTTTGAAGTGTATCTGATATGTTTCAACCCTCTAGAGTAGCAAGGCTTGTATTTAGGTAAGGAGAAGGCAGCTTGTGATGTGGGAAGGTTAGAAAACGTATAGGTAGATCACTTATATAGGAGTCTCTCAGTTACAAATGATAAAGCATTCGACTCTGAACCAAAAGGTTGGAAGTTCAAATTCACCCAGATGTGCCCGGAAGAAAGGCCTGGCACTCTACTTCTGAAAGATCACATTGTAAACCTTATGAAGCACAGTTATATTCTGATACATAACATGGGATTGCTATGAGCTGGAATCGACTTGACGGCAACTTTTTTTGTTGTCGCTGTTGGTTTTATCACTAATGTCATGTGTAGTAGGATCCCTGGGGGTACAGCGGTTAAGTGCTTGGCTGCTAACTGAAAAGTCGGCAGTTTGAACCCATCAGCTGCTCTGTGGGAGAAAGATGTGACGGTCTACTTCAAAAATTTACAGCTTTGGAAACCTTATGGGGCCGTTCTACTCTGTTCTATAGGGTTGCTATTAGAATCAACTCGATGGCAATGGGTTTGGCTTTTTTGGTATAGTATGTAGTACAGGATATTGCCTCTCTCCTTCCTTCTCCACCCGGTGGAAAAATGCCCCAGATTCACACAGAGATAAGTAACTAGTAGATACATTTTGAACTCTGACCTAGTTCTGCGCTCCTTTGCCAACCAGAGAGAAGATACCTACCTACCAACCTGTCTACACCCATACATACATATGGGCATATGTGAATGTGTGTGTGTATATATACGTAAGTGTGATTAATGACGTGATTAACCTACTTCGGTGACGTATCAGGGAGTTCTTTCATTTCTAATTTAGAATATGGCCTTGGTAGGATGCCTACCATAATTGTGGGCCGCTGGCTGGCTGGCCTGATTGTGTAAAGAGGCTTGCTCCATGACACATGCGGCTTAGGAAATAATCATGGTTCTACAGCAATTAGAGAATCTCAAAAAGAATTCTCCAAGTCTTTTTGTTTCATAAGCTGCCACTTTAGGACTGCCTGAGTATCATTTGAGGAAAATGGTTGTAAGGGTTTGATGTTGAGCTGCCTTCCTTGCCCTCTCATCCCTTCTCTTGGAAATGGGGCATATTCATCTTTCTCTTAACCTTTTCCAGTTTCCCAGTTTCAAATTCCATTGCATTTCATTCTTAACAAAATAAAGTTGCTAATCTTGTCCTCTCAGATATCTAGTTTACTAAGAAATGCTTTTTCATCATTTTCAGATATTTATTTGGTTTTCAAGGATTAGTGTGAGTCACTTACTCATTCCTTGGCACACAGTAAGCATTTCTACTACTACAGACCTATGAGAGCAAAGACTGTCTTGATACCTGCTGTATCCTTAGTTTGTAGAGCACTGCTTGGTATCTAGTAGGTGCTCGTATATTTGTTGTTAAGTGAATAGATCTAGCAAGCAAGGTATTATCATATTGGATATACCTGTGTTCTGAATTTCCTTAAGTGATCTCCTTCTCTGCCTCTTGTTTAGTTGGCCCCGAAGAAAATGAGGATGGGGGCTAAGGCTATACAATCAATTACTCAATATTATCGAGGCTTCTTGTGACTCCTCTTTTTATCCCCAGAGCACAAGGACCTAAGCTTATCTGTTTTTCTATGCTTTTCTGTTTGTGCTCAGTAAGGATTTGGCAGATTGAATTGAATTCTATGTGCAGTTTTGGAGTTCTCACTAATTTTGCAGTACAGTCTGCTTGGGATCCTTTGCCCTGTTGCTGGCATCAGGGGAAATTCGATAAGCCACGATTAAAATCTGTCAATCCAGTTTGCCAGCACCAATACTAGAAGTGTGGTGGAGGAGGAGGTTTAAAGAGGTCCTTTGTAAAATTTAGAATTTTAGCTACCCAAGCCATTATTTTTTCCTTATTAACTAAAGATCATAGACTTGGCTTTACTGATTTAGCTTCCACCTGACTTTTGAGCATCGTAATGGTTAATGTTAAATACTTTAGGCTTCTTAGATGAAGATGCATTAAGTGCAGCATGTTATCGATCACTGGCAACTTATTCTTGCTGTTTACGTGAAATACTTCTTCCCCATACTTTCCCTGATTTTTATCTTCAATTGGAATTCTTTTGTCATCATATCAAATGATTCTAAGATTACTCAGAAATTTTAAGAAATCCCCAAGGCCACCTCTGCTTCCAAGTTGATGATCTCTAAGCATTCATAGCCAACCCAGATTACCTTGGAAATCCATTAAGGGCAATTCCAAATTGCCTGGTAAAATCATGAGTGGATTTGACATGAAGAGCTTGGCTGTAATACTTGGACTAGATGTATTGACAGTGATGACTCAGATGGGATTTAAATGCTTCCCCAAAGAGGACTGCTGTTACCAGAATTTTGGGAACACTTCCTTCAGCATTCCTGTAATAGCTTTTACTCTTAAATTACGCTACTTCTATTATTATAAGTTATTGCATTATTCTTTTTAATTAATCAGTTTTTTCTGATCTTAGATGTTTTACATGTGCCCGTTGTAATTATGTTCTTTAATTTTTCTGTATTCTCTGGATTTTTCACAATCATCTCAAATTTCATACTGCTTTAGAGATAAATGCTGTTCATAATTTAGTATATTCTTCTTTGGTTTTTCATTAATACACAGACTGTGTTTTTTGTATACCTGTTTTCGTTTAGTTTTATAATTTAGTGTAATTTCTCCATATCCTTAAAAACTCCTTGTAAACATTTTAATACCAACGTGATAGCCCATCCCCCTCATACTGATAGAATATAATTCATGTAGTCATTTTCCTAATAATGTCCATTTTCCTGTGACAACTGGTGTTTATTCACATTGTTGTATATAGATCATTGCCTGCATTTCAAATGACTATGTTAGGAGAGAGTCCTAGAAGTTGATGACTGAGTAAAAATAAATTAACATAATAGATTTTGACAAATGGCTTTTGAGAAAGTTTGTGTGACCTAAACTAGCAATTTAAGAAAGTGTGGCTTTTAAAAAATTTAAATAAATTTTGGCTCTCTTCTTCCTATTTGGATATCATTTTTTTTTATACCTAGTTATGCAATCTTCAAAAGATGCAATGAATGCATCATTTTTCTAGCTATCATGTACCCAATAGCTATAGACAATTATAAAAATGTTTTTTTATAATTCCATTAGTACTATGAGACAATTCATCTACCTTGTAGAATTTGAGAGATGTATATTCTTTAGAATGTGCAGTAAAGAGTTGGAAGAGTATCTTAGCCTGGGAAACACTGTTCCCGTGTGTAATTGACCCATCTTAATTTTCCAAATATGTTTACATGATTTGCTGACTAACTGTAAATCCCTAGGAGAGATTTTGTGTTAAATGTCATTCTCATGTTTATAAAAATCATTGCCACATATTCTACATGATGAATCTTTCTTTATGGAATTTAGAACAAATCGTGAGTGGCATGAAGCTGTATATCTTGCTGTTGAAGTGAGTACTGACTAAACAAAAACAGGTTTTAAAAACTTGTAGAAAGTAAATTTGATTAAATATATGAACCTTCAAATACTGTGGTCTTATATATTAAATTACATTTCCTACAATTTTTCTTCATATTTAGCACGTGTATTTTACGTATGTACATATGCAGATGAATAAAAGTAAAAACGTGACTGAAATCACTATTTGTACATTTGAGTTAGTTTTCTTTATATGTAAAAATCTCTTTTACACATAAAGCTCATCATTTAGTTTTAGAAGCTCTAGTCAGTATATCTAGAGGACCTATTAATATTGATCACCTTTTCTCCACCAAGCGGTCAAGAGCATAGACTCTGTTAGATTGTATGGTTTAAAATCCTACCTCTATCACTTTCTAGCTGGGTGACCTTACCTCTCAAAGCATCACTTTCTTATCTGTAACATAGGCATAGTACTAGTCCCTACTTCAGCAGGTCGTGATGCTTAAATGATGATTCATAAAATGCTGGCATGAAATAGGAAGCTAGAATAATAGCTATTATTATTAGTATGTCCTAGACATGTGGTGTCCTTGGGTATTGAAAATAGTTAACGTGCTGGGCTGTTAATTGAAAGATTGGCAGTTTGAGCCCACCCAGAGGTGCCTAGAAAGCCCTGGAAATCTACTTCCGAAAAATCAGCCATTGAAAACCCTGTGGAGCACAGTTCTACTCTGACACACATGGGGAGTTGGATCCTACTTGATGGCAGCTGTTATTTTTTTTTACCCCCTTTAGGCTTGTGCTTTTTTTTTTTTTTAAACATCTTTGCTCAAGTAGCGCTACCTCATTCTAATCTCTATGTTTTAAGTACATCTGCCAGCCATCATGAATTTCCAGGAACTTTAATTTACTCTTCCATGGACTTGTAAGCTATTTCGTCATTCAGCTCACCATGTGCCAGCTCTTTGAGAGTTCTGTTTTCATGTATTATCTTCATGTTGATAATGGCAATGTAGAGTTGTTTAACTCATTGGAATACAGCAGTAGAAGGAGGGAGTTGAGTAAGGAATGGTGCAGAAAAAGCTTCTTTTGTAATTCACACCAACTATATTTTGTGTATACCAGACACAATTCTTTCTCTTCTTTTCATCTTACTTACTGTGCATCCAGTCCCCAGGTTATGAACGTCCAACTCACAGACAACTCCTACTTAAGAACAGACTTCCATTAAGCCTATTCTATTAAAACTTGGAGTTAAATGTATACAATGGTTCGTGATAATGAATGCACAAACTACTTTGTGACACTTATGAAAACAATGGGCAGTTTAGAAGTGTTTCTTCAGTGTTTTATATGCATAGGAAGGTAAAATATATACTATATACTAAGACAAACATTTGACAAACTGACACTAAGTAAGAACTGTATATACCTGTTCTGAGTTACCTACAAATTCGACTTAAAGACAGAGTTAGGAATGGATCTTGTTTGTAACTCGTAGACTGTCTGTAATTCCTTTCTTTCCATGTCATTGAGAGAAAGGTCCTCTGATAGCCATAACTCCTTTGGATGCAACTGACAGGAACCTAATTCACACTGATTTAAGGAAAAGAAAATTGGCCAAGTAATCCAAGTCAGCTATAGCTGGATCTATGGCTCAAATAATGTTGTTAGAAATCAATGAGTCTCTCTCATTTTTTCTCTGTGTTGGCTTTATTTCTCAATCAAGATAAGAATGGTGGCCCCTCAAGTTGTGCCACCAACATCACCAGGCTATTATTCTATCAGTTTACTAATCCACTGGCTAGAACACCTCTTTATTGACAGCCCCAGCAAAAAGTTCCTGGTGTTCCTGGTCAGGCTTTTATTGACTGCCTGCCTGGAGTCACAAGCTTTCCTTGAACCATAAATGTGGTCAGATGATGTAGTACCTTCATTGGCCTGGACTGAGCCATTTTACCTCTGACCATTAGGGACTAAGAGTGGAATGGGATGGTTAACCCAAAGGGAAATTGGAGTGCAGTTACAGAAAAATGGAAGAATGGATGCTTGGGAGTCACACATGTAAAATAATGCCACAGCTGGGAGGACTTTCTGGCACATGGACAGGAAACAGTGATTGTGGTAGGCAGAAAAATGACCTTCAGTTATGTTCATTTCCTAGTCCTTGGAACCTGTGAATATGTTACATTGCATAGCAAGGGGGAATTAAGGTTGCAGATGTCATAAAAGTTGCTGATCAGCTGACCTTAAAATAAGGATATCATTCTAGATTATCCATGTAGGCCCAGTGTAATCACACGGTCCTTATAAGTGAAATAGAGAGGCTGAAGAGAAAGAACTAGAGAGATGGCAGTGTAAGAAAACTTGTACTCATGTTGCTGGCTTGGAAAATGGTGGAAGGGGGTTACAAGGCAAGGAATGTGGGCAGCCTTTAGAAGCTGGAACAGGCAAGGAAATGTTTTCTTCCCTAGAACTTTCAGAAGGAATCTAGCCCACTGACACCTTGATTTTAGCCCAGTGAAACCTACTGGGGACTTCAGACCTCCAGAACTGTAAGATGATAAAATTGTGTTGTTTTAAGCTACTAAATTTCTGGTAAATTTTTACAGCAGCAATAGGAAAATTATACAGTGGCCTAGTGGACTGTCTTAGTTTCTCGTATTTCTGTCCAGCTATGGTCAGACTAAGTTATCTTATTTTAGATTTTGAAAATATATTTACCACAAATAAAGTTTAAACAAGGAGCCTTGATGGCTCAGTGTTTAAGTGTAAGACTGCTAACCGAAAGGTCGGTGACTCCAACCCACCAGCTGCTCCGTGGGAGAAAGATGTGGCAGTCTGCTTCTGTGAAGATTTACAGCCTTAGAAACCCTATGGGAAGTTCTACCCTGTCCTGTAGGGTCGCTATGAGTCAGAATTAGACTCTGTGGCAATAGGTTTAGTTTTGGGTTAAAGTTTAAATGCTGTCCACATTTCTTAACTGTAATATTTTCCCCAGCCTTTGACCCTGGGGACAAATGCTCATTTTTCATGGCTTTAAATTCCAGAACTCATTATCAGTCTTTAAAAGTATTATCCATCAAAAATTGTAAGACATATGAAAAATCTTAATTTGTAGAATGCTTAATACATCTCTTGAGTCTATAAAACTTCTGATGATGATAAATATAACAAATAGAATTGCTTCTTTAAAACCTAAGATTGGAATGTTAAAATTTTGGCATTTGATTCTTTGATGGTTTTTAAGACATAGCAAACAAAGAAAATACTTGGATATTTTTCTTCAAAACATGATTTTACTTTTCTTGAAAGACCTTCTCTTAACTGACTTCATGTTCTGGAACATTAAAGAATACGCTGTTCTTTCCTAAATGACTTCCTTGAACATAAACATTGTGCAACCGCAACAAATATTTATTAAAAGATAGATAAAAAATGAGAAGAATTTTTAAGTTCACAACTATTTGTTCTTTCTCAATAATGAGAAGCCCCTCCCTTTTTTCCCAAATACCCTAATAAAGAATTTTTGATTAAGTAAAGAGATTTGCAATTAAAATAAAAAGCACACCACAGAGTTTTTTAGCTTTGTGGTAATACGGACCTAGAGGAGACGAAGTGAGGAAAAAATAATTTGTCTGTGTTCAGAATTTTAGCATGTGTCACAGTTAATTTTTAATTGCCTTTGAGAAAAGATATGTCCCTTTTCCTTACGTGCTTATAGTCTTGGTAAGCCGTTTGGGGTTTGGTGTCCTCTTTAACATCCACTTTTCACCCCGTGCTCATCTTTCCTGTAGCAGCTGGCTCCCATCATTTCTGATGAAAGTCATTCTCTTACCCTCAGCTCAGAATTTGGAAACATTGTTGTTGAAGATATTCCTTTAGATGATCTTATTTGATTTCATTCTTGAGGCCAGATTGATACATACTGAGAATTTATAACTGATAAAGGAAATTGGCTGTGTGAACTGCCTGCTTGTAATAGACTAATAAGCCAATCCTTGGGAATGAATTCCAGTTCTCTAGGCTGGGTAATGAAAAGTGGGTTACTATCGCAAACCTGGACTTCAGGTCCTCTTTTGATGTGGAGCTTAAGGACGCTTCTAATAACATCAGAATTACCAGGCTAGGGTAGGAGCATGGGGGAGAGAGGCCTGAAGGGAACTGGGACATGGAAGGAATCTGAAACTGACTTTCTTCTGTTTCTCTAGATAGTGATGATGATCATGATGATGATGATAATTTTAGCTAATTTTTCATTTATTGAAATATTAGATGGGCCAAGACTTCTATATGCCTTATCTCATCTGGTCCCCATTATTATCCCTGTTTTACAGATAACGTCTATCAGCCTTAAGTTCCATAATTTTCTTAAAAGGATACCAAAAAACTCATCAGCTTGGAACCAGAATTCAAATGCAGTTCTTTCCGACTCCAGACCTTTAATGCTCAACTGTCACATCCTACTCCTTTAAAGTCTTCTTTGGGAACAATAAGCCAAATTGTATCAATCAAAGGTAGTCCCCAACTTACGATGGGGTTCCGTTCTGATGACTCTGTTGTAAGTCGGTTCCGATGTAAGTTGAATAACTGATTTTTTTTTTTTTTTTTAGTTTTCACTATTATTGCCTTTTATTATCAGTATCTTTATAAATCTAATCTTTATTTGTCTTTGGGGGTTGGAAACATTCCATATAAACTTACAGATATATTTTAATACATACACACATGCATAAAAATACACAAATCATAAAAAAAAGGGATGGCTATCAGTGCAGTTCGTCATAACTCAAACACATTGTAAGTCACAGACTGCTTGTATTCAGTATTCTGTGTGCCTGAGGTAACTTTGATATTAATTGCATTAGCTAAAAATTATGAGATATGGGCGATTCGTACTGTAGTCACTACAGGTCGTAGTAACGTCGATTGTATTACTGAGTATGTTTTTTCTGTTGCAGTCCTGTAGTGTGGTTTTGATGGGGTGCTGGGTACATCAGGTATCCTCTGGGAGATGTTTGTACATCATTCTACCACACACTTAGGAGGAAAACCAAGCTGCCTGCCCTCAGTTGTAGGCGTGTGTGGCTGAACATGTGAGGGAGTTACGGTGATCTCAGGGCATGGGCCAACAGTGTCATACTCTGCACCCTGAGCAGCCCACCCACAGAGTACTCCCTCCCAGGAATCCCCACTTACAAGTATTCATTGACTCTTTTTTTTTTTTTTTTAAACCAAAGAGTGATATACGTTGGGTACATATAAACACAGTTAAGATACTGCACCTTTTCCTCAGGGAGCTTAAAATCTCTGAAAAGATAAGACATAAGCATATACTTTTTCACCTGTAAAGATCTTTAAAACTTCTATACAGACAGTGTGCAATTAGTGTCGAATGACTTGGCAGTGAGAGCTATGGGAACCCAGACCAGGAGGGCTGTACTCTGTGGACAAATTGCCAGGGAAGGTTTTTTTTTTTTTTTTGAAAAGATGGGACTTGAGATAAACTTGGGGCCAAGTTGAGTTTGCATAGATGGAGAGTGGAGCCCTGGTAACACAGTGGTTAAGAGCTCAGCTGCTAACCAAAATGTCAGCAGTTTGAATCTACCAGCCGCTCCTTGGAAACCTTATGGGGCAGTTCTGCTCTGTCTTAGAGGGTGACTATGAGTTGGAATCGACTCGATGGCAATGGGTTAACATGGAGAAAAAAAGATATCAATTATGAATCTAGTTTATCCTGAAGGAGTGGTGAGCTGCTGAAGCTATTCAAAAAGAATAAAATAATATTAATCACTAGTACTTACTGAGCACTGACTATATGCCAGACGGTGTTCTAAGTGCTTTGGATTAAGTCATTTAATTTTTACAATAAGTAAATATTATTATTCCCATTTTTGCAAATGAGGATACTTGCATAGAAAGTCTTAAGTGACCAAAATCACAAAGGTAGTCAGTGATAAAACATATGTATTTTAAATGTAGGGTTATAAAATAATTTTCTTGGCAGTAATTTACAGAGTATTATGGTAGTGAGATACTATATATCAGAGTTTGGACTTGGCATTTGCAGGTTTCTAGTATGAGGTGATGAGGACTTGAAGGTGTCTTCAATGGGACTGGAATAAGAGGGATTACATCGAGAGAAATTTAAAAGGAAAAATAATAGGGTTTGCATGATTTTATATGGGAGGAATTTGAAAAGAAGTTACTTTTCTAGCATGGGGTTTGGAAGAATCAGTACATCCTGAGCAGAAATAATGGAGTGAGGAGGGAAAGCTGAATATGCAGGTGAAAAGGTGAAGTATGGTTTAGATATATTGAGAGTAAGATATTAACCTCAGCAGAGAACTGACTTTAACTGTCGCTTTTAGGTTTCAGTTTAAGGGAACTGCTTTTACTTTTAACCTACATTTACGGAGAGCTTATTATGTGCACGATACCATTTTAGGACACAGATGTGTAAAAGAGTCAAAAGCCTCAGAAATGATTAAAGTTTGGGAACCATTAAAAGTCTAACACGACTGATATTAAAATGGAAACTCTGGCTAGTTCAAAACTCTTTAAGTATACGGATATAGAACATTGCCTTCTCAAATGCTTTTTTACGTAGGTTGTGTGTGTCTCTCCGGCTGTATAAACATACTAAACATACAAACACGCACGTTGCACTAAGCAACGGGCAAATCCCACCTTCGTATCCAACTGCCTGGTAAAGATCAGCATGAATCCAATCCCAAACATGGAGAGGTTGATCCAGTCCTTACCTTCCCACTTCTCTATCTTTGTCACCAGCTGCCCACATGGCACACTCTCTCTGACCCTAGCCACCTGGAGCTAGGTCAGGGCTCATAAAAGGACACCCTCCTTCAGACCAGCTGCCCTGGCAGCACTTCTCTGATTCTAGCCACCTGGAGCTAGGTCAGATTTCACGAGTTAAAAGGACATCATCCTTCAGACTGTCAAATAGGCAGATACCAGCTGCTAGTTTGGGGAGTCCATGTGATGCACTCACTTCTGATTTGCTGGCCACAGATTTGGGGCTGCTTTCCCACTACCCCTTCAGGATGCCTGCTCCATGCTCAGAAGTCCACATAGCACCCTTACTTCCTGACCTGATGGTTCCTACTGCCCCAGTGGGTTCTATAATTCACTGGAATGACTAACAGACTCTCACAGAGAGTATACCATACTTATGACTATAGATTTATTACAGCTGAAAAGGATACAAACAAAGAGACACATGGGATGAAGGACAAAGGCCACCTTACTTCGGGTGAAGCTAGGTCCTTTATCCCACACACATATATGCAAGCGTGTGGCTGTTTCATGCAGCGGGAAGAGGAAGAAGCATTAAGTTAAACTCTATAATGATGAATTCAGTTTTGCTTTAAGATAATTCTCTGATGATAATTGTTATGTTATGATTAGCTTGCCAGTGGAGATGTGATAATACTTCTTTGTAGGGGTAGTGAAGTTTCTGAGGATATCCTGAATAAAAACATACACGTCTTACCTGCCTGAGTTCTGAGCAAGTTAAGAAATTTAAAAAAAAAAACAAAAGACAAAGAACGAAAGATGGAGGTAAAATGTATTTTACAGAAAAAGCCAGCACAAGGCTTTAAATTTGATAGGCAAGTGGGCTGGCTGATGATAGTGCATTGCTGCCTGTCTGGGCTAGGTCAGGGCCTGCCTCTGCTGAAATGGGAGAGATCCTGTGCTTCTTCTCAGGCTCATTCCTGGGAAGAAGAATGAGGAGAGAGGTGCTGAGCTTTGCCAACATCTTATTCTTCCCAGATTTAACAGTCACATAAGTCTTTCTTCTTCACTGAGGGAAGAGTAAGTTGAGGGGTGGAGAGAAGTCTGTGTACTCAGAGAAAAACCTCTCTTCACAGAGGGTAGCAGCAGGTTAACTCAGCAGGTCCTTCAACTCTAACTTA
Organism: Dugong dugon; assembly: GCA_030035585.1. Lineage (NCBI taxonomy): Eukaryota > Metazoa > Chordata > Mammalia > Sirenia > Dugongidae > Dugong > Dugong dugon. The sequence goes on from CM057463.1 coordinate 55,559,410, forward strand.
AGAAAAAATAATTTAATCTGTTTGAGATGGCTTAATTGTAGGGCAAGGATTAGGTGATTTATCAAGGTCTTTTTCTTCTTTTCTTTTTAACCTGTATAGTTATAATTCTAGGGCTGTCTGAAAGCGATTGCAGAATGGGGCTGATTTCCTACTGCTTTCTAAGGATGAAAAGCTCTATGTCAGCCTCCCAGGATGTCTGTTTTAATGATTAGATCCATTTCTTTTTCTTGATAGCTTAAAGCATAAGATCCATCTTTTTTTTTTTTTAGGATATTACACAATGTTTGATTTACAGGTCAGGAGGAACTGTGAGAAATACGTGAAAGTTTTGCAAGCGAAATTTCTGGCTTTACAGGTATATGACAACTTGAGTAGTTTGCTGTCATTGACCGCTGGGTGGTAAAATTACTATTTAGGGAAAAAGGGGACATGCTAAATTTAGATACCCCTTCAGGTTCAAACTGTTCTTATTCCTTCCTTCATTCACAGATAATTTATTGAGTGACCTCATATTCTGTTTTTGGCACTAGGGAACTGTAGTGAAGAGAACAGATAAAAATCTCTGTCTTTATGAAGCATATATGCTAGTAGGTATAAAGAAACAATAAAAAAAATTAAGTAATATTTATAGTACGTCAGGTTGTGACAAGTCTTGTGGAAAAAAGAAAAAGATGGAAGTGGGTGAGGGTGAGAAGACGGTTATAGGTGGTCAGGAAAGACCTCACTGAGGGTCACATGTCAGCGAAGATCTGACCTAAAGGAATCTACAGGGTGAGTCTTGGCGCCTGCTGGGGGAAGACACTTCCAACAGAGGAAACAGCATAAAGACCTTGAAGTGTGAGAATTCCCAGCTTCAGGCTCGAGGACCGTGTGAGCCATTTTACTCTAAGTGGGATGGAAAGCCATTAGAAGTTTCGAGGAGAAGAGTGACATGATCTGACACTTTAAATACTCTAGCTCTGTTGTGAGGACAGCTCATAAAGGGGAAGAGCAGAATCAGGGAGAACAGATACGAGGCTAATTCAAAACTGAGATGATGGTAGCTTGGACGAGGGTGGTAGCAGTGGAAGTGGTGAGAGAAGTGGTCAGAGTCTGGATATATTCTGAAGGTTGAGTCAGTGGGGTTTGTCAGAAGATTGAATTTGTGGTGTGAGAAAAGCTAATGGCGGCTTCAACAAATGTTTGGTTTGAGCAATTGAAAGGGCAGAGTTGCCATTTACTGAGATGGGAAAGACTTTGGGAGGAGCAGACTTAGGGGTGGGAAGACTGGGAGTTTACTTTTGGAAAAGCTCAGTTGAGTTACACGGTTAATATCCAAGTAGAGGGAACCTTTAGGCAATTGGATATATAAGAAAAGAACTCATGGGTGAGGCCTGGGCTAGAGATATAACACTGTGAAGAGAATATAGCCAGAATGTATAGATGCAGAAAAGTCCATGGACCAGATTTGGTGGCACCTCAGTATATAGAGGTAATGGAAATAAAGGGACTCAAGGTAGGGAGAAGGAGAATGTTGACTAGTGAGGTAAGAGGAGAACCAGAAGAGAATAGTGTCCTGGAAGCTAAATCAAGAAAGTATTTCAAAAAGGAAGGAGAAATAAACTGGGTCAGATGCTACTAAGAGGGCAAGTAAGAAGACTGTCTTGGCCATGGCTTCAGCATGGGGTCACTGTTGACCTTCATAAGAGCATGATTGAAGTGGGTTAAAGAACAAGGACAGGAGAAGAAAAATTGAAGACATACAGTCTTGAAGTATTTAGGTATAAAAGGGAATGAAGAAATGGAGTATTTGCTAGAGGAGGATGTGGCATCTAGAGGAATTTTTGTTACACATGGGAGATATGATGGCATCTTGCTTATTTGCTGATGGGAATGATCTAGGAAAGACTGATGAAAATTAATGAGGGAAAAGAGAAGATGATTGCTGATACTGTGAAAACAGAAGAGAGGCTAGGATGTGGTATCTAAGTGGAAAGTTTGCTCTTAGGTAAGATGGCAGACAGTTCATCCCTAGTAACAGGAGAGAGATGGGCTGTTTATATACAGATGCCAGCCAGTAGCTTGATGGATCATCCTTGAGTAATTAGTGACCACAGTGTGCTTTAGAAAGTCTTTAGCCTGCTCTATTGTGTAACTTATTATGACTCCCGAAAACCTTTACATACCTACTGCTATGACCCATCAGCTGCCTCAGCTGACAACGGTATAGTTTTAAATTTTAAAATTGAACACAGATGTTATTTTAATGAGTAGCTTACTTATATTTAAGTTAATAATAGCTAAAATTTATTGAATCTTGGTTAAGAGATCAGTTGCTAACCAAAAGGTCGGCAGTTCAAATCCACCAGCTGCTCCTTGGAAACCCTATGGGGTAGTTCTACTCTGTCCTGTAGGGTTGCTATGAGTCAGAATTGACTCGACAACAACAAGTTTTGGGGTTTGGAATATTTATTGAATCTTCTGCATAATGCCATTCAAACCTCTCACCAAACCTATGAAGCTGGAACTATTACTAACTTCCAGTTTACAATTGAGGAAAAAACAACCTAAGAGAAAATCAGAAACTTGTTCAAGTCAACTTGCTATAGTTCATTTCTTAACCGTAGACTGTACTGCTTTGTGGAAACAGCTGGGCCTACAAAATATGTCATTTTTTAATGCAGTAAATTAACACTGGATATAATTCAATTTGCTTTGTGATTGTGATCTGAGAATACAAATGCTTTTTATGGTGTTGGGCTTCTCAGCTCTGCTGCCTTTTTAATCAAAGGCCAGAATTTAAGAGTCTTTTACAGAAATGATTAAAACTACACTGCTCTGGCTATGGGTAGGAAGAGCAACATTACTCTTGTGGTATTCTTTTATAAGTCAGATCTTAAATTAGAAATCTCCAGCAAGACATTTCATCTATTCTGAAGTGAATAAGACCATAGGAGCATGATCTTCAGAGTTGAAATGATCAGAATTGAAAATTTTCCTTTTACTGCTTGCTTGCTATGTGTCAGGCCTCTAGGCTTGCTTTCTCATTTGTAAAACAGGGGTGATAATACCTTCCTACTGTGATTGTCGTGAGGATTAGAGATGATATATTCCCAATCACAATGCACAGTGCCTTGTACTTATTGTTGTTAGCTACAGTTGAGTCACCCCTAAATCAAATGGAACTAAACGCTGCCCAGTCCTGCTCCATCACCAGGATTAGTTCCAGATCAGACCATTGTTTTCTTTGACTGACTTCAGAAATAGATCGCCGGACGTTTCTTCCAGATCCATCTTAGTCTGGAAGCTCTCCTGGAACCTGTTCAACATCATAGCAACACTTCAGCCTCCACTGACAGATATGTCAGTGCACATAGGTGCATTGGCTGAGAACTGAACCTGGGTCTCCTGAATGGAAGGGGAGAATTCTACTACTGAACCATCAATGTCCCCATAAATGGCAGGTGGCTGTGTAGCTCCTTTGTCAGTTCAGACAGCTACAATCCAGGGGCATAGGTAGCCTGAGAGGCTGTTAATGGGCTTCTTTTCTTCTGGTTACCTTATTTCCCAACTGGAAAATCATTCATTCAGTTAAGTTTCAGAAATATTTCTTATGGGTACGTTTTCAGGATGCTTTATTATTCAGCATTAGAAAAGAGAAAAGTTCATAGAAATATGCTGTCCTTATTTTGAATATAAAATTGGTACATATTGTCTGACAGTAGAAAAATGAAACTTTCCCAGAGAGTCAAGGATATATGTCTTACTATGAGCATGAGGCTCTGAATATTCTCTTGGGTGTGAAGGAGCCTCCCTGCATTCTTCCTAAATTTTCTTGTTCTCCAGTCACTTAATCCAGGCATGAGTGTATTGTCTAGACTTTGGTTGCCAGAATTCCCCTAAGTGAAGATAGGGAATCCATACAGTGAAGTTAAACATTGCTTCCTCCATCCCTTGAAACAGTAAACATATGGTCAGAGAAGAGTTTTAACGGATGATTGGTGTAGCCAGACCCTCATAGGTCTTGGGTAGTATTTCTGTTAAATCACAGCGTGTACCAACACAGACAAAGCAAACGTTCTTTGGTTACCTGCATTACTAACTTAATAAATATAGAACAAATCTAAAAATGATAAGAGACCCTGGCATGTATCAGAGTTTGTATGAGGTGATATTGTGGGAATACTAAGTTGAATGGGAAGCTCCTTGTCCTCAAGGAATTTAGAGTTAATTTGGGACAACTTTGTCAGTCCACACCCAAGGGCTTGATCCATCCTTTCCTGTGGAAACTTTCACTTCCATCTGTTCCCATGACACTTGCGTTCATTCCCTAAATTTTTGGGTTCTTTCTCTGAACCAAAAATTTATACAACTGTTTACCATGGATTCACTTATAAGGGAGACTAAATCTTTGTGTCTTTGCTTATATACTAAGACCTAATGTTGTTTGCTCACTATGACATAGAAAGCCCACAAAGAAGGGCTTGTTCTGCTGCTGCTGCTGATCCCAGTGTTGGAGCCGGGCTTCATTTTGCTCTCTTATACTACAATCCTCATTCCTTCTCTACCTAGAAAATATTTATAAGAGTGTTACTTTTTCTATATATTTAATAAAGAGAGGCGTTTTGTTTAAATACATTGGTCATTATCAGTGGCATGATGATAACATGCACTCAAGGAATTCCTAAATTGCAAAATACCTTCATATTTCTTCTGTTACCTTACAGATTGCTTGAGGTATTTAAAAGCCAGGAAAATCACAAAAACATAGTGATTCCATAAATATATTTTAAGGGCATAGGTTTTAGGTTCATTTATGGATCTCATACTCTAACTGATTGAGTAAAACATGGCAAAATACACAATTTCTATGTATGAATCATGTAATTTTTTTCAGGGCACTTTAACACACTATGGGACTAATCTTGGGCTAGAATTATGAATTTGGGAAAGTTTTCAATTTATGTCCTTTGCTTTTCCTTTCCATGTTCTTTTCCCATACTCTTACCCTCCTTTATTCTCCAATATCCACTGTTTTCTGGCTTCAAAATAATTTCTGTTAAAGGGCAAATGGCGCATTCAGCGTGTTATCTCTCCTACTGGTATTTGCTTAGTAGACACAGTACTCATATTTGGCAAAGTTCTAATTGTGAAATTAAGTTCAACATGTAAGTGGCCACCTGTGTTATAAGATGGGCCCCAAATATATGTTACTATTCAATGGGGTATCTGTGCCATGTAAGGAATATGATGCAAAATAAGAATAACATTCTCTCTTGATTATCTACTACCTGCATATTCAATTTATAGATAACTATTTCTGCTTTATCATTTCCTTATTTTCTAAAAATAGTCTGTGATTTATAGGACATGTCATGACATATCAAAATGAGTGTCTGGGCTTTGGAGTATGACTTGGATTCATAACTGACCTTGGATACATACCCTCCCTGAATCTCAGTTTCCTCACTTATGAACTATGGTTGTTACAGTTGTTCTGATGGAAATAATGCCATGAACTATAAGTGTATAAACAAGTACTATAAACTACAGGTGCATGGTAGCTATTATAATAAATATAAATTCTAGGATTTCTACAGGGAAATAATGAAAGCAATGAGGAAAAAAATTCTCCAACATAATAGCAACTTTGTTAAAAGTTTGTAGCAGATGTCAGTTGTGTCAGTAATAAGCTAATTGGGGTCATATCATGATTATAAGCAAGCCAGATATAGTTTATGGAAACTTATTATGTTCATGTTCTCAAACAGATAAATCTGAAATGAACAGTCACATTGTGATAAACTTTCTTTAAGTTAAAAAAAATAAAAGATTTATAGAACACAAGCCAAGCCTGTTGCCATCAAGTCGATTCTGACTCATAGCGACCTTATAGAACAGAGTAGAACTGCCCTGTAGGGTTTCCAAGGAGCGCCTGGTGGATTTGAATTGCTGACCTTTTGGTTAGCAGCCATAGCTCTTAACCACTGCACCACCAAGGTTTCCTTATTGAACACAGTGCTGCTTAAATGCTTTTGAGAAGTGACTTAAGTTCTCAAAACACAGTACTTTCCAGATGATTCAGGAATAGGACTGTTATGCAGACTGAAGTATAATCTTGTAAACTGGGCACTTTATTCCTATGCTATGTCTTCTTGTATTTTCTTGTTGCACAGAGTTCTGTAATTCTATCTTTTACCCCACAGATTTACCAATAAAGAGACATAGAGAGTATGAGCTGGTGACTCCAGTCAGCACAAATCTAGAAGGACACTATCTCTCCCATATTCTTTCTGCAAATCACAAAAAGAGGTCAGCAAGGGACGTGTCTTCCAACCCTGAGCGGTTGTTTTTTAACATCACAGCATTTGGAAGAGCATTTCATCTGCGACTAAAGCTCAACAATCAACTAGTGGCTCCTGGGGCTGTTGTGGAATGGCATGAGACACCTCTGGTACCTAGGAATATAACTGACCACATTAATGATCATCAACCAGAAAGTGCTTCAGAAAGGATCTGGAAAACAGAGCCTTTGCAGACTAACTGTGCTTATGTTGGTGACATCATGGACATTCCAGGAACCTCTGTTGCCATTAGCAACTGTGATGGTCTGGTAAGACTCATTCCCTTTTGTGTGTATGTGTGTGTAGGTATTAGGAGTGCTGCATGACTTCAGCATGGTTTGGAAGGTAGAGGTGGAAAGGAAGCCTCGTGATTATGTTTTAGGCTCAGGAAAAAGCATTAGAAATCTTTGACTTTCTGTCAAAGATGTGTGCTTTGGCTTAATTTATGACATGAAGACACCAGTATTCCATGAAACAAAAGAAAACTGTTTTAGCATTTCTTGTTTATGCTTTCACTAGTGTTGCATTGGGGAATTTTATTTCCTAATACTTTTTCATTCCAGAATTTGAAAATCTGTGATTATGCTAATTTCTTTTAAAGTTTTCTGAAAACTTTCTAAAGCAACATAGACTCCTCCAAAATGATAGTATTTCACTTCTTATGTGGAAACTTTGGCTATAGTCTTAAAGAAACTATTTTGAAAGTATTCTTTAGCATCTCTACAAAATGATAAAATGGGAAATGAGCAGATCCTCTGACAGAACCTGTCTAAATAACATTACTTTTTTGAACGTGAGATGCAGTTCTCTCTGTATGGTGGCTTTTGTTCACTTTTTTCTTCATTGTCAAATAAAATACCCATATACTGCTTTTCAGTTTTGTAGTTGAGGCCGATAGTAATTGACCTTTCTTTACATACTCTGCATATGTGAAATATTTTTATTTGGTTTGCATCTCTAGATGTTATTTGAGAATTGTGTCAGTGTTTATGCTTCTTCTATTTACAGTTGACTCCAAGTCTTTTTCAAAAATGCAACCATTTTTTTCTTTCTGTGGTTGCCAGGCTGCTGTTACTTGGGAGTTCAGAGCCATTCCTTTCATTTTCTTACCGTTTCTGTGAGTTCTGAAAATATTCCTCAAATTCCTAATAGGTGGGTTCAAACTGCCGACCTTTCGATTAGTAGCTGAGCTCATAACCATTGTGCCACTAGGGCTTCATATTTTATATATATATATATATATATATATATATATATATATATATATACACTCTCTATATATATATAGCCATCCATATGTATATATATATATATATATGTAAAATATTTATAGTCATGCTTAATTTGAAAAATAGTGGTTAAGGGAGGTATCTTCTGTGGAGATTGATGAATGGGACAGCGTTTTTGAGCAGAGACATGTGGCTCAGACCCTGGGCTTGATTCAGAAAAATGGAGGGTCTGGACTATACCAGGCAGTGCTAACTCTGATGACATGCATGAATGGAAATCTCTTCTAGAGTTTCCAGCTCAAAGCAGCTGTATGCTAGGAGATAGAATGCAGATTATGGTAGGAAGAGAAGCAGGGTTATAGAGAGTGGGTGGTTGGTTGATTGTCCAGATCAACAAACTGGAGAGAGAACACCAGCAGATGCTGAATCAAGGTAGGCAGTCTTGAACATGAAGCAGAGAGATGAACATGGGGCAGTGTATTTAATCTTGAGAACATGACCTCTGTCATGCCATTCCATTTATTAGTGACATAGCTTACTCTATTAAGCTGGGGACAGATTCCTAAAATTGCAGAATTGCATTGGACAGGATAAGCCCTTAGCAGAGGTGAAGTGAGAAATTTAAATTGATGAGAATATGAAGACATTTTTCTAATTTGCTGATGGCTAAGTCTTTTTTTGTTTCTTTAACTTACTATGTAGGGATTAAAGCTTGACCTTCTGTTCTTCTGGCCTTTCCTTAGGAAGGCAAGCAGGATACCCAGATAACATTGACTCCTGAGGATTAACCTGATGGGATATAAAGCCCTGGGAGACTCTGGGATTATAATCAAATCCAAATTGTCCAGGTAGAAAGCACCAAAAATTCCGACTCATAGCAACACTATAGGACAGAGTAGAACTGCTCCCATAGGGTTTCCAAGGAGCGGCTGGTAGATTTGAACTGCCAACCTTTTGGTTAGCAGTTGAGCTCTTAACCGCTGTGCCACCAGGGTAGAAAGTACAGCTACTAAAATACTGATGGGAAAATCCCTGCCCAACAAACATGTAGTTAATTCATGATATGGAAGAGAATGCCATTGAAGCCCTACCTGGATGGAAAATTTAACATTTTTTTATTTGGTTAATTTTAGATTGGTATAGAAGGGAATCCAGTGATCTGATTTCTACATGCCTCATTTGAAGCAGTTGCCCATAGGGAGTTGCCACAGGTATTTATTGTTCACCAGGGTTGGAGGGTTTATAGCAAGGGTCTCTCTCTAGTGAAATTCCTTACCCCTTTTTTCTCTAATGCTACACTGTAGGGTGCTATATGATTCTGAAATTGGCAGAACACCCAGACAGAATTAATTTGTGTTTATAGAATGCTGTACACCAGTGCTACTCAAAGCATGGCCCACAGACCCAGGTTTGTGACAAGATAAATACAGAAAGTGAGACTAAGCATTTAGAAACTTTTATAACAGTTTGACAGAGTAGTTGTGTGCGTGCTGGCTTTTGTGGAAAAAAAAATGGGGTTAGTATTTTATGTGTCTTTGTTTTTAATTTTTTTTTTAAGTTAGTTTTTCATTACATTTTACAAAAACATTAGTCTGGGAAAGACTGGGGGAGAAAGAAGCTGTTTCTTTACCATAGATAGTGTGAGAAGCAAGCAGTGATACTTAGCTGGTTTTACCCACTCTAGACATCAGAAACTTAGCTGACATAGTCAGATAAAAAAACCAAACCAAACCTGTTGCTGTCAAGTTGATTCCGACTCATAACGACCCTATGGGACAGAGTAGAACTGCCTGATATGGGTTCCCAAGGAGCGCCTGGTGGATTTGGACTGACTGCCGACCTTTTGGTTAGCAGCCGTAGCTTTCAACCACTACGCCAGCAGGGTTTCCAAAAGTAGTCAGATAGTCTACCTATTCCAGGTAACTATATGAAATGATTGCAGGAAAGGTACTTGAACTTAGGCATTAATGAAGAGGACAGAAGAATATCTTGGGTAACGCTTGCAGAGCCATAGTCTAGAATGAGAGCTAGACATGATAAGCATAATAACTAAAATATTATTCAGTTATTATTTCAGGGTTTCCAAAATCAGTATCAAGTTCAGAATTCTGCACAAAGAAATTGACAATGGTTCTTACTCATTGTGGCCAAGAACAGTTTTGTTACTGTCTAGCTTTGACCCCTTCCTCTTCTTTGCCAGGATTATCACTTATGTTGTTGCTATTTGCTGTGGAGTTGGCTCCGACTCATGGCAACCCTATGTATAACAGAACTAACTGTTGCCTGGTCTGACACCATCTTTACGGTTGTTAGTAATCAGACAGTGTTCTTTTGTAATCCATAGGATATTCACTGGCTAGTTTTCATAAGTAGATTGCCAGACCTTTCTTCCTAGTCTGTCTTAGTCTGGAAGCTCCATTAAAACTTGTACACCATGGATGACCCTGCTGGTATTTGAAATAATGGTGGCATAGCTTCCAGCATCATAGCAACATGCAAGCCACCACAATAGGGCAAACTGACAGATGGGCGGTGACTGCTTTGTTCTTGCTTTGGTATGCCCTCCCTATAGATAAGAATTATTGACATATCCTGTCATAGAATTGCCCCTGCTTTGTGACAGCAGCTGATCCAGAGCAAAGCCTTGTCTCTTTAGACCCCTCCCCCAAATTATTCAACCAAAGTCCAAGTCTTATATTAGGGTCTTTCAAATACTGTCTTACTGTGATGTCCCACCATTCTCTCTGGGGTGCCTTCTCCCTCCTTGCAATGAGTAATGAACCAACTTGTCAACTACAGGTGTGTTCCTGGTAGTCGTTGACTGGAGGGCATTGACATGCTGTACCGCTGTTTCTGTATCTCTGAAATGGGAGCCTAGTGGTTGAGAGCCAGTATAATGACAGGCATTTCACACACTTCTTAGTGGTAAGACACTTGTAGCTTAAAATCCCAGCAGAACTTGTATTTCTTTGCTATGCAGAGCATTTCCTCTGTAAATCTCCCCTGCTTGTAGTGGAGGCTCCCAATCATAACTGCATATCCAGTTTGTGCCCACAAATTTGTAGTCTACAAATTTGCCAAAATATAAGATTGTTTAGGTTAGTAGGCTCTGCATCATGTGTATCATAAAATAAAGAAGCTGGGCTTTTCTAGACTCGCTAGAACAGTATTACTTTGTTAACTTCCTTGACTTGTTATTGGAGGGAACTGATTGGGAGGGCAAGAACTGATGAGAATCAACTGCTGAGATGGAGCTTTGGCTAATGGCTTTCCTGGGTTACCCGGCTTAGTGATTTCCTTGTGGGCTGATTTTAAGGTCAAGGGTTTTTGTTTTGGGGGTTTTTTTTGGGACAGATTTTTCAACTTTTTTTTAAGTTTTGGAATTCTTCCTTCAAATAAACTCACTGGGCATTGATGGTTCAGTGGTAGAATTCTCAACTTCCACATGGGGGAGCCGAGTTCGGTTTCCAGCCAGTGCACCTCCTGCACAGCCACCAACATTCTGTCAGTGGAGTGTTGCATGTTGCTGTGATGCTGAACAGGTTTCAGCAGAGTTTTCAGACTAAGACAGACTGATAAAAAAGGCCTGGTGTTCTACTTCCCAAAAATCAGCCAATGAAAACTCTATAGCTCACAACAGCCTGGTCTCAATTTATCACGGTGATGGAACAGGACTGAGTAGTGTTTAGTTCTGTTGTGCATGGGGTCACCATGATTCCTGGGCAACTCAATGGCAGCTAACAACAACATCATCTACTAAACTAATATGTTAAGTAGATGAACTAAGAAAAGGTCTGATTAAAATACAAATGGGGGATGCTCTTCCTCCTAGTTTCTATTCCCGCTCTCCTGCCCTCACTCCAGCCCCTTGTTAGGCATCTAACAGAGATCTGCAGTTAGGGCAGGGATTAGTTGCCAGGGTTCTTAGAAGCTTAAAGTTAACAATTTGGGAACCGAAAATAGAACCTGCTTTCTAAAGTATCTAATAGCCACATCCAGTTAATATCAGAGGCATTTATGTCCTTGCCAGACTTTGTCCAGGACCAAATGAAGTCTTTGTGGGCAGTAGCAAGCTTATAAAGAAATCTTACCCTAGCTCTCTGCCTTAAGACTTTGCTTTGGGTTTTGGTCCCTTTGAAAACATACTATTGTCATGCCCATTTCAGTAAGTCTAGATGCAAGAACACTTAAAAAAAAAAGTCTACTTAGAAAAGTATTATGAGCCAATGCGCCTATGATTGAGAACATTTGACCAGTGATTGTAAATACTGTTCAATTTCATAAATGAAATGTTTGATACTAAAAATTGGTATAAGCCTGTAGCTATTTATAGTGGATTTAGAAAAGAAAGTTTTCAAAGACTGATCTTTAGATGTTGATATTTGAGCATCTGTTTTTAGAAGCAGAACCTGATCTCTAAAGACCTGTCACCTCCCACTTTTTTCTTCCATTCTGTTTTATTGGTGGGACAGAGGGGTATCTGTGTCCTCATGGTTAACATTCTGATTTAAGAGACTTTAGAATGCCCTTCTCCCAGTCTTGTCAGAAATATTATGCTTTCCTGAGGAACAAAGGGCTGTAACTGTTCATCTCCAGGCAGCTACACCAGACTATTTTAGCAATGCAGGATTAGAAGAAGCTCAAATCCCGCCCCCCTCCCCACCCCATATTCTTTAGTTTCCAGAGGTAGAAGGAAAAAAAGCAACAGGCATTGGCCTCTTTCAAAATGAAAAATGGGTGAGAGCCTTCCAATTAGTCTGGGAGAGCCAGTGCTGTGGCAAGCTTCATTGCTCCTTACCTGAGGCTTGGTCAAGCAGTGGCCTTACAGGAGCTGGAAGTAAGTAACCTAGTTGTGTGTACCTTCCTGTGCCAGGCCTGGGCTGTTGGCTACATCTCCCACCTGCCTCCTTTGCAAAGAAGTAGGCAGCTGGTTTGGGCTTACTCAGGGTGATGAGGGAAGGTTTGGCATAGTTCTTGATCATCTTCCCCTCTCTTACCTGATTTGCATATTACTAGAATCATGCATATGTCAAGACTTTTCCAAATTTTCCAGCTATATTTCTCTTGTGTCATTTCCTTTATCTTATATAAAGAATATCTAAGGATATAAGTTTGGAATAAAGTAGGAAATGAGAAAACAAGTAAAAAGCTTTTATGAATTTTAAGGTATTTCTTTATATTAGTTATTTAGTAGTTAATCTAAATTATTTATGTTTATTTATGAGTACTGCCTCTCTAAACCAAAAAACCAAACCCATTGCCCTCAAGTTGATTCTGACTTACAGCGACCCTATAGGACAGAGTAGAACTGCCCCATAGGGTTTCCAAGGAGCAGCTGGTGGATATGAACTGCCGACCTTTTGGTTAGCATCCAAGCTCTTAATCACTGTGCCACCAGGGCTCCGATATATGTAAAAGTATAACTAAAAATATAAGACAGGATGTTTTACGTACCAGATGACTGGAAGAGATGAGATACGAAAGCTTAGATTATGGAAAGATTATTTTCACATAGAAGGCTTCATGGAAGAGGCAATATTTGTAATATCATAAAGTTGAAAGATAAACATTGATGTTAAAGTAATCAAGGATGATGGAAGGGGATGGGATAGATAGGAAAACTTGAGCCTCTGAGGAAAGTAGGAGAGTTGTGGGGATGTCCACACATGATGACCATTTGTATGGGCAAAGAATGAGGTAAGTTGATTTCATGAGCTTTGTCACATCTATAACGAATATACATGAATATAGGAACAACTATAATATAAGAGAAAGAGTATGAGAGAAAATGGAGGGTAAATCCTAGAGATGTATTTTGAGGCTGAATTCAGTGAATATCTAGTTAATATTGATGGGGTTGCACAGGCATTCAGGATAAGAGCAGGCAAGGATTCCTGTTCTTTAATTATGTTGCTTTTCTTCATAGAAAAGTTTCTCTGAAGTCATGAGGAATTTTTTTCCCCTAGGGTTTAGATGTTTTCCCCAGTAACAGTTTTGCTAGAGTTTTTTTCTAAAATTTTATCTGACAGAATTATGAAATTTGATTTTGAAAACTATGAATACTAAGGATTATCTAAGTCCCTCACCTTTCAAGTCTGATCAATTAAACACCCTCAGTTTAGTAAACCTCTTTCTATAATTTCTTCCATCTTTGGCATGTTTTCCTCACTTTTTTGCTCTATTTACGATATGTTCATAATCCTTACTTCTTTCCAGTCTCCATGGAACACTCCTGATTTTTTTTAGTGATTTTAGTTTACAGTACACTGTTATGAAGTAAGTAAAGTAGAGCATAAAAAATAGTTTAATCAGCTTAACATAACTCTCAAAAAATAAAACAAAAATAATCATCAATAAATGAGTAGATTTTGATATTAAATCTTAATTTATTTTTTAATTTATAGTATCTATACTATATTGCTACATGTATGTACATATGTGTGTTATATATATGGAAACCATAGAAGAGACAGAGAAAATCAGTGCTTAATTAAATACTTTGATTCAGAGACCAGTGGCAGAATTTATTGTTAGCTTACAGAGTTGGCAACAGAGCTGGATTGGCACACAGGTCTGTTGACAACAAAGTCCATGGTTGTTCTATTATACTAAGCCGTGTAAGTCCTACAATGTGAGTTGTTGACGGGATAGCCACGATATGAATTAATTTGTATGTTTCAACACTGTTAGAAAAGTGGAGAGAAATTAGTCCAAACTATAATTGAAAAGGGAAATTTTGTCTCATGCTTGTCAATCTACAATAGTAAAATTGCAAAAAAAAAAAAAAAAAAAAAAAAAAATGAGGATACAAAAATAAATTGTACTTTTTATTAAGGTTGGCAGACTGAATGAATTCCCTACCCCTAAAGCAAGGAATTTCACATGCTTTGTATTTTTTTTTTTTTTAATGCTTATTTTCAAAGTAGTTGACTCATTTTTGAGCAATTCTAGAGTACTACTAAACATGTCAAGAGATTATCATTAGTCCTGTTATGGTTTGATTGCCAATCCTAAATAGGTTGTTGATAAATAAGTTCAAATCTTCCATAATTATAACAAATTTCTGAAAATTCTAGTTTACTGATTAAAGAAACAGGGATCTGTAATTGTACTGAGTGAGATCTAACTTCAGAGTCAATAATATTAAATAAAAAAAAATCTATAACATGATAGTACATTATATAGCCTATATAGCACTATCTAGATTGTTATAGGTTACTTTTATAAAATGTTTAGAAGATGTTAAACTTGGAGTTTTACAGTGAGAATAATCAGTAGACACTACTGAGAACTAATAGTGGCCAAACTAATCACAGTTATGATACTTTGGAAGAGTTCAATTTAGAGAAATTTAAGTACCAATGATTAGGAGAGCCAAGCATTTTGTAAAATTATTGAGAGAAATTTCTCATATCAAGAGTAGGTATGGTGTTGGTTTAGAATCAGGCAAATCTGGATCCTGATTCCAGTTCCACCACCTACCAGCTTTGTGAATTTGAACAAGTTATTTAACCTTTCTGAGGCATCTTTCCTTTTAATAAAATGGGAAAAGTAACGCTTGTCAGGTCAGGGCCTCACAGAGAATGTTAATGCATCTTTTACACAGCCTGGCTCTTAGGGACTCAGTGAATGGTACTGTAGTCCCTTTCCTTTTTCCATTTATAAAAATTTTTCCTTAGTATTTTGTGATTAGTAATAATAATGATTAAGTTTCATATTAAGAAGTACTATAGTTACCCAACTCATCCTGTGAATTAACTTGTAGAAAATACAGTCTTCCATGAAGTGAATACCTTGGTGAAAATTTTGTAATTTAGCATCTCTTTACCCACCTGACACAGGGCTTCCTTAACATCATCTTCTCCGAAGGCTACTGACCCGAAGACTTCCAGGAGTGGAGAATTTAACTATATTCCATTTTGTTTTTTATATAGCTCTGCCACATAGAAAGTTCTTCCTTTGGCTCTTCTTGGATATATGAAGTGAAAATATCTTGTTCCACTTATTAGATTCTTCAGAGTTGACAAAGATATAGTAACCATGAACTACCTCTTCTTATTGTAATCACAGGACTCGGGTTTTATGCAGTGGGTTCTTAAGTCATTCAGTGCACCACATAGCAAATTATCTCTGCTGTTGGAAACATTTCCCTTGAGTGGTGTGATGTACATACATGGAATGGAGAATTAACCAGGCATACATCAAAATCTTAACACTCCTCTCAGTCTTCTAGATATGTATTGCTATCAAAGTCTTTCCAACTTACTTCATTTCGTATCTCTTTTCTTAGGTGATGGTAGTTAACATGCTGTCTTGTATCTGTTTTTGTTGTTGTTGTTATTGTTTTTCAGTTTAAAGTCTTCCATGAAAAAAAGCAATTAGGAAGTGGTGTGCCTGCTCTTCCCCTCTGTGGAGGCAATTGAGGGAGACGGAAATAAAGGTGGCATGGTGGGTGCCTAGCTGCAACCACTTAAGATGCATTTTTAAACCTGAATGGCATTATTAAACTAAACTTTTGGTGTGTTGGTGAATTTGGTTAGCCGATAGGACTTTCCAACCACAGTGTAAAATGTAGGAGATTTCTGCAAGGTCTACTGTCTAGTGATATCACTAAAAGTGCAAGATATTTATAGATTCAGAGGACTGTGTTATTAGATGCTGGGGTATCATATGAACATAGTGGAACCCTGTCATAAAGTAGATCCCTGAGCAGGTAAAACTGGAGAGAAAAAGAAGAATATCACTCAGTGTGAGATTCTGCAAATGTGAGCAACCCAAACACAGTGGGAAACATTTTATTTAGCATTATCTGTGAAACAAGATGCTGTCTACATAGTGATTGGGATCTTAGGGTAATACTTCCTTTGGGCTTGCAGGATACTTGATCCTGCTTAGAGGGTGCCAATATTTCATACTTTCCTGCTTGGCTTCATATACTTAGTCATTTTTGCATACCTGGCTCTGGGGATGGTATTAACTGGCTGCCAGGACAAGAAAGCAGACCAAGCATAGTGATGTAGGTCTAGATAAAATTAAGTCACTGTGAGATCTCTGTCTGTATTTGGTCAGCTGTACCTTGGCACCTGCTCTGGCTTCAGCTATGGTACCACATCTCGACTTAGCATTTAGCGATGAGGGTAAACTCTGGGCCTTGTTGGTCCTCGACCCTAACTATTGGTCTAAAATTTTCAGGAAGGGGCCTCTTTTTATATGCTGTCCTTGGAAAAAAGTAGAAAGATGTTGATTTATGAGAATTTTTTAAAAAATTTAAGCTGTATTCATGGAAACATCTTATTATTCTTTCTCAAACATAGAAACTAGCTTGAATTAGATTAGTGATTCTTTTTGTTGGACCTTATCTTTTGAAATGTATTGTAAGTAAAAGAAAAAAATGGACTTATTAAGTAATGAATTATTATTCCTACTTTTTAATTTTAATTTTGCAGCCATCAAGCTTATTTATTTGAGATATTTTTCATGATCTCATTTTCTTATTAATGCTTTCCTTTTCTGTTAAGTTTGCATATTATAGGAGCTAAATTTAATTCTAGGTTTATTATGCAGAAGATATAATAAGTATGAAAGTCTAATAATTTCCTTTAGAGAACTCATTTTTAAGTTCACAAACATATTTGTCTTTGTTTCAGGAAGCAGTCCACTCTCATTTTTTATTTAGTTCATTTTCATATTTGGAACTCTTTTTCTGTTTCAACCAAGTGAAAACAAAGTGTTCCCACAATTTCTTTTTATACCTGTTATATATATAGTAATAAGCCCTTAGAGCAGAATGTATTTGTGATGGGTTATGCCTTAAAATAAACAGGAGGCGGGACCAAGATGGCGGAGTAGTTAGATGCTTCCTATGGTCCCTCTTACAACAAAGACCCGAAAAAACAAGTGAATCAATTATATATGGCAGTCTAGGATCCCGGAGCATCAAAGGCAAAGTTGAGTGGCAGGGGGAGGGAGAGATGGTTCAGCAGCAGTGAGAAGTTGCCCGACCTGACCCAGCAGGAGCCAGCGCCCTTCAGGCCTGATTGGCTTGCGTGCATGGTGAGGCAAGCAGTGTGGTGCTTGGGGATTGTTTTCACACTGGGAGAGACTCAGCAGCAGAGAGTCTATGTGAGCGTCCAGAACAACTGAGAAGCAGTGCTTGATTGGTGAAAGGTAAGTGCTTGGGTCTGGCCTACCACGCGGATCAAAAAACACCCCTTTTGGGAAAAACTTCTCTCCCATTTACCTCTCCCCTCCCCACTCTGCACCAAGTCCCAGGCCTGCTTCAGCGATTGCCAAGTCCACTGGGCCAGAAGTAGAACCCATCACATGCCCTGAGCCATTCTCCTAGCCTTGGAGAGGGAACAAATTAACAAACAGGGAGAAAATAATCTGCTGGATCTCCTAAGCCAGGAATTCAGGGTAGACACAGCTCCTTTGCCTAGGCACAGGCATAAGGGGTCCACAGACTTTGAATGCCTTTCACCCCTAAGAGACCTGTGTGGGCCCATTTCAACAGCATAGGCTCTTATTACCACAGTACAACAGGGTATATACCTGAAGTCTAACTTCAACTATTTCAGCTATATGGTGAAGTGGCAGGTTCGTGACATTTAACACTGCTCTGCCCGTTAAGCAGGGATCTCACCCACATACATCAGGGGCCTAACTGGTGGCTCCACCCATGCCACCTAGCCACCCGCGACAGAGGTCCAAGAATAAGTGGTGCCTCCCAGTTCTTACAACCAACAGCATTGGGTGCTCATAGTTCAGCTGCAAAACCAACCCACCTATGCACTTGAGGGAACAGGGACACGCTTTCCTCTCAGACACTCAGGGGCAGCCGTCAACCCCCACATTGCTCAGAGCATGACCTGCTACTGAGGCCAGATACCTGTGCCTACACCAATCACCCATGCCAATCTAGGACTGTAGGTGAGAGCCAACACCACACACTTGGTGACCAACTACCTGGACACCTGCGCTGAATTCATACAAGAAAAGTAAATGGAATCCTGAGCTCACATACCTAGTAACAGCTCTGACCACCTGGTGAAAGGACCTTAGATCTTCAAAGGCACCAGTAATCAAACTAGCTCACACGAGCAGCCTATTTAAGCATATCAAAACAAAACAAAACAAAAAGCTAGGACAAAGTAAGCAAACATAAAATAAATAAATATAATAACATTGATAGCTTGGAGACAACAGGCAATATCAAATCACTTAAAGAGGCAGATGATGATGGCTTCAGCGAGCTCCTAAAATAAAGAACCAAACAATTTTCTGGAGGAAGAGAATTTCTTGGAATTACTGGAGGTAGAATACAAAAGATTAATATACGGAACTCTCCAAGAGATCAGGAAGGAGATCAGGCAAATGCAAACAAACTAAAGAACACACAAACAAAGCAATAGAGGATCTTAAAAAGGTTATTCAAGAGCATAATGACTAATAGGCTGCAAGAATTCATAGACAGCAATCAGAAATCCAGAAGATTAACAATAAAATTTCAGAGTTAGACAACTCAGTAGAAGAAAGTCATAGAAGCAGAGTTGAGGCAATAGAAATCCGAATTAGTGAGATTGAAGATAAAGCAATCGACACCAACTTATTTGAGAAAAAATCAGATAAAAGAATTAAAAGAATGAAGAAACCCTAAGAATTATGTGGGACTCTATCAAGAGGAGTAACTTACGAGTGATTGGAATACCAGAATGGGGTAATAACAGAAAATACAGAGAGAATTGTTGAAGATTTGTTGGCAGAAAACTTCCCTGATATCATGAAAGATGAGAAGATATCCAAGATGCTCATTGAATCACACATAAGGTAGATCCCAAAAACAAGTCACCAAGACGTATTATACTCAAACTTGCCAAAACCAAAGATAAAGAGAGAATTTTAAGAGCGGCTAGGGATAAACGAAAAGTCGTCTACAAAGGAGAGTCAATAAGACTAAGCTCGGACTACTCAGCAGAAACTATTCAAGCAAGAAGGCAATGGGATGACATATATAAAGCCTTGAAGGAAAAAAATTGCCAGCCAAGAATTATATATCCAGCAAAACTGTCTCTCAACTATGATGACAAAATTAGGGCATTTCCAGATAAACAGAAATTTACGGAATTTGCAAAAACCAAACCAAAATTACAAGAAATACTAAAGGGAGTCCTCCAGTTAGATAGAAAATCAATAACATCAGATAACAACCCAAGACTAGAACACAGGACAGAGCAACCAGATATAAACTCAGATAGAGAAGTCACAAAACTAAATAAAAGTCAAGACATTGAAAATAGAGAAACAGAGATGTCCATATGTAAAAGATGACAACATTAAAATGAAAAACAGGAACTAAAAAATGTAGTTATACATTTTTCATATGTAGAGCAAGTCAAGGTGATGTAAAGAAATAAAGACTGGTTTAAGCTTAGAAAAATAGGGGTAAATATTAAGGTAATCACAAAGGAAACTAACAATCCTACACATAAAAATAAAAAACACGAAAAATAGAAAGACTCAGCAAATACAAAATCAACAACAATGAAAAAGATGAAAAGAAAATAAAAAATGACTCAGCACAGAAAATTAAGTGGAGCAAAGAAATTGTCAACAACACACAAAAAAAGAGATAAAATGACAGCAGCAAACTCATACCTATCAATAATTACACTGAATGTAACTGGACTAAATGCACCAATAAAGAGACAGAGAGTGGCAGAATGGATTAAAAAACATGATCTGTCTATATGCTGCCTACAAGAGACACACCTTAGACTTAAAGACACGAACAAACTAAAACTCAAAGGAAGGAAAAAAATATATCAAGCAAACAACATTCAAAAAAGAGCAGAAATGGTAATATTAATCTCTGACAAAATAGACTTTAAAATCCACCACAAGGGAAAAAGAAGGACACTATATAATGACTAAAGGGTCAGTACACCAGGAGGACATAACTATAATAAATATTTATGCACTCAATGACAGGGCTCCAAAATACATAAAACAAACTCTAACAACATTGAGAAGAGAGAGAGACAGTTCCACAATAATAGTAGGGACTTCAACACACCACTTTTGGTGAAGGACAGAACATCCAGAAAGAAGCTGAATAAAGAAGATCTAAATGCTACAGTCAACCAACTGGATCTCATGGACATATACTGAAAACTCCACCCAACAGCAGCCAAGTATACTTTCTTTTCCAACGCACATGGAACTTTCTCCAGAATAGACCACATATTAGGCCATAAAGCAAGCCTTAACGAATCCAAAGCATTGAAATATTACAAAGCATCTTTTCTTAAAGCCATAAAAGTAAAAATCAATAACAGAAAAAGCAAGGAAAAAAATCAAACACATGGAAACTGAACAACACCTTTCTCAAAAACTACTGGGTTATAGAAGAAATTAAGGATGGAATAAAGAAATTCATAGAATCAAACGAGAATGAAAATACATCCTACCAGAAACTTAAGGACACAGAAAAAGCAGTGCTCAGAGGTCAGTTTATAGCAATAACTGCACACATCCAAAAAAGAAGAAAGGGCCAAAATCAAAACATTAACCCTACAACTGGAACAAGTAGAAAGAGAGCAGCAAAAGAAGCCCCTGGGCACCAGAAGAAAGGAAATAACAAGAATTAGAGCAGAATTAAATGAAATAGAGAATAGAAAAGCAATTGAATGAGTTAAGAAGACCAAAAGCTTGTTCTTAGAAGTGATTAACAAAATTGATAAACCATTGGCCTAACTATAAAAGAAAAAGAGAAGCAGAAGCAAATAACCCATATAGAAAATGAAATGGGGGATATCACAACAGACCCAACTGAAATTAGAAGAATCATAACAGAATACTATGAAAAATTGTACTCTAACGAATTTGAAAACCTAGAGGAAATGGACAAATTTCTAGAAACTCACTACCTACCTAAACTAACACAAACAGAGTTAGAACAACTAAACAAATGTAAAACAAAAGAAGAGATTGAAAAAGTAATTTAAAAACTCACAACAAAAAAAAAGCCCTGGTCCAGACGGTTTCACTGGAGAACTCTACCAAACTTTCAGAGAAGAGTTAACACCACTACTACTAAAGGTATTTCAGAGCATAGAAAAGGATGGAATACTCCCAAACTCATTCTGTGATGCCAGCATAACCCTGATACCATAACCAGGTAAAGACACCACAAAAAAAGAAAATTACAGACCAGTATCCCTCATGAACATTGATGCAAAAATCCTCAACAAAATTCTAGCCAATAAAATTCAGCCACATATAAAAAAAATAAATTCACCATGATCAAGTGGGATTTATACCAGGTGTGCAAGGATGGTTCAACACATGCACATTAATAAAACACAACATCACATTAATAAAACAAAAGATAAGAACCACGTTATTTTATCAATTGATGCAGAAAAGATGTTTGACAAAGTCTAACACCCATTCATGATAAAAACTCTTAGCAAAAACGGAATAGAAAGGAAATTCCTCAACATAATTAAGGGCATTTATACAAAGCCAACAGCCAACATCATCCTAAATGGAGAGAGTTTGAAAGCATTCCCTTTGAGAATGGGAAGCAGACAAGGATTCACTTTATTACCACTCTTATTCAACATTGTGCTGGAGGTCCTAGCCAGAGTAATTAGGCTATAAAAAGAAATAAAGGGCATCCAAATTGGTAAGGAAGAAGTAAAAGTATTTCTGTTTGCAGAGGATATGGTTTATACACAGAAAACCTCCAAAGAATCCACAAGAAAACTACTGGAACTAATAGAAGATTTCAGCAAAGTATCAGGATACAAGATAAACATACAAAAATCAGTTGGATTCCTCTTCACCAACAAAGATAACTTCCAAGAGTAAATCACCAAATCAATACCATTTACAATAGCCACCAAGAAGTTAAAATACTTAGGCATAAATCTAACCAGAGACGTAAAAGACCTATACAATGAAAACTATAAGACACTACTGCAAGAAACCAAAAAAGACCTGCATATGTGGAAAAAGATAACTTGCTCATGGATAGGTAGACTCAACATTGTGAAAATGTCAGTTCTACCCAAAGCAATCTACAGATACAATGCAATCCCAATTCAAATCTCAACAACAATTTTTTAATGAGATGGACAAACAAATTACCAACTTCATATGGGAAGGGAAGAGGCCCCAAATAAGTAAGGCATTACTCAAGATGAAGAAAAAAGTGGGAGGCCTCATACAACCTGATTTTAGAATCTATTATACCACCACAGTAGTCAAAACAGCCTGGTACTGGTACAACAACAGATACATAGACCAATGGAATAGAATTGAGAATCCAGACATGAACTCATCCACTTATGAGCAGCTAATATTTGACAAAGGCCCTAACTCCGTTAACTGGGGAAAAGACAGTCTCTTTAACAAATGGTGCTGGCATAACTGGATATCCATTTGCAAAAAACTGAAATAAGACCCATACCCCACACCACGCACAAAAACTAACTCAAAACGGATCAAAGACCTGAATATAAAATCTAAAACAATAAAGATCATGGAAGAAAAAGTAGGGACAATGCTAGGAGCCCTAATACATAGCATAAACAGAATATGAACCATAAGTAACAATGCACAAACACCAGAAGAGAAACTAGATAACAGGGAGCTCACAAAAATTAAACACTTATGCTCATCAAAAACTTCACCAAAAGACAATCTACAGACTGGGAAAAAAATTTTTGGCTACAACAAATCCGATCAGCGTCTCATCTCTAAAATCTACAAAATATGCAAAACTTCCACAACAAAAAGACAAATAACCCAAGTGAAAAATGGGCAAAGGATATGAACAGGCACATTGCCAATGAAGACGTTCAGACAGCTAACAGACACGTGAAGAAATGCTCATGATCATTAGCCATTAGAGAAATGCAAATCAAAACTAAAATGAGATACCATCTCACCCCAACAAGGCTAGCATTAATCCAAAAAACACAAAATAATAAATGTTGGAGAGATTGTGGAGAGACTGGAATACTTGTACACTGTTGGTGGAAATGTAAAATGGTACAACCACTTTTGAAATCGATTTGGCTTTTCCTCAAAAAGCTAGAAATAAAAGTACCATATGATCTGGCAATCTCCCTCCTTGGAATATATCCTAGAGAAATAAGAGACATCAGACAAATTGATATATGCACACCCATGTTCATTGAAGCACTGTTCATGATAGCAAAAAGATGGAAACAACCTAGGTGCCCATCAACAGACGAATGGATAAACAAATTATGGTATATTCGCACAGTGGAATACTATGAAACAATAAAGAACAATGATGAATCCATGAAACATAACATGAAGGAATCTGGAAGGCATTATGCTCAGTGAATTTTGTCAGTCACCAAAGGACAAATATTGTATAAGACCACTATTATAAGAACTCAAGAAAAGTTTTAAACACAGAAGAAAACATTCTTTGATGGTTATGAGGGTGAGGAGGGAGGGAAAGTGGTATTCACTAGCTAGATAGTAGACAAGAATTATCTAAGGTGAAGGGAAGGACAACACACACTACAGTGGAAGTCAGCACAACTGGACTAAACCAAAGCTAAGAAGTTTCCTGAATACAACCAAACACTTTGAGGGACAGAGTAGCTGGGGTGGGGGTCTGGAGACCATGCTTTTGGGGACTTATAAGTCAATTGGTATAACAAAGTTTGTTAAGAAAATGTTCTGCATCCCATTTTGGTGAGAGGTATCTGGGGTCTTAAAAGCTGGCGAGTGGCCATCTAACATGTATCAATCGGTCCCAAACCACCTGGAGCAAAGGAGAATGAAGAACACCAAAGACACAAGGAAAGAATTAGCCCAAGAAACAGAAAAGGTCACATAAACCAGAGACTTCATCAGCCTGAGACCAGAAGATCTATATGGTGCCCAGCTACCACCAATGACTGCCCTGACAGGGAACACAACAGAGAGTCCCTGATGGAGCAGCAGAAAAGTGGGGTGCAGAACTCAAATTCTAGTAAAAAGTCGAGACTTAATGGTTTGAGATTGGAGGGACCCCAGAAGGCACGGCCCTTGGACTCTCGGTTCACCCAAAACTAAAACCATCCCTGAGGCCAACTCTTCAGACAATTAGACTGGACTGTGGGATACAAAATGATATTTGTGAAGAGTGTGCTTCTTAGCTCAAATAGATACATGAGACTAAATAGGCAGCTCCTGTCTACAGGTGAGATGAGAAGGCAGAGAGGATCAGGAGCTGGTTGAATGGACAGAGGAAATCCAGGGTGGAAAGGAAGAGTGTGCTGTCATAGGATAGGGAGAGCAACTAGGGTCACATAACAATGTATGTAGAGATTTTTGTATGAGAGACTAACTTGAATTGTAAACTTTCACTTAAAGCACTGTAAAAAAAACAGTAAATTCTATTATTTTTTTTGAACATTTTATTGTACTTTAAGTGAAAATTTACAGAGAAAATTAGTTTCTTATTCAGTAATTTATACACAAAGTGTTTCCTGACATTGATTGCAATCCTCACAATGTGTCAGCATTCTCTCCCTTTCCACCCCGGATTCCCTAACTCCATTGGTCCGGTTTTCCTGCACCTTCCTGCCTTCTTATCTTTACTTTTGGGCAAGTGTTGCCCATTTAGTCTCGTATACTTGGCTGTTCTAAGGAGCACATTCCTCACAGGTATTATTGTTTGTTTTTATAGACTTGTCTAATATTTGGCTGAAAGGTGAAGTTTGAGAGTGGCTTCAGTTCTGAGTTAGAAGGATGTCTAGGGGCCAGAGTCTTGGAGGTTTCTCCAGTCTCTGTTAGACCAGTAAGTCTGTTATTTCTTGTGAATTTGAATTTATTTCTATATTTTTCTGCTACTCTGTCCGGGACCCTCTATAGTGTTCCAGTCGGAGTGGTCTTTGGGTTCCTACTTTTTAATAACCAAAAACATATAAAATTATTGGTCAGAGTTCCCAGTGAGCACAAATTACTCTCCATTTTTACACTGGTTGATTATCTTTTCCAATAAGAGAGATTTAATCATCCATTTGTTGGTGCTGTTGTCGGGTGCAGTCAAGTTGATTCTGACTCATAGCAACTGTAATGGTTAAGGTTATGTGTCACCTTGGCTGGGCCATGATTGTGCGTGGTTTGGGAGTTATGATGTAGTTTGGCAGCTGTGTAATGATGTAATTTGGCAGTTATATAATGATGCAGTCAACTCCAGGATGAGATCTGCTATGAGCAGCCCATCAGTTGAAAGTAAGTTTCCTTGGGAATGTGGCCTGCCTCCAGTAGTAAATAGGTGTTCCAGCAAGGCTTTCGCTCTGGATCCTACATCCAGCTCGTCATCATCTGACCTCTGGTTCTTAGGACTTGAGCTAGCAGCTTACTTGCCGATCTTGGGATTTGTCAGCCTCTGCAGCCTATGAGCCAGCTGCCTGCTGTCTGACCTGCCAATCTTGGGTTCATCAGCCCCTGTAGCTACGTGAGTCAGGAGATGCCTCCAGCCTGATGCCTGATCTGCAGTCTTGGGACTTGCCAGCCTCTGCAACTTTGCGAACCATTTCCTTGAGATAAATCTCTCTCTTTCTCTCTCTCTGTATAATATACATCTGCTTCAGTGGTTTTTCTTCTCTAGAGAACCCAGCTTAAGACAGCACCCCATGTGACAGAGTAGAACTGCCCCATAGGGTTTTTTAGGCTATAATCTTTACAGATATAGATTACCATGCCTTTCTCCCATTTAGATCTGTGCAGTCTATTTGTGTGAAAAATGTGGCATTTTGTTTAGCTTTATGAAGTAGTGATAGTCATTTCCAGATCTTCATTACTGCCTCTGCTTGTCCCTAGGTTCCCTAAAATTGGGAAATCATTGATTAGAAGGTTTCTAAATTTCTTTCTAGGACTGAGGTTCTTTAACTCTACAACAAAGTTTGTGTTCTGAATTATGCTTATGGACAGTGTTTTCCTGGCCATGGATGAAATCAAAGCATCATATTGACCATTATTCATTAACCATGGTCTGGAGTGGGAATTGTGTGTAAGAGTGTTACTTTTCTGAATGCTGGGTTGTGGTCACTTTCCAGTAATGCATTGTCTACTTTTTGTTGTTGTTTTTTAAATAATGCATCAGCCAAATAAGTCCTGTGTGTTTGAAGGCTCCAAAGAACTAACTACTCTTAAAATTTTGGGAGATGTTTTAGCTTTGTGCCTAATGAGATGTGGAAATCATGCAAACAACTAGAATACACAGAAACACAAACATACACACACATATACATATAAAGATACGTTTCTATAATATATAAGAGTGGGAGGGACCGTCCACATGATGGGCTTTTCAGGAAATGCCAAGTTAACTCAAGATAGAAGTGTTGTGCCAGCTGTACTGATGTAGCAGTTTCGCTGGGAGAATTCGTCATCTGTTGCATTTGACCATCTTTCTTGGTCTGTTTCTTGTTTGTGTGTAATGGTACTGGATACTGGTTTTTCCCTGTTGACCTGCTTTCTCTGGTAAGGAATTTCACCTTTTTTGGGGGCCTGTAATACAGTCTTGGCTCTTGCCCACTGCCCAGTCATAATCCCAGCCAGTCTGACTCAGCACCTGTCAGTCCCAGATTGGATTTACTGTGCCATAACTACAACTTCCTCTCTCAGTCCCCTTGCCTGGAAGCTACATATTCGTTGAAAGCACTGTGAGTGCCATCTTCCCAGGCCGTGTTCTGTTTGAATACAGAAACTGCATGGACTTGGACAAGCCACTTGATTTCCTCATTTAATTTAGGAAAAGATTTTCTCTTAGATGGAACCTTGATGTGGGTAGTCAGGTTAGGTTGTTCAGTAATCATTAGTCATTAAGAAATGCTGTCAGTTTCTAAAGCTGCATTGGTTCCAAGAACTGGTAATGCCACTGTGCCATGGGGCAAGGCAGAGGCCCTGAGATCTTTAATCATCCTGTGCTTTAATAAAAGAATCACTCTCCCTGGACTCTAATGAGTCAACCTGTACTCTGTCCTGTATGTCAGCTCTGTGATTTATCTTCCCTCTTCTGTATCTTGTTTCTCAATCTAGATGATCTTACCCAATACCAAGGTTTGAAATACTGTCTATACATTGATGACTCTGGTGTGTGTCTCTGGCTCTGACTTTCCCTCTGAGCTCCCGATTTGTATGTATATACTGTTGCCTACTTAACATCTCTACTTGGATATCTAATAGCCATCTCAAATTTAATAAGGTCAAAGATCAGCCACCCTACAATCTCACCCTGACCAAAAAAAAACCTTTGGGCACTATTGCTTAGACCAAAAACGAAGACTTATCTCCCCCAAACCACAAAACCAAACCCACTGCCATCGAGTTGCTTCTAGCTGCCCCATAAAGTTGCCAAGGAGCAGCTGGTAGATTTGAATTGCCAACCTTTTGGTTAGCATCCAAGCTTCTAAACACTGCACCACCAGGGCTCCTATCCCCTCCAGCCTCCTTCAAAAAAAAAAAAAAAACCCAAAAAATATAACAGAAACCATTTACTGTCAAGTCCATCTGACTCATGGTGACCGCATGTATGTTAGAGTAGAACTATGCTCCATAGAGTTTCCAGTGGCTGATTTTTCAAAGTAGGTCACCAGGCCTTTCTTCTGAGGTGACTCTGAGTGGACTTGAACCTCCAACCTTATGATTAGCAGCAGAGTGTGTTAACTATTGGCACCACTCAGGGACTCTAGATTTCTCTTTTTTCCTCATATCTCCCATTGAATCCATGAAGAAATCTCAAAGTTTTACTACAAGATATGTCCTGAATCTAGTTATTAAATCTCCAGTGTTACAACTCTGGTCCAAACCACTGCCACCTCTTCCCTGGGAAGCAGCCTCCTAACTGGTCTTTTTTGGTTCGCTCCTGACTTTCTTCAGTTCATATATCAAATAGGAGCTACAGTAATCTTCCTAAATTTGATTATCTTTTCTCTGTTTTAATAAGAAACAGAGAAAAACTGGCTTCCCATTAAAATCCAACTTTATCATTACTTTTTAAGGCCCTATGTCAGTGGTTCCGATAATCATTGTATATCGTAATCACCTGGTTGATTCATTTATTCTGGGGTGGAGCTCGGGCATCAGTAGATTAAATAATCCTCTAGCTGACTCTAGGAGCCCTGGTAACGCAGTGGTTAAGAGTTTGACTGCTAACCAAAAGGTCGGCAGTTTGGATCCACTGGCTGCTTCTTGGAAACCCTATGGGGCAGTTCTACCCTGTCCTGTAGGGTTGCTGTGAGTCAGGATCGATTCAACAGCAGTGGGTTTGGATTTTTGGTTAGATGATTCGAATATGCCACTAGGGTTCTACCCCAGAGACTTCTACTCTTGTGGGCATCAGAATCCCCTGGAAGGCTTATTAAAACATACATTGCTAGGCCTACCCTCAGAGTTTCTGATCTAGTTAGGGCTGTGGAGAGACCTGAAAGTTTGCATTTCTGACAAGTTCCCAGGTGATGTCACATTTTGTCACTGTTCTACAAGATTTCGTCTCCTCTGATGTCATCTTGGATACGCTGGTGGAGTAGTGATTAAGTGCTGTGGCTGCAAACCAAAAGGTTGGCAGTTCGAATCTACCAGGTGCTTCTTGAAAGTTCTATGGGGCAGTTCTACTCAGTTCTGTAGGGTCACTGTGAGTCAGAATTGACTTGACAACAATGGGTTTGTTTTGGTTTTTGATGTCATCTTTCTCTACTACCTGCCTTGTTCGCTCTGTTCCGCTACTCTGGCCTTCTTTTTGTCTTTCAGACAATCCAGACTTTTTCTGTATCTGGCTTCTGGACCTGCCATTTCTTTTTAGAATATTCTTTTATAGATCTTTAAATAGACGTTCCTACTCATCAATCCTAACTGCACCAGGTGAGTGAATCTCATTAGGGCAAGTGAAAATCCTATGCATCCGGCCTTATCCTCTGCTGCTAAAGCAGCTCATCTCTATTCAGGGTAGCTGCTTATAGCTTTAAATAGCACAACCCTGGACTCTCTCTGCCAACTTTGCTCAAGGCAGCCAGGGTTATGGTGGGGCCAGGGTAGCACTGACTGTGCTGTCTGTGAGCGGCCAGGGAAGAGGCCAGAGAAAGGGTTAGCAGCTTGGCCAGCTGCCTGGGCACCAGTGCAGGGAAGCCACTGAGCACTGCAGCAATTTCCTGCTTTGGGTGAAGCTCTAGATGGGCTGGTGCTGGCTAACCCTAGACTCTTAAATTCTTTTGTGATACCTCACTGTCCCCTCCCCAACCCTGTGTTTTTTTAAAGGAGTAATTTGATTTGTGCTATTAACAGGTACCTGGGAATGATTTAAGGGAATCATAAAGGCATTTTTTCCTCCACTAGCTCATAGTCATTCTGCCTGGAATTTCCACAATTAGGCAAGGGCATTCCTATTAAAATACAAATATCCTACTCTCTAGTTATGAGTTTTTAGCTTAGATGAAATCACTTTAGAACTGAGCATACTTGCTCCTGAAACACTGAAGTCATGGGAGAAGGACAGGTAAGGGGGCCGTGAATGTGAAGCATAAGTCAGGGAGGGTGTGAGGAATGGGGCGATGCCTGGGGAGAGATCGTCACGAAGGAGGTGAACAGTAGAAAAAAAGCACACGTTTTCTGTTCTTCACGCATTTATTTGAGTCTGATCTTGACTTTGCACATTTCTCATCCTTTGGAGGGTGAGGCCAAAAGAAGGTGAGAAAAGTTATTCCTATAAATCCCTTTAAGTCCCACTTCTTTCAAAGTGATTGAACTATTCCATACTACAGTATGGCTGGTAACTACTCGTTTCTTTGAGTTACCCTTATTTTCCTTAGTGTTGGTTGTTGGTTTGTGTGTGTGCTTGCTTTTGCTTGTTTTTGTTTATGCGTCGCTAGTAATTGGTGGAATTTCAGGGAAAAGTTTGAGGACAGGAGTTTTTTCTCAATTATAGTGGGGTGATGGAGCATTTCTTAGTGGAAGGAACACCTGGTCGCTGCTTATATTGGGGTCTTTTATCTGATCCAGGTGCTTCTCTAGAGCTGTCTAGACTGGAGTACTCTTCCTCAATGAAGTAGAATCTCTCAAAGGAGAAAGATTTGCCCTGATGAAATAGGAGTGGGGTCCCAATCCTCTATCTGTTCTGACTCAATAATATAGAGCAGATGCTCTTCCCAGGTCTGATGCTTGGAACACGCTGGAGGGAGATCTTAATGGCAGCTTCCTTTTCTGTCCGTTTCTATTTGTTTTTGTTTTTTTTGGGTCACAGCTGACTCAAATGATTGGTTTGTCAATATAAAATTATTATCCATTTCAGTGTTTATTTGTGCTGGCTGACCTATGCCTAATTCTCATGAAGCATAATGCCAATTATGCACTTCACACAATATGTGTCAGAGTATCAGTGCAAATTGTATGTCATAATAATGAAATGAGTATACCGGTTAAGGCACAGACTCTGGAGTTGGAAGCCTGAATCCTAGCTTCACCATATACTAGCTGTAAAACCATTCTAAGTCTCAGCTTCCTTATCAGTAAGACAGCAATAGTAATAGCAATGACAGTACCTACTTTGCGAGTTCTTGTGAGCAATAAATCTATGTAAGCAGTTAGTGAAATGCCTAGGACATGAATAAACATTCAATAAAGTTAACTTATAATTATACTTTTATTGTTGTTGTGTGCCTTTGAGTTGATTTTGACTCCTAGAGACCCTATATGACTGAGTAGAACTGCCCTGTAGGGTTTCCTAGGCTAATCTTTAGTGGAACAGATCGCCAGGCCCTTTCTCCCTCAGAGCAGCTGGTGGGTACGAACTTCCAGCCTTTCGGTTATTAGCAGCATGACCACTGCAGTTGTTGCCTCACAACTTTAAAATTCGTAGAACATTGCCAAAACCAAAACCGTTGCTGTCGAGTTGATTCCGACTCATAATGACCCTATAGGACAGAACAGAACTGTCCCATAGGGTTTCCAAGCAGCAGTGGATTTAAACTGCAGATCTTTTGGTTAGCAGCCTGAGCTCTTCACCACTGCGCTACCAGGGCCCCAGAATGTTGCTAATGTGTTTATATAGAAAAGGTCTGGTGCTGTTTTCACAAACAGAACAGAAGATCTGGGACAATTCTGAGGATCAGGTGTGTGCAGGTGTTGCATACCTTCCAACCTTCTTCCTGCCTGTCTTCCTCCCTCCTTCCCATCCTTTTTTTCTCCTTTTTGTTGAATTTTCTCCCTTTTACTTGTGAGAAGACTTAAGGAGACCACATATTAAGACAATGCCAGTTAAGTAATTTAAGGAAAGATCGGAACAAAGACCACACAAAGGAAGCTAAAAGAGATCTTTTCAAGTATGAGAACTAAACAGAATTAAGCACTTGGGAAATAAAGATTGCTCTGAAGTTTTTGGCCATTAAGGCTTAAAAGGAAAATACATTAAGTTACATAGTTTTAGTTTTTGACAAGAGAAAACAAGGTAAATCTTCAGAGGAAATTATAAAGATTGTAGACCCAAATTACATAAATTGAACCTGAAACATTAAACTGTACTTGATAAGTAGGTAACTGAAACCTTATAAATCACATATGCATGTTATTTTCATCCTTTAATATCACCATCTAATTATAATCATGTCATATGTTAGAGATATTGTTCAGGTTATGCATGGAAATAATTAAATGTCAAAATGAGTCACTTTTGAGTGGGTTGCATATTGGTAGTTTCACTAATTAATGAAACTAACAGAAGCACTAAAGATGAGTTATGCAATTATTTTAAAAACTGCTAAAAAGTTTTCTATCTAAGTTCTTCATATTTAATTGTAATTGAAATTTAATGTAATGCAAAGAATTGTTTTACATGTTACCATAACACAGGATAGACAGTAAGTTTTCTTGTATATTTCATTTTAATTTGAGTGACATTTGCATATAATTTTACTGTTTGATTTAATTTATTTTCACAATACTGGAAGATTAAACGCTTTTGTAAGTTATATGGGATAATATTATCCTCCAGGTTTACTTTTATATTGATTGTGTAAACAGGTAAGAACTCTAGAAATAGTGCTTTCCAGGAAAAAAAAAAGTTATTATTCTGGACCTATGTTACCTATGTGGAGATGTAAAGAAATTACTTCAAAATTCATTGGAAATAGAAAGTTTTTTTTTTTTTTCCCCAATCTATATGTCAAGTGTAGATGGAATATGCACTCTGCCTACTGATTTTTTTTTCCCTGTCTTATTCAACTTTTGGAATAGTAAAGTCTTAACTCTTTACTGCATGAGAGATTATTGCATAATGCTCAGGGCTCTTATAAAGTTAAAATGTGGGTTGTTAAATTTAGGTGTCAATATCCTCCTCCATTCATTTTGATAGAAGAGCCCTGTCTTAAAGTAAGAATATATTCTTTCTTATCTGGTGTGGTTAAGGTTGGAATTTTATATGTTTAAGTCTTAAATAATTCTGTCGAACAATTGCTGGTTTTATGAAACTAGTTTACTTTGGTACTTGCCCAGCCTTATGTATTTCTTTCTTTTTTTAATGTCTGAAGTTAACATTTTTAATTATATAATTGTTTTAACCTTAAAAAATTTTTTTTATTGTACTTTAGATGAAGGTTTACTGAACAAACTAGCTTCTCATTAAATAGTTGGTACATATATTGTTTTATGACATTGGTTAACAACCCCACAACATGTCAACACTGTCCCTTCTTGACCTTGGGTTCCCTATTACCAGCTTTCCTGTCACCTCCTGCCTTCTATTCCTCGCCCCTGGGCTGGTGTGACCCTTTAGTCTTGTTTTGTTTTATGGGCCTATCTAACTTGTGGATGAAGGGTGAACTCAGGAGTGACTTCATTACTGAGCT
Source organism: Dugong dugon (assembly GCA_030035585.1). Classification (NCBI taxonomy): domain Eukaryota; kingdom Metazoa; phylum Chordata; class Mammalia; order Sirenia; family Dugongidae; genus Dugong; species Dugong dugon. The sequence goes on from CM057463.1 coordinate 55,592,833, forward strand.
AAAAGGGTGTGTGGGGGTCATAGTCTCAGGGTTTCTCCAGTCTCTGTCAGGCCAGTAAGTCTGGTCTTTTTTTGTGAGTTAGAATTTTGGTCTACATTTTTCTCCAGCTCTGTCCAGGACCCTCTATTGTGATTCCTGTCAGAGCAGTCAGTGGTGGTAGCCGGGCATCATCTAGTTGTACTGGACTCAGTCTGGTGGAGGCTGTGGTAGTCATGGTCCATTAGTCCTTTGCACTAATCTTTCCCTTATGTCTTTAATTTTCTTCATTCTCCCTTGCTCCTGTGACCTTTAAATTTTTTTAAACATTTTTCACATTGTCAGAAATGAAGATTGTTCTCTTTTTTTGTTGGTTACGATTCATTTCTATACCAGTTTCCAAAAAAAGCTGTTATACAATGTGTAGTCATTGTTTGGATAGAATGGAACCTGCGTGTGGGAGACTTAAAAAGTTCTATTTGATGGTAAGTATAATCATACCACATTTTATCTAGGATTAGTAATGAAAATGTGGTCTAATTTTTTTTTACCACAGTACCTGATATGAATCATAGACTTTGTAGGTGCGTTCAATTTTCTCTCCGTTACTGTCCTCTAAGTCTCAAATAAACTTGTGTCCTGTGAAAGTGTCCTTAACATACAGGGTTTCTGTCATCTGATGAAGATTATGGCCAGGAAAATGTAGTAGGTGCCACTTAATCTATTCTGTACAGAGAGGACATTTTATGGAAGTTAAAACATAAATTGAAGGCAGAGAGAGACTGACTAGATTAAGTTTTATTTAGTGACTTTGCAAACTTGACCAGGTGTTAAAAAGATCAAGATCTGTTGTGAATTTTGAGGATGAAATTTGCCCCACTACACCTACTCAGAAGGTCAGTGGTGGGAGGAAAAGTTTTCAATCTTTTTTTCTAATTATGGATTTGTGAGTAGGAGAAAGGATGTACCATTTCCTATTTGACTTCAAAATGTCCCTCCCATAGGATCCATCTTTTTTTAATTGTATCAAATCCAGCAATTTGTCCTGCCATCTCACTTAAGCCTCGTTCCTAAAGGAGTCTTCTATGTTTTTACTTGAAATTCTTGCATGTTCCTTCTCTGTTTGGTTAAGGGGATGTTTAAAGCTTTATGTTTCAGTGGAAAGTTTTGGGACCATCACAAATAGAAATCTAGACACTCCTACCTTATTTCAGAGATCTAGGTAGAGAAATGCTATGGTTAAATAGCCTGGAAACTTGTTTGAAATAATTTTGTTTGCTTACTGAAAGCATTCATTTGTATGTGGTTAGTATGGCTTGATTTTTCTAGTAACTGCTCTTTATTATAGAAACTTAATTAAAAGCTATGATAATTAAAAGCTATGAATGACTGCAGTGTAAATAGAAGTGATCACTGACAGAGAGAATTTAACATAACCTATAGGCAATGTCCAGTATTTGAGCTACTTACATGTATAATTTAAGAAATAGTCACTTTTGAGGATGTTTCTTTCTAGACTTTGTTTTTAGAACAATTACAAATCAATCTAGCTTTCACAATGAGAATAATGTGAGCTAACATTGATTGAGTTACATTCTGGACACCATGATAAGCTTATGTTCTAGGTATTATGCTAAGTAATTTATGTGCATTATGTCATTTAATCTTAATAACAACCCTATAAGGTAGGTACCAACCTCTCATTATTTTTAACACCTTTTTGGAACTGATTTCAAAAGACACTTGCTATTTTTTTAATGACTGAACTGGTTGGAACTGGTTCAAACTTGTATTTTACTCTTCAATCTCAAATTTATATTCTGCAAATGAATAAGCTGAAGCAATTTCATCTGAAGAAATATGACAAGAAATTTGTTCTTTATATTTTTTTCTTAATTTTTAAAATTGTACTTTAGATGAAGGTTTACAGAACAAATTAGTTTCTCATTAAACAATTAATGCACATTGATTGCCAACCCCATGACGCGTCAACACTTTCCCCTTCTTGACCTTGGGTTCCCCGTTACCAATTTTCCAATCTCCTCCTGCCTTTTCGTCCTTGCCACTGGGCTGTTGTGCCCATTTAGTCTTGTTTTGTTTTATGGGCCTATCTAATCTTTGGCTGAAAGGTGAACCTCAGGAGTGACTTCAGTACTGAGTTAAAAGGGTGTGTGGGGGCCATACTTTCAGGGTTTCTCCAGTCTCTGTCAGACCGGTAAGTCTAGTCTTTTTTTGTGAGTTAGAATTTTGTTCTACAATTTTCTCCAGCTCTGACTGGGACCCGCTATTGTGATCCCTGTCAGAACAGTTGGTGGTGGTATCCAGGCACCATCTAGTTGTACTGGTCTCAGTCTGGTGGAGGCTGTGGTAGTTGTGGTCCATTAGTCCTTTGGACCAATCTTTCCCTTGTGTCTTCAGTTTTCTTCATTCTCCCTTGCTCCAGATGGGGTGGGACAAGTGGAGTATCTTAGATGGCTGCTCACAAGCTTTTAAGACCCCAGATGCTACTCACCAAGGTAGGAAATAGAATATTTTCTTTATAAACTCTGTTACGCCAATTGAGCTAGATGTCCTCCGAGACGATGGTTCCCGGACCTCAGCCCAGTAATTTGGTCCCTCAGGGAGCTTGGATGTGCCTATGAAGCTACCATGACCTTGCTTTGGTCAAGTTGTGCTGGCTTCCCCAGTATTGTGTACTGTCTTGCCGCTTATCTATTGTCTAGTTAGTGTTTTTCCCTCCCCATCCATCCCCTTCCTAGTAACCATCAAAGATTGTTTCTTTTTGTATGTAAACCTTTTCATCAGTTTTTATAATAGTGGTCTCATACAGTATTTGTCCTTTTGTGATTGACTTATTATTTCACTCAGCATAATGCCCTCCAAATTCATCCATGTTGTGACACGTTTTGCAGATACATCATTGTTCCTTATGGTTGCATAGTATGACACTTGCTGTTTTTAAGGGGATGTGATTATTGGAAAAATAGAGAAGAGAGGCAAGTCACTGCATAGAACTAGGCTTAAATAGTCAGGCCTTAAATTACCTGACATAAAGGTTATTAATGTTTGGATTAACTTGAATGTTGTTAAAAATCATTAATAAAAATAATTAATTTGGATTCTGTCTTAGTTATCTAGTGCTGCTATAATAGAAATACCTACCATAAGTGTATGGCTTTAACGAAAAGAAATTTATTCTGTCACAGTTTAGGAGCTAGAAGTCTGAATTCAGGGTACCAGCTCCAGAGGAAGACTTTCTCTCTTTGTTGGCTCTAGGGGAAGATCCTTGTCATCAATCTTCCCCTGTCGAGGAGCTTCTCAGTGCAGGAACCCGGGTCCAAAGGACAGACTATTCTCCTGGCTCTTGTTTCTTGGTGGTATGAGATCCTCATGTCTCTCTGCTAGCTTCTCTCTTTTATATCTCAAAACAGATTGACTCAAGATACGCTCTAATCTTGTAGATTGAGTCCCGCTTCATTAACATAACTGCCGCTAATCCCATCTCATCCACATCATAGAGACAGGATTTACAACACATAGGAAAGTTACATCAGATGACAAAATGATGGGCAATCACATAATACTGGGAATCATGGCCTAGCCAAGTTGACACACATTTTGTGGTACACAATTCAATCCATAACAGACTCCTTTATTTTTCATTATTATTAAGGGCTGACTGTGTACAAGAAACTTAAATGTTTTAGTGAGGATATTGAAACATGGACCCTACTCTCAAGGAGTTTACAGTCCAGTAAGAAACAGTGACTATAGCTTGTGCCTAGGCAGAAGTATAGAAAAGTCTAGGACATGGTAGGCAGACTGGCTGAGTGAGCCCAGGGGAAGTCTACTTGGATGAAAAACTGATGAGCCTCTGAGAGAGAATTTACCTCAGGGAAGAAGAAGCTGGCTATTCTGAGCTTGACTTATTCTTAGGCATTGAGAGACAGAAATTCTGAGCATAGCAAAATGTTCTTCATCTTTTTCCATCTGTCAAGTTGTGAATGGATTCATGTCTGAGCCCAGTAGAAATACAGGAGGGCATCTAAATAAAAACTGTGCAGTGACAGAAGCCCCTTTCGTGAGTACATGAGAATCATGTCTTAGAGTCTCTTAGAAATTCTTGTGTAACTTGTATGGGGCTAGGAATTCGGTATCAGCAGGTCCAAGAGTTGATGACATTTAAGTTATTATAATTAATTGGACCCATCAGTACTCACAGAGGGTAAGATGCAGAGACATGGGAGTTACGGAAATAACCGTTATACCGGTGAAAATTAAAGGAGGAGGCACACACACACATACACGCACACACATGGTGAGAGAGTGAGAGGAGTAAGAGGCACAGACAGACAGAAAATGGTGCTCATAGGACAGAATGATCACAATGATTACTTCCATCCTAGGGGTTCAACAAAGGCTTCAGATAGGAGGTGGCTTTTGAATAGGGGCTTAAAGAATGTTAATATTTAAGCTTATAGATATAGGAAAGAGGGAGAACGCCAGTCTGTATGGAGGAAAATATGGAAGCAAAGATATGACATGGCAAGTATGGGAAGGAAGTAGGACAGTGAGAACTTTAGTTTGGCTTCATCTAGAGCATGTAAAGAGCATCTCGGTGGCAATAAACAAGGAGTGTTCTGATTAGAATTATAACTGAGAAAGTTAATTAAATAGATGGTGGGGAGTAAAACTAAAGTGGAGGGATAGTGGTGGGAGCAATTTGGAGGCTATAGATAGCTAGTAGATAATATAATTGTAGATAGATAGATAGTAGATAATATGATTGCGAACTAGGGAAGTAGCTATGGACATAGTGAAAGGGGAAAGATTGCACAACATTCTTGACTGGAATTCCCAAGATTTGGTACCTAGTGTGAATGGAGACGGAAGAAGAGAATGTGTGTGTGTGTAGGGAAGGTAAGGGGATCAAAGATGAGCTGAAAGTTTTGAGCCTGTATTAGTAGGAAATATGGAAAACAACAACAGGAATAGAAAACCTTTGATAAGTTCTCTCTGAGACACATTGCATGTGAACTGCTGACAGATTGTACAGTTGGAGATGTGTAACAGACAGTTAGGAGTTGTGGTAACTCTGGAGAGAGTACATGACCAGGAGGAAGAATTTAGGAGACATGGGGATAAAGGAGGTAACCAAAGCTGGGACAGTGGATAGAGTTGAAGATGTCCAGAGAAGAGAACTGAAGTACAGAACCTTGGAGAATACCTACTTTTAGAGACCAGAAAGAGGAGCCAGAGGAAGAATCAGAAAGAAGTATCCAAACAATGGAAGTACAACTCCAAGAGTAGAATTTTTATAGAAACTAAGGAATTTTAAATTTAGGGAGAAGTTTAAATTAGTAAAAAAAATAAATAAATTATACAATATGTTGGTCTGAAGTGCATTTATTAACCCAAATTATGCCAATGGGCATTTTCTAAGAAGAAATTCTTGTAGAATCTACTAATGAATAGCTAACAGTGATTGTGACTCCACTGTTGGTACCATGTAATTGTGCTTGCTTATGGTTGAATCAGTTAGATAATATTAGAAAAAAAGTTTCTCTCTTGAATATTTAAAATGTTTTTCCTAACTCTTCTTTTTCTTGGATATCAGAAACTCATTTAAATTCTTTTGACAAATCTCCACTTAAAATATGACCATACACATTGTGTTTTACAGTTTTCTTGAAAAATATCTTTGACAAATTTAAGAAGTAAATGAGTCTCTGTTTTCCAGTTCAAGCTATAGTGGTGGGAGATTTTGACCACTAAGCCAGGCTAACCCATGCAGCCTACTGATAGGCTTCTCCAGAACCATCACTATCAGTGAGCCATTGCTGAGGTACAGAATAGTATCTAACACCCTGAACTCATTAACAATAGTTATTTATAGAGAGGAGATTTGAAGGTTAAGTGGAAGCGTGTATGTGCAGGGGGATTTCTATGTTTTACTTTAAAGACTCAGCAATATTTTATAATGTGCATGTCTGCATTTACTGCATTTTATAGGTGTACTTTTCAAATTGTATATGAACTGTGCATGTTATAATGTATGGCAAATGATATACATGGTGCTTGTTATTATGCATATTATTTGTGCATAGCCCAAGTTAAAAATGATATTCTTGATGTGTAGGGTCACTGTGAGTCAGAATTTACTCAGTGACAATGGGTTTGTTTTTTTGTTTTTGTTTTTTGATGTGAATAGAGGCATATATGCCTTTAAAAAGCAACATACCTGTATTAAAACAGTATGTAGATGGACAATGAAGTATTACATATGCAAGTTAAATGAGTCAAGGACACTAAATTGTGTATTGGACATTAATATCAAGAGATGTCAAGACTTTGGGTAGAGAATAGACAAAGTATCTATCAGAGTTTCGTGTTAGGCTAACAGGATAAATGCAAGAGTGGAATGAATGATTTTCTATCAATGTGATGGAAGTGCTGGGATTTTAGTAGGGGTTTAAGTGTTCATTGAAAAACAAAAACAGGATTAATCATTTTTCTTTACTGTTGCATACTATTTCATTATGTGTATGTACCATAATTTGTTTATCCATTCATCTGTTGATGGGCATTTAGGTTATTTCCGCTTTTTTCTATTGTGAATATTGCTGCTTGAACATGGGTATGCATATGTCTATTCTTGTGACCAGCCTGAGACCAGAAGAACTAGATGGTGCCCGGCTACCACCAACGACAGCTCTGACAGGGATCATAACAGAGAGTCATGGAAAGAGCAGGAGAAAAATTTAGAATAAAATTCAAGTTCACTAAAGAAGAGCAGACTTAGAGATCTGACAGAGACTGGAGGAATCCTTGAAACTGTGGCCCTCAGGCAATATGCTAACCCAGTACTGCAACCATTTCAGAAGACCACTTTCAGACAAAGATTAGACAGGCCTATAAAACAAAAAATAACACACGTGAGGAGCATGCTGTTTAGTTCAGTGAAATACATGAGACCAAATAGGCAACTCCAGTCCAAAAGCAGGACGAGAAGGGAGATGGGACAGGAACTAGACCAATGGACACAGGGAACCCAGGAGGAAAGGGGGAGTGACTTGTCACATTGTGGGGATTGCAACCAATGTCACAAAACAATATGTGTATAAATTTTTGAATGAGGAATTAACTTGAGCTGTAAACTTACACCTAAAACACACACACACAAAAGAAAGAAAAACAAAATTAATGCCGTATAATTAGTGGATTGAAGGAGCATATAGTCTAAGAATAGTCTCTCTTATCAGTGGGGCTGTTTGGCTGTTGGCAAGAGATATAGTATCTATCTAACATTAGGAAAAATGTAATGTAACGAATGATATTAAATGACTTACAGAAATTGAAGGAAGAAATGAACAGTCAAGCTTCAAGACAGGCAGGAACAAGGACACCTTCAGGAATCTCAGTCCAAATACATTTTCTGGGAGAATGGATTGGTGGAGCTCTAACCATTGTCTGTAGTTCTTTCTAGATTAAAATTTTCAGGTGTGAGATTCTGATTGAATCATCTTGGATCAAGTCACTCTTTGAAAGGTGATCTTGTAATTGATAGCCCAGCAGAGCTACATAGACCGAGGAGGAGTTGCTCTCCAAAAGAGGAATTAAGTGTGATTATCATAAGAAGGGAAAAAGGATACTAGACCAGTAAACACAAGTGGCCCACCATAGCCAGTGATGATGCTTTGTAATTCATTTTAAAAAGTGAAGAAATGGGTTTGTGTGGTTTCTGAGACTAAATCTATATTTATAAATACTCACATACGAATATATACACACCCAGACTCATATTTTATTACACTTTGCTACACTGCTTTTGGATGATCTGCTCTATTCTTTTCCTCCATTCACTACTCTTGTAATTGATACATTGAGTGACCTACTCACAGATTACTTTTCTCCCCACAAAGTAGAAATTTAAAGAAATGCTAGAGCCCCACCCCCCAAAAATACATTATTATACAGTATAATATATGCCATGTGCTGAGGTCAACTTAATTTGGAGAAGTTGTTTTTTTGGTTATTAATAAAGACATTTTATTCATTTACTTTAGGCAGAAAAGTATTCTCACATCAGTGTGTTTTGAGTAGAATTTACGTTGACTTACATAAATACTCTTTTTTTTAATTGTACTTTAGATGAAGGTTTACAGAATAGTTTCTCATTAAACAGTACGCGTATTGTTTTATGACAATGGTTAACAACCCCGCAACACTTCTTGACCTTGGGTTCCCTATTACCAGCTTTCCTGTCCCCTCCTGCCTTCTAGTCCTTGTCGCTGGACTGTTGTGCCCCATTAGTCTTGTTTTGTTTTTCGGGGCTGTCTAATCTTTGGCTGAAGGGTAAACCTTGGGAGTGACTTCACACTGAACTAAAAGGGTGTCTGGGGGCCATATTTTTGGGGTTTCTCCAGTCTCTGTCAGGGTAGTAAGTCTGGTCTTTTTTGTGAATTAGAATTTTGTTGTACATTTTTCTCCAGCTCTGTCCGGGAATCACTGTTGTGACCCCTATCTATCAGACCAGTCAGTGGTGGTAGCAAGGCACCATCTAGTTGTACTGGACTCAGTCTGGTAGAGGCTGTGGTAGCTGTGGTCCATTAGTCCTTTGGACTGATCTTTCCCTTATATCATGTTTTCTTCATTCTCCCTTGCTCCTGAAGGGGTGAGACCAGTGGCGTATCTTAGATGGCTGCTCATAAGCTTTTAAGACCCCAGACACTACTCACCAAAGTAGAATGTAGAACATTTTCTTTATAAACTGTGTTATGCCAATTGAGCTAGATGTTCCCCTAGACCATGGTCCCTCCCCATAGCCCTCAGCCCAGCAATTTGGTCACTCAAGGAGTTTGGATGTCTATGGAGCTTCAGTGACCTTTCCTTGTACAAGTTGTGGTGGCTTCCCCAGTATCGTGTACTCTTTTAACCCTTCACCAAAGTTACCACTTATTTACTGTCTATTTAGTATTTCCCCTCCACCCCTCCCATCCCTCGTAACCAACAAAGATTGTTTCTTTTTCTATGTAAACCTTTTTATGAGATTTTACGGTAGTGGTCTCATACAATATTTATCCTTTTGTGATGGACTTATTTCACTCAGCATTATGTCCTCCAGTTTCATCCATGTTATGAGATGCTTCACAGATTCATCATTGTTCTTTATCATTGCGTAACACTCCATTGTGTGTATGTACCATAGTTTGTTTATCCATTCTTCGGTTGGTGGGCATCTAGGTTGTTGCCATCTTTTTGCTGTTGGGAACAGTGCTACTATGAATATGGGTGTGCATATGTCTATTCGTGTGATGACTCTTATTTCTCTAGGATATATTCCTATGAGTGGGATTGCTGGATCCTGAGGTATTACTATTTCTAGCTTTCTAAGGAAGCACCATATCATTTTCCAAAATGGTTGTGTCATTTTGCATTCTCACCAGCAGTGCGTAAGAGTTCCGATCTCCCTGCAGCCTATCCAGCATTGGTTATTTCCAGTGTTTTTGATTCGTGCCAGTAGTGCCGGGGTGAGATGGTATCTCATTGTGGTTTTAATTTGCATTTCTCTAATGGCTAGTGATCAAGAGCATTTCCTCATGTGTCTGTTGGCTGCTAGAATGTCTTCTTTGGTGAAGTGTCTGTTCATTTCCTTTGCCCATTTTTAATTGGATTATTTGTCTTTTTGTTGTAGAGGTGTTGGATTTTCTTGTAGATTTTAAAGATTAGACATTTGTCTGATTTGTAGTGTCCACAATTTTTTTCCCAGTCTGTAAGTTCTCTTTTTACTCTTGGTGAAGTCTTCTGATGTGCATAAGTGTTTAATTTTTAGAAGATCCCAGTTATTTAGCTTAATATTCTGGAGTTTGTGTGTTGTTGGTTATGGTTTGTACCCTGTTAATGCCATGTATTAGGGCCTCTAGCGTTGATCCTATTTTTTCTTCTATGAACTTTATAGTTTTTGGCTTTATATTTAGGTCTTTGATCCATTTTGAATTAGTTTTTGTATATGGTGTGAGGTATGGGTCTTGTTTCATTTTTTTGCAGATGGACATCGAGTTTTGCCAGCTCCATTTGTTAAAAAGACTGTCTGTTCCTCATTTGATGGACTTTTGGCCCTTGTCAAAGATCAGGTGACCGTAGGTGGATGGATTTACATCGGGGTGCTCAATTCTGTTCCACTGGTCAATGTGTCTGTTGTTGTACCTGTACCAGGCTGTTTTGACTACCGTAGCTGTATAGTAAATTCTGAGGTCAGGTAGTGTGAGTCCTCCTACCTTATTCTTCTTCTTCAATAGTGCTTTACTTATCTGGGGCTTCTTCCCTTTCCATATATAATTAATGATTAGTTTTTCCATCTCTTTAAACAGTATTGTTGGTATTTGGATTGGGATTGCATTGTATTTGTAAATTGCTTTGGGTAGAATTGTCATTTTCACAATGTTGAGTCTACCTATCCATGAGCATGGTATGTTTTTCCATTTATGTAGATCCTTTTGGGTTTCTTGCAGTAGCGTTTTGTAGTTTTCTTTGTATAGATCTTTTACATCCCTTGTTAAATTTATTCCTAAGTATTTCTTTTTTTTAGGGACTATTATAAATGGTATTGTTTTCCTGATTTCTTTTCATCATTCTCTTTATTGGTGTATAGGAATACATCTGATTTTTGTATGTTTATCTTGTATCCTGCTTCTCTGCTGAATCTTTCTATTAGTTCCACTAGTTTTCTCATGGAGTCTTTAGGGTTTTCTATGTATAGTATCATATCATCCACAAACAGGGACAGTTTAGCTTCTTCATTACCAATTTCGATGCCCTTTATTTCTTTTTCTTACCTTATTGCTCTAGCTAGTAGGACTTTCAGCACAATGTTAAATAGGAGTGGTGATAAAGGGCATCCTTGTCTTGTTTCTGTTCTCAAGGGGAATGTTTTCCGCCTCTCCCTATTAAGAATGATGTTGGTCATTGGTTTTGCATAATTGCCCTTTATTATGTTGAGAAATTTCCCTTCTATACCTATTTTATTGAGAGTTTTTATCAGGAATGTATGTTGGACTTTGTCAAATGCCTCTTCTGTGTCAATTGAGATGGTCATGTGATTCTTCTCTTTCCTTTTATTTATGTGGTGGATTACATTGATTGATTTTCTGATGTTGAACCATCCTTGCGTACTTGGTACGAATCGTACTTGGTCATGGTGTGTTTTTTTTTTTTATATATATGATGCTGAATTCTATTGACTAGAATTTTGTTGAGAATTTTTGCATCTATATTCATGAGAGGTATTGATCTGTAATTTTCTTTTTTTGTGGCATCTTTGCCTCGTTTTGGTATCAGGGTTATGCTGGCTTCATAGAATGAATTTGGAAGTTCCTTTTCTATGTCCTGAAAAGGTTTGAGTAATAGTGGTATAAGCTCTTCTCTGAATCTTTTGTAGAATTTTCCCATGAAGCCATCTGGGCCAGGGCTTTTTTTTTTGTTGTTGGGAATTTTTTAATTACCTTTTCAATCTCTTCTCTTGTTATGGATCTGTTCAGATTTTCAACATCACTTTGTGTTAGTTTGGGTAAGTAGTGTGTTTCTAGAAATTTATCCATTTCCTGTAGGTTTTCAAATTTGTTGGAGTATAGTTTTTTCATAATACTCTGTTGTGATCCTTTTTATTTCAGTTGGGTCTGTTGTAATGTCCCCCATTTCATTTCTTATTTGGGTTATTTGCATCCTCTCCTGTTTTTCTTTTGTCAGTCTGGCCAGTGGTTTGTTGATTTTGTTGATCCTTTCACAGAACCAACTTCTGTTTTTGTTGATTCTTTCTATTGTTTTTCTGTTCTCTATATCATTTACTTTTGCCCTGATCGTTATTATTTTCTTTCTTCTAGTGTCTGTGGGCTTATTTTATTTTATTTTTTTGCTGTTTTCTGTTTATTCAAGTTCTGTAGTTAATGTTTTGATTTTGTCCCTTTCTTCTTTTTTGATGTGTGCGTCTATTGCTATAAATTGTCCTCTGAGGACTGCCTTTGCTGTGTCCCAAAAATTTTGGTATGATGTGTTTTCGTTCTCATTTGATTCTAGGAATTTTTTGATTCCATATCTGATTTTTTCTGTTACCCAGTGATGTGTTAGCAGGGTATCATTCAGTTTCCATGTAATTGATTTTTTTCCTTGGTCTTCCTGTTTTTAATTTCTACCTTGATGGCACTCTTGTCAGAGAAGATACTTTGTATTATCTCAATGTTTTGTATCTTGTTAAGGATTGCTTTGTGGCCTAAGATGTGGTGTATTATGGAGAACGTTCCATGTGCATCAGAAAAGAATGTGTACTTTGCAGTTGTTGGGTGTAGTGTTCCATATATGTCTATGAGGTCAAGTTGGCTGATTGTGCCCTTTTGGTCTTCTGTATCTTTGTTGAGTTTCTTTCTAGATGTTCTACCCTTTGTCGAGAGTGGTGTGTTGAAGTCCCCTGCTATTACTGTGGAACTGTGGATTTCTCTTTTCAGTGCTGTTAGAGTTTGTTTTATGTATTTTGAGCCCTGTCATTGGGTGTGTAGATGTTTATTATGGTTATGTCTTCATTATGGATCGTCCCCATAATCATTATATAGTGTCCTTCTTTGTCTTTTTTGGTGGTTTTTGTTTTAAAGTCTATTTTATCTGAGATTAGTATTTCCACTCCTGCTCTTTTTTGGTAGCTGTTTGCTTGGTATATCTTTTTTCCATCCTTTGATTTTTAGTAAATTTATGTCTTTGTTTCTAAGATCTGTCTCTTGTAGACAACATATTGGTGGATCCAGTTTTTTTGTCCATTCTGTCACTCTCCATCACTTTATGCGTGCATTTAGGCCGTTTCATTCAGTGTAATTATTAATATGTGCGAGTTTATTGCTCTCATTTAGTAATGGTTTTTTTTGTGGTGCTGTTGTTTTCTTTGTTCTTCTTATTCTCCTGGGCTGAATTCCATATGTTTTGTGGATTTTTTTCATTTCTTTTGTTTTTGTACATTTTGTTTTTACTGAGGCTGTATGTTTTCTTCTTTATTTTTATGAGTAGGTTTGTTAACTTTCTTTTTGGTTACCTTGAAGTTTACCTTTGTCTTCCTAGGTTTTAACCAGTCTATTATTACTTGGTATCACCTTGCCTTCCTCTCCATTAGAAGGTTCTATACCTATACCGTTTCTTCCATCTTTTAGTGTTCTGAAGCTGTTGTCATTTACAGATTAACCTTTCTGATTACCTGTTGTAATTCTTTGGGTTTTGCATAGTCCTTGAGAGTTCATTTCCTAGGTTGGTATCTGGCTAGTACACTCCTGTGTCCTAGATTCAGGTTGTGGTCTGATGTTGTTTGTTGTCTTATTGAAAGTCTCCCTTTAATAAGTCTTGTACATTTGGTTTGGTTGTTACATAGTCCCTTAATTTCTGTGTATCTGGAAATGACCTAATTTCACTATCATATCTGAACAAGAGTTTTGCAGGATATATTATTCTAGGCTGGCAATTTTTTTTCATTCATAGGTTTATATTTTCATCCCATTACCTGCATAGTTTCTGCTGAATAATCCGAGCTTAGTCTTATTGTTTCTCTTCTGTATGTGACTTTTTGTTTTCCTTGAGCTGCTCTGTGGATTCTTTCTTTGTCTTTGGTTTTAGTGAGTGTGATTATGATAGGCTTTGGTGATTTTCTTTTGGGGTCTATCCTAAGTGGGTTTTTTTGAGCTTCTTGGATGGTCAGCTTTTCCTTTTCATGATATTGGGGAAGATTTCTGTCAGTAATTCTTCAATGATCTTCTCCATGTTTTCTGTTTTCTCCCCCGTTCTAGAACTCCAATCACTTGCAGATTTTTGCTTTAGATTGTATCCCACATAATTCTCAGGGTTGCTTCATTTTTCTTTTTTTTTTTTTCTGATTTTTCCTCAAACAGAGTTGTATCCAAGTGTTTGTCTTCAGTTTCTCTGATCCTGTCTTCCGTACTTTCAAACCTGCTCCTTCGCTTTCTATGACACTGTCCATTTCTGAAATCTTGTTGTTTAGCTTTTGGATTTCTAATTGTTTCTTTTGTATGATTTCTAATGAATTTATTGTAGCATTTTGTTACTGTATTAGTTTCTTGAATTTTTCTGTTGTTTTGTCTGTATTTTCCATGAATTTGTCTATTTTTTCCTCATTTTTGTCTGTTTTTTGCTTCAACTCTTGGATAGCTCTGAATATTAGAGATTTAGATTCCCTGTCAGATAGTTGTAGTGCCTTTTATTCTACTCGAAAGTCATCTGGTGTTTTATTTTGGAAGCCTACTGGAACCATCCTCTCCTGTTTTTGTATAAGTTTTTATATTTTCTGCTGTCTTCAGGGCATTCAGTAGTTATTTTCCTTGTTTACTGATTATAGATTTGTTTGTTTTGTCCTGCTTTTTTTGTTTTATTTGTTATGCCTGAGCAGGCAGTTTGTGCATTCTTAGTTGTTTGCTTGTCTGTGGGCATGATACTTTTCACCTCCTTCTCCATTGGGCAGGGTCAGTCACTCAGGTATGGTACAGCAGGGCTGGTCCAGCTGAAGGGGAATTACTGGGATAGGTTTTTTGTGGCATGTACCAGGGCTGACAGTGTGGACTGGGAATCAGTGCAGGGCATGTTCCAGTAGGCGGTGCCTGTGCTCCTTAGGGTTGTGATGTTCAGCACACAGTTCAGGCAGGCAAGTAGGAAGGGAAAGATTGTGATGTGTGGACCTTAGAGGGGTTTGGGAAAGATGAGAGAGGAACAGGAACCAAAAACATACAAACAAAAAAGCGTGCTAAGAGAGATTGCCATTGGAATGGAGAGATGAGAGACTGAGAAATGGAGAAAAACAAAAAGGAAAAATGAAAGAAAAAGGGTAAAAGAAAAAAGTGAATAAATAAAAATTAGAAAAAATAAGAAAGGCAGAGCCCTCAGGGATACCTCTAGTGCAACTGTGAGGACTGGGGAAGTTGCTCCCATGCTGTGAAGTAAAGCCTGGCTCTAAGGGTAGAGGTGTCACACAGCGCCAGATATTCATGAGACAGGAAGAGAAGGTAAGTATAGAAAGATGAGAAACTGAGAACTGGGGAAAGACAAAAAAGGAAAAAGAGAGAAAAGAAAAGAAAACAAACAAACAAACAAACAAAAAACAAGAAAAAAGAAATGCCCCCAGGCATCTCGCTGCACGGCTGCACAGACTAAGGGAGTAGCTCCCAAGCTGCACAGTACTGCACGGCTAGAAGGGGCTCCAAAACCAAGAATAGAAAAAGAAAACATACAAATCAAAACAGAATAAATCGAAACAAAGAAACAAACCAAAAAAAGCCCTGGGGTTCCCACCAGCGTGGCAGCATGAGTTGGGAAGCAGTTCCACAGTCAAGTAACATTTCACACACAGCTTTTCAGGAAGAAGCAAAGATGGCACACAGAGCCAGGTATTTGAGAGAAAGGAGGGGTGGTGGTGAGAGATATGGAAGAAACCAAAAGAAGCGGAAAAAAACGCCACCAGCAACCAACAAATGAAACTCAAGTATCCGGCCAGTGTGGGCAGTTGGAATCCAAGTGGCACAGGGGTGAAGCTTGTGTTTCCTGGCCAAGAGACTGTGGCCACAGGAAGCAGAGGAGGCCGAGTGGGGGTGAAAAAGGATGTGGGTTGAGAAAGCGTATTTTGCTGGTTACTGGTTCTGTCTCCTGGGAGCTCCGTGAAGCTGCTTTCCCATACTCCCTGTTCACCCATCTCCAACATGAGTCCAAGATGGCAGATCCATGCTGCATTAGCTGAAAGGGGACCTCTGCATGTATCTCTCCTTGCTCTCTGTTCTCTGTCAGTTTCTTATTCCATTCAGTGCTTGGCTCAGTTCTTTATCTTTTCATTTGATGCTTAGGGTTTCAGGATTGACGTGTGTCTTTGTTTGACTTAGTTTTTCGGATCTTTGCTGTGGAGGGACAGCGTGGTGCTTCTGTCTATAGCACCATGTTGCCCGGAAGTCCTGGTTTCCTATTCTTATAAATGTTCTTATCTACCAGTAAGAGGAGATTATCCTGCTGAAAGAAGCTTTTCCTTTTGGTGTACTCTTTGGCTTCTGTTCCAGAACTTGATTTACTATACTTAAAATGATATACAGTGCTGTCAACAAACGTCTATAGCTTGCACTTAAATTTGTGAATAGATTGTTTTAGATAAATTTTCATTATACTTTAATATTGGGAAGAAATTTCTCATTGCAGTTCATAGGATATAGACCAAAAGGCTAAAAAATATCTTCTGAAGTCATTTACAGACCTTTCGGGTTCCAGATCAGTGGTCCACAAATTTTAGTGGGCATATATTTCTCCTGAGGGGGTGGCTAAAAATATAGACATCTGGCTTTCACTCCAGAGATTTAGATTAGGTCTATTGGGGGATGCAGGATTCCAGTTTTATTAGATATCCAAGATGATTTTGATGCAGGTGGTCTGCAGACCACACTCTGGAAAACTTTGCTCTAGATGATTTTGTATTAGTTTATGAATACTGCCAAATGAGTAAGAATTATGTATGTTGTTGTTAGGTGCCATTGAGTTGGTTCCGACTCATAGTGACCCTATGTACAATAGAACAAAACATTGCCTGGTCCTGTGCCATCCTCACAATCATTGTTGCGCTTAGCCCATTGTTGCAGTCACTGTGTCAGTCCATTTCATTGAGGGTCTTCCTCTTTTTTGCTGACCCTGTGCTTTACCAAGCATAATGTCCTTCCTCCAGGGACTGAGCTCTCCTGATAATATGTCCAAAGTATGAGAGATGTAGTCTTGCCACCCTTGCTTCTAAGGAGCATTCTGGTTGTACTTCCAAGATAGGTTTGTTTGTTCTTTTGGCAGTCCATGGTGTATTCAGTATTCTTCTCCAAAACCACAATTCAAAGGCATCAATTCTTCAGTCTTCCTTATTCATTGTCCAGCTTTCACATGCATATGGGCAATCGAAAACACCATGGCTTGAGTCAGGCACACCTTAGTCTTCAAGGAGGTATCTTTGCTTTTTAACACTTTAAAGAGGTCTTTTGCAGCAAATTTGCCCAATGCAATGCGTTATTTGATTTCTTGACTGTTGCTTCCATGGGTGTTGATTGTGAATCCAAGCAAAATGAAATCCTTGACAACTTCAATCTTTTCTCCATTTGTCATGATGCTGCTTATTGGTCCAGTTGTGAGGATGATGTATAGATAGTTCAATATACCACGGACTGCCAAAAGAATGAACAAATCTGTTTTGGAAGAAGTACAACCAGAATGCTCCTTAGAACTTTGGACATGTTATCAGGAGGAAACAGTCCCTGGAGAAGGAGATCATGCATGGTAAAGTAGAGAGTTAGCAAAAAAGAAAAGGAGGACCCTCAATGAGAAGGATTGACACAGTGGCTGCAACAGTGGGCTCATATATAGCAGTGACTGTGAGGATTATACAGGATTGGCAGTGTTTTCATTCTGTGGTGAATAAGGTCACTATGAGTTGGAACCAACTCAACGGCACCTAACAACCACAGTTCAAAGGTTTGGCACTGGAACTTTGACCATCTATCTCATATACTATTGAACCACCCTTCTACCAAAGTGGCTAATAATTCTTTTATTACTGAAAATATTGGGTAACTTTACGTGGACATTAATAAGAAAGGACAGTTTCTAAGTGAATCCTACATTCTCAACTAACCTTTTAGTTATAGATGCATCTTATATGTTAATAATATATAAATAATTATATATATTAAAAAAACAAACTAAACCCGTTGCCTTCGAGTTGATTCCTACTCATAGTGACCCTATAGGACGGAGTAGAACTGCCCCGTAGAGTTTCCATGGAGTGCCTGGTGGATTCGAACAGCTGACCCTTCGTTAGCAGTGGTAGCACTTAACCACTACAACACCAGGGTTTCCGTATAATCGTGTATATATATATGAGTCCTGATGATGCAGTGGTTAAGAGTTTAGCTGCTAACCAAAGGTCGGCAGTTTGAATCCACCAGCTGCTCCTTGGAAACCCTTTGGGGCAGTTCTACTCAGTCCTATAGGGTTGCTATGAGTCGGAATCAACTTGATGGCAATGGGTTTTCATATATATATCTGCACACAGTGATGTGTTGTTTAATGTCCATGATAGGTTCTGTGAAATAGGATGTTATCTGTTTTGGATGTTGTATGAACACCATATTATACACCATATAGAGTATAGAGGCGTGGCTGGTGGAAGTGACTTTGGTCTGGAATATGTGTAACAGATCATTCTCTATGTGAGTTGGTTGGACCCCAGAGGTGAGGCCGAGACCTTGATATCTGGGCAGGCTTATTACCAGAAGAACATATCCAAGATGATCATGCACTTGGCCGACTATCATTGCCAGCGCCAGGTGTAAAGTTCAGAGAAGGGCCTTGCCCCAGAGGCTGACACCCAGCAGGCTCCAGAGGCAGCCCTGGAGGCCAGCACTCAGCAGGCTCCAGACACTGCACAGGTCTGGGTGGTTACCAAGCTTTGAAGGTAGTTCGTGACCTACGGCGGGAGCCACGCAGGGGTTAAAGTGGAAGCCTTGTCTTGAACTCTGTTCTTATAGGTTCTACTTTTGCCCCCTGAGTTAAGAATGATGGGCTGGGTTTTTTTTTTTTTTCTTTTCCTGTGTTAAATGTTTGCAAACACAATTTAAAGAGTTCTGATAAAGAATCAAATTAAAAAAAAAAAATGACCATGGATGTATACATGCGGTCAGACTTTTTCAAAAGGGCATTATGTGGTGCATGACTGTATACACACACACACACAAACACATATGTATATGTGAGAGTATTCCAGGGTGAGTTGGAACTTTCTCTTTTTCTTGTTTTTGTTTGGAATTAGTTGGTTTTGTCTGGAGCTGTTTTTGTCCAAGGCTTTGAACTGGTTTGAAACAGTTCAGTAATTGCTGATGTAAATGAGGGCAGTGTACATGCTGCATAGCAACCAAATCTGTTGCCCAGCAGATTTTGACCCAAGTTGGAGCTCTGGTGGTGCAGTGGTTAAAAGCTCGGCTACCAACCAAAATAGGTCAACAGTTCGAATCCACCCACTTCTCCTTGGAAACCCTATGGGGCAGTTCTTCTCTGTTCTGTATGATCCCTGTGAGTAGGAATCAACTCCACAGCAATGGGTTTGGTTTTGGTTGAGGAAAAAAACAGCAGTGCCCTGCTCAAAGATGGCAGCAGACCACTCTGCTTTGAATGTGTACTGCTGTCCACAGTTCTGCCAATAATTCATTCACCTGCACAGATCCTGAAAGTTTCAGGAGCACCATGGGGGCATTTACTGAACCGTGGTTGGCAGCCCTGCTTTTGTCTGATAAATATGGTATGATAGGCTACATGGTAAGGATCAGCATGAATTCAATCCCCAAAATGTGGAGATTAATCTACCTCACATTCCTACTTCTCCATCCTCATTGCCAGCTGCCCCTGAGGCACTCTCTGACCCTAGCCACCTGGAGCTAGGTCAGAGCTCACAAGGTAAAAAGACACTGCCCTTAAGACTGCCAAATAGGCAGGTGCCAGTCACAAGAGTCCATACAACACCTCAATCTTCTGACCTGCTGTCTACTAATTCAGGGCTAGTTTCTCACTACCCCTTCAGAATGCCAGCCACAAGCTCAGGAGCCCACCTGACATGCGTACTTTCTAACCTGCTGGCTCCTACTTCCCCTTTGAGTTCAATAATTTGCTGGACTAACAGAACTCACAGAGAGTATACCATACTTACGACTATAGATTTATTATAGCCAAAAAGGATACAAACACAGAGAAGCATAGGGAAAAGTCTGGGAGGATTCTCAGCATGGTGCTCCCATGTTACATGGGACTTGCTACCTTCCTGAGTGCAGATGTTCTTGTCAACCAGGAAGCTCTCTGAGCCTCCGTATGCAAAACGTTCATAGCAACCAATCCTACATATTGATAAAGTAGGCTAAATCATGCCTCCTGAGGCCAGCTGATATGGGCCTCCCAAATAAGTCTATTGTGGTCTCTTCAGCCCCACCTACCAGCTCAAATTCTCAGGTGTGGCCTGGAGGTCCCAGACCAAGGCACCCCAATTACTCCAATGGTTATTTCTCTGGAGCTAAGGACAAAGGCCACCTAACTTAAGGTTAAACTAGGTCCTTTATCCCACATAGGCACACTAACACTGTCAGTGATACAATGGAAAAGATGCCCTGAAGTCTGATTTTAAATATTGAAGGCACTGTGGATCGCATAAAAGCTATAGGGGCAGTTAGAACAGGATGACGTGCAGCAGTCAGAAACATTGTCTATTTTTCAGCAAAATTATAAATATTGCCAACTTCAACATATAGTGGCTAACTCTATAAAGACATATTTTACTACATATAATATAGAAAACACTTGGTTACATACTAGTCCTTTTAGTTATGCCTGAACATACATAGTTATAATCATCTACGGAAGCATCCTCATGTATAAAGAGAAAGCCTAAAGAGACTAAGGGGCAAACTTCAGCTGTTATCTACATTTTACAAGTTACCATAGCCTTTGAAATTCTCAAGCAGGAAAAGCAAATCTAGTAGGTTTTATCTTCTAAACAAGCCGAGGGAAGATCTTCAAAGAACATAATGGCTTATCTCTATTGGTGTGAGTTCAGCAACCAATTTCTAAATTTGTATGTTCCAGTTATTTACACAAACTTCCATATAATGTTAAGATTAGTGGTCATTCTTAATATAAATAGACATTATTTTTCTGTTGACAATCATTAACTTATACAAGAAAAGTTGAGATTTTGTTGGAGGCAACTTTGTTCAACTATAAATACTAGTTTTTAAATTGCAGAACCCTTGAGTATGTGTGAACACTATGATGTAATCTAGTCAGAGTGTAAAAATATACTTTCCTTAAAAAATTAGCTGGTATTTTATGATATTCTTCTGGATTAATAGTTAATTTTGTGAGCTATCTTCTGATAAAATATTTTTACAGCAACTGAGACACATGTACACCAATAGTCATTACAGCATTATTCATAATAGCCAAAAGGTGGAAACAACACAACTGCCCATCAACAGATGAGTGGATAAACAAAATGTGGTATATACATACAATAGAGTATTAGTACATACCTAAAATAGAGTGTTATTCAGCTATAAAAAATAATGAAGTTCTGATACATGCCACAACATGGATAAACCTTGAAAACATTATGCTGAATGAAAAAATAAGACTGACTCAAAAGGACATATATAATCCAACTTATATGAAATACCTAGAATAGGCAAGTCTATGATGCAAAAGAGGATTAGTGGTTGCCAGCGACTGGAGGAGGGACAGTAATAAAAATATTTTTAATATGACTGTATTAAATAATAAATACCAAGTAAAACAGGGAAATGAGATATAAGATGCTCCTTGTCTCTTTGGTTATATCATTTCCATTAAAAAAGTTAGAGATAGGAAAATGTTTTGTAGGTTTTTCAAAAGGGAATGTTTATAGGAACATTCTATAGGGCAGAAAAAATAAGGTGCTAATTTTACTCTATGCTGAGACTGCTTATTCTACATTTTTAATCACAATACAAAACATGTTCTGGATTTTGTGGTAGCGTCTGCACCACCGTTTCCAGGCCAGGGGTTTCTGTGGCCTTGACTGATAGAGTAAAATACACATACATTTTGCTCCTAAGCTAAAACTTTTCTAACAGCTTTGCCTTCCTTTCCTTTTAAATTATTGGAGTATATAGAGAAGAAAGCTTCAATTAGTTGGTGCTTGCATTTAACATCTGACAATTTCCCCTTAGACAAGCAGAGTGTACTTTGGATTCATGGCCTGGCAGCTGCTAAAAGTGGAAACTGGAATGATACCAGGAAGAAATACTGACATTAGAAATTTTTATTGTGCAGAATCAAGGGTAAGCATAGAGAGGACGGAGTTTCTTTGGGTTTGGCCTTTCAGAATCAGGGATCAATATGGAAGATCTTTACTGAGAAGTGGCTGAATATTTATTGTTATGATAGGTTATTTTTTACATATATTTGAGTTGCGGAATATAGAATCATAATTATTCATAAACCAAATGAGGAAAGGATATCAAAAAGGACATTCTTTTACAGAACCTTCCTCACTATATTTAATATCTGTCCTCTTAGAAATTTCAATGTAATTAAGCATGAGTAGGGCCAGTGTACTACCCACAACAAAAGTAATTGCCTCTGACTTACAATATGTTGATATTTTGGGGCTGGAACATAGAGTAAGTTCGATAGCAGTGGTGGTAGCCATGGTTGTGGGAGTGGCAAGGACTTTTGTATATTAAGGCCTTGAAGAGGGATGCCTTGTGAGAATTAATATCCAATACAAAGCATGCATGCTATACAGACTGTGAAGGTTGAAAGGAATCAGGCTGGTGTTAGTCCTGCCTTTATGAAATTAAAGGAGAAAGGTGAGATCCGAATGCCATGGTCATGATAATCCACAAGATGGAGTTATTTTTGCACTAGTAAAACATCTCCAGAAAGAACACTTAAGGGAACAATACTACTTTCAGCAAGATAAAACCCTAAGGAAGAACACTTGGATTATTACATTCAAAGATATGACTAGAAAACCATACACTTCTTTGATAACCCATTCATTATTCCAGATTTTATCTTATCATTTTGCCAAGCCTCCAGGTTGAAAATTTACCCTATAATATTAAATATGCCCCTTTCTTTCTCCATGTTTGTAAGAGATACTACTGGTTCTTGGAAAAGTCTCTTTATGAAGGTACAACACATTTCAAAGGATTAAATTAAAAAAATTTTTTTTTTTCTATTATAGTTATCTTTTATCCCTAGCACTTAGCATAATGCCTGGCACATAGTAGGTGCATAGTATGTTTGTAGATGAACAAGATTGCTTACATGGGAAGAAGTACACAGGAAGAGTGCTCTACTGAGCAAGGAAATAATGTGCTAATTTGCCTTCATTCAAAGTTCTTACCGTTTATGAGGTCTGGATTATGCTTCCACTTTCTTACTATGTTATAATATATCTTAAAAAAAAGTCATTTTCTCAAATTGTTTGTAATGTTCTAAAGACCTGGGTTGGCAGCACACTTAACATGTATAGCTTATGTTGGAAAGTGTTTTTTTTTTTTTTTTTTGCTGCAGCTAATTAAGAAATAACTAAACTGAAACAAGTAGGTGGTGATTGGATGATTTCCTAGTATTTGTTTTGAAACTTTTATTATTGAATCATGCTTTGTAGCTTTGGCTCTGTATTTCCACAAAAGATTTTAAGGGAGTTTGACGAATAATTTCCCTTCTGATTTTTTTTTTTCCCCTTAACAAAGGGTGGGGTATTTCAATAGCATTCTTTCTACATATACAGCTAATATATAAAATATAAGCTTATTAATAATATAAACCTAGTCTTTTCAGTTTGGGTAATAAAGAACTTTTCTGGCTCTGATAATATGCATAGAAATGTATGGACTCATACACAAAGTGCCTAAATTTGGAAACTTATTCATTTTTTGTACATGGCCAAGAAAATAGATAAGGAGAGAGCCAAAGTTTTTACAAGTCAAACTTTATAAATTCCATCAATATTTTATTGATGATAGTATTTATTTGACTAAACTCTTCTAGTAGTGTAGAGAGAATATGGTCATATTTTTTTATAGCTATTTTTTTTGCCACCTCTTTACTAATTAATTATGTATACCAGGTTCATTCAGTTCTCTGCTTGTCTGTGAAACATGACCTGAGAGTCATATGCCTTGGTATATGTGTAATGCGAGAGAATATGAAACTGAATATGTAGGATAGCAAGAGGTATTGTTGATAAGAGAATGGAAAGAATTTTTGACACTGCCCAAGATAAGATTGTTGTTACTAGTTGCTATCAAGTCGATCCCAACTCATAGTCACCCCATGTGTGCAGAGTAGAACTGCTCCATAGGATTTCCAAGGATCTTTTGGAAGCAGACCGCTAGGCCTTATATTCGATACACCTCTAGGGTGGGCTTGAACAGCGCTTATCCATTGCACCACCCAGGGACTCCTTAATATAAGATTAGGTATGCATATTAATTCTGGAACAAAAGATGAGGGTTGCAGAATGATGTAACTGATTACGTATGTTGTGCTGGGAAGAGATTACAGAGATAATAGTAGTAGCTATTAACATTTTGCTGTTGGTCCTATCACTTTCCATCACTTTGGTCCAGTGAGTTGTTCTTGGCTCCAGGCCTCCTCTTAAGAAGTCATTGATTCTTGTGATGGAGTGCGGTTACTTGCTGTAAATTTTTAAAGTCCTATTTTTCTTCTTAAGGGAAAAGAAAATGCATGTTACTTTTAATCTTCTGTTATTATCTTCTACCTATTATTTTTCCTAAACATTGAGCCAGTATAATTTTATTAATGCATGTATTCACAACGAGTCCTGTGTTCTCTGAAGAACATATAATGATGTAAGAGTCGACATACACATACCTTTTATAAAAACAGATAAAGACAACCTTTGGTATATAGTAGACATGTAGACTTTACTCTGCTTCTCATGACTTTGGGAAAGTTTCAACCTCTCAGTATCTCTCAGTGATCATCCCTAAAATAAGCTCTTAAATTCATATAAGGATGGGCGTAAAAGCCAGTTGCCATCAAGTTAATTTTGACTTACGGCGACCCTGTGTGTCAGAGCAGAACTGTGCTTCATAAGGTTTTCAGTGGCTGCTTTTTCAGAAGTAATCGTTGAGCGTTTCTTCTGTGGTACCTCTGGTAGACTCGAACCTCCAACTCTTTGGTTAACGGCCAGGCACATTCATCATTTGCACCACCCAGGGACTCCAAGAATGGGCATAATTTTTATTAAATCCAGTCAATAGACAATCAATAGTTTATTGAGCATTTATTATTTGCAAGGCTCTTTTCTCCCCTCCCACTTTTTTAAACTAAGGATACTGAGGGGAGTTTAGAAGTAATGGAATAGAGGACTAAAACGCATCTGACAGTAGGTGAAGTATTCTGTTCAAGCTAGCATAGCAGTTGTTCTAAACAGTACATTAGCCACCAAATGCTAATAAGACTCTTTCCTTGAATTAAACACTTGACACTGTTTATAATACAATCTGTTTTTGAGAAGAAGCATGTTTTTCTCCTATTCTGGACTCAACTTCTAGTATTAGGAGTCTCTCATTCTGAAAATTTTGCTAGCCTTTGATCCTCTTAGAGAACTCCAAAAAAATATAATGTACCCAAAGTCCTGAGTTTATTAGTGGTTGGAGGGCTCTTGCTTCAGATACTTGATGGAGAGCTAGACAGTCCATTGCCTTTGTGGCATGAACACAGCACTTGTGATTCAAAGACTTTTATTTGCAAAGGGGAGCAAGGCAGATCTCTCTGTACTGGACTTGGCAGAGTTATAAGTAAAGTGTATGAATGTAAAAGTATGGTAGTTTAACAAGGGTAGTCTCAATACTTAACCATGATGCCTGGCTCTTCCATCTAGAAGCTTTGTAACATTGGGAAAGTGAATTGATTTCTTGGGATTATAGTTTCCTCATTTATATAATAGGAATAATACTATGGAAGTTTTTTTTTGGGGTCTGGCTTAACATAACATTGTATGTAAATCTCCTACTGTATGTAGTGCTTACATGAAGGTACATTTTTGTTATTCCTTTTAGGAAGTTTTACCACTTGCTGCTGAGTCTGTTCTGACTCATGGTGACCCATGTGTGTCAGAGTGGAACTCTGCTCTATAGGGCTTTCAATGGCTGATTTTTTTCAGAAGTAGATCACCAGGCCTTTCTTCTGAGGCACCTCTGGGTAGACTCGATCTTCCAACCTTTTGGTTAGCAGCTGAGCACATTAACCACTTGCACTACCCAAGAACTCCTGTTAAGAAGCTAGAAGGTATTAAAAAGTGTAAGTATGGTTAGGATCAGACAGTATATCTCAAGAGAAAAAAGAAATTAAATTAGGGATGGGAAATTAAGGTAACTTAAATAATAGAAAGTCGGAAAGAGAACTGGTAGAAATTTTTTAAATGATTTTATTGTAAACATTTTCCCAATCATCTTTAAAAAAATCAATAACCTCTCAAGCCAGCACACAAATAATTAAGGCTAAAGGTGACAACAGGCAAAGCTACTAACATTTTGCATTAGAATAGATTTAAGTTTATTATCTATTTTTTCCATGATCCACACAGATTTTTAAAAATTTTGTATCAGATCTGAAATCACTATGTACTTGACAGTTGAACTCAAGTCTAAACTATGAAGAAATTAGCTTAATCCCTCTGTAAATGAATCACTGCAATTAGCATTTTTATAGAGGTTCAGGAAATGGAGTAACAGAGTTGGAAACAAAATGTGCAAGAGCAGTATATTTGGAATATATGGAGAAATTTTAGAAGAATGCATTTCTTTAAACTATAGCTCTTATTCCCCTGTTGTAGTGTTTGTTGTCATGAAAAAAATCACAAACCCACATGCCTGAGGCTGAATGAAAACCTGGTGGTGGAAGAAATAAGAAGTATAACATGCTACAATTCTCTTTTTTTAACCCATTTCATCTAACATTTCACACAGTATTTTCAAGTTCAGAGCATACCTATCCTGTGCAGATGCTTGGTTCTTTGATTTTTTATAATGTAGAAAATAGAGAAAAGAAGGAGGACGGATGATTAAAAAGGGATAGCATTTGCAAACCAGCATTTTGGAAGCTGAAGAGAAATTTTTGGGCTTTGTACTTTTAGAAGTCTGTTTCCAACACTGGCCTTTTGTTACCATTTTTGATATATGCTGTGTCAGTTGAGTGTCTCTCAGGTACCCACCTTTAACTTAGTCTATAATCATAAATGGCACACCTAGGTGGAGCAAAAGGTTAAGCATTCAGCTGCTAAGTGAAAGGATGGCAGTTTGAGTCTTCCCAGAGATGCCTAGGAAGAAAGGTCTGGCAATCTACTTCTGAAAAATCAGTCATTGAAACTCTGTGGAGCCCAGGTCTACGCTGACACACATGAGGTCACCATGAGTGGGAATCTACTTGAAGGCAATTTTTTTTTGGTAATTAGTTATACATGTAGTTCTCTCTCTCTTGCTCTCCATAGATATATACGGTTATATATATATAGTTACATATATATAGTTATATATATATATATAGTTTTTTATATATATAGTCATACATATATATATATATATATATATATATAGTTATATAGCACCAGCCCTCATCACCACTGCCTCTTCCAGAGAAAGGGGTTGTATTTACACACTTCCTGCCATGCCGGCTATCTTCATTAAGCAGGAAATTCCTACTTTTTCCTATATGAAAAATGTGGGAACAGCAGATTTGCTGTAAGAAGGCTGAGGGATCCATCCATTTCTGCTAAGGTGAGTATAGAAATTTAAGGGAATTGAATTTTCCTGGCTTCATCTCTAGGCTGGTGAAGGAATGTAGAGCAGATGCAGTGAATTAAATGCAACTCCATCTGTGTAGTAATGACATTCAGACTCACTCATCTGTTTTTTGGTCTTCTGTGCCTCTGCTTTAAGCCTGCCCTACTTGGGAATATTTAGGTAAGACATAGATGATTAGGGTCCTAAATTCTGAAAAGGAAAATGTAGGTGTTTATTTTATGAATAATATTGAAAATATTTTAAAAGCTATGTATATGTGGGTGTATATATACACTTTATTTTATTTGTTTTTTTATTATTGTACTTTAGATGAAGGTTTACAGAAGAAACTAGCTTCTCATTAAACAGTTAGTACACATATTGTTTTGTGACGTTAGTTACCAACCCTACAACATGTTAACATTCCCTTCTAGACCTTGGGTTCCCTATTCCAGCTTTCCTGTCCCCTCCTGCCTTCTAGTCCTTGCCCCTTGTCTGGTGTACCCCTTTAGTTTCCTTTTGTTTTATGGGCCTGTCTAATCTTTGGCTGAAGGGTGAACCTCAGGAGTGACTTCATTACTGAGCTAAAAAGGTGTCCAGGGGCCATACTCTTGGGGTTTCTCCAGTCTCTGTCAGGCCAGTAAGTCTGGTCTTTTTTTGTGAGTTAGAATTTTGTTCTGCGTTTTTCTCCAGCTCTGTCCGGGCCTCTGTTGTGATCCCTATGCACTTTATTTTTAAAGCGCTTTTATGTTTACAGAAAAACTGCAGAAATTGCAGAGTTACCCTATGTCCCCTCCACACTGCAAACTGTTTTTTTTTTTTTTTTTAGTTAACATTTTACATTCCTGTGATACATTTGTTAAAATTGATGAACCAATATTGTATATTGTTTTTAACTAAAGCCCATAGTTTACGTTAGGGTTCACATTTTGTGTTGTACGGTGCTATGCATTTTGAAAACTGCAAAGTTATGTGTCCACCATTATAGTATCATAAAGAATAGTTTCACTGCCCTAAATATGTCCTGTGTTCCACCTGTTCATCCTTCCCCCATTCCTCTAAACCCCTGGCAACCACTTATCTTCTTACCGTTTCTATAGTTTTGACTTTTTCAGAATGTCATATATTTGGAATCATACAGTATATAGCCTTTTCAGACTGGCTTCTTTCACTGAGAAATATGCGTTTAAGGTTCCTCCATGTCTTTTCATGGCTTCGTAGCTTATTTCTTTTTATTGCTGAATAACATTCCATTGTATGAATGTACCACCATTTGTTATCCATTCCCTTATTGAAAGACATTTTGGTTGCTTCTAAGTTTTGGCAATTATGAATAGGGCTGCTATAAATATTTGTGTGCAGATTTTTATGTGGACATACATTTTTATTTCATTTGGGTAAATACCTAGGAGTGTGATTGCTGGACTGTGTGACAGGCCTATGTTTAGCTTTGTAAGAAACTGCCAGACTGTCTTCCTAAGTGGCTGTACCATTTTGCATCTCTACCGGCAATGAATGAGAGTTTCTGTTGCTCTATATCCTTGCCAACATTTGGTTTTGTCAGTGTTTTGGATTTTAGCCATTCTAATAGGTATGTAATGATAATCTTACATTTAGGTTTATGATCCATTTTGAGTTAATTTTTTTGAAAGAAAGTTAATTCTGTGTCTAAGCAGATTCTTTTTCTTTTTTTGCTTATGGATGTCCAGTTGTTCCAGCACCATTTGTTGAAAAGATGATCCTTTGTTCGTTGAATTCCCATTACTCCTTTGTGAAAGATCAGTTGACTATATTTGTGTGAGTCGATTTCTAGGCTCTCTATTCTGTTCCATTAATCTATTTGTCTTTTCCTTCGCCAGTACCACAGTGTCTTGATCACTGTAGCTTTGTAGTAAGTCTTGAAGTTAGGTAGTGTCAGTCCTCTGACTTTGTTTTTCTTCAGTATTGTGTTGGCTATTCTGGGTCTTTTGCCTTTCCCTATGAACTTCAGAATCAGTTTGTCAATACTCACAAAATAACTTGCTGGGCTTTTGGTTGGGATTTTGTTGAATCTTTAGATGAAGTTGAGAAGAATTGATACTTTAGAAATACTAAGTCTTCCTTTTCATGAACATGGAGTATCTCTCTGTTTAGGTCTTTGATTTCTTTCTTAAGAGTTTTGTAGTTTTTCTCATATAGATCTTATACATATTTTTGCTAGATTTACAACTAAGTATTTCTTTTTTTTGGTGTTAATGTAAATGGTGTTGTGTTTTTCATTTCAAATTCCAATTGTTCATAGCTAGTATATAAGAAAGCAATCAACTTTTGTATATTAACCTTATATCCCGCTACCTTCCTAGAATCACTTATTATTTTTTGTCAGTTCTTCGGCATTTTCTGCATAATTAAATCATCTGCAAACAAAGAGTTTTATTTCTTCTTTCCCAATCTGTATTCCTTTTTCTTGTCTAATTCTTGTCTAATCTAGAACTTCCAGTATGATGTTGAATAGGAGTAATGAGAGGGAACATCCTTCTTTCTTATGTATCAATACTCATTTAATGTTAACTCCATGTCTTGATGATGCCTTTCTTTTTATCGCCGAATAACACTTCACTGTATGGATATACCACAATTTGTATATCCATTTACCTATTGAAGCACATCTTGGTTGCTTCCAGGTTTTGGAAATTATAAATAAGACTGCTATAAACATTTGTCTTCAAGTGTTTGTATGGACATATATTTTCAAGTCATTTGAGTAAAATTAAGGAACATGATTACTGGATTGTATGGTATGAAACATGTACTGTAATTTAGTGCTAGGTTTATTTATTATTATCCTTTCGCTTTCCTTTTTTACAAATTACAGTAATTACACTAACGTGTTTAAAAGAAAATAGGATGAGGGTAGTATTGGTGAGGGGAGAGATGAGCACGGATTATTGTAGAATAGAAATGCAGCAAATAAATGTTATCTTACTGAAGGTTTGGGTACTCTGTTTTTTGTATTTGTTTTGCTTTCTGTCATGGGTTCAATTGTGTCCCCCAAAAATATCTGTCAGCTTGGCTGAGTAATGATACCCAGTATTGTATAATTGTGTACCATTTTGTAATCTGGTGTGATTTCCTTATGTGTTGTAAATTCAATCACTATGATCTAATAAGATGGATTAGCAGCAGTTATACTGGTGAAGTATACAAGATTGGATAGTGTCTTAAGCCAATATCTTTTGAGATATAAAAGAGACAAGCGAGCAGAGACACATGGGAACTTCACACCACCAAGAAAGCAGTGCTGGGAACAGAGGGTGTCCTTTGGACCTGAGGTTCTTGCGTTGAGATGCTCCCAGACCAAGGGAAGACTGATGCATCACAAGGACCTTCCTCCAGAGCCAACAGAGAGAGAAAGCCTTCCCCTGGCGCCAGCGCCCTGAATTTGGACTTCTAGCCTACTGGACTGTGAGAGAATAAACTCTTTGTTAAAGCCATCCATTTGTGGTATTTCTGTCATAGCAGCACTAGATGACTAAGACAGAATTTGGTACTGAGAGTGGGGTGCTGCTTTAACAGATACCTAAAATGTGGAAGCAGTTTTAAAACTGTGAATGGATAGATTTGTGGCAGCAGCAGAGAACCTGCAGCAGCAGAGAAGGGGCAGTGGCAGAGAACCAGAAGCAGCAGAACCAGGAGACCAGCGTGAGATGGAACTGGAGCTGACCCCACGGAGCAAGAGAGCTGAGTGCCTGTGCGCCGGAGGCTTCCTGGTGGAGTGGGGTGCCTCCAGGCACTTAATCAGAGAGCGGAGCCCTGCTCTCTTGACCTGCTGAGCTTTAAAACACTTGCCTCAGCAGGGCAGATGCGGGCATGAGGCCCGAGGGCCGAGAGGCCACAGAAAGCAGAAGCTGAAGAGGCAAGGAACACAAGAGATGCCTCAGTCTCAAAAGGTATGGCCATGACCTCAGGGGTTTCAAAGCATGGAGCCATGGCCTCTGGTGTTTCTAATGGTGGAGTTGTCACTCTGATGGACTAGGAGAATGGTGTGCCTAAAGCCAAGGGAGTAGAGCTGCCATCCCAGTGGGCCTGGAAGGCGGAGCTGAATCCCAGGGCCGAGGGAGTATCACTCAGAATCCAGAGACTGTGGCCAGTACCTAGAGTCTGGAGGGCAGGGCTATCGTGTTAACCATCTCAGAGAACAGAAGATTATTTGCAGAGCCTTGAGGGATAATGTAATGTGTTCTGCTGACTTGCTTGGTGCCTGTTATCCCTTCTTCTCCTCCAGTTTCTCCCATTTGTAATGGAAATGTCTAGCTTGTGCGTGTTCTGCCATTGTACCTTTGGAAGCAGATAACTTGTATTTTAGATTTCACAGATGAAGAGGAATTTTTTGGATTTTAGACTTGGAGTTGATTTAAAACTTTTGCTATGATATGATGAGATGAATATGTTTTGCATGTTGCAAGGACATGAATTTTGGGGGGCCAAAGGGTGGAATGTCATGAATGAGGTCATACTGTACAGTCCCTCAACAATGAACCCCAGGAATCACACTCCTGGCTTGTTGCTCACTGTGGATCCTGCGGTTGCCTCCTGTTCCTCTGACTTCTGGTTCTTGGGGCTTGAGCTGTCAGCTCATCTGCCGAACTTGGGATTCGTCGATCTTCGCAGCCTGTGAGCGGAGCCCTGATTTCTGACCTGCCGATCTTGGGCTCACCAGCTTCTGTGTGAATTGGGAGAGGCCTCTAACCTGATCCACAGACTTGGGATGGTCTAGCCTCTACAATCACATGAGCTGTTTCCTTGGTATAAATCTCTGTAGATACATATTTATGGATTTTACTGGTTTTGCTTCTCTAGAGAACCCAGCCTAAGACACTTTCCTACTTTTATCCAAATATTCACTTACGTTGAGACTGTGCACTGGAAGCAGTGTAAACCACTCTGAGAACGATTCTTCTCCACCTGAAACAAGGGCATACCAAGTGTGTTACGTGTCTACCTTGGGGAAAATGACGAGAGTGATTCCTGGGATTCATTGTTGAGGGACTGTGCAGTATGACCTCATCTTACCTTGATTGCTTTCTGCAAAAGCTCTCTTTCCAAATGAGGTTATATTCACAAGTACTGTGGGTTAGAACTTCTTTTGTGGGGACACAATTCAATCCATAGCATATCAGGGTCACTTTTATTTATCTATTTTTTGTATGTGGCTATCAAGCTGTTTCAGTACTGTTTGTTGAAAAGTTTCTCCTTTCCTCCTTTGAAATAATTTCATATCTTTGCTGAAAATCAAATGACCATATATGTGTGGGTCTATTTTTGGACTCATGATTCTGTCTGATTGATACATATGTCTGTCTTTAGTACTGCACAGTTGTTATTACTAAATTTTTTAAATAAGCCTTGAAATTGGGTAGTATAAGACCTCTGACTTTTTTTTTTCTTTCCAAAATTAGTTTGGCTTTTCTAAGTATTAACTCAGATTATCAGTTTCTGCAAGAGAAGCCTTCTGAGATTTTGATTGGTATTGTATTGAATCCATATATCAAATTTCAGGAAATTAACTTCTTAACGTTATTGAGAATTCTGATCCCAAAACGCAGTAACTCTCTCCATTGATTTAAGGCTTTAGTTTCTCTCAGCAACATTTGTTTTTTAAGTCTTCACGTATTTTTGTTGCCATTGGAAATGATATTTCTTTTTTAAGTTTAAATTTCCAGTATTTTATTTATTTATTTTTGATTGTTATAAAAATATATATAACACAACATTTGCTAATTCAACATTTTTCACGTGTTGAACTCGGTGATACCAATTACATCAATCATATTGTGCAACCATCAGTGATATCCATTGCCATATTTTTATTGCTAATGTTTAGATGTACAACTGATTTTTGTATACTAACCTTTATCCTACAACTTTTTAGTTTTAGTAGCTTTTTTTTTTTTGTAGGTATCTTAGAATTTTCTACATAGACTATCATGTTGCCTGGGAATAAAAGACAGTTTTATTTCTTGCTTTCCAATCTGGAAAATCTAGATGCCTTCTTTTTCCCCCTTGCCTCCTTGCACTGACTAGGATATCTAGTAATGTCGAAAGCACAAGGTGACAGTTGGAATCGCTGCCTTGTTTCTAATCTTAGGGGAAATTCATTGAGTCTTTCACCATTCAGTACGATGTTTTAAGTTTTTCATTCATATCCTAAATCAGATTTCCTTCTCTAAAAGTTTTCTGGAGTCCTGGGTGGCGCAGATGGTTAAGTGCTCAACTATTAGCCAAAAAGTTGGCAGTTTAAACCCACCCAGAGGCTCCTCAAAAGACAGACCTGATAATCTGCTTCTTTGAACCCTATGGAGGAGTTCTACTGTGTACACATGGTGTTACCATGAGTTGGAATTGATTTACTCGCCACTGACAACCACAACAAAAGTTTTCTATCTTCCTAGCTGCCCCTCTCCTGGTACTTTGGCTAGAAAGACCAGGTTTTTTTTTGTCTGTATCTCTGTGTGTTGGTATTTCTGGGTTGCCAGCTTCTACTCGAAATTGGAGATATGAGTTCAAAAAGAAAATCTAGTAACTTACCACCAGCCCAAGAACTCTAGCTGGCCTGCTTTCTTGTCTCTACCTTTCAGTCTTCTTATGTTTGTTTTACATATAATGCCCTGGGTATTTACTTGTACTTAGTGGGAAGAATCCCTAGATGGAATAGAAGTCATCTACTACATCTTCCCAGATATGGAAATTCACAGTGTACGTATTAAAAAGATCTCACGATCTGCTGCTTTGGGGCACATGATGAGTAGCAAGATTCTACATAAGTTACTTATCATTATTTTTATTAGTGTTGATATTTCATACTTTTTAGTTCAGAAACAGAGTACTAAGTTACCTTTGTTGCAAATTACATACTTTGTTTTGCTCTATTTTAATTTTTAGATGGATTTCTCCTTCACTTATATTTTTATGCTCATCAGATATTAAGTTTGAGGCACATGGGATTGACCTGCCTCTTAACATGAAATAAATAATTGGCAAAAGTTCCTGCAGCAGTTAAGTCATTTTACAGCTGTCAGTGTGTGCTATCCGTAAATGAAGCATTACTGATTTACCCTTCATCTTGATCACCTTTAGTGTGGCATATCCAGTAATTATTCCTATGAGAGTACTTGATAACACAGCTGTGATTTTTCTGTTGTCTATTGAGGATTCATCAGAACTGCAAAGTAAGGGAAGCAATACGTCTCTTGAACATAGTTTAATCACATTTTAATACCTTCCTTTAAAGTATATGTAGTAGGGAGAAGAGCAAGATGATATTGTTAGATTATTAATTTAAGGGGAATTGACAACATGAACTGATTGGTTAATTGACCTATTTTGGCGAGAACAGTAAGAAAACTCCTTTTTTCATTGAAGCAAACACGAGTTATTTTTATGTTTAAAAGCACCGTTTATGTGTCTTTAATATACTGTGTAAGCCTACAGTGAATTGCTTTGCATGTTGTTAAAGATACTTCACCAGGACTCCTTCTGTATTTGGCATGTATTCTGCAATAACAGAGAATAATGTTTTATTTTCAGAAGAAAAATGATCAGTATGTAGTTTGTTTTTTATAGGCTTCTTTTCCCCTATGAGGCATGAAATTTTGGCCTTAGCAAAAACAAGAGATGCGGTGGAATTGAGAATATATGAATATCAAAATATTTATAAAAACATTAATACTCCTTCTATTTGCCGTTTATATTGTCAAGACTTTTCTCTTTATTCCTGGACCAGAATTTCCAGATGCAAAATAATATCACTTTCAGAAACTCAGTTTTCATTTGTAGGTCTTCCTTGTATTTATCATAGGAATGCTAAGTATCTGCTTTAAGTTGCATAGTTTCTGACATTCCACCTTCAAATTGAGGAAGAAATGATGTCTACTAATGGCCTTCTACAGTGGGTTACCTTGGTTTCTTTAAGCCTTCAGTTCTCAAACTTTTTGAGACTTAGGACCCTTATATACTGAAAAGTTATTGAAGATCACCAAGAGATTTTGTTTAAATAAATATGTCAATCTATATTTACTGTATTAAAAATTAAAGCTAAAAAAATGATAAAATATTGATTTGTTAATTCATTTAATACAATAATGGGCCCATTATATGTTAATATAAATACATTTTAATGGAAAATACCCATATTTTCAAAATAAAAACAATTCGGATAGCATTGATTTTTATTATGACAAACCTCTTTAATGTCTTCCTTAATAGAAGACAGCTAGATTTTCATATCTGCTTCTGCATTGTGATAAATGAGGAAAAATCTGGTCATACAAACATAGGCAGTTGGAAAAGAAAGGGGTATCTTAATAGTCTTTTCAGATAATTGTGGGCATTCTTTGATTTTATACTGAAACTCAACAAATGATAGAGTTTTAAAGGATAGTTGCAATGTGGATCTGTAACCATATCAAATATTTTGTACTCTTACATTCAAGTCTATGTTGTACTTTCAGTGGATCGTTTCCTCGTGTGATTTTGTAACTTTGTGTCTTGGTCATTTGGGAAATATTGGCTCACTGAGTTTTGAGATATTACATACTTACATTTGTTAGTATATCCATAGATCTAATCAGAGAAAGTCTTTCAGTATTGGGAGGCTGTCAAGCATAAGACAGATACAAGTTCTCCAGAATTCTTATTTTTACTTGAAAGCTTGAATTCTATTTTTGGCAGTGAATCCCGTCAGTTGTTTTCTTTGAAGAGAGAGGCTCATTGTTCACTTTGTTCATTTTCAAGATGTTTGTCAAATACCCAAGTTCGAATAACCACAGTTTATCTGTTAGTCATTATTTCAAGTAAAAGTGGTGTTTCATGGAAAAAAGTGGCTAGTTCATCTCAAAACTCAAACAATTGCACAGGTGTTCTTTGAGATATCCATCGTATCTTGGTATGCAGCAGAAGAGCTGTATGTGCACTCCCCTCTTATGTCACATAGAATATGAAAATGCATGTGCTCAAGCCTAGAGATTTAATGCAATTAATAATTTTTACTATCAGAACATTCTTAAATGAAGGTAGCTTTTTTAAAATTATGTATTTATTATTATTACTCTAAGTGTGTGGTAGTGAAGAATACCATGATTTCCAATGCAGTTTGGTGTCACTTCCTTGATTCAAGCTAAAGTGCAGTAGTTTTGCCAGAACTTACACCATCACTGCAAATATCAACACACTGAAAAAGGAAAATAACATCTTTGTATTAAGATGAGAATAGTTTTGATTTTGTGGAACCCCTAAAAGTGTCTTGGGTGCCCCTAGGAGTTTTTATTTTTATTTTTATGTTTTTTACTTTTTTTTTTTTATCGTTGTAATTAAATGAGTTTTACATTTCAAGTTAGTCTCCCATACAGAATTTTTTTTTTAACATACATTGTTATGAGACCACAACCGCTCACCCCATTCTGCGACAGCACACTCTTCCCCTCTGCCCCTGATTCCCCATGAACATTCAACCAGCTCCTAACTCTCTCTGCCTTCCCCTCTCACCTCTGGACAGAAGCTGCCCCTTTGGTCTCTTATATCTACTTGTCTAAGAGGCACATTCTTCACAAGTATCACTTTATGTTCCACAGTCCAGTCTAATCCCTGTTTGAAGAGCTGGCCTTGGAAATCGTTTTAGTTCTGGGGTGATGGAGAGACCAGGGGCCATGCTTTCCGAGGCGCCTCTAGTCTTAGTCAGACCATTAGGTCTGGTCTTCTTACTAGAATTTGAGTTCTGCATCCCATCGTTCTACTGCTCCATCAGGGACCCTCTGTTGTGTTCCCTGTCAGGACGTTCATTGGTGGTAGCCGGGCACCATCTAGTTCTTCTGGTCTCAGACTGATGAAGTCTCTGGTTTATGTGGCCCATTCTGTCTCTTGGGCCAATACTTTCCTTGTGTCTTTGGTGTTCTTCGTTTTCCTTTACTCCAAGTGGTTGGGACCAATTGATGCATCTTAGATGGCTGCTTGCAAGCTTTTAAGACCCCAGATGCCACTCACCAAAGTGGGATGCAGAACATTTTCTTAATAAGGTTGGTTATGCCAATTGACATAGATGTCCCCTGAAAGCATGGTCCCCAGACCCCGCATCCCTGCTACTCTGTCTCTCAAAGTATTTGATTGTATTGAGGAACCTTCTTAGCTTTGGTTTAGTCCAGTTGTGCTGGCTTCCCCTGTAGATTGTGCCGTCCTGCCCTTCACCTAAGATCATTGTTATCTACTATCTAGTTAGTGAATAACCTTCACCCTCCCTGCCCACCCCCATAACCATCAAAGAATGTTTTATTCTGTGTTTAAACCTTTTCTTGAATTCTTATAATAGTGATCTTATATAGTATTTGTCCTTCTGTGCCTGACTAAATTCACTCAGCATAATAAGTTCTAGCTTTCACCAAGTTATACGATGTTTCACAGCTTCATCATTATTCTTTATCGTTGCATAATATTCCATTGTGTGGTATACCATAGTTTGTTTATCCATTCGACCATCGATGGACACTTAGGTTGCTTCCATCCTTTGACTATTGTGAACAGTGCTGCGATGAACATGGGTGTGCATATATCTATTTGAGTGATGGCTCTTGTTTCTCTAGGATATATTCCAAGGAGCGGGATAGCTGGGTCATATGGTACTTCTATTTCTAGCTTTTTAAGGAAGTGCCAAATCCATTTCCAAAGTGGATGTACCATTTTACATTCCCACCAACAGTGTATAAGTGTTCCAGTCTCTCCACAACCTCTCCAGCATTTGTTATTTTCTGTTTTATGGATTAATGCTAGCCTTGTTGGGGTGAGATGATATCTCGTTGTAGTTTTGATCTGCATTTCTCTAATGGCTAATGATCGTGAGCATTTCTTCATGTGTCTGTTAGCTGCCTGAATATCTTCTTTGGTGAAGTGCCTGTTCATATCCTTTGCCTGATTTTTAACTAGGTTATTTGTCTTTTTGCTGTTGAGGTTTTGGAGTATCTTGTAGATTTTAGAGATTACACGCTGATCGGATTTGCCGTAGCCAAAAACTTTTTCCCAGTCTGTAGGTTGTCTTTTCACTCTTTCGGTGAAGTCTTTGGATGAGCATAAGTGTTTGATTTTTAGGAGCTCCCATTTATCTAGTCTCTCTTCTGGTGCTTGTGCATTGTTGCTTATGGTCTGTACTGTGTTTATGCCATGTATTAGGGCTCCTAGCGTTGTCCCTTTTTTTTCCTTCCAAGATCTTTATCATTTTCGATTTTATATTTAAGTCTTTGATCCATTTTGAGTTAGTTTTTCTACATGGTGTGAGATATGGGTCTTGTTTCAGTTTTTTGCATATAGATATCCAATTATGCCAACACCATTTGTTAAAGAGACTGTCTTTTCCTAAATTAATGGACTTCGGGCCTTTGTCAAATATTAGCTGCTCATAGGTGGATGAGCTTATATCTGGATTCTCAACTCTGTTCCATTGGTCTATGTATCTGTTATTGTACCAGTACCAGGCTGCCTTGACTACCGTGGCAGTATAAGAGGTCCTAAAATCAGGTAGTGTAAGGCCTCCCACTTTGTTCTTCTTCTTGAGTAGTGCTTTATTTATCTGCAGCCTCTTCCCTTTCCGTATGAAGTTGGTGATTTGTTTCTCCATCTCATTAAAGAACGTTGCTGGAATTCGGATCGGGATTGCATTGTATCTGTAGATTGCTTTGGGTAGAATTGACATTTTCACTATGTTGAGTCTACCTATCCATGAGCAAGGTATATTTTTCCACTTATGCAGGTCTGTTTTAGTTTCTTGCAATAGTGTCTTGTAGTTTTCTCTGTAAAGATCTTTTACATCTCTGGTTAGATTTATTCCTAAGTATTTTTTTTTCTTTTGGGGGGCTATTGTAGATGGTGTTGATTTGGTGATTTCCTCTTCAAGGTTCTCTTTGTTGGTGTAAAGGAATCCAATTGATTTTTGTATGTTTATCTTGTATCCTGAAACTTTGCTGAAATCTTCTATTAGTTCCAGTAGTTTTCTTGTGGATTCCTTGGGGTTTTCCGTGTATAAGATCATATCATCTGTGAATAGAGGTACTTTGACTTCTTCCCTACCTACTTGTATGCCCTTTATTTCTTTTTCTAGCCTAACTGCTCTGGCTAGGACCTCCAGCATAATGTTGAATAAGGGTGGTGATAAAGGGCATCCTTGTCTGGTTCCTGTTCTCAAGGGGAGTGCTTTCAAAGTCTCTCCTTTCAGGATGAGGTTTGCTGTTGGTTTTGTATAAATGCCCTTAATTATACTGAGGAATTTCCCTTCTATTCCTATTTTTTTGAGAGTTTTTGTCATGAATGGGTGTTGGACTTTTTTGAATGCCTTTTCTGCATCAACTGATAAGATCACGTGGTTCTTGTCTTTTGTTTTATTTATGTGATGGATTATGTTGATTGTTTTTCTAATGTTGAACCATCCCTGCATACCCGGTATAAATCCCACTTGATCATGGTGAATTATTTTTTTGATATGTTGCTGAATTCTATTGGCTAAAATTTTGTTGAGGATTTTTGTGTCAATGTTCATGAGGAATATTGGTCTGTAATTTTCTATTTTTGTGGTGTCTTTACCTGGTTTTGGTATCAGGGTTATGCTGGCTTCATAGACTGAGTTTGGGAGTATTTCATCATTTTCTATGCTCTGAAATACCTTTAGTAGAAGTAGTGTTATCTCTTCTCTGAAAGTTTGGTAGAATTCTCCAGTGAAGCCATCCGGGCCAGGGCTTTTTTTTATTAGCAGTTTTTTAATAACCTTTTGAATCTCTTCTTTTGTTATGGGTTTATTTAGTTATTCTACCTCTGTGTTAATTTAGGTAGGTAGTGAGTTTCTAGAAATTTGTCCATTTCCTCTAGGTTTTCAAATTTGTCAGAGTACAATTTTTCATAGTATTCTGTTATGATTCTTTTAATTTCAGTTGGGTCTGTTGTGATATCACCCATCTCAGTTCTTATACGGGTTATCTGCTTCCTCTCCAGTTTTTCTTTTGTCAGCTTGGCCAATGGTTTATCAGTTTTGTTGATCTTTTCAAAGAACCAGCTTTTGGACTTGTTAACTCTTTCAATTGTTTTTCTGTTCTCTCTTTCATTTAATTCTGCTCTAATTCTTATTATTTCCTTCCTTCTGGCACCTGAGGGCTTCTTTTGCTGCTCTCTTTCTACTTGCTCCAGTTGTAGGGTTAGTGCTTTGATTATGAGTCTTTCTTGTTTTTGGATATGTGCATTTATTGCTATAAACTGACCTCTGAGTACTGCTTTTGCTGTGTCCCAAAGGTTCTGGTAGGATGTCTTTTCATTCTCGTTTGATTCTATGAATTTCTTTATTCCATCCTTAATTTCTTCTATAACCCAGTAGTTTTTGAGCAAGGTGTTGTTCAGTTTCCATGTGTTTGATTTTTTTCCCTTGCTTTTTGTGTTGTTCATTTCTACTTTTATGGCTTTATGGTCAGAAAAGATGCTTTGTAGTATTTTGATGTTTTGGATTTTGTTAAGGTTTGCTTTATGGCCTAATATGTGGTCTATTCTGGAGAATGTTCCATGTGCATTGGACAGAAAGTATACTTGTCTGCTGTTGGGTGCAGAGTTCGGTGTATGTCTGTGAGAGCAAGTTGGTTGATTGTAGTATTTAGCTCTTCTGTATCTTTGTTGAGCTTCTTTCTGGATGTTCTGTCCTTCACTGAAAGTGGCGTGTTGAAGTCTCCTACTTCTATTGTGGAGCTGTCTAGCTCTCTCTTCAGAGTTGTTGGAGTTTGTTTTATGTATTTTGGAGCCCTGTTGTTGGGTGCGTAAATATTTATTAAAGTTATGTCCTCCTGGTGTATTGACCCTTTAATTATTGTCATGGTTTGAATTATGTCCCCCCAAAAATGTGTGTGTCGATTTTGCTAGGCCATGATTCCTGCTACTGTGTGATTTTCCTGTATGTTGTAAACCTGCCTGTATGATGTTAATGAGGGAGGATGGGTGACAGTTGTGTTAGTAAGGCAGGACCTGATCTACAAGACTGGATTGTGTTCTGAGGCAATCTCTGAAATATAAAAGACAGAAGTGAGCAGTGAGACGGGGGACCTCATACCATCAAGAAAGCAGTGCCAGGAGCAGAGCGCGTCCTTTGGACTGGGGTCCCTGCGCCAAGAAGCTCCTAGTCCAGTGGAACATTGATGAGAAGGCCGACGGAGAGAGAAAAAGTCTTCCCCTAGAGATGACGCCCTGAATTTGGACTTTTAGCCTACTTTGACTGTGAGGACATAAACTTCTCTTCGTTAAAACTATCCACTTGGGGTATTTCTGTTATGATGGCACTAGATGACTAAGACAATCATTGTATAGTGCCCTTCCTTATCTTTTGTGGTGGATTTTACTTTAAAGTCTATTTTGTCAGAGATTAATATTGCTACTCCTGCTCTTTCTTGAGTGTTGTTTGCTTGATGTATTTTTTTCCATCCTTTGAGTTTTAGCCTGTTTGTGTCTTTAAGTCTAAGGTGCATTTCTTATAGGCAGCATATAGATGGATCATGCTTTTTTACCCAATCTGCCACTCTCTGTCTCTTTATTGGTACATTAAGTCTGTTTACATTCAGTGTAATTATTGATAGGTATGAGTTTAGTGCTATCATCCTGATATCTCTTTTTGTGTGTTGTTCACAGTTTCTTTGTTCTCCTCAATTTTCTGTGGTGAGTCGTTTTTCTTTATGTATTTTTTTTTTCTTCATCTTTTTCTTTGTTGTAGATTTTGTGTTTGCTGGGTCTTTATGTTTTTCTACTTTTTTATTTTGATTTGTAAGATTGATAGATTCCTTTGTGGTTACCTTAATATTTACCCCTAATTTTCTAAGTTTATACCAGTCTTTTATTACTTTATATCGCCTTAACTTCCCCCTCCATATAGAAAATCAATGTCTCCATTTTTAAGTCCCTCTTTTTTTGTTTTAATATTATCCTTTTTTTTCTTTTTTATGTACTGGTATCTGTTTCCCTATTTTAAATGTTTTAGCTTTGACGTAATTTCAGTTTCTGTATCTGAGTCAATATCTGGTCGCTCTGTTCTGTGTTCTGGTCTTGTGTTGTTAGCTGGTGTTATTGATTATCTAACCGTAGGACTCCCTTTAGTATTTCTTGTAATTTTGGCTTGGTTTTTGCAAATTCTCTGAACTTCTGTTTATCCGGAAATGCCCTAATTTTGCCATCATATTTGAGAAACAGTTTTGCTGGATATATAACTCTTGGCTGACAGTTATTTTCCTTCAAGGCTTTAAATATGTCATCCCACTGCCTTCTAGCCTGCGTGGTTTCTGTTGAGTCGTCTGAGCTTATTCTAATTGACTCTCCTTTGTAGATGACTTTTCTTTTATCCCTAGCCACTCTTAAAATTCTCTGTTTATCTTTGGTTTTGGTAAGTTTGATTATAATATGTCTTGGTGACTTTCTTTTGGGATCTACCTTATGTGGGGTTCAATGAGCATCTTGGATAGATAGCTTCTCATCTTTCATGATATCAGAGAAGTTTTCTATCAACAAATCTTCAACTATTTTCTCTTATTTTCTGTTATCCCCCCCTGTTCTGGTACTCCAATCACTCGTAGGTTATTTCTCTTGATAGACTCTCACATGACTATTAGAGTGTCTTCATTCTTTTTAATTCTTTTATCTGATTTTTCCTCAAATAAGTTGGCATCAAGAGCTTTATCTTCAATGTCACTAATTCTAACTTCTACTGCCTCAATTCTGCTCCTATGACTTTCTATTGAGTTGTCTAATTCTGA
This sequence comes from Dugong dugon, assembly GCA_030035585.1. Classification (NCBI taxonomy): domain Eukaryota; kingdom Metazoa; phylum Chordata; class Mammalia; order Sirenia; family Dugongidae; genus Dugong; species Dugong dugon. The sequence goes on from CM057463.1 coordinate 55,635,983, forward strand.
AATTTTATTGTTAATCTTCTGGATTTCTGATTGCTGTCTCTCTATGGATTCTTGCAGCCTATTAAATTTGGCAGTATGTTCTTGAATAACTTTTTTAAGTTCCGCTACTACTGTGTCTGTATGTTGCCTGGCTGTTTCTGTGTTCTGTCGAATTTCCTTTCTTATTTCTAGAAGAGTTCTGTATATTAATCTTTTGTATTCTGTCTCTGGTAATTCCAAGAAGTTCTTTTCCTCCAGAGAATTTATTGATTCTTTATTTTGGGAGCTTGGTGAAGCCATCATGGACTGCCTCTTTATGTGAGTTGTTATTGACTGTTGTCTCTGAGCCATCAATAATTTATTATAATTTTATTTTGTGTTTGCTTAGTGAGACCTAGCTTCTTATTTTGTTTTGTTTTGATATGCCCAAATAGGCTGCTCGTGTGCACTAGTTTGATTTTTGACACCTTTTGATCTCTAATGTCCTGTCACCAGGTAGTTAGTTCTGTAACTAAGTATGTGCATGCCGGAGTCCGTTAAAATTTCCTATATGGGATCAGCTCGGATGTGCAGGCAGTCGATGACCAAGTGTGTGATGCAGGCTCTCACCCCCAGTCCTAGAGAGGCATGGGTGATTGGTGCAGGCACTGGACTCTGGCTGTGGTAGGGGATCACGTGCTGAGCCAGGCAGGCGGCTGACGGCTGCCCCTGAGATTCTGAAAGAAAAGTGTGTCCCTATTCTCTAGGGTGAATAGGTAGGCGAGTTTTGCCGTTGGCCTAAGAGCACACCACTATGTTGGCTGCAAAGACTCGAGGGCACCACTTTTTTTTGGACTCCTGAAGCAGGTGACTAGGCACTTTAGATGCTACCACCAGTCCTCAAGATCCTGCTGCAGATCGATAAAAGTGCTTTGTTGAGAGGCAGGGCTGTTTCAAGGATCACAAATCTGCCCGTTCACAGCTGAAGCAGTTGAAGTTAAACTTCAGATGTTTGCCCTGTGGTACTGTGCTAGTGGGGGCTAACGCTGTTGAGATGGGTCCCCACAAGTCTATACAGGGGTGTATGGCACTCAGAGTCTGCGGACCCCTGATTTCTATGGCCAGCAAAGGAGCTGTGCCGACCCTGTGTTTCTGGCCTGGGGAGCCAGCAGCTTATTTGTTCCATCTCCAAGGCCAGGAGAATGGGTCAGGGCGCCTTTTGGGATCTACTTCTGGCCCAGTGGACTCCCGGTGCCGAGTGGGGAGGGAGGAGGTAAAAGGAAGAGAGGTTTTTCCCAAATCTGGTGTAGAGTGCGGAGGTAAGAGGTAAAAGGGGGAGAGGTATTTCCCAAATGGGCTTTTTTATTTTTATTTTTTTTTTTAAATCACCACGAAAGGGTGCACGCATGTACTTATCCTAGCCTCTTGGGAGCTGCTCTTCACTGGTTCGGAGTTTCCAAGCAGAATCTCTGCAGCCGGGTCTCTCTCAATGTGGAAACTGCTTCTTGAGCACACGCACATAACTGCTGTTTGCCTTCTTCACCGTGGCCCCGCGTGGTTGTGTCTCTGCAGTATTGCCGCCGCAGCTCTAGCGCTCCTCACCTCTTCCAAACAGTCTTCCTCTTCGGTATGAGTCAGATGGATTTTTTAACCTTGCCTTGTTCAGGGCTGCCAGATGTTCACATAGAATCAAATCACTTGTTTTTCCAGGTCTTTATTTTAAGAGGGATATAGGAAGCATCTAACTAGTCCGCCACGTTGACCACGCCTCCCTCCCAGGAGTTTTTAGACAAAAATGTGGCAACTGCTGCTCTAAGTCATGGACATATAGGAGGTTAAGATATTTTTAAAAAAAAAAGATACTTGTTACACAAGTAGCCTGAGATTGCATCACTCGTGTGGGCTGGATTTGGAATTCAAACCAGGACTTTCTCTATTCACTATATTACAGTGTCTTCATATCAGCGAGCCTTATGGAGTACACTGTGAATTGGTTAACTGTTAATAGTATCCGTCTTCTAACCCTATTTCTGTCTATACTTGCATATACTTCAGGTTCAGTTTTTACCTGAGAAAAACAAACACTATTTTGTATTCATCTTCGTCTATCCGCTAGGGGGGGCAAGAGTGTTAAATTGTTAGGTAGGTAAGGGCTGATGAGTAAGGGTTAACTTGCATAATTGACTTTTATGATTGTAGCAAATTGTATGTGGAAAATTCTGAAAAAGTATCTCATGATTATTTCTGGTAAGAAAGGTGCTGTGCCATCTTCTTGTTGAAATCTAGAAGACTGGAAGTTGCTTTTTCCCATAAATATGAAAAATAAATGGATGTTTGACTTAGAAGTGTAGTTAGCATTTGAAGGGAAGGATAGTTTGACATGGATTGGCAAAATAAGCAATGAACCATGTCAGGAAGATTCAAATTCTAGTCTCGAGTGTTTTGTTCTGTTTTTTAATATGTATTAATTTTAACAGTATTAACTTTGTTGTGATCTGTTTAATGCAGTGTAGTCTGAAAGAAATGAGGTTACCTAAGACATTATTTAAGTTTTAAAGGAAAGCGTTACATAAATTTTGGATAATGCTTTTGTTCATCATTACTTCCAGATATGTTGTTTAAATATGGCTCGGTGTGGGGAAAGTCCCTTAACATATATCTAGTTTCTCATTTATATAATGACCATATGGGTAATTGCTAGTAAAATTATGAAGTACTTTTTTCTTTGAAATGAAAACTGTGAAATAATTGCATAATACTTGCCATTGAAGTATTTAAATTTGAAAAGAAAATTTGACTATTGTCATGATTTTTTTGTTCCTTATCAAACCAAAAGCCAAACTCGTTGCGGTTGAGTCAATTCTGACTCATAGCGACCCTATAGGACAGAGTAAAACTGCCCCATAGGGTTTCCAAGGAGTAGCTGGTGGATCTGAACTGCCAGCCTTTTGGTTAGCAGCCGTAGGTCTTAACCATTATGCCACCAGGGTTACCTTTGTTCCATGGGACTGCTTTAAACTTTGGATGATGATTATTGTGAAAAATGAGAAATTCCATCAACATCATAGCCATGATAATTGTGAAACTTTGCCAGTCTGATGCTTAGTCTGCACATTACACATAATTTATCTTGGTGTTAAGTTAGAGTTTTTACTGAAGGAAGCTAAAATACTGGATCATTTGACTATTTTTAGGATAAAATGAAGACATTTCTTGAGTTCTACATAATGAATTTTTTTTCAAATTCTGAAAATCTCTGAAGGATTATTAAAATAATATATCTTTACATGATTTTCATTTTGTCTGTTGGAACAAAATGGCCTGGAGCTTGTTATCTTCTTTACTCTGCTAATTGCAGGTCAGGTGACTTTGGGGAATAGCTTAATCTCCTTGAACATCAGCTGACCCCTCTGTATAATTGAACTACATGATTGCTGAGGGTTCTAGATGCTTGGAATGCAAAGATGAGTTACTAGTATTTCTGTCTTCAAAGATGGCACTGTACGAGTAAGAAAATGCTAACAATGCAATATGGTGCGACAGTAGTAAAGTGATGCAAAGTAGCCATGGCATTACCTAAAGGATGCTATCAGTGAAGACACTTAAGAGGAGGTGAGACCTGAACTTAAAGGACAAGCAGGTATAGAATCTGGGGAACTGGAAGAAAGAGCATATTTCATGCAGAGGAAATAGCATTGGACAAAGCTGGTGGAATAGGACAGTATGACTGTTTTAAATTGTAAGAATACAGAGTAACGATGGGATAACATAGAAGAGGAAGTTGAAGATGTACTATGGGGACTACACTAGTGTATCTTGAGTACATATTAACAAGTTTGGATCTTAACTTAGATGATAGAGGGTTGTTGACAGGTTTTAAAGACAGATAAGGAGTCATATGATCTTTGAGTTTCAGGAGGATTAATGGGACAGCACGTGGGGAAAGTCAGAAGATACTGCAGTAGATAGTGTGTGAAGTCATGTGGCCTGACATAAGGTTGTAATGGTGATACTCAAGATGTTGGTCAGTGGATTCTGGGAGTACCTAAGCATAGGAATAATAGGAGCGAATGAAATAAAGAGATATTTAAGAGTTTTACTCTGCAGATTTAGCAATTAGAAATCAGGCCTGAAGAGTCTGGGGGAGCCTAGGGTGACTCTCAGGTTTCAGGCTTGGGTGACTATATGGAAAATAAAAGAGAGGAGCAAGTTCTTTCTGAGGGGACTTTGAGCTGGAAATACTGATTAAAATAAGATAAAACACAACCTTGAAACAATGTTTGAGTACTTTCTGTGTGCCAGGAATACAGTAAGGTTTATAAATGTAATATATTTAATAATCTAAGTATCCCCTTGGGTGTTACTACCTCCAGTTAACAAACAAGGAAGCAGATTCGGAGAGGCCTTGCCTCTTACCTAAGATCATACAGCTGGAAGTGATGTGACTGTGCAGTGAGTCTAGGTCTATCTGACCCTGAAGTACAACCTTTCGTTTGCACTGTTACTCCGGGAATCATCACATATTGCTATAGTTGAAGCAATATGTATATGTGAAAATATTCAGAGTGTATAGACTATATAGACAGAGAAAAGAAGTTGGCCATTAATAGAACTTGGACAAATAGCATTTAGGGGATGGACGGATTAAATGGAAACCACCAAGGATAGACAGAAGATTCAGACAGACAGGATGGAAACAAAAAAAAAAACATTGCATCCAAGACAAAAACATTGAACTCATCCTGGAAGATGCTCATTCTCTTTTACCCCCATATGCAGTTTATCAGCACATCCTGTTGTCTCTGCCTCCAGAATAGATCCAGAATAGATCCCTTAGTCCAGGCCGCTCACGTCTCCTGTGCTGTAACAGGACTTGGTGCTTCTATACTCGTTCTCCTACTGTCTTTTCCCTAGCAGTGAAACCAATCCTCTCAAATGTGCTAAGATTTCTACTCCTCTGCTCAAAAGTATCCAGTGGTTTTCCTTGTTGCTCCAAATATAGTCCACACTCATTACATGGCCTTCAAGGCCTACATGACTGCCATGGCTACCTCTCTAATCTCACGTTCTACATCCTCCCTGGTCACATCGCCAGACACGAGCCAAGCCTACTCCTTCTCTGGACCTTTTCACTGACTGTTTCCCAACCTGGAATGGTTTTCTTCCAGATACCTGTCACTCCATCAGATAGACTTTCCCCCTCCACCCTGTCTGAAATAGTACCTTCCATTATGCCCTCTTTATTCTCTTTTGCTTCTTAGAAGTTATCATCACCTGATGTATTAAACTTGTTTAGTTGCTTTGTGTTCATTACCCCTCCCCCATGCCCAGGCTTCCTGACGGTAGACAGTTTGCCTTTTTTTTTTTCACTCTTGTATCTTCAGTATCTAGAATATATTAAATGCTCAACAAATAGTTGCACAAATGAATACAGCCAGAGTGGCCTTTTAAATAAGTCAATCAGATCATGTTGCCCCCTTGTTTAACCCCCTCTTCACTAGTAGCCTCCCGTCACTGTCAATAAAATCCAGACTTCCTAATGTAATCTACAAGAATTTACATGATCCGGGTCTTGGCTGAGACTGACCTCTAGGCTTGCCACTCCTTCCTGGTTGACTACACTTCAGCCACATCAGCCTTCTTGTTCTTCCTGGAACTTGCTAAGCTCATTTCTCTTGCTGTTCACTTTGCCAGCGAATCCTTCTACACGGTTGATTCCTTTTGGTCCTTCAGATCTTTGCTCAAGCACTGCTTCTTCTTCGGAAGAGCCTCTCTGGACCACCCTCTCTTGAAAAGCCCTACCAGCCCCTCCACCCCAAATCTTCCCAGGACTCAGACTGATTTTTAGCGTCAAAATTGTTACTGACTAAACAATATTATTTATTTATTCATTTACATACTTAATTGTTAATATTTTCTGTCCTAAACTGATTGCACACTTCATGAGGGAGAGTGCTTTTTCTGTTGTATTTACTATCGTATTCCCAGGACCTAGAGTGGAGTGCTTGGTGCATAGTAGAAGTCCAATACTTAGTGGATGGATGAATGAAATAATTCTGCTGCTCCTGTGAGGGTGGCTTGTTTTTGTGAATGCTTGAATACTCTCTTGATGACACACAGTTTAAGTATACGCCTAGAACTTCTAGGATGAAAATTATTCAGTTTGGACATTAAGTAATGAGACTGCCTTTCCAAACTGCCTCATGGAATTCTGGTGCATTGCTTTATAGAGACTCTTTTTGCATATCCTTAGGAATCCAAATCTGTCAAACTTTCAGGATGTCACAATTTTTATTTTTAGTCATTGCCAAAAGTGTTTGACTGATAGACTTAAAAGCTCCTCAAAGGTGGTGAGTATCGTACTGCCTTGTATCCCCAGAACCTTACAGAGAATTCAGCACAAAGTAGATGTTCAATAAGTGTTTATTAATGGTGATTAAAAATATTTATGGTTCAAACTTTAGAATTTTCTGTAAAATACTTAAAGTTTTTATGGATTCCAAACCTGGGCTCTGGCCCCCTCCCTCCATGTCCAAGAAAATTAACCTTTAAGAAATATTTGGATACTGACAAACTCTACAAGAGAAATTAAGGAGTGATATACCCATCCTAAATTTAACTTCTGCCCACCAGGCTGGAGAAACAGGAGACCTATGGTCATTATTCATGTCCTGTAACTCTCTATTTGCATGGGGTTGGGTGGAGGCAGGGAAAGGCTCTGTAGCCCAGCATCCTTCTTCACTCTTGTTTTCTTTTTGATAAAACAGCCTGTGTTCAGTGTGGCTCCTGGAGTTTTGGTTTGGGGATTTAAAAAACGAGCGGCAGGTAGCTGTGACGCAGGTTTTGCACAGTCACTGACCTGCACACACCTTAAGCCAGCATAACCAGTGAAAGGTGGCAGTGTCTGAACTGAATCTGTGCCTTTTAGATGGAGCAGCACCTTTTCAATAAAAGCACATTTATACCGACTCCTTAAGAAGTTTAGACTGGAGGGCTGTCTCCAGAAACCTCCCCCCTTCAGCCAAGCCCCATTTGTTTGTCTTGGCAGGTTCGCTATGTCTGCTTGGCTGCTGCTAATGCTGGGATGTTAAATTGATGAAACACAGAGCTCTTGATCCTTTTCAGTGAGTCTTCTATTTGGTTAATGGCAGGGTAGAGCTCTTTGCTGCTAGCCACCTGTAACTGGCCAAGTTTAAAAAAAAAAAAAAAAAAGATGCAGAGATGTGGAAGAGGAAATTTTTCTTAAAAAAAAACTTACCAAATGCTTCAATTCTTTGGCTGTTTTAATTTCTAAAATAGATTTAAACAAACAAAGTAAAAAATCACCTAAATCCCATAACTATTTTGGGGCAGTGATGCAGGTGAGGGGTGGAGAATGGATACTCTTGTAATATGGGTAGGAATTGGGTAGCTGTGGGAAGATATGTTATTAGAATAATTAAGCCTGCTTTTCCTTGTGACTTTTGTCTTGCTCTTTCTTTGGTCTACCAAAACCATTGTCTTCAAGTTGATACCAGCTCTTGGCGAGCTCAAGTGTGTGAGAGTAGAACTGTGCTCCATGGGGTTTTTAATGGCTGATTTTTCAGAAGTAAATCACCAGGCCTTTCTTCCGAGGTATCTCTGGGTAGACTGGAACCACCAACCTTCTGGTTGGTATCTGAGTGCATTAACTGTTGCTGTATGCAGGGGTTCCTTTTTTGTTTAGATAGAACATTAATGGTTGCCTTTTTTTTTCCAAGTGATTAAAATGTATGGTTCTACTTGGCATAAATACTCAAGAATAGATAACCTGGCAAAAATATGGAGGGATTTGGTTTTTTGAGAGTGTGGAAATTTCAGAGCTGTTTACCAACTATACTTGTGTAAAATGCACTCATGTTTGCTTGATGTGCTTGGGATTGGACTACTGTAAGACTTTTGGTCTTCATGACTATACATTATTTCAGCAGCCATATGGTCCATGGCGTTTTAAAGTCCATAGACTTTTTAGAACTAACAGCACAGAAGGAAGCAAGTATAAATCACCTCTCTGGTTTATGTTTCTCAAAAGAGATTTATAGTATTGCTTAAGTTGTTACCGGTGTTGATAGTCTACTAAGGCTGGTGGCTTTATCAGTCCCACTTTATTCAGGCTTGTTCTCAAATGTCACTTCCTCAGAAGACGCTTCTTAGATCATATTAAATAAAATAGCAAGCCCCCACCCCAGTCACTCTTTAACCCCTCATGCTTTATTTTTTTCCTAGCTTTTATTGCAATCTGAAGTTATATTTGTTTACTTTTTTATTTTCTGTCTCTTCATCTGTGATACCAGTTCCATGAAGAGAGAGGGTTTTTTAATTTTTTTCTTATTCACCACTGAACCCTCAGTGCCCAGAAGAGCATTCAGCGTATAGTAAGTGCTTGATAAATATGTGCTGAGTGACTAAACAAATAAGAAAGGGAAAGCAGCAATAAAGAGTGGAGTAAATAAAACTAAAGAAAGGAAATAATGATTGCTTCTCAGATCAGTATTCAGTGTACCACTAGATGAACCAGGATAGGCAAATCTGTCAGTCTTGCACATGTGAACTGTTTGTCAGTACTTTCAATAAAACTTGGCGTGAAAACTGGATTGTGTGCAGCAAACATATCACTTAGCTCCAAATAAATGAAATTATTAAGTTAGTCAAAGATCAGGTAATTTGAAAACATTTAAACGGAATGAATGGTTGAATGGAAGGGTTGAACTGACGAAGTGGGATTTGTTTCAATAAGAGCATTAAAAAGTATGAGTTTGGAAATTTTATCATTAGTTGGTAGAGTGCATTTAAAATTCTCTTGCCCACCACATCCTTTCTTTTAGGATTAGATTTGTCTATTTCAGAGTCTCCATTAGCTGCTTATTATCCATTTACTGAGCATATTTGCATTTCTGGTGCTATAGAGTGCATGCTGCCACAAACTGAAGAAAATATCTCCTATCTCCTGTCCACTAAAGGAAAAAAATGTTTAAAGAGAATATTTGGCACATGACAGGTGGTATGAGAAAAAGCCTGTCAAATTAAGGTCAGTAATAATGAATTAGTGAACACTCTATAATTACTATCAATTATTCTTTTCATAACTGTATTTCTTTCTGCTCTTTGTTCACTTTTTATAAGACTCAAATCATAGTACACTTTCATATTTTTACATATTAACCTTTACCATAGAGATTTATCTGTTTTGTTTTATAGTCTTCCTAATGGTTTTATCATATTCCATCAAATTGATGTATTAGAGTGAGGGTGTATTGAGAGCAAGACTATCATGTTGAGTTGATCCTGACTCATAGTGACCCTATAGGACAGAGTAGAACTGCCCCATAGGGTTTCCAAGGAGTGGCTGGTGGATTCAAACTGCTGACCTTTTGGTTGGCAGCCAAACACTTAACCACTGTGCCACCAGGGCTTCATCATATCTTAGTAATTTAATAAATCTACACCTAGCTATATGTCTGGTATGTTCAATTTATGTTTGTTTAATTTAATTGAATATTTCAAATTTATTTAACCTTTCTTATTGGACATTTAGCTTCCTTCTGGTTTACTGATATCATAGCTAATGATGAGGTGATCGTCTGTCTGAATGTCTATGGCTTCATGATTCTTTTCAACTGCTGATTTTATGATGAATTCCCACAGGGGAGATTTCTCTCTCAACAGTTGTGAGCATTTGTATAACTCTTGATTTGTGAATGGATGACATTGTTTTATAAAAAAAAAAAATCTCTTCCTTTCTGATCATATGGTAATCTCAGAATCACCATATTAAGTAAATACATTTTTACTTTTTCTCCAAAGAGTTCTTGATGACCAGGTATTATTCACACTTGGAAAGCCGTCTTCTGATAGCTCTCACAGAGTTAAAGGTTAACTGTCATCTCCAAACTTCACTCCCTGTTTTCAGTTGTATGGCTTCTTCCTTAACAGTGTCCTCATCCTTCACCTGACACCAAACTTAATCAAAATAAAATTGATTCTGTTCCCAGTATCTAGCAGTGTTTTTTTTTTTTTTTTTTAATATTTAATGGTTTACAGTATATGAAATGCTTTTGAAAACTAAAAGTTTCTGTGCATACAAAGATGTTTTTCATTAACATTTTTCATTAATATTTTCTATGCTCTGCCAGTTTTGGCAATTGCTGCCCTATGGGCAGTAAACAAATTGAGCTTGATAAAATTAGGTCATTTATGGGCAGCAGTTTCCAAGAGGATATTTAAGGGTTCTTTTAAGGCCCCTGTTACATTCAGTGCTGTGCACTGGCCAGCAGAAACCCTTTCTTATGTCTGGGGTGTTCAATAAATACCTCTATAATAATCATCATTATTTACTTAGAAATTTGAAATTAGGGCTCATGGGGACTTCAGGGACTCTTAACAAAAAAAAAGCTTGGAGAAGTGTGAAAAATTGTGTGCCATATAAGCCGTTTTTTTCTTTTTTTTTTAAGAGTTCATGGTTTTCATCAAATTCTCAGTTAGGAAATTAGACCCAAAGAAAGTTTAAAAATACCCTTATTGTCAAAATTTTGTCTCTACATTTATTTAGCCACTTACACTTTAATAGTAGACTTTTTAGATACTGTTTTGACCATATTTTCTGTTTCTAATCTTTTGTCAGTTTCTTATGCTTAACACTGAGTTTTTTTTTTTTTTTTTTGGTCTGCTACTTTCTTTGTTTTTATGTAAGGAGGGCAAGGACATTTTTTTGTTTGTTTGTTTTTATTTGATTAACATCAGGATCAGTGAGTATCTAGTTGCAGAAATGGTTATTTTTGTAGATTAAAGAGAAAGAGACTATAATTTGGAGAATTGAATCCTCTCTGAAGATTGGCTAGTATGAATCGAATATTTGAAACCTATTATTTCAGTGAGTCTGTGAGTCAGTGAGGTATATACTAGACTTTAATAATCTAATAAGAAAGAAAAAATGAATTTATCAGTTTCTTTTTTCTTTATCACCACCCGAGCAATCACCTCACCCCCAAATTATTACCAGTGCTAGACTCACCCAGTTAAAACCCTGCTCTCATATGTCAATCTGGAATAGACTGTAGTCACTGATATAAAAAAGGAAGCAGTAAATCATTGCGAGGGACGCCGTGTTCTCTGTCCATCCCTAATCTTCACTTTGCATCCTATCTCCCAAAGATGAGTCACAGCAACCTGCCTTTCTTATAGTTGTCTAAAACAGATAATGAGTTTATTTCAGTAATGACAAAGCAGAGAATGTGAAAGCAGGATACAAACCGTGTTATCTGTTTTAAGGGCAAAGGTTGGTTTTGAATCAGTCTTCCATTATTCTAAGAGAAGACAGTACTTCGTAGTAGTTAAAAACTCAGGCTGTGGAATCAATTTAAGATCCCTGGGTGGCATAAGTGGTTTGTGTTCAGCTGCTAACCTAAAAAAGGTTGACAGTTCATAATCCACTCAGCTGCATCTCGAAAGAAAGGCCTGGAAGTCTACATCCATAAAGATTACAACCAATAAAACCCTGTGGAGCAGTACTTCTCAGTCACATGAGGTCAACCTGATTTTAAATTGCCTCAATAGCAATTTTTTTTTTTAATGGAATCAGTCTATCCTAGGTCTGCTACTTTCTGGCAGAAAATTTCCATTTTGAATGTATTGGTGAGAATCAGTTCCTTCACTTACAGTTTTACACATCTGAGTAGTACTGGAAGGCTTTTCCACAGACCAGATTCCGGCTCCGTATACTCATACACTTCCAGCCTGGGCACTGTTTGATTAGACTTGTCAACATTTCTACATGTTCTTTAGAATGTTAATAGGTGGTAAGCAAAATAAAATCTAGTAAAATAAAGCAAAGTTTTGTGGCCAGGTATGTTTGGGATGCATTTGGTTAAGCAATCAAGTTTCTTTTACAGTAGGATTCTTTAGATCTTTTGATATGCAAATATATTGTAAATCTCTACATAGAGGCAGAGACAGAGTATGTAGCAATGGATCCAGAGGCATCCCTTATACCTCCTACGCCTACCCCTGCCTTTTTTAAAGAGCATCCTTCGGGTTTAATGTTCTTTGAGATAAACTTTGATAATACCTCTTGGAATATCATCAGCTAAAAACCTGGTAGAACAGTATTTGGCAATATAACATGAGCAAGTAGTTGGAATCAAGAGAGTGGTTGATGGGGTTCAGGTTGTAGGAAAGAGGCTTTGAAGGAGGCGGTGGGAGGATACTAAAGGCAAGGGAAACTGCCCTGTTTTGTAGAACTGTATTGCTAAGATCAGAGTCCCTGGATGGTGCAAACAGTAAATGTGCTCTCCTCCACACTGAAAGGTTGGAGGTTTGGGCCCACCCAGAAGTGCCGTGAAAGAAAGTCCTGGCGATCTACTTCCAAACAATCAGCCATTGAACACCCTATGGAGCATAGTTCTACTCTGACACATACATGGTCACCATGAGTCAGGATGGACTCTACAACAACTGATACTGCAGAGACCCTATCAACTCTGGCAAAGCATGAAATTGACTCCAGCCTGCATATGTGTTATGAGAATGGTAATGACCCAGACCAGTACTGAGTTTTATTTATTGAGAAATTTAACTGAAGGATTGAGCCTGGTTGCTGAGGCAGTTTCGAAAGGAGGGCTTTACATGCCAGAGGACTCATGTGCTAATATGCTGTTGCCGTGGCAGCTGAAGCAAACACTTATACTTAGAAGCAAGTTGAAATGTAAATCACCTGAGTTCTAGCTTGTACTTCTAGAGTAATTTGGACTATCTGGTTTATAAGAAAGCAAAAGAGGAATCTGTTTTTTGGAAGTAATAGTACCCAAAATATGCTCATTGTTATACATACCATTTTATAGCATGACTGTTGTTATAAATGACACGTTTTGTCAAGTTTATAGCTGACCAGTGCTTTTTAAGATTTCAGTCAAATACAATCTTTATAATTAGTTTCTGTTTTTACAAATGTGACTGTCTGAATAAAAGGGGGGGAAAACCATCAAACTTTTAAAATACTGTTTAATTGTTAAAAATCTCCCATAATTTTCCATTTGCATATGAACATAATAGTGAATTCTATTTCCTTCAGCAGGTACAATTTATTTGCAAAAATATAGTGAATTTTGGTTTTTGTTTCATTAAGTCAAAATTTTAAAATATTTTTTGGGACATTTAGTGTAACAAGCTTTTTATTTTCCCCGAGTATCATTCTATTTCTGTATCTGTAGTTACAAATCTCTGGGTCTGAAAATGTTCAATTTACGTCATGAAATAGAGCTGGCCTTATTTCTAAATCTATTGGCATTAGAACAAGGCTAGCTTTTCCACTAGTGCTTCCACACCTTCTTAAAATTTAGGATTCAGATATTTTCTTTTGGTTGCTAATCTAGTATACTCATGGTTTGCTACCATTTTGGAATATGTCAGGAAGAAATGACCTCAGGCATTACTGAGAAATCTGTGTCATTCTTTTCCCATTATCAACTGTTTTTGTGCTAACATCTGGTCTGAGTAGCTCAAAGATCCACTTTAGCCAGGCAGTCACTTTGTGCTAAATGCTGCTTGACCTTCAAATATCTGTGGCTCCAGACAGGATTGGGTCAGACTTGATCCTCTCCAGTTTTAGATACCTGGCCAACTTCTCTGGCCAGCATTAGGCATTGACACTCCTAAAGGTCGGTAAATGATTTCATGAAAGGGTATGCTATCCTTTCACTTGTCTACAGTCAGTTTCAACAATGGAAATAATGAAAATTGTGTGTGTGTTGTAAGGGCATTTGGAAAATCTCTATGTGTTGCAGTTTTTTCTCTCTCCACTTTTCCTCCTTCCTCCCTTCCAACTCTCCCTCACTCCTTCCTTTTTTTCCTTTCTTTGTCTCTTCCTCCTCCTCTTCCTGTTGTTTTGAGAGTAGTAATGGGTAGACTCATTCATACGCCATTGTGTATCTTGCTCCTCTTGCTGGTATTCTCCTGAAGGCCTTTCTAGCAAGACAGGTGAGAGAGATGGTTGGGATACCACAAGCTACGCGGCTGGCATGGGCCTGCATTACTGACTGAGAAAAACTTCATGGAATCTACACATTTGCAGTAATAGGACCTTTGCCATAAATTGTAGTTTACATAGACTTTCTTAGACAGTGTAATCCTGGCAGGCCTTCTGTGCAGTTTTGACAATGAAAACCTCGTAAAAAATTCTCTAAGACAAAACACTTGCTACCTTTACAGAGGCATGGTAAAACACTAGGTTGTAAAAGAATTCTGAAGAGCACAATAATTTGGGACTAGTCAGGTGGTAGATTAAATGTAGGTTTTTGTTGCTTTGGTGACTCTTCCACAGCCAAAATAATCAGTTCTTACCTGAAGAACAAAATGGGATGTGTCTTTTCTAATGTTGTTGTTAGTTCCCATCAAGATGGCTTTCACTTATGGTGAACTTACATATAACAGAACAAAATTTTGCCCAGTCCTGTGCCATCTTCATGATCATCAGTATGTTTGAGTCCACAGGTTTTCTAATTTAGGAGTGCCTTAGATGCTCTTCCATTGCGTCAAAGTCTAGTCACGTGTCTCCTGGGGCATATTTATGAGCAGAAAAGATCAATCATTTTGTTCAATGTCTCTGTCTTAGAAACTGCGAAGTGAAAAAACGTGGTTCCAAGCAGCGGCCGTGTGAGGAAATATGTGGTATCTGCTTTGTCCACCCTTTTTTTCAAACCAACCAATACACTATAACCTTTGAAACAAGCCTGGAGTGATAGACACTAATGTTATTAGTGCTGTTTTTCAGAAAAATGAATTGAGAGCATACGTAGGTATGCTAGGCACTGTTCCAGGTGATGGAGACACCGCGAGAAACAAGATGAACAAGGTTCAGATGAGGAGACAGACAGTAAACGTATAAGAAAACTCTCAGATCAACAGAGATCTGAGGTGATACAGAGAAATAAAATAGGATTATGTGACAATAAATGACTGAGACATCTTTAGAACTGGGGGGGGGGGGGGGGAGGGGTCAGGAAGAGATGACCTTTAGGTTGAAAGCTGAAAGAAAAGATGCTAGACATGAGGAAAATTGGGAGGATCAGGCAGAGGGAAAAGCTAAAGTCAGTGAGCCATGGGGAGAGTGTTAGAAGACAGTCAAATAGATGGGAAGAAGCCAAACTTTGTATGACTTTGTGAGCCAAAGTAAGCAAGTTTAATTGTAAATATAATTGGGGTCCTGGAGGATTTTAAACAAAAGGATATGGTGATGTGATTTACTTTTTTCTGGTAAGAAAGTTAATCTTGTTGTATAGAGACTAGAAAGGGAGAGGGGAAAGAATCTAAGGAAGAGAATATTGTTATTTTGCAGGTGAGAAATGATGGCAGCTTGGACTATGGTAGTAATTAGAGAGATGGAAAGGCATATATGGAGTAGGGGATATGTTTTGGAGGTAGCTTGAAAGGAGCTAAAAGATGCCAGGAATATCAAAACGTTCAGAAAAACATAATATTTTTTTCCTCTATGTTTTTTTTTTTCCTCCCGTTTTTGGCTTTGGCCTTACTCTTGGATTGCATCTTCATATTACAATTTTGTAATATTATTTTTGAGAGATTAGAGAGGTAATTCAGCCTTTAGCATAGTTGGTCAATATTATTATTATTATTGATAAGTTTAGAAAAGTTCTTTTAATGCTAAACCCAAAACCAAACCCATTGCCATAAAGTAGATTCCGACTCATAGAGAACCCTACAGGAGGGAATAGAACTGCCCCATAGGGTTTCCAAGGAGTGGCTGGTAGGTTCCAATTGCTGACCCTTTGGTTAGCAGCCAAACGCTTAACGACTGTGCTACCAGGACTCCACAGTTTATTACTGATAATGTCAGGGAAACTGTTAAGATTGTTGCCAGTTTGTGGGAAGTCTCTATCAAATTTCTTTCATATATGAGCTTTAAGATTTCAGGGCATTTTAGATTTTCATGTGCAGTGACTAATCATAAATACTCTTTGAATTGATGGCATTTATAAACTAGTTGTGACTAATGTTTTTGTGTTAAGACCCTGGAAGACATTTCTACACTGAGAACAACTAGCAATTGTTCTTGAACTTAATGTGGATTGAATTGCGTCCCCCCAAAATATGTGTTGGCATCCTAACCCCTATATCGGTGATATAATCCCATTTGGGAATAGGTTTTCTTTTTTATGTTAATGAGGTCATATCAGTGCAGGGTGTGTCCTAAGCCTAGTCACTTTTGAGTTATAAGGAACAGCATAGACACAAAGACAAGCAAGCACCAACAGGCGGAATATAAATGCTATGTGAAGATCGCCAAAGAACTGAGGAATGCAGGGCTACAGAAGCTGAAAGAGACAAAGATCTTCCCCCCAGAGCCAACACCTGGTGCCCTGAATTTGAACTTACAGCCTCCTAAACTGTGAGAAAATTAATTTCTGTTTTTTAAAGCCACTCTCGTGTAGTATTTCTGTTACAACAGCTTAGGAAAGTAAGAATCATACAAGGAAGTGAGTGTGAGCCACAGATATATACCCCACTGAACCCAAACTAAATATACCCCCAACTCAGTGTCCCTTTATGTAGATTCCAAAAATGTGCACCAGTGGCTCCCAACATAAAAGCAAATGATAGAGGGAAAAATCAGAGTGGAAAGAGACAGTAGTCTTAACCCATTGAGGTTAAAATATCTTATTTTTTAAAACTTGAAAATGAGGTGCATCATGGAAAGATTGTTAGGGCCCTTCCCTGGGCCTTAGAAGTGGCCTGTGCAGGTGAGGCATCCTAAACCTTAAACTTCTTTAGCTTCATCTGGGAGGAGAGAATGATTAAATAAAGTGCATACAGAACGGATTAAAAAAATCAAGCACAATGAATACAGAGAGGTGTTCATTGGATTTTTACTCAGAACTAGCTATTTAGTGTAACAAATTAGGTCTGACATATTTGGTAGAAAGTTTTGTTTAAGTAGCAACATGATGTGTCTAACAGATATCACGTTGATGAAATCTCCAGGCTAGCATACAGAAGTGGTTACAATTTAGGATATGTAGTGGATCTAAATGTAGTGGTTCCTATTTGCCTCTCTGACTCAAAGGAACCACAAACGTTAGCTGACACTTGCTGTATTGGGGTCACAGGTTTTGCCTTTTAGAGAAAATTGTGCTCTTTTTTTGTTTAATATCTGTCTGCTACAAAAGGTGCAGATGAAGAAGATACAAATGGCAAAGAGAATGTGGAGAAATCAGACTTTTCTCAGTTGAATTTAAGTCCTTTCATTGTCTCATCTCAAAACTTGAATTATTTTTGAACCCAGAAAAAACCTAAGTAGTTTCCACATCTACATTTTGTTCAATTCATTTTCAAAGAGGGTATTGGGGAGAATGTCCTGACTCAAATTTTGCAATAATTGAATATAAACTTAAGAACTTTGCTTGCAATTGACTGCAGTTCTGTTCAGAAAGTTAAATAAATTTGGGTTGAGATCATATTATTTGTCTAAATAATCATCAATATTAAAGGCATGAAAATAGGTCAGAATGGAAATTGGGAGGCAGAACTTGGAAGAGAAGAGGGATGTGATTGGAAGTAATGGGCTCCTCCCATGGTATTGATGGCAACTTCTTCATTTGCTCCTTTTGCTTATTCATGTTGGCAGTGAGAGTAACAGCAAAGCAAAGCATAAGGAATTCTCAGATACTGGCATTTATTCAGTAAATTATGGCCAAGAATGGAGCCCTTGTAAGATCTGCAATCTGTTCTTCTACTTAGACAAACCTTAAGAACAGTTCCCTATGATAGGAATGGAGCCGTGATTGAAGATGATGAGAGAAATCACAAGAAAATGGCACTTATGTTTAGAATTGCTTTAGATAGCTCTAAATTTTCTTTATCCGCTTTACTATATTGTCTGATTTGAGAGAAGATTGTTTACTTATAAAGAATCATTTTGTTGTCTTGCCATTTAAGAACATTAATTTTTAGGTTTTGAAGTTGAATTGGAAGATTTGTCGAGGAGGAGGAAGGGGAAATTATGGGCATGTTTCCTACATTCTTGAGTTAGCCACACTAGAGAAGGGACTACAAGAAATTTTAGATTAGCTTGTTCAACCTTCTCTCCAAAGAATAGTATTCTCCTTTGCAGATGGTGATTCAGTCTTCACATAAATAGCCTACTGACTTTCCTCTCATGAGTCATGTTGGAGAGTTATAGTTTGTAAGGCCTTGTATTAAGCAGGAATCTTCTCTTTTACATGGTCCTTCACATATTTGAAGAATTTATCATAGTGTCATGGATTGAATTGTGTCCTCCAAAAATATGTGTATCAGTTTGGCTAGGCAATGATTCCCAGTATTGTGTGATTGTCCACCATTTTGTCATCTGATGTGATTTTCCTATGTGCTGTAAATCCTGTCACTATGATGTTGATGAGATGGGATTATCAGCAGTTATGTTGATAAGATCTACAAGATTAGATTGTGTTTTAAGCCAACCTCTTTTGAGATATAAAAGAGAGAAGCGAGCAGGGAGACAGGAAGACCTCATACCACCAAGAAAGAAACACTGGGAGCATAGCACGTCCTTTGGACCCAGGATCACTGCACTGGGAAGCTCCTTGATCAGGGGAAGATTGATGGCAAGGACCTTCCTCCAGAGCCAACAGAGACAGAAAGCCTTCCCCTGGAGATGACACCCTGAATTTGGACTTCATAGCCTCCCAGACTGTGAGAGAATAAATTTCTTTTTGTTAAAAGCCATCCAGTTGTGGTATTTCTGTTATAGCAGCACTAGATAAGTAAGACAGATAGCTTTCCCCTCTGTAGCTTAAAGAGCCTCAGCTTCTTTATCTGTTCTACATGTGAGATGGCTTTTGGATCACACACCATGCTGATCACCTCACTTTCCTTTTGGTGATGGGTGCTGTATTAACTTCCTAGGGCTGCCATAAAAAAGTACCACAAACTGGGTGGCTTAAAACAATAGAAATTTATTCTTTCACATTTATGGAGAAAGAATTCTGAGTGTTATCAGGGTCATGCTCTCTCTGAAAGCTCTTGGGGAAGTACCTTCCTTGTCTATTGCAACATCTGCTAGCCCGAGGCATTCTTTAGCTTGTGGCAGCATAACGCTAGTCTCTGCTTCCATCTTCACATTGTGCTCTTTCCTCTGTGTCTGTCTCTGTCTCCTCTCCTCTTTTTATAAGGGCATCAGTCATATAGGATTAGGGCCCACCTTATTCCAGTATTATCTGAAGTTAACTAATTACATCTACGAAAACCCTCTTTACAAATAAGGTCACATTCACAGCTACTGGGAATTAGGACTTGAACATATTTTTTTGAGGTCACATTTGAACCCATAAAGATGCTCATCTTCTTTCCTGGCATAGCCCTGATTTTATTCATTGTTCTACTCTCCCAGATGATTTTGGTGGGTGACTTCTCTTCCCCAGCTCCAGGGGTAAATCATGATTAGTATGAGCCAGTCATGGTGGTCTAACTAGCCAAGTGACCCAATCCTGGCAGTGGAACTTGAGAGGAAGTTCAGCTAGAGGATTTTGAAAAAGCGCTTTTTTCCAAATAAAAAGGCACATGGTGGGAACACATTTTGTTTTCTTTCTCTTTGGATGTGGAACTGTCAGTAGGTGACACCTAGAACTGTAGCACTGAGCTTGGAAATATTAGGAGCGATATCACTAGAGTATAGGGGTGAAGGTTTAATGATTGGAAGTCCCTGGGGTCCTTGAGATCAGGTTGAGCAGCTGGACATTCCTTCCTCTTAACTTCTTGGTATGTGAGATAATTGATTCCTTCCTGTTTCTGTTTCCATTGTTTGCTTTTCTGTTACTTGCAGCTCAAAGCATCCTAATACATACACAATCCCTCTTATTGTTTATCTTAATTCAACAGCAACTTCTGCCAACCATTGATCCCCTTAGCATTGTTTGTAATATCTTCATCATGCAATTTTTATATTTAACTGAAATCTTTCTGTAATGATTCATAAACATAGGCAAAACCAGATAACATAGTTTATATGAAAATCAGATTGTCTTTACAATTTTTTCCTGGGTTTAAGTTGGCAGCACTTGACAGCGTTTTTCTGCAGTGTGTTTAACACTGAGTTGGGCTGGTTTGGGCCTATGATTTCTTTGAGTGAAGCCTCCTGCCCCATGTATATTTCATTTTGGTTAGCTAGTCTGTTTTTCATAACTCCATCTTGCCGATTAAAGTAGCATTTAAGAAAATTTTGTTATTGTTGGCTCTGGTTTTTCTTTCAACCTTTCAAAATAAATGCATTTAGACATCCTTCCATTTTAGTCTTCTAGAACTGTTTTCCCCATAGTACTCAAGTTACTGGGGACAATGTATTTAAATGAGATTTTGAAGCAGGTTGGGAAACTTTGTCATAGATTATTAGAACATTTTGGTGGCTACTCTAACTTTTGCTGAGACAAAAATATGTTCAGTTGTGGTGTTAGCCTCGGGAGAAGAGTTTTTTTCTGAGTTTTACCTTTCCCCTCACCCTCCCGGCTTTATGCATTATAAATATGAACAAATATTTATTTCATATTCTGTTTCTATACATGAAGTAGGTGCCATGTACCATTTACTGCTACCAGATGTTATCTATTTTTTTTTTAAACAGCTCTATTGAGATATAATTCGCATGCCATACAGTTCACTCTTTTCAAGTGTACAGTTCAGTTTTTTTTGGTGTATTCACAGAGTTCCACATCCATCACCACAGTCAGGTTTTCACCACCCCAGAAAAGAAACCCTGCAGTCACTTTCCATTTCCTCCCATTCTATCACTCCGGTTCTGTGCAACCACTAATCTATTTTCTGCCTTTATCAATTACCTATTCTGGATATTTCATATAAATGGAATCATACAATATATGGTCTTTTCTGAATGGCTTCTTCCACTTAGCATGCTTTTTAAGGTTATAGTATTTATGGGTACTTCATTCCTATTTAGTGGAAAATAGTATTCCATTGTACTGATATACCACACTTTACTTATCCATTCATCTGTTGAGGGACATCTGGTTTGTTTCCACTTTTGGGCTAATACGTATTGTCTGGTGTTGTGATCTGAATTTGTTCTTTAACTTTCTTCAATTTGCATCACAACTTGCAATGCCGAATAGGTAACGTTAGACTATTTTCCTCTGATTACAGCCAGCGTTTAGGTATGCCATTTCCATGTGTAGGAGCGTGTTAACCGACCACTTAATTCTTAAAATGTGTTTATAGCTTCATACGCAAAAGAAGAAAGAACCAAAGAGAGAAAGACAAGTCAGCATACATCTAAATACAAATGCCCGTACACATAAACCCCTGGATTTAAAAAGTTAGAGAAATTCACATGTGAACCCAATACTTTGTAACATAGTATTGTAAACCTGAGTTTAGATTTAAATTTGAAAAAAAAAGTACACTGAAGTGTTTAATGTTTTTCCTTGAATATCCAGGATAAGACCACGATGACAACTACCAACTTATTTTTTATGATGTTGGAAAGGCATGAGAGGAATACGTTTTTATCATGCGTCATACACGGTGATTTGTGTACCTTCTTTACGTCCTCAGTTAGACTTTGGTGGGAGTAGTAGGGAATTCTTTTCTTATTTGTTTTTCTAGGAACGGGAGAAGGAACTGTCTGTGCATTTATATGTTTGTATTTTTTCCTCAGAAGGGAATTCAGCACTGGTCCCATTTTGCTCAAACACATACAGCAGTAGCTGTGCAGTGTGCTCCCTAATGCCTGCTGCCATTGTAGCTGATAAGTGAGCTAGTTTTTAAGTTTTTTGCAGTATGTAGTGATAAATATTGGGACTATTAGTTGGGGTGATTACTTACCCTATTTGTTTTCGTTTTATAAGCATGTGATTTTGTCTCCAGGGAGAAAAGCTGTGAAGAGCTTGGATAACCATTCTGCAAGCTTAGTGCTAATTAGGCTTGTATAGGTTGGAACTGGTAACCATAGGTCACACTTGAATGACCACAGGGGACCAACAAAGTGACCAGTGTCATTTTTTTCTATTTTCAGGATTTTGAGGAATAATTCACATCATGATAGTAAAAACATGAAATAGAATTGATTTAATTTAGAATATGAATGAGATTTCTTTGACCTGTTTTGGTTGTTTTGCTGCCCATTCTAGTGTCTCTGGGGTTAGATTCCTTTAGCAGTAAACATTATCAGTTAAAATTGCATTAATTTATTTTAACTTGGATTGTGCTTGATTGCCTAACGTTGAACTAAATGAGAACCAGAATAAGCTACTCTATCTTTTGTGGAAAATTAATTGAACAAACATTTATGAGATCCTACCAATTGTCAGGTACTATGTTGAATAAGATACAGTGGTGATGCTCAACCAGATCATTGTCTTGGCACAGATAGACTTTTTTTTTTTTAATTGTGGTGAAAATATATATAACAAAATATTTGCCATTTCAACATATTTTATCTGTATAATTCAGTGAGATAAACACTTTGTAACACTAGAGAGTAAGCTTCATGACAGTAGGGACAAAAACTGTGTTATTTAACATTGTATACCCTAGCATGGTGCTTGATTGGACACATGGTAGGCACCCAACAGATATTTGGTGAATGAATGAATGTGAAATTATAGCATGATATTAAAGGGCTATAAGGGAAATATGAGGGGCACAGAGAAACTGGCTTTGTACTGAGAGGGGGGAATGTTTTACAAATGAATATCTTTTAACTGGGTTGTGATGACTGAATAGGATTTCACCAGACAGAGAAAAGAAGGGAGCTAAATTATGAAAAGTAATTCCCATATCCAGACATCATGTTGTGTTGGACGTGAGAATATTAATTGAACAATGTAGCGTAATTGTGTTCATTGTGCAAAGGGGAAAATTGAAGCTTAGAAATTTTAAGTGACTATCCTGAGGTCAGGGCATTGGTGGTTCAGTGGTAGAATTCTTACCCTCTGTGTGAGAGATCCGGGTCTGGTTGCTAGCCAATGCCCATTATGTACACCTTCTGTCTTAGTCACCTAGTGCTGCTATAACAGAAATACCATAAGTGGATGGTTTTAACAAAGAGAAATTTATTTCTTCACGGTAAAGTAGGCTAAAAGTCCAAATTCAGGGTGTCAGCTCCAGGGTAAGGCTTTCTCTCTCTGTCAGCCTTCTCATCAATGTTCCCCCTGACTAGGAGCTTCTCTGCGCAGGGACCCTGGGTCCAAAGGACACACTCTGCTCCTGGCACAGCTTTCTTGGTGGTATGAGGTCCCCCTGTCTTCTCTGCTCACTTCTCTCTTTTTTATCTCAAGAGATAGCCTCAGGACACAATCCAGTCTTGTAGATTGAGTCCTGCCTCACTAACACAACTGCCGCCCATCCTCCCTCATTAACATCATACAGGCAGGATTTACCACACATGGGAAAATCACACACTACCAGGAATCATGGCCCAGCCAAACTCGCACACACATTTCAGGGGGGACATAATTCAATCCATGACATTCCACCCTCTGGCCCCCCAAAAAATCACATCCTTGCAACATGGAAAACACATTCACCCCATCATATCATAGCAAGTCTTAACTCCAAGTCCAAAATCCAAAAATTCCTCTTCATCTGTGAAATCTAGAACAGAAGTTATCTGCTTTGAAAGGTACAGTGGCAGAACAGGCACAAGCTAGACATTTCCATTACAAATGGGAGAAACCGGAGGGAAAGAAGGGATAACAGGCACCAAGCAAGTCAGCAGAACACATTACATTAGCCCTCAAGGCTTTGAAACTAATCCTCTGTTCTCTGAGACCATTTACACAATGGCCCTGCCCTCCAGACTCTAGGTATTGGCCACCTCTCCAGATTCTGAGTGGAGGCCCCTAGGCCCTGGGCTTTGACTCTGACGCCCTGATCACATCTCTTTCTTTCACCAGTTTGTCTAGCGAAAGTAGGACCAACCAACCAGCTTCCCTATACTTCTCATTCTGACAAAGCTGAAGAAAGGTATCAAACATGCAATCACCCAGAGCCTTGCCTCTCACTAATGCCTGATCTATTGTTGGTGATATTTTGTGTATTTCTATTGCCACCTCACACCATGGATTAGCAGTGTCCTCTTTACTACTGGAAGCAGAGACGTCAACATCTTTAAGACTAACCAGACTTGAGAACCAATTTAGAAAACTCATCCTTAGGATTTTGTTTCTCTAGAGAACCCAGCCTAAGAAATTTGGTACCAGGAGTGTCAGTAGAAGTTTCCCTGTTGTTATGATGCTAAACACATTTTAGCAGAGCTTCCAGACTAAGACAGACTAGGAAGAAAGACCTGGTGATCTACTTTCAAAAGTTAGCCATTGAAAACCCTATGAATTGCAACTGTCTAATCCTCAGCTCATCATGCGGATGACCCAGAACCAGGCAGCATTTCTTTCTGTCATGCACGGGGTCACCATGAGTCAGGGCTGACTCGAAGGCAACTAACGACAAGAGCCTGAGGTCAAAGAGCTTCTAATTTTTGAACTCAGTGATATCTGTCATTACCTTCACACCAGTAACAAGTAACCTCCCTTACTTTGAGATACAGCCAAAGATCTGATTTCAGGATAAAAGACTAGAAAACTGCCCATTTCTTGCTACTAGTTAAAATGTATTAGTAAGCTGTTATGAATTGAATTGTGTACCTCCAAAAGATATGTTGACGTCCTAACCCCTATACCTGAGTGTGACCCAGTTTGGAAATGGGTTTTACTTTTATTTTGTTAATGAGATCATGCCAGAGTGTTTCTAAACCTAATCCCTTCTGAGTGCTGTCTTAATAAGGGAAGTGCAGATTCTGAAAGTCACACAGAAGGGGAAAGAGACCATGTGAGGATCCCTGTATAAGCCAAGGAACACCAACAAAATCCTGGGCCGCCAGAAACTGAAAGAGGCAGGGAATGATACTCTAGATGTGACGGATCATACCCTTCTAACACCCTAAATTTGGACTTTCAGGCGCCAAAACTGGGAGACAATACATTTTTGTTCTTTAAAGCTACTCACTTGTGGTATTTTGTTACAACAGTCCTAGGAAACTAAAACAGAATTCTTTTTTGTGTAATGCCCCCTCTCCTGGTACTCAGGGTAACCCTTCTCAGGGCAGTTCCTCACTAGGAGATCCCTTTCTGGACACTCCCCATATAGGTGTTCCCTCTCGGTTTCTTCTCTCTGTCACTGTCTCTCAGAATTCAGCTGCCACATTGTGAGAAGCACTAGCTACATGGAGAGCCAAGTGTGTGAGATATCCCAGCCCAGATGCCAGACACATGAGTGAAGAGCCTCCAGATGTTTCTAGACACCAGCCATTCTAGTCACTCCTGGACCATTAGGTTTTCTCAGCTAGGCCCCAAACATTGTTGAGAAAAGACAAATATTCTTGTTGTAACCTGTATGAAATCCTGACCCACAAAACCCAAAGAAAACATAATGGCTGGAGCTGTAGTGTTCACCTAGTGACCTTGAGGGAAAGGCCATAAGAATTGCCTAGATACCAGTCTTGACATCGTAAGCTGCAGAACCTACCCCTGTAGCCACTTACTGGGGACTTATTATTAGGGCTGCCATAAATGAGGCAGAATCAACTCGACAGCAACAGGTTTTTATTTCACTTTAATGTGGTTGAGGTTCAGGATACCAGAAGGTGGTTTTGTGTGGGAAAAGACAATGAATGTTTAAGCTCGTAGCTATAATACTGAGCTGATTGATGTTGACTCTGGTATTTAATCTATTCCCCATGACAGAGATGTAGCCTCTGATGACAGAGTGATTATAACAAGAGTAGGGTGCTCCTAACCTGTAGAGGAAAGTTGGTAGACAGAATGAGTAATGGGCAATTGTGAATGATGGACTGCAATTTTTAATAATAGAAACCACAGAGAATTCTTGGAGGGGTTTGTATAATCTGTGGACATACATAGAGTTGGAAATCATGCACTATCTAAATCCTTTCCCTTGGAATTCATAGAGGACAAAGTGTTACCTCTTCTTGCTGTCTTAGCACAAGGGTTCAACCAAACCTGGGTTGAGGCAGTTGCTCAGTCTTTTTCCAAAAGGAGAAATGAAGTGCTTTATGCCACACTCCATCAACACTGGGCTGCTTCCTTGACTCTCCCAACCAGTGATACAATCAAAAAACCCTCAGCGTCTTGCTCCATATACAAAAATTAATCTGAGTTGGATCATAGACCTAAATATAATCCCAGAACCATAAAGCTTCTAAAAGAAAACATAGGAGAAAATCTTTGCTGCCTTGGGGTAGACAAACATTTCTTGAACAGGATACAAAGAGCACTAACCATAAAAACTATTGCTATAATGGACTTCATCAAAATTAAAAATTCTGCTCATCACAAGATACCAATAAGAAAATGAATAGCAAAATCAGACTGGGAAAAAGTATTCACAACATATATATCTGACAGAGTATATATATGGATATATATATAAATATACATGTATTTATGTGTGTGTATGTATATAAAGAAATCCTATAAATTAACAATGAAAAGATGAACAATCTAAGATATGAGCAAAAGAATTGAATAGATGCCTCACAAAAGAAGACAGACAAAATGTCAATAAATACATGAATGGTGTGGAATTCAATGGAATACTACCTAGCAATAAAAGGAAGAAGCTGCTGATCTGTGCAACAACATATGTGAATCTAAAATGCTTTATGCTGAGTGAAAAAAGCCAAATTCAAAAGTCTACGTGCACTATGATTCACTTGTATGAAATCCAAGCTTAGACAAAAGAATCTGCAAGGGTAGAAATCGAAAAATGGTATCCTCGGGGTGGGACAGAAAAATTGACTGGAAGGGGGCATGAGGGAACTTCTTGGGACTAGTGAAGATATTGGATATTTTGGTTTTAGTCTTGGTTACACGGGTATTTCCAATTGTGAAAAATCATTGTACAAACACTAAGATCTGTGCATGTTAGTATATGTTAATTTACTTTGATTAAAAAATGACCCATATGAAAGTACTGGTATTTTTCTCATCAGTATTCTTCTAGTGGAAGAGGAGTTAATTTAAATTGAATAGATCTGTTTTTCCCCCGTAGGACTTAATTATTTAGATTTTAATTATGAATGGACAAAATTCATGTTGTAAACATTTTTCATTTTCCTGAATTGTTTCTTCTGTAAAAACATTCTCACCTATACTGTGCTGTATCTTCCCAGGCAGAAGGAAGAGATTGTTTAAAGGCACATGGGAATAAAAGCTATGGTTGATGCAAAAGATGTGATTGAGCATCTGCTGTGGGCCAGGTGCTGTACAACCTGCACATAGACAGGCACTCAAGGCCTACTTGTTAGAGGAAGGAACTGGCAAGAGCTGAGATGTTTTGGTGACTGAATGAGCATCTTATGCTATGCTAAGGAGTTTAGATTTTATCTTCTAGGAAACAGTTTTTAGATGGGAAAGCTATTTTTTCTCAAGAAGTTGACTGGATTTTTGGACAATAACTAAAACATGCAGAAAGTGGTGGCCTGAACATTGGTGTGTGGATGTGATGTTTGCTGTTATGCAGCAATTGATCTATAATAAAAAACACTTTTACATTCTAATGTTTTACCAGATTTTGATGCATGATTATAAAATGGGATTCAGATCTTTGTCTCTTTGAGATTTATTTAGTATTTTCCTTGCATTATTGTTATTATATAATTATCATTCCTTTGGGCAATAACTAATGAGTTTTATCAAAATTGTGAAGTTTGAAATATTAGTGGTATTTTGTTGTACAGTGTTTTGCTTTTATTTTCAGCTTGGAGTAGACAACTTGTTAACTAATGTTCTGTACACATTACAAAATTTTGCAATAACATTATGTGTTTCTTTGCAAAAAAAAATCATGAATACTTTTTTAGTGAACTTGTGGATAATTGAAGAGTGAAAAAATAATAACAAAAAAAATTGAGAAGGAAGCCACGTTTTTTCTTTTAGGGAATTATTGCTTTTGGAAATGTATTTTAAAGTTTTAGCAAACACCTTTTCAGAAAATCATTTATTTAAACAAAATTACTATGCCAAGGTAAGGCTTATACCAGTAACATAGCAACTGTAGGTACACATTTAATTTTGTGAGAAAGATGACAAGAAAAATGTCTTGAATTTAAAATGAATGGGTGTTGCCAATCCAATAATGTTAAATATTTCACATGAAGAAAAATCCTTGGTTATGATGGTGATTTCTTATAACATTTTAATCTAAATAATATGATTTTATCATTCATGCTAAAGAAAAAAAAAAAACCTTAAAAAAAAGCCTGTTGCCATCAAGTCTCATACTAGTCACTCTTAGTAGTTATATACATAATGTTTAAGAAATGCTTCATCTAAAAAAAGTAATAAATGGTGGAAACAGATGACTGGATTATTTGACTAAAGACTTACTTACTCATAGGTAATTTCATTCAAAAGGAACTAAAGCTGATGGAGGGAAAACATGTGGTTTGGCACTTGAATGTCATAAAGCAAAGTTAATATACTTTATTCAGTAAAGCATTTTAAAAAAATGAGCTAATTCGTAGGAAGCTGAGTATCTTTTTGTCGCTGGTCCTTAAGATAACTAGTCACTGTAAAAATAAGAATTCAATTACATTTTGTGAATAAATAATGAAATGGCATGCACTGCTTCTCTCATATATCTATGATTTTTAAAAAATGTCCACTTACTAAGTTACTTTGGTTCAATCCCAAGGTCCCGAACCACAATAAATATAGCTTAAGTTTTGACTTTACTTAATATAGCAAAATTTTACTGAAGATAATTCAAGAACGGCTGCAGCCATACATCAACAGGCAACTGCCAGAAGTTTAAGCCAGATTCAGAAGAGGACTTGGAATGAGGGATATCATTACTGATATCAGATGGATCTTGGCCAAATGTTGAGAATACCAGAAAGATGGTTACCTGTATTTTATTGACTATGCAAAGGCATTCAACTGTGTGGATCATAACAAATTATGGATAACATTATGGAGAATGAGAATTCCAGAACACCTAATTGTGCTCATGTGGAACCTGTACATGGATCAAAAGGCAGTTGTTCAAACAGAACAAGGAGCTACTGAGTGGTTTAAAGTTGGAAAACGTGTGTAGCAGGGCTGTATCCTTTCACCTTACTTATTCAATGTGTATGCTGAACAAATAAAACTCTTTAACCAACCAACCAGTTGCTGTTGAGGCAGTTCGTATTCATGAAGACCCCATGTGTTTCAGAGTAGAACTGTACTCCATTGGGTTTTCAATGGCTGTGATCCTTTGGAAGTAGATCTTCAGACTTTCTTCTGAGGCATCTTTGGGTAGATTCCAACTGCAAGCCTTTCCATTAGTAGCCAGCCAAACACTTAACTGTGCCACCCAGGGATTCATAATTTTAAAGAGTCTAAAAGTGTTTTGAGATAAAAAAAAAAGTTCGACAAACACTGAATTTTGCTATCTGAAAGAAGGAACTTTTATTTATGAGTAGTATCATTCTTTGAACTTTCAGCAGACTTTGTTTCTGGGACCATGAATCCTTGTCTTACTACTGTTACCTCTGTGTGTGGTCATGTTGCCTCCCTGTACCCTAATTTCCCCACATGTGGAATAAACATGATACTATGTAGGATAGCAAAACAATAATAGCCTGGGGTGAGTAGGTTTTTTGAGGAGACTACCTTTTGTTCTTGCAGGCCAAGGATTGGGGATGTATGTGGGGGGGGGGGGCGGGTAGGAAAGGAGGGTGCTACAAATTTATTCTGATTTAACCTCACTCTAAATCACAATAGCTAAAACCAGGAGAACTCAGATGGGAAAAAAACGCATTTGTAGGAAGTCAAAAGGACAGAAACAGTTTTGTCAAACTAAATACTCATCCCATATAATGGAAATAATCATCTAAATAGTAAGGGTATCTTAATTTTTTTCCCCAAAGCTGCCAGTATTTTTTCCGTTATTGCTATTAGTGTATTACCTGTTGTTAATGTTAATGACTATAGACATACCACATGATTCTAACTAGCAGTGTGAGATGAGAAAGAATTTTTGTTTTCTTTGGAGGAGTTGCTAGTTGTTAGGACTGAAAATAACAAAAGCCACATGGCTCTGAAGAACCCATCCTAGTACTGCTTCCATGGCACTTGCCCTCTGGAGGACTGCTTCACAGTGGACCAATAGGAAGACCTAGCTGACAGCTTGGGAACTGATAAATATTGTTGACCAAACAATCTTAGCAGACTGACTTCTGTGTCAACTTTTCTGCCTGAACCCTTGCCTGAGAGTGATGAATTGTGATAAAAATTGAATTAGGATCATGGTCACAAAATCCTTAGTATCAGCTATTGGAGATATAAATCCATTGCAGGCAAAACACTAGGGATCTGATGATCTTTGTGTTACAGTGAACTGGTACAGAGTTGTAAGAATAACTTCAAATATAAGAATCAGCATAAAGGCAATTCCTGTGAGGTGGAAGTCAGATACATCCCAGATTTCCACATTTTCCAAGCTGCTGTAGCAGTTCATCTCTGACACCAACCACTCGTCTTCCCTTCAGCATTCTTCCCTCCCATGTTTGGATTTGGCAATTTGCTGCAACGTCTCACAGAACTTGACTATGAAGGCCTCTTCTTGGCCCCCTGAGGACAGACTTCTCTTGGTCCCCTCACAGGATCCTCTCGAACCCCTCAGGACCACTGACTCTGCCCCAGGGCCCCCTCCAGGCCGGTCACCGCTTGCTTTGCCACTGGGCCCCTTCTGGGCCTGTGGCTATCTTTAGTGTTACAGCCCTTGACCTGTGTTATAGCTCTTTAAAGAAGTTCCTTGCCTCCTCTTTCTCTGTTTCTTGTCTCTTCTCTCTCCTTTCTTCTTTCTGCTGCTTCTCTACCTTCTTCTTTCTGTCTGAAAAACCTCTGTGGTGTTGGCTGCATATATATAAAACTCCTTGTCAATTTCAAGTCATGGTCCCTACCAGTGGGGGCCACAAACTGACTAGGGGGCCACAAACTGACCAATTCCCTCTCAGTAGGCCACAGACACTTCATTTGCATAGTAGGCTATAGTCACCTCATTTGTATAGTATATTGACTAATCCCTACAAGGTGAATACCAATCACAGGACAGGCTGCGGCCCAGGGCCAGAGAAAATGAAATTAAAACAATTAAATTGTTTACAGCTTGCCCAGGAAATGTAACAAATGTAACAAACCCTCTGGAGTTGAAAACTAGGGCAAAGGTAACTCCTCAGGGTTTAGGGGAAAAATCTCTCCAGCTGTTTTTCCAAAGAATCAAGGCAAAAGGCCACATAAAGGAACTCATTTCATCACAAGATCTTTCCTTTGTAAATATCTAGTTACTTTGAGAATATCCTAGGAGATTGGCTGACACATCTTTGATATCAGGTGATTCTAGTGGTATAAGTGCTTTCCAGACTGATTCTTATTAAATACACTCATTTTCTTTCCCACTGACTTGCCCTCCCTGATGCAATTTAGCGAAGAGTTGCAATTTCTTTGTGAAGAAGTTTTCTGACTACCATGTCAGAACTTAAACCTCTATGTTTAGTTGTTGTCATAGTGAAGGATGTCCCATAATATGTTTGGGCAAAGAGCTATTGAGGGAATTAATTAATTCATTCAACATTTATTGAGCACTTCCAAAGTGCCATGCATTGCCATGAAGGAAATGACAACCAGTTAGGGAATTCAGAAGTAAATATGTAATTTTAATACAGAATTAATGTAATTATCCACAGGTTAAGCAGAAGGTAGTGCTGGTGGTGTTGTTAGGTGCTGTTGAGTCAGTTCCAACTCATAGTGACCCCATGGACAACAGAACGAAACACTGCCTGGTCCTGCAGCATCC
Organism: Dugong dugon; assembly: GCA_030035585.1. Taxonomy (NCBI): domain Eukaryota; kingdom Metazoa; phylum Chordata; class Mammalia; order Sirenia; family Dugongidae; genus Dugong; species Dugong dugon. The sequence goes on from CM057463.1 coordinate 55,667,834, forward strand.
TCACAATTGTTGCTATGCTTGAGTCCATTGTTACAGCCACTGTGTCAATCCATCTTGTTGAGGGTCTTCCTCTTTTTTGCTAGCCCTCCACTTTACAAGCATGCTGTCTTTCTCCAGGGACTGATCCCTCCTGATAACATGTCCAAAGTGTGTGAGAAATAGCCTCGCCATCCTTGCTTCTGAGGAGCATTCTGGCTGTACTTCTTCCAAGACAGATTTGTTTGTTTTTTTGGCAGTCCATGGTATATTCAGTATTCTTCGCCAACACCACAATTCAAAGGTGTCAATTCTTATTCTGTCTTCCTTATTCATCGTCCAGCTTTCACATATATATGAAGTGATTGAAAACACCATGGCTTGGGTAAGGCACACCTTAGTCTTCAAGGTGACATCTTTGCTTTTCAACACTTTGAAGAGGTCTTTTGCAGCAGATTTTCCCAAATCGATGCATTGTTTGATTTCTTGACTGTTGCCTCCATGGGTGTTGCTTTTGGATCCAAGTAAAATGAAATCTTTAGCAACTTCAGTCTTTTCTCCCTTTATCATAATGTTGCTTATTGGTCCAGTTGTAAGGATTTTTGTTTTCTTTATGTTGAGGTGTAATCCATACTGAAGGCTGTGGTCTTTGATCTTCATCAGTAAGTACTTCAAGTGCTCTTCACTTTCGGCAAGCAAGGTTGTGTCATCTGCATAACTCAGGTTGTTAATGAGTCTTCCTCCAATCCTGATGACCTGTTCTTCATATAGTCCAGCTTCTTGGATTATTTGCTCAGCATATAGATTGAATAACTATGGTGAAAGGATACAACTCTGACGCACACCTTTCCTGACTTTAAACAGCGCAGTATCCCCTTAGTCTGTTTGAACGACTGCCTTTTGATCTATGTCCAGGTTCCTCGTGAGTACAGTTAAGTGTTTGGAATTCCCATTCTTCACAATGTTATCCAAAATTTGTTATGATCCACATAGTCAACAAAACACAGGTAAACATCTTTCTGGTATTCTCTTCTTTCAGCCAGGATCCATCAGACATCAGCTCTGATATCCCTGGTTCCACATCCTCTTCTGAATCTGGCTTGAATTTCTAGCAGTTCCGTGTTGATATACTGCTGCAGCCACTTTTGAATCATCTTCAGCAAAATTTTGCTTGCCTGTGATATATTAATATTGTTTGATAATTTCGGCAATCTGTTGGATCACGTTTCTTGGGAATAGGCATAAGTATGGATCTTTTCCAGTTGGTTGGCCAGGCAGCTGTCTTCCAAATTTCTTGGCATAGATGAGTGAGCACCTCCAGTGCTGCATCAATTAGTTGAAACATCTCAATTGGTATTCCATCAATTCCTGGAGCCTTGTTTTTGCCAGTGCCTTCAGTGCAGCTTAGACCTCTTCCTTCAGTACCATCGGTTCCTGATCATATGCTACCTCCTGAAATGGTTGAACATTGACCGGTTCTTTTTGGTATAGTGACTGTGTATTCCTTCTGTCTTCTTTTGAGTTTTACTGTGTCGCTTTATATTTCCCTGGTAGATTCCTTCAATATTGCAACTCGAGGCTTGAATTTTTTCTTCAGTTCTTTCAGCTTGAGAAGTGTGGAGCATGTTCTTCCCTTTTGGTTTTCTATCTCCAGGTCTTTGCACATGTCATTATAATACTTTAATTTGTCTTCTCTAGCAGCCCTTTGAAATCTTCTGTTTAGCTCTTTTACTTCATCATTTTTTCTTTTTGTTTTAGTTACTTGACTTTCAAGAGCAAGTTTTGAGTCTCTTCTGACATCCATTTTGGTCTTATAACTATCCACAGGTTAAGCAGAAGGTGTAGAGTTTGTTATATCCGAATTGTGAAATTTGTTTTCTTTTTTTCTTCAAAGTGGAAAGATATTTGAAAAAAATTTAAAAAAAATTCAGTGTAGGAAAATTCAGGAGATACAGTACATAAATGTTACTTCTGTCAACATTTTGGAATATATCTTTTTAGAGATTTTTATATGCATAAAATACATATACACAAAATAATTTTTAAAACTAAAATAGAATAGAGCAAATTACCCATGGCTTCTTACTATTTGCTAAATCATAGAGCTTAGCTCCTTTTATCTCAGTAAAACTGCATTGCAAAACTATTTTTCGTATAGATCCACCATAATTGATTTACTTAATTACTATTGATCGTTTCTAGTTTAACTCATTCAGAAATTTTGTAGTAAAATTTGTCTTTGGTACATGTAAATTTATATTTCTAGAATTGGAAATGCTGAATCAAAAAATATGTGCCTTTTATAAAAGTTTGGTACACATTGTTAAGTATCCCCCCAAAAGTCTGTAATAATTCATAATTTCAACAATAATATTTAAAAATATTTGATTCCTCATAAATGGAGATTTTCATTCTTCTAAATCTTTGCCAGTCCAATGGACATTAATGAGAATACTTATCCCTTCTCATGCTTCCAAGCAGAGGGACTCCATTAATGTATCATCCTGGCCTTCTCTCTACTTCCTCATCACTCCTTTCTGCTTCCTTTTCCCTTGTTTTCCAGGGAGGAATTTGAGGTCTGTCTTTGGAATCTACCTGCTTGAAGGAGACAGTCTGTCTGACATTCTGTTGGCCAAGCTTTAAGTTTAAGTGGTCTGAGGTTGTCCAACCCTGCCTCTAACTATGTCTTTCTAATTTAGAGACAATATTAGCAAATTGAATTAGCTAGCAGACCTAAAGCCTTATTCTTTTACAACTTTATCAGTAGTAAAGCTGCTCGATCCCTAGATATATGTAATTCATTTTCAAACCTAAACTGCAAAAAGGAATATTACTTATCAATCCACTAAATCATCAACCAAACCGTCTTAGTTATCTAGTGCTACTATAACAGAAATACCACAAGTGGATGTCTTCAACAAAGAGAAGTTTATTCTCTCCCATTCCAGTAGGCTAGAAGTCCAAATTCAGGGTGCTGGCTCCAGGGGAAGGATTTCTCTCTCTGTCATCTCTGGAGGAAGGTCCTTGTCATCAGTCTTCCCTTGGTCTGGGAGCATCTCAGGCAGGAACTTCAGGTCCAAAAGATGCGCTCTGCTCCTGGTGCTGCTTTGTTGGTGGTATGAGGTCTGCATGTGTCTCTGCTCACTTCTCTCTTACATCTCAAAAGCGATTGGCTTAAGACACTATCTAATCTTGTAGATCTCATCAATATAACTGCCTCTAATCCATTTTATTATATCACAGTGACAGAATTTACAACATGTAGAGAAATCACATCAGATGACAAAATGGTAGACAATCATGTAATACTGGGAATCATGACCTAGCCAAGTTGACAGATATTTTTTGGGGACACAATTCAATCCATGACACAAACCAAAGCCAAACCCATTGCCGTTGTGTCGATTCCGACTCATAGCGACCCTATAGGAGAGAGTAGAACTGCCCCATAGGGTTTCCAACAAACAGATGGTAGATTCAAAACATCAATAGTAGGTTTTAAACCATGGCAACCCATTGTTAACTTCAGTTTAAATATTACTAGTGTGGCTTCCCACCTGTCTGTGCAAGAACTATATTGATTTCAGCTGGTATGGTGTGTGTAGTACAGTGGCTTTCAAACTTTAACATGCACCAGAATCACCTGGAGTGCTTATTGAAATACAGATTTTGGGGCCTGTATTCATTTTCCATTAACAAATTTGTGTAACATATGATCACCAATTTAGCCGCTTAAAAAAAATCATTTATTATCTCACAGCTTCCTTGAGCCAGGAATCCAGTCACAGGTTAGCTGGGTCCTCAGCTTAGAGTCTCACAAGGCTGCAATCGAAGTGTTTGTTGGACTGCTTTCTCATCAAGAGGCTTGATTTGAGAAGAATCCACTTTCAGGCTCATTCAAGTTGTTGTCAAAGTTCACTACCTTGAGACTGTATAATTGAGGTCCTTGTTTTCTTGTTAGATGTTGGCTGGAGCGTGGCCACTAGGAGAAGAGAGAGGTCTCCAACAGTTCACAGCTTCTTTTTTCATGGGATTTCACCCACCTCACTAGTTTAGGTGATCAATGAGCTGGGTAGTAATAGCAAGCAAGAGAGGGCAGCTATTTTATAAACAACAGTGCTTTGTTGTTGAAAACAAATATTTTCTAATCCCAACTCACAGTTCTGAAACACGTCTACAATTTAAAAAGAACAAAAGCATTAGTCACCTGGCATATATAACAGAAAGTACACCTCTCTGTTCTTCAGATATTTTGTAAGAAATAACAAATATAATGTTTGGAAAATCATTTATACATAAGCATACTGTTTAACCAACATCATGACATTAGGGGACATATTTTAGTAACAACACATAATTTTAGTAAAGTTTGTTTTAGAATGATATCGTATTTGTGTGACCTTTGATTTTCAGCTGAGTGGTGGGAGGAAAGATTCAGGAAGACTAAATGCAGTGTGTGAAACTTTGTGCCTGACGTGCATGAGATCAACAAATGCAGCTATTGAAAATAATAAATGATTTAGCTTCATACTATCAGGGTCAAGGCTTCATTTGAAGCAAGGCAGAGCTTTTTTGGCAGATGTGCCTTCTCCTTTTCTTAGAATTGTACATATTAACTATTGTGCATCTCAGAACAGGAGCATTAGAAGAAACTCACTCTATGAGATGAATGCTGCAGAATGAGGGCACGTTTAGAGGGAAACACAGGAAACTAGAAAATGTCTTTCTCCTTGGAGTTTGATAATGGACATTTGCCACTACTGAACTTTTAGCTGCAGAGATACTAAAGCATCTTAATGTGACTTGCAGGCAGGGTGTGGCTCTTGATCAGGAGCTGACATTAATGATCAGGGTCAGCTTTGGTGAAAGTTTGTTTTTTCCATCATAAGAAGACCATCAAGGAAAAAGCATTTTTCAGTACTGTAAACTGTTTTGGGCTGGTTCAGCCTTTTCGCAGCCCTATAAACAGAGTTGAGTTGCATTGAAAGAATGAGAACTGAGAAATATATGATCTATGCTTTCCAGCTTAGGTGGATGCTGTTCCAATGGAGAACTAGTGTCTGGGTAGTAATTTTAAGAATTGTATCTTGTTACTTTTTTCTTCTGAAAAAATATAAATAGCATAAATACATTTTCTAGAGTATATAAAAAGTTTGACATAAAATATGCATTTCTTCTGGTGGGAGTAAATATAATGATTATATAGAAAATGTAAAAGACCACATATCTATTGCATTTTTGGCTCTTGGTGCCATCAGTATAAAATGAGGAGAATGGGCTCAGGATGATTTACAAGATCACTCTTAGTTCTAAATTTCTGTCATTTTTATTAGTTCATTATAATCTGTGTGCAAATCTTTAATGAGGAAAAGTAATGTAGCTGCCAGGGTCCTGGTAGAATGCACTGGTATTCTTTAAAGGATTTACCTGAGGGAAGTCTCCCGAAGGAACTCTTTACAGAGATGTGGGTAGAGTTAAGGGAACCAGCATTGAATGGTGAGGCACCAAGAGCTGGGGAATTGCTCTCATCCCTAGGCCTCAAGGGGTAAGGCAGGGAAATGGTATTAATTAATGCTGGGGCCTTCAAAGAGGATACCTGAGGGGAACTGACACAGCCACTGTCAGAGCCATGGTTTGGAGGACAGGGGAAGTAGGGAAATAAATACCCAGTACTTCTCCCACCCTGACACAGAGGATGCTGTGGGAGCATATATGGACCAAGCTAGCAAGTAGCATGTATAACTTCCACCTACGTTCCATTGGTTTGTATCTGGACACACCTAGTTGAAGAAGAGATTGGGAAATGCAGTTTTACTGTGTGCCTAGGGGGAAAACAAAATGAAACAGTTGCCTTCAAGTTGATTCTGACTACTGATGACACCATGTGTGTCAGAGTAGAACTGTGTTATATAGTGTCTTCAATGGCTGATTTTTTGGAAGTAGATCACCAGGTCTTTCTTCCAGGGTGCTCTCTGGGTAGACTCAAACCTGCAGTCTTGCAGTTAGCAGCCAAGTGCGTTAACCATTATTATCACTCAGGAACTTGTGTGCCTAGAAAGAGAGGGAAAACACCTATTGGTGAGTTCCAGCAGCCTCTGCTACAGAGGGATCAAGAATGACTCTCAACTTTCTGACAGAATACCTAGTGGATCGTGGTTAACAGCCTCTCTTGGGCTTTCTTCTCATCCGTTGGTAACCTCTTCATCTGCAGTAACTCCTAGCATTTTCTCTCATCACTACTTTTTCTTCATAGACTCTTTCTTGGTTATTTTCCATACATACAGATCTCCCCTTTCTTCCTCCCCTAAATATTTATCTGTTTACCCTGCTTTTTTCTCTTCACAGTACTTATCACTATGTGAAATTATGTCATTTATGTAATTAACTTACCTGTTTACTTGTTCATTTTCCTTCTCAATAGCATTTTAAGCTTTATGGGGCAGTAGCTGTGTCATATTCATCACTATATCCCCAGTTCCTGGAACAGTAAATAACTCATAGTAAGAAATCAACAAGTACTTGTTCGATGAAAGTATCATCAGATTCCCTGAGACATTTTTGCCATTGTACCATCCATTATTCCTTCTTCCCACTCCTGTTTGTGCCCATTGAGTGTTTTGACTAGTTGTGTCTATACCATTTCTCTCTATACAACTTGTCCTTTGCTCTCTCTAGTTTGATTTATGTTTTTCTTTACTTATGTTCTAGGTAGTCTAATGAAAGAGTTGTCACTGATGGGACCAAAAAACATCTTAAAGTCTTATCCCAATAGACCATGCTTCATCTTTGAATTCCTAGTCAGATTCTCAGGTTTCCATGTAATTGTTACTGTTAGCTGCTGGTTGAGTCGGCCCCCAACTTGTGGATATCCTGTGCACAAAGGAACAAATTTCTGCCTGGTCTTGTGCCATCCCCATGATTGGTTGTAGATCAGAATGTTGTGACCCATAGGGTTTTCATTGGCTGGTTTTCGGAAGAGATCGCCAGGCCTTTCATTCTAGTCTGTCTTAGTCTGGAAGCTCCATTAAAACCTGTTCACCATCATAGCAATACTCAAGCCTCCACTGACAGATGGGTGATGGCTGTATTTGAGACGTATTGATCAGGAATCGAATCTGGGTCTCCTGCATGTAGGGCAAGAATTCTGCCACTGAACTACCACTGCCCCTTCCATCTAATTTGTTACTATTTATTTGTCACTGATGGCTTCAAAGTTTCTTTGCAGTTGTCCCCATTCAATCACTGTTATAATTCTTGCCTCATCCCAGGATTCACTTTCTGTTGGAGCCAGGATTTTCTTGTAGCAGTTTTGGAAGCTTTATCTCTATCACCAGGCCTTTCCTCTCTTAGCTATACAACTTTGTCTAAACCATTAAAATAACATGTAAGGATCCAGTATTTGCCTTTTTCACTAGGTGTTCTTTCTCCAACTTAACTCTAACTCGATTCTTCCAGTTTTCTGTTGCTGAGTAACAAAGTACCCCAAATTTAGTGGTGTAAAACAATAGCTGTTTTATTATGCTCAAGGATTTTGTGTTTTAGGAATTCAGAGAGGGAAGCATGGATAATAGTCTAGGCTTTCATCTGGGAAGTCTCAAAAGGCTGGGAGTGATTTGAATGGCTGAGGGTTGGGTCTGTCTAAAGGCTTCTTCATTCACAGGGCTAGTGCCTTAGCTTGGACTGTCAGCAAAGTGCCTACAAATGGCCTCTGTTTATGGTTTGAGTTTATTACAGCATGGTAACTGGGTTCTGAGAGCAAGCATAAGAAGAGAGAGTGTTCAAGAGAACAAGGCAGAAACTAGAAGGCTTCTTCTAATGTAGTCTCAGAAGTTATGAATTGAAACTTCCATCACATTCTTTTGGTTACAAGCGAGTTACTAAAGCTGGGCCATATTCAAGGGAGGGAAGTGAAACTCTACCTCTTGATGAGGGCATGGCAAGGTCACATTGAGAAAAGCATGTGGATGGAATATTGTGTTGTAGTCATCTTTGGAAAATACAGTTTACTCAATTGACCTATACCTAATTCATGGGATATGCCCTGTTAATCTCAGTGAGGTTAATCTCAAGGAGTAGCAAGTGCCCTTAGGCCTTGTTACTCCAGGGACTAGCAGCATCAGCACCACCTGGGAGTTTATTAGAAATGTAGAATCTCAGGGCACTGAAACACATCTGTAGTGTGATAAGAACCCCAGGTGATTAATATAAATTTAATAAACGCTACCCTGGTAGACATTGACCATGATGTGGGCTTGCCCATATCCACCCAATGAGAGAAGGAAAATAGATGGTGTAAAAGATTAACACACTCAGCTAACAGAAAGGTTGGAAGTTCAAGTCCACCCAGAGGTGCCTTGGAAGATAGGCCTGGTGATCTACTTTTAGAAAATCGACCATTGAAAAACCTGTGGAGCACGATTCTACTTTGACGTACATGGGGTTGCTATGAGTCAGAGTCAACTTGACAGCAGCTACCAACTGAAAGGAAGAGTTGAACTGATGTGAATTGAATTCCTGTTTACAAGCAGAATGCCTATAGTTTAAATTACACCTGTCAGTACTAATTTTAACTCTATTAATGCTGATGTTATCTAGTTTATCTTTTTGCGAGCAGTGACAGTATCTTTTATATGTCATCAAAGTGTAGTATAATGCACAATCCTCAATTTAATAATTTTTTATCATTAATTTCCTTGACTCAAGAAGATTGGATTGACTATGTACTTTGTTATATATAAGAATACATGTTTTTAAAATTGTGCTTTAAATGAAAGTTTACAGATCAAGTTAGTTTCTTATACAAAAATTTATACACCCACTGCTATGTGACCCTAGTTTCTCTCCCCATGCTGTGACACCACACTCCTCCTTTCCACCCTGGATTTCCTGTGTCCATTGAACCAGCTCCTGTCCCTTTCTGCCTTCTCGTCTCACCTCCAGACTGGAGCTGCCCATTTAGACTCCTGTATCTACTTGAGCTTAGAAGCCTACTTTTCACGAGTATAATTTTATGTCTTATAGTCCAGTCTACTCTTTGTCTGAAGAGTTGGCTTCGGGAATGGTTTCAGTTTTGGGCTAACAGAGAGTCCGGAGGCCATGTCCTCTGGGGTCCCTCCAGTCTCAGACAGATGATTAAGTCTGATGTTTTTACTAGAATTTGAGTTCTGCAACAAGCTTTTCTCCTGCTCCATTAGGGACTCTTTGTGGTGTTCCTTGTCAGGGCAGTCATTGGTGGTAGCTGGGCACCATCTAGTTCTTTCTGGTCTAAGGCTGACGGAGTCTCTGGTTTATGTGGCGCTTTTGTCTCTTGGGCTAATATTTTCCGTGTGTCTTTGGTGTTCTTTGTTCTTCTTTGCTCTAGGTGGGTTGGGACCAATTGATGCAGCTTAGATGGCTGCTTGCTAGTTTTTAAGACCCCAGACACCGCTCACTAAAGTGGGTTGCAGAACATTTTCTTAATGAACTTTCTTATGCCAATTGACCTAAATGTCCCCTGAAACCATGGTCCCCAGACTCCCGCCCCTGCTACTCTGTTTCTTGGAGTGTTTGATTGCATTCAGGAAACTTCTTAGCTTTGGTTTAGTCCAGTTGTGCTGACCTCCCCTGTAGTGTGTGTTGTCCTTCCCTTCACCTAAGATAATTCTTGTCTATTATCTAGTTAGTGAATACCCCTCTCCCTCTCTCCCCACCCTCTTATCCATCAAAGAATGTTTTCCTCTGTGTTTAAACCTTTTCTTGAGTTCTTATAGTAGTGGTCTTATACAATATTTGTCCTTTTGTGACTAATTTCACTCAGCATAATGCCTTCCACATTCATCCATATTATGAGATGTTTCATGGATCCATTGTTATTCTTTATTGTTGCATAGTATTCCACTGTGTGAATATACCATAATTTCTTTACCCATTCATCTGTTGATTGGCATCTAGGGTGTTTCCATCTTTTTGCTATTGTGAACAGTGCTGCAGTTAACATAGGTGTGCATATATCTATTCGTGTGGCAGCTCTTATTTCTCTAGGATATATTCCAAGGAGTGGGATTGCTAGATCGTATGGTAGTTCTATTTCTAGCTTTTAAAGGAAGCACCAAATCAATTTCCAAAGTGGTTTTACCATTTTACATTCCCACCAACAGTGTATAAGTATTCCAGTCTCTCCACAACATCTCCAGTGTTTATTATTTTGTGTGTTTTCGATTAATGCTAACCTTGTTGGGGTGAAATGGTATCTCATTGTAGTTTTGACCTGCATTTCTCTAATGGCTAATGATCATGAGCATTTCCTCGTGTATATGTTAGCCTCCTGAATGTCTTTTTTGGTGAAGCACCTATTCATATCTTCTGCCCATTTTTTAATTGGGTTATTTGTGTTTTTGTTGTTGAGGTTTTGCAGTGTCTTGTGGATTTTAGAGACTAGACACTGATCAGATTTGTCGTAGACAAAATTTTTTCCCAGTCTGTAGGTTGTCTTTTTACTCTTTTGGTGAGGTCTTTTGATGAGCGTAAATGTTTGATTTTTTAGAGCTTCCATTTGTCTAGTGTCTCTTCTAGTGTTTGTGCAGTTAATTATGTTTTGTATTCTGTTTATGCCATGTATTAGGGCTACTAGCATTGTCCCTATTTTTTCTTCCATGATATTTATTGTTTTAAATTTTATATTTAGGTATTTCATTCATTTTGAGTTAGTTTTTGTGCATAGTGTGAGCTATGGGTCTTGTTTCAGTTTTTTGCAGATGGATATCCAGTTATGCCAGCACTATTTGTTAAAGAAAATTTTTTTCCCCAATTAACGAACTTTGGACCTTTGTCAAGTATCAGCTGTTCATAGGTGGATGAATTTATGTCTGGATTCTCTATTCTGTTCTACTGGTCTATGTTTCTGTTGTTGTACCAGTACCAGGCTGTTTTGACAACCCTGGCAGTATAATAGATTCTAAAATCAGTTAGTATTAGGTCTCCCACTTTGTTCTTCTTCTTCAGGAACACTTTACTTATCCCAGGGCTCTTCCCTTTCCATATGAAGTTAGTGATTTGTTTCTCCATCTCATTAAAAAAATGCCATTGGAATTTGGATCAGGATTGCCTTGTATCTGTAGTTCGCTCTGGGTCGAACTGACATTTTCACAATGTTGTGTCTTCCTATCCATGAGCAAGGTATGTTTTTTCACTTGTGCAGGTCTCTTTTGATTACTTGCAGTAGTGTCTTGTAGTTTTCTTTGTAGAGGTCTCTTACTTCTCTAGTTATATTTATTCCTAAATATTTTATCTTCTTGGGTGCTATAGTAAATGGTATTGATTTGGTGATCTACTCTTCAAAGTTCTCTTTGTTGATGTAGAGGAATCCAACTGATTTTTGTATGTTTATCTTGTATCCTGAAACTTTGCTGAAATTTTCTATTAATTCCAGTAGTTTTCTTGTGGATTCTTTGGGGTTTTCTCTGTGTAAGATCATATCATATGCAAATAGAGATACTTTTAATTCTTCTTTACCAATTTGGATATGTTTATTTCTTTTTCTAGCCTAATTGCTCTGGGTAGGGCCTACAGCACAATGTTGAATAAAAGTGGTGATAAAGAACATCCTTGTCTGGTTCCCATCCTCAAGGGGAGTGCTTTTAGATGCTCTCCATTTAGGATGATGTTGCCTGTTGGCTCTGTATAAATGCCCTTAATTATGTTGAGGAATTTCCCTTCTATTCCTATTTTGCTGAGAGTTTTCATAATGAATGGGTGTTGGACTTTGTCAAGTTCCTTTTCTGCATCAATTGATAAGATCATGTGGTTCTCTTGCTTTATTTATGTGATGGGTTACATTGATTGTTTTTCTAATGTTGAACCATCCCTGCATACCTGGTATAAATCCCACTTGATCATGGTTGGTTTTTTTGATATGTTGTTGAATTATATTGGCTAGAATTTTATTGAGGATTTTTGCATCAATGTTTATGAGGGATACTGGTCTGTAATTTTCTTTTTCTGTGGTGTCTTTACCTGGTTTTAGTATCAGGGTTATGCTGGCTTCATAGAATGAGTTTGGTAGTAGTGGTGTTAACTCTTCTCTGAAAGTTTGGTAGAATTCCCCAGTGAAGCCGTCCAGGCCACGGCTTTTTTTGGTTGAGAGTTTTTTGATTAACTTTTTAATCTCTTCTTTTGTTATGGTTTAGTTATTATATCTCTGTTTCTGTTAGTTTAAGTAGGTAGTATTTTTCTAGAAATTAGTACATGTCCTCTGGGTTTTTAAATTTGTTAGAGTACAGTTTTCCATAATATTCTGTTATGATACTTTTAATTTCAGTTGGATCGGTTGTGTGATAGCCCATATCATTTCCTATTCAGGTTATTTGACTCTTCTCCTGTCTTTCCTTTGCCGGTTTGGCCAACAGTTCATTGATTTTGTTGATTTTTTCAAAGAACCAGCTTTTGGTCTTGTTAACTCTTTCAAATGTTTTTCTATTCTCCTTTTCACTTAATTCTGCTCTAGTTCTTATTCTTTGCTTTCTTCTGGTGTCTGAGGGCTTATTTTGCTGCTCTCTTTCTGTTTGTTCGAGTTGTAGGGTTAATGTTTTGGTTTTGGCCCTTTCTTCTTTTTGGATGTGTGCATTTATTGCTATAAGTTGACCTCTGAGCACTGCTTTTGCTGTGTCCCAAAGGTTCTGGTAGGATGTGTTTTCATTCTCACTTGATTCTGTGAATTTCTGTATTCTGTTCTTAATTTCTTCTATACCCAGTACTTTATGAGCAAGATTTTGTTCAGTTTCCATGTGCTTGAGTTTTTTCCTTGCTTTTTCTGTTATTGATTTCTACTTTTATGGCTTTATGGTCAGTAAAGATGCTTTGTGATATTTCGATGCTTTGGATTCTTTTAAGGGTTTTTTTGTGGCCTAATACGTGGTCTATTCTGGAGAATGTTCCATGTGTATTGAAAAAGTAAGTATACTTGGCTGCTGTTGGGTGGAGTGTTCTGTGTAAGTCTATGAGATCAAGTTGGTTGATTGTAGCATTTAGATCTTCCGTGTCTTTATTGAGCTTCTTTCTGAATGTTCTGTCCTTCACCAAAAGTGGTGTGTTGAAGTCTCCTACTATTATTGTGGAGCTGGCTATCTGTCTTTTCAATGCTGTCAAAGTTTGTTTTATGTATTTTGGACCCTATCCTTGGGTGAGTAAATATTTATTATTTTTATATTCTCCTGGTGTGTTGACCCTTTAATTGTTATATAGTGTCCTTCTTTATCCTTTGTGTTGAATTTTACTTTAAAGTCTATTTTTTCAGAGATTAATATTGCCACTCCTGCTCTTTTTTTGAGTGTTGTTTGGTTGATATATTTTTTTCCATCCTTTGAATTTTAGTTTGTTTGTGTCATTAAGTCTAAGGTGTGTCTCTTGTAGGCTGCATACAGACAGATCATGTTTTTTAATCCATTCTGCCACTCTCTGTCTCTGTATTCGTGCAGTTAGTCCATTTACATTCTGCATAGTTATTGATGAGTTTAATGCTATCATTTTGAGATCTTTTTTTGTGTGTTGTTGACAATTTCTTTGTTCCACTTAATTTTCTATGCTGAGTAATTTTTCTTTATGTATTTTCGTTTGATGTTTATCATTGCTGATTTTGTGTTTGGTGAGTCTCTCTGTTTTTCTTGTTTTTTTTTTTTTTATTTTGATGTGTAAGATTGTTAGTTTCCTTTGTGATTACCTGATATTTACCTCTATTTTTCTAAGTTTAAACCAATCTTTTATTTCTTTATATTGCCTTGTCTTCCTCTCCATATGAAAGGTCTATGACTACATTTTTTAGTCCCTTTTTTTTGTTTGTTTATTTTAATGTCATCTTTTACATATTGACATCTCTGTTTCCCTATTTTCAGCATTTTAGCTTTGATTTGTTTTTGTGTCTTCCCTGTCTGGGTTGATATCTGGTTGCTGTGCCCTGTGTTCTAGTCTTGGGTTGTTGTCTGATGGTATTGATTTTCTAACCAGAGGACTCCCTTTAGTATTCCTTGTAATTTTGGTTTGGTTTTTGCAAATTCCCTAAACTTCTGTTCAGCTGGAAAAGTCCTAATTTCACAATCGTATTTGAGAGACAGTTTTGCTGGATATATAAGTCTTTTTTTTTTTTTATTGTTGTAATTAAATAAGGTTTACATTTCAAGTTAATCTCCCATACAGAATTTTTTTTTAACATACATTGTTATGAGACCCCAACCACTCACCCCATTCTGTGACAGCACACTCCTCCCCTCCGCCCCTGATTCCCCATGAACATTCAACCAGCTCCTAACTGTTTCTGCCTTCCCCTCTTACCTCTGGACAGAAGCCGCCCCTTTGGTCTCTTATATCTACTTGTCTAAGAGGCACATTCTTCACAAGTATCACTTTATGTCCCACAGTCCAGTCCAATCCCTGTCTGAAGGGTTGGCCTCGGAAATTGTTTTAGTTCTGGGGTGATGGAGAGACCAGGGGCCATGCTTTCTGGGGAGCCCCCAGTCTTAGTCAGACCATTAAGTCTGATGTTCTTACTAGAATTAGAGTTCTGCATCCTGTTGTTCTACTGCTGCGTCAGGGACCCTCTGTTGTGTTCCCTGTCAGGACGTTCATTGGTGGTAGCCGGGCACCATCTAGTTCTTCTGGTCTCAGACTGATGAAGTCTCTGGTTTATGTGGCTCATTCTGTCTCAAGGGCCAATACTTTCCTTGTGTCTTTGGTGTTCTTCGTTCTCCTTTACTCCAAGTGGTTGGGAGCAACTGATGCATCTTAGATGGCCGCTTGCGAGCTTTTAAGACCGCAGATGCCACTCACCAAAGTAGGATGCAGAACATTTTCTTAAGGTTTGTTATGCCAGGTGACATAGATGTCCCCTGAAAGCATGGTCCCCAGACCCCGCATCCCTGCTACTCTGTCTCTCAAAGTATTTGATTGTATGTGGAACCTTCTTAGCTTTGGTTTAGTCCAGTTGTGCTGGCTTTGCCTATAGTGTGTGCTGTCCTTGCCTTCACCTAAGATCATTCTTATCTATTATCTCGTTAGTGAATAACCCTCACCCTCCCTCCCCACCCCCTGGATATATAATTCTTGGCTGGTAAATTTTATATGACATATATAAAAAGGCTTTATATATGTCATCCCATTGCCTTCGTGCCTGCATGGCTTCTGCTGAGTAGTCCGAGCTTAGTCTTATTGACTCTCCTTTGTAGATGACTTTTCGTTTATCCCTAGCTGCTCTTAACATTCTCTATTTTTAGTTTTGGCAAGTTTGATTATGATATGTCCTGATCACTTTCTTTTGGGATCTACCTTATGTGGGTTTCAGTGAGCATCTGGAATAGATATCTTCTCATCTTTCATGATATTAGGACGTTTTCTGCCAACAAATCTTTAACAATTCTCTCTTTATTTTCTGTTATCCCCTGCCCCCCCATTCTGGTACTCCAGTCACTCATAGGTTATTCCTCTTGATAGAATCCCACATAATTCTTAAGGTTTCTTCCTTTTTTTAAATTATTTTATCTGATTTTTCCTCAAATAAGTTAGTGTCAAGTGCTTTATCTTCAATCTTACTAATTCTGACTTCCATTGCCTCAATTCTGCTCTTATGACTTTCTATTGAGTTGTCTAATTCTGACATTTTATTGTTAATCTTCTGGATTTCTGTTTGTTGCCTCTCTATGCATTCTTGCAGGCTGTTAAATTTGTCATTATGGTCTTCTTCAATCTTCTTAAGTTCCTCTATTGTTTTGTCTTTGTGTTCCTTGGCTTGTTTTGCATTTTGCCTGATCTCCTTCCTGATCCGTCCTGATTTCTTGAAGATTTCTATATTAATCTTTGTATTCTACCTCCGTTAATTCCAAGAAGTTCTCTTCCTCCAGAAAATTTCTTACTTTTTGCTTTGGGAGTTTGCTGAAACCATCATTGTCTGCCTCTTTATGTGATTTGATACTGACTGTTGTCTCCGTGCCATCAGTAAGTTATTATATTTATTTATTTTTATGTTTGCCTACTGTGTCCTAGCTTCTTGTTTTGTTTTGTTTTGATATGCCAAATAGGCTGCTTGTGTGAGCTAGTTTGATTATTGGCGCCTCTGAAGCTCTAACATCCTGCCACCAGGTGTTTAGATCTGTTACTAGGTATATAAGCCCAGGAGTCCATTTACTTTTCTTGTATGGATTCACCTCAGGTGTCCAAGTAGATGGTCATCTAGTGTGTGGTACAGGCTCTCACCGACGGTCCCAGATGTGCAGGGGTGATTCGTATAAGCACAGGTATCTGGCTACAGTAGGGGGTCACATGCTGAGCAAGGCAGGGGGATGATGGCTGCCCCTGAGTGGAAGGGAAGTGTGTCCCTGTTCTCTAGCGTGCATAGGTGGTGGGTTTTGCAGCTGGACTATGGACACCCAGTGCTGTTGGTTGTAAGGACTGGGAAGCACCACTTATTCTTGGACCTCTGTTGTGGGTGGCTAGGTGGCGTGGATAGAGCCCCCAGTCCTCAGGCACCTGATGTTAGTAGGAGAGGACCCTGCTTAATGGGCAGAGCAATGTCAAATGTCATGAACCTGCTGATACAGTTGCAGTTAGACTTCAGGTATATTCCCTGTTATACTGTGGTGATGAGGGCCTACTCTGTTGAAATGGGCCCACACAGATCTATGCAGGGGTGAAACCCATTCAAAGTCTGTGTACCCCTTATGCCTGTGCCTTGGCAAAGGAGCTGTACCTACCCTAAGTTCCTGACTTAGGGGAGCTGACAGATTATTTATTCCTGTTTGTTAGTTTGTTCCCTCTCCAAAGCCAGGAGAATGCCTCAGAGTGCATGAAGCGTCCTTATATCAAGCCTAGGGGATGCCTCAGTGGCTGAAGCTGGCCCGGGACCTGGTGCAGAGCAGGAAGGGGGCAAGTAAATGGGAGAGATGTTTTTTCCCAAAGGGGGTGTTTTGTGATCTGTGCAGTAGGTTAGATGTATGTACTTACCTTTTGCTGATTAAGCGCCACTTTTCACTAGTTTTGGAGGCTTGAGTAGATCTCCTCCGCTTGGTCTTTCCTTATGTGGAAAATGTGTCCTGAGTGCCACTGCTTGCCTCACTGGGTGGGCTGGCTGCAGGGTACCAGTTCCCACTGTGTCAGGTCTGGCAACTCCTCGCTGCTTCTGAACTGTCTCTCCCTCCGCCTGCCACTCAGTCTGATTTCTCAACTTTGCCTTTGACTTTCAGGGCTCCTAGATTGTCATATATAATCAATTCACTTGTTTTTTTTGGGTGTTTGCTGTAAGAAAGACCACAGGAAGCATCTGACTACTACGACATCTTGACCCCACCTCAGAATACAATTTTCAATAATTTCTAAGATCAAAAAGGTAAATTATTTTGGATTAACTGCATTCCCCTTAAGCTATTTTTGAAATTTCTAAAAATTCCACCCACCACCCCAACCCATGACAGCTGAACCTTGGTAGATATTTATTTTTGGTTAAATAAAAGAATGTTATCTTTAATTTTTCTCTCATAACTGTTAACTTAAGACACTTTGATCCATTCTGCATACTCTTAAAAACCTGAGAAATGTATACAATATTCTATGATATCCTTCGTAGGTGACTCATGTGTTTTAATTATTGCACAAGGTTCAATTCATAGATTCCATTTATTCATGTTTCCTTTAAGAAGTCATCTTTGTAAAAATTTTTTTAAAGTAAGGGAATTAACATCCAAAAATTCATTTTGATTGGCACATTATTTTTTAAGCAGTATTTTTCAAGCTATAATTGCCAGACTACTACTATTTGCAGCATGTGAATTACTTGTTAAAATTGCAGATTTCTGATCCCCATCCAAGTCTTTTTGAATCAGACTCTCTGGAGTTGGAACATGGAAAAGTCTCTGAGGTTGGGACCTAAATTCTTTGGCACACTAAAGTTTGTGACCTACTTTCTTAAGGAGTTAATTATATTGGCCTTATAATCATTTTTCAAGTTATTTATTGTGGGAATAAATGGGTCTGGAGATGTTGGCAGGGAGCATCTTTTCAAATTCATGTCTTTCCTGGGAGATGCTCTAATAATTGGAATATAATTTAAATAATGGAATAATTGAATTGGAGAAAAAAATCTTAGAAATTATCTAGTCAAACCCTTGCCTTTTTCGGCATTATAATGCTGGGCCCCAATGAGCTTAAGCAACTTTTAAAAAATGCTACTTCTAGGAGCAAAGCTATGCCCAGAACCCAGATCCTATGTTGCCTAAGCTAGGGTTCACTTTATCTTTAAGCCTTGCAATTAGGTATCATAATGACAAGATTGTAAAGGAAATCCTAAGTAGTTAATCAGAAGGGATTTATTGGTTTGATTAATTGACCTTGTCAATAAAGTTAATGTTTACAGGTTTTGACCCTACAGGGCTTTTGTCATCTAATTTAAGTCTTAAGAGATTTTGTTATATGTCTTTATGAGCCTCATCATGACTGAGGTAAATTACTGCTTAAAATGCCTTAACATGAAAAACCCAATATGAAAAATCAAAGCAGATATACTAGAAGATGATTTATTCTTTTTATATCAAAAAATAAGGTGTTCTTTAAATAAATTAATTATTATGTATGGTATAATGTAAGTTATTAAAAGCATTTACCAAATATTTTAGACTTTCTGAAAATTAGGGTAGGGGAAACCTCTCCCCCAACCCATCTCCAAATTCAATACCCTTCCTCCCCGTCTTTCTCTTCTTTACTTCTTGTATCCTGATCCTCTCCCTGTGTAATTGTACCAAACATAATAGCTATGGCTGAGGAACTTTACACATAATTTCTTTTTAGGCTGTTCAATTAATAAACTGACTTAAATTATAAAAGGCCATTAAGAGTATTGCATAATTTCAGTTGTTCAATTCTCTACTTCCATCTGCAAAAGAAAAAAATAATTTTACTCTATTTTCTGTGTCTTAACATTTTTTGATAGTTTCCTTTTTAAAAATATATTTCAGCAACAAATTTATTATGACTGTTGGGTTACATCTATATTTATATATTAGGAAACGAAAAAGGGCCACTTCCTAATATAAGTGGGTCTTTCCTGTACAGCCAGATACACAGGGACCCCTCAGCAATTCGTGTTCTGTGTCTCTGCCCCTCACTGTGCTCTTTCTCTCTTTCATTTTGCTGACCCTCTGAAGTTGGAACATATAGTTTGACTGGACTCTTTTTTTAAATTTTTTTTTTCCTTTCCTTTTCTCTCTCCCCTGCTTTTGTTATATTTCCTAGTTTTGGACTGCAGATTGGTTTCCTTTACCCCAGTTCCACCCCCAGTGCCTCTTGGTAAAATGTAACAGAGAACACTGTCTAAGGTATGCTCTGCCTTAACTCTATTCCTCATTATCTTAATTGGCATGTGCCAGAGAAGCTTACCTTGGAGCTTTGAGCTCAGTGTAGTAATGTAGGGGATGTTACTATAGTGGGTTGTAGTTGTCAGCAACAGACAGTTGGAAAGAAGTCTTTGACACCCAGCAGGGAGATATGGTGGCATTTCTCAGACCTCACTTTTTCACTGCAAGTGGGAATGTCTTAAAACTTTACGCTTAGTCTGTTTTCAGTTATATTAGTATTGTGAAGAGTGATTATAGAACCAATTGAGTTTTAGGAGGGTGATGAAGTGGGGAGTGTGCATAGGTAGTGAGTAGGGTTAGATGAGAATAGCATCACCCCCAATTAAGGCCTTTGGAAATAGTCAAAATGACCATTGTGGTGGAAGACAAGGGATGCCACTGTGGGTGTGAGCGTGGATATCTGCACTGGAATGGGATGGTCCATTGTTCTGCCCCAAATGCCAATAGTATTTCTGTTAAGCAAACTTTTGAGGACTTGTTAATAAGGACATCAAGAGTCAAGTGAGATTTTCTACATCCATGGGTAGTTTAGAACTTTGCACGTGAAGCAGAGGCGTTGGTGTAGTTCTTTTACACAATTAATTTTTTTGTTTTTGCATTTTTTAGAATTGTGGTAAATATGCATGTAACAAAACATTTATCATTTCAATATTCTTCACATGTACAATTCAGTGGCATTAATTATGTTTATCGTGTTGTTCAACCTTCACCATTATACATTTCCAAATTTTTCCATCACTCTTTACAGACACTTAGTACCCCCTAAGCAGTGAGTCCCTCCTTCCTACCCTCTCCTGGTAACCACTAATGAACTTTCATCTCTATAAACTTTGCCTATTCTAGGTATTTCATGTAAGTGGGATCATACAATATTTATCCTTTTGTGACTGATTATTTCATTAAGCATAATGTTTTCAAGGTTCATGCATGTGAAGGTTTTGTTTGATCACTTGTTTGCTAACATGTTGTTGTTGCTGTTAGGTGCCATCAAGTTGGTTTTGACTCACAGCGACCGTATGTACAACAGAACGAAACACTGCCCAGTCCTGCACCATCCTCACAATCGTTATCATGCTTAAGCCCGTTGTTGCAGTCACTGTGTCAGTCCATCTCATTGAGGGTCCTCTTTTTTGCTGACCCTCTGCTTTACCAAGCATGATATCGTTCTCCTGGGACTGATCCCTCCTGACAACATGTTTAAAGTATGTGAGACATAGTCTCGTCATCTTTGCTTCTAAGGAGCATTCTGGTCGTACTTCTTCCAAGACAGATTTGGTCCTTTTTTTGGCAGTCCATGGTATATTCAATATTCTTCTCCAACACCACAATTCAGAGGCATCAACTCTTTGGTCTTCTTTATTCATTGTCCAACTTTAGGAGGCGATTGAAAACACCATGGCTTGGGTCAGGTGCACCTTAGTCTTCAAGGTGACGTCTTTGCTTTTCAACAGTTTACAGAGGTTTCTTGCAGCAGATTTGCCCAATGCAATGTGTCTTTTGATTTCTTCACTGCTGCTTCCATGGGTGTTGATTGTGGATCGAAGTAAAATGAAATCCTTGACAATTCAATCTTTTCTCTGTTTATCATGATGTTGTTTACTGGTCCAGTTGTGAGGATTTTTGTTTCCTTTATGTTGAGGTGTAATCCATACTGAAGTCTGTGGTCTTTGATCTTCATCAGTTAAGTGCTTCAAGTCCTCTTCACTTCCAGCAAGCAAGGTTGTGTCATCTGCATAATGCAGGTTGTTAATGATTCTTCCTCCAATCCTGATGCCCTGTTCTTCTTCATATAGTCTAGCATCTCAGATATTTGCTCAGGATACAGATTGAGTAGGTATGGTGAAAGGATGCAACCCTGATACACACCTTCCCTGACTTTAAACCACGCAGTATCTCCTTGTTCTGTTCGAACGACTGCCTCTTGATCTATGTACAGGTTCCTCATGAGCACAGTTAAGTGTTCTGGAATTCCCATTCTTCGCAATGTTATCCATAATTTGTTATGATCCACAGTCAAATGCCTTAGCATAATCAATAAACACAGGTAAACATCTTTCTGGTATTCTCTGCTTTCAGCCAGGATCCATCTGACATCAGCAATGATATCCCTGGTTCTGTGTCCTCTTCTGAATCCGGCTTGAATTTCTGGCAGTTCCCTGTCAATATACTGCTGCAGCCACTTTTGAATGATCTTCAGTAAAATTTTACTTGTGTGTGATATTAATGATATTGTTTGATAATTTCCTTATTTGGTTGGATCACCTTTCTTTGGAACAGGCATAAATATAGGTCTCTTCCAGTTGGTTGGCCAGGTAGCTGTCTTCCGAATTTCTTGGCATAGACGAGTGAGCAGTTCCAGGGATGCATCCGTTTGTTGAAACATCTCAATTGGTATTCCGTCAATTCTTGGAGCTTTGTTTTTCGCCAATGCCTTCAGTGACGCTTGGACTTCTTCCTTCAGTACCATTGGTTCCTGCTTATATGGTACCTCCTGAAATGGTTGAATGTCAACCAATTCTTTTTGGTATAGTGACTCTGTGTATTCCTTCCATCTTCTTTTGATGCCTCCTGAGTTGTTTAATATTTTCCCCATAGAATCCTTCAATATTGCAACTAAAGGCTTGAATTTTTTCTTCAATTCTTTCAGCTTGAGAAAGGCCAAGCATGTTCTTCCCTTTTGGTTTTCCATCTCCAGGTCTTTGCACATGTCATTATAATACTTTATATTGTCTTCTCTAGCTGCCCCTTGTAATCTTCTGGTTAGTTCTTTTACTTCATCGTTTCTTCCTTTTGCTTTAGCTCCTCGATGTTCAAGAGCAAGTTTCTAACACGGCCTCCATTTTCCAGTTCATAGTTGTCATAGAAATCATAGATTTGTTATAACAGAATAAAGGTTAGGGGGAAGATAAGGGATGGTAAAAATAGAAATTGAAGCAATTATTATTGTTAGGAAACTTTGAAATCATAGAAAGTTTTCTTTTGGGAAATGTATATTGCTTTCTGTATTTTATAGTGTACATTTTGATTACTATGTCCCATTTCTACTACCTGTATTAATCCATAGAATAATGTCTGGATATTGTGGAGTCTCGGATATATCCCATTCTAGTGGTGGAGGTGTTATTTTTTTCTCCATCTGTGTTGCAAAGCATCTTCCCTGCTCTTTGTTTTGAAAGGTGCACAGCCAAGGTAGAATAATGACTTATTTTTGCTAAGTTCATTATAAAAATTTAGTAATGTCAAAATATCTTTGCATTAACTTTCAGTGCTACATTGTGTTTTCATTGTTAACACTTACATCAAAATACTTCGGAATTTTTGGTCTTTGGAAGGAAAGAGGGTTGTGGTAGGCAGAATAATGACCCCCAAAATTGTCCATATCCAAATCCCCAAAATCCACGAATATGTTATGTTACATGGCAAGGGGGAGTTAAAGTTACAGATGAAATTGAGAGTACTAGTTAACTGACTTGATGGGAAGATTAATTTACATTATCTGAGTGGACCCAGTGTAATCACATGGGTCCTTAAAAGTACAAGAGGGAGGGAGAAAAAGAAGTAAGTGATGCACTGTGAGATGGACTCAGTCTGCTATTGTTGGTTTTGAAGAAGACCATGAGCCAAGGAATTTGGGCAGCCTCTAGAAGCCGGAAAAGACAAGAAAGTGGATTTTGCCTTAGAGTCCCTAGAAAGGAATGAAGCCTTGATGACGTCTTGACAGTTAGACTTCTGACTTATGGAGCTGCTAGATAATACATTTGTGTAGCCTAAGCCACCAAAGGAAAACCTTGTGCATATTGGTTAAGAACGATGTCTGCTAACCCAAAGGTTGGCAGTTTGAATCCACCAGGTGCTCCTTGGAAACTCTATGGGGCAGTTCTACTCTGTCCTATAGGGTCACTATGAGTTGGAATCGACTCAACAACAACAGGAAGCCACCAAAACTGTGGTAATTTGTTACAGCAACAATATAAAATTAATACAAGGGCTGATCCTTTCCTCAGATATCTTACTTAATTCTTAGGAAAAATCAAACTACAAAGAAGTAGAGTGTATAGCCGTTTTGATTCAGTTATTGCTGTTATTGTTTATTTGCTTTAGTTAAAAAAAGCAATGAGGAGGAATAAATAAAAGATAACCTGCTGCTTTAGTTCAGATATGCCTTCTTCCAAGGTAAGTGAGGTTATAGCTTCGGTCTGTGTATTTATTAATATACCTGGAAATATCTATTGACATAGAATCAAACACTAATTAAAAATAAATGCATTATATATTTGGGTGACCTTTATACACTGTGCATAATTTAGATATTTTTTAAAAACAAGCTTTTGGGTATGAACTGTCAGATTTTACAAAGAAATGGTAATTGATGCACCTTCAACATTTTCAGGAACACTCATGTATTTGTGAACTATTGGATAGTGTTAAACATCCTTAATACATTTAATCCTGTGATTTATACATTTCCAGAACAATATGCTTTTTCATTTCAGATTACTTAAACCATAATGTTGTTTTAGCTTTAGTTTGAGGTACAGGACTTGTACTTTCATTCAGCAATTCTCTCCTCCTTTTGATATGATAACGGATATGTGGCAGTCTATATGCATTCATACAATAAGATATTGGAAATTGATTGAGTTAGCAAGAAGGGAAAATAAAAGAAGGAAAAGTGATGTCAAAGGAAAGGTCAGTATCCAAAATTCATGGTATGAGATTGTTCTGAAGATAGGATAAATTTGACTTTGAATTTTCTAACAGATACTTATTAGTTACATAATATCTAGTATTTTGTAAGATAAAAATGAACTAGTTTCTCAGGAGAAGCAAAACTGTTCTTGGTACTAAAATCTGACGTGCTTTATTCTCTGGATTCTCATACAGTAATTAATGTGTGATATTGAGTGAGGTCTTCAAGAAACATACCATTATTTTAGTAATGGGTTTCCTAGGGTTTTTATTTTGTGTAATATCTTCAGAGGCTGATATTTTAACACTTACAACAGTTACTTGTAGTACAATGAAAGCAATTCAATAAGGGGCCCAAATAACATTGGCCTAACATAATGGGGGCAGGAGGTGATAGTGGAAATTAGGAAAAACTAGAGTAATTACACTAGATAGATAGCAAATACTTTTGCCTTCAGGAAATCTTCTTAGAATTTTATTTCTTGCAGCCTACATTTTAAGAATCAGGCAACAGAGGATTGGAGGCTATGCTCTCTAATTAAGGAAGTGAAATTGTGATGACTAACATTGCTGATTAAGGTTAAATCCATTTGCCTTAGCAGTTAATTGAATTGTGGGTCAAGATGGTAAAATCATTCTTTTGAAAATTTTGGACACCAACTATAATAATTATCTGACTGGAGGGCCTATCCAACCCCTTCACAGAGGGATTCCACAATAATGTACTTTGTGTTATTAATTTACAGGGAATTATGTTAGATGCTGTTGAGATACAGAAATGATCCCGAAAGATCACTACTGAATAAAATGCAAACTGAACCCGAATAGAAATCTGGCATTTAATCAATTTACATTGATTTATATTTGGTTCAACTGACATCTTATTCAACATCTTTTAATTTCTAGTCAGTAACACAGTTAATGTAAGTAATTATAATAAACAATTGACAGTAATAAGTACTTAGAAAATATAGAGAAAATGCTAGAAGTCCAAAAGGAGTAAAAATTACTTCTAGCTTTGGAATAAGGGATGTCTTTTTAAAAATCAGTGCCATTGCCAAGGCGTGCTTTGGGGAATGTTTTAGCTTCTCTTTAAAACCCATTGCCAGAGAGGTGGGGCCAAGATGGTGGCATAGTCAGATGCTTCCGGTGAACCCTCTTACAACAAAGACTCAAAAAAACAAGTGATTCAATTATATATGGCAATCTGGGAGCCCTGAACATCAAAGGCAGAGTTGAGGAACCAGACTGTGAGGAAGGGGGAGGGGGAGAGAGTTCAGAAGCAGCAAGGAGTTGCCAGACTTGACCCGGTGAGAACCTGAGACCTTCAGGTCTGATCAGCTCAGGGGTGAGCAGTGAGGTAGGCAAGCAGCCATGCTCAGGAGGTGCATTTTCCGCACCAGGAGGGACCCGGCACCAGAGACTCTACATAGCCACCCAGAACCAGTGAGAAGCTGCCCTCCACAAAAGATAAATACTTGTATACGGCTTACCGCGCAGGTCAAAAACATCCCCCTTAGGGAAAAACCTCTCTCCCATTTACCTCTCCACTCCCTGCTCTGCACTGGGTCCTAAACCAGCTTCAGCAATTGCTGAGACCCCTGCGCTGTAAGTAGGATCCATCACATGCCTGGAGCCATTCTCCCTGCCTTGGAGAGTGAACAAATTAACAAACAGGAAAAACTAAGCTGCCAGCTCCTCTAAGCCAGGAACCCAGGGTAGGCACAGCTCCCTTGCCTAGGCACAGGCATAAGGGATCCACAGACTTTGAGTGCCTCCCCCTGCAAAGACTTGTGTGGGCCCATTTCAATAGCGTAGGCCCTCATTACCACAGTAAAACAGGCTATATACCTGAAAGTCCAACTTGAATAGTTTCAGCTGTGCAGTGGCAGGTTCGTGAAATTTGACACTGCTCGGCCCATTAAGCAGTGTCTTCATCTACCCACATCAGGGGCCTGAGGACTGATGGCTCCACCCACGCCACCTAGCCACCTGCGATAGGGGCCCATGAATAAGAGGTGCCCCCCAGTCCTTACAGCCAACAGCATTTGGTGCTCATAGTCCGGCTGCAAAAGCCACCCACCTACGTGCTCTAGGGAACAGGGACATGCCTTCCTCCTGGACACTCAGGGGTGGCCGTCAGCCCCCTGCCTTGCTCAGAGTGTGTCCCCCTGCTGCAGCCAGATGCCTGTGCCTACACCAATCGCCAATGCCTGTCTAGGACTGTAAGTGAGAGCATACCCAACATACTTGGTGGCTATCTACCTGGGCACCTGAGCTGAATCCATACAGGAGGAGTGGGCGGACTCCTGAGCTTACATACCTAATAACAGATTTAACCACCTGGTGACAGGACATTAGAACTTCAAAGGTGCCAATAATCAAACTAGCTCACAGGAGGAGTCTATATGGGCATATCAAAACAATACAAGAAGCAAGGAAACAGTAAGCAAACATAAAATAAATAAATGTAAGAACTTATTGATGGCTCGGAGAAAACAGTCAATACCAAATCACATAAAGAGGCAATCCATGATGGCTTCAGCAAGCTCCCAAAATAAAGAATCTAGAAATTTTCTGGAGAAGGAAAATTTCTTGGACTTACCGGAGGCAGAACAAAAGATTAAGATACAGAACTCTTCAAGAAATTAGGAAGTAAATTAAGCAAAATGCAGAACATGCAATAGAGGAAATTAAAAAATTAGAGTATAATGACAAATTTAACAGGCTGCATGAATCTGTAGAGACATCAATCAGAAATCCAGAAGATTAACAATAAAATGTCAGAATTAGACAACTCAATAGACAGTCATATGAGCAGAATTGAGGCAATGGAAGTCAGAATTAGTGAGATTGAAGATAAAGCATTTGACACCAACTTATTTGAGGAAAAATCAGATAAAAGGATTAAAAACATGAAGAAACCCTAAGAATTATGTGGGACTCTATCAAGAGGAATAACCTACAAGTGATTGGAGTACCAGAACAGGGAGGGGTAACAGAACATACAGAAAGAATTGTTGAAGATTTGTTGGCAGAAACCTTTCTTGATATCATGAAAGATGACAAAGTATCTATCCAAGATGCTCATTGAACCCCACATAAGACAGATCCCAAAAGAAAGTCACCAAGATATCTTATAATCAAACCTGAAAAAACTAAAGATAAAGAGAGAATTTTAAGAGTGGGTAGGGAAAAATGAAAAGTCATCTATAAAGGAAAGTCAATAAGAATAAGCTCGGACTACTCAGCAGAAACCATGCAGGCAAGAAGGCAGTGGGATCACATATATACAGCCTTGAAGGAAAAAAAACTGCCAGCCAAGAATTATATATCCAGCAAAACTGTCTCTCAAATATGATGGCAAAATTAGGGCATTTCCAGATAAACAGAAGTTTAGGGAATTTGCAAAAAACAAACCAAAATTATAAGAAATACTAAAGGGAGTGCTCTGGTTAGAAAATCAGTAATATCAGATAACAACCCAAGACTAAAACACAGGATAGAGCAACCAGATAACAACCCAGATAGGGAAGTCACAAAAGGAAATCAAAGCTAAAACACTGATAATAGGGAAACAGATGTCAATACGTAAAAGATGACAACATTAAAACAAAGAAGAGGGACTTATAAAATGTAGACCTAGATTTTGCATATGGAGAGGAAGTCAAGGCTATATAAAGAAATAAAAGACTGGTATAAACTTAGAAAAATAGGGGTAAATATTAAGATAAGTACAAAGGAAACTAACAATCCTACAAGTCAAAATAAAAAAACTATAAAAATATAAAGACTCAGCAAACACAAAATCAACAACAATGAAAAAGGTGAAAAGAAAGTACATAAAGAAAAATGAGATTACAGAAAATTAAGTGAAACAAAGAAACTGTGAACAACATACAAAAAAAGACATCAAAATGATGGCACTAAACTCATACCTGTCAATAATTATGCTGAATGTAAATGGACTAAATGCACCAATAAAGAGACAGAGAGTGGCAGATTGGATAAAAAAACATGATCAGTCTATATGCTGCCTACAAGACACACCTTAGACTTAAAGGTACCAACAAACAAAAACTCAAAGGATGGAAAAAAATATATCAAGCAAACAACACTCAAAAAAGAGCAGGACTGGCAACAGTAATCTCTGACAAAATAGACTTTAAAGTAAAATCCACCACAAAGGATAAGGAAGGACACTAGGTAATGATTAAAGGCTCAATACACCAGGAGGACATAACTATAATAAATATTTACACAACCAACCACAGGGCTCCAAAATACATAAAACAATCTCTAACAGCACTGAAAAGAGAGGTAGACAGCTCCACAATGATAGTAGGAGACTTCAACACACCACTCTCAGTGAAGGACAGAACATCCAAAAAGAAGCTCAGCAAAGACACGGAAGAGCTAAATGCTACAATCAACCAACTTGATCTTATAGACATATACCGAACACTCTACCCAACAGCAGCCAAGTACACTTTCTTTTCCAACGCACATGGAATATTCTCCAGAAGAGATCACATATTAGGCCATGAAGCAAACCTTCACAAAATCCAAAGCATAGCAATATTACAAAGCATCTTTTCTGACCATAAACCCATAAAAGTAGAAATCAACAACAGAAAAAGCAAGGAACAAAAATCAGACAAATGGAAACTGAGCAACACCTTGCTCAAAAACTACTGGGTTATAGTAGAAATTAACGATGGAATAAAGAAATTCATAGAATCAAACGAGAAAAAAAACACATCCTACCAGAACATTTGGAACACAGCAAAAGCAGTGCTCAGAGGTCAGTTTATAGCAATAAATGCACACATCCAAAAAGAAGAAAAATCCATAATCAAAACATTAACCCTACAACTGGAACAAGTAGAAAGAGAACAGCAAAAGAAGGCCTCAGGCACCAGAAGAAAGGAAATAATAAGAATTAGAGCAGAGTTAAATGAAATAGAGACTAGAAAAACAATTGAAAGAGTTAACAGGACAAAAGCTGGTTCTTTGAAAAGATCAACAGAATTGTTAAACCACTGGCCAATTTGAGAACAGAAAAACTGGACAGGAAAGCAGATAACCCATATAAGAAATGAGATGGTTGTTATCACAACAGACCCACCTGAAATTAAAGAATCTTAACAGAATACTGTGAAAAATTATACTCTAACAAATTTGAAAACCTAGAGGAAATGGACAAATTTCTAGAAACTCACTACCTACTTAAACTAACACAAACAGAAGTAGAACAACTAAATAAACCCATAACAAAAGAAGAGATTGAAAAGGTAATTAAAAAACTCCCAACAAAAAAAAGCCCTGCTCAGATGGCTTCACTGGAGAATTCTACCAAACTTTCCGAGAAGAGTTAACACCACTACTAGTAAAGGTATTTCAGGCCATAGAAAAGGATGGAATACTGTCAAACTCATTCTATGAAGCCAGAGTAAATAACCCTGATAGCAAAACCAGGTAAACACACCACAAAAAAAAAAAGAAAATTGAAGACCAATATCCCTGATGAACATTGACGCAAAAATCTTCAACAAAATTCTAGCCAATAGAAATCAGCAACATATCAAAAAAAATAATTCATCATGATCAAGTGGGATTTATACCAGGTATGCAGGCATGTTTTAACATTAGAAAAACAATTAATGTAATTCATCACATACATAAAACAAAAGACAAGAAAGACATGATCTTATCAATCAATGCAGAAATGGCATTTGACAAACTCCAACACCCATTCATGATAAAAACTCTTAATAAAATCAGAATAGAAGGGAAATTCCTCAGTATAAATAAGGGCATTTATACAAAGCCAACAGCCAACATCATCCTAAATGGAGAGACTTGGACAGCATTCCCCTTGAGAATGGGAAACCAGACAAGGATGCCCTTTATCACCACTCTTATTTAACACTGTACTGGAGGTCCTAGCCTGAGTAATTAGGCTAGAAAAATAAATAAAGAGCATCCAAATTGGTAGGGAATGTGTGAAAGTATCTTTCTTTGCAGATGATATGATTTTATGCACAGAAAACCCCAAAAGAATCCACAAGAAAACTACAGGAACTAATAGAAGATTTCAGCAGAGTTTCAGGATACAAAATAAACATACAAAATCAGTTGGATTCCTTTACACCAGCAAAGAGAACTTCGAAGAGGAAATCACCAAATCCATGACATTTACAATAGCCCCCAAGAAGATAAAACATTTAGGAATAAATCTAACCAGAGATGTAAAAGATGCATACAATGAAACAATGAAAGCTACAAGACACTACCACAAGAAACCAAAAGAGACCTGCATAAGTGGAAAAACATACCTTGCTCATGGATAGGTAGACTCAACATAGTGAAAATGTCAATTCTACCCAAAGCAATTTACAGATACAATGCAAAACTGATCCAGATTTCACCGACATTTTTTAATGAGATGGAGAAACAAATCACCAACTTCATATGGAAAGGGAAGACACCCTGAATAAGTAAAGCATTATTCAAGAAGAACAAAGTGGGAGGTCTCACATTATGTGATTTTAGAACCCATTATACTGCCACGGTAGTCAAAACAGCCTGATACTGGTACAACAACAGATACATAGACCAGTGGAACAGAATTGAGAATCCCAACATAAATTCATCCAGCTATGAGCAGCTGATATTTGACAAAGGCCCAAAGTCCGTTAATTGGGGAAAAGACAGTCTCTTTAACAAATGGTGCTGGCATAACTGGATATCCATCTGCAAAAAACTGAAACAAGACCCATCCCTCACACCATGCACAAAAACTAACTCAAAATGGATCAAAGACTTAAATATAAAACTGAAAATGATAAAGATAATGGAAGAAAAAATAGGGACAACGCTAGGAGCCCTAATACATGGCATAAACACAATACGAACCATAAGCAACAATGCAGAAGAACCAGAAGAGAGACCAGATAAATGGGAACTCCTAAAAGTCAAACACTTATGCTCATCAAAAGACTTCACCAAATTAGTGAAAAGATGACCTAGAGACTGGAAAAAAATTTTTGGCTACAACAAATCCGATCAGCGTCTAATCTGTAAACTCTACAAGATACTGCAAAACCTCAACAACAAAAAGACAAATAACCTAGTTAAAAATTGGGCAAAGGATAAGAAGAGACACTTTGGCAAAGAAGATATTCAGGCGGCTCACAGACACATGAAGAAATGCTCACGATCATTAGCCATTAGAGAAATGCAGATCAAAACTACAATGAGATATCATCTCACCCCAACAAGGCTAGCATTAATCCAAAAAACACACAAGAATAAATGCTGGAGAGGCTGCGGAGAGACTGGAACACTTATACACTGTTGGTGGGAATGTAAAACGGTACAACCACTTTGGAAATCGATTTGGTGCTTCCTTAAAAATCTAGAAATAAAAGTACCACACGATCCAGCTATCCCGCTCCTTGGAATATATCCAAGAGAAATAAGAGCCATCACACGAATAGATATATGCACACCCATGTTCATTGCAGCACTGTTCACAATAGCAAAAAGATGGAAACAACCTAGGTGCCCATCAATGGACGAGTGGATAAACAAATTATGGTATATCCACACAATGGGATACTACGCAATAATAAAGAACAACGATGAAGCTGTGAAACATCTTGTAAAATGGAGGAAGCTGGAGGTCATTATGCTGAGTGAATTTAGTCACAGAAGGACAAATATTGTATAAGATCACTATTATAAGAACTCAAGAAAAGGTTTAAACACAGAAGAAAACATTCTTTGATGGTTAAGAGGGTTTG
This sequence comes from Dugong dugon, assembly GCA_030035585.1. Lineage (NCBI taxonomy): Eukaryota > Metazoa > Chordata > Mammalia > Sirenia > Dugongidae > Dugong > Dugong dugon. The sequence goes on from CM057463.1 coordinate 55,699,671, forward strand.
GGAGGGAGGGGGAGGGTTATTTACTGACTAGATAGCAGATAAGAATGATCTTAGGTGAAGGGAAGGACAGCACTCACTACAGGGGAAGTCAGCACTACTGGACTAAACCAAAGCTAAGAAGTTTCTGGAATACAATCAAACACTTTGAGGGACAGATTAGTAGGGGTAGGGGTCTGGGGACCATGCTTTCAGAGGACATCTAGGTCAATTGGCATAACAAAGTTTATTAAGAAAATGTTCAGCATCCTACTTTGGTGAGTAGCATCTGGGGTCTTAAAAGCTTGCAAGGGGCCATCTAAGATGCATCAATTGGTCTCAACCACCTGGAGTACAGGAGAATAAAGAACATCAAAGACACAAGGAAAGTATTAGCCCAGGAGACAGAAAGGGCCACATAAACCAGAGACTTCATCAGCCTGAGACAAGAAGAACTAATGGTGCCAGCTACCACCAATGACTGCCCTGACAGGGAACACAACATAGAGTCCCAGATGGAGCAGGAGAAAGGTGGGGTGCAGAACCCAAATTCTAGTATGAAAACCAGACTTAATGGTCTGACTGAGACTTGAGGAACCCCAGAAACCATGGCCCTGGATTCTCTATCAGCCCAGAACTAAAACAATTTTCAAGGCCAACTCTTCAGACAGGGATTGGACTGGACTGTGGGGCATAAAGTGATACTCGTGAGGCGTGTGCCTCTTAGCTCAAGTAGCTACAAGAGACTAAATGGGCAGCTTCTGTCCAGAGGTAAGATGGGAAGGCAGAGAAGGTTAGGAGCTGGTGGAATGGACATGGGGAATCAGGGGTGGAAAGGAGTAGTGTGCTGTCACAGTATGGGGAGAGCAATTAGGGTCACATAACAATGTATGTATAAGTTTTTGTATGGGAAAAAGGAAAAAAAAAACCATTGCCAACCGGTTAAGTCCGACTCATACTCACCATATAGAACAGAGCGGAACTGCCTCAGGATTTCTAAGGTTGTAATCTTTATAGAAGCAGACTGCTACATCTTTCTCCCACAGAGCAGCTGGTGGGTTTGAACTGCTGACCTTTCGGTTAGCAGCCGAGCACTTAACCACTGCGCCACCAGGGCTCTTTCAGCTTCTCCTTAATCTCTGTAAAATCTATCCAATGAACCCCAAATATTTAAGCTTCTTCATTTAAGTAAATAGTGTCTTTGGCTTGCAAATGCAGCTTCAAATCAGTGCCCCCTCACATTACCATCTATCTCTTCTCAGCCATATTACCTTCCCAATCACTTGCTCTGTAGAAATTTTGGGGGTATCACTGAAATAACTCTGAAATTCAAGAAAGATTTGGAAATCATCTTCGTATGAAAATATCTAGCAATTCTGATGATAAAATAGGAAACAGGCAACATGCTCATGTGAACATTGAAAGAATCAATGAGGAAGCAGCAGAGTGAAATTGTAATTTACAAAATGTGTTCCCTGGTTAGCAGAGGTTGATTGTTGTACACTAAGGTATAATGATAGTCTTTCTTGAATATTATATTTATATTTATTCTCTCACACACAAGAGTATAAAAATTTTCAGTCTCTTCTAGACATGTGAAAGTTATTACTGTTACCAGATACCATACCAGTTGCCATCAAGTCAGTTCTGATTCAAAGCAATCTCAAGTGTGCAGTGTAGAACTGTACTCCTTAGGAATTTCAAGGCTGTGGCCTTTCGGAAGCAGATTGCCAAGCTTTTCTTCTGAGGCCCCTTTGAGTGGGTTAGAACAGCCAAGCTTTAGGTTGGTAGTCGAGCACTTAACCATTTACAACAACCAGAGTCTCCTTTCCTATGTTAAACCAAAACCAAACCTGCTGCCTTCGAGTTGATTCCAACTCATAGCAACCCTATAGGGTAGAGTAGAACTGCTGCATAGGTTTCTAAGGAGCTGCTGGTGGATTCAAACTGCCAGCCTTTTGGTCAGCAGCTGATCGCTTAATGACTGCATCACCAGGACTCCTTCTTATGTTAGGTTGGTAACCAATTTAACACAGAATGATGGATATTTAATTAGCTTCAGCTGTAATGACATATTTGGCATGTATTTCATGGTGTTTCAAAAAAGGCTGTCTGACTCTATTGTCCTTCCTTTACAAATTTCAGAAGTACCACAGTAAAACAACATTTAGGTGTCACCATTAAAAATGGAATATTTCCACGGCTTGTTTTTTGGATATCTGGCACAGAATTTTCAAGTAAACGTCAGTGTTTTTGAAAGAAATTTTTTAAAATGTCTTTTATACTGATTTTTATCTTAAATACATCAAGCGAGACACAATTTAGTTTTTTATTTGTGACTGAGGTTTATTATTGCCATATAAAGACTAGTGTTTTACATTTGTTGTAAGGCTTTATAGTTTACAAAGATCATTCGTAGACATTATCTCATCTGAAATGCCCTGCACTGCACACCACTGATTCTCATTTGCTGTTTACACTCTGATGAGGATTTGGAAACTATCTAACCTGGTTTATTACAATTGGGTGTCAAATATGACTGTGAGGACCCCTCCTAGTGAGTAAGGAGTATGGCCTTTGTGATAGCTCTTTCCATGAGCAGAGGCTATTTGGCTGAATTCTGGATTCTTGGCAGTGTTCAAGTTGAGTGATGTAGCTGGAAGAGTTGACCACATGCAGGGAGAATTATGTCGCTGTATTTTTAGCATAGGTCATTATTTTATAAATATCTCCTCCAAAATGCTGTCAAGAGGCCTATGTGAGGACTTAATCAAAGCATAGTAAAATATGTTTAATATAATGTGGTTAATGCTATACTAAGCATAATAAATAATTAAAAAATTAAACTGTGTTAAGTTTTAGAAAATTGTTTAAGAAATACAGTGATGATTTCCTGTATTGTTGCATTGGATTATAAATGTAGAGGGCTTTGTGTCATAATGATAAATTTATATTGTTATTATATTATCTCAATATCACACAGCAATTAAATAACATTAAATTTTTCATTAAAGATTATTGCATCTGTATAATCAGAATCCCTTAGGAGCATATGTAATCTTACATGTGGCATTTCTAAAATTTCTGATTTCTAATTTAAAAGTTGTTAAATTTCTGGTAGCATTATAAATGCTACTCATATTTAGATGCCATGGTGTGAGAGTTTTAATTTTGTGCACATTGGGTTTCATTCCTGTAAGTCACTTTACAATAGCAGGTAATAAATGTATTCTGTGAAATGAAACCAGAGATCTGAGAGTGGAATGTGATTTATTTAGTATTATAGTGTGACAATGCATGGTCTTTGAGCTTCTAAAAAATTCACTGAACATGTGACTAGCTAAATGAGTATCTTAGCCGCTGGATAAAATAGTAAGTACTGATGAAGTTTTCTGCAATTACTTATGCATGGGAAGTCTTGCCTGAAAACGCAGGTATTTCTTACATTATTGTTGTTATTGTGAGGTGCCATCAAGTCAGTTCCGACTCGTAGTGACCCCATGTACCATAGAATGAAACACCGCCCAGTCTGCACCATGCCCACAATCGTTGATATGATTGAGCCCATTGTCGCAGCAGCTGTGGCAATCCATCTCATCGAGGGTCTTCCTCTTTATCGCTGACCCTCTACTTTACCAAGCATGATGTCCTTCTCTAGGGACTAATCTCTCCTAATAACATGTCCAAAGTATGTAAGATGCAGTCTCGCTTTCCTTGCTTCTAAGGAGCATTCTGGTTGTACTTCTTCCAAGACAGATTTGTTTGTTCTTTTGGCAGTCCATGATATATTCAATGGTCTCCAACACCACAATTCAAAGACATCCATTCTTCTTCAGTCTTCTTTATTTATCGTCCAGCTTTCACGTGCATAGGAGGTGATTGAAAACGCCGCGGCTTGGGTCAGGTGCACCTTAGTCTTCAAGGTGACGTCTTTGCTTTTCAACACTTGCAAGAGGTCTTTTGCAGCAGATTTGCCCAATGCAATGTGTCTTTTGATTTTTTTACTGCTGCTTCCATGAGTCTTGATTGTGGATCCAAGTAAAATGAAATCCTTGACAACCTCAGTCTTTTCTCCATTTATCATGATGTTGCTTATCGGTCCAGTTGTGAGGATTTTTGTTTTCTTCATGTTGAGGTGTAATCCATCCTGAAGTCTGTGGCCTTTGATCTTCATCAGTAAGTGCTTCAAGTCGTCTTCACTTTCAGCTAGCAAGGTTGTGTCATCTGCATAATGCAGGTTGTTAATGAGTCTTCCTCCAATCCTGATGCCCCATTCTTCTTCGTATAGTCCAACGTCTCAGATTATTTGCTCAGCATACAGATTGAATAGGTATGGTGAAAGGATACAACCCTGACACACACCTTTCCTGACTTTAAACCATGCAGTACCCCCTCGTTCTGTTTGAACAACTGCTTCTTGATCTATGGACAAGTTCCTCATGAGCACAGTTAAGTGTTCTGGAATTCCATTCTTTGCAATATTTTCCATAATTTGTTATGATCCACATGGTTGAATGCCTTAGCATAGTCAATAAAACACAGGTAAGCGTCTTTCTGGTATTCTCTGCTTTCAGCCAGGATCCACATGACATCAGCAATGATATCCCTGGTTCCACATCCTCTTCTGAATTCAACTTGAATTTCTGGCAGTTCCCTGTCAATATACTGCTGTACCCACTTTTGGATGATCTTCAGCAAAATTTTACCTGCATGTGATATTGATGATATTATTTGATAATTTCTGCATTTAGTGTGATCACTTTTCTTGGGAATAGGCATAAATATAGATGTCTTCCAGTCAGTTGGCCAGGTAGTTGTCTTCCAAATTTCTTGGCATAGATGAGTGAGCACTTCCAGTGCTGCATCCATTTCTTGAAACATGTCAATTGACATTCTGTCAATTCCTGGAGCTTTGTTTCTCACCAATGCCTTCAGTCCAGCTTGGACTTCTTCCTTCTGTACCATTGGTTCCTGATCATATTGGTTGAATGTCGACCAATTCTTTTCGGTATAATGACTCTGTGTATTCCTTCCGTCTTCTTTTGATGCTTCCTGCATCGTTTAATATTTTCCCCATAGAATCATTCACTATTGCAGCTCAAGGCCTGAATTTTTTCTTCAGTTCTTTCAGCTTGAGAAATGCCAAATATGTTCTTCCGTTTTGGTTTTCTATCTCCAGCTCTTTGCACATGTCATTATAATACTTTGTTTTCTTGAGTCGCTCTTTGAAATCTTCTGTTCAGTTCTTTTACTACATCATTTCTTCCTTTTGCTTTAGCTACTTGACGTTCAAGAGCAAGTTTCAGAGTCTCTTCTGACATCCATTTTGGTCTTCTCTTTCTTTCCTGTCTTTTTAATGACCTCTTGCTTTCTTCATGTATGATGTCCTTGATGTAATTCCAAAACTCGTCTGGTCTTTGGTCATTAGTGTTCAAGGCTTCAAATCTATTCTTGAGATGATCTCTAAATTGAGGTGGGATATACTCAAGGTTGCACTTCGGCTCTCGTGGACCTGTTCTAATTTTCTTCAGTTTAAACTTATATAGTTTCTTATATAGCCACTCCATTTTTGGTAGCTACTGAGGGAGAAAAATTAACATAGAGTGGTGGGAAGAACAGCAGAAGAATCTATCTATAATGGTTACAAATATTCTAGGATCTAGAAAGTACTCTTTCCTTAACTCTGTAATATCTTTTCAGCCCCCACTGCTCTAGTTAAATGGTTTTGTCCATTTAATTTCCTTCTCACAGTCCTTCATTCCTTATGTCTTTTTCACTACACGTGCCTTTACATACTTTGCTAAAACTCTCTCCTATTTTGATGGCCATGACACTCTTCTCTGTTTTCCTCCTATAACTTCTTTGCCATCCCTTTTGGGTTTCCTTCTAGGATGTTTTATTTTCACTTGTTCATTGCTTACATTAATTTCTCATTTTCCTTCAAATATTAGGCACCTACTTTGAGCCAGGGACTTTTGAGGTCCTTGTATATAGCAATGAATAAGACAAAGTCCATGACCACATGAAGCTTATGTTCCAAAAGGTAATGGACAATCATCTAGGTGATGTCTTAATGAAAAAGAAGGCAGGGATAGAGAGTGAAGGGGGAAGTAATTTAGGTAGGTGGAGATAGTGCAGGAGGACTAGGGTCAATATGGTGGCTAGTGCAGAGAGAGCAAGGTGTAAAATATTAGAAGGAAAAGCCAAAAAAAAAAAAAAAAATTGGACAGAGTTAGGCAATTTAAGGCATTGTAAATTATGGTCCAGAGTTTGTATTTTTGGAATTTCTGAAGGTGGTGTGAGCATTTTATAATATTCTCTATTGGCATTTCCTCAAATCTCATAATTTTTCCTATACATTTTTATCAGCAGTTATGGATTGAATTGTGTCCCCCAGAAATGTGTGTAAACTTGGCTAGGCCATGATTTCCAATACTGTATGATTGTCCACCATTCTGTCATTTGGATGTGATTTTCCTATGTGTTGTAAATCCTACCTCTATGATGTTAATGAGACAGGAATCAATCTACAAGATTAAGTTGTATCTTAAGTCTGTCTCTTTTGAGATATAGAGGAGAGAAGCAAGCAAAGAGACAGGGGGATCTTCTACCATCAAGAAGGAGAGGGCATCCTTTAGACCCAAGTTCCCTGCACTGAGAAACTCCTGGGACAGGGGAAGATTGATGACAAGGACCTTCCCCCAGAGCTGACAAAAAGAGAAAGCCTTCCCCTGGAGCTGGTGCCCTGAATTCAAACTTCTAGCCTCCTAGACTGTGAGAGAATAAATATCTCTATGTAAAAGCTACCCACTTGTGGTATTTCTGTTATTGTAGCGATAGATAACTAAGACAGAATTTGGTACCTGGAGTTAGGTGCTGCTCTAACAGATGTCAAAAATGTGGAAGCGGTTTTGAAACTGTGAACGGATAGAGGCTGGAAGAGTTTTAAAGTGCCTAATAGTAAAAGCCTAGATTGCCTTGAAGAGGCTGTTGGTGGAATTATGGACATCAAAGACAATTATGGTGAGGATTCAGAAAGAAGTGAGAAAAGCTGTTACACTGGAGACAGTGCAGACAGCGAGAGACAGCAGTGGAGAAATGGCAGCAGCTGAACCAGGAGACCAGCGCGACACAGTGCTGGAGCTGACTTACGGAGTGAGAGAGCTGAGTGGTTTTGCACAGGAGGCTTCCTGGTGGAGTAGGATGCCTCCAGGCATTTATCGATGGAGCTGAAGAGCTTTGGAACACTTGCCTCAGCAGGGCAGACCCACGTGTTGAGGCCCAAGGGGCTAAGAGGCCAAGGAACCAGGAAGCAGAAGCTGAAGAGACAGGAATCACAGGAAGCAGAGCTGCCTCAGTCTCAAATGGTAGGGCCATGACCTCTGGGGTCTCAAAGGGTAGAGTCGCCACTCGGATGGACTAGTAGAATGGGGCCACCCAAAGTCAAGGGAGCAGAGTTGCCATTCCAGTTAGTCTCAGCCCAGCCTCCACTCAGAATCTGGAGAATGTGGCAAATACCTGGAATCTGGAGGGCAGGGCTGTTGCCTAAATGGTCTCCGAGAACTGAAGATTATTTTCAAGCCTTGAGAGCTAATGTAATGTGTTCTGCTGACTTGCTTGGTACCTGTTATTCCTTCTTTCCCTCCAGTTTCTCCTCTCTGTAATGGAAATGTCTACCTTTTGCGTGTTCCACCATTGTACTTTGGAAGTAGATAACTTGTATCTAGATTTCACAGATAAGAAGTAATTTTTTTTTTGGATTTTGGACTTGGATTTAAGACTTCTGCTATGATATGATGGAGTGAATGTGTTTTACATGTGGCAGAGATGTGAATTTTTGGAGGCCAAAGGGTAGAATATTATGGATTGAATTGTATCCCCCCAAAATGTGTGTAAACTTGGCTTGGCCATGATTCCCAGTATTGTGTGATTGTCCACCATTTTGTCATCTGATGTGATTTTCCTACATGTTGTAAATCCTACCTCTATGATGTTAATGAGGCAATTGTGCTGGTGCTTAAGAATACAAACATAAACAAGGTAGACAGGTCTCTGCCTCAGATGCTGACAGCAGTCCCATGGTTGAAATAGAGAATAAGAAATTTAAGATTCAGGTGAAAAACTGAAATTTGTATTAAGGGCCATTAGAGAAAAGACAGATTTGTCTGAGTCAGAATAATTGGCTGAGGTGGACCCAAATTTAGATGAGGGTACCTAATTTATGTAGGGTGGGAGAATGAGAAAACCGTTTCTGAGCTACTAAACTGAAGGTGGAGTGGCTGGTGGGTTCGAACTGCTGACCTTTCAGCTGCTAATTGAAAAGTCCATGGTTCGAACCCACCCGCCACTCCATGGGAGAAAGATCTGGTGATCTGATCCCATAAAGATCATGGCGTAGAAAACTCTATAGGGCAGTTCTACTCTGTCCTGTAGAGTTGCTATGAGTTAGAATCACATTGACAGCAACGGGTACCCGAAAGATTGGCAGTTCATACCCACCCAGTGGTGCCTCAGAAGACAGGCTTGGCAATCTACTTCTAAAAGGTCACAGCCTTGAAAACTGTATGAAGCAGTTCTACTCTGAAATACATAGGGTCACCATGAGTCTTGATAGCAACTGGCTAACATTTAAGCTGAGATAGAGAATAAAAAGTAGCCAGCTAAGGGAAGTGTGGTGTGATGTGGGAGTGGGGTCTTGTAAACAGAATGAAATGCATGTTCAAAGACCTGAGGCTGTAAAAAAAACAAAAAAACAAACCCGTTGCCATCAAGTCGATTCCAACTGATAGTGACCCCATAGTACAGGGTAGAACTGCCGCATAGAGTTTCCAGGAAGTGGGTGGTGGATTTGAACTGCTGACCTTTTGGTCAGCAGCCAGGCTTTTTAACCACTGCACCACCTGAGACTTGGGTATTATTAGTCAATGAGCATGGCACCACGTGAGCTTGGTAGGCTCAGGTGATGATGCAGGGCCTTGAAGGCCTGAGTAACGAGTGTGGGGTCAAGGAGAGTACAATGGGAAGCAATTGAAGAGTTTTATGCAAAGGAGTAACATGATCTTATTTGTCTGAGACTGGGAATATCATCTTTTAATCAAAATCTGGCACACAGCCAAATTACATCTCCCAGCCTTCTGCCATTGGCTGTGAGCCATATGACAGCTTCCTACCCATGGAGTAAGAAGAAGTGGTGAATACCATGACTAGGCCTGGCTCATAAAAATTTCCCACATGGGCTTCCTCAAGCTCTTTTTCCTTTCTGAGTAACTGGACGATCTTAAAAGCCAATGTTGAAATGGCAGAGCATCTGCCAGCCTGGGCCCCTGCATGGTTGTATGGAACAGAACTCCCTCCTACAAGTGTCCTGGGGTTTTATGGGAGCAAGAAAGAAGCAGCTACTGTCATGAGCCATTACATGTTCAGTCCATTTATTACCACATCCTAGTTTGCCCAGATGAATATGCTAGTTTGAAAGGCAAGTCTGGCTTCTGTGCTGTGTAAAGATGTGAGGCAGAATGAACAATAGCACTGGTCAAAGTGAAGGTTTATTACCGTGTGGACTAGGGAAATTTCAGTTGAAAGAGATTTTAGATACTTTTGGATGTGGAATCAAAAGTTGTATTGATGGTTTGCTTTGTGTAGTGAGATTGTGGTAAAAAAATATCTCACTTGATTTGACTCTCAATTGCTGTATCACCTATTGTTTGAACTTTCCATAGCACATCTTATTGAGTATCTTTAGGCGTGTATTTTATTTATTTGACTGCATTGTAATCAGCTGGAAGGCAAATGAACCAAGTCTTTTAGAATTTTTAATTTATGTGGTGTCTAATACAGTGCTTTGTATAAGGTACTTTATTCATTAAACTTTGCTTAAATTAATAAAAGTGTTGGCTCTCAGATTTCTTGCTCATAGAGCTTTTGGAGATCATGTGACCCCGTTCTTGCCTTGCCATTGATATTGCCTCATCTTGGCTTAAATTTTCATTGTCTTCTGCGGGAGATGTTTAGTTATGTTAAATCTTGTTTGATCTGTGGTGTAGTGGGGAAAGTAACATCATGAGCCTGGGATTCAAGTGTTTATAATAGCTGGTTTATGTTGAACAGTTTTTAAAAGGCACATGAGCTCATCCTCATTGCTGTCCCATCACTTTCATGTGATCCCAGTAGCCACTGCCCACTGCTCAGAGTTGCTGACTGCTTCAGTGGCCACTAACTCCATCCACAGTTAACCACTCATCTGGGAGAATCATTATGATCTATGGAAAGTCTTAAGATAGGAGACAGTTTCTGTAATCCAAATGAGCAATCATGAGGTATGTAACTAAGGAAGTGACAGTGGAAATAGAAGGAGGGGAAAAGGGTGGAAGGGACTTTACAGAACACGGCAACTGAATGAATTTTGGGAAAAGTCTAGAATAAAGATGAATACTCAAGCTCCCATACTGATGAAATTCAAGCTATAAACAAATATATATCAACACACCTAGTTTCCAAGATAATGCCATTTAATACTGCCTATCATCAACAGGTGGTGTTAGCAGTGATGAGGTTGCATATTTTAACCATGAATGTGTTGATGTTAGTTAATTTGTTATATGTTTACTGTGTTTGTACTTAGTTTGCATGTGTTTTATGAGCATTATTAACCCATCCATGCCCAAGAAGGACACAAGCAGTAAGATTTGAAGTTGCTGGTAAGAAGAGATAAAAGAATATGACAAAGATTCTGAAGAGATTAAAATAAAAATTGAAAATTGTGAGAAAAAGCATTGGAAATTGTAGAAGATATGAGTCTACTAGAAGCAGCTCTGAGGAATGAACATATAATCAGGTTGCTTGTGCAAAGCACTGTGTATTTCTCAGTAGAGTAGGGAAAAAGTAGTTGACCAGATGAACAAAAAACTCCAACCGTCAGAGTGTGTATCTGGAAGATCTGTATTACTGTTGAGTGCCCACTAGCTCTATGTTCATTTAAGTGAAGGCTAGAAGTTTGTACAAGAGGCTTAGGACTAATTATGGTTAAAGAGCTATGGTATTGTTTCCCTTGGAAAACACAGATAGTCCCATAGATTCAAGGGTTATTAGTATACATACATTATCAAGATGGGTGCAGAAGTGGTATGTGGAGAACATATGTTATTGTTGTTGTTAGATACTGTCCAGTCGGTGCCAACTCATACGACCCCGTGTACAACAAATGAAACACTGGCCGGTCCTGTGCCATCCTCACAGTCATTGCTATGTCTGAGCCCACTGTTGCAGCCACTGTGTCAGTCCATCTCATTGATGGTCTTCCTCTTTTTCATTGACCCTCTACTTTACCAAGCATGATGTCCTTCTCCAGGGATTGGTCCCTCCTGATAACATGTCCAAAGTAAGAGAGACAAAGTCTTGCCGTCCTTGCTTCTAAGGAGCGTTCTCACTGTATTCCTGTAACACATATTTGTTTGTTCTTCTGGTAGTCCGTAATATGCTCAATATTCTTTGCCAACACCATATTCAAATGCATTAATTCTTCTTTAGTCTTCTTTATTCATTTTCTAGCTTTCACATGCATATGAGGCAACTGAAAATGCATAGCTTGTGTCAGGCACAACATAGTCCTCAAAGTGACATCTTTGCTTTTTAACAAAGGAACCTTTTTAACAAGAGGTCTTTTGCAGCAAATTTTCCCAAATGCAATACGTCATTTGATTTTTTGACTGCTGCTTCCATGGGTGTTGATCGTGGATCCAAGTAAAATGAAATCCTTGACAACTTCAATATTTTCTCCATTTATCATGATGTTGCTTATTGGTCCAGTGGTGAGGATTTTTGTTTTCTTATGTTTGAGGTGTAATTCATACTGAAGGCTGTAGTCTTTGATCTTCATCGGTAAGTCCATCAAGTTCTCTTCACTTTCAGCAAGAAAGGTTATGTCATCTGCATATCACAGGTTGTAAATTAGTCTTCCTGTAATCCTGATGCCACATTCTTTTTCATATAGTCCAGCTTCTTGGATTATTTGTTCAGCATACAGAGTAAATAAATATGATGAAAGGATACATTCCTGATGCACACCTTTTCCAATTTTAAACTACACAGTATCCCTTTGTTGTGTTCGAACAACTCCTTAATTTGTGTAAAAATTCTGCATGAGCACAATTAAGTGTTCTGGAATTCCCATTTGTCTCAATGTTCTCTGTAATTTGTTATGATACACACAGTCAAATGCCTTTGCATAGTCAATAAAACAGGTAAACATCTTTCTGGTATTCTCTGCTTTCAGCCAAGATCCATCTGACATCAGCAGTGATATTCCTCATTCCACATCTTCTTCTGAATCCAGCTTAAATTTCTATCAGTTTTCTGTGGATGTACTGCTGCAAACGTTTTTGAAGTATCTTCAGCAAAATTATACTTGTGTGTGGTATTAGTGATATTGTTTGAACATTTCCGCAATCTGTTGGATCACTTTTCTTTGGAATGGGCACAAATATGGATCTCTTCTAGTTGGTAGGCCAGGTAGCTCTCTTCCATATTTCTTGGCATAGTTGAATGAGCACTTCCAGCTTCGCATCCGTGTGTTGAACCATCTCAGTTGGTATTCCTTCAGTTCCTGGATCCTTGTTTTTTGCCAATGCCCTCAGTGCAGCTTAGACTTCTTCCTTCATTACCATTGGTTTTTTTTCTTTTTTTTTTTTAATTGTGCTTTAAGTGAAAGTTTACAATTCAAGTTAGTCTCTTGTACAAAATTTATACATACATTGTTATGTGACCCTTGTTGCTCTCCCTATACTGTGACAGCACACTCCTCCTTTCCACCCCGGATTTTACATGTCCTTTCAACCAGCTCCTGACCCTCTCTGCCTTCTCATCTCGCCTCTGGACAGGAGCTGCCCATTTAGTCTCATGTATCTACTTGAGCCAAGAAGCACACTCTTCATGAGTACCATTTTATGTCCCATAGTTCAGTCTAATCTTTGTCTGAAGAGTTGGCCTCAGGAATGGTTTTAGTTTTGGGTTGACAGAGAGTCTGGGTGCCATGTCTTCTGGGGTCCCTCCAGTCTCAATGAAACCATTAAGTCTGGTCTTTTTACTAGAATTTGAGTTCTGCACCCCACTTTTCTCCTGCTGCGTCAGGGACTGTCTGTTGTATTCCCTGTCAGGGCGATCTTTGGTGGTAGCCAGGCAACATCTAGTTCTTCTGGTCTCAGGCTGATGAAGTCTCTGGTTTATAGGCCGTTTCTATCTCCTGGGCTAATACTTTCCTTGTGTCTTTGGTGTCTTCATTCTCCTTTACTCCAAGTGGGTTAAGACCAGTTGATGCAACTTAGATGGCCTTTTGCTAGCTTTTAAGACATAAGACGCCACTCACCAAAGTGGGATGCAGAACATTTTCTTAATAAACTTTGTTATGCCAGTTGAGCTAGATGTCCCCTGAAACCATGGTCCCCAGACCTCTACCCCTGCTACTGTGTCCCTTGAAGTGTTTGGTTGTATTCAGGAAACTTCTTAGCTTTGGTTTAGTCCAGTTGTGCTGACTTCCCCTGTAGTGTGTGCTGTCCTTCCCTTCACCTAAGATAAATTCTTGCCTACTATTTAGTTAGTGAATACCCCTCTCCCTCCTTCTCCACCCTTGTAAGCATCAAAGAATGTTTTCTTCTGTGTTTAAACCTTTCCTTGAGTTCTTATAATAGTGGTCTTATACAATATTTGTCCTTTTGCGACTGACTAATGTCACTCAGCATAATGCCTTCCAGATTTCTCCCTGTTACGTTTCACGTATTCATCGTTGTTCTTTATTGTTACATAGTATTCCATTATGTGAATATACCATAATTTGTTTATCCATTAATGATGGGTGCCTAGGTTGTTTCCATCTTTTTGCTGTTGTGAACAGTGCTGCACTGAATGTGGATGTGCATGTATCTACTCGTGTGAAGGCTCTTTACTTCTCTAGGATATATTCCAAAGAGTGGGATTGCTGGATCCTGTGGTACTACTATTTCTAGCTTTTTAAGGAAGCGCCAAATCGATTTCCAAAGTGGTTATACCATTTTACATTCCCACCAACAGTGTAAGTGTTCTAGTCTCTACACAACCTCTCCAACATTTATTATTTGGTGTTTTTTGGATTAAAGCTAGCCTTGTTGGGATGAGATAGTATCTCATTGTAGTTTTGATTTGCATTTCTCGAATGGCTAAGGATCGTGAGCATTTCCTCATGTGTCTATTAGCCTCCTGAATGTCTTCTTTGGCAAAGTGCCTGTTCATATCCCTTGCCCATTTTTTAATTGGATTATTTGTCTTTTTGTTGTTGAAGTTTTGCAGTGTCTTGTAGATTTTAGAGATTAGACATTGATCAGATTTGTTGTAGCCAATAATTTTTTCCCAGTCTGTAAGTTGTCTTTTTACTCTTTTTGTGAAGCTTTTTGATGAGCATAAGTGTTTGATGTTTAGGAGCTCCCAGTTATCTAGTTTCTCTTCGGGTGTTTGTGCATTGTTACTTATGGTTTGTATTCTGTTTATGCCATGTATTAGGGCTCCTAGCATTGTCCCTATTTTTTCTTCCATGATCTTTATTGTTTTCAATTTTATGTTTAGGTCTTTGATCCATTTTGAGTTAGTTTTTGTGCATGGTGTGAGTTATGGGTCTTGTTTCAATTTTTTGCAGATGGATATCCAGAAATGCCAGCACCATTTGTAGAAGAGACTGTCTTTTCCCCAGTTAACAGACTTTGGGTTTTTGTCAAATATCAGCTGCTCATAGGTGGAATGATTTATGTCTCGATTCTCAATTCTGTTCATTGGTCTATGTACCTGTTATTGTACCAGTACCAGGCTGTTTTGACTACTGTGGTGATCTAATAGGTTCTAAAATCAGGTAGTCTGAGTCCTCCCACTTTGTCATTCTTCTTCAGTAATGCTTTACTTATTTGGGGCCTCTTCCCTTTCCATATGAAGTTGGTGATTTGTTTCTCCATCTCATTAGAAAATGCCATTGGAATTTGGATTGGGATTGCATTGCATCTGTAGATCGCTTTGGGTAGAATTGACATTTTCACAATGTTGACTCTTCCTGTCCATGAGCAAGGTATGTTTTTCCACCTACACAGGACTCTTGGTTTCTTGCAGTAGTGTCTTGTAGTTTTCATCGTATAGGTCTTTTATGTCTCTGGTTAGATTTATTGCCAAGCTTTTTATCTTCTTGGGGGCTATTGTAAATGGTATTGATTTGGTGATTTCCTCTTCGAAGTTCTCTTTGTCGGTGTAGAGGAATCTAAGTGATTTTTGTATGATACTTTGCTGAAATCTATTAGTTCCAGTAGTTTTCTTGTGGATTCTTTGGGTTTTCTGTGTATAACATCATATCACCTGCAAAGAGAGATACTTTTACATTTTCCTTACCAATTTGGATGCCCTTTGTTTCTTTTTCTAGCCTAATTGCTCTGGCTAGGGCCTCCAGCACCATGTTGGATAAAAGCGGTAATAAAGTGCATCCTTGTCTGGTTCCCGTTCTCAAGGGGAATGCTGTCCAAGTCTCTCCATTTAGGATGATGTTGGCTGTTGGTTTTGTATAAATGCCCTTAATTTTGCTGAGGAATTTTACTTCTATTCCTATTTTGCTGAGAGTTTTTATCGTAAGTGGGTGTTGGAGTTTGTCAAATGCCTTTTGTGCATCAGTTGATAAGATCATGTGGTTCTTATCTTTTGTTTTATTTATGTGATGTAGTACAATGATTGTTTTTCTAATGTTTAACAATCCCTGCATAACTGATATAAATCCCACTTGACCATGATGAATTATTTTTTGATATGTTACTGAATTCTATTGGCTAGAATTTTGTGGAGGATTTTTGTGTCAATGTTCATGAGGGATATGGTCTGTAATTTTCTTTTTTGTGGTGTATTTACCTGATTTTAGTATCAGGGTTATGCTGACTTCATAGAATGAGTTTGGGGGTATTTCATCCTTTTCTATGCTCTGAAATACCTTTAGTAGTAGTGGTGTTATCTCTTCTCTGAAAATTTGGTAGAATTTTCCAGTGAAGCCATCCAGGCCAGGGCTTTTTTTTTGTTGGGAATTTTTAAATTATCTTTTCAATCTCTTCTTTTGTTATGAGTTTATTTAGGTTTTCCACCTTTGTTTGTGTTAGTTTAGGTACATAAAGAGTTTCTAGAAGTTTGTCCATTTCCTCTAGGTTTTCAAATTTGTTAGAGTACAATTTTTCATAGTATTCTGTTATAATTATTTTAATTTCAGTTGGGTCTGTTGTGATATCACCCATCTCATTTCTTATATGGGTTATTAGCTTCCTCTGCTTTTTCCTTTTGTCGGTTTGCCCAGTGGTTTATTGATTTTTTTGATCTTTTCAAAGAACCAGCTTTTGGTCTTGTTAACTCTTTTCAATTGTTTTTCTATTCTCTATTTCATTTAGTTCTGCTTTAATTCTTATTTACTTTCTTGTGGCAACCAAGGTCTTCTTTTGCTGCTCCCTTTCTACTTGTTCCAGTTGTAGGGGTAATGTTTTGATTTCGGCCCTTCCTTTGTTTTGAATGTGTGCATTTATTGCTATAAACTGACCTCTGAGCACTGCTTTTGCTGTGTCCCAAAGGTTCTGGTAGGATGTGTTTTCATTCTTATTTGATTCTATGAATTTCTTTATTCCATCCTTAATTTCTTTGATAACCTAATAGTTTTTGAGCAAGGTGTTGTTCAGTTTCCATGGGTTTGATCTTTTTTCCTTCCTTTTTCTGTTATTGATTTCTGCTTTTATGACTTTATGGTCAGAAAAGATGCTTTGTAGTATTTCGATGCTTTGGATTTTGTTAAGGCTTGCTTTATGGCCTAATATGTAATCTAATCTGGAGAACATTCCATGTGCATCGGAAAAGAAAGTATACTTGTCTGCTGTTGGGTGAAGTGTTTGGTATAGGCCCGTGAGATCAAGTTGGTTGATTGTAGCATTTAGCTCTTCTGTGTCTTTGTTGGGCTTCTTTCTGGATGTTCTGTCCTTCACTGAAAGTTGTGGTTGATGTCTCCTACTATTATTGTGGAGCTGTCTATCTGTCTTTTCAATGCTGTTAGAGTTTGTTTTATGTATTTTGGAACCCTGTCATTGGGTGCATAAATATTTATTATAGTTATGTATTCCTGCTGTATTGATTGACTCCTTTAATCATTATATAGTGCCCTTGTTTATTCTTTGTGGTGGATTTTACTTTAACGTCTATTTTGTCAGAGATTAATATTGCCACTCCTGCTCTTTTTTGAGTGCTGTTTGCTTGATATAGTTTTTCTATCCTTTGAGTATTAGTTTGTTTGTGTCTTTAAGTCTAAGGCATCTCTTGTAGGCATCATACAGATGGATCATTTTTAGCCGCTCTCTGTCTCTTTATTGGTGCATTTAGTCCTTTACATTCAGCATAATTATTGATAGTTATGAATTTAGTGATGTCATTTTCATGTCTTTTTTTGCGTTGTTGACAGTTTCTTTGTGCCACTTAATTTTCTGTGCTGAGTCATTTTTCTTTATGTATTTTCTTTTAATCTTTTTCATTGTTGTTGAATTTGTATTTGCTGAGTCTTTATGTTTTTCTTGTTCTTTATTTTGATGTGTAGGATTGTTAGTTTCCTTTGTGGTTGCCTGAACATCTACCCATATATTTCTAAGTTGAAACTAGTCTTATATTTGTTTATATCACCTTGGCTTCCTCTCCATATTAAAAATCTATGTCTACATTTTTTAGTCCCTCTATTTTGTTTTAATGTTGTCATCTTTTACATATTGATGTCTCTGTTTCCCTATTTTCAGTGTTTTAGCTTTGATTTTTTTTTTTTTTTTTTTGTGACTTCCCTTTCTGAGTTGATATCTGGTTGCTCTGTCCTGTGTTTTAGTCTTGGGTTGTTATCTGATGTTATTGATTTTCTAACTGGAGAACTCCCTTTAGTATTTCTTATATTTTTGGTTTAGTTTTTGCAAATTCCCTAAACTTCTGTTTATCTGAAATGCCCTAATTTCACCATCATATCTGAGAGACAGTTTTGCTGGATAAATAATTCTTGGCTCGCTATTTTTTTCCTTCAAGGCTTTATATATGTCATCCCATTGCCTTCTTGCCTTCATGGTTTCTGCTGTGTAGTCTGAGCCTATTCTTATTGACTCTCCTTTGTAGATAACTTTTCATTTATCCCTAGCTACGTTTACAATTCTTTCTTTGTCTTTGGTTTTGGCAGGTTTGATTGTAATATGTCTTAGTGACTTTCTTTTGGGATCTACCTTACGTGGGGTTCGATGAGCATCTTGGATAGATATCTTCTCATCTTTCACAATATCAGGGAAGTTTTCTGTCAACAAATCTTCAACAATTCTCTCTGTATTTTCTGTTATCTTCCTCCTGTTCTGGTTCTCCAGTCACTTGTACTTTATTCCTCTTGATGGAGTCCCTTATAATTTTTAGGGTTTCTTCATTTTTTAAAATCCTTTTATCTGATGTTTCCTCAAATAAATTAATGTCAACTGCTTTATCTTCAATCTCACTAATTCTGAGTTTCATTGCCTCAATTCTGCTCCTATGACTTTCTATTGAGTTGTCTAATTCTGAAAATTTATTGTTAATCTTCTGAATTTCTGATTGCTGTCTCTCTGTTAATTCTTGCAGTCTGTTAAATTTGCCATTATGCTCTTCTCTAATCTTCTTAAGTTACTCTGTTGCTTGGTTTGCATTTTGAATGATCTCCTTCTTTTTCTCTCGAAGAGTTCTGTATATTAATCTTTTGTGTTCTGCCTCCGGTAATTCCAAGAAATTCTCTTCCTCCAGAAAATTTCTTGATTCTTTATTTTGGGAGCTTGCTGAAGCCATCTTGGTCTGCCTCTTTATATGATTTGATATTGACTGTTGTCTCCACGTCATCAATAAGTTATTGTATTTATTTATTTTATGTTTGCTCTCTGTGTCCTAGCTTCTTGTTTTCTGGTTTTTTTTCTTTCTTTTTTTTTGACATGCCTAAATAGGCTACTCGTGTGAGCTAGCCTGATCACCTGTGCCCCTGAAGCTCCAAAGTCTTGCCACCGGCTGGCCACATCTGCCACTAAGTATGTAAGCCCCGGAGTCCGCCCACTCCTCCTGTGTGAATTCAGCTCAGGTGTCCAGGTAGTCAGCCACCAAGTGTGTGGTGTAGGCTCTCACCTATAGTTATAGACAGGCATGGGTGATTGATGTAGGCACAGGCATCTGGCTGCAGCAGGGCGTCACATGCTGAGCAAGGCTAGGGGCCGACCGCTGCCCCCAAGTGTCGGGAAGGAAAGCATTTTCCTGTTCCTGGAGCACGTAAGTGGGTTGGTTTTGCAGCTGGACTGTGAGTACCCAGTGTTGCTGGCTGTCAGGACTAGGGGGCACCACTTATTCTTGGAACCCTGTCACGGGTAGCTAGGTGGCATGGGTGGAGCCACTAGTCCTCAGGCCCCCAATGTGGCCAGGTGAGGAACCTGCCCAACGGGCAGAGTAGTGTCCAATGTCATGAAACAGTTGAAGTTAGACTTCAGATATATACCCTGTTGTACTTCAGTAATGAGGGCCTACACTGTTGAAATAGGCCTACCCAAGTCTATGCAGGGGTGAAGGGCATTCAAAGTCCATGGACCCCTTATGCCTCTGTGTAGAAAAGGAACTGTGCCTACCCTGAGTTCCTGGCTTATGGGAGCCAGCAGATTATTTTTTCCCCTGTTTGCTAGTTTGTTCCATCTCCAAGGCAGGGAGAATGGCTCAGGGCATGTGATGAGTCCTACTTCCTGCTCAGGGGATGCAGTAGTTGCTAAAAACCAGCTTGGGACTGGTGCAGAGTGGGGAGGGAGGAGGTAAATGGGAAAGAAGTTTTTCCCAAAGGGGACGTTATTTGATAGGCCAGATGCAAGTACTTATCTTTTGCCGATTGAGCACTCCTTTTCACTGGTTCTGGATGTCCTAGTAGACTGTATGCCTCTGGGCCTCTTCTGATGTGGAAAACACCTCCTGAGTGCCATTGCTTGCCTCATTGCTCATGGGAGCTGATCCGGCCTGAAGGGTGCTGAGTCCCACCAGGTCAGGTCTGGCAACTCCTTGCTGCTTCCAAACCATCTCTCCCTCCCCCTGCCATTCAGTCCATTTCCTCAACTTTGCCTTTGATGTTCATGGCTCCTAGATTGTCATGTATAATCAATTCATTTTTTTTTCTCTCTTTGTTGTAAGAGGGACCACTGGAAGCGTCCGACTATTCCACCGTCTTGGCCTCGCCTCCAGTACCATCGGTTCTTAATCATGTGCTACTTCATAAAATGGTTGAATATTGACCGAATTCTGCTTTTCTACAGTGACTTTGTATTTCTTCCATCTTCTTTTGATGCTTCCTGCATTGTTCAGTGCTTTCCCCATAGAATCTTACAATATTGCAACTCGAGGCTTCAATTTTTTCCGTCAGTTCTTTCAGCTTTAGAAATGCCAAGTGAGTTCCTCCCTTTTGGTTTTCTAACTCTAGTTCTTTGCACATTTCATAATAATAATTCATTTTGTCTTCTCAAGTTGCTGTTTGAAATCTTCTGTTCAGCTCTTACTTTATCATTTCTTCCCTTTGCTTTAGCTACTCTACATTTGAGAGCATGTTTCAGAGTCTCTTCTTACATCCATTTTGGTCTTTTCTTTCTTTCCTGTCTTTTGAACGACTTTTTGCTTTGTTTATATATAATGTCCTTGATGTCATCCCACAGCTTGTCTGGGTTTTGGTCATTAGTGTTGAGTGTGTTAAGTCTGTTCTTGAGATGGTCTCTAAATTCAGGTGGGATATACTGAAGTTTGTACTTTTGCTCTTGTGGACTTGTTTTAATTTTCTTCAGCTTTAACTTGAACTTGCATAGGAGCAATTGATTGTTCTGCAGTCAGCTCATGGCTTTGTTCTGAGTGAAGATACTGAGTTTCTCCATCATCTTTTTCACAGATATAGTCGATTTGATAACTGTGTATTCCATCTGGCAAGGTCCATGTGCATAGTCATTGTTTACGTTGTTGAAAAAGATATTTCCAGTGAGTAAGTTGTCAGTCTTGCAAAACTCAGTCATGTTACCTCCAGCGTCATTTCTGTCACCAAGGCCATATTTTTCAATAACTGATCTTTCTTGTTTGTTTCCAACTTTCTCTTTCCAATCACTAGTAATTATCCATGCATGTCGATTACATGTTTGATCAATTTTAAACTGCAGAAGTTGGTAGAAATCTTAAATTTTTTCATCTTTGACCTTAGTGGTTGGTACACAAATTTGAAAGCCATATTAACTGGTCTTTCTTATAGGCATATGGGTATTATCCTATCACTGATAACATTGTACTTCAGGGTAGATCTTGAAATCTTTTTGTACTACATATAGTCCTGGTCTTTTCTGAATAAACAAAAGATGAAACAGATATAAAAGAAAATAAAATTTACAGAGGTAGAATGACTTGAATGTAAAGATAACCTTTTTAGCATGGAAGGATAAAAATTTGAAAGGAAAAATGTATAAAATCATCAAATAGTGTTAGGATAGGATAAAGTACTTCAAACTGATAATTATTAGAACTGTATGGTTTGCACTGAAACTTAAAAGAGGCTGTTTAAAGACAGAAATACTTTATGTACCGATTACAGTAGGTAAGTCATTTGATAGTGGTATGGGAAGAACATGTAAATTAGTTCAAGAATTACTTAATATGCATGGACAGCAGCTCCATAATGGTGGGTGTTGAGTTTATGTGTCCCATAAGATTTCTTTTAGAGATAAAATGCCAAGTACAATACACAAATACATTTTTTTTTAGTCTGATGGAATGTATATGTTTATGATTTTTTTATTTTTACCCTATTTATACTTTTTATTCATACCTTATGTGAATTTTTTTGTTCTCTTCTAATATGGATTTCTCACTTATATGTATTACTATACTTAATAACAGCTTAACCATTTCAAATGAATAGCCAAACATGGAAAGAAAGAGACTTAGTTTTCAAAAATTGTATTCTTACTTTTTAAAAAGATTACAAATTACTTGGGAGCTGAATATGATAGATATTACTTTTAAATTAATACAGTTTATGCTTCCTCTAGGCTGGAATGATAAAGAGTGATAATGATGAGTATTTCATTGAACCCTTGGAAAGAGGTAAGCAGATGGAGGAAGAAAAAGGAAGGATTCATGTGGTCTACAAGAGGTCAGCGGTAGAACGGGCTCCCATAGACATGTCCAAAGACTTCCACTACAGAGGTAGGCATCTTTACTCAATGTAATTTTAAGGTATGATGAAAACAACTCTCCCATCAATTAAGAGAAAGTGATTGTCGTATGCTGTTGTATAAAGTGGTGGTAACAATAGAAATTGACATTTATAAATCATGCAATGTGGCTTCTTTTTTTAATACAAGTGTATATGTTAGAGGTATTATTTTATTCTAGTACATTATCGTATCTCTGATATGTTTATTATTTGTGATTTATTTTAAAAGTTTTACATTAAAACTATATTTTTTCTAGCTTATTTTAAAATTTAAAAATATTTGTGTGTTCTAGAGGTATCTAAATTATGCATTATTAATCTTATTTTAAAGCTTTTTAAGTGGGATATATTGACATGGCAAACAGTTGCCTTTTATTGTAAGGCTAGAGTGATGGATGCTTTTGAAAATTATGCTATTTGACTTTAAGTTCTGTTTTGCAAAACTTTTTACATGTGGAGGAGACAGTGAGTCAAATGCTCCTTATTTCAAAGTAGGCTGGAACCGTAAAGTCAAGAAAAGCATGAAAGTTTTCTGTTTTTGATTTTTCATTTGTTTTAATGTAATCTGAAAGTATCTTGGTAGTAAGGAGATATTCTTATAAGTTAATTATAGATGTTTCCTTTATGGAGAAGAATGGAAATTTGGGAACTTAAACTTTTGGCCAAATTTCAAAAAGTGTACATTTACTTTTGCCAGGCCAGCTTTCTGAGTTAAGAATAAGGAGGAATTTCCCCTACACATGCAAGAACATTTATGACTCCTTACATATTGCTATTTATAAGAATTCATTGAACTAAGTAAATATTTGCTTGTTTAAAATTAATAATGTCTTTTATTTTTATAAATGTATTGATACGTACATGCATCGTATATATACATATACATATACATTTAATACCTCCAGGAAATCCAAGAAGTATCTTGCCTTTAGATGTCAGGTATATATATATAATCTTAGTTTAGCTTTTACCTATCTTCTAGATTAAGGATGTCTTGTATTTTGAGAGTTGTTACTGAGTTATTAGTTTGACTTTCAGATGCAACCAATTTCCCTTAATGTGCTGTACTAATGGACTATTTTGTGAGAAGTACTTTGAATTTTTTTTTCATAAATTTCTAATTAAAACAACAGAGGTGTATTAATAGGTACAGTAATGTGAGATGCGTGTCAATCCTAGAGAGTCACTTTAGTGTAACAGAAAGTGAATGTACATCAGAGTTAGCTAGATGGATATGAGTACTAGCTCGGTAATGAACTGGTTGTGTTCCCTTGGATAAGTACTTAACCTTTCTGAACCTCAATTTCTTTATTTGTGAATAGAGAATTAAAATACATTGCACCTTTTAATAAGTATTAGAAATAATAAATGTAAGTTTCTGAGTGTAGTCCTCAACAATAATAGGTGCTTAATTAGTGGTAGTAGTTGTTATTTTTAATTATCTTGTACAAGAGACTTGCATGTTAAGAGTTTTGTCAAAGTTAAACAGATATTGCTTGTCTTTATATTGTTAATGCATGACAATTCTCATTTATGTTTTCATATTTTAAAAATGTCATTCTAAATGAGAAGACTGGTTATGTCAAAGGATAGATAGTAAGATACAGTCTTTTTCTGTAGACTTGGTTACTCTATGTTATTAATATATAGTATCTCTTTGGAGGGAAATATTAAATGTCTTCTTTAAAGTATAATCCACAAGTTATGGAATTATACAATAAAACTGGAAACCAGACTGGTCACTATGACTGTTCTCCCAATTTGTGCCGTCTGTCTTACCTATAGTTTCACAAAGCTGTACCCAGTTGTTCTGTTTCAGTCCTTGAAGGTGTCTATTTCTATAAATATCACCCATACTACTTTTCATTAGTCTGATATTTACAGAGAAGGATAAAATATACTTTTTTGAAACATGCAAATTATAAGAAATATTATATTTCATACCTAGTGTATTTTTAGATACTAGAATAGCAAAAATAATTTAATAGTCAAGATAGATAAATTTAAAAGAATTGGTTGGGGCTAGATAATTTGGACTATCAAGAAATTATTTAAAATATCAATTCTAATAGTATCAGCATCAACATAAAAAGCCAAAAATGAAATCTGTTTCAGTTGAGTCAATTCTGACTCATAGTGACCCTAAACCCATTGCCGTGGAGTCAATGCTGACTTATAGTGACCCTTTAGGACAGAGTAGAACTGTGCCATAGGGTTTTGAACTAATGAATTCGAACTGCTGTCCTTTTGGTTAGCAGCTATAAAATGTAATTTTTTTTTTTTCATTTATTTGTTTTTAAGAATGCAGACCCTGAATGCTGCTTGAGCTTTTCAATCATGAACAAAGGATTACTTTATAGTAAAGCCACAAACTAAAGTAATACATTTTGGAAAAGTCTTCAGTGGTCGTAGGTCAAAGCAAAAAGAGTTCCATTGCTAACTCTCAATTACCTTGAAACATGAACCAAAATAGAAATATTCAGTTCCCTTAGAATGGTCAATGTTAAATGTAAGTATGAGATTAGTGATTTTTAATTTTCGTATTTCTGAAGTTCTAGTTGAACTTAGTTGCTGGCGATACTAATTTACCTCCTTTTAAGAATCTTAAATTCTAACCATGTATTTTTGATGTGTAGTTCTCTTCACTAGGATAAAGAGAGATTCTGATTCATAACTTTAAGTACTGCACTGTAGCTTTTAAATTCTTCTTATAACTTCCTGGTCACAGTTAGAGAGACAAGCTTTTCATAGACTAAATATTTTTCAAGTGAAAATTAGTAATATGTTTTTAAAATTTACTCTGTCATTCCAAAATGTAAAATTGAGCAGATTCTAAGATTAGAATGGTATATTGATTTGGAGCCCTGGTGGTGCAGTGGTTAAGAGCTTGGCTACTAACCTAAAAGTCTGCACTTAGTCACCAGTCACTCCTTGGAAACCCTGTGGGGGCAGTTCTACTCTGTCCTATAGGGTCTCTATGAGTGGGAGTCAACTCCATGGCAACGAGTTTGGTTTGGTTTTGGTAAGTGAAAAGTATAGTACCATGTAAGATAGTGTTTTTTTCTGGATTAATTCAGGATGTTATTTTTGGAGACACAGGAGGTCCTTATTCAATGATTTACATTTGAGCCTGAGGCATAGTAGGTGCTCAATAAATATGAATTGAGTGAATTTTAATTACACATGTGCATTTTTCAAAATAAGGAATTATTCTCAATTGAACTGTTCTTGCTAATATTTGGAATTTCAAGTATATTTTTCTCAGATTATAGAGAATATTTCTTTCTGATTAATTACAGTTATTTACTCTATACTGACTATTTGCATGTATGAAGCAGGAGCAAACTATTTCAATATTTTTCTCTACTTAATTTTATTCTCTGATCTTTCTTTCCTTCTTGATGTTCAGTATTCTAATCTGGAAAACTAGAGGGTTCTCTTTCCAGAATTCAGGTATGAGAAAAAGCAGAAATAGGCTTACCGGAGGATAATAAGTGGGTAGAGTTTTGCATATATTAAGTTTGAAGACCATTGGAACAGTCAGTGAATTAAAAACTACGTATTCTGTTTTCATGATCATGCTCCAGAGTCACTGTGTGAATGATCCTGTATATATGTTTTGGTAGAGACAGGTACAGGCTACATTGGGAGTCAGGTTGCAGGTATTCATTTGTGGATGTCTGGAATGTTTCTGCCTGTCTTCTAGTCTCTCATTCCCAACTCTGTGTCACTGAGAATCTGAAGGTATACGTTGTTCAGAATTGGGAGCCCATGAAAGATGATTGCTACTACCCCTATAGGGGACCAGGGAATTAGTTCCTTAAAAATCAAATCCAAAACCAACAACAACAGCAAAAAACTATGCTTCTACTACACTCAAGAACCCTAGGCTATTCCACTTGATTAAATGCAAGCATTTTTTTCCATTCCCTGCCCCCTAAGAAGTGGAGACCTGGTGGCATAAGGATTAAAGGCTCAGCTGCTAACCAAAGTCCAGCAGTTCAAATCCACCAGCTGCTCCTTGATAGTTCTACTCTTCCCTATAGGGTTGCTATGAGTTGGAATAGACTCAGTGGCACCTAACAATAACAACAACCCCCTAAGAATATTTATCTGAGTTTTCAATAAAAGTCAAAGTTTGAACCTGTTAAGATAATAATATCATATGGTACAAAGCAACGATGTGAAGATGTTATAAGATCAGGCAGTGTTTCGTTCTGTTGTACATAGGGTCACCATGAATTGGAACCTACTCAAGGACACCTAACAACAATAACAACGTGGTATGATTCAGAAAACAAAAGCAAATACAACTCAATCAGTCTTATAAATAGCTCAGATTATGTTTCCTTAACTCTTAATAGGGAAAACATTGTTTTAGAAGTGTAGACAACTATGAAGAGCTATTTAAAACGCTATTGAACTAGTGAAATCACAGATGAAGTGCTCTACTTTAGAATTCCTTTTTTTGGACTAAGACCTAAAGCAGCTTTACATTTGGCAGCATAAAAATGATCTCTTCCAGTGCAGAACTGTCACATGTTCAAACCACATAGCATTGCCAATTTCTGGCAAAGAAATACCATCCTTTGCAGTAAACAACAAACATTAACTTGGCATGCTTATGATAAAGACATTTTTCTACTTTCAGCATGGATTGAGAGTTTAATTTGCTTCTGTCTTTTTCTTGACTTCTGCTTTGAGGTTCTAGAAATCACATATATTTTTGGACAAAATTATTTCCTATTTCACTCTCTTTTTAAAACTTTAGTTAGTACCAACATGGTTAGTAAAATATGAAAGAGTCATAAAATTCACTTCCACTATTAATAATCTGTCTGAAATAAACTGTCTAAAAAATAACAAAATATACCCCTGACTATCTCTTAAGAATGTCTATACTGTCATTATTAAGAAGTTTACTTT
The DNA here is from genome assembly GCA_030035585.1 of Dugong dugon. Lineage (NCBI taxonomy): Eukaryota > Metazoa > Chordata > Mammalia > Sirenia > Dugongidae > Dugong > Dugong dugon. The sequence goes on from CM057463.1 coordinate 55,726,840, forward strand.
AGGTAGTCTATTTCTGGAGGGAGGTGGGCTATACTCGTATGACATCATTCAGCTTTTTATATAATATTTAATCCGTAGGCCCTTAGGCTTTTCCCCTCAAATGACAAACTATTCATTCACCAGAAGCTTAGTGTTAAAATAATTTTTGTAATTACTTCCTACCAGTGGGAAACAAGGAATAGTAAGCCTTTATCTCCTGGCTTCCTTTCAGGATTTTCATTTTCCTGCATGAACTCAAGTGCTTGTTTCGCTGGTGTGGTTGTCATGGTGCTGTGAAGGAGTGTCTTTGTCCCAGGTGGGAAACATGTGGAAGTCAGAAATGATTTGGGAGTTGCTCCTGGTTGCCCGGGAATGAAACTATGAAATAAGAACTAGAATAATGGGAAGATTTTGCCTTATTTTAGTGATGCTAGGAATTTCTTAGGCACACAGCCCTTCCTTGAATCTATAGACATGTCAGTAGGTGCTGTAACCCCTTGTGTTTGGAGTTTCTCATGACCTATGCCCTGATCAAAAAGATACATTGGTGGGCTTTGTACTCCATTAAAAAATGAACCAAGAGAAATTAATTTTAACAGATATCTTCTTATTAAATGAAGCATGGAATATAGTATCACTAGATCTTTAATATCTGTCAAATAGCAACTGTCTCCTCCCCTTCCCCCCCAGTGTTAAATTACAAATATTTCACAGCTGCATAGTTTAGTTTATAACCTAATTTACTGTTAGAGTCAGCCATTCATCGAGGCTATTACCATTGAGTTCATATGGGAATATTAACCATATTTATTGAATTTCATTTCAGATTGGTTTTGTATATTTCATAATCTGAGTATTTATAATAATTACTGACAAAATGAAGGCAGTATGAACATTGAATTACTATATAAAATAATCAGGAAGCAGAGTGCAGATTAAAGAGCTTTCAGATGTGAAAAATAAAGGATAATAATTTATTTCCTATTATTAACATCATTATCATATCTTACTGAGCCTATCCTATCTCTTCATGTGTAGCTTTAATGAAAGGAATTTACTTATGATGTATTTAGATGAAGATTTAAGGATTACAAATAGTTACAGTTTTTTTTTTTTAATAAAGAATTGAATATGAGAGAGACAAAAATCTGTTTTGAAAGCTTAGAGCTGCTGTATTACTAGTTGGTTATTGATGCAGCATTATTGGATAAAGAGAATTCGAAGATCTTAGATATATCTGAATAATTCAAGTGAAATTGAAGATAGTGAAACTTATACTAAGGTAGAAATAATTTAAGCCAGATCTTGATTCTTAAACTGAATGACTACCTATTCAGATGCAGTTATGTCAATTATGGACTCATGAGGGAGCAGTTCATATCAACAAAGTACTTTGTTAATATTTAAAACTATTTTCTCTTTTTGAACGTAAAATATATCCTATTATAAGAATATAATTTAGTGTTTAGGTTTCATTCATGTTAACTGCTTTTGTTTAGGAGGGATAGTTTCTATTTTAGTAAAATTTTAAGTTGTTAGTTGCTTTGGTTGTTGTTGTTAGGTACCATTGAGTTGGTTCCGACTCATAGCGACCCTTAGACAGAGTAGAACTGCCCCATAGGGTTTCCAAGGAGTGGCTTGTGGATTTGAACTGCCAGCCTTTTAGTTAGCAGCCAGGCTCTTACCTGCTATGCCACCTAGGCTCCAATTCATGGTCACCTTATATGTAACAGAAAGAAATACTGCCAGGTCCTACACCATCTCCATGATCTTTAATAAGTTTGAGCCTGTTATTTAGGCTGTGGTGTTAATCTATCTCATTGAGGGTTTTCCTGGTTTTTGATGACCCTCAACTATATTTCACATTTTCATTTGGCCCATGTCAGATGTGCTTGCTTAAACACATTTTAAAACTCGTACTTATTTTTATGCTAGGTACAATGATTTATAAGCATTCATGTTAGCAAGTAGGAAGTACTTGTGTAAAGAATCTGAATAGTTCTGGAGGTTTAGTAATCTTTTGTTTCATCATTTCTTTTTCTAATTTATATAACTGATATTTTTAAAAAAGATAACAACAACAACAAAAAACCAAACCTGTTGCTGTCGATTCTGACTCATGGTGACCCTATAGGACAGTGTAGAACTGCCCCATAGAGTTTCCAAGGAGCAGCTGCTGGATTTGAACTACGGACCTTTTGGTTAGCAGCTGTAGCACTTAATCACTACACCACCAGGATTTCCTTTAGAAATAACTTGCTGTAAATTAGATTTATTTTATTGTAATTGTTATATTTTCCCTGCTGTTATCAGTCATTGATTTTAAATTTAAATATGTTTATAGAGATCAATGTTATTTGCTCCTGACTATGTTCATTTGGTATTTAGCAAAAAAAAATTTTTTTTTTTTTTTATGAGCCCTTTGGATCCCTGTGGAGGATCTAGGTGAGCTACTCTTTCATGGAATCTTTTTCTCCCCATCTCCCTGCTTGGCATCTTCCTGGTATATGGAATAGAGGTTAGTGATATACGTGGAAAAGAATTGGAGCAACAGGAAGTAATAAGTATAGCACGGAAGTAATATTTTATTTAAAAATTGTTTGAGATTAGCTTATGAGAACTGTGAATTAAAATGTGAAGGCTACATTTAGGCCAAAATAAAAGTTCCTTCATTACATGATGCCGTAAGGAGAGCTGAATACTTGGTTTTGTTTCTTCTAGGTACCAGGAATTTTACTCTTTTAGGTGGAATTGGTCTAAATATCTAAATTTTAAAATTCTTAATGGCAGTTCTCAAGTTTTGGGCTTTGTATATGCCAAAAGGATTTGTTTTAGGAATGATAGAAGCTATTATCCTAAGTAAGAATATGTAGAGTTTATTGTAGATAACTAATTATATGCAGCATATTCCTATCTCACTTTCCAACATCTTACTAAGTATCTGGGGAAAATCTTAGACAAGTTTTGAATAAGGAATTAGTTCAAATTGTTTTTTTCATCTTTCATGACTATTTTAACTACTTATATGACTCAGTATTAACATGTTGTATGCTTTTGGGCTGAGATACTTTTTCATTATTTCACAGCTCTGATTGATAATCTCAAGCATAGTAAGCCCTTGTATATATTCTTGTTAAAAGGACGGTCTTGAATTCTGTTTGCCAGCCAGTTCGTGTGGAAGGCTTTGCTTCTCTCCAGTGTGCTTTACAAATTGCTGTGTGCTCTTTAAATGTTAAAAATGATGTTTGTGTGGTACTAAAACTTTTTGTTCGGTCCTTTGTCTCAGCACTTTGGCAGGTTATATTTTCATGTTTTTTAAATTTTGACAGATTTTATCGCATGTGCTAAAGGCATAAAAGCAATGTCTAAGCCTCTTTTGGTGAGACAATTAGTGGTGAAAACTGATTCTTTTATATCTTGTGCCATAATACCTGTACTACTAAAATGACATTAAACAGCCTTCAAGGAACAAGAAATTAGGATATTAGAACAGCTTTTCAGTTTCTTCATTCCCAATTTTGGATGACATACACAGGTAAAATCAGCATGTGATTGTGATGTAAATATATATTATTCTTTCTCATTTCATGAGCATGGGCTTGGCTTCTGAGTCAAGTGGGAGGTGGACATCCCTGCCAGGTAAAGTAGGTGGACCTTCCTGCTTAGGTTGAAATGAGGTAGAATTAAGTTAATCAGATTGGAATATGTTGTTTTGTCTCCTTCAACATCCCTATGATGAACTAACATTTGAAAACTCAGCAGAAGCATTTGAAAAGGGTTGCTTTCAACTGAGTCCCCCGTGTGTCTTTCCCTCATTCACTTGTATTCTTTCTCTTAAATTTTTGGAAAACAATATTCTAAGATGCTGTCATCCCAGACTTGTACATATTATTAATGAACATTTTGTATATATACTTGGATTTTTTAAAAATAGATCTGAGACCCGAAGCATGGACATTGAGCAAAATAACTATTAAACTAATCATGTTAGTTCTTGTTCTTGATTAAAAGCCCTACTACCATTTGTGGCTATGTCATCTTTCCTGGTTATATGGCCCAGATCATGTTGAGACTCAGCACCTCAGTATTGCTGAGCTCAACTCACAGAGCATTAAACCCAAAAAGTTGCCATCAAGTCAATTCTGACTCATTGCAACCCTATAGGACAGAGTAGAACCACCCCATAGGGTTTCCAAGGTTGTAAATCTTTACAGAAGCATATTGCCAGATCTTTGTTCTACAGAGCAGCTGGTGGGTTCTAATCGCTAACCTTTTGGTTAGCAGCCGAGAGCTTAACCACTATACAACCAGACTCCTTCATAGACCATCACTCCATTTCTTCCTTTTGTGACCTTGTAACAACTTTGACAAAGCAATTCAGATATTCTGAATTAGTTTCAAGTTTTGTATCCTGAATAGGGATTAATTAAAGGGAATCTAAAAATTTACTCTAAGCAGCAGGAAAATGAACATTCCTTTTATAATAGAGTGATTGCATTGCAGCATGTATTAATTATTTACAAAAGTTCATGGATAAAACAAAAAACAGGGAAAAAAAATCCAGCTATCCTATAGTGTAGGATGCTCTGACAGCGTGTGGAAGGTGTCCCTTTTGGTTTTGTATGGGAGTGTTCTATGTTAGCCAGTGTATGGGCTTCTTTGGTTGGCTAAGTGGGCACCTCCAGACTGATATCCCCTGCCTACCTGGTTGCTGCTACTCTGCTGGCATTTGCTAAAGGTCTTTCTAGACTTGATTTGCAGCTGATGACTCTGAGTTCCAGCTATGACTTCTATTCCATCCAATCCATGTAATCCACCCTGCACCTCTGCTGTGGGGCCACATTGGCCCTGAGTCAGCAAACCCTTTCTGACAGGTTTCCCAGGGGACTCTCAGGTATTGCTGCTCCTGCTGCACAGGGACCAAGGGGAGCTGACTTCCTGGGCCACAACCAGACTGAGCCTATGAAGTATTCTCTTTCCAGAGTCCCCAAAATAGAGCAGGTAAAAAGAGCTTTGCTCTTAGAGTTCCCCAGATCCTTATGTTTTAATCTCATGACCCTCCTCTTCTGAGACTTGTTCCTGAGGGAGCTGGGAAGAAATTAGAACCACTGTCTCCCCATTCCTGTCTGCCTCCCTCATCCTGTAAGCAGTCCAAGATCAAAAAGGTCCAGGCTTACCTATTATTTCCTCTAATTAGATGCTTTTTCTTCATTATTCCAGCATCATGACTAAGACTTACGGTGGCCAGGGCTTTCTCGAAACTGGAGGAAAACAGAAGCAAAGAACTGTAACTCTGATCTGGTCCCCAGGACTTAGCACTGATATCTTATGTGAAGACTAATAAGGTTTAGAAAAGCCTTTCTCTTTCCAAACATCCTAGCTTATAAATCTATTTTCTTTTGAGAAATATTATTTTAGTCTCAGAAGTTGAATAACGAATCTCTTTATATTTTTGATGCAACATTTTTAGGGTCCAATGTCCCTTACTCTTATCTTCCCTCTCCCTTCCCCCAAGGACTCCCAGCCAATGCTTCAGAGTAATTACTGAGTAGATCATCTACATATAGGACGGAGAGGAGTGCACAGTAATAGTTTTAGAAATATTATCCTCATTGTACAAATTATCATATTTTTGTGGTAAGCATTGTTGTAGATCTATATTGTAGTTGCAGAAACCGTATATCAAGAGGATGTTGAAAAGGCTGTTAGGATTTTTTTTTTTCCGTTTGATACATGTAATTTAAAATGAGGCATGATAAATTAGCACATACACAACAGCAAAAAAAAAAAATACGAACAAAACAGGGTTAAAAATGGAGTTGATGTCAGAAAAATATAAATTTGCATCATTTTATCTTAACACTTTCACCACATGATTTATAATGTCAAATGCATCACAAATACAGCTTTGACATCCTGAGTCACTAGGAGAACCTTAGAATTTTGCATTTTCCAGTGTTTATACATCTAAATTTGGAGACTAAGTTTGGACTATACTAATATCTGCAAATATAGAGTTTTAGCCCAAATTCCACAGAATTGGTATGTATGATTTTCTTAGGCTGGGCTCTCTAGAGGAACAAAATCAGTGAAATGTATATATGTAGATATATACAGAGAGATTTATTTCAAGGAAATGGCTCACACAGTTGTGGAGGCTGGCAAATCATAAATCCTTGGGTCAGGCGTCAGGCGTCAGGCTTCTCCTAACTCAGGTGGTCGCGGAACTGACAACCCAAAATCGGCAGATCATACGGCAGGCTGCTAGATCACAGGGCTGTGGGAGCTGGCAAATCCCAAAATCCGAAGGTCAAATGGTAGTCTGCTGCTTACATCCCAAGAGCTGGAAGTCAGAGGATGACAAGTTGGATGCAGGATTGAGAGTCAGTGAGCTTTGCCAGAATATCCACGTATACTGGATGCAGGCCACACTCCAAGGAAATTCCCCTTTCAGCTGATTGGCTGCTAACAATAGATCACATCGTGGACTGCGATTATATCATATCTGCCAAACCACTAAGAATCAAGGCCTAGCCAAGTTGACATATAACCTTAACCATCACAATGATTAAAAGAGGATATCAAATGTATTCTCCTTATGCACATAGAAACATAATGGTTTATGTAAGATAAGATTAAAACTACTAAGAGATTTTTATGCAAATCAGAGAATACATCTAGTATGTAACATACGCACTGTGCAACCGTATACTTACTTTTGTAGATTTTTCTAACCTTTGGTCCAGGGGTTGAATAATGTGTTGAAAGAGACAGAGGTACCATGTCCTGTCCTTCTTCAGTACAAAGAAGGAGGTTATCTGTTTTAATCTTCCTCAATTCTTAGAAATAACAAAGGAAAAATTAATAAGACCAATCATGAAGGCAGTTCTTTACCTTAGGTACCCAGATTCAGTGACTAAAGTAACTAAAGAATAGCTTGAATGTGATACACAGCTAGAAAAACTAATGAGGTGGAAAGCCATAAGTGCTCAGAGTTTAGTACTCTGAGAATATCCCTCACACATTCTTGGTTCAACCCCCTTTTCCACATTCCCTCCCACCTTAATTAATGGTCATTCCTATGAAAGGTATTTCTTAGCCAAAGTAAGGCCGTCCAACTGTGTTAAATTTCTTAAAGTGAGCCAAAGATATCCGTAAAAACAGACTCATACATTTGGATCTGATCTCTTGAGTCAGTTTTAAAATTAGATCTTCAAACTGGGTTTTCAGAATGCTGCCATCAGTAATCTAAACAGTGACTCCTTTATGTATATATATAAAAATAATATGTGTCCCTTTAAAAATTTTATTATTTCTCGTGGAGAAGGAAAAAGAGCTCATATTCTCAGCTAGTTTATAAGAAAAATAAAACATTTAACAGAGATGAAATAGGTGTCTGTAGTTTATGTCTTTAAAACTATAAAGATGTGATATGAAATTATCAATGATGAGTTTTAGATAAAACCTTGAGGATTATTGATGCAAGATACATGATTATTATTTGTTTATTCGGTGCTTAATATGTACTCTCCCATCAAACAGCATACATCAATAAAGATTGGCTAAGAAGCATAAAATAAAACTTAAATCACTGTACAATTAGCATTATCATGAGTGATTTAGAAAATATATGTTATATGCCATGAACTGCCAAAAGAACGAACAAATCTGTCTTGGAGGAGTACAACCAGAATGTTCCTTGGAAGCAAGGATGGTGAGACATCATCTCACATACTTTGGATATGTTGTCAGAAGGGGTCAGTCCCTGGAGATGGACATCATGCTTGGTAAAGTAGAGGGTCAGTGAAAAAGAGGAAAACCCTCAACAAGATGGATTGACACAGTGGCTGCAACAATGGGCTGGAGCATAACAACGATTGTGAGGATGGCGCAGGACTGGGCAGTGTTTCATTCTGTTGTACATTGGGTTGCTGTGAGTCAGAACTGACTCGGTGGGGCACCTAACAACAGCAACAACATGTTATTGGACTTAAGAAATATCAGTGAAGGCTGGAGTATTTAAAGGACTTCAGCTGGATATTAAAGGATGCCTGGAATTCCTAAGGAAGGAAGATGAAAGCTTAGGCTGAGACCTAATGGTAATAGCATTATTATTAATATTTAAAATAAAAGTAGAAAGGGCACATACATAGATCATATTATCTTAGGGTTGTTTTCATGATAACTCATTCAACAAAATTGTTTCAATGTCTAATCTATTATTGATGTGCTAGCCCCTCCCCACCTTTAGTATAGTTTTCACCCAATGGTTTACCATTGATTATCTTTGTGATAAGCTTGTCACAAAGTAACTTTGGTCAAGTTACTTAACACATCACGCCTCAGTATCCTAATCTACAAAGCATGTGGTTTGTTTAAGTTTCTGTTCTCTTGGATTCTGTCACACTTGCTGTTGCCTCCTCATCCCCTTCGACCTCTGACCACTTGTTCTGGGTCTCCTTTTGTCTCTTATCATTTACTAGTGGATTTTTCCTTAGATTCAATTTTATCCAGCAGTGTTTCAGATGGGATGATCTTTTTATGGTTTCAAGTGTCATCTTTACTGAATATCCTTAAATCTTTTCCGGTATAGGTTTTGGAGCCAGGCAGATCTGGGTTCAAATAGCAGCTCTGCCACAGATGATCTGTGTGTCCTTAGGTACTGTGGACAATTCAGATACCATTGTCTCATCTGTGGAATGTGAATTCAACCTGCCTCGGGGTATTGTTAACAACATGGTGCCCTAAACAAAGTGGACACTCAACTCAGAATCTCTCTCATGTCTGTCTGTCGCTTTTTCTTTCTTACTACTACCAACACCATGGCTTATATTCTTTTCTCTGTTTGTCTCAGGAAGGGTCAGTTAATACCAGCTTAAGAAGGATCTTATTTTACAAGTTAAAAAAAAAATTCTCACAGAAGTGATATATTATCACATGTATTTTAGAAAGATCTGTCTTCCATCCATGTTGAGTACAGAATAGAGGAGTGAGAGAGTAGGGACAAGGAAAACAGTGTGGCATTTATTGTAGTGATCCAGGTGAGAAATGATGAGGGCATTAAACATAGCAATTGCAGTGTAAAAAAGGAAGAATGGATGGGGTTAAGCATAAGAAGCAGAACAAAACATTTTCATGGGGCCGCTTTGATGTGTTTGTTTATGATCATTATAACAATTACATTTTTAACTTTTAAACTTTCAAAGTAACATGCACAACAGAGTGCCTTCACCTTTCCTGACCCCTTCACAATCTCTGAGCATAAAAAACAGGATGGATCAGGTATCTGGGCTGGAGTGAGGTTTTGTATTGTATATCTTACTTAGTATATTTTTAAAAATCCAGGAAGCATAATTTTTAAAGTTTGTTTTTGGGATCATGGAATAATTGTGGCTATTCCAACATCATGTGCTTTAAAAGTCATGTCAGAATGTCAGGTGTCCTTCTTTATGGAGGTAAAATCAAGAACTTGGTGCCTGATTAGATGTAGGTTTGGAAGTTGGGTAGTCTTCCTCATTGTTTCCCCTGATTGTTATTACCTCTGTAGACTTATTCGTACTGTATCTGGAATCTGTTCTTGTCATCTCTGCTTAGTGTTCATGATCCAGCTTCACTGCCATTTTTCAGTAAGTGTTGTTTTTTTTTTTTTCCATGAAGTTCCATGGTACTTATAAGTCACATTCATTTTAATACTTTGTCAGATACAGTCTTATAATATGAACTATTTTGTATGTTTTTACTCCTCAACTCACAAAAACCCATTTTAAGCTTTGGTTACTTATTACAAAATAAATAACAAAACTCACTGATGCAAAAGCTATGCTGACACATTTTGCTTTTTGCTCACCTTCCTTGCTGTGGCTTTAGTCTCCTCCCTTGGCTTTCATGACCTGACTCATACCTGGATTTCCTTTTTCCCTGATAGCTTCTTCTTCCCATCCCTTTCATGCAGGTCTTCCTTAAGGCTCTGTCTTTGGTCCTCTTCTTTTCTGACAGTTTGTATTATTGATGATCTGTGTGTGAATTCCACAGTAGTATGTCTTGCCCACATTCCTCTCCTGAGCTCCAGGACAGTATATCCAACCACTTACTAGCTACCTGCATTTGGATACTTCTTAGTGACCCCTAGCTCAACCTGACCAATATTGAGCATATCTGTAATGATCCACAAATTACTAAACTGCTCCGTGCTTCTCCTTTTGTATCCTGGTCTTAGTGAATGGTAACAACATCCACCCAGTGAATCCCTTCTGATTTTCACACCTGTTATCAAATTGATAAGGAAGACCCACAATTCTGCCACTTTTATCCCCGTTATTACTACTTTTGTTTAGAGCCTCATAATATTTTTATTTCTAATACTGCAGCAGCCTCCTCACTATTCTCTTGCTTCTAAACTTGGGTCCCTCTACTCCATTTTGAGGAAGACTGTTACCAAACTTTGTGGATTGTATACCCACCACACATGTAGGTATATTTATTTATAAGTTTTACACATATGGATGTATTATTATAGTTATACATTATAGATTGGAGACAGAATCTGTGTAAGAGAACATGCACAGAGTTAGGAATTATAAGAATATGATAAAAATAGTTATAAGTGTATTAGAAGTTCTACTTTTTATCCATATTACAGTAAACGTTTTTGTACATGCTTGGTATACTCTGTTTTGAAGATTGTTGCTTTTGATAGAAGATGTAGTGATGTTTGTAAACTGAAATACTTTCATATCATGGTTTAGTCTAAAATTCTTAAGGAACTGTCCTCATGGTTCTCTGTGACCTGGAACTTTCCAGTTATATCTGTCATATTATTCATTAGTGACTCCCACTCCCCATTGTATACTTTTTACTATAGCTGTACTGAACTCTAAATTCCCTAAAGACATATTATTTTCACCTTGCCTTCCTTTTTTTGTCCTTATACATGCTAGACTGAATCTCTCTATTCCTTTTGGAATGTTGTAACATACTTCTGTATCCTCCTTTATCTGGCAAACACTAGACCATTTTTTTGAAAAGGGAATGAATTTCTGCCTTGGGTTTGATAGAATCTGAAAAATGAGGATAATAATATTTGTCTCATACCTGAGGATTAAATGAGATAATGCATTTAAACTCCTGGTAATATGGTCTACATGTTTTAATCCATATTCACCCCTTATTTTTGCCTAAACTCATGTAATATTGTCTTTGGAGAACAAAAGTGAAAATATTTTCCTTCAAGTTGCTCATTTATAATAATTTACGGGATGTCCCTGGGTGACACAAACACTTAAGTGCTCAGCTACTAACTGAAAGTCTGGTCAGCCCTTGAAAACCCAATGGAGCGCGATTCTAGTCCGAAACATATGGGGTCGCCATGGGTCAGAATTGACTTGACAGCAACTGGTTTTTTTCTTCTTACTTTGTCATAGATAACAGTGTATATAATTGAAGAAGAGTCTACCATAAGACATGTTAAAGGGGGAAATTAGAAAATGCTTTGAAAGCTTCAATCTCTTAAGAAAATCATTGTTCTATATAAATACTTTCCAAAAAAGGACTGGACAGGATTTTTCTTTTCTAATGAAATTGTACTCTCTAAAGCAGATTTTCTTATTCTGCAAGGGCTTCACAAGGTCTGCATATTCCCTGAATTAAGGTACACAATTTTATAGGTATGTGCATATTTCCATTCCTCTTTTCCTCCAAAGAGGTTCCATAGTTTTTAACAGATTTTCAAAGGGCCTATGACTGGGAAAAAAAAAAAAAAAAAATTGGGGGAATAACTGCCTCCTCAAAGTATTTTAATGTTCTTTGGATAATTTAATTTGCTTTTCAAGCAGTTTATACACATAGATTGGGGGACTAAAAGGGAGAAAATATATTTTATTCATGTAATAGTATATGTTGCCTACCAAACTACTGGACTTTCAGTATCAGAATTTTAACTGAATAATATACCCATTTCTTGTAGCAAAGCAGAATCTTTCCTAAATGTATGAGTAAACTGCTCTAGTCTAATATAGTATGTACCAGCTGAACTTAACAAGGTATGTTTTGGTGAGAGGAAAACATGCTGCAATATGCTTTCTTTTAAATAGTACCGAAAATAAAGAAAAATAATCTCATGACAAGTAGAATTCTTTGTATTTGAAAGTTTAAGAAATGTGTGGTGCAGAAAGATTAATGTTTTGGATGAAGAGATCTTCATTATCTCAGCCAACACTGGTCTTCAGAAGCAGTGACATCATTGTTGCTTCACTGACTTCAAAATTCAGCAAAAAGACAGAAGCCTATGAACTTAGACAGCTTCTTTGTCAGACATGGTGTAGAAAGGAAGACACAAAGAGCTTCCCTTTGAGTCATGGCAGGCTTTGCGACTCCTTTCTTGGTCCTTTGTGAAAGCACATGACTGGACTTGTAGAAGATTAACCCCCTAACATTTCTGTAAAAAAAATTAAACAAATGCAAAGCAGCTCTCTCACCTTTTTTCCTCTCTCTTGTGAATTCAGCATTATGGTGGGCAGTGAATTATTTTGAATTCCCTCAGAGAGGCCAGGGCAGTCAATGGGGACTGTGAATGAGGGCCCTCTGAAGGGCTCAGTTGTGGGTTTTCTTGGGCTTTCACTGTTCTTTACAGCATTATTCCTCTGAAAGAGTTCTCTCTAAGAGTGGGGTCAGTCTAGAGACCTTTATAGTGCTTGAAGTAATCCATCCTTTAATCTCTTCCTTCCTGTGGGAAAATCAGTATGAAAAAAGAAGTGAGCTGGTATTTACATCTAGTTATAGATTGATGAGACTGTTTACATTTAATGTACTACAATTGTCATGAAAATACTTGTTTTTCAAATTCAGTTCTTTAATAAAGAGAAAATATTCCACAAACTTGATACATGGCTTCTGCGGGTAACTTTATCTAATCATACATGAAAACTGAAGTGTAAACATTCTTAACTCAGTTTCCTAAGATGGATTATCATTTCATTAATCCAGCAGACATTACATATTGTCTTAAAACAAATATGTATTATTTTATTGTCATAATGAGATAAATGATCTCTACACCTTTTTCGTTTCCCTGGCTCTGAGTTTATTTAATTAGTCTGTAGATAGCAAGGCTTGATTATTTTTTTATTAGGTGTCAAAATATTGTGACAAAATTGAGGACAGTGATAACACAAACAGCAATGATTTTCTTTAGGGATGGGATAGTAATTGGGAGATGGGATGGTGAGGGAAGTCTTTTGCTTGATTTTTATTGCTTGATTTTTAAAATTCAATCGTGTATTCATTTATTATTTATATAGTTGAAAAAAATTAAAACAACAGAAAGGTTTTATTAGACTGAGAGAAATAGTGAGCATTTTAGTTCAGGTTGCCTTGCCTGTTCTGGTTCCAAGTCTATAAAGATAGTATCTCATAGCAGGTTCAAAAAAAAAAAAAAAACAAAAAACTAAACCAGTTGCTGTCAAGTTGATTCCAACTCATGATGAGCCCATATGTTTCAGAGTAGAACTGTGCTCCACAGGGTTTTCATGGCTATGACCTTTTGAAAGCAAATCACCAGACCTTTCTTTGAGGTACCCATGGATGGGTTTGAACTGCCAACCTTTTGGTTAGTAGCCCAGCTTAACTATTTGTGTCACCCAGGGATGAGTAGCAGGTTCGAAATCCAATCTAAAAACTCCTGATCAGAGGTGGAGCCAACATGGCGGAGTAGTCAGATGCTTCCGGTGGACCCTCTTACAACAAAGACCCGAAAAAACAAGTGATTTGATTATATATGGCAGTCTGGGAGCCCTGAACATCAAAGGCAGAGTTGAGGAACCAGACGGAGTGGCAGGGGGAGGGAGAGACAGTTCAGAAGCAGCAAGGAGTTGCCAGACTTGACCCGGCAAGAGCCTGAGCTCTTCAGGCCTGAGCAGCTCCAGGGTGAGCAGTGAGGCAGGCAAGCAGCCATGCTTGGGAGGCATGTTTTCTGCACCGAGGGAGACCAAGTGCCGGAGAGTCTACACAGCCACCCAGAACCAGTAAGAAGCAGCCGATGATCTGGCAAAAGATAAGTAATTGCGTACGGCTTACCATGCAGATCAAAAACACCCCACTTAGGGAAAAACCACTCTCCTGTTTTCCTCCCCGCTCCCTGCTCTGCACTGGGTCCTGGACTGGCTTCAGCAATTACCTAGTGCCCTGGGCAGGAAGTAGGATCCATCACATGCTCAGAGCCATTCTCCCCGCCTTGGAGAGTAAACAAATTAACAAATGGGGAAAAAATAAACTGCCAGCTCCCCTAAGCCAGGAACCCAGGGTAGGCACAGCTCCTTTGCCCAGACACAGGCATAAGGGATCCACAGACTTTGAGTGCCTTTCCTCTTGCATAGACTTGTGTGGGCCCATCTCAACAGTATAGGCCCTCATTACTGCAGAACAACAGGGTATATACCAGAACTCTAACTTCAACTGTTTCAGCTGTGAAGTGGCAGATTCTTGACCACTGACACTGCTCAGCTGATTAAGCAGGGTCTTCACCTACCCACATCAGGGGCCTGAGGACTGGTGGCTCCCCCCAAGCCACCTAGACACCTGCGATAGGGGCCCATGAATAAGAGATGCCCCCCAGTCCTTACAGCCAAGGAATTAGGTGCTCATAGCCTAGCTGCAAAACCTACCCACCTATGTGCTCTAGGAAACAGAGACACACCTTCCTCCTGGACACTCGGGGGCAGCCATCAGCCCCCTGCCTTGCTCAGAGTGTTTCCCCCTGCTGCAGCCAGATGCCTGTGCCTACACCAATCACCCATGCTTGTCTAGGACTGTAAGTGAGAGCCTACACCACACAGTTGGTGGCTATCTACCTGGGCACCTGAGCTGAATCTATACAGGAGGAGTGGATGGACTCCTGAGCTTACATACCTAGTAACAGATCTAAGCACCTGGTGACAGGACATTAGAGCTTCAAAGTTGCCAATAATCAAACTAGCTCATACGAGCAGCCTATTTGGGCATATTAAAACAAAACAAAAAGTTAGGACACAGTAAGCAAACATTAAATAAATATAATAACTTATTGATGGCTCAGAGACAACAATCAATATCAAATCACATAAAGAGGCAATCTATGATGGCTTCAGCAAGCTCCCAAAATAAAGAATCTAGAAATTTTCCAGAGGAGGAGAATTTCTTGGAATTACAGGAGGCAGAATACAGAAGATTAATATACAGAACTCTTCAAGAAATTAGGAAGGAAATTAAGCAAAAGGCAGAACATTCAATAGAGGAAATTAAAAAAGATTACAGAACAGAGTAATAACAAATTTAACAAGCTGCAAGAATCCATAGAAAGACAGCAATCAGAAATTCAGAAGGTTAACAATACATTTTCCGAATTAGACAACTCCATAGAAAGTCATAGGAGCAGAATTGAGGCAATGGAAGTCAGAATTAGTGAGATAGAAGGTAAAGCACTTGACACTAACTTACTTGAGGAAAAATCAGATAAAAGGATTTAAAAAAATGAACAAACCCTAAGAATTATGTGGGACTCTTCAAGAGGGATAACCTACGAATGATTGGAGTACAAGAACGGGGGGGGGGGGATAACAGAAAATACAGAGAGAATTGTTGAAGATTTGTTGACAGAAAACTTCCCTGACATTGTGAAAGATGAGAAGATACCTATTCCAGATGCTTACTGAAACCCACATGAGGTAGATCCTAAAAGAAAGTCACCAAGACATATTATAATCAAACTTGCCAAAACCAAAGATAAAGGGAGAATTTTAAGAGTGGCTAGGGATAAATAGAAAGTCCTCTACAAAGGAGAGTCAATTAAGAATAAGCTCAGCCTACTCAGCAGAAACCATGCATGCAAGAAGGCAATGCGATGACATATATAAAGCCTTGAAGGAAAAAAACTGCCAGCGAAGAATTATATATCCAGCAAAACTGTCTCTCAAATATGATGGCAAAATTAGAGCATTTCCAGATAAACAGAAGGGAATTTGCAAAAACAAAACCAAGATTACAAGAAATAGTAAAGGAAGTCCTACGGTTCAAAAGTCAGTACCATCAGATAACAACCCAAGACTAGAACACAAGACAGAGCAATGAGGTGTCAACCCAGATAGGGAAGTCATAAAAGTAAATCAAAGCTAAAACACTGAAAATAGGGAAACCGATGTGAATACGTTAAGACGACAACATTAAAACAAAAAAGAGGGACTTAAAAAATGTAATCAAAGATTTTTCATATGGAGAGAAAATCAAGGGAATATAAAGAAATAAAAGACTGGTATAAACCTAGAAAAATAGAGGTAAATGTTAAGATAACCACAAAGGAAACTAACAATCCTACATGTCAAAATAAAAAACTAGAAAAATAGAAACACCCAGGAAACAAAATTAACAACAATGAAAAAGATGGAAAGAAAATACATAAAGAAAAATGACTCAGCACAGAAAATTAGGTGGAACAAAGAAACTGTGAACAACACACGAAAAAAGACATCAAAATGATAGCACTAACCTCATACCTATCAATAATTATGCCGAATGTAAATGGACTAAATGCACCAATAAAGAGAGAGAGAGTGGCAGATTGGATAAAGAAAAACGTGATCAGTCTATATGCTGTGTACAAGAGACACACCTTAGATTTAAAGACACAAACAAACTAAAACTCAAAAGATGGAAAAAAATATATCAAGCAAACAGCACTCAAAAATAGCAGGAGTGACAATATTAATCTCTGACAAAATAGACTTTAAAGTAAAATCTACCACAAAGGATAAGGAAGGAGACTATATAATGATTAAAGTCACATAACTATAATAAATATTTACACAACCAATGACAGGGCGCCAAAATACATAAAACAAACTCTAACAGCACTGAAAAGAGAGATAGACAGCTCCACAATAGTAGTAGGAGAATTCAACACACCATTTTCAGTGAAGGACAGAACATCCAAAAAGAAGCTCAACAAAGACACAGAAGAGCTAACCAACTTGATCTCATAGACATATACAGAACACTCCACCCAACAGCAGCCAAGTATACTTTCTTTCCCAACATACATGGAACATTCTCCAGAACAAACCACATATTAAGCCATAAAACAAGCCTTAACAAAATCCAGAATATCGAAATATTACAAAGCATCTTTTCTGACCATAAAGCTATAAAAGTAGGAATCAACAACACAAAAAGCAAGGAAAAAAAATCAAACACATGGAAACTGAACACCTTGCTCAAAAACTACTGGGTTATAGAAGAAATTAAGGATGAAATAAAGAAATTCATAGAATCAAAAAAGAATGAAAACACATCCTACCAGAACCTTCAGGACACAGCAAAAGCAGTGCTCAGAGGTCAGTTTATAACAATAAATGCACACATCCCAAAAGAAGAAAAAGCCATAATCAAAACATTAGCCCTACAACTGGAACAAGTAGAAAGATAGCAGCAAAAGAAGACCTCAAGCACCAGAAGAAAGGAAATAATAAGAATGAGAGCAGAATTAAATGAAATAGAGAATAGAAAAACAACTGAGTTAACAAGACCAAAAGCTGGTTCTTTGAAAAGATCAACAAAACTGATAAACCATTGGCCACACTGACGAAAGAAAAACAGGAGAGGAAGAAAATAACCTGTATAAGAAATGAGATGGGTGATATCACAACAGACCCAACTGAAATTAAAAGAATCATAGCAGAATACTATGAAAAATTGTACTCTGACAAATTTGAAAACATAGAGGAAGTGGACAAATTTCTAGAAACTCACTACCTACCTAAACTAACACAAACAGAGATAGAACAACTAAATAAACCTATAACAAAAGAAGAGATTGAAAAGGTGATTAAAAAACTGCCAACAAACAAAGTCCTGGCCTGGATGGCTTCACTGGAGAATTCTACCAAACTTTCAGAAAAGAGTTAACACCACTACTACTAAAGGTATTTCAGAGCACAGAAAAGAATGAAATACTCCCAAATTCATTCTATGAAGCCCAGCATAACCCTGATACCAAAACCAGGTAAAGACACCACACAAAAAGAAAATTACAGACCATATCCCTCATGAACATTGACACAGAAATCCTCAACAAAATTCTAACCAATAGAATTCAGCAGCATATCAAAAAAGTAATTCACCACGATCAAGTGGGATTTATACCAGGTATGCAGGGCTAGTTCATCATTAGAGAAACAATCAATGTAATCCATCACATAAATAAAACAAAAGACAAGAACCACATGAACTTATCAATCGATGCGGATAAGGCATTTGACAAAGTCCAACACCCATTCATGATAAAAACTCTCAACAGGGTAGGAATATAAGGGAAATTTCTCAGTATAATTAAGGGCATTTATACAAAGCCAACAGCCAACATCATCCTAAATGGAGTGACTTTGAAAGCATTCCCCGTGAGAACAGGAACCAGACAAGGATGCCCTTTATCACCACTCTTATTCAACATTGTGCTGGAGGTCCTAGCCAGAGCAATTAGGCTAGAAAAAGAAATAAAGGGCATCCAGATTGCTATGGAAGAAGTCAAAGTATCTCTGTTTGCAGATGATATGATCTTATGCACAGAAAACCCCAAAGAATCCACAAGAAAACTACTGGAACTAATAGAAGATTTCAGCAAAGTTTCAGAATACAAGATAAACATACAAAAATCAGTTGTATTCCTTTACACCAACAAAGAGAAGCTCGAAGAGGAAATCACCAAATCAATACCATTTACAATAGCCCCCAAGAAGATAAAATACTTAGCAATAAATCTAACAAGAGACATAAAAGATCTATACGATGAAAACTACAAGACACTACTGCAAGAAACCAAAAGAGACCTGCATAAGTGGAAAAACATACCTTGCTCATGGATAGGAAGACTCTATGTTGTGAAAATGTCATTTCTACCCAAAGCGATCTACAGATACAATGCAATCCCAATCCAAATTCCACTGGCATTTTTAATGAGTTGGAGAAACAAATCACCGACTTCAGATGGAAAGGGAAGAGGCCCTGAATAAGTAAAGCATTACTTAAGAAGAACAAAGTGGGAGGCCTCACACTACCTGATTTTGAAACCTATTATACTGCCATGGTAGTCAAAACAGCGTGGTAGTGTTACAACAACAGATACATAGACCAGTGGAACAGAATTGAGAATCCAGACATAAATTTCATCCATCTATGAGCAGCTGATATTTGACAAAGGCCCAAAGTTTGTTAATTGAGGAAAAGACAGTCTCTTTAACAAATGGTGCTGGCATAAGTGGATATCCATCTGCAAAAAACTGAACAAGACCTGTATCTCATACCATGCACAAAAACTATCTCAAAATAGATAAAGGACTTAAATATAAAATTGAAAACAAGATCATGGAAGAAAAAATAAGGACAACGCTAGAAGCCATAATACATGGCACAAACACAGTATGAACCATAAGTAACAATGCACAAGCACCAGAACAGAGACTAGATAACTGGGAGCTCCTAAAAATCAAGCACTTATGCTCATCAAAAGACTTTACCAAAGGAGTAAAAAGACAGCCTACAGACTGGGAAAAAAATTTTGGCTACGGCAAATCCAATCAGCATCTAATCTCTAAAATCTAGAAGATGCTACAAAACCTCAACAACAAAAAGACAAAGAACTCAATTAAAAAATGGGCAAAGGATATGAACAGTCACTTTGCCAAAGAAAATATTCAGGCGGCTAACAGACACATGAAGAAATGCTCATGATCATTAGCCATTAGAGAAATGCAGATCAAAACTACAATGAGATATCATCTTACCCCAAAAAGGTTGGCATTAATCTGAAAATCACAAAATAATAAATGCTGGAGAGGTTGTGCAGAGACTGGAACACTTCTACACTGTTGCTGGGAATATAAAATGGTACAACCACTTTGGAAATCGATTTGGCGCTTTCTTGAAAAGCTCGAAATAGAAGTACCATACGATCCAGCTATCCCATTCCTTGGAGTATATCCTAGAGAAATAAGATCTGTCGCACGAATAGATATATGCTCACGCATGTTCATTGCAGCACTGTTCATAATAGCAAAAAGATGGAAACAACCTAGGTGCCCATCAAGGGATGAACGGATAAACAAATTATGGTGTATCCACACAATGGAATACTTCTCAACGATAAAGAACAACAATGAATCCATGAAACGTCTTATAACGTGGAGGAAGCTGGATGTCATTATGCTGAGTGAGTTTAGTCACAGAGGGACAAATATTATATAAGACCACTATTATAAGAACTCAAGAAAAGGTTTAATCACAGAAGAAAACACTGTTGAATGGTTAAGAGGGTGGGGAGGGAGGGGGAGGATTATTTACTAACTAGATAGTAGATAAGAATTATCTTAGGTGACGGGAAGGACAGCACTTACTACAGAGGAAGTCAGCACAACTGGACTAAACCAAAGCTAAGAAGTTTCCTGAATGTATTTCAAACACTTTGAGGGACAGAGTAGCAGTGGTAGGGGTCTGGGGACCATGATTTCAGGGGACATTGAGGTCAATTGGCATAACAAAGCTTGTTAAGAAAATGTTCTGCATGCTACTTTGGTGAGTCGCGTCTAGGGTCTTGAAAGCTTGCAAGCGACCATCTAAGATGCATCAATTGGTCCCAACCACCTGGAGTAAAGGAGTATGAAGAACACCAAAGACACAAGGAAAGTGTTAGCCCAGGAGACAGAAAGGTCCACATGAACAGAGACTTTATCAGCCTGAGACCAGAAGAACTAGATGGTGCCTGGATACCACCAATGACCTCCCTGACAGGGAATACAACAGAGAGTCCCAGAAGGAGCAGGAGGAAGGTGCGGTGCAGAACTCAAATTCTAGTAAGAAGACCAGACTTCATGGTCTGACTGAGACTGGAGGTACCCTGGAAAGCATGGCCCCCGGATTCTCTATCATCCCAAACCTAAAACAGTTTCTGAGGCCAACTCTTCAGACAGGGATTGGACTGGACTGTGGGACATAAAGTGATACTCGTGAGGAGTGTGCCTCTTAGCTCAAGGATATACAAGAGACTAAATGGGGATGGGAAGGCAGAGAGGGTTAGGAGCTGGTTGAATGGACATGGGGAATCGGGTGGAAAGGAGAAGTGTGCTGTCACAGTATGGGGAGAGCAATTAGAGTCACGTAAAAATGTATGTATAAATTTTTGTATGGGAAAAAGTTAAAATAAAAATTCCTGATCATTATGAAGAAGTAAAGGAGATGGAGACTAATATTTCCATTGCAAAATATGTGAAGGACAAAAGTTGAATGTTTTTTGTCACTGTCTTTTGAAGACAGTGAGTGCATCAAAATTTTCTTTCTAGCTCCTGGTATTAAATATAAAGTAATGTTAGCTGCTTCCAGTTTATCTTTGAAATAAAGTAGAGTTAAAAAAAAGACGAAGAAGAAAGAAAAGAAAATGGCTTTAGGAAAAGAAAGTCAGTGAACGAATTTACATCCTTTGACTCTTCTGGCCTCCTTTTCTCTTTTTTCTCTTCTAGTACTAATCTTGGAGAAGATTGGTGGTGTGCCTTAAATCTAGCTAACACCTTACCCCAGTGCCTCATTTAGGGGCAGGCAGAATAAGGAAAACTGTGAGAGTAATTTGAAACAGCAAAATTTCCATACAAAATAGTGCTGTGGTCTAATCATATGATTTTCCCACTATTTTGGATCAATGGGGTGGAATTTTTTGATGTGTAGAAAGGCAAGAAGCTCATGGTGGGGTAGAAAGTGATGGATAGGAGTATAACCTGTTGCTGTTAAGTTGATTCTAACTCACAGTGACCCTATAGGACATGGTATAACTGCCCCATGGGGTTCCCAAGGCTGTAATCTTCAGGGAGGCTGATTGCCACATCTTTCTCCAGAGGAGCAGTTGGTGGATCAAACCGCTGATCTTTCGGTTAGCAGCTGAGCGCTTAACCACTGAACCACCAGGGCTCCTTATGGGAGCTATGCTTATAGGTGTTATCTTAGATAGAAGCATAAGGGCCCTGAGCAATTCTTATCACTGTTCTCCCCTTCTTTCCTTCCTAGATGGAATGGTGAGGCTAAGAGACAGCGGTAGCTGCCTGCCTCAGGTGAAACATATAGATTATCAGCAGTGTAATACAGTGGAAAAGACCCTGTTCTCTAGGAGTCAGGGAAGGTGAGTTCTGGTCCTCATTCTGTCCCTGGCAGTGAGATGTAAGGGGGTCGTGTCTCTGTTGTGCTTGTAGCTGTATTAGGTTTCAAGCTTCTTGAAGCATGTTTATACTGACGGTGCTCAGCAGAAGGCCTGGCTTGAATGTACTCAGAATACATTTTTCGAGTGAAGAAGTGAAAATACATCTTTCTTAGTCATCTAGTGCTGCTACAACAGAAATACCACAAGTGGATGGCTTTAACAAAGAGAAATTTATTTCTTCACAGTAAAGTAGGCTAAAAGCCCAAATTCAGGGCGTTAGCTCCAGGGGAAGGCTATCTCTCTCTGTTGGCCTTCTCATCAATGTTCCCCCAGACTAGGAGTTTCTCCGCACAGGTACCCCGGGTCCAAAGTACATGCTCTGCTCCTGGCACTGCTTTCTTGGTGGTATGAGGTCCCCCTGTTTCTCTGCTCACTTCTCTCTTTTACATCTCAAGAGATTGCCTCAAGACACAATCCAAATTTGTAGATTGAGTCCTGACTCACTAACACAACTGCCACCCATCCTCCCTCATTAATATCATAGAGGCAGGATTTACAACATACAGGAAAATCACACAATACCAGGAATCATGGCCCAGCCAAACTGATACATTTTTGGGGGACATAATTCAATCCATGACAACATCATTTTTCTGAACTATTAAAATAGGGTGGTTAGATGTGCTTGTCATAGTTTCCAAGGTTCCTTTAAGCTCTAAGGCCCAGATTTTTACCCACCTAGTTTATTTTGTTTTTCTTCTCTACACAGGCATCTCTTCTGTCATAGCCTTGACAGGTCGCCATCCATTTTCTCTGCTTCAAGAACATCCCCACTATCACTATGCTGTCTGTGTTTTCTGGTTTTTGCTTTGTTTTTATTTTTCATCTGGACTATAAAACAGTTCCCAGCTTCCAGTCTTGCTTCTGTTTAGGGAGGTTCTATTTAGGTTGAACCATAGGTAATTACCATTTTTGTAGGCCTGCAAACAGTTGGATATTAACAATTTCAAATGGCTCATCTAAACTTTATTCTCCCAAATGTAGTCACAGAGATATGGTTTCTGCATTAGATGTTTCAGTGACTTCCCATTACCTGCCTCTTCTTGTCCTGACTCACAAGGGCTTTCATGATCAGACACTTCACTTCCTTGCTGGTGAATTCAATGACCATTCTCTTTCACTGTCTATACTTGAGCAGCACTGAAATTTCAGTTCCTGGACTGCTAAGCTTTCTCTTTACTGTGAGCCTTTGTAAATTCCATTTCCTTTGTCAGAAACTCTCTTCTTGCCCTCCTTCCCCAGTTCTCAACTCTGTGGTTTCACTTGTCTAACACCCATTTTAGCAGTGAGAGAGAGAAAATATACATATAATAAAGAAATATAAACTACTTAGAAGAGTACAACCATATGCTGAGTCCTGTGAGTTCTTAGTGAAAATCAATGAACCTGGAAGTAGTCTTAGGGACCACACGTACAGTATAGCCTTTGTATTGATTGGGAAACAGGATAAGCTGCCAGCAAAAAAAAAAAAAAAAAAAAAAAAAAAAATTTGTTACTTGTAACAATCCCAACCTTGCATTTTAAATGTTTGATTTATGATGATCCCCATAACTGAACATAGTAGTTCAAATATGATTGCATGAGTAGAAACCGGAGTGGAAAAAGGATTTCCCTTATTTGGGCCTCTCTAATTCTGTAAAGGTCCCTGAGTGGTGCAAACAATTTTGGCTCAGCTACTAACCTAAAGGTTGGCAATTTAAACCCACCCAGCGGTGCCACAGAAGAAAGGTCTGGCCATCTGCTTTCATAAAGATTACAAACAGGAAAACCCGGTGGAGCAATTCTATTTTGTAACACATGGGATGCCATGAGTTGAAATCAACTTGATGGCAATGTTTTTTTTGTTTTTTTAATAATCCTGTAATCCTATAAATCAGTACCATTTTCTGAGACAGTTGGTTCTCTCTGTGAGCTCATAGTGGTTTTCCATTGCCCAGCATATAAAAGGAGCTAAAAAAAAGTTTGACTAGAAATTATTTTTTATAGGAGTCTAGGGTAAAGGGATCATCATTGGTAAGTTAGGAAGGCATGACAGTTTTCAGGAATAGACTTGTTTTTTTTAAATAACTTTCAGATGTTTATAGAACAGTTGAGGAAATGAAGCTTTTTCTCAAACAAGTGTTTTTGCTATGGTTTGGAATACTGGTAGGGGAGAAATGTTACTGAAACCTCTTTCAATTCACAGGAGAAACATACCCTTTTGCTCCTTTCTATATAAAAACATTTGCTTTGCCAAAATTATGAGTAATCAGTATAGGAAATGTAGTTATTTTTAGTTGAAAGTTATGTTTTCATAAAGAATGAGATAATAGGAAATGAAGTGGGTGAAATAAATAAAGTTAAAAATACAGGCTTTGGAGCTAGGTTGCCTGGGTGAACCTGGACTCTTTAGAAAAGTTACTTAACCTTTCTGTGCCTCAGGTTTCCCATATGTAAAATAGGGTTAATAACAGTATCTTCCTCATTGAGTTGTTCTGAGACTTAAATGAGATAAAGTACTTAGAACAGTCCCTGGCAAATCATTGTCATCATCATCATTCTCCGTAAGTGTGCTGCTTATTATTTTTTAGTAAAAATGGCCATGGAGAATCCCAGGGGCTTAGAAGAGTTGGTTATTATTTTATGATGTAATTCTTATGCAGATGTTCTCAAATTAATATAAAAAACCTATTGCCATCGAATTGATTTTGACTCATAGCGAACCTATAGAACAGAGTAGGACTGCCCCACAGAGTTTCTGAGGAGCAGATGGTGGCTTCAAACTGCTAACCTACTGTTTAGCAGCTGAGCTCTTAACTACTGCGCCATCAGGGCTAGATATATATGCAATTTTAGTTAGTGTATGTGTGCAGAAAAGAGTTAATATAGCAAGCCTGGGACTTTTATACTTAGAAATGCCTGCTTGCAAAGTTGGCCCTTGGCTGGTATCTAAGAACTTGGATTTCTTGAGTTCCCACCATTCCCAGAGCTGATAAGAGTGGCTCACTGTGCCTAGACTTGAAAAGCAATGTGGTTTATGGAGAACACTTGTTTTCCTTCTGGGACTCTGGAATTTTTATATGTGTTAGGCGGAGGATGTCTATATTCCCTCGCCCTGTTGAAAACCTTGAGCACTGAGTGTGTTTCTCCAGTAGACGGCATTTCACATATGTTGTCACAACTGGTTGCTGGAGGAATTAAGCATGTCTTCACAGGGAGAGGAATCTGGGAAGCTTAGGCCTGGTTTCCTTAGACTTCACCCCACGTGCCTTTTCCCTTTGCAGATTTGTCTTTATATCTTTTTGCTCTACAAAATCTTAGCTGAGAGTACAGCATATGCTGAGGCCTGTGAGTCCTCCTAGTGAATCAATGAACTTGGAAGGAGTTTTAGGAGTCACAGATACAGTATAGCCTTTGTACTGATTGCGATACAGACTAAGCTGCCACAACAAACAGAGCTTAAAAATGCAATGACTTGAAGAAAGAAATTTAGTTTTTTTCTATTGTAAGCCCGGAAGTTGAAGTATTATTAGACAGACAAGGGCGCAGACAAGAGCACATACACACAAGCCACCGGAGCAGGGACTTCAGGGAACAACTGCAGAGAAAGCACTGGTAGCAGGGGCACAACCCCCCTCTTTCCGACTGCATTTGAGAGTGACACAAATGCCTGTAGCCCGTCTTTGACGTCAGACTTTGGGAGGGAGACTTTGATATCTGGGCTGTAGTGCTTTTAAGCTGCGCAAGGGTAGTACTGGTTCCTCCCCTGGTTTGATCTTGGGCCAGAATACAATAGCAGCATGACCTCGTAGAACTTTACTCCAGCCCTATATTGCCAGATCAGGGTTTGTGAGGGAACATCAGCCCTTCTCCTGACACGATCAGTGGGTTGGTGCATGCCTCACAGTTGTAGCCAGGACACGACAAGTTAACAACATTCATTGTTGTGAAGCATTCTTGTTTTCTCCCTATACTAAAAAAAAACACAACAAAACAAAAAAACAAGCCCGTTGCTGTACAGTGGATTCCGATTCATAGCAACCCTATAAGACAGAGTAGGACCAGGAATTCCAAACTGGTTTTTTTTTTTTGGTTCGAACCCCTGCTGAGAATTTTGCATTTCTAACAAATTCCCTGCTGAGAATTTGCATTACCACCACAGATGTACTGAATCAGAGTCTACAGTTTAACAAGATCTCCAGGTGATTCTTATATATAACTTCCTGGGAACTTGTTAGAAATGCAAATTCTCAGCAGAGGTTCAAACTGGAATAAACAGGTTTGAAGCCCTCAGTAGGACTGCCCCACAGGGTTTCCAAGGCTGTAAATCTTTTACGGAGGCAGACTGCCACAACTTTCTCCTTCCGAGTGGCTGGAGTGTTTGAACCTTTAACCTTTCAGTTAGCCACTGAGCATTTTAACCACTGCACCACCAAGGCTCCCCATCTCCTTAAACTAATGGGAAAGTTTTTAATATTTTCCTTATTTACAAAATGGTCCTGAATTTTCATTTCCATTATCCTGAATTTTTCGAAGAGTCTCTGTGCCCCTAGTCCTTTTCTCCCGTCCTCTTTTGGGAATTAAAATCAAAGCCCCTGTTTAGCTGAGATGGCTGCTATTACCAATTCCTACTCCTGCCTTAGTGCCCTTTTCTCACCTGACTACCTACTTAATGCTTTGGTTTTTAATTCTTTCTTTGTTTCTGGTACCTAGTGACATATCCTTTATTGCCCTTGCAGGTCTTCATTTAAAATGTTGGTTATATTTTATGTAACATTCCTAGATCTTTCTCTTTTTTGTGGGAGTTTTTTTTTTTTTCTTTCTTTCTTTTTTTAGTTTGTTGTTTGATTATAACTAGTGTTTTTTTTTTTTTTGTTGTTTGTTTGTCAGTTTGTTTTTGTAAAAATACATGCTGGAATGGCATCCTAGCATTTTGTTGGTCTTTAAAAGCAAAATTGATCATTTAAGTCATTGAATACTCCTGGCTTATTTCAGGAGCTCTGGTGGTACAGTGGTTAAGAGCTTGGCTGCTAACCAAAAGGTTGGCAGTTTGAATCCACCAGCTGTTTCCTTGGAGCTCTACGGGGCAGTTCTACTCTGTCGTATAGGGTCGCTGAGTTGGAATTGACGACAGTGGGTTTGGTTTTTTGGTTTTGCCCTATTTGACTAATTTATAGGCAAAATATTGCCTAATTTATCAGCTGAGCCCATCTACTACCTCGTACCAAAATTAATAAAGGCCTTTCCTTCTTTGTTTCTCCCTCACCTTCTACCGACCCCTTTCTTGCTATGTCTGTTGACCTGCCCCAGCATTCTTTTTGTCTTTTGCTGTCTGTGGATTTGAGGGTGAGTTGGTCACTGATGGGACCATAAAACTAGCTTGGGAAAACCATTTTATAATTTACTAATATATAAATACTGCAAGTTTTTATTTTTGATGTACCACTCCCTACCAAGAATAGTTACAACTTTACATGGAGGACAATCACTAAGGAAAATTTTGTTCTCCAATAGAGAAGATACTTTTAGATGTATCTGTCTTATTTGGTGAAAACACATGATCAAACAAAACATTCCAGCTTCTTTTGTTTAAGAATGAACTACTAGTTACCTTCCTCCATCCCTCCGTCCTTCCGGCCTTCCGTTTAAAATGAAATTTGGAGATGCCTAATGTCAGCAGCAAATAAGACCACTTACTCTGATGAACAGATTTCTTAGAATCTCTTCTGTGAACACTGCTTGAACTCCTGGTCTTGGCCAGATGCCTTACACATGATTTCCATTCGCTCTAGGGAAATAGAAACAAGATAAAAAAAATTTGGATAGAGTAGAACCATAACCTCTACCTGCAAATAAAGATACACTTCAGAATGTGTACATATTTATTCAGTGGTGGATATTAATATTGTTTTTATATATGATGAACAACTGATTCCTTCAATAATGAATAATATGTTTTCAGTTATTTTCTATCCTATCGACAAATGAGACAGAGATTGGCTGCTAGTAATTAAATGAGGTCATTATGACTCAGGGATGGATTATTCAATAAGCAAGTACTTGTGCTTATTGTGCACAAATAATGTGGTGAAAAACAGGTGAAATTATGCACTACAGATTAGTAAGTAAGCACAAATAAGCCCGTGTGTACCTTGCCAAGGTACGCTCGTGCATGCCTTGTTTACTGGTTAATCCACCCCTGCTATGAGTTGGAATCGACTTGATGGCAACTAACAACAGCCAATTACTTAGTGATTATCTGGATTCATGCTTATACTTTGATGTTAGAAAATTGCTTCTTTAATGTTGCTAAATAACATTCTTTAGGAACTTGCAAAAAACACTTGTTTTTCCATCTTTTGTTAATTATACTCTGTGGGGCAGCAATAATAGCATTTTTGAGTCTGAGCCTTTCAATCAGCTGGGAAGAGACTGACCCGTTTGTGTTTTGACCAGCACCAGTTAAGTTGCCCTAGGCACCAGATTCAAGTGAATTTCAATGGGTAATTTTGATAGTATTGTATTCACCAGAGCACGATTGTCCCCAGGCTATAGATGTCTATTCTGGTTAATTAACCTAGTGACCTATAGCTAGTGAGTTGAGGCTCACCCCTGATAAGGCCAATGTATACCTTTAATCCTGACTCCTTTCCTGAAAGTATCAATTTATATGTGGTTTGATGTTCTACTCTTACTTGGGAAATTTAAATACAAGAATTGGCAGTTGAGTAGCACCTGGCATCATGCCATTTTTTTGTAGAAGGTATTTACCTTATGAATTTTTATAATTATTTATAGTGAATGTAAGAGGCAGCAAGTACAGTTGATTGAGTATGGGATTTAGCTCACATGCTGAAGAACAACTGTAATTCTGAGAGTTGTCAGTAATGTGGCTTTAGAGAGTTACTAAACCTTTGTGGATCTCTGTTTCACAGTCTATGAGATAGGTGTAATAGTGTGAGATGCCTGTCTAACAAAACTGGTATGAGGATTAATATGAAAAGCATCATATAACCTGTAAATTTTAGTTGTCTAGTACTTTTTATCAGCTAACAGATTTAATCCTGTAAGGGAATGTACTGTGCTTAGAATTTAAAAAGAAATTCTAATTGGTAATTTCTATCATGATAATGTCTATTAATTAACATTGAGAAAGTAGATAGTTTTCTTATTCTAAAACTCTTTGTCAAAGATAAAGAAAAAGTTCTTGGGATTTTAAATAACACTTGCTATTAATAAGAGTTTTTATTTTAGTAAAAAATTCTAATGTCTATAGATATTGTAACTAACTAGATATTGTACATTCACTTTAAAAAAAAAAAAAATAGGAGAGCTAGTGAATCAGATCCCCTATAAGTCATGCTAGTTCACCGTAGTGAGGATCTGCTTAATCATAAACTGTTGGCACATCACAGTGTTTTTAAACCTTGATTACTTGTGATGAAATGGGTTTAAAGGGCAGGTTCTCGGTCAGACTACCTAGATTTGAATCCTAGCTCCACACCTAATAGATGAAGCATGTTGGAAAAGTTATTTACTATTATTTCATTTGTGACTGGCTCATAAACATTTTATAATGGTGCCCAGGGTGTATGTCTATGTGATTTCTGCTACATTCAAAGGTGTTGATCAGTCTCTCTCTCTGTCTCCTGTCTCCTCTTTTTTCTCTTTCTGTCTCGCATTTATTTTACTTTAAAATTTGAAACAAAAAAAGATTTGAAAAATAAATCTAGTTATTATCCTTTCTTTTATTACATTGAGCTTATGGTCAAAACAAAACACAAAACAATTTGAGAAGCAAAGAGCACAGGGTCCTGCTTTCTGTTGCTGGCTTGTGATTGCAAGACTGTGTTTGCTGACACCTGTAAGTAGATTCTTTAACTTCAGTATGATTGGAGTGACACAGACAGATGGATGTGCTTTTAAAAATAAATCTGTGTGTGTATAAACATAGGCAAACATATATGCATCCATACACACAAACACCAATTTGGTTGGGAAAAAAAAAAGAAGAAGAACATGACAGGAAAATGGAACTCAATTTCAGTTACTGATTTTAGGAAATAGGTTGGTAAATGATGTATTTTAGAATGGGATCTTCTGACTGCTTATGGAGATGTGTTCGAAATACCGTATGGAAGTTCACTGGCTTTGTGGTATAAATTTGTAGTAAGTATGTACCCAAATGTATGATGGCTGGAAATCAGAAATGTTACATATAAAACTAGAACACAATGAAAAAGTAGACACATTAATGCACAGGTATTTTCTCCATCAGTCAGAATCGACTCTGTGGCAACAGGTTTGTTTTTTTTTGGTTTATGGGGTTCTGGTGGTGCAGTGGTTAAGAGTTCAGGCTGCTAACCAAAAGGTTGGCCGCTCCTTGGAAACCCTATGGGGAAGTTCTACTCTGTTCTATACGGTCTCTATGAGTTGGAATCAATTCGACGGCAACAGGTTTGGTTTTTTTGGTATTAGGTTATAGAATTTGTAACAAGCATGAAAATATACATGAAAATCACTCAATCTGAATGAAGTTTGAGAGTAATGAAAGCAAAAACTATTCATTGATTTTTTCTTCCTGATGAATTAACTTTTATAATACTGAAATATTCAAATTTAACTCCTTTTTCTGAAGTCAACTTTATCTGATATTCATATGTCATACACACTATGCATGCTATCTATCACTTTTTCCATATTTTCACTTTTATTCTGTGTCTTAGCATATGATTGGGTCTTACCTTTTTTCTTTTTCAATTCATTTTGGTAATCTAATCTTTTTATTTGGATCACTTCATTTAATATAATTATTGAAGTAGTTGGAGGTAAATCTACTGTTTTACTCTTTGTTTCTGTTTGTTCTATCTGCTTTTTGTTCCTGTGTACCTCCTTTCTTGCCTCCTTTTTAGTTAATTGAATATTGGATGTAACTCCATTTTAATTTATCTATCAGCATTTTAGTGTACACTTTATTTTTCAGTGGTTGATTTAGGGATTATAACATATATCCTTAAATTTTCAATCTTCCCAGAGTTAATTTTGTACCAATTCATGTAAAATGTAAGAACCTTGCAATCATATAGGCTCATTTACTACCCCTTCTTCTTTATTTTATAGTTATTACACATGCTACTTATAATATGCTATTGCCCCCCCCAAATGTTATATTTTTTGTTTCAAACATGTATTTTAGAGAAACTAAGAGTTATATTTACCCACTGTCATGGACTGAATTGTGTCCTCCCAAAATATGTGTCAACTTGGCTAGGCCATGATTCCCAGTATTGTGTGGTTATCCACCATTTTGTCACCTGATATGATTTTCCTATATGTTGTAAATCCTATCTCTATGATATTAAGGACACATTCTACGAGGCAGGATTAGAGGCAGTTATGTTAATGAGACAGGACTCAATCTACAAGATTAGGTTCTATCTTAAACCAATCTCTTTTGAGATATAAAAGAGAGAATCAAGCAGAGAGACATGGGGACCTCATGCTACCAAGAAAGTAGTGCCAGGAGCAGAGCGTGTCCTTTGGACCTGAGGTCCCTGCTCTGAGAAGCTCCTGGTCTGGGGGAAGAGTGATGAAAAGGACCTTCCTCCAGAGCCAACAGAGAGAGAAAGCCTTCCCCTGGAGCTGATGCCTTCAATTTGGACTTCTAGCCTACTAGCCTGTGAGAGGAAAACTTCTTTGTTGAAGCCATCCACTTGTAGTATTTCTGTTATAGCAGGGCTAGATGACTAAGAGGCCCAAGGAACTTTAGTACTTCTTATAGTACAGATCTGCTGGTAACTAATTCTCTTAATTTTTATTTACATGAAAATATTTCTGTTTCAAATTCAAAGTTGACAATATTTTTCTTATAAGTTTTGTGATGTTCCACTGCCCTTTGCCAACCATTGTTTCTGATGAGAAGTTAAGTAAATTCATATTACTGTTCTCCTATATATACTGTTGTGTTTTTCTCTAGCTGCTTTCAAGGTCTTTTATTATTTTGTTAACATAAAAAATGTTCAAGATTTTTTTTTTAAATCAGCTTGACTATAAAATGCCTATGTTTGGTTTCCTTTCTATATATTGTGTTTGCAATTCACTGAGGTTCTTGCATCTGTGAGTTTATATCTTGCATCACATTTTCGAAATTTTTGACCATAGTTTCTTAAGTCTTTTTTCTCCTAATTCTTTCTTGGCCTTTTCTCTTTCTCCTATTCCAGTTATATGTATGCTGCCTTTGGATATTATTCCATAGATCACTGAGACTCTGTTTTGTTTTCTTTTTTTTCCAGTTCTTATTCTCTTTGTTCTTTTTGGATACTTTCTACTGATCTGTCATCAGGTTCACTGCCTGCTATATCTGTCATCTCCAAGCTTTGCGAAGCCTGTTCACTTGATTTTAAAAAATAGTAATTATTGTATTTTTTCAGTTCTAGAATTTGCATTTGGTACTTTCACTCTCTGTTGAGCCTTTCTGTTTACTCATTCATTATGAGCATATTTTTCTTTATATCATTCAGGAATTATATAATCTTTGTCTCCTAATTCTAACATCTGGATCATCTCAGATTTGGTCTCAGTTAATTGCCTTTTTTTCTTGGTCCTATTTCTTTGTATATCTAGTAACTTTTGACTGTATCTTGGACAATGAAGGACACATTGTAGAGACTCTGAAATTTGTTGCAGTCTTCCAGAAAGTATTAATCTTTTGGAGGTCGGGGTAAAGTTTGTTTTGGGCAGAGAACTTAGCTGGAATCAAACTCTAAACTGAAATCTCTCTTCATTGTTTTTTTTTTTTTTTTCTTTTTTTTTTATCTTAGAGGGGCTGCATCCACACATAGTTCAGGAGTCATCCAGAGATTTGAACAGAGTGCATGTGCAGAATTTTGGGGTCACCTTTGTAGCTCTCTATTTTCTGGGATTTACACCACCACCACCACCACCACCCCACCCCCCACACACAAGCACACACAAGCTCCAGGTGTTGTGGTAACCCAGACTTGGTACTTTGGTTCATTAAACTAGTAAAACTACAGGTTCACCTTCAACTTTCAATTACCTATGTGGATCTACCCCCAGGCAAAAAGCCATAAAATCAAGAAACTTGGCCAGTGTGCCATTTCATCCTTTTAATTGTTGGTTGCCTCTCTTTTTTTTTTTTTTGTCTTGCATTTATTCTTTTTCCAGGGACTTCAGGAGGCAGTTTTGTCTAATTTATCTAATGTTTATAGTTGTTATCTATAAGAGGGTTGTTTAATAGGAACTATTCAGCCATATAAAAAATGAACTGCTTTCATTGGTTTTGGAATGTTAAAGATGCCACAAGCAGTAAATATAAATAGTGGGGGAAACATTTCTTTTTGAAACAGAGGAGCCTTTCTACTCACAGGATATACTACAAGACTATAATCTTTACTTCAGGGAAGGAGCTACTTGTCCAGCAGGAACTCATTTAAATAAAAGTTAAACTATACTAAATTCTATGGCAAACCCCAGAGGTACTTTAACTGCCTAAAAAGAAATATGTTACTTGTTGGTGGTCTTCTTTGGA
Organism: Dugong dugon; assembly: GCA_030035585.1. Taxonomy (NCBI): domain Eukaryota; kingdom Metazoa; phylum Chordata; class Mammalia; order Sirenia; family Dugongidae; genus Dugong; species Dugong dugon. The sequence continues at coordinate 55,760,607 of CM057463.1, forward strand.
GGTTTCTTTAAATTCAAACCTATAAATTACATACTATTTCCATTTTTGGCATTTGACAAACTAGGTATTATAGCTCTTCTAGTCTCTACATATGTGGGATTGGGGTTAGTGGGAGTGGGAGGGGAGATTTGGAATGTGTAAAAGTGGATGTAAATTATGAAACTGAAAAATCTCTAAGTGTTCTTTATGTTTGGATGATATCTGAAAGAGGATTAAAAAAGTCAGATCAGGGAAAGGAAAAAGACTGAAATATAAAGAGGAATACATTACTGTGTGTGAAAGTAAAGTGAATAGGGGCTGGGGCAGAGAGATCAAAATCTCTTATTGATGGCAATGGATATTTGGTTTTTGTTTTTTTATATAAACCACAGGGATATATACATATAACACAGTGATGTGAAACTTGCAAGCCTGGGTCATTAATGATATGTCTTTAGTTGACTGAGAAATATATGCATGTGTGTATATGTGTGTGCATGTGTGTGTACATGTGTGTGTGTTTATGACAGAGAGAAAAAGAGAATAAGGGTGAGAGAGTACAGGAGCAAAGGAGTGTTTGAGAGAGAGAAAGTGAGTGAAATGCTTGAATAATGGAATAATGTAAACTGCTGTATTAGTTTGACATTGATTCATATTTTCTATTACTCTTGTCCTCTTTAATCTATAGAAGATCATTTGATTTTTTATCTTCATTTTCCATTTTTGCCAGGTCTTTATAAAATTATTTGGCATGAACTTGAAGATTCTGTGCAACTTATCCTCAAATAAAGAATATCACACTTAAAAAATGTTTAACAGACTAAAATCAAATTTTAAGTGACTGTTATAGTCTACTGTCTGTCCTGTAATTTAAAAGTTAAAAATTATAATTTCTAAATTGGTTATTGAAGATTCAGGGAAATAAATTTGAATGTGATGTCTCTCCCAAATGTCCTACAGATTCCAAATTTTAATTTGAGAGTTTAATATAGTAGCTCTCAATTCTGAATATGCATCATATTAGTCCATGGGTTTTGTGAAAAAATACAGACTCCTGGGTTCCATCCTCAGATATTCTGACTTAATAAAATAATTTTAGGGTGTTGCCTAAGCATCTGGTACCATGCTGTGTAGATGATCCTTGCACCATAGCCAGGTTCAGGAATTACAGGTATATGTTTTTATCTCACCTCAGATTTAGGACTCCCAGGGTATTTGTGAATGGGAAGTTAAGAGCAGTGGCACCTCTGGGTGAATTTACAAATTAGACCTCTGACTTCTTAGGCATTTAATCCTGGAGTTATTTGCCTGCAAGCAGCAAAATCTGACTGTACTAACTTAAGTAAAGACAAAAAGAAATTAATTGAAAGGATGCTGGGTAGTTCAAAGTGTCAAAGAGCTGAACAAGTAAGTGTCAGACTTATAAGAATGAGGCAACTTTGAGATCTTCATTTGCAGAGAGTCTTGAAGATGCTCTCTGAGTGTATTGTTGGATGACTCAGTTTCAACAGCCTTCCGTTTTTGTATGTCTCTTCTAAAGATTCAGATTACCAAGAGTGGACATATGTCCACTCCTATTTTCAGAAGCAAAGGTCCAGAATTACCTTCAGATATGCTGAGGAAAAAAAAAAGAGAGAGAGAGATGAGCATTAGATTCTGCCTAATGGCTCCCAAGGACCCACTTTCTACTATATACACAATTCCAGAAATTTCCCTACCTAACATAAAAGTAGAATTTCCTGAATAGAACTAGACATCTTCTTATCCTCCAATGGAGGTTATCCCAGAATCATACCTGTCAAGCAGTCACTATTCTTCAGATGCAGGTGATAACCATTTCTCCTCGAAGTTTATGTTTCCATCTTAATATTTTGTAACCTTTAGAGCAGATAATAAATATAGACATTACTTTACTCACCATATATATAACTGGGGAAATGAAGAAAACGAGAAATAATTACAAAAGCATATATGTATACTCTTACAAGCTTGCTCATTCAAGTGACTACTATGTCACAACTTATATTTACAGCTTGTTTTAACCATTCTGTATTCTCCTTATCTTCACCAAGCATCTTAGCCAACGAGGAGACTAAAATGACTGGGGTGCACAGTTTCAGCTTCCATACGGTGGAACTATTATTATTTCCTTTTGAAATATTCTTCCCTTGATTATTAAAACATCCAAAAACAGCAGAACTAAGAATTGTACCACTGGGAGAAAAAAAAAAAAGAAGATATTTAGCTATTAGGTATAATTTTTAAAGATATAACTTCTTGGTTCATGGACCCTTATGTTTTGACTATTGTTGAAACAAAACCACCTGTCAGTTACTTGTTCATAGCATACAATATCACGCAAAGATCAACCTAATTACACAGTTTTACCTCTGAAATTTGATTTTCAAAAGGCTATTCTTTTGGGTACATAGAAAAAATAACAATGACTCTCTTAAATGTTAGCCTATTGTCTTCCATTTTTTGCTTGGATTTAAATTGTTCATTGGAGGCATCATTGTATGAGACATGTAATAGTTGTATAAGGAATCCAGATGGTGATACTGGAAGACTCATACTAAGCAATAAAAGTAAATCTGAAACCCAAACAAGTTTATTTCTAGTGAGAACAAATTGCCACATCTTCCACAATGGAAATAGGCAGTGTGGTCAATCTGGCCAGTTCTTTTAATACCAAGCTTTCCAACTGGCTTGCCATGGCACTTTCACATACCATAATTGAGTTGTTGGTTTACTGTTAGAATAATCCCCTTCACTTTGGCAGAAAGCATGTTGGTTTGTTTGCTGTAGTGTGCCATGCAAATTTTCTCATTATTTATGTGTTTCATGACATGAAATATGTTAAGAAGTACAGCCTTCAAAGTATTGCATCATAGTGGGGATGGATCCTGTACTTGGCAAGTCCAGCAATCAGCAGACATAGGATCCAGACTGGCCTTGAAGAGGTTAAGTTCATGTTGTTAATCCCATGCACAGCCTCAGCTGAGATGGTTTGGGAAGGAGACTATCTGATTTGTACAGAAGGAGTTCTCCTGTCCATCTGATTAAGAACCTCTTCTTTAGGGAATCTTCTGGTGAACATTCATATTGGACACAGATATCCTCAGATTCTGATCTCCTTTTAAAAAATGTATCCCAACTTTTCCTTTAAAATTCCTAGAAACCAATATTCCAATTTTACTTCTTCCATAATTCTATTTACTTGACCAGACAACCCAGAAATTGGTATGTAGATCCTAACCTTGGGCCCTATATCCTTCCACACAAAGTGGGAAATTATGTGTAGTGCTTAAATTCAACCAACTTGCAGACTATCATAGTGACTCTGTGTACAACAGAACGAAACACTGCCTGGTCCTGTGCCATCCTAACAGTGTTGCTATGATGGAGCCCATTGTTACAGCCACTGTGTCATTCCATCTCGATGAGGGTCTTCCTATTCTTTGCTGACCGGATACTTTACCAAGCGTGATGTTCTTCTCCAGGGACTGGTCCTTCCTAATAACATTTCCAAAGTATGTGAGAAGACGTCTCACCATACTCGCTTCTAAGGAACATTCTGGCTGTACTTCTTCCAAGACAGATTTGTTCCTTCTTCTGGCAGTCCATGGTATATTCAGTATTCTTTGCCCACACCATAATTCAAAGGCGTCAATTCTTCTTTGTTCTTCCTTATTCATTGTCCAGCTTTCACATGCACATGAGATGGTTGACAATACTGTGGCTTGAGTCAGGTGCACCTTATACATCCTTTTATTGTGCTTTATGAGTTTCCTCATTTTTTTTTAATTGTTGTTAATTTGTTTTACTTTACTTTTTTTTCCATCTAGTTTTAGCTTCCATATCTATTTAAGAAGAGTATTTCTTCATAATGGCACTATATGCATACGTGTCTTTTAGCTCTGAACTAACTGATCAACCTTTAGAAATAAATGTATCTCACATGCAGAGAACTTACAAGTAACCCTGCCACATTCTCTGTAATGAATACAAGGTGGGAATAGCCATTGTAACTCTTTGTGATGAATTGAAAATGTCTAATTTGAAGTGCATTATGATTTACTAAGTGCTTATTCATTATGCCCAGTGTTTTATAGAGATATTTAAGGTAGATGCAAAAAGTACCACTGTTTTATATGGAAACCAATGAAGGAATTTTACTAAAAAACACCAGTTTTTTAATAGGGGTGAGATGTTTTGTAAATTTAGATGGAACCATTTATACATTATCCATTTCAGTTCCATCTAAGGAAGAGTATTTTTCCAGAATACATTTCCTGGAAGAGTGTTTTTTCATGACTCTAAGCATGTGTTCTTCACCCGATCATTACTCAGAGTATGCAGGAGTCAGTTTGAGGTGATATTATTCAGAGATAAACGTGAAGAAATTCATAGTGCTTATACACTGTTATTCCCAGATTTTCCTAGATTTTCAGCTCCTGGTAAGTGTATCCCAGTTTTTGAGCAAAGAAATTTCAGCTGAAGCAACAGAGAAAATGAGCTTTCTCTGAGCACAGGTAGAGACACTGACCCAGCTCCGAAGTATAAATTCCTTGTTTCTGTCCATTGCTTGGCAACATCAAAGGCCACTTGGAATATCAAGGCCACAGACCTAACCAACTCAGGGTGGCAGAGCTGCTGGCAGTGGAGCCATGTCACACCAGGTGGCAGCTTGGAATTCTTCTAGCATCTGCAGATGGTACCTGTACGTAGCTTTGGAAAATGCTGGAACAGAGAGACAGATGTAGACCCAGGCATGCCTTTATCCTCTAGCAGTCTGAGTAGGCCTTTTTAAACTGACTTTTGTGAACAGGTTTTAGTAATACGCAAGTGGAGTTATTCTGCAATGACATCATCCTCAATCATTTTTGCCTTTTGGTGTTTCTCCTTTCTCCATTCTCCTGAAAATTCTAATATGAGGAAGAACCAACTATGGTTGTAAGTTCAGTATTTGTACTAGAATGATTTGGACAGGTGTCTGTAAGGAATAAGCAACAAGTCCTTCCTCTCTTCTTTCCAAGGATGATTCAAAATATTTAGCTACTCATGTGGCATGGGAACTCACCAATCAGAGGCCAATGGCGGAAGTGCCAAAACAGGATGGTAAGGTCCCTTGCTCTACCAGGCATTTCTTTTAGTTACCTTTGTGAATGTGTAATACTCAAGAGGTAGTTTGGGCAGCAGCTGTTTGCCAACTGGTATGGAAGCATTTCAATATTTTAACATCTGGTAAGACTATGCTAACAGCACTGGCTACATAATTACCCAGTGTTCTCTCTCTTTTTCAATATTTGAATTTCTCTTTATCTATGTCACTTAAGTAAATGCCACCTATGAAGAATTCTAAGGTATTTGATCAATACTGTGTCATATTAAAACAGTGTCTTTTTATTAACAAAATAGAGGCATTCGGTCATTCAAAGACATCATTTTTGGCAGTGCCATACAAGACAAATATGAAACATTTCATATCCTCAAAGGATGTACTGATTTTGTGCAGCAACCCTGTGAGGTAGACGTTGGAGTTGATAATATCTTCATTCTGCAGATGAGGAAACATGCCCTTAAAACTGTGGTTCTCAAAAATGGTCCCCAGACCAGCAACATAGCATCAGCTAGAAAGTAGGAATGTAGTTCTCAGACTCCATCCCAGACCTGTTGAATCCGAAAATCTGGGAGTGAGGTCAAGCAATCTGTGTTTAACAAGCTCGCCAGGTGATTCTGATGCCCCCTAAAGTTTGCGACTCACTGCCTTAGAGCTTTAGTGATTCAGACCCTAGGTGAGTTTGAATGTGGCTGTGTCAGGGTTCAAGTCCAGAGCCCTCTACACCTTACCTTTCTGCCTCCACAATCGACAGGTTTTTATTATATTTCCATTCTGAGAATTTGAAACAATTGTATGTCATAAATGTTGGGCTTAATGGTAGCTATGATTTGTTTTTAATTTTTGTTGTGGTGAAAATATACACAACAAAACATTAGCCAATTCAACAATTTCTGCGTGTACAACTCAGTGACATTTATTATGGTCTTCATGTTATACAACCTTTATCACTATCCTTTTCCTAATTATTCCACTACCATTAACATAGTGTTCCCTAAGCAAAGACAACCATTTTCTCCCTCCCTTTTCCCACTAGTAACCACCAATAATCTTTGGTTTCTATATATTTGCTTATTTCACATAAGTGAGATGATACAGTATTTGTCCTTTTGTGACTGATTTATTTCACTAAGCATAATGCTTTCAAGATTCATCCACGTTGTGGCATGTCTCAGGACTTCTCTTTATAGCTGAGTAATTCTTTATTGAGTGGAGTCCCTGGGTGGTGCAAATGGTTAAGTGCTCAACTACTAGCTAAAATGTTGGTGGTTCAAATCTACCCAGAGACACTTCGGAAGACAGGCCTGGCCATCTGCTTCTGAAAAGTCATAGCCTTGAAAATCCTATGGATCTGTTCTACTCTGCACACATGGGGTCGCCATGAGTCATAATCTACTGGACCTCAACTAACAACAATACTCCCTTGAATGTATATACAACATTTTCTTTATCCATTCATCTGTTGTCGGACATTTTGGTTGTTTCCACCTTATGGCTATTGTTAAAAGTGCTGCCATGAACATTGGTGTACAGGTTTCTCTGTTTGCGTCCCTTGCTTTACTGCTGCTGGGTATATACCTAAGATTGGGATTGCTGAGTTATATGGTAGTTTTATGCTCAATTTTTTGAAGGACCACCAAACAGTTTTCCATAGCAGCTGTATGATTTTCTAATCCCACTAGCAGTTCTCTACAACTTCCCCAATCGGTATGGGAAGATTTCAGTGTTTTAACATTGCTAACACCTATTGTTTTCTGCTTTTATCATTGTCATTCTAATGGGGATGAGGTCACATCTCATTGTAGCTTTGATTTGCATCTCCCTAAAAGGATTCAACTGTGTGGATCATCATAACCAATTACTGCAAATAATGGGAATTCCAGAACACTTAATTGTGCTCATGCAGAAGCTATATATGGTTAGAACAGAAGAAGGGGATACTCTGTGGTTTAAAATTGGACAAGGTGTATGACCAGGTTGTATCCTTTCGCCTTACTTATTCAATCTACATGCTAAACAAATAATCTGAGAAGCTGGGCTATGTGAAGAAGAATGTGCCATCAGGGTTGGAGGAAGACCCAAGATATGCAGATGGCACAGCCTGGCTTGCCGAAAGTGGAAATGACTTGAAGCACTTACTGATGAAGGCAGGAGACTACAGCCTTCAGAATGGAATACATCTGAATATAAAGGAAACTAAAAAACATCGTGATAAAAGGCGAAGAAATCAACAATCAATGCCCCTGGAAGCAGCAGTTAAGAAATCAAATGATATATTGCATTGGGCAAATCTGCAACAAAAGAACTCTTTAAAGTGTTAAAAAGCAAAGATGTCGCTTTGATAACTAAGGTGTACCAGACCCAAGCCATGGTCTTTTCAATTGCCTCATATACATGTAAAAAGTGGACAATGAAAAAGAAAGACCAAAGAATTGACACAGTCAAGTTAAGGAAGAATGGTGAATTTACTATGGACTGCCAGAAGAATGTACATATCTATCTTGAAGGAAGTACGGCCAGAATGTTCCTTAAAAGTGAGGATGGCGAGACTTTGTCTCCCTTAATTTAGACGTGTCATCAGGAGGCACTGGAAAGAGACATGATGTTTGATAACATAGAGGGTCAGCAGAAAAGAGGGAGACCCTCAGTGAGATGGATTGACACAGTATCTGCAACAATGGGCTCAAACATAGCAACAATCGTGCCTATGGCACAGGACTGGGCAGTATTTCTTTCTGTAATACGTAAGATCGCTATGAGTTGGAGCCAACTTGAAGGCACCTAAGAATAACAACAACAAATGGTTAATGACATTAGACATTTTTTCATGTGCTTGTTGGCCATTTAGAACTATTTTGATAATATCTGGGTGTCAGGGGAACTGTCTAATTTAAATATAAACGACAGAGAAGAGGGACAAAAAGAATTGCTGTATCTTTTTGCTTCCATATGTACAAGTGTCTTTTTTTCTGTATGTGACATTGTGAATGAAATTGTTCTAATTTCAATTATATAATCTTTGATATTTTGCTTATATTTAACATTATATAGCATTATATAACATATAACTGTTACATATATTTGAGCACAACTATCTGAGAATTTCAAAATCTAAAAGCTATTACTGGCTAGCCCTCCTTTGATGTTCATCTTAAACTTGCTTCTCCTGTAATTTCTATTGCTACCGTGTCACTGGTGCATGGCATTTTGTCCTTTCTCTTCTCCACACAAATAGATATCTAGCTTTGCAATTTTCCCTTGTGTCATCTGTATTTTCCCCTATAGAATTATATGCTACATAGTGTCTGGGTCAAAGCTTTGAGTCCTTTTTTAGAGACACAAAGAGGCTTTTGGCAAAATTCAAGGTAAGGGTGATTATTTTTCTTCTTTGGTGTGAAACAACCCTCACACTTGAATAAATTTTTATTCTGTTCTCCTGTCAAAATTTCAGATTTCTCCATCTTCTTACCCTTTCTTAATTATTTAATAATTTTCCAGTGGAGAGCACTTAGCCTTCCATGGACCCAAATCCTCATCATGCCATGCAAGTTCATGTCTGGGATGCGTAATTATCATTCTTTCAGTCTTGGCTGAATGTCACTTCCTCAGGGAAGCCCTCCTTGATCCAGCAGACTGGGTCAGGCCAACTACCTTATAGCCTGAAAGCACCACATACTTTATACCTTCCCAGCACTCACCACAGCTTGTAATCATATCTGTGCAGTTATTTGCTTAAGCTCTGTCTTTTCTATTACAGCGTAAGCTTTTGAAGGGTCAGGAGCCTCTCTGTTTTACTCATCATTTTCTTCCCAGCACCTGGCAGAGTGCTGGGTGTGTAGTAGGCGCTCAGGAAATAGTTGTGTAGTTGAATGGCCTGAACCCCCTGAAATGCATTAGCTGCCTGGAGGCAATTCCTTGTGGTGAAATAAGGCTTTCTAGGCCAATTTGCTGCCTCATAGGGATGAAGAGGAGTATTTACTCGTGGCTGCCAGAGTCATAGTTGTGGCCCCAGTCAAGGTTTACTTACTGAGTCATAGTTGTGGGGCAGGGAGACCATGCCTAGCCTAAAATACGAAGGTGAGATGATGCTAAAAATGGAAGTTATGGAGGAATTGGTAATGAAATAGATAGCCAGGAAGATCAAGATCAAGAAGAAATACAACAAGAGGAAACATTTCAGGGCTAGCAGCTCAGAACTAAGATTATAAGTAGTGATCTCCTTTCACTGGTAACCTGTGGGATATGGGAGGGAAAGAGGCATTTCTTAAAGGAACAGTGAAGAACCAGAACAATAAAGCAGCCTTTGCAGTTTCTTAGAAATACCTACTTTAAAGGTAGTAATTGCTTTTATCAAGAACAAGGGGTTTTAAGTGATTATAATCACTGGAATTACAGGTGTTGAGAGTATTTCTTTGCTAGCTATTTCTGTTGATGTCATAGTAACAGGTTCCACATTTAAAAACAAATTCCTTTTGCAGCATTTTAAACCAAGCAGCTATGCAAAAATATAATCAGTCACCTCATTCTTTTGAAATATATAACTGAAATAGCAATAAGTAATCTACCCATGTGGACAGGATGGAAGAAACAGAAGTGGAAGAAAATTTAGTGTAAGGAAAAAATAGAAAAAATCTATTTATGGAAGCATTTATTTTTATATTGCCTAGTTAATAATTAGTGACATCTTTTACTTCTAACTTCTTCTTCCTTTTGCCATATAAAATCATCTAATTTATAAATAATTCATATGTGTAATAATTCTAGTACAGTCCTGGAGGAGATAATCCCTTGTGACTGATTTTTTTTTTGCTTCTGGATCAGGGACCTAATGCTGAAAATAACTCTTGGCTTGAATGCTTCAGAGCATAGCAATAAAATAATAATAGGTAATTTATTACCAGCAAAAAATGAAACTATTCCCAAACATGCAGTAGAATAGTCTGCTACTTAATTTTAATTAGATAAATACATGTTTTAAATTATATGATAGAGTGATTTATAAAATGTATGCGTGTGTGTGTGTGCGTGTGTGTGTGTGTGTGTGTGTGTGTGTGTGTGTGTGTGTTTTCCTCTTCATATTGCTAATAGCCTAAACTGAAAATGTGTTTTAGATTTCTCATACCACATTTTTTCTGGGGAAATGAAGGCTTAGGCCATATGCTTGTCTTTGAATATTTTTCATTAAGCTGGGGAGAGAATCATTACTCTTTGTATGAATTCCCTACATTACTTTATATTTTCCTAGGATACCTGCTCCCAGTTCAATACCTGGAACATTATCAGCATCCCAAACACTTCCTTCACCACTATTTTGACTTAAAATCTCATAAGCTGGTGTTGCCTGATTTTGAACTTTAAATAAGTGGAATCACATAGCCGGTCCAAACAAGAAGAAATATGAAAGACAGTTCACACAGCATGTAGCCTTTTGTGTCTGGCTTCTGTCATTCCAGTTATTTTTGTGAAATTCATCCATCTGTCCATAGCTGTAGTTGTAAGTATATGTTATTTACCCATTTTATTGTTGATGTGCTGGCTTATTTCTATTTTTGGCTATTATAAATAATACTGCTATGAACATTCTTACACATATCTTTTGGTGCATGTACATATGCGTTTATGTTGGGTATATAACTAGGAGTGAAATTTCTGAGTACTAGATTCAGCTTTAGTAGCTATTTCTAGTTTTCAGAGTCGCTTTCTTAATATATGCTCTTATCAGAAGTGAATGAGAAGACAACTGTTCCTCATCCTCATCAACGTTTTGTGTTTTTGATAATATTGTCTTATCAACTTAGCCATTCCACAGGATATGTAGTGATATCTTGTTGGGGTTTTTACTGGCATTTCCCTCATGACTTTTGAGATTGAGCATTTTATCATATGTTTATTGACCATTTAGATATCCTTTTTGGTGAATTATTTGTACAAGTCTTTCAGTCATTTGTTTTTAATTGTAGTGTATGTTTTCGATATTGATTTGTAGGAGTTCTTTATCCAGGTACTTTTTGTACTGAGTGCTTTTTCATATATAATATTGTAAATATATTTTATCACATGGTGACTTGCTTTTCACTTTTGTAATGCCTTTTGATGAACAGATGATATAATCTAATTTATCGAAATTTTCCTATGATTAAGATTTTTCATGGCTTATTATAAATTTTTGCCTATACCAAAGTCATGAAGATAATCTTTAGTTTCTCTTAAAAGCTTTACTGTTTTTTCTTTCATACTTAGATTTACACACCCTCTAGAATTGATTTTTGTATTTGATGGGAGATACAGCTCAAGATTCATTTTTCCACCTGTATGGATGTCTTATTGACACAGCACCATTTAAGACAAAGACCATTATTTCCCTTATTGTATTACAGTGTTGCCTTTGTTATGTTTCAGGTGACTGTGTGTATGGGTTTTTTCTAGATTCTCTGTTCTCTTTTATTGATCTCTTTATTTGTCTTTGCCTCACTTTAGTTTTATAATAGGTCTTGATATAGGGTGGTCTAAGTTGTCCGGATCTGTGGTTTTTTTCATTGCCTTAGATGTTTTCTGGCCCTTTGTATATCCATTTGATTTTTTAAAAATAACTCTTCTAGTTTCTACAGAAATATTTATTGAGATTTCATTTGAGATTGCATTAAATGTATAAATCAATTTGGGGAGAATTGGCATCTTTATAATAATGGCTCTTCCAAATCATGAACACAATTTATCTTCCTTTTATTTAGGTCTTATTTTCTCTCAATAACATTTTCTAATTTTTATTATAGAAGTAGTGCATATCTTTTGTTAGATTTATTTCTAGTTATTTGATTTTTTGTGCTATTGTGAATCCTATCTTTTAAAAAAATGATTTGTTTCTGATATACAGAAAAAATAATTTTATATTGGCTTTATATCCATCTTCCTTGCTAAATTCAGTTGTTAATTCTCATAGTTTGCCCATAGAATCCTTTGCATTTCTAGGAACAATTTTTAATTACAAATATCATTTCCTGAATATACGTAGTAAAATTTGTATTTTCTGTTTCTTCTTGTACCATTTTTGGTAACCTGTGTTGTTTAAAGGTATTTATTTATTTCATATAAATTTTAAAATTTATGGACATAAAATTGTTGATATTCTTTTATTATTATTATTTTTAATTTTTCTAGAACCTGTAGTGGTATTCCATTTTCATTTCTTATATTATAACTTGTACCTTGTCTCTCTCTCTGATCAGTCTTTGTACCCAATGCTGTCAAGTCAAATTCCGACTCCTAGCAACTTTATAGGACAGAGTAGAACTGCCCCATAGGGTTTCCATGGTTGTAGTCTTTATGGAAGCAGACTGCCACTTCTTTCTCCCGCAGAGCAGCTGGTGGGTTTGAACTGCCACCCTTTTGGTTAGTAGCCAAGCACTTAACCAATGTGCCACCAGGTCCTTCAGTCTTAGTAGAAGTCTTTTAATATTACATAGTTCTTTTCAGATTCTCATTTAAGTACTATCAATTTTCCTTTGTATATTTTGATGCTGTATGATTAGTAGCATGTAAATTTAGAATTGGTATATCTTCCTTAGTGGATTGACTTTTTCATTCTTATAAACATTTCTTTTTTCTTTTCAGTAATATTTCTTAATTAAAGTCTAGTGTATCTGATCTTAGTATGGCTATACCTGCTTTCTTTTGTTTAATATCTGCTTGGTGCAGCTTTCTCCATCCTTTCATTTTTAACTTTTCTGGATCTTAGTACTTAATGTGTGTCTCTTTTAAGAAGTATACTGTTGGTTTTTATTTTAGTTTTCTTACGCAGTCCAAAAATCTTTGTTCTTACTTGTTTTTAATTGGTGGGGATTACCCAGGCTGTTGGCAGACCTGTAGCTCTCTGTCCACAGCAACGTGGCTTGGGCTCTCGGGCAGGGGTAGAGGTGACGTGCAGGGCTAAGTGGGAGGTAGAAAGAAAAGGAGAAAAAGGAAAAAAAATGGCATAGCAAGAGCTGGTGGGTGGGGGTGGGTTGAGGTGGGGTGGGCCTGGGCTGGCAGCAGGCTGGTTCCTCTCTAACCAAGGTGGCACAGTATGGCCCGTTGGGAAGGGGTAGAGGTAGTGTACGCAGCATAAGGGTGAGGGGTGGGAAACCATGTTTCTCTGGTTACTGGGTGCTCTGTCTCCTCTTGGGAGCTCTGTGAAGTTACCTTCCCAAACTGCCTGCGTAGGGTCATTGCTGGCTGTGCTCCAAGATAGTGATGCTGTGCTGTGTTAGTTGGCAGGGGACCTCCACTCCGTATCGCTCCTTGTTATCTATTTTCCTTCAGTTTTTTCTTCCATTTGGTATTTGATCTAGTTCTTTATCCCTCCACTTGATGCTTAGAGTTCCAGGATTGACATTTGTATCTGTTTTACTTAGTTTTCTGAGTCTTTGCTGCAGAAGGATGGTCTGTCTAGGGCTCCGTGTTCTTGCCTTCATTTTTGAGGAATACAAGCAGTCCCCAGGTTACGAACAGCTGACTTACGTACAAGCTGTAGTTATGAACCAATCCTTGTAAAGCTTATTATATTAAAAATTCGAGGTAAATACAATGGTTTGTAATAAAAAACAGGTGCTACTTTGTGATGCACATCAAAACATCGTTATTATTATTGCTGTATTATTATGTTAAAGATGTTTTAATATACCTGGAAGTGTTTCTTTAATGTTTTTTGTGCATAGAAAGGTATGCTGTATACTGTATACTAAGACAAACATTCAGCTGACATTAGATACAAACTGTACCTAACTATTCCAAATTACCTACAAATTTGACTTAAAGACAGACTTAGGAACAGAACTTATTCATAATCCAAGGACTGCCTATATTTTATTTTAATATATTAAATATATAATTCCACTGTCTTTTGATTTTCATCATTTTAGTTGAGAATCAGCTGCCAGTCATATTGATGTTCCCTTGAAAGTAATGTTTCTTTCTTTCTTTCTTTTTTGTCTATGATTGTTTCTAGAATTTCCCTTTGTCATTGGATATTAGTGCCTAGCTATGGTTTTCTTTCTATTTATCCTCCTTGGATTTTGTGGCACTTCCTGAATCTGTAGCTTGATGTCATTCATCACTTTTGGAAAATTCTGAACCATTTTCTTTTTCCCCCTTTGCAGTTCATAGTATATGTATATTAGATACTTACATAGTGTCCTATGTGTTTTTTGTGCTCTCTTTTTGTATTGCTTCAGTCTGGATATTCTTACTAATCTTCTTTAAGTTCATTAACTTTCTCTTCTACTGGGTCTATTCTGCAATTAAAACTATCAGTTGAGGTCTTCATTAGAATATTGATTTTTTCATTTTTAGAATTTCTCTTTAAATTCTTTGACATGTTGTAATTTTCTGTTGAAACTTTCCACTTTGTCTTCTGTTTTCTTAAACATATCACTGAGTCAGCAGTTCTTTTTCTATTGTCTATTTTCTTTTTGGTCCTTTTTTTTTTTTTTAATAGCCTAGTAATTTTTATTTAATGATAGACCTTGTGTGTGAAAAATAGGTGATCTTCCAAAAAGATTGGGGGCAGATAATATCAATCAAGTCGGTGACTGAACTGACTTGAGGTTAGTTTGTAATTTTTGTAACTCTGACCATCTATGGATTGTCCTTGATTCTGTAGTAGGGTATACCAGGGTTGCAGCTAAGAACCTGGAGTGGTCACTAAAGTCTCCCCTACTGGGATGTTCCTGAACATCATTGTTTGTCTATTCAGTACTATGGGGAGGCAAAAACTCTGCTTTTTAACAATTTTTTACTTTGTTCTTAACAGCTTACCTTGCTTATTCATCAAATTTCTCAAAGAAAAAGCTGGAATTCTGGCTCATGTCTCTGAGCCTCTGTTCTCACCAGAAGTTTGGCCCCTTAAGTCATCAATTTATGGGAACCCATGAACTTAAATTTTTATCTCTCCATCCCTGAGACTTGCAAAAACTTAAATGGCTTCTTTGATATTAGCAACACCCCCTTCACATACTCTTGACCTCTGCCTTCAACATTTACTCCAAGGAGTAAATAACCAGCATATACTTCAAGGAGAAAACTTGAGTGCAAGCATGTCCGTTTACTTCTATACAGTTTCTGTCTCCTAGTCTCACTACTGTTGATAACCTTAGAAGCTCTCTAATACCTTCAAACTTCTTTTCTATTTTTTTCCTAGTTGTTATTGTAGGAACATTGTTCTGCTGCAAGTTATTCCACCATAACTGGCTTAGGGTGCCTTCTATAGTTTCAACAAAGCAATGTGGAGTAGTGGAAAGAACATACATGAAGCAGTTAGTTGAATGATCTTCAATAAGGGGCTTAATTTCTTAGTCACATTTATAAGACTATGATAACTACTTCATACAGTTATTATGAGGATTAAATGATATACAAAGAAAAAAACACATATCTAATACCTCTACTATGTCTATAAAATACAGCCTACTCTGTCTTCTTTTAGCTGTTTTTTATCCCCATCTTTGTATTATGTATGGATATTTTATACCAGCTATGTCTTGTCCAGAGCTCTGGTTGCAGTGGTTAAGAGCTCAGGCTGCTAACCAAAAGTCAGCAGTTTGAATCCACTAGCTGTTCCTTGGAAACTACCACTAGGCATTTACTTAACTATGCCTACTCATGATACTTAATATTATTAAAATGTTAAATTAACATGTATAATTTTATTAATTTGTAAAAATCTAAAACATTATAGTGTGAATTATTATATTGTATATCGTGAGACACTCAAAACAATTCACTGACCTTAATTCATTATTTTCACACTAATAACCCTGAGATCCTAGGTAGGTCTCATGTGTGGTATCTCCATTTTATATAAATGCAGATGTGCAAACAAGGGCATTTCACAAGGTTCATAATTTGAGCAATGGTACTAACCTGGCCCACTGTTTTTTGGGTTTTTTTTAGTTGCTTATTTAAGAAGTTATTATTTTTCAATTGTGAAATTAATTTTTTTCAGTGTTTTTTTTTAAATTTTCTAACATCTTCTCAAGGTGCTCTGGTTGTGCAGTGGTTAAGCACTCAGCTGCTAAGTGGAAGGTCAGTAGTTCAAACCCACCAGTCTCTATACAGGAGAACGATCTTGACGGTCTGCTTCCATAAAGATTACAGCCTTGGAAACCCTGTGGTTCCAGAGTTCTACTCTGTTCTATATGGTTGCTATGAGCTGGAATCAACTGATAGCAGTGGGTAATGGGTACCATCTCCTCTGTGTGGATTCTTAAGTAGGTCTTGCTTTCTCACTCAAAATAATATGAATATTCTGATTTTCATCTGGTCACTATCTCATTTTAAGATATTTTTACAATTGTTTTATTTCTCTTTAGTTTCTTTCTCAAATTTTTCTTTGTTCTGTTCCTGTTTTCTCTCTTTTTCTTTCCTCTTTGGACGGCCTTGTACCAATCTGCCTTTCAGTCAGCCTACCTAAATACACTTTATCACTTTATAATCTCTCCCCTGTATTTTAATAATACACATGGGCCTTTAAAATTATTTTATTCACTTGACCCTGAATTTATATTTTAACAGACTAGAATGGCTCTTATCCAAGCCCAAGGTGCCTTTCTCTCTTTTTTTTTTAATTGTAGTTTAAATGAAGTTTACATTTCAGGTTAGTCTCTCATACAAAAATTTTATACATACACTGTTATGTGACCGTAATCGCTCTCCCCGTACTGCGACAGCACACTCCTCCTTTCCACCCCTGTTTTCCTGTGTCCATTCAACCAGCTCCTAACCCTCTCTGCCTTCCCATCTCGCCTCCGGACAGAAGCTGCCTGTTTAGTCTCTTGTATCTACTTGAGCTAAGAGACACGGTCCTCACGAGTATCACTTTACATCCCACAGTCCAGTCCAATCCCTGTCTGAAGAGTTGGCCTCGGAAATTGTTTTAGTTCTGGGTTGATAGAGAATCCAGGGGCCATGCTTTCCGGGGTTCCTCCAGTCTGAGGTGCCTTTCTAAATTAATTAAGTTTACCTTATGAGGAGTTTTTTTATGCACATAATAATTCTTAACTAAACATGAGAAATCATTACTTTAGTTACTTTCTCTCAATTTAATAAGTTAATATTAATACTTTGATGTGACTGAGAAAAATTGAATCTAAATAGCAAATACAAGATTTACAATAATTTTAAACAGATACAGCTTATTGTTTCTTGTATCAGGTTCTATCATCCAAGCTTGTGAAGATCACGTAGAGAAAAGTCATTACGTTTGTTAAATAAGCAGATCAACTAAAAATGAATAGTCCATACTATAGTATTGAGCAGTGCAATGTAAATGTGGAACCTGAACTACCTGATTCAGGATCTTCTTGAAATGCAGATTTTAGGACCCCGCTCCAGACTAGTGTAGTACAATGTCTGAGTGCAGACTCTAAGAATCAGGCGAGTCTTATGCACACAAGTGTGTTATAGAAAAACTGTTTTCTTTTTCCTTAAGGTAAGCTAGGATGACAGCTGATTTTATTTAAAGACCTATAAGGTATACTAAAGGAGTGTCTAGCATACATAAATACCAAAGTAGTTTATATCAAGTCAGGAGTATAGAGGGGAGGCCTTTTGAAGAATGACCTCATAGGCATTCTTTGGCAAAAATCTGGCACATTCCTTGTGTACTCTAGCTGGACTTACATTAACCAGACATTTCACCCCCGAAGAAATAACGTTTTGTGGACTGATTTACAATGATTTTGTTATCAAGTCGCTTTTTGGGGAAGGAGAGAAGGCAGTGTTTATGTGAGAACTTTTACCACTTTTGCATATATATACATATATATATATATATTTAATCAATTTAAGCTTCTGCATTGCTTCTGTCAGGGATTTTATGATGTTCTACAAAGTTTCATATTTCTGTGCTCATGCATCACACAAGGTCATCAGTATATAATAGAATAGATTTATATTTAAATCTTTTTGTATTTTTAATTTTTTTTCTTGATCTGCAATATGCATAAAGTTCATAGTAAAGGTCCTGAGAAGCACAGTAATGAAGTTAAGTTTTAAGTTTTCAGCTCAATGAATTTTTGTGAGTATAACCATTATGCAGATTGAGTTATAGAATATTTCCAGCATCCCAGAAAGTTACCTCATACCACCTCCTCGTCAGTACCCCACCAGGTAATCACTATTCTGAATACTATTGTCTTAGTCATCTAGCAATGCTGTAAAAGAAATACCACAAGTGGATGGCTTTAACAAACAGAAGTTTATTCTTTCACAGTCTAGTAGGCTAGAAGTCCAAAATCAGGGCATCAGCTCCAAGGGAAGTCTTTCTCTGTCAGCTCTGGAGGAAAGTCCTTGTCATCAATCTTCCCCTGGACTGGGAGCTTCTCCGTGCAGGAACCTCGGGTTCCAAAGGATGCGTTCTACTTCCAGCACTGCTTTCTTGGTGGTATGAGGTCCCATTGTCTCTCTGCTTACTTCTCTCTTTTTTGTCTCAAAAGAGATTGGCTCAAGACAATTCAATCTTGTAGATTAAGTCCTGCCTCATTAACATAACTTCCTCCTGTCCCACCTCATTAACATCATAGAGGTAGGATTTACAACACTTAGGAAAATCACATCAGATGACAAAATGGTGGACAATCACACAATAGTAGGAGTCATGGCCTAGCCAAATTGATACACGTATTTTGGGGGACGTAATTCAATCCATAACAACTATCAACATAGTTTGACCTTTCCTTAAACTTAACATAATATAAATTAAATCATACAGTATTAACACTTTTTCACCTGGCTTTTTCCATTCAACATTGTATCTATGAGTTTCATCCATGTTGCAAGTAGTAACAATTTATTGTTTTTTATTACATTATACTAATCCACTGTATGAATTTACCACAATGCATTCATCCAAACTATTTTGTAGTTTTAGCTATTATGGATAGTACTACTATGAATATTCTTGTACGTGTATTATGGTGCGCATATGCACTCATTTCTGTTTGACTTCTACATAGGCGTGGACTTGCTGTGCCACAGGGTATGTGTATGTTTTAACGTTAGTAGATATTACCAATTTTACAATGTAGTACACCAATATGCATTCTCACCTGCAGTGTATGAGTGTCACAGTTGATCTAAATCCTATCCAATTCATCACATTGTCAATTTTTATTTTCATTTTAACCATTTTTTTTAAAATTGTAACTACCAACAACACACATCTGTCAGTTTGTCATACTGTGGTAGCTTGCATGTTGCTGTGATGCCAGAAACTTTGCCACTGATATTTCAATTAACGGCAGGGTCACCTTTGATGGACAGCTTTCAGTAGAGCTTCCAGACTAGGACAGACTGGGAAGAAGGACCTGGTAGTCTACTTCTGAAGAAACTGGCCAATGAAAACCTTATGAATAGTAGCAGAACATTGTCTGATATAGTGCCAAAAGATGAGCCCCTCATGTTGGAAGGCACTCAAAAGATGACTGGGGAAGAGCTGCCTCCTCAAAGTAGAGCCAAACTTAATGATGTGGATGGAGTAAAGCTTTTGGGACCTTCATTTGCTGCTGTGGCACAATTCAAAATGAGAAGAAGCAACTGCAAACATCTATTAAGAATCAGAATGTGAAATGTATGAAGTGTGAATCTAAGAAAATTGGAAATTGTCAAAAATGAAGTGGAATACGTAAAGATTGATATCTTAGGCATTAGTGAGCTGAAATGGACTGGTATTGGCCATTTTGAATCAGAAAATCATATGGTCTACTATGCCAGGAATGACAAAGAGGAATGACGTTACGTTCATCATCAAAAAGAACATTTCAAGACCTATCCTGAAGTACAACGCTATCTGTGATAGGATACTATCCATATGTCTACAAGGAAGACCAGTTAATACCACCATTATTCAGATTTACCCACTAAACACTGATGCGAAAGATGAGGAAATTGAAGATTTTTGAAAGATGAGGAAATTGAAGATTTTTACCAACTTCTGTAGTCTGAAATTGATCGAAAATGCAATTAAGATGATTGATAATTACTTGTGACTGGAATGCAAAAGTTGGAAACAAAGAAGAAAGATTAGTAGTTGGAAATTATGGCCTTGATGATAGAAATGATGCTGAAGATCACATGATAGAATTTTGTAAGACTAACTACTTCTTAATTGAAAATACCTTTTTTAACAACATAAACAGCGACTATACACATGGACCTCACCAGATGAAACACAAAGAAATCAAATCAACGACATCTGTGGAAAGAGACGATGGAAAAGATCAATATCAGTTAAAACAAGGCCAGGGGCTGACTGCAGAACAGATCATTATTGCTGATATGCAAGTTCAAGCTGAAGCTGAAGAAAATTAGAGCAATTCCATGAGAGCCAAAATAAGACTTGAGTATATCCCACCTGAATTTAGAGACCACCTCAAGAATAGATTTGACGCGTTGGACACTAATGACTGAAGACCATACAATTTGTGGGACGATATTAAGGACATCATACAGGAAGAATGTGAAAAGACATTAAAAAGACAGGAAAGAAAGAAAATACCAAAATTGATGTCAGAAGAGACTTTGAAACTTGCTCTTGAACGTAGAGTAGCTAAAGTGAGAGGAAGAAATGATGAATTAAAAGAGCTGAACAGAAGATTTCAAAGGACAGCTTGAGAAGACAGTAAAATATTATAATGAAATGTGCAAAGACCTGGACTTGGAACACCACAAGGGAAGAATGTGCGTAGCATTTCTTAAACTGCAAGAACTGAAGAGAAAATTCAAGCCTCCAGTTGCAATTTTGAAGGATTCTATGGGCAAAATACTGAATGATGCAGGAAGCATCAAAAGCAGAAGGAATACACAGAGTCACTGTACCAAAAAGAACTGGTTGATGTTCAGCCATTTCAGGAGGTAGTATGTGATCAAGAACTGATGGTATTAAATGAAGAAGTCCAAGCTGCACTGAAGGCATTATCAAGAAACAAGCCTCCAGAAATTGATGGAATGCCAATTGAGATGTTTCAACAAACTGATGCAGTACTGGAAGCCCTCACTGATCTATGCCAAGGAATTTGGAAGACAGCTGCCTGGCAAACCAACTGGAAGAGTTCAATACATGTGCACTTTCCAAAGAAAGGCAACCCAACAGAATGTGGAAATTACAGAACAATATCATTAATATCACATGCAAGTAAAATTTTGCTGAAGATCATTCAAAAGCAGTTGAAGCAGTACATCAACAGGGAACTGCCAGAAATTCAAGCTGAATTCAGAAGAGGACATGGAACCAGGGATGTCATTGCTGATGTTGGGTGGATTGTGGCTAAAAGCAGACAATACCAGAAAGATGTTCACCTGTGTTTTATTGACTAAGCAAAGGCATTCAACTGTGGATCATAACAAATTATGGATAACATTGTGAAGAATGGGAATTCCAGAACACTTAATTGTGCGCATGAGGAACCTATACCTGGATCAAGAGGTAGTTGTTCAAACTAAACAAGGGGATGCTGCCTGGTTTAAAGTCAGGAAAGGTGTGCATCTGGGTTGTATCATTTCACCATACTTATTCAATCTGTATGCCACCAAAAAGGTGGACTATATGAAGATAATGTGGCATCAGGATTGGAGGAAGACTCAATAACAGCCTGAGTTATGCAGATGACACAACCTTGCTTGCTGAAAGTGAAGAGGACATGAAGCACTTACTGATGAAGATCAAAGACCACATAGCCTTCAGTATGGATTATACCTCAACATAAAGAAAACAAAAATCCTCACAACTGGACCAGTTAGCAACATCATGATAAATGGAGGAAAGACTGAAATTGTCAAGGATTTCATTTTACCTGGATCCACAATCAACTTCCATGGAAGCGGCAGTCAGGAAATCAAAGGATGTATTACATTGGGCAAATCTGCTGCAAAAGACCTTATAAAGTGCTAAAAAGCAAAGATGTCACTTTGAGGACTAAGGTACATCTGACCCAAGCCATGATATTTTCAATTGCATCATATGCATGGGAACACTGGACAATGAATAAGGAAGACTGAAGAAGAAGTGATGACTTTGAATTATGGCATTGATGAAGAATACTGAATATACCATTGTCTTCCAGAAGAAGGAACAAGTCTGTCTTGGAAGAAATAAAGCTAGAATGTTTCTTTGAAGTGAGGATAGTAAGACTTTGTCTCACGTACTTTGAACATGTTATCAGGAGGGATCAGTCCCTGGAGAAGGACATCATGCTTGGGAAAGGAGGTCAATGAAAAAGCAGAAGACCCTGGACCAGATGGATTGCCACAGTGACTGCAACAATGGCTCAAACATAGCAATGATTGTGTGAGGATGCCACAGGACCATTCTGTTCTACACTGGGTTGCTATGAGTTGGAATCAACTTGAGGGCACCTAACAACAAACAATTTTAACCATAGTGGATATATCTTATCTGGCTTTAATTTCCTTTTCCTGATGGTTAATGATGTTAAGAACCTTTGAATATAACTACTGGCTATTAGAATGTTATTATTGAGAAGTGCATGTGTAAGGACATTTTTAAAAAAATGTATTCTGGATATAAGTATTATATGTATTATATATGTTATATATGCACAGAGAGAGAGAGAGAAAGAGAGACAGGGCAAATATTTTCACCAACTTGTGGTTTAATGTCTTTGAGTAGTATTTATAATTTATAGTGTACACATTTAGCATATCTTTATTAATTTTTTTCCTGAGAATTTTATTTTTAAAACTATCTTAGATGATAATTGTTTTTGTCATTGTTTGTTACTAAATTTTATTTCTCATTATTTGTTGCCAATATAAAAATACAAGTGACTTTGTATATTGATTTTGTATTCAATGACTTGCTTAATTCAGTTATTAGTTCTAAGTTGATTTGTAGATACCTTTGGATTTTCTACATAAACAATCATGTCATCTTGAATAGTGTCAATTTTCTATCATTCTTATCAATCATATTTTTTATTGTATTTTCTTTCTTTATTCCACTGGCTAGGATGATGAATACACTGTTGAGTAGATGTAATGATAACAGACATCCTTGCCTGTTTCTCAATCTCAAGGGAAAACGTTCCATATTTTATCATTAAGTATAATATTTACTCTGCTTTTTTTCTTTTGTTTTGTTTTTAGATACCCTGCTCTGTTTCTCGTTTGCTATGAATTTTTATCATGAATGGGTGTGGATTCTATTAAAAGCCTTTTCTGCCTCTATTGAGATGATCCTATAGTTTTTCTATTTTATTCTGTTAATGTGGTGAATTACATGGATCCATTTTCAAATGTTAAACCATCCTTACATTCCACTTTTTATCTTAATGATTTTTTGTTAGGTGCTGTGGACTTGGTTCCAACTTATGTTACCCCTATGTACATCTGAACAAAACACTGCCCAGTCCTGTGCCATCCTCATAATCATTGTTATGCTTGAGCCCATTGTGGCAGCCACAATGTCTGTCCATCTCCTTAAGGGTCTTCCTCTTTTTCACTGACCCTCTACTTTACCAAGCATCATGTCCTTCTCCAGGGACTGATCTTTTCTGATAACATGTCCAAAGTATGTGAGACATAATCTCACCATCCTTACTTCAAAGGAGTATTCTGGTTGTATTTCTTTAAAGACAGATTTATTCATTCTTCTGGCAGTCCACGGCATGTTCAATATTCTTCGCCAACACCACAATTCAAAGGCATCAATTCTTCTTAGGTCTTCCTTATTCATCGTCCAGCTTTTGCGTGCATATGAGGTAATTGAATCACCATTGCTTGGGTTAGGTGCACCTTACTGTTCAAGGTGACATCTTTGCTTTCTAACACTTTAAAGATGTCTATTGCAGCAGGTTTGCCCGGTGCAATGCATCTTTTGATCTCTTGACTGCTACTTCTGTGTGTGTTGATTGTGGATCTAAGTAAAATGAAATCTTTGACAACTTCAGTCTTTTCTCCATTTATCATAATGTTGCTTATTGTTCCAGTTGTGAGGATTTTTGTTTTCTTTATGTTGAGGTGTAATCCATACTGAAGGCTATGGTCTTTGATCTTCATCAGTAAGTGCTTCAAGTCCTCTTGACTTTCAGGGAGCAAGATTGTGTCATCTGCATTTTACAGGTTGTTAATGAATCTTCCTCTAATCCTGATGCCCTGTTCTTCTTCATATGGTCCAGCTTTTCGGATTATTTGCTCAGCATATAGTTTGAATAAGTATGGCAAAAGGATACAATCCTGGCACACGCCTTTCCTGACTTTGAACCATGCAGTATCCCCTTGTTCTGTTTGAATGACTCCCTCTTGATGTATGTACAGGTTCCTCATGAGTACATTAAGTGTTCTGGAATTCCCATTCTTTGCTATGTTATCCATAATTTGTTATGATCCACAGTTGAATGCCTTTGCATATTCAGTAAAACACAGTAAATGTCTTTCTCATATTCTCTTCTTTTAGCCAGGATCTATCTGACATCAGCAATGATATCCCTGGTTCCACGTCTTCTTCTGAATCCAGCTTGAATTTTTGGCAGTTCTCTGTCAGTGTACTGCTGCAACTGCTTTTGAATGATCTTCAGCAAAATTTTACTTTCATGTGATATTAATGATACTGTTTGATAATTTCTGCATTCAGTTGGATCTTTAATGATAGCTTTAGATTAATTACAAAGGGTTTAGATAGTGAACTGATACCTATACCAACTTTATTTTTCTGCTCTGTATTTTCCTGTAGAAGTAAAGGATTTTTAACAAAAATTTTATATAATTTTTATATACTGCTGCATTAAATTAGCTGAAAAAAATTTTTCGATGTAATTGCATCTAATTCATGAGAGACAGTTAACCTATAGTGTTCAAGGAATGTTTAACAAAAATTTTATATCATTTTTATATACTGCTGCATTAAATTAGCTGAAAAAAAATTTTCGATGTAATTGCATCTAATTCATGAGAGACAGTTAGCCTATAGTGTTCAAGGAATGTCCTGTCCTTTTAGTGTCAAAGGTATACTGGCCTTATAAAATAAGTTGGGACGTGTTTCAACTTTTTTACTTCTCTGGAAGAATGTATGTAAGATTGTTGTCTTTTTGAAAGGTTTAAAAGAATTCACTGGTGAAGCTATCTTTACCTAAATTTTCTTTTGTACTAAGAACTTTAATAATAGATTCAGTTCATTTAGTAGATACAATATGTCCTAGTTATCTAGTGTTGCTACAACAGAAATACCATAAATGGATGACTTTAACAAACGTAAGTTTATTCTCTCACAGTCTAGAAGGTTAGGAGTTGGAATTCAGTGTGCCAGCTCCAGGGGAAGACTGTCTCTCTGTGGGCTCTGGAAAAAGGTCCTTCTCATCAATCTTCCCCTGGTCTAGGAGCTTCTCAGCACAGGGACTCTGGGTCCAAAAGACGCAATTACTCCTGACACTAGTTTCTTGGTAGTATGAGGTCTCCCTGTCTCTCTGCTTGCTTCTCTCTTTTATATCTCAAAAGAGATTGACTCAAGATACAACCTAATCCTGTAGATTGAGTCCTGCTTCATTAAAATAACAGCTTCTGATCCTGCTTCATTAACATCATAGAGGTAAGATTTACAGCACATTGGGAAATCACATTGGATGTCATAATGGTGGACAGTCACACAATACTGGGAATCATGGCCTAGCCAAATTGACACACATTTTGGGGGGATACAATTCAATCAATAACACAGCAGTTTTCAGATTTTCTTTTTCTTTATGTGTCAGTTTTTGTAACTAATGGTTTTCTAGGAAATTGATCATTTCATCTAAAATTTATTGGCATAAAGTTTTTATGATTAATTCCCTTATCGTCCTGTTGAAGTCTGTAGAGTCTTCAGTGATCGTACGTTCTTCATTCTGGATGTCAGCAATTTGTGTTTCCTCTATTTTTTTCTCAATCAGTATTGGTAGAGGTTTATCAATTTTATTAATTTTTCTGCCAAAAGCAACTTTTGGATTTATTGAGCTTCTATTTGACTGATTTTTTTTACATCTTCATTTTTTTCCCCCTTTCTACTTCTTTTGAGTATAGTTTGCTTTTTCCCTAGAGTTGTGAGAGATGAGCTTAGATTGTAGTAATTTTTAGCCTTTTAGAAATATATACAGTTTTATGTAAATTTACCTCTAACTGCTGCTTTAACTGATTTATACAAGTTTTAATATAGTGTATTTTATTATCAGACAATATTTTCCATTAGATAATATTGATCAATTCCACTATGTTAAAGGACCTATTCTGAATGACATCAATCCATTTTTGATGTGACTAATTTGCTTTCTTTATGGCTCAGCTTATGACCTGTATTAGTAAAGATTTCAGATGCACTTGAAAAAAGTGAATTCTGCAATTTAGTGTATATCCTATGTAAGTTAAATAGTTCGGTTTGAATAATCACATTGTTTAGATCTATGTTTTTACTGATTTTTTGCTACTTGTCCCATCAGTAACTAAGAATGGTATGTTAATTTGAAATTCCTGACTGTGGATTTGTCTATTTTTTTTTATTCGTATATGTTTTATGTATTTTGAGGCTTTTATTAAGTGCAGAGGAGTCCCTGAATGGCTCAAATGGTTAAATGCTCAACTACTACCAGAAAGTTGGCAGTTGGGACCCACTCAGAGGCACCTTGGGAGACAGGCCTGGCTATTTGCTTCTGAAATCAACCTTGAAAACCCTATGGGTTGTCATGAGTTGGAATCAATTCAACAGCAACTAATAACAATGTTAAGTGCAGACAAATTTAGTATTGTTAGATTTTCTTGTAGGACTGACTTTTTTTCTCATTATGAAATGCATCTCTTTATATCTAGTAATACTTCTTGTCTTAAGGTAGTCCACTTAATCTGATACTAGTAAAGCTACATCTATAATTTTGTTTAATTTTTGTGTGGATATATTTTTTCATACTTTTGAATCATTTTCATATTTAAAATTGGTCTTTTGTATTTCTTTTGTTCTTTATCCACTAGGACAGACTTTATTTTTAATACAATTTGATAGTTTATTTATATTTAATGTTATTGCTGATATATTTGGGTTCAAATGTATCATTTTACTGCCTGTTTTCTATTTGTACCACTTGTTTATGTTCCTTTATCTCTCCTTTCTTACCTTCTTTGGGTTATTATTTCTATTATTCCATTTCTTTCAAACTATTGGTTTATTGACTATGTATCTTCTTAATATTCTTTTTGTGAATATTAAGATTACAGATTAGATATTATAGCATGCATCCTTGATTTACTGCCACTGCCTGAATAATTCTAGGACCTTAAAACATTTTAGCTGTATTTATACCCTGCTGTCTTTTTCTTGGAGCTCTGGTGGCACAGTGGTTAAGAGCTTGGATGCTAATCAAAAGGTCGGCAGTTTGAATCCACCAGCCGCTCCTTGAAAACCCTATGTGGCAGTTCTACTCTGTCCTAGGATCACTATGAGTCGGAATCAACTCGACGACAATGAATTTGGTTTGGTTTTGGCTCTTGTTCTTGTGCTATTGTTGTCCTATATATATTTGATGTATGTGCATATATTGTATCTTGTATGTGTATATATTATATGATGTATGTGTATATATTATAAGAAATATATAACATAACATGTAAGCAGCTATGTATATTCGATAGTCTATAATTTATTTAATTTTACTCCTACTGTTGGGTGTATAAGTTGTCTGTAGTTTTTCTTTGATATTATTACTTCCAGTACCATTAGAAACTTCAATGCCAGTTAGGTAGTTTTGTTTGTCTATTTCTTTCTACATTTTTTTGCACATTGACACACTATAACCCATTTATTCTCATTTTCCCTAAGCCCAAACTATTTATTCACTGGTTTGCTCAGTTATTTATTTGTTCAACAAACATTTATTGATCACTGATTGTGTTTAAGACTTACTGGACTTTTTTATTTTTATGAATTTTCTCATTTCTCTTGAAAAGGACTCAATCATTAGTTATCAGAGTTTTTTTTTTTTTAATGGAATAAGTATATATGTAACAAAACATTTGCCATTTCAACATTCTTCACATGTACTATTTAGTGACATTAATTGTGTTCATCGTGTTGTGCAATCATTATGCTGTGCAGGCATCACCATTGTTCTTTTCCAAATTTTTTTGTCATACTTAAAAGAAACTCAGTGTCCCCTAAGCAATGAGTCAGCCCCTTTTCCCCCCGCTCCCTCCTGCCTGACCCTGGTAACCACTAATAAACTTAGCTCTGTGTACACTTGCCTATTCTAGATATTTCATATGAGTGGAATCATGCAGTATTTGTCCTTTTATGACTGATTTCTTTCACTCAGTGTGATGTAATCAAGGTTCATTCATGTTGTAGCATGGATTAGAGCTTCATTTCTCTTTATGGCTGAGAAATAATTCCATTTAATGTGTGTACCACATTTTGTTTATTCATTCATCTGTTGATGAATATTTAGATTATTTCCGTCTTTTGGCTATTGTGAATAGTGCTACAGTGAACATTGGAGTACATGTATCTTTTTGTGTTCCTATTTTCAATTCTTTTGGGTATATACCTAGAAGTGGAATTGCTGGATTGCATGGTAATTTTATGTGTAACTTTTTGAGGATTTTACAGTCCCACCAACAATAGATGAGGATTCCTATTTCTGCCTATTCTGGTCAACGCCTGTTATTTTCTGTTTTTTTTTAATCATAGCCATCTTAGTGAGCATGAAGTGATATCTCATTGTTGTTTTGATTTGCATATCCTTAATGGCTAATGACGTTGAGCATCTTTTCCTGTGCTTATTGGCATTTTGTGTTTCTTCTTTGGTAAAATGTCTATTCATGTCGTTTGCCCATTTTTTGACTAGGTTGTATATTTGTTGTTAAGTTGTAGGAGTTCTTTATATATTTTGGATATTAAAATCTTATCAGATATATGATTCCCCAAATTTTTCTTCCAATCTGTAGGTTATCTTTTCACTTTATTGATAAAGTCCTTTGATGAACAGAAGTTTTTCATTTTGACAAGTTTCCATTTATGTATTTTATCTTTTATTGCTTGTGCTTTCAGTATCATATCCAAGAATTCGGTGTTGAAAACTAGATTCTGAAGCATTAGTCCTACATTTTCTTCTAAGAGTTTTATGGTTTTAGATCTTATATTAAGGTCTTGGAGCCATTTTGAGTTAGTTTTCATATAAGAAATTTTTTATTACAAAAGTATTCTGCAGTTAAGAACATTTATTTATGTCCATTTATCTACTGTATTTTTACTCAAATAATGCATACCGTCTATGTTTGTTTGCCAACAGTGCTCTCTCCCCATAAGGTATTTTCATAAGCATTGCTATGCCAATATTTTTTACATGTTGCTGTAAGAAAAAAAATTAGCATAGTGTGCTTACAAAAATACCTCATGGAGGGAAGGCAGGTTGGCAAACAAATATAGAAGGCAAGCATTATTTGCATAAAAATACAGTATAGTACCCTGCAGTCAGTAAAATGAAGAGTTTCAAAGTAGATAGAATAAAAGTCTACTACCTCTCACATATCATAGGTCTCTTAAGTGAGGACACCTGTATTATAAGGCATATCATTCAGTACATACCTAGCTTTCAGCATTGTGACTATATGAAGTTATGTGTTGTGGTGAGTTTTATTATGTGTGACTGTTCTTTGCTGTATCAGGGATTTTGATGTTCATTAAGCAAGAGGAAAAATATACATATTCAGTGAATTTACCCTTAAATACTTTTATTTAAAGTTTTAGATTTATAGACTTTAGTAGAAAGTCCTCTGGGATTGCTGAATATGTTGATTAGAGTCAATAAATATTGGTGTATTAATATATAAATATTGGTCAAAGCTGGTCCCTTGGAACAGAAAAGACGAACATTCCTTTAAGCATTTTTTGAAATATAAGGATTTTATACTGTATAAAACCACTATTAAAATAACTCAAGGTTTAAACAAAGAAGAAAACATTCTTTGATGGTTATGGGGTGAGGAGGGAGGGTGAGGGTTATTCACTAACTAGATAGTAGATAAGAATAATCTTAGGTGACGGGAAGGACAGCACACACTACAGGGGAAGCTAGCACAACTGGACTAAACCAAAACTAAGAAGTTTCCTCAATACAATCAAATACTTTGAGAGACAGAGTAGCAGGGATGCGGGGTCTGGGGACCATGCTTTCAGGGGACATCTATGTCAATTGGCATAACAAACCTTATTAAGAAAATGTTCTGCATCCTACTTTGGTGAGTGGCGTCTGGGGTCTTAAAAGCTTGCAAGCAGCCATCTAAGATGCATCAGTTGCTCCCAACCACTTGGAGTAAAGGAGAACAAAGAACACCAAAGACACAAGGAAAGTATTAGCCCAAGAGACAGAAAGGGCCACATAAACCAGAGACTTCATCAGCCTGAGACCAGAAGAACTAGTTGGTGCCTGGCTACCACCAATGAATGTCCTGACAGGGAACACAACAGAGGGTCCCTGATGGAGCAGTAGAATGATGGGATGCAGAACTCCAATACTAGTAAGAAGACAAGACTTAACGGTCTAAGACTGGAGGCGCCCTGGAAAGCATGGCCCCTGGTCTCTCCATCACCCCAGAACTAAAACAATTTCCGAGGCCAACTCTTCAGACAGGGATTGGACTGGACTGTGGGACATAAAGTGATACTTGTGAAGAATGTGCCTCTTAGACAAGTAGATATGAGACCAAAGGGGCGGCTTCTGTCCAGAGGTGAGAGGGTAAGGCAGAGAGAGTTAGTTAGGAGCTGGTTGTATGTTCATGGGGAATCAGGGGCAGAGGGGAGGAGTGTGCTGTCGCAGAACGGGGTGAGCAGTTGGGGTCTCATAACAATGTATGTTAAAAAAAAAAATTCTGTATGGGAGACTAACTTGAAATGTAAACTTCATTTAATTACATCAATAAAAAAAATAAGGATTTTTTTTAGGTAGAGAACATTCTGGTTTGATACAATAAGTAAAATGGCAAAATTAAGTGGACTGTATAATGAAAAATAATTAATTCAACTCTCCTGGGGAAATAAATAAAACTAAGATACAATGGGATATATGTAGTTTAGATAAAGAAGTGTTTGGCAAGTGCAAAGAGGTTTAGATTTAATGAAAAAAGGAAATTTCCACTACCAAAACTCAGAGACAAATTAGCAGTAGGATTAAAGTAATGTTTACAGAAGATAATTTAAGTGCTTGAACATAGGATAGAGGTAGAAGATAGACAATGGGTACAGAGGAGACACAGTCCAGTCTATAGGACCTGGAATATGAACCTGGAGGCAGAAATGCAGATAGGATGGAAAATCTTAGAATACTATGTAGCAAGAATTTGGTAATGGCCTGATGATGTCAGCAAAGAAAAAATAACTTCAGGGTTTTGATTCACTGCAAAGGAAATTCAAGGAGATTGTTGAATAATATATGAAGTTGAGATAAACTCAACTAATGATTTGGTAATATAATAATGAGAATATATTGAAACAACAAGGTACAAATGTAATTAAGTTCAGAATATGTTCAAGGTCAAAAACTTTGTGACTAAACAATTTGTCCAAGGGAATATGTGTAAAAAGCAAAGGAGGACTTTGGATGATTCTCAGCCAATTAGTGAGGAACACAAGATCCAACAGAGTACCCCCTAGAGAAACATATTGAAATCTCAGATTGGAGAGGCATGGAATACGGAGTTGAAAGATTACATTAGTGAAGAGAATGTGTGATGATTTACTATGTTGAAGGAAGTAAAATGGGCTAGAAAAATGGGGACAGGGTTCTAGAAAGAAGGGGAATGAATTCTTGATTTGACTCAGGTCAATCTCTATAAAAAAGCAGTTATACTGATTGAAGCCTGGAATAGAGAGAGTTTGGATGCAGTATCTACAGGCTGGGAGTGAAAGTTATTAAATTTCAAATGAGCCAAAGAAAAAGTGAACTTCCAGTAAATATTTTATCAAACAAATGTCTTAGTCTAGGTCAAAAAAAACCTGTTGCCATTGACTTGATTTCAACTCATAGCAACCCTATAAGACAGAGTAGAACTGCCCAATAGGGTTTCCAAGAGCTGGCTGATGGATCTGAACTGCCGAACTTTTGGTTAGCAGCTGAGCTCTTAACCACTGCACCATCAGGGCTCCTAAACTAGGTCAAGGAGTTAATAAGATATTATTTAATAGCATCTGACACATCATAGGTGCTCAAGAGACATTTATTAAGTGAATGAGAGAACTCCTATCATTACCTTGCACACATCCTATGCCATTTGGTGCATCTTGTTGTCGTTGGTGCCATCGAATTGGTTCCAACTCATAGCAACCCTTAGTAAAACAGAATGAAACACTGCTTGGTCCTTCCTGTGCCATCCTCACAATTGTTGCTATATATGAGCCCATTGTTGCAACCACTGTGTCAATCCATCTTGTTGAGGGTCTTCCTCTTTTTCACTGACCCTCTACTTTACCAAGCATGATGTCTTCTCCAGGGAAGTGTCCTTCCTGATAACATGCCCAAAGTATGTGAGATGTAGTCTCACCATCCTTGCTTCTAAGGAGCATTCCAGCTGTACTTCTTCCAAGACAGATTTCTTCCTTCTTCTGGCAGTCGGTGGTATATTCAGTATTCTTCCCTAACACTAATTCAAAGGCATCAATTCTTCTTTGTCTTCTTTATTCATTATCTAGTTTTTGCATGCATATGTGGTGATTAAAAATATCATGGCTTGGGTCAGGCACACCTTCATCCTCAAAGTGACGTCTTTGCTTTTTAACACTTTAAAAGGTCTTTTGCAGCAGATTTGCCCAATGCAATGCATCTTTTGATTTCTTGACTGCTGCTTCCATGGGTGTTGATTGTGGATCCAAGTAAAATGAAATCCTTGACAACTTCAATCTTTTCTCCATTTATCATGATGTTGTTTATTGGTCCAGTTGTGAGGATTTTTGTTTTCTTTATGTTGAGATGTAATCCATACTGAAGGCTGTAGCCTTTGATCTTCATCAGTAAGTGCTTCAAGTCCTCTTCACTTTCAGCAAGCAAGGTTGTGTCATCTCCATATCGCAGGTTGTTAATGAGTCTTCCTCCAATTTTGATGCCGTGTTCTTTGCATAGTTCAGCTTCTTGGATTATTTGCCTGGCATACAGATTGAATTAATATGGTAAAAGGTTACAACCCTGACACACACGTTTCCTGACTTTAAACCACACAGTATCCTCTTGGTCTATGTACAGGTTCTGCATGGTCACAATTAAGTGTTCTGGAATATCCATTCCTTGCAATGTTATCCATAAGTTTTTATGATCCACACAGTCAAATGCCTTTGCATAGTCAATAAAACACAGGTAAAGAACTTTCTGGTATTGTCTGCTTTCAGCCAAGATCCATCTACCATCAGCAATGATATCCCTTGTTCCACATCCTCTTCTGAATCCAGCTTTAATTTCTGACAGTTCCATATCAAAGTACCACTGCATCCCTTTTTTAATTATCTTCAGCAAAATTTTACTTGCTTGTGATATTAATGATACTGTCAATAATTTCCTCATTCTGTTGGATCACCTTGCTTTGGAATGGACACAAATATGAGTTTCTTCCAGTCAGTTGGACCGCTAGCTGTCTTCCATATGTCTTGGCATAGACTAGTGAGCACTTTCAGCATTGCGTCAGTTTGTTGAAACATCTCAATCGATATTCTGTCAGTTCATGGAATCTTGTTTTTCACCAGTGCCTTCAGTGCAGCTTGGATTTCTTCCTTCCGTACCATTGGTTCTTGATCATGTGCTACCTCCAGAAATGGTTGAATGTCGACCAATTCTTTTGATACAATGACTCTGTGTATTCCTTCCATCTTCTTTTGATGCTTCCTGTGTCGTTCAATATTTTGCCCATAGAATCCTTCAATATTGTAACTCGAGGCTTGAATTTTCTCTTCAGTTCTTTCAGCTTGAGAAATACCAAGCGTGTTCTTTCCTTTTTTTTTTTTCCCCTAATTCCAGGTCTTTCATTATAGTACTTCACTTTGTCTTCCCGAGCTGCCCTTTGAAATCTTCTGTTCTGCTCTTTTACTTCATCATTTCTTCCTTTTGCTTTAGCTACTCTACAATCAGGAGCAACTTTCAGAGTCTCTTCTGACATCCGTTTTGATCTTTTCTTTCTTTCCTGTCTTTTTAATGACCTTTTGTTTTCTTCATGTATGTTGTCCTCAATGTCATTACACAGCTCATCTGGTCTTTGCTTATTAGTGTTCAGTGCATCAAATCTATTCTTAAGATGATCTCTAAATTCAGGTGGGATGTAGTCAAGATTGTACTTTGACTCTTATGGTCTTGTTTTAATTTTTTAGAATTCTTGTTCTGACTGATGACATTGTGCTTCTCCATCATCTCTTTCCACAGATGTAGTCAATTTGATTCCTGTGTATTCCATCTGGTGAGGTCCATGTTTATAGTCACCATTTATGTTATTGAAAAAAGGCATTTCTAATGAATAGGTTGTTGGTCTTGCTAAATTCTATCTTGTGATCTCCAGCATTGTTTCTATCACCAAGGCCATCTTATGAATACTAAAAAACATATTGATAGGTTGTCTTAGAGAAACAGTTATGTGGAAATGTAATCTAGAAGCCAGATTGTAAGTAATTTCTGAGGGATGCAGGAGGTATTAGGCAAAGTCTCCAAGAGTGATGAATCTCAGAAGTGGCATCTAGAGGTAGGAGGGATCTTACAAGTTATTGAATAGCCCTAGCCTCTTATTACATGGGTGTGGATTTGAGGCCCAGTTTTGTTAAATGCCTGTCCATATATATCTCACGGCTCAGTTCCAGGAAATTGGAACCGCTCTAGTTATTTTAAGCATGAAAGGATTTAATATAAAGAATTAAGTGCATATTAAATTTTCGGAATGACTAGAGGAGGAACCTCTAGTCTTGGTTTCTAGGAATATTTCCCAGAACAATAAAGCAGATTGGTCCACCTGGGCATATGCTACTTGTGCTAAATGCAGGAAAGGGGGAAGTCACATGGGACCACTAGGCCTGTTGACGCCAAGGAATTTGCCACTGAAGATGTTATCCAAGGAAAAAGAAACCTCCACTACTGCTACTACACTTTCCTGTCAGCACCCACATAGCTAGTGACAAGACATAGGACCCTGCTACAGAAAATTCTAGTCTCCACAGTATCTCTAAAATCACATTTCCCACTTCCGAATTCCAAATCTCACTTATGTACATCTAATTGATTTAACCAAATTCTCATCTGGAATCCTAACTGCAAGCACATTTGAGGAATGTAGCTTCAGCTTCTGCAGAAGTACACCCTACAAAGAGGTTGAAATGGATGTTGACTAACAAATAACCATATTTACCACTGCCATTTTCACCACTAGTAAAGAACATCACTACAACAAGAACAGGTACCTCCTACTATTTCAGTTTATTTGTTATCATCGAAGACAAGTGCGTAAAAGATAATTACATAGGTTCAGCCTTTCCTTCTAAAATTATGTTCTGAGACTGAGAGACCTATAAATAGTGTGAATCCATAGTTTATTATTCAGCTTGGGACACATCTGAGAGTGAAAGAAGACATTATGCCAGGATAACACATGTGATAGAACTTTCCCTCGGAAACCAGTCCATAGCTTGTCTATAAAATATTTAAGATTCTTCATGAATCTCGCTTCACTATCTGTTAAAAACCACATTTCTCAACAGAAATCTTCACTTACTTTTTGCTCCATCCTACTTGAAGTTCTTCTTCCTCAATCCGTCAATACTTTTCAGATCATCTCCAAAAGCACTCATTGTCTGGAATGGTTTTTCTATTTTTCCACTTGTCTAACTTCTGGGAATTTGTGAATATCCAGCTCAGATGTCACCTCCTTTGCTAAAATATTCTCAGATTCTTCCAGGCAGAGTAAACTGGTTCTTCCTTAGTTACATGTTTTTTTGATGTATCTATTTACATATCCTCCCCCACTGGGCTGTGTGAGCTCCTCCATGACAGGCACTAGGATTATTCACCTTTTATTCCTAGAAGCTAATTCAAGCTCTGTGCTGGAAAGGTGCTCAAGAAATGTTTGGAAATGGATGGAAGATGGGCAGATGGAAGGATAAACAGATGGAAAATGGATGGATGGAAGGAAGGAGGGGAGGAAGGTAGGAGGGAAAGAAGAAATGGAGGAGAGAGGTAGGAAAAAAAGGAGAAAGGGGGAAAGGAAAAGAAAGGAGGGAGGGGGGAGGGTAGGAGGTTATGAACGCTTTCTAGTAACACTGACATTTCATTAGTGATGATTCTCCTTGTATTACAGATCTTTAATTTAGAAATCTATTAAAGCTTTAAAACTACTAAATGAATTGAGATGTGAAATCACATACACCCTTAGAAATAGACTTGCTCCTTGTGGTCTAAATTTCCTTTCTGATATTTCAAGCAAATATCAGTATTTATTGTACTTTATGACCTTCACCAGTAAAATACCTCCATATTAACCTATCAAATATGTCATTCTTTAAATTTGAGTCAAACACGTCAATTTTTCCGTTTCTTACACTAAAGGTGCAAAAAGAATCTAAAATATATAAACATGAATTTAGATATAATCCCAGTGTATCATGAATTAGCATTATTTGACTTTCCTTAATTTATCTCAAGATAATTCCTTTTTCTGGGAGCAGTTTCATACTATTTGTTGTTGCTTTTATTGTTGTTTTAGGAAATGACCCACAATGAACCCTGATTTATAGAATTTATTTCTTGTCGTCATCTCTGTGACATGAATCCCTGAAGTTTATACCAAATTTCTGTCCTCTAAATATGATTTTTAAGTATCTAATTTGTAATTCTCTATAAATTAGTGCAAAACATTTTCAGTGACTATTTCAAACACTGCAGTCTTTGGAATGTAAGGTGATACCTACTTTGCTAAGGTTTTAATTTTTTGAACTACTTCCATGTTTTATGTTTGTGTAAATTTTTTGATCTACTTCCATGTTTTATGTTTGTGCTAAGTAACTAGCTACTTTTTTTTTTTTTTGGCTACTCATGGAAGTTAGATTCTTTCTTTAAACACATTTACAGTGACTTTGCCTCAGCCAGCTTTTCCTTTTTTTTTTTTTTAAATGCCTACTCACTCAGTACTGAGTCAGTCTATGTAAATTCTTTGTGTATGTGTGTGTGTGTTTTATTTTTATTTATTTATTTATTGTACTTTAGATGAAGGTTTACAGAGCAAATTAGTTTCTCATTAAACAGTTAATACATATATTGTTTTGTGACATTGGTTGCCAACCCCACGACATGTCAACACTCTCCCCTTATTGACCTTGGGTTCCTCATTACCAGCTTTCCTGTCTCCTCCTGCCTACTTGTCCTTGCCCCTGGGCTCGTGTGCCCATTTATTTTTGTTTTGTTTTATGGGCTTGTCTAATCTTTGGCTGAAGGGTAAACCTCAGGAGTGACTTCAGTACTGAGCTAAAAGGGTATCTGTGGGCCATACTCTCAGGATTTCTCCAGTCTCTGTCAGATCACTAAAGTCTAGTCTATTTTTGTGAGTTAGAATTTTGTTGGACATTTTTCTCCAGCTCTGTCTGAGACCTTCTATTGTGATCCCTGCTAAAGCAGTCAGTGGTGGTAACCACGCACCATCTAGTTGTGCTGGATTCAGTCAGTCTTCAGCCTGCTTCTTTTGATTAGCAAAGTAGTTTACATTCTTTTATGAGAAAGCTGAAAGATGAATATAATTTTTTTTGAGATTTAATAAATGCTGCTCAACCTTAAATTGTTCTCCTTTCCAGAAGATTTGTTTCAAGGACATAGTCAAAGAAACTTTATATGACACATAAAAATGTTATTTTTTTTTTTTTATTAAGTGGACATTGTCAGGGTTTTTACACCAAACATTTCACCTACCACCTGACTGTTATGCATCCAAGTAAACGTGTATAGAAAGTCATTTGGGAAAAGCTGAATGGCTGTTTAAAATCTGAGTCCCCTTTAGTATTCAGAGTAACATGCCTGTAAACCCAAGCTTCTAAACCACCATATGACCTTAGCAAAACCAACTAAGTGAACTTTTGTTTCTGGCAAAATGGAATAACAGGCTTGATTTACCCTCCTGCTATAAACAACCAGAAACAAACAAAATATAGGAAATAAATGTTTACAAAACACTGGATATCAGGCAATAATGGGTAGTGATCCCTGAGAGACAAGAAACAATATGTGAGCCTCAGGATTACCACAGTTTACTGCCTTGAGGGTTTACAGTCTGAGTTTCAGGGAAGGGGAAGTCAGGCTGAACTTGGCAAGCTCCCAGCGTTGAGAAGCAGAGCTACGTTTTGGAAAGTGAATTCTGAAGATAAGTAGAGGTTCCACCTTCGTTTTCAGTTGAGTGCTGATCAGCAGATACATGTGACGATACAGTGTAGCTAGGGAAAGACACCTCAAAAGGTTAGAAGTAACAATACCCTGCACTTACATTGGGCTAAAAATAGTGCTTGTTCCCACCAGCCAGACTGGGAAAAATCATTCACGCAGCATTGGAAACAGTACACAGAGGGGTCTTGTCTCAGTAGTGGTGAATAATTAGCTTTAGACTGAG
The DNA here is from genome assembly GCA_030035585.1 of Dugong dugon. Taxonomy (NCBI): domain Eukaryota; kingdom Metazoa; phylum Chordata; class Mammalia; order Sirenia; family Dugongidae; genus Dugong; species Dugong dugon. Next base: position 55,799,314 of record CM057463.1, read on the forward strand.
CAGTGCTCCAGTCTTGCCTAATAAATCTTGAAAACAAGATCCTAAAGGAACACAGTGTTTTCAAATAACTTAAGTGCATCCAGAAAAAAGCTAAAGAATATTTATAGGAATAGAAACATATCCAGCACCTAACAAGTTAAAATTCACAATGTCAGACATCTAATAAAAAATTACCAAGCATTTAAAGAACCAGGAAAATGTAACCCATAGTGATGAGAGCCCTGGTGGCACAGTGGTTAAGAGCTACAGCTGCAAACCAAAAGGTCAGCAGTTTGAATCCACCAGCCACTCCTTGGAAACCCTATGGGGCAATTCTTCTGTGTCCTGTGACCCCTCAGAGGGTCACTATGAGTTGGAATCGACTCAACAGCAACAAGCAGTGATGAGAAAAATCAGTTGAAACTGGCCGGAACTGACATAAATGTTAGAAATAACAGGCAGAAAACATTAAAACTACACTGTGCATGTTCAGAAAGTTAGAGATGTGGAATATATAAAAAGACCTCCCCCCCCCCCCTTTTTTTTTTGCTTCTGTATGATTGAGGCTATCTGGGAGAATGTGTTTTAGGCATGTATTTATATGGGTAAAATGTAAATACAACAATATTTCTTTACTCTGGCATATTTTATTCCTTGGGCTAAGAACAGTTTTAGAAACTCAGCCTCTTTAATGAAAACTCATCTTATGAATGGTTCAGTAATATCATTTCAGAGCAAAAAAAAAAGCCGTGTTATCAAATATAACTTGAATAATATTTGTACATTAGGAATTATAGTAGCTCATTAATAGTATTTGATAGCAAATATTGTTCTAGCATCTTTCCCAAAATTATATAGATGATCATGGAAAAGGGAGAACTAGAGCCAAATACCTATACATATGTTTCTTATGCAGTGTAACAAACCACCACAAACCTCATGACTTAAAACAACACCCATTAACTCACAGTTCTGTAGGTTAGAAGTCCAAGGTAGCTGGACTGGGTTCCATGCTTAGGGTATCACAAGACCAAAATCAAGGTGCCAGCTAGGTTGGACTCCTATCTGGAGCTCTAGGAAAGGATCCACATCCCGACTCATTCAGGTTGTTGGTAGAATTCAGTTCCTTGTGGTTGTAGGTCTGAGGTCCTCATTTCCTTGCTGTATGTTGGCCAGGGTTCAGTCTTAACAACTAGAGGTCTCTCTTTGGTCCTTGCACAGACCCTCTACATCTTCCAGCAATGGTGGTCCTTCTTGTAGTCCACATCTATCTAACTTAACCTTTCTGACAGCAGCCAGAGAAAGCTTTCTGCTTTTACTGGCTCTGGAGATTAGATCAGGTCTGCCCAGATAATTTTGTTGTTACTGAGTGCTGTTGAGTCGATTTCTACTCATAGCAACCCCATGTGACAGAGTAGAAATATCCCATAGGATTTTCTAGGCTGTAATCTTTATGGGAGCAAATCACCAGGTCTTTCTCCTGCAGTGCCGCTGGGTAGGTTGGATCTGCCAACCTTTTGGTTAGCAGCCGAGTGCTTTAACCATTGTGACACCAGGGTTCCTTAAATATGAATATATGCACAAAAGAAAGAAATTGTAAATATAACTTTGACATTGATGTGGCTCACTCCATCACTTCATCCAGATCTCTGCCTTCTTTGAACACTTTATTTAAAATTGTGCCTACTTCATCTTGTCCATTTTACTCCCCTCATTCTGTTTTATTATTCTTACCCTGCTCCATAATTCTCATCACTACTTCTGCTGCAATTCCATGTCTGCCTTGTCCACTGCTGTATTCCCATGCTTAGAATACCAGCTATAGTGCCCATGTTCTATAAATATTTATCTGAAAGAATAAATGTCAAACTTAATACTAATGGATTGGCTATAAAAACTTGTTTACATTTGTATTGATCATTCCATGTTCTTTGGATAAAAAAATTAGTATGCTCAAGTAATGTTTCTGGGAAAGTTTGAGGTGAACCGATCTTTTATCCTTGATAAAGTAGCATATTGGAGGCAACTTGATGTGATGGAAAGAACATGAGCTTTGAAATTGGTAATCCTATAAATGAAATCCTGTCTCCCCTCCATGCAGTTGAGCTTCTTTAGAAAACCTCAACGTCTAGCAGTCTTAGATTGCTAGAACGTAATCTAGTAAATTGAGTATGGTGATACTCCCTTCCGCTCTTCTACTAAGTCCTCATTTTAGTGTTCATGTAGAGCCTGACTACAGAAGCAATAAATATGAGAAAATATAGCTTACTTAGAAAAGAGAACACAAAATGCTAATTGAAACTTGGCAACAGGTACTGGTGATGGTTGCACAACATGATTAATGTAATTGGTGTCATTGAATTAATTATAGAAGTAAAAAATGTTGAACTGGAAAATGTTGTGTTATATATATTTCTTACAACCATAAAAAATGCCATTAAATATATGGAGTAGTAAGATGTGAAAATCTGAAATTCTGCTATCTTCCAAAATTAACTTTATGATTTTAGTTGAAAAAGAACAACAGAAGAAATAAACCAGGGAACAGATCACTAGCAAAAAAAAAAAAAAAAAAAAATCCTTTATTTAAAATACAATTGGGGAATACAATAATGGATTTGGGAGATAAGGTAGAATTTATAGTCCCTTTCAAAAAAATCAGATGGACTAGGAATAATTTTACTACAGAAGATTATGGGAAGGAAAATGAGAACAAATGATGACTGAGGCTCAGAGATGTTAGGTATCTCAAGTAAATTCACTGTGCTATGCTGTGACATTCCTAGGATTTGAAGTTAGGTATGTCTGATTCCAGAGTCCACGCTACTAATCACTTGGCTATTACATGATAAAGCAGGCATACTGAGAAAAATTCATTATGACGGAGGATATTTTTTAGCCTCAAAACTGAGTATATTTATTCTGATGTGCATAGTTAAAAAGTGCCAAAAGTGATGCCCTTGTCTTTCTTTGGAATGTTTGAAATTGTTCACTTTAGGAATCAAGGAAAAGAAAATTGAACAGAACAGGGGGAAATAGGAACAGAAATATTCTTGATTTAACAAAGGCAATGGTTGAAAGAAAAAGTATTTTTCCTCCGTCCCAGGTTTCTCATGCAACAACAATAAAGAAAAGAAATTCTCTTTTCTTACCAGAAAACCACCAATTTAAGAAGGGACACAAAGGCTAAACCAAAGGTGTGCTGCTGGACTGAGCAGAATGAACTGTCTTTCTGAAATGAGTATTCAGCTTCTTGATGCATGCATCAGATTTAATGATATGATGACATTGCTAGAATATTTCCATTGGATATTGTCTCTGACAGTTCTGCCAGAAAGAGCCATTTTTAGAACTGGAAGCTCATGTATGAATTTCCTATTTTTACGCTAGCTATCACAACCTTTCGCCTTCTCAAGTGTGTGAAGAGACTTGAGGTTAAGTAGTAAAGCTGTTTGCAGGTGTAGTCTCTTGCCCTCAGCCATGGTTTACAGCTCTTCTAAAGAACTTTTGAGGAAAGCTTTCTATTTGACGTGGATAGTAGTGAGAGTTGTTTATGTATTGTGGAACCAATGTGACTTCCCGGTGATGAGAAAATTCCTAATTAATGAGTTAGCAGTTGGGTTTGGGTCAAAGTAAATTACAGTATAGCTTTCAGCCGTGAGTAGTCATTTTCAGAGCGTATGGCTGTACTTGTAGAGGTGGACGTTGGTGTTTCTATATTTTTTAGGTGGAAAAGGTGTGAGTGGGATCTGTACTTCCACTGCTTCTAATTCTATGTGGCTAGGGCTTGGTCATCAAACTTCCTTTCGAGAGACACTTTTTTCCCCCCTCAACTTTACTAAAATCACAAAGGTGTAGAGAAAAATGCCTATTCATTAATGTCAGAGACTGATTCAGATGCCTTACGGGCCCCAGTGCAGCATTAAATAAACCTCCACATAAAGCATGAGTCAGAATGGGTTCTGTCAAACTTGTTTTTAGGTACATGGTTGTTTTAGACATCAAAGTGGTTTCGAAAATGAAATCCTTTCCAGGTTTTATGCATTTGAGATGGAAATGAATATGCTTTCCATTTTTATACCAGCAGTTTTGAATAATAAACTACTTTAATATCCAAGTGATAGATTTTATTTTTTAATTCATTAAAATCTTTTCTTCACCAAAAATGTAGTAATCTGAAGACAGATAATCTAGGTCATTAGAACCTGAGAATGTCTTTCTCTGTATAGATATAGGTGTATATCTGAAAAGTCTATTTGAAAAGTAAAAAATTTAAACTCTTTGAACTACATAAAAAGAAATGTTTATACATTTATTTTTCCTCAGATAAAAGTAATTCGCAGACTGAGTTCTTACTTTGGTGTCTCACAAATTCAGATATATAGCAGTTCAAATGAACCATAATCCAGATGATGGTTGGTACAAACATAGAGACGTGTAGTGTTAAATACTTTTTATATCTGCTTCTTCCTTAATAGCATTCCACTAGAAACCTGTATGCAGAAGAAATTAAGTAAGATATGGTGACACATAATCATACCATTAGATGCTGTTGTGTTGCCATGCCATAATTTGATTTTTAAATTAAGGCTACTGAAAAGAGGAGTGGTTTCAATTTATGTGACACAAATTCTATACTCTGTGATTGTGGTAACTTGAATTAACCACTGTAAACTTATGGTTGTATGATTTTTATTCATAATATCCGTTTATTTAATAACTACCTAGCCAGCACGTGCTCTGTACCCCCACTACCTTTGCTCTGCCCTAGAGATGAACAAGTAGGAGGAAGACTAAACCACTCTTGCCCTCAGGGAGCATTCAGTTTGGCATGGTGGCTCTGCTCTTTGTACAGTGATATTATTTTACCCTTAGTGTTCTGTGTTGAACTTAAGCAAAATCCATCTGATCATATACGTATTCACATCATCTGAGGAACACACTGAAAAGCAGCATGTCAGTGACTATGGGTTATAATGATAAGCACCCCAAAGGACTTTTTTTTAAAGAAAGTTATTAGAAGGCCCACTGGGGAAATTTAAATGCCTGGGTCCCTTTTGTGTTTTAATAGAGTCGGATCTGGAAGGCCTTGATGATCTAGGTACTGTTTACAGCAACATTGAACAGCAGCTGAATGAGACAATGAGGCGCCGCAGACACGCAGGAGAAAACGATTACAACATCGAGGTGCTACTGGGCGTGGATGACTCTGTGGTCCGTTTCCATGGCAAAGAGCATGTCCAAAACTACCTCCTCACCCTGATGAACATTGTGAGTAGTCACTCCTTTTTGAGGCTTCTCTCTCTTTTATTTCATCTCTCTTGCTTTTGCTGGTATCTTTTGGAAACCTATGTAAAACTTTCCATCTCTGTGTGCCACATCCAACATGTGTAAACTGGAATATTGGTCTACATATTTAAAATATAAGAATGCAAAAATAAGTGTGAAGCAAACGTTTTCTTGGGTTGATCAGCTAGTTTTCCATTCTCACCAAGGGGAAATCATGAGTTTCAATATACACAGTGGGAATGGAACTTAGTGAATTATGATTTTCCTTTTATTACTGAGTAAGAAAAACTCTCAGGACTTTATCCATCTGCCTTGATGTGGACTGTGGAGGATGAAAAAGTTCTTTCTAGCATCATTCTGCATCCCCAGAGGATGAAGTGTAATTTATGGATGATAACTCTGTGGATACTAATTGTCAGAGATTCTGGACAAGTGTGATAGTTTTCAATATCTTAAGGCTGAAGGTGATGTATCTACAAAGCACATTCAACTAGCACACTGCTGCACAGCACTTACCAAAGGGCTTTTTAAATTTCTGCTTTTTTCCCCCTTTATGAACCTTAATCAAATTCAAAAGAAATTTAGCAAACATCCTCAAACTGGTATTCTTTTTATTTTTATTTTTTTTCCTTTTGTATGTTACCCAGAGAGCAAATGAGGACAATTAATACTATATAAACCACCCACTTTTAAAAGTAATTAAGAAAGTGGTGCACACTCTATTTTTATAGATTTTAACTCATACCATTGTAAAATACAGATGCTATTGATCTAGCATCTCTATTGACTAAGTCTATTCTCTGTCTCTCTTTAGCACTCTCTGTCTCTACCTCACTTTTTAGGCTTTTGATTTTTAGCTTTATTTTTTGAGCATCTATGTTGTTTACCTTCTCCCTTTCCATGCTTAAGGTAAGACTTCAAACAATTATACTTGGGAAGAAAAATTCTTAACTTCATGAATCACAATTCTATTTATGATATTATTTAAGCCTGTATGCTGGCTTAAACATGCTTTTGTTCATTAAAGTGTCAGTTTATAAACTTACAGATATATCATGTCTCTGTGAAATGGAAAATGAATATAGAAATTCAAACATATTTTTATTTGTTCATTGACATTAATTCCTTTTATGAAGACCAAACATCATACAGAAAGCAAATCACTAGCCTTTAAAATAGATGTGTATAGAGGATCATATTTGTGAATTATATAAATGTTTTCTAATACTTGCCTATTAACTTTTTGTATGACTTGCTTGTTGTGTAATCTTAGCCTCTCTGTGCCTGCCTCAGTTTCCTTACCTGTATAATGGGAAAAAAACATAGGGCCTAAACTGTTAGGGATGTTGAGAGGATTAAATGAGTAAATACAGATGTTTTACGTACATGTATAAATATACAATCATGTTTTATTTCTGCCTGTCAAATTGTACTTCCTAGATTATCTAAAATTTAAAAATTCCGGTGGAGATGCTATTCCCACTCCAATGTTTCGTTATATCTCTGGGCTGCTTTCTTCTGTCACTAGGGAGGCAATCAGTCAGTATAGACATATTAGGCCCCTCTAGGGTCACTATCAGTACGAATTGACTCAGTGGCAATAGGTTTTTGGTTTTTTTAATTGTTGCTCAGAGCCTTGGTGGCACAGTGGTTCGGAGCTCGGCTGCTAACTAAAAGGTCGGCAGCTTGAATCTGCCAACCACTCCTTGGAAACCCTATGGGACAGTTCTACTCTGTCCTATAGGGTCGCTGTAAGTCGAAATTGACTTGATGGCAATGGGAATTGCTGCTGAGAACTACCCAAGACTCTTGGAGTAATGCAGCAGTGGTTTGGTATGTACCTTGGCCTCATACCAAAACCAAAACCAAACCTGTTGCTGTCGAGATGATTCTGACTGGTAGGACTCTATAGGTCAGACTAGAACTGCCCCATAGGGTTTCCAAGGAGCAACTGGTGGATACGAACTGCCGACCTTTTGATGAGCAGCTGAACGCTAGAACTTATGATTTAGTTGGGAAGAAAAGATAAATACATGGGAAATAAATAAGCTTGCTGAGCAAAAAAAGACATGCTGTTATTAACAATTATATTATACTCACTATATGATAAATACTCTAGTACTTAAGGGAGATATCAAAATAGTCACTCAAGTCTCAAAGTGACAAGAGTATTAAGTTGGGACTTAGGAGGCTGACACTTTAATTCCAGCTCTATCACTCATTGGCTCTGTGACCTTAGATAAATCATTTTTCCTCCCAGAACTTAGTTTCCAAGTTTATAAAATTGAAGGGCTCAACAAGATGTTCATTAATTATGGAAATTATCAGGAAGCTGAGAGTTGAATGGCGCCTTTAAAGATTTGCTTCTCTGTTTTTTGTTTTTTTGTTTTTTTTGCTTGTTTCTGTTTTTTGATGGACACATGAATAAATAAAGGATTTCTAGGTAGAATCTATTAACAAGAAAATAAAAATGGCTACAGTATATTCACCAGGTAGTAAGTCTAGTTTGGAGGGTGTGCATTTTTAGATTTTGTAAGTCAAAAGAACTTTTGTTTTAAGCCCATCACAAATGATAGATAATAGACTGCAACTCTGTATCAAATACCAGAAATTATTCTAAAGTTATTGAAGCATCAGAGAAATGGAGCTGTAGGAGAGAAAATAATTTTTATAATTTAATAAGTTGATTGCATCTGAAGTAATTAATGTAGGGGCTTGGGGGGCACTAATAACAATACTCTCCTTCCCTTTCCAAGTTCACAACCAACTGAAAGATAGACATTGTTCAGATAGATGGAAAATAAATTTGTTATTGATGAGCGCTAAATTGTACGTGACTTAAATGTATAGCCATGAAGAGTTTCCTTATTCTAAATCAGTGGTTCTCAACTGAGGGCAATTTGTTCCCACCATACCTCTCCAAGGGCATTCAGCAATGCCTGAGACATTTTTAGTTGCCACAACTGGGAAAGGGGTGCTACTAGCACTAGTGGGAGCAAAGCCAGAGATGCTGCTAAACATCCTACTACATACAGGCCAACCTTACACAACAAAGAATTTGAATTATCCATCCGAAAATGTCAGTAGTACCAAGATTGAGAAACCTTTTTCTAAATTAGATAGTCTTTCAACCCCATCCCTCTCCAGCTAGATAATTGCAAGGTTTCCCTATAGGAGCAGGAAGACAGCTTTAAGCATGGCAGACAGAAGACAGAATCCCTTCATCTCTACACCACCTCGTTTCTCCTAATGTCGACTAGAAGATCCAAAACTCTGAACTGAACATGCCCCTCAAATTAATCAGATAAGAGGGAAAGGAAGGAAGAAAAGCCAGCATTGGTAGTCTAATGAAACTGCCTCATGGAACTTTGAGGCCAGGAAAATTGAAGTTTTCTTCTAAAAATAAAAAATAAACACAATGTACAAATGATTATTATCTCTTAAATTGTCATGTTTTATAACTTTCCATAGTTATCTAAAATCATGGTTCACCAAACTTTGAGGTCTACACAGATATAGAGGTGTCACATGTCGGGTATTTTGAGATAGAAACTATTAAAGAGAATTGATAGCAGACAAAAAAAAAAAAATCTTATCACTTTACATTGATTTTGGGGAAAAGTGTCACAATGTCTAAGAGCACAGTGTCCTTTTGGCTCATTTGGCACCTTTGCCTTAGTTGATTAGTCAACAAATAGATTCTTCGTTTAGCTTACTGGGTTGTCAATTTAGTTTTCTTATCAGAACCCAGAAGATATTTACTGTACAGTTCTCAAATAAAGGAAGTACTGGCAGGTCCAAATGATTTGCTTCATGGTTTCTTTAAACTGAGGTACTTTTTAAAGGGAGGCTTGTATTTCTTATTTCATACTTTCTTACTTTGAAGAGGGTTCGTAAATTATTAAAAGTTAAGTGTCTGATTAACAAATGAACAAATACTGCAGGGCTAGGATATGAACAGTCTTGGGAGACAGAAGTTTTGGACTGAGAACAAGAGGAAATGAATGATAAATGAAGGCTTTTAGTCAGCTTAATATAATGAAAGCAATGTTTAACAAGTAAATTAACAATGATTAGGTATCATAATTTTCTTGTCTGTATTGCAAGATAGGAATTACTATTGCCATTTTTCTAGAGGAAACAGGCTTTAAAAAGTAAATTAAATTGAGATAAATTAAAAAAAAAATCTACAGTTTGTAAAAGAGTTTCAAATAATCATAGTGTAGTGATAGCAATCACTAAAAAAGACAGTGATATTGGGCAGGAAAACTGTCCAGTTTAGGAATTTCAAGTTACATTTAATTTTAACTCAGATTAATCACAGTTCAAGTGTACCCAAGATAAACGCTTAAATACATTATATTTCAGGTATAATGTTAAATAGTTTTTATTTATCTGCCATTTTAAATTTGTTGCTATTGTTATGTGTCGTCGAGTCAGTTCCGAGTCATAGCGACCCTGTGTACCACAGAACAAAACACTGTCCCATCCTGTGCCATGCCCACAGTCTTGATGCTTGAGTCCATTGTTGCAGCCACTGTGTCAATCCATCTCATTGAGGGTCTTCCTCTTTTTCACTGACCCTCTACTTTACCATGCATGATGTCCTTCTCCAGGGACTGATCCCTCCTGACAACATGTCCAAAGTATGTTAAGACGTAATGTAAAACGTAGTCTTGCCATACTTGCTTCTAAGGAGCATTCTGGTTGTACTTCTTCCAAGACAGATTTGTTCGTTCTTCTGGCAGTCCATGGTATGTTCAATATTCTTCGCCAACACCACAATTCAAAGGCATCAGTTCTTCTTCAGTCTTCTTTGCTCATTGTCCAGCTTTCACACGCGTATGATGGGATTGAAAACACCGTGGCTTGGGTCAGGCGCACCTTAGTCTTCAAGGTGACATCTTTGCTTTTCAATACTTTAAAGAGGTCTTTTGCAGCAGATTTGCCCAGTGCAATGCATCTTTTGATTTCTTGACTGCTGCTTCCATGGGTGCTGATTGTGGATCCAAGTAAAATGAAATCCTTGACAACTTCAGTATTTTCTCCATTTATCATGATGTTGCTTACTGGTCCAGTTGTGAGGATTTTTGTTTTCTTTATGTTGATGTATAATCCATACTGAAGGCTGTGGTCTTTGATCTTCATAAAAAAAAAAAAAATTAAATTAGCCATGCTAATTGGCCACCTTTTTGGCACAAGTATGTTTAACCTATTTCAGGACCATATTGCCTAATGATATTGATGACTGTGCATATGAATGAGATAAAGCTCTGTAGGTGACTTGCCATGCAATTTTAGAAAGTTGGAAATACGGAAGGCAGCTCCCTAAATTAGCACCTTTCTCTGCGGGCAAAAGCCAAGTGTTTAATTTGAAGAAGCCCCCTAGATGATTTTGTTTTGACTCCCTAAAAGGGGAGGAATACCCTCTTCCCATTTCCCGGATCCTTTGTGAATCAGTGAAGGAAAGAATAATCAGATGCCTTCTATCTCCTTTTATTTTTAACTCTATAAACCGTGTACATTTTCTGAGCTTCATTGGTAAGGAAGTAAGAATTAAAGATAACCAGATATAAGTATATTCTAAAACATGACTGTCTCCCATTTTTTAAATTCTTGATGAGCATTTTATGTTTCAAATAAGAATTATGTCATATATATTAAGCTTTTGTCAGGATCCTATAATCATATATCCTTGTTATTTTAAGAAATGTTTAATTTTACTGTTTTGTAACATGACTGACTTCTAGGAAACTGGTTCTCAGCTGTAGGGCATGTCTCATTCTACAAATATTGATTAATTGCCTACTATATGCCCGGCCTGTCTTAGGCGTAGGAAATATCCCAATGAGCATTGCAGAAAACTCTGCTCTCTTGGAGCTTGATGGAGGAGACAGGCAATAGTGAAGTGAAGAAATAAGTGATTTTATGTAGTGATAACTTCTAAAAATAAAAATAAGCAAAGAGAGAGTCAAGAAGGAGTTATCTTTCATAGGGAGATAGGAAAAGCATCTTTGAGATATCTGGGTAGAGGTATAGAAATTTTGTGAGGGAGAGAGCCAGGTAAAGAACTGGGGAAAGAGTGCTCCAGGATGATGGAACATAAATTGAAAAGGTACTAAGGCAAAAAAGAGCTACAGAATCAGAGGTAAAACAAGATCTGAAGCAGAGCCTAAAAGATGCTGTTGTTTTAAACACGATGAGTGATTATGATTGACATCCCTAGTTAAAAATCACTAGTTGTTGTTAGGTGCAGTTGAGTTGATTCTGATTCATGGCGACCCCATGTATTTCAGAGTAGCACTACACTCCATAGTGTTTTCAATGGCTGATCTTTCAGAAGTAGATTGTCAGGCCTTTCTTCTGAAGCACCTGTAGGTAGACTCAAATTGCCAACCTTTAGGTTAGTAGCTGAGTCCTTAACCATTTGTGCCACTCAGGGGCTCCTAGTAGGACAGTAAAGGAGAGAAATTGAGAGGAGATAATGGGAGTAAATTTTTGAAAATAAATAGAAAAGAAATATCATACAGTAAAAAATGTAATTGAACTACCTGGAAAACCTCCCCAAGAGTTTTTGTTTGTATCTTGAAATTCAAACACAGTTGGAACAGATATTACCACGTAAGCTACCATCTAAGCTCAGCTTACTGAAGTCTGAGCATTCTGGGACAGTCAAAACTTTTTCTTGAACCAGATGTAGTTGTTTTTGTTTTTGTTTTCTTTACATCTTTTTAACCAGTTAATTACTATCTACCAGGCTTTATTATGATTATAGTGTTTCATTTCTTTAGGGTATGTCTTAACTACTGCAGGAGAAAATACGGAGCTTGCTAAAAGGGAAACTAATACAGAGAAAAGGATAGATAACAGTTCTTATTCTTCATAATTTTCTCTTAATCAGTGATGGAAAAGAATGGTTCCTGCTGTATTCTGACAGTAAGAGGAGAAATACTCTAAAGAGATTTAGGACATCTGTGACTTATAATGATTAAGGCAAGGTGGAAGTTCACTTAATGATCAAAAACAAAAGATCAGATTTCAAAGGATAACGCCATCACTTAAAGTTTGTAACTTTTAAAACTAAAGTCCTACAATGTAAGTGGGATTTATGAAGTTCCTTCTCAAGGAGCCACTTCAGTGAAATTTGTTACAAAGATATCTCTGTTTTCCAATAATGCTTCACTTTTCAGGCATTTGCTCTTTTTGTTGATGTTGTTTTGATAAGCAGCCCTGGTGGTGTAGTGGTTAAGAGCTTGGCTGCAAACCAAAACATCTGCAGTTCGTATCCACCAGCTGCTTCTTAGAAACTCTATGGGGGTTTGGTAGTTTGGTTTATTTTGATAAGAGTTACCATTTACAAGTCCTAACAAAAAATCACTGTACGTTAGAACTTAAGAAGAAAGCTTAGAAATGATCTTGTCTAATATTCTCTTTATGGGAGATACGGAGATTAAGGACTAAGGTTACTTACCTAGTGTCAAGTACCTAGTTAATTCAAGGCCAGACTAGTATTGTCTCTGGTTCCCGTTTTGATTCCACTTGTCTTTAACATTTATGTTTAATAGTCATTAGTAAACAATTTTCAAAAATACATTTGAAGGAGAAGTTATGATGTGAACTGAAGAATATATGTGTTTAAGGTTTTGCATTGGCCACTGAAAGAAGTGGGAACTAATTTCCAATGTCACAGTGATTTACAGGAACAAGGAATTCATAGGATATCTCAATCACTGATGACCTTCATTCTTTTTCTTATTTGCTAACATGCTGCACAATTATCAACCCAATCCTCAAAAACTCAAATATTCTTAAAATTTTTTTAAAAATTTTATTGGTGTACTTTAAGTGAAAGTTTACAACTCAAGTTAGTCTCTAATTATAAAAATTTATGCATACATTGTTATGTAACCCCTATTTCTCTCCCCATACTGTGACAGCATACTCCTCCTTTCTACCCCTGACTCCCCATGTCGGTTCAATCAGCTCTTAACCCTCTCTGCCTTCCCATCTCACCTCCAGACAGAAGCTGCCTGTTTAGTCTCTTGTATCTACTAAGGAGCACACTCTTCACGAGTATCATTTTATGTCCCATAGTCCAGTCTAATCTTTGTCTGAAGAGTTGACCTCAGGAATGGTTTTAGTGCTGGGTTGACAGAAGATCCAGGGGCCATGCTTTCTGGGATTCCTCCAGTCTCAGTCAGACCATTAAGTCTGGTCTTTTCATTAGAATTTGAGTTCTGCCCCCTACTTTTCCCCTGCTCCATCAGGGACTCTCTGTTGTGTTCCCTGTCAACGCAGTCACTGGTGGTAGCCGGGCACCATCTAGTTCTTCTGGTCTCAGGCTGATGAAGTCTCTGGTTTATGTGGCCCTTTCTGTCTCTTGGGCTAATACTTGTGACTTTGGTGTTCTTCATTCCCCTTTACTCCAGGTGGATTGGAACCAATTGATGCATCTAAGATGGCCACTCGCTAGCTTTTCAGACCCAAAGACGCTACTCACCAAAGTAGGCTGCAGAACATTTTCTTAATAAACTTTGTTATGCCAGTTGACCTAGATATCCCCTGAAATCATGTTCCCTAGACCTCTGCCCCTGCTACACTGTCCCTCAAAGTATTTGGTTGTATTCAGGAAACCTCTTAGCTTTGGTTTAGTCCAGTTGTGCTGACTTCCCCTGTAGTGTGTGCTGTCCTTCCTTTTACCTAAGATAATTCTTGTCTACTCTCTAGTTAGTGAATAACCCTCTCCCTCCCTCCCTACCCTCATAACCATCAAAGAATGATTTCTTCTGTGTTTAAACCTTTTCTTGAGTTCTTATAATAGTGGTCTTATACAATATTTGTCCTTTTGTGACTGACTAAATTCACTCAGTATAATGCCTCCCGGATTCCTCCATGTTATGTTTCACTGATTCATCGTTGTTTTTTATCATTGCCTAGTATTCCATTGTGTGGATATATACCATGATTTTTTTATCCATTCATCTGTTTATCACCTAGATTGTTTCCATCTTTTTACTATCATGAACAGTGCTACAATGAACATGGGTGTGCGTATATCTATTTTTGTGACAGCTCTTATCTGTCTAGGACATATTCCAAGGAGCAGGATTGCTGGATCATATGATACTTCTATTTCTAGCTTTTTAAGGAAGCGCCAAATTGATTTCCAAAGTGATTGTACCATTTTACATTCCCACCAACGGTGTATAAGTGATCTAGTCTATCCACAACCTATCCAACATTCATTATTTTGTGTTTTTTTTTTTTTGTTGTTTTTTTTTGGATTAATGCTAGCCTTGTTGGGATGAGATGGTATCTTATTGTACTTTTGATTTGCATTTCTCTAATGGCTAATGATCATGAGCAATTCCTTACGTGTCTGTTATCCACCTGAATGTCTTCTTTTGGAGAAGTGCCTTTCATATCCTTTGCCCATTTTTTACTTGGGTTATTTGTCTTTTTGTTGTTGAGATTTTGCAGTATCTTGTAGATTTTACAGATTAGACGCCGATCAGACTTGTCGTAGCCCAATTTTTTTTACCAGTCTGTAGGTTGTCTTTTTACTCATTTGGTGAAATCTTTTGATGTGCATAAGTGATTGATTATTTGGAGCTCCCAGTTATCTAGTTTCTCTTCTGGTGTTTGTGCATTGTTCCTTATGGTTCGTATTCTGTTTACGTCATGTATTAGGGCTCCTACCATTGTCCCTATTTTTTCTTCCATAATCTTTATCGTTTTAGATGTTATATTTAGATCTTTGATCCATTTTGAGTTAGTTTTTGTGCATTGTGTGAGGTACGGGTCTTGTTTCAGTTTTTTTGCAAATAGCTATCCAGTTATGCCAGCACCATTTGTTAAAGAGACTGTCTTTTCCCCAGTTAATGGACTTTGGGCCTTTGTCAAATATCAGCTGCTCATAGGTGGATGAATTTATGTCTGGATCCTCAATTCTGTTCCGTTGGTCTATGTATCTGTTGTTGTGCCAGGTACATGTTTAGTATAACAGGTTCTAAAATCAGGTAGTATGAGGCCTCTTATGTTGTTCTTCTTCAGCAATGCTTTACCTATCGGGGTCCTCTTCCCTTTCCAATATGAAGTAGGTGATTTGTTTCTCCGTCTCCTTAAAAAATGCCATTGGAATTTGGATCGGGATTGAATTTTATCTGTAGATCGCTTTGGGTAGAACTGACATTTTCACAATGTTGGGTCTTCCTATCCATGAGCAAGGTATGTTTTTCCACTTATGCAGGTCTCTTTTGGTTTCTTGCAGTAGTGTCTTGTAGTTTTCTTTGTAGAGGGCCTCTATGTCTCTGGTTAGATTTATTCCTAAGTCTTTTATCTTCTTGTGGGCTATTGTAAATGGTATTGATTTGGTGATTTCCTCTTTGAAGTTCCCTTTGTTGGTGTAGAGGAATCCAACTGGTTTTTGTAAGTTTATCTTCTATACTGATGCTTTGCTGAAATCTTCTGTTATTTCCAGTAGTTTTCTTATGGATTCTTTGGGATTTTCTGTGTATAAGATTGCATAGTCTGTAAATAGGCATACTTTTACTTCTTCCTTACCAACTTGGATGCACTTTCTTTCTTTTCCTAGCCTAATTGCTCCGGCTAGGACCTCCAGCACAATGTTGGATAAGAGTGGTGATAAAGAGCATCCTTGTCTGGTTCCCGGATCTCAAGGGGAATGCTTTCAAATTCTCTCCATTTAGGATGATGTTGGCTATTGGCTTTGTATAAATGTCTTTGATTGTGTTAAGGAATTTCCCACTTTGCTGGGAGTTTTTATCATGAATGGCTGTTGGACTTTGTCAAATACCTTTTCTGCAGTGCTTGATAAGATCATGTGGTTCTTGCCTTTTGTTTTATTTATGTGATGGATCACATTGATTGTTTTTCTGATGTTGAACCATCCCTGCATACCTGGTATAAATCCCACTTGATCATGGTGACTAATTTTTTTGATATGTTGCTGAATTCTATTGGCTAGAATTTTGTTGAAGAATTTATGTCTATGTTCATGAGAGATATTGGTCTGTAATTTTTTTTTCTTTTCTTTTCTTTTTTTTTTTTTTTTTTTGTGGTGTCTTTACCTGGTTTTGCTATCAGGGTTATGCTGGCTTCATAGAATGAGTTTGGGTGTATTCCATCATTTTCTATGCTCTGAAATGCCTTTAATAGTATTGGTGTTAACTCTTCTCTGAAAGTTTGGTAGGTTCTCCAGTGAAACCATCCATGCCAGGACTTTTTTTTTGTTGGTAGTTGTTTACTTACCTTTTCAATCTATTCCTTAGTTACAGGTTTATTTTGTTGTTCTACCTCTGTGTTACTTTAGGTAGGTAGTGAGTTTCTAGAAATTTGTCCATTTCCTCTAGGTTTTCAAATTTATTAGAGTATGGTTTTTCATAGTATTCTGGTATGATTCTGTTAATTTCAGTTGGGTCTGTTGTGATATCATCCATCTCATTTCTTATACAGGTTATTTGCTTCCTCTCCTATTTTTCTTTTGTCAGTTTTGCCAATGATTCATCAATTTTGTTGATCTTTTCAAAGAACCAGCTTTTGGTTTTGTTAACTCTTTAAGTTGTTTTTCTATTTTCTGTTTCATTTAATTCTGCTCTAATTCTTATTATTTCCTTTCTTCTGGCGCTTGAGGTCTTCTTTTGCTGCTCTTTTTCTACTTGTTCCAGTTGTATGGTTAATGTTTTGATTATGGCCCTTTTTTCTTTTTCGATGTGTGCATTTATTGCTATAAGCTGACCTCTGAGTACTGCTTTTTCTGTGTCCCAAAGGTTCTGGTAGGATGTGTTTTCATTCTCGTTTCATTCTATGAATTTCTTTATTCCACCCTTAATTTCTTCTATAACCCAGTAGTTTTTGAGCAAGGTGTTGTTCGGTTTCCATGTGTTTGATTTTTGTTCCTTGCTTTTTGTGTTGTTCATTTCTACTTTTATGGCTTTATGGTCAGAAAAGAGGCTTTGTAATATTTTGATGCTTTGGATTTTGTTAAGGCTTGCTTTATGGCCTAATATGTGGTCTATTCTGGAGAATGTTCCATGTGCATTGGAAAAGAAAGTATACTTGTCTGCTGTTGGGTGCAGAGTTTGGTATATGTCTATGAGATCAAGTTGGTGGATGGTAGTATTTAGCTCTTCTGTGTCTTTGTTGAGCTTCTTTCTGAATGTTCTGTCCTTCACCGAAAGTGGCGTGTTGATGTCTCCTTCTACTATTGTGGAGCTGTCTACCTCTCTCTTCAGAGCTGTTAGAGTTTATGTATTTTGGAGCCCTGTTGTTGGGTGTGTAATTATTTATTGTATTAATGTCCTCCTGATGTATTGACCCTTTAATCATTATATAGTGTCCTTCCTTATCCTTTATGGTGGATTTTACTTTAAAGACTATTTTGTCAGAGATTAGTATTGCCACTCCTGCCTTTTTTGAGTGTTGTTTGCTTGATTTATTTTTTCCATCCTTTGAGTTTTAGGTTGTTTGTATCTTTAAGTCTAAGATGTGTCTCTTGTAGGCAGCATATAGACGGATCATGCTTTTTCATCCAATCTGCCACTCTCTCTCTCTTTATTGGTGCTTTTAGTCCATCTACATTTTGCATAATTATTGATAGGTATGAGTTTATTGCTGTCATTTTGATGCCTTCTTTGTGTGCGTTGTTCACAGTTTCTTTGTTCCACTTTATTTTCTGTGCTGAGTCATTTTTCTTTATGTATTTTCATCTTTTTCATTGTTGTTGATTTTGTGTTTGCTGAGTCTTTATATTTTTCTAGTTTTTTATTTTCATTTGTAGGATTGTTATTTTCCTTTGTGGTTACCTTAGTATTTACCCTATTTTTCTAAGTTTATACCAGTCTTTTATCTCTTTATATCACCTTGACTTCCCCTCCATATGAAAAATCTATGTCTACATTTTTTAAATCCCTCTTTTTTGTTTTAAGGTTGCCCTTTTTTACATATTGATATCTCTGTCTTCCTATTTTCAATGTGTTAGCTTTGATGTATTTTTGTGACTTCCCAATTAGAGTCGATATTTGGTTGCTCCGTCCTGTGTTCTAGTCTTGTGTTGTTATCTGATGTTATTGATTTTTTAACCGGAGGACTCCCTTTAGTATTTCTTGTAATGTTGGTTTGGTTTTTTCAAATGCCCTAAACTTCTGTTTATCTGGAAATGCCCTAATTTCGACATCATATTTGAGAGACAGTTTTGCTGGGATATACAATTCTTGGCTGCCAGTTGTTTTCCTTCAAGGCTTTATACATGTCATTCCATTGCCTTCTTGCCTGCATAGTATCTGCTGAGGAGTCCGAGTTTATTCTAATTGACTTTCCTTTGTAGATGACTTTTCTTTTATCCCTAGCCACTCCTAAAATTCTCTCTTTATCTTTAGTTTTGGCAAGTTTGATTATAATATGTCTTGGTGACTTTCTTTTGGGATCTACCTTATGTGGGGTTTGATGAGCATCTTGGATCGATATCATCTCATCTTTCATGATATCAGGGAAGGTTTCTGCCAACAAATCTTCAATAATTCTCTCTGTATTTTCTATTACTCCCCCCTGTTCTGGTACTCTAATTACTCGTAGGTTATTTTTCTTGATAGAGTCCCACGTAACTCTTAGAGTTTCGTCATTCTTTTTAATTCTTTTATCTGATGTTTCCTCAAATAAGTTGGTGTCAAGTGCTTTATCTTCAGTGTCACTAATTCTGAATTCTACTGCCTCAATTCTGCTCCTATGACTTTCTGTTGAGTTGTCTAATTCTGAAATTTTATTGTTAATCTTTTGGATTTCTGATTGCTGTCTCTCTGTGGATTCTTGCAGCCTGTTAAATTTATCAGTATGCTTGTGAATAACTTTTTTAAGATCCATTACTACTTTCTCTGTGTGTTCTTTGGCTTTCTCTGTGTTTTGGAGAAATTCCTTTCTAATTTCTTGAAGAGTTCTGTACTTTAATCTTTTGTATTCTGCTTCTAGTAATTCCAAGAAATTCTCTTCCTCCAGTGAATTTATTGATTCTTTATTTTGGGGGCTTGCTGAAACCATCATGGACTGCCTCTTTATGTGATTTGATATTGACTGTCATCTCCAAGCCATCAATAAGTTAGTATAATTTTATTCTGTATCTGTTTAGTGTGTCCTAGCTTCTTGTTTTGTTTTGTTTTGATACACCCTAATTCGCTGCTTGTGTGCACTAGTTTAATTATTGGCATATTTGAAGCTCTAACGTCCCGTCACCAGATAGTTAGTTCTGTAACTAAGTTTGTGCACCCAGGAGTCTGTTAAATTTTCCTGTATGAATTCAACTCTGGTGTCCAGGCAGTCTGTCACCAAGTGTGTGCTGCAGGCTCTCACCTGCAGTCTTTGAGAGGCATGGGTGATTGGCGTAGGCACAGGTATCTGGCTGCAGTAGGGGGTCTTGCACTGAGCAAGGCAGGGGGCTGATGGCTGCCCCTGAGTGTCTGAAAGGAAAGCGTGTCCCTGTTCCCTAGAGCGAGTAGGTAGGTGAGTTTTGCAGCCAGACTATGAGCACCCTACCCTGTTGGCTGTAAAGGCTCGGGGCCGCCACTTATTCTTGGACCCCTGTAGCAGGTGACTAGGTGGCTTGGGTGGAGCCATCAGCCCTCAAGCCCCTGATGTGGGCCAGTAAGGTGCCCGCTTAAAGGACAGAGCAGTATCGTGTGTCACAAATCTGCCACTTCAGTTAGACTTCAGGTGTTTACCCTGTTGTACTGTGGTAGTGAGGGCTTACGCTGTTGAGATGGGTCCACACAAGTCTATACAGGGATGGAAGGCACTCAAAGTCTGTGGACCCCTTATGCTTGTGCATAGGCAAAGGAGCTGTGCCATCACTGAGTTCCTGGCTTAGGGGAGCCAGTAGCTTATTTTTTCCCTCTCCAAGGCCAGGAGAATGGGTCAGGGTGCCTTATGGGATCTACTTCTGGCCCAGGGGACCCAGAGATATCTGAAGCTGGCCGGACCAGTGGAAAGTGGGGAGGAAGGAATTAAATGGGAGAGAAGTTTTTCTCAAATGGATTTTTTTTTTTCTTTTTTTCTAAATCACCACGGAAGACCACATGCATATACTTATCTTTAGCCACTTGGGTGCTGCTTTTCACTAGTTGGGCGTGTCCAAGCAGAATCTCTGCTGCTGGATCTCTCTTGATCTGGAAACTGCCTTCCGAGTGAGCGCATGGAGCTATATGCCCACCTCACTGTGCACCCCAAGCCAGGCTGGGCTGAAGAGCTGTGGCTCCCACCAAGTCAGGTCTGGAAACTCCTTGCTTCTTCTGAACCATCTCCCTCTCCCCTGCCACTCAGTCCGATTCCTCAAATTTGCCTTGTTCAGGGCTCCTAGATATTCATATGTAATCAAATCACTTGTTTTTCCATGTCTTTGTTGTAAGAGGGATATAGGAAGCCATCTAACTACTCCGCCATCTTGGCCCCGCCTCCCCTGAGCTTATTCTTGACTCTCCTTTGTATATGACTTTTTGTTTATCCTTAGGTCCTCTTAAAATTCTCTTCTTATCTTTGGTTTTGCAAGATTAATTATAATACGTCTTGGTGACTTTCTTTTGGGATCTGCCTTATGTGGGATTCGATGAGTATCTTGGATAGATATCATCTCATCTTTCATGATATCAGGGAAGGTTTCTGCCAACAAAACCTCCACAATTTTCTCTGTATTTTCTGTTATCCCCCCTTGTTCTGATAGTCCAATCACTAGTAGGTTATTCCTCTTGATAGAATCCCACATATTTCTTAGGGTTTCTTCATTTTTTTAAATCCTTTAATCTGGTTTTTCCTCAAATAAGTTGGTATCAAGTGCTTTATCTTCAATCTCAGTAATTCTGAGTTTCATTGCCTCAATTCTGCTCCTATGACTTTCTATTGAGTTGTCCAGTTCTGAAATTTTATTGTTAATCTTCTGAATTTCTGATTGCTGTCTCTCTGTGGATTCTCGCAGCTTGTTAAATTTGTCATTATGCTCTTCTCTAATCTTCTTAATTTCCTCTGTTGCTAGGTCTGCGTTTTGACAGATCTCCTTCCTGATATCTTGAAGAGTTCTGTATATTAGCCTTTCATATTCTGCCTCCAGTAATTCCAAGAAATTCTCTTCCTCTGGAAAATTCCTTGACTCTTTATTGTGGGAGCTTGCTGAAGCAATCATGATCTGCCTGTTTATGTGATTTGATATTGACTGTTGTCTCTGAGCCATCAATAATTTATTATATTTATTTTATACTTGCTTACTGTCTCCTATCTTCTTGTTTAATTTTGATATGCCCACATAGGCTGCTTGTGTGAGCTAGTCAAATCACCAGCACCCCTGAAGCTCCAACCAGGTAGCCAGACCTGCCACTAAGTATGTGAGCCCAGGAGTCCACCCACTCCTCCTGTATGGATTCAGCTCATGTGTCCAGGTAGTCAGCCACCAAGTGTGTGGTGTAGGCTCTCACCTAAAGTCCTAGACATGCATGGCTGATTGGTGTAGGCACAAGCATATGGCTGCAGCAGGGGATCACACGCTGAGCAAGGTAGGGGGCTGACGGCTGCCCCCGAGTGTCCTTTAGAAATGCATGTCCCTGTTCTCTAAGTTGCTTAGGTGGATGGATTTTGAAGCTGGACTATGAGTTCACAATGCTCTTGGTTATAAAGACTGGGGGGCACCTCTTATTCTTGGGCCCCTGTCACATGTGGCTAGGTGGTGTGGGTGGAGCCACCGGTCCTCAGTCCCCTGATGTGGGTAGGTGAAGACCCTGCTTAATGGCAGAGCGATATCCAATGTCAGGAACCTTCCACTTCACAGCTGAAACAGTTGAAGTTAGACTTCAGGTATATACCCTGCTGTACTTTGGTAATGAGTGCATATGCTGTTGAAATGGGCCCACACAAGTCTACGCAGGGGCAAAAGCACTCAGAATATGTGGACCCTTATGCCTGTGTCTAGGCAAAGGAGATTTGCCTACCCTGAGTTCCTAGTTTAGGGGATGTGGCAGATTATTTTTTCCCCTGTTTGTTAATTTCTTCACTCTCTAAGGCCAGCAGAATGGCTCAGAGCATGTGATGGGTCCTATTTCCGGCCCAGGGGACTCAGCAATTGCTGAAGCTGATCCCGGAGCTAGTGCTGAGCAGGGAGCAGGGAGGTAAATGGGAGAGAGGTTTTTCCCAAAGGGGGTTGTTTTTCGTCCACGTGGTAGGTCAGAGAGAGGTACTTATCTTTCTCGATCGAGGGCAGCTTCTCACTGGTTCTGGATGCCCGAGTAGACTCTCTGCTGCTGGGTCTCTCCCAGTGTGGAAATTGCCTCCTGAGCACTGCTGCTTGCCTACCTTACTGCGCACCATGAGCTGATCTGGCCTGAAGGGTTCAGGCTCTCTCCAGGTCAGGTCTGGCAACTCCTCTCTGCTTCCGAACCATCTCTCCCTCCCCTTGCTACTCAGTCCAATTCCTCTACTTCGCCTTTGATGTTCAGGCCTCCTAGATTGTCATATATAATCGATTCACTTGTTTTTTTTGGGTCTTTGTTGTAAGAGGGACCACCGGAAGTGTGTGACTACTCTGCTATCTTGTCCCCACCTCCTAAAACATTATTTTTAAAAGCAACTTATGTTACGGTATAACTTACATTCAATAGAATAAACATTTTTAATGTACAGTTTGATAAGACTTAATTAAACGTTTTTTGTTTCAGTGTAGTTCTCTTTCAGATACTTTCAGAGTTTACAGAAACAAATGAATTAGTCTTACCTATCTATCTTGTCCTTTTTCAGTAAACGGCCCTCTTATGCACTCTGTTCCTCAAGCACTAAACTTTCATTTATGATATAGATGTTTTCCTTTCTTGATAGTCATACATTTGACTAGGGCAAATGAGGTTTATAAATAAATATTTATAAATTATTTATAAATAAAGAAAGCAATCTAGAAAGCTAATTGACTGAAAGGAAATATAGATGGATTACTGTAGGGGAAAGCATCCCTGGGTAGCATAAATGCTTAAGCTCTCAGCTACTAATCAAAAGGTTGGTGATTGGAATCCACCCAGAGGTGCCTGGGAAGAAAGTCTTAGCAATCTACTTCCAAAAGATCACAGCCATTGAAAACCCTTTGGAGCACAGTTCCATTTTGAAATACATGGGGTTGCCATGAGTTAGAATTGACTCAGTGGCAACTGTTTTGGTTTTGGTTACTTATAGGGGAAGTAGATTAGAAGTGTCTTTAAAGTAGGGAATCAGGAAGGATACTGTATGAATAATAGCTGACATGAGACTAATTTCCAAACTGTGAAGATAACTTATATCCCCACTTTCCCATTTCATCGTTCTGACACTAGCCACCTACGTGGCACTTTGTCTGACCCTAACCGCTCAGAGTTGGGTCTCTACAAGTTAGGACTCTGTCTTTCCAGTTCCTGCCAAACAGACAAATGCCAGCCTCTCTGCTGGTTCTTACTGTTCCCAGTGTGTTTGATAGTTTGCTAGAATGAGTCATAGAACTCATGGAAACTACTACCTATACTTACGGTTACCCACTTATCATAACCAGAAAGGATGCTAGCGTAGGACACATCAAGCAAGGTCTGGGAGAGTTCCTGGCAAGGGAACTTCATTGTCCCCAGGGACATGCCACTCCTTCTCCTGTGCATGGATATTCTCATCAATCCAGGGGGCCACAAAGAGAACACTCCAGGATCGCAAGTCCCTTAGTCATTGGGCCCTTGTCTTTGTCATCTAGTGCTGCTACAACAGAAATACCACAAGTGGATGGTTTTAATGAAGAGAAGTTTATTTCCTCATAGTCAAAGTAGGCTAAAAGTCCAAATTCAGGGCATCAGCTCCACGCGAAGACTTTTTCTCTCTGTCGGTCGTCTTGTCTTCAGTGTTCCCCCGGACTAAGAGTGTCTCTGAGCAGGGACCCCGATCCAAAGGACGTGCTCTGCTCCCAGCACTGCTTTCTTGATGGTATGAGGTCCCCCTGTCTCTCTGCTCACTTCTGTCTTTCATATCTCGAGATTGCCTCATGACACAATCCAGTCTTGTAGATCCAGTCCTGCCTTACTAACACAACTGCTACTCATCCTCCCTCATTAACATCATAGAGGCAAGATTTACAACATATAGGAAAATCACACAGTACCAGGAATCATGGCCCAGCCAAACTGATACACACATATTTTGGGGGACATAATTCAAACCATGACATTCCACCCTTTGGCCCCCAAAAAACCACATCCTTGCAACATGGAGAACATATTCATCTCATCATATCATAGCAAAAGTCTTAACTCCAAGACCAAAATCCAAAAATTCCTCTTCATCTGTGAAATCTAGAATACAAGTTATCTGTTTCCAAAGGTACAATGGCAGAACAGGTATAAGCTAGACATTTCCATTACAAATGGGAGAAATTGCAGGGAAAGAAGTGATAACAGGCACCAAGCAAGTCAGCAGAACACATTACATTAGCATTCAGGGCTTTGAAAATAATCCTCTGTTCTCTGAGACAATTTACACAATAGCCCTGCCCTCTAGACTCTAGGTATTGGCCACAGTCTCTGGATCCCTGGGCTTCAGCTCCGCCTTCCAGGCCTACTGGGACAGCAACTCTGCTCCCTTGGCTTTAGGCGCAAAATTCTCCTAGTCCATCGGAGTGACAACTCCACCCTTAGAAACACCAGAGGCCACGGCTCCACCCTTTGAAACCCCTGAGGTCATGGCTATACCTTTTGAGACTGAAGCAGGTTGGCTTCTTGTGTCCCTTGTCTCTTCAGCTTCTGGTTCCTGTGGCCTCTCGCCCGCATCTGCCCTGCTGGGGCAAGTGTTCCAAAGCTCAGTAGCTCCACCGGTGTAAGTGCCCGGAGGCACCCCACTCCGCCAGAAAGCCTTGTGCACACAGACACTCAGCTGTCTCGCTCCGTGGGTCGGCAAGCCTAGCTCCACCGATAAGTGCCCAGAGGCACCCCACTCCACCAAGAAGCCTCTTGCACATAGGCGCTCAGCTCTCGCTTTGTGGGTCGGCTCCAGTGCCATCTCGCACTGGTCTCCTGGTTCTGCTGCTGTAGGTTCTCTGCTGCTGCTGGTCCTCTGTCACTGCCACACGTCTATCCATTCACAGTTTTAAAACCGCTTCCACATTTTAGGTATATGTTAGAGCAGCACCCCACTCTCTTGGTGCCAAATTCTGTCTTAGTCATCTAGTGCTGCTACAACAGAAATACCACAGGTGGATGGTTTTAACGAAGAGAAGTTTATTTCCTCACAGTAAAGTAGGCTAAAAGTCCAAATTCAAGGTGTCAGCTCCAGGGGAAGGCTTTCTCTCTCTTGGCCTCCTCAACAGTGTTCCCCCAGACTAGGAGCTTCTCGGTGCAGGGACCCCGGTCCAAAGGATGCACTCTGTTCCCAGCACTGCTTTCTTGATGGTATGAGGTCCCCCTGTCTCACTGCTCACTTCTGTCTTTTGTATTTCAAGAGATTGCCTCAGGATACAATCCAGTCTTGTAGATCCAGTCCTGCCTTACTAACACAACTGCCACCCATCCTCCCTCATTAACATCATAGAGGCAGGTTTACAACAAACAGGAAAATCACACAGTACCAGGAATCATGGCCCAGCCAAACTGATAAACACATTTTTGGGGGGACACAGTTCAAACCATGACAGCCCTCAATGAATATGCATGACTGCATTAGGAACCCCTCCCTTCCTGAAGTTAGTTCTCCAGGTGTGGAGCCTGTGTAGTCCCTACTTGGACAACAAAGGTGTCTTCACTGTTTGGGTTATTTTCAGAAACCAGAGTCAAAGAGCCAAACCAAGTTCTTGTGCCACAGATATGATGAAAATATATACTTCAGCTTGACTTTAAATGTTAGGTAGAAGTTAGATCTTTGGAGATGGATGATAAGAATTCCAGGCAAAGCTCTGGACAACGTTTAGTGTATGTTTGAATTTGACTGTATATGAGTTGCATGAAGAAAAATTATGCAAAATAAAAAATGTAGATACATGACAACTATAAAACTCTGCAGGAGCCCTGGTAGTATAGTGGTTAAAGTACTCATCTGCTAATCAAAAGGTCAGCGGTTCAAACCCACCAGCCACTATGTGGAAGAAAGATGTGGCAATCTGCTTCTGTAGAGATTACAGCCTTAGAAACCTTATGGGGGCAGTTATACTCTGTCCTATAGGGTCATTATGGGTTGTAGCTGACTCGAAGGCAGTGGGTTTTTTGATATATAAATCCCCAGAGAGGGTTTCTCTTCTTTATTTCGTTCTGTTTTTAGAAAATAGTCATCAAGTCAACACTAGATAAGTGCTTACTATATTTAAGACATTGGGAGGATACAAAGAAGAATGAGACATTGGTTCTTCCCCTAACATGATTGAAGTCTTGCTGAGTAAAATGTTATATACAGCAATACATATTTTATAAGGCATGATGTAAGAATAATAGCTATAAAGAGTTGCGATAGCATGAGGAGGTGTCTTAGTTCTCTAGTGCTGCTATAACAGAAATGCCACAAGTGGATGGCTTTTAACAAAGAGAAATTTATTCTCTCACAGTCTAGTAGGTTACAAGTCCAAATTCAGGGCATCACCTCCCAGGGAAGGCTTTCTGTCTCTGTTGGCTCTGGAGGAAGGTCCTTCTCAGTAATCTTTCCCTGGTCAAGGAGCTTCTCAGGCGCAGGGACCCCAGGTCCAAAGGACACACTCTACTCTTAGTGCTATGAGGTCCCCATGTCTATCTGTTCACTTCTGTCTTTTATATCTCAAAATAAATTGGCTTAAGACACTATCTAATCTTGTAAACCTCACCAGTATAACCAACGCTAATCCATCTTATTACATCAAATTGATAGAGTTTACAACACATAAGGAAATCACACAGCATTACAAAATGGTATACAATCATACCATACTGGGAATCATGACCCAGCCAAGTTGACAGATATTTTGGGGGGACACAATTCAGTCCATGACAGGAGATATTAATTTCCCCTGGACGGATCTAGAAAAACGAACCCTAGGAATTGGCAAGTGATCAGGCTTTGTAGGTTGAATAGAATTTTCTAGGGAGGGAACAGAGAGAAAGCATTCAGATAAGGGAACTGCATAGGTAAAATCACAGATACATGAAAGTACATAATGGGTAAGGAGAACAGTGAGTAATTCCTTGAGGCAGAAGCAGAATTTTTATGATAATAGTAATATCTAACATTCATTGGGAGACTACTATGTACTACAGGAACCCTGGTGGTGCAATGGTTAATCGATTGGCTGCTAACCAAAACGTTGGTGGTCCAAACCCACCCAGTGTCTCCATGTGAGAAAGAGGTGGTGATCTGTTCCTGTAAAGATTACAGCTTAGAGACTTCTGGCCAACACGGCACTGTAGACAGAAGCACCATACCGCCCCTCCATAGCAAAGACCCAAAAAAATAAGTCAAACAGAGACAAACATCAATCCTGAAACCCTTAGCATCAAATTAAGAGATAAAGAACTCAGCCAAGCACCAATGGAATAAGAAGCTGACAGAGAACAGAGAGTGAGGAGAGATATGAGCGGAGGTCTCCTATCAGCTAACGCAGCACAGATTCGCCACCTTGGATTCCTGTCAGAGATCAGCGAACAGGGAGTATGGGAAAGCAGCTTCACAGAGCTCCCAGCAGGAGACAGAACAACCAGTAACCAGTGATATATGCTTTCCCAACCCCCACCCTTCTTTACCCCCACTTGGCCTTCTCTGCTTCCTGTGGCCACAGTCTCTTGGCTGGGAGGCACCAGCTTCAGCTCTTTGCTGCTTGGATTCCACTCACCCACACTGGCCAGCTCTTTGAGTGCCATTTGTTTGTTGCTGGTGTTGCTTTTTTCCACTTCTTTTTGGTTTCTTTCATACCTCTCACCACCTCCCCCTCCTTTCTCTCAAATACCTGGCTCCGTGTGCCATCCTGCATCTTCCTGAAAGGCTGTGAAACGCTGCTCAACTGTGGAACTACTTCCTGGCCTACCCTGCCAGGCTGGTGGGATCCCCAGGGCTTTGTTTGTTTGTTTGTTTTTATTTGTTCTGCTTTTACTTGTCTTTGTTTTCTTTCTCTTTTCTCAGCTTGGGAGCGCCTTCCAGCTGGGCTGTAGTGCGTGGCTTGGGAGCTACTTCCTCAGTCTGCACAACTGTGAAGTGGGATTCCTGGAGACATTTCTTTTGTTGTTGTTGTTTTTTGTTTGTTTTGTTTTATTTTGTTTTTTGTGTGTTTTTCATTTGTTTTTGTTTGTTTTCTTTTCTCTCTTTTCCCACTTTGGTCTTTCTTCATTTTTAGTTTCCAGTCTCTCTATACTTGCCTTCTCTTCCTGTCTCCTGAATACATGGTGCTGTGTGACACCTCTATCCCTTATAGCCAGGCTGTACTTTGTGGCCTGGCAGCCACTTTCCTGGTCTTTGAAGCTATACTGGTGGGATCCCTGGGGGCTTTTCTTTTCTTTTTTTTTCTCCCTAATTTTTATTTATTTATTTTTTCTTTTACCCTTTATTTTTTGTTTGTTTTTCTGCATTTCTCTGTCTCTCATCTCTCCACTCCGAAGACAAGCACCCTTAGCACTCTTTTTTGTTTATTTTTTTGGTTCCTATTTCTCTCTCCTCTCTCTCCTCTTTCCCATACCCATCTTAGCTCCACACATCACAGTCTCCCCCATCCTTCCTGCCTACCTGCACCATGCACTGAACATCACATCCCCGAGCAGCACAGGCACAGCTTATAGGAACTAGTCCAGCACTTATTCCCAACCTGTTCTGTCAGCCCTCCTACGTGCCACAAACAACCCATGCCAGCAACTCCCCTTCAGTTGTACCTGCAGGGCTGCACCATAGCTGAGTGACTGACCCTGCCTATTGGACAAGGAGGTGAAAAGTATCGTGCCCACAGACAAACAACAAAGAACACACAGCCCGCCTGCTCAGAAATAAAGCAAAATGCAGGATGAAACCAACAAATCTACAATCAGTAAAAGAGGAAAATAACTACTGAATGTCCTGGAGACAGCAGACAATATAAAAACATGTAAAAAACAACAACAACAAAAAAGGACAGGAAGGTTCCAGTAGATGTCCAAAATAAAACACCAGATGACTTTCCAGTAGAAGAAAAGTCACCAGAACTACCTGATAGGGAATTCAAATCTCTAGTATTCAGAGCTATCCAAGAGTTGAACCAAAAAGCATACAAAAATGAGGGAAAAATAGACAAATTCATGGAAAAGGCAGACAAATTCATGGAAATTACAGACAAAAAATGGAAGAATTCAGGAAAATAATACAGGAAAAAAATGCCAAAATAAATTCATGACTAGAAATCATACAAGTACAACAATTAGAAATCCAAACGATAAACAACAAGATTTCAGAAAAGGACAGTGTCAAGAAGGGCTGAGGAGCAGTTATGAAACAATGGAAGACAAGATCAGTGAAATTGAACAAACACTTGGCTACAACTCTGAGGAAAAATCAGAAAAAAGAACGAAGAAAAATGAAGAAACCCTGAGAATTATGTGAGATACAATCAAAAGCAAAAATCTGTGAGTGATTGGAGTTCCAGAATGAGGGGAGAAAACAGAAAACACAGAGGATCATTGAAGAACTGCTGACAGAATACTTCCCCAATATCATGAAAGATGAAAAGCTGACCATCCAAGAAGCTCAAGGAACCCCATATAAGATAGATCCCAAAAGAAAATCACCAAGGCATATCATAATTACACTAGCTAAAACCAATAACAAAGAAAGAATCCTGAGAGCAGCATGAGCAAAACAAAAAGTCACAAAGAGAGGAGAAACAATAAGACTAAGCTTGAATTATTCAGCAGAAACCATGCAGGCAAGAAGGCAATGGGATGACATATATACAACCTTGAAAGAAAAAAATTGCCAGGCAAGAATAATATATCCTCCAAAACTCTCATTCAAATATTTCCAGATAAACAGAAATTAAGGGAATATGTAGAAACAAAACAGAATTTACAAGAATTATTAAAGGGGTCCCTCAGTCTGAGAACAAACAACGTCAGACCACAGGCTGAATCTAGGATGCAGGATCGTACCAGCCAGACACCAACTTGAAAATGAATTCTGAAGGATTATCCAAAACCAAAAGAATTAAAACAGGGATCCAGAGATATTAATCTGTAAACAACAACAACATCAGAACAATAAAAAATGTAATAAACAGTGCAGGTATAGAATCTTCTAATGGAGAGGAAAGCAAGGCAATAACAAGTAATAATAGACTGGTTTAAACCTAAGAAGACAAGGGTAAATGTCAAGGTAACCACAAAGAAAGTTAACAAACCTACTCATGAAAATAAAAAAGAAAAAGTCTCAGCAAAAACAAAATCTACAAAAACAAAAGAAATTAAAAAATGCACAAACAAAAAGAATTCAGCACAAAGGAATAAGAGGAACAAAGAAACTGTCAACACCACAAAAAGAGCACTGCAAAATGACAGCAATAAACTCACACTTATCAATAATTACACTGAATGTAAATAACCTAAATGTACCCATAAAGAGACAGAGAGTGACAGAATGGATAAAAAAACAGGATCCATCAATATGCTGTCTACAAGAGACACGCCTTAGAAACAAGTAAATTTATTAAAAAAATCAAAGGATGGGAAAACATATATCAAGTTAACAGCTACCAAAAAAGAGCAGGAGTGGCAACACTTAATCTCAGATAAAATAGACTTTAAAACAAAATCCAGTATAAAAGACAAAGAGGGACACTATATAATGATTAAAGGGACAATCCATCATGAAGACATAACCATAATAAACATCTATGCACCCAAAGGACAGGGCTCCAAAATACATAAAATAAACTCTAACAGCACTAAAAGAGAAATTGACAGTTCTAAAATAATAGTAGGAGACTTCAACACACCACTCTCGATAAAGGACAGAACATCTAGAAGGAAACTCAACAAAGATACAGAAGACCTAAAGGGCACAATCAGCCAACTTGACCTCATAGACGTACATAGAACACTACACCCTACAGCTGCAAAGTATACATTCTTTTCCAACATACATGGAACATTCTCCAGAATGGACCACAACTTAGACCACAGAGCAACCATCAACAAAATCCAAAATATTAAGATAACACAAAGCATCTTCTCTGATCACAACACTATCAATGTAGAAAATAACAACAGAAGAGCAAGGGCAAAAAATCAATTATATATTGAATAATACCCTGCTTACAAACCACTGGGTAATAGAAAAAATCAGAGATGGAATCAAAAAATTCCTAGAATCAAACAAGAATGAAGATACAGCATCCTAAAACCTTTGTGGCACAGCAAAGGCAGTCCTCAGAGGACAATTTAGGAATAGATGCACACATTAAAAAACTAGAAAGGGTCAAAATCAAAACATTAACTACTAAACTTGAACAAATAGGAAGAGAACAGGAAAAAAAGCCCACAGCCTCCAGAAGGAAGGAAATAATAAAGATCAGAGCAGAAATAAATGAAATAGAGAATAGAAAAACAATAAAAGAATCAACAAAACCAAAAGTTGGTTCTTTGAAAGGATCAACAAAATTGACAAACCACTGGCCAGACTGACAAAAGAAAAACAGGAGAGGATGCAAAAAAAACCAAATAAGAAATGAAATGGGGGACAATACAACAGACTCAACTGAAATAAAATTGATCATAGCAGAGTATTATGAAAAACTATACCCCAACAAATTTGAAAACCTAGAGGAAATGGATACATTTCTAGAAACACAGTACCTACCCAAACTAACACAAAGTGATGTTGAAAATTTGAACAGACCCATAACAAGAGAAGACACTGAAAAGGTAGTAAAAAAAACTCCCACCAAAAAAAAGCCCTGGCCCAGGTGGCTTCACTGGAGAGTTCTACCAAACATTCAGAGAAGAGCGTAAACTAGTACTACTGAAACTATTTCAGACCATAGGAAAGGAAGCGACAGTTCCAAATTCATTCTATGAAGCCAGCATAACCCTGATACCAAAACCAGGCAAAGATGCCACAAAAAAATTACAGACTAATATCTCTCATGAATATAGATACAAATATTCTGAACAAAATTCTAGACAACAAAATTCAGCATCATATCAAAAAAATAATACACCACAAACAAGTAGGATTCATACCAGATATGCAAGGATGGTTCAAGATTAGAATATCAATCAACATAATCCACCACATAAATAAAATGAAAGAAAAGAATCACATGATCATCTCAATTGACTCAAAAAAGGCATTCGACAAAGTCCAACACCCATTCCTGATAAAAACTCTCAATAAAATAGGTATAGAAGGGAAAATTCTCAACATAATAAAGGGCATCTATGCAAAACCAACAGCCAACATTATTCTTAATAGAGGCTGAAAACATTCCCCTTGAGAACAGGAACAAGTCAAGGCTGCCCTTTGTCACCACTCATATTTAAGATTGTGCTGGAAGTCCTAGCTAGAGCAACAACTCAAGAAAAAGAAATAAAAGGCATCCAACTTGGTAATGAAGAAGTTAAACTATCCCTGTTTGCAGATGATAAGATACTTTACATAGAAAACCCTAAAGACTCCACAGAAAACTAGTGGAACTAATAGAAAGATTCAGCAGAGTAGCAGGATAGAAGGTAAACATACGAAAATCAGTTGGATTCCTATACACCAATAAAGAGAATGATGAAAAGGAAATCAGGAGAAGAATACCATTTATAATAGCCCCCCCCCCAAAAAAAAAAAAAAAAACTTAGGAATAAATCTAACCAGGTATGTAAAAGACCTATACAAAGAAAACTACAGAAAACTACTGCAAGAAACCAAAAGAGATCTACATAAATGGAAAAAAACACCATGCTCATGGATAGGTAGACTCAACATTGTGAAAATGACAATTCTACCCAAAGCAATTTACAAACACAATGCAATCTCCATCTAAGTTCCAACAACATTCTTTAAACAGATGTAAAAACTAATCATTAACTTTATATGGAAAGGGAAGAAGCCCCGGATAAGTAAAGGGCTATTGAAGAAGAAAAATAAAGTAAAAGGACTCGCACTACCTGACCTCAGAACTTCTACTATACATCTGTGGTAGTCAAAACAGCCTGGTACTGGTACAACAACAGACACATGGACCAATGGAACAGAATTGAGCACCCTGATGTAAATTCATCCACTTACGATCACCTGATCTTCAACAAGAGCCCAAAGTCCATCAAATGGGGAACAGACAGTCTTTTTAACAAATGATGCTGGCAAAACTGGATGTCAATCTGCAAAAAAATGTAACAGGACCCATATCGCACACCATATACAAATACAATTCAAAATGGATCAAAGACATAAATATAAAGCCAAAAACTATAAACCTCACAGAAGAAAAAATAGGATCAATGCTAGAGGCCCTAATACAGGGCATTAACAGGATATAAACCATAAGCAACAACATACAAACTCCAGAAGGTAAGCTAGATTATTGGGATCTTCTAAAAATTAAATACTTTTGCTCATGAGAATGCTTCCCTGAAAGAGTAAAAAGAGAACCTACAAACTGGGAAAAAAATGTTGACGGTTACAAGTGAGATAAAGGTCTAATCTCTAAAATCTGCAAGAAAATCCAACACTTCTACAACAAATAGGCAATTAATGCATATAAAAAATGGGTAAAGGAAATGAACAGACCTTTCACCAAAGAAGACATTCAAGCAGCCAACAGGCATGTGAGATACCATCTCACTCTGGCATTACTGGCAGGAATCAAAAAAATTGGAAATAACAAATGTTGGAGAGGCTACCAGGAGATCAGAACTCTTATGCACTGCTGGTGGGAATGCAAAGTGATACAAGCATTTTTGAAATCGATGTGACGATTCCTTAGAAAGCTAGAAATTGAAATACCATACAATCTAGCAATCCCACTCCCAGAAATATATCCTAGAGAAATAAGAGCCATCGCACAAGTAGACATATGCACACCCGTGTTCTTTGTAGCACTGTTCACAATAGCAAAAAGATGGAAACAACCTAGATACCCATCAACAGTTGAATGGATAAACTATGGTACATACGCACAATGGAATATTACACAATGACAAAGAACAATGATGAATCTGTGAAGCATCTCATAACATGGATGAAACTGGAGGACATTATGCTGAATAAAATATGTCAATCACAAAAGGACAAATATTATATGAGACCACTACTGTAAAAACTCATGAAAAAGTTTACACACAAAAAGAAACAATCTTTGATGGTTATAAGGGATGGGAGGGGTGAGGGGGAAATAGTAAATAGACAATAGATAAGTGATAACTTTGGTGAAGGGCAAGACAGTACACAATACTGGGAGGCCAGCACAACTTGTACAAGGAAAGATCATTGAAGCTCCATAGACAGATCCAAACTCCCTGAGGAACTGAATTGCTGGGCAGAGGGCTGTGGGAACCATGGTCTCAGGGAACATCTAGCTCAATTGGCATAACATTTTATAAAGAAAATGTGCTACATTCTACCTTGGCGTCCGGGGTGTTAAAAGCCTGTGAGCAGTCATCTAAGATACTCCACTGGTCTCACGCCTTTGTGAGCAAAGGAGAATGAGGAAAACCAGACACAAAGGAAAGATTAGTCCAAAGGACCAATGGACCACAACTACCACAGCCTCCACCAGACTGAGTCCAGTACAGCTAGATGGTGCCCGGCTGCCACTACTGATTGCTCTAACAGGGATCACAACAGAGGGTCCCGGACAGAGCTGGAGAAAACTGCAGAACAAAATTCAAACTCACAAAAAACCCAGATTTACTGGCCTGACAGAGACTGGAGAAACCCCAAGAGTATGGCCCGCGGACACCTGTTTAGCTCAGTAATGAAGTTACTCCCAAGGTTCACCCTTCAGCCAAAGATTAGACAGGCCCATAAACCAAAACGAGATTAATGGGGCACAACAGCCCAGGGACAAGGACTAGAAGGCAGGAGGAGACTGGAAAGCTGGTAATAGGGAACTGAAGGTCGAGAACGGAGAGTGTTGACATGTTGTGGGATTGTTAACCAATGTCATAAAACAATATGTGTACTAGCTGTTTAATGAGAAACTACTTCTTCTGTAAACCTTCATCTAAACTACAATAAAAATAAAAAATAAAGATTACAGCTTATGAAATTCAATGGGGCATTTCTACACTGTCACATGGGGTCACTATGAGTCAGAATCAACTCGGTAGCACCCAACAACAACAACAGCTATGTGCTAGTCACTGCATTAAACTCTTTCATGGAATAATTCATTTTACCTTCACCTGCAACACAGTGAAGGTCTGTAGGTGGCACAAATGGTTTATGCTCGACTACTAACCTAAAGATTGGTGGCTCGAACTCACCCAGCAGTATTATAGACCCAGAGTTTTAAAATTTGAGTGATCCGGAATTATAACTGGAACAGGAAAAAAATGTGGTTTAAACCCTAGAATGGGAGACTCCGAAGAGTTGCAGTAACTCTTTCAGGAGCCTGATGTGTGAGACTGGCTTATTGGCAGGACTGTGGAGAGTGACACACATTCAGAGCTGCAAGGTTGCCTACCGTCTTTGAGTAGGCACCACTGTTTCCACCACTGTTTTGACTCTGCTCAAAGTCTGATGGATAAAGCAATTGGTTGCTATGCAACGTGTACGCTGCCCTTGTTTTCTAAGGGGGAGATTAAGTTTGCAGCAGGGTTTTGGCCCATAATTTTTCACATTCTGATTATCATTTTGGTTCACCCAATTTTGAAAATTTGGGTCTGTTCCAGTTTGCTTCCTTGGCCATGATTGAACTGGGAAGAACCAGTTCAAAGCCCTGGAAGAAAAGGCCTGGAGATCTGCTTCTGTTAATATTACGGACAAGAAAACCCTACTGAGCAGTTCTACTATGTAACATGTGGAGTTACCATGAGTTGGAATTGACTTGTGAGCAACTAGTAACAGCAACAACACAGTGAGACAGGTGCCAAGATGATATATCACTTGACCAAGTTCACAGTTAGTGAGTTGACATAAATTCATGCACTCTGACTTCATAAGCCTTTTCTTAATTTATGTCCTTCTCTTTCTGGTGGAAGAGGTAGGAGACAGGAAAGATTAAGTCATTTAATGGTAGTCTGTCTATGGTCAAATTATGGATGAACTTAAATGCTATGCTAAGGAGCATACTGGACTTTCTAGATGTTGTTGTCATTGTGTGCCATCGAGTCGATTCTGACTCATCATGACTCTACAGCGACTCTGTAGAACAGAACTGAATTCCCCATGAGGTTTCCTAAGCTGTAATCTTTACACGAGCAGATTGCTAGGTCTTTACTCTCGTGGAGTAGCTGGTGAGTTTGAACTGCCTACCTTTCATTTAGCAGCCAAATGCTTAACCATTGCTTAGATTTTATAGATAGTGAAAAGTAACTCAAGCCTGAGAACATATGATCCAGTCTTAGAATAAGAATTCTGATGACAGCATGGAGAATGATTTGAAGACAGACAAACCTTCCAACTATTATAGTAGGTGAGGAGAAAGAGATGATGGACTAAGCCAGTGGTGAAGCATAGAAATGGAAAAAAGTGAACAGCACTGAAATTTTATGTTGACCAAATATATTACCTGCCCTTATTTTGCTAATCTAGGGTGATTTAAGAATCCAGTAATTCTAAATAAGTTCATTTTATTAAGTAAATTGTAAGGAAAGGAAGAAAGCAAGAATCATTAGTTCAGCTGCAACTACTCTGTGAATACACGTTAAATTTGGGATTATAAACCAAGTAGTTTAAAATTCAACAAAATGAGTTTTTGAAATATTCCAATATAGACAAGAAATTGTTACCTTTAGCACAAATATGTCTATTATTTCCATGCAGAAGTTTTCAATAGTCTCCTAGATTATGTTGTTATGGTGTTAGATGTTCCGGTAGGTGGGGAAAAAAATGTGATTTGATTTTAAAAACAGATACAACCTTGTATGTGGCTTTTTTTTTTCCAAGTTATTATCACATGGGTGTGGCTCTAAAATGACAGTCCAGTAATTTTTAGGCATTCTCAATAATAAGCTTTTTTTTCCTGTAACGACATTATTGGGAAAACAGACACACACAAAGATTTGTGATAGTGATCTACCAGTCCTGAATTGGGGATTTAAACAACCACATATGCAAAAATAAACAGGCAAAAGCAGAAAAAGAAACTTTGACTTTGGAAAGAAGCTGGTTATAGAGTAAATTAAGAATGATTTAAATGAGTTTTGAAAGAGGAGTTTTTTAATTTTAGAAAAATAATCTTTTAAATGTTAAACTTAATACAAAAACCTTTAACTTAAATGTTTGATTAAGAATGTCACTGTCTAATATTTGCTCCAAATTTTCAAAATTTCTAGTTCTCTAAGAGGTCATATGTACGTTTCCAGAACATCTTATCCTGTGGGTTTTTGGCACTTTTGTTCTTGGCAGGTTAAGACCAGGAAGCACAGTTTGGTAAAGGTGAGGAAATTAAAATAACCCTTCCAAATGTTAAAGTTTGATATGAAGGAAGCATAAGCTGGTACTGTAGGATTATGTATTTTTTTAAGTTGGAATACTTACCAAAATATTGAGTAAAGATCTATTAGATGGACATAAAAATGTGTGTTCCATCCACTCCAATATAGACATGAATTTCTGTTACCTTTAGCACAAACATGTCTATTATTATTATTATTATTGATTACCTGGACATTGTTAACCAATGTCATAAAACAATGTGTGTACTAACTGTTTAATGAGAAACTACTTGTTCTGTAAACCTTCATCTAAACTACAATAAAAAAAGAAAAAGAAAAAAAGATTACAGCTTAGAAAACTCAATGGTGCAGTTCTACACTGTCACATTGGGTCACTATGAGTCGGAGTTAACTCAGTAGCACCCAACAACAACAACAGCTATGTGCTAGGCACTGCATTAAACACTTTCATGGAATAATTCATTTTACCCTCACCTGCAACACAGTGAAGGTCTGTAGGTGGCACAAATAGTTTATGCTCGACTACTAACTTAAAGGTTGGTGTCTCCAACTCACCCAGTAGTACTACAGAAAAAAACAGGGCCAGTTCAGTCATGACCTATGAAGCGAAGCTGGAACAGATCCAAAGTTTTAAAATTTGGGTGATCCGGAATAATAACTGGAACAGGAAAAGTTATGGTTTAAACCCTGGAATGGAAAACTCGGAAGAGCTGTAGTGAGCCCTTTCAGGAGCCTGATGTGTGAGATTGGATTATTAGCAGGAATGTGGAGAGTGACACACATTCAGAGCCACAAGGTCACCTACCGTCTTTGAGTGGGGCACCACTGTTTCCAACTCTGCTCAAAATCTGACAGGTAAAACAACTGGTTGCTATGCAATGTATACACTGCCCTTGTTATTAATGAGACTTTTTTCCGATCCTAATGCCGTGTTCTTTTTCATATAACCCAGTTTCTCAGATTATTTGTTCAGCATACAAATTTAATGGTGATTGAAGGTGAAAGAATGCAATCTTGCTGCACACCTTTTCCAATTTTAAACCGTGCGGTATCCCCTTGTTCTGTTCTAATGACCACCTCTTGATCCATGTACAGATTCCACATGAACACAATTAAGTGTTCTGTAATTCCCATTCTTCGAAATATTATCCATAATTTGTTATGATCCTGTCATGGATTGAATTGTGTCCCCCAAAAAATGTGGGTAGCAACTTGCCTAGGTCATGATTCCCAGTATTGTATGATTGTGTTATCTGATGTGATTTCCTTATGTGTTGTAAACTCTACCACTATGATGAGATTATATGTGATCTCCTCATGTGTTATAAATTCTATCACTGTGATGAGGTTATACTGATGAGGTTGACAAGATTAGTGTCTTAATGCAATCTCTTTTGAGATATAAAAAAGAGAAGCGAGCAGAGACACATGGGAACCTCATACCACCAAGAAAGCAGTGCCAGGAGCAGAGTGTGTCCTTTGGACCTGAGGTTCCTGGGCAGAGAAGCTCCCAGACCAAAGGAAGATTGATGACATGGCCCTTCCTCCAGAGCCAACAGAGAAAGTATTCCCCTGGAGCTGACGCCTTGAATTTGGACTTGTAGCTTACTGGACTGTGAGAGAATAAACTTCTCTTTGCTAAATCCATCCACCTGTGGGATTTCTGTTAGAGCAGCACTAGATGACTGAGACAGATCCACACAGTCGAATGCCTTCGCATAGTTGATAAAACACAGGTAAACATCTTTCCAGAATTCTCTGCTTTTGGCCAAGATGCATCTGAAATCAGCAATGATATCCCTCATTCCACATCCTTTTCTGAGTTTGGCTTAAACTTTTGACCATTCCTTTTTGCTGTATGGCTGCAGCCATTTTTGAATTATCTTCCACAAAATTTGGCTAACACATGATATTGTTCAATAATTTCTACATTCTGTTTGATCACTTACCTGCCATCATTTGTCTCGCCTCTATAAATCACTGGCAGTTTTCTTGCTTTACATAATCAGGTTTACACATTTTTGAGATGATATTTGAAGGCATCAATATTTTATTGTTATCCTTTCTTTGCCTCTGGCAGTGCTTTCTTTGGGTATCTAATATACCCATTTATGACAACATAACAGAAAGATTGGATAAGTATGAATTATTCTAAGATTTACTAAGATGAATCCATCTAATTTGCCTCCTAGTCTGTTGTTAGTTGCCATTGACTCAATTCCAACTCGTGATGACCCAGTGAATGCAGAGAACTGCTGCATAGGGTTTTCAAGGCTGTGACTTTTCAGAAGCAGATCGCCAGGCCTGTCTTCCAAGAAGCCACTGATTGGGTTTGAATGACCAACCTTTTGGGTAGTAGTTCAGAGCTTAACCATCCAGGAACTCTGCTTCCTAGTCTAGCAATGTATAAGGTAGATGCTTTGCTGATTTTCACAATCATTAATAATTAGTATCAAAATTTGAAATACATACATTGGGACTACTAGGCGGAATATCAAACTGGTATTTACTAACAGAGAATCCATTTATTCATTAATCATTTACTGAACAGATCAATACAATGATCCATGTTCTCAAGAAGCTCATA
This sequence comes from Dugong dugon, assembly GCA_030035585.1. Classification (NCBI taxonomy): domain Eukaryota; kingdom Metazoa; phylum Chordata; class Mammalia; order Sirenia; family Dugongidae; genus Dugong; species Dugong dugon. The sequence goes on from CM057463.1 coordinate 55,839,727, forward strand.
ATTTAAAAGAAAAATCAATGTTCGTGGGCTTTCACATTTGGAAGGACCTTAATAAACTTCTTAAGGTAATCCCTTCACTTTATAGATGAGGAAATAACCGCACACATATTCTATACTATTTTGGTTATAGTAGCTGTTGTTGTTCAGAGAAAGTAAGATATACTGGCCTCAGAAAATCTCGTCTTTCCACCATCTCTCTAACGATCAGGATAATGGGTGGTGGACGTGCTGGCAATAACCGTCCACTTTCACGCCTTTGTTCTTTGGCTTCTCTAAAATAACCTCCTTCTCATTGTCCCTTTTTTCCCCCCATGCCTTCCCACTTCTGTATTTTTTTAAGAAATTTCGTTTATCAAGATCCAGATCAACTATTAGCTCCTGTGAACTTTCCACAAATGATTCTCTCCTTCTTATAAATTTGTGAATTCCTTGAGAGCAGTTCGCTAATAGATTGTTCCTTGAGTACAGTTACTGTATCTTATTAAGCTTCATATTTACGACATTGAAAACAAACTGACATATAGTAGACATGCAAAAAATTTTTAATTAATTCAGTCTTTTAACAAGTATCTTCTTTAATCACATATACTAGATATATAGTGGTAAATATAAAAAACATGTTTCCTACACCACAGAGATTACAGACTGGTGGGAAAATAAAACAAATATAAGTTATGATAAGAACTATTCAGTGAACCAACAATTTGTTGGGAAAGAGAATACAGGGCAAATGAGTGGTAGGTGTTATACATAGATATGATTATCAAGAAAGTCGTTTCTCAAGAAGTAATGTTTAAATTGAGACTTGATGTTAAAGAAAGAGCCAGCCATTAAGCAAGGGCATGAGCTTTAGGAACTAAAAGGTCATTGTGGCTGGAGGCTAGCGTGGGAGAAGCCAGGTGGAGCTTGGAGAAGAAGGAAAACATCTTGCAGGCAATAGGAGGAGCCTGAATTCTATTTTGTGTGAAATGGAAACCCAGTGAAGAGATGATCCTGCTTCTGGATGTCTTGTAAATAATAGATTGAAGAGGCCTACAAACGATGAAGACAGACCAGTTGCAAATCAATTGTAGATGTCTAGGTAAGAGATAATGGTTCATTGAAGAACAGTGATTGCAATAATGATGGAGAATTTGTGGTAGAATCAATAGGACTTACTGGTGGATGTGATGTGGGGACTGAGAGAAAGGGAACAATCTGGAAGGATTTCCTCTTTTCTGGTTTAAGCTCACTGCTGGATGACCGAGCTATTTACATAGATAGAGCAGTCTATGAAAAAGGCAGATTATGTGGATGAAATCTTTGAAGGTGTTTGTAATCCCACACAGCTAGTAGGTAGCAAAGTCAAGGCTTGAGTCCAGATACTTCTCTCTGTCTTTGGAATGCAGTATTCTCCCTCCATAAACTCTACTGCCAACAGTTATAATATTGAGGAATTATACATACCTCTTGCTGAGTAAAATGCTGATGTCTTTGGTTTACCTTTGTTGGTGCTTTGTTACAGCATTCAAGTAATTGAAATGAGAATTCAGTTACTTGCCTGATTGAATCAAACCAGGTAGCAATCCAGTTTAAGATTCTCTCTAACAGGGCAACAAAGAAGATTTTATGGTTTAGAGGGTGTATGTGTGTGTGTGTTTTCTTTTCAATGTGCTGTATGTTTTCTGACAGCATCACTCCACTGACTGTGGCAGGTGTACTTGTTTTGCTAAGATCTATGAAGATCTGTGACCTTCTGGGTCTATTTTTTCTGTTAAAAATTTCAGTGCCCTGCAGAGAATTGAGTCTACTCCTTAATCTCAGGATTTTCTCAGCGAAAAGAAAACAGTTCATTTAAAAGGATGCCTCCTCCAAAAAGCTTATACATCCAGATAATCATTAATAATTAAGAGAGAATTTATTAATTCTTTATATATTGAAATTGGCTGCTTATGATGGACAGAGAACTAATAATAAAGTAGATGTATTATCTGGACATGGCAGGCTGTTCTACCTCATATTTTTAAAAGAAAATATAAATTTCTCAGAATTACCCTGGTCCTAACAAAGCATTAGTAGACGTATTCAAAGATTAGTAAATATGGGTGATTACAAATACTTAACGGTGATTAAATCTCTACACTGCTTTTGATTTCTTAATTTGTGTTTCTATAAATGTTGAATGTGAGAGCAAGACAAATTTATCTTGAGAGTATATGTGTTCAGGCAACCTAAGCAAATCATACAGCAGTTTTTCCATTTTACATCAGTGTCTATGATCCAGAGCCACAGTGGTGCAGTGGTTAAGCACTCAGCTGCTAAGTGAAAGGTTGGTGGTTTGTGGGAGAAAGATGTAGCATTCTGCTTCTGTAAAGATTTACAACCTTGGAAACCCTATGGGGTACTTCTACTCTGTCATATAGGGTTGCTATGAGTCAAAATCAACTTGATGGCAACAGGTTTATCTCTGGTACATTTCTTACATTTAAGTTCACATCAATCCTCTGGGTATTTCTTCGTATAGCATATATAGCCTACTATAGGCCAATTTCTGTTAGATTCTAGGGAGGCAAAAATTAATAAAACTTAGCTCCTTTCTACAAGGAGCTAATCCTAGCAGATGAGTTGAGCTAACAAATAGTAATAATAAAATTGGATAGCTGCTTCAGCAGATTCAGCCACAAGTTGAAAAGGAGGCAATGTGGGTTGGCAGATAATGCCTGTGGCAGACGTAGAGGACGTGCCATTTGAGTTGGACCTGGGAGAATGAATTGGTATTTCCTTGCTTGAAAAATAGAAGCAGGGTCTTGGAAAAGAGGGATAGCTTGTAACAAGATACTAAAACTGTTAGCCCAGAGTATCTGGGGCCATTGAGGTTTGTCTGTATGGTAAGACAGAGGATAATTTAGAGGAAATGGTAGAAGATGAGGCTGGATAGAGAAACTATGGCTAACTTATAATATCATATGTGCCATACAAAAGGGTTTGAATTTTATCTTGCTTACGAAGAGCCATAAAGAGCTTTTAAGATTAATGACTTGATCAGATCTGTATTTAGAAAGAGAATTCTAGATGCATTAGAATGTGTTAGAAGATAGAGACTTTGTAAGACACTATGCTATGAACATAGACACATGGTATCTAAGTGGCAGAAGTCTGTCTTGCTCTGGACTTCTTGTGGTTTACACATCTCCATGCCTCAACAAACTCCCTTCATTTCCCCCTTGTGGATTGAACATACCAGTTTACAGAGGCAGATTAGAGCAAACACTAGTCAATTTAGCTACTTCTTATATAAATATGCGCGCCTTCCCTAAAATATCCTAGACTGTCCATTAGAGAAGAGAGTCCCCACATCCCAGGTTAAATTAACATAACACAACATCTACACCACATTGCTGTCTCAGGGGTCTCTTTGATTTTTACTGAAGCTTCTCAGTTTCCTCTCCCTCTTCTCCTTTGGTCCCCAGCCCCAAATTCCCTTCCTTATATTCACTTATTCTTATTTTTTATGCTACCTATATCGGATCTTATCCTTCCCAAGTTAACTCCAGCTATTATTTCTTCTAGGTCCTAAAACATAGAAAAGCCTTTTTATCTTTTTAAGGGAATCATCTTCCTTGCTCTGTTGGAAGGAAATCAGTTCTACCTGGGCTACTGGTATGCTTCCATTTTTCCAAAGTCCAGATGAGTTGTGAGGCCTTGCAGGTGAATTGCCTATTCTTGGTCCACTCAGAATTCCTTTGATACTTAAACATGGTAAAGGCATAAATAACATAAAAGGACAGACTTATGCTTATTGAAAATAACCATCTAACCTCTGTAATCTGCCCTTCTGAAAAATTACTGAAATGGGTTCAGGTTACCCAAGTGTAATCATTTGCAAAAGCTTTAACAGGTTATTTTGCAGAAATCCAAGTGATTTGGATAGACACTAAGTTGTTAGGTGTGGAGGTAGACAGGGGGAGATAGGTTTCAGTGATGTCCACAGGACTTAGTAACATTTTGACCCTTATAAGGGAAGAAGATGGAGGATGATTTTGTTTCTAACTGTGATAGAATATACAGAAAAAAAGATCCGGTTTTAGGGAGATGGTGAGTGTACTTTAAAGTGTATGCTAGACATCTAACTAGGTAGGTCTGTTACTAGGGTTGAACAGATGGATCTGGAGCACAAGAGAGGTGAGTCAGTGTGAGATATACAAACATTTGGAATTCATCAGTCTGTAGGTATTAGATAAAGTAACAGCAATGAAATGAAATGTTACAGAGGAAGCATGTGAGAAGAGAAGAGGGTTGAAAACAAAACCCTGAGAAACACCAACATTTATGGATTAGACAGAGAAAGAAAAGCTCATATTGCTAAAGAAAGAGTGGTTGTTGTTGCTAGTTGCTGTCAAGTCGATTTCAGCTCGTGGCAACCCCAAGTGTGCAGAGTAGAACTGCTCCATAGGGATTTCAAGGCTGTGACGTTTTGGAAGTAGATCACCAGGCCTTACTTCCAAGGTGCCTCTAGGTGGGTTTGAACCACTGACCTTTCAGTTAGTAGTCCAGCACTTAACCATTTGTGCCACCCAGAGATCCCAAAGAAAGAATGGCATCATTGTATATAGTGACAGTACCAAATCCATCAAAACATTGTGGGTGAGTTATTTTTTCATGATAAAGGAGAATTGAGCATGTTAGTAAAAGAGGAAAAGGAGCTACAAGAAAGGGAGCAGTCGAATATGGGAAAAGGAATTCATTCTGGGGGAGCAAATGTCTTTAAGGAAGTGGGAAAGAGAGGCTGAGAAGAAAGTAGAGACCCAGCACTTCCACTGTGACAGGAAAGAAAAAGACAGGCAAGGTAGTTGTGAAAAGAGAACTAGCATTAACATCACATAGACTTATTTGAATTTTAGCTCTGCTACTCATTTGGGAAAAAAAAAAAATATATTGTCTAACTCCTCTGGGTCTCGGTCTATAAACTGGCAGTAAGGATATCTCCTCTATAGGGTTTTGAGCTTTCATGATAATGTATTTGGAGCTTTCTTACTTGCTCCTCCCTTTGCCTGGTGTGCTCCTTGCCCATATTGTCACATGACCATATCCTTCCTGTCCAGGGGTCTCCTTTCCCTGACTACTCAGTCTCAAGTAGCTCCTTTCTCTCCCTCTCCTCCTCTGTCCTTTCACTCAGATTTATCTTCTTCATAGCACTTATTCTCATCTGAAATGACCTTGTCTCCACATCTTTATTTATTTATTATTCCATGTGAATAGTCTATTTTCCCCCATTGGAATATATGCATCATGAGAACAGGACTTGAACTTGTTTACTCTTCAAGAACAATTGGGCACATAGCCACTTTTCAGGAAATATTTGATAAGTAATTAATAAATAGGAGTTAACTTAGTGTGAGTTTGGAGATGAGAGAACGGGAGTTGGCAAGTTGGGAAAAAATTACCTTCTCTAAGAAAACGGAATATAGAGTATGGTGCTCATAATCTGTATATGTGTTTAGAACTTTTAGCTTGAATTTTAGCTCTAAAAGAGATAGTCATGGACAAAGTTATATTTTTTTCCAAGTCCATTTCAGATTTTTTTTTAAGTCCAACCAGCATCACCCAGGCTATCATATCATATCACCAGATCCCTAGTGGCACAGTGTTTTAGAGCTTGGCTGCTAACTAAAAGATTAGCAGTTCAAATCCACCAGCCGCTCCTTGGAAACCCTATGAGGCAGTTCTACTCTGTCCTGTAGGGTCGCTGTGAGTCAGAATTGACTCGATGGCAACAGTTTTTTTTTTTTAAATCATATCATTTGTTGTTTATCTTCAGTTAACCAAACATCTTATATTTTAAAATCATATATATGTATTAATTATTTGCTTCTATATGAATAATAATAATGATGATGTTAACATTTTTTTTTTTTTTAGTATTTGCAGTGGCCAGGCATCATTCTAAGTACTTTGCACATATGAGCTCATTTATTCCTTGCAGCATTCCTATGGGGAGGACACTGTTATTATCCCATTTTACAGATGAGGAAACTGCATCACAGAGACATTAAGTAATATGACCAAGTTTACATAGCCATAATCAAATCTAGCCAGTCCAGCTGCAGAGTCTATGTTCTTAACCACTAAGCTACACTGCCTCTAAAGACCTAATCTGTCCCTGTGAAATAAAAATGAATATTGCTTTGTTGAGGCCAGACAAAGCTGTTCATCAGCTAGTCAGACAAAGCAGGTCAGATTGTCCTGCCAGGGAAATGTCCTGGGAGAAATTGTCCTGTCCGGGAACAAACCTGGAAGGAATTTTCCTTTCAAGGAAAGGAATATTTGATTTGATTTTACCTTTTTTTTTTTTTTTCTCCCCTCCCCTCACATCATTGGCAACCCTTTCCAATTTAAGGTCATCTGAAAATTGAATTAATGTTCTGTTTACCCCTTCTTTTAGATAATTTAATAAAGGCTCTGGGCTCAACCCTGGACACCTCACAGAAAATCTGCCCATAGTCCAGTGGGTTGGCTTACCCGGTGAAAGGAAATTCCATTTTGCATAGGCGTACTTTAATTTGCATTAGGTAGTGTCAAATACGTAACCTCTTAGAATGGCTTTTAGTGCTTTTCTTACAACCCAAAACACTAGTTATAAATGTCAGCCTTATCTTTTCTTACTAAGTTTTTCCGGTAGTCTGCTCTAGCTCCTCTTTATTTTTTCTTGATGTTTTCTGAAATACTGTTATATATGTCAAGAAATCCTTATTTATATTCAGTTAAGAATCTAGCTCCTCTTTTCTTTAAAATTCACATGAAGATTATGAAAAACAAGTGAAGTTTTTAAGTTATCCTTCTCAATATGTTTCCACATCAATTTCTTAAACTCGGGGAAATGGATTATTCTAAAACTAGATCTTTTGTGCATAGTGACTTGCTTCAATCTTCAAGTCAGTGCAACTGTAGCAAAATGGTTAAAACTACTGACTCCGGAGTCAGACTGCCTGGATTTTCATCCCTTGCTTTGTCTGCTAGCTGTGTGACCTTGGGCAAGTTACTTAATTTCTCTGAGCTTCAGTTTCTTCAGATGTAAAATGGACATAATCACAATACCTCTAACATGTGGCAAGGAGTATTTTGAATTAACATTGGCAAAGGTGTTTAGAACAGTGCCTGGAACTTGGAAAGCCCTATGTAATATTAGCTGTTGTTTTTGTTTGTTTATTGATATTGCTGTTATTTAAGGAGATACTGCTTTCCTTGTCACTACAATTTATAAAAATGCTTTCTTAACAAATACCATTTTAATTCATTTTGACAGATTCAAATGGTTAATTCAGTATGATATGCTTTTAGTTCTTTCTGTATGTCATTTATTGACTGTTAAAATTTGTGATTACTTTGTTACCAGATCATAGGGATTTCTTTTTCCTCTTACACAATATTTTAATCAAGTAACACTAAAAAAAAAAAAATCTAGATAAAGATTTCTTCACTATTTTCCTTTGCTTTTTTAAGAGTCAGATGAGAAAGGCATTCAAAGGAATATTTTCTTCAGGTTATATTATTTTGTAATGTTGTATTTAGCTTTATGGAAGAAAAGTTATTTATGTGTAAATATAGGAAAAGGCAGACATATAGACTAGTGTGTCAGTACATTCAAGTTCATTAGGCATCTTGTGTGTTATCCGTCTTTAAAATGTGCACACTGCCATCTGCTGGGAAGACCTTTTCTACAACATTTAGACAGCATCTTTTGAAAAAGAAAATAAACTCTCAAAGGATTTTTCCAGTATTTTATTGATAGTTTATATATTTCAATAATTTATACTTCATAAATTTCAAGTAAGAGAGTCATGAAACCCCTTTCAGTTGTTTTTCTTGCTCTTTTGAGATAGATTATGAAAATACATCAATAAATCTTTAAAATTTTTTGCATGGATAGGTGGATATATGCAAAAGTGCTTTGTACTTGGCTAAGTGTAGCTGTGTGGTATTTCGCTTGATTTGAACAACTCTGTGAGGCAGTAAAATTACAATTTGCCAATGAGAAGACAGGCTGAAAGAGGTTAAGTGACCAGCCCAAGGTTACTCTGTCTTAAGTGGCAGAGCTGAGACCAGAATCCAGGTTTTTGGATATCTAATCCTGTGGTGTTGTATTATTTCTCAAACTCTTATACTCGTTAGGTCTCAGAGTTAATGCGCCCCATATTGACAGGCCTGGCAAGATGAAAGTAGCCAATTATTAAGGACATGTTAAAAGTGAATAACATATAGGAAGCAACTTTATTTTTTAAGACTGAAAAGCAAAATAATAAATGAGATACATTGTTTTGTACAAAATAGATGCCTAATATCTGTTGATTTTTTATAATGAAAGTATACTTTGTGCTATGTGAAAATATTATTCCCTTATATTTAATTATTTCTACCTATAATAATTTATGTATACCTCATGACCATTTCATAAGTGTGTGCTGACTCAGAGCATTCCATAACTGATTTTAGTTTTTACTGGCATAATTGTGGATTTTGTTAAACAGTGGTTTTCTTTTGGTGAATGGTAAATGTGACTTTAAAAAATGTGTCCTTTTATGATACTATATAATCTAATATTGCCATTTGGAACATGCATTTTTTGCCCATTATACTTTAATGGCACTATACTGATTTTAAAATTCACCAAGTACTAACGAATTTACTAATTTAGGTGATTATGTATACATTTTATACTAACTTAGATATTCCAAGTTATTTGTCATTATTCCCATCTTTCTTTTGCTTTATGATTCTAACATTTTTTTATTTATTTCCTATGCATTTGAAAGTATTATTGTTACTACGTTTCTGCAGTAGTTATAAGTACCTCATGCCTGCCATTACTCTTGCTTCTCCAGAAATCAATTCACTTTTTCTACCTAATTACTTCTCTCAAGTTTTAAGTTTTATTGTCCCTCTTTTTTTTAAATTTTTTTTTATTGTACTTTAGATGAAGGTTTACAAAACAGTTTCTCATTAAACAGTTAGTACACATATTGTTTTATGACATTGGTTAACAACCCCACAACATGTCAGTACTCTCCCTTCTCGACCTTCTGTTCCCTATTACCAGCTATCCTGTCCCCTGCCTTCTAGTCCTTGTCTCTGAGCTGTTGTGCCAAATTAGTCTCATTTTGTTGTATGGGGCTCTCTAATCTTTGGCTGAAGGGTGAACCTCAGGAGTGACTTCATTACTGAGCTAAAAGGGTCTCTTGGGGTTTCTCCAGTCTCTGTCAGGCCAGTAAGTCTGGTCTTTTTTTGTGAGTTAGAATTTTGTTCTACATTTTTCTCCGGCTCTGTGTGGGACGTCTGTTGTGATCCCAGTCAGAGCAGTCAGTGGTGGTAGCCGGGCACCATCTAGTTGTACTGGACTCAGTCTGGTGGAGGCTGTGATAGTTGTGGTCCATTAGCCCTTTGGACTAGTCTTTCCCTTGTATCTGGTTTTCTTCATTCTCCTTTGCTCCTGAAAGGGTGAGACCAGTGGAATATCTTAGATGGCTGCTCACAGGCTTTTAACCCCAGATGCTAGTCACCATGGTAGAATGTAGAAATTTTCTTTATAAACTATGTTATGCCAATTGAGCTAGGTGTTCCCCAAGACCATGGTCCCCACAGCCCTCTGCCCAGCAATTCAGTCCCTCAAGGAGTTTGGATGTGTCTATGGCACATCCATAACCTTTCCTTGTACTAGTTGTGCTGGATTCCCCAGTATTGTGTACTGTCTTGCCCTCCACCAAAGTTATCACTTATCTATTGTCTATTTACTATTTCCCCCCTCACCTCTCCCATCCCTCGTAGCCATCAAAGATTGTTTCTTTTCGTGTGTAAACTTTTTCATGAGTTTTTACAGTAGTGGTCTCATACAATATTTGTCCTTTAGTGATTGACGTATTTCATTCAGCATAATGTCCTCCAGTTTCATCCATGTTATGAGATGCTTTGTAGATTCATCATTTTTCTTTATTGTTGTATAATATTCCATTGTGTGTATGTACCATAGTTTGTTTATCCATTCATCTATTGATGGACATGTAGGTTATTTTTATCCTTTTGCTATTGTGAACAATGCTGCAATGAATATGGGTGTGCATATGTCTATTCGTGTGACGACTTATTTCTCTAGGATATATTCTAGGAGTGGGATTGCTGGATCGTACGGTATTTCTATTTCTAGCTTTCTGAGGAAGCGCCATATCATCTTCCAAAATGGTTGTATCATTTTGCGTTCCCACTAGCAGTGCAGAAGATTTCCAGTCTCCCCGCAGCCTCTCCAACGTTTGTTATTTTCTGTTTTTTTTTATTTGTGCTGGTAATGCAGGGTGAGATGGTATCTCATTGTGGTTTTGATTTGCATTTCTCTAATGGTTAGTGATCACGAGCATTTCCTCGTGTCTGTTGGCCACTTGAATGTCTTCTCTGGTGAAGTGTCAGTTCATTTCCTTTGCAAATTTTTAAAAATGGATTATTTGTCTTTTTGTTGTAGAGGTCTTGGAGTTTCTTCTGGATTTTAGAGATAAGACCTTTGTCTCACTTGTTATGTCCAAAAAATTTTTCCCAGTCTGTAGTTTCTCTTTTTACTCTTTTGGTGAAGTCTTTTGATGAGCGTAAGTGTTTAATTTTTAGAAGATCCCAGTTATCTAGCTTGTCTTCTGGAGTTTCTATGTTGTTGGTTATGGTTTATATTCTGTTAATGCCATACATTAGGGCCACTAGCGTTGATCCTATGTTTCTTTCTATGAACTTTATAGTTTTGGGCTTTATATTTAGGTCTTTGATCCATTTTAATTAGTTTTTGTGTATGGTGTGAGGTATGGGTCCTGTTTCATTTTTTTTGCAAATGGACATCCAGTTTTGCCAGCACCACTTATTAAAAAGACTGTCTGTTCCCCATTTGAAGGACTTTGGGCCCTTGTTAAAGATCGGGTGACCATAGGTGGATGGATTTACATCTGGGTGCTCAATTCTGTTCCATTGGTCAATGTATCTGTTGTTGTACCAGTACCAGGCTGTTTTGACTCCCATAGCTGTATAGTAGGTTCAGAGATCAGGTAGTACAAGTCCCCCTACTTTATTCTTCTTCAATAGTGCTTTACTCATCTGGGGCTTCTTCCCTTTCCATATAAAGTTAATGATTAGTTTTTCCATCTCTTTAAAGAATGTTGTTGGTATTTGGATTGGGATTGCATTATATTTGTAAATTGCTTTGGGTAGAATTGTCATTTTCACAATGTTGAGTCTACCTATCCATGAGCATGGTGTTTTTTTCCATTTATGTAGATCTCTTTTGGTTTCTTGCAGTAGTTTTTTGTAGTTTTCTTTGTATAGGTCTTTTACATCCCTGGTTAGAATTATTCCTAAGTATTTTATTTTTTTAGGGGCTATTATAAATGGTATTATTTTCCTGATTTCCTTTTCATCGTTCTCTTTATTGGTGTGTAGGAATCCAACTGATTTTTGTATGTTTATCTTGTATCCTGCTTCTCTGCTGAATCTTTCTATTAGTTCCACTAGTTTTCTCGTGGAGTCTTTAGGGTTTTCTATGTATAGTATCATATCATCCGCAAATAGGGATAGTTTAACTTCTTCATTACCAATTTGGATGCTCTTTATTTCTTTTTCTTGCCTTATTGCTCTAGCTAGGACTTCCAACACAATGTTAAATAGGAGTGGTGATGAGCATCCTTGTCTTGTTCCTGTTCCCAAAGGGAATGTTTTCAGCCCCTCTCCATTAAGAATGATGTTGGCCATTGGTTTTGCATAGATGCCCTTTATTATGTTGAGAAATTTCCCTTCAATACCTATTTTATTGAGATTTTTTATCAGGAATGGGTGTTGGACTTTGTCAAATGCCTTTTCTGTATCAATTGAGATGATCATGTGATTCTTTTCTTTCCTTTTATTTATGTAATCGAATACATTGATTGATTTTGTAATCTTGAACCATCCTTGCGTACCTGGTATGAATACTACTTGGTCATGCTGTATTATTTTTTTCTATATGATGTTTAATTCTATTGGCTAGAATTTTGTTGAGAATTTTTGCATCTATATTCATGAGAAATATTGGTCTGTAATTTTCTTTTTTTGTGGCATCTTTGCCTGGTTTTGGTATCAGGGTTATGGTGGATTCATAGAATGAATTCAGAAGTGTTGCTTCCTTTTCTATGTTCTGAAATAGTTTGAGTAGTACTGGTATAAGCTCTTCTCTGAATGTTTGGTAGAATTCTCCAGTGAAGCCATCTGGGCCAGGGCTTTTTTTTGGTGCGAGTTTTTTATTACCTTTTCAGTGTCTTCTCTTGTTATGGGTCTGTTCAGATTTTCAACATCACTTTGTGTTAGTTTGGGTAGGTACTGTGTTTCTGGAAATTTATCCATTTCCTCTAAGTTTTCAAATTTGTTGGGGTGTAGTTTTTCATAATACTCTGTTATGATCATTTTTATTTCAGTTGTGTCTGTTGTAATGTCCCCCATTTCATTTCTTATTTGGGTTATTTGCATCCTCTCCTGTTTTTCTTTTGTCAGTCTGGCCAGTGGTTTGTCGATTTTGTTGATCCTTTCAAAGAACCAACTTCTGGTTTTGTTGATTCTTTCTATTGTTTTTCTATTCTCTATTTCATTTGTTTCTACTCTGAGCCTTGTTATTTCCTTTCTTCTGGTAGCTGAGGGCTTTTTCTTTTTTCTTTTTTTTTGCTATTCTCTTTCAATGTGTTCGAGTTGTGTAGTTAATGTTTTGATTTTGTCCCTTTCTTCTTTTTTGATGTGTACATCTATTGCTATAAATTGTCCTCTGCATACTGTCTTTGCTGTGTCCCTAATGTTTTGGTATGATGTGTTTTCATTCTCATTTGATTCTCGGAATTTTTTGATTCTATCTCTGATTTCTTCTATTACCCAGTGGTTTGTAAGCAGGGTGTTATTCAGTTTCCAAGTAATGGTTTTGTTTTTTTTTCTTGCTGTTCCTGTTATTAATTTCTACCTTGATGGCATTGTGGTCAGAGAAGATACTTTGCATTATCTCAATACTTTGAATTGTGGTGAGGGTTTCTCTGTGGCCTAAGATGTGGTCTTTTCTGGGGAACATTCCATGTGCATTGGAAAAGAATGTGTACTTTGCAGCTGTTGGGTGGAGTGTTCTATCTATGTCTATGTGATAAAGTTGGCTGATTGTGTCCTTTAGGTCATCTGTATCTTTGTTGAGTTTCTTTCTAGATGTCCTGTCCTTTATCAAGAGCAGTGTGTTGAAGTCTCCTACTATTACTGTGGAACTGTCAATTTCTCTTTTCACTCTTGTTAGAGTTTTATGTATTTTGAAGCCCTGTCATTTATTATGGTTATGTCTTCATGATGGATCGCCCCTTTAATCACTATATAGTGTCCTTCTTTATCTTTTATAGTGGATTTTGTTTTAAAGTCTATTTTATCTGGGATTAGTATTGCCACTCCTGCTCTTTTTTGTAGCTGTTTGCTTGATAGATTTTTTTCCATCCTTTGATTTTTAGTAACTTTATGTCTTTGTTTCTAAGGTGTGTCTCCTGTAGACAGCATATTGATGGATTCTGTTTTTTTTTTTTTTTTTTTGGTCCATTCTGTCACTGTTATAGCCTGGGTTCTCTAGAGAAGCAAAACCAGTAAAGTGTATAAATATATATAGAGAGAGATTTATATCAAAGAAACAGCTCCAGCAGTTGTAGAGGCTGGAATGTCCCAAGTCCGTGGATTAGGATAGAGGCTTCTCCCTATTCACATAGCCACAGGGGCTGGAGAACCCAAGATCAGCAGATTGTAAAGCAGGATTCCACTCACAGGCTGTGAAGATCGATGAATCTCAGGATTGACAGATAAGCTGATAGCTCAAGTTCCAGGAACCAGAGGTCAGATGAATAGGAGGCAGCGACAGAATCCAGAGTGAGCATCAAGCCAGAACATCTGCTTACATTCGGATGCAGGCCACACCCCCAGGAAATTCCCTTTCCACTGATTGGCTACTCACAGCATATTCAATCATGGGAGTGATCACATATAAATACTGACAGTCATGGCCCAGTCAAGTTGACACACAATCTTAACCATCACAGTCACTGTCTGTCTATGGGTGCATTTAGGCCATTTAAGTTCAGTGTAATTATTGATAGGTGTGAGTTTATTGCTGTCATTTTGTAGTGCTTTTTTTTTTGTGGTGCTGACGTTTTCTTTGTTCCTCTTAGTCTCCAGCTGAATTCCTTTTGTTTGTTGATTTTTCTTTCATTTCTTTTGTTTTTATAGGTTTTGTTTTTTCTAGATTTTATGTTTTTCTTCTTTATTTTGATGACTAGGTTGGTTAACTTTCTTTGTGTTTACCTTGAAATTTTCCCTTATCTTCCTAGGTTTGAACTAATCTGTTATTACTTGGTATCCTTGCCTTCATTTGCATTAGAAGATTCTATACCAACACTGTTTATTCCCTCTTTTATTGTTCTGATGTTGTTGTCATTTACAGATTAACCTCTCTAGTTCCCTGCTGCAATTCTTTTGGTTTTGGATAGTACTTGAATGTTCATTTCCTAGATTGGTATCTGGCTAGTACAATCCTGCATCCTAGATTCATCCTGTGGTCTCATGTTGTTTGTTCTCAGACCAAAGGACTCCCTTTAATAATTCTTGTAAGTTTGGTTTGGTTTTTACGTAGTCCCTTAATTTCTGTTTATCTGGAAATGTCCTAATTTCACCATCACATTTGAATGAGAGTTTTGCTGTCTATATTATTCTTGTCTGGTAATTTTTTTCTTTCAAGGTTTTATATATGTCATCCCACTGCCTTCCTGCCTGCATGGTTTCGTCGAGTAATCCGAGCTTAGTCTTGTTGTTTCTCCTCTGTATGTGACTTTTCATTTTTCCCGAGCTGTTCTCAGGATTCTTTCCTTGTCTTTGGTTTTAGTGAGTGTGATTATGATACTCCTTGGTGAGTTTCTTTTGGAGTCTATCCTATATGGGGTTCATTGAGCTTCTTGGATGGTGAGCTGTTCATCTTTCATGATATTGGGGAAGTTTTCTGTCGGCAGTTCTTCAATGATCCTCTCAGTGTTTTCTGTTTTCTCCCCCTATTCTAGAACTCCAGTCACTTGCAGATTTTTGCTTTTGATGGTATCCCACATAATTCTCAGGGTTTCTTCACTTTTCTTTGTTCTTTTTTCTGATGTTTCCTCAGAGTTGTATCCAAGTGTTTGTCTTCAATTTCACTGATACTGTCTTCCATCATTTCAAAGCTACTCCTCAGCCCTTATATAACACTGTCCACTTCTGAAATCTTGTTGTTTATCTTTTGGATTTCTAATTGTTGTTTTTGTGTGATTTCTAGTTGTGAATTTGTGTTGGAATTTTGTTCCTGTATTATTTTCCTGAGTTCTTCCATTTTTTTGTCTGTATTTTCCATGAATTTGTCTGCCTTTTCCATGAATTTGTCTATTTTTTCCTCATTTTTGTCTGCTTTTTGCTTCAACTCTTGGATAATTCTGAGTATTAGAGATTTTAATTCCCTATCAGGTAGTTCTAATGCCTTTTCTTCTACTGGAAAGTCATCTGGTGTTTTATTTTGGATGCCTACTGGAACCACTGCGTCCTATTTTTTAATATGTTTTGATATTACCTGATTTCTTCAGGACATTCAGTAGTTATTTTCCTTGTTTATTGCTTGCAGATTTGTTGTTTCATCCTGCTTTTTTGTTTTATTTGGTTATGTCTAAGCAGGCGGGCTGTGCATTGTTTGTTGTTTGCTCGTCTGTGAGTGCGATTTTTTGCCTCCTTCTCCAAGGGGCAGATTTAGTCGCTCAGCTATGGTGCATCAGGGCAGGTCCAGCTGAAGGGGAGTTGCTGAAATGGTTTGTTTGTGGCATGTACTAGGGCTAAGGGGGGGGCTGGGAATCAGTGCAGGGCAGGTTACAATAGGCCATGCCTGTGCTTCTCAGGGGTGTGATGTTCAGCGTACGATGCAAGTAGTCAGGACAGAGGAGGGAGATTGTGATGTGTGGAGGTAAGATGGGTATGGGAAAGAGGAGATAGAGGAGTTAACCAGGAGCCAACAACAAACAAACAAAAATGAGTGCTAAGGGAGCTTGCCATTAGTGTAGAGAGATAAGAGACCGAGAAATGGAGAAAAAGAAAATGGGTAAAATAAAATAAATAATGAAAAATTAGAAAAAAAAGAAAAGAGAAGCCCCCCAGGGATCCCACCAGTGTGGCTGCGAAGATGGGGGAAGTGGCTCCCATGTCTCAAAGTACAGTCTGTCTAGAAGGGGTAGAGGTGTCACACAGCGCCAGGTATTCAGGAGACAGGAAGAGAAGGTAAATATAGAGAGAAAAGAATCTGAGAAATGAAGAAAGACAAAAAGGGCCAAAGAGAGAAAAGAAGACACACACACACACAAACAAACAAACAAACAAAAAAAAAAACAAAAAGAAATGCTCACAGTATCCCACCTCATGGCTGCACAGACTCAGGAAGTAGCTCCCAAGCCACACAGTACAGCCAGCTGGAAGGGGCTTCCAGGCCAAGAAAAGAAAAAGAAAACAAACAAATGAACAAAAAAGCCCTGGGGATCCCATCAGCGTGGCAGCACGGGCCAGGGAGCAGTTCCACAGTCGAATGGCATTTCACAGCCTTTCAGGAAGAAGCAAAGATGGCACATGGATCCAGGTGTTTTTGAGAAAGGAGGAGGTGGTGGTGAGAGGTATGGAAGAAACTAAAAGAAGTGGAAAAAAGCAACACCAGCAACAAACAAATGGCAATCAGGTAGCCGGCCACTATGGGCAGGTAGAATCCAAGTGTTACAGGGCTGAAGCTGGTGCCTCCCGGCCAAGAGGCTGTGGCCAGAGGAAGCAGAGGAGACCAAGTGGGGATGAAGAAGGGTGGGGGGTGAAAGCATATATCACTGATTACCGGTTGTTCTATCTCCTACTGGGAGCTCTGTGAAGCTGCTTCCCTGTACTCCCCTGTTTGCTGATCTCCGACAGGAGTCCACAATGGCAAATCCATGCTGCATTACCTGATAGAAGACCTCTGCATGTATCTCTCCTCGTTCTCTGTTCTCTGTCAGTTTCTTATTTCATTCGGTGCTTAGATGAGTTCTTTATCTCTTCGTTTGATGCTTACGGTTTCAGGATTGACGTTTGTCTCTGTTTGACGTAGTTTTTCAGATCTTTGGTGTGGAGGGACGGCAAGGTGCTTCTGTCTGTAGCGCCCTGTTGCCTGGAAGTCCTCTGTTCCTCTATTTTGATTATTTACTAACATTTTAACCTTTTTTTTTTTTTTTAGCATGGAATGCATTTACTTTTCGACTATATTAAGCTAAATACATGTTATTAATTTATATGTAAAACAGTGTTTGTAATTCAGAATAGCTGCTTTATAAGAAGTATCTTGGGATGAAATCTATCTAAGTCCATGAGTCTTTGGATGAGTGTGCTAGTGACAGGCCTGACTTCACGGCTTTTTACTTTTATTGACATTTTAACGTTGGGAATTTCTTAAGAGATAATTAACCCACAAAAGGATGAAGAGTTCCATTTTCTATTAGGCAGTATGAGGTGTGACGTAAAATAAGAGAATCAGCCCATGACCAAAAAGGCCATAAAAAATGACATCTTTTTGCCCAGCATTCAATTTTTCTTCATACTGAGCTGAAATCTATCCTTTTAATAATATGAACCCATGAATTTTAGTTGTATTTTCTATAGACACAGAATAATTCTAACCCCTCTTCCATATGGCAGCTATTAAGTCTTCATTCTAAGTTTTTCTTTTCGCCTCCCACGCTTCAGTGTCTTTTAAACATCTCATTTTCTCACACTCATAATTTTTTGAGCAATTTTTTTTTTTGCATGAGTTAACTCTTTTAATTCTAATTTTTACCCAACAAGGCAGTGTTCTTATTATAGCCATTTTATGTAAGCTCAGAAAAATAAAGACACACAACCAGTTAGGAGTTGAGCCTGAAGTTCTACTGAAGCTATTAGATTTTGGTGTCCAGGATCTTAACCACTACATTTCCCCATTTTTTATATGGCACCTTTTCTAGGACCATTTGCTAGGCTCTTTGCTCTTCTCTGTGTATGTTCAAGTCTGTCAGCACCTCTTTTAAACAACAGCACAGAAAAATGAACTCACGTGTACTGAGTTCCACTTCAAATGTGCTCTGGCCTATACTGGGAAAGTATGAGCAACCTGCCTTGCACACCTATGCAATGCAGGAGAGCATTGCAGATTTTTCCCCCATGTCTTGGCTTACCTTGAGCAGCTGTTAAATTGGTTCTCACTGTTATGTGTATGTGTTTGTGCATTTGTAAATGTGGTTTAAGTATTTATGCACGTATTTTTCTGCTTAAAAGGACTCTAAATTTTATATTGTTAAACCACACCTTGTCATCTTTGTTGTTGTTGTTATTAGGTGCAGTGGAGTCTGTTCTGATTCATAGCGACCCTATGTACAAGTGAATGAAATACTTCCTGGTCCTGCACCATCCTTACAGTTGTTGTTATGCTGAAGCCCGTTGTTGCAGCCACTGTGTCAATCCATCTCGTTGAGGGTCTTCACTGACCCTCTACTTTACCAAGCATGATGTCCTTCTCTAGGGACTGCTCCCTCCTGATAACATGTCCAAAGTATGTGAGATGAAGTCTGGCTATCCTTGCTTCTAAGGAGCATTCTGGCTATACGTTTTCCAAGACAGATTTGTTCATTCTTCTGCCAGTCCATGGTATATTCAATATTCTTCACCAACACCATAATTCAAAGGTGTCAATTCTTGTTTGATCATCTTTTTTCATTGTCCAGCTTTTGCATGCATATGAAGCCATTGAAAACACTATAGCTTGGATCAGGTTCACCTTTGTCCTTAAAGTGAAATCTTTGCTTTTTAACACTTCAAAGAGGTCTTTTGCAGCAGATTTGCCCAATGCAATGCGTCGTTTGTTTTCTTGACTGTTGCTTCCATGGGCGTTGATTGTGGATCCAAGTAAAATGAAATCCTTGACATCTTCAATCTTTTCTCCATTTATCATGATGTTGCTTATTGGTCTAGTTGTGAGGATTTTTGTTTTCTCTGTGTTATGGTGTAATCTATACTGAAGGCTGTAGTCTTTGATCTTCATCAGTAAGTGCTTCAAGTCTGTTTCTCTTTCAGAAAGCAAGCTTGTGTCATCTGCATATCGCAAGTTATTATTGAATCTTCCTCGAAACGTGATGCCACATTCTTCTTCATAAGTCCAGCTTCTTGGATTATTTGCTCAGCATGCAGACTCAGTAAATATGGTAAAAGGATACAACCCTGGCTCACACCTTTCCTGACTTTAAACTACGCAGCATACCCTCGTTCTGTTTGAACGACTGCCTCTTGGTCTATGTACAGGTTCTGCATGAGCATCATTAAGTGTTCTGGAATTCCCATTCTTCGTAATGTTATCCTTAATTTGTCATGATCCACACAATCAAATGCTGGTATTCTTTGCTTTCAGCCAAGATACATCTGACATCAGCAATGATATCCCTAGTTCCACATCCTCTTCTGAATCTGGCCTGAATTTCTGGCAGTTCCCTGTCAGTGTACTGTGTAACTGCTTTTGAACAATCTTCAGGAAAATTTTACTTGCATGTTATATTAATGATATTGTGAGATAATTACCACATTCTGTTGGATTACCTTTCTTTGGAGTGGGCACAAATATGAATTTCTTCCAGTTGGTTGGCCAGGTAGCTGTCTTCCAAATTTCTTGACATAGATAAACCCTGCGTCCGTTGTTGTAACATCTCAATTGGTATTCCATCAATTCCTGGAACCTTGTTTTTTGCCAGCCTTCAGTGTAGCCTTGATCTCTTTCTTCAGTACCACTGGTTCTTGATCTTATGCTGCCTCATGAAATTAATGAAAGTCAATCAATTCTTTTTTGTACAGTGACGCTGTGTATTCCTTGATTCTTCTTTTAATGCTTCCTGCGTTGTTTAATATTTTCCCTGTAGATTCTTTCCATATTGCAACTTGAGGCTTGAATTTTTTCTTCAGTTCTTTCAGCTTGAGAAATGCCAAGTATGTTCTTCCCTTTTGGTTTTCTAACTCCAGGTCTTTACACATCTTGTTATAATACTTAATCTTCTTTGAAATCCTCTGTTCAGCTCTTTTACTTCATCATTTCTTCCTTTTGCTTTAGCTACTCTACATTCAAGAGCAAGTTTCAGAGTCTCTTCTAAAAGAGATTCTTCTAAACTTTTAGTGTCTTCTAAACATTGTCATCTTTAGTATAAGCTAATTTAACAGGTTTTTTTTTTTAAGAAAAGGTCATCTCACCTCCATGTTAGCTCTTCTTCCCTCTTCTGTGTCATCTACAGATTCAGTAAGTATGTCTTTAGTCTGCATTCAAGTCCTTCATCGTTTTAAGATATTCTGTGTAGTCACATTGAGTTCTCAAAACACCTCTTGCTGTTTCTTTGTCAGTGTGAAATTGACAGTTTTATGATTCATGAGTTTATTTAGAGCCTTCTATAATTCTTGAGTTATAGTTCTTCTTAAAGCCTCTCTCTCATAAATGGAATTATGCTTACTTTTTCTTCACAGCTTTTAAATTTGCTGTGCTGACTTTCCAAACCCCCTGGATCTCAAGTTGAATTATAGTTAGTTTTCTGTCCCTCTTTTATTGTGAGAAATATTGGGTCACTGTTCTGGGTACACCTAAGAACTTTGTCATCTAGCTAGACAACCACACCTTTCTCATTCCTGTTAGCATTTTCTGAGTTGCTATGTGTTCTTTATTAGCACTCATTTTGTACTATCTTAGTCAAGAAATACAGATTATAATCCACTTTAGAGTCATATTTGCCAATAAATTACTGTGTGTTTTTGCACATCTGTAAATCTTTACCAGTTTCATCTTCCTTATTTGTATAAGATGGAGTTGAACTATGACCTCTGAGGCTGCTTTAATTCCAACATCTATGATTTGAAAGTATACCACACTACTTTTATATATTCTAACCTAACTTTAAAACAAATAAATCAGTCATGCAACTTTGATCTTCTAAGCTATATCCAAGGCTGACATTCATCTGATTTGTCCTTCAATATTTGAATTACTTATGTGACTATACATTTGTGTAGTCACATTAGTATAGTCATATTAGTAATTCAAATATTGAAGGACTCTTCAACTGTTGGTAAATAATCATTATCCCAGCTGCCCCATTTCTGAGGCATACTAGAAGACCCATCGAAAACTTACTGATCCACAGAAAGATCACCACAACTCCTGCACACCAGCCCCATCTCCATGAGCTCCCCCAATGGAACATAGCACCCTTTGCAGTGACACTGGCACCCAGTGGGAAAATGCATGCTGTCTGTTTTTCTCCACCATTGTGGCTGTGGCCACTTACTGCTAGTGGATGCTTTACCAGGGTCATCCATGTGTGGTTGCGTTTGGTGAATATTATAAGTGTATTGAAACATACATGCACTGTTTTAAGCACTATAATAGTTTCATGAAACCGTTTTGAGCATATTTTTTATATTCATAATACTGTGGGGTTTACAGAATCTACTCATACGATATCCAAGGATTTTTAGGAAGCTAAAGGTAAGTAACTTTATTTGAGATTTCAGCTTAAACAAAATAAAGAAAAACAAAATGTGATTTTATTCCAGTACTGGTGGTGATTATATGACTGATCCCTTAAATGTTGTACATCTCATGAAATTCTGTGTGTTAGCTTTCTTTTAGAAATTATCTGTTTTGTTTCTAGGTAAATGAAATTTACCACGATGAGTCCCTCGGTGTGCATATAAATGTGGTCCTGGTGCGCATGATAATGTTGGGTTATGCAAAGGTAAATGTCTTAAAATATGTGAACTGTCAGCCTTAGGAATTGGGTTAGCAAACAGAGGACTAAATTGCTGCAGCCACAGCTAACAGCATAGCTGTATCTCACTTTGATCCCTATGTTGCTCATAGCTGAGGAGTAGAAACTGCCAGAATGAGTAGAGGAAATCTCTAAATTGAGCAGGTAATGATTTTTGTGCTAGTAACATTTGCTCCTGTGTTTTTCCGTCTAATGGGGATGTAGCTAGTAATCTTCACTTTAGGCATGGCTACATGAATGAAAACAAATGGATACTATTGTGAATAAAGAGACCTTCCTTAGGTTTATCATTATCACCAAACATGTGACTAATCATTAATTTAGAAAGTCTATATTCAGAGTCTACTATGTGGCGGACACATTCCAGGTGCTTGGAATATATTAATGAGCCAAAGAAGACCAAGATCTTTGCCCTCTCTTGATTTGCTAAAATATTTTAGTTGTGTCTTTCTGCTTAAGAAAAGTGAAAGACATAGTGAATATTTTTTTCACTTAAAAGAACTTTTGTCCTTTTAAAAACAATAAGTTGGATTATCAAAATGCACACAGTAGACATTTCACATAATGCAACAAACTTCACCTGGTTTTAAAATGGTACTACATATGCCCCTGTCCTTGGAAATAATGAAAATAATTCTATTTTGGATGGAATGGTTTATTCCCTTTGAGGAGAAAACATGGGAAAGTGATTAACTTAACAATTTCCTTGAAGTTTCAAAATGCTCATACATACCCCCATAATTAAACCTCCTGATGATGAAATACTAATGAATTTGTGCATTTAGCACCAAGAAAAATCCATGTGTTTGCATTTTCTTGTATACTTAGCATCCACTTACCATTTTCTAATGGTAGTGTGTCATTGCTTTTTAGTTTATCACATTAGCCTGACCTACTTTGTGTGGCTAACACTGAATACGAGTCAACTCCAGCTGGAGCTGTTAACAGCCTTCGGCTGGTTTTTAAGTCATTTGTTTGGAGAAGTATGTGATTAGTATATAAAAAATCAAGCTAATTTTACTTAGAATGTAAATACTGATAATAACATTTGCTGAAATGTAATGACAGTATCAGCCTGTCAGCCAAGCAAGGCGCTAATTTTGGGTTCCAAGTTCAATTCCGCATTCTATCAGAACTCCTCTGGGAAGTGTGGCTCCTGGGTTCTTGTAAGGATGGGCCCTTTTCTTTCTCAGCTTTGAACTCTTGACCAAAATTTGATGGTAGCAACATTCCAAGGAGCTTCAGTTCATCTACTGGAACTGCAAGATAAGAGTGTACTCCTCTTCATTATCATGAGGTTGAAAAAATGATGTGTTTTTTTAGTTATTTATTTTTTCAGGATGAGGTTAATGTAACTTGGCTACTCTCCATGACACTAAGACTTGACCAGCTTTGCTAGCTCATTGGGGAATTTTATTCTTCCTATATGTTGATTAATTCTTGAGCAAACGAAATAAATATAAATCTTATCCAAAGATCTTTTACTTAAACATATCTGGAAAATGAAAATCTCATGCTAGAATTTTTCCTTCTATTTTTCTTGTTAATATCTATGAAACTAAAAATCCAAGCTGAGTCAAGAATTATTTAGACTACTCAAACTCTTGCTCAAATGATTAATATTGAGTTGCTTCACAATAGCAAGTCTCAGCATCAGATATTTCCATAAATGATGTCAGTCAGCTTTCACACAGGCAATATTGATCATTATAAAGATATACTTCATGGGCATTTAGAACTCCCAGATCAAAGTAGTATCTAAATAAACCCCAAATAACATTACTAAGCCATTATTTAAGTAGTGTAATTCCAAATTTCAACTTTAGGGAAAGTTATTAAGAGAAACCTTTCAGAAAATATTATGTGTGTCTTTAATATATTGTTTCCACTTAGTCCATCAGCCTTATAGAAAGGGGAAATCCATCCAGGAGCTTGGAGAATGTGTGTCGCTGGGCTTGCCAACAGCAAAGATCAGATCCCAACCACTCTGAACACCATGACCATGCAATTTTTTTAACCAGGCAAGACTTTGGACCTGCTGGAATGCAAGGTATTTCCATTAATATGTAGCAGAAATACTTAACGGCATGACTTTTCAAAAATTTAATCCTAAATCAGGCAGTCTGTTCAAATGTTTGAATTTCTATCACCACTTTCTACCGTGCAACAGCCGTGCATACAGTTTCTTTCTGTTCCTTCTGGTAACTTCTTCTGAATTCACAGCATTAAATGCCTCTTAAATACCATAGTAAATTTTGTTTTCCTTTAATGATTGTACACTTGGCATGGGGGAGTAGGGTGCTGGTGTAAAATACAATGTAATTTCCGCTAACTGTTTGGAATGAGAAAAGAGATGATATGAGAAATGATTGCTGCCAAAGAGATTTCTTCCAAAGTCAGTTTATATTTATCTAATAAATTCTGATGTGGACTTTGGAAAAAAGCAGACTTGATGATTTTCTTTTCAATGTAGATGGAATTTCTGGCTCTCTTCATCACCACCATGATATGAAGAGCCATTTACTAAAACAGAAAGGCAAGGCTTTGTTGGTGGGCAAAACAGAATGGTAACTCTGAGCAGTTCCTTCCCTCAGGAAAGGGGAAAAGGCAGACCCGAATGAATCTTTTTGAGACCATTACCTGTGACTTTCCCAAGAGAATGTGTCAAAATGCTAGCAGGGAAATAATACTGCCCCTGTGTTGCAGCGGCGACGGTTGTTGGGGTGGCGGAGACAATAACCAATGCCACAACTCTTACAGAGAAGTGGGGCCAGGAGGGTCACTCTGAGGAGTCAAACTTTGCTTCAGTCCCAGGAGTTTATTTTATAGTCAATACAGCAAACAGTGAAGCAAATAACAGAACAATGAGCTTTGGGTGAACAACAATAAGTTTCGGGCAAGGGAGGAGGAATTCAGGTAAACAAGCCAATCAGTAACGGGTTTGGAAAAACAAGTCATGACAAGTCTCAACATGTTGGGGACAAGTCTCAACATGTTGTGCAGCATAGAGGCCTTTATACATCCATATTTTAATGGCACATATCCCCACATCCCTGTTTCCTGAAAAGCTTTTTTTCTAGGCAAATGTCCAGTAGTAATTCTTAATGAGTTTTCTCATAAAATGAAAATAAAAGTAATTGTGATTCTCTACAGGATATGCTCCAGTCACAGGCATGTGTCATCCAGTGAGAAGTTGTACCCTGAATCATGAGGATGGTTTTTCATCTGCTTTTGTAGTAGCCCATGAAACAGGCCATGTGTAAGTCACTGTTGACAGCTATAAAGCAATAAAAGGTCTTTTCTGTTTCTCCCAGTATTGTCCATGCTATGAGCAGAGTGCATGTCAGCTTGCAATTCTACTCCCATGCCAAATGTGAGGGGCTGAAACAGTGAAGAGGTTATGTACCAAAACTAAATGAGTGACTATTGCTTGGAAAGTTACTCCTGTGCTTTTAATAGCTATTGAAAAAACCAGAAGAATTTCTATCAGATTGCTTTCTATTTCACAGTTTCTGTAACTCCTCCTAGAAAGCCACCTTGGCTTAAATGTGTACAGTCACACATCACTTAACATCCATGATGCTTTCTAAGAAACAGAATGTTATGTGATTTGGACATTGTGCAACACCATATAATGGATGAAGGTCATTTCTGGCATTCACTTCCAGAGTAAGATTTCATTCATATTAAAAATTTGCTGGGGTAAATAACCTCCCTCTATAATTAGTTTCTCTAAGGTTTCAACAAATTCTGCTGCCTTCACATCAGCACTTGCAGACTCACCATTTACTTTCACATTATGCAGCAAAAAATGTTGTTGGAAGTGCTTGGACCACCCAGGCTAGCAATAAACTCAGTATCACAGTCTGGTCCTGTGCTTTCTTTAAGCATCTTGAACAAGCTTCGTGCCTTGGCAGTGATCGTCAATGTGCTGAGAGCGATTTGCTTTTGTGTTTGGTCCTCAATCCATGTCATTCGCAGTTTCTCCATATCTGACATAGGTCCCTCCCACATTTTTGTTAGCCTTGTAGCATTCAGCGGAGCCAATCCTTTAACACCTTGGAGAATGTTTTTCTTTTGTTTTCAAGGATCGTCATGATTGTCAAGTGCAATATGCCTAAATCCACTAAAGTCCCAATCTCCTGTCAGGATTTCCTTATTATAACCTTATGGGACCACAGACATATATGCGACTGGATGTTGACTGTATATATTTGCCAGTATTTATTTTCAAAACAGAAATGAAACAAAAGCCATAGCCCCTATGATTCTTACAAGCGGACATCTCACTTTCTGTTCTAGGTTGGGAATGGAGCACGACGGACAAGGCAACAGGTGTGGTGATGAGACTGCTATGGGAAGTGTCATGGCTCCCTTGGTGCAAGCAGCATTCCATCGTTACCACTGGTCCCGGTGCAGTGGTCAGGAACTGAAAAGATACATCCAGTATGTCCCCGGCTGCATGTCATGAGAGCAATTATATTGTAACATGAACAGGAACATGGTATTGACTTTTAAGACCTTGATCATAACAAGACTCCCAGTGAATGAAAACTGTTGTTCATAATAAACATTTTCTTATTACTTAGAGCATCTGGTATAATGATTCCATAGTCTAATCAAGATATTGAAAAATATGAGACTGGAATTTACATGTATTTTTAACTGTGCTTTCCCTTTACTAAATTCTTGATGGAGTCTTTGGGTAGTGGTCAAACTTGAGTTAAATATAAAGAGAAGATGGTCAAGTGATTCCTGCATATTATACCAGAATGTCCCATTAGTATAAGTCTCAGGTTCTGTGCTGCCTCACCATGTAGGGGTGCAGCAAGCAATACGGAATAAGGTGTCATGGCACTACTGCATTCCTAAGTCATGTTTGGCTTACTTTCAGGGGGTAAATAAGAATGTGGAGTCTTTTTCCAAATGGAACTGAACCAACAACCTTAAAATGTGTTCTTTTTAAACCTAGCTCTATGATCTGATGAAATTTCAGAATATGTGAGCTAAGAATGCTTTTCTATTAGGACATGATTTAAAAAAAAACAGATTGATTAACTGCCCGTATTATTTTTCTTCCTACAGTTCTTATGACTGTCTCCTTGATGATCCTTTTGAACATGACTGGCCCAAACTCCCAGAACTTCCTGGAATCAATTATTCTATGGACGAACAATGTCGTTTTGATTTTGGTGTTGGTTATAAAATGTGCACTGCGGTACGTTAATCACAGTCAATTTAGATTTTGCATCTTGCAGTCTATTCACCTAGCTCCTGCTTGATGAGCTTTACACAGTCACTGGTGCAAATATAAGAATATCTACCATTGTTTTGTGTTTTCTATGTTGCTACATGCTAAATTTAAGTGATTTAAATGTATTATGTGATTTAATCCGTGTTTCAGAAAAGAAGGAAGGTAGTATATTTTTATTTTACAGATGAAACAGCTAAGCCTTACAGAAGTTAGGTGACTTGCTTAAGTCACATGTCTGGTAAATAGAGGAACTGGACTTTGAAACCAAGGCTGTAAGCCTCCTCAACTTTATGTTCTTTTCTTCTTTTGGTTTTTGTGACTTTCAGAAATGAATCCAAAGCCTTAGATTGCTTTTCTTTATCTTATTGGCCAGGATTCCATATATCTGTGACTGAGGGAATGGTTTATACATGAGAATTAAATGAGCATCATATGGTATAGCAGGGGGCCCAGGAATATGTACTCCATAGGCAGACTTCGTGGGTCAGGTCCTGAATCTGACACTTACTAGATATATGAGCATCTTATTTAATTAACCTGTGGCTTAATTTCCTCACGTACATAATATGGAAAAAAGATAGTATTTCTCTCATAGCACTGATGTAAGGATTAAGTTTGATAATGCAACTGAAGTGCTTAGGACAATGCAGGCACGTAATAAATGCTTAAAGCCAGTCTTCCATGTGTCTATTTAGATAAGAGGTATACTTGATTAAATGTCTCTATTGATCTTTATTAGTTCATAAAAAAAGAAAGGAAGGGCTTTTTATATTTGGAGCCAGTTTTTGTGTTAAGAGCAAGAAAAATAAGTCTATTTCATGGTACTGAGAAGAAATTAATCTGTATTTTGGAATCTTCCATATGAAGATACCTACAACTGTTTCACCTGTCTATAAGGTATACATTGTCAGTTCCTAAGTACATGCATTAATGCTTTAGATCTGTGAATTCTGAAGGATTGACTCAATGCTGTGGAAAAATACAATTTCTGCATTAAGTAATAGGGATTGAGACAAAAAAACTAGGTCCAAAATTGGTACTAATAAAAAAAAAAATCTGTGTTCATAAGGCTGTATGTGGGTAATTACCTGTGTAGACAATGAATAATTGGATAAACTGATGTTTGATATTTTAAACGAATCTAAAGAATGATAAGATGTTTATATTTAGAGAGAAAGACCAAAGACAAGCGAAGAGCGTGTACAGATATGTATATGGGCTTAAACATACATTTGAACATTAAGTGATGTATTAGGAAAATAATAAAAACATTCTTAACAGTGAGAAAACCAAGATTCTATGCTACTGTCAGATTTGTAGCCATAACTGTAAACTTAACTTATAACTTATATTCTCAGCCATATATTATAGCGAGTATCAAATATATGGAAGAGCTGTCTATAAACTATATAAAGGTATCATGATATTTTATGATACCTGAAATACTTTACATTACATAGAAAGTTTGATAAATATCTTCTTCTTTTAGTCAACTTATTATGATGAGTATTTTTATTAACTATAACTATCTGGTTCATGGGAGCACCGGGGACACAGTGATTAAGTGCTCGACTGCTAAGTGAAAGGTTGGTGGTTCAAACCCATCAGCCACTCTGCGGGAGAAAGATGTAGCGATCTGCTTCCTTAAAGATTACAGCCTAGGAAACCCTATGGGGCAGTACTACCTGTCCTGTAGGATCACCATGAGTTGGAATCGACTCAATGGCAACGAGTTTGGCTTTTTTAGTTTTATCTAGTTCATAAGGAGTTCCTGGATAGCGAAAATGTGTAAACACTGGACTACTAGCCAAAAGGTTGGTGGTTCGAACCCACCCAGAGGCACCTCAGAAGACAGGTCTGGTGATATGCTTCTAAAAGTTCGCAGCCTTGAACACCCTATGGAGTAGTTCTACTCTGACACACATGGAGTTGCCATGAATCAGAATGGACTCGATTACAATAACAACAACATCTAGTTCATACCTACAGGTATAAAGAGGAGCCATTGAGGGCTTGGGAGCTACAAAGCCATGATAATAAGTATTCATATTTAAAATGTTCATAATAATTGCTAACTCTTTGTAAAATTCCAATATCATCTATTTTAAAAGCCTGAAAATGGAAATGACACACAGAAATATTAGAAGTCAGATAACCAGACAAACCATTGTTTATCACTGATATTTTAGAAAAGCAGAATAAAAGTATTCTCTACTTGGAATTCTTATGCAATACTTTCTGTTAACATGCCACAACTTTGGCTATTCACTTGAAATGTAAATATCCAAGAAACATGACATGGAGATACTGTATGGAATGTGTTGTTGGTATACCTCATACTATCTGTATTTCATTGAGACTTTGATTCCGTCTTCCAGTTCCGAACCTTTGACCCATGTAAACAGCTGTGGTGTAGTCATCCTGATAATCCCTACTTTTGTAAGACTAAAAAGGGACCCCCACTTGATGGAACTGAATGTGCTTCTGGAAAAGTGAGTATATCTGTTTATTATACATTGAATGTTTAAGGTATGTTGCATAATGATCATCTAAAAGGGTATGGAAAAAGATGTACATAACTATATTGTCAAGATTCATGAGGTTTCATTATGGTAATACACTAATATAGTTTAGTTCATACCTACAGGTATGAGCTATAGCATATTATACTAACACACTAATATAGAGTATTAGTTTTTTGTGGCTGCGGTAACAAATTACCACAAACTTGATGGCTTAAAACAACAGAAATTTATTCTTTCAAAGTTCTGGAGGCCAGAAGTTCAAAATCAGTTTCATTGAGCTGAAATCAAGGTGTCAGCAGGCCCACACTCCCTCCAGTGCCTCTAGTGGAGAATCCTGCCGCTTCCTGCTTCTGGTGGCTGCCATCATCCTTTGATTTTTGGCCACATCACTCCAGTTTCTCCTTCCATCTTCCTATTCTTCTTCTTTTGAGTGTGTCAAATCTCCCTGTGCCTCTCTCTTACAAGGATATTTTTTATGGCATTTAGAACCCACATGGGTAAGCCAGAATAATCTCCCCATCTCAGAATGCTTAATTTACTCAAATCTGCAAAGACCCTTTTTTTCAAATGAGGTAACATTTATAGGTTCCAGGGATTAGGACCTTATATCTTTTGGGCCACCATTCAGCCAACTACAGATAGAAGAGGAAGTAACTGCTCAACAGAACATCTGATCCCCTGCTAGTAAGATTTGATTTACTTGCTGGCATCCTGCTCCTTGTGAAAGTTGCCCAGAAATAGTCATGTGAACTTATACAGAAGATTTGGCCTAGCTCCTTGGGGACAGATGCCCAAAGGTTTTAAATCTCAAGTGGTGTAGCCAGAACCAAATGTCCAGAAACTGGCTGAGTGCCGTGCTACACTCGTCACAAGGAGAAAGATCTCCAAACCCCAAGCAAAGGCATGTCAAGAACTTAATTTGAAGAGCCTTGACCGGTTTGGAAATAAGAAATTGTAGACGGGATCAAAAGCTGGCAAAGAAACTTTATATAGCTTTTAGTTCTTTTAAAACCCTTTAAAGCTCTGTTTCAAATGTGTATAAACTATATTTGCTGTGAGAATTTATGCATCATAATAATAAAACCTGCCATTTTTAGTGTTCAAACTATGCTAGGCACTATATTAAACACATTGCATATAGTGTCTCATTTTGAGAAAATTCAGTATTACAAACTTTAGACTCAAAAAGCAAGAGCAATAATGAGTTGTTCCATTTTTGCTTTATAAAAAAGATAACCCTCTGAATATCCAACTCCCCTAAATATACTTGTGTTATATTTAAATTTACTAAAGTTGAATTTTAAGAAATACATATATGGCACGTAGTTTGTAAAGAAAGTCAAAATATTGGAAAGGATCTAACATTTCTTTAACATCTGCTTTGGGCTGGACTCTATGCTAGGCATCTCTATAGTATTAGGGTTCTGATAGTCCCCCATTTGTTCTTTACTGGCCAGGTGGCCTTCAACTCCTCATGAACATTTCTGAGCCTTAATTTGCCTCATCTGAATGGTGAGGATAATATATCTGACCTATTTCTCATTATGAAGGAAAACTTTTAGAAGTATGTAAAAGTGCTTTGAGAGCTGGGTATGTATGGATAAGAAAAGATACATTCTGGATATGTTAAATTATTATTTTCCTAAATCAAGGCACATATTTTCATGTCATTCGGTTAAAAGGGAGCATATTACCCTTAAGAATCCTGATAATATAGATAATGAGAGATGAAGGATAGATAGCAACTACTATGCAATTTGGATGCTAAGGTAATTCTTATTGATTATGATGTTTGATACTCACTGGTGAATGTATCATTTACAAACTTGTCTGAATGAATGTTATTTTTTCACTTTAAGTTTTATACTTACAAAATGCATATCTAAGTTATTCTTTTGGTAGGGTATCTTACTGATGTAATTGCTTTTGGATAATTTTAAATGCATTTTAACCTGGAAACAAAAAAGAAATGAAGCATTCAAACAGGTGGCTTTTAAAACAACTTCAGCTGTAGTGTATACATGATATTCAGAACTGCCTTTTGTTATTTTCTTAAGTGGTGCTATAAGGGTCATTGCATGTGGAAGAATGCTAATCAACAAAAACAAGATGGCAATTGGGGATCATGGACCAAATTTGGCTCCTGCTCCAGGACGTGTGGAACTGGTGTTCGTTTCAGAACACGCCAGTGCAATAATCCAATGTGAGTATAACCCCTGTAATTCTAATTATTTTTGGACATACCAGAAAATGTTTCAATATCCTCTTATTAATATTCTGTTTCATGCAGTACATGTAAAATACAGAATGAGGAAACTAATTGTTCACAGTACATAAACCAGTGGCTTTTTGAGATAAGGAATCCCTGGGTGATGCAAAGTGTCAACATGCTAGGCTGCTCACCAAAGGGTTGGATGTTCCGATCTACCCAGAGGCATCTCAGAAGAAAGGTCTGGCTATCTGCTTACAAAACCAGCCATTAAAAACCCTATGGAGCACAGTTATACTGTGAAATGCATTAGGTCATCATGAGTTGGGGTTGACTCAATGGCAACTAGCTTTTATTTCACATAAACCTCTACTTATGAATCTTGCGAAGAGTAGTCAGCGATGAAGATGATAAGCTCAAGTGAAGATTTCAGATTTTTGAAGAATTAGCTATTCTTCTATTCTAAACTGACCAGGGAAAGTAGATCCCTGTGCTCTTAGGGCCTGGGCACTACAGACTGTGAGTTCTGGCTGCAGAAGTAAAGATGTGTCAGGGAAGGGGCAGTACCAGCCATAGAGACCCATCTACCCTAGGGTTAGAATGGGAGTGCTTCAGAGTGAGGCAGCAAAAAGAAGGCCAGTGAATTTTTGGGGGGGAAAGTTACTCATTCTTTCACTCAGACTGAGATTGAATCACTATTGAGTACTCAGCAAACTTTTATTTTCCAAAGTAGAAAAAAAAAAAAAAACCTGAAATATTGAACTTAAGACATTCTTCATTGTTTAGAGTTTAACGTGTGAGCAGCCCTTTCTCTCCAACTCTGGCAAAAGGATGTCTCTGAGCATGTCTTTTAATAAAGACTCTCAGTGTCACATACTTGTCTTCTTAGGAAGAGATGATGGTAGCTTTACTGCAAGTAACAAAAACAATAAAAATTATAGTAATAAGAGCAACTAAGGTTCTTTAAATATGTTAACTCATTTAATTCTCACAACTTTTCTCTATGGAAGATAGTATTATTATATGCATTTTACATGTGAGGAAACTGAGGCATAGAGTTGTGGTCAAAATTTCTTTGCGTTGTAGCTACATGTTCTATACATGGTGGAAAATATAATTTTCCTTAGTCCAGATATATGATATTTTTTTTATACTTTTTCCAGGCTTTTAAAAGATAGTGTTGGAAATGTTGATATAAGTTTGGGTTGCCCCCCGCTCCACCTCCCCAGCAGAGATAGGGTGCTTTTGGAAAGGGATCAAAATTAGGAAGTATGAGTTCATTCACTTTGTGCTGGCAACCCAGAAGCTCTGGCTTCCTGCCCTCAAGCACTGGTCTGGCAGTTTCAAAGGCTGGACTAAAGCCAAAAGGCCTTTTTAAATGTTGTCTTTTCTTTAGGCCCATCAATGGTGGTCAGGATTGTCCTGGTGTTAATTTTGAGTACCAGCTTTGTAATACAGAAGAATGCCAAAAACACTTTGAGGACTTTAGAGCACAACAGTGCCAGCAGCGTAACTCCCACTTTGAATACCAGAATACCAAACATCACTGGTTGCCATATGAACAACCTGACTGTAAGTAGATGCCTGCTTTTTCCTGCTGTGTGGATGGCTACTTACAGCTTGAGCTTTGTCAACACCAATCCTTTGCACTCTTGATCCCTCTTTGGTAACTTAGAAAACTTGATGCTTATAGGGATAAATCCTCCTTGGTTTCTAAGAATAAGGCTAAAGTACTCCTTTCTGTAGAGATGTGAGAATTGTGAAATCGTTCCTGGCAGACAGCATTACCACCATCACCAGTGAAAAGACCAGTGGAAAGCAACAAATGAGAGAAAAGTATAGGCAAAGAAATAACTTCCTGAGTGAACTGAAATCCCTTTGCTAGGAAATGCTTCCGGAATATTGTGAAAATTCCTTTCTCAATAACTAGAGAAAAATATAGCCCTTTTATAATTGAATCAGGACCAACAAAAAAATTGTTGAATAATAAAAGGTTCTTCATAGGTTTTACTTTTTACTTATATACTGTACGCTAGTTATCAAAAAAATAGACTTTGAATTCCCATGTGATGTTTCACTTCTTCTGAATTTTTGTTAAATATGTTCAAATGGAAACTTCTTGCCATATTTCTTATTTGGCTGACTAAAAGAAAATAGTTACATGGTTATCATGTAGTATAATACACTACTGGTTTCAGTTTGAAAGCTGTTTTAAAGGAAAGGTGCATGCACGTTGAAATTCAAAGTTGCAGTTCATTAAAAAGAAATGCATTATTTTTTATCTATTTTGATGAAATGTGTTGCATAATTTATATTAAATTTAATTAAGAAGTTCCTGCAAGAAGCAAAAACTACATTATGTGATTGGGCCAAATCAAAGAGAAGCTATTTCAGCCCTCCAATAGCCACTAAAACCAATTAGGTTTTGAGTTAAAGTTTATTAAGTGGCCATGGTTTTAAGTTGCAAGTCAAGGATTGGCTTACAACTCAGTTTACCTGGGACAGTCCCAGTTTATTCCTGTTGGTCCTGCAAAATTATTAATAGAACCCCCATTCGCTCTCAAAAGTATCCCAGTTTGGATGATAAATTATATGATCATATTGGTTAAGATAAATATTCCAAATATGCATACTTGTCTCTTGTTCCTTGTTTTATTTATTTGTACAGTATCCCTTGTGTTTGCAAGAAATCACACTAAAACCTTGTATTTTAAAAATAAAATAGACTGTGCTGTTCAAACATACTATTTTATGTAAATCATTAATTTTATCCTCCATACTATGCAGCTAAGAAAAGATGCCACCTTTACTGTCAATCCAAAGAGACTGGAGATGTTGCTTATATGAAACAGCTGGTGCACGATGGAACGCGCTGTTCTTACAAAGATCCATACAGCATATGTGTGCGAGGAGAGTGTGTGGTGAGTTAAAATTTCTCCCCAAAGGCTTCCTACAGTGTTGGGCAATTCTGCATTTATTATTGTTCAATGTTTTTAAAAAAATTTCTTTAATTGTTTATTCCACGTGGAATCACATTGTAATGAAGGCCTATGGATAAGTCAATAGCTAAAATACACTTGGGAGCAATTTTGTTTACTGAAATCAAACTTTGGTCACTGAAGAATCAAAATTTGAATAGTTTTCAATGTCTAAGTTATTCTGTTACCTCTGGATTGGAAATTAAGCAACTTGGGAACAATGCATTTGCTTTGAGCATTTTCCTAGTAGATGTTTGATATTAAAATACAAGCTTTTCTTTTTTTAAAAAAATTTAATGCTAAATGTACTTTATTTTTTCTCTAAAAGATAATAGAGACTTCTCTTTCTTCCTCTCTCACTTTTTAATTGATTCTAAGTTTAAATGCTAAGTTCCACATCAGAACAAAAGTAGTGCAGAAGCAGACAGGGACTGCAATAGAGAATCCCAGACAGAGTTGGAGAAAAATGTAGAACAAAATTCTAACTCACAAAAAAAGAACAGACTCACTGGCCTGACAGAGACTGGAGAAACCCTGAGAGTATGGCCCCTGGACACACTTTTAGCTCAGTAATGAAGTCACTCCTGAGGGTCACCCGTCAGCCAAAGATTAGACAGCCCCATAAAACAAAACAAGACTAAAGGGGCACACCAGCCAGGGGCAAGGACCAAAAGGTAGGACAGGATAGGAAAGCTGGTAATAGGGAACCCAAGGTCGAGAGAGTATTGACATATTGTGGGGTTGGTAACCAATGCCACAAGACTATATGTGTACTAGCTGTTCAGTGAGAAACTAGTTTGTTCTGTAAACCTTCATCTAAAGTACAGTAAAAAAAAGTAAAAGAAAAAGTGCAGAAGCAAAAACAATGATTTTTGCCCCCTTCTAACTTATTTTTAAAAAATATAGCTTATTTTCTTGTTCATGTTCAGTAGTTAAATTTTAATATAAAATTATCTGTATTAACTGAACAACTGGTCCTAGTGTCTATTTCCTTGTCACTTCAGCACAATTAAGTTATCCTATTAATGGGTCTCAAGTACATGGATGCCAATAGTTGAACTGAAATTTCCCTGAGAGTAGAATCTACGTCTTGTCCACCTTCTACCTCCCATAGTATCTAGTGCATTATGTATAGGTGTCATTACCCTCCCTGCCCACTTCCATCCTGAACTTAAGAGTGCAATGACATATCATCCTACACTGATTTAGATCAAGGACTTAACCCAGCTCAGAAAATCATCAGTAGTTTACTATTAAATTAATGAGAAAATTTAAACTCTTCCTGGTATTCTAGGCCTTCCACAGCCTGTACTATCAAATCTGTCACTTGTTCACCTTCTGTCATGCAACACTAACCTTCCACTGGTTTCGATATTGGTTTAAATATTGTTCTCTGAACCCACTTCTCTTGAGCAAACCACTTCTGTGGCTCTATTTTAATCTCTCCACATACCGGAAATGCCTCTGCTCTGTGTTCCTTCAAAACCCTATGAAAGGCTCCACCTCTGGGAAGTTTTCCCAACTTTTAAGGCTTTTATAAATGTGTGATTCACTGCTTTATTATTCAGCTTTATAAATATGAAAGCAACAAGGGAAAAACAACATTTTTTTCTTTTCTTTTTTTTTTTTTTTTTGTCTCTCCAACACCAGCTGCAACATCCATGCTCAATAAATGTTTGTTTGATGATTATGACAATGTATGATGGGGGTAAATACTTCATTAATCTTGGGGCAATTGATCGTTACTAACCAGAGAACAATTCATATGAGTTTACACTTATTCTTTGGAAGATTTTAAATAGATATTAAAAAGCAGGGCTAGAGCAAAAGCTTGTTGCAAACTGGCCGGATGTTGGCATATGGTTATACCAATGGCTCGCCATTCTCTGAGATGCAGACCTTTACTTGGCATATTAAAATTAGCCACATTTAACACCTTCTTTCCCCAGAAAGTGGGCTGTGATAAAGAAATTGGCTCTAATAAGGTTGAGGATAAGTGTGGTGTCTGTGGAGGAGACAATTCCCACTGTCGAACTGTGAAGGGGACATTTACCAGAACTCCAAAGAAGCTTGGTAAGATGAAGTTTCTATGCACTTAGTAGCGTTCTTTATGCTTTGTACCTTTTGAGACCTTTTCTTTTAAGAATGCATCCTTTTCTCAATAAACAGAACTAAAAATTGACAGATGATTTACTTTTTATCTAGATTATCTTTTAGGAATTATTTTTAAACATCAAAAAAAGAACAAACTTTGAATTCATACTCCATAGCATCTATGATGAAAAATAGCTAGCTACTAAATTTAAAGAACAACTAAAAACAATATAAATTATTGTAGTAAGATAAAATCTGTTTTATTTTATTTTGTGTTTTTAATAAAATGCACTAGATCTAATTATTAGAATTGCTGCTTATTTTGAATTTTCTTTCACACATAAATTATTGATCAGGAGTTAAAAATCATGAAACATTAAATATGTTTTTAATGTTGCCAAAGTTTTGCTTCTTTTATTTTAAAACTGGACAAGTTTATCCTATTTATAAATATATAAATTGAGGATCCATATTTCACATAGCTTTAAAAAATTTTATTAAAACATTTGAGATGTAGCCAAAAGTAACCTGAAGTATAACTGCTTATAAGGAACCCTGGTAGCCAGTGCTCAGCTGCTAACCAAAAAGTCAGCGGTTTGAACCCACTAGCCATTCCACTGGAGAGAGATATGACAGTCTGCTTCCATGAAGATTTACAGCTTTGAAAACTCTATGGGGCAGTTCTACGCTGTCCTGTAGGGTTGCTGTGAGTCAAAATCAACTCAGTGGCAATGGTTTTTTTGTATAATTGCTTATACGTGCGAACTTTTGTGTTTGTTACCTAATCAATGTCCTAGACTCAGACATGCACCGAAGGTTCCACAGATGGAGCAAATAGTACCCTTATGCAAGAAATAAGATACAAAAATATGCTTATGCTCATAATTACTCATTGAAATTTTCATGAAAGGTTTGGATGCAAACATTACTGAATAATTTCTTGAATTTGTAACAAATATTATTCAGTGATTCAACTGGCATTTATTGGGCAAATGCTTCTTGGCATTCAGCATTGAAAAATAAATTTGATGTGTTGCTTCCCCTTGAGAAGCTTCTCCTGCTTCCCCTTGAGAAGCTTCTCCTATGTCTTCTAAACACTATCAGCACAGTCTCTAAGAGAATGGCACAAAAAAAGAAAGAAAAGAAATTTGGGTTACTTTGAGCATGTTGATGTGATGATAATTTTTCCTTTTAGAAAAAAAAAAAAGAAAGTATAAAAAAGTTAGTCTTCAACCAAGTGGAATAATTCTCCTTAGT
Source organism: Dugong dugon (assembly GCA_030035585.1). NCBI lineage: Eukaryota > Metazoa > Chordata > Mammalia > Sirenia > Dugongidae > Dugong > Dugong dugon. The sequence goes on from CM057463.1 coordinate 55,877,922, forward strand.
TCTTTCTACTACCATTATACCCCAGCTACCCAACTTAAGCCAGTTTCAGGCATATCAACTTTTGATATATTTAGGGCAGCAGAGCTCATCACACTGTATTCTAATGTGTGTCTCTTAGGTATTCCCTACTCTAGTTACTGATGTCTTTGCTATTCCTGTGTGAGAGTTACTATGTTTTATACCTTGAAAGTTGTCTTAAAACATATTTTTAAAAGCAAATATTACCATTTCAGGCTGATAGTATTTTAATAAAGCAAAAAAAATCAGAATTATATGCATTATATTATGGTTTTGGCAGAGTTAAATATATTTTTCTTCATCTGATTGTAAAATACTGTGCTGTTTTTATTGGAATTACATGTTATTTTCTTTTGAGTGAAAAATAATTCTTTTTGCTTTATTTCCAGAGGGAATCATATAAGGAAAAAAGTTTTTTGCCATAATCATTTATTCCATATTAATATAAGATAGTGATACTGTTTTTCAGATACCTCCAAAATTATGCTAAACCTGTGAATCAAAGGTCAGAAGAGATGGCGATAGCTTTCATCAGTCATACGGTTCCAAACTGTTCAAAGTTAACCTAACACGGATTTTCTTTGCAATAATGTTGTCTTCACAGTTATTCAATAGACTAATTAACCTTTTCCAACAGGAAAACAATTAAGCAAGAGGTGCCAAAAAGAATTCAAGTTGCTGGAAAATGAAATCTGCAAGTATTCAACTTCAAATCACCTACATCATTTTGCATTCATGCTTAGTCTTACTTTCATTGACTATTAACAATTTATTGGCATTAGCTAACTATTGTAATTGCCTTTTTACTTCAACATAAGAAAACAACAGAATGAATTTTACATCTTACATTAATAAAATATGTATGGCTTATAATATAGTCAATGAAACAGCAAGACTTTGATAAACATGAAACCTCTACTAATTAAAGACATTCTATTTAAGGGAAGACGAGAGGCGCTTTCACTTTACCCAAAGGAGCTCGCAATATTTCTCTTGCTGAAACAAGGGAAGCTAAAAATGTACTGGGTAAGTTGTAGTAAACTGCAGAAAGATGGGCATCCATAAATGGCATCAAGCTGTTTTGCTGTGCTTGACATCTTAAGCATGTTACTTCTAGCCATTGCATACTCAGGCAAACATGGTACATTTCATGTGTTGGACTTCACTCCAGGCTAAGGTGCTGACAACCCTTGACACCAAAATATCTACTCCAGTTACTTGAGATGTTAATAAACATTGTGAAAAAGTTAGGTAAATTTACCCATAGGTACCTGTTAATTATCTATATAAAAATAATAAAAACATGTTTTGTTTCCTGATTTTATCAGTAGTGTGTATTGATAACTAAGTTTCCTCCAATTCTCATTGTATAGTATATGAATTGGGTGTTTCCTAATGCACCAAAAGTGCAAGCTACATAATCTTTCTACATGTAATTATTTTTCTAATAAAAATGAGATATATTATCTTGGTCTCTCTATTTGACCTATTGTTGATTTTATAGTATCTTATTGTAAGTTATCATCAGATTATTTTTAGGACATGTGATACTACTAGGAAGTCTTTGCCATATATGACATTGAACACAATAGGACTGATATATGATTTTAAAACTGAAGGCAACCATTTAAGCATATTGGTTTTATTATTTCTGTCTTGGCAGAATGAGATCAAGGTGAATGTAAATGCAACGCACAACATAACTTGCAGACATTTTCCAATCAAATGATTTGGTCAAATCTACAACATGTATTTTAAAACATTCCCATTGTATAACTTGTTTAAGGCTTTGAAATTAATTGATGATCACAAGAAAAATGAGTTACTCACTGATTAATCTTTTGTAATTTCTTTAGCATGAAGTAGGCTGTTTTAAATATGAGCATATTTTATTGATTAGAAGTTTGGCTATCTATACTTGCCACTTAGGCTATTAAAAGGCTATATAAACAGATGAAATATCTCAAGGAGTCCACCAACTAAGTACACAAAAGAATGGCCCCATTACAAAAAGGGGGTTTAGAAAACTAGATTAATGTAGCGGGACATAGAACTCTATAGTATTTGCCTAACTGTTGACACAATTCATAGATCAACACAAGATAAATGACTGAAAGATTGGTAACAGGATTAACTTTTTTCTCCCACTTTAAACCAAAAAATGCCATCTAATCTCATGCCAGATGTCACAAAAGCTACCAATGCTTTGAAATAATTTCTGAAACTGCTTCTTTTCATTTAGGGATGCCCTCTCCTGCATACTGGAGCAGTAATAATGTAGTGCTCTACTAAACATGATTGTTGCTTTTGTTTTTTCTTTGCTTCTTCCAATATTTACGGCACATGCAAAGGGTACCTTAAGATGTTTGATATACCCCCTGGTGCTAGACATGTGTTAATCCAAGAAGACGAGGCTTCTCCTCATATTCTTGGTAAGTGTCTCCTTCCTTATGGCTCTGCTTTAACATGCACTTATATATACATTCTATATTTATTTGTTGCTGTAGGGTTGCTATGAGTTGGAGTCTCCTCCATGGCAACAGGTTTTGTATGTACATGTATATATGTATGTATATGCATATGTGTATGTATATGTATATACACAAGCACACATATATATGAAAGAATTGGAATTATATATGAGTACACTAATTTAATCAAGTGTGGTTTTAGTTGGTCATTTTTCCCAACTATTCTTACTTTAAAACAAGAAATATCCAAAACTAAAGTTTTAATTTGGGGTGGAACTTGGGATTGGGTCATTATTACATGAGGAAAAAGAATCATTTGGAAAGATTGTTTGTTATATATTTTTCCTTTGCACTGAGGGCTGCTGAGAAAAATAAATATGCTAATTAATAAAATACAATAAATTGGGGGATAATATCAGAAAAATATGCCATATTTATGTTGACAAATGAGTTCTAATATTTTGGTTGGTGGTACACTGTATGCCTCCCCATTTTTTATTGCATTTTAAGTTCTTTGGCTGAAAAGCAACCATGTGCTTCAGTGAATTTTTGCTGAATATCTGACATGTGTCAGGTTTCTGACTGACACATGCAAATCCATTTGCATGGCTGTTTAGAATTTCCAAACACAGATTCTCTTCCTCCTTTATGAGAGGATCATGTAGAAGTGCTGCTTTAAAGGAGTTTGTATTGAAAGTGTACGTACAAATGTAAACATAACTTTTACCTATTCCCTGGCCTATTTTAATAATAAGAAGAAAGGAATTATCTGTCAGCACCATGAAATTTGCAGCAGATTGCCTCTTTTCATATGTGACTTAAGAAAAATGAATTGTTTTTTGGTGTTTCATAGAATTGTGAATTTTTTTAAAAATATCTAAATTATATTTACTGCTAGATGATATAACAATCTAGCAGTTACCCATAGTTCCATCTCCAGTAATTAAAATTCCTTATTCTTCAACCTAGAGTTCAGATTATTATCTTTGGAAAATTTAGACTAAGCTCAAGAGGAGTAATTCTAGTTGAAATTATTCGTGTTTTGTAAGTATTGTCAGTAATGGTAATAACTTACATAATTTGTCTAACTTATCATTATATGCTGATAAACACCTCCAAGATCTTAAGTCCCATTATTATTTTTTATACATTAGAGGAAGCATTTTTTAAATTTTATTTTATAATATAGCATAGATCTGTAATACATTAAGAATTCTAGCAGCAGTAAGCAGCTTTTTCTAGCTGTATAAGTAGGTGATGTGGCCTTGGAATTTTGTAATTTAAGAGCTAAGTTGTTTATTCGCCTGATAATTAGTCCAGCTATATTGTGTGCCTACAAATATTTTGACCAACTTGAAAAAGATACACAGTAAAGTAAATGAGCCATTATTTATATGCTCTCCTAGCATAAGTGCTTTATATTAATTCCGGGAGATTTATCTATTGGTTTCAAAATATTACCAGCTTCCTGAAGAAATGTATAGTATGCATGAGTTAGAAACTGTTAACCTCTTTGACAATGTTTTCAAATTTGGGAATATTTGCTAAATTTTTTTATTCCCATTTAAACATCTTTCCATTGTTTTTGACTAGTTCGAAATGCAACTTGAAGGTTTTGAATGCCTAATGAAGGAAATAGGAGTCGTATCAGACTTAACACTCATTTAGATTGTTTTGGTTTGATGCTAATAAAGAAACATGGTCTTAGTATGACAGACTTACTCTGGATCTTCAAAGCTGTCATATAATAAGATAAAATGTATGCTGATTACAATTTTCCTTCCTTTAGCTATTAAGAACCAGGCTACAGGCCACTATATTTTAAATGGCAAAGGGGAAGAAGCCAAGTCTCGGACCTTCATAGATCTTGGTGTGGAGTGGGATTATAACATTGAAGATGACATTGAAACTCTTCACACGGATGGACCCTTACATGACCCTGTTATTGTGTTGGTATGTGACATTGTGGATTCAATATGTAGTTGATTTAATTTATAATTTCATAATTAATCTAAAAACACATTTATCTTAAAAATCGATTGTTTAGTTTCTTGTTTTTTTATAAATTCATTTATCTGTCCGCTATTCTTTGTGCAATTTGTCATATATTTTATTTCACATACATTATAAACCTAACAATACAGTACGCGGTTGGTTCTCCGTATTTGTGGGCTCCACATCCACAGATTCAACACCTCGGATCAAAACTTTTTGGAAAAAAAAAACAAACATTACGTTGTTGCTGATGCGCAAGATGTAGTTAGGTCTATGATGGTTGTGTCTGTACTGAACATGTACAGACTTTTTTTTTCTTGTCATTGTTACCTAACAATATAGTATAACAACTATTTACATAGCATTTACATTGTATTAGGTATTATAAGCAATCTAGAGATGATTTAAAGTATACAGGAGGATGTGCAATAGGTTATAAGCAAGTACTATGTTATTTCATATAAGGGACTTGGGCATCTTCGGAGTTTGATATCCGTGTGGGTCCTGGAACCAATCACCAGCAGATACTAAGGCACAACTGTATTATTTCGACTTAAGCAATCAGTTATATTTTAAAGATATCAAGAGAAGAATAGATTCTTGTATTTACCCAGATACTTACAATTTCTGGTGCTCCTCATTCCTTCCTATAGATCTAACTTTCCATCTGATATCATTTATCTTTAGTATAAAGAACTTCATTAACATTTCTTGTAGTGTGAGTGTACTAGCAATGAATTCTCTCAGCTTTGAATTATCTAAAAATGTTTTTATTTCACCCTCACATTTGAAGGATGTCTTCACTAGGTAATAAAATTTGAGGGTGCTAGTTTTTAGTTGTGGTTTGTTTTTCTTTTGATTCCATTAAAGGTATTTTTACATTGTCTTCTGAAATCCATAGCTTATAATGGGAACTCAGCTTCATTTATATTTCTGCTCTATATAATGTGTTATTTTTTTCTAGCTGTTTTTTAAGATTCACTCTCTCTCTTTTAACAGTTTGACTAGGATAAGCTTAGGTGTTGACTCTTTTGTATGTATCCTGCTTGGGGTTGACTGAACTTCTTGACTCTGTAGATTGATGTTTTTGCCAAATTTAGGTAAATTCTCCACTATGTCTTTAGCTATTATTTTTTGACTCCATCACTCTCTTCTCTACTTCTGGGACTCAATTTACATGTATGATAAACCAGCTGAAATTGTTTCACAAGTCTCTTAGGCTCTGTTCATTCTTTTGTAATCATCCTTTTTTCTCTGTTCTTCAGATTGGGTAATCTCTATTGAATTGTATTCAGGTTCACTGATTGTTTCTTATGCATCTCCAATTTGCCATTAAGCCTACCCAGCCTTTTATTTGTAATGACAGATGGTGTACTTTTCTAGATTTTTAAAAAAAATTTCTATTTCTATGCTGAGATTTCCATATATTTTCACTCATTTTGTTTAACTTTTCCTTTGTGAGTCTTCATGGTGTCTGTTTCTATTGACTGGTTTTTTTTTCCCCTTGATTATGTGTCACATTTCCCTGCTTCTTATAGTTTTCTATTGCACACTGAACATTATAGTTGATAAATTGTAAGGTGTTTGGTTTATATTGCCCTCCTTAAAGGCTTTTCAGTTTTGTTCTCACAGGAAGCTAAATTATTAGAGATCCTCTGATCCTGTGTAAGGAGCCCTGGTGGTTGAAATTGTTAAGCACTTAGCTGCTAACTGAAAGGTTGGAGATTTGAACCCACCCAGCTGCTCTGTGGGAGAAAGACCTGTCAATTTGCTCCCATAAAAATTATAGCTAAGAAAACCCTACAGGGCAGTTTTACTCTGTCACCTGAGGTCGCTATGTATTGGAACTGACTTGATGGCATCCTACAGCTGATCCTGTGTGGCCTGGTTTTATTCTTTGTCAGGGTTGGCCTATTTCAGTTTTTTCCTTGTTCTTATCACGTGGCCATCCTAGTGTTTTAACTGAATATGTGAAGTGTTAGTGAGGCCTCTCTACCCTGGCCGGATCAAAAATCCAAGTCTCTCAGACCTGATTGACCTCCGATGTGTCTGTCCCAGGCACGCACAGACCAGCCCTCTATGCAGCTCTCTACACGGCTCCCTCTTCTTTTGTATCCTGCCATGTGAGTTCCAAGATGCTGTGATCCCCGCCTCCTCAGTTCAGTGAGACCACTGTGCTTAGCTTGGGCTCCTCCTCCCAATGTTGTGGTCTAGAATCTGTCCTCAGTCAGGATGCCAGGACCTGGTATGTTTTTCTTCTCACAAGAATCATTGTCCTGTGCTCTCTGTTATCCATTGCCAAAGAAACAGTTACCTCATATATTCCATTCAGCTTTATAGTTTTTAATATCAGGAATGCACATCCATTACTCCTTCATGGATGAAAGCAGAAGACACCTACTTGATTTGAAGTTTATTGTTAGATACAGTACACAAATATTTATAGGATTCTCTATAAAATATATTAAACTAATCATAAACTAAATTCTCAAACTCGATTCCATGTCTTTTTTTTTCTTTTGAAAATCATTTCCCTTTGGAGTAGTGTCTGTTTAAATCTTTTGTCCATTTTTAAAGTGGATTTTTTTCTTTTTATGGAAGTATGAGAGTTCTTTAAATGTAATTAATATAAGTCATCTGTGAAAAATGTGATTTACAAGTATTTCTCCCAGTCTGTAGCTTGTCTCTTCATTCGCTTAGTTGTACTTTTCCCAGAGCAAAATATTTTAAAATTTTACTGAAGTCCAGTTTGTCAGTTTTTTTCTGTTATGAATTAAGCTTTTGGTTTTCTATAAGAATTTTTTTGCCTAGCCCAAGGTCAAAAATTTTCTCCTTTTTTTTTTTTTTTTTTTTTTTTTGGTAGAAGTGTTATAGTTTACATTTACATTTAGGTTTATGAACTATTTGGAGTTAATTTTTATATAGATTTTGTATAAGATTTTAGGTTCATATTTTTGCATACAGATGTCTGTATTAGTTACCTATTATAGCAGATCAAATTACCCCACACTGAATGTAAAATGGTACAACCTCTTTGGAAATTGAGTTGACGCTTCCTTAAAAAGCTAGAAGTAGAAGTACCATATGATCCAGCAATTCCACTCCTTGGAATATATCCTAGAGAAATAAGAGCCATCACACAAATAGATACATGCACATCCATGTTCATTGCAGCACTGTTCATGATAGCAAAAAGATGGAAACAACCTAGGTAGGTGCCCATCAAGGGATGAATGGATAAACAATTATGGTATATTCACACAATGGAATACTAGGCAACGATAAAGAACAACGATGAATCCGTGAAACATAACATGGAGGAATCTGGAAGGCATTGTGCTGAGTGAAATTAGTCAGTCACAAAAGGACAAATATTGTATGAGACTACTATTATAAGAACTCAAGAAAAGGTTTAAACACAGAAGAAAACATTCTTTGATGGTTTCGAGGATGGGGAGGGATGGAGAGGGGTATTCACTAACTAGATAGTAGACAAGAATTACCTTAGGTGAAGGAAGGACAGCACCCACTACAGGGTAAGCCAGCCCAACTAGACTAAACCAAAGCTAAGAAGTTTCCTGAATACAACCGAACACTTCAAGGGACAGAGTAGCAGGGGCAGGGGCTGGGGACTATGGTTTCAGGGGACATCTAGGTCAAGTGGCATAACAAAGTCTATTAAGAAAATGTTCTGCGTCCTACTTTGGTGAGTGGCATCTGGGGTCTTAAAAGCTAGAGAGTGGCCATCTAAGATACATCAATTGGTCCCAACCCACCTGGAGTAAAGGAGAATGAAGAACACCATAGACACAAGGAAAGTATTAGCCCAAGAGACAGAAAGGGCCACATAAACAAGAGACTTCATCAGCCTGAGACCAGAAGAACTAGATGGTGCCCAGCTACCACCAATGACCGCCCTGACAGGGAATACAACAGAGAGTCCCTGATGGAGCAGGAGAAAACAGGGTGCAGAACTCAATTTCTAGTAAAAAGATCAGACTTAATGGTTTGATTGAGACAAGAGGGACCCTGGAAGACATGGCCCTCAGACTCTCTGTTACCCCAAAACTAAAACTGTTCCCGAAGCCAGTTCTTCAGACAAAGATTAGACTGGACTATGGGACATAAAATGATACTCGTGAAGAGTGTGCTTCGTAGATGAAGTAGCTACATGAGACTAAGTGGGTAGCTCCTGTCCAGAGGCGAGATGAGAAGGCAGAGAGGGTCAGGATCTGGTTAAATGGACACAGGAAATTGAGGTGGGAAGGAGGAATGTGCTGTCACAGTATAGGTAGAGCAACTAGGGTCACATAACTATGTATAAATTTTTGTGTGAGAAACTAACTTGAATTGTAAACTTTCACTTAAAGCACAACAATAAAAAAAAAAAAAAAATTACCCCACACCTAGTGACTAACAACAAGAAACATTTATTGTCTCGCAGTTTCTGTGAGTCAGGAATCTGGGAGCAACTTAATTGAGTCATTCTGGTTCAGAGTATCTCATGAGTTTGCAGTCAAGGCGTCAGCCAAGGCTGCAGTCATGTCAGGGCTTGACTAGAGGAGAATCTGTTTCAGGCTCGGTCATATGGCTATTGGAAGGCCTCAGAAGATTGCCTGCAAGCATTTTCATGTGGTGGTTAGCTGGCCTAGTTCCTTACCACATGGATCTCTCCATAGGCTACTTTAGTGTCCCCACAACATGACGGCTGACATCCCTCTCCCCAGGACTGCCTCACAGCACAACATGGCAGCTGACATCCCTCTCCTCAGGGCTCCCTCACAGCACAACATGGCAACTGACATCCCTCTCCTCAGAACTGCTTCACAGCACAGCACAGAAGCTCTCTTCCACCAGAGGAAGTGATTCAAGAGGCAGAGAAAGTGAGAGAGCGCACCTAAGACTGAAATCTGTCTTTTTTAACCTTATCTTGGAAGTGTCATCCCATCATTTCTGTGATACTCTGTTTGCTAAAAGCAAGTCACTAAGTCCAGTCCACACTCAAGCGGAGGGGAACTAGGCTTCACTAACTGAGGGGAGAGGTATCAAAGAATGTATAGATGTTTTTAAAGTCACCATACCATCCAGTTACTCCAACACCTTTTGTTTGAAAAGACTCAGGTCTTACTTAAATAGCCTTTTCACCTATGTCAAAACTTAATTGTCCAAGGGGACAGGAAATCTGGTGTTAGGGAACCAAAGGTTGAGAAAGGACAGTGTTGACATGTCGTGGGGTTGTGAACCATTGTCTTAGGGCAATATGTGTACTGTTAATGAGAAACTATTTGTTCTGTAAACCTTCATCTAAAGTACAAAAAAAAAAAAGAAAAGAATTACCTATTTGAGATCAAATTGACAACAGCAACTCAAAAGATTTGATGGGAGCCTAGGGGACAGTGAGTTGAAGATAATGGTGATGGAATAATTTGGAAAAGGATAGTGAGAATAACAGCACAACTGGAAGAATGTAATCGATGTCACTGAATTGTACATGTAAAAGTTTTTGAAATGGGGTATCTTTGGCTATGTATACTTTTACCAAAAAAAAGAGGCCTCCAAGGTTGAAAAGGAGAGTGTTGACATGTCATGGGGTTATTAACCAATGTCATAAAAGAATATGTGTACTGACTGTTTAATGAGAAACTATCTGTTCTGTAAACCTTCATCTAAAATACAATAAAAAAGAAAATTAAAAAAAAAAACTTAATTGTCCAGATTTGAATGGGTCTATTTATGAACCCTCTGTTCTGTTCCATAGGATGGATAATTTTATAGCAAAAATACATATTAATCAAAATTTTATTTAGATTACCTTAAGTTTGAATGATTAGGAATCTGAAGCTCTAGTTCACTGTTAAATAACTACACTGCCTTCTTTTCTATCGGCACAAGTGCCTGGCTTCAGATTCCTGATGCTTAACGACTATGATAGACTGCCTCAAGGCTTGGCCCACTGACTGTGGTGTAACCACAGGGAGCAATGTGGGCTGGAGATATAAGAAACAGATTTGTAGTTAGGAGAGGGGGTTTGTGGAGATGCAGTGCTCTACCATCGTGACCTTTCTTTTCTCTCTAAAGGATTGGAACCCCTGGTATGGAACCTTAGAGCATGATGGCTAGGCCATCTGGGGCTGAAAGAGTTAGACATCTGTCTAGATTTTAAGGATTGGTGCTTGATTTTTATTCTGTTTTAAAAACAAAAACTACCAAAAAAAAAAAAAAAAAAGAAAGAAAGAAAACAGACCCAGATAACAAGATCATTTATCCTCATGGGCTTAATATCACTAGATTTCTAAACAATGATTGTTTCCGAAAGTTTAGTTGAAAATACAAATGAAATGCATGTTTCTACCTTTGTATAATTGGTATGATCCTATAAAAGCCATGTGAAAATCAGTTGAAACTTATTTTTTTATTTTCGAAGACTGCCTTTCCCTAAACAAAAATAAAGGTAACAGAGAAAATATTTATAATACTTATTACAAAAAGGATCAATACCTTTACCATGTAAATTATTTAAGAAAATATATATATACCAATAAAAAAGAGGTACTGCACATGAACACGCAGTATACAGTAGACAAAATGCAAGTGCCCAATAAACTTAGGAAAACCAAACCTTACTAATTATCAAAGAAATAAAAATTAAAGCAGTAATCTTTTGCTCATGTAATTAAGAAGAAAAAATAATATACAAGGTAGTGCTGAGTGGTGTACTTTCATACACTTTCAGTGTGAAAGTAATAATTGTTCTAACTATTCTAGAGAGTCATTCAAAAGACTATAAACCATTGCTGTCAAGTTGATTCCGATTCATAGTGACCCTTTAGGACAGAGTAGAACTGCCCCACAGGGTTTCCAAGGCTGTAATCTTTACGGAAGCAGACTGCCACATCTTTCTGCTACAGAGTGCCTGGGGGGTTCGAACTGCTGACATTTGGGTTAGCGGTTGAGCACTTAATCACTGTGTCACCAGGGCTCCTTTTTGGTACCCTTTAACCTACCAAGGAAAACCAGAAATCTCCACAAAGGTGAGGACAAATTCTAATCAATACATAGTCAGTAATAAGTAAATGGTTAAATAATGCATACTACTCTTAGGATTAAAGATAGTACTAAGATTTAAAATCATATTTTCAAAGATGTACTATGTTGGGAAATGTGCGTAACACATTAAATTAAATATGCAAGGCCAGGAAAATATGTATGTGTATACGCAAACACACACTATATATATATTTAAATATCTTGAGGGACTATCCCAAAATAATAAAAGTGACTGGTTTTCTCTGGTAGAACTATGAAGGATTTTTCTTTTCTTCATATTTTTCTGTAATGTGTGTATTTTCTAGAAGAAATTTTATTATCTCTATCATCATGACAAAATAGTTATTTTAATGAATAATTTAAAAATACACTGAGATGGTATACCTTAAAGAAACCCTATAGTGAATCTTACTATGAAGTTACTATTTTATAATGCAAAGTCTTACTCTTCACTATATTTTTTATGGTCAAAGTTTTATACATTTGCTTTTTTTTTCTTCCTTGAACAGGGCACACTTGCACCTTAGTTAATAGAAGCAAAAACAGTATGTTTTTAGAAACTGCTTGAAAGTTTTCCAGTTTTAATAAAAGCAGTATTCTGAACTATTTGTAATTTTTCACTCAAAATTTAACCTTCTCTCAGGTGATTTACACATCTGTTTCATGTGTATATTAGATTATTCCTCAGGAGAATGATACTCGCTCTAGCCTGACATATAAGTACATCATCCATGAAGATTCTGTACCTACAATCAACAGCAACAATGTCATCCAGGAAGAATTAGATACCTTTGAGTGGGCTTTGAAGAGCTGGTCTCAGTGTTCCAAACCCTGTGGTGGAGGTAAGAGTTGAACACTTACTTATTATGATAAAATGTAATCCATATAAAAGCCAGTCTTCTTGCTTCTACCTTAATGGTTGTCTCTAATGGAGGTCACAATCTGAGAAACACTAAACATGAACAAACAAAATATAAGTTAAAAGCGTTTTTGCTGTAATCTCAGAATCAGGAAAGGATAAGAATCTATTTATAATCCTTCTTAAAGTCCTCTTTCTCCTCCTCTTAGGTTCTTTATGTTTCACATTTATTATAATTATATTATTAAGCACTTTATTCTTCCCAAACTCTAAAACGCCCCCAAATTCAGTTCCCTCGGGTTCTCACCTTTCTTGTTCTCCACCTTTACTTCCATATCTATCCATTTCTTTTTTACCAGGGATAATAATAGGAGAATTATTAGTTATATAGCCCTGACTATGTACCAGATGCTGTTCTAAATGCTTTATATGTTAATTTATGAATCTTCTCACAATGGCCCCATGTGGTCAGTATTATTATAATGCCTATTGCGTGTTGCTATGATGCTGAGCAGGTTTCAGTGGAGTTTCCAGACTAAAACTGACTAGGAAGAAAAGCCTGATGATACACTTCTGAAAATCAGCGAATGAAAACCTCATGGATCACAAAGGTCTGTTTAGTAAACCATCATGGAGATGGAACAGAAACTGGCAACATTTGGTTCTGTTGTGTGTTGTATTGTCATGAGTCGGGGACTGACTCAATGGCAGATAACAATAACATTGTGCTGATGGGGAAACTTAAGCACAGAGAGAATAAGTGATCTGCTCAAGGTCATACAGCAAGTAAGTGGCACAGCCAAGATTCAAACCCAAGTAGCCTGACTTCTGAGTACATGCTCTTACTCACTACACCATGCCACCTCTGCCCTCTCTGGGGTAAATTGATGAAGGCTGTTCTCAGTGTTTCTCAGTTTGTGTCATGATCCATTTCCCTAATTCTGAACAACATTGCTCCAGTACTAAGCTGGCCTAGACAGAATTCTCCCCAACAGGCAGGAAACTGCCACAATAATGATAGTGAATAATAGAGAATAAAAGAATTGTGCATACTTTATCATTTTAAATTCATGGATATATTTCTTAAGTGGCTTCTTTTTTTTTTGGATGGTACACAAAATATTTTTACTGAATTAATAAAATTGACTCTTCTTTATTCATTTAAGATGTTTATTTAATTTTGGATCCTCCCTTCTGCTATACCTACGACATTTTCCTTGTCACTAAGATTTGTCAGATACACATTTTTTAATATCTATCACATCTATTGCTTCCTCACCAGGCTTCCTTCACTGTTTTGGAAGAAAAGATTATTGCCACAACCTCTTAACTAGTCAACTAACTTTGGTTTTCTTCTCTTGCTCTACTTGCCAGAGTGGTCTTCTTGAATGAATGAATAAATAAATAAATGAATGCAATGAGTAGCATTATATTATTCCCCTCATTAAAATCCTTCAGTCTCCAAAGGTGTTTCCCAGAAGGCACTGCACCATTTATGTAGTATTTTTGCCAAAAATGAATAACATGAATCTGATCATGAGGAAGCAATTAAAGAAACCCAAGTTTTGGGACATTTTATATAACAAGGGCATGTACATCTCAAAAAATTTAAATACCATGAAAGATAAAGAGAGGCTCAGAAATTATTCCATATTGGTGGAGGCTAAAGAGACATGACAACTAGATAAAATGCATAAGCCTGAGTTAAAAAAAAAATCTGGAAAGAACATTATAGGAAGAATTGAAAAAATTTCGATATTGTCTGTATATTAGATAACATACACCATGGAGCCCTGGTGGCGTAGTGGTTAAGAGCTCGACTGCTAACAAAAAGGTTGGCAATTTGAAACTACCAGCTGCTCCTTGGAAATCCTATGGGGCAATTCTACTCTGTCCTATAGGGTTGCTAGGAGTTGGAATCAACTTCATGGCAATGGGTTCTTTTTTTTTTTTTTTTTTCGTTTTATTCGATAATAGTATTGTATATGTAAAAGTTTCCTATTTTAAGAATTACACTCTGGGTATGTAAGAGAATGTACATGTTATGAGGGATACTCTAAAGTACTTCAGAGTGAAGGATCAGAATGTCTGTGCCTTACTTTCCAATGGTTCAGCAAAATAATATGTATATAAATAAAGATAATGCAGATGTGGTGAAATGGTAACAAAAGATCAAAGTAGGTGAAGGACATGGAAATGTTCATTGTACTATCCTTGCCATTTTTTTTTAATTTTAGTTTTTTCAAAATGAGAAGTGTAAAAATGAAAACATAATTACAAATGTTAAAGTTGGGGGCTAGGGGAGATCTCTTTCAGTAACTCCCTGTAACCTTTAGGATAAAGTCCAAACACTTGCCTGGTACTCAGACTTTAAAAATCTGATCCTTTTCTGTCTCCTGCCCCTTCACACACAATACTTCTGCCATTCAAAGCAACCTGCAGTTTTCTGTCATTTCCTTTGCTTAGAGTATTGTTCTACTTCATTTCTTTTCTTTCACCTAGTACTAGTTGAACTTCAAGAGTCTGATCAAGGAAGTATCTTGCAAGCTTTCCCTGCCCCTCGCCAACTAAGTTAGAAGACATCCCCTCTGTGTTCCTTGAGTGCCCTCTATAGTAAGAAATTTACATAAAAAACTTGTTACCTTCCAGTCAATTCTGAATCATAGTTGACCCTATAGGACAGAGTAGAACTGCCCCATAGGGTTTCCAAGGCTATAGATCTTTTACAGTTAAGCCCTCTGCTGCTAACCAAAAGGTTGATGGTTCCAACCCATCCAGTTGCTCTGCAAGAGAAAGACCCAGCCTTCGGCTCTTGTAAAGACTGCAGCCTAGAAAACCATAAGGGGCAGTTCCACTCTGTCACATAGGGTTAACAATGAGTTGAAATCGACTCGATGGCACCTACCAGCATAAAAGCCTAAGGATCCCTGGGTGGCTCAAACAGTTAAGCAAAAGGTTGGTGATTGGAACCCACCCAGAGGCAACTCGGGAGACAGGCCGGGTGATCTGCTTCCAAAAGGTCACAGATTTGGAAACACTATGGAGCAGTTCTACTCTGCACACATGGGGTCACTAGGAGTCCAAAGGGACATGAATGATGGCAACAAATGACAACAATAAAAACCTTTGTCCCTAGTTGTCACAGTTGTTTGCTTATCTGTCTCTTGCACTAGACTGTGTATATTTGGGGTCTAGTTCCTTAATAAGGAGCCTTGGTGGTGCAGTCATTAAGGGTTTGACTGCTAACCAAAAGGTCAGCAGTTTGAATCCACGAGCTGCTCCTTGGAAACCCTATGGGGCAGTTCTAGTCTGTCCTATAGAGTCGCATTTGAGTCGGAATCAACTCAGCGGTAATTGGTTTTTAGTTCCTTAACAAGTATGTATTTGCTGTTTAATATTTTCTAGTATTTGTTAAATGTAGGCTCCAAGAAAACAATTTTTTTTTTGTTGTTTATTTACCTCCAGCACCTAGAACAGTGCCCATCTCATCATCTACACTGAATAAATATTTGGTGAATGAATGAATGATCAAGTATGTAACAGCAATGAATAAGTGATTAAATCCAAAGAAATTTATTCCCTTTTGCAGGTTTCCAGTACACTAAATATGGATGCCGTAGGAAAAGTGATAATAAGATGGTTCATCGCAGCTTCTGTGAAGTCAATAAAAAGCCGAAACCTATTAGGAGAATGTGCAATATTCAAGAGTGTACACACCCACTGTAAGCATTTATTTTAACTCTCATATCCTTTTTAATTTTTAATTCTAATTCTGTTTTTTGCCAAAGCTTTACATATACCTGGTTTATATAGTCAAATCTTTATAGGAATTATTATATAAAGTTGCAGTTCCCTCCCCTCCACTGTTACTGCTCCCCAGAAACAATCACTTTTCAGGTTTTCCATTTCTTTTGATATTTGATAATTATGTATTTCCATCTCTCTACGTAAATGTTCTTGCTTCTACTCCTTGATTTTTTTTTTTTTTCATAAACATGATATATAGAATTTCCACTGCGGCATTTGAGCTTTTAGCTTTCTTTTACCACCCATCTCCAAATACCCACCCACAGGCACACTTCTCCCATCCCCAATACTTCCAAAATTGCTATACATACCCTTTATTATGCTCTAAGAAAAATAAACTCTGATATTAATATTCTGAGTTTATATTATTTTGTCATGTAAACATATCACAAAGCATGTGCAGATTGTTTCCTTTCTTATAAAACTGAACTCGTAATTAATAATAATCTTGTTTTTTATCTGCTTGATTTTTCTACTACTTTTTACTCATTCATCCCTAAACTGTCTTCCATGAATATCAATTTTCTCTCAATACTAAACATTCAAATGTCCTGTCACTTTCATCTTCTTAAAGATGTCTCTCAGGGAGTTCTCTGTGTTCCTGTTCTGGCATGAACCACCACACAGCTTTCATTCTGGGGTTTCTTTCTCTGTCCTCCTAGGGATTCCCTGGATTATATTGGATCTACTGTTTCCCAAATTCCTTGTCTTCCTATCTTTAGGTGTACCCACTCATTCTGATGGATTATATCTTCCAGTAGCTTCATGAGAAAAGTATATACAAAGTATATTTTTTATATTAATCGAATCCTTACATACCTAAGAGAAGTATATAAGAAGTTGAAGTATAAGAGCATATAAGAAGTCTTTCTTCCACTCTAACCCTTGGTCATTTGGATGGGCATATGTGTGCCTGGGAAACCCTAATGGCATAGTGGTTAAGTGCTATGGCTGCTAGCCAAAAGGTCGGCAGTTCATATCTACCAGGCACTCCTTGGAAACTCTATAGGGCAGTTCTACTCCGTTCCATAGGGTCACTATGAGTCAGAATTGACTGGATGGCAACAGGTTTGGTTTTGGTTTTGGTGTGTGTGTGTGTGTATTTATATATGTGTGTGTTTGTGTATATGTAAAAGCGGAGTGGAGGCAAGGTATCTGACCTCCTCCAGTCCCGCAAGGGGGACGGAGAACCAAGATCAATAGCCTAAGGCTGATTTCTCTGAGATGGTGGTTAGACATGCCTCCTCTCTCAGCCATCTTTACCAACTCTGACACCAACCGTCCCTCACACAGCACTCTCTAGTTCTCTGCTGGGTTCAGTAGTAATTCATTGCAGTGGCCACACAGAACTCAAAGACCATATTCACAATTACAGTGTTTATTATAAGGAAAATAACAATTATAATTCAGGCTCAGGAATACTCAAGATACAGTTTTTTCATCAGGACAGCCTCTCCCCAGCCGTGCTCTCAGACATGCCTCTCCCTGGCCCTTAGTCTCTGCCCAAAGGCACTCAGCTTTCTCTCTCCATGGGCCGGGGGAGCCTACTACACCGTCTCCTGCTGCTGGGTCTCGCCTGCTGGATCTATCCTTCTTTGGTGGTGGTGGGCTCTTCTTTGCTCTGGAATTGGCTCTCTTTTTAAGGCAAAACTGACCAATCCCCTTGGTAGGCTGCAATTACCCTATCACACAATCACCTGGATTGGAGTTACAAGACCTTGGCTAGAAAGGCCACACACAAAAATAATTAATTGCACCACAGTATATATACATATATATATATATGTATATATATATATATACACACACACACACACAAAATATATACATATTTATATATATTCCGTATATAAATTTATACATAAAATATGTACATAGAATTTATATATATTCTATATATATATTCTATGTATCTATCTCCATACACACACACACACACACACACACACACACACACACATACACACACACACATATGGAAAGAGAGACAGAGAGGGGGATATGTTCATGTTGTTAGTTGCTATCCAGTTGATTCCAAATCATGACGACTCCGTGTGTAAAAGAGTAGAACAACTCCATAGAGTTTTCTTGGGTATAATCTTAATGGAAGCAGATCATTAGGCCTATCTTACATAGTGCTTCTGAGTGGGTTAAATCTGCCAACCTTTAGGTTGACAGTTGCGTGCAAACCATTTGCTCCATTCAGGGACCAAGGGTATATATAGATATAGATTAATATATATATATATATATATATATATATATATATAGGGTAATAGGAGACACATAAATATAGATATGTTGTTGTTGTTGTTGTTTTGTGTCATCAAGTCAATTCCAGCTCATGGAGACCCTAAATGACTGAGTACAACTACCCCATAGGGTTTCCTAGGCTGTAATCTTTATGGGAACAGATTGTCAGGTCTTCTCCCACAGACCTGCTGGTGGTTTGATCTTTCAATCTTTTGGTTAGCAGCCAAGCATTTAACCATAGTGCCACCACGGCTCCTTAGGTATAAGAAATATATGTATGAAAAAACAAAAAAACCAAACCCATTGCCATCGAGTCAATTCCAACTCATAGTGACCCTATAGCACAGAGTAGAACTACCCCATAGGGTTTCCAAGGAGCAGCTGGTGTATTCGAACTGCCAACCTTTCGGTTAGCAGCCAGGCTCTTAACCACTTGCATATATGTATACACACACACATATATATACATATACATATATGTATATATAGCTGCATACATATATACACATATATATACAGATATATATATATACATATATACATACAGATATATATATACATATATACATATATCTACATATATATATGGAGCCCTGGTGGTGCCATGGTTAAAGCATTCGGCTTCTAACCAAAAGTTCGGCAGTTCAAACCCACCAGCCTCTCTTGTCCGTGGGAGAAAAGATATGGCATTTTGCTTCCATAAAGATTTACAGCCTTGGCAACCCTATGGAGTAGTTCTACTCTGTCCTATATGGTTGCTATGAGTTGGAATTGACTCGGCAGCCGGGGGTTTTTACACATATACATGATAATAAAGGAGCCCTGGCGGCACAGTGTTTAAAGCGATTGACTGCTAACTGAGAGGTTAGCAGTTTGAAACCACAGGAGAAAGATGTGACAGTCTCCTTCCATAGAGATTTATAGCCTCAGAAACCCTATGGGGTTGCTATGAGTTGGAATCAACTCATCAGCAGTGGGTGGGTGGGTGGTTATGGAAATAGATATATATAAATGTGTGTGTGTGTGTGTGTGTGTGTGTGTGTATACATAAAATCAAAAATCAAACCCATTGCCGTCGTCAGTTCCGATTTATGATGACCAAATGTGTTACGGAGCAGGACTGAGCTCCATAGGGTTTTCTTGACTGTAATCTTTTTGGAAGCAGATTAGCAGGCCTTTCTTCCATGGTGCCTCTAAAATCAAACCAAACCCTTTGCCTTGGAGTCAATTCTGACTCATAGCAACCCTATAGGACAGGGCAGAACTGCCCTATAGGGTCTTCAAGGAGCAGCAGGTGGATTAAAACTGCCAACGTTTTGGTTAGCAGACGAGCTCTTAACAACTATTTTTAGGTGGGTTCAAATTGCTTACCTTTTTATAAGTAGTTGAGAGCAAACCGTTTGTGCTACCCAGCGACCGTAGATATAAATTTGGACACACATATGCATGTATAAAATTCAACACTTTATATTCTCTCAAGATTTTTGAAGCTGTTGTTCCATTGTTTCTAGCCTCCAGTGTTGCTCTTGAAAAGTTGGTTGCCATTCTGATTCTCAAGTCTTTGTATGTAACCTGATTTTGTCTCTTTGTTTATCTTTCAAATTTTGTAGGATCTTCTCAATGTGCCCAGTGTCCTGAAATTTCACAGTGATATGCCTTAATGCTCATCTCTTGGTATCCATTGTGCTGTGTGTTTCACAGACCTTTTTAATCTCAAAACTGATACCTGTCATTTCGGAGACATTTTCTCTCTTCTTCTTTTTTTAATAATTGTTTTTCTGTGTTTTCATGTCCTTTTCTTCTGGAACTCTTGTAATTGAGCTTCCTAGACAGATCTAATTTTCTTCTTTTTTCTTCTCCAATTGTTTATTGTTCCTCTTACTGAATTTTCATTTTTGCTATCTTATCTTTAATATTCAGGAGCTTTGTTTTGTTTATCAAAAATTCCCTTTTCATTTGATTCTTATTTCATAGATGTAATATATTTCTTTTATCTCTTTTAGAATATTAAAGATTATTTCCTATTTCATACATTACTTATTTCTTTTTGAGTTCTTTTCTTCTGTTTCTTTTTTGTTTTTCTCTCCCCCTTATCTCTTGTGTTAGAGGCTTTTTATGTCTGGCAATCCCTGGATATCTATACATGTATAAGAATGTGGTGTTTAAATAGCTGATTGGAGGAATGCTTTATGTTTGAGACTTGTCAGCTGATGTGCTTCTGTGTAGGGTGATCTGGCTCAATCATTTCATTAGAAAAACTTTAGTAGTATACTTAGGTTTCTAATGAAAATGGTCAGATTCTATACAGCAGAATCAATCTCTTGCTTAGACGATATAAACCTGTTTTATAGCTCTACCAGAAACTGTTTGTTATAGGCAACCAAGGTCATCTTACCATTCCATATGTGGACTTGTATGTAACCCCCTGTCTTAGTTTCCTTGGACTGCTATAACAAAATACCATAAATTAGCTGCTTTTAAAGAACAGAAATTTATTGTCTCACAGATCTGGAGGCTAAGAGTCCAAATTCAGAATGTCAGCAGGGCCATGATCACTCTGTCCACTCTAGAGGAAGACCCTTCCTTGTCTCTTTCAGCTCCTGATAGCCCCAGACAACTCTTGGCATGCCTTGGCTTGTAGATGTACCATGGTGGTGTCTTCCCACTGTGTGACTGTGACTCCATGTCTGTTTCTCTCCTTTTTAAGACACCACTGAGAAGGGATTAGGAATAGGACTTGCACCACTCCAGTATGACTTAAGTGATACTGTCTTCAAAGAAATACCTTATTTCCCCAAACAAGGTTGCATTCACTGGTTCAGGGTTTAGGGCTTCAACTTATCTTTTTGGGGGACACAATTCAATCCACAATACCCCCTGTTTTCACCATGGTATCTTCTCTCTTGACCATGCCTTTTGTTCCACATATAAAAGTCTGGTTTACCTTCTACAGAGGGTAAAGCTCAAGTATTCTTCTGGGTTGAAGGAGAGGCAACCACCCAGTGGGGTTAAGGATCAGGAGGTCTAACTGATCCCAAACAGACCCTACATCAGTCACCCCATTTCAGCCCTGCCTTCACCCACACTTTCCCAGGTTGCTGGGCACCGATCGCTGGACATCTCCAGTTCTGTAGTGCAAGTCAGTTTGCTTGTCAGCTTATACCATAAACTTAGACTCCATCCTTCTCACGTCTGCTGTGTTAGTTGCCAAATGTCCATCTACTTTCTTGGTTCTAAAATATGTTGAGGTGTTTTCCTCTTTAATTTTCTTCTACTTTGTGGGTTTATGCAGTTTTTCTCTTTTATTTCCAGTTTGGGGATTTCAGAAGAGAATAAAGGTAACCAGAAGTGTCTATAACCACAAAGTGTACTCCTCATATAATACTTGTATTAAAATGAGAATCATTAGTGAGGTCTTAAAAAATTAGAAAAATATCTTAGTCCAGTTGCCACAAAACTTTCTATTACCAGTTTGACAAGCTAGGGGCAGTTTTAAACTGTGAATACCAAAGACTATGAAGGTTTTAGCATGGTTATATTTTGGTGCCCTATAAGTAGAAAAAAATTATAGAAGAAAAATGACTTTGGAAAGAACAAATAGTATGCCTCAATTATATTCCAGATTGATTAATTAACCAGATAGAATCAATGGCAACAGCCCTTTGGGACCCAATAACCACATGTTATAGAGAATTGTCCATAATAGTAGATCCACAGCTGATTTGGAGAATGCTCAGGGCACTGATATTGACATTAGAATTTGGGAATGCCTCATGGGAAATCTTTGACTGAAAATGCTCCTTGGAAAAATTTCCATTAGGTGCATTTATAGGAGCAGTTTTGGCCCAGCCCCAGATGCATACGACCTTTATCCCTTTGCCAGGCACATGACCAATAAGATCTGATTTTTTCAGACAGAATGGATATGTCAGGTAGCTTCCACAGCAATAGCAGTAGAAATGAAACAGATGAAATACCAAAACATGAGCAAACTTTGTAGACTTCATGAAGAAACAGCAGCACCTAAATCAGTTGATTTTACCAACCATCAGATGGATTCCTTCTTTAATTTACTTTCAGATGTTTATTTAGCACTGTTAGGCAATATGGATGAGAGTGAGTTTGTGCTATTTCTGCCTGAACCAAAGATGAGTTTCAGAAGTCACTCAGCAAATCATCCTTTAGGAAAGAAGAAGGCTTCAGAGTCATTGGGAGTTGGATAAACAACAGGGCATTAAAAGTAGAAGTGTCAGTTCTATGATTTTGAGAAAGCTCTAAGACCTTTTCATTGTTTGATGTCTCCATCTTTCTGAAACTGCTGCCTGAATTGCAGTGCACCCCTGAAATTGCATGTCATTCAGAGTGCAGAAATGACTAGGTTGTGCTGACAGGAATGCACACACTATGTATCCCAGTGACCAGGTTTAATCTTGACCCCCACACCCACAGCTGGGTAGCGGAAGAGTGGGAGCACTGCACCAAAACCTGTGGGAGTTCTGGCTATCAGCTTCGCACCGTGCGCTGCCTGCAGCCACTCCATGATGGCACCAACCGCTCTGTGCACAGCAAGTACTGTGTGGGTGACCGTCCTGAGAGCCGCCAGCCCTGTAACAGAGTACCCTGCCCAGCCCAGTGGAAAACGGGGCCCTGGAGTGAGGTGGGTGTGTGAATTCTGTGTGTGTGTATGCAAGTGTGTTTGTAGCATATTTTAATTACACCAGGTAGGCTTTCTGTGAATTCAGAAATTGTCCCATATTTTGTAATCATTAAGCACCTAGAGCTGTTAGGAAAAATTATTATTTCTAAATAATATTTGCATTTAAGACGGTTAATAGATAGGGGCAAACCATGTTTGGGTGTTTTTGTGACATAAAGGAGGCTAAAAAGTGACTGGTCTCCTTTCTAATATCTTTGTTGACTCCCCCATTCCTATGGGATAAATTCCAAGCAGCTGACACTGAATGCAGGGCCCTACACATTTCTCTCATTCTGTCTTTCTTCACTCCCAACTCTTTGTTCGAGTTTTAATAAACCACTTACTTTTCCAGACACCATGCTGGTTTACACCTCATCCCTGTTGGCTGGCTTGCTCTCCCTCCTCCTCCTATCTAGCAATTTCTGACTGCTCCAACAAGGTTCATCTCCACAGTCTGAATACCACCACCAGGTGGTTGTTTTTCCTGCAGTCCTTCCTCTGCACTCCAAAGGCAATTCCATCTGCCCCCTGGTGGCACAGTGGTTAAGAGCTCAGCTGTTAACCAAAAGGTCGGCAGTTCACATCCACCAAGCCACTCCTTGGAAACCCTATGGGTTAGTTCTTCTCTGTCCTATAGGGTTGCTATGAGTCGAAATCGACTTGATGGCGATGATTTTTTTTGTTTTTTCTAATGTTATGTTGATGGCAAAGTATTGTAACTCCTTAGTCTGTGCTTACCACTAGTTCACACGTTTGTCAAAAACAGTGTTCTTTGTGGTGCCTGACTTGCGGTACCTGTCCAGTTGATGTTTTTTATTGACTGGCTAACTGAATGGATTATGTTGGCTGTATTTTTTATTTTATTTATATTTATTAAATTATGTATTTATTATTTTTTATTTCTCAACACTCAAAGAATCAGTGAGCCATAGGAAGAGCATTTATTGGAGGAAAGGACATAAAAACAGGTAAAGAAGAAATGAGGAAGTGAAGAGCAAGCCCAGGAAGGAAGGATCAGACGAGTGAAGGTTCCCCACACAGGACCATAATGATAGTGCATGTCCCATTCCTCCTTAGAGTCCTGGACCAAAGGACCCAATCCACGGCGCCTACCTAGGACAATAGCATGGAATTTTCTGGGCTTAATTTTAAAGCATGATGACTTTCATTAAAGAGATGAATTTATGGGAACACAGTGACAGTAGTTCCCAAGAGGTTAAATTAACCAAGGTGGCATGTCAGTAAATTCAGCCAATCTGTAAGGAAGATGAGGAACTGGGAAGCTCCCCCAAAACAGGCACCACAACCGATTTCAGGAGTTGTGTTGTTGTTGTTGGGTGCTGTCAAGTTGGTTCTGGCTCATAGCAACCCTTGTACAACAGAATGAAATGCTGACCAGTCCTTCGCCATCCTCAACAATTGTTGCTACGTTTGAACCCATTGTTGCAACCACTGTATGTCAATCCAACTTGTTGAGGGTCTTCCTCTTTTTTGCTGACCCTCTACTTTACCAAGCATAATGTCTTTCTCCAGGGACAGGTCCTTCCTGATAACATGTCCAAAGTATGTGAGATGATGTCTTGCCATCCTTGCTTCTAAGGAGCATTCTGGCTTTTTCCATGACAGATTTGTTTGTTCTTCTCGCAGTCCATGGCATATGCAATATTCTTTGCCAACGCTATAATTCAAATGCATCAATCCTTATTCAGTAGCAGGCATTAACTATATCATAATGATGCCTTCTTTTATATCCAGTGCTTACTAGGTGCCAGGCATTTTGATAACTGCTTTACATACCTTGCCTCCTTTGCCTTCCTTTAGCCCTACAATAATCCTCTGAGGCAGATATTATTCATTATCCTAGTTCTGCAGATGAGGAAGCTAAGGCTCATAGAAAAAAAGCCTCATGGAAGGTTGATAAATTATGGAATCGGGGTGCAAACCCAGAATTATCTGTCTTCACAACCACTGTGCAACACCGTATCCATGGAGAAAGAACTCCAGAGCTATGTGTGTGTATATGTCTGTGTGCATGTGTGTGTGTGCGTGCACGCGCCCACACAATGCAGAAAGGAAGAAAGATGATCTTGGTGGAATAAACTGTCATCTGTAATCTATAGTCTATAATGCCAGCCTTTGTTTCTGTAGTGTACAGTGACCTGCGGGGAAGGAACAGAGGTGAGGCAGGTCATCTGCAGGGCTGGAGACCAGTGCGATGGCGAAAAGCCCGAGTTGGTCAGAGCCTGTCAGCTGCCTCCCTGTAATGGTAGGTGTGACACTGATTGATTTCACTGCTCTGAGAATTTTTTTAAAAAACTTCAAAAAGCTGACTTTTTTTAAGGATAAGTTCTGAAGTTTAAATTGGCTTATTGAGAAATAACCAAAGGAAAACACCCCTGAATATTAGCTTAACATGGTTCTTTAAGGTTGTATTGGAGGCAAAATCCTACATCAGCTAATTATCATGACCACTGCAGCTCCCTCTGCCACTCCTATTAGATAACGCTAGGATAACGGCTGGGTCATGTATACGTAGCTTCTGTCAGTTTTTTTTAATTTTCATTTTTGAGGGCTACTTATGTTTTCCCTGTTATAGTCTTAAAAATATAACTTCACAGCATAGTAAATGGCATACTATTGCAGGAGGTTTCAAAATATTTTACTAAAATTACTCCACTTAGAGATGTGGATAATAAACGTCACCCCAACTCGAATGCCTTTTCCAGTATCTGTTCATTCATATACATGCACTTCAGCTGGATGATTTTCAAATAGACACATTGCACATACGCTCATATTCAGTATTTGCCTCAGCACCCTTCTTGTTGTATTTCAAAGGGTGAGGGTATTTTCTTTATTTTAAAATATAAATCAATTTTCAATTTTTAAAACAAAATATCTTAGATGGTTTCATTCTCTATCATTCCGTCTCTTTCTGCTTCCGTTTCTGTTTGTCTCTCTGTTTCCGTCTCTCTCTGTCCCATTCTGTCTTCTGTCTCTGACTTGCTGTCATTTGTTGTCTCTGTGTTACTCAGTTTCTCTGTGTCTTTTATACAGACTTTCTTAACCTCGCTCTCTCTCTCTCTCTCCCCCGTCTCATTCCTTCTCCTGCTCTCTCTTTTTTCATCTCTCCCCTCACCATCTTCTGTCTTTGACTCTGTCTCTGTCTCCTCTTTCTGTCTTTCTTCCCCACACACTCTCCTCTTTCTCTGTCTCCATTTCTCCTCTTGACATCGTTCTTCCTCCCCTCTCTCTCTCTACAATGGGTTTCTGTGAATCCGTCTCTCTCTCTCCCCAACTCATCCCTCTCAGTGTCCTATCTCTCTCTATACCCCTTTTTCTCCCTGCCTCCCTTTCTCTCTCTCTCCCCTCCTCTGTCAATCTGTTTTCTTATCTCTCATCTCTGTCTCTCTCTCCCTCCTTCTCCCCCAGCCCTCTTGTCTCTACTCCTCTGTCTCTCTGTTTTACTCACTGCATCTGTCTCTCTTTCTCTCCCTCTCTCTCTCTCTCTCTCCTCCCACTCTGTCTTTTCTTCTCCCTGTATGACTCTCTCTATCCGCCGTATCTCTTTCTCTTATTTGTCTGTCTCTCTCATTCCCCGTCACACTTTTCCTTCCGTCCTTTCCTTACCTTTTCCCCACCCCTACCTGCAGTACAAACTTTCTCTTAAATACAGTTCTCCTTCTTTACCTAATTCCATGCCTAATGACAACTGTGGGCATTGCTCTGCATCACTAGTGGGACTTGGGGAATAAAGAAGTTCGTTTTTCCTTAGCCTACAGCACCATGAATAAGCCGTTGATTGAATATTGACAACTGCTAAATGGTACTTCCTTTATTTTCAATAAAAAATAAAGTTGCCAAGGCACTGTTTTAGCAAATGTTTTATTTGTAAAGAATTTTCAGACTTCCAAGTTTTTTAAACCTTATAAACTAATTCAGTGTAAATTTTCATTTGCAATGTGTGAAGGCAAAAACACGTATGACCACGAGAGGGAGACAAAGCACTTATATTTGAGAGTTTACTTTAGAAAGTAGTACATTTGAAGGTTCAAAATACCCGTAAAGTCAAAACAAAAAGAACAGACCTTACCCAGTTAGAAACTGCGAAGTTTACTGTCACTGTAATGTTTTACTCTATTTAGTCCCTACTGCCAGGAGGCTAAACACTCTGTAAGCTTTATTGATCTTAATAGCCTGGTAGAGCTACATATCTCAGCAAATGTACCCAACTGTCAACACGAATGTGCTCGATTCTCCTCCTTTAGCCCAAAGAAAATTTCCATTGTAAAGCACAGGTGCTAATGACATTGGCATAACTATGCTAGAGATTCCATATTCATTTTTGCTACTCTGCTGCTCTCAAATCTCAGCCCAAAGGCAAACACTGAGAGTTCTAAAAATCGCATATTTTTACCATATTTTAATCAAGTAAGTGATATGTCCCACTAGAGTTTTAAAATGCTATTAGAATCAAATGGCCTTTTCTTTTTCTTTTTTTTTTTCTGGTGCAAATATACACAGCAAAACATTTGCCAATTCAACAGGTTTACATGTACAATTCAATGACATTAATTGCACTGTTCATATTGCACAGCTACTATTTTTATCTTTTTCCTAATCGTCCCACTACCATTAACATAAACTCATTGTCAAATGGCCTTTTGAGACCATGCGTGAAACCCTTTCTCTGACCTTTTTATAATGATCTAGAGGTGGAGCAAGAAGGCTAAAAGCTTCCTTAATTGTAATGACTGATTTTGTCATATGACTCCATTTCATCGCCCCATTTTGATTGTGCTAATTAACTGTTTTCCATTGAGCCTTTCCCATTTTGTCCCTAGGCAAATTACCATAAAATCAATGTATTCCTTTGTTCTTACATTGAAGTCAAGGAAATATGAGTTGTTCTACAATTTAGAAAATGGATGTGGTATTACAACTCTAGCAATGTCGGCAATTATAGGACTCCATTTTCCTTGCCAGCTGACTCTCCTGTTTTGTTTTTTATTGCAAATTTTAGAGAAAAATATTCTTTAATTCCCTTGGCAAATTACTTAGTAGGTTCCCTACCTGGCGATAAAAAAAATTACTACAATACATTGTAATTTTAAGTGATTATATTATATAAATGTCATAATTTATCATTCCTTTGGTTTATTAAATGAACATTGGGTCAGTATTTCTATGGTGCACAACTCCAGTGATGCCACCATGTGCATTTGCTCTGTGAAGGATGCCCTGGAATGGCTGAAAATAAGCACAAACGAACATCGCCAAGAGCTCAATATTTGGATTTTTTGAAATCTAGTTCATATAACCTTCAACCAATAAAATCTGAAAAAAAAAAAGATTATATATGTTTGTACACACACACACACACACACAGATGCACAAATAATCCCCTAAAATACATCAAGTGTTTTATGAGTGTTACTTTAGTCCCCATTAAAAATAAAACACTGTCAATTCAGTGAAATTAAAGTTTTAAGAACCACAAATTACTCATAAAAAAGTGGCACACTTTACCCAAATTTCTGCTTTCAAATAACCTGAAAATATTCATTGATAAACATGAAACTATTACATTCAAGCTGGCGAATATTCTTTGAATCAGAATGATATCTTTATTTTTCTTTTGATAATACATTTTTTATTATCAAAAGATTT
Organism: Dugong dugon; assembly: GCA_030035585.1. NCBI lineage: Eukaryota > Metazoa > Chordata > Mammalia > Sirenia > Dugongidae > Dugong > Dugong dugon. Next base: position 55,906,738 of record CM057463.1, read on the forward strand.
ATTTTCTTCTAACAGGTCTTTAGTATCTTGTTTTGATTCTAACTATGAATTTAATACAGAGGCTACCCGATTTGAAAGCCAGTGGTGGTGTCATAAAACAAACAAAAAACACAGATGTCCCTTTGTATCATAAGAAAGTTTGTGGTAAAACGAATCCTATTTTCTCATTGTAAAATCAGACAAGTGCTCCTACTAGGAAGAAAACAAATACCCTCAGTGGTCTGAAGACTGCTAATGGAGATATTAGAATGGTGGTCAACTGAAGTGCTTTGTACACAAATAACACATGAGGTCTATGTTTGTTTGCCAACCGTGCCCTCCTCCTTCGAAGTCTCTTCGTAAGTGTCACTCTGCCAATTTTTTTGTTACTTGTTGCTGTGAAAAAAAAAATTAGTATAGCACACTTACGAAAATACCTTGTGTGGGAGGGCACAACTGGCAAATAAACATAGAGGGCACCCATTATTTGCATAAAACTACAGTACTTACATCAGTGAATTCATTCCAGCATTCATATTTTTAATACTAAGACAGGTGGACAGCTCCTATTAATGTCAGATTATACTTAAATCTTATCATTGTTAACAATATTATTTGCCTTCCTCCTTTTATTCTGTGTTTAGATATATGTCTTTCTCTGTTTTATTTTAATTTTTTCAGATGAACCATGTTTGGGGGACAAATCAATATTCTGCCAAATGGAGGTGCTGGCGCGATACTGTTCCATCCCAGGTTATAGTAAGTTATGTTGTGAGTCATGTAGCAAGCGCAGTAGCACTCTACCACCACCATACCTTCCAGAAGCTGCTGAAACTCAAGATGGTGCTGTCTTTAACCCTAGTGACCTCCCTAGATCTCTAGCGATACCTACATCTTTGGTTCCTTACCATTTAGAGACTGCTGCTGAGAAGAAGAAATCTTTGAGTAGGATCTCTGCCGTGCAAGGTCCAAATGCATATGCTGCTTTCAGGCCAAACAGTAAACCTAATGGTGCTAACTTACGCCAGAGGAGAGCTCAGCAAGCAGGAAGTAAGACATTGAGAATGATCTCAGTACCATCCTCCACACTCACCAAGAGTGTCCACCTCGATTCATCCTCACAAATGGCTGCTGCTCCCTTCCTTGCAGTCAGTGATTCAATAGGTGCTTCTTCTCAGGCAAGAACCTCAAAGAAAAACGAAAAAGTTATTGATAAGAGACGTCCTATAAGGTCATCCACCTTGGAAAGATGAGAAAGTGAGCCTAAGCGGCTGGCTATCAGAGGAAAATCTGGACCACCTCCCGCTCCCCATGGTGCATACAGCTTGTGCAAAGTGGAAATCTCCATAGATCATCAACTCATTTTATCTGTAGGTGGAAGGAAAAAAAGTGCTGGTTCACTTTCTAGTTGTTTTCATCCTCCTTTTGTTCTGCATTGACTCACTTACCAGAATTCATTGGAAGAAAGCAGCAAAGATTATTAATGGAAGGAAAGTAAGTTGCTAAGTGTGTCGTTCACTCTCTAAAGCAGAAAAGGGACTGGAACCAATTGTACATATCAGCTGATGTTTTGTTTTAAAGAAGTTGGAGTAAAATTTAAAAAGAGGTCCCAATGGTTTACACTTTTACAAAATATTTTGGAAAGGGAGCAAAGAATCCTTAGACTTGTATTCCTATTTATCTATATTAGAAATATTATATGAGCAAATTTGCAGCTGTTGTGTAAATAGTGTATATTGCAGAAATCAGTATTATTTTAACAGATGTGTTCTCAAATGATTGTTTACTATATTACATTTGTGGATGTTCTAGGTGCCTGTCGTTGAGTATTGCCTTATTTGACATTTTATGAGTTGATTTTCAAAGCAGAATATTGCAAAGAAGTTAACATTACAGCTACTGACAATACAAAGGGTTTTATTGTATGGTGTTGTTGAATCAACAATGTGATACCTAACTTAGAGGGAAAGAAAAACAAATAAGCTACAGATGTGCACATTTCAGCTTACCTATTGCTTTCTACGCTTTAAATAAAAAGTAGTAGGATTGTTGTCTTAGTATGCTCATGGTCACAGGGAACAGAGGATAGTAGTAAGACTGTGCAAGACAGAACTGAAACACTTTTAATAGGGCCTCAGTACGTAGCCTTGAGGAGTCCTATGTTCTTGTGTTGATTTTCATTTTCCCTCTGTTGACGTATGTAAACAGTTATACACAATGCACTGTAGTAATCACAAGGAAAAAACGTTTGGCGATAACATGTTCGTACGTTGGTAGCTGAGAAAAGCATCATCCAACTGGAATTGACACTCTAGTGTAATAGGGCTTTGGGCATTGGAAGCAGGCTCAAGAAAGCATTTGTTAAAAGTTGAGATATTTATTTTCCGCATGGTTCGTATCCAAATGTTCACAACCACGATGCATCTGACTGCAATAACGTGCTAGTAATTTATGTCAGTGATCACCTTGCTCACAGTGAAGCCAGAAATGCTCTCCCCAGAGAGCAGATGTAAAGTACTTGTATATAGGATTCAGACCTGAAGATATTTATTAAAAGTTGATTTTTTGGATAGTATTTTTATGTACTAAATATTTACACTAATATCAATGACTTATTTTGGTAGACTAGAGAGACGTATTTAGAGATGCATGCTTTGTTCTATTCCAAGAGAAGTTTAAGCAAACTACAGCAGCCAAATCACGGAACTAAAATTGAACAAATGTAATGTTATTCAGACATTTTTCATTTTGAAAGTAGTTGATACAAAGTTGATGACTTGTTCCCCCTTCAAGGAAATATACCATAGTATGAACTCACATAGCTTGCTGTTTAATGAAATAGTGAATTAGAATCCTTTTTAAGTGTATGTGAAAGAGAGGAGTACTTCATGAATTACACTTAAATAAAAAGAAAGATGAGTATTGTCAGCAAAATATTTTTGAGGTCATTGCCTACACTGTTAAAAATATATTGTGTGAACTAAAATGTAGGTTTGTTAACTTCCCAAAGCACATAATGTGCAAGGACTTTTAACGATTGTAAACTAGCAGCCTGACCTGTTGAATCTATACCTCTAAAGAACTGCTGCTACTTTGTGCTAGACTTTTGAAGATCAAATCAATTTGATTAGTTACAGATAATGAGACAATCCCTGAGGCTCAAGTAGAAGTTATTTGTTTTTCCTAAAAATTTCCCCAGAATGAAATTCTCTCTAGTTTGCTTGAATGTGCATATCACAGGGAACTAACTCTAAAGAAAGACGGTCACACGCATACACCTCCCATAAAGATGTACATATTCATTATTCTTCTGCCCTGTGAGCTTTCTTTTCTACTAAACTAAAAATTCCTTTTTATCAAAGTGTCCACTACTGATGCTGTTTGTTGTCTTGGGAGCGCGTAGCAATAAAAATATTAACAAAATAGAGACCTGACTACGTAGATTTTATCATTAGATTTATCACAGAGTAATGGAAACTTGTCCTTTCCTCCTATGAAGTGTGACAGGGCATGAAATCCGTTTGCTACTTGGACTTTTCTAAAGAGTCTCAAATAAAGTGACAGTCTTCCCTGTTTTCACATCAGGGTGTATCATAATTTCATTTAAAAAAACAAAAATAAGAGGATCAGGGGATGGCTTTCTGTTTTACTTGATTCTGTGGAGCTACAAAGAAGCAGAGAGAAGATGGTAATGATGTTAGTACTTATGAGAAAGAAAGAGGAGCTTCTATTTTTAACATGTGCAATTCCAGAATGTTTTTTAAGTAAAACATATCCATCAGCTTTAAACCTTGGTTACCTGAGGATTGGTGTGAGCACATCACTCGTGACTTAGAAGTGTGCGGAGGAAGGGGGCATCAGAAAGAAGGGCCCCGCATTATGTAACGGGGAGACCCTGATAGTAGTGCGGTGGTTACTAGCTTGAACTGCAAAGGCAGACAGACAGACCCAGGTCTAAACTTCACTGGCCACTTGAGAACCTAAAGACCTTAGGTGATCTCAGGAAGTTTTAGTTTCCTCGTCTGTAAATTGGGAGGCAGAACTGTCATACATCATTGGGTAATTGCCATGAGAAATAAGATAACATTAAGTAAAGCTGTTAGCTCAGGATTTGATGTAATTACTTACAATAAATATTAGCTATCATTGTTGTCTTCACCATCTTCATTATGTAACTAAACCACAGAATTCCTCTAGGGTCCACAGGTAGTTTGAATTGTGATCACTATGTCTCATTGATGGTAGTAAAGAACTTGGTCTCAGGAATCTAAAGACAATTCAGCTTAAAAAATTGATAGAAAGGACACAATCATTAAAAATAATCTCTGGTCATTGGTTTTGAGAAATTTTTGCTAATAATGTCCACTCTCCCTTTGCAAACAGTAAATAGTGGAATAACTATAATTATGTAGTTCTGCAAAGACAGTGAATGGTTCAATAATGCCACAAATTATTAGGAAAAAAATTGTTTGTCTTTACATTCTATTATTAAAATGTTAATATATTTCACAGAAATATCAACAACAAAAGCGATTCCTACATATCTATCATAAATTTTCTTCATGGAGGAACTGCTTAAATATAAATACGAAAGATATAATCAATTGAAAACTGATGAAAATACGGAGAAACCAAAGAGTATATCACTTGTTTAACCATTATAAAATCAAGGAAAAGAGACTGTTAAAGTACAGCTACTTACAGCGCAGTAAAACATCATAAAAACCACCCTAGGGTACACAGGCATTATCAATAAATCAACTAATGTTAGAAACATTGATTTTTGGATTCAGACACTTTTGAATAATTCACCTGGAGTCAGAGATAAAATTTAAAAATTCATTAAAATAATCTACTAAAATTAATTTGCTATCAAAAACTAAAATTCTAAAAATAAGATGCTATAAATTCCCCATAAGTCTGCAAAATTATCACAGAGTTTATCTAAGAATTACCTCCCCCCCTAAATTTGCCCTAGTCTTGAGAAATGGCTGGAGCATACATCTACCTGGTGGCAGCACAAATGCTACTTCCTTAAAATCAGTGAAGGAAATATAGCTCTTTTACAGCCAATTCATAGTTTCAGATACATTGTCAGTTTGATCAGTTAGTTTTCAACCATTGGCTTTTTAGCAATTCACCTGAGTTGTGTGTGTGTGTGTGTGTGTGTGTGTGTGTGTGTGTGTGTGTGTAATCTAACAAAAAATCCCCAAAGAATTCTTATCTCTAAGATTCTTATCTTATTTACATCCAGGTGTTATTCTTCCTCCTATCAAGAATGTTATTTTCCTCCCCTCTAGGATAACCCCAAAACTTTAAACTAAAATAACAAGGCTCTTCTACAATCCACTATTGAATAAATGGGTGATTCTAAAAATTATAAATCCATCCACACAAAAGACAATTCTTTTCATAGTAGCTATTTGGAGACTTACATGGAGAGACTCTCACTAGCAGCTCAAGGGAGAAAACATCTTCTCCATGGTGGAAGATAAAGGGGCAATAGGTCTGCTTTCTATTCCTATGACAGAGAGCAGAGTTCTAAACTTTGGAAGAAGTAATGGTGCTCTGGTGCTAAAGTTAGACTGTTGGTTTAAACCCTGGTTCTACAATCGACTTACTGTGTCTGGGACAAATTAGTACCTAGAACTCCGCTTTGCCCATTGTACAAACCTCATAGCTACCTACTACATCCTGCAAGGACTGTTGCAGAAACCTGTTCTCCTAGAGCTACAACTATGGTGTCTCTTCTGTTTTCAGCCTTTCCCTCTCTCTGTTAGCCTATTTATCAGGATCATGAACTAACTAATGTTGATTCAGAAAGGACTAGATATTTTCTAGCCTAACAGTCTTTATTTTGCAAGGATAGAAAAAAGACCCAATGGGTTTAAGAGACTTTTTAGAAACCCCATTTCTGAGTTTGACTACAACTGGGATCAGAACTCCAACTCTCAGTTCAGTTCTCCTTCCATGGCCAGGCTGCTTTGATTCTGTAAAAATAAGGGATTCCAATGAAAATAAAGGCCACGATCCCTGCATTAGCACATGGCTATGTGCTCATCCTTAAAATGTGACTGGAAGTGTGCATTTTCAGACAGAAAATCTGAAGGTATAATTATGTACCTTCCACTTCCAAATGGCCCTTGGCATCCCACCAATAATCCAGGAACACTTCCAGCTATGTGTTAGGAACATCTTCATTTGTGTATATAGGCTTCTGGGATGATAACTCATTTCTCTAGCCTAGTTTTCAGAAGATCTTTCTAAGTGATGAGCCTTAATATTCTGGTTTCTCAACTCTTATTTTTACATCTCAGATGTTGCACAGCCTCTAGCCTATTTCTTTAATATCTATAATGTTCTCAACATGGAACTCAAGTTGTCAGGAGAGACCACTCATTCCATTTGTCTTTGCTTCAGATTTTCATGGTTGTTAGAAATCTCTTGAATGATGCAGGTGTTCTGGAAAAATAGTTTAGCCACATAGGCAGTTCTTCCCAACGTATTTGTCCCTTCTACTTAAATCTCTATCCTTCCTTTTACACTAAATCCTCAAACTTATAAGCATGCTCAGAAACCTGGTGGTGTAGTGGTTAAGAGTTCGGCTGCTAACCAAAAGGTCGGCAGTTCGAATCCACCAGGCACTCCCTGGAAACCCTATGGGGTAGTTCTACTCTGTCCTATAGGGTCACTATGAATCAGAATCAGTGGCAATGGGTTGGGTTTATAAGCATGCTCAGAAGGAGGAATCAAATTTTCACCTGACTCTGCTTCTGCCTCACTAGCCACTATCTGCTCTCTTTTCTTTCTTCACCACCAAGCTTCTCAAGAGTGGTCTATCTTCACTGCTTCTCCTTCACACCTTGCATTCACTCTAGAGCCCACTCTAGTCAGTCTTCTGCCCCAAGCACACCACAGAAGGAGCTCTCTCAAAGGTCTGTTTCTCAGTCAGAATCCTTCATGAATTCAACAAACTTTTATTGAGGCCGATTATGTGCCAGATATTTTTCTAGGTCCTTGGAATGCAGCGTGAGCGAAGAAAAGATTCTTGCTCTCATAGAGCATACATTGTAGCAGAGGAAGGAGACAACAAACAATAAACACAATGCATGGATTTGTCATCTAGTATGTTAAAAGGTAATGAGGAGTATCTAGCCCTCTTGTACTGTCGATTTCACTTCTAAAATGTCTCTTGTGTCTATTCCCTCCTTTTTGTTCCCATGGTCTCTACCAAATTTAGGTCATACTCTTACTGGAATGACCACAATTGCCTTGAGATTGTCTCTCTCTCTCGTGGTCTCACCCTTTTCCAGCATTATATACACTCTGGCACCGGATTTTCTTTTGTGTATTTTTTTTTGTTGTTGTTAGGTGCCATCAAGTCGGTTCCAGCTCACAGTGACCCTATAGTTACTGCACTGTAAAAATCATGCCAAAACAAAACAAAAAGCATTTGTATGTTTTCTTTCTTTCATATCTTGGAGTCCTTACTCAACTTTTTATCTACCTAGTCCACAAAGTTCCATTCCTGATCTATTTTTTCTGCCTTATCCTCTTCAATAAAATTAATCGCCTATAAAAACTAACTCCTTTCCTCTTCTACTATCCTTGTGAATTTGGTTTTTGTGACAGCAGAAACTATTTCTCTATTGTTATATCCTGAGAATCTTATACACACTAGGTGGTCAGTAGATATGTGTTGAATAAAATAATTTTTTAAAAAATTATTTATCATAATAGGCATCTTTCTTTGTTCTCCATCATTCTCTGTGTCTATGCCTCACTCTACTTACAGGACCTAAAGATTTGCTTGACCAAGGATAATCAGCTTGTAGATGCCAGCTGAGGATATTATTTCCAAGAGGTAAATTAAGATAATTAAGATACCCAGAAGGGATTTGCAACCCTTATTTTGATCATATTATTATAATATTTTTAAACCACCAGATGAAAAAGGAAAGTATATTGTCGAATTCACTTCTAAGTGGTGTCTGGAGTCATGAGATTGGATAGAAATCATTTAGAGTTTAAATTGTAGCCTGGCAGAGATTTCTAATGCAGTGAGAAATTTGATGATTTTGTCTAATGTCTTTAAATACCATCTATTGGCTGAAAAGATGTCCAAAACCAAAAAGCACCCATTGTTGTCGATTCCTACTCATACCAACACTATATGACAGGGTAGAACTGCCCCTATAGGATTTCCAAGACTATAAATCTTTATGGAAGCAGATTACCACATCTTTCCCCCGAGGAGCAGCTGGTGGGTTCGAACCACCGACCTCTCAGCAGCCGAGAGCATAACCACTATGCCACCAGGGCTCCCTGAGCTGGTACAAGATGTCCCAAGATGGTATAAAATGTCCCGGGGAAAATGTGTCATGGGGGTGGTACAAGCAATTTGCACTCCACTACTAACATTAGTAGTTTGAACCCAACCAGAGGCATCTCTGGAGAAAGGCCTGGAGATTTACTTCCATAAAGATAGAGATTACAGCCAAGAAAACCTATCGAACAGTTCTACTCTGTAACTCATGGGTCACCATGAGTCAGAAATGACGCAAAAGCAATCGATTTTTTTTTTGTTTTTTGGGGTTTTTTTTTGGTTTATTGGCTGAAAACTTCCAAAATTTATTTCTCTTGCCCATATGATCGCCTAAACTCCAGATTCATATTTAAAACTGCTTACTTGATACTTCTACTTAAACAATTAGTAGACATTTCTAACCTAACAAGTCCAGAATTGAATTCATGTTCTTCCTACCTAACTGCCCTGCCAATCTGTTTCACCCACAATTTTCATCCTTTATGACTTAGCCCCTAAATCATAGCGCTACCCATGACTCCTTATATTAGCTTCCTATTGCTGCTGTAACAAATTACCACAAATTTAGTGGCTTAAACAATGCATATGTATTATCTTAAAGCCTGTAGGTCAGAAATCTGACACAGAGTGTTGGCAGAACTGTGTTTCTTTCTGGAAGCTCTGCCCCAACCCACAACACTTGCTATTTTTGATCGTCTATCTCTCCTCAACAAGATGGATTGACATGGTGGCTGCAACAGTGGGCTCAAGCATAACAACCATCATGAGGATGGGGCAGGACCGGGCAGTGTTTTGTTCTGTTGTGCATAGGGTCGCTATGGATCAGAACCGACTCTACGGCACCTGACAATAACAACAACTCTCCTCTTTAGGTCTGCAATGGTAGACAGGGCAGCAGGCTTGAAAAAGTTACAGAAACTCACATCTAAATATTTCTGTGTTCCTTTTACATATAGAAATAAGAATTAAAACTGTTCATTTGTATTGAGTACTTTTCAACGTGTTTCATGTCTGTTAATTCACTTTGTTTATCTTTTTACTTTAAACTCTAAAGTTATTCTGAATGCAGGCTATGGGATTCCATTTCATCTGCTCTTGATAAAGTATAAGCCTGCCATTTTGAAAGGGAATAAATCAGATGATCCTTATAAGCAGAAAATTTAGAGGGATGGCAACCATGAGCTAGAGTAAATTGAGGAATACAAAAAGGATGGGTTAAGTGACAGGGTCTAATGATTTTTAGCAAAGAAAAACATGAGATTTGGTTTTTATGTAAATTTGTTTTACATTCTTAAGTGTTCTTCCTTTGTTACCCTACCTTATGTGGTAGAAATGGCAGAGGGTCTATCTTCCTTTTAGAGATAATGAGCTCAGAGATGCTCAGTGACTAATCAAGCAGAGGTTAGGGACGGAGGGGCAAAAAACAACCAAGCAGTCAACTAAACAAACCAACAATACGGTAATGAGAAGCCTTTATCCCATTTCCATTACTTTCTTTCTGTCCTGAGAATAACCATATCTTTTGGTTTGTAGGTACACCTAATGTTGAATTAGAATCTACAGCATCCCCGGGTACCCCATCATTCTTAGTGATCTGCTGGATTCCTATTCCACCCACACTGTTGGTTGATGACCTTGCCTCATACTTATTTGACCACAAACAAGCCATCAGACAAGTGTCCACATCTTCCCACTGCAAATCATCCTACATAACCACCCACTTCTTCCCTCCTAATATGTCAGAGCACTGTCCCTCCTTCCACTTGTGATCTGGATCACATCCATTCCCATTTTTTCCAGAATGTTCCTTTCTTTCTCTCTTGCATTATTGGCCTATGCTTCTTATCACTACTGCTAGCATTGAAACATGCTTTAGTAGTTTTTCATACTAAAAAAATTACTTGATCATACATTCTCATCCCCTTCTCCCATCACACTGTCTGCTCTCCTTTGTAGCCAAACTTCTCCAAAGATTTGCCTACACGTTTTCTTTATTTCCTTATTGCCCATTTATTTTTTCTTTACTATGCTTCAGCTTCTACTCCCACCCCATTCTGAAACTTATCATAAAAAGGGCCCCTCACGACCTTCATATTGACCAAATCCAATGGACACTTAGCTATGCTCATATTATACATCTTTTTAGCAGCATTTTAACATAGTTCACTACTCTTTTTTTCAATTATTCCTTTCTTGACCTCTATGACACCACTCTTCTGGTTATCCTTGTATCTCATTAGCTGGTCTTTCTCTCCCCTTTGCTTGTTCCTCCTCCCCTACCCAACATATAAATTTTGATGTTCTTCAGGTCTAAGTACTTGGGTCTATCCTCATCTCTTTCTATATTATCTTCCTCGTGAGCTTCATTCCTATGGTTTAGGCATCTATAGGCAGGATAACTTCCCAATTTTTATCTCCAACTCAGATCATTCCTCTTAGATCCAGGATCACATTGTCCTCAATTGCCCATGTTATCTCTACCTGAATGTATTATAAGCATCTCAAACTTAACATCTAAAACAGGACTCCTGATTTCTTTCAGACCTATCCTTCCCAACCAACTTCTCACCTGGCCTAGATGCTTGAATGTTTTAGAAATAGTAGTACCTTCCATTCAGTTAATTAAGCCAGAAAACTAAAAGTCACTTCAGGTTCTTTTCTTTCCTTCACTCCCATGGTCACCATATTCAGTTCTTCAAAAAAACACAATCACAAATGCAACTACTTAACTCTATGTGCACTGCCACAAGCTTAGTTCAGCTCACCCTCAGCTCTCTTGGACTATGAAAAATGGTTCCTCCATTTATACTCTTGACTGTATATAAATCATTATAAAATAATTATTTAAAATATACCCCTTCTTAAACCTGTGAATGGTTTTCTATTGCACTCAATAAAATCCAAACTCCTTACTCTGGCCTCTGTTATCTGACTCCTGGCTGTGTATCCCAACTAAGTTATTTGTTGTTATTAATTTTATTCTTATATTTTTATTTTTTGGTTAACTTGCCTCTAATTTACCTCCTTCTACTGTAGTTACAGTCATCTGATTTTAATTTCACAAGTGCCAGTGTCTTCCCACAAACTGTGTATTTGAATATCCTGATATATTTGCCTGAAATGTTCAACATTCCCCCTACCTACTATGGGGAATAAAGAGGAGAGAACAATTGTTCCCAGATAAGACTGAGATCAGGAAACAGCTTCAGAGAGGAACTAATTCTTGTCTTTTGAGCAGATTATAAAGGCATTTTTAAAGGATTTTAAGGGAAGAAAGGAAATCACAAAATAATCAAAGGAAGGGTGGAGGGAAAAAGGGAAGGTACACTCAGGTAAATGCCTAAGCAGATATAAAGAAGTGTTGCAACGAACGAGGTGACACTTTTTGGGAATTGTAAGTAGTCGCATATACCTTGAGGTGAATGTGGTTTGCATTTTAAGTTGCCCCAGGGATCCTGGAAATTTCCAGCCGATAAATATAAATTTTAAATTGAACTTATTGCAGGTGGCAAACATGATTCTGTTACACAAAAGCCTCTAGAGTAGATGCATCTAGAACCCATTCCTTAAAGTGTCAAGCCTGTCTCTTAGTAAACTATTATCAAGTTTATGTCACTTGTCTTTATTAGTAGTTTAAACTGCCTTCTACTCTCTAAAAGGTATATTCTATTTCCAAAGTAAACCCACCAATATTTGAGCAAATATTATTTGTAACTCCTAAAATAAAAACTAAATGAAAATTTTCACACCTATTTAACCCTCTCAGATAGTCAGAGTGCATGATTTTGTTGTTGTTGGAACTGGATAAGATCTGTGGCTGGTAAAGCTAGGGTTCTAGAGTAATCCACACAGTGAGTCATTTAGTTCCGCTCTGTTCTATGTCAAGGTACAGTCCCCATATGATTATCTTAAAAATCTATGCCTTTGATCATAAAGAATTGTAAGGGGCTAAGTTTCCTGGGTTTTCTACAAAATGTTCAATTTCAATTCTTGAGTTAGTGACTGACTCAAATTTCAAATTCTCTCTTTTTCTAATTCAGTGTTCTGGCAGATGCTATAACCTCCTTCTTTCCTGTTGTTCCCATCCTAATCCACAAACACCTTTCACCAGTTTCTGTTTATTGGCTCAGCTTCAGTTTCTGAATGACAAGAGATGAAGAGATAGACAAACTATCAAAGCCTAAAGAAAGAAGGAAAATTATAATAACACCAACTATATCATAATTGGAAAACTATTTGCTATCCCCATGATATGTAGTGGTAAGCAAATGGACTCCTGAATCAAACTGTTTGGATTAAAACACCATACATCACTTTCCTCATCTGCAAAAAGAAGGTAATAATCCTGCTACTTTATAGGGTCCTATGAAGATAAATCAGATAATACATTGAATAAAAAAATGTTAGCAACATACTGGTGATGGGTAAACACTCAATAGATTTAGGCATTTTATTTGTTATTATTATTTTTACCATTATATTTTCTTTTCCTAATTTGCTATTCTTGTGTCTTTATGCCAAACCTATTTTATATTTATTTATTCCAAATATGAATCCATAAAGAAGGGAGGGATGTGTCATTCCTGAAGAGTGTCTAGTAAAATTTCCATGTGATACAACTTAGAAAAAGAAATAGAAAAATAGCCTCTTCTAAAACAACAATAAAATGCAAAAGATGTATTCTGTAATGTTGTGTGTAAGTATGTACTTATTAATATATGTGTAAATTGGTATCTAACATTTTCCTCATTTTAATGAAAATAATTTATAAAGATGTTTTTAATAAATATAAGGCATTGAGTACACTTTTACAACTATTTTACAGGAATTAGGGACCCTGAAAACTCACAAGCTCTAAGGCAAAGTAATACGGTCAGTCCTGTGGTCATGGCAACTAGGAGGGTCTTACAGAGGATGGCACATAGCAGTCTTTTCAGTGTGCAGATAAATTTCCAGGCTACATTATTACAGGAGCATAGGCGTCTTGTCATGCATATACATTCCCACATTAGATAATACAATTCTTGTTTTTTTTAAAATTTTTTTATTGTACTTCAGGCGATGGTTTACAGAATAGTTTCACATTAAACAGTCAGTACACATATTGTTTTATGGCATTGGTTAACAACCCCATGACATGTCAGCAATCTCCCTTCTTGACCTTGGAGGACTTTTTTTTTTTTTTTGTGAAAATATACATAACCAAAGATACACCATTTCAAAAATTTCCATGTGTACAATTCAGTGACATCGATTACGTTCTTCCAGTTGTGTGGCTATTCTCGCTATCCTTTTCCAAATGATTCCATCACCATTGTCTTCAATCACTGTCCCCGAGGATTCCCATCAGAACTTTTGAGTTGCTGTTGTCAATTTGATCTCACATAGATAATTCTTTTTTTTTCTTTTTGTACTTTAGATGAAGGTTTACGGAACAAAATAGTTTCCCATTAAACAGTACACATATTGCCGTACGAGAATGGTTAACAACCCCATGACATGTCAACACTGTCCTTTCTCAACCTTGGGTTCCCTATCACCAGCTTTCCTGTCCCTCCTGCCTTCTAGTCCTTGTCCCCAGACTACTGTGCCTCATTAGTCCCATTTTGTTTTATGGGGCTGTCCGATCCCTGGCTGAACGGTGAACCTCGGGAGTGACTTCACCACTGAGCTAAAAGGGTGTCTGGGGACCATACTCTTGCGGTTTCTCCAGTCTCCTTTAGGCCAGTAAATCTGGTCTCTTTTTGTGAGTTAGAATTTTGTTTTGTATCTTTCTCCAGCTTTGTCCAGGACCCTCTGTTGTGATCCCAGTCAGAGCAGTCAGTGGTGGTAGCCAGGCACATCCAGCTGTACTGGACTCAGTCTGGTGGAGGCCTTGGTAGCTGTGGTCCATTAGTCCTTTGGACTAATCTTTTCCTTGTATCCTGTTCTCTTCGTTCTCCCTTGCTCCCGAAGGGGTGAGACCAGTGGAGTATCATAGATGGCTGCTTACAGGCTTTTAAGACCCCAGATGCTACTCACCAAGGTAAAATGTAGAACATTGTCTTTATAAGCTGTATTATGCCAATTGAGCTAGATGGTCCCCAAAACCATGGTCCCCACAGCCCTCTGCCCAGCAATTCAGTCCCTCAGGGAGTTTGGATGTGTCTAGGGAGCTTCCATGACCTTTCCTTGTACAAGTTGTTCTGGTTTCCCCAGTCTTGTGTACTGTCTTACCCTTCACCAAAGTTACCACTTACCTGTTGTCTATTTAGTATTCCTCCCCACCCCTCCCAACCCTCATAACCAACAAAGATTGTTACTTTTTGTGTGTAAACTTTTTCATGAGTTTTTACAATAGAGGTCTCATACAATATTTGTCCTTTTGTGATTGACTTATTTCACTCAGCATAATGTCCTCCAGTTTCATCCGTGTTATGAGATGCTTCACAGATTCATCATTGTTCCTTATCATTGCATAATACTCCTTTGTGTGTATGTACCATCATTTATGCATTCACCTGTTGATGGGTATCTAGGTTGTTTCCATCTTTTTGCTATTGTGAACAATGCTGCAATGAACATGTGTGCATATGTCTATTCATGCGATGGCTCTTATTTCTCTAGGATATAGTCCTAGGAGTTGGATTGCTGGATCTTATGGTATTTCTATTTCTAGTTTTCTAAGGAAGCGCCATATCATTTTCCAAAATGGCTGTATCATATGCATTCCCACTAGCAGTGCACAAGAGTTCTGATCTCCCCGCAGCCTCTCCAACATTTGTTATTTCCAGTGTTTTTGATCCATGCCAGTAATGGCGGTGTGAGATGGTATTTCATTGTGGTTTTAATTTGCATTTCTCTAATAGCTAGTGATCTGGAGTCCTCATGTGTCTGTTGGCCACTTGAATGTCTTCTTTGGTGAAGTGTCTGTTCATTTCCTGTGTGCATTTTTTAATAGGATTATTTGTCTTTTTGTTGTAGAGGTGTTGGATTTTCTTGTAGATTATAGAGATTAGACTTTTGTCTGACTTGTACTGTCCAAAAACTTTTTTTCCCCAGTTTGTAGGTTCTCTTTTTACTCTTTTGGTGAAGTCTTTTGAAGAGCATAAGTGTTTACTTTTTAGAAGATCCCAGTTATCTAGCTTATCTTCTGGAGTTTGTGTGTTGTTGGTTATGGTTTGTATCCTGTTAATGCCGTGTATTAGGGCCTGTAGCATTGAACCTATTTTTTCTTCTATGAACTTTATAGTTTTTGGCTTTATAGATAATACAATTCTGATACTCTGTATCCTGGGATTGTTCCGATCCATCTATTTGATGAATGGTGGCAGAATTCAAAATTGCTCATTAAGGTTAACCTCATTTATAAATATTTATAATTAGTGGAGGCTGTTATAAAATGGAGGTGTTGAATTGAGGACAGGGTGGTACAGGGGAAAAAAAGAGCTCGGCTGCTAATGTTTCTATTACATTTATATCCTTCAGCCAACTGCTGTCTTCCTTTTTTCTTTGTTCCTAATTCATCTTTAGTCAGTACAGCACAGACACTCAGAATAGCATTCACTATCAATTTGTAGGGGCAAAATTGATAAAGGTATGCAAGACAAAGAGAACTCTACTTTGCTGTTGGTAAGTAACAGTATTTATGTGGTATATAATATGGAAATCAAAATAGCTATGGGGCTTGAGATTTAACAACTGATGCCAGGCAAATTGTAGAAGCCTAAATATGGCAACAAAGGCAAATGCTAATAGAACGGGATATTCAGAATCTGAGAATATGAGCTCAGCTGCAATTGCGACAAGAGGAAAGAAAGGGATCTGTTCTTTTTCTCTTTCTGAAAGGAGCAAGAGAAGAGGCAACTATTTTCAGCTGTAAGAGCACTGCAAGGACACAAGGATACAGAATCCACAAATGTTTAGAATGTCACAAATCGTTCTTGTTGTTGTTAGGTACCATCCTGTTGGTTCCTACTCAAAGCAACCCAGTGTACAACAGAACAAAACACTGCCAGGTCCTGTGCCATCCTCACAATCTTTGCTATGTTTGAGCCGGTAGTTGCAGCCACTGTGTCAATCTAGCTCATCAAGGGTCTTCCTCTTTTTCACTGACCCTATACCTCCCTGAGCATGATGTCCGTCTCCAGGGATTGGTGCCACCTGGTAACACGTCCAAAGTACACAAGATAAAGTCTCACCATCCTTGCTTCAAAAGAGCATTCTGGCTGTACTTTTTTCAAGACAAGACTTGTTTGTTCTTCTGGCGGCCCATGGTATATTCAATATTCTTCACCAATACCATAATTCAAAGGTATCAATTCTTCTTCAGTGTTCCTTATTCAATGTTCAGCTTTCCAATGCATACGAGGTGAATGAAAATACCATGGCTTGGGTCAGGAACACCTTAGTCATCAAAGTGATGTCTTTGCTTTTTAACACTTTAAAGAGGATTTTTTGCACCAGATTTGCCCAGTGACATGTGTCATTTGATTTCTTTTTTCTAAATTGTACTTTAGATGAAGGTTTACAGAACAAACTACCTTCTCATTAAACAGTTAGTACACATATTGTTTTATGATGTTGGTTAACAACCCCACAACATGTCAACACTCTCCCTTCACGAACTTGATTTCCCTATTACCAGCTTTCCTGTCCCCTCCTGCCTTCTAGTCCTTGCCCTGGGTTGATGTGTCCCATTAGTCTTGTTTTGTTTTATGGGTCTGTCTAATCTTTGGCTGAAAGGTGAACCCCGAGAGTGACTTCGTTACTAAGCTAAAGGGTGCCTGAGGGCCATACTCTCAGAGTTTCTC
Source organism: Dugong dugon (assembly GCA_030035585.1). NCBI lineage: Eukaryota > Metazoa > Chordata > Mammalia > Sirenia > Dugongidae > Dugong > Dugong dugon. The sequence continues at coordinate 55,923,835 of CM057463.1, forward strand.
TAGTCTCTGTCAGGCCAGTAAGTCTGGTCTCTTTTTTTTGTGTGTGTGTGTGTGAGTTAGAGTTGTGTTCTACATTTTTCTCCAGCTCTGTCTTCGACCCTCTATAGTAATCCCTGTCAGAGCAGTCAGTGGTGGTAGCTGGGCACCATCTCATTGTGCTGGACTCAGTCTGATGGATGCCATGGTAGTTGTGATCCATTAGTCCTTTGGATTAATCTTTCCCTTGTATCTTTAGTTTTCTTCATTCTCTCTTGCTCCAGGTGGTGTGAGACCAGTGGAGTATCTTAGATGGCCGTTCACAGGCTTTTAAGACCCCAGACACTACTCACCAAAGTAGAATGTAGAACATTTTCTTTATAAACTATATTATGCCAATTGAGCTAGATGTTCCCCGAGATCATGGTCCCTATAGCCCTCAGCCCAACAATCCGGTCCTTCCGGGAGTTTGGATGTGTCTGTGGAGCTGCCATGACCTTGCCTTGAACAGGTTGTGCTGGCTTCCCCAGAATTGTGTACTATCTTACCCTTCACCAAAGTTACTCTTGTCTATTGTCTTCTTAAGTGTTTTCCCATCGCTCCCCTCCCCTCCCTCATAACCATCAAAGATTGTTTGTTTTTGTATGTAACCTTTTTCATGAGTTTTTACAGTAATGGTCTCATACAGTATTTGCCCTTTTGTGACTGACTTATTTCACTCAGCATAATGCCCTCCGGATTCATCCATGTTGTGAGATGCTTACCAGATTCATCATTGTTCTTTATTGTTGGGTAATACTCCATTGTGTGTATGTAGCATAGTTTGTTTATCCATTCATCTGTTGATGGGCATCTAGGTTGTTTCCATCTATTTGCTTTTGTGAACAATACTGCAATGAACATGAGTGTGCCATACGTCTATTGTGTGACAACTCTCATTTCTCTAGGATGTATTCCGTCATGGATTAAATTATGTCCCCCCAAAAATGTGAGTATCAATTTGGCTGGGCCATGATTCCCAGTAGTGTGTGATTTTCCCATGTGTGGTAAATCCTGCCTCTATGATGTTAATGAGGGAGGATGGGCAACAGTTGTGTTGGTGAGGCAGGACTCAATTTACAAGACTGGATTGTGTCCTGAGGCAATCTCTTGAGATATAAAGGACAGAAGTGAGCAGTGAGACAGGGGGACCTTATACCATCAAGAAAGCAGTGGTAGGAGCAGAGTGTGTCCTTTGGATCAGGATCCCTGTGCAAAGAAGCTCCTAGTCTGGGGGAACACTGAAGAGAAGGCCAGCAGAGAGAAAAAGACTTCCCCTGGAGCTGATGCCCTGAATTTGGACTTTTAGCCTACTTTAACTGTTAGGAAATAAACTTCTCCTCATTAAAACCATCCACTTGTGGGATTTCTATTATAGCAGCAGTAGATAGAATTTGGTACCGAGAGAGTAGGGTGCTGCTCTAACAGATACCTACAATGTGGAAGCAATTTTGAAACTGTGAATGGATAGAGGAGGGGAAGTGGCAGAGGACCAGCAACAGCAGAGAACCTGCAGTGGCAGAGAAGTGGCAGCGGCAGAGAACCAACAGCAGCAGAACCAAGAGACCAGTGTGAGATGGCACTGGAGCCGACCCACAGAGGGAGAGAGCTGAGTGCCTGTGTGCAGGAGGCTTCCTGGAGGAGTAGGGTGCCCCCAGATACTTATCGGTGGAGCTAGGCTTGCCGACCCATGGAGTGAGAGAGCTGAGTGCCTGTGTGCACCAGGCTTTCTGGTGGAGTGGGGTGCCTCCTGGCACTTATTGGTGGAGCTATGGAGCTTTGAACACTTGCCCCAGCAGGGCAGATGCAGGTGTGAGGCCTGAGGGCAGAGAGGACACAGGAAGCAGAAGCTGAAGAGACAAGGAACAGAAGAAGCTGAGCCACCTGCATCTCAAAAGGTATAGCCATGACCTCAGGGGTTTCAAAGGGTGGAGCCATGGCCTCTCTTGTCTCTAAGGGTGGAGTTGTCACTCCAATGGACTAGGAGAATGGTGTCCCTAAAGCCAAGGGAGCAGAATGGCTGTCCCAGGAGGCCTGGAAGGCAGAGCTGAAGCTGATGGGCCTCCACTCAGAATCCAGATTGTGGCCAATACCTAGAGTCTGGAGGGCAGGGCCATTGTGTAGATTGTCTCGGAGAACAGAAGATTATTTTCAAAGCCTTGAGAGCTAATGTAATGTGTTCTGCTGATTTGCTTGGTGCCTGTTAGCCCTTGTTTCCCCCCAGTTTCTCCCATTTGTAATGGAAATGTCTAGCTTGTGCCTGTTCTGCCATTGTACCTTTGGAAGCAGATAACTTGTATTCTAGATTTCACAGATGAAGGGGAATTTTTGGATTTTGGACTTGGAGTTAAGACTTTTGCTATGATATGATGGGGTGAATATGTTTTCCATGTTGCAAGGATGTGATTTTTTGGGGGCCAAAGGGTAGAATGTCATGGGTTGAATTATGTCCCCCAACAAACGTGTGTGTCAATTTGGCTGGGCCATGATTCCGGGTAGTGTGTGATTTTCCCATGTGTGGTAAATCCTGCCTCTATGATGTTAATGAGGGAGGATGGGCAGCAGTTGTGTTGGTGAGGCAGGACTCAATTTACAAGACTGGATTGTGTCCTGAGGCAATCTCTTGAGATATAAAAGAAGTGAGCAGTGAGACAGGGGGACCTCATACCATCAAGAAAGCAGTGGTAGGAGCAGAGTGTGCCCTTTGGACCAGGGTCCCTGCGCAGAGAAGCTCCTAGTCTGGGGGAACACTGAACAGAGGGCCGACAGAGAGAAAAAGACTTCCCTTACTTTAACTGTGAGGAAATAAACTTCTCTTTGTTAAAACCATCCACTTGTGGGATTTCTGTTATAGCAGCACTAGATGACTAAGACATATTCCTAAGAGTGGGATTGCTGGATCATATGGTATTTCTATTTCTAGCTTTCTAAGGAAGCACCATATCGTTTTCCAAAATGGCTGACCATTTTGCATTCCCATCAGCAGTGCATAAGAGTTCCAATCTTCCCGCAGCCTGTCCAACATTTGTTAGTTTCTGTCTTTTTGATTCATTGCAGCCTTGTACTAGTAATGCTGAGGTGAGATGGTACCTCCTTGTGGTTTTGATTTGCATTTTTCTAATGGCTAGTGATCGTGAGCATTTCCTCATGTGTCTGATAGCAGCTTTAATGTCTTCTTTGGTGAAGTGTCTGTCCGTTTCCTTTGCCTATTTTTTAATTGAATTATTTGTCTTTTTGTTGTAGAGATGCTAGATTTTCCTGTAGATTTTAGAGATTAGACTTTTGTTTGATTTGTAATAGCCAAAATCTTTTTCTCAGTCTGTACTTTCTCTTTTTACTCTTTTGATGAGCTTAAGTGTTTAATTTTTAGAAAATCCCAGCTATCTAGTTTATCTTCTGGAGTTTGTGTGTTGTTGGTTATGGTTTGTATCCTGTTAGTGCCCTATATTAGTGCCTCTAGCATTGATCCTATTTTTTCATGTATGACCTTTACATAATTTTTGGATTTATATTTAGGTCTTTGTTCCATTTTGAATTAGTTTTTGTATATGGTGTGAGGTATGGGTCCTGTTTCATTTTTTTGCAGTTGGACATCCAGTTTTGCCAGCAACATTTGTTAAAAAGACTGTCCCCCATTTGTTGGAATTTGGGCCCTTGTCTAAGATCAGGTGACCGTAGGTGGATTGATTTACATCTGGGTGCTCAATTCTGTTCCATCAGTCAATGTATCTGTATTTGTACCAGTATCAAGCTGTTTTGACTATCATAGCTGTATAGTAGGTTCTAATGTCAGGTAGCTTGAGTCCTCCTACTTTATTCTTCTTCAGTAGTGCTTTACTTATCCAGGACTTCTTCCTTTTCCATATAAAGTTAATGATTAGTTTTTCCATATCTTTAAAGAATGTTGTTGGTACTTGGATGGAGATTGCACTGTATTTGTAAATTGCTTTGTGTAGAATTCTCATTATCACAATGTTGAGTCTACCTATCTATGAACATGGTATGTTTTTCCATTTATGGAGATCTCTGGGTTTCTTGCAGTACTTTTTTGTAGTTTTCTTTGTATAGGTCTTTTGCATCCCTGGTTAGATTTATTCCTAAGTATTTTATTTTTTTAGGCGCTATTATAATTGGTATTCTTTTCCCAATTTCCTTTCTATCATTCTCTATTGGTGTATAGGAATCCAACTGATTTTTTGTATGTTTATCTTGTATACTGCTACTCTGTTGAATCTTTCTATTGGTTCCAGCAGTTTTCTTGTGAAGTCTTTTGGGTTTTCTATGTATAGTATCATATCATCCACAAATAGGGACAATTTTACCTCTTCCTTACTAATTTGAATGCCCTTTATTTCTTTTTCTTGCCTTATTGCTCTAGCTAGGACTTCCAGCACAATGTTAAATAGGAGTGGTGATAAAGGCCATTCTTGTCTTGTTCCTGCTCTCAAAGGGAATGTTTTCAGCCTCTCTCCATTAAAAATGATGTTGACCATTGGTTTTGTATAGATGTCCTTTATTATGTTGAGAAATTTCCCTTCTATACCTATTTTATTGAGAGTTTTTATCAGGAATGGGTGTTGGACTTTGTTGAATACCTTCTGTATGTCAACTGAGATGTTCATGTGATTCTTTTCTTTCCTTTTATTTATGTCATGGATTACGTTGATTGATTCTCTAATGTTGAACCATCCTTGCATACCTGGTATGAATCCTACTTGGTCATGGTATGTTATTTTTTTGATATGATGTTGATTTCTATTGGCTAGAATTTTGTTGAGAATTTCTGCATGCATATTCGTAAGAGTTATTGGTCTGTAATTTTCTTTTTTTGTGGCATCTTTGCCTGGTTTTGGTGTCAGGGTTATGCTGGCTTCATAGAACGAATTCAGAAGTATCAATTCCTTTTCCATGTTCTGAAATAGTTTGAGTAGTACTGGTGGAAGCTATTCTCTGAATATTTGCTAGAATTCTCCACTGAAGCCATCTGGGTCAGGGCTTTTTTTGTTGGGAGTTTTTTGATTACCTTTTCAGTCTCTTCTCTTGTTATGGGTCTGTTCAGATTTTCATCATCATTTTGTGTTAGTTTGGGTATATAGTGGTTCCTGGAAATTTGCCCATTTTCTCTAGGTTTTCAAATTTGTTGGAGTATGGTTTTTCATAATACTCTGTCATGATCCTTTTTATTTCAGTTGAGTCTGTTTTAATGTCCCCATTTCATTTTTTATTTGTGTTATTTGCATCCTCTCCTGTTTTTCTTTTGTACGTTTGATTTCTTGACTGCTGTTTCCATGGGTGTTGATTGTGGAGCCAAGTAAAATGAAATCCTTAAAAACTTCAATCTTTATTTATCATGTTGTTGCCTATTGGTCCAGTTGTGAGGATTTTTGTTTTCTTTACGTTAAAGTGTAATCCATATTTAAGATTATATTCTTTTATCTTCATCAGTAAGTGCTTCAAGTCCTCTTCACTTTCGGCAAGCAAAGTTGTGTCATCTGCATATCGCAGATTGTTAATGAGTCTTATTCCAATTCTGATGCTCTGTTCTTCTTCATAGAGTCCAGCTTCTCAGATTACTTGCTCAGCATACAGACTGAATAAGTATGGTGAAAGTATACAACACAGACCCACACTTTTCCGGAATTTAAACCACGCAGTATCCCCTTGTTCTGTTCAAATGACTGCCTCTTGGTCTATGTACAGGTTCCTCATGAGCACAATTAAGTGATCTGAAATTCCTATTCTTTGCAATGTTATCCATAATTTATTTGATTTATACAATCTAATGCCTTTGCATAGTCAATAAAACTTAGGTAAACATCTTTCTGCTATGCTCTGCTTTCAGCCAAGATTCATCTGATGTCAGCAATGATGTCCCTCATTCCACGTCCTCTTCTGAATCTGACTTGAATTTCTGGCAGTTCCCTATCAATGTACTGCTGCACCTGTTTTTGAATTACCTTCAGCAAAATTTTACTTGCATGTGATATTAATGATATAATTTCCACATTCTGTTGGATCGGCTTTCTTTGAAATGGGCACAAATATGTATCTCTTTCAGTTGGTTGGCCAGGAAACTGTCTTCCAAATTTCTTGGCATAGAAGATTGAGCACCTCTAGCACTGCATCTTTTTTTTTATTTTATTTTAATTTTTTCCCATATTAAAAATTTATACATACACTTATGTGACTCTAATTGCTCTCCCCATGCTGTGACAGCACACTCCTCCTTTCCACCCCTGATTCCCCATGTCCATTTAACCAGCTCTTAACCCTCTCTGCCTTCCCATCACACCTCCGGAAAGAAGCTGCCCCTTTAGTCTCTTGTACTTACTTGAGATAAGAGGCACCCTCCTCACAAACTTCACGTTATGTCCCACAGTCCAGTCCAATCCCTGTCTGAAGAATTGGCCTCAGAAATTGTTTTGGTTCTGGCTGATAGAAAATCCAGGGGCCATGCTTTCCGCGATACCTCCAGTCTCAGTCAGACCATTAAGTCTGGTCTTCTTACTAGAATTTGAGTTCTGCACCCCACCTTTCTCCTGCTCCATCCGGACTCTCTGTTGTGTTCCCTGTCAGGGTGGTCGTTGGTGGTAGCCAGGTACAATCTAGTTCATCTGATCTCAGGCTGATGATGTCTCTGGTTTATGTGGCCCTTTTTGTCTCTTGGGCTAATACTTTCCTTGTGTCTTTGGTGTTCTTCATTCACCTTTACTCCAGGTGGTTGGGACCAATTGATGCATCTTAGATGGCTGCTTGCAAGCTTTTAAGACCCCAGATGCCACTCACCAAAGTAGGATGAAGAACATTTTCTTAATAAGATTTGTTATGCCAATTGACCTAGATGTCCCCTGAAAGCATGGTCCCCAGACCCCTACCCCAGCTACTCTGTCCCTCAAAGTGTTTGATTGTATTCAGGAAATTTCTTAGCTTTGGTTTAGTCCAGTTGTGCTGACTTTCCCTGTAGTGAGTGCTGTCCTTCCCTTCACCTAAGATAATTCATATCTACTATCTAGTTAGTAAATTGTCCTCCCCCTCCCTCCCCACCCTTGTAACCATCAAAGAATGTTTTCTTCTATGTTTAAACCTTTTCTTGAGTTCTTATAATAGTAGTCTTATACAATATTTGTCCTTCTGTGACTAACTAAATTCACTTAGTATAATGCCGTCTAGATTCCTCCATGTTATGTTTCATGGCTTCGTCGTTGTTCTTTATTGTTGCCTAGTATTCCACTGTGTGGATATACCATAATTTGTTTATCCATTCGTCCTTTGATGGGGACCTAGGTTGTTTCCATCTTTTTGCTATTGTGAACAGTCCAGAACTGCATCTCTTTCTTAAAACCTCTCAATTGGTATTCTGTCCATTCATGGAGCCTTGGTTTTTGCCAAATGCGTTCAGCGAAACTTGGACTTCTTCCTTCAGTATCACTGGTTCTTGATTATATGCTACCACCTGAAATGGTTGAACGTCAACCAATCCTTTTTGGTACAGTGACTCTGTGTATTCTCTCCATCTTCTTTTGAAGCCTCCTGTGTCTTTCAATATTTTGCCCAAAGAATCCTTCAAAATTGCAACTCATGGATTGTGTTTTTTCTTCAATTCTTTCAGCTTAAAGAATGTCTAGTATGTTCCTCCCTTTTGGTTTTCTAACTCCAGGTCTTTGCACATTTCATTATAATACTTTACTTCATCTTCTCGAGCCACCCTTTGAAATCTGTTCAACTCTTTTACTTCATCATTTCTTCTGTTGTCTTTAGCTACTCAACTTTCAAGAGTAAGTTTCAAAGTCTCTTCTGACATCTATTTTGGTCTTTTCTTTCTTCCTTGTCTTTTTAATGACCTTTTGCTTTCTTTATGTAGGATGTCATTTATGTCATCCCACAACTTGTGTGGTCTTTAATCATTAGTGTTCAATGTGTCAAATCTATTTTTGAGATGGTCTCCAAATTCATGTGGGATATACTCAAGGTCGTATTTTGGCTTTCGTGTCTTGTTTTAATTTTCTTCAGCTTCAACTTGAACTTGCATATGAGCAACTGATAGTTAGTTATATGAGTTATATATGAGAACTGATAGTTCCACTGTCAGCCCCTTGCCTTGTTCTGACTGATGATATTGAGCTTTTCGATCGTCTCTTTACATTAGTAAAGAAAATTTATTTCTTAGCTTAGATTTTAAAAGCCTTCAAAAACTAGTTAAAATTTTCTTCATCGGGAGATGGATAATAATTTCTATTCCAACTTTAAATCTAAATTTTTGTTTAAGAATATCTCATATTTTTAGCCTCAGGATGTGCTTGGTTTTTCCTCATTAATCTATTGGAGATGTGATGAAAACGCATTTCCAAAATTTCTCTTGGTCTTTTTCCAGAAAATTCCATTTGGCTCTTTTCTTTGCTCATTTTCTCCAACTATCTCTTCTTGTCATCATAGGTCAACCTTCAAAATTATCTGCAGAATTACCAAGCTCACAGTTGGTTGTAAATTCTCTACTAGGAAAGCATAAAAAGAAGAGATGAAAAGGCCCCTCCTTGCTTTTAAGACAATCTGATTTTCGGTCCACACATATTTATAGAGCAAAGCTGAGCACATTTAATGCAACGCAGTTGTAGTACACAAGCTATCAAGCAGAGAATGAGAAAAGGTGTGGTATAGCTGTGGAAATCTTTCCTGAAAGACATTCATTTTGAGCAGAAGGCAAAATGACCCCAGGAAACACAGATTAGAAAGAGTTTAATAACTGAAAGAAGTCTCGCCCTTCTTTAAAAAAATTTTGTGCTTCAAATAGGTTTCTGCATGACACCTATGAATCTTTAACTTAAAGTTGCATCAAAATATTGAAAAGAGTAAAGGATAGACTGTGCTGTGGATCGAATTGTGTTTGCCCAAAATATGTGCTGGAATCCTAACTCCTATACCTGTGGTGTATTCTTGTTTGGAAAGAGGGTTTTCTTTGTTATGTTAATGAGGCAATATCAGTGTATGTTGTGTTCTGAATATAATCACATCTGAATTATTAAAAAAAAAAAAATTCTGATCAGACACACACACGCACACATAGGGGCAAGAGATGCCATGTGAAGCCAAGGAACCAAGGAACACTTGAAAATACCTACAAGGAAGGAATCAACTCAGCTGAGACCCTAATTTGGACTTTTAGCCTCCAGAACTGTGAGAAAATAAATTTCAATTCTTTAAAGATAACCACTTGTGGTATTTCTGTTGCAGCATTGTAGCAGCATTAGGAAACAAGACACATTGTTACCAATTTTCTTTTTAACACAGAAATACTTAATTTTGATTCTATGGACCTGCTAAAATTATATGCAAAGTTCTGTGTATATGTGGGTATGGGCATTTTTCTGAAAAGAGGTTTCATTTTATTCATCAGTTAAATGAAGTTTCTGTGACTCACAAAATATTTTAAACCACTATTTTAGAACCTAGGTGATATTTTATTAAGTAAATCAGAATATCTGTGTCTATATTTCCAGTATAGTAATTGTTGTTGTTGTTGTTAGGTGCCGTTGAGTTGGTTCCAAACATTACACTGCCCAGTCCTGCTCCATCCTCATGATTGTTGTTATGTTTGAGCCCATTGTTAAAGCCACTGTATCACTCCATTTCGTTGAGGGTCTTCCTCTTTTTCGTTGACCTCTGCTTTACCAAGCATGATGTTCTTATCCAGAGGCCGGTCCCTCCTAATAACATGTCCAAAGTACATGAGATGAATTCTTGCTATCCTTGCTTCTAAAGAGCATTCTGGCTGTACTTCTTAAAACACAGATTTATTTGTTCTTCTGAAGTCCATGGAATACTTAATATTCTTCCCCAACCCCATACTTCAAAGGTATCAATTCTTCTTCAGTGTTCCTTATTCATTCTCCACCTTTCACCTGCATATGAGATGACTGAAAACACCATGGTTTGGGTCAGGTGCACCTTAGTCCTCAAAGTGATGTCTTTGCTTTTTTAACACTTTAAAGAGATCTTTTGCACCAGGTCTGCCCAATGTAATATGTCGTTTGACTTCTTGACTGTTACTTCCATGGGTATTGACTGTCAAGCCAAGTAAAAATAAATGCTTGACAACTTCAGTATTTTCTCCATTTATCGTCATGTTTTTTATTGGTCCAGCTGTGAGGATTTTTGTTTTCTTTATGTTAAGGTGTAATCCATACTGAAGGTTGTAGTCTTTGATCTTCATCAGTAAATCTTTCAAGTCCTCTTCACTTCCAGAAAGCAAGGTTGTGTTATCTGCATGTCGCAGATTGCTAATGAGTCTCTGGTACTGATACCCCATTCTTCTTCATACAGTCCAGCTTCTCGGATTATTTGCTCATCATATAGTTTGAATAAGTATGGTGAAAGGATACAACCCTGATGCACACCTTTCCTGACTTTAAACCACACAGTATTCCCTTGTTCTTTTTGAATGACTGCCTCTTGGTCTATGTACAGGTTCCTCATGAGCACAATGAAGCGGTCTGAAATTCTCATTCTTTGCAATGTTATCTATAATTTATTTGATCTACACAGTCAAATGCCTTTGCATAGTCAATAAAACACAGGTAAACATCTTTCTGGTATGCTCTGCTTTCATCCAAGATTCATCTGATGTCAGCAGTGATGTCCCTCATTCCACGCCCTCTTCTGAATCTGACTTGAATTTCTGGCAGTTCCCTGTCAATGTACTGCTGCAACTGTTTTTGAATTATCTTCAGCAAAATTTTACTTGCATGTGATATTAATGATATAATTTCCACATTCTGTTGGATCAGCTTTCTTTGAAATGGGCATAAATATGGATCTCTTCCAGTTGGTTAGCCAGGAAGCTTCTTCCAAATTTCTTGGCATAGAAGATTGAGCACCTCCAGCACTGCATCTCTTTGTTGAAACATCTCAACTGGTATTCTGTCCATTCTTGAAGCCTTGTTTTTCATGATTCCTTTCTGTGCAGCTTAGACTTCTCCCTTCAGTACCATCAGTTCTTTGTCATATGCTACCTCCTGAAATGGTTGAACAGTGACAAGTTATTTTTGGTACAGTGACTTTGTGTATTCCTTCCATCTACTTTTGATGCTTCCTGTGTTATTCAATATTTTCCCCATAGAATCCTTCAGTATTACAACTCAAGGCTTGATTTTTTCTTCAGTTCTTTCGACTTGAGAAATAGCACGTATGTTCTCCTCTTTTGGTTTTCTAACTCCCAGTCTTTGCACATGTCATTATAATACTTCACTTTGTCTTCTGGAGCCACCCTTTGAAATCTTCTGTTCAGCTCTTTTACTTCATCATTTCTTCTGTTTGCTTTAGCTACTCTACATTCAAGAGCAAGTTTAAGAGTCTCTTCTGACATCCATTCTGGTCTTTTCTTTCTTTACTGTGTTTTCAATGACCTTTCACTTTTTTCATGTATGATATACTTGATGTCATTCCACAATTGGACCCGACGAGTTGTGGCATAGTAATTATGATATGATAATTTATTACATATGAACATGGAGGTGTGCATCACCATTTTAGTTTTCCGCATAACCAGGGGGTAGTTTTTATTCTGTCATTGGATATTTAAACCTATTCAATTTTGTTTCAAACTCGGTTTTATTTTAGATATGAAAATAAAAGTCTAAAGATTTAAGGATTAGACTAAATGACATGGGCCATGATAATAAAAGCAAAGGAACACTATGTCTTCTACTAGTTAATTAATTTCAATATGGCTTGGCTTTGGATATGTATTTGCCAACGTGGATGTGCCCTTTTCTCAATTCCCAGGTACTTTCCTGCTCTTGTTCTCCCAACACTCGAGAATATAGCCAAGCATACCTGCCAATCTTCTTGCTAGCTCCTTCATTTTAAGATTATCAGACTAGCTGTCTAATCATATACAATAGCGTTAGATCAATAAATGCCATAAGAAAGCTAAAATCTTCTGTGCTGCAACATTTTAATCCATGAATTAACTCTCCTTGCTCATTGTATCTGGAATAGATGATCATTTGCTTGATCAGTGCCTTCTAGCTCCTGTGTTCTCTAAAGTAGCTTTCTTTGAAGGTCTCATTTTCTCCTGGATCTTGGCTATGTTATTGGTTCCTTGAATCATACCATAATTCACTAAACAAATACAAATATCTTATACAATCAAAACAAGAAATAGAAGGAAATAATTTTTGTTAATTTCATTATATATCATCTTTTCCCTATTGAGCACCACCATCTTTCTCTTCTCTGTTTTTTCTTTTCTTGTTGGAGATCTCTCTTTTCTATCAATGGGCAGTCTTTCCTCTCAATGTCAATTATTATATTTTATTTTGTTGTAACTAGTAACAAAAATATTGTTTACTGGATCATTTATAAATATTTGTTTATTTATAAATGTTCATGTACATGTATATGTTTATATTATGTATCTATGTATATATAATTGTATATCATTTTTGCATATAATTCTGAGTGTATCTGTAAGTATATTCTTATGAGCTATAAACAATTTATAAATATTGAAAAAGTGACAAAGATTGCCTTGTCTTCTGACTTCAGCATCTTGCTTTCAACAGCTTTTAACATTTGGAATGTTATTTGAGTATAAAAAAGTAATTATAAAATCCTTCCACTATCAAGTATAATAGTCTTATTTAACAACTCCAATTTATCTTATATTTCTTTTGTGGGTGGATTTTTTTTTCCACTTCAAATTTAAAAAAAAAAGTTTCACAGAATATATATAACATAAAATTTTCCATTTTAATACAATGGGCATAATTGGATCTGCTGTGGCAGGGCCAAGTGGCAGCACTTAATTGCCAAAGACAAGGTGGGTGTGATTAACATAATGGACAGCATAGTCAAACTAGAAATCAGAATAGTCTGATCCACATAGACCTATAGTGTTGGCTAATTGGTCAGGGTATCCCTAGGAGTGAAATTGGTAGTAAGTACTAAATATTTACTTGATATATCTAAATGGAAGAGTTCTAGGTTAAGAGTGAATAAAAGTCTAACTTGAATCACCGAAACAGAGAATCACAGGCCTCTATTCAATTCCCAGACTTGAGCCAGTTTACAACCTCACAACCCCTTGAATGAAGGGGAGCCCAAGCAACAGATGGACAAGACAATGAAAATTTAGAGTATAGTATTCATCTTTACTAATCATGAAATAGCAGAGAGGTAGAGAAATAACCTTTTGATCATCTGGTTTCAGATCTTGCTGTACAGCTTACTAGCTCTGTTTTTCTAGACAATTTACGTCATCCATCTTGCCATCTTTTATTCATTTGTAAAATGTAGACCCTAACACTATCTAGGATATTACTACTAATATGCTAATAAGGCTGTTATGAATAAAACACATCAAACAGTGCCTGACACATAGGAAGCACTATTGCTGCTATTAATTTAAAGTATGTAAAATATTCTTGATGTTTTCATTTAGTGTGCTGTATTTGTTCATTTTCATTGATATCTCTCTACTTTGTTATTTGTTCCTTCAAGTAACTAGTCTTTTGTATTATTTATAGGTGACCATATCCTTCTACCACAAGACTCCTAGGAATATCTGAATACAGATTTGCAGTGTTATGCAACAATAAATCTATGCAATTTTTATTATACGAATGAGGAAATTAACCATTAGAGTTAAGAAATTAGAGATGGAAGAAATGTTACCTTACATTCTAATATACCAGATAGGCCAGTATGTGGCTGACAACCATGAAATAAAGAACATAAAGTTGAAAATATCCACCACAAGATGGTCTTTCTCTATTAGTCTCTAATAATTTCTATTACCAAGTAGATGTTTGCTACTCCTTGGTTAGTGTATTACTGACCATTAATTACATTTGCGTACCAATTTCTCTCTCTCTTTCATACACACATACACATACACACAAACACAAACACCCTTCCCTTCTTGTTCCTGCATAGTGTTGCAATTAAAAGTCTGTGGAAATGTCTGCATGGATGAGGAGAGTAGGGATTGCTATGCAACAAAAAGCAATGTTCTGAAAAACTCATCTTTAGAAAAAATTCTCCTTGATGTCTTACTATTCAAAACAGCTGCTTCTTGAAGTTCTCTGCTCGGCTCTCCAAAACTCCTGGTTTCTTGCTTACCAGACTTCAATATTTTTTTTCCTTCAGCAGTAAGCACCATGGACTTTTCTATGGAAGACAATCTATCTTCCTATTTGGTTGTCTTCAATTCTACCTTGAGGAAACTGTTGCAATAAATCTTGAAAAGAGATAATGGCAATTAGAGCTACAGTATTGGCAGCGAGGATGGTGGTAAGTGATAGATGAGGTTTTTAGAAGATGGATTTTAAGTTTTCAGTGATCACCAAAATATGAAGAAAATGAATGGCGATGGGATTACTAAGCAGATTTCTGGATTCATTCTACCATGTATAAAGTATATTAAAATGTACCCAACTCCTATATATATACATATATATCTTACATAAAAAAATAAAGGATACTTATAATATTGCTTTGAAAAGTGCTTGGCTATGAACAACTCAAATGATTTGTAGTTAGATCTGAGTTCTCTCACATCATCATTGCATACGTGGAAATTCTTTCAAAGTGAAAATCTAATCCACAATTAGCTTCAAATGTGATAGATTATGAAAACTAAATTAAACAATAACAGTGCAAAATTATGCTTTGTTGAACATTAAATATTTATTAATTTTTATTTTGTGGTTTTGTTTTTCTATTGCTAAGCTAACCATGTATTTTTCCAGTTTGAAAAATGGTATAGGACCACAAAGAGCCTGCAGTCCCTAAAGAATAAAGCAGAATCATGTTTAGCAAACACCAAGGAGCTGGTATCATCCCAGAACCTTCCTACATGGAACTTTAGAAGATGTGAAATTCGCTGCATTTATGCCTAGAAGATTGTTTGAAATCTTGTCAACTTTGTGCCCTCCGGAAGCTGACTCCCCTTTTCAAAATTTCATAATCTTGAAGGACATTGTTAAATGATCATGTTTATTGTTTAAAGATAAGAATTTACGTAGTGGAAATTATTTCTTCTTTGATGAGATTAGTTTAAATACAAACGACTTGAGTTCTCTCTCCCCAAGCCACAGAAGATAGGCTTTCATTTGAATTCTGCTATACTTTACCTTAAACTGAAACTTCCCTCTGGCAAACATTGCCTTTTAAAAGGTCACAGATGAGTAATACACGATTATACAACTCATTTTTTTGTCAAATGTTGTCATTAGCTGCTATCTGTCAATTCTTCGGCCCCCAACTTCAGAGGATTATCAAGGGGAGTTAGAGGGGAGAATTTGCTCTTGGGGCACAAGTCCAAGAGAGTACCAGAGGAGGCCAGGGCAAACTTAAGAGATTGCCCCTGTGTGCTGTTACCCTCCCTACACCTATGCCCAACTCAGAGCGACCCCATGCACAATGGAACTAAACACTTCCCAATCCTGGCTGGGAATCAAACTTGGGTCTCCCACATGCAAGGGGAAAATTCTACTACTGAACCATCAATGTTTCATAATCAAATGTTAGATTTCTTAAAATTTGAAGGTGAGATGTAGAGTTACGAGCAATTCCTTTGGATATGAATTATGAATTCCCTTACAGTTTTTGATGGCTCATGATTTACACAAAGCAGAAAAAGTTAAGAAAGAAAACTTGGACTCAATCACACACACACACACACACACACACACACACACACACACACACGTGCTCACATAGACATGCATACGCAAACACATATTCTAATTGTAGCAGGTGGACATACCATGATGACAATAATTATGAAAACCTACATTTGAATAACCTAGGATAGTTTACAAAATAATTTCTCCAGCATGATTTCATTTAATCCTCCTTCTAACCACATGATGAAGGTAGCACTTGAGAGATTTCTAACCACATTTACTCATTACATTTACTCATTTATTTGCATGGCAATCGAGGCACAGTTAATCCCAGTTGTAAAGGCTTTGGTGATACACATATAGACAACAGACTTTGTGATCTCCAAAGTTTTACATTACCAGAAAGAGGAATAAAATATTAGCAATATCTTGAGTGAAGGAAAATGAAAATAGTGCTATAATTTATTGCAGAGAAGTGAAAATTTAGAATTAAAATTATTATTTAAGACCTCCTGATTATTAACAGAAAGATGAAAGTCACTTGAAAACGAAAAAAGCCAAACTGTGAAAAGATTTTACTGTTGCTGTAGAGTATTTCCTAATTTTTATATTTTAGACAAGGATTTTGATAAATGGGAACACCAGAAAAAGTTGCAAGAAGCATAGTAGAAGTGGAAGATATTAAACACCTATCTCGGTTTGGCAGATCAAGTAGAAATAATATCATAATATAGAAGATCTAAATGATATCATAAGCTTAATTTATCTAATAGATGTATTTCAAGCAGTCTATCTTTCTGTTAAAGAAGATGCCTTTTTTTCAGCACCCAAGAAATATTCACACTTTCAAAGATTCCATATTAGTCCACAAAGAAAATTTGACTGAATTTGTGTAAGGAAGGAGAATGGGGGACTTTCTTACCATTATATTAAATCTCAAAATCACTGAAGAAAATATTGACAGACATGACTACACGAAAACTTAAAACTTTTGCATATTGAAAGGCAAACAGAACTCTAGGAAAATCAACAGTAACATATATGACAAAATGAATGATATCCTTAATACATAAAGGATTACAAATCTGTCTACCTTTCTTTTTTACTCTTTAATTATTAAACAAATGGTATGATATTTTTCTAGACCAGAGGTTAGCAAACATTTTTATGTCAAGGGCCAGATGGTAAATATTTTCACTGTGCAGGTCATATGGTCTCTGTTGCAACTACTCAGCTCTGTCCTTGAAGCACAAAAGCTGTCATAGACAACACATCAAGGAATAGACCTGGCTGTATTCTATTGAAACCTTATTGACAAAATCAGCCAGTGGGCTGCATTTGGCCCACAGCTGTAATTATCTGATCCTTGTTCTAGACCATAAAAATAAAGCAGTAAGGAAAACAAAGCCCCTGTTATTGGGGAACTTATATTCTTATAATGAGACAGATAATAAATGTAAATTTGTAAAGTTTTACTGCTGTTGTTAGTTGCCATTGAATTGATTCCAACTCATTGTGACCGCGTGTGTGCAGAGTAGACCTATGCTACATAGAGTTTCAAGGCTATGACTTTTCATAAACAAATCACCAGGCCTTTCTTCTGAGGCAGTCTTGGTGGGTTTGAACAGCAAAACTTTCCACTAGTAGTTGAGCATGTAACTACCGTTTATTCCAGAAAGTAACAAAGAGATGCACTATAGCAGGATAAGGAGAGAGAGAATGGGAAGACAAAAGATTAAAAACAGACTTGAAAAATTGAAAAAATAGGCAAAAGAGAGAAATATGTGCATGTATAGGTACATATATGTGTGTATCACCACGTGTCTGTCAGTTTGTTGTACTGTGGGGGCTTGTGTGTTGCTGTGATGCTGGAAGCTATGCCACTGGTATTCAAATACCAGCAGGGTCACTCATGGCAAACAGGTTTCAGCTGAGCTTCCAAACTAAGACAGACTAGGAAGATGGACCCAGTGGTCTACTTCTGAAAATAATTAGCAAGTGAAAACCTTATGAATAGCAGCAGAGTGTTTCTGATATACTGCCAGAAGATGAGCCCCTCAGGTTGGAAGGCACTCAAAAGACAACTGGAGAAGAGCTGCCTCCTGAAAGTAGAGTCAACCTTAATGATGTGGATGGAGTCAAGCTTTTGGGGCCTTAACTTGCTGATGTGGCACGACTCATATGAGAAGAAACAGCTGCAAACATCCATTAATAATCAGAATGTGGAATGTACAAAGTATGAATCTAGGAAAATTGGAAATCATCAGAAATGAAACGGAACACATAAACATCAATGTCCTAGGCATTAGTGATCTTAAATGCACAGGTATTGTCCATTTTGAATCAGACAAACATATGGTCTACTATGCCAGGAACGATAACTTGAAGAGGGATAGTGTTGCTTTTATAGTCAAAAAGAGCATTTCAAGATCTATTCTGAAGTACAACGCTGTCAGTGATAGGATAATATCCATACACCTACAAGGAAGACAAGTTAATATGACTATTATTCAAATTTATCCACCAACCACTAAGGCCAAAGATGAAGAAATTGAAGATTATTGAATATGCAATCAGAATGCATTGATAATTACAGGTGATTGGAATGTGAAAGTTGGAAACAAAGAAGAAGGATCAGTAGTTGGAAAATATGGCCTTGGTGATAGAAATGATGTCGGAGATAGCCTGATAGAATTTTGCAAGACCAAATACTTCTTCATTGTAAATACTTTTTTTCAAAAACATAAATGACGACTGTACATGTAGACCTCACCAGATGGAATACAGAGGAATCAAATTGACTACATCAGTGGAAAGAGGATGGAAAAGATCAATATCATCAGTCAGAACAAGGCAGGGGCCAACTGCAGAACAGACTATCAGTTGCTCATACGCAAGTTCAAGTTGAAACTGAGGAAAATTAGAACAAGTCCACGGGAGCCAAAGTACAACCTTGAGTATATGCCACCTGAATTTAGAGACCATCTCAAGAATAGATTTGACAACTTGAACACTAACGACTGAAGACCAGACAAGTTATGGAATGACATCAAGGACATCATACATGAAGAAAGCAAGAGGTCATTAAAAAGACAGGAAAGAAAGAAAAGACCGAAATAGATGTCAGAAGAGACTCTGAAAATTGCTCTTAAATGTAGAGTAGCTAAAGTGAAAGGAAGAAATGATCATGTAAAAGAGCTGAACAGAAGATTTCAAAAGGCAGCTCAAGAAGACAAAGTAAAGTATCATAATGACATATGCAAAGACCAGGAGATAGAAAACCAAATGGGAAGAACACACTCAACATTTCTCCAGCTGAAAGAACTGAAGAAAAAATTCAAGCCTTGAGTTGCAATATTGAAGAATTTTACAGGGAAAATATTAAACGATGCAGGAAGCATCGAAAGAAGATGAAAGGAATACACACAGTCTCTATACCAAAAAGAACTGGTGGACGTTTAACCAATTCAGGAGGTAGCATATAATCAGGAACCAATGGTACTGAAGGAGGAAGTCCAAGCTCCACTGAAGGCATTGGCAAAAAACAAGGCTCCAGGAACTGACGGAATACAAATTAAGATGTTTCAACAAATGGACGCATCCCTGGAAGTGCTCACTCATCTATGCCAAGAAATTTGGAAAACAACTACCTGGCTGACTGACTGGAAGAGATCTGTATTTATGCTTATTGCCAAGAAAGGTGATCCAACAAAATGTGGAAATTATCGAACAATATCATTAATATCACAAGCAAGTAAAATTTTGTTGAATATCATTTAAAAGAGGCTACAGCAGTATATCAACAGGGAACTGCCAGAAATTCAAGCTCAATTCAGAAGAGGACGTAGAACTGGGATGTCATTGCTGATGTCAGATGGATCCTGGCTGACAGCAGAGAATACCAGAAAGATGTTTATCTGTGTTTTATTGACTATGCAAAGGTATTCAACTGTGGATCATAACAAATTATGATAGCATTGCAAAGAATGGGCATTCCAGAACACTTAACTGTGTTCATGGGGAACCTGTTATACATCAAGAGGCAGCCATTCAAACAGAACAAGGGGATATACTGCGTGTTTTAAACTCAGACAAGCTGTGCGTCACCGTTATATCCTTTCACCATACTTATTTAATCTGTATGCTGAATAAATAATCTGAGAAGGTGGACCATATGGAGAAGAATGAGGCATCAGGATTGGAGGAAGACTCATTAACAACCTGCTTTAAGCAGATGACATAACCTTGTTTGCTGAAAGTGAAGAGAACTTGAGGCACTTACTTATTAAGATCAAAGACCAAAGACTTCAGTATGAATTACCTCAAAATACAGAAAACAAAAATTTTCACAACTGGACCAATAAGCACCATCATGATAAATGGAGAAATATTGAAGCTGTCAAGGATTTCAATTTTATTTGCATCCACATTTAACACCAATGGAAGCAGCAGTCAAGAAATCAAACAATTAAGGACGCCCTTTATCACCACTCTTACTCAACACTGTGCTGGAGGTCCTAGCCAGAGCAATTAGGCTAGAAAAAGAAAGAAAGGGCATCCAAATTGGTAAGGAAGAAATAAAAGTATCTCTATGTGCAGATGATATGATCTTATACACAGAAAACACCAAGGAATCCACAAGAAAACTACTGGAACTAACCGAAAATTTCAGCGAAGTATCAGGATACAAGATAAACATACAAAACTCAATTGGATTCCTCTACACCAACAAAGAGAACTTCAAAGAGGAAATCACCAAATCAATACCATTTACAATAGCCCCCAAGAAGATAAAATACTTAGGAATAAATCTAACCAGAGACATAAAAGACCTGTGCAATGAAAACTACAAGACATTACTGCAAGAAACCAAGAGGCCTGCGTAAGTGGAAAAACATACCTTGCTCACGGATAGGAAGACTCAACATTGTGAAAATGTCAATTCTACCCAAAGGGATCTACAGATACAATGCAATCCCAACCCAAATTCCAATGGCATTTTTTAATGAGATGGAGAAACAATCACCACATTCACATGGAAAGGGAAGAGGCCCTGAATAAGTAAAGCATAACTGAAGAAGAAAAACAAAGTAGGAGGCCTCAGACTACCTGATTTTAGAACCTATTATACCTCCACAGTAGTCAAAATAGCCTGGTACTGGTACAACAACAGACACATTGATCAATGGAACAGAATTGAGAATCCAGACATAAATTCATATACCTAGGATCAGCTGATATTTGACAAAGGCCCAAAGTCCCTTAATTGGGGAAAAGACAGTCTCTTTAACAAATGGTGCTGGCATAACTGGATGTCCATCCACAAAAAATTGAAATGATACCCGTACCTAACACCATGCACAAACAGTAATTTAAAATGGATCAAAGACCTACATATAAAATCTAAAACAAAAAAGATCATGGAAGAAAAAATAGGGATAACACTAGAAGCCCTAGTACATGGCGTAAACAGAATATGAACCATAAGTAACAATGCACAAACGGTAGAAAAGAAACTAGATAACTGGGAGCTCCTAAAAATCAAACACTTATGCTCATCAAAAGACTTCACCAAAAGAGTAAAAAGACAACCTACAGACTGCAAAAAAATTTTTGGCTATGACAAATCTGATCAGCACCTAATCTCTAAAATATACAAGATACTGCAGAACAACAACAGAAAGATAAATAACCCAATTAAAAAAATGGGCAAAGGATATAAACAGGCACGTCACCAAAGAAAACGTTTAGGCGGCTAACAGACACATGAAGAAATTCTCACTATTATTAGCCATTAGAGACATGCAAATCAAAACTACAATGAGATACCATCTCACCCCAAGAAGGCTAGCATTAATCCAAAAAACACAAAATAATAAATGTTGGAGAGGTTGTGGAGAGACTGTAACACTTATACATTGTTGGTGGGAATGTAAAATGGTACAACCACTTTAGAAATCAATTTGATGCTTCCTTAAAAAGCTAGAAATAGATGTACCATACCATCAAGCTACCCCATTGCTTGGAATATATCCTAGAGAAATAAGGGCTGTCACAGGAATAGATATATGCACACCCATGTTCACTGCAGCACTGTTCATGATAGCAAAAAGGTGGAAACAACCTAGATGCCCATCAAGAGACGAATGGATAAATTATGGTACATTCACCAATGAAATACTACGCAAAAATAAAGAACAACGATGAATCCGTGAAACATCTTATAACATGGAGGAATCGGAAGGCATTATGCTGAGTGAATTTAGTCAGTCACAAAAGGATAAATATTGTATAATACCACTATTATAAGAACTCAAGAAAAGGTTTAAACACAGAAGAAAACATTCTTTGATGGTTACGAGGGTGGGGAGAGAGGGAGAGGGTTATTCACTAACTAGATAGTAGACGAGAATTATCTTAGGTGAGGGGAAGGACACCTAATAATTACAGGAGAAGTCAGCACAACAGGACTAAACCAAAGTTAAGAAGTTTCCTGAATACAACCAAATACTTTGAGGGACAGAGTAGCAGGGGTTGGGGTCTGGGGACCATGTTTTCAGGGGACATCTAGGTCAATTGGCATAACAAAGTTTGTTAAAAAAATGTTCTTCATCCTACTTTGGTGAGTGGTGTCTGGGGTCTTAAAAGCTAGCGAGTGGCCATGTAAGGTGCATCAGTTGGTCCCAACCCACCTGAAGTAAAGGAGAATGAAGAACACCTAGGACACAAGGGAAGTATTAGCCTAAGAGACAAAAAGGGCCACATAAAGAGACTGCATCAGCCTGAGACCAGACGAACTAGATGGTGCCTGGCTACCACCAATGACTGCCCTGACAGGGAACAGAACAGAGAGTCCCTGATGGAGCAGGAGAAAAGCAGGGTGAAGAACTGAAATTCTAGTAAAAAGACCAGAGTTAATGGTCTAAGACTGGAGGAACCCCAGACAGCATGGCCCCCAGACTCTCTGTCAACCCAGCACTAATACCATTCCCGAGGCCAACTCTTCAAAGATTAGACTGGACTACGGGACATAAAATGATACTTGTGAAGAGTGTGCTTCTTAGCTCAAGTAGATACATGAGAATAAATGGGCAGCTCCTGTCCAGAGGTGAGATGAGAAGGCAGAGAGGGTCAGGAGCTGGTTGAATGGACACAGGAAATCAAGGGTGGAAAGAGGAGTTTGCTGTCACTGTATAGGGAGAGCAATTAGGGTCACATAACAATGTATGTATAAATTTTTGTATGAGAGACTATAACTTGAATTGTAAACTTTCACTTAAAGAACAATAAAATAAAATGAAATCAAACCATATATTTCAATGGACAAATCTAATGCAAAAGACCTCTTTAAAGTGTTAAAAAGCAAAGATGTCACCTTGAGGACTAAGGTGCGCCTAACCCAAGCCATGGTGTTTTCAGTCACCTCATAGGCATGTGAAAGCTAGAAGATGAATAAGGAAGACTGAAGAAGAATTGATGTCTTTGAATTATGGTATTGGTGAAGAATATTGAATACACCTTGGACTGCCAAAAGAATGAACACATCTGTCTTGGAAGAAGTACAACCAGAATACTCCTTAGAAGCAAGGATGGTGAGACTACATCTCACATACTTTAGACATGTTATCAGGAGGGATCAATCCGTGGAGAAGGACGTCATACTTGGTAAAGTAAAGGGTCAGTGAAGAAGAGGATGACCCTCAATGAGATGGATTGACAAAGTGGCTGAAACAATGGGCTCAAGCATAACAATGATTGTGAGGATGGTGTGGGATCTGTCTGTGTTTTGTTCCGTTGTACATAGGGTCACTATGGGTCAGAATTAACTGGACAGCACCTAACAACAAAACAACAACATACGAGTGTGTATGTAACGTGCATATGTATGTATGTATATATATATGCTTATATGTATAAATGTAAAACCAAAAACCAAACCCACTGCTTTTGAGTTGATGCCAACTCATAGTGACCCCATAGGGCAGGGTAGAATTGTCCCATAGGATTTTCAGGGCTGTAATCTTTGTGGAATCAGACTGCCACATCTTTCTCCCATACAGAAGCTAGTGGTTTGAACTGCCAACCTTTCGGTTAGCAACTGAGCACTTAACAACTGCACCACCAGGGCTCATATAAATATATATATATATATATATATATATATATGCACACACACACATATATATATATGAAAAGTTATATAAAATGCTAAAAGATCTGAATTTTAGTAAAATCAAAAAATTAAAACAATAGGACAATATGATTTTCCACCTATTACAATGGCAATGACTAAATAATTCCAAATGTTGTCAAGGGTAGGAAAAAGGAACCAATAATCACTGCTAGTGGAATGCAAACTGGGACAATTATATCTAAAAGTAGTCTGAAAATATACACCAACAATGCAAATAGGTATACTCTTTGACCCACTATTTCCACTTCTAAAATGTCTCCTACAGAAATGCACTTAAAAGGTACATAAATAAATATGTCTAGGATATTTTATATGGCACCATCTTTAATGGCAAGGAATAAAATACCCTATCAATAGAAGATAGCTTAAATGGTGGCAATTTCCTTCAGGAGGTGTCTATGAACCATTTAAAGTAATTAAGTAGTTTTCAGTATACTGACATGAAAGTTGTCTGAGATATATTTCTGTTAAAAATGTTTGGTAAACAAGGACATATAGAAAAATCCTTTTGAGTGGTTTTTATTATTGTAAAAATATATATAACACATTTGCTAATTTAAGTTTTTATGTGTGCAATTTAGTGACATCAATTACATTAATCATGTTGTGCAACCATCATCAATATCTGTTACCAAATTTTCCATCACCATAAATAGAAACTCAGTGCTTTCTAAACAATGACTGAACAATGAATCACTGTTTAAAAAGGTCCTCTTTCTGTCTTTTTTTTTTTTTTTTTTTAGATTTTCTTTTTTTAATTGTACTTCAGGTGAAGGCTTACAGAACAAATAGTTTCCCATGAAACAGTAGTACACATATTGTTTTATGACATTGGTTAACAACCCCACAACATGTCAACCCTCTAACTTATCAACCATTTTTTTTTTTTTTGGTGAAAATACACAGAGCCAAATATACATCATTTCAAAAATTTCTACACACACAATTCAGTGACATTGACTATCCTCTTCCAATTGTGCTTCTATTCTCACTTAAGATGAAGCCTTACAGAACAAAATAGTTTCTCATTTAATAGTCACTACAAATGTTGCCCTATGACAATGATTAACAATCTCACAACACATCAACAATATCCTTACTCAACCTTGGGTTCCCTATCACCAGCTTCCTTGTCCCCTTCTGCCTTCTGGCCCTTGTCACTGGACTACTGTACCTCGTTAGTCTCATTTGGTTTTACGGGGCCTGTTTCTGTCTTTAATAGAACTATATGTGTGCTTAGCTACAGCTGCTTCTAGAGCTGTAACTAGAGACACATCAAAGAGTTAAAAAGTATTTATCTCTCTTACATAAAAATGTTGATACTGTAAATTCAGTTTTAAAAAAAGAAAGTTAATAAATAAAATTCATAATACCCAAAGAACAAAATATAAATAAGTAGGTAATTTGATAAATAATGTTGTTGTTGTTGCTGTTAGGTGCCGTTGAGTCAGTTCCAACTCATAGTGACCCTATGTATAACAGAAGGAAAAACTGCCCGGTCCTGCACCATCCTCACAATCATTGCTATGCTTGTTCCCATTGTTGCAGCCACTGTGTCAATCCATCTCGTTGAGGGTCTTCCTCTTCTTCACTGACCCTCTACTTTACCAAGCATGATGTCCTTCTCCAGGAAGTGGTCCCTTTTGATAACATGTCCAAAGTATGTGCGACGTAGTCATAGATAGATAGGTATATAGATGGTAGATGGGTAAATAGATATATAGATAGTGGTACATTAATAGATAAAAAATGGAAGAGATTGAGAGTAATATAAGACTGATTATTATGAAACAAATTCTTTTAATATATTCACCAGATTAACAGATTAAAAGAAAATAAGATCATGTTAACAGATGTAGGCAAAATATTTACTAATATTAACACTCATCCTGTTGGCAGGATTGTAGACCAATAAGAATTTTTGTACACTATTGCTGGGTGTGTAAAGTGGTTATATCCACTAAGGAAAACCATTTGGTATTTTAACAACAATGAAAATGCATATGATTAAGAGCTGATTGTATTGAAGGAATAAGTCCAAGTTGCACTGAGATGTTTCAGTAAATGGATGCAAAGCTGGAAGTGCTCACTCATCTACGCAAAGAAATTTGGAAGACAGCTGCTTGGCCAAATGACGGAAAGAGATCCATACTTGTACCCATTCCAAAGAAAAGTGACCCAGCACAGAATGGAAATTATGGAACAATATTATTAAAATCACACCCAAATAACATTTTCCTGAAGATCATTCAAAAATGGTTGCAGCAGTCCATTGACAGGGAACTGCCAGAAATTCAAGCTGAACTCAGAAGAGGTTGTGGAATGAGGAATATCATTGCTGACATCAGATGGATCTTGTCTTAAAGCAGAGAATATTAGATGTTTACCTGTGTTTCATTGACTATGCTAAGACATTCAAATGTGTGGATCATAACAAATTATGGATAACATTGCAAACAGTGGGAATTCCAGAACACTAAATTGTGCTCATGAGGAACCTGTGTATAGAGAGAGGCAGCCGTTGGAATAGAACAAGGAATAGTGTGTGGTTTAGTCAGGAAAGGTGTGCATCACAGTTGTATCCTTTCACCATACTTATTCAATCTGTGTGTCCCCGAGCAAATAATTCCAGAAGTTGGACTATATGAAGAATGGGGCATCAGGATTGGAGGAAAAATCATTAACTACCTATGATATGCAGATGATACAACCTTGCTTGCTGAAAATGAAGAGGACTTGAAGCACTTACTGATGAAGATCAAAGACCACAGCCTTCAGATGTAGAACAAAATTCTAACACACACAAAAAAGACCAGATTTACTGGCCTAAAGGACACTGGAGAAACCCTGAGAGTATGGCTCCCAGAAACCCTTTTACCTCATTGGTGAAGTCACTTCCAAGGTTCACCGTTCAGCTGGGGATTGGACAGCCCCATAAAACAAAATGGGACTAACAAGGCACAGCAGTCCAGGGACAAGGGCTAGAAGGCAGAAGGGGACAGGAAAGCTGGTGATAGGGAACCCAAGTTTGAGTAAGGACAGTGTTGATGTGTAGTGAGGTTGTTAACCATTGTCATAAGGCAACATGTGTACTAACTGTTTAATGAGAAACTATTTTGCTCCATAAACCTTCATCTAAAGTGAGAATAGCAGCACAATTGGAAGAGCATAGTTGATGTCACTGAACTGTGCATGTAGAAATTTTTGAAATGGTGTATCTTTGGCTATGTATATTTTCACCAGAAAAAAAAAAAAGTCAAGAAGGGAGAGGGTTGACATATTGTGGGGTTGTTAACCAATGTCATAAAACAATATGTGTACTACTGTTTAATGAGAAACTATTTGTTTTGTAAACCTTCACCTGAAGTACAATTTAAAAAAAAAAAAAAAAAAGACCACAGCCTTCAGTATGGCTTACACCTCAACGTAAAGAAAACAGAAATCCTCACAACTGGCCAATAAGCAATATCATGATAAATGGAGAAAAGATTGAAGTTATCAAGGATTTTATTTTACCTGGATCCACAGAAGTCATCAAATGACAAGAAATAGTTACCATACTCTATAGCCATTAACAGCCAACCAGGCAAACATCTATCATGTAAACAGACCTTTAGAACTTGTATGGAATTTATTATTTCATTCATTTAACCCCACGACAATTATTTTTGAGACTGGCAGTGTGAGGACACAGGAATTGCAATGGTGAACAAGGAGGAATTTCTTAGCAAGGGGCTCACACTCTAGTGGGAGAAAAGTTACTACCTACAGCCCTTGGGGGGAAAGTAAACCTATCTTTATTTTTAAAATAACAGCTTCCAGTCAAGCAACAACATTAGAATTTCTCCCAGGCCTATAAGGGAGACCAAGAGTCAGAGCAGAAAGTTCACCACCTATAAATACAGAAATTATTCTTCAGAAAGAGATGTCTTTGAAGAAAATAAAAATGTGAAGTGTTTTTTTTTTTTTCCAAATAACAACTAGTGAATAAAGCCAAAAGAAACCTTTGAAATAATTGATCAGCTGTTCCAAGATGATCAACTGCATTCTCATGTATGCTCATGTCTTATTATTGAGAATGAAGTGAACTCAGGGCAGGTAGTCCGGCTTCTAATCACCATCAGCAGCATAGACTCTTGCTTAGCATTCTGTGCTTGGGATGGGGCTCCTGTCCTAGTTACTTAGTGCTGTTATAACTAAAAAAACCACAAGAAGGTGGCTTTTAAAACAAGGAATTTACTGTCTCACAGTTTTGGAGGCTAGGAGTTTGAATTCAGGACATTGGCAGGGCTAAGTTCTCTCTCTTTTTGTCAGCTCTAGGGGAAGATCCTTCCCTGACTCTTTCAGCTTCTAGTAGCTTCCTTGGTTGCTTGTAGATGTATCTTTACATGGCATCTGTCTTCCCCCTGTGTGCTCTGTCTATTCTGCTCTTTTTATGACACCAATCAGATGGGATTAGGTTTAGGATGCTCTTTTCTCCAGAAGGACATCATTAATATAACAAAAGAAAAGCCCTATTTCCAAATAGCTTCACATTCATAGGTACTGTGATTGAGACTTCAACATGTTTTGGGAAGACACAATTCAATTCATAACAGCCTCCAAGGGACTAGGTCATGATTCCCAGTAGTGTATGATTGTCTACCATTTTGTTATTTGATGAGATTTCCCTGTGTGTTGTAAATCCTATCACTATGATGTAGTGAGATGGATTAGTGGCAGTTATATTGATGAGATCTATTAGATAGTGTCTTAAGCAAATTTCTTTTGAGATAGAAGTGAGAGAAGCAAGCAGACAGACATGGGGACCTCATACCATCAAAAAAGCAGCTCTATGAGTCAGAATCGATTTGACAGCAACTGTTTTTTTGGTTTTTTATACACACACACCAAGGAGCCCTGGTAGAGCAATGGTCTAAGTGCTCGGATGCTAACGGAACAGCCAGTGATTCGACCCACCAACTGCTCTGCTGGAGCAAGATGTAGCAGTTTGCTTCGGTAAAGATTACACCCTTGGAAATCCCATGGAAGCAGTTCTATTCTGTCCTATTGGGTCGCTATGAGTCAGAATCGACTCATGGGCCACAGGTTTGTTTTTTGTTGTTATTTATACACACACAAACACAATTGTCAAGATGATAAAGGTGACTTATAGTATGATGCTTAAGAGCATGGGCTTTGGAGTCAAATTTCATAACTCTATAGCTAAATTATGAGCTATATGACCTTTGTTAATTAATTTATTTCTCTGTGCCTCAATTTCTTGATTTGTAAAGTGAGGATGATGATAGTAAAAGTACCCATGTTTTAAGGTTGCTCTGAGAATTAATTGAGGCAATCTATGAGAAGTATTAGTACTATCCCTGGCACATAGCAAACACTTAATTGGGTGGCTATTTTTATTAATTTACTAACTGATAGTTCATCCATTCAATCAACGTATGTTGTTATTGTTGTTAGGCGCAATCGAATTGGTTCTGACTCATAGTGATCCCGTTTACAACAGAACAAAACACTGCTCAGTCCTACGCCATCCTCACAATTGTTGTTATGCTTAAGCACATTGTTGTTGTCACTGTGTCAGTCTATCTTGTTGAGGATCTTTGTCTTTTTCACTGACCCTCTACCAAGTATGATGTCCTTCTCCATGAACTGGTCCCTCCTGATAACATGTCCAAAATACTTGAGAAGAAGTCTAGCCATCCTGGCTTCTATGGAGCATTCTGGCTAAACTTCTTCCAAGACAGACTTGTTCATTCTTCTGGCAGTCCATGGTATATTCAGTATTTTTCTCCAACACCATAATTCAAAGGCATCAATTCTTCTTCGGTCTTCCTTATTCGTCGAGCAGCTTTCACATGCATATGAGGCAATTGAAAATACCATGGCTTGGGTCAAGCAGACCTTAGTCCTCAAAGTGATCAACATATATTGGATATTTAATCTACAGATGAGTCTATCAGTCACTGATAGGCAGGCATGTGGAAGATTCTATGCTATGTAGAAGATAAAGCAATGTTGTTGTTGTTAGGTGTCATCGAGTTGGTTCCGACTCATAGTGACCCCATGTACCACAGGTTGAAACACTACCCGGTCCTGTGCCATGCTCACAATCGTTGTTGTGCTTGAGCCCATTGTTGCAGCCACTGTGTCAATTCATCTCATTGAGGGTCTTCCTCTTTTTCGATGACACTGTACTTTACCAAGCACGATGTCCTTCTCCAAGGAATGATCCTTTCTGACAACATGTCCAAAGTTTGTAAGACATAGTGTCGCTATCCTTGCTTCTAAGGAGCATTCTGGTTGTACTTCTTCCAAGACAGATTTGTTCATTCTTTTGGCAGTCCATGGTATATTCAGTATTCTTTGCCAACACAACAATTCAAAGGTGTCAATTCTTCTTTGGTCTTCCTTATTCATTGTCCAGCTTTCGCATGCATATGATGCTATTGAAAATACCATGGCTTGGGTCAGGCGCACCTTTGTCTTCAAGGTGATATCTTTGCTTTTCAACACTTCAAAGAGGTCTTTTGCAGCAGATTTGCCCAATACAATGCATCTTTTGATTTCTTGACTGCTGTTTCCGTGTGTTGATTGTGGATCCAAGTGAAATGAAATCCTTGACAACTTCAATCTTTTCTCTGTTTATCATGATGTTGCTTATTGGTCCAGTTGTGAGGATTTTTGTTTCTTTATGTCTCCATCAGTAAGTGCTTCAAGTCATCTTCACTTTCAGCAAGCAAAGTTGTGTCATCTGCATCATGCAGGTTGTTAATGAGTCTTCCTCCAATCCTGATACCCCGTTCTTCTTCATATCGTCCAGCTTCTCGGATTATTTGCTAAGCATACAGATCGAATAAGTATGGTGAAAGAATGCAACCTTGACGCACACCTTTCCTGACTTTAAACCATGCAGTACCCCCTTGTTCTGTCCGAACAGCTGCCTCTTGATCTATGTACAGGTTCCTCATGAGCACAATTAAGTGTTCTGGAATTCCCATTCTTTGAAATGTTATCCATAATTTGTTATGATCCACACAGTTGAATGCCTTAGCATAGTCAATAAACCACAGGTAAACATCTTTCTGGTATTCTCTGCTTTCAGCCAGGATCCATCTGACATCAGCAATGATATCCCTGGTTCTCTGTCCTCTTCTGAATCTGGCCTGAATTTCTGGCAGTTCCCTGTCGACATACCGCTGCAGTCGCTTTTAAATGATCTTCGGCAAAATTTTACTTGCATGTGATATTAATGATAGTGTTCGATAATTTCCACATTCAGTTGGATTGCCTTTCTTGGGAATAGGAATAAATATGGATCTCTTCCAGTCAGTTGGCCAGGTTGCTGTCTTCCAAATTTCTTGGCATGGAAGAGTGAGCACTTCCAGTGCTGCTTCTGTTTGTTGAAACATCTCTATTGATAGTCCGTCAATTCCTGGAGCTTTGTTTTTCACCAATGCTTTCAATGCAGCTTGGACTTCTTCCATCAATACCATTGGCTCCTGATCATATGTTACCTCTAGAAATGGTTGAACACTGACCAATTCTTTTTGGTATAATGACTCTGTATATTCCTTCCATCTTCTTTTGATGTTACTTGCGTTGTTCAATATTTTCCCCATAGAATCCTTCACTATTGCAACTTGAGGCTTGAATTTTTTCTTCAGTTCTTTCAGCTTGAGAAATGCAAAGCATGTTCTTCCCTTTTGGTTTTCTATCTCCAGCTCTTTGCACATGTCATTATAATACTTTACTTTGTTTTCTCGAGCTGCCCTTTTAAATCTTCTATTCATTTCTTTTACTTCATCATTTCTTCCTTTTGCTTTAGCTACTTGATGTTCAAAAGCAAGTTTCAGACTCTCTTCTGACATCCATTATGGTCTTTTTTTTTTTCCTGTCTTTTTAATGACCTCTTGCTTTCTTCATGTATGATGTCCTTGTTGTCATTACACAACTCATCTGGTCTTCTTTGGTCATTAGTGTTCAACGTGTCAAATCTGTTTTAGAGACGGTCTCTAAATTCAGGTGGGATATACTCAAGGTCGTACTTTGGCTCTCGTGGACTTGTTCTAATTTGCTTCAGTTTCAACTTGAACTTGCACATGAACAATTGATGGTCTGTTCCGCAGTCGGCCTCTGGCCTTGTTCTGACTGATGCTATCGATCATTTCTACCACCAAGGCCATCTTTTCCAACTACTGATCCTTCTTTGTTTCCAACTTTCGCATTCCATAATTATCAATGCATTTTGATTGCATATTCAATCTATTTAAGACTGCAGAAGCTGGTAAAAATCTTCAATTTCTTCATCTTTGGCCTTAGTGGTTGGTGGGTAAATGTTAATAGTAGTTATATTAACTGGTCTTTCTTGTAGGTGTACGGATATTATCCTATCACTGACAGCATTGTACTTCAGGATAGATCTTGAAATGCTCTTTTTGACAATGAATGCAATGCCATTCCTCTTAAAGTTGTTGTTCCCAGCATAGTAAACCCTATGATTGTCTGATTCAAAATGGCCAATACCAGTCCATTTCAGCTCACTAATGCCTAGAATATCAATGTTTATGTGTTCCATTTTATGTAGGCACAATGCAAGTTAAAATAGAATACCTAAAGACTTTAATGTAGACCTTGTCTTCTTCCAAATAGAATAGGGTGGTGGGTCAGATGATAAGCCTCATGCATTATAATATTAGAAACATAAGATCTGCCTGAGAATTCTAAGAAAAAAAGATTTTGCTCCCTAGAGTATAAAAACACAAAAAAGGGCATGGTATAGAAAATGAATGAAAAGGATATAAACTACATTGTTTTTCTTATTGCACTTATGTTGTCTATTGATAGATCTATTCAACATGAAGAAAGGTATTTCATCTCACCCCAAAGTTAATTCTCTTTTCTCACCTTAATTTGCTACCTGGAAGTGATCAGCATTACTAAAGTTTGCATGGAGTATTTCATATATTGAAAATAGGTGTTTAAAATATTTCTATGTCACGGAATTTAGATACTGCACATGAATTTATGTTGCAATCTCTGAAGTACCACACAAAAGTTAATTATATTTATATTTTCTATAAAACTATTTATAAAGATATCTTATCTGTCATCCAAGACAACAAGCCTTCTTAAAAATATCAATTGTGTCCCATTCATGTTTGTTTCCTCAACACTATACGAATATTCAATGAATGAGTGAATTAGCCCTTGCTCCAAGCAGTACAGCCATTGAAAGACTGTATGAAATTTTTTTGAAATATGAAATTGAATAAAGTAAATAATTCCTTTATTTAACGGTGGATTTGAAAAGATAAAAGGTAATCAACTTATATGTTTATTTGATTTGTGAACACTTTTAACATGCTAATTCACTCTAATTTTTTCTAAAGTCCTTAAGATGCTTTTAGGCAATACACAGCTAATTGACAATATTCCCCAGGGCAAATAACTTCATAAAAGTAATTCTGGAATTATTATTTTAATTTTATCTTTCATAGTGCTGTTTATTTTTTTATGAAGACTATTTTGTCATTTTTTCTTTTATCATGTGCTTTTTTTTTTTTAAACTGTACTCAGGTGAAGGATTACAGAACAAATAGTTTCTCATGAAACAGTAGTACACATACTGTTTTATGACATTGGTTAACAACCCCACAAAATGTCAACTCTCTCCCTTCTTGACTTTTTTTTTTTTTTCTGGTGAAAATATACATAGCCAAAGATACACCATTTCAAAAATTTCTACATGCACACTTCAGTGACATCGACTACGCTCTTCCAATTGTGCTGCTATTCTCACTTAAGATGAAGGCTTACAGAACAAAATAGTTTCTCATTTAACAGTTAGTACACACGTTGCCCTATAACAATGGTTAACAACCTCACAACACATCAACACTATCCTCAATCAATCTTAGGTTCCCTATCACCAGCTTTCCTGTCCCCTTCTGCCTTCTGGCCCTGGTCCCTGGACTGCTGTGCCTCATTAGTCCCATTTGGTTTCACAGGGCTGTCCACTCCCCAGCTGAACGGTGAACCTCGGAAGTGACTTCACCACTGAGCTAAAAGGATGTCTGGGGGCCATACTCTCGGGGTTTCTCCAGTCTCTTTTAGGCCAGTAAATCTGGTCTTTTTTTTGTGAGTTAAAATTTTGTTCTACA
Source organism: Dugong dugon (assembly GCA_030035585.1). NCBI lineage: Eukaryota > Metazoa > Chordata > Mammalia > Sirenia > Dugongidae > Dugong > Dugong dugon. Next base: position 55,957,833 of record CM057463.1, read on the forward strand.
TCCTTCTCCAGCTCTGTCAAGAACTCTCTGTTGTGATCCTGGTCAGAGCAGTCAGTGGTGGTAGCTGGGCACCATCTAGCTGTACTGGACTCAGTCTGGTGGAGGCCTTCGTAGCTGTGGTCCATTAGTCCTTTGGACTAATCTTTCCCTTGTATCCTGTTCTCTTCATTCTCCCTTGCTCCTGAAGGGATGAGACCAGTGGAGTATTTTAGATGGCTGCACACAGGCTTTTAAGACGCCAGATGCTACTCACCAAGGTAGAATGTAGAACATTGTCTTTATAAACTGTGTTATGCCAATTGAGCTAGATGTTCCCTGAGATCATGGTCCCCACAGCCCTCCACCCAACAATTCAGTTCCTCAGGGAGTTTGTATGTGTCTACGGAGCTTCCATGACCTTTCCTTGTACAAGTTGTGATGGTTTCCCCTGTATTGTGTACTGTCTCACCCTTCACCCAAGATACCACTTATCTATTGCCTATTTAGTATTTCCCCTCCACCCCTCCCATCCCTGGTAACCAACAAAGATTGTTACATTTTGTGTGTGAACTTTTTCATGGGTTTTTACAATAGAGGTCTCATACAATATTTGTCCTTTTGTGATTGACTTATTTCACTCAGCATAATGTCCTCCAGTTTCATACATGTTATGAGATGTTTCACAGACTCATCATTGTTCTTTCTCATTGCACAGTACTCCACTGTGTGTATGTACCATAGTTTGTTTATCCATTCATCTGTTGATGGGCATCTAGGTTATTTCCATCATTTTGCTATTGTGAACAATGCTGCCATGAACATAGGTGTGCATATGTCTATTTCAGTGACGACTCTTATTTCTCTAGGATATATTCCTAGGAGTGGAATTGCTGGATTGAATGGTATGTCTATTTCTAGCTTTCTGAGGAAACGCCATATCATTTTCCAAAATGGTTGTATCACTTTGCATTCCCACCAGCAGTGCACAAGAGTTCCGATCTCCCCGCAGCCCCTCCAACATTTGTTATTTCCAATGTTTTTGATTCATGCCAGTAATGCCGGGGTGAGATGGTATCTCATTGTGGTTTTAATTTGCATTTCTCTAATGGCTAGTGATTGCGAGCATTTCCTTATGTGTCTATTGGCCGCTCGAATGTCTTCTTTGGTGAAGTGTCTGTTCATTTCCTTTGCCCATTTTTTAATAGAATTATTTGTCTTTTTGTTGTAGAGGTATTGGATTTTCTTGTAGATTATGGAGATTAGACCTTTGTCCAACTTGTACTGTCCAAAAATTTTTTCCCAGTCTGTAGGTTCTCTTTTTACTCTTTTGGTGAAGTCTTTTGAAGAGCATAGGTGTTTGATTTTTAGAAGATCCCAGTTATCTAGCTTATCTTTTGGGGTTTGTGCGTTGATGGTTATGGTTTGTATCCTGTTAATGCCATGTATTAAGGCCTGAAGTGTTGGTCCTATTTTTTCTTCTATGAACTTTATAGTTTTAGGCGTTATATTCAGGTCTTTGATCCATTTTGAAGTAGTTTTTGTATATGGTGTGAGGTATGGCTCCTGTTTCATATTTTTGCAGATGGATATCCAGTTTTACCAGCACCATTTGTTAAAAAGACTATCTTTTCCCCATTTGATGGACTTTGGGCCCTTGTCGAAGATCAGGTGACCGTAGGTGGATGGATTTACATCTGGGTTCTCAATTCTCTTCCATTGGTCAATGTATCTGTTGTTGTACCAGTACCAGGCTGTTTTGACTACTGTAGCTGTATAGTAGGTTCTGAAGTCAGGTAGTGTGAGTCCTCCAACCTTATTCTTCTTCTTCACTAGTGCTTTACTTATTCGGGGCTTCTTCCCTTTTCATATGAAGTTGATGATTAGTTTTTCCATCTCTTTGAAGAATGTTGTTGGTATTTGGATCGGGATTGCATTGTATTTGTAAATTGCTTCGTGTAGAATTGTCATTTTCACTATGTTGAGTCTACCAATCCATGAGCATGGTATGTTTTTTCATTTATGTAGATCCCTTTGGGTTTCTTGCAGTAGTGTTTTGTAGTTTTCTTTGTATAGGTCTTTTACATCCCTAGTTAGAATTATTCCTAAGTATTTTATCTTTTAGGGGCTATTATAAATGGTATTGTTTTCCTGATTTCCTTTTCATCATTCTCCTTACTGGTGTATAGGAATCCAAATGATTTTTATATGTTTATCTTGTACCTGCTATTCTGCTGAATCTTTCTGTTAGTTCCAGTAGATGTCTCGTGGAGTCTTTAGTGTTTTCTAGGTATAGTATCATATCATCTGCAAACAGGGACAGTTTAACTTCTTCATTACCATTTTGGATGCCCTTTATTTCTTTTTCTTGCCTTATTGCTCTAGCTAGATCTTCCAGCACAATGTTAAATAGGAGTGGTGATAAAGGGCATCCTTGTCTTGTTCCTGTTCTCAACGAGAATGTTTTCAGCCTCTCTCCATTAAGAATGATGTTGGCTGCTGGTTTTGCATAGATGCCCTTTATTATGTTGAGAAATTTCCCTTCTATACCTATTTTCTTGAGAGTTTTTATCAGGAATGGGTGTTGGACTTTGTTGAATGCCTTCTCTATGTCAATTGATATGCTCGTGTGATTCTTTTCTTTCCTTTTATTTATGTGGTGGAATACGTTGATTGATTTTGTAATGTTGAACCATCCTTGCATACCTACTTGGTCATGGTTTATTAGTTTTTTGATATGATGCTGAATTCTATTGGCTAGAATTTTGTTAAGAATTTTTGCATCCATATTTATGAGATATATTGGTCTGTAATTTTCTTTTTTTGTGGCATCTTTGCCTGGTTTTGGTATCAGTGTTATGCTGGCTTCATAGCACGAATTTGAAGTGTTGCTTCCTTTTCTATGCTCTGAAAAAGCTTGAGTAATACTGGTACAAGCTCTTGTGTAAATGTTTTGTAAAATTCTTCAGTGAAGCCATCTGGGCCAGGGCTTTTTTTTTGTTGGGAATTTTTTTTATTACCTTTTCAATCTCTTCTCTTGTTATGGGTCTGTTCAGATTTTCAACATCACTTTGTTGTAGTTTGGGTAGGTAGTGTGTTTCTATAAATTTATCCATTTTCTCTAGTTTTTCAAATTGGTTGGAGTATAGTTTTTCATAATATTCTGTTATAATCCTTTTTATTTCAGTTGGGTCTGTTGTAATGTCCCCCATTTCATTTTTTATTTGGGTTATTTCGTCCTCTCCTGTTTTTTTTTTTTTTTTATCAGTTTGGCCAGCAGTTTGTCAATTTTGTTGGTTGTTTCAAAGAACCAACTTTTGGTTTTGTTGATTCTTTCTATTTTTCTGTTCTCTATTTCATTTATTTCTGCTCTGATCTTTACTATTTCGTTTCTTTTGGTGGCTGTGGGCTTTTTTTGCTGTTCTCTTTCTATTTGTTTGAGTTCTGTAGTTAATGTTTTGATTTTGTCCCTTTCTTCTTTTTTGATATGTGCATCTCTTGCTATAAATTGTCCTCTGAGGACTGTGTTTGGTACGTCCCAAAGGTTTTGGTATGATGTGTTTTCATTCTCATTTGATTCTTGGAATTTTTTGATTCCATCTCTGATTTCTTCTATTACCCACTGATGTGTAAGCAAGGTATTATTCAGTTTCCATGTAGTTGATTTTTTTCCTTGCTCTTTCTATTGTTAATTTCTACCTTGATGGCATTGTGGTCAGAGAAGATACTTTGAATTACCTCAACGTTTTGGATCTTGTTGAGGATTGCTCTGTGACCTAAGATGTGGCTTATTCTGGAGGACGTTCCATGTGCGTTGGAAAAGAACGTGTACTTTGCAGCGGTTGGATGGAGTGTTCTATATATGTCTATGAGGTGAAGTTGGCTGATTGTGCCCTTTAGGTCTTCTGTATCTTTGCTGATTTTCTTCTTAGTTGCTCTGTCCTTTACTGAGAGTGGTGTGTTGAAGTCTCCAACTATTGTTGTGGAACTGTCAATTTCTCTTTTCAGTGTTGTTAGAGTTTGTTTTATGTATTTTGGAGCCCTGTCATTGGGTGCGTAGATGTTTATTATGTTTATGTCTTCATGATGGATCATCCCCTTCATCATTATATAGTGTCGTTCTTTGTCTTTTATGGTGGATTTTTTTTAAAGTCTATTTAATCTGAGATTAGTATTGCCACTCCTGCCTTTTTTTGGTATTTGTTAGTTTGATATATTTTTTTCCAACTTTTGACTTTTAATAAATTTACGTCTTTGTTTCTAAGGTGTGTCTCTTGTAGACAGCATACTGATGGATCTTGTTTTCTTATCCATTCTGTCACTCTCCATCTCTTTATGGGTGCATTGAGTCCATTTACATTCAGTGTAATTATTGATAGATGTGAGTTTGTTTCTGTCATTTTGTAGTGCTTTTTTTGTGGTGCTGACGTTTTCTTTGTTCTTCTTACTCTCTTGTGATGAGTTACTTTTGTTTGTGGATTTTTTTTTCATTTCCTTTGTTTTTGCTGAGACTTTATTCTTTTCCTCTTTATTTTTATGAGTATGTTTGTTAACTTTCTCTGTGGTTACCATGAATTTTACCCTTATCTTTCTAAGTTTGAAGCAGTCTACCATTACTTGGTATCGCCTTGCCTTCCTCTCCATTAGAAGGTTCTATACCTTGCCATTTATTCCCTCATTTATTGTTTTGATGTTGTTGTCGCTAACTGATTAACTGCTCTGATTCCCTGTTGTATTTCTTTTGGTTTTGGATAGTCCTTGAGAGTTCATTTCCTAGATTGGTATCTGGCTGGTGCGATCCTGCGTCCTAGATTCTGCCTGTGAGCTGAAGTTGTTTGTTCTCAGATTGAAGAACTCCCTTTAATAATTCTTGTAAGTTTGGTTTGACTTTTACATATTCTCTTAATTTATGTTTGTCTGGAAATAACCTAATTTCACCCTTGTATTTGAACAAGAGTTTTTCAGGATTTATTATTCTTGGCTGACAATTTTTTTCTTTCAAGATTATGTATATGTCATCCAATTGCCTTCTTGCCTGCATGGTTTCTGCTGAATAATCTGAGCTTAGTCTTATTGTTTCTCCTCTGTATGTGCCTTCTTGTTTTTCATGAGCTGCTCTCAGGATTCTTTGTTTGTCTTTGGTTTTGGCTAGTGTGAATATGATATGCCTTGGTGATTTTCTTTTGGGCTCTCTCCTATATGGGGTTCGTTGAGCTTTTTGGATGGCCAGCTTTTCATCTTTCATGATATTGTCAGCAGTTCTTCAATGATCGTCTCTGTGTTTTATGTTTTCTCCCCCTGTTCTGGAACTCCAATTGCTCAAAAATTTTAGCTTTTGATTGTATCCCACATAACTCTCAGGGTCTCTTCATTTTTCATTGTTTTTTTTTCTGAGTTTTCCTCAAACAGAGTTGTATCCTAGTGTTTGTCTTCAATTCCACTGATCCTGCCTTCCACTGTTTCAAATCTGCTTCTCAGCCCTTCTATGACACCATCCATTTCTGAAATCTTGTTGTTTATCTTTTGGATTTCTAATTGTTGTATTTGTATAATTTCTAGTTGTGAATTTATATTGGCATTTTGTTCCTGCATTATTTTCCTGAATTCTTCCAATTTTTTGTCTGTATTTTCCATGAATTTGTCTATTTTTTTTCATTTTTGTCTGCTTTTTGTTTCAACTCTTGGAGAATTCTGAGTATTAGAGATTTGAATTCCTTATCAGGTAGTTCTAGTAAATTTTCTTCCACTGGAATTCTTCTGGTGTTTTATTTCGGACGACTACTGGGACCATCCTGTCCTGTTTTTCTAACTGTTGTGATATTGTCTGCTGTCTTCGGGGCATTCAGTAGTTATTTTTCTCGTTTATTGATTATAAATTTGTTCGTTTCATCCTTTTTTTTTTTTAAATTTGGCTATGTCTGAGCAGGTGGGCTGTGTCTTCTTTGTTGTTTGTACGTCTGTTGGCACAATACTTTTCGCCTCCTTCTCCAGTTGGCAGGGTCAGTCACTTAGATATGGTATGGCAGTGCAGGTCTAGCTGAAGAGGAGTTACTGGGACTGGTTGTGGCACTTACTATAGCCACCAGGGCGGGTCGGTAATCAGTGCAGGGCAGGTTCCAGTAGGCCGTGCCTGTGCTGCTTGCTGGTGTGATGTTAAGCGCACGGTGCAGGTTGGCAGGATGTAGCGGGGAGATTGTTATGTGTGGAGCTAAGATGGATATGGGAGAGAGAAGAGAGGAGCAGGAGCCAAAAACATACAAACAAAAAAGAGTGCTGGGGAGCTTGCCGTTGCAGTGGAGAGATGAGAGACTATGAAATGGAAACAAATAAAAAGGGGAAGAGGAAGAAAAAAAGAAAAGAAAAGAATGAATAAATAAAAATCGGAAAGGGAAAGAACAGCAAAGTTCCCAGAGATCACACCGGTGCCGCTATGAGTTCTGCGGAAGTTGTTCTCAGGTGTTGCAGTACAGCCTGGCTAGAAGGCATAGAGGTATACCATGCCAGGTGTTCAGGGAACAGAAAGAGAAGGAAGATATAGAGAGATGAGAAACTGAGTAATGAAGAAAGACAAAAAGGGAAAAAGAGGGAAAAGAAAACAAAACAAATTTAAAAAAAAAAAGAACAGTAAAAGCCCCCCAAAAAACAGGATAAAAAAACTAGGAAAAAAGAAATGCCCTCAGGGATCCCTCTGCACATCAGTGCAAGCCGAGTGGATAGGTTTTAAGCCATGCAGCACCGCCTGGCCAGAACAGGCTCCCAACTCAAGAAAAGGAAAAGAAAACAAACAATTCAAAACAAACAAACGAACAAAAGTCCTGGGATCCCACCAGCACGGCAGCCCAGACTGGGAAGCAGCTCCACACTTGAACAGAGCTCCACAGCCCCTCAGGAAGAAGCAAAGATGGTGCACGAAGTCAGGTATTTGAGTGAAAGGAGGGGGAGGTGGTGAGAGGTAAGGAAGAAATCAAAAGAAGTGGAAAAAAGCAACACCAGCTGCCAACAAATGGCATTCAGCGAGCTGGCCTGTTTGGGTGGGTGGAATCGGAACAGCTGGTGCTTCCCGGACAAGAGATTGTGGCCACCGGAAGCAGAGGAGGGTGAGTAGGGGTGAAGAAGGGTGGGGCGTGGGAAAGCGTATATCACAAATTACTGGTTGTTTTGTCTCCCGCTGGAAGCTCTGTGAAGATGCTCTCTCGTACCCCGTTTGCTGGTCTCCAATAAGGAGTCCAAGATGGTGGATCCATGCTGCGTTAGCTGATAGGGGACCTCTGCATGAATCTCTCCTTGCTCTCTGTTCTCTGTCAGTTTTCTCACTCCATTTCGTGCTTGGCTGAGTTCTTTATCTCTTCATTTGGTGTTTTAGGGTTTCAGGAATTTTGTTTTCTCTGTTCGGCTTAGTTTTTCGGATCTTTGCTGTGGAGTGAAGGCGTGGTGCTTCTGCCTAGAGCGCCATTTTGCCAGAAGTGTCATGATGTGCTTTTCTTGTGTCTTAACTGTAGAACTTTGGTTTTACTGGATGTGAAGATTTTCTTCTATGCTTTCTTTTAAAAGGTTTTATAATTTTAGCTTTTATTTTTTGATTTATGATGCATTTCAAGTTAATATTTGAGTATTTGTCAGGATTCTTTTTTGTTTTTCTTTTTCAGTCTCTCTTGATATCCAGTTATTCTAGCATCATGGGTTGAGATATCCATGTCCCTTTCATGAAAATCAATTTACCATGTATGTGTTGGACAACTTTGGCTCTCTGTTTTCTTCCATTGATCTATATGTCTAACCTTATGACAAAACAATACTGACTTGATTTTTGTAGCTTATAATAAGCCTTGAAATCATTAATATAAGTCCTCCAAATTGGTTCTCCTTAAAAAAAAATAAAAAAGGACCATTCTACATTCTTTTTTCCATATAAATTTTAGAATTAGATTGCAATTTAATACAAAAATGCCTGATGGGATTTTGACAGAGATTTTTTTGAATCTACAGGTATGTTTGGGAGGAATTGACATTGTATTAGCAATGCATTGCTGAAAAACAAATTATCACAAGTCTAGTGGCTTAAAACAATAAATATTTGAGTCAGGAATTCACAATCAGCTTAACTGAGTGATTACGGCTTAGGAGTCTTACATGAGGTTGCAGTCATGATGTCACGTACGGATGTAGTCATCTTAAGGCTTGTCTGGGGCTGAATGATTTGCTTCCATGTAGCTGTCAAGTCAGTGCTGACTGTTGATAGGAGAACTCAGTTACTCCCACATGGGTCGCTTTATGGGCTTCTTGGGAGTCCTCATGACATAGGGACCAGCTTCCTCCAGATAAGTGATCTAGGAGAGAACAAGGTGGAAGCTACAATGACTTTTATGAGTTAACCTTGGAAGTTATACATCATCACTTCCACAAATATACTATTGGCTACAAAAAAAAAAAAAAAAAAAAAAAAAAAAAACCTGTTGCTGTCCAGTCGATTCTGACTCAAAGTGATCCTATAGGACAGAGTAGAACTGCCCCATAGGGTTCCCAAGGAGTTGCTGGTAGAATTGAACTGCTGACTTTTTGGTCAGCTGCCGAGCTCTTAACAACTTCACCAACAAAGGTCAGCTTTATTCAGTGTGGTAAGGACCATACAATGATATGATCACTATGAAGCATTGGAGACCATCTCAGAGACTGGCTAAAATAGAAATCTTGACGATATTGAGCCTTTTGTTCTATTAACATACCATATTTCTATGTTTGTTTAGGTCTTCTTTAATTTCTCTTAGCAATATTTTGTAGTTTACATTTATTTTGTATTTTTACAAGAAAGTAAAACTACAGACCAATATTCCAAATGACCATAAACACAAAAATTCTGACCAAAATATTGGCAGATCAAATCCAGCAATATATAAAAATGGTAATACATCATGACTAAGTGGAACTTTTCCCAGAATTCAAGGTTGGTACATCTTCTGAAAATCATAAGTGTAATTTGCTATATCACATATATTTTGCTAAATTTATTCCTAAGTATTTCATACTTTTGATATTATTGTAAACTGTAATTTGAAAAATTTATTTATGTTTCTTATGACCCTATAGATATACAACTGACTTTTTTAATTTTGACTTTATATTTTGAGACCTCCTTGAACTCATATGTTAGTGTTTGTAGCTTTTTGGTAGATTCTATATGATTTTCTACATACACAATCATATCATCTGTGCATAAAGACATTTTTATTTCTTCCTTTCCAATCTGCATGCTTTTGTTTATTTTTCTTATCTCACAAGGTAAAACCTCCAGTATAATATTGAGTAATAGTGTTTAGAATGAAAATTCTTACTGATTCTCAGTCTCAGGTGGAAAGCACTGAGTCTTTCACCATTGAATATGATGTTGACTAGGTTTTGTATAGATGTGCCTTAACGGGTTAAAGGATTTCTTTCTCTTTACAGTTTGTTGAGTTTTCTTTTTTTTAACGAGAATAGATTTTTTTTTCAATTTTTCCATCTACCGAGATGATAATTTGGTTTTCCTTTCTTAGTTGATATGATAAACTACACTAGATATTTTCAAATGATATACTAACCTTGAATTCCTGGGAAAAGTGCCACTTGGTCATGGTGTATCACCATTTTTATATATTGCTAGATTTGATTTGCTAATATTTTGTGAGAAGTTTTGTGTTTATGACCATTTGGAATATTGGCCTATAGGTTTATTTTCTTGTGATGTCTTTGTTTCTGGTATTTGGGTAATGCTGACACCATAACATGATTTTGGAAATGTTTTCAACTCCTTTACTTCCTGAAAGTGCTTTTGTAGACTTGATTTATATTACTTTTTTCTTAAATAGTGAATATTATTTACCAGAGACGATATATTGGTCTGGAGTTTTCTTTGAGAAAGGTTTTTAATTATGAACTTAATTTCTTTAATAGATAGGTCTATTGGAATTTTAAAATTATTTTTAGGTCAGTTTTGGTAAAATGTTCAATTTATAGGTATATAGTTACTCATAATATTCTCTTACTATTCCTTTAATGGCACCCTGGTGGCGCAGTGGTTAAGAGTTATGGCTACGAACCAAAAGGTCGGCTGTTCAAATCTACCAGCGGCTCCTTGGAAACCCTATGAGGCTGTTCTACTCTGTTCTATAGGGTCATTATGAGTTGGAATCGACTCCATGGTGATGGGTTTAGTTTGGTTTTTTCATTTTTTTAATGTTTGTAGCATGTTTCGTGTGGGCTCCCTTTTTTATTCTTGATGTTAGTAATTTTATAACTTTTTATTTCTTGATCAATTTAGATATCAGTTTATCAACTGTGTTATTGATTAAAAAATCTTTGTTTCTCGAGACTAATGGGGCACAACAGTCCAGGGACAAGGACTAGAAGGCAAGAGGGGACAGGAAAACTGGTAATAAGGAACCAAAGTTTGAGAAGGGACAGTGTTGACATGTCGTGGGGTTGTTAACTATGGTCATAAAACAATATGTGTACCAACTGTTTAATGAGAAACTGTTTTGTAAACCTTTATCTAAAGTACAGTAAAAAAAGAGAAAAATCTTTGTTTCTATTGATTTTTATTCATTGTCTCTTACTATATTTATTTCTGCTATTGTCTTTATTCCTTCCTTCCTTGTTTTTCATTTCAGTTCAATTAGCACTTTTTTCCTAGCTTCTTACTATAAATACTTAAATGAATGATTTGAACCTTTCTTTTTTTAATACATAATCATTTAAAACTATAAATTTTCCTTCAAATACTGCTTTACCATCATCCCACAAGTTTTGACACAGAGTTTTTATTTTTATTTAGTCAAAATATAATTTTCTCTGTGATTTCTTTTTGAATTATGGGTTAATTAGAAGTATGTTGCTTAGTTTCCAAATATATGGAAACTTCATAGATATTTTTCTATTGTTAAATTCTAATTTAATCTCATTGAAGTCAATAGGTATACATTATATGATCTTAATTCTTTTAAATTTTTTGAAGCTTGTTTTATGGTCTATGTTGGTAAATGTTTCAGGTGAAGTTGAAAAGAATAGACATTCAACTTTTGTTGCATTAAGTTTGTTCTATAAACATCAATTAAGTTAAAGTAATTGATAATGTTCTTCAGGTCAGCAATATTCTTACTGATTTTCTATGTCTTCTATCAATTATTAAGACAGCGCCATGTTTTTATGCAAATAACATGGTATACATTTTTTGCCAACTGCACCCTGTAAGGTATTTTCATAAGTGTGCTATGCTAACTTTTTTCCTGTTAAAAAGAAATTAGCATTGCCTGCTTACGAAAAAGGGGGGGGGGGCAGTTGGCAAAAAAACTTACAACATGTGCACTATTTGAGAAAAAATATGGTAATATTTAGGTTTCCAACTGTAATTGTGGATTTGTCAAGTTATCCTTTCAGTTCTAACAGTTTTTATTTTATGTCTTTTGAAGTTGTGTTAACTGGTGCAAATACATTTAATATTGTTATCCATACTTGAGGAATTAACCTACTCATCATCATGGTACACTTGGCAATATTTCTTGTTCTAAAACTTAGTTTATCTAGTATTAATATAACCACTACAACTATATATATGAATAGTGTTTGCATTTCTTTTTTACCCTGTTACATTTAACCTGCCATGAATTGAATTGTGTCCCCCAAAAAATGTGTGTATCAATTTGGCTGGGCCATGATTCCCAGAATTGTGTGGTTGGCCTCCATTTTGTGATTGTCATTTTATGTTAGAGAGGATTAGGGTGGGATTGTAACACTACCTTTACCTAGGTCATATCCCTGATCCAATGTAAAGGGAATTTCCCTGGGGTGTGGTCTGCACCAACTTTTCTCTCTCAAGAGATAAAAGGAAAGAGAAGCAAGCAGAGACACTTGGGAACTTCATACCACCGAGAAAGCAGTGCTGGGAGCAGAGCGCATCCTTTGGACCTGAGGTTCCTGAGCAGAGAAGCTTCCAGACCAAAGGAAGACTGATGACATGGACCTTCCTGCAGAGCCAACAGAGAAAGTGTTCCCCTGAAGCTGACACCCTGAATTTGGACTTGTAGCCTACTGGACTGTGAAGAAATAAACTTCTCTTTGTTAAAGCCATCCACTTGTGGTATTTCTTTTGGAGCAGTACTAGATGACTGAGACATAACCGATTTAAAATACGTTTCTAACAGATAGCATATATCTGAATCTTGCTTTTTTTTTTTTTTTCCAGTCTATAAATTCTGTTCTTTAATTGGAGTTTTTAAAGACCATTTACATTTAATGTAATTATTAATATGATTTGGCTTAGGTCTATCATCTTCCTCTTTGTTTTATATTTTATCTTTTTCCTTCTCTACCTTAATTTTTTTAGATCGAGTATTTTATTAATCCATTTTATCTCCACTATTGGTTTATTGGAGCCCTGGTGGCTCAGTGGTTAAGAGCTTGGCTGTTAATCAAAGGTGGGTAGTTTGAATCCACCAGCTGCTCCTGGAAACCCTATGGGGCAGTTCGACACTCGACAGCAACAAGTTTGGTTTTGTTTTGGTTTATTAGCTATCTCTCCTTCTTAAATATTTTATACATTGCTGTAGAGTTTACAAGGAGCCCCGGTGTCACAGTGGTTAAAGTGCTCAGCTGCTAACCGAAAGGCCTATGGTTCAAATCTACCAGCTGCTCCACAGGAGAAAGATGTGGCAGTTTGCTTCTGTAAAGATTTACAGCATTGGAAACTCTATGGGGCAGTTCTACTCTGTCCTATAAGGTCACTATGAGTCAAAATTGACTGGACAGCAATGGGTATAGGGTTTAAAATATGCATGTTTAACTTTACACAGTCTACCTCAAATAATATTATTCGACCTCACATGTAACATAAGAAACTTACACTATATTTTTATTTTCCCCTCCCATCCTTTGTGCTATTGTTGCTATAGAAAGTATTTACTCTTGTGTTATGAAGCCAACAATGTATTGTAATTTTCTTTGCTATAAACAGTCAATTATTTTTTAAAGAATTTAAACCATGGAGAAAATTGCTTTCATATTAACCAGTATTTTTACTGTTTGTGAAACTCTCCATTCCTTTGTGTAGATCAAAGTTTCCTTCTGGTATAATTTGTCTTCTGCCTGATGACCTTCTTTTAAATCTTTACTTGATGTCCTTAGACTGGCAACACATTCTCTTGTTATTTGTGAAAAGAAAAAAAGTTTATTTAACCTTTGTGTGTGTGTGTGTAACTGCATTACAACTTCTAGTCACTAACCTGTTACCTGTTGTCATTGGCATCGAGTCAATTCTGACTCATAGCGACCCTATAGGATATAGTAGAAATGCCCCACAGTTTCTAAGCATAGGCTGGTGGATTTGAACTGCTGACCTTTCAGTTAGCAGCCAAGTTCTTAAGCCAATTTCCTAACCACTGGGTTAATATGTATCTCCTCATCTCAGCAACACTTCCTGTGTTCTGCTTTGAATCCCCTACCCTGTTCAACATTCTGGAATGTGCCTTCAGGCAGAAAACCAAAGTAACTTGGGTCTCACCTGCTTGATTTTCTTCTAACAAGGTCACTGCTACCTGTTGCCCAATATCTTAAAAGAGTTGTTTCAAATTTTCTAGTTGGTTAAGGCTGAAGGGCAAAATTCTTCTTAATCCAGCATAATTGAAAGTGAAATTATCTTGTATAATTTTATACAGTGCTCATGTAAAGTGTAAGAGGCAGTAAAATATGCTTCCAGTTGTGCAGTTCTGAGACCAGTCAAGTGACAATTAATTAAAGTCAGCAGTTGCAATCAGCTGAGATTCTGAAATTGAATTTTGAATTGTTTAGTGATGTCAAACAAATTTTAGTGATTCATTTTATTATTTTAAATTTTAAATCCTTTAGTATGGATCCTAGAAAATTTTAGGATGCTCAAAACTGTAATAAAACCAAGCCAAAACAAAACAAAATTACCAAAATAATACAAAAACAAAAAACAAAATTGAAAAGAGAACATAAACATCAGAAGAATAAGAAACTTTCAATAACAAAAAATCCATCCAGCAAGAAGTGAAAAAAGAACTGTTAAATAAAAAATAATTTCAGTAATTAAAATGCTGTATTATCTTCAGAGTGTAGACTTAGCCCCTTATTTTGAGATTTCACCTAATAAATATTTAGTTATTGTTAATAGAAAATTAGATTCTAACCATCCATGCTAAACAAATACTTGAAGAATATTTCTTAAATTAGTTTGAAAGGCTACTAATTGTTTTCTCATCTGGAGCATCCATGAATTTCAGCTGGGCCATTTCTGGGTTGTTAGTCACAATAGTGGAAATATACATGGGGGATGTGATCCTTAAGGTTGTGTGTCAACTTGACTGGGCCATGATTCTCAGTGGTTTGGCAGTTATGATGTAGCTTGGCAATCATATCATGATATGATTACCTTTGTGATGAGATCTGATATAATGTGATCACCTCCATGATGGGATCTTCTGTGAGTAGCCAATCAGTTGAAAGGTAGTTTCCTTGGGGGTGTGGCCTGCATCCAATATAGGTAGACTTTCTGGCAAGGCTCATGGGCTTTTGCTTACTCTGGATCCTGCAGTTGGATTCTGTTCATCTGACCTCTGGTTCTTGGGACTTGAGCTAGCAGCTTACCTGCAGCCTTGCCTGCCAATCTTGGGATTTGTCAGCTTCCACAAGCCTGCTGTCTGACCTTCCAATCTAGGATTCACCAGCACCTGTGACTATGTGAGTCAAGAGAAACCTCCATCCTGACCCACGGACTTGGGTGTTTTTACCGTTCACTGAGTATCAATTGGATATATCCATTTTTTCTTTGCAGATCAGCTTTGTTCTCCTTTTCTTCTTTTCCTCCTCCTTTAATTTTCTATGCTCCATTGTGTACAAGATGAGTGGATAATGGCCACTCCACATTTCTGTCATTCTTCTCCCCTCAGAAGTGGGATTACAAAATCTTGATTGAGAATCTGATTACTCCATCTTCAGTCAGATATTAAACCTTGGTCATTTCCAGTAAAGCAGGATTCTATGGAACAAACATGGGTGTTGGGGGCACACTGTGATAAAGGTATAAAGAAATGTAATTATGAACTGGATGGACACTTCAAAAGATGCCCCAAGTTTTCCATAAGTCACCACAGTATGTTTATTTAAAAATCCTTAACAATTCCTATTCACAGGATTAATTTGAAAAAAAAAGGTATACATAGATTCATGAAATGGGTAAGACCAATAAAATATTATGATGCTCAAACAGAGTTTATACAATCTAGAACCATCGCAGAAAATTTACAATTTACCAATACTTATGCTTAATTATGATGTCACTCTGAAGCAAGTTGATGGCTGTACACTATCCATATATGTTTTCTATGTCAAAATCAGTGAATTGCAACTTTAAAAATAATTTTATTTGGTTGTTGTTGAGAGTATACACAGCAAAGCATACACAAATTCAGCCATTTCTACATGTACAATTCAGTGACACTGATTACATTCTTAAAGTTGTGCAACTATTCTCACGTTCCTTTTCTGAGTTGTTCATTACCCATTAACATAAACTCACTACCCCCATAGATGTCTATCTAATTTTTCGAGTTCCTGTTGTCACTTTGATTCCATACAGATATTTCTTGAAAGAGTATAATGCTCAAGGCAGACATTTTTCACTACTTAATTTAAACTGTTGTTTGGTTTTAAGAAGATTTCAGGGGATATTTCTGGTTTAAGTTTTAAAGATTATCTCAGGGCAATAGTTTCAGAAATTCTCATTCTTCACAAAGCTGTCCATAATTTGTTATGATCCACACAGTCAAATACCTTTGCATAGTCCATAAAACACAGGTAAACATCTTTCTGGTATTCTCTGCTTTCAGCCAAGATCCATCTGACATCAGCAATGATACACTTCGTTCCATGTACTCTTCTGAATCCGTCTTGAAATTCTAGCAGTTCCTCGTGAATGTACTGCTGCAACTACTTTTGAATTATCTTCAGCAAATTTAACTTGTGTGTGATATTAATGATATTGTTCAATAATCTCCACTTTCTGTTGGACTACCTTTCCTTAGAATGGGCATAAATATGGATCTCTTCCAGTTGGTTGGCCAGGAAGCTGTCTTCCAAATTTCTTGTCATAGATGAGTGAGCACGTACAGTGCTGCATCAGATTGTTGAAACATCTCAATTATTATTGTGTCAATTCCTGGAGGCTTGTTTTTCACCAATGTCTTCAGTGCATCTTGGACTTCTTCCTTTAATACCATTGGTTCTCGACCATATGCTACCACCTGAAATGTTTGAACATCGACCAGTTCTTTTTGGTACAGTGACTGTGTGTTCCTTCCATCTTCTTTTGATGTTTCCTGAGTCACTCAATATTTTGCCCATAGAATCCTTCCCAGTTGCAACTGGAGGCTTAAATTTTTTCTTTGGTTCCTTCAGCTTGAAAAATGCTGAGTGTGTTCTTCCCTTTTGGCTTTCTAACTCAAAGTCTTTGCACATTTCACTGTAATACTTTACTTTCTCTTCTTGAGCTGCTCTTTGAAATATTCTGTTTAGCTCTATTCATCATTTCTTCCCTTCGCTTTAGCTACTCTATGTTGAAGAGCAAGTTTTAGAGTGTCTTCTGACATTCATTTTGGTGTTCTCTTTCTTTCGTGTCTTTTTAATGACGTTTGCTTTCTTCATGTATGATGTCCTTGATATCATCCCACAACTTGTCTGGTCTTTGGTCATTAGTGTTCAGTGTGTCAAATCTATTCTTGACTTGTTCTCTAAATTCAGGTAGGATATACTCAAAGACATATTTTGGCTCTCATGGACTTACTCTAATTTTCTTCAGCTTCATCTTGAACTTGCATATGAGCAATTGATGGTCTGTTCTGCAGTCAGCCCCTAACCTTGTTCTGACTGATAATATTGAGTTTCTCCATTGCCTCTTTCCACAGGAGTAGTCGATTTAATTCCTGTGTATTCCGTCTGGTGAGGTCCACATGTGTAGCTGACGTTTATGTTGTTGAAAAAGTATTTGCAATGAAGAAGCCGTTGGTCTTGCAAAATTCTATCATGTGCTCTCCGGCACTGTTTCTATTACCAAGTCCGTATTTTCCAACTACCGATCCTTCTTAGTTTCCAACTTTTGCATTCCAATCACCAGTAATTATCAATGCATCTTGATAGCATGTTTGATCAATTTCAGACTGCAGAAGTTAGTAAACATCTTCAATTTCCTCATCTTTAGCATTAGTGGTTGGTGCATAAATTCGAATAATAGTTGAATCTAGAGTAATGAAAATGGAACAACCTGAACACAATTAATGAGAATGTTAGCACAATGTGAAAAACATAACTAATCTCATTGATCACTCTGTGTGGAAATTGTAAAAGAGGAATCTAAACTTCTGTGTAAACTTTCACCAAAAACACAATAAAATATTATTAAAAATAAAAGGCGTTTGAACAGTGTTAGTGAAGCACAGTAAATTTCACTCATACAACAGATGTGGTATAATCAACAGCACACTGGGGCTGGGAGAGGTAGTTTGAAGGAAGGAATCCACTTATTTTGGATTGAATTGTGTCCTCCAAAAAGATATGTTGATATCCTAACCTCTGTACCTGTGAATGTCACCCTTTTTGGAAATAGGATCTTTGAAGATGTTATTAGGTTAAGATGAGATCATACTGGAGAAGGGTGAGTCCTAATCCTATATGACTGGTGTCCTTAAAAAAAAGAAAATGATGCAGAGTCAGGGAAACAGAGGAAGGACATTATGTGATACTGCAGCCGCAAGCTAAGGAATGGTTAGAGCTATTAGATGGTAAGTAGGAGAGAAATATAGAACAAATTCTCCCTCAAAGCCTTAGATGGAATCAATGCAGCCAACACCCTGATCTCAGACTCCCTATCTCCAGAATTGTGAGACAATAAATTTCTGTTCTTATAAGACCCCTAGGTTTTGATATTTTGTTATGGCAGCCTTAGGGAACAAATACACCAGCCCATACACAGTTTGCTTCATTCATTGCTTGCAGGGCTAAAAATAGAGCCCTCTATTTTCATACCAACCTCATTGCTCTGTCGTCAGTACCTTACGATTTCCTACAACTGAGGCAAAGCAAGCTTCCTGGATCACTGATGGGAGTTGTCAGGCTGAAGGCCATAGAGTATCTACCCTACAATTAGAAAACCTTGATGAAAGAAAGCAGAGTCTGATATTCACAGTGGACAGATCTGAGAACTGCTTGTGGAAGACGTTTCAGACTCCAATTCTCAGAAGAGTTATTGGATATTCACAGAATCTTGGCCCAAAGGTGTTGCTTTAGGGTCATGGAAATGGGCACTAGATCACATGATGGGAAATTAAAGAACACCTCTACATGAGCAGTAAGTTATGAAAATCCCTGTGGAGATTTAAATTAGGGATTAAAGCAATTCAGGTAGATGCTGGCTCGGAAGGAGATTGAAGCGATAAGGCTTTATTCAGATCCCCAGAGCTCACTACCTGGAATCATGTTATAAGCAGTGAATGTGGTATTCAGGCCATGCATTGATGGGCAGAGAGAAATAAATTCCCTTTACACTCAATTAAGGGACTAATATGATAAGAATGTACCCCCAATGTGAACAGGAAAAACAAGAATTCCTTAAAAATGGATATGGGACCTCAGGTACTATGCAATAAACTAGGAGGTAGCATAGAAGCAGTAAACACACTATTAGGCCAATTAACTGGAATATCTCATGAAACCATGACCCTTAACCTCTGAACCAAGGAACCAAATCACATGAGGTGTTTGGTTGTATAAAAGCAGCCTCAGCTGCTACTCTTTCCTTTTTGTTGTTGTTGTAAATATATTTATCACATAATTTTTGCCAATTCAACTTTTTACAAGTGTACAAATTATTGCAGCAATTACAATAATCGTTGTACAGATCTTGCAAGTGGGCATCCAAGGCACAACAATTGGTCTCTGTTTACCTGGAGCAACAGAGGAAAAAGGAGAGTCAAGAATAGGAGGAATATATGGAATGTGTTGTTAATTGCCTTCATGAACAACTGCCTCCTTTGATATGAGATCAGAAGATCTGGATAGTACTCAGCTACCGTTACAGAACATTTTAATCAAAAATTCTATAGATGAATCCTGATCAAAAGGGGGAGAATGTAGAACAGAATTTATAATTCTTATGGAATCCAGACTTTCTGGAGCCACAGAGGTTGGATGAACTCTCGAAACTATTGCCCTGAGATAATCTTTAAACCTTAAACCAAAAATATCCCCTGAAGTGTTCTTAAAAACAAACAATAGTCTAGCTTAACTAGTAAAGAATGTGTGCCTTAAGCATATGTGCTTTTAAGATCTATCTATATGGGATCAAAGTGACAACAGCAACTCAAAAAATCAGACAAGAATCTTAGGGGGTGGTACATTTATGTTAATAGGTGAGGAACAAATCAGAAAAAAAACAAAACAACCAACCCGTAGTGACTTTATAGCAACTCTAGGTGAAAATGGTTGCACAACTTGAAGAATGTAAACAATGTCACTGAACTGTCCCTGTAGAAATTGTTGAATTGCTGTGTTTTGCTGTGTATATTGTCAACATCAACAACAACAAAATAAATTATAAAAACATTGATATGGGAAAATTCCCCCAAGAAATTTGCAAATAATAACTGCAAGTTGATTACCCTGGACCTTTACCCATAGCCTCAACCCCAGGGGTCTATAATGCTATTTTCTTCTACTCTAAGCTTTACTTATCCTGTTATAGAAGCAACCTCAGAGAATACAATTAAGACTTTGAGCAGTGAATTTGCTATTAATTTCATCCATCTTTATTTGTTTCTTCTGGTAAAGTATGCATTGGATTGCTGTCAATGTACAGAAATAAGCAAAGTAATAAAATATTATATGAATACAATATATTTCTTATCACCCTCAGGGCAGACAGTCTCACTGAAAATTGGAATGAACATTTAAACACTTGTTATTCAGAAAAAGTGATGAAAAAGTTTTTAAAGGTTGGCTTAGCTATTTAAATAATTGTGCTATCACATTTACTAGAGAGGAAACTAGAAAGGGGCTCAACTGGAAAGGTTTCTGAGATCAACAATAGGAATTAGAGGATGTGAGAAGATTATCTTTCCTATACAACAAAATTTTTCTTTTGTTTCAGCTGATCCTGTTGTCCTAGGTCTAGTTTAGAATGTATGTACACCCAAAAAAGATGATATAAATGCACAAAATCCAATATTCGTATCATTAAATTTGATAGTATTAGAATGGGTCATAATTATACTCCATGTTGCTAAATTGAGGCTAAGTTAAATGTGGCCCCAATACTAAGTGGCAGGAACAGTCCTGTGAGTCTTTGCCTATTAATCTTATAACAAATGCCTTGGGTAGGGTCAAGGAGAAGCATTACTAAGAATGGTACTATTGCCAGGTCTCTATTTAAACGGTGCATCTTAACCAAAAAGGCCAACTATGGAGGGAAGAGTGTGTATCAGGACAGGTTATAATCGGAAACTAGAGATCATAGCCAATGGAGTGGGTGCTCATAAGTGGATCATACATGACCAAAGGGAGGTATGCAGGCAGGCAATTTCTATGAGTAGAGATAATAGTAATCTTTATTTATTATTAACTTGTTTATTAATATAGTTAAATATTAATGTATATTTAATTAATATTATTACTATACATTAATAAATATAGTTTATGTAAAATATATGTATTTATTAGTGCCAAGTTTGACACTGACTAATGGCTGATGCTGGGAGAAATTTATGGACCTATTTTCTTCAGAGAAGAATTTA
Source organism: Dugong dugon (assembly GCA_030035585.1). Lineage (NCBI taxonomy): Eukaryota > Metazoa > Chordata > Mammalia > Sirenia > Dugongidae > Dugong > Dugong dugon. The sequence continues at coordinate 55,978,637 of CM057463.1, forward strand.
AAAGCTTTATTTAAAGATTCTAACCTCAATGATTTGGATAAATGCAGTGACACAGGGCTCATGCGCGGCTCATCGTTTTTGTAGTAGACCCTATAAGTAAACAGATGAATAGAATCATGATTCTAATGCTGGTAGCCACCACTGACTATAAGACTGGAAACAAAGGAAAGACCAAAATGGATGTCAGAAGAGACTCTGAAACTTGCTCTTGAATGTAGAGTAGCTAAAGTGAAGGGAAAAAATGAAGTAAAGGAGCTGAAAAGAATATTTCAAAGGGCAGCTCGAGAAGACAAAGTAAACTACTATAATGAAATGTGCAAAGTCTTTGAGTTAGAAAACCAAAAGAACTAAAGCAAACATTCAAGCCTCGAGTTGAAATATTGAAGGATTCTATGGACAAAATATTGAACAACACAGAAAGCATCAAAAAAAGATGGAAGGAATACACAGACCAAAAAGAATTGGTCTACGTTCAACCATTTCAGGAGAATCCAGCAGGCATCTAGCATATGATCAAGAACCCATAGTATTAAAGGAAGAAGTCCAAGCTACACTGAAGGCATTGGCAAAAACCGAGGCCTTTTAAGGGATGCATTTTTGAGAAAACCATGGTAAGTCTATGTTATGGCAGGATTTCACTGGACAACATGGCCTTTATTGGTTTTCTCTACTGGCCAAAATATGTTTTAAAAAATTGTCTTCTCTGTGGTTAAGCTGGACAGATAACAGAATGACATGATGATGTCTCTATGAGGGTAGATAAGCAATGTTACGTAATGACATCTTGAAGCTGGTGTCTATGCAAATGTATACTCTGATATCAGTGTATGGTCATGTCTACAAATCAGATGGATTACAGATATTATAGAACAATGGCCTCTGACTAGTCCTCTGGTGACTGGGTATGTATAGTACATAGAAAATGCTTCTTTTGGGAAGGAATGGATAATTTTAATTGATATATGGTATGGCAAGCATTACTTTAATTTCTCTGTCACAGTTCTATGGTGTAATAAAAGCATTTAAAGTTCATGAGTAGGCATTCGCTATCATGTGTTATTTCAGGTTAAGATAACATTTGGAAAATTGATTCAAAATTTTAAATTACTGTGAACAGTGGTGGAAAAAGAATAATTGAGCTGGTAGGAGGATATCATAAGTCCCGTGAAGGAATATGGTTACCATTAACTTGCTTTGTGGGAGAAATTTAATTGCAATAGAATATTGCATAAAATGTTGGAAAACAAATAATGAAAATATACCTGAAAAATATGTGGCAAGGAGATATTTACACATGTCAAAGAATGTACTGGGAAGTAAATGGTTAGATGCGGGTCTATATTCCTTTCTCTCCCATTACCAAGGGACACCACAGGGATAAAATGAAAGTGACCCTGTCAAATTTCCTTGTGATAATGACAGATATCTTGTCAAACAACCTAATTGTATTTGCCAGAGAGAAAGTCCTTAACTATAGAACGCTTTAGCAGGATGTGTCTGGTTGTCTAAGGAGCACTGGTGGTGCAATGGTTAAGCACTTGACTGCTAACAAAAAGGTCAGTGGTTCAAATCCACCAGCCACTCTTCAGGAGAATAAATCTGACTACCTTCTGCAATAAAGTTCACAGCCTAGGAAACCCTATCAGGCAGTTCTACGCTGTCATATAGGGTCACTATGTCCCGATACTCGACGTAACCTCCAACAACAAAATTCTCCAAACAAACATATTTGTTGAGCAAACAAAAAGTATCATACAAACTCAGTCCTATAGAATAGTGCTTTTAGGAGAAAACTCCCAGAGAAATTAGCAGTATTGGGTGTGTGGGGGCCTTCTGTTGCCCATAGCATTCTAGGGTAGCAAATACAGATCTAATTACACCAAAATCAGACTTCAGGAGAGGAACATTCTCTCTGTGATGTAAACTTTAGATGTATGATTAGGGAAGCAAGAACACATACCCTATCATAAGCATGGGTTAGGATCCAGTCCAAGTCTGCCAATCTCACAGTCATGGGTGGATCACCAGCCCCTCTTCTGGTATTAAGGAATCTAGAGTTCGAGTTTGGCATTTTTAGATATATTATATGATAGACCATTGGCCTGATCCTCCACCTCAGTATTCTCCCAGAACAAACTACCTTAAGGATTTGGATGTAGTTGGTTTCCATGGACTGGGCCCTGGTGGTGCAGTGGTTAAGAGCTCGGCTGCTAACCAAAAGGTTGGCAGTTTGAACCCACCAGCTGCTCCTTAGAAGCCCTGTGGAGCAGTTCTACTCTGTCCTATAGGGTTGCTATGAGTCGGAACCGACTCGACAGCAATGGGTTTGATTTTTTGGGTTTGGTTTCCATGGAGCTCAGTTGGAGGCCAATATCTTCTCTGAGTGGGCAATCTTTAGGGAGTCAGTCATGGAAACTGATTAAAACTATGAATCTCTCACTACAGACAATTAAAACAGAATATCTAGGAGGGGAGAAAAGTATCAGTGTTTCTATAAAACTCTTCAGGTGTTTCTAATGAACAGCCAGGGTTGATTGCCATTGCTTTAGAGGGTTGTTGTGTGCCGTCAGTTGATCCCAACTCATAGTGACTGTGATGGTTAAGATTGTATGTCAACTTGGCTAGACCATTATTCTCAGTGTTTTAGCAGTTGTATAATGTTGTAATCACCCCCATGATAGAATCTGCCAAGTGGTACTGGTGGAGGCGGGGCCTGTGGCAGCTCACCGCACTCTCAGTTTCATCTCTCTGCCTTCCACCAATTACTCTCTGCCTGCTTGCCTTGCCAAGGTTTTTGGCTTGTTCCAGACTCAACAGCTGCTGCTTGTTGTCTCACCTCTGGTTCGTGGGACTTGAGCTAGCAGCTTACCTGTTGATCTTGGAATTCGTCGAACTTCTCAGCCTGCAAGTAAGAGTCCAGTTCCCCAACCTGCCAACCTTGGGTTCACCAGCCCCTGCAGTTAGGTGAATCAGGAGAAACCTTGCAGTCTTGTCTGCTGATCTTGGAATTCATTGACCTTTATAGCCTGTGAGCATGATCCCCTCTCCAACCTGCTGACTTTGGGTTCACCCACTAGCTTCTGAGGCTACATGAACTGGGAAAGGCCTCTACCCTGATCTGCAGACTTGGGACATTTTAGCCTCTACAATTGCATGAGCTATTTCCTTGATATAAATCTCTCTCTATATATATTTATACGCTTTACTGGTTTTGCTTCTCTAGAGAACCCAGCCTAAGACAGTGACCCTACAGGACAGAGTAGAACTGTCCCATACAGTTTCCTAGGCTGTAATCTTTACCAGAGCAGATCTCCAGGTCTTTTTTCCCATGGCATTGCTGGTAGCTTCAAACAACAGACCTTTCAATTAGCCAGCCTGGGAGTGCTTCATTGCACCACCAGTCCTCCTAAAAAACAAAACCAAACTCATTGCCGTCCAGTACATTTTGACTCTTAGCAACCCTAGTGCTACTCAAACACTAAAGTAGAATGAGTCACCTCAGGATTTTGTTAAAATGCAGATTCTGATTGAGCATGTATGGGGCTGGGTGAGATTCTGTATTTCTAATGGATGCTGCTGCTCCGTGGACCACAATGATTATCAAGTCTTTTGAAGCCCTTGATTCCCTTTCCATGGCTTTTACCTCACATTGAAACATTTCTTTTCTAATTTGTTGCTTTTCTTAATCACTATTCATCAAGTGCAGATTTTATGAACATGATTCCTCTCCCCCTGCCCACACTCTGGTCTCCTTAAATGGCCACACTCCTTCCTGGAGAGTGGTGTCTTGAGCTTCCTGTCTTCTCACCCTGTGAATGCTAGAGTTGGAAAGAACCTTAAGGATTGACTGGTCTGATAGTTTCACAAATGTTTCCTAGACCCTGAGGGGAATCTGGAAAAAAAGTTCGTGGATGCAACAAGGTAGTAAAGCCTCATCCTTATTTTGATGAGAAAATTCCATTTTCTTAAGTTTTGTTTTCTTTTACTCGTCAATGTGAATTTGAAAAGGAATTTTTATTGAAAAAAGTAGGAAAACCAACACTTCATCTTAAAGCTGAAAAAACTGAGGTACTTACTTAACTTCCATACGTAAAACCATCTTAGTTCATTAAATGTTCAATAACAAATTAATAAAGTTTCTCAGAGTTAAAACAAAACAAAAAACACAGGTAACACTAAGTTATAGCACCTACTAACTTTATGTTAAATGGAGATAAAACTGTTTCATGACAACTTTGCTTTTAGTGTCTATTAATATGCTTGTCACATTGGTATTTATTTATAGGTGAGTCATCAAGGATTTAATGCGAACAATTCATAATAATACTTGCATGGCTCAAAGCACATAAAAGACAATGTAATAAACCAGGGAATAAAAAGACTAAATTGTCTGCAAATACCCAACAGCTCAGCAGTGAGCACAAAATAGAACACACTTTGTCATTCCTTTCTTTTATTTCTCCCAACTGTACTAAGGATTTAAAGACTTCTACACTAATGAGAAGTCATTATATAAGGTATTTTTCCTATTTGTTTAATAACATTGATTTCTTCTTCTCTGTGGAGGGGGTGGAGAAAATAAAACATAACAAAGAGATGGCCTTTCTGTCTTTCTGTAATTGCCCCCTGTAGTGGTCGAGGGCATAACACAGCACCCAGCAAAGCCATATTTAAGTATGTACCATAATGAAAAGAAATTTAAGATGTTCTTATTAAGGAAAAATCTGGTATACATGTTCATTCTCAATTCTCTTCATAAGCTTTGCTCATATACACATTTGGAGAAAAAGGGGAAGCAAGGGTTATCTGCTGATGCCTGAAACAATTCATTTGGAACCATGATTTCAAAAGGTGTATGAGTGACTTTGTAGGTAGGAGTGAATCCAGGGCATAGTAGACCAAGAGTGCCTATCTTCTGTGGTCCTTGACGTGTTATTACTGCATATAATATTAGTCCTCAATACTATCAAATTTTTTAAATCTGATTTTACTTTTTTAATTTATAGGACACTAATCTCAAAGTGGAGCCCTGGTGGCACAGCAATTAAGAGCTTGGCTGCTAACCAAAAGGTCGGCAGTTCAAATCCACCAGCCACTCCTTGGAGACTCTATGGGGCAGTTCTACTCTGTCCGATAGGGTCGCTATGAGTCAGAATCAGCTTGATGGAAATGAGTCAGTTTTTTAACCTCAAAGTATTTTACATCAACTCATGTTTAAAATCTTTCTAAAGCATTTATTTATATTCTTATGTTAGTCAACAATGCATATAGAAAGCAATTACACACGTGTGTATACACACACACACATATATGTATATTTATTTTTTGGATGACTATGTAGCTCTCCATTCTTCAGGATTATTATTCTTCACATCATTTCATCAAACATTTATTGAAATTCAAGTTAGTTCCAGCACCGTCACAGGCATCAGCACAGTTGTATTCACCTTTGTGCACATATAATGAAGTTTCTGGATGGCTGGCACTACTTTTGATTGGTCAGGACCTGGCCCCTACCAGTTATTAAATATTTGCATTATACTCTGTAGGCACTTAAATATGAAAAGACTCAATTCCTTGCATTAAAATCCTTACATTTGATGTCACTAAACTGGGTGTGAAAGTTGAATGAAACAAACTTATAATCAAACAAAACAAAATCAAGAACTCCTTTGGGGACTATGATTAGGTGCATTCCAGTTGTTAGAGTTTTACTGTAGTTTAAGATACTCATCAGAACTCTTTCAATTGCCAAGAAAGAAACCTAATTCAATCTTATTCTCAAAAGAGAACCTGTTGTTGGCTCATCAGTTTGGAAGTTGAAAAAGTGAACTTTTCATCACTGTTGTTTCCAAGGTTGATGTCATTGGAAATCTGTTACTCTTACTGTAATTCTTGTTTCTTTTGTGTTGTGTTTCCTTCTTTCTCAGATCAGATCTTTTTTATGCCATGACAGAGATAACCAATGGCAGCTCTCAGCTTATATTCTCTTATAGCTAGTGATTCCAGCAGCAAATCTGTACATGTCACTTTGGGGAACTATCTTTGGGTTCACATGGGGCTGACTTCCTACTAGATTCTAGAATGAAGCCCTGATACAATGCCATAAGATTATTCTGTTTCTCAAGCCAAAGTGAGGGGAATGTAGGCTGTCAAATTTTTCCTGAAAATATGGTAAAATATGTAAATGTGGTAGACTAAATTATTGTAAATGAATAATTTCTTTTATAAGGATCAGCACAAAGCTGGTTCCTATGAGACGGAGGTTAAAGATGTCCCAATGTCCAACTTTTCCAAACTGCTGTTCCACTTCACCATCTCTAACATCAACTATTCCTCCTCCTCTCAGTACTCTCCCTCCTGTCTTTGGGTTCCATAATTCTCTGCAATGTCTCACAGAACTCATGAACCATGTAAAGAAAATGGTTCTCATGTTTGTGGAGGCTAGCAAGTCCCAAATACGTGGGTAATGCTTAGGCTTCTCTCGACCCACATGGCTACAGGGGCTGACGAACATAAACTGGCAGTTCAGACCACAGGATGCTGGCTCACAAGGTTACAGAAGCAGGCGAATCAGGTCAGATGATAGGCCACTCGTCCCTAGGGCTGTGGAGGCCAGTGAATTCCAGAATTGGCAGATCAGATGGCAGACCTCTGGCTCAAGTTCCAAGAACTGGAAGTTAGATGATTGTCTTGGTTATCTAGTGCTGCTGTAACAGAAATACCACAAGCGGATGGCTTTAACAAAGAGAAATTTATTTCCTCAAAGTAAAGTAGGGTAGAAGTCCAAATTCAGGGCATCAGCTCTAGGGGAAGGCTTTCCCCCTCTGTTGGCTCTGGAGGAGGGTTCCTTCTCATCAATCTTCCCCTGGACTAGAAGCTTCTCCACACAGGAACCCCAGGTCCAAAGGACATGCTCTGCTCCTGGCACTGCTTTCTTGGTGGTATGAGGTCTCCCTGTCTCTCTGCTCACTTCTTTCTTTTGTATTCTAAAAGAAATTGGCTCAAGATGAAATCCAATCTTGTAGATTGAGTTCTGCCTAATTAACATAACTGCTGCCTATCCCCACTCATTAACATCATAGAGGCAGGATTTACAGCACATAAGAAAATCACATCAGATGACAAAATGGTGGAAAATCACACAATACTGGGAATCATGGCCTAGCCAAATTGATACACATATTTTTGGGGGACACAAGTCAATCCATGACAATGATTATGAACCAGATGTGAGATCCCAGATGCAGAGAGAGAGAGAGAGAGCCCCACTAGGGCATCCACATATATACTTTAGATGCAGGCCACACTGCAGGGAAGGATAGAACTTGAGTAAGGATGGGACTTGAATCACGCCCTCCTGCAAGGTTGTGAACCAAGACACACACCACATCAATCCTGCCTCATCAACATGTAGAAGTCAGGATCTACAACACATAAAATGGAGGACAACCACACAATACTGGGAATCATGGACCAGCCAAGTTGACACATAACCCCAACCCTCACAGTTTCCATATACCTTATTTTCATAGTCTCACCCAGCCATTGTGTGTGAGTCACAAAGACCATGTCTAGAAGGGCCACACTAAGTAATTCATTGCACTGTATGTTGTTTCCAATGCTTCATTCCCTCTCTGCTAAATAATTATATATTTGTGCTTTTTCTCAATATGACTTTTTAGTAACCCCTAGTAGTATAAGAAGGTTATTTTGAACTTGACCATATAACTTGCTTTGGTCAGTGGTTGTGAAATGAGGTGACCATGTTCCAGTTCTGAGCTGTGGTCTTAAAAGGCCTTGTGTTCCTACTCATTTCTCTTTCACTTCTGCATGAAAAATGTATAGGATAGCTGCTGCTAAGATTAATAATAATAATAATAACAAGTGAAATATGTGAAGCAGATCTGAATCTGACACTCAGGAGACAAGCTCAGCTGAGTACAGTTGACCTTGGCCAAGATCAACTCAACCCTAGACAAGCTCTAGCAAACTTGTTGAGCTGTGAATGAAAGTAAATACTTCTTGTTATGTCAATCAAAAATTTATGATTGATTGTTACACAGTGAAAACTGACTAATAAAACAATTTTAAAAATTAATCCAATTTATATTCCTTTAGAATGTTGTTGTTAATTGCCATCAACAAAGTTCCAACTAATGGTGACTGCACATGTGCAAAGTAGAATTGTTCCATAAGGTTTTCAAGGCTGTGACCTTTCAAAAGTATATCTCCAGGCTTGTCTTCTGAGGTGCCTCTAGTGCATTGAAACCACCAACATTTTGGCTAGTAGTTGAATGCTTAACAGCTTGTCCCACTCAGGGGCGCCTCTCCTTTAGAATAAAATCCTGGTTGCTATCAAGTTGATTGTGACTCATCTTTACAGAAAGGTACCCTTATTGTGCAGTGGTTAAGAGCTAGGCTGCTAACTGAAAGATTAACAGTTAAAATCCACCAGCCGCTTCCTGGGAGAAAGATGTGGCAGTCTGCTTCCGTAAAGATTATCCTTGGAAACCCTGTGGGGCAGTTCTACTTTGTCCTACAGGGTCACTGTGAGTTGGAATCGACTTGACAGAATTTTTTTTTTTTTTTTTTTTTAAATCTTTATGGAAGCAAACTGCCATGTCCTTCTCCTGTGGAGCAGCTGGTGGGTTCACACTGCCGACCTTTTGGTTAGCAGCCAATCATTTAACCACTGCACCACCAGGGTTCTTCTCCGTTAGGATAGCACACCTCAGATTTGTTCAGTGGAGCACTATATCTTCAGGGTTTCCTGAGAGAGGGTTGAGAGAACAACTTCTAGGGATCTGGGTTCATTCCTAATTGTCTGGGCTAGTGGCTAGGAGTAGGTGGTCAGCTGACCAAAGGAAAATGAAAATAATGATGAAATGTATAGCTCACATTTATGACACACACACATCATGCATGCTTAGTTGTGTAGTGTGTGCATGTGTGTGTGTATGTCTATATTATCCCATTGGTATTTTCTCTCCTCTGTGGGGTGAGGAAACCAGCTCAGAGGCCTTCAGGAACATGTCCCATGTCTCGGAGCCCAGCATGCTGGTGCTGAATCTATATTTATTGTTCCTGAGTCATCCCTTTTTCTAGTGTTCAGAATAGGGTGTTGACTCTCAGAGCCTCCAGAGAGGATCAAGGAGAAGTGGTGCTGGCTTGGGCAACCTGATCACATGGGTCAGAACATCTGTGATGGCTCAGCCCTGGAAGTCCTAATGTTTCAAATACATATGATTCCCATGTTGGCCCAAGGGCCCTCAGAGCTGAGCCTGTGCCTTGGAAGAAAAGCCCTTCTTCTTGAACCTCCAACAATGCTCCCTCTGAATCTGGTTCCCACTGCCTGGGTTACACCCTGGGAGGGCACAGGCTGAGCAGTCAAGTGGCCGCTGATGGGCAATGGAGAGATGTAACCTCCAGAACTGCATGGGTGCCTCTCCTGCCTTTGGGTACATTTTCAGGGCCAGAGGAACTCATGCCACGGCTTAAGGTTGCTGCAGAGGGCCACCAACCACCCATGGCTCTTATACCCCTAGTACTCCATTGCTTTTAGCCTTTGAGGTCACCTGTACCAACTCACAGTCCTCGGGCTCACCTCCATGCATTTTTGTCTGTGACCCTTTTGAAGCCTTGTCCTGGATGGTCACCTGGGCAGGGGACCCAGCCTACCTCCTCACTATCCACAGCTGAGCATTCTCCTGGCCCTTTCCACTTTTTCACTCCCCATCAGAACTGGCTGGAAACCCTGCTGAGAATTTGCGTGGTGATGCTAATGTTACTAATCAGGACCAGTTCTAAGAACTAAGTGGAGCAGTGGTTCTCAAAATTTACTATAAATATGTCCTATCATGAACTTGTAACTTGAAATTTGCCTCTAAAAATGGAGGATGAGAGACCGAAGAAAGAGGCGGGCAACTCCAGGGTGGCAACAAAGGAGTTTATTAGGGAGAATTACATACTAGGTGAGTCCTGCCTGGCTGCAGGACCAAGCAGATCTCCACTCGCTGCAGTGGGAGGGCAGGAGTTTTATAGAGGTGGTGGACAAAAGTGGCTATGTGGCAGGGGCTTACATAAGAATGACTTAGCAAACTGTAGTGAACTAGCAGAACACGTAAGGTGCTCATGTTCAGCCTTGCAAAGCCTGTTTCACCTTCAGTCCATCCCATGTAGCTGGCTGTTACAATCTGGCACGTTTCCCCTCTTCCACAAGGTCCCTGAGCACCCCGAGAAGAGATGTTACACCTTTTCAGACAGGAACAGACAGTGTTGCTATAGCTGGAGGCACAGACCACACCAGCAATATAGACAAACACAGCAGAAAAACCCTATACCCAGGAAAAGACCAAGACGCAACAGAAAACCTTGCCAGCCAGAGGGGAAAGAGGAAAACTAGGTGGCCATAGCAGACCAGCCATCAGGTGTGTCCAAGGCTTCTATCTGTTTCTTCATACAGCCTAGCAAATCAGTCTGGTATATACGTATAACATTCAGTTTTTACTATGGCACATGTCCCACCTTGAGCAGCTGTTGGAATGTCTAGAGCCATTCGGTTCTGAAGGACTACCTTCCTCATCTGAGTGGTTACGGCAGTTACTAGCCAAATGCTTTCTCTGCTATGGTACGGGGCCTGTTTAGTAGAATTAGTTAGAGCTTCGGTTTGTACAATTACTTCTAAGGAGCCAGTGTGGGGTGGGGGGACTGTTAGAAGGAAATCATACCAGTGGAAAAGACTACCCTTGGTCCACCTGGCTTTTACCATGTGGTGATTCAGAGGTTTTGGTATGGTTCTTCTAATGGTTCCCACAGCATGGGACAACCCCAGAATGATGTAGCACCCTATCCAATCATACGGTAATCAGGGCCACAAGTAGTGGCCACACAGCCTTCAAGTACTTTTAGGAGTGAGGTGTGGTCCTGCAGTCCTGTTGGGGTTTTTATATTGCAACCATTCAATGGTATTATGTGTTATCACCCATCAGCAGTGGGACACAGGATTCCAGCCCATTATGCTGGAAGAGGAATTGAAGGGAGACAGGGGAACCAGGAGGAGGAATTGGAGGGAGACAGGGGAACCAGAAGGAGGAATTACAGCAAGACAGGGGAACCAGGAGAAGGAATTGGAGGGAGACAGGGGAACCAGGAGGAGGAATTACAGCAAGACAGGGGAACCAGGAGAAGGAATTGGAGGGAGACAGGGGAACCAGGAGGAGGAATTGGAGGGAGACAGCAGAACCAGGAGGAGGAACTGGAGGGGACAAGAGAACCCATGGGGTTTTACTTGGTTCAAAACAGACAGAAGTAGGTTTACCTAACACACTCTATTCAGGTACCAACCAACCTAAACCATTCCAGAGGTAGTAAACACTCTCTCATGGCCACAACTGAGAGGTGTTGCACTCTCTTACCAAAATTCGGGTGTCCATGACAGCCTGAGTCCAGGAAAAGGTGATGTTGTGCCCCCTCCCTGTCCTGTTACACTCCACTCAGTAAGAGGCTTTAATACGTCCCCCCTCCATGTCTCCCATAGCTGTCCAGTCAGTTCTAGTAAAGGGATCCAGACTCCAAGGCATGCCTTTGGTGCTTGAGAAGGGGGGTTGTCCACAGACCAGTTTGTTTTGGACTACAGGAAGCTGTGAGCCCACTCTAGGAAGACATTGGCAGCCCCAAAGGGAAAAAAGCAGAGTAGGCCATAACAATAGTTGGAAAGACAGGTGTTTAGTAGGTACCAAGAGGGGTAACTCTTCCCCTTCTGTTAGGATCACACTAGTGCCTTCCCCTCAGGTGGTGAGAACAGCAGCTGCTTTAGACATTTTTCTGGCTTAGTGTAACATATGTGCTACCCTGAGGAGGTCACTTGAGGGGTTGTGAGTAAAGTCATCTGTTTTGCTGTTTGCCAGAAAAGGAGACCCACTTCCGTTCTTCGTGATATAGCCATCATTCATTTCCACAAGAAGCCTGACTGTCAAAGCCTTCCCATACAGTAGGATGGTGGACTCCCATGTTAGGCCAGTCAATTCCCCCACCTCCAGAGGGACGAAGTAACTAATCCACGCCAGTGGGGTAACCCACGATAGGTGCCAATAGATAGTTCCATTTCCTGGTGCCAGGTCCTGAGGTGTCCAGAGGACCATGAAGTTTTGTTCCAGTAACAATCTTGGTGGATATGCTTCCAGAGTCTGTGACATCACTCGTACCATTGTTGGAGGGCCACTCGGGGCTTCTAGTCTGGCATATGGGCTAAAGACCTTGTAGGAATTAAATTTATCAACCTTAAAGCCTCAGGCAGCACCTTGGTCCACTCTGCCAGGGAAGCCTTCGACTATGGCTTCAGGCAACACATGAGTCTTGCCCAACCAGACGATTCCTAGAATTTTACCAATGCTCCTGACCCCTGTACCTTTTGGGGATTCACAACCCATCCTCTCTCCTGTACGTGAATGATTAGGGCATCCAGACACTCCTGTAACAGAGAAAGATCTTCAGCAGTTAACATGATGTCATCAATGTAATGAAACCAACGGGAAGGGGAAAAGAGTAGAGGGGATCACCTTGTTAAGTTCTCTATAGTCCACAATCATACACCAGGACTCATCTAGTTTCTTCACAGGCCACAAAAGGTTATTCAAAGCACTGTGGGCTTCCTGGAGGTTGCCTACCCTTTTCAATTACAAAATGGTTTCATTTATTTCCTTACGTCCTTTGGGAAACGTATACTGCCAGATGTCTACCACTGTTCATGGTGAGGGCAGAGTCACTGGTTCCCATGCCATGTTTCTCATCAAGGCTGCTTTTACCAGCCTGTGGGCAGCCATCTAAAATACTCCACTGGTCTCACCCCTTCAGGAGCAAGGGAGAATGAGAAAAATAAGATACAAGGGAAAGATTAGTCCAAAGGACTAATGGACCACAACTACCATGGCCTCCACCAGACTGAGTCCAGTACAACTAGATGATGCCCAGCTACCACCACTGACTGCTCTGACAGGGATCATAATAGAGGGTCCCGGACAGAGCTGCAGAAAAATGTAGTACAAAATTCTAACTCACAAAAAAAGACCAGACTTACTGGCCTTACAGAGACTGGAGAAATCCCAGGAGTATTGCCCCTGGACACCCTTTTAGCTCAGTAATGAAGTTACTCCTGAGGTTCAACCTTCAGCCAAAGATTAGAAAGGCCCATAAAATAAAACAAGACTAATGGGGCAAAATAGCCCAGGGACAAGGACTAGAAGGCAGGAGGGGACAAGAAAGCTGGTAATAGGGAAGCCAAGGTCAAGAAGGAACAGTGTTGACCTGTCGTGGGGTTGTTAACCAATGTCATAAAACAATATGTGTACTAACTGTTTCATGAGAAACTATTTGTTCTGTAAACCTTTGTCTAAAGTACAATTAAAAATATTAGAAAAAAAAAAAAAAGACTGCTTTTACCACCCTCACCCACAGTTGGAAGTTTCCCACATACCTGGTCAAAGTCAGTCCATGAGGACATTCACCCCTAGAATGTGTTCCAGTATGGGGGAAATATAAACTTGATATGGTTTAGGGGGAGTACGTCCTATTTGTAGGGTCAGGAGTACCTACATACTTCAATTCACTTTCCACTGTACCCATCTTTCGCCAAGGAGGGTCCTTAAAACCATTCATGGTTTCTGAAGATAAAGGTGTACTCTGCCCCAGAATCAACCACAGCCAGTACCTGCTGCTTGTTTGTTCTTGACCAATATATTGTGATCTCTACATGAGGCCTCTGGTCCCCCGGATGTGCAGGTGACCTTAGCCCTGTCCGTAGCCCCTAGTGGCCAGTGTGAGTTGTGGTGGTGGCGGTGACAGTGGGGACACTTGTGGGCCTCAGGAGCCCGGGCCTAACTTGACTCCGGGTGTTAGGAGACAAGATGCCCCGGAGGCCAGTCTCCCCCTCTTCTTTGCTCTCCTCCTCGCTGCTCATTGTCACCTCATCTAGGTCTCCTCCTCCTCTTTCACTGCCTCCTCCTCCTGCAGCAGCACTAGCAGCCACCAAAGTGCCAGCCCAGTTCTCATCCAGCTCCAAAGGGGGATAGATGGGGCAGCTACAGGCTCCAGCGACACAGACAAAGCTGGGGCTGGGGGAGGGGGGGCAGTTTTCATTTTATGGGTAATGAGAGATAGTGGCCAGAGGGGCTACTCTGCAAAGCCAGGCCCCTCCTCTTCTTGTCCTTTTGTCTACAAACCTGCAGGTGAGCGTTTTTAGTTACTCATCCTGTTTGCTGACAGGACTGCTCAATATGTCAGTCATGGCCACACACGACTGCTGCGCATCCTTTTCTGCAAAGCTCTTATACATGCTTCAGCAGCTAGCTAGGCATCAGAGGCCAGTCGAACGGCCCAGAGCAGCTGCCGCCCTATTTGACTGCTAACCCAAAGGTCAGTGGTTCAAACCCACCCGCCACTCCATGGAAGAAGGATGTGGCAGTCTGTTTCTGTAAAGATTTACAGCCTTGGAAACCCTATGGGGCAGTTCTACTCTGTCCTATAGGGTCACTACGAGTCAAAATTGACTCGACGGCAAGGGGTTTTTTGTTTGTTTTTTTAATGTCTTACAGTTGATGGTTAGAGAGCCTCACAAAGGTAGACATATTTCTACTTCTAAGTTAATGTTATGAGTATTTATATATATGTATCTTGAAAGCATAATAATGATATATCTTATGTGATTTGCAACGTTTTAGAAAATATACAGAACAGAGAATTATTCCCAAATGCACATATTTTAAGTATATAAATACAGAAAACATATTGGTTTCTTTTTCCAACATATTAAATAATAGGTTTATAATTATGAAATAAATAGGTTGCATATCATGCCTTCAAGTTCTTTACCAATTTTTCTGACAGTCTATTTCATTGAAAGCATACACAAAAACAATTAACATGGGAGTTAAATAACTGAGAGAAACACATTTGTAGACAAATGTCATTTGCTATAGCATTGCTATAGTATTTATACCTGGGTGTTGCTTCTACCCTATCTCTCAAATTCTCCCATCTTCCCTAGCTCTTGTATCAAAGTCCATAAAATTTTTGTGATAAATCTCTAAAAACTTAATTTTCATGTATTAATAGAATTACTAATACATGCAGCAAATTTATTATCAGCCTATTTTCCTTAAAATTACATTTTTCTTAACTTAGTGTTTGTAAAGAAGGGCAAATTGTTCTACATTATGTAAACAATTTTTGTTTTACTTTATTATCTTAATTTGTCACTCATAAAAATGAAACCTTACTTGCATTATAAACTATGAGGAAAATGTGAGACTTCTGCTGTTTGTGTAATACTTTAGAACTCACTAAATTGAATATTGTTTAATAATTTGAAAGACAGTGTAGAGTTTAGCTGGAACTGTTAAAAATGATAATATAAAAATATGAATAATCACTCTTCTATAATATGTGTAACTTTTGTTCTATTTCTCCACCATCAAGATGTGTGTTCATTTAATAAAATGAGAGAAATGTTATCTCAATTTTTCTTGAACAGATATTTTATGACAACTAATGAAGTTGAGCATTTTCCACATTTCAATCAGCAATCTAGTATTGGTTTTTATTATTGATTTGAAGGTGTTCTTCTAATAATAGATACTATGTCTTTGTCACACAAATTGCAAATATATTTACTGATATGCTAACTCATACATTTGTTCATGATTCTCTTATCATATCAAATTTAAAAAATTTATATACATCAATTATGCTGCATTTTCCTAAGATATTTTTGCTTATTACCTTCATTAAAAAAGATTTTGTATATTATTTGTATCTATTCATATTTATTTTTTACATACAGAAGATGAGTGTCCAAGTTCATGTTTCCCTGATCCATAGATTATTGCACCAGCACAATGCATTAAATAATCTATCTTTTCTGCTTTGTATTGAAACACCATGTTTATTACATATTAAATTCCAAGATTTATTTCTAGAATCCCTATGGTGTTCTGTTGATTAATTTTTCTATTCCTATACTAATGTCATGGTGTTTTTTGTTCAGTGGTTTTATATTATATTATTAAATTTTGAAAGGCAAGTCCTCTTATTCTTCTTTTTCATAATTAGTTTTGATACTCTTGATGTAGTAACTGTATTATATTTTTTCCATCTCAAACAAAGAATAAAGTATTATTTCTCTTCCATCTACTGACAGGCCCTATTGTGATTCTTATTGGAATTCTGATAATTTATACATTAATTTTCTGAGCACTGTCATTTTTATTGTATAAATCACCAATTATCACAACCTGCTGTGATCACATTTCTACCTAGCAAACTATTAAAACCGCTCTTCATTTTCAGACTCAATTGGCATGCAAACTTCTACTAGAATACAAATGAGAAGGGAATCATTAGCAAAAGGATTGAATTTTATTCTTTCCTTCATTGTGGGATGGCCCACGAAAGAAAGAAGCAGGGTTATGTAGTCAAACCTCCACATAAACTCTTGTTAATAACAGAACTACTGGCAGAGTCACTAATGGTGTTTACTGTCGGGAGAATCTTCATCAATAGAATGATTTTAGCAAAATGTACAGGATCTGGCTAGGATTGCTTATGATAAATAAAACTGGAATCCATTGAGTTATGAAGCATGGTTCCCTGGAAGATATCATGTAAGCTATGCAACTATCAGAGCATAAAAATAAAGGTGTTACATGACCAAAACTGCCCCTTTTGTGTGAGTAATGTAGCTACATGCATTACTAATGGTTTCATTTGTTAATCTGGTTCAGAGTGAGTTCTGATCCAGTAGGAAAGGTCCTGGGAAGCTGTTTTGAGTGTTGCCAAATCTCTCCCTTATTTATGCCTTGTAATTTCCTGTATCTTTAATATTATTAATAAAGATTGATACTGGCAAAAATTCTTGATCCATGGGAGCCTAATTTTTTAATGAGATTCTTTTTGTTATCTCAACAAAATATTTGATAAAGCTCCAATAAGCAGTTATCCTTTCCTATAAGCTCTTTACACTTTGTATATGTATTTTTTAATGTAGTACATATCCTATTGTATTAGAATTAGTTTTTTTTTACAGGTCTGTCTCTGTCATTAAAATATTAGTTCTTCAAAGGAGGAAAGGTGTTTAATTCATCTAACTCTCTAACTCCTATCACAGTACCAGATTCATAGTAGGAGACTGTGGTGGACACTGGATCACTCATTCCATTTCAACCTAAGTTTTCCTTCACAACCTGCATTTACAACTCTTTTCGGAAACTCCACTCCTGCTTCTGGTTTCTTGCAGTAGTGTCTCGTAGTTTTCATTCTATAGGTCTTTTATGTCTCTGGTTAGATTTATTCCTAAGTATTTTGTCTTCCTGGGGGCTATTGTAAATGGTATTGATTTGGTGGTTTCCTCTTCGAGGTTCTCTTTGTTGGTGTAGAGGAATCCAACTGATTTTTGTATCTTTATCTTGTATCCTAAAACTTTGCTGAAATCTTCTACTAGTTCCAGTAGTTTTCTTGTGGATTCTTTGGGGTTTACTGTGTATAAGATCATATTATCTGCAAATAGAGATACTTTGACTTCTTCCCTACCAATCTGTATGCCTTTGTTTATTTTTCTAGCCTAATTGCTCTGGCTAGGACCTCCAGCACAATGTTGACTAAGAGTGGTGATAAAGGGCATCTTTGTCTTGTTCCCGTTCTCAAGGGGAATGCTTTCAAAGTCTCTCCATTTGGGATGATGCTGGCTGTTGGCTTTGTATAGATACCCTTAATTATACTGAGGAATTTCCCTCCTATTCCTATTTTGTTGAGAGTTTTTATCATGAATGGGTGTTGGACTTTGTCAAATGCCTTTTCTGCATCAATTGATAAGATCCTGTGGTTCTTGTCTTTTATTAATATGAGGGATTACATTGATTTTTTTTCTAATGTTGAACCATCCCTGCATACCTGGTATAAATCCCACTTGATCATGGTGAATTATTTTTTTGATACTTTGCTGAATTCTATTGGCTAGAATTTTCTTGAGGACTTCTGCGTCAATGTTCATGAGGGACATTGGTCTGTGCTTTTCTTTTTTTGTGGTGTCTTTACCTGGTTTTGGTATCAGGGGTATGTTGGCTTCATAGAATGAGTTTGGGAGTACTCCATCCTTTTCTATGCTCTGAAATACCTTTAGTAGTAGTGGTGTTAACTCTTCTCTGAAAGTTTGGTAGAATTCTCCAGTGAAGCCATCCCGGGCAGGGCTTTTTTTTTGTTGGGAGTTTTTAAATACCTTTTCAATCTCTTCATTTGTTATGGGTTTATTTATTTGTTCTACTTCTGTTTGTGTTAGTTTAGGTAGGTAGTGAGTTTCTAGAAATTTGTCCATTTCCTCTAGGTTTTCAAGTTTGTTAGAGTACAATTTTTCATAGTATTCTGTTACGATTCTTTTAATTTCAGTTGGATTTGTTGTGATATCACCCCTATCATTTTTTATTCAGATTATTTGCTTCCTCTCCTGTTTTTCTTTCATCAGTTTGACCAGTAGTTTATCAATTTGGTTGATCTTTTCAAAGAACCAGATCTTGGTATTGTTAACTCTTTCAATCGTTTTTCTATTCTCTGTTTCATTTAATTCTGCTCTAATTCTTGTTATTACCTTTCTTCTGGCACCCGAGGTCTTCTTTTGCAGCTCTCTTTCTACTTGTTCCAGTTGTGGGGTTAATGTTTTGATTATGGCCGTTTCTTCTTTTTGGATGGGTGCATTTATTGCTATAAACTGACCTCTGAGTACTGCTTTTTCTATGTCCCAAAGATTCTGGTAGGATGTGTTTTCATTCTCATTTGGTTCTATGAATTTCTTTATTCCATCCTTAATTTATTCTATAACTGAGTAGTTTTTGAGCAAGGTGTTGTTCAGTTTCCATGTGTTTGATTTTTTATCCTTGTTTATTCTGTTATTAATTTCTACTTTTATGGGTTTATGGTCAGAAAAGATGCTTTGTAATATTTTGATGCTTTGGATTTTGTTAAGGCTTGCTTTATGGCTTAATATGTGGTCTATTCTGGAGAACGTTCCATGTGCGTTGGAAGAGAAACATACTTGGCTGCTGTTGGGTGGAGTGTTCGGTATATGTCTATGAGATCAAGTTGGTTGATTGTAGCATTTAGATTTTCCGTGTCTTTGTTGAGCTTCTTTCTGGATACTCTGTCCTTCACCAAAAGTGGTGTGTTGAAGTCTGCTACTACTATTGTGGAGCTGTCTATCTCTTTTCAGGGCTGTTAGAGTTTGTTTTATGTATTTTGGAGCCCTATAGTTGGTTGCGTAAATATTTATTATAGTTATGTCCTCCTGGTGTATTGACCCTTTAATCATTATAGTTTCCTTCCTTATCCTTTGTAGTAGATTTTACTTTAAAGTCTATTTTGTCAGAGATTAATATTGTCACTCCTGCTCTTTTTTGAGTGTTCTTTGCTTGGTATATATTTTTTCCCATCCTTTAAGTTTTAGTTTGTCTGTGTCTTTAAGTCTAAGGTTTGTCTCTTGTAGGCAGCATATAGACGGATCGTGCTTTTTTATCCAATCGGCCACCCTCTGTCTCTTTATTGGTGCGTTTAGTCCATTTACATTCAGTGTAACTATTGGTAGGTATGCGTTTAGTGCTGTCATTTTTATGTCATTTTTTGTGTGTTGTTGACAGTTTCTTTGTTCCACTTAATTTTCTGTGCTGAGTCATTTTTATTTATGTATTTCCTTTTGATGTTTTTCATTGCTGTTGATTTTGTATTTGCTCAGTCTTTATATTTTTGTTGTTTTTTATTTTGACTTGTAGGATTGTTAGTTTCCTTTGTGGTTACTTTAATATTTACCCCTATTTTTCTAAGTTTATGCCAGTGTTTTATTTCTTTATATCACCTTGACTTCCTCTCCACATGAATAATCTATGTCTACATTTTTTAAATCCCTCTTTTTTGTTTTAATGTTGTCATCTTTTACATATGGTCATCTGTTTCCCTATTTTCAGTGTTTTAGCTTGATTTTCTTTTGTGACTTCCCTATCTGGGTTGATATCTGGTTGCTCTGTCCTGTGTTCTAGTCTTGGGGTGTTATCTGATGTTACTGATTTTTCAACTGGAGGACTCCCTTTAATATTTCTTGTAATTTTGATTTGGTTTTTGCAAATTCCCTAACTTCTGTTTATCTGGAAATGCCCCAATTTTGCCATCATATTTGAGAGACAGTTTTGCTGGATATATAATTCTTGGCTTGCAGTTTTTTTCCTTCAAGGCTTTATACATGTCATTCCATTGCCTTCTTGCCTGCACAGTTTCTGCTGAGTAGGCTGAGCTTATTCTTATTGACTCTCCTTTGCAGATGACTTTTTGTTTATCCCTAGCCGTTCTTAAAATTCTCTCTTTAGTTTTGGCTTTGGCAAGTTGATTATAATATGTCTTGGTGACTTTCTTTTGGGATCTATCTTATGTGGGGTTCGATAAGCATCTTGGATAGATATCTTCTCATCTTTCATGATATCAGGGAAGTTTTCTGCCAACAAATCTTCACCAGTTCTCTCTGTATTTTCTGTTATCCCCCCCTGTTCTGGTACTCCAATCACTCATAGGTTATTCCTCTTGATAGAGTCCCACAAAATTCTTAGGGTTTCTTCATTTTTTTTAATCCTTTTATCTGATTTTTCTCAAATAAGTTGGTGTCAAGTGCTTTATCTTCAATCTCACTGATTCTGACTTCCATTGCTTCAATTCTGCTCCTACGATTTTCTATTGAGTTGTCTAATTCTCAAATTTTATTGTTTATCTTCTGGATTTCTGATTGCTGTCTCTCTATTGATTCTTGCAGCCTATTAAATTTGTCATTATGCTCTTCTCTAATCCTTTTAATTTCCTCTATTGCGTGTTTTGTGTTTTGCTTAATTTCCTTCCTAATCTCTTGAAGAGTTCTGTACATTAATCTTCTGTATTCTGCCTCTGGTAATTTCAAGAAATTTTCTTCCTCTGGAAAATTCTAGATTCTTTTATTTTGGGAGCTTGCTGAAGTCATTATGGACTGCCTGTTTATGTGATTTGATATTGATTGTTGTCTCCAAGCTATCAATAAGTTATTGTATTTATTTATTTTATGTTTGCTTAGTGTGTCCTAGCTTCTTGTTTGATACGCCAAAATAGGCTGCTCGTGTGAGCTAGCCCAGTCACCAGCACTATTAAAGATCCATTGTCCTGCCCTCATGTGGCCAAACCTGCCACTATGTATGCGAGCCCAGGAGTCTGCCCACTCCTCCTGTATGGATTCAGCTCAGGTGTACAGTTAGTTGACCACCAAGTGTGTGGTGCAGGCTCTCACCTACAGTTCTAGACAGGCATGGGTGATTGGCGTAGGCACAGGCATTCATCTGCAACAGGGTGACACAGGCTGAGTAAGGCAGGGGGCTGACGGCCACCTCTGAGTGTCCAGGAGGAAAGCCATGTCCCTGTTCCCTAGAGCACGTACATGGGTGAGTTTTGCAGCCAGACTATGAACACTCAATGCTGCTGGCTGTAAGAACTGGGGAGCACCTCTTATTCTTGGGCCCCTGTAGTAGGTGGCTAGTTGGTGTGGGTGGAACCATCAGTCCTCAGGCCCCTGATGGGCGTAGGTGAAGACCCTGCTTAATGGGCAGAGCAGTGACAAATGTCATGAATCTGCCACTTCACTGCTGAAACAGTTGAAGTTAGACTTCAGGTATATACCGTTATACTGCTGTAATGAGGGCCTACACTGTTGAAATGGGCCCACACAAGTCTATGCAGGGGGAAAGGCACTCAAAGTCCATGGATCCCTTATGCCTCTGCCTAGGTAAAGGAGCTGTGCCTACCCTGAGTTCCTGTCTTAGGGGAGCCGGCAGATTATTTTTTCCCATTTGTTAATTTGTTCACTCTCCAAGGCCGGGAAAATGGCTCAGGGCACATGACGTGTCCTACTTCTGGCCTAGGGGACTTGGCAGTTGCTGAAGCTGGTCCAGGACCCAGTGCAGAGCAGGGAGCAGGGAGGTAAATGGAAGAGAGGTTTTTCGCTAAGAGGAGTGTTTTTGATCCGTGCGGTAGGCCATATACAAGTACTTATCTTTTGCTGATGAGGGCTGCTTCTCACTGGTTCTGGATGGCCGAGTAAAGTCTTTGCTGCTGCGTCTCTCCTGGTGTGGAAAATGCCTCTTGAGTGCTGCTGCTTGCCTGCCTCACTGCTCACCCGCAAGCTGATTCAGGCTGAAGGGCTCAGGCTCTCACCAGGTCAGGTCTGCCAACTTCTCACTGCTTCTGAACCGTGTCTCCCTCCCCCTGCCACTCAGTCCGGTTCCTCAACTTCACCTTTGATGTTCAGGGTTCCTAGATTGTCATATATAACTGATTCACTTGTTTTTTGTGGTCTTTGTTGTAAGAGGGACCACCGGAAGCATCTGACTACTCTGACGTCTTGGCCCCACCTCCCTGCTCACAAGCTTTTAAGACCCCAGACACTACTCACCAAAGTTGGATGTAGAACATTTTCTTTATGAACTATGTTATGCCATTTAACCTAGATGTCCCCTGAGACCATGGGCCCCATTCCTTATCCTAGAAACTCAGTCCCTCAGGGAGTTTGGATGTGTCTATGAAGCTTCTATGACTTTGCCTTGTTCAAATTGTGCTGACTTCCCTTATATTGTGTAGTGTCTTTCCCTTCACCAAAGTTACTACTTATCTACTATCTTATTAGTTATTTCCCTCCCTACCTCTCCCTTCCCTCGTAACCATCAAAGATTTTTTCTTTCTGTGTGTAAGCCTTTTCTTGAGTTTTTACAATAGTGGTCTCATACAATATTTATCTTTTTGTGATTGACTTATTTCACTCAGCAGAATACCCTCCAGATTCATCCATGTCGTGAAATGTTTCACAGATTCATCATTGTTTTTTATCATTTCATAGTATTCCTGGTGGCACAGTGGTTAAGAGATCGGCTGCTCACCAAAAGGTTGGCAATTTCAAATCCACCAGCTGCTCCTTGGAAACCTTATGGGGCAGTTCTAGTCTGTCCTATAGGGTCACTATGAGTTGGAATCAACTCAATGGCAATGGGTTTGTTTTTTGTTTGTTTCTTGGTTTAGTATTCCATTGTGTGTATGAACTATAGTTTGTTTATCCATTCATCTGTTGATGGGCACTTAGGTTGTTTCCATCTTTTTACTATTATCAATAATGCTGCAATGAACATGGGTGTGCATATGTCTATGCATATGATGGCTCTTATTTCTCTAGGATATATTCCTAGGAGTGGGATTGCTGGGATAGCTTGTTAAAGAAGTGCCATATCATTTTTCATAGTGGTTGTACCAGTTTACATTCCCACCAGCAGTGCTTAAGAGTTCCAGTCTCCCTGCAACCTCTCCAACATTTGTTATTTTCTTTTTTTACTGCCAGTAGTGTCAGGTTTAGATGGTATCTCATTGTAGTTTTGATGTGCATTTCTCTAATGGCTGATGATTGTGAGCATTTCCTCATGTGTCTCTTAGCTGCCTGAATTCTTCTTGGTGAAGTGTCTGTTCATATCCTTTGCCTTTTTTTTAAATTGGGTTGTCTTTTTGTTGTTGAGGTGTTGCTCTGTCTTGTAGATTTTAGAGATTAGACCCTTGTCAGACATATTATAGTCAAAATTTTTTCCTAGTCTGGAGATTCCCTTTTTACTCTTTTGGTGAAGTCTTCTGATGAGTATGAGTGTTTAATTTTTAGGAGATCCCAGTTATCCAGTTTATCTTCTGGTGTTTGTACATTGTTAGCTACAGTTTATATCCAATTTATGTCATATATTAGGGCTGCTAGTGTTGTCTCTATTTTTTTCTTCCACGATCTTTATAGCTTTAGGTTTTATATTTAGATCTTTTAACCATTTTGAATTATTTTGTGTGTGGTCTGAGATATGGGTCCTGTTTCACTTTTTTTACAGATGGACATTCAATTTTGCCAGAACCATTTGTCAGAGGCTGTCTTTTCCCTGTTTACTGGACTTCAGGGTTTTGTCAAAGATCAGCTGACCATAGGTGGATGGATTTACATCTAGGTTCTTAATTCTGTTCTATTGGTCTATTTTCTGTCATTGTTCAGTCTAGGCTATTTTGACTACCGTGGCTGTATAGTAGATTCTGAGAAAACGTAGTGTGAGGCCTCCTACTTTGTTCTTCTTTTTTGGTAATGCTTTACTTATTCAAGGAATTTTCTCTTTCCATATAAAGTTAATGATTAGTTTCTCCATCTCTTTAAAGAATGTTGTTGGTATTTGGATTGGGATTGTTTTATATCTATAGATCACTATGGGTAGAACTGATATTTTCACAATGTTGAGTCTTCCTATCCAGGAGCATGATATGTCTTTCCATGTATGTAGGTCTCATCTGGGTTCTTGCAGTAGTTTTTTGTAGTTTTCTTTGTATAGGTCTTTTACACCCTTGGTTAGATGTATTCCTGTTTTTGCTGTTGTTTGTTTGTTTTTTTAGGGGTTATTATAAATGGTATTTGTCATGGATTGAATTGTGTCCCCTGAAAAGTGTGTGCGTCACCTTGGCTTGGTCATGATTCCCAGTATTGTGTGATTGTGTACCATTTTGTAATCTGGTGTGATTTCCTTATGTATTGTAAACACTATCACTATGATGTAATAAGATGGATTAGCAGCAGTTATACTGATGAGGTCTACAAGACTGCATAGTGTCTTAAGCCAATCTCTTTTGAGATATAAAACAGAGAAGCGAGCAGAGACTTGTGGGAACCTCACACCACCAAGATAGCAGCGCAGGGAGCAGAGTGCATCCTTTGGAACTGAGGTTCCTGCGCTGAGATGCTCTGAGACCAAGGGAAGACTGATGCACCACAAAGACCTTCCTCCAGAGCCGACAGAGAGATAAAGTCTTCTCCTGGAGCTGATGCCCTGAATTTGGACTTGTAGCCTACTGGACTGTGAGAGAATAAATTTCTCTTTGTTAAAGCCATCCACTTGTGGTATTTCTCTTACAGCAGCACTAGATGACTAAGACAGTATTGTTTTCCTGATTTCCTTTTCCAAGTACTCTTGGTTGATGTAAAGGAATCCAACTGATTTTTGTATGCTGATCTTGTATCCTGCTACTTTGATGGATCTTTCTATTAGATACAGTAATTTTATTGTGGAATCTTTAGGGTTCAGTATGTATAGTATCATATCATCTGCGAGTAGGGATAGTTTTACTTCATCCTTACCAATTTGGATGCCCTTTATTTCTTTTTCTTGCCTTATTGCTCTAGCTAGGACTTCCAGTACAATGTTAAATAGGAGTGATGATGAAGGGCATCCTTGTCTGCTTCCTATTCTCAAGGGGAATGTTTTCAGCCTCTCTCCATTAAGAATGATGTTGGCTGTTGGTTTTGTATAGATGCCCTTTACTACATTGTGGAATTTCCTTGTATTCCTATTATACTGAAAATTTGTATCAGGAATGGTGGTGCTAGACTTTATCAAATGCCTTGAGATGATGTGATTATTTTCTTTTGTTCTATTTATGCAGCGCATTACATTGATTGATTGTCTACTGATCTAATGTTGAACCATCCTTGCAAACCTGCTGTGAATCCCACTTGGTCATGAAGTATTATTTATTTATTTCTATATGATGCTGAATTCTGTTGGGTAGAATTTTACTGAGAAGTTTTGCACCTACATTCATGAGAGATATTGATCTGTAATATATATTTTTTTTCTTTTGTGCTGTCCTTGCCTGGCTTTGGTATCAGGGTTATGCTGGCTTCATAGAATGAATTCAGTAGTATTGCTCCCTTTTCTGTACTCTGAAATAGTTTGAGAAGTACTGGTGTAAGCTGTTCTCTGAATGCTTGGTAGAATTCTCCAGTGAAGCTGTCTGTGCCAGAGCTTGTTTTTGTTGAGAGTTTTTTTTTAATTACCTGTTCTATTTCTTCTCTTGTTATGGATCTGTTCAGATTTTCTACCTTAGTTGGTGTTAGTTTAGGTAGAGAATGTGTTTCTAGAAATTTGTCCATTTCCTGTAGGTTTTCAAATTTTCCGAGTACAGTTTTCATTATATGTTTTTGATTCTTATTTACAGTGACTGAGTTTTCCTCTAATCATTATACATTTGGTGTACTGGCATTGTTAAATATATCTTAATAACTGGTTGCATTACTAAGAAGATCCATAATCAAAAGTTAATATCATCACTTGGAGATAAGAATCTGGAGCTGGATTCAGTAACTGAACATGAATTTGTGTTCTCGGTTTTTTTTTTTGGAAATGGCTTAAGGGTGTCTTCAGTTGTATATGCTAGGTTTGTATTTAATTGGGTGAAGGAATTTTTTTTTTTTTTTTTTTAAATCAAGTGTTTAAGAAGAAGGCTAGCTTTGAATGTTGGAACACCACGAGCTGAAGTGGAGTTTCCCAGTCTCCATTTTCTTCCTTCAGATAACAACATCTCAGTTTTCTTTTGAGGACTCCCCTATCTCAGCTCATGCGATATGCATGGAACAGACCTTCCCCTTCTTTAGAGGTGGTCACATGACCATTTTCCTAGCCTGAGTTGAATGATAGACATGTGACTCAATACTAGGAATCTACTTACCTTTTACCTTCTAACCTATAAAGATGTGAGTCTGGGGCACTCAGCAGTCAGCTTGCTGCAATGAAAACAATTGACTAAAAAAAAAAAAAACAAATGATAAGCAGAGTAACAACATAGGAAAAATTTGTTCATCATCATCCTCTTATGGATACATTGGAAGTTAGTTATATGAATCAACACATTCCTTTTTATTTTTTTTGCTTATGGCCTTTTAATTAGTATTTCTCTCGCTTAGAAATAATCTATACTAATACCCTTAGAGAGTTAAAATGTCCATTATAAGAAAAAAGTGTGGAGACATTAATGAAGAGCATGATCTGGGATAGGGAAAATTTTCATCAGAGAGGCTGCATTAGGGAATAAAAAATAGCCAAATCTGAAGCTCAGAAGGAAGTGTGGTCTAACTGAGATATCATATGTGGATTTTTGTGAAGTTTACATTATGGTGTGTGATGTATCCTTTTTTTCTGTCTGACTGATGATGTGTGAAATTTCTCTCTCACACTAATACCTGTGGAGTGGATTTATTTTGGGGGAATGAAGAAAAGTGCTGAATCTTGCTTCAAGGTTGGCATAAGAAAAGAACCAGGGCTGTCTATAAGGACTTAGTTATAACTGGGTTACAATCATATATATGTACTCCTCATTTATCAACTATCTCGTTATCCAACATTTCTCATTTACAACAATAGTAAAAAATCTACTGTTCTATTTATTTTGCACATTAGTGATGTACGTCTGGCAGTAACAAATGCTGAGGTGCATGGTGAAAGTAACGCTGGCTGTGATGGTTAAAGTTATGTGTCAACTTATCAGGGCCATGATTCCCAGTGGTTTGACCCTTATGTAATGATGTAATTCGGCAGTTATGTGATGATATAGTCATCCTCCATTTTGTGATCAAATGTGGTCATCCTTCATTTTCACATAACAACCTAGTCTTTGGAACCTAACCATGTCATTAAGTGAGGAGTGGGTGTAGACTGGAACGAAAATAGAAAATAGA
Source organism: Dugong dugon (assembly GCA_030035585.1). Classification (NCBI taxonomy): domain Eukaryota; kingdom Metazoa; phylum Chordata; class Mammalia; order Sirenia; family Dugongidae; genus Dugong; species Dugong dugon. The sequence continues at coordinate 56,006,247 of CM057463.1, forward strand.
ACACAGATGTTTGTGGTTGATCCCATAATATTTGCATCATGAGCAAAAGTCACATTGGATAATTAATGGAGGAAGAGTTATTGCTAATTATTTGTGCAGTGTCAAATGTTTTTGGAAACATTTTTCCATATACTACTTGACCTCTTTATCACAATGCTTGTAATGCAAATATCATGATCATAATTAATATATATATGAGGCAACTGATGCCAAGATAGGTTAAATCACTTGCTTTTGGGGTGTTCATTTAGTTCATTAGTACATGGTAAAACTACCAGTTGCCATTGAGTTGACCCTGATTCGTGGCAACCTTATGTGTGTCAGGGTAGAACTGTGCTCCATAGGATTTTCAATAGCTGCTTTTCCAAAAGTAGATTGCCAGGTATTTCTTCTGAGGCACCTCTAGTGGACTTGAACTTTCCACCTTTTTGTTAGCAGACAAGCATGTTAACCACTTACACCACCCAGGGACTCCTAGTACATGGTAGATGAGGAAATCGAATTGTGGGTTTTTTTTTTTTTTTTTACTCCAAAGTAAAATCTCTTTTATAATACAGTTCTTGGTAGAATAACTGGGTGAAGTTTATGAATTTTGGAATCAAAATAAAATGTACAATGTCATTTTGGATATTATTTTTAAATTATCCCAATATGCATTTCACTTTTAGTTTTAAGTTTTTGTGCTCATTCAGCGTCTTATTCAAATTCTGCAGCATCACTCTCATTATTTTCTCACTGTCTTTAAATGTGTACACTTGAGAACTCCCTGTTCAACCATTTAAGCTCTTCGGAATAAAAGACTCTATAAATCTCACAATCTATATTCACTATGGAAAGTCCGTGGAAGAAATAGATTTTGGGTTTTTCAAGGTTCTTTAAAAAATGCTGCTCAAGAAGGAAAGATAACTAGAAATATGACAAAAGAAAGCAATAAAGTAGAAAATAGTGATGATGCAAATTTTTATTCCTCTGTTTCAGAAAGGCCATCGTAAGCTGTCTGGGCAGGCTACAATAGATTTAAGTGATAGGCTAAGCAGTCTGTTTTGAGTATTTATATGGAATTCAGTACTTCAAACAAAAACAAATATTACTCAAAACTTGTCATAAAATATTCTGTATCCATATCCTCACGAGTATCTAATTTTGGTAGAACATAATGCTCATATTAATTATTTTGCTTTGAGAATAAGAGCCTGTAAGAGAGAAAATATCTGTTGGCCATAAAGTGCCCTTAACATCAGCCAACTATGGGAAACAGATCTGGCTGGAAGATCTCCTTATACTTTCTTTAGTGATAGCCATTGTGTAACCATGAGATAATAAGGAAAATATATCAAAGATAAGCGAATGATACAAAGAGCCTTTGATGGCGCTGTTGAATAGCTGCTCCAAATATGGCAACTATTATCCAGAAGGTAAACTGTGAGTGAGAATCAAGGCACTCTTTCATGTCTATATGAAAGAGAACTTTTTAAAATAGTTCCAAATTGCTTTTCAAGGTAGTTGCAAACAATTTGCACTAACACCAGCAGTGTATGAGTTTTTAATGCTCACATTGGTAACGCTTCTTGTTATTTCAGTTTTTTAATTGAATACTTAGTTGCATAATTCATCTGAAATTCCTGTTGATGACATGAGGCAAGGAATGCTTTCAATTCTTTTTAACATGGAAAGCAATTACTTGAACACAATTTATTGATTTATTTGTCTACTTCTACTCCAACACATCACTATTTTAATTATTCCAGTTTTGATATAGTTCTTTGTATCTTTTAAGTCAATTACCCTCTCCTAATTTTTCTTTTTAAAACTTAGCGATTCTTGGATGCATTCCTTCATGAATATTTTAGAATAACTTCATCAAGTTTTACACAAAATATTGCTAGGATTTTGATTAAATTATGTTGAAGTATACTTTAATTTGAAGATAATTCGTACTTTTATGATGGTGAGTCTTTTTATTAATGAATTTAGTAAATATCTCCATTAATTCAAGCCTTAGTTCACGCCTTTCAATCTATGCCTAATTTCATAATCCATTCTCCTCAATTACATTTGGTCTTGAACTTTTTAAAAAAATAGATGTATTCTTGAAAACCTTGAACAACATCTTTTTTTCAACATAGAAACTTGGAGATGGGAAAAATAATTGAGATTATCAAGATTAAGAAAGTGAGGAATTTTATTAACAGATAAATATGTCTGATCAATGGTTGTGTTAGACATAGGGTTGCTATGAGTTGGAAGTGACTTGAAGGCACCTAACAACAACAATCAAATGGTGGATTCCAAACAGCTGATGGCTTTGCAATGCTTGTTTTTGTTTTCAACAAGGGGAATGGAAAGTAACTGGAAAAGGTATCTTTCATTTATAATAAAGGAACTTTTATTTATAAAACAGTGGATTTGGTGTAAGCAAAATTATCTAGTTTTGATTTTCCCATAAGGCCAGAATTTCCAAATTTCTTGTTTAATATTATTTATATTTCTATTATTTTTTATTTCTGTTCCAATTAGTGTTTATCAATATACAAAATCACAAATAGCAGAATTACTTTTAACATTTATCTGCTCCTGAGAAGAAATAAAAATTAACATAGTTGTCACATAATTGACAAAGACAATAATTGTTTTCATAGTGGAAAATGATCAGTTGTTTATTGGTACAGTCAAGGAAGGTGTCAGAAATAGCTGGAATTCATTTTTAATAATTGGTAGTGTTTATAAAGAGAACTATAGATAATTCTACAGAAGTAAAACATATTACAGGGTATGTTGATAGGTTATTGGCAAATTTGTTCGCATCAGAAGATTCATGCAGTAAACAAACTGGTTATATGTTTAAGGATGTTTTAGAATCAGGTCCTAGAGGATTCTACATAACCCTGAAGCACTTGGAGTAATGTCAGGATGGAAAATACAGGGCATAACTGTTGCCATGTCTTTACCTATGTTCAGACAGATAACAGTAATTGATCATGCAATTCATTCCCACTGATCTGCACTCAGAATGAGAACTTTTGACACCTCAGTGCTCCGTGGATTGACTGGATTTGGGATTGTAAATTGAAAGCACTTTAGCCTATCAGTTTTAGACAAGGAGAATTGTTAATGCTGGTCTAATAGAGCAATGATGTGAGAAAAAAGTGATGTTTAAAAATACATATTCATGTAACGATTGTGTGCAATAAATTTTGATAAATAGGTTCTGGATTACAGATACTTCTCAGACATAACCAAACACCTTGAGAGAATGGTTTTCTGTGTTTGAAGGCTTAGGTCCTTAGTCTCATGAGACAAATCAGTGAATTGGCACCACAAAGTTCACGTTCTGCATCCTAGTGAGGTGAGTAGCACCTGGGGTCTTAAAAGCTTGCAAACAGCCATCTGATATACAACTATTGGTCTCTACTTATTAAAAGCAAGACAAAGAAGAAAAACAAAGTCTCAGAGAAGAAACAGTCTATGGGGCTAATAGCCTAAACAAGCCACAGCCTCATCTACCTTGAGACCACAAGAACTAGATGGTAGTTGTACCATCTACCACTATCGACCTTGCTGATCTGGGCCACAATAGATGTACCCGGATAGAACTGGAGAAAAACACAAAACAGAATTCAAATTCTTTAAAAAGTCCAGACTTTTGGACAAGTTGAGACTGGAGGACTCCCTGATACTATCGCCCTGAGATAATCTTTATTTTTTTCTATTCTTTCTTTTTTTTTTTTTTTTTGTAACTTGAAATGTAAACTTCATTTAAACTACAACAATAAAAAAAAGCATTGTATAATTATTGTGTTATGCATTGGTACTGGGGGGCAAGCCATAGATCATCTTTTTTCATGTTTATATTTCTACTACAAAATATTTCATATAAACAAAAGAATATCTGTGGTATTTTAAAAATCACCATTCAGCTTAAGAAATAGATAATTTTCAATACCTTTGAAGCCTCTTCTAGGCTTCACCTAATCGTAATCCTTTCCCTCTGAGACAAATGTAACTGTTCTTCTGAAGTGCATATTTATAATTCTCTTTTTTTTAATCCCCTTGCATGTACAATGAAAATATCTTTAAGCAATGTAAGTGTTTGTTTTTAAACTTAAATCTTATCATAGATGTTCTTCTGTGAGTTGCTGTTTTTACTCAATCGTTGTTTTTGAGATTCATGTGTATTCATGTATTAGCTTTAATTCATTCTTTTTTAAATGAACATGCCACAATCTTTAGTGATTTCAAGGGCTTTGCTGTGAAAACAATGCTGCTTGGACATTCTTGTAGGAGTGCCCTAGACATGTGGGAGAGATTCTCAAGGTGTATGTCTAGGTGTAGAGCAGCTGGGTTATAGGGCTCATGCATCTTTTTTTTTTTTGTACTTTAGGTAAAGGTTTACAGAACAAATAGTTTCTCATTAAGCAGTCAGTACACATATTGTTTTATGACATTGGTTAACAACCCCATGACATGTCAACCCTCTCCCTTCTCGACCTTTTTTTTTTTTTTTTTTTTTGGTGAAAATATATATAGCCAAAGAAACACTATTTCAAAAATTTCTACATGCACAGTTCGGTGACATCGATTATGTTCTTCCAGTTGTGCTGCTATTCTCACTTTAGATGAAGGCTTACAGAACAAAGTAGTTTTTCATTAAACAGTTAGTACACATGTTGCCCTATGACAATGGTTAGCAACCCCACAACATGTCAACACTGTCCTTACTCAACCTTGGGTTCCCTATCACCAGCTTTCTTGTCCCCTTCTGCCTTCTAGCCCTTGTCCCTGGACTGCTGTGCCTCATTAGTCCCATTTGGTTTTATGTGGCTGTCCAACACCCGGCCGAATGGTGAACCTCGGAAGTGACTTCACCACTGAGCTAAAAGGGTGTCTGGGGGCCATACTCTTGGGGTTTCTCCAGTCTCTTTCAGGCCAGTAAATCTGGTCTTTTTTTGTGTGTTAGAATTTTGTTCTACAACCTTTTCCATCTCTGTCCAGAACCCTCTGTTGTGATCCCGGTCAGAGCAGTCAGTGGTGGTAGCCGGGCACCATCTAGCTGTACTGGACCCTGAGATAATCTTTAAACCTTGAACCAAAATTATCTCCTGAGGTCACCTTTTAGTGAAATAACAGATTGGCAAACAAAATAAAAGGTATTACTCATGAGTACATGGCTGCATTAAAAAACCATATAGCTGAGACTAAAACATCAACAGTTACTTTAAAGCAAAGATGAGAAGACAAGGGGCATAGGGAAATTGGAATACTGGAAACGGAACAACCAGAGCACAGTTAATGAGAATGTTTACACACTGTGAAAAATGTACCTAATGTCACTGAACAACTTGTGTAGAAATTGTCAAATGGGAACCTAATTTGCTGTGTAAGCTTACACCAAAAACACACAAAAAAATTACTCAAAAAAAGAGGTTCTGGAAACTGTATAGTATAAGCACAAGATTATGAGGCCCTAGACTAGGTTTTAAAGGAAAAGAAATAAAGCAGTTAATCTTGGACATTAGGAAATAAAAATCAACTTTATTTCATTATGGGTCATGGAAAGAAAAGTAAGAATCTAAACCATGCCTTCTCCAGGGAGATGACATTGCCTCCAAGGGGGCAAAAAAGTGTTTCTTGGTCGGGGCGGGGGGGGGGATCTTAGAATGATATAGGGTACAAAGTGTCTGTTATAGATATTTAAGCATATTATTTAAAGCTCTAAAAGAAACCAACAGAGAATAATAAGTATAATGAATAGAAATGCAAGCAATAGAAAAAGGAAAGGAATGCGGTTAAGTGAGCATTTTCATTATAAATGAAGAAACACTTTTCCTCCTAAGAAAACTTACAGCAGTCTCTAGAGCAGCATATCCACTATCTCGTTGATTCCATGCATACCTGGCAGGTACTTTTTCATTTGCTGTAAAGATCATAAATTGGCCAATCCCTATGTCGGGAGTGTGAAGACGTGCTGTTCTTCAGCTCTGTACAATACATTAATGAAGACTTTAAAAATTGAATTTGTAGTAAAAAGAGTTGTAAGGAAAATACCATGCACCTAAAGGAGAACAGCCTGGTCTTCAAATGATGCTCTGGGGATACAGGAGGAAGATGCAAGAGACCCTGTGACAGAACAGCAATGCAGAAAGTGAATCCTTGGGAGGCTGGTGTTGTGTCTTAATGGGGATGTGTTCACGTGTAAGAAGAGATACTTTTGTCACACACCAAAAATAAAAACAAAAACCCTAGGCTCTTCCTCTGTTGCTCCAACCTTTTCATTTGTTTGATGACATTAAATGTATTTTTCCCAGATCACATTTACTCAGAGTAAATGTGATGCTTAAAGTGAACAGCAATCTGGCAGATCAAAGATTATTTGTGTTAAGAAATAAAACTGGGAAAACATCTCTTTAAATACATCTAACTCAGGATTTGGACATATAAAAAGTGCAATGATTCATGAAAAGAAAAATTACATATACTAAATAAAGTCATACATATAAAGTATATCTCATATAGTCATATACAAACATAAAGAAAGACACACTTAAGTGAGAAAAATACCTCCTAAGGATATTACTCTAAAGATTCTAACGAGCTTGTTAGAGATTTTTGGGAATACAGTGAGGTTATTTCAGGAGGTAAATTAGTACAGGTGTTGGGGAAACTGAAGAACATAAAATCCTCTAACCATTGAGGCATACACAAAGATACTTCCTTGGTAGCATGCAAAGGCTTCACTTTTATGATGATGCCTGGAATGTTCCACTGGTGGATTTTGAAGTGTAAGGGAGAAATTACTTGTCACTCAGTGCTATACAAGCTCAAGAAGGCCACATTAATGTCTCCAGATTAATCAGACAGAATTTGATTTCAGTGAAGAAATACTATATTTATGTCATTATACAGCAATAAAACCAATTCACCTATGAGGCGTATGAGGTCAGGTGCATTACTTTAAAGGTCATGCCTCAGTTATTGGAATTGATTTTTCTTTGCAAAATGGTATCAATCCTTAGCGATTCCTAAATCTGAAACTGAAAATGTGCCTACTTAAAGTTCAACTAAGAATCTCTACTGTAAAGTTACTTTTCTTTCTTTTTGATTTTCATTTCCTCACTCTCTTACCAATCTTTGCAAGAGAGAAAATGGCAATCTGGAAAAACTGGTTTAACAAACATACCTCTAAATGAAATGTCAAAATAGTCTGAAATTAGTCACGCATTATTCATCATTATGTTCTCTCCTTCTGCAAATTTGATGAGAAAGTACATCATTTATTTTCTCTTTCTGGTAATTCGGATGCTAGTGGGAGTTTGTAAGAGAAATTGAGAGGAAAGAAATATGTTTGATGTTGGGACATTTAAGGAAGCTCCATTTAAAAGTGTGTTCTGATGAAAGAGCATAGGCTTTGGAGCTGCATAGACCTGAGTCCAGTTCAGAGCTTTCTCAGAGATTGGCTGTGCAATTTCAGATAAGTTACACTATGTCTCCAAGTTTTACATTCCTCACCTACAAAATGAGGAGTAAATAATACTTATATAATATTTTGAGATCAAATGAAGTAATACTTTTATGTAAAATTTCTGGCACATGGGCGCAATAAAAGATCTTCTAGTTTGTTTTTGCTATTGTCCAAGTGGCCAATTTAAAACAGTCATCTTTGACCTCTAAATTTTATTTAAATAGTACTGAGTCCTGGTGGTGCAATGGTTAAAGCAATGGACTGCTAACTGAAAGGTCAGCAGGTGGAAACCACCAGTGGCTCTGCAGGAGAAAGACGTGGCAGTCTGCTTCTGTAAAGATTTACAGCCTCGGAAACCTTATGGGGTTGCTATGAGTCGGAATTGACTGGATGGCAGTGGGTTGGTTTTTGGTTTTGAGCCTCTTAAAAATAGGCAATAAATGTTAGACACATGTGAACTGTATTTCCACTTGGTAAATGAAAGAGTTAGATACAATTCTAAAAATTCAGTGGGGCCATGTCTGTAAAGAGCTCAGTATAGTGCCTGGCACATGATGAACCAAAACAAACCAACCAACCAACCCACCCACCCGTTGCCATGGAGTTGATTCCAACTCATAGCGAGTCTATAGGACAGAGTAGAACTGCCCTATAGGGTTTCCAAGGAGCACCTGGTGGATTTGAACTGCTGACCTTTTGGTTAGCAACAGTAGCTCTTAAACACTATGTCACCAGGGTTTCCATTAAATGGAATAGGGGTTAGAATGTGGCTCCATTGCTTACTCGTTATGCGAACTTATATAATTATCTCTTCAGTCCTTCATCTGTAAAACAGGGACACTAAAGCGTACTGTCTGGTGATGCTATGAAGATTTGAAAAGCATTAACAATTGATATCTCTTTTTAAGAGTGGCACTACTAAGGACTTTTGGCATCAATTTCTTAATTCAAAAAACTTAAATATTAAAAATACTTCGTCTCACATCCAAACTCCCTGAGGGACTGATTTGCTGGGCGGAGGGCTGTGGGGTCTCGGGGAACATCTAGCTCAACTGGCATAACACAGTTTATAAAGGCAATGTTCTACATTCTACCTTGGTGAGTAATGTCTGGGGTCTTAAAAGCCTGTGAGCGGCCATCTAGGATACTCCACTGGTCTCATCCCTTCAGGAGCAAGGGAGAGTGAAGAGAACAGGATACAAGGGAAAGATTAGTCTGAAGGACTAATGGACCACAGCCTCCATGGCCTCCACCAGACTGAGTCCAGTACAGCTAGACGGTGCTCGGCTACCACCACTGACTGCCCTGACCGGGATCACAGCAGAGGGTTCTGGACAGAGCTGGAGAAGGATGCAGAACAAAATTCTAACTCACAAAAAAAAGACCAGATTTACTGGCCTAAAGAGACTGGAGAAACCCTGAGAGTATGGCCCCCAGACACCCTTTTAGCTCAGTAGTGAAGTCACTTCTGAGGTTCACCGTTCAGCTGGGGAGTGGACAGCCCCATAAAACCAAATGGAACTCATGAGGCACAGCAGTCCAGGGACAAGGGCTAGAAGGAAGAAGGGGACAGGAAAGCTGGTGATAGGGAACCCTAGGTTGAGTAAGGATAGTGTTGATGTGTTGTGAGGTTGTTAACCATTGTCATAGGGCAACGTGTACCAACTGTTTAATGAGAAACTATTTTGTTCGGTAAACCTTCATCTAAAGTGAGAATAGCAGCACAATTCGAAGAGCGTAGTCAATGTCACTGAACTGTGCAGGTAGAAATTTTTGAAATGGTTTATCATGGGCTATGTATATTTTCACCAAAAAAAAAAAAGGTTGAGAAGGGAGAGGATTGACATGTCATGGGGTTGTTAACCAATGTCATAAAACAATATGTGTACTACTGTTTCATGAGAAACTATTTGTTCTGTAAACCTTCACCTAAAGTACAATAAAAAAAAAAAATACTTTGTCTCATCTGAAATAATTTTGTATGAGATAGATAAATGTCTATGACTATCATTTTAAAATAAGCAACTATTTATCTGTGGTGTTTAAAAAAATAATTTCCCAAATGTAGATTTTAAATTTTTAAATGTATTTTCAAGAAATTGAAATCCATATTAAATTAATACAGTGAAAATACTAAAAATACAATTTCTGTCAATAGTCTGTGTCTGAAATTTTACTCATTAACATAATACTTTGGGATTAACAGTAAAAATAAACGCATCATTGTGAGTTCTTCAGTAATATCAAAATATTTGTTTATGTGGATTATTTGCTAGAAAAACAAAAATTACTATTGGGGACATACTTTGTTTATTCCAATTCACAATAACATAGCAAAATGGTTTATCCAGGAGATATAGAAGATGTTGAGTAACAAGTTTAAGAGTAAGAACACTTGTTCAGACATCCAATTTAATTGTTGTTGACGTTGTTAGGTGCTGTCAAGTCAGTACCCTATATGAAACAGAACAAAACACTGCCTGGTCCTGCACCATTCTCACAACCAGTTACGCTTGAGCCCATCGTTGCAGCCACTGTGTCAGTCCAACTCGATGAGGGTCTTCCTCTTTTTTGCTGACCCTCTACTCTACCAAGCATGATGTCCTTCTCCAGGGACTGGTCCCTCTTGATAACATGTCCAAAGTATGTGAGACGAAGTCTCGCCATCCTCGCTTCCAAGGAGCATTCTGACCATACTTCTTCTAAGACAGATTTCTTCATTCTTCTGGGGGTCCATGGTATATTCAATATTCTTCACCAATACCATAATTCAGAGGCATCAATTCTTCTTCAAGCTTCCTTATTCGTTGTCCAGCTTTTACACGCATGTGAGGCCATTGAAAATCCCATAACTTGGGATAGGCGCGGCCATTGAAAATCCCATAACTTGCGATAGGCGCCTTTGTCCTTAAAGTGACATCTTTGATTTTTAACAGTTTAAAGAGATCTTTTGCAGCAGATTTGCCCAGTGCAATGCATCCTTTGTTTTCTTGACTGCTGCATCCATGGGCATTGACTGTGGTTCCATGTAAAATGAAATCCTTTACAACTTCAATATTTTCTCTGTTTATCATGTTGGCACAGCTTCCAGCATCACAGCAACACACGAGCCCCCACAGTACAACAAACTGAAGATCTGTGGGGGCCAATTTAATTAAAGTCAATTATTATTCACCAACACATTCAGGGAAACATGATGAGCTCTAGAGATGCAATGATTCAGAAGCAGATTCTTTACCTTCAAAAGTCCATAGTATACAGAGGAAGGCAAAGAAAAGGGGCGGGGGGGAACAGATAGATATGTATAAATCAGTGATACACAGTTTTTGTCCACTTTAGCCCATTGTCATTCCTCCTGGCTTGATATTTTATTTATTTCATTTTGGCTTTAATTAGTATTTACATGCTGCATACATGCCAGATTCTGTAACTAATTCACAACGTGACAGGCAAAAACTTACACAAAGTCATTACTCAGGGCTAATGTGTCCAGTAAAGAAACTCACATGACTATTCCTTTTTTCTTCTCCAATATCAAATAGTTTGGCTTCTCTCACCTGAATATGTTGTATGTTGTGACAAACTGCAGACATGATTATATGAAGATTTAGCATTCCTTCAAATACTGTATGTAATAAAACTCACTCAAGCCTGAAGGCAAACTTGTAGATAGGAAGAAGTTCAAGAAAACTGAGGGAAACTCTCAAAGAGATAGATTGACACAATAGCTGCAACAATGGACTCAAACATACCAATGATTATGAAGATGGCCCAAGGCCAGGCGTTATTTTTTTCTGTTATATACAAAGTCGCCATGAGTCAGAGTGGACTTCATGGCAGCTAACAACTAACAACAACAACCCCTGTCTTACAGATGATGTCACTGCTTTGTAGAGGAATTAAGTAACTTTCACGAAATCACACAGCTGGTTTTAAGCATTGGTTCCTTGATATGAACCTGTCTGTCCTGCTCCAATGTCTGTGGTCCTAACTATCACACAACACCGCCTTTGTGCCATGCTATGTATTACCTACTAAAAAGACTATGGTGATCCCCTTCCCATATTGTAATTAAACATTGTAAAACAAAAACTTTTATCTATGCTGACATTTACACAGCTTCCTTTTAGATTCTTTTTATTGGAAATTTCTGGATAAATTCATTGAAGTTGCATTTATCTTTTGATATATTTTTATATATTTTATATATTCTTGTTTATATTTTATCTATTATTGATTAATTAATATATTTTTATATATATTGAATGTCTGTTTTGCTGGATTGAACATGTGCTTAATCTGTGTATGGCATAATCCACATGCCACCATCCCAACACTTAATTTTCACAGGAAAGACTGCACCACAGTTAGTCCCTAAAACCAGGGAATAACACAACCAGCCACCAGGTGCGGCTGCTGTAGTTGGATGCTCTGTAAATGTTACCTGTGTGAGAGAGAGCTTTCTCTAACTAGGGTTCCTTGGCTGGTTAGAATACAAACCAGACGGAGATGTTATTGGGTGGAAAACTGATTTTATAGAAACACTTATATTTTTCCTTACCTAATAAAATACATTTCCACCAAATCAAAGAATTAAACATAAAGAAGAAAAAGAAGGCGTATTAGTTTTCTATGGCTGCTGTAACAAACTATCTCAAATTTGCGACTTAAAACAATACAAATTTACTGACTTAATTCTATAGGTTAGAAGCTCAGCATGGGCCTCAATGGGCTAAAATTGAGGTATTGCAAGGAGTGTACTCTCTTCTGGAAGTTCTAGGGGAAAATCTGTTTTCTTTTTCTTTTCCAGCATCTAGCAGTCAGCCATGTTCCTTGGCTCAAGGACCCCCCTTCCTCCAACTTAAAAGCCAACCACTGTAGGTTGACTTCTTCTCATAATGTATCACTCTGACCTTTTCATCTGTAGTCCAATCTCCTTTGTCTCTTGCTTCTGCCTCCCTCTTGCACCTTTATAAACCCTTGTGATTACACTGGGCTTGCCTGAATAATTCAGGATAATCTCTATGATATGAATTGAAGGTGCCCCCTCCTCAAAGGAAAAAAAAAGATATGCTGAAGTCCTAACCCCCTGTACCTGTGAATGTGACCTTGTTCAGAAATAGGGTCTTTGAAGATGTTATCAGTTAACATGGACTTAATCCAATATGACTGGTACCCTTGTAAAAAAGGAGAAGAAATACAGAGAGAGACACAGAGAGAAGAAGGACTTTTGATGACAGAGGCAGAGGTTGGAGCTGCAAGCCAAGGAATCCCAGAATCCCTGGCCATCATCAGAAGCTAGGACAGAGGCATGGAATAGATTCTCCCTCAAGCCTCAGAAGAAGTCAATGTTACAGACACCTGATTTCGACTCCCAGCTTTGAGAACTATGAGACAACAAATTTCTGTTCTTATAAGTCACCCAATTAGTGGTAATTTGTTACAGCAGCCCTAGGAAACTAATATGCACCGTTGTTCCCCTCCCTTCATGACCCCTCCATCTCCATCTCAACATCTTTAACTTAATCGCACCTGTAATATTTCCTTCATCAAAGAAGGCAATACGTTCACAGGTTCTGGAGATTCAGACACGGATATCTTTGTAGGGGTCATTATTCCACCTACCACGGAAAGCAAACAGCTTACTTATCTCAAGATGTGAAAAATTTTTTCAAAAACAAAAGTAAAGATGTCAAAAATGGAAATACCAGTAGATTTGACGTGTAAAAATTAAAAATGATTCTGTGGTGGAGGATACTAGTTGTTCACTGAAATATGTTTTCTCTTTCTTCCACCGTAGCAGAATTTAACCTGGGCACACTGCTGCTCAACTAAAGACTCTATTCCCCAGCCCCTCTTGAAGCTTGTTGTTTAGTGGGAGAATTCTCACCTTCTGTGCTGGAGATCTGGGTTTGATTTTCAGCCAATGAACCTCACGTGCAGCTACCATCCATCAGTCAAGCTTGTTTGTTGCTATGATGCTCAACAGGTTTCAGCGGAGCTTCCAAATTAAGATGGACTGGGAAGAAAAGCCTGGTGATCTACTTTCAAAAATCAGGCAATGAAAACCTTATGGATAACAGTGGTATGATCCTCAAGGTATCATGGGGATATCTCAGCACTGGGCAGCATTTTTGTAGCATTGTGCATGGGGTTGCCATGAGTCTGGACTCACCTGACAGCAGCTATCAACAATAACACCTTGAAGCTTGGTATGGCTATGTGAGTAAGTCTGGCCAATTTCATAAGAGCAGAAGTGACTTGTGTATCTTCTAGGTTATTCTCAGTTTAAAGACAACCTGCCTGTCCTGGAGCTTCTCTTTTTCCCTTCACATGTTCTGACACATAGATATTAGTCAGTTTTGACCATGGAAACAAGAACAATCCCCTAAGGTAGGGGTTGGCAAACTTCCAGAATTGACCAGATAGTAAATATTTTAGACTTTGTGGGTCATCTGGTCTCTGTCTCAACTACTATGCTTTTCTATTATTACATAAAATCAGCTATAGACAATAGGTGAACAAATGGGCATAGCTGTGTTCCAATAAACTTTTATTTATCAAAAACATTTGTAGGCTAAATTTGCCCATAGTTTGCCAAGTCTTGCTCTAGGTGATAGAAAAGCAAATCCAAGGAAAGATACTGTGTTCCTGAATAAGGTCCCCAGTAAACTGGACAGCTGACATCAGGTACAATTTCATGAGAGAGAAATAAACATCTGTCTTCTTTAAAACAATGTATTTTTGGAGCTCTTTGTTGTAGTAGCTTACCCTTAACCGTCATAACTACACATATACTCACACACAGAGGCAAATATTGAATGGGAAAAAAAAATGTTTGAAATCTGTTTGATAGTCAGTGATTAATATCCTGAATTAGGGAGTGCTTTTATGAATCACTGAGAAAAAAAAAAATCAAACAACCTAATGGAAAAGTAGGCAAAGAACATGAACAGGAAATTGACTAGGGCAAAATGGTGCTCTAGGCAGAAGCATCACACCGTCCCTCCACAGCAAAGATCTGAAAAACTAAGCTGAACAGAGAATACAACAATCCTGAAACCCTAAAACATCAAATGAAGAGATAAAGAACTCAGCCAAGCACCAAATGGAGTGAGAAAACTGACAGAGAATGGAGAGCGAGTAGAGACTCATGCAGAAGTCCCCTACCAGCTAATGCAGTGCGGATCCGCCATCTTGGACTCCTATCGGAGAACAGCAAACGGGGTATGAGACAGCAGCCTCACGGAGCGTCCAGCGGGAGACGAAACAACCAGTAATTTGCGATATACGCTTTCCCACCCCCCACCCTTCTTCACACCGACTCGGCCTCATCTGCTTCCCATGGCCACAATCTCTTGGCCGGGAAACACAGGCTGCTTGGATTCCACACACCTGAACGGGTAGCTCTCTGAGTGCCATTTGTTGGCTGCTGGTGTTGCTTTTTTTTCCGCTTCTTTTTATTTCTTCCTTGCCTCTCCCCACATCCCCCTCTTTTCACTTGAGTACCTCACTCCATGCGCCATCTTTGCTTCTTCCTGAGGGGCTGCAGAGCTCCAGTAATTTGTGATATACGCTTTCCCACTCTACGCTTCTTCACCCACACTCGGCCCCCTCTGCTTCCCACGGACACAGTCTCTTGTCCAGAAACACCAGCCCACACTAGCTGGCTCTCTGAGTGCCATTTGTTGGCTGCTAGTGTTGCTTTTTTTTTTTTTCTGCTTCTTTTGATTTCTTACTTGCCTCTCGCCATCTCCCCCACCCTTCGCTCAAGTACCTGGCTCCTTGCACCATCTTTGCTTCTACCTGAGGGGCTGTGGAGCTCTGTTCAAGTGTGGAGCTGCTTCCCGGTTTGGGCTGCCACGCTGGTGGGATCCTGGGGCTTTTGTTCATTTGTTTGTTTTCAATTGTTTCTTTGTTTTCTTTTCCTTTTCTTGAGTTGGGAGCCCTTTCTGGCCAGGCTGAGCTGCGTGGCAGGGAGACTCCCCTTCAGCTTCCACAGGCGTGCAGAGGGATCACTGAGGGCATTTCTTTTTATATTGTTGTTTTTTTTTTTTTCCTCTTCTTTTTTTATGTTTCTTTGGGGGCCTTTCTTGTTTGTTTGTTTTTTTAAATTTTGTTTTGTTTTGTTTTTCCTTGTTTTCCCTTTTTGTCTTTCTTCATTGCTTAGTCTCTCGTCTCTCTATATCTTCCTTCTCTTTCTGTTCCCTGAATACCTGGTGTTGTATACCTCTACGCCTTCTAGCCAGACTGTATTGCAACACCTGAGAGCAACTTCCCCAGACCTCATAGCTGCACTGGTGGGATCTCTGGGAACTCTGCAGTTCTTTAACCTTTCTGATTCTTATTTATTCATTCTTTTCTTTTCTTCCTCCTCCCCTTTCTGTTTCTCTCCATTTCATAGTCTCTCAACTCTCCACTCCAACGGCAAGCTCCCCTAGCATTCTTTTTTGTTTGTTTGTATGGTTTTGGCTTCTGTTCCTCTTTCCTCTCTCCCATATCCATCTTAGCTCCATACATAACAATCTCCCTGTTGCATCCTGCGTACCTGCACCAGGCACTTGACATCACACCACCAAGCAGCACAAGCACGGCCTACTGGAACCTGCCCTGACTGATTACCGACCCGCTCTGGTGGCTGTAGTAAGTGCCACAAACAACCTGTCCCAGTAAATCCTCTTCAGCTAGACCCGGCCTGCCGTACCATATCTGAGTGACTGACCCTGCCTGTTGCAGAAGAAGGCAAAAAGAATTGTGCCCACAGATGAGCAAACAACAAAGAACACACAGTCCGCTTGCTCAGACATAGTCAAAATTTTTTTTTAAAAAAAGGGATGAAACAAACAAATCTACAATCAATAAATGAGAAAAATAACTACCGAATGCCCCAAAGACAGCAAACAATAACAAAACATTTACAAAAACAGGACAGGATGGTACCAGTAGGCGTCCAAAATAAAACACCAGATGACTCTCCTCTGGAAGAAAATGGACTAAAACTACCTGATAGGGAATTCAAATCTCTAATACTCAGAATTCTCCAAGAACTGAGGCAAAAAGCTGACAAACACGAGGAAAAAATAGACAAATTCATGGAAAATACGGACAAAAAATTGGAAGAATTCAGGAAAATAATGCAGGAAAAAAATGCCAAAATAAATTCACAACTAGAAATTATATGAAGACAACAATTAGAAATCCAAAAGATCAGCAACAAGATTTCAGAAATGGACGGTGTCATAGGAGGGCTGAGAAGGTTTGAAACGGTGGAAGACAGGATCAGTGGAATTGAAGACAAACACTAGGATACAACTCTGTTTCAGGAAAACTCAGAAAAAAGGACAAAGAAAAATGAAGAGACCCTGAGAGTTATTTGGGACACACTCAAAAGCAAAAATCTGCGAGTGATTGGAAATCCAGAACAGGGGGAGAAAACAGAAAACACAGAGAGGATCACTGAGGAACTGCTGACAGAAAACTTCCCGAATGTCATGAAGGGCGAAAAGCTGGCTATCCAAGAAGCTCAACGAACCCCATATAGAAGAGACCCCAAAAGAAAATCAACAAGGCATATCATATTCACACTTGCAAAAACAAAAGACAAAGAAAGAATCCTGAGAGCAACTCATGAAAAACAAGAAGTCACATACAGAGGAGAAACAATAAGACTAAGCTCAGATTATTCAGCAGAAACCATGCAGGCAAGAAGGCAATGGGATGAAATATATAAAATCTTGAAAGAAAAAAATTGCCAGCCAAGAATAATATATCCTGCAAAACTCTCATTCTAATTTGATGGTGAAATTAAGTCATTTCCAGATAAACAGAAATTAAGGGAATATGTAAAAGTCAAACCAAGCTTACAAGAATTATTAAAGGGAGTACTTCAATCTGAGGACAAACAGCTTCAGCTCATAGGCATAACCTAGGACGCAGGATTGTACCAGCCAGATACCAAGCTAGGAAATGAACTCTCGAGGACTATCTAAAACCAAAAGAAATACAACAGGGAATGAGAGCAGTTAATCGACGGATGACAACACCATCACAACAATGCAAGACGGAATAAATGGCATAGGTATAGAACCTTCTAATGGAGAGGAACGCAAGGCGATACCAAGTAATGGTAGACTGCTTCAAACTTAGAAAGATAAGCATAAAATTTATGGTAACCACAAAAAAAGTTAACAAACATACTCATAAAAAAAAAGAGGAAAAACATAAAGTCTCAGCAAAAACACAACCTACAAAAACAAAAGAAATGAAAAAAAATCCACAAACAAAAGTAACTCAGCACAAGAGAAGAAGAAGAACAAAGAAAATGTCAGCACCACAAAAAAAAGCACTACAAAATGACAGCAACAAACCCACATCTATCAATAATTACACTGAATGTAAATGGACTCAATGCACCCATAAAGAGATGGAGAGTGACAGAATGGATAAGAAAACAGGATCCATCAATATGCTGTCTACAGGAGACACACCTTAGAAACAAAGATGTGAATTTATTAAAAGTCAAATGTTGGAAAAAAGTATATCAAGCTAACAACTACCAAAAAAGAGCAGGAGTGGCAATTCTAATCTCAGATAAAATAGACTTAAAAACGAAATCTACCATAAAAGACAAAGAAGGACACTATACAATGATTAAGGGGACGATCCATCATGAAGACATAACCATAATAAACATCTACGTGCCCAATGACAGGGCTCCAAAATACATAAAACAAACTCTAACAACACTGAAAAGAGAAATTGACAATTCCACAATAATAGTAGGAGACTTCAACACACCACTCTCAGTAAAGGACAGAACAACTAAGAGGAAACTCAGCAAAGATACAGAAGACCTAAAGGGCACACTCAGCCAACTTGACCTCATAGACATATATAGAACACTCCATCCAACCGCTGCAAAGTACACATTCTTTTCCAATGCACATGGAACATTCTCCAGAATAGACCCCATCTCAGGCCACAGAGCAATCCTCAACAAGATCGAAGACGTTGAGATAATTCAAAGTATCTTTTCTGACCACAATGTCATCAAGGTAGAAATTAACAGTACAAAGAGCAAGGAAAAACAAACAACTACATGGAAACTGAATAATACCCTTCTTACACATCAGTGGGTAATAGAAGAAATCAGAGATGGAATAAAAAAATACCTAGAATCAAATGAGAATGAAAACACATCATACCAAAACCTTTGGGACACAGCAAAGGCAGTCCTCAGAGGACAATTTATAGCAATAGATGCACATATCAAAAAAGAAGAAAGGGACAAAATCAAAACATTAACTACAGAACTCAAACAAATAGAAAGAGAACAGCAAAAAAAGCCCACAACCACTGGAAAAAAAGAAATAGTAAAAATCAGAGCAGAAATAAATGAAATAGAGAACAGAAAAACAATAGAAAGAATCAACAAAACCAAAAGTTGGTTCTTTGAAAGAATCAACAAAATCGACAAACCACTGGCCAGATTGACAAAAGAAAAACAGGAGAGGACATAAATATTCCAAACAAGAAATGAAATGGGGGACATTACAATAGACCCAACCGAAATAAAAAGGATTATAAAAGAATATTATGAAAAACTATACTCCAACAAATTTGAAAACCTAGAGGAAATGGATACATTTCTAGAAACACACAGCCTTCCCAAACTACAACAAAGTGATGTTTAAAATCTGAACAGACCCATAACAAGAGAAGAGATTGAAAAGGTAATAAAAAAACTCCCAACCAGAAAAAGCCCTGGCAGAGATGGCTTCACTGGAGAATTGTACAAAACATTTACACAAGAGCTTGTACCAGTACTACTCAAGCTATTTCAGAGCACAGAAGAGGAAGCAACACATCCAGATTCATACAATGAAGCCAGCATGACACTGATACCAAAAACAGGCAAAGACGTCACAAAAAAGGAAAATTACAGACCAATATCTCTCATGAATATAGATGCAAAAATTCTTAACAAAATTCTAGCCAATAGAATTCAGCATCATATCAAAAAAATAATACACCACGACCAAGTAGGATTCATACCAGGTATGCAAGGATGGTTCAACATTAGAAAATCAATCAACGTAATCCACCACATAAATAAAAGGAAAGAAAAGAATCACATGATCATCTCAATTGATGCAGAAAAGGCATTTGACAAAGTCCAATACCCATTCCTGATAAAAACTCTCAATCAAATAGGTACAGAAGGGAAATTTCTCAACATAATAAAGGGCATCTATGCAAAACCAGCGGCCAACATCATTCTTAATGGAGAGAGGCTGAAAACATTCCCCTAGGAAACAGGAACAAGACAAGGATGCCCTTTATCACCACTCCTATTTAACACTGTGCTGGAAGTTCTAGCTAGAGCAATAAGGCAAGAAAAAGAAATAAAGGGCATCCAAATTGGTAATGAAGAAGTTAAACTGTCCCTGTTTGCAGATGATATGATACTATACACAGAAAACCCTAAAGACTCCATGAGAAATCTACTGGAACTAATAGAAAGATTCAGCAGAGTAGCAGGACACAAGATAAACATACAAAAATCAGTTGGATTCCTATACACCAACAAGGAGAATGATGAAAAGGAAATCAGGAAAACAATACCATTTATAATAGCCCCTAAAAAGATAAAATACTTAGGAATAAATCTGACCAGGGATGTAAAAGAGCTATACAAAGAAAACTACAAAACACTACTGCAAGAAACCCAAAGGGATCTACATAAATGGAAAAACATACCATGCTCATGGAGAGGCAGACTCAACATTATGAAAATGACAATTCTACCCAAACCAATCTACAAATACAATGCAATCCCAATCCAAATACCAACAACATTCTCCAAAGAGATGGAAAAACTAATCATTAACTTTATATGGAAAGGGAAGAAGCCCCGAATAAGTAAAGCACTACTGAAGAAGAAGAATAAAGTTGGAGAACTCACACTACCTGACTTCAGAACCTACTATACAGCTAGAGTAGTCAAAAGACCCTGGTACTGGTACAACAACAGATACATTGACCAATGGAAGAGAATTGAGAACCCAGATCTAAATCCACCCACCTACGGTCACCTGATCTTCGACAAGGGCCCAAAGTTCATCAAATGGGAAAAAGACAAGTCTTTTTAACAAATGGTGCTGGCAAAACTGGATATCCATCTGCAAAAAAATGAAACAGGACCCACACCTCACATCCACACCGTATACAAAAACTCCTTCAAAATGGATCAAAGACCTGAATATAAAGCCTAAAACCATAAAGTTCATAGAAGAAAAAATAGGACCAACACTTCAGGCCTTAATACATGGCATTAACAGGATACAAACCATAACCATCACTGCACAAAACCCAATAGATAAGCTAGATAACTGGGATCTTCTAAAAATCAAGCACCTATGCTATTCAAAGTACTTCAGCAAAAGAGTAAAAAGAGAATGTATACACTGGGAAAAAATTTTTGGACAGTACAAGCCAGAAAAAGGTCTAATCTCCATAATCTACAAGAAAATCCAATACCTTTACAACAAAAAGAAAAATAATCCTATTAAAAAATGGGCAAAGGAAATGAACAGACACTTCACCAAAGAAGACATTCAAATGGCTAACACATACATGAGGAAATGCTCGCGATCATTAGCTGTTAGAGAAATGCTAATTAAAACCACAATGAGATACCATCGCACCCCGGCATTACGGGCACGAATCAAAAACACTGGAAATAACAAATGCTGGAGGGGTTGTGGGGAGATGGGAACTCTTATGCACTGCTGGTGGGAATGCAAAATGATACAACCATTTTGGAAAATGATATGTCACTTCCTCAGAAAGCTAGAAATAGACATACCATTCGATCCAGCAATCCCACTCCTAGGAATATATCCTAGAGACATAAGAGTCGTCACTCGAATAAACATATGCATACCTATGTTCATGGCAGCATTGTTCACAATAGCAAAACGATGGAAACAACCTAGATGCCCAACAAAAGATGAATGGATAAACAAACTATGGTACATACACACAGTGGAGTACTATGCAATGAGAAAGAACAACAATGAATCTGTGAACCACCTCGTAACATGGATGAAACTGGCGGACATTATGCTGAGTGAAATAAGTCAATCACAAAAGGGCAAATATTGTATGAGACCTCTAATGTAAAAACCCATGAAAGAGTTCACACGCAAAATGTAACAATCTTTGTTGGTTACCAGGGATGGGAGAGGTGGGGGGGAAATACTAAATAGGCAATAGGTAAGTGGTATCTCACTTGAAGGGTGAGACAGTGCACAATACAGGAAAAACTAGCACAACTTGTACAAGGAAAGGTGATGGAAGCCCCATAGAAGTATCCAAACTCCCTGAGGAACTGAATTGCTGGGCGGAGGGCTGTGGGGACCATGGTCTCGGGGAACATCTAGCTCAATTGGCATGACACAGCTTATAAAGACAATGCTCTACATTCTACCTTGGTGAGTAGTGTCTGGGGTCTTAAAAGCCTGTGAGCGGCCATCTAAGATACTCCACTGGTCTCATCCCTTCGGGAGCAAGGGAGAATGAAGAGAACAGGATACAAGGTAAAGATTAGTCCGAAGGACTAATTGTCCACAGCTACCAAGGCCTCCACCAGACTGAGTCCAGTATAGCTAGATGGTGCCCAGCTACCACCACTGACTGCTCTGACCAGGATCACAGCAGAGGGTTCTGGACAGAGCTGGAGAAGGATGTAGAACATAATTCTAACCCACACACACAAAAAAAGACCAGATTTCCTGGCCTAAAGGAGACTGGAGAAACCCCGAGAGTATGGCCCCAGATACCCTTTTAGCTCAGTGGTGAAGTTACCTCCGAGGTTCACTGTTCAGCCTGGGAGTGGACAGTTCCGTAAAACCAAGTGAGACTAACAAGGTACAGGAGTCTAGTGACAAGGCCAGAAACCAGAAGGGGACAAGGAAGCTGGTGATAGGGAACCCAAGGTTGAGTAAGGAAATTGTTGATGTGTTGTGAGATTGATTGTTAACCATTGTCATAGGGCAACATTTGTAGTAACTGTTAAATGTGAAACTATTTTGTTCTGTAAGCCTTCATCTTAAGTGAGAATAACAGCACAATTCGAAGTGCGTAGTCAATGTCACTGAACTGTGCATGTGGAAATTTATGAAATGGTGTATCTTTGGCTATGTGTATTTTCACCAAAAAAAAAAAAAAAAAGAGGTTGAGAAGTTAGAGGGTTGATATGTTGTGTGGTTGTTAACCAATGTCATAAAACAACATATGTACTTCTGTTTCATGAGAAACTATTTGTTCTGTAAGCCTTCACCTGAAGTACAATTAAAAAAAAAAAAAAAAGAAATTGACTAAAGAGGAAATGCAATACAAATGAATCCAACTGAACGAAGATTATTTTTTAATGCTGAGTTTTATAATAATGAAATGAAATTAAACACGGAGAGGCAAGTTCTCTCTTATCAAACTAGCGAGGAAATCTAGTTTTAAAGAATGTGTACTATATGTGAGTACATGAGAAAACAAACTCTCTTATACCACTAAGGGAAGTATTAAATGTTAAAACCTTTCTAAGAGAAATTTGACAAGATGTATGAAAGCATTAGGAAACACATATGCATTTTGGCTACTGAATTGCATTTCTTGAAAAATCTAATCTAATAATAAATATGCCTAGGATTATATAATGTATATATAATTTTATAAGTTATAAGAAATAACATTTCCACCCATATAGAAGAAATTTAAACTAAGGAACAGCATTAAAATGAATAAGATATTTTTGAAGACTATTAAACAACATGGAAATACATTCTTGATATATTAAATGGATAAAAAAATTATAAAATACATACCCCAGAATCATAAATTTACTAAAGAAAGCACATATCCATGCCCAAAACAATGGTAAGAATGGTTATGTCTAGATGACACGACAAGGAATGATTTTCATTTTCCTTCGTCTGCTTTTCTATATTATTATTTCCATTATATTCTTTCCTGTTAGTTTTCTATATTATTATTATTGCCATTATATTCTCAGTTATCTTCACTATCCAAACTGAACCCACCAGCTGCTCTACGGGAGAAAGATGTGGCAATCTGCTTCTGTAAAGATTTATAACCTTGCAAACCCTATGGGGCAGTTCTACTCTGTACTATAGGGTCACTAAGAGCCAGAATCAACATGATGGCAGTGGGTGCATAATAGTAAATACAATTATAATTAAAATAAAGAAATGGAAAATATTTGCAATCAGTTAATTTGTTCAACAAAAATTTATTGTGTAGCCATTATGTGCCAGGTACTCTTAGAAACTAGAGATAAAATGATGACAAAGTCTCTGCCATTCTAGTTTACTTTCCAGTAGGAGTATAGATACTACACAAGTAAGAAAATAAGTCCTGAAAATAATTGCAGATAATGAGAATTTCTACAGAGAAAGTAAACAAAGTTCAGGTAAGATTTGAGCTTAGCCCTAGAGGGTGAGAAGGACCCAGTGTATGCGAAGCCAAAAGGAGAGTATTTCAGGCAGAAAAAACACAAGTGCAAGACCTAGAAGCAGCAAAGAGCTTCGCAAATGACAAAGGAATAGTGAATGATGAGCGTGGGGTTGGATACAAAGTTAAGAGGTAGGCAGGGGGCAGAAAAAGTAAAGATGTGTAAGTCTTGGTAAAGAATTTGTTTTTGGTTTTTTTTTTTTTTTCCTATTTGAAAGGGAAATACTGATGAATTCTAAGCAGGGAAGTGACATTTAATTTTTGCTTTAAAAATGATAATTCTTCTGTTAGGATTGACGTGTCTAAAATATACAGCATACATATTAATGAATAAAAAGCAAAACCAAAAAATAATGCATTGGGAAAATAACCAAATACGGGAAGAGGAAGAAACCAAATTAGTAAGAAGCATGGAAAAATGTTCCAGTTTAGTAGTAAGCAAAACAACAAATTTAGATGACTTTCACATATTAAATTAGCAAAGTTGAAGAAGAAAATTTAATATACGTAAGGATACAGATGATATAGACAACCACATGTTTGGGATTGCACATTAATATATTTTTGGAAAAAACCTAGCAGTATCAAAAACTTTATAATAATTCCACCGCCGTTAATTCCCTTCTAGACATCTTCTTCAAGGTAACAATCACTACTGGCAAAGATCTATGTACTAAGTGTTGATCTAAGTGTCGTTCAGAATAAGTATTTTGAGTATTTTTTTTTCTTGGTAAAGGAATATGTGTAATTATTCTTCTTTGTACCTTTCTGTATTTCTCAAAAATTCTGCAAGTAGTGTTATTTTTATAAACAGAAAAATGGTTACTGAAAACATTCAAAACAAATTCAGCACAAGAAATAGATGATACGGTATAGAAGTGTATCACTGGGTGGCGCAAAGGGTTAAATGCTCAACTACTAAACAAAACGTTGGTTATTCGAACCTACCTAGAGGTGCCTCTGAAGACAGGTCTGGCGATATGCTTCCAAAAGTCACAGCCTTGCAAACTCTCTGGAGTGCAGTTCTACTCTGATACACATGGAGTCGCCATGAGTCGAAATAGACTCAATGGCAACTAACAACAACAAATGGTACAGAAGCAAATATAAAGTTAAAAAAAAAAGTTTTTGAAATTAGGTATATCTGAGTTCCAATTTGTTTTACCACTTTCAAAGTTTTTGAAATTAGGTATATCTGAGTTCTAATTTGTTTTACCACTTTCAAGCTTTATGACTTTGGGCAAACTAACTTCTCTTAGACTCAGTGTTTTCATCTGTAAAATGGTGACAATAATACCTACCTCAGTGTGCTTGAGAGAATTAAAGAACATCTAAAAAAATCACCTAGCTTAGTGATTGTGAAATATCACAACTACTACTACATACTACTATTAATGCTCCTAGGTATAACCAAAATAGTAACAATTTAGCCCTCACTATGTGATAATCCCTCTGCTTTGTATTTTATAAGCATTTTTGTTTGTTTGTTTAATTCTCACAACAAACCAAGAAGGAACTATTGTTATCCGTATTGTACAGATGAGAAAATTGAGACATAGAAAAGTTATTTGTCCAAGGCACTAAGCTAGTAGGTGGCACATGCTCTACCTGATTTCAGAATCCAATTGTTAGTGACTCTGCCCTGGTGATGCAGTGGCTAAGCACTCGGCTGCTAACTGAAAAGGTCTGCAGTTCAAACCCACCAGCCTCTCCACAAAAGAAAAATGTGGCAGTCTGCTTCCATAAAGATTTACAGCCTTGGAAATCCTATGGGACACTTCTACTCTGTTCTATAGGGTTGTTAGGAGTTGGAAATGACTTGACAGCAATGGGTTTGGATTGGTTTTTTGATGCATGTTCAAAACATTTTAGCTCTCTTTTCCTTTTACCTTTTTTATTCTGATTTATAGACAAGATTTCTATTTGTATATAATAGGTGTGCTGGAATCTGTATGAAGAAATCTATTCATTCAGCATTGATTATATTCATGTTAAGCTGACAGATGGCCTTTGCCTGTAGTACTCATCCAGCGTATATTTATTAACTGCCTGTTACTGTGGTCCATACCATAGGGTATCTAAAAATGAGTTAGATCTATTCATCATGCCCTTAAGGAGTTTATATTCTAGTTACAAGGATAAGACACAACAATTACAGTACAAATTAGGTTGTCATAAAAGAGGTATAGAGTGCTTGGGGAAGTAATATAAGAATGCAGACAGACTTTCTGTGAGAGTTGGCCTTTGAATAGACTTTGGGCAAAGAACAGATAGACGGGAGTGAAGCAGAGAAGTAGTAGATGAACAAACAGAACAATCTTGGCTAACCATCTGTTTGATGGTAGTTAAGAAAACAATTTGTGTTGCAGATATTACCAGGAGACAAAGGCTAGGCCGGATAGGTTTGGAGCATCTGTATCTGTTTTAATCAGCAGAGATCCTCTGCGGCATTTTACAAGGGACAGCAAATCAGCCCTCCACTTCAGGATGATGACTCTGCCAAGTATAGAAGAATTGAAAGCAGAAAGTGATTCAGAAAGGAGGGTTTTGCAATCATTTTGGAAAAGGTAATGAGGGATTGAAGGTAATAAAGGAAAGGTAGATGAGAGGTAGGGGTGTGGGTTTAGTTATGACGAGATTCAGGTACAAGTAGAACATTATCCATGTGAATTTCCATAAGAAAGTGATCATCTCTGTCAAAATAATCTTCAATGTCTAAGTATCCCAACTGTCAATGGTATTTCAATAAATCAGAGTGAAAGAATATAAGATCAAATTCTATATCTAAAACTTCAGAAAGTTGCCCTCAGTGATTTCTGGTTAAAATCCTGGCAATCTACTTCCGAAAAATTAGCCATTGAAAACTTTATGGAGTACAGTCCTACTCTGACACATATGGGGTCACCATGAGTTGGAATTGATTTGATGGCATTTTTTTTTTTAATACAAAATTCTAGATTGGAAATATTTTCCCACAGAATTTTTAAAGGATTGCTCTATTGTTACTGCTGAGAAGTCAGGCATTACTGCTGAAAAATAGGATACCATTTTATTCCAGCTTCTTTTACTCATGATTTGTATTTTGTTTTTCTTCCTGAAAGCTTTTGGACTTCTCTTTATCCCAGGGTTTTGAATTTGATGAAATTATGCCTCATAGTAAGTTTTTTTTTTCTTTTTCAATTATTGTACTAGCCCCAAAACGGGCCCTTTCAATCAGAAAATGAAGGTCCTTCAATCCTGGAGAATTTTTTTGTAGTATTATTTTCTATTTTCCTTTTCTTCAACTCTTACTAGTCAGATATTGGAGCTTCTGGGTTGCCCATATTCTCACCTTCTCTCCTTTATTTTTTGCCTCTTGTACTTTCAAAAAGATTTCCTCAACTTTCTTTTCCAGTCTTTATGTTGAGTTATTTATTTCTGTTATTTTAAATTATTTGGGCTATTTTTGTTTATCTTCTGCATATTCCTTATACTATCATGCTCATATTTCATGAATAAAAGGCACTATATCTCTGAAGTTATTACCTATGATATTTGTTTGCTTTTCATTTTTTTATTTACCTGATTCACCTACGTATTCAAATATCAGATCCCACATAGCTCAGTTCAATTAAACTCAACAACTATTTCTCAAGGGCCTACAATGTTGAAAAGCTTTTAGCTTGAAACACATAAAAAACCGGAAAAACACAATAGTTGCAAGCCCAGAGATTGATTTTTATTTGTCAAAGTATTTGTTCTTTTATAATTTCTGGTTTTTTATGGTCTTATCTGACCCTAGAATTAAAGCTAATATTTAGAAGTGTTGTCATTATGTAATTGTATCATAGCAGAAATCAAGGGTTACCAATTCTATTTTTAACACTAGTACTAATTTACTAAACCTGGGATACTGGATTTAAATGTTGTGACCAGTAGGAATCTGGAATAATTGGTCTTGCTTTTTAGGTACTTTATGAGAGTCTTTATGATGATTGTTGAACTTTTCTGATTAAGCACTTTAAAAGAAAGCTGCCATTGTTTTGCCAAATGCCACATTATTGAAAGATTTGCTTCTTTATGTCAAATGTTCTGTTAGAAGAAGGGAAGATTGAGGTACTGAATCACCTCTTTAACAAACATGATTTCAGTTAGGACATAACATTTATAAAAACGCAAAAAAGTCAATAAGCGCACCTAAGGATCAATGTTACGGTTTTCCCAACTTCAACTGTTCCTTGCAAAAAAATTTTTAAATACAAAGAAAAATAGTATCCCTTTATTTGCTCCTGCAGTTTTAACAGAGAAGGTGAGGACACCTGTAAGATAATTACCCACAGACCTATAAAATCTTGTTCTCAGAGTAACCCAAATAAATTAATGGAGATGAATAAAGCAGTAGCAAAGAAATTCTTGAGATCCAATACATTTCTAAGAAAGCTAAGTACATTTTCAAAGTTGAAGCAAATAAATACTTTTGTACTTTACAATTTCAAATCCAAAAGCAAAGGAGGAATTGACAAAATGTACTGTAATACAAAGTATAGCCCATTTACCACCATTTGGGGGTAATGCGTGCATAAGTGTGTGTGTGTTTACATGTGTGTGTTTCCAAACACACACATACACATATACACATGTGCTTTACTCATGCACAAATGTTTAACTTGAGAAGGGTCAGGCTTTGAAAACTATTTCCTAGAAAATGGATTTATTTAGGCAAAATTATATGCAAGTCACTGTACATACTTTAAATGCCACAAGATTGGTTATCATCATAAGACCATTTTTGTTTCCTTTTTTTTTCCCCAGAGAGGGCTTTCAGTATATGTTTCCTTTACCACATTCATAGAAAGAATTGAAGTACAAAGCCACAGAAAGCAGTATGATTTCAATATATACACGTAGTAGAGTTAAAATAATTACACTAGCTCTCTTTTAATCTCATCGTTGTTGGAAGATTCTCCCAAATCTTCCATCATTAATTCCTGTCTGGGTTTTTCGGCACTTTTATTATAAAGCACATTTCCACCATGTGTGTTTTGAAATGTAGGTTCCTGAGCTAGCTGATTAGAGCGTTTATGACCATATTGGTATGTGCTCTTAGGGAGTAGGCTTCCTTGGGCTTTGCTCTCCTTTGGCAGAACTGCAGCTGAAAAGCATCCTGGAAACCACAGTGAAAATTCTCATTGAAGAAACCATAAATGATGGAGTTGACGCTGCTGTTGCAAAAGGCCAGCCAGCGCGCAAAGGGGTAGATGTAGATGCTGATGACATATAGTTTATTTGGAGAAAGGTCAGCATAGTCTGAGAGCATCATCAGCGTCCACAGGGGCAGCCAGGAGAGAATGAAAAGCAAGGCCACAGTCAGTAGCATCTTAATGACTTTCTGCTTCTTCTTGGACACTGCATGCCACTGCTCCTGGTTCTGCTGACCGCTGTGGGGAACTGCAGTCTTGAAGAGTGAAATTTCAATCCTTCCATACATGATGACAATGAGGGACAGTGGAGCCAGGTAGATGTTGGCAAACAGCACAGTGGTGTAGATCTTCCTCATTTCCTGATTTGGCCAATCTTCCCCGCACCAATAGACTGGGCTGGTTTTACTCTGGGAGTTGAATCTCACTCGGTAATATTTTTCTTCTTGTACATGTAACATTACTGCAGATGGAGACATAATGGTGATGGCCAGGACCCAGATGATCACAATAATGACAAATGCTGTCTTGATAGTGAGCTTTGGTTCGAAAGGGTAGACAACACACCGGAACCTGCAATTAAAGGCAAATATAGTGAGGCATTGCCTAATAACTTCTGACTGAGTCATGAAACAAATTCATTTAAGTAATTATGAGTCTGTCACCCATGTATATTCCACTCAAAAACATAGAAAATTACCATTTGTAGTAGAGAGGCATGCATTGCTATTTTTCTGTAATTGATATATGAGATAACCTTCAACTCAACATGTGAATAAAAGGAGTATATCAGATATTATTACTAATAAAAGCAATAATGTTAATGTCTAGTGCTGCTATAACAGAAATACTACAGGTGGATGGTTTTATTAAAGAGAAGTTTATTCTCTCACAGTCCAGTGGGTTAGAAGTCCAAATTCAGGGTGCCAGATCCAGGGGAAGGCTTTCTTTCTCTGTCAGCTCTGGAGGAAGATCCTTGTGATGCATCAGTCTTGCCTTGGTCTGGGAGCATCTCAGCACAGGAACTTCAGGTCCAAAGAATGCGTTCTGCTCCTGGTACTGCTTTCTTGGTGGTAAGAGGTCCCCCACTCTCTGCTTGCTTCCCTTTCCTCTTATCTCTTGTAAGAGAAAAGGTGGTGCAGGCCACACCCCTGGGAAACTCCCTTTACATTGGATAGGGGATATCACCTTAGTAAGGGTGTTACAATCCCACCCTAATCCTCTTTAACATAAAATTACAATCACAAAATGGAGGACAATCATACAATACTGGGAATCATGGCCCAGCCAAATTGATACACACATTTTTAGGGGGACGTAATTTAATCCATGACAGGTAACTAGCATTTGTTGAACTTGAACATTTATAACTCTCTTCCAAACATTATTCTAAGTATTTTGCATGGATTTTCTCTTTAAGTCTCCCTCTTTAAAAGATGGGAAAGTAAACTTTTGTTCTTGTTCCTATGTGCAGTTGAGTCGGTTTCAACTCATGGTGATCCTATGTACAACAGAATGAAACACTGCCCAGTCGTGCACCATCCTCACAATCACTGATATATTTGAGCCCATTGTTGCAGCCACAGTGTCAGTCTATCTCATTAAGAGTCTTCCCCTTCTTCTCTTACTCTCTACTTTACCAAGCATGATGTCCTTCTGAACTCTCGCCATCCTCTCTTCTAAGGAGCATTCTGGCTGTACTTCTTCCAAGACAGATTTGTTTGGTCTTCTGGAAGTCCAAATAGTATATTCAATATTCTTCACCAACACCATAATTCAAAGGACTAAATTATTCTTTGGTCTTCCGTATTCATCATCCAGCTTTCACCTGAAAATGAAACCATTGAAAATACCATGGCTTGGCTCAGGCACACCTTAGTCCTCAAAGTGACATCTTCACTATTTTAACACTTTAAAAAGATCTTTTGCAGCAGATTTGGCAATGCAACAATGCAATATGTCATTTGGTGTCTTGACTGCCAGTTCCATGGGCATTGATTGTGGGTCCAAGTAAAATAAAATCCTTGACAACATGAATATTTTCTCCATTTATCATGATGTTGCTTATTGGTCCAGGTCTGAGGATTTTTGTTTCCTTTATGTTAAGCAAGCTAAGAAAAGGTAAAAATTTTGCCCATAATTACACAGGATTTTAAAGCAGATAGTTTGGCTACAGAGCCCATACACTTAACTTGTACAGTGTGCTCACTAGACTGCTAGCTCTATAGGTCTGTGGTAGACTTGAATCGATGGTGGTCAACAGACTATTTCTCCCTCATGCCCTTTTGTGGTTCCCTCCCACATTATCTATGGGCGTGGCCATGCAGCTTGCATTGGCCAATGGGACATTAGCAAGCATGATGCAAGTAGAATATTTTATGCCCTTGCACGTTGGGATTTGTCCTTCTGGAATGCTTCCTCTTGAAAGCTAACTGCCAGGTTGTAAAGGAGCTTGAACTAGATGAGAGGTCATGTGGAGAGAGACTCTGGAGGGTGAAAAGACAGCCATCTTGTTCCTTCCTCGGTTAGCTCCCAGATGAATGCTACATCATGAGCAATTTCATCTACAAGACATGGAGCAAGAAAACAAAACAGATGAGCCCGCAGAATCATGATTATTAATAATGAGAAATAATAAATTATTGTTGTTTTAAGCTACTAAGTTTTTTTGGTTTGTTTCACAGCTATAAGAATCTGGGGATTTTCATTCTGAGTTCTGATTATGGGACTTCCTAATATTCTGTCCTCTAGTAAGCATGGAAATTCAATGTCAGTATCTAGAGTAAGCCTGACTCATTTTATCTTTAGTTAGCTATTGCGAATCTTAATGTCACTATTGATGCTCATTATGTGAATTACAAAATAATCATACCATCATGTAACTGTATAACATTTAATATTTCAAAGTACTGTCAAGTATTTAATCTTTATTTTTATGATGATTCTATTAAACTGAAATGTTATCAAAATTTTTAATTTCCAAGTATGCAGATGAGTAAAGCTTTTAAATGACAGAGCAGCAACTCTAAATTAACTTATCTGAAACATCTTGATAGAATGACAAATTTGCTTGAGCTTGGACTGCTGTGTTATTTTTTATAACTCCTTCATTACAGGTGTAAGATCTTCTCTCTTAACCTCCAAGTTTTCCTTTAGTTCTATAATTAATCCTCCCACTCACCTACCCTTAAATTATGGGTAGATTCATGTACACAATTCTAGTATTTTGCTCTTTTTATAGACCAGTAATGGGACTTCAAATGTGTGAGGGTGTATTTCCATGTATATATTCCATATCCTTTGTGCAATGCCCTGAGAAGGCAAAATGAACCAGATAGAAAATGGTTCCTGCAGAGAAAGAGTCAATAGAAATATCACATAATAATTGCTAAAACCATGCTAAAGAGTTTAGATTTTATTTAGACGGCAGTAGGGATTCATTAGATTTTAAACAGCTGGTAAAAGATCAGTTTTACAATTTAGATTGCTTATTTGGGTTACTATGAGGAGAATAAATTAAAGATTGGCTTGACTAAAGACATAAGACAGGAAGAAATCTCCGTATCCCTAGGGACAAAGGATAGCAGCATGGTGCAGGAGAAAATTTAGGACTAGCTAGCACCCAGAACTAACAGGACCTGGAGAATAACTGAATAAAAGTTGAAGAAAGAAGGAGAAATCAGTTATAAAGCTCAAGTTTTTTACTTGAATTAGGTGAATGATCCAGCCATTCACTGATTTGGGGAACACGAGAAAAGGAGCTGTTTTTGTTTTTGTTTTTGTTTTTGGTGGGTGGGGAGGGTCTGGTAGTGAAGATAAGTTCATCTCTGGGCACATTTAGTTTGAATTGCCTGTTGTTAGATGTGCGGCTGAAGTTCTCTTGTACACATTTTGAATGTAGGTATGAGATCCAGGAGAAGGATTTAGTCTGGAGAAATAGGTTCGAAAGTTTTTTTAGTATGGCTTCCTCCAAGAGCCAAACTTGAGAAAAGGATTCGAGTGCAAGTAGTTTATATGGAGATGAAGGTGTGGTGACTTTAAACATGTCCAAAATCTTTGACTGTCTTTCCATAAAAGGTAGAGTCTAATGCCCCTCCCTTAAACATGGACTAATCTTCACTACCCACTTTAATGAATAGAAGCCATATTTCATAAGTTGCACTGGCACTCTCTCGGGATACATGCCTTCAGTGCACTGAACGAACACATAAGAAGTCAGCTGCCTTGAAACCACCGTGTTGGGGAGCCCATGTGGTAAGAAGACACAGGGTGCCTTAGGAGCCCCAGTTCTGCTTTACCCCTAGTTGTTCATGTCTTCCCAGCCCAGGCACCAGAAGTAAGCATGAGGGAGCCTTCAGCCTCAGCTTGGAACTGTTCTACATAATGCCCAGTGGAGCAGAGACAAGCTGTACTTGCACAAGCTCTTCACATAGCAGATTCATGAGCATAATAAACATTACTGTTGTTTTAAGCCACTAAGTGATTTGATTTTTGGAGTTTCTTTTTTTTTTTTTTTTAATATAGCAATAAATAACTAAAACTGTAGGGAAGTCATGCATGGATGGAAAGGCAGATAATATCAGTCACAGTGGGTGATCAGAGCTTAGTCCCGAGAAGACTCTCCGGTAAATGGTGCAAAACATTCACCTCATAATTATCCCACTTTAGGGGAGAGGGATATGAGTATTTTTACACTGACTCCCAAAACTTTTTGGTTAAGAGCTGCTCGTGGGGGTGTTAATTCTCTGGTATTTCTGGCCTGGTCTGCTGAAAGACAGAGTGGCTTTCCACAATTTGGATGAGCAATACAGAGATGAAGATACCATCAGCTGAACGTCAGACAGAACAGACTGAAAAGTCCAAGAGATATGGGCGGGGAACTGAGAGCATCTACTATGAGAGTCACTGGGATGTCAATGGCATTTGAAGATTATTGAATTATAGTGGCTATTTGTCTGCTAAACAAAAGGCCGGCAGTTCTAATCCACCAGCCGCTCCTTGGATACCCTATGGGGCACTTCTCCTCTGTCCTATAGGGTTGCTATGAGTTGGAATCGACTCCATGGCAAGGGGGTTTATGCTATCTTAAGACCAATTATTCCTCACACATACAAGTAGACAGGTTAAAAAGTTTTCTCCTTTTCCTTTCATTTAGATTAAGGCACCAAGACTTCCATGGTATGCTCGAAGAGTATTTCATTTGCACAGGCAGGATTAAAATACCATGTACATACCTAGTCCTAAACCATTGCTTATTCCACAATCCTCTTATTAACAAAACGATTATAACAGAAAAAGACCCAGAACATAAAACTAAACAAACACCCAAAAATATACTTCTAAAATTCTTAACCTCTAATGTTTCAATCTCATAGTGCAAGACTGATTGTTATACAATGAATGAAAATACTTCTTACATTAGTTTACTAACTTTTCTTTTAAAATATTTCAACCATATCAAAAGTAAAATTGCTTATTTTCATACTCCCTTTAAAACCTACATATATGTTGTTGCTTAATAAAATAAATCTTAAATACCAACTATTGAATTAAAATTGAATGTATATGCCTAATAAATGCTAAGATTTTATAAGATGAGCATTTTCTGTCAAGTTTACTATTTGTTTACATCCCTATAAAATATTGTAAAATCAAGAACTTTTCTTTGAATGAAAAATGTAGTTAAATAGGCACCCTATACTTTTTTGCTTTCTTGTCGTTATCGATATTTTTAAATGTACATTTAATGTAATATTTTCGTTTTACTAGTGCCACCTATGGACAATTAAAAATAAAATGAGGAGAAGTGGAATTATCTTCTTAAAACCAATTAAACGTATGTAAAACACAATTTAAAAGATAGTGTTCCTCTGAAAATTTAACAATACTACATGCAAAGAAGAAAAATAATCCTTATACTCATTTACTGATTACTCTCACTTATTAAATATTTCAAGCATATAGGAAATTTGGAGGAAAAATATAATATACACCTGTTGTTGCTGTCCAGGTTTAACAAATGTTAAATTATTTGTCATATTTTCATCATCAAAAAAAAATTACACATACAGTTGAAACACTGTTGGTAAATCTACTCAGTCCCATTCTTCTTCCACTCTCCCCAGGCCTACTGAAGTTGTTACACATCCCTCCTGTCCATGTCCATGCTTTCATGCCTTTACAGTATTAGTCTGTACCTATAATGTTTTAAATTTTACATAATGGCACCATCCTGTTTATATCATTATGAAACTTCCTTTTTGAGATTTTAAGCTTTTGAGAGTTATGTATAGTGATATCCATTGACCTAGTTCATTCATTTTAACCACTGTACAGTTCTAGACATTTGATAGGTATGCACAATTTATTTACACATTCTACTATCACTTACTTTTAAAAATGAAGATGAATGCTTATTTCTAATTTTATGTTCAAGAGGTATGCTAGAAATAACGAAAAGATAATTTAAGGATATTTAAGCACTAAATGTAACGTGGAAGAAAACATGATAAGGTCAAGATTCAAGTGGGAAATGCAATGGATATTATAGATATTTATTCACTGTCAAGATGACAGACAATTATGTAATTACATAATTAAGGTATAGCATTTAATATAAACATTCACATCAACCAATAATTTGGTATAATAGTAGGAGTAGTAACAAGATGGAGTCACTGGAAATAATAAACTCCCAAATTTTAATGTAAATCTCAGATCTAAAATAAAATTGGAGTATCTATCCAGACCATCTTAAAATAGGCACTCTAGTGGCTCTACTGAATGGAAATAAAATCAGAATGAGTCCCCTGTCTCTTAAAGGGGTGGTGAATATGGATACAATTTTGAGCAGATATCCGTGATTTAGTAGACTTTTCTCTGATTAGATGGATTCATTGCAGACATGCCCATTTTTCCAGATTCGGAGCTTGGCATTGACTTACCTGTCTATTGCTATTGCAACTAAAGTGAAGACTGAAGCCACAACTTATATTCCCTGGACCAGTCCACTGTTCTTGCACATTGTGTTTCCAAATGGCCATCCTGAAAGTGATATGGAACAGTCAGTTTATGCAAAGATTGTTGTTTTCTATCTCACTGAAAATATGAACAGAAAGGCATGTAATCAAGATTGAGTCAACTTTTTCTAAACAATAGTCAGGGAGCAATCAAAATGTCTTCCATTATTTTCACTTATGCTACTAAGTTCTGTTTTTCAGTACACTGATATTATCTGACTAATAATAATAATAATGTCAATACTTATAGTTATTGCACGTTAGGCACTGTAATAAGCACTTTATATCTATTAACGTTTTTAATCCCCACAAGTTTTGAGGCAGATTCTATTTTTCTCCTCATGATACAGAAAAGGTGGAAAAGGCACAGATACTACAAACTTTGCCACAAAGCTTGTTAGCAGCATACTAATGGTTTGAACCCAGGAAGTACGGCTTCAGAGTCTAAACCATTAACATTTATGCAATAATGCCATTTAAATGAATAATGCAAGCATATATTGGTTTTCTAATTTGGAAATGCACTCAATAAATTATGAGGAACTAGAAGTTACATGCAGAATAACCTAAATACTTATTTATATATAACTTGACAATTTACATCAGAAGTACTTCTAGAATAAATAGCACTTTGCATGAACAAAAGTAATCTATTCAAATGACTTCCTAACTAAACATTAGTTACTAGAAAGTTTATAAAATAAATCAGTAAAATTATAGCAGTTTGATATTCTAAACACCCACTTGTTATTACAGGAAAGTAACAAAATACCTACAATAGCAAATATTCTAATTTCCTCACAAATAAATGTTAAATATTTCTCAGATTTTTAAATTTTATCTTTTAAGAAATATTCTGTAATTTATTTTTCCAAAACAAAATATTCTTATTTAATTCAGCACATTCCAAATACACGTAAATTATCCAAGTATATCTAAAATAAAATATAATCTCTATCAAGACAACCTTAAAATAGGTGCTCTAGTGACTCTACTAAATGGAAACAAAATGAGAATGATTCCCCTGTCTCCTCATTCCTAAAATTTATTTGGCTGCTATTGTGTGTGCGTGTTTTTTTTTAATAAACAGAAATGCAAAAAAGAGTTTGTGTAGCCATTTGGTAGAACATGAAAGAATAAGCACATGCCTTACCTTATTTCCTTCATCAAACTCTGGTAAAATGAAAGACAGTGCAGGAATAAGAGAACATAAATCCACAAGGACAAGGAAAACAGGATAATAGACAATAGCAAATACTGGAAGTTTCAAAGTAGATGGACAAGTGGTAACTGTTAACAGACTTAAGCCTGCTGTAGGGGGAACATAAGAAGTAAACCAATTGCTACAATAGAGAACGTGAAGTTGGGAAAACATGACTGGTAGAAATTCTGCATAAATGCGATCAGATATCCATCCCCGGCTTCTCCCCTTCATGCTGGCAGAAGGAGGGAGGTTTAGTCTCTGGGGAGGTGTAAGCACAGAGGATCTGGGCTCTGAGCCGCCAGGTCAGGTGTAGTGGGTGCCACAGTGGTGCAGAGGGATTAAGTGAAGATATACCTACTGCGTGGAAAGTAAGAAAATCCCTACAATAGCAGCTCTGTTCTAATTTCCCCACAATAAATGCTAAATATTTCTCATATTTTTAAACTTCATCTTTTAAGAAATATCTTGTAATTTATTTTTTCCAAACCAAAATATTATTTAACTCAAAACAATTCAAATATACATAAATTATCCAAGTATATCTAAAATAAAACCTAAGACCCACTCTGATCCAGAATGTGGCAGCCAGTCTTGTATCCTCCTGGCCATAGATCAAAGGATTTCTTTCTGGGGAAACTGACCTGTCTAAGAATATTGACCTCCAGGTTTAGAGAGTTAGGGATTCCCAATGAATGGCCCAGACTAACGAAGCTGAGAGTGGTCCTAACCTCACGCCCTCCGCACGCTGAGCTTCCAGGTAGCCATAGAGTTCCTCGCTCTGAAGAGCAAGCAGCCAGCCAAGCAGCAGATGACATTAGGGAAACTTCAAACATAAAAGAAAGAGACTAAAACTAATAGGATGAAAAACTTGAGTGAAAAGGGGTATGAATTGAGTAAATAAAAAAATGAAGAGCAAACAAATATCATAGTTAATAACTTCAGAGATATAGTGCCTTTTATTCATGAAATATGAGCTTGATAGTACAAGGAATATGCAGAAGATAAACAAAAATAATTTAAAATAACAGAAGTAAGGAACTCAACATAAAGATTGGAAAAGAAAGTTGAGGAAGTCTCTTTGGAAGTACAAAAAGCAAAAAATAAAGGAGAGAAGATGAGAATATGGACAACCCAGAAGCTCCAATAACTGACTAGTAAGAGTTGAAGAAAAGGAAAATAGAAAATAATACTACAAAAAAATTCTCCAGGATTGAAGGACCTTCATTTTCTGATTGAAAGGGCCCGTTCTGGGGCTAGTACAGTAATTGGAAAAGAAAAAAAATACTTACTATGAGGCATGATTTCATCAAATTCAAAACCCTGGGATAAAGAGAAGTCCAAAAGCTTTCAGGAAGAAAAACAAAATACAAATCATGAGTAAAAGAAGCTGGAATAAAATGGTATCCTATTTTTCAGCAGTAATGCCTGACTTCTCAGTAGTAACAATAGAGCAATCCTTTAAAAATTCTGTGGGAAAAGATTTCCAATCTAGAATTTTGTATTAAAAAAAAAAATGCTATCAAATCAATTCCAACTCATGGTGACCCCATATGTGTCAGAGTAGGACTGTACTCCATAAAGTTTCCAACAGCTGATTTTTCAGAAGTAGATTGCCAGGACTTTTCTCCAAGGTACCTCTGAGTGGACTTAAACTTCCAACCTTCTGATTAGCAGCTTATGATGTTAACTAACTATAATCAAGTATGA
Source organism: Dugong dugon (assembly GCA_030035585.1). Lineage (NCBI taxonomy): Eukaryota > Metazoa > Chordata > Mammalia > Sirenia > Dugongidae > Dugong > Dugong dugon. The sequence continues at coordinate 56,045,343 of CM057463.1, forward strand.
AAGGAGAATAAAGATTTGTAGACATACAAGATCACAAACATTCTTATCTTAGTGTACCCTTTCTCAAGAAGCTAATGGGATAAACCAAGAAAGATGAAGACATGGCATCCAGAAACAGGGGATTGAGCACCAAGTGAAAAGAAATGTTAGGATATCAGTGAAAGGGACATTCCAGAACAATAGCTGAGCTTCAGGCCTGAAGATCAATGGGTCCAGATAGGAACAAGAGAAAAGAAAATAACTGGAGTAGTAGCTCCAAGGAAAAGATGCAATTTGCAGGTTACCTGAAGCGTTTGACAAAAGATTAACACTCCTAGAAGAGAATATGGGGATATATAAGTGATAAATACATACCCTAAACTAAGCAAATCAAAATATGAAGCCCTTATTAAATCCAGGGAGAGGGCATTTTATAAGAGAGAAATTGATATTGTAGAACTTTACATGGATTAGCAGAGGTTAAGATACACATAATTACAGGAATGTATATTCCGAATACTGATTTAACAAAAAACTATGATATAATTTTACTGGGAGGATGATAGGAGGTAAAATTAAGTGAGAATATATATTTGTGTATATGTTGTGGGAGAAGATTATAAAAACTAAGTTTACGTCTTCTTTTTAAGATAAAACACGTTATTTAGAAATATGGAAGTAATTACCAAAAAAAAAAGTACTATAAGTGGCTGCTTCCTGGGAATGGAAATCAGGGGTAAGGAGAGGTAATGTACATGCAGAAATAATAATAATAATTTAATTAAAAATATTTATTGTGGATAAAGATTAAGAGTGTTTTTTCTTGGCAAAGTAAGTTTCTTGAGCAACAATATTTGTGAATAATTTGGTGCATACCCATTGCCTTCAAGTCAATTCCGACTCATAGCAACCCTATAGGACAGACTAGAACTGCCCCATAACGTTTCCAAGGAGCTGCTGGTGAATTCAAACAGCAAACATTATGGTTAGCAGCCATAGCTCTTAACCACTATGCCAGCAGGGCTCTGGCTGATAGAACAGACACTCTGAACTCTCCCTGGCTCCCACTCTAGAGAAGGGAAGGAAACAAAGGTGACCTCCAAAGAGAAACTTCTTTTCCTTTTTCTTTAGTAAACTGATTTTGAATTCTATGAAAAGAATACATGATACAGTTCATTATGCTGCACTAGATATTTTCAATATGCTGCTAATGTTTCATTTTTCTTTAGATAAAATTGTGGTGTTGATGAACTGAGTCCATTAATTCATTCATAATTTTATTAACTAATACAGTAAATATTTATTAAGTGTACTATATACTAAAACTGAGCTGTGAGCTTGCAAGACACTGTTCCTGTGCTTTTGCAGCATATAGTACTAGGGAATAAGAAGGAGTCCCTGGGAGTCACGAATGGTTAAGCACTTAAGCCCTTGACTACTATCCGAAAGGTTAGCTGTTCGAACTCACCCAGAGGCACTTCGGAAGACAGTCCTCATGATCTGCTTCCAAAAGATCACAGCCTTGAAAATCCTGCACACATGGGGTCGCCATGAGTCGAATCGACTCTATGGCAACTAACAAGAAGAAGAAGTAATAAGGGCCTAGGAGTATTCTAGAGTGGTGCTCCATATTATAATGTGAAGTTACTTATTTTACACATATAAATTACCACTGATGAAACTACCATTTTTTGAAGAATCATTGGGACTGCTATTCCATCATCTCTCAAAAACCATTGGAAAGGCTCCCTAGCTAACCACCAAAAACCCTTTGCCAAGGAGTGGATTCTGACTCATAGCAACCCTATAAGACAAAGTAGAAATGCCCCTTATAGTTTCCAAGGAGCAGCTGGTAAATTTGAACTGTTGGCCTTTTGGTTGGCAGCAGAGCTCTTAACCACAGTGCCACCAGAGCTCCTAGCTAACCACAGGATGGCCTAAATCAGTATGTATGTTAGATTGAAGACACACATCAATTGAGACCCAATTTAACAGTTCTGTGGCCTTTATAGTCCATAATATGCATAATGATATTTCTACTATATTATACCTTGCTTGAACTGTACTAAGAAAATTCAAGGCTTGGATAAGTAAAAATACTAGATCTCATTCTTTTCTGACTTTCAGTAAATGGTCTAATTACATTTTTGTTTATTCTCTATCTTCTTCCATTATAATTGTAAACCTTGCGTGACAATCATCTGGAGCAATGTTTGGAACTCCATAAATATTTGCTGAATGAATAAATGAATGAATGCCCTTTCCAGGGCTGTAAGGAAATGGGATAGCCATTTTAATATATCACCTTTCCACTGAACACAAGTCAACATACCTGCTATAATATTGTCCAGCAGTGTTATGGGCATACAGAATATGCCAACTAGTAAATCACTTATTGCCAGGTTCAAGATGAAGAGATTAGTGACTGTGTGCATGTGTTTGCTCCTCATTACAATAAAGCAAACCACTATATTTCCAACCATGCACAGGAAGAAGATCAGAAAGTAAGAAATAATGAAGATTGCTGTCACTTGAGGCTGGTGAAGATAGTAATTCACATAGGTGACATTGATATCTGAGTACAGATCATGCTTTGTGCCACTGACACTCCAGATGTGAATCCACTTTTTTGAAGAGTTGGAGTTCCGTACCTCACTCATGATGGACCTTAACAAAAGAGAGGCAGGAAAAAAAAAAAAAGTATAATTAGATATCTTTAGAAAATAAATTCTGAGCCTGAGTTTAAGAGCGACACTTTTAAAGTGGCATGAAATTTTGACAGATATTCTATAATAATCCATTGGATTTGCATAGAACTGAGTTACATATAAGGAACTCAGGTTACTAGGATTTTAACCAAGAACATTTAAAAATTTCATTTTATGTTATAAGTAATAATTATTACTACATCTTATTACCTAAATATACCTTATGTTTCACTTCTTTGGTCATATCCTTTATCCATTTGCAAAATCTCCTTCACCCTCCAAAACTCTCCTTTGCCCTGCCTCCTAATATCTTAACCTGTCAGATGTACTTGTTATTTAAGCCGAACTTACTTGTCTTTAGCTTTCCTGAAAATCTGAACAAGATGTGGTCTCCACATCTTCAAAACACCCATAGAAATAAGCTTCTTGTGTTTTCTTTATTCTACTTTGACTCAGTAAATCGCAGATTCTTTTTATACACTTGTGTTTTCAACATAGCCACCATATTGTGAGTTCCTTAAAATAGGACTAGGCTACTTATCTTGGTGTCACTTAGCAAAGTTTCATTCACATAGTATGTATTCAATAAATATCTTTATTTTGAACCTATACATCTTACTGCAGACATTTCAATCAACTCTCGTATGTTGGTTGTACCTATGACAACCCCCAGGTTAGATGATTTACTAGAAGGACACACAGGGCTTAGCATATAGTTGTACTAAGAACTAAGATTCATTACAGCAAAAGGAAACAAAGCAAAATCAGCAAATGGAAAGGCACATAAGACAAAGTATGGAGGAAAATAGGTGCACTTTTTCAAGAGTCCTCTTCCAGTGGAGTAACAAAGGATTTGCTTAAATCCACCAGCAACAAGTTGTGGCAACATATTTGAAGCGCTGTTTATCACGAAAGCTTATTAGAGACTCCACGCTCAAGGTTTTAATTGGGGCTAATCATGGGGGCACCCTGTGTCTAGTGAGTATCAAAATTTCAATCTCCCAGAAGAAAAACAAGTATTCAACTTAAACCACATTGTTTGTACAGTCTAGGTTTAGTCAGCCACACTTATCATTTAGGAAAATTTTTATAACAGTAGAGGAAACTGTTTACTATTTAAGTTTCTAGACACCAGCCAAGGGCCAACCTTGCAAGTAGGACTTTCTAAAGATAGCAGTCTCAGGCCTGCTAATTTAACATTTTTCTGTAGTTCTTGTTAATTGGTTAGACAGAAGGTTATATGTATCTATAAATAACAAAGAATTTGACATTGGACTTGTACAATTGAGCTTCCATTTTCACATTTTTTGAGTAGTTTCACGGAATTTGAATAGGTGTGAATAAATCCAAATGGGTCTGCTAAATGTAGCTAATCAGACCCAAGTTTGCAGAAGTTCAAGGCATTTAGTGACCTCATTACCACTTAGCATTTCTTGATCATTCACCAAATGTACATTTGTGTAATTCTAGGGGAGGGGCCATGTTTATTCCTATAAATGCTATTTAAGCACTAAGATACATATTATTCACTTATAATGTCTGAATTTGGATAGTTTCCTCATTGTATTTTGGGTATAAGGAAGAGTACAAAATAAAAGCTACTGAAAAGAAATAGTAAGTCAGTAAAAAGGAATCATTTTTCTCCAATAGCTCCCATTATTTTGTCATTTTTTCCTTATACTGCCTCTACTTTTTAAAATTACTCTTCGATTTCCTGCAGTTTATATCCCTAAGCTTAGAAAAAAAAACAGAAACATAAAAATGAAAAAGCAAAGTGAATGTGGGCCGGGATGGGGTTTTGGAGAGGAAAGAAAAGGAAAGGACCTTGAGTAGGATTTATATTCTCTTCTACTAGTCCAGCTGAGTGTGTCTTTTGTGTCCAGAGGCTGACATTGAGGGTACCTGCCACCTTGATGAAAAAGCATTTCAATCAAAGTCTTCAAAAGAAAAGTGTTCACAAAAATATTTAAAGATGTTTGTACCTAAAGAAATACAGTAAATACAAATGAGAACTGTGTGAGGAACTTGTAGCTGGCTAAAAATTATTGATAAAAAAAATCTGCCATAGATTGTGTTACAGCTGGAAAACATATGGGTAGACTATATTATAAGACAGAATGCTTTCCATTTGCACATTCTTTTTTTCTTATGCCTTTAGTTTAAAGCATCCACATGTTTCCAAAACAGACAAGCATCTATGGTGCATTGTTGAAACAAGGGAGTTATGAAGGTTGAGATAGAACAGAGGTTTAAAAATCTTTCTTGTGGGTTAATTTAAGTTACTCCTCAGTTGTTTAAGAGGGAAGTATCTCTAGTCATCTTCTTCCAATGGATTATTGATAAACTAAAATCATATTTTCTGTGAGTCAACATAGATTTTACATTCCTGTTATTGGCTTGATAACTATACTTGGCAAGATTGCATGCAAAATGTAGTCTAGAGAGTTGAACAAAGAATCCCATTATACAATTATTACATGGGAGTCATAGCTTTGGCCATTAGATTGACCTATAATAGCATAGCATTGGATTATTATCATCACACCAAGTATGACAGTAGTTGAGTGAGATAAAGAAAGACCAGGTCCTGACTGACCCTGTAGAGACCTATTTTTCTCAGCTTAATGTAGCAAAGGAAATTGTTCTTTGGAGCCCTGGTGGCACTGTGGTTAAGTGTTTAGCTGCTAACCAAAAGACTGGCAATTCAAATCCACCAGCCGCTCCTTGGAAACCCTATGGGACAGTTCTACTCTGTAATATAGGGTCACTATGAGTCGGAATTGATTTGGCAATGGGTTTGGTTTTTGTTTGTTTGTTTGTTTTATTTTTTCTTAGTGATAACTTAGAGGTTTTTTACAATTGATTACAAATCTTTAAATGAAATCAATCCCTGGTTGAATGCCTTTAACACTAGAATTTTTAAAAATTCTCTATTGATCATACTGATTCTACAGATGAAATCATATAAGAACTAAGAAAATCATGTATCCAAGTTTCAGGAAGACAAATTTATATTCTGCCTATGCTCATGACATATTAGTTTATAGATCATTTCATTGAAAATATGGGATGTCTTTCTCTTTTTAACCAACAGAAAATCTTAGCTTTTCAAGTTAATATTTTACATGTTGTATAAATGAGTTGTAAGTATAAGCCATTCTACCACTAATTAGTCTCATACTCTTAATTTCCCATGGAGAAATGTGTGATAAATAAAATAAGTATGGTTGTGGACTTTCTTTAGAGTTCCTTTATCTTTAACTGTGAAGAGGAAATTTCTACAGGTTAAACTGTATGAGCTTGATTTAGTTAACTGTACTAATGCAGTTTAACCTCTAGATATCAGTGCTATTCAGATCCTGATTCTTACATTTAGGAGGAGAGTCTAGGCCATAGGAGAAGGATACAAGCTGGAAGTCAATTTTTTTTTAACCTGGAATTTGAATTATTGGATTTTGTTATAAATTTATTGCTTATCTGTATTTGCCATATTTTCTCCTATGAGTTTATAATCTAAAAAATGCATTATAATGTCATTGTCTGAATACAGACATACAGCACACAACCAAGTGTCCATAGCTGGAGTTATTCTCATAGGTTCACCATCATAACTCATATACTGGCTAACAATGGTATTATTTTACTTAAAAAAGATTATGTCCCCAAAAGTTTCAATTAGGAAAGAATCCATAAGGGCCGTAACTTATTAGGCTTAAATATACTGTTTCATACACATCATAAAATTAATTGGTCATCTAGAAGGAGACTCTCACATTCTTTTTTTTTTTTGTATCAATGAAACACTCAGTTAAGGGACCAAATTGGCAGTAAATTTTCAATGACCATTATGAATTGAATTGTATCTCCTAAAAGTACTTGAAATCCTAACTCCTATACCTGTAAATATGACCCTGCCTAAATATAGGGGTTTTTCTTTTTTTATGTTAATTAGGTCATACCAGTAAAAGGTGGATCCTAAACTTAATCATTTCTGAGTTATAAAAATAGCAGAGTAGACAAAGAGACACACAAAGGGAAGATAAGATATCCACTCATTATACATGCATCTACAAACCCAGGAGCTCCAAGGATTGTCAGCAGCTACTAGACGTTGAAAGACACACAGAAGGACCTCCACCTAGAGTCACACCCTAAATCCAGATTCTAGCCTCCTGAACAGTGAAAAATTTATTTCTGTTCCTTAAAGTTACTTACTTATGGTATTTTTTTGTATAGCAGCACTAGGTAACTAAGACAGCTACCTAGACCACCAGTCACACCAAATTCAACTGTCTGGTATTTTCTTCGCAATTTCTCTCTTTTTAGGCTTTCCCCTATTTTCTCAATATTTTTTTAATTTTAAATTTTACTATCTCATCTTGTACTTTTTTGTCCCATGTCTTTATACAAAGAGCTAAGGACAGGAGAGTATTTACTTAACTCGTTGTATAAAGACATGGGGAAGAAAAGGAAATGATGAAGACAGTAAAATTTAAAAATTAAAAAAAAAACCCTGGAGACAATAGGGGAAACCATGAAGAGAGTTTCTCTCTCTTCAGAGTTAAGGACAGGAGGGTATTCAATTGTTGGCAAAGAATATCAAATATACCATAAACTGCAGGAAGAATAGACAAATCTGTCTTGGAAGAAGTATAGCCAGAATGCTCTTTAGAAGCAAGGATGGTGAGACGTACTCTCACATTTTTGGACAGGTTATCAGGAGGAACCAGCTTCTGGAGGAGGACATCATACTTGGTAGAGAAGAAGGTCAGCAAAAAAGAAGAAGACCCTCAGTGAGATGGACTGACACAATGGCTGCAACAATGGGCTCAAGCATAACAATGATTGTGAGGATGGGACAGGGCGGGGCAGTGTTTGGGTCTGATGCTATGGGTTGGAACCGACTAGATGGCACCTAACAAGTGATTGATTATCTAAGCTCAACTCTGATGATTTTCATTAAAAGGTACTACAGCTATTAAGTACGTACTTTAATACTTCTGGATCAAGTAAATTAAACACAGCTTAGATTATATATGATCAGGAAAGATGGTACTGAAGGAAGAGGTCCAAGCTGCGTTGAAGGCATTGGTGAAAAACAAGGCTCCGGGAACTGATGGAATACCAGTTGAGATGTTTCAACAAATGGATGCATCACTGGAAGTTCTCATTCGTCTAAGTCAAGAAATTTGGGAGACAGCTACCTTGCCAACCGACTAGGAGAGATCCATATTTATGCCTATTCCAAAGGAAGATGATCCAACAGAATGGGGAAATTATCGAACAATATCATTAATATCACATGCAAGTAAAGTTTTACTGAAGATCATTCAAAAGCGGCTGCAGCAGTACATCAATAGGGAACTGCCAGAAATTCAAGCAGGATTCAGAAGAGGACTTGGAACCAGTGATATCATTGCTGATATTAGATAAATCCTGGCTGAAAGTAGAGAATACCAGAAAGATGTTCACCTGTGTTTTATTGACAACGCGAAGGCATTCAACTGTGTGGATCATAACAAATTATGGATAATATTGGGAAGAATGGGAATTCCAGAACACTTAATTGTGCTCTTGAGGAACTTGTACATAGATCAAGAGGCAGTTGTTTGAACAGAACAAGGGGATACTGCATGGTTTAAAGTCAGGAAAGGTGTGTGTCGCGGTTGGATCCTCTCACCATACTTATTCAATCTGTATGCTGAGCAAATAATCCCAGAAGCTGGACTATATGAAGAACAGGGCATCAGGATTGGAGGCAGACTCATTAAGAACCTGGGATATGCAGATGACACAACCTTACTTGCTGAAAGTGAAGAGGACTTGAAGCACTTACTGATGAAGATCAAAGACCTCAGCCTTCAGTATGGCTTTCATCTCAACGTAAAGAGAACAAAAATCCTCACAACTGGACCAAGAAGCAATATCATGATTAACGGAGAAAAGATTGTCAAGGGTTTCATTTTACTTGGATCCACAATGAACACCCATGGAAGCAGCAGTCAAGAAATCAAAAAATGCATTGCATTGGCCAAATCTACTGCCAAAGACCTCTTTAAAGTGTTAAAAAGCAAACAAGTCACCTTGAAGACTAAGGTGCGCCTGACTCAAGCCATGGTGTTTTCAATTGCCTCATATGCATGCAAAAGCTGGACAATGAATAAGGAAGACCGAAGAAGAATTGACGCCTTTGAATTGTGGTGTTGGCAAAGAATATTGAATATACCATAGATTGCCAAAAGAATGAACAAATCTGTCTTGGAAGAAGTACAGCCAGAATGCTGCTTAGAAGCAAGGATGGCAAGACTACTTCTCACATACTTTGGACACGTTATCAGGAGGAATCAGTCCCTGGAGAGGGACATCATGCTTGGTAGAGTAGAGGGTCAGTGAAAAAGGAAGACCCTCAACGAGACGGATTGACACAGTAGCTGCCACAACGGACCCAAACATAACAACAATTGTGAAGATGGCACAGGACTGGGCAGTGTTTCGTTCTGTTGTGCATAGGGTCGCTGTGAGTCGGAACTGACTCAATGACACCTACCAACAACAAGATTGCTGAAATAATTGAAGAAGAGAGATGGGAAAAAGGCAAAGACAAAAATATTGTAAATATACATGCTCAAACTGTGAGTGAATCTCTGTAGTAACTATTAGACATATAGTAATCGTGCTTATGTTTATGCTTACAAAGCACTTTCAAATATAAAACTATATGTGATCTTGATGGCAACCTCTGAAAAAAAGCAACATAGGTCTTATTAGTCCCATGGATTGCAGATTAAGAAAAGTGACAGAGTATTCCTCCTTTCCACCTTGGTTTAGCCCAGTTGTGCTGACTTCCCCTGTAGTGTATGCTGATTTCCCTTCACATAAGATAATTCTTGCCTACTATCTAGTTAATGAATAACACTCTTCCTCCCTCCCTACCCTCATAACCATCAAAGAATGTTTTATTCTGTGTTTAAACCTTTTCTTGAGTTCTTATAATAGTGGTCTCATATAATATTTGTCCTTTTGCGACTGACTGACTAATTTCACCCAGCATAATGCCTTCTAGATTCATCCGTGTTATGAGATTTTCGCAGATTAATCATTGTTCTTTATCGTTGCATAATATTCCATTGTGTGAATACACCATAATTTGTTTATCAGTTCATCCATTGATAGGCTCCTAGGTTGTTTCCATGTTTTTTCTATTGTGAACGAGTTGCAATGAATATGGGTGTGCATATATCTATTCGTGTGACAGCTCTTATTTCTCTAGGATATATTCCAAGGAGTGGGATTGCTGGATCATATGGTACTTCTATTTCTAGCTTTTTAAGGAAGCATCAAATCGATTTCCAAAGTGGTTGTACCATTTTACATTCCCACCAACAGCATATAAGTGTTCCAGTCTCTCCAGAACCTCACCTACATTTATTATTTTGTGTTTTTTGGATTAATGCTAGCCTTGTTGGGGTGAGATTGTATCTTACTGTAGTTTTGATTTGCATTTCTTTAAAGGCTAATGATCACGAGCATTTCCTCAGTGTCTGTTAGCTGCCTGAATGTTTTCTTTGGTGAAGTGCCATTCATATCCTTTGCCCATTTTTTAATTATTTGTCTTTCTGTTGTTGAGGTTTTGAAGTATCTTGTAGATTTTAGATATTAGACCCTGATCGGATTAGTCGCAGCCAAAATTTTTTTCGCAGTCTGTAGGTTGTCTTTCTACTCTTTTGGTGAAGTCTTTTGATGAGCATAAGTGTTTGATTTTTAGGACGTTTCAGTTAGTTTTTGATCTTGATGTGACGTACGGGTCGTGTTTCAGTTTTTTGCAGATGGATATCCAGTTCTGCTAGCTCCATTTGTTAAAAAGACTCTTTTCCCCAATTAATAGACTTTGGGCCTTTGTCAAATATCAGCCGCTCATAGGTGGATGAATTTATGTCTGGATTCTCAATTCTGTTCCATTGGTCTATGTATCTGTTGTTGTACCAGTATAAGGCTGTTTTGACTACACTGGTGGTATAATAGGTTCTAAAATCAGGTAGTGTGAGGCCTCCCACTTTGTTCGTCTTTCTGAGTAATCGTTTACTTATTCGGGGCCTCTTCCATTTCCATATGAAGTTGGTGATTTGTTTCTCCAACTCATTAAAAAATGTTGGTGGAATTTGGATCGAGATTACATTGTATCTGTAGATCACTTTGGGTAGAATTGACATTTTCACTATGTTGAGTCTACCTTTCCATGAGCAAGCTATGTTTTTCCACTTATGCAGGTCTCTTTTAGCTTCTTGCAGTAGTGCCTTGTAGTTTTCTCTGTAAATATCTTTTACATCTCTGGTTAGATTTATTCCTAAGTATTTTAATTCTTGGCAGCTATTGTAAAAGGTATTGATTTGGTAATTGCCACTTCGACGTTCTCTTTGTTGGTGGAAAGGAATCCAACTGATTTTTGTATATTTATCTTGTAGCCTGATACTTTGCTGAAATCTTCTATTAGTTCCAGTAGTTTTCATGTGGATTTTTTGGTGTTTTCTGTGTATAAGATCATATCATTTGCAAACAGAGATACTTTGAATTCATCCCTACCAATCTGGATGCCCTTTATTTCTTTTTCTAGCCTAATTGCTCTGGCTAGAACCTCCAGCATAATGTTGAAAAAGAGTTGTGGTAAAGGACATCCTTGTCTGGTTCCCATTCTCAGCAGGAATACTTTCAGGCTCTCTCCATTTAGGATGATGTCAGTTGTTGGCTTTGTTTAAATGCCCTTAATTATGTTGAGGAATTTCCCTTCTATTTCTATTTTGCTGAGAGGTTTTATCATGAATGGGTGTTGGACTTTGTCAAATCCCTTTTCTGCATCAACTGATAAGATCCTGTGGTTCTTGTCTTTTGTTTTATTTATGTGATGGTTTACATTGTTTTTCTAATGTTGAACCATCCCTGCATACCTAGTATAAATCCCACTTGATCATGGTGAATTATTTTTTTGATATGTTGTTGAATTCTATTGGCTAGAATTTTGTTGGGGATTTTTGCTTCTACGTTCGTGAGGGATATTGGTCTGTAATTTTCTTTTTGTGGTGTCTTTACGTGGTTTTGGTGTCAGGATTATGCTGGCTTCATAGAATGAGTATGGGAGTACTCCAACCTTTTCTGTGCTCTTAAATACCTTTAGTAGTAGTGGTGTTAACTCTTCTCAGAAAGTTTGGTAGAATTCTCCAGTGAAACCATCCCGGCCAGGCTTTTTTTTGTTGGGAGTTTTTTAATTACCTTTTCAATCTCTTCTTTTGTTATGAGTTCATTTAGTTGTTCTACCTCTGTTTGTGTTAATTTAGGTAGGTAGTGAGTTTCTAGAAATTTGTCCATTTCCTCCAGGTTTTCAAATTTGTTGGAGTACAATTTTTCATAGTTATTTTATTATGATTCTTTTAATTTCAGTTGGGTTTGTTGTGATATCTCCCATCTCATTTTTTATTCAGATTATTTACTTCCTCTCCTGTTTTTCTTTTGTCACTTTGGCCAGTGGTTTACCCTTTTTGTTGATCTTTTCGAAGAACCAGCTTTTGGCCTTGTTAATTCTTTCTGTTGTTTTTCTATTCTATATTTCATTTAATTCTGCTCTAATTCTTACTATTTCCCTTCTCCTGGTGCCTGAGGGCTTCTCTTGCTGCCCTCTTTCTTCTTGTTCGAGTTGTAGGCTTAATATTTTGATTTTGCCCCTTTCTTCTTTTTGGATGTGTGTATTTACTGCTATGAACTGACCTCTGAGCAGCGTTTTTGCTGTGTCCCAAAGGTTCTGGAAGGATGTGTTTTCAATCTCATTTGATTCTATGAATTTCTTTATTCCATCCTTAATTTCTTCTATAACCCAGTAGTTTTTGAGCAAGGTATTGTTCAGTTTCCATGTGTCTGATTTTTTTTTTTCCCTTGCTTTTTCTGTTACTGATTTCTCCTTTTATGGCTTTATGGTCAGAATAGATGCTTTGTAATATTTCTATGCTTTGGATTCTGTTAAGGCTTACTTTATGGTCTAAAATGTGATCTTTTCTGGAGAATGTTCCACGTGCATTGGAAAAGAAAGTATACTTGGCTGCTGTTGGGTGGAGTGTTCTGTTTATGTCTATGAGATCAAGTTGTTTGTTTGTGGCATTTAGATCTTCCGTGTCATTATTGAGCTTCTTTCTGGATGTTCTGTCCTTCACCGAAAGTGGTGTGTTGAAGTCTCCTACTATTGTTGTGGAGCTGTCTGTCTCTCTTTTCAATGCTGTTAAGAGTTTGTTTTCTGTATTTTGGAGCCCTGTTGTTGAGTAGCATAAATATTTATTATAGTTATGTCCTTCTGGTGTATTGACCCTTTAATCATTATATAGTGTCCTTCCTTATACTTTGTTGTGGATTTTACTTTAAAGTCTATTTGGTCAGAGATTAATATTGCCACTCCTGCTCTTTTTTGAGTGTTGTTTGCTTGATATATTTTTTTTCCATCCTTTGAGTTTTTTAGTTTGTTAGTGTCTTTAAGTCTAAGCTGTGTCTCTTGTAGGCAACATACAGATGGATCGTGTTTTTTTAATCTAGTCTGCCACTTTCTGTCTCTTTATTGGTGCATTTACATTCAGTGTAATTATTGATTGGTATGAGTTTAGAGCTATCATTTTGATGTCTTTTTTTAATGTTGACAGTTTCTTTGCTCTACCTAATTTTCTTTGCTGAGTCATTTTTCTTTATGTATTTTCTTTTCATCCTTTTCATATTTGTTTGTTTTGTATTTGCTGAGTCTTTTTCTTGTTTTTTATTTTGATGTGTAGAATTATTAGCTTCCTTTGTGGTTAACAATATTTACCCCTATTTTTCTAGGTTTAAACCAATCTTTTATTTCTTTATATCACCTTGACTTCCTCTACATATGAAAGATCTATGGCTACATTTTTTTAGTCCCTCTTTTTGTTTTAACATTGTCATCTTTTGCATATTGATGTCTCTGTTTCCCTATTTACAACGTTTTAGCTTTGATTTAGTTTTGTGACTTCCCTATCTGGGTTGATATTTGGTTGCTCTGTCCTGTGTCTAGTCTTGGGTTGTTATCTGATATTATTGATTTTCTAAACGGAGGACTCCTTTTATTATTTTTTGTAATTTTGGTTTGGTTTGTTTTTTGCAAATCCCCTAAACTTCTGTTTATCTGGAAATGCCCTAATTTCACCATCATATTTGAGAGACAGATTTGCTGAATATATAATTCTTGACTGGCAATTTTTTTTTCCTTCAAGACTTTATATATGTCATTCCATTGCCTTCTTGCCTGCATGATTTCTACTGAGTAGTCCAAGCTTATTCTTATTGACTCTCCCTTGTAGAAGACTTTTTGTTTATCCCTAGCCACTCTTAAAATTCTCTCTTTATCTTTGGTTTTAGCAAGTTTGATTATAATACATCTTGGTGACTTTATTTTGGGATCTACCTTATGTGGGGTTCAATGACTATCTTGGATAGATATCTTGTCATCTTTCACGATATCAGGGAAGTTTTCTGCCAACAAATCTTCACCAATTCTCTCTGTATTTTCTGTTATCCCCCCCACCCCTCCCATTCTGGTACTTCAGTCACTCGTAGGTTTTTCCTCTCGATAGAGTCCCACAAAATTCTTAGGGTTTCTTCATTTTTTTTTAATCCTTTTTTCTAATTTTTCCTCAAATAAGTTGGTGTCAAATGCTTTATGTTCCATCTCACTAATTCTAACTTCCATTGCCTCATTTCTGCTCCTATGACTTTCTGCTGAGTTGTCTAATTCTGAAAATTTATTGTTAATCTCCTAGATTTCTGATTGCAATCTCTCTGTGGATTCTTGCAGCCTGTTAAATTTGTCATTATGTTCTTCTCTAATCTTCTTAAGTTCCTCTATTGCTTTGTCTGCATTTAACCTAATTTCCTTCCTCGTCTCTTGAAGAGTTCTGTATATTAATCTTTTGTATTCTGCCTCCATTAATTTCAAAAAATTCTCTTCCTCTAGAAATTTCTTGATTCTTAATTTGGGAGCTTGTTGAAGCCATCATGGTCTGCCTCTTTATGTGATTTGATATTGACTGTTGTCTCTGAGTCATCAATAAGTTATTATATTTATTTATGTTTGCTTACTGTGTCCTAGCTTCTTGTTTTGTTTTGTTTTGCTATGCCACCAGGTGGCCAGACCTGCACTAAGTATGTGACACCAGGAGTCTGCCCATTCCTCCTGTATGGATTCAGCTTAGGTGTCTAGGTAGTTAGCCACCAAGTGTGTGGTGCAGGCTCTTACCTACAGTCCTAGACAGGCATAGGTGATTGGTGTAGGCACAGGCATCTGGCTGTAGCAGGAGGTCACATGCAAGGCAGGGGGCAGATGGTTGCTCCCAAGTGTCCAGGAGTAAAGCATGTCCCTGTTCCCTAGAACGCTTAGGTGGGTTAGTTTTGCAGCCGGACTATGAGCACCCAGTGCTGTTTGCTGTAAGGACTGGGGGGCACACTTATTCTTGGGCCCCTGTTGCAGGTGGCTAGGTGGCATGGGTGGAGCCACCAGTCCTCAGACCCCTGATGTGGGTAGGTGAAGACTCTGCTTAATGGGCAGAGCAGTGTCAAATGTCAGGAACCTGCCACTTCACAGCTGAAAGAGTTGATGTTAGAATTCAGGTATATACCCTGTTGTACTGTGGTGATAAGGGCCTACACTGTTGAAATGGGCCCACACAAGTCTATGCAGACAGAAAGGCTCTCAAAGTCCATGGACCCCTTATGCCTGTGCCTAGGCAAAGGAGCTGTGCCTACCCTGAGTTCCTGGCTTAGGGGAGCCAGCAGATTATATTTTCCCCTGTTTGTTAATTGTTCCCTCTCCAAGGCCCGGAGAATGGCTTAGTGTGCATGATGGGTCCTACTTCCAGCCCAGGGGACTCAGCAATTGCTGAAGCCATCCCAGACCCAGTGCAAAGTAAGGAGCAGGGAGGTAAATGGGAGAGAGGTTTTTCCCAAATGTGGGGTGTTTTTGATCCACGTGGTAGGCCAGATTCAAGTACCTATCTTTCGCCGAACTGCTTCTCACTTGTTCTGGATAACCGAGTAGACTCTCTACTGTTGGGTCTCTCCCAATGGAAAATGCCTCCAGAGTGTCACTGCTTGGCTCACCGTGAACCATGAGCTGATCTAGCCTGAAAGGCTCTGCCTCCTGCCATGTCAGATCTGGCAACTCCTCACTGCTTCCAAATCGTCTCTCCCTCCCACTGCCACTCAGTCCGTTTCCTCAGCTTTGCCTTTGATGTTCAGGGCTCCTAGATTGTCATATATAATTGATTCACTTGTTTTTTTTGGGGGGGAGGTCTTTGTTGTAAGAGGGACCACCAGAAGTGTCTGACTACTCTGCCATCTTGGCCTCGCCTCTTGTTTTGTTTTTCTTAATGAAACTTTATTATTTAATGTCTAAGTAAGTGGAACCCCCACGTGTCTGTCAGTTTGTTGTACTGTGGGGGCTTGCATGTTGCTGTGATGCTGGAAGCTATGTCACCAGTACTCAGATACCAGCAGGGTCACCCATGGTAGACAGGTTTCAGCCAAGATTCCAGACTAAGACAGACTAGGAAGAAGGACCTGGCAGTCTACTTCTGAAAAGAATTAGCCAGTGGAAATGTTATGAATAGCAGAGGAACAGTGTCTTATATAGTGCTGGAAGATGAGCCTCCAGGTGATAAATGGAGAAAAGATTGAAGTTGTCAAGGATTTCATTTTACTTGGATCCACAATCAACAACCCATGAAAGCAGTAGTCAAGAAATCAAAAGACACATTGCACTGGGCAAATCTGCTGCAAAAGACCTCTTTAAAGTGTTGAAAAGCAAAGATGTCACCTTGAGGACTAAAGTGTGCCTCACTCAAGACATGGTGTTTTCAGTTACCTCATACGCATGCGAAAGCTGGACAATTAATAAGGAAGACCAAAGAACGATAGATGCCTTTGAACTGTGGTGTTGGCAAAGAATATCCATGGACTGCCAAAAGAACAAACAGGTCTGTCCTGGAAGAAGTACAACCAGAATGCTCCTTAGAAGCAAGGATGGTGAGACTCTGTCTTACATACTTTGGACATGTTGTCAGGAGAGATCAGTCCCTGGAGAAAGACATTATGCTTGGTAAAGCACAGGATCAGCGAAAAAGAGGAAGACCCTCAACGAGATGGAATGACACAGTGGCTGCAACAATGGACTCAAGCATAGCAGTGATTGTGAGGATGGCGCAGGACCGGGCAGTGTTCGTTCTGTTGTTCATGGGGTCACTATGAGTCAGAACTAACTCGATGACACCTAACAGCAACAAGTAAGTAGAAACAGTATAGATGATATTTTTTCTTCCTCTAAAGTGAAATCTGGCTTTAGAAAACTGTTTTCAAGTAATTATGTTTTAGCAATTAGATACTATCACCAAGAAGAAAATAGAACCATTTCTCTCAATATAGCCATGAGAATGGAAAATGCATAGAAAGGTATTTCCCAGACAACTGAGTTCCATCTAGAGATTTAAAATGGTAAGAGCCCTAAAATAGATAATTTTCTCCTTGCCATTTCTTCAGCAGGAGTTTTAGACCAACACTTAAGAAATTTCTGAAGTCTACATAACCTGCAATTCTGATATGCCCAGTTATAATATTACCACCCTTGTGCTTTGATGACATATTTGATTATACTTGTCCATCAAATTCAAGAAATTTTTTTAAGTAGAGAACTACTTGCCAAAACTCAACCTATTAGTAATGGTATGCAAAGTAAAGAGAAAACAAGCAAACCTTACTATAATTTCTTAGTTTTAAGATGACTTGTTAAGTCCTCAAACAGATTGGGATAAAGTTATATAATAATAACAATTATATAATATGATAATGATAACATAATAATAAGAACTATTATTATTATTATATTATCAGTAGAGAGACAGGAATTAATTACTAAGAACTGGAATTTTATTGAAGGATATATTTGGTACTTTGCATTTATTTTCTCATTTAGTCGTCACATAAACCCTGAAATTTATGTATTATTATCCCATTTTATAAATTAAAAGATTAAAGGTTAGGAAAATTAAGTAATTTCTACATTGTCACACAAAAATTAAGCAACAGGGCAAAAATTTGAATCCAGGTGTGTCTGAATACAAAGCCCATGCAATTTTCTTTACAATTCTTGAGTTATTGACCCATCCTGGCCAGTAATAAGCCATTTTATCATTTGTAAAATGTGGAGATCATGTCTTTTTATTCTGTATTTTCCTTGTACGTCTCACAGTTATCTTTGGAATGAAAAACTGTTCATGTATTTGAAGCACAGACTTTTGAATGTTGAAAATACATTCTCCAAGTAACATTAGAATTATCAAATATTTTGTAGGTAGAATTTAAAAATAAATTTCAAAAATCACTTTTAGTGATGATGATATTTCAGTATTTCTGAAAGTACAAATTCAACCCTCAGGTCTATGGTAAGATCACTAACATTTATTTATGTGTGTGAGCATGTGTCCATTTGTACGTTTCTGTGTGTGTCTCACATACATACAAGTACATATACCAGTTCTCTAGAAATAGTAAAGAATTATAAACCATAGTAAAGCAATGCAGTGTTGAGTTTTCCAAAATAAAATAGTTTTATTAGTGTATCCTAAAAGGAATTTAAAAGGTAAACTCCATCCCCTATCTCTCAGCTAAATCAGTTTTTAACAGATGCATTGTGCTGGTGTCAACAAACATTATATAACATTTACAAACAGCAATTATCAGTAGACAAATGGAACGAGAGATCAGCAGTGCTCAGACGCATGATTGTTATGATATGCTTTCTTGCCTGAAGAAAGCTTTTTATACTTATGATACGTGAAGTAAAAATTTTGGAGTGTACTATTAAGAAGTCGAAGACTGTGCAAGTACACTGTTCTCATTTTTTTAGTTGCCTGTACGTATTGCCTTAGTACTTATTATACTTGTCATCTGGATTAGAGACAATACTATATATCAATTGGACCATTTTTGCTTTCCTTGTAGGCAGACAGGAAGAGTCATTTCTGAGCCTCTTGCATCTAGACAGAGTCATAGGATGAGTTCTGGCCACATGAATGTGACAAGAGGTATTACATGTCTCTTCCAAGCTGAGACTCTAAAAGATTTTTTGTGACCCTTTTCCATATAAAACCAAAACCCATTGCTGTCTAGTTGATTCCAACCCACAGTGACCCTATAGGACAGAACAGAACTGCCCCACAGGGTTTCCAAAGCTATAAATCTTTCCTGAAGCAGACTGCTACATTTTTCTCCCTCCCTATCCCATGTTCTCTCTTTTATCCATTTTTGGTGCTAAGAACTATGATCTGAGTCACATGGTAGAAGAATCCCAGATGCTTGGGTCATGTTTTGGAGGAGAGTCACCAAGGAAGTTGCCAGACCCACATAAGACTTGGGTGAATGAAAAATAAACTTTTATTGTTTTAAGCCACTGAGATTTGAGGGCTTATTCGTGATCAGCATATAACCTATCCTATCCCAACTAATACAGTACCACTGTTATTTGCTTACCACCTGTCTTAGTTACTTAGTGCAGCTGTAACAAAAAAGGACAAGTGAGTGGCTTTAGAGAATAGGAATTTATTATTTCACAGTTTTGGAGGCTAGGAGGCTGAATTCAGGGCATTTTCAGGACTAGACTCTCTCAGTCAGTTCCAACGGAAGATCCTTCTTTGCTTCTTTCAACTTCTAGTAGCTGTTGGCAATCCTTGGCTACTTGCAGATGTATCTTCACATACTGTCTGTCTTTCCCTGTGTGTATTTCTGTGTCTGTTCTGTTTTTTTTATAAGACACCACTCAGAAGGGATTAGGTTTAGGATCCACCCTATGCTGGCATGACCTCATTAACATAACGAACACACACCCCATTTTCCAAACAGAGCAGTATTCACAGGTGCTGGTATAGAGCTTCAACATATGTTTTTGGAGTACACAATTCAATCCATAACACCATCTTATCTTTTTTTCCATATATTTAGCTTGGTAACTGTAAGAGTCATAACTTACTCCTCTTTGTTTACCCTTCAGACCTAAAACAGTGCCTTAAATATTATTTGTTTGAATAAACACTATAGAATTAGCAAAACACCATGTAATTTCCATAATTGTTAAAGGGAATATTCATCTATTCAATACACATTCATTAAGCATCTGTTGTATTCAAGGCTGTGCTTCGCATAGGGATTCATAGATAAATAAGATACCCTACTCGTCATCAAAAATATTACAATCTAAATGCAAGATATATATGTAAACCAATATATGCAATATAGGTAAAAGGCAGGAGATAAATTCAAGGTGCAGGAAGAATATAAATAAAGACGCTGTCACCTGTATCTGAAAAGGCTAGAAATGGCTCCCAAGGAAATAAGCTGTTTCAGCCTAATCTTAAGGACGTATCCCATTTCATTAAATGTTATCAAAGAGCAAAAAGTGGGGAATTTGAAAACACATTGCCCAGTTGTGAGTTCTATATTTTGCACAGCCCTATAAAGCTATGTATTGTGATCTTTTTCAGATCTAAATTTTATCAACGTGTGCTTGGGTACAGTTTATATACGTAATTTTTTCTTCCAGATATGAAAGTGCTGCTTAAATGTAAAATGTCAAAGGACAATTTCAAATCAAGAATCTGGAAGCAAGTAGAAATCGATTCCTACTCATAGCAACCCTATAGGACAGAGTAGAACTTCCTCATAGGGTTTCCAAGGAGTGGCTGGTGGATTTGAACTGCCGACCTTTTGGTTAGCAGCTATAGCTCTTAACCACTGCGTCACTAGGGCTCTAGAGGAAACACCAGGGGATCTGAATATTTCTTTTGCATGTTATTTTGTTTTGCTTTCCTTCCTATTACATTAGCAACAGTGGCAAACAATGAAGTGCTTTGTAAAGAAATTCACAAAATCTCTAGTGGGTATTAACCATATTTCCAGCACACTGCAGTGTGAACCATAACTCAGAAATTTCAGCGCTCAGACGTGGATGTTAAATTGAGCTCCTACCTTCGGGGCACAATCTCCCCATCTAAACATTCACGTACATCACTGAAATAATATTTGCATGAAGTAGGCTCTCTTTAAACCCTAGCAGGCATTTCTGTTAGAGTCTGATACTATTCTTTTGCTGTTGTTGTTAGCTGCAGTCCAGCAGCCTCCTATGCACAATGGAAGGAAGCACTGCCCCATCCTCATGATCACTTGGGCATCAAATCATTGTGATCCATAGTGTTTTTGCAGGCTGATTTTCAGAAGTAGATTGCTAGTAGGCCTTTCTTCCTCGTCTACCTTAGTCTGGAAACTTTGCTGAAACCTGTTCAGCATCATAGTAACGCTAAGCATTTACTGACAGGAGTGGTGACTGTGTAAGAGGTGCAATGGCTGGAATCCAACCCAAGTCTCCCAAATGAAAGGCAAGAAGTCCACCACTGAACCACCACCGCCTCCACACGATTATAATGCTAAATTAAAAAACAAACAAAAAGTTTTTGTTTCCCTTTTTATCTCCCAATTTTTTCATAGAATATTTATGAGGAAATTACAGGCTTGAAAAAATATTTACTATTTTTGTTATCATTAAATGTTGTCATCAAAGTATAGCAAGGTATCATCATCTAAAAGATACATATTTTTGTGTTCTCACAGGATTATAACTCTTTATTAAGCACTGGATTGTCTTACAATATTTATTTTCAATTCAGTCTCTACCAGCAATCATTTTTCTATTTAATCTATATTATCAGTAAACTGTTAATACTCTCCCAGAATATTTGGTGACATTTATTTTATCAAAAGTGAGTAAATACAAATTTCTACAAAATAAATTCTTTAGGAAGATCCATTATGGAAGCATATGTCTTAGTTATCCAGTGCTGCTGTAACAGAAATACCACATGTGGGTAACTTTAGCAAACGAAAATTTATTTTATCACCGTTTAGAAGACTAGAAGTCTGAATTCAGGGTGCTGGCTCTAGGGGAAGGCTTTTTCTCTCTGTTGGCTCTGGAGGAAGGTCCTTGTCTCTTCTTAGTTTCTGCTCCTTGGTGTTCTTCCTGTGGCTTGGCATCTCTCTTCCCCCATCTCTGCATCTTTCCCTTGCTTGTTTAATCTCTTTTATATCTAAAAAGAGACTGACTCAAGACACACCCTACACTAATCCTATCTCATTAACATAAGAAAGACAACCAATTCCCAAAGGGGATTATAACCACAGGCATTGAGGTTAGGATTTACAACACATATTTTGGGGGGACAAAATTTAGTCCATAACATTCCATTCAGTGCCCCCCAAAATACATGTCCTTGCAACATGCAGAAGACAGTCACCCAATGACATCACCCAAAAGTCTTAAATCAACTCCAAGTCCAGAATCTCATCTTCTGAATCATCTAAATCAAATATGGGTGAGGCTTTAGGGGTGTTCCATTCTGGGGCAAAATACCTTTTCATGTGTGAACCTGTGAAATCTACGCTACAAATTATCTGTTTCCAAAGTACAATGATGGAACAGGGAGAAGGTAGACATTTCCGTTACAAATGGGAGAAATTGGAGGGAAAGAAGGGATACAGGCACCAACCAAGTCCAGAATTTACATTAGCAGAACAATTTACATTATCTCTCAAGGTATGAAAATAATCCTCTGTTCTCAGATCATCTGGGCAATGGTCTTGCCCTCCAGACTCTGGATGTTGGCCATGCCCTCTGGATTCTGGATGGAGGCCCCTTGGCCCTGGTCTTCAGCTCTGCCTTCTAGGCCCACTGGGACAATAAATCTGCTCTCTTGGTTTTGGGTGATCCCATTCTCCTAGTCCACCTGAGTGGCAACCCCACCCCCTCGGCCCCGGCAGACCCCATTCTTCTGCCCCTTGGGCATGGTAGCCCCACCCCTTCAGCTTTGGGCAGTGGCCCCATCTCCTTGGCACACCTTAACGGCAGCCCCACACTCTGGAACCAAATTGGCTAAGATACAACTCTTTGAAACCTGGTGGCTGTGGCCCACCCTTTGAGACCCGGGAGGCCGTGGCCTTATCCTTTAAACCGAGAAGTCTCTGCTGCTTCTGCTCCCTCCAACAGTTCTGCTGATCTCCAAGCTGCTCCAAGGATGGTCCTTTACTTTTCTTGGAGGACAACAGATGTAGCTCCTTTGACCTGTTTCTTGCCCGTTGAATTCCAAGAGGCAAACAGCATTCTTCCCTTTCATTCTTTCTCTGAAAGTCTAAGCTGATGAGTTGTCTGCCATCGTACTTGGTTAGATCCATCAGTCACAGGCTTGATCTCTTTGACAAAAAATTGTGTATCCATATCCTTGGTGAACATTCTTGTCCTTAGTTTGTACAGTAGAATTTTCCAAATCTTTAAGGTTCTGTTTTCATTTTGCACAGATCATTTTTAAGGCCATCTCTTTCCTCTTATATTTTAGTATAAGCGGCAAGGAGAAACTACATGGCCCCTTTAAGGTCTTGCTTAAGAAATCTCCTCAATCAAATATCCAAGTTCATCACTTACAAGTTCTACCTTCCAACAAACATTTGAACATAATTCAAACAAGTTCTTTGCCAGTGCATAAAAAGAATTGCCCTTCTTCCATTGTCAAATCACATATTCATCATTTTCTTTTAAAGCCTCGCCAGAAGCACATGTAACGTCCACATTTCTAGCAACATTCTGTTGCTGGTGCCATATATATTCTCTAAAACAATACAGACTATCTCTATAGCTCTCCTCATTTCCTTCTGAGCTCTCATCAGCATTGCCTTAGATGTCCATAATTCTACCAACAGTCTCTTCAAGGCAATCTAGGCTTTTGCTGTTAGGCATCTAAAAACACTTCCAGCCTCTACCCATTACCCAATTCCAAAACTGCTTCTACATTTTACGTATCTGTTAGAGCAGCACCCCACTCTCAGTACCAAATTCTGTCTTAGTTATCTAGTGCTGCTATAACAGAAATACCACAAGTAGGTGGCTTTAACAAACACGCATTTATTTTCTCACAATTTAGGAGGCTAAAAGTCCAAATTTAGGGTGCTGGCTCTAGGGAAAGGCTTTCTCTCTCTGTCAACTCTGGAGGAAGGTCCTTGTCACTTCTTAATTTCTGCTCCTGGGTGTTCTTCATGTGGCTCGGCATCTCTCTTCCCCCATCTTTGTTTCTTTCACTCGCTTGTCTAATCTCTTTAATATCTCAAAAAAGATTGACTCAAAACACGCCCTACAGTAATCCTGTGTCATTAACATAAGAAAAACAACTAATTCCCAAAGACGATTTAACCACAGGCATAGAGGTTAAGATTTACAACACATAGTTTGGGGGGACGCAATTCAATCTATAATACCATACAATATGGGTAATGTAATTTTTAAGTATTCTGGATACTAAACAGAATTAAGTAGTGAAAACCATCAATTTCAACTTTTTTTTCCATTAACCAGTTTAAAATGTTCCTGTAAATAGATGTAAGATTATTTCCTTATAAGAAAATAAGAAGGAATTACTTCTTTATATCTGAATTTCCAGACTTCCTTTACTTAATTAAGACCTAGCTTTTAATTGTCAGTTTGTCAGCTGACACACTCTCTAAACAGAACACTATAGCTCACAAAAGTAGTTTAACGGTGCTGCTTATTCAAGAGACTCTGAGGTCTTAAAAATTCTCAAGCCTTTACCACACTGCAAGCAAAAAGGGTGTACACTTTTGTATCCTACCTAAGTGAGTTTATAGGCTTTTTTTTTTTTAATTTTGTTTTGTTGTTGTTTTTGAGAATATACACGGCAAAACATTCACCAGTTTAACCATTTCTATATACAATTCAATGACACTGATTAACATTCTTCGAGTTGTGCAACCACTCTCATCCTCCTTTTCTGAGTTGTTCTTCTCCCATTAACATAAACTTACTGCCCCCTGAGGTTCCTATCTAATTTTCTGAGTTGCTGTTGTCACTTTGATCCCATATAGTTAGTTCTTTAAAGAGTATCATGCTCAAGGCAGGCATTTTTTACTAGTTAAGCTGAACTATTGCTTGGTTTTAAGATGACTTCAGGGGATATTTTTGGTTTTGGGTTTAATGATTATCTCTAGGCAATAGTTTCAGGGGTTCATCCAACCTCCACGGCTTCAGAAAGTCTGAAGTCCATCAGAATTTGAAATTCTGTTCTGCATCTTCCCTTTTTTGATCTGTATTTTTCTATAGAATCTTTGATCAAAATCTTCAGTAATGGTAGCCAGGCACCACCCAGTTCTTCTGGTCTCATAGCAAATGAGGCAGTTGTTCAGAGGTGATTAGTCACACATTCCATATCCTCTTCCTATTCCTGACTCTCCTTCTTCCTCTGTTGCTCCAGATGAATAGAGACCAATTGTCATATCTTGGATGTCCACTTGCAAGCTTTTAAGAACCTAGGCACTACACAATGAACTGGAGAAGCTGTTTGTTTTTAAATTACTTTCAGCCTTCAATAAAGAGCAGTACTTTGATCATCAAATAAGTAACAGGAAATACCAAGGAAAAGATATTTATTTAAAATGTACTATATGCTTGGTACTGGATAATCTTCTGTACATTACACTGTGTAAAGAATGCTCACTACAACCCTGTTAGGGCACATTTATAACCAGTAGTAGTTTTGAATCTTCCTGATATGTGCCACTCAAGTCAGATGCAACTCCTGCTGTGTCCCAGTTTATAAAATGAGGAAATCCACATTTCCTCTTCACTGATTCATCTTCCAGATTTTGGCTTGCTGTAACAATACGCATGTACC
This sequence comes from Dugong dugon, assembly GCA_030035585.1. Classification (NCBI taxonomy): domain Eukaryota; kingdom Metazoa; phylum Chordata; class Mammalia; order Sirenia; family Dugongidae; genus Dugong; species Dugong dugon. The sequence continues at coordinate 56,070,844 of CM057463.1, forward strand.
CATAAACAAGTTCTTTTAGGAATTACCAACAATGTCAATTTGATTTTTAGACATTAATTTCATTTCAAAATTATAGTTTTCTCTACTGAAAAGTCAGATGTTGCAGAGTAGGGTGGAGTAGGGTTTAGAGGCTTTTTTAAAAATAACAATGAATGTATCTTTCCATCAAGAAAATATTTCTAGATCGTCTCACAGACCTAATTTATTGAACCTGACATAATTCAGTTACACTTCTTAATCAGTAATGATGTCAATAAAATGTGAAAAAAATTAATATAGAACATCATTTGCACAGGTAATTATGCAGAAACAGCTACTCCAAAAATTAAAAGAAAGGTTTCATGCTATGATTATCTCAACATGGTACACATCTAGTTGAATAAAAGTTGAGGCATAAAAAGATGAAGGTGAAATGTAAATAAAGGGAAAAAAAAACCCACGGCTGAATCTTGGAATGCAAAATATAAGAAAGCAGGTATCAAAGTTTTAAACTCTTTGTCGCAATAGCTTTTCTTTCTTCCTCTTTTGTAGCTGAATCAAGGTTATTTAGATTTCATAGAAGATTGAGGTAGAAATGACATAAATAAAACAGGAAGGAAATAATAACTACACAGTTGAAAGCCACCTCATTTCAGTTGTAATAGCTGGGAAAAAAAATGATATGGCTACCGATTTTGAAATAGCGTTAACATTTGTTGGTATCTTCTTTTTAGTCCCATAAATTTGTAATTACATTCCTGGAAAACTTACCACTATTATATAAAATGTCTTTTTAATGACACTGTTTTCTTAGAACATTGTACAATGGTCTCAATTAGTAGTTCTTGAATAAAGGAATGAATGATCAATATCTTTTTTAAATTATTATTCCACCTAAGGCAGAGCCTAAGACAAGGACCCAAGCACAGGTAGTTTATTTGGGAGCAATTTCAGAATGCAATAGTGAGGGAACAGGGTGAAGTATAAGGGAAAAAAAAAATTAGAATCAATAAAGATGAATTATCAAGCTGGTTACACTGTGGACAAAGGGGGAATCTCTGAGGAACTGTGTTAAAAGCATATCAGAATTATTCCTATGAAAAACAGGCATCCAGGGCTTTTACTCACTAACTCTCAAGTTCCATTAGTTGAATGTTGCCTGTCAGAGCATTAAATATCTCACATTCAAGGCTAAGAGAACTGCTGCTTCCAGGAAAGCACTGAAACAGAAAAACAGAGAATGAGTTGCAGGCTTTTTGAGACGGGAAGCTGGTGATATGCATGAGAACCGTCCACCACTGCTGCTGCTAAAATCAGAGGTAGGCTGACCGAACGAGTGGGCCACCGAAAACATTTGTTATCAAGGCGAATCCGTACAACTGTCTAAAATATGATTGAAACAAAATTTAGTTTAATGCCAATCAGTTGGTCTTAAAAACGCATATATAATTTTTATCCAACCATTTTATTGCTCAAATTCTTCAAAGAAAATCTGAACTTCTAATTTCCTAAGCTTTTCTCAATTTGACCCTTGCCTATATCTGCAGTCTCCTCACCTTCCAACTTCGCACATACCTACCTTTATCCTCCAGCTATACTGAAGTATCTGCAGTTTCCCAACTATAACATGCTGTTCTCTGTCCATTCGTGGAGTTGAGATAACAGACTACAAGGACCAAATCAGGTAAATCCTTATAAGCCATAGTAAAAAGGATCAACTTTAGAATTTTAGTCTAATAGAAAGGGTTTAAAGTGTTGAGGATACGATATAATATATTTTTAAGCCATGTTTGATTGTTATATGTAGAATGTAGAGGAGGAGGGCAAGAGTAGAAGAAAGCAAGACAATCAAAAAGTGATTCCAGGTATCAATAAATCATCTGTCCCTAGGGTCAACATGGCAGACTAGTTAGACACTTCCTATATCCCTCTTACAACAAAGACCTGGAAAAACAAGTGATCTGATTCTTTGTGAACATTTGGCAGCCCTGAACAAGGCAAGGTTAAGAAATCCATCTGAGTCATACCGGAGAGGAGGACCGTTTGGAAGAGGTGAGGAGTGCTAGAGCTGAGGTGGCAATACTGCAGAGACACAGCCACGCCGGACCGCGGTGAAACAGGCAAACAGCTGTGCTGTGCACATGCTCAAGAAGCAGTTTCCACATCTAGAGAGACTCGGCAGCAGAGATTCTGCTTGGACACTCCAAACCAGTGAAGAGCAGCTCCCAAGATGTTAGGATAAGTAGATGCACGTACACTTTCATGGCAAGTTAAAAAGAAAGCCCATTTGGGAAAAACCTCTCTCCCTGTTACCTCCTACCTCTGTGCTCTCCACAGGATTTGGGAAAAACCTCTCTTCCTTTTACTGCCTCCCTCCCCTCTCTGCACCAGGAGTCCACTGGGCCAGAAATAGATCCCAAAACGCACCCTGACCCATTCTCCTGGCCGTGGAGAGGGAACAAATAAGCTGCTGGCTCCCCTAGGCCAGGAACACAGGGTCGGCACAACTCCTTTGCTGGCCATAGAAATCAGGTGTCCACAGACTCTGAGTGCCATACACCCCCGTATAGACTTGTGGGGACCCATCTCAACAGCATTAGCCCTCACTACCACAGTACAACAGGGCAAACAGCTGAAGTTTAACTTCAATTGCTTCAGCTGTAAACGGGCAGATTTGTGATCCTCGAAAAGCCCTGCCCCTCAAGTAGGCACTTTTATCGATCTGCAGCAGGGTCTTGAGGACTGGTGATAGTTCCTAAAGTGCCTAGTCACCTGCTTCAAGAGTTCAGGAAAAAGTGGTGCCCTTGAATCTTTGCAGCCAACATAATGGGGCACTCTTAGCCCAGCTGCAAAACTCACCTACCTATTCACCCTAGAGAATAGGGACACGCTTTTCTGTCAGACTCTCAGGGGCAGCAGTCGGCCGCCTGCCTGGCTCAGCGCATGATCCCCTATCACAGCCAGAGTCCAGTGCCGGCACCAATCACCCATGCCTCTCTAGGACTGGGGGTGAGAGCCTGCCTCACACAATAGGTGATCGACTGCCTGCACACCTGAGCTGATCCCATACAGGAAATTTTAACAAACTCCAGCGGGCACATACTTAGTTACAGGACCAACTACCTGGTGACAGGACATTAGAGATCAAAAGGTGTCAAAAATAAAACTAGTGCACACGAGCAGCCTATTTGGGCATATCAAAACAAAACAAAATAAGAAGCTAGGTCTCACTAAGCAAACACAAAATAAAATTATAATAAATTATTGATGGCTCGGAGACAACAGTCAATATCAAGTCACATAAAGAAGCAGTCCATGATGGCTTCAGCAAGCTCCCAAAATGAAGAATCAATAAATTCTCTGGAGGAAGAGAACTTCTTGGAATTACCAGAGTCAGAATACAAAAGATTAATATACAGAACTCTTCTAGAAATAAGAAAGGAAATTCGACAGAACCCAGAAACAGCCAGATAACAAACAGACACAGTAGTAGCGGAACTTAAAAAAGTTATTAAAGAACATAATGCCAAATTTAATAAGCTACAAGAATCCATAGAGAGACAGCAATCAGAAATCCAGAAGATTAACAATAAAATTTCAGAATTAGACAACTCAATAGAAAGTCATAGGAGCAGAACTGAGGCAGTAGAAGTTAGAATTAGTGACATTGAAGATAAAGCTCTTGATGCCAACTTATTTGAGGAAGAATCAGATAAAGGAATTAAAAAGAATGAAGAAACTCTAAGAGTCAGGTGGGACTCTATCAAGAGAAATAACCTACGAGTGATTGGAGTACCAGAACAGGGGGGATAACAGAAAATACAGAGAAAATTGTTGAAGATTTGTTGATAGAAAACTTCCCTGATATCATGAAAGGTGAGAAGATATCTATCCAAGACGCTCATCGAACCCGACATAAGGTAGATCCCAAAAGAAAGTCACTAAGACATATTATAGTCAAACTTACCAAAACCAAAGACAAAGAGAGAATTTTAAGAGTGGCTAGGGATAAAAGAAAAGTCATCTACAAAGGAGAGTCAATTAGAATAAGCTCAGACTACTCAGCAGAAACCATGCAGACTAGAAGGCAATGGGATGACATATTTAAAGCCTTGAAGGAAAATAACTGTCAGCCAAGAGTTATATATCCAGCAAAACTGTTTCTCAAATATGATGGCGAAATTAGGGCATTTCCGGATAAACAGAAGTTCAGAGAATTTGCAAAAACCAAGCCAACATTATAAGAAATACTAAAGGGAATCCTATGGTTAGATAATCAATAATACCAGCTAACAACGCAAGACTAGAACACAGGCTAGAGCAACCAGATATTGACTCAGATAAGGAAATCGAAATTACATCAAAGCTAAAACATTGAAAATAGGGAAACAGATATCAATATGTAAAAAAAAAGAGGATAATATTAAAACAAAAAAAGGGACTTAAAAAATGGAGACATTGATTTTCTATATGGAGGGGAAGTTAAGGCAATATAAAGTAATAAAAGACTGGTATAAACTTAAAAAATTAGGGGTAAATATTAAGGTAACCACAAAGGAATCTAGAAATCCTACAAATCAAAATAAAAAAGTAGAAAAACATAAAGACCCAGCAAACACAAAATCTACAACAAAGAAAAAGATGAAGAAAAAAAAAATACATAAAGAAAAACGACTCAGCGGAGAAAATTGAGGAGAACAAAGAAACTGTGAACAACACACAAAAAGAGAGATCAGGATCACAGCACTAAACTCATATCTATCAATAATTACACTGAATGTAAACGAACTTAATGCACCAATAAAGAGACGGAGAGTGGCAGATTGAATAAAAAAGCACGATCCATCTCTATGCTGCCTACAAGAGATGCACCTTAGACTTAAAGACACAAACAGGCTAAAACTCAAAGGATGGAAAAAAATATATCAAGCAAACAACACTCAAAAAGGAGCAGGAGTGGCAATATTGATTTCTGACAAAATAGACTTTACAGTAAAATCCACCACAAAAGATAAGAAAAGGCACTATATAATGATTAAAGGGTCAATACACCAGGAGGACATTAATATAATAAATAATTACATACCCAACAACAGGGCTCCAAAATACATAAAACAAACTCTAACAGCTCTGAAGAGAGAGAGACAGCTCCACAATAGTAGTAGGAGACATCAACACACCACTTTCAGTGAAGGACAGAACATTCAGAAAGAAGCTCAACAAAGACACAGAAGAGCTAAATGCTACAATCAACCAACTTGATCTCATAGACATATACCGAACTCCGCACCCAACAACAGACAAGTGTACTTTCTTTTCCAACGCACATGGAACATTCTCCAGAATAGACCACATATTAGGCCATAAAGCAAGCCTTAATAAAATCCAAAACATTGAAATACTACAAGGCATCTTTTCTGACCATAAAGCCATAAAAGTGGAAATCAACAACACAAAAAGCAAGGACAAAAAAATCAAACACATGGAAACCGAACAACACCTTGCTCAAAAACTACTGGGTTACAGAAGAAATTAAGGATGGAATAAAGAAATTCATAGACTCAAACGAGAATGAAAACACATCCTACTAGAACCTTTGGGACACAGCAAAAGCAGTGCTCAGAGGTCAGTTTATAGCAATAAATGCACACATCCAAAAACAAGAAAGGCTCATAATCAAAGCACTAACCCTACAACTGGAACAAGTAGAAAGAGAGCAGCAAAAGAAGCCTACAGGTGCCAGAAAGAAGGAAATAATAAGAATTAGAGCAGAATTAAATAAAATAGAGAACAGAAAAACAATTGAACGAGTTAACAAGTCCAAAAGTTGGTTCTTTGAAAAGATCAACAAAATTGATAAACCATTGGCCAAGCTGACAAAAGAAAAACTGGAGAGGAAGCAGATAACCCATATAAGAAATGAGATGGGTGATATCACAACAGACCCAACTGAAATTAAAAGAATCTTAACAAAATACTATGAAAAATTGTACTCTGATAAATTTGAAAACCTAGAGGAAATGGACAAATTTCTAGAAACTCACTACCTACCTAAATTAACACAAACAGAGGTAGAACAACTAAATAAACCCATAACAAAAGAAGAGATTGAAAAGGTTATTTAAAATCTGCCAACAAAAAAAAGGCCTGGCCCGGATGGCTTCACTGGAGAATTCTACCAAACTTTCAGAAAAGAGATAACACCACTTCTACTAAAGGTATTTCAGAGCATAGAAACGAATGGAATACTCCCAAACTCGTTCTATGAAGCCAGCATAACCCTGATACCAAAACCAGGTAAAGATACCACAAAAATAGAAAATTACAGACCGATATCCCTCATGAACATTGACGCAAAAATCCTCAAGAAAATTTTAGCCAATAGAATTCAGCAACATAACAAAAAAATAATTCAGCATGACCAAGTGGGATTTATACCAGGTATGCAGGGATGGTTCAACATTAGAAAAACAATCAGCGTAATCCATCACATAAACAAAACAAAAGACAAGAACCACATGATCTTATCAATCAATGCAGAAAAGGCATTCGACAAAGTCCAACACCCATTCATGATAAAAACTCTCAAAAAAATAAGAATAGAAAGTAAATTCCTCAGTATAATTAAGGGCATTTATACAAAACCAATAGCCAACATCATCCTGAATGGAGAGACTTCAAAAGCATTCCCCTTGAGAACAGGAACCAGACAAGGATGCCCTTTATCACCACCCTTATTCAACATTGTGCTCAAGGTCCTAGCAAGAGCAGTTAGGCTAGAAAAAGAAATAAAGGGCATCCAAATAGGTAGGGAAGAAGTCAAAGTATCTCTATTTGCAGACGATATGATCTTATACATGGAAAACCCCAAGGAATCCACAAGAAAACTACTGGAACTAATAGATTTCAGCAAAGTTTCAGGATACAAGATAAACATACAAAAATCAATTGGATTCCTTTACACCAACAAAGAGAACCTCGAAGAGGAAATCACCAAATCAATACCATTTACAATAGCCCCCCAAAAGATAAAACACTTAGGAATAAATCTAACCAGAGATGTAAAAGATCTTTACAGAGAAAACTACAAGACACTACTGCAAGAAACTAAAAGAGACCTACATAAGTGGAAAAATATACCTTGCTCATGGATAGGTAGACTCAACATAGTGAAAATGTCAGTTCTACCCAAAGCAATCTACAGATACAATGCAATCCCAATCCAAATTCCAGCAGCGTTTTTTAATGAGATGGAGAAACAAATCACCAACTTCATATGGAAAGGGAAGAGGCCCCGGATAAATAAAGCACTACTCAAGAAGAAGAACAAAGTGGGAGGCCTTACACTACCTGATTTTAGGACCTATTACACTGCCATGGTAGCCAAGACAGCCTCATACTGGTACAATAACAGATACACAGACCAATGGAACAGAGTTGAGAATCCAGATATAAGCTCATCCACCTATGAGCAGCTAATATTTGACAAAGGCCCAAAGTCCATTAATTAGGGAAAAGACAGTCTCTTCAACAAATGGTGCTGGCATAATTGGATATCTATTTGCAAAAAACTGAAACAAGACCAACATCTCACACCGTGTACAAAAACTAACTCAAAATGGATCAAAGACTTGAATATAAAATTGAAAATGATAAAGATCATGAAAGAAAAAATAAGGACGACGCTAGGAGCCCTAATACATGGCATAAACACAATACAAACCATAGGTAACAATGCACAAGCACCAGAAGAGAGACTAGATAAATGGGAGCTCTTAAAAATCAAACACTTATGCTCATCCAAAGACTTCACCGAAAGAGTGAAAAGACAACCTACAGACTGGGAAAAGAATTGAACGAAAATTAAAGTAAAACACCAAAAATTTGGGGACATAGCTAAAGTAGTGCTGAGAGGGAAATTCGTAGCAATAAACGTATACATTAGGAAAAAGGAAAAGAGTTTAATCAGTAATCTAAGCTCCCATCTCAAGAACTTGAAAAACAAAATAATTCCAAAGCAAGTAAAATAAAGAGAACAGTAAAGATAAGAGCAGAAATAAATGAAACCGGAACAGAAAAACAACAGAGAAAATAAATGAAACAAAGAGCTGTTCTTTGAAAAGATAAATAAAATTAACAAGATTGACAAAGTAAAAAAGAGAGAAGACACAAATTACCGATATCAGGAATGAAACAGAAGGTATCACTACAGACCCTTCAGATAATAAAAAGATAATAAGGGAATACTATGAACAACTCAAAAGGTCTCTGGGTGGTGCAAACTCTTTGTGCTGGTGTACTAACTTAAAGGTTGATGGTATGAACAGACCCAGCAGTATTGCAGAAGAAAGCCCTGGCGATCTGCTTCCATAAAGATTACAGCCAAGAAAACTCTATGAAGCATTTCAACTCTGTTAACATATGGAGTCAGCATGGGTCATTATTGGAAGGCTTTTTTTTTTGGTTTATGAACAACTCTATGCACATAAATTTGACAACTTAGATGAAATGGATCCATTCCCTGAAAAACAAACTACCACAACTCACCCAATATGAAATCCATAGTTTGCTTAGACCTATACCTATTAAGGAAATAGAATGTGTAATTTTATAACACCCAGAATGAAAATCTCCAGGCCCAGATGGTTTCAGTAGCGAATTTACTAAATTTTTAAAGAAGAATTACCAACAATTCTACACAAATCTCTTCTAGAAAAAAGGAGGGACCACATCCCAGTAATATTTTTGAAGCTAGTACTAGCATAAGAGTCCCTGGGTGGCATAAACAGTTAAGCGCTCGACTACTAGCCAAAAACTTAGCGGTTCAAACCCACCCAGAGCTGCCTCAAAAGATAAGCCTGGTGATCTGCTTCTGAAAGGTTACAGCTTTGAAAATCCCATGGAGCAGTTCTACTCTGCACACATGGTGTTGCCATGAGTCAGAAACAACTCAACGGCCACAAACAACAACAGTATTACCCTAATACCAACATCACACAAAGTATAAAAAAAGGAAACTACCAAAAAATATCCCTCATGAATACAAATGCAAAACTACTTAAAATATTTAACAGGATTCAACAATATATAAAAAAGAATTATACACCATGAAAAAGTGGGAGTTTTATTCTGGAGATGCAAGGCTGGTAAAGTCAATTTAATCTACCATATTTTCAGGCTAAAGAAGAAAAAATGCATAATCACATCAATCAATGCAGAAAAACGTTTGAGAAAATTCAACACTCATTCATAATAAAAACTCTCAGAAAAACAAGTATAGAGGGGAACTGTGTAAACTTGATAAAAACCATCTACAAAAATCCCTACAGCTAATGGCATACGTAATGGTTGAAAGACTCAATGTTTCTCCCCTAAAGTTGGGAACGAGGCAAGGATGTGCACTCTCACCACCCTTATTCAACATAGCGCTGGAAGACACATCTTGTGCAATAAAGCAAGAAAAAGAAATAAAAGACCTACAGTTGGAAAAGAAGAAATAAAGCTGATCTTCTTTGCAGTAGAAAATAAAACGAACGTCTTTGCTTTTCAACACTTTAAAGAGTCTTTTGCAGAAGATTTGCCAAATGCAATATGTCGTTTGATTTCTTGACTGCTGCTTCCATGGGCATTGATTGTGGATCCAAGTAAAATGAAATCCTTGACAACATCAATAGTTTCTCTGTTTATCGTGATGTTGCTTACTGGTCCAGTTATGAGGATTTTTGTGTTCTTTATGTTGAGGTGCAATCCATACTGAAGACTGTAGTGTTTGATCTTCGTCAGTAAGTACTTCAAGTCTTCTTCACTTTCAGCAAGGAAGGTTGTGTCATCTACATATAGCAGGTTGTTAATGAGTCTTCCTCCAACCTTAACACTTCATTCTTCTTCATATAGTCCACTTTCTCAGATGATATGCTCAGTGTATAGATTGAATAAGTATGGTAAAAGGATACAACCCTGATGCACACCTTTCTTGATTTTAAACCACACAGTATTCCCTTATTCTGTTGGAACAACTACTAATGCTTAAATCTTTACAAGTCAAGTAACCAGTAAAACTTCAAGTTTTGGGCTAACTTTTTCCAGATTACATTTTTAGTCAAGTCTGCCTGCCCCTACAACAATCTCAGTTAAGTAGAAAGCATTAAAAATTACATATTATCATTATTTGCCTTTCAGGGGAAACACAGGGGTCATGAAAATTTCCTTTGTATGTTATTTTGTTTTGATTTTCTTCCTATTACATTGGCAACAATGGCAAACAATGAGGCTTTTAGTAAAGAAATTCACAAAATCTCTATAGGGTTTTAATCATATTTCTAACAAGTTGCAGTATGAACCATAATGCATTTTTTACAAAGGTACAAAAGAAATTAATTGAGGAAGGGTCATCTTTTCAACAAATGGTGTACCGGTAGTAATTAGACATCTATAGGCAAAGAAAAAAATAAAACCCAATATATCTCACACTTTATGTAAAAATTAAGTCAAAATGGAACACAAATTTAAATGTAATTTTTTTTTTAATTTAGAAGAAAAGATTAAAAAAAACCACAGGAGGATAAATTTGGGATCTAGGACTAAGCAAAGAGGTCTTAGACTTGACACCAAAAGCATGATTCATAAAAGAAAATACTGATAAATTAAACTTCATCTAAATTAAAAACTTTTGCTCTGTGAAAGACTCCGTTAAGAGGATGGAAGACAAGTATATATGCAGAGAAAATATTTGAGTACCTTATATCCTACAGGAGACTAGTATCTAGAATATATACAGAACTCTCAAAACTTAACAGCAAAAATCAAACATTTAAATTAGAAAATGAGCAAAAGACATAAAGTGATATCTCACTAAAGAGGACATACACAGATGGAAAATAAGCATAAAAAAATATAATAAAAAGAAATGAGCTATCAAGCCACAGAAAGATATGGAGGAAGGACTCAATGGCAATGGGTAATTCAAAGGATCCAGTCCAAAAAAGCTACACTGTATGATTCTAACTATACGACATTCTGGAAAAGGCAAAACTATAGAGACAGTAAAAAGATCCGTGGTTGCCAGGGAGTCAAGGGAGAGCGAGAGGGATGAATAGGTTGAGCACAAGGCATTTTTAGGGCAGTGAAACTATTCTGTATGCTACTGTAATGGTGGACAGTGACATGCATTTGTCAAAACCCATAGGACTGTACATAGAGTGAACCCTAATGTAAACCATGTACTTTCATTAATAATAATGTATCAATATCAATTTATCAATTGTTACAATGTACCACAGGAATATAAGAGGTAAATAGGTGAAACTGTGTAGGGGAAAGGGAGGCATATGAAAACTCTGTACTTTGTGCACAATTTTTCTGTAAACATAAAACTGCTCTAAGAAATAGTCTATTTTTAAAAATATGTTAAACAGCATCATACATTAGGGAAATGCAAATTACAGCCACAATGAGATATCACTACACCAACAAGAATGCCTAACATAAGGAAAAAAAATTACACCACCACATGCCGTCAAAGGTGCAGAGAAACTGAAAAACTGTCAATTTCTTTAAAAATTAAATATGCAACTTCCTTTCTACCCAGAAATTGCACTGCTAGACATTTGTCTGAGAAAATGAAAACTTATGTACACACACACACACACACACACACAAAACCTGTACAGGAATGCTTATAGCAGTTTATTCATAATAACTCTAAACTGGAAAACTTAGGTTTCCTTCAAGGAGTAAATAGTTAAACTGTGGTTTTATCATGGGATACTACTCTGTCATGAAAACAATGAATTATTGATGTACTCACAAACCTGGATGAATTTCCAGAGATTTATGCTAAGTGAAAAAAGCCAATCTCAAAAGGGTATATAAGGTATGATTCCATTTATATGACATTCTTGAAATGATAAAATCATAGAACGGGAGAACAGATTGTTGGTTGTTGGGGGTTAAGGAGGAAGTGCAGGCAGAAAGTGGGTAAGGCTACAAAAATGAAACAAGAGGAAACCTTGTGGTGCTGGAAACATCCAGTATCTTGACTATATCAGTGTCAATAGCCTTGTTGTAATATTGTATTATAGCTTTGCAAGACTTTACAATTGGGGAAACTGGGTGAAGAGCACATGGGATGTCTTTGTAGAGAGATCTTACAACTGCTTGTGAATCTACATTTATCTCAGAATTAAAAGATTAATGAAAAAACAGGAGAGAGCAAGTGAGTTAAGAGTGTTTGCAAGGAACTTGTGATAAGGAAAGACATGGAATCACGTCTGGGAAAAAGAAGAAATGGGGATATGGTGGGTGTGATGAATCATGAAAAAATGGTAACGTAAATAGATTAGAAGTTTCTTTAAAAAAATTGTATTTAAATATGAGTTATTTACATTAAAATTTACTTTTCTGGTGTATTTTTCTCTGTATTTTGACAAACCTGTATACAGTCATGTAACCACCACCACAATTAAGATATCGAACAGTTTCACCACCTCAAAAAATTCCTCCATTTACCACTTTGTTGTTAACTCCTCCTCCTCACCTCCAGTTGCTGGCAACCACTAATCTGTTTTCTAGCCCTACTATTCTGCCTTTTCAAAAATGTCATATAAATGGGATAACGTAGTGTGTAGCCTTTTCGTTCTAGTTTCTTTCACCTAGCATAATGCAACAGAGATTTATCCACACTGTTACTTGCATCAATAGCCTCTCTTTCTATTGTTGAGTAGTATTCCATCGTGTGGATGTCCCACAGTTTATTTATCCTTTTTCCAGTTGAAGGACATTTTGTTTTGTTTTCTTTTCTTTTCCTAGTTTGAGGCAATTACTAATAATTCCATTATAAACATTCTTGTACAGACTTTGCACATGTTTTTATTAATTTAGGTAAAAATCTAGCTGTGGGATTTGCTAGTTCTTATAGTAAGTATATATTTCACTATAAGAAGCAGTCAAATTGTTTTGAGTTTGAGGTGTGTAGGGTATGAAGTATAGATTGAGATTCATATTTTATATACTGTACAGATATCCTATTGTTGCAGTACTATTTTTGTAAAAGATTTAGAGGTTTTAATACAGTTGAAGATTCACTGGAGTGAAGTGCTAAAGTAAATGAACTTGGCAGCAAAGAGTAGTTCCTGACCTAAAGCTTTCAAAAATGATGCAGAAAATGTAAAATATACAAATCACATAGGAAAACATCATTGTAGGGAAAGAGGTCAAGATACTGGGAAGCCATGACGAGCTCTCTGCACTAAATCGATGCCACCAAGAAAAAGAGTTAAGAAGTGCTAAAGATTTTTGGCAAAGGTGCAAAAACAATTTGATATACTTATATGGAGTGAAAAAGGCCAGTGTCAAAATGCTACATACTGTATGATTCTATTTAGAGAACATTCTTGAAATGACAAAATTGCAGAGTTACAGAATAGATTAGTGGTTGCCAGATTTTAGGGAGGTTGAAGGGAAGAAGGTGGCTGTTGCTTTAGAAGGGTAGCATGAGGGATCATTGTGATGGAACTGTTCTGTATCCTGAGTATGGTGGTGGTCAAATAAATCTATACATGTGAAAAAAGTGCATGGAACTACACACACACACACACACACACACACACACACACACACACACACACACACGTACTCGTGAATGTATATCAAGCTGGTGAAATCTGAATAAGGTAGATAGACTCTATTAATGTAAACTTGCTGGCTGCAATATTGTACTTTAGTTATGCAAGAAGTTACCATTGGGGGAAACTGGATACATGGGATATTTCTGTATTATTTCTTATAATGACATGCTGCATGTGAATCTACAAATATTTCCAAATAAATTTTTTAAAAACAGAGGATGGAAGTGAAATGATTTGGTCTTAGTCATTTTTTGCTTCTTCAGTTCCTGGTGAAGAAAAAATATGTAAGCTTTCAAAAACTATGGTTTGGATGATAGCCTTATGAAAATTTTAGTGATATTATATATGAAAATTATCCCTCTAAAAACATATTTACAACTTTTATTACAAATCAGCAGTTGCAGTTAAGAAATAGAACATAATTTTTTAATCATAATCGCGTTTTAATGACAGCTAAGAGTCTGACACTGAAGAATCCCACAAAACTAAACCACAATAATTTATGGTTGATATTGTGAAATAAACATTGTGAGTTAATGCACTACTTATAGGTTATAAGTGGTCATGGACTATTTTTTCTAATTTATGTGCACTTTTTAGTTTTTCATATAAGAATGTTTCTATCAAAAGAAAGAGGAAATGTCACCCCCACATCACCCCAGCACATATACACACAATATAAATGACGTTTAAACTCTCTACATGGAGATTGAAAAGTAAATCTAATTTACACTTGTTCTATCTGAGTAAAATAGCTACTGAAACTAATCTATTTTTACAAGAATATGCTAGTTAATAATGTCTCCTGAAGAGCTCAAATGTATGAAAGAACTGACACAGGCAAATGGAATCAAGTGAAAATTGAGGCCCTATTTAAACTGTGCCTTAAAAATTAGGATACATCTGTGTTGAGAGCTTTGCTAGCTCCTGATAAAGCTCTTATCCGAGTGGTAAGCCCCACAAGTAGGTGTTTTAAGTTGTGCTTGTCAAGATTGTAACAATTCCAGGGTTAGTGTTAAAGACTAGCAAAGTAAACTCTCTTTTAGGGATGCTGGTTAATAATCAATCTCTTAAGAAAAGTGCTTTAGTTCCCTTCCCCAGGACTAAATCATGGATGAGGTATAAATTTTGTATTCACTTCATTGGAAAGCCAGGTGGAAAGAGAGAAGTGAAAGATCTCAGTTATATGTGTGTGGTAGTTGGGAGGGTGATTGAATATTCCTTCTCTTTATATTTAATTCTACCTTTTATTATCTTACCAGTTAATTTTCCGTGTACTCTGTTCACCATAGCCCCTAGAGTGGTGGTAGGGATAAGTTAAGTACCCCCATCTCATGGTTTGAATTATGTCCCCCAAAAAATGTGTGTATCAGTTTGGTTGGGCCATGATTCCCAGAATTGTGTGGTTGGCCTCCATTTTTTATTGTAAGTTTACATTAAAGAGGATTAGGGTGGAACTGTAACACCACCTTTACCCACATCACATCCCTGATTCAATGTAAAGGGAGTTTCCCTGGCGTGTGGGCTGCACCACGTTTTATCTCTCAAGAGATAAAAGGAAAGGGAAGCAAGCAGAGAGTTGGGGGACCTCATACCATCAAGAAAGCAGTGCCAGGAGCAGAGCGTGTCCTTTGGACCAGGGTCCCTGCGCAGAGAAGCTCCTAGTCTGCGGGGACACTGAAGAGAAGAAGGCCGACAGACAGAAAAAGGCTTTCCCTAGAGCTGACGCCCTGAATTTGGACTTTTAGCCTACTTTAACTGTGAGGAAATAAACTTCTCTTCGTTAAAATCATTCACTTGTGGTATTTCTATTATAGCAGCACTTGATGACTCAGACATCCCATAATAATGACAAAATTTTCTTCTATTAGATTTTTGCCAGCAAACAAAAAAACATAATATTTTTAGTGTATGTGCATGGGTTACATTTGTGAAAACCTAGAAAGGAGCTCAGGGAAAAAGTATTTTAAAATAGGCTGAACATGAGGACAAACAGAGGTGTAGGCAATGCAAGCCTAGGGACATATACAAACAGTACTGATTTTATAAAGAAAGAATTTTATCCCAGATACTGGGAGAGTCATTACTAGATAAGTGGGGAGGGGAGCACTTTTTTTTTTTTTTTTTTCATTTTGAGAAAAGGTGATAAGCTTACATTTAGGTAATTAATTACTTAAGAGTTAAAAGGGCACTGTTTTACACTTTTTTGAAAATGCTCATTACTATAGGCAGCAACATTAAGTATTTTAAATATTATGTTTTACTGAACGTGCATACTGCTTCATTTACTTTCATGCTCACATCCTAGATGTATTGTCTAAACACATAGCAAGAGAGAGTGATGAATGATCTTATTCTCTGATGACTACTGCTTGGATTAATTCATTTTCTCTCTCTCTGATATTCATAAATTATTGCATTTCTTTTCATTTCATGGCTTGGCTACATTAGGTTTTATTTGTACTAAAATGATCAGGTCACCCTCAAGTCAGCCTCCTCTTCTCACATTGACTCATCATTTTTCCTGAAGAACGATGCTCTCTGTTTTTAGTCTCTCAACCTCCACTTGTTCTTCGGTGTACAGCTATTTGGCTTCTGTCTCTACATTCCATTGAATCCATTCTTGCTAAAGTTACCAGAGATTCCTAATGGTCAGAGCCAATGCTTTTTTCCCAGAAATCCCCCTAGAAAACTCCATTAATGTCATAGATTTGAAATAGGTAACACGCCCATTCCTGAAGCAATAATTGTGGCCAGGTGATATTACATGAGTTAGCTAATGTTGTTTTATCCAATATAGAAGCCACTATCCACATGTGACTTCTTAAATTTAAATTAATTGAAATTTAACAAAATAAAAATTTATGTCTTCAGTCCCACTAGCTGTATTTTAAGTTCTCAATAGCCACTTGTTGCTAGTGTCTACTGTATTGGACAGTGTAAATAATAGAACATTTCCATCAACACAGAAATTTGTATTTCAAGTATAAAGTATATTAAGGTCTCAATCACCCCACTCTTAGAGCTGGGAGGTAGTTAGCCATCATCTTCTCTCATAGTATGGACTACTGGCAGGGATTGAGGGGGTGCAATTAGGACAAATTAACCAATAAAAATGAAGTTGTTTCTACTAGAATGGGAATGGACTATGAAGGAGGAAACCACAAGATCCATTATAATATACAAATATACAATAGGTTTTTTTACTCATTGTCCTGTTACGATACATCTACTTTACCTCTGTTTCTTAGCACTACATGCTGCATGTACTACATATACTGTCTTGTATAGTTGGCCTTCCATATCCATGGGTGCACAGATTGAAAATATTCAGAAAAAAAATTTATACTGTTGCTGACGTGTACTGTGTAGTTAGGCCTATGATGGTTGCACCTGTATTGAACATGTACAGACTTTTTTTCTTGTCATTATTCACTAAACAATACCGTATAACAACTATTTACTTAGCATTTACATTGTAGTAGGTTTTGTAAGTAATCTAGAGATGATTTAAAGTATATGGGAGGATATGCATAGGTTGTATGCAAACACTGTGCCATTTTATATAAGGGACTTGAATTATGTGTGGATTTTGGTATCCTCGAGAGGTCATGGAACCAATCTCCCATGGATACTGAGGGATGACTATATATATATCCTTCCATTCTGTTTTTTCCTGTGGGGTGAATTCTTAGCAGTAAACTCCTGGGTCAAAGAACAGATATAGTTTCAGTTTCACAGGCATTGTGTAATTACTCTCTAAAAACTATAATAATTCCCATTTCAATGAGCAATACATAAGAAGGGCCCTTTACCCACATATATTGCTGACAACAATGAGGAAGTCTGTCTAATGGTTAAAAGCACAATCTTGTGCCAGTCTTCTTCGTTTCAAATTCTAGCTCTGCAACTTTTCAGCTTTTTGTACTTTGTGACCTTGAGCAAATTACTAAACATGAACGTTCCTCAGTTTAACAGAGTGTAAAATAGGAGTGATAATAATAGTACCTAAGTCATACGCATGTTATAAAAAATAAGTGATTTAATGTACATGACGCACAAGAAGAGTCCCCGGCATATAATTGGTGCTTGATAAATGTCAGCTATTATTAAACTAAATAGGTATAACCATGCCTTTTGATTTTTAACAAGAAGTGGGTGTGATCACATCTTTGATCTCTGTATCTTTTCTGATACATGAAAAATATTATCTCATTTTAATCTAATTTACACTATTACTAGTAATGTTGGCCATATTTTCATGTTTTATTGGCCATTTAGATTTACTTCGCTGTGAATTTCCTATTATTTTTCTATTGAGTTGACTATCATTTCTTTATTAATTTGTAGATATACTCTACATTAAGTATCAACCTCAAAAACTTGGATTTATTTTTTTCTAGTCTGTGGAAAGGTTTTTGACCTTTTTATATCTTTTGTTAACATTGTTTATTTTCTTGTCTCATTGAAAATGCTTTGAAACCTTCATGTTGAATAAGAAGAAGAACAAGAACAACATCTGTAGTGATCATGGGTATCACTGTCTCATTCCTACTTGAGTAAAAACAGCTTAAGCAGTTCACTTCTTAGAGTTTCTCCAGCTGGACTTTCATGAAGACTTTTTCTCATACTCAAACAACTTTTTTTTTATTCCTATTTTATTTAACACTTAAATTAGGAAAAGCTGCTGAATTTTATAAAATGCCTTTTCAGGATGTAATAATGAAATCATAGTTTTTAAAATTCTTTAATATGTTGATATAATGATTTATTTGGGTAATTTCCTATGAACGAACTGTCTTTTCATTCACAGGATACTCTTTAGTCTAATTTCATTATTGTCATGGCTCAGGGAATAGGGAGGCCCGAGGAGGGGGTTGGTGGCCTGTCCGTAAACCAGTCAGAACACACACAACATTTATCAATGAAGTTTGCTGTCTCATATGGGTGTGGTTCATGGTGCCCCTAAACAATTACAATAGTAACATCAGAGATCACTGATCACAGATCACCATATCAGATATAATAATAATTAAAAAGTTTGAAATATTAGGAGAAATACCAAAATGTCACACGGAGACAAGAAGTGAGCGCATGCTGTTGGTAAAATGGCTCCGATAGTCTTGCTTGAGTTGGGTTGCCACAAAGCTTCAGTTCATAAAAAACACAATATCTGAAAATCACAGTAAAGCAAAGCACAATAAAATGAGGTATACCTGTATGTTGTTTGGTATCTTGACTGCTGCTTGCATGGGTGTTGATTGTGGATCCAAGTAAAATGAAATCCTTGGCAACTTCAGTGTTTTCTCCATTTATCATGATATTGTTTATTGGTCCAATTGTGAGGATTTTTGTTTTCTTTATGTTGAGGTATAATCCATTCGTAAGGCTGTAGTCTTTGATCTTCATCAGTAAGTTCTTCAAGTCCTATTCACTTTCAGCAAGCAAAGTTGTGTCATCTGCATATCAAAAGTTGTTAATGAGTCTTGCGCCAATACCGATTCCATGTTCTTCTTCATACAGTCCAGCTTCTGAGATTATTTGCTTAGCATATAGCTTGAATAAAATGGTGAAAGGATACAACCCCGACCACACCTTTCCTGACTTTAAACCATGAAGTATCCCCTTGTTCTGTTTGAACGAATGCCTCTTGGTTTATGTAGAGGTTCCACACAAGAACAATAAGTGTTCTGGAATTCCCATTCTTCACAATGTTATTTATAATTTGTTACGATCCACACAGTCGAATGCCTTTGCATAGTAAATAAAACGTGGGTAAACATCTTTCTCGTATTCTCTGCTTTCAGCCATGATCCATTTGACATCAGCTATGATATCCCTTGTTCCACATCCTCGTCTGAATCCTGCTTGAATTTCTGGCAGTTCTCTGTCAATGTACTGCTGCAACCATTTTTGAGTCGTCTTCAGCATAATTTTACTTGTGTGTGATATTAATGATATTGTTTGATAATTTCCAAATTCTGTTGGATCACCTTGCTTTGGAATGGGTACAAATATGGATCTCTTCCAGTCAGTTGCCCAGGTAGCTCTCTTCCAAATTTCTTGGCATGGACTAGTGAGTGCTTCCAGTGTTGCATCCATTTGTTGAAATCTTTCAACTGGTATTCCATCAATTCCTAGAGCCTTATTTTTTGCCAATGCCTTCAGTGCAGCTTGGACTTCTTCCTTCAGTACCATTGATTCTTGATCATATACTACCTCCTGAAATGGTTGAATGTTGACAAATTCTTTTTGGTACAGGGACTCCATGTATTACAATCACCTTCTTTTGATGCTTCCTGTGTCGTTCAATTTTTTTTGCCCATAGAATCCCTCAATACTGCAACTTGAGGCTTGACTTCTTTCTTCAGTTCTCTTAGCTTGAGAAATGTCAAGCATGTTCTTCTTTTTTGGTTTTCTAACTCCAGGTGTTTGCACATTTCTTTATAATACTTTACTTTGTCTTCTTGAAAATTTCTTTGAAAATTTCTGTTCAGCACTTTTACGTCATCATTTCTTCTTTTGGCTTTAGCTACTCTACATTCAAAAGCAATTTTCAGAGTCTCTTCTGACATATATTTAGGTCTTTTCTTTCTTTTTAATGACCTCTTGCTTTCTTCATGTATGATATCATCTCACAACTCATCCGGTCTTCAGTCATTAGTGTTCAATGCACCAAATCTATTATTGATCTGGTCTCTTAATTCGGGTGGGATAACTCAAGGTTGTACTTTGGCTCTCATGTACTTGTTTTAATTTTCTTCAGCTTCAACTTGAACTTGCATTTGAGCAATTGATGGTTTGTTCTGCAGTCAGCCCCTAGCCTTGTTCTGACTTATGATATTGAACTTCTCCATTATCTCTTTCCACAGAGGTAGTCGATTTGATTCCTGTGTTTTCCATCCGGTGAGTTCCACACATATAGTCACCATTTATGTCGTTTAAAAAAAGGTGTTTGCAATGAAGAAGTCGTTGGTCTTGCAAATTTCTATTATGCGATCTCTAGTGTTGTTTCTATCACCAAGGCCATATTTTCCAACTACCAATCCTTCTTCTTGGTTTCCAACTTTTGCATTCCAATCACCAGTAATTATCAATGCATCATAATTGCACGTTTGATCAATTTCAGACTATCAGAAGTTGATAAAAATCTTCGATTTCTTCATCTTTGGCCTTAGTGGTTGGTGCGTAAATTTGAATAATATTCGTATTAACTTGTTTTCCTTGTGGGTGTATGGATATTATCCTGTAACTGACAGGGTTGTACTTCAGGATAGATCTTGAAATGTTCTTTTCGATGATGAATGCGATGCCTTTCCTCTTCAATTTGTTATTACCAGCATAGTAGACCAGATGATTGTCTGATTCAAAATGGCCAATACCAGTCATTTTAGCTCATTAATGCCTAGGATATGGATCTTTATGCCTTCCATTTCAATTCTGAAGACTTCCAATTTACCTTGTTTCATACTTCTTACAAACTCAACAGTGGCCTACATTAAATGAAGTTAGATTCCATAACAGTCTTATTATAATATCCAGGAAGGAATTTACCACCTCAATGTATCCTTAGAAGGGCTCAGAGGACTTTTCATTTACCAAAGCATTGAGACATAATACATTTGTCAGTCACCACATGTCTGTCAGTTTGTCCTACCATGGTGGCTTTCATGTTGCAGTGATACTGAAGTTTTGCCACCAGTATTTCAAATAAAATCAGGGTCACCCTTGGTAGACAGGTTTCAGCTGAGCTTCCAGACTAACACAGGCTAGGAAGAAGGACCTGGCAGTCTACATCTGAAAAAACTGGCTAGTGAAAACCTTATGAATAGCAGTGGAACATTGTCTGATATGGTGCCAAAAGATGAGCCCCTCCATTGGAGGGCACTCAAAATATTACTGGATAAGAGCTGCCTCCTGAAAGTAGAGTTGACCTTAATGACATGGATGGAGTGAAGACTTAGGGACCTTCATTTGCTGATGTGGCATGACTCAAAATGTGAAGGAATAGCTGCAAACGTCCATTAATAATCAGAAAGTGGAATGTCTGAAGAATGAGTCTAGGAAAATTGGAAGTCATCAAAAATGAAATGGAATGCATAAAGATCAATATCCTAGGCTTTAGTGACCTGAAATGGACTGGTATTGGCCATCTTGAATCAGACGATCATATGGTCTACTATGCCGGGAATGACAAATTGAAGAGGAATGGTGTCGTGTTCAATGGCAGTTTGAATCCACCAGCCACTTCTTGGAAACTCTATGGGGCAGTTCTACTCTGTCCTATAGGGTCGCTATGGGTCAGAATTGACTTGACGGCAATGGGTTCTTGGTTTTGTTTGTATGTATAAATATAAATATTCCAGTGTGTACACTCCATAAAATAAAGACATTCTCCTATACAAACACAATACAATCAAAATCAGGAAGTTAACACTGACGAAACACTATTATCTACCCATAGTTCTTACTCAGATATCACCAGCTCCCAACCTTGTCCTTTAGAGCTAAAGACATTTTTCTCTCTAGGCCAATTTTTCTGTAGTCATGTCTTTCCATCTGACCTCCCCATCTTTCATGAACTTGAAATTTCTGTAAAGTATTGTAGAGTGTTACTCCATGTTTGTCTAATGTTTCCTCAGGATTATATTCACTGTTTTTAGCAGAAATACTACAGAAAGGATATTGCATTTCTTCTTAGTGTATCACACAAGGAGACACACAATATAGATTTGTACTATTACAGATGATGGTCAGCTTGATTTGCCAGATTTCTCCATTGTGAAGTTTCTATTTTCCCCTTTTTATTTAAGAAGTATCTTGTGAGGAAATACTCTGAGATAATGTATCTCGTTTCTCACCAAACCTTCACCCGCCAGCTTTAACATTCATTGATGATCCCCTTTGTAGTCAGTTATTACAATGGTGGTTGCCAAATGGTGATTTTTTAACTCCACTATTTCTTCTGTACTTATTAGTCAGCAATCCACTATACAGGAGAGTTTTCATTTATCTACCAGTTATAAATCTATCTATCTGTCTCTCTTTCTGCCTTTCTATCTATCTATCATCTGTCTATGAATTATCTATCATCTATCTATTTGTTGCAGTATGGACTCACAGATTTTTCTATCAGTCAATGAGTTATAATGTGTTACTACCATTTTTGCAGCTTTATTTAAGTGTAATTTACATGCAATAAAATTCACTTATCTTAAGTATATAGTTTGAAGAGTATGAGGGCAATTGTTTTTAGTTGTATAACTACTACCACAGTAAAAATACTGAACATTTTTGTCACTCCAAAAAGTTCTCTATTGCCTTTTTGCAGTAAATATCATCTCCCAAACCTGGTCATAGGAAACTACTGATAAGCTATCTACCACTAGAGTTTTGCCTTTTCCATAACTTCATGTAAATAAAATTAAACAGTATGTGATTTTTAAGGTTTGGCTTCTTCCACTTAGTATAATATTTTTGAAATTCATTCATGTTGTTGCATATATCAATAGTTCATTCCTGTTTATTAATGAGTAGCATTCCAAAGTATAGATATAGTACTTCTTTAAAAAATCTATTTATCAGTTGATGGACATTTGAATTGTTTTGGTTTTGGCTATGATGCTATTAATATTTGTACACAAGTCTTTAAGTGGTCATATATTTCTCTTGCATAACTACGTAGAAATGGGAACTCCAGTCACACACTGTATGTATGTTTTACTTTACAAGATAATGTCCAACTTTTCCAAGTGACTGATCCATTTCACACTTCCACCAGTAATACATGAGAATTCCAGTTTCTACAAATCCTCATCAACACTTAGTATAATCAGTCTTTTTAATGTCAGTTATCTGAATGTTTGTGTAGAAAAGGATTTCTCAACCTTTTTTTTTTTTTGGACATTATTGCCATCTTCTTCCCTGTTAAGGAAATTTTTATACATTTTTTCTTAATCAAAACCAAAAAACCAAACCCATTGCCCTCGAGTTGATTCCTACTGCGTATGTACTTATGTCTGAATTTTATATTTGTTTATGTACTGTAGGTATATGCATGATTTACACATAAAAAGAGAAGTATGTTTTCACCTCCCTCCAAGAACAGACTTTTGTCTCCTTGAGCTTAATAATTCCTCCACTGAGAATGCATAGTGTAGAAGTATCTCATTGTTTTTTAGTTTTCTTTATCGTGAAAACTCAAGATACTGAGCATTGTTTCATGTGTTTATTGGCCATTCATATACCTTCTTTTGTGAAGTGTCTGTTCAAATCTTTTCCCAAATTATTTTTTTAATTGGTTCTTTGAGTTATAAAAAAATATTTAAATATTCTGGATACAAACACTTTGTCAAATACATGTTTTGCAAATATTTTTTCATAGTCTACGGCTTCTCTTTTTATCTTTTTAACTTTTTTTTAGACTAAAACCTTTTTTTGATAAATTTTATCTTATAAATTTATTTGTTTCATGGCTTGTGCTTTTTGTGTCATATTTAGGAAATCTTTGCCTACACAATGCTGCAAAGATTTTCTCCTATAGTTTTTTATGTAAGGTTTATAGTTTAGCTCATATGTTTAGGTCCATGATCTATTTTGTCTAATTTTTGTGTATGGCATGAGGTAAGGGTCAATGTTATCCTTTTTAATATGGATATCCAGTTATTCCAGTTCCATTTATTAAAGAGATTATCCTTCCCCAATTAAATTACCTTGGAACATTTGTCAAAAATAAATTGATCATATAAGTGAGGGTGAATTTTTATATTCTCTATTGTGTTTTGTTGATCTATATGTCTATGCTTACACTAATACCACAATGTCTTGATTAAAGTAGCTTTATAGTAAATCTTGAAATCAAGTAGTGTAAGTCCTCCAAACTTGTTCTTTAAAAACAAACAAACAAACAAATGTTTGGCTTTTCTAGGCCCTTGGTTTTTCCATATGTATTTTCAGCTTGCCATTTTCTTCAAAAAGTCTGCTGTGACTTTGTTGGGATTTCATTAGATCTATAGATAATTTTGAAGAGAATTAAAATCTTAATAATATTGAGTTTTCCAATCTATGAATGTGGATTCAATATATGAATAAGGTGTTGAACATCTCTTATGACTAAAAAAAAAACAAAGGAATAAAAGAAATTTACTGGATAAAGGGCCGAAATCTACTAAAACATATAGCTAATCTTATATTCAATAATCTTATACTCAAAAGAGTAAATAGTTTTCCCTTAGATCAGGAATAAGGCAGAGATATCTGCTCTCACTGATTTAACATTGTATTAAAAGTATAGCCAGTGTAATATGCAAAACAAACAAATAAAAGGAACATAGATCAGAAAGGAAGAACATATACTGTCTTTATTTGCATAAGGCATGATGGTGTACATCGAAAATACTAAAGAATAAACATAAAAGCCACCAAAAAAATAATTTAGCAATGTCTCAGGATATAAGGTCAATTTACAAACATCAATTGTAGTTCTATTCACTGGCAATGGACAACTGAAAAATAAAATTTTAAAAGCTCCTTGATTTACTATTGAATCAAAAAATGAAAGTCATAGCAATAAATTTAACAAAAGATGTGCAAGACTCATACACCCAAAACTACAAAACTTTGCTGATATATATTAAAAATTTCTTTTCTGGCAAACAGTGTTGTTGTTCTCTGCCTACAGATAATTTGAAGTTTGTAGTAGTTTCTATCTTCTGGGTAATGTTGATGGCATGGGATTTGTGTGGTTTTATTTGTTCTAGTTGATCTTTGTAGCTTGGAGAGTCAGAATTATGCTCAGCCCTACATCCAAGTTGGTAAAGAAGAAGTAAAACTGTCCCTCTTTGTGGATGATATGTTACTATACATAGAAAACCCTAAAGGTTCCACTAGAAAACTACTGGAACTAATAGAAAGATTAAGCAGAGTAGTGGGGAACAGGATAAACATACAAAAATCAGTTGGATTCCTACACACCAATAAAGAGAATGATGAAAAGGAAATCAGGAAAACAATACCGTTTATAATGGCTCCTAAAAAAATAAAATACTTAGGAATAAATCTAACCAGGGATGTAAAAGACCTATACAAAGAAAACTACAAAACACTACTGCAAGAAACCAAAAGAGATCTACATAAATGGAAAAACATACCATACTCATGGATAGATGGCCTCAACATTGTGAAAATGACAATTCTACCCAAAGCAATCTACAAATACAGTGCAATCCTGATCCAAATACCAACAACATCTTTTAAAGAGTTGGAAAAACTAACCATTAACTTTATATGGAAAGGGAAGAGGCCCCAGATAAGTAAAGCACTATTGAAGAAAAAAGAATAAAGTAGAAGGACTAGCACTACTTGACCTCAGAGCCTACTATACAGCTACAGTGGTCGAAACAGCCTGGTACTCATACAACGGCAGATACATTGACCAATGGAACACAACTGAGAACCCAGATGTAAATCTATCCACCCACAGTCACCTGATCTTCAACAAGGGCCCAAAGTTTATCAAATCGGGAAAAGACAATCTTTTTAACAAATGGTGCTGGCAAAACTCGATGTCCATCTGCAAAAAAATGAAACATGACCCATAACTCACACCATACACACAAATAAATTCAAAAAGAATCAAAGACCTAAATATAAAACCAAAAACTATAAAGATCATAGAAAAAAAATTGGATCAATGCTAGAGGCCCTAATATATGGCATTAATTAATCATAAGCATAAAATTCACATTATGAAAATAACTTGTAGCATTATTAAAAAACTATATAGATATGCTTCAGGAATGTAAGATTATAATTATCTTGTTTTCTTTGGATATATATGATAGTTTTAAAATTTTCACTTAAAATCAATTCCTCATCTCCATAATAAGAAGGAAAGCATTTTACAAAAATGATTATTTTTAAGTATATGAGGTTTTAAGAAATTTAGTTCTTATTTTGTGCCTCAAATTTCAGCCGAAAGTCATGCACATGATAAAAAGCCAAGAAGAATAACACCACAATAAATACACTAATTTTCCAGGAGCAAATCATTCACTAGGTAACGCTGAATTGATAGCTATATATTCTACAACCCTTAGCAAATATGGGTGAACAGTGTGATTAACAGGAGCTATGTGGTAAAAGAATAATAAAAATATAAACAATACAATCAATTTCTAATATGTACTTTAAAATACTTTGGAATTCACTCACAACATGCTTCAAGAATAAATATGTCAGACTAAATAGACACTTTTATTCAGGCAGAGAGTTGAAGGAAAAATAAATTTGAGCTTCAAACACCCTCAAAGATGCCTAAAGACATTTTTAAAAACTAACGGATGATAGCAAGATTTTGTTGGATTATACGGATCTTAGAAAAATGTATATATTTATAAAAAATGATAGGATATTGATGCATGAGTAATTCATGTGTTATCACATGTCTTACTTATCTAGTGCTGCTATAACAGAAACACTACAAGTGGATGGTTTTAACGAAGAGAAGTTTATTTCCACACAGGTAAAGTGGCTAAAAGTCCAAATTCAGGACGTCAGCTCCAGGGAAAGGCTTTTTCTCTCCACTGGCCTTCTTCTCTTTGGTGTTCCCCAGGACTAGGAGCTTCTCTGCGCAGGGACAAGGACACGCTCTGCTCCGGGCACTGCTTTCTTGATGGTATGTGGTCCCCCTGTCTCTCTGCTCACTTCTCTCTTTTATATCTCAAGAGATTGCCTCAGGACACAATCCGGTCTTGTAGATTGAGTTCTGCCTTACTAACACGACTGCCACCATTCCTCCTTCATTAACATCATAGAGGCAGGATTTACAACATATAAGAAAATCACACAATACCAGGAATCATGGCCCAGCCAAATTGATACACACATTTTTTGGGGGACTTAATTCAAACCATGACATCACACAATAATGAAAGCACATTTAGATTATTACAATATCCACTCTTTATTATTATATGTGCCTTTAAAGATAATGCAGTGAGTAGCAAAGTAGTTGGAGCCCTAGTGGTAGAGTGGTTAAGAGCTTGGCTGCTAACCAGAAGATCAGCAGTTCAAATCCACCAGCTGGTCTTTGGAAACCCTATGGGGTAGTTCTGCCCTGTCCTATAGGCTTGCTGTGAGTCGGAATTGACTTGACAGCAACAGGCTTGGGTTTTGGTTTAGTGAAGTAGCTGTCTTCTTAAATGATAAATCTATAACAGTTTTTAACAGATGAAAAACTGTAATTGAACTTTGCATAGAATTGCCACTCAACTTTCTATTGATAGTAATGGTAATATCTCTGAGCATTTTATGGCAATTTTGTAAATTCAACCATAACTTAAAATATCATTATTAAGATATTTTCACCCAAGCTATTTTCATTTAATTTGTATTCCAGCTGAAAACAGAAATACTTCCTTCACAGTTTAAAAACAACTTGCTCATAGTTGTTATCAGTTGAAAATGATTTGGATATGTAATAGAGAAATTTAGATACATGGTAAAAACAACTTTGAATACTTTTTTGAACATAAAAGAAAACCAGTATCTTCTTACAGTTTATGTCATCTTACATTTCAGATTGTTTAAAAGAAATCTGTCTTTGAAATGAGAGGTCCCTGGGTGGTGCAAAAGGTTTGCTTTTGGCTACTAACCAAAAGGTTAGCAGTTCAAACCCACCCAGCCATGCTGCTAAAGAAAGACCTGACAAGCCACTTCCTAAAATTCACAGCCAAGAAAAACTATGGAGCTCAGTTCTATTCTGTAACACACGGGATTGCTGTAAGTCAGACTCCAACAGACCACAACTTTTTTTTTGTTGTTATTGTTGTGTTTTTATTTAATCTACGGTCCAGCTGAGGGGAAATAGGAATCAAAAATGTATTTTTATCAGTTTCTTAGTTTGTATCTTTAACCAAAAAAAAAAAAAAAAATGACAGCATGGAGCAGATAATTTTTCTGTCCTCAGATACCGGCTTCAGCCCCTAACTTTGACCTAGAGCTGCAGTGTTGGAAAACTTCTGCTGTTTTGACCAGAAGAGAGGCCGGTTGCCTGGGCCAAGCTCACATTGTCTGCAAGCCCTATCTTACCCTCAGAAAAAGTTAAAGCACCTCTCTGAGTGCCTTCATGGAGAGCTCTGTGGTGTCCTGGACCTAGGAAAGGAATGGAACTTTAGCCTGTCTGGGAAGTGGAAGCACATAAGCTGCAGTCAGAGACACTCAAAGATCATCGGCTCTGAATCATCACAAATGAAGAGACTAGTTAACTCTCGCTAACATGCTAACATCAAACATGCTCTCCAAGGAGATTCAGCAAAGTTGCAATACGGCTCAGGAGAGGTTTTTGGCGAACTTTCACAGTAAGAAAGCGCCCCCTAGTCCCTGCTCCCCGCCCAGGGTTTTGCAAGCCTGGGATCACAGGCATCCCTGGTGCCGAGAGCCCAGGCAGGGAAGCCCCTCAACATCAGGATGGTGACTAAACGGACTCCTTCCCGGACTGTGACTCCATAGAGGGTGCTTGTGGAGCTAGGAAAGGATATAGGAAAGAGAGGGTAAAGTCGCCAAATCCAAGGTAACAGCCTCAGTCGTTAATAGGTATCATCAAAACCAGCGGCGGGCTCAGGGGAAGAGCCCTAACACCCAAGCCGCAGCCCCTAGCCCAATCTGATCTTACCTGCTCCTGGTGAAAGGGCAGAGCCCTGGTCTCCTCGGGAACCAGAAGTGGCAAGCCGGGCTTAGGCAACAGGTTCTGCCCCTGTCCCGGCCTCGGCCACCTTCCGCTGCCCTGGACGCTCAGCCTGAGCCAGCGCCTGCCCGCGGCTGCCGGAGTGCGGCTCTCCCAGTTGCCGGCTCTCCGCGCCTTCCGGCTCTCCTGGCGCGCTGGAGGCTCAGTGCTCTGCGCTGGCTGGCTGCCTCCTCATCCAGATGATAGTCTCTGGAGGGCACCAGCCAGCTGCTGGGGTGCAGAGGAAGCTATTCACATCTTGCTAAGAGTCATCCAATACCCACTTGTGCAGTTCAGAATCCGTGTGCAGCAGTGGTGTCACTGAGGGGTGGGAGGAGGGGGGCGTCGCAGATCTCTGTCAGAGGCGGTGACAACAAAATGACTGTCTATAAAATTTTTATTCAGTGTTTTAGCAGAAATTTATTTTTTTTAGTAAAAATATCCTAGTAGTTAGTTATAACAGTGAAAACATTTTTCATAAGCCCAGCTTACATGTATCAACATACCTATAAGGCTAAAACTCTACCCTAATTTACTTTTTGAACCTTCTCATGCCCTCTGAAGCCCTGGTGGTGCAGTGGTTAAGAGCTATTGCTGCTAACCAAAAGGTAGGCAGTTCGAATTCAAAAACCTCTCCTTGGAAACCCTATGGGGCGGTTCTACTCTGTCTTATAGGTTCACTATGAGTTAGAATCAACTTGATGGTAATGAGTTTGTGTTTTTTATTTTTATTTTTTGGTAATGCCCTCTAATCAGAGGTGTCTTTATTACCCAATTACAATGCCTCTTCCATCAAACGCTGTTGTTTTCACGCTATTGTTGTCTTGCTACCAGTGTTTTTATAGACACTGATTTTGTCAAGTTTTCTGGTGTTTTAGCTACAGTATTGTGCTAATAAGCATTTGTGAACCTATATCAGTAACTTTTTTTTGAGAATGAAGGACTCATTGCCACCCTATAGGACAGAGTAGAACTGCCCCATAGTGTTTCCAAGGAGTGCCTGGTGGATTCGAACTGCTGACCTTTTGGGTAGCAGTCATAGCTCTTAACCAGTGTGTTACCACGGCTCAATTTACAAGTAACATTAGTACAAAAAACATTACTAAGGATTCTGTATGGTCTGGTAGGGGAGGAGGTCCATGGTGAGGGGAGGTGACACCATGAGTTACTGCACTGGGTGACACCAACCCTAGAGATGCCACTGGTGGCAGCAAAGAAAGAGAAACATCACTGTAATTAATTATGGCATTGGTTTCCAGGCTATCAGCCTGTCTCCAAACCTTGGGCAAATAATTTAGCCTCTCTATACCCCAGTTTGAAAACCCTGTTGGCATAGTGGTTAAGTGCTACAGCTGCTAACCAAAAAGTTGGCAGTTCAAACACACCAGATGCTCCTTGGAAACAATGGGGCAGTTCTACTCTGTCCTATAGGGTTTCTATGAGTTGGAATCGACTCCAGGGCAATGGTTATACCCCAATTTGGAGCCCTGGTGGTGCAGAGGTTAAAAGCTTGGCTGCTAACCTAAAGATCACAGTTCAAATCCACCAGCCACTCCTTGGAAACTCTTTGGGGGCAGTTCTGCTCTGTCCTATAGGGTTGCTATGAGTTGGAATAGACTCAAGGGCACTGGGTTATACCCCAGTTTAAGAAGAACCATGGTGGCTCAATGGTGAAAGCACTCAGCTGCTAATGGAAAGGTTGGCAGTTCCAATCCACCAAACCTACCACCTGCTCCACAGGAGAAAGATGTGGCAGTCTGCTTCCATAAAGATTACAGCTTGTGGGAAATCTGGCAAAATGGCACTCTAGGCAGAAGCACCACGCCGTCCCTCCATAGCAAAGATCCGAAAAACTAAGTAGAACAGAGAATACAACAATCCTGAAACCATAAAACATCAAATGAAGAGATAAAGAACTCAGCCAAGCACCAAATGGAGTGAGAAAACTGACAGAGAACGGAGAGTGAGGAGAGATTCATGCAGAGGTCCCCTACCAGTTAACGCAGCGTGGATCCGCCATCTTGGATTCCTATCAGAGACCAGCAAACAGGGGGTATGAGGAAGCAGCCCCACAGAGCATCCAGCGGGAGACAAAACAACCGGTAATTTGCAATATACGCTTTCCCACTGCCCACCCTTCTTCACCCTGACTCGGCCTCCTCTGCTTCCCGCGGCCACAATCTTTTGACTGGGAAACACTGGCTGCTTGGATTCCACACACCCGAACGGGCAGCTCTCTGAGTGTTGCTTTTGTTGGCTACTGGTGTTGCTTTTTTCCACTTTTGATTTCTTCCTTGCCACTTGCCACCTCTCCCTCCTTTCGCTCGAGTACCTGGCTCCATGCGCCATCTTTGCTTCTTCCTGAGGGGCTGCAGAGCTCCAGTAATTTGTGATATATTCTTTCCCACTCCCTACCCTTCTTCACCCACACTCGGGCCCCTCTGCTTCCCGCAGACACAGTCTCTTGTCCAGAAACACCAGCCTGCACTGGCTGGGTCTCTGAGTGCCATTTGTTGGCTGCTAGTGTTGCTTTTCTTTTTCTGCTTCTTTTGATTTCTTCCTTGCTTCTCGACACCTCCTCCTCTTTCCGCTCAAGTACCTGGCTCTGTGCACCATCTTTGCTTCTTCCTGAGGGGCTGTGGAGCTCTGTTCGAGTGTGGAGCTGCGTCCTGGTCTGGGCTGCCATGCTGGTGGGATCCTGGGGTTCTTGTTCGTCTGTTTGTTTTGAATTGTTTCTTTGTTTTCTTTTCCTTTTCTTGAGTTGGGAGCCCTTTCTGGCCAGGCAGAGCTGGGTGGCAAGGAGACTCCCCCTCGGCTTGCACAGACATGCAGAGGGATCCCAGAGGGCATTCTTTTTTCTTTTCTGTTTTTTGGGGGCCTTTCTTGTTTTTTTTTTTTTTTTTAATTTGTTTTGTTTTGTTTTCCCTTTTTGTCTTTCTTCATTGCTCAGTTTCTCGTCTCTCTATATCTTCCTTCTTTTTCTGTTCCCTGAATGCCTGGTGTCGTATACCTCTATGCCTTCTAGCCAGGCTGTACTGCAACACCTGAGAGTGACTTCCCCAGACCTCATAGCTGCACTGGTGGGATCCCCGAGAACTTTGCAGTTCTTTATCCTTTCCGATTTTTATTGATTCATTCTTTTCTTTTCTTTATCTTCCCCTTTCTGTTTTTCTCCATTTCATAGTCTCTCATCTCTCCAATCCAATGGCAAGCTTCCCTAGCGTTCTTTTTTGTTTGTTACTATGTTTTTGGCTCCTGTTCCACTCTCCTCTCTCCCATATCCATCTTAGATCCACACATAAAAATCTCCCCACTGCATCCTGCCTACCTGCACTGTGCACTTGACATCACACCACCAAGAAGCACAGGAATGGCCTGCTGGAACCTACCCTGCACTGATTATTGACCCGCTCTGGTGGCTGTAGTAAGTTCCATAAACAACCCGTCACAGTAACTCCTCTTCAGCTAGACCTGCCCTGCTGTACCATATCTGAGTGACTGACCCTGCCAATTGGAGAAGGAGGTGAAAAGTATTGTGCGCCCAGATGAGCAAACAACAAAGAACACACAGTCCGCCTGTTCAGACGTAGTCAAATTAAAAAAAAAAAAAAAAGGGACAAAACAAACAAATCTACAGACAATAAACAAGAAAAATAACTATGGAATGCCCTGAAGACAGCAGACAATATCAAAACATTTACAAAAACAGGACAGGATGGTTCCAGTAGGCATCCAAAATAAAACACCAGATGACTCTCCACCAGAAGAAAATGCACTAGAACTACCTGATAGGGAATTCAAATCTCTAATACTCTCAATTCTCCAAGAACTGAAGCAAAAAGCTGACAAACATGAGGAAAAAATAGACAAATTCATGGAAAATACAGACAAAAAATTGGAAGAATTCAGGAAAATAATGCAGGAACAAAATGCCAAAATAAATTCACAACTAGAAATTATACAAAGACAACAATTAGAAATCCGAAAGATAAACAACAAGATTTCAGAAAAGGATAGTGTCATAAAAGGGCTGTGGAGCAGATTTGAAATGGTAGAAGATAGGATCAGTGGAATTGAAGACAAAAACTTGGATACAACTCTGTTTCAGGAAAACTCAGAAAAAAGAACAAAGTAAAATGAAGAGACCCTGAGAGCTATCTGGGACACAATCAAAAGCAAAAATTTGCGAGTGATTGGAATTCCAGAACAGGGGGAGAAAACACAAAACAAAGACAGGATCATTGAGGAACTGCTGACAGAAAACTTCCCCAATATCACGAAAGATGAAAAGCTGGGAATCCAAGAAGCTCAACGAACCCCATATAGAAGAGACCCCAAAAGAAAATCACCAAGGCATATCATAATCAAACTTGCCAAAACAAAAGACAAACAAAGAATCCTGAGAGCAGCTTGTGAAAAACAAGAAGTCACATACACAGGAGAAACAATAAGACTAAGCTCAGATTATTCAGCAGAAACCATGCAGGCAAGAAGGCAATGGAATGACATATATAAAATCTTGAAAGAAAAAAATTGCCAGCCAAGAATAATATATCATGCAAAACTCCCGTTCAAATATGATGGTGAAATTACAACATTTCCAGATAAAAAGAAATAAACGGAATATGTAAAAGTCAAACCAAACATACAAGAATTATTAAAGGGAGTTCTTCGATCTGAGGACAAACAGCTTCAGCTCACAGGTAGAAGCTTGGACGCAGGATTGTACCAGCCAGATACCAATCTAGGAAATGACCTCTCGAGGACTATCCAAAACCAAAAGAAATACAACAGGGAATCAGAGCAGTAAATCAGTAAATGACAACAACATCAAAACAATAAAAGAGGGAATAAACGGTATAGGTATAGAACCTTCTAATGGAGAGGAAGGAAAGGCGATACCAAGTAATGGTAACCTGCTTCAAACTTAGAAAAAAAGGGCAAAATTCATGGTAACCACAAAAAGAGTTAACAAACATACTCATAGAAAAAAAGAGGAAAAACATAAAGTCTCAGCAAAAACACAACCTACAAAAACAAAAGAAATGAAAAAAAAATCCACAAACAAAAGCAACTCAGTACAAGACAGGAAGAAGAACAAAGAAAACTTCAGCACCGCAAAGAAAAGCATGACAAAATGACAGCAACAAACTCACATCTATCAATAATTACACTGAATGTAAATGGACTCAATGCACCCATAAAGAGATGGAGAGTGACAGAATGGATAAGAAAACAGGATCCATCAATATGCTGTCTACAGGAGACACACCTTAGAAACAAAGATGTGACTTTATTAAAAGTCAAACGTTGGAAAAAAATATATCAAGCTAACAAATACCAAAAAAGAGCAGGAGTGGCAATTCTAATCTCAGATAAAATAGACTTTAAAACAAAATCTACCATAAAAGACAAAGAAGGACACTATATAACGATTAAGGGGATGATCCATCATGAAGACATAACCATAATAAACATCTATGCACCCAATGATAGGGCTCCAAAATACATAAAACAAACTCTAACAACACTGAAAAGAGAAATTGACAATTCCACAATAATAGTAGGAGACTTCAACACACCACTCTCAGTAAAGGACAGAACAACTAAGAAGAAACTCAGCAAAGATACAGAAGACCTAAAGGGCACACTCAGCCAACTTGACCTCATGGACATATATAGAACACTCCATCCAACCGCTGCAAAGTACACATTCTTTTCCAATGCACATGGAACATTCTCCAGAATAGACCACATCTCAGGCCACAAAGCAATCCTCAAAAATATCGAAAACATTGAGATAATTCAGAGTATCTTCTCTGACCACAATGCCATCAAGGTAGATATTAACAGTAGAAAGAGCAAAGAAAAAAAATCAACTACATGGAAACTGAATAATACCCTGCTTACACATCAGTGGGTAATAGAAGACATCAGAGATGGAATAAAAAAAAATTCCTAGAATCAAATAAGAATGAAAACACATCATACCAAAACCTTTGGGACACAGCAAAGGCAGTCCTCAGAAGACAATTTATAGCAATAGATGCACATACCAAAAAAGAAGAAAGGGACAAAATTAAAATATTAACTACAGAGGTCAAACAAATGGAAAGAGAACAGCAAAAAAAAAAAAAAAAAACCCACAACCACCAGAAGAAAGGAAATAGTAAAGATCAGAGCAGAAATAAATGAAACAGAGAACAGAAACACAATAGAAAGAATCAACAAAAACAAATGTTCGTTCTTTGAAAGAATCAACAAAATCGACAAACCTCTGGCCAGACTGACAAAGGAAAAACAGGAGAGGATGCAAATAACCCAAATAAGAAATGAAATGGGGGACATTACAACAGACCTAACTGAAATAAAAAGGATAGTAGCAGAATATTATGAAAAACTATACTCCAACAAACTTGAAAACCTAGAGGAAATGGATAAATTTCTAGAAACACACAGCCTACCCAAACTACAACAAAGTGACGTTGAAAATCTGAACAGACCCATAACAAGAGAAGAGATTGAAAAGGTAATAAAAAAAACTCCCAACCAAAAAAAGCCCTGGCCCAGATGGCTTCACTAGAGAATTCTACAAATCATATACAGAAGAGCTTGTACCAGTACTACTCAAACTATTTCAGAGCATAGAAAAGGAAGCAACACATCCAAATTCATTCAGTGAAGCCAGTATGACGCTGATACCAAAACCAGGCAAAGACGTCACAAAAAAAGAAAATTACAGACCAATATCTCTCATGAATATAGATGCAAAAATTCTGAACAAAATTCTAACCAATAGAATTCAGCATCATATCAAAAAAATAATACACCACGACCAAGTAGGATTCATACCAGGTATGCAAGGATGGTTCAACATTAGAAAATCAATCAACGTAATCCACCACATAAATAAAAGGAAAGAAAATAATCACATAATCATCTCAATTGATGCAGAAAAGGCATTTGACAAAGTCCAACACCCATTCCTGATAAAAACTCTCAATAAAATAGGTATAGAAGGGAAATTTCTCAACATAATAAAGGGCATCTATGCAAAACCAGCGGCCAACATCATTCTTAATGGAGAGAGGCTGAAAACATTCCCCTTGAAAACAGGAACAAGACAAGGATGCCCTTTATCACCACTCCTATTTAACATTGTGATGGAAGTTCTAGCTAGAGCAATAAGGCAAGAAAAAGAAATAAAGGGCATCCAAATTGGTAATGAAGAAATTAAACTGTCCCTGTTTGCAGATGATATGATACTATACATAGAAAACCCTAAAGACTCCATGAGAAATCTACTGGAGCTAATAGAAAGATTCAGCAGAGTAGCAGGATAGAAGATAAACATTCAAAAATCAGTTGGATTCCTATACACCAATAAGGAGAATAATGAAAAGGAAATCAGGAAAACAATACCATTTTCAATAGCCCCTAAAAAAGACAAAATACTTAGGAATAAATCTGACCAGGGATGTAAAAGACCTATACAAAGAAAACTACAAAACACTACTGCATGAAACCCAAAGGGATCTACATTAATGGAAAAACATACCATGCTCATGGATAGGCAGACTCAACATTGTTAAAATGACAATTCTACCCAAAGCAATTTACAAATACAATGGAATCCCGATCCAAATACCAACAACAGTCTTCAAAGAGATGGGAAAACTAATTAGTAAATTTATATGGAAAGGGAAGTGCCCTGAATAAGTAAAGCACTACTGAAGAAGAAGAACAAAGTTGGAGGACTCACACTACCTGACTTCAGAACCTACTATACAGCTACTGTAGTCAAAACAGCCTGGTACTGGTACAAGGACAGATACATTGAGCAATGGAACAGAATTGAGAACCCAGATGTAAATCCATCCACCTACGGTCACCTGATCTTCGACAAGGGCCCAAAGTCCATCAAAAGGGGAAAAGACAGTCTTTTAAACAAATGGTGCTGGCAAAACTGGATATCCATCTGCAAAAAAATGAAACAGGACCCATACCTCACACCATATACAAAAACGAATTCAAAATGGATCAAAGACCTGAATATAAAGCCTAAAACTATAAAGTGCATAGAAGAAAAAATAGGACCAACGCTTCAGGCCTTAATACATGGCATTAACAGGATACAAACCATAACCATCAATGCACAAACCCCAATAAATAAGCTAGATAACTGGGATCTTCTAAAAATCAAACACCTATGCTCTTCAAAAGACTTCACCGAAAGAGTAAAAAGAGAACCTACAGAATGGGAAAAATTTTTGGACAGTACAAGTCAGACAAAGTTCTAATCTCCATCATCTACAAGAAAATCCAACACCTCTACAACAAAAAGACAAATAATCCTATTAAAAAATGGGTGAAGGAAATGAACAGACACTTCACCAAAGAAGACATTCGAATGGCCACAGACACATGAGGAAATGCTGGTGATCACTAGACATTAGAGAAATGCAAATTAAAACCACAATGAGTTACTATCTCGCCCTGGCATTACTGGCACGAATCAAAAACACTGGAAATAACAAATGTTGGAGGAGCTGCGGGGAGATGGGAACTCTTATACACTGCTGGTGGGAATGCAAAATGATGCAACCATTTTGGAAAATGATATGGCGTTTCCTCAGAAAGCTATAAATAGACATACCATTCGATCCAGCAATTCCACTCCTAGGAATATATCCTAGAGAAATAAGAGTCGTCACTCGAATAGACATATGCACACCTATGTTTCATGGCAGCATTGTTCACAATAGCAAAATGATGGAAACAACGTAGGTGCCCATCGACAGATGAATGGATAAACAAAGTATGGTACATACACACAATGGAGTACTATGCAACGAGCAAGAACAACAATGAAATCTGTGAAGCATCTCATAACATGGATGAAACTGGAGGACATTATGCTGAGTGAAATCAGTCAATCACAAAAGGACAAAGACTGTATGAGAACCTCTGTTGTAAAAACCCATGAAAAAGTTCACACACAAAATGTAACAATCTTTGTTGGTTACCAGGGATGGGAGGGGTGGGGGGACATACTAAACAGGCAATAGATAAGTGGTATCTTGGGTGAAGGGTGAGACAGTACATATTACAGGGGAAACTAGCACAACTTGGACAAGGAAAGGTCATGGAAGCCCCATAGACACATGCAAACTTCCTGAGGGACTGAATTGCTGGGTGGAGGGCTGTGGGGACCATGGCCTCAGGGAACATCTAGCTCAATTGGCATGACACAGCTTATAAAGACAAGGCTCTACATTGTACCTTGGTGAGTAGTGTCTGGGGTCTTAAAAGCCTGTGAGCGGCCATCTAAGATACTCCACTGGTCTCATCCCTTCGGGAGCAAGGGAGAATGAAGAGAACAGGATACAAGGAAAAGATTAGTCCGAAGGACTAATTGTCCACAGCTACTAAGGCCTCCACCGGACTGAGTCCAGTACAGCTAGATGGTGCCCGGCTACCACCAATGACTGCTCTGACCAGGATCACAGCAGAGGGTTCTGGACAGAGCTGGAGAAGGATGTAGAGCATAACTTTAACTCACAAAACAAAGACCAGATTTCCTGGCCTAAAGGAGACTGGAGAAACCCCGAGAGTATGGCCCCCAGACACCCTTTTAGCTCAGTGGTGGAGTTATCTCCGAGGTTCACTGTTCAGCCTGGGAGTGGACAGCCCCGTAAAACCAAATGAGACTAACGAGGTACAAGAGTCCAGTGACAAGGGCCAGAAGGCAGAAGGGGACAAGGAAGCTGGTGATAGGGAACCCAAGGTTGAGTAAGGATATTGTTGATGTGTTGTGAGATTGTTAACCATTGTCATAGGGCAACATTTGTAGTAACTGTTAAATGAGAAACTATTTTGTTCTGTAAGCCTTCATCTTAAGTGAGAATAACAGCACAATTGGAAGAGCGTAGTCAATGTCACTGAACTGTGCATGTGGAAATCTTTGAAATGCTGTATCTTTGGCTATTTGTATTTTCACCAAAAAAAAGGTTGAGAAGTTAGAAGGTTGATATCTTGTGTGGTTGTTATCCAATGTCATAAAACAACATGTGTACTACTGTTTCATGTGAAACTGTTTGTTCTGTAAGCCTTCACCTGAAGTACAATAAAAAAAAAAAAAATACTATCAACCTGTGGAGAAAAAAAAAAAAGATTACAGCTTGGAAACCCTATGGGGCAGTTCTGCTCTGTCCTATAGCGTCATTATGCGTCTCTGATGGCAATGAGTTTTGGTTTGGTATACTCCCGTTTCCCCATTTGTGAAATAGAGATGATGATAATATTAGTAAGTGGGTAAGTTTTACAATACCAAAAAAGGAAAAAAAAAATGAATGAGTGTGTACGTGCAAAAGTACTTGGAATAGTGCCTGGTATATAGTAAGCATTCAGTTAAAAGATTAGCTATCGTGTTTAACCCTTCATTCTCATCAATTTATTTAATTGATGGAGACGTTCATTGCAGGCTGCAAACTGGAAACTCTTCCCCTCTCTATGGGTTCTTGCAAAGCCTCTTAACTTGCACGAAAATCTCTCTAAAATTCTAAAAAAAATTATTTCCTATCATAATTAGAAGTGGCAAGTATAGGGCTGCGGGAGGACTCACAGTGATTCTAACTCAAGAAAATCTGCTTCGTTGGAACTTGCCAATAGAGACCTCATGCCTAAAATTCAATGTTTTAACTTAGAGGTTCATACAGTTACTAAGAAGGGATAATTAAAGGTACTTGAAAAGATAATCTCTTGCAAATCCACACAGAGGCACCATAGTTCAGTGATTTGTTTAAGATCACAGAGGTAGTATATTGCAGGGAAGATTCCAGAACCCAAATTTGGTTCTCTAACTAATACATTTCTCTGCCTAAATCACTGATAACTGTAGTATACAAGGAAGAGCTGCTTGGAAGAGACTTTTAAAAACAGTAATTCTTGATCCTGAATAAAAGTTCCAAATTCAGACCAGTCTTTTTATAGTATTTGTTTATTTTAAACTTGGATTATAAACAAGCTGAACATCCAGAAAAGGGTATTTCCCAGGTTTGATATCAGTCCCCATGTCTCTGAAGTTTGTCAGGATAACCAAAATACAGAAAGTCACAAAAAAAAAAAAAAAAAAAAAGAAGCATTAAACAGATAACTAAAGGAGGCAGGGCTTAGAAGAATAAATTAGTTGAGGGAAATACACCTAAGCATATAAAATCATTCTGTGTTTAATCTGAGATTCTCAAATTGAAGGGCAAAAAAAAAAAAAAAAAGGTGGGCCATCACATCACCTTATATAATCTCTTTTACCAATGGGAAAATCAAAGTCATCATGAGTGGGAACAACAAAATGCCTTTGATGAGACACTGAGGTAATGTCTAGCTTGCAAGAATTCTATTGCAAATTAAAAGAAATATTAAACTTGCCATGTAATAATCATTTAAACTATCAGTCATTTGCTGTATCTTACAAAATAGCGCACTTTGACACCTTCTGTCTTGATTCTTTCCCACCTTCTCCATGGGAAATGCTAGAACATAGCCATAAGCAGAAGAAAATTATACAAAATCAAAGAAGAACCTGAAATGCACCTCACCCTCATTACTTCCTCTTTAAAAGTACAAGCAGTCTATTGTTAACTTCCACCTTTTGATTCATCCCACTTTGCTTTACCTGGTTCCAGTAGAAGAGCTTGTCTTTCTGTCAAAAGGTCATCTCTACAACTATGTGCTTTGCTTTGCACCGTCTCCCACATTTCCAGGGTTCTCATACGCTCTCTCTCTTATATATTTCTCCTCTCCCTCTTAAATGGATTATGTTCACTGATTTTTAAGTATATTTAATCTTTCCCATTTTAAAAGAAAAATCCCTACTGCTTCTCTACAAGGCCTTAATCACAAACACTTTCCTTTCCAGGCACAGCCATACCATAAACTGCTGTGGGGTTCCAATGTTTGCATTTCCTCATTTCTCAGTCACTCATCAAACCACTCTAGTTAGGACTTCCTGAACTCCTCATCTGACAATCTTGCAAAGATCATCAATATCCTCTATGTTGATGAGTCCAGTGGATGTTTTTCAGTTGACATTTTAGTTGGCCTTTGAGCAGCTTGTCTTCTTACTGAAAGTTTCTTCCCTTGTCATTGATTTCACAATACTCCCCTATTTTTATTAGTTTTGTTTACCCTGTGTCATGGTTAAAGTTGTGTGTCAATTTGGCCAGGCCATGATTCTCAGTAGTTTGGCAGTTATGGTGTAGTTTAGCAGCTATGTAATAATGTAATCACCTCCATAATGAGATCTGATATAATGTAATCATCTTCATAATGAAATCTGCTATGAGCAGCCAATCATATGAAAGGAAGTTTCCTTGTGGATGTGGCCTACATCCAATATATGTGGACTTTCTGGCAAAGCTCATGGACTTTTGCTCCCTCTGGATCCTGTATCTGGCTCCATTCATCTGACCTCCAGTTCTTGGGACTTGAGGTAGAAGTTTACCTGCTAATCTTGGGATTCCTCAGCCCCTGCAACTACTTGAGTCAAGAGAAGCATCCAGACTGACACATGAACTTGGGATTTTCCAGCCTCTACAGCTGAGTGAGCCATTTCCTTCATATAAATCTCTCTCTCTCTCTCTGTATATACATATATATATGCTTCA
This sequence comes from Dugong dugon, assembly GCA_030035585.1. Classification (NCBI taxonomy): domain Eukaryota; kingdom Metazoa; phylum Chordata; class Mammalia; order Sirenia; family Dugongidae; genus Dugong; species Dugong dugon. Next base: position 56,112,837 of record CM057463.1, read on the forward strand.
CTGGTTTTGCTTCTCTAGAGAACCCAACCTAAGTTGTTAGGTGCCATCGAGTCTGTTCTAACTCAAAGCTACCCTGTGTTCAACAGAATGAAACACTGCCCAGTCCTGCGCCATCTTCACAATCATTGTTATGCTTTAGTCCATTGTTACAACCACTGTGTCAGTCCATTTCATTGAGGGTCTTCCTCTTTTTTGCTGACCCTCTACTTTACCAAGCATGATGTTCTTTTCCAGGGACTGATCCCTTCTGATAACATGTCCAAAGTACGTGAGACACAGTCTCACCGTCCTTGCTTCTAAAGAGCATTCTGGTTGTAGTTATTCCAAGACAGATTTGTTCGTTCTTTTGGCAGTCCATGGTATATTCAATATTCTTCATGAACACCACAATTCAAAGGCCTCAATTCTTGTTTGGTCTTCCTTATTCATTGTCTAGCTTTCACATGCATATGCGGCAATTGAAAACACCATGGCTTGAGTCAGGTGCACCTAGTCTTCAAGGTGACGTCTTTGCTTTTCAACACTTTAAAGAGGTCTTTTGCAGCAGATTTGCCCAATGCAATGTGTCTTTTGATTTCTTGACTGCTGCTTCCATGGGTGTTGATTGTGGCTCCAAATAAAATGAAACCCTTGACAACTTCAGTTTTTTCTCCGTTTATCATGATGTTGCCTATTGGTCTAGTTGTGAAGATTTTTGTTTTATTTATGTTGAGTGTAATCCATACTGAAGGCTGTGGTCTTTGATCTTCATCAGTAAGGGCTTCAAGACATCTTCAGTTTCAGCAAGCAAAGTTGTGTCATCTGCAAATGCAGGTTGTTAATGTATTTTCCTCCAATCTCTTCTGTAACCTTTACATTTTCTGTAACCTTTACAGGCTCGTTTTCTACACAGCCATTCAATATAGGTATTTCCATAACACTCAATACTTCTCTTCTTACTCTAGACTTTTAAGCATTCTCATCCACACCAGTGGCCTCAGTTACCGTGTATATGTAGGAGATTCACACATCTAAATGTCCAGCTAGACCTCCTCTCTAAGTACCAGACTATCACTTAACATTTCCAATGGCTATGTCAATGTCACCTCAAAGTTGACATGTCTAAAATTAGAGTTATTGGCTTCTTTCTAAAACATTGTTCCCTAGATCAGTTAATGGCATGACCATCTATCCTTCTCACTGCTAGCTTAAATATAGAACTCAAGCTACCATCTTGTACCATGGGGTGAAAAACACATGCAGATGATGACAGAGAAATAAGACAAAGAAACCAGAGTCTTGACAGCTCTGGAAATCTTCCTCTCCAGCCCTGACTGGCCAACCTCAGGTCTTCTTTTTCATGAAAGATAAATAAAAGTTCATCCAAACGAAGCAAAACAAAACAAAAAAATAGATACACATTTCATGTATCTTTATATATTGTTTTATATATTCCTCACATAAGTGAAAAATCAGTGTAACTTGTCATAAATAAATGGTTCATATTAACATGCGTTAAAATTTAAAATTAAGTATTCAATTTTTAAAAAGTTTATCTACATCTCATTAAAAATTGTCATGTATTCCACCAATTGTATCCCACCTTGGGAAACATTGCCTTAAGGAATAATTGATATGTTGGGTGCAGAAGAAAGGATCAGATATTGCAAACCATATGGCAGCTTTGGAAGGACAGGTCCAAGAAGACACAATGGGTAGGTGAAAGAGAACTGGATCCCATAAAGGAGCAGAAAAGAAGCAAATGACTTTCAGGAGGGCAATAAAAGAGAAGGTAAGTAGAGAAGATCATAACTTTAATTGATATTCTTGTTTTTTACTTAGTTATTTTTGGTTTGTTTGTGTTTGGGTGTGTGTTTTGGACAGACAAAAACAGATTAATAAAAAATGTTTAATATTTGTCTTAAGAATAACAAAAGTCCCACACATCTACGGTCAACTGATTTTTAACAAGTATGCTGAGTCCATTCAATGGGGAAAGAAGAGTCTTTTCAATAAACGGTGCTGGGAAAACTGGATTTCCACAAGTAGAAAAATGAAAAAGTATCCATGCCTCACACCATTCACAAGAGCAAATTAAAAATGAGTTAAGGACCTAAATGTGTAAACTAAAACAATAAAATTCCTAGAAGAAAAGCAGGGGCAATGCTGCCAGGCCTAGCTTTTAACAATGGGTTATCTAAAATAATAATAAAAGTACAAACAGTAAAAGAAAAATAAACAAATGGGACTTCATGAAAACTGAAAACTTTTGTTCATCAAAAGACTTTACCAAAAAAGTGAAAAGACAAGTTACTGACTGGAAGAATATCTTTGGAAACCATATACCTGACAAGAATCTAATAACCGAAATGGGCAAAAACCAAATCAAACCAAACCTGTTGCTGTCGAGTTGATTCCAACTCACAGCAACCCTATAGGACAGAGTAGAACTGCCCCATAGGGTTTCCAAGGAGTGCCTGGTGGATTTTAACTGCCAACCTTTTGTTTAGCAGTGGAACTCTTAACCACTATACCACCAAGGTTTCCAAAAAAATAGGCAAAGGACTTGAATAAGCATTTCACCAAAGAGGACATTCACATGGCCACCAAACACTTGAAAAGATACTCAGGGTCATTAGCAATCAGAGAAATGCAAATCAAAACCACAATGAGATGCCATTTTACTCCCACCAGGATGGCTAAGATAAGAAACAAAACAAAACTGAAGATAACAAATGCTGATGAGTATGTGGGAAAACTGCAACCCTTATCTGTTGCTGGTGGGAATGCAAAATGGTACAGCCATTGTGGAAAACACTGTGGCAGTTCCTCAAAAAACTAAAAACGGAACTACCATATGACCCAACAATTGCATTCCTAGGTATATACCAAAAAAACTTGAAAGCAGAAACTCAAACAGACTTATACACCAATGTTCATTGCAGCACTACTCACAATAGCCAAAAGGTGGAAACAACCTAAATGCTCATCAACAGATGAATGGATAGCTAAAATGTGGTACATACAATGGAATACTACTCAGCCAATAGGAGAAATGAAGTCTTGATCATGCTACAACATGGATGAAGGTGGAAGACATTATGCTAATCGAAATGAATCAATTACAAAAGGACAGATATTATGTGACTTCACTTATATCGAAAGACATGAAAAGGCAAATGTATAGAGAACAAAGTTTATTAGTAGTTACCAGGGGCAGGAGGGAAGGGAAAAGGGGGAGTTAACGGGGATGGAAAAATCACATTGATTAAGATTAAGGTTAGGGTTTCACAAACGATTATTGTAATTGCTGTTAAGTTGCACACCTATAAAAAGTTGAATTGACAAAAGTTGTGTGGTAGGCATAATTACAACAACGAAAAAATAAGCAGCTGCTGAGGCTGTTTATGTGCAACCAGAATCCTCATGGGATTTTGTTTCTTGGTTTGGAGGTTTAGGATCACGGTTTCATTGGACATCCAAGTTAAGTGGCCTAATATCTTGTTTAGTGCTTCTGTTCTATCTCCTAGTTTGTAGCGCAGTGCCTGAGGTCTTAAAATCTTTTAAGCAGCCGTTCAAGGCACAATAACTAATTTCTATTTGCCTGGAGCAACAGAGGAAAAAGGAGTATCAGGAATAGAAAGAGGATATGGAATGTGTGGCTAATTGTGTCTATGAACAACTGCCTCCTTTGCCATGAGACCAGAAGGAGATGGTGCCCGGTTAACATTATGGAACATTTTGATCAAAGATTCTAAAGAAAAATTCTACTCAAAAGGGGGAGAATGCAGAACGTAATTTCAAATTTCATAGACTTCAGACTTCCTGGAGCCATGAAGATTGGATGAACCCCTGAAACTATTGCCTAAGATAATCTTTAAACCTTAAGCCAAAATATCCTCCTGATGTCTTCTTAAAACCAAGCAACAGTTTAGCTTAACTAGTGAAAAAATGTTGCCTTGAGCATTATGCTCTTTTAAGAACTATCTATGCGTGATCAAATTGACAACAGCAATATGAAAGATTAGATAGGAACCTTAGGGGGCAGAGAATTTATGTTCGTGGGGAAGGAACAACTCAGATAAAAAAGGTGAAAATGGTTGCACAATTCAAAGAACGTAATCAATGTCACTAAATGGTACATGTAGAAACTGTTGAATTGGTGTCTGATTTGCTGTGTATATTCTCAACAGCAACAAAATAAATGAATAAAATTTTTAAAAGCTAGAATAACAAAGGTTTAATATTTGTTTTAAGAAAAATCTGAAGGCAAAAGCTATGGGGCAATCTGGTATATTAACTAAATTAAATTTATGTGGCCATGAAAAGTTTTAATTATGATGACAATGTAATAACATAAAGACATACAGAATAATTTTAGGTAAAAGTAAACATGATATTTTAGATAAATCAGACTTTTTATCTGTGCAAAGTATGAATTTCTATGGAAAATGTCTGAATGATCATTTGAATAATAAAACAGTGCATACATTGTGGCGGTGTGATTGTGGGTGAATACATTTTTTTTCTAAAAATTTACCTTATTCTATAATCGTGTTTGTATAATTAAAAACTAAGACGTTCTTTAAATTGAATAAAATGCCAGAAGAGAAATAAGGAGCTCTAGAATCTGGCCCAGTCTTATCATTTTGAATTCCTTACTGACTTACATGGACTTCAGTTTTTTCATATATAATATGAAGGGATTAGGGATTTAACTAGTGTTTTTCAGGTAGATAAAGCCTATGATTCTAATTTCTAGTTTATTCAAGTAGTCTTCCTGATTAACTGTTTTCTTTGTCTTTGAAAAAGTCTGATTTAGTCACTTAATAGTGTTCCTTGACCCTACTATGTTTAAAATCATGTGCTAGCGCTCTTCTTCTTTTGGAGGGGAGGGCTTAGATAAATAGGTATAACACTGCTCCTGAGCTCAGGAAGCTTCCATTTTTGTCTGCTGTGGAGAAACAAGGCACAAGGTAAACATGTGTTTAAGACCATGTGAGGTACAAAGAAAGAGGTTTAGAGTCAGAGGAAAGACTATCACAGATGGTATTATCAAGAACATGACATTTGAACTGGCTGTCAAAGAATAAGTAACCATTTGGACACGTGGAGATGGGGGTGGGGGTGGATTAGGTACTTCAGGCAAAGGAAACAGCACGAGCAAGTACAGAAAATTGTTTGGTTTAACAAAAGCATAGACGTATAAGAAAAAAAAAATTTGAATGACTAATTAGGACCAGGGCCACCTGCACAACTGCTCTCAGAAGCACTGGGAGAGGCTTTTGCCCAGTTCCTTGTCGTGAACCCTGAAAGGGTCCCATGTTTTGGGCTCAGACACATAGCCAACATGACATGGGAGGGCTAGAGGAGAGTTGGTGGTGGGAGGGGGCCAAATAGGTATGACTGAGTCTGTGTCCTCATTCCCTACCAGCTGTATATAGAATGCAGTAGAACCAGACAAACCGATATTCTCCACTGAGGAAATTCAGAGGTGCTGAGAGAGGTTGTGTCAGGACAAAGGCAATCTGGAAAAGAGTCATACTCAGGAATGGGAGCAAGCTCATTTCTCTGAAAAGCTAGATGAGATAGGTATTAGCTCAAGGGATCAGGCTGACCCGTCATTTCCCAGCGGAGGCCCTTTCTCTTTTGCCTCTAAATTATGAGATATCATCTTAGCAGCAGGCAGGGAACAGAAAAGAAATCCAAGAGACTGCATTTACCACAAGATTTCAATTTATTCAAATAACAGAACATTGTGATGTTATGAATTCCCAAGTGTTAAAGTTTTGTATCTCCATCCCCTCCCACTAAGAAGACTATTATGTAAAGAATCTACTCCACCCCCACCCCTGCCCCCATCTAAATGTAGTTTGTAAATGTGCAACCCTGCTGTGAAGATTTAAATCCTGGTAACTTCATTTACTGGCATATGTCCACAAAAACATTACTATTGACAGAACTGGGAGACTCATTAGATGTAAAATATGAAGAAATAGGAGGCTTCGAGGATGCTTCTAATGTTTCTGACTTGGGCACTTGAGTAATTCGGGTTTACTGTTAACCAAAATGAGGAATATTGGAGAAGAACCACATTTTAAGGGAAGAAAATTAGCTCTTTTAAATGTGTTAACCCAAAAGTGAAAAATATCAAACGGACACAATATACTTTCTGATTTATTCCCTGCCTGCTTTGCATTCTCGTCTCTCATCTGTCTGCCTTTGAGCTTTATCTTCCAGCCATTTGGAACTCCTTTCTTGCGCTTCTCTAAACAGGCCATGCCCTTTGACTTCTGAATATTTGCAGATGTGGTTGTATTGTCTTGGACTTCACCTAAAGAGGTTTTTCCTCCTCTTCTTTGTGCACCTATAGCACTTCATGTAAACCTGTATTAGAATTCATCACATCTCATTGTTATATTGTATTTGCCTGTCTCCCAACCTCATTAAAATATAAACCCCAAGTAAATGGGTCCTGATTTAGTAACTTTTGAATTGTTAGTGGCACATGATAGGTGATCAATATGTTTGTTGAGGTAATAAATTCTTTAGGAAGTCAGAACTAGAGACATGGACATGGAGTCATCAATAAATAGTTACTTCGATAAAAGTAATGTTTGTTATAAAGACAATTGTGTATCATGGTTAAGGACATGACTTTGGAATTGAATTTTAGTCCCATAATTATTGGCTTTGTGATATTAGACAAGTTATTTAAACTCTGTGGGATTAGGTTTCTTTATTGTAAAATTGTGGCAATATAATATCTCCTCATAAATTTTCTGTGAGCATTAAGTTAGTTCATACAATGTGTAACAGTGCTTGGTACAATACAGAACTCAAATGTTAGCTATTAATGTCCTGACTGATTATTGATGGGCTTTAGTCATATTGTAGGTATTAGTAAAAAATTTTCCTTTCTTTCTCTCTCCTAAGATTATGTCTCCCTTTCCTTAGGATCTTAAGGAAACAAAACAAAACAAACAAACAAAAAATACACTTAATGAATAATGGTCTTCACCACCCAGCTCCAAGGAGTGTAGACTTTAGGCTATTTTCGTTTAAATAAAATGGTTGTCATTACAATGTAAACAGTATCCCATTAGTCTTCATAATAAGTCTAGCCGATAGCTAGACTGATAAATATTATTATGTCCCCATATCTCTCTCTGAAAATATATTGAAGTAAGAGATATTTAAATTGATTACATAAAAAAAAAATCACAAAGCAAGATAGGTTAACAGAGGTTTATTGCAAAATAGGTGTTCTATTTCTGCACTCTTGCTTTCTTAAAGTATTCTGTGCTAATCACTAAAGATCAGTTTTCCTAGCATATGTGAATAAGATTTATATAATTTTTAAAAGATACTTATTATGTGTTGTGTTACAATGTGATTTATTATAGCTAAAAATTGTACGAGGATTTTTGTTGAGCGTTACTTGTTATGACAATACAAACATTGTCAAAAAATATACAAATGCAAAAATTTGGACATTTTAAATGATTTGAAAAATAATTAGTAATTTATTACCCTTTTTGTGTGGTTCTAAAAATGAGTATGGACTATAAGAATAGAAAGTTAAGAAATTTTATTGCAACTATGTTGGATTGAGGTTTTACACATATTCTTTAGGGAAATGGTTTATTTATAATTCTCTAGGGGGCGCCTCCTGACAGCAAATTCAGTTAGTAATATCCTTCTGCCTGACCTGGTTGTAAATCAAGATATTCTAATACTGGTCTTACTCTGAATTATCTATCAATGTCTATTAAATAAAAAATATTCTACCCTGTACCTAGGTTTGAAAGATTATTCACTTAGCAGATGCATTCATTATTTTGAAACATTTTAATGTGGAATATAAGTACTAAAATTATTGGAAAATAACTTTGTTTCTTTTTGACTGTATAAAAGAGGAAAAGATTAGTTTGCAATCTATAGGGATTCTCAGTAACAAATGAAAGGTTCTAAAGAATCATTACTTGCCTTAGAATTGGCTCCAACTCATAGGCACCTGATGTATAACAGAACAAAATGTTAACCAGTCCTGTGCCATCATCATGATTGTTGGTATATTTGAATCCATTGTTATAGCTATTATGTCAGTCCATCTCACTGAAGGTTTCCCTCATTTTTGTTGGCTCTCTACTTTACCAAACATGATGTTCTTTTCCACAGATTGGTCTTTTTTAATGATGGGTTCAAAGTAAGTGAATTGAAGTCTCCCCAGCCTCACTTCTAAGGAACATTCTGATGGTATTTCTTCTAAAACTGATTTACTTGATCTTCTGGAATTCCATGGTATATTCGATATTCTTCACCAACACCACAGTTCAAACACATCAATAATTCTTCTGTCTTCCTTTTTACTATCCAGCTTTCACATGCATTTGAGATGATTGAAAAGATCATGGATTGGGTCAGAAAGATTTAGATAAATGTAAATATCCTCAATTTGGAGAAGGACCGAAGTTAGTTTAAATAGTTCTATATAAATAACGATCGCATGATAGAAATTTGCAAGAGCATCTATGTCTTCACTGTAAATACCTTTTTTCAACAACATAAAAGGCGACTATACACATGGACCTCACCGGGTGGAAAACTCAGGAATCAAATCAACTACATCTGTGGAAAAAGATGATAGAAAAGCTCAATATTATCAGTCAGAAAAAGGCCAAGGGCCAACTGCAGAACAGACCATCAACCGCTCATATGCAAGTTCAAGTTGAAGCTTAAGAAAATTAAAACCAGTCTGGAAGAGCCAAAACACAATCTTGAGTATATCCCACCTGAATTTAGAGACCATCTCAAGAATAGATTTGATCTGGTGAACACTATGACCAGAGGTCAGATGAGTTGTGGGATAACATCAAAGATATCATACATGAAGAAAGCAAAAGGTCATTGAAAAGACAGAAAAAAAGAAAAGACCAAAATGAATGTCAGAAGAGACTCTGAAACTTGCTGTTGAATATAGGGTAGCTAAAACTAATGGAAGAAATGAAGAAATAAAAGAGCTGAAGAGATTTCAAAAGGCAGCTCGAGAAGATAAGGTAAAGCATTTTAATGAAATGTGCAGAGACTTGGAATTAGAAAACCGAAAGGGAAGAAAATGCTGTGCATTTCTCAAGCTAAAAGAACTGAAGAAAAAATTCAAGCCTCGAGTTGAAATTTTGAAGAATTCTATGAGCAAAATACTGAACAATGGAGAAAGCATCAAAAGAAGATGGAAGGAATACACAGAGTCACTATACCAAACAGAATTTGTCGATGTTCAACCATTTCAGGAGGTAGCATATGATCAAGAACCGATGATACTGAAGGAAGAGGTCCAAGCTACACTGAAGGCATTGGAGAAAAACAAGACTCCAGGAACTGATGGGATACAAATTGAGATGTTTCAACAGATACCACACAGGAGCTGCTCACTAATCTATGCCAAGAAATTTGGAAAACAGCTACCTGGCCAACCGACTGGAAGAGATGTATATTTGTGCCCATTCCAAAGAAAGGTGATCCAACAGAATGTGGAAATTAACGAAAAATATCATTAATATCACACACAAGTAAAATTTTACTGAAGAGAATTTAAAAACTGTTGCAGCAGTACATCTACGGGGAACTGCCAGAAGTTCAAACCAGATTCAGAAGAGGACAGGGGATGAGGGATATCATTGCTGTTGTCAGATGTATCTTGGCTGAAAGCAGAGAAAAACAGAAAGATGTTTACCTGTGTTTTATTGACTATGCAAAGGCATTCAACTGTATGGATCATAACAAATTATGGATACATTTGAAAGAGTGGGAATTTCAGAACACTTAATTGCACTCATGAGGAACCTGTACATAGATCAAGAGGCAGTTGTTAAAATCAGGAAAGGTGTGTCTCAGGGTTGGATCCTTTCATCATACTTTTTCAGTATGCTGAGGAAATAATCCAAGAAGCTGCACTCTATGAAGAAGTATGGGGCATCAGGATTGGAGGAAGATTCATGAACAACCTGTGCTATGCAGATGACACAACCTTGCTTGCTGAAAGTGAAGAGGACTTGAAGCACTTACTGATGAATATCAAAGACCACAGCCCTTAGTATGGATTACACCTCAACGTAAAGGAAACAAAAACAAGTCAGCAAATCAAACGATGTATTGTATTTGGCAAATCTGCTGCAAAAGACCTCTTTAAAGTGTTGAAAAGCAAAGGTGTCACTTTGAGGACTAAGGAGTGCCTGACCCAAGCCGTGATATTTTCAATCACTTCCTATGCATGGGAAAGCTGGACAATGAATAAGGAAGACTGAAGAAGAATTGATGCCTTTGAATTATAGTGTTGGCAAAGAATATTGAATATACGAGGGACTGCAAGAAAAAACAAGTCTGTTTTCGAAGAAGTACAACCAGAATGCTCCTTGGAAGTGAGGAGGGTGAGACTTTGTCTGATGTACTTTGGACAGGTTATCAGGAGAGACCAGTCCCTGGAGAAGGACATCATATTTGGTAAGGTAGAGAGTCAGGGAAGAAGGAAGAACTCAAGGAGTTGGACTGACACAGTAGCTACAACAATGGGCTCAAACATTGCAATGATTGTGAGGATGGTGCAGGATCCAGCAGTGTTTTGTTCTGTTGTACATAGGGTCACTATAGTTGAAACCAACTCAAAGGCACCTAACAACAATAACAATCTATGTAAGAGATTCATTGTGCATGTTTCAAAGTACTAGACTTTGCAGATGAATGTTTCTGTGTATAAGTTTGAGGGATTTCAGGGCTAATGAAGGGAAAAAGATATGATCATGAGATGTTAAGTGTTGCAAACCAAGCTGTTTATTGGAGCAACACACTGAAAGCAGTTGCATGTAGGGGCAGTCTCTTGCTGGAGATCTTCCAAAGGCAGCAAGTGCAGGGAGGAGAGGGCACCAGAAGGGAAAGAGGACAAGGGAACTCCTGGGGAAGAGAGTAAATAGAGGACTTGCATGTCTAGGCTATGTCCCTCTGCAGCAAGATGAGTAATCTCTGGGTCAGAGAGCTCTGAAGGGCAGCCGGGGTTGGTGTCCTTACAAGCACAGGGTTTTATCTAGCAGACATTGGGTGGAGTTTTATGTGGTATGCAAAGCAGGCAAGCTCTAAATGGCTAAAAATCTGCTTATTTGGGCTATTTTTAAAGCAACTGAATGTGTAAAAATTTGAGTTTGGTGCTGGCAGGTTTTTTGGGCTAACAGGTCGCATCTTACAAAGAAGAAATAAACAACCTGGGGTCAATACACAGAGGTCATCTTTAGTTCATTTATATTACATTCAGATATTAGACGATAATAGCACTGAAAAAAAAGACAGTTGTACAGGTATTTTATTTATATTCCTTTTTTGAAGAAATATAAAATCACTTTCTTTTGAGGGCAGCAAAAGAGCCTGCTAGAACAAACAATAAACTATATATTAATATCAGATTTCAATGGACTATTATAGCAATATTTACTTAAATCTACTGATCTGTCTATCTATATACATGCACACAATTAGTATTGATTATAAAATTGTCATCACCAACTAGTTGTCTTGTTAATTTATTTGCTATAATGTCTAAAATTCAGAGAACTAGTTCAAAAAACGCTTTGCTCATATGAATGTTTTTCTTTCCCTCAAGTAAAGAAGAATATCCTCAGAATTATTTAGTGGCCTTGAGTTTACTATTGGGAAGAAAAATAAATTGCTGAGTTTTAATGCACAATGATTAGTCAACGATTGGGGTGTCAAATGACTTCAAAGTCAAGCGTAATTTATGTGAGCAGTAAAAATATAATTTGTAATAAAGGACAAAAAATTCCACTTTGAGGACTAATTCTGGAAAAAAATATGAAGGTAATTTAGATAACTCAGAGAAAATTAAATGTATAAAAGCTAGGGAAAAAAGAGGCTGGTAACAACCTGTTTGACCAATTTTCCTAATTGATGTGCTACTTATTTCAAACTCTTATTAGTGATTTTAGATGCTAGTATATTCTGTGAAATCACCTGTTTATTTTTAAGCAAAAATTAGAAAATCAGTGAAATTCAACACTGTAAAATTAGAAAAGAGTATGACCTAAAGCAGTGACATATATTTTGTTTTCTACACAATCTTCAAGAAGTAAGAGAGGGAAATCAGAAGAGAAGAACAGATACTGGTTTCCTTTTATTGGAGTTTTGTGAACTGGATATCTACACCTCCCTCCTACTTAAAAATATTATAAATAATGGGTTGTTATTGTCATTAGGTGCCCAAGAATCAGTTCAGACTCTTAACAACCCTATGTACAATAGAACAAAACACTGCCCGGTCCTGCGCTATCCTCACAATCCTTGTTATGCTTGAGCCCATTGTTGCAGCCACTGTGTCAGCTCTTCTCATGGAGGGCCTTCCTCTTTTTCACTGACCCTCTACTTTGCCAAGCATGATATCCTTCCAGGGACTGATCCCTTCTGATAACATGTCCAAAGCATATGAGTCATAGTCTCGCCATCTTGGCTTCTAAGGAGCATTCTGGCTGTGTTCTTCTAAGACAGATTTGTTCGTTCCTTTGGCAGTCAATGGTATGTTAAATATTCTTCACCAACACCATAATTCAAAGGCGTCAATTCTTTGCTCTTCCTTATTCATTATCCAGCTTTCCAGCGTATATGAGGTGATTGAAAACACCATGGCTTGGGTCAGGAGTACCTTAGTCTTCAAGGTGACATCTTAGCTTTTCAACACTCTACAGAGGTCTTTTGCGGCAGATTTGCCCAATACAATGTGTCCTTTGATTTCTTGACTGCTGCTTCCATGGGTGTTGATTGTAGATCCAAGTAAAATGAAATCCTTGACAACTTCAATCTTTTCTCCATTTATCATGATGTTGCTTTTTGGTCCAGTTGTGAGGATTTTTATTTACTTTATGTTGAGGTGTAATCTGTACTGAAGATTGTGGTCTTTGATCTCAATCAGTAAGTTCTTTCAAGTCCTCTTCACTTTCAGCAAGCAAGGTTGTGTCATCTGCATAGCACAGGTTGTTCATGAATCTTCCTCCAATCCTGATGCCCCATACTTCTTCACAGAGTTCAGCTTCTTGGATTACTTCCTCAGCATACTGAAAAAGTATGATGAAAGGATACAACCCTGACACATACCCTTCCTGACAGGTTTCAGCTGAGTTTCCAGACTAACACAGACTGGGAGAAGGACCTGGCAGTCTACTTCTGAAAAGAATTAGCCAGTGGAAACCTTATGAATAGCCACAGAACATTGCTGTAGTGCTGGGAGATGAGCCCCTCAGGTTGGAAGGCACTCAAAAGATGACTGGAGAAGAGCTGCCTCCTCAAAGTAGAGTTGACCTTAACGACATGGATGGAGTCAAGCTTTCTGGACTTTCATCTGCTGATGTGGCACAACGCAAAATGAGAAGAAACAGCTGAAAACATCCATTAATTATCCAAACATGGAATGTACAGATCTGAATCTAAGACAATTAGAAATAATCAAAAATGAAATGGAATGCATAAAGATTGATATCCTAGGTATTAGTGAGCTGAAATGTACTGGTATTGGCCACTTAGAATCAGGCAATCATATGGTCTACAATGCCTGGAATGACAAATCGAAGAGGAATGGTATCACATTCATCATAAAAAAAAAAAAACATTTCAAGATCTATCCTGAAGTACAAAGCTGTCAGTGATAGGATAATATCCATACGCCTACAAGGAAGACTAGCTAATACGACTATTATTCAAATTTACACATCAACCACTAAGACCAAAGATGAAAAAACTGAAAACTTCTACCAAGTTCTGCAGTCTGAAATTGATCAACCATGCAGTCAGGAAGGACTGGTAGTTGGAAAATACGATCTTGGTGATAGAGATGAAGTCAGAGATCACATGATAGAATTTTGGAAGACCAACAACTTATTCATTGCAAATACCTTTTTTCAACAACATAAACAGTGAGTGTACACGTGGACTTCTCTGGATGGAATACGCAGGAATCAGAGCAACTACGTCTGTGGAAAAAGACGATGGAAAACTCAATATCATCAGCCGGGGCAGACTGCGAAACAGACCATTAATTGCTCATATGCAAGTTCAAGTTGAAGCTGAAGAAAATTAGAACAAGTCCACAACAGCCAAAGTATGACCTTGAGTGTATCCCTTCTGAATTTAGAGACTATCTCAAGAATAGATTTTATGCCTTGAACACTAATGACCAAAGCTAGCTGAGTTGTGGAATGACATCAAGGACATATACATGAAGAAAGCAAGAAGTCATTAAAAAGATGGGAAAGAAAGTAAAGGCCCAAAAGGATGTCAGAAGAGACTCTGAAACTTGCTTTTGAATGTAGAGTAGCTAAAGCAAAAGGAAGAAATGGTGAAGTCGAAGAGCTGAACAGAAGATTTCAAAGGGTGGCTTGAGAAGACAAAGGAAAGTTCATGTGCAAAGATCTGGAGGTAGAAAACCAAAAGGAAAGAACAGGGTCAGCATTTCTCAAGCTGAAAGAACTGAAGAAAAAATTCAAAGCTCAGCTTACAATACTGAAGGATGCTATGGGGAAAATATTAAATGAAGCAGGAAGCATCAAAAGAAGATAGAAGGAATACACACAGTCACTATAGCAAAAAGAACTTGTCAACATTCAACCATTTCAGGAGGTAGCATATGATGAGGAACTGACGGTACTGAAGAAGAGGTTCAAACTGCACTGAAGACGTTGGCAAAAAAACAAGGCTCTAGGAGTTGACAGAATAGCAATTGAGAGGTTTCAGCAAATGGATGCACTGCTGGAAGTGCTCACTCATCTACGCCAAGAAATTTGGAAGACAGCTACCTGGCCAACCAACTGGAATAGATCCATATTTATGCCTATTTCCAAGAAAGGTGATCCAACCAAATGCAGACATTTTCAAACAATATCGTTAATATCACACACAAGTAAAATTTTGCTGAAGATCATTCAAAAGTGGTTGCAGCCCTACATCCACAGGGAACTTCCAGAAATTCAAACCAGATTCAGAAGAGGGCATGGAACAAAGGATTACATTGTTGATGTCAGATGGCTCATGGTTGAAAGCAAGGAATACCGGAAAGATGTTTTCATGTGTCTTATTGACTATGCAAAGGCATTAGACTGTATGGATCATAACAAATGATGGGTAACAAAATAATGGCTACTATACAATAACTATGATTTGAAATGACAATTTGAGAGTGCCAGAGAATAGGAAATCTCCTGGGGTCAAAAGTGAAAAAGACGATGGTAGAAAAGCTACAGCCACAAACAAAGCCACCTTGAGATCTTTTGCCAAAACCACCCCTTGTATTATGATGCTCACAAAGAAAACAAAAGACAAGGACACAGAAGCATGCCAGGTAAGTTGGAACTGAGATCACCACTGAAGCCAGGACCCTTTGACAAGTTATACCTTTATTATAAAGGGTGGAAGGAGAGGCAAGGAAAAAGCAGCAATGAAAGGTGACAGGGAAATATATCTATCTAAGCCTGGGCTCTGAACAGAAAAATACCTCACTCGAGAAATTAAAAGTCTAATCTGACATTTGTATAGGCTTAGTATTTGAACTTTCACTACTTGGTAGGTCCTATACACACAAGCCAATAAATTAATTGGTATGGCCTCAGATGTGTAGCTCCTTTGAGTTCATTGAAGAAGTGAAAGCAATTTTCTTTATGGAATCCAGTCTTGTAGCATTCCCACAGATTAAGATCAGCCTAAAACTGTAGAGCATGTAAGGAAAGAGTCATCAGAGTAAGACTCAGAGGAAACAACATTCAGAGAATTCGACCCTCAAGTATTTCTGATGTTAGAATTGTTGGAAATCCAATATAAAATATGTTAGAAACACTGAAGAAAATAAAGGAGGGCACCCCAAATATGAACAAAAATTAAGAGGATATGAATGATTCTACAGAAAAATTGAGATCCTTAACCATAGCAGAGGCAGCAGGAATGGAGAGGACAAGATGGGTTAGAGTTATTTAGGAATTGAATTTAATACATTTCAGAGATGAAGGAAAAAGTCGGATTAATGTAAATTTTATGTCTCCTTATGAATGTTTTATATTCTCAATGGAGTCCTTCTCTCTACAACTCTGGACTTTAACAAATTATGCTTATGTGATTGTCCTGACTTCAGAATCTAATACCTTGCATGCATCCTGAATGATGCATCCTTTTCTCATTTGTGAAATTTGACTTCTTCTTGATTTCAGATACAAATATGCCCAGAACAATAGCAAGACAGAGCTCTAGGCAGAGTTTTTAGAATAATTGAAGTCACATAGCCCTTCTTAAGCCAAATCCCAAGAGCAACACTAAAGTCCAAAAAACTACAAAACCATTTTATATTTTCCTGTTGACAGTGCTGCTCCAAATCTGGCCCAGGGACAGGTGCAGGTCTATGAGGACCTTGTGTTAGAATGTAAATCAAATATGACACTCAGCACACTGTTTAATTAAGCTGATATTTATATATAGATATAAATCAAACCAAACCCATTGCCTTCAAGTTGATTCAGAATCAAAGTGACCTTATAGGACAGAGTAGAACTGCCCCATCGGGTTTCCAAAGAGTGGCTGGTGGATTCAAACTACCAGCCTTTTGGTTAGCAGCCGAGCTCTGCACCACCATGGCTCCAAATATATATAGATATATAGATATATATCATGGGATTTCTTGATGAAGGAAAATTTGACTCAGCTTATACCTTAGCACAAGCCTCTTTACCTCATTGTGGTTTGGAAACTTGAGTAGCACTGCCCCAGACACTTCCAGCGGCTATAACAGTACCTGGCATAACAGCTGTTCAGTCAATATTTGTTGAGTGAAAGATTTGACTCAGTGCCCAGTAGTACAACATGTAAAATTTAACAGGGGGTATTTTTTATTTTTACATCAACATTTTATTAATACCCTACTGCCTAACGCACTTGGCAACTGAGGGTTTTTAGGCACCCTTTTAAAGGAATAATTTTAAAATACCCTCAAAAGGAGTATTACATTCAAACGATTATGGCCAATTCCTCTGACTGAAAGCTATTTATTCACCCAGATTAATAATGTCATGCTCCTTGTGGCAGAACTGTGGTATCCTTGCTGAAAATGACAGTCATTGAAAGCTAAGAAGCTGAACAGCCATCACACCCCTCTCTAATTATAGAAGACTAAATTGTGCAATCTTTACTTATGCTATATTCTGCTATTTTTCACAGTGAAATGGTTGAAAATTTGATTCTTTTTGCTAATTGCATGGTTAATGAACATGACATCTGTTTCATCTAAACCTCTTGTGCTGTTAAGATTTTGATCACCTAATTATGTGAGGATAATGGGTAAATTCTACCATGTGAATACCTAATTGTCCTTCCAGTTCATCCTGATTTAGGAAAGGGAAATGTTTGAGGTTTTGAATATTTGGCATGACTCTGACAGACTACTCCAAACTGTGGAATACAGTGACTATTTCTGTTTTTCAGGAACAGGATGAGGGAGCTTTGGATGACTTAGGGTCCTTTTTATTTGAATTAGGAAAAGCAGTAACATCTTTTAGTGCAAAGTTATTGCAGTATAACCCACAAACATGCTGAGTTTGCCTACACTGAATGAGAGAAATCACTCAAGACAGGTACAAAAAATTATCTGCAGTAGACTGAAGCCAGCCAACCTGTTGCCTATTAAATAACACAACTTAAAATCTAATAGAACAAGATGTAGGCTTTCAAATTAGTAGAACGTCCTACTCCTTATGTGTGGGCTATGATAAATTCCGTTGATAGTATGTACCCTTGATAAGACATGATGAGAATGGCATTTTACCTCTGTGGTCTGTGCCACTTCCCCCCACCCCCCCAAAAAAAAAAAACCTCAAGTTTGATCATAAGAAAAATAGCAGATAAATCCCAGTAGAGGTATATCCTACAAAATACCTAACCAATCCTCCTTAAAACTGTCAAGGTCATCAAAAACAAATAAAGTTTAAGAAATTGTCACAGCCAAAGGAGCTGTTTTAAGAAAACAGGATGACTAAATGTAGTGTTGTATCCTGGAACAGAAAAAGGATATTAGGTTAAAAACAGGAAATTGAATAAAGTACTCCTTTAGTCAATAATGATGTATCAATATTGGTTCATTATTTTTTACAGAGGTACCATTCTAAAGTAAGGTGTTAATGAAAGGGGAAACTATGTACTAGTTTTGTAAATTCAAAACTGTTCTAAAAATAAAATTTACTAAAAAATCAAGTAGAGGGACACCACCCAGTGTATAAATCAGGATAACTGATATCATTTGACACGTTTCATCAGCAGGAATTTAATAACAAGAACTGGGCTACACACAGGATGAAAGAGCTAAAAACAAACAAACAGGGAGGAGAGAGGTGGTGTTAGCAGACCTCAGGAGTTGGCCACCAGAAGAGCTCAGGAGCCTGTCCATTGGGAGTTGGGACACAGAAGAAGGGATGATGCGGTGAAGAACTGGGGCATGAAGGGGATGCAGCTGTAGCAGGAGTGTCCACCATCAATGCCAGAAAGAAAAGAGAAGAAATATTCTGGCTTCCTCTATCCTTCCACCCTCCAGTCTTCCACCAGTGGCTGAACTAACTAGAAGCCAGAGGAGAGGGTCCGTGAAAGCCTGGGGAATATAGTTATTTCTGATAGAGAACAGAGCAGAAGCGCAAGAATGAATCTGAGAACAAAGAGGCAGGTAACAACTGCTCAAATCTTTCCTTCGATCAAATCTTTATATGTTACAATGAAAATGAGAACACTGCTTATTTTCAAAATCCATAGTCTTTGTTTCTTCTACTTAATACGGGAAGAAGAAGAGTATATTTATTTGTTTCTGGGGGATTTTTAAAAAAATAATATTTTGTGTTTTCATTGAAGGTTTACACAGCAGTTTAGGTTCCTGTTCAACAATTTCTACACAAATTGTTCAGTGACATTGGTTGCATTCTTCACAATGCTTGAACATTCTCATTATTTCTGTTCTGGTTGTTTCATTTCCATTAATCTAGTTTCCCTGGCCCTTTGTATTCTCCTCTTTGTTCTAAAGTCATTATTGGACATTTGGATGGTGAAGGAGGTTTTTTTTTTCTTCTTTTTTTCTGATGCAAAAGAACTCTTTATTTTTATTTTTTTATTGTACTTTAGATGAAGGTTTACAGAGCAAACAAGTTTCTTACTAAACAATTAAGACACATACTGTTTTGTGACATTGGTTGCCAGCCCCATGACTTGTCAACACTCTCCTCTTCTGGACCTTGGGTTCTCCATTACCAGCTTTCCCGTCTCCTCTTGCCTTCTCATCCTCGCCCCTGAACTGGTGTGCCCATTTAGTCTCATTTTGTTTTATAAGCATGTCTAATCTTTGGCTGAAGGGTGAACCTCAGGAGTAGCTTCATTACTGAGCTATAAGAGTATCCAGGGGCCATACTCTCAGGGTTTCTCTAGTCTCCCTCAGACCAGTAAGTCTGGTCTTCTTTTGTGAGTTTAAATTTTGTTCTATATTTTTCTCCATCCCTGTCTGGGACACTATTTTGTGATCCTTGTCACAGCAGTTGATGGTGGTAGTTAGGCGCCATTTAGTTATACTGGACTCAGTCTGGTGGAGGCTATGGTAATTGTGGTCCATGAGTCCTTTGGACTAATCTTTCCCTTGTGTCTTTGGTTTTCTTCTTTCTCACTTACTCCAGACGGGGTGAGACCAGTGGAGTATCTTAGATGACCACTCACAAGCTTTTAAGACCCCAGATGCTACTCACCAAAGTGGAACAGAGAACATTTTCTTTATAAACTATGTTATGTCAGTTGAGCTAGATGTTCCCTGACACCATGGTCCCCAGAGCCCTCAGCCCAGTAATTTGGTCCCTCAGGGAGTTTGGATGTGTCTATGGAGCTTCTATGACCTTGCCTTGGACAAGTTGTACTGGCTTCCCCAGTGTTCTATACTGTCTTACCATTCACCAAAGTTACCACTGGTCTATTGTCTATTTAGTGTTTTTCCACTTCCATCCCTCCCCTCCCTCCTAACCATCAAAGATTGTTTCTTTTTATGTGTAAACCTTTTCATGACTTTTTATAGTAGTGGTCTCATACAATATTTATCCTTTTGTTATTGAGTTATTTCACTCAGCATAATGTCCTCCAGTTTCATCCATGTTATGAGATGCTTCACAGATTCATCATTGTTCTTTATCATTGCATAATGCTATGTACCATAGTTTGTTTATCCAATCATCTGTTGATGGGCATCCAGGTTTCCATCTTTTTGCTATTATGAACAAAGCTGCAATAAATGTGGGTGTTCATATGTATATTCATGTGATGGCCCTTATTTCTCTAGGATATATTCCTAGGAGTGGCATTGCTGGATCATATGATATTTCTATTTCTAGCTTTTTTAAGGAAGTGCAATATCATTTTCCAAAATGTTGTAACATTTTGCATTCCCACCAGCAATGCATAAGAGTTCCAATCTCCCCACAGCCTCTACAACATTTGTTATTTTCTGGTTTTTTTTTTTTTCTTTTTTTGATTCATGCCAGTAATGTTGGGATGTGATGGTGTCTTAGTCATCTAGTGATTCTGTAAAAGAAATACCGCAAGTGGATGGCTTTAACAAACAGGAGTTTATTCTTGCATAGTTTAATAGGTTAGAAGTCCAAATTCAGGGCGTCAGCTCCAGGGGAAGGCTTTCTCTCTCTGTCGGCTCTAGAGGAAGGTCCTTCTCATCAATCTTCCCCTGGACTAGGAGCTTGTCCATGCAGGAACCCCAGGTCCAAAGGATGTGCTCTGCTCCTGGTACTGTTTTCTTGGTGGTATGAGGTCCCCCGTCTCTCTGCTCACTGCTCTCTTTTATATCTCAAAAAAGATTGGCTCAAAACACAATCCAATCTTGTAGATTGAGTCCTGCCTCATTAACATAACTGCTGCCTATCCCACCTCCTTAACTTCATAGAGGTAGGATTTACAACATATAGAAAAATCACATCAGATGACAAAATTTTGGACAATCACACAATACTGGGAATCATGGCGTAGCCAAACTGATACATGTATTTTTGGAGGAGACAATTCAATCTGTGACAGATGGTATCTCATTGTGGTTTTGATTTGCATTTCACTAATGTCTAGTGATCACGAGCAATACCTCATGTATCTGTTGGTGAAGTGTCTGTTCATACCCTTTGCCCATTTTTTAATTGGATTATTTGTTTTTTGGTTGTAGAGGTGTCAGCTTTCTCTGTAGATTTTAGAGATTAGGCCTTTGTCGGATTTGTCATAGCCAAAAATTTTTTCCCAGTCTATAAGTTCTCTTTTTACTCTTTTGGTGAAGTCTTTTGATGAGCATAAGTGTTTAATATTTAGAAGATCCCAGTTATATAGCTTATCTTCTGGTGTTTGTGTGTTGTTAGTTATGGTTTGTATCCTGTTAATGCCGTGTATTAGGGCCTCTAGTGTTGATCCTATTTTTTCTTCTATAACCTTTATAGTTCTTGGTTTTATATTTAAGTCTTTGATCCATTTTGAATTTGCTTTTGTGTATGGAGTGAAGTATGAGTCCTGTTTCATTTTTTTGCAGATGGACATCGAGTTTTGCCAGCACCATTTGTTAAAAAGACTGTCTTTTCCTCAGTCAATGGGCTTTGGGCCTTTGTCCAATGTTAGGTAACCGAAGGTGGATGGATTTACATCTGAGTTCTCAATTCTATTCCATTGGTCAATGTATCTGTCATTGTACCAGTACCAGGCTGTTTTGACTAATGTAGCTGTAGAGTAGGTACTGAGGTTAAGTAGTGCGAGTCCTTCTACTTTATTCTTCTTCCTCAATAGTGTTTTACTTATCCAGGGCCTCTTTCCTCTCCAAATAAAGTTAATGATTAGTTTTTCCATCTTTTTCAAGAATGTTGTTGGTATTTGGATCAGGATCGCATTGTATTTCTAGATTGCTTTGGGTAGAATTGACATTTCACAATGTTGAGTCTATCTATCCATAAGCATGGTATGTTTTTCCATTTGGGTAGGTCTGTTGGTTTCTTGCAGTTGTGTTTTGTAGTTTTGTCTGTATAGGTCTTTTACCTCCCTGGTTAGATTTATTCCTAAATATTTAATTTTTTTAGGAGCTATTATAAATGATAATGTTTTCCTGATTTCCTTTCCATCATTCTCTTTATTGGTGTACAGGAATCCAACTGATTTTTGTATGTTTATCTTGTATTCTGCTACTCTGCTGAATCTTTCTATTAGTTCCAGTAGGTTTCTCATGGAGTCTTTTGGATTTTCTATATATGATATCATATCATCCACAAATAGGGACAGTTTTACTTCCTCCTTACCAATTTGGATGCCCTTTATTTCTTTTTCTTGCCTGATTGTTCTAGCTAGGACATTCAGCAGTATGTTAAAGGAGTGGTGATAAATGGTATCCTTGTCTTGTTTCTGTTCTCAAGGGGAATGTTTTCAGCCTCTCTCCATTAAGAATGATGTTGGCTGTTGGTTTTGCATAGATGTCTTTTATTATGTTGAGTAATTTCCCTTCTATACCTATTTTATTGAGAGTTTTTATCAGGAATGTGTGTTGGACTTTGTCAAATGCCTTTTCTACATCTATTGAGATGATCATGTGATTCTTTTATTTATGTGGTAGATTGCTTTTTTTTTTCATCTATGTTCTTGAAGGACATTTGTCTGTAATTTTCTTTTTTTGTGGTGTTTTTGCCTGGTTTTGGTATCAGGGTTATGCTGGCTTTGTAGAATGAATTCAGAAGTATCCTTTCCTTTTCTATGTTCTGAAATAGTTTGAGTAGTACTGGAATAAGCTCTTCTCTGAATGTTTGGTAGAGTTCTCCAGTGAAGCCACCTGGGCCAAGGCTTTTGTTTGTTGGGGAGATTTTTTTTTTTTTTTTTTATTACCTTTTCAATCTCTTTTCTTGTTATGGGTCTGTTCATATTTTCAACTTCGGTTTGTGTTAGTTTTGTTAGGTAGTGTGTTTCTAGACATTTGTCCATTTCCTCTAGGTTTTCAAATTTGTTGGAGTATGGTTTTTCATAGTACTCTGTTATGATCCATTTTATTTCAGTTGGGTCTGTTGTAATGTCCCCAGTGTCGTTTCTTATTTGGGTTATTTGCATACTCTCCTGTTTTTATTTTGTCAGTTCAGCCAGCAGTCTGTCGATATTGTGAATCCTTTCAAAGAACCAACTTTTGGTTTTGTTGATTCTTTCCATTGTTTTTCTGTTCTGTATTTCATTTATTTCTGCTCTGATCTTTATTATTTACTTTCTTCTGGTGACTATGGGTTTCTTTTGCTGTTCTTCTTCTATTTGTTCAAGTTGTGTAGCTAATGTTTTAATTTTGCCCCTTTCTTCTTTTTTGATGTTTGCATCTATTGGTATAAATTGACCTCTGAGCACTGCCTTTGCTGTGTCCCAAAGGTTTTGGTATGATGTGTTTTCCTTCTCATTTGATTCTAGGAATTTTTAATTCCATCTTTGATTTTTTCTATTACCCAGTGGTTTTTAAGCAGTGTGTTGTTCAGTTTCCATGTATTTGATTTGTATTCCTTGCTCTTCCTGTTGTTAATTTCTCAATGATTGATGGCATTGTGATTAGAGAAGATACTTTGTATTATCTCAATATTTTGGATTTTGTTCAGGGTTGCTTTGTGGTCCCAGATGTGGTCTATTCTGGAGAATGTTCCACGTGTGTTTGAAAAGAATGTGTACTTTGCTGCTGTTGGGTGGGGTGTTCTATATATGTCTTATGAGGTCATGTTGGCTGATTTTGGTCTTTAAATGTTCTGTATATTTTTTAAGTTTCTTTCTAGATGTTCTGTTCTGTACAGAGAGTGGTGTGTTGAAGTCTCAAACTATTATTGTGGAACTATCAGTTTTGCTTTTCATTGCTGTTAGTGTTTGTTTTATGTATTTTGAGCCCTGTCATTGGGTGCATAGATATTTATTATGGTTATGTCTTCATGGTGGATTTTCCCTTTAATCATTATATAATGCCCTTCTTTGTCTTTTATGGTGGATTTTTTTTTAAAGTCTATTTTATCTGAGGTTAGTATTGCCACATCTGCTCATTTTTTGTAGCTGTTTGCTTCATATATTTTTTTCCATTCTTTGATTTTTAGTAAATTCTTTTCTTTGTTTCTAAGGTGTGTCTCTTGTAGACAGCATATTGATGGGTCCTTTTTTTTTAATCCATTCTGTCACTCTCTGTCTGTTTATGGGTGCCTTTAAGCCATTTATGTTCAGTGCGATAGTCAATAGGTGTCAGTTTATTGCTGTCATTGTGTAGTGCTTTTTTCTGTGGTGCTGAATTCCTTTTGTTTGTGTATTCTTCTCTTCATTTCTTTAATTTTTGTAGATTTTGTGTTTACTGAGACTTTATTTTCCTTCTTTATTTTGTTGAGTAGGTTTATTAAATTTCTTTGTGGTTGCCTTTAAATTTACCCTATCTTCCTAAGTTTAAACCAGTCTTTTAATACTTGATAACACCTTGACTTCCTCTCTGTTTGAAAGTTCTATACCTACACCATTTATTCCCTCTTTTATTGTTATGATGTTGTTGTCATTTACAGATTAACTTCTCTGGTTCCCTTTTGTAAATTTTTTAGCTTTGTTTCATCCTTGATAGTTCATTATCTAGGTTGATATCTGGCTGATGCTCTTATGTGCTGGATTCAGGTTGTTGTCTGATATTGTTGGTTCTCTAACAGAAGGACTTCCTTTAATAATTCTTGTAATTTTGGTTTGGTTTTTTACATATTCCCTTAATTTCTGTTTTTCTGCAATATAATTTTGCCGTCATATTTGAGTGATAGTTTTGCAGGATATATTATTCTTGGTCAGCTGTTTTTTTCTTTCAAAATTTTTTATATGTCATACCATTGCCTTCTTGCCTGCATGGTTTCTGCCAAGTAATCAAAGCTTTGTCTTATTGTTTCCCCTCTGTATGTTACTTTTTGGTTTTCTCAAGATTATTGCTCTCAAGGTTATTTCTTTGTCTTTGCTTTTAGCGAGTGTGATTATATGTCTTGGTGTTTTTCTTTTGAGATCTATCCTACTTGGGGTTTGTTGAGCTTCTTGGATAGCCAGCTTTTCATCTTTCATGATATTAAGGAAGTTTTCTGTCAGCAAATCTCAATGATCTTCTCTGTGTTTTCCATTTTCTCCCTCTGTTCTGGAACCCCATGCAGATGCAAATTTTTGCTTTTGATTGTATGCACATCGTTCTCATGGTTTCTTCATTTTTATTCATTCTTTTCTCTGATTTTTCCTCAAATGAAGTGGTATCCAAGGATTTGTCTTCAATTTCCCTGATCCTGTCTTCCATTGTTTCAAATTTGCTCCTAAGACCTTTTATTGCACTATTTCTGAAATCTTGTTGTTTATCTTTTGAATTTTTAATTGCTGTTTTTGTATGATTTCTAGTTATTTACTTATTTTGATGTTTTGTTCCCGTAGTATTTTCCTGATTTCTTCCATTGTTTTGTAGTCTTTTCCATGATTTTGTCTATTTTTTCCTTATCTTTGTCTGCATTTTCCTTCGTCTGTTGGAGAACCCTGAATATCAGAGTTCTGAATTCCCTATCAGGTAGTTCCAGTGCCTTTTCTTCTAGCAAAAGGTCATCTGGTGTTTTATTTTGGTCACCTTCTGGTGCCATCCTCTTCTGTTTTTTTTTTTAAATATGTTTTGATATTGTCTGCTGTCTCCTGGAAGTTCAGGAATTATTTTCTTTGTTTATTGGTTGTAGATTTGATTGATTTG
Source organism: Dugong dugon (assembly GCA_030035585.1). NCBI lineage: Eukaryota > Metazoa > Chordata > Mammalia > Sirenia > Dugongidae > Dugong > Dugong dugon. Next base: position 56,138,629 of record CM057463.1, read on the forward strand.
TCCTGCCTTTTTGTCTTATTTGGTTATGTCTGGGCAGGCAGGCCTGGAGTGTTTTGTTGCTTGCTCGCTTATGGGCAAGATTTTCCTCACCACCTTATCCAAATAGGTAAGGCTGGTCACTCAGCTATGGTGCAGCAAGGCAGGTCCAGTGGGGGTGGTGAGGCGGTGATGGGTAGTTTGTGATGCAAACTGAGGGCCACAGGGTTTGGCTGGGGGGCAGTGCAGGGAAAGTTCTAGGGGACCATGCCAACATCACTCAGGGGCATGGCACATGGCACACAGTGCAGGTAAGCAGGAGGGAACGGAGGGGATGTGATGTGCAGTGCTAAGTGAATTGGTGAAAGATGAGAAAAAAGAGAGAAAAACAAAGGCAAAAAAGAGAGAAAAACAAAGGCAAAAAAGGATGTAAAAACATAATAAACAGAAAAAAGGAAATAAAATGGCGATGCAGTAGGATTCGGCAGGTGGTGGTGGGGCAGACCAGGTGAGGCTGCGTGCTAGTGGCTCTCTAGCCAAGCAGTGTCACTTGGCCTGTCGAGAAGCAGCGTGGATGATGCACGGGGGCTAGGTGGGAGGGAGAATGGAAAGAGAGGAATACAGAGAAGAAACCAACAATCAAACAAATAAAAAAATGAAAACAACAACAACAAAAAATATGGTGATGAGTGCACTGGCCATTGGGGGCAGGGCAGAACTGGGGTGGCAGTGAGTTTATGTCTCTCTCACCAGGTGGCATGGCATGGCCCATCACAAGGGGCAGAGGCAGTGAAGGGCCTAGGTGGGAAGGAGCATGAAAAGAACAGGGGGAAATATAAAGAAAAATATAAAATATGGCACTGAGGGAACTGGCCCTTGAGAGTGGCTCAGACCCAGGGAGACCGTGTGCCAGAGGCTCTCCAGAAGTTGGGTGCAGCTCATGGGGCTGGGTGGATGGGAGAGAGGAAAGGAAGAAAGAGAGAGAGGAGAAACAATAACAACACACACACACACACACACACACACACACACACAAAAAAAAAAAAAAAAAAAACAGAAAAAAAAGACGAAAAAACAAATGAATAATAAATAAAATGGTGCTGAGGGAGCCAGGTGGTGATGGTGGCACAGACTCAGGGAGGCTGTGCAGTGACTCTCTGACTGAGCTATGCAGCACAGCCTGTCCAGAAGGGGCATGGCTGATGGCTGGGTGGGTGGGAGGAAGGAAAAGAAGGAGAGAGAAGAAACAAAATTAAAAAGAACAACAACAAAAAGAACAAAGTAAACAAACCAAAAATTCACAGCCCATCAAGAAGGAGAGGAGATGGCATACGTAGCTAGCTTGGCGGGAGAAACAAAAGGAAGGGGGAGTGAAAGAAGCAACACAAAACGCCAGAAAACAATAACAAAAAAAAGAAAAAAAGCAACCAAACCAATCACAGCCTGTCAAGAAGGGGAGGGATGGCACACGGGGCTAGAGAGGCAACAACAGCAAAAAAAAAGCTAAAAACCAAACAAACAAAAATACAAACCAAAAGAAAAAAAATCAAACAAGCAAACAAACAAACAATGGGACTGAAGGGGCTGGCCAGTGGGAGTGGGGCAGACCCCACTCGCAGTGAGCTAGTGTCACCTCAGCCGAGCTGCTGTGGCCCATTGGCAAGCAGCAGGGGCCTCATAGAGGAAAGAAGGGTGGTGAGTGGGAAAGCACGTACTCCTGGTTATAGGGTGCTCTGTCTCCTGCTGTGAGCTCTGTGAGGTTGCCTTCCTGTACTCTCTGAGTTCTTTGGCGGCTGAAGCTGGTATGGGACCTCCACTCCATAGCTCTCCTTGTTCTCTGTTCTCTGTCAGTTTATTCCATTCAGTGCTTGACCGAATTCTTTATTCCTTCATTTAGTACTTAGGGTTCCAGGACTGATGTTTGTATCTGTTTTACTTAGTTTTTCAGGTCTTTGTTGTAGACAGACGGCTTGGTGCTTCGTCTATAGTGCCATGTTGGCTCCGCTTCCCTCGCTTCTGGGGGATTTTAATCGGTGTTTAGGAATCCCTTTTATTGTTATCCCTTCCCTTCTCCTCACTTTCATATTTTTCATGTCATATTCTTTCACTCTTTTATTATTCAGGATTGGCATTTCTCTTCATAGGCAGTCCTACTTCATGTTTTCTCTTTCTGAATTAACTGAAGATTCATTGAATTGCTTCTATTCAAAAGAGCCTCACTGTGGAAAACAAATTTCAAAATTAAACTAATTTAATATGAACATTCACTGAAAAAAAAAAAAAAAACTTTGCTCAATCGTTTGCTTTTTTTTCTTTTTTCTTTTGAAGTAGGAGAAAGAGGAGGAAGTCTTAATGATCAGGAACTAGTTGCATATTATGGATTATATAGTATGGCCAAACATATCGAGTGTCTGGGATTAAGCAGTATTTTGAAAAGGAGAGAGTATTTCAATGATTTTAGTGGATAGGGTACTTCAGGGAGCACAAGAAACAAAGTTTCTTTGAAGTTTATGTAAATTCAAATTACCAGATTTTCCAGGGTTCCTGAGTTTTTAACTTACTTTCATTAAGATTGTTTGGGGAAAATAGCGCTATCATCATGGATTCCCTAGCTCAAGCTTTGAATGGAGAGATCCAGTGGGTTATGTGTGAACCACCATATCTAAACTCAAACACAGCACTTAGAAGGACTTCCTTTCCAGCAGTGTTTGATGACATTGTTATCTTTCCACAACTCTTGCTGAGAGCTCTGAGTGGGAGTTCTCCCAAAAGTAGGACTTATTTACGCCAAAGAAAATGACAGGGATACGTTAATTCTAGGAGCTTCAATTAAATTATACCAACACTGATACCAAGAGAAAGATTAAAACAGGCATGCAAAGCCTTTTAATCCAACAAATAGTTGAATGGCACTGTCTATATAGGATTAATTCTTTTTTATTCAGGGATTGTTGTGTTAGGTATCTGTTATGGATTGAATTGTGTCCCCTCAAAATGTATATTGAAGTCTGGGCTCCTGTACCTGTCAACGTGATTCTGTTGGAAAACAAGATTTTTCTGTGTTAATGATGTCATACCGGAGTATGTATGGTGTGCCCTAAACCTAATCACTTCGAGTTATAAAAAGAGCAGAATAGACACAGACACACACAGGAGTAGACAGACACCAAGGAACATGAAGCAATGTCAAGAAACACCCAGGAACTCCCCAGGTTACCAACAAGCAGCCCTCCATTCCCTGCCCCTAGAGCCAATGCCCTGATTTAGATGCCTAGCCTTCAAAACTGTGAGACAATAAATTCTTGTTCTTTAAAGCCACCTACTTGTGGTAGTTTCTGCTACAGCAGCACTAGGTAACTAAGACAGTATTTGTCTTAGTCATCTAGTGCTGCTATAACAGAAATACCACAAGTGGATGGTTTTAACAAAGAGAAGTTTATTTCCTCACAGTAAAGTAGGCTAAAAGTCCAAATTCAGGGTGTCAGCTCCAGGGGAAGGCTTTCTGTCTCTCTTGGCTTTCTCATCAGTGTTCACCTGGACTAGGAGCTTCTCGGTGCAGGGACCCCAGTCCAAAGGACACGTTCTGCTCCTGGCACTGCTTTCTGGATGGTATAAGCTCCCCGTCTCACTGTTCACTTCTGTCTTTTATATCTCAAGAGATTGCCTCAGGACACAATCCAGCCTTGTAAATTGAGTCCTGCCTTAGTAACACAACTACCACTCATCCTCCCTCATTAACATCATAGAGGCAGGATTTACAACATACAGGAAAATCACACAGTACTAGGAATCATGGCCCAGCCAAACTGACACATACACTTTTTGGGGGACATAATTCAATCCATGACAGTATCCATAATCTGAAAAACAAATTTTAGGGTATATTTTCTTTCCCCAATCCAAACTCATTGCTGTTGGGTCAATTCTGACTCATAGTGACCCTATAGGACAGAGTAGAACTGCTCCATAGAGTTTCCAAGGTTGTTAATCTTTACAGTAGCAGACTGCCACATCTTTCTCCTGAGGAGCAGCTGGTGCATTCAAATCACTGACCTTTCAGTTAGCAGCCAAACACTTAACCACTGCACCACCAGGGCACCTTTTCCTTCCAGCAGACTGTAATTACAGCAGTGAGGACAAGATGCTGACTACCACACTCCATGTTCAGAACTAATTTAAGCGTTGACTAGGGGTGTCATTATTACTTTGAAATATGCCATGGCAAGTTTGGCAGCAGGACTAAAGCACAGGGTTGTGCATGTGAAAATTATAAGAAAAAAAATGCACTTCACCATCATGTCCATGACAGCAATGACCAAACTCATGTCGCTAAGAGTAGGGGGGACCGTACCCATAGTAGCATAGGTGTATGACCATTAGCCAATATTACCACTGCATCAGAGCTGTGAAAAGTAAAGCAAAACAGATGCCTTAAAACTACTCACTGGTAATGAGAGCTTAGTCTAACAGTAGCCATCAGCATGATTGATGTGTAACCTAAAACCCCTTCCCAGTAGGAGACTTAATCTTTTTACTGCACAAAGTAATGACTTTTTCTCCCTGTGCTCCCCCATTTGCAAAGTGTGTCATTACACGAACTAAAGAAATATTAAATGTTCCAGCTAGAAGATATTTCTCTTTTCTTAACCTCTGAATAGCCTTCAGTCTTTTCGATTTTCCCATCCATCCTGCATAGTGCTTCCAGCTTAATCTACCTAAAACAGCAAGCAAGGACAAACAAAAACTATTTACATAGAAACGCTATTCATATACTGTGTAGAACACCCATACTCGGAGGACAAAGCAATCCTTTGAATCTGAATTATGTAGCATATGTCATATTTTTGTCTTCTTATTCTGAGCACTAGAATCATGATTACATTTGCTGGTTGGGGTTCAGACTGTTCAGTTATCTACAATTGCCTGTCCCAGAGGAAGGAAAAGAATGGACACTGGGGAAGGGATTATGCAAGGGACTGAATGGGGTTTTTTGAAGACCTGGGAACAGGAGCAAGGGGCCATCATCTGAGATAACAGGAGATGCAGAACCTCGACAGTAGAGCTAAACCAGAAACAGTGTTGGAAAATGATAATCCAAATGCAGAAGAATGGTCCAGAGGAATGGCTCCTCCAGAAAGGGCAGGAAGCAAGGATTAATGTCAGTGAATTAATTAAGGCCATGAACAACCATCACAAGCAAAAATAAAGAAAAATCATAGTTTTGTGTGAGGGGAGGCAGGCAGGTGGTATGGGCAATAGATTAGCAGGTAAGAAATGGTGAACAGCAAAGAAGGAGTCTGGGTAATTGCCTTAGGTAGAACATACATTTCAGGCTTCCTTCTGTGATAGACAACTACGGTTTTCTCAAAATGTTGTCCCCAGACCAGCAGCATAGGAATCACCTGGAAACTTGTTAGAAATGTAAATTTTCGGGCCCACCTCAGACCTACTCAATAAGAAACTAGACCCCTGGTAGTAGGGCCCAGTAGTCTTTGATATAAAAAGCCCTCCAAGTAATTCTGATGCTCACTAAAATTAGGAACCATTAGGCTAAAGTGTAAAAAAACAAGAAAACAAACCAGTTGCCTTCAAGTAGATTCTGACTCATGGTGACCCCCTATGTGTCAGATAGAACTGTGTTCCACAGGGTTTTCAGTGGCCAATTTCTCAGAAGTAGATCACCATGCTTTTCTTCTAAGGCACCTCTGGGCGGACTTAAAAGGTTTGTTAGCAGTCAAGTGTGTTAGCTCTTGTACCACTCAGTGACTCCATGTTAGAGGGTACGACTAGTTTAAAAGCGAGATATAGGGTGGATTGCAGAAAATTCTGAAGATAACCTTTCACTTGGGAGTTTTTTTTTTTTAATTTAAATACAATAGTCCCACATTATAAAATAAGAAATAAGTTTAATTTATTAGATTAGGTGTGCCAGATAGCGTTTATTTGCCCGTCTAGATTTACTCCCCACCCTTTTCCACCTGCTCTGTTCTCCAGGAGGCTGATTTACTTGGGCTGCATGAAAGGGCTTCTTGGCCCTCTGCCTTCTGATTGGATTCAACTCATGCAGAGTTCCATCAGGAAAGGGTAAGGAGAGAGAATAATGAGGTTAGTCTATTTATTTCCCTGGTTTCCTCTCTGCGGGGTTGACTTGGGCTGCCTGTGTCCTTTGATCAAGGTCATTGCTCCTCTCAAAGTATTCTCTCTCCAAGACCCTCTTTCTACAGATCCTGGTACCAGCTCCTTCCCCTTGTCCCCTGGGCCTAGGGGTGGTGACAGCTCTATTGTTATTAACTCTGAGTAACTGTATTGTTGCCTCTGGTTCTCCTAAAACTCACACACATTTTGGTAGAGTAAACTTCATAAATAAACTCTTTTATCAATAAACTTTCCACAAATTAAACAAACTTAAGTGTCTCATTTATATTTTATGGAACTCTCTATCAGACTTAAAGGAGCCCTTGTGGCACAGTGGTTAAGCACTCAGCTGCCAACCGAAAGTTTGGTGGTTTGAATCCACCAGTTGCTCTATGGGAGAAAAATGTAGCAGTTTGCTTCCTTAAAGATTTACAGCCTTGGAAAACCTATGGGGTAGTTCTACTCTTTACTACAGGGTCACTACACTATGAGTTGGAACTGACTCGACAGCAATGGGTTTGGTTTTGGTATCAGACGTAACACACATTCTCAATTTCCTTAATTCTTTGACTGCTGGCTCTTTCTGCCTCACCTGCCTCCATGTGCAACCAATCCCTTTCTTAGACCTCCGTTGTCTGTAACCAACCAACCACTCAGCCTGGGAGAGTTGGGACCCTTTCCCTTGGCCATCCAGTACAGTCATGTTCACCAGCCACATGCCCAGAGTTTCTAGTTCCTGCCACTGCTTCTGGACTTCAAAGGAACACCACAGCATAGGAATTGAGAGCTAGCATCCCAAACAACTGCAGGGAAGACCAAATGATAAAATGAAGCCCAGAAGTGGAGGGTAGTTAACTTTCCAAGGGTCACACTTTGACCAGCAGGAAATAGGAGGCAGAAGGGAGCTAGGCAAGTAAATTCCCTCTCTTTCCTTTCTTCCATGGACTGCTCTGAGACATGGTTTTTCCTTGCAGCCATTAAGAGGGGTCCCCCAGGCCAAGCATGTGTACCTCCAAGCAGTGTGCTGTGTCTCTGTATGGCTCATACTGAAGTGGCAGCCAGTACAGTCAATGGTCATTTCCTAATGCTTCTCACTTTCTTTCTCCACTTTTTTTATCCCTCACTCTCATTTTTTCCCACTTGCTATCTTGTTTGAAAATTCCAAAATAAGGCATACCACTTTCATTCTAGCTGAAGACTCGGTTTTGTAGAGATCACTGGCTAAAATGTCTTCTGACTGATACAGTGTTGTCGTTGTTAAGTGCCTTTGAGCCCATTTCAACTCACAAGGACCCCATGTGACGAAGTAGAACTGTCCCATAGGGTTTTCCTGGCTGTAATCTTTATGGGAGCAGATTGACAGGTCTTTCTCTCACAGAGCTGCTGGGTGGGTTCGAACTGCCAACATTTTGGCTAGCAGCCCAGCATTTAACCATTGTGCAACCAGGCCTCCTTAGCTATCATAATCATGAATATAGATACGGTAAAGTAAAACATCATACATACAAAAGTTGTCTGGTAGTACCTTTCAATCCTTCCTACTAATTAGTATGTACTCTTTAGCTAGATGAGGCTCAGGAAAGTCTTGTTTGGAGCTTCCTGGTCTTCATTGTCCTGCTTTGTATTATTACCCATCTTCTCTGTGCTCCATGTCATTTTTATTGGGAATGGATGCTTCCTTGAATTGCTATTCATATTAATTGCAGTGTGTTCACAATCTTTATGTTTGTGTTTATTTAAAGTTCATGCACTGAGATGGTCTTAATTAATTGAACTAGTAAGGTGAAGTTAAAGTTTAACCACTTCAGATTTAGTGATTAATAAAGGGTAGTACTGTTACCAAAATTCATTGGTTTTATCTTTAGTCCACCAGCCTAATCGATATTTAATTTTTGCCCTAAATCTTGGCTCCTCTAGTCTTGTAGACTGAATACTATTATTCTGTGAAGAAAAAAAAAATTAAGAAATAAAGAATATATGTAATGAAGGTGTACATTTTGAACAGTAAAATACTAGTTTAACAGGCATATGAGAAAATACAAAATGGTTAATTGCAGCATCTGGATAAATGATGACAACCAGCACACATGTTTTGTTGCGGTGGCTTCCAAGCATTATTTAATGCTAAAAAATTTCAAATATACACACCTCTTGACTTGAAGGATAGTGGTTGGATTATAATTGGAATTTCTTCGATTACTTAGAATGCCAAGGAGTATCAAGATGGTGATTATGAAGATAATGTTACAGTTCAGTAAATGCACTAATACTTAACAAGTGAGATAACATTGTGCATTATAAACTTTGTAAACTATAGAGTACTAAGATACCAATCCATTTATACGGATATAGAAGAGTAATTTATTAAGGATAGAATGCTTAGGCATGCCATTATTCAAACTGAATGTCTTAAGCGTTGTTTAAAAAAAAAAAATAGAACAAGGAAAGCAAACCATATTAATTTACAAAGGTCTTGTTGCGTTCTCATTAATTTATGAACGGTTGTGATAAATAATGCTTTAAAATTTAAACCAGAAAAACCAAACTCGTTGCTGTTGAGTCAATTCCATAGTGGCTCTGTGGTTAAGTGATACAGCTGCTAACCAAAAAGTCGGCAGTTCAAATCCACCAGCCGCTTCTTGGAAACCCTATGGGGTAGTTCCACTCTGTCCTCTAGGGTCGCTATGGGTCTCGCAATGGATTGGACGGCAACCTGTTAAAATTTAAAGCTGGTGTCAATTAGAATCATGGTTTGCTAACTGAACCAGAGGTGTTTTCAGAAATTCTGAAACCACAGCATTTTCTCTCAAACAACATATAAGAAGAAACAGATTACATATTGAAATTCTCAGTAAAATTTCATTTAAAAATATTATACTGCCTACCAAAATAACTTGAAACTGAGTAATGAATATTATGTTTGCTTTTTACTCTAGTACACAAATCAATGATTATTGTTTAGATGAGCCTAAACATAAAAAAAAAAAAAAACTGTTTCCCCTTAAGACAGAGTAAAAAGAAAACATTGGAAAGTTGGTGAATGCAGAAATAAATGAGTCAAATTTAGAAGAATGGGAGCAATTGAAAAGCTGAGGTTGGAACAGCTACATCTAGATTATATAATGTAAACAGCTTTAGGGAGAAGTCTTCAATTTGATCAGCCTGTCAGATTTCCTACCCTGGTAAATAAATAGTCCTGTTTATACCTAAGAAACACACAATAAAATCAAAAGGATGGAAAATTCCTGTACTACCCAGTGACCTGGAATTATTATTGTTAACATTTATTATGAACATTTAAGCAGTAAGTTCCATCTTCAACTGGAATGAAATGGGTGATATTTAATGGAATAAAATCGATCTCATTTTAATTCCAGATCTTCTCAAGTAACTTAAATGGTTATGTGAGTCTTTGGAGTTTATTTCTGTTCATCAAATACTAATAAATTTTTGAATTTACATCAAAATTTTTGGTAATGTTGTTTCCATGTAAATATACTTTTAATATAATCTTTTATAACTTAAATTTTTAAATAGGTGATATTGTTTTTGATTTATCATTTTAATGACTCAAATAACATCTACTATGCACCCACTCCTCACTTATCCACATGGTTAGGTTCCAAAGACCAAGTCATTGTGCAAAAATCATTGTTATGTGAAAATTCATCAATAATAGAATTAAAACCTTATCATCTTGAAAATAAAACTATGTAAGCATTTTGTTAAAATGCTTATTATAAACAAATACCAAAATGTGAATAGTGTTCCTAAGTGTGGTTATTTTGCTATGACTGTAAACTTGAATGAATATTTCTGGACACAGGTGGAGGCTACATGATCAGGTTCATGTTGTGATAACTCAGTGAGGTGTACACTTACAATGTGTGCAGTTTTCTAAGTATCTGTTATACGTAGAAAACTTCTATAGTTATGTTTATTTAAAAAAAAACTTAAGTAGTTTTGCATAGTCCTTTAATTTAAATTCTTGCTTTTTTTTTTTTGTACATAGGGTTTTAGTCTGGAAGCTCCGCTGAAACCTGTCCATCATGGGAGACCTTGCTGGTATTTGAGATATCAGTGGCATAGCTTCCAGAATCACAGCAACATGCAAGCCACCACAGTACTACAAACTGATAGACTGTGGCATCACTCAAAATGAGAAGAAACAGCTGCAAACATCCATTAATGATCGGAACATGGAATGTAGGAAGTATGAATCTAGGAAACATTGGCAGTTCTCATAAATGAAATGCAGCATATAAACATTGATATCCTCAGCATTCATGAGCTGAAATGGACTGGTATTGGCCATTTTGAATTAGACAATCATATGGTCTGCTATGCTGGGAATCACAAAGTGAACAGGAATAACTTCACATTCATCATCAAAAAGAACATTTCAAGATCTATTCTGAAGTATAGTGCCGTCAGTGATAGGATAATATCCATAAGCCTACAGGGAAGACCACTTCATACAACTATTGTTCAAATTTAAGCATCAACCACTAATGCCAAAGATGAGGAAATTGAAGATTTTTACTAACTTCTGCAGTCTGACATTGATCAAACGTGCAATCAAGATGCATTGATAATTACTGGTGATTAGAATGTGAAAGTTGTAAACAAACAAGAAGGACTGGTAGTTGGAAAATACGGCCTTGGTGATAGACATGATGCCAGAGATCACATGATAGAATTTTGCAAGACCAACGACTTCTTCATTTCAAATACCATTTTCCAACAACATAAAGGGTGACTATACACATGGACCTTGTCAGATGAGTACACAGGAATCGAATCAGCTACATCTGTGGAAAGAGACAATGGAGAAGCTCAATACATACATCAGTATGAACAAGGCGGGGACCGACGGCGGAACAGATCATCAGTTGCTTATATGCAAGTTCGAGTTGAAGCTGAAGAAAATTAGAACAATTCCACGAGAGCCAAAATATGACCTTGAGTATATCCCACCTGAATTTACAGACCATCTCAGGAATAGATTTAAGGCATTAAACAACAATGAGAGAAGATCAGACAAGTTGTGGAATGACAGCAAGGACATCATGAAGAAAGCAAAAAACGTCATTAAAAAGACAGGAGAGAAAGAAAAGACCAAAATAGATGTCAGAAGAGACTCTGAAACTTGCTTTTGAAGGTCAAGTAGCTACAGCAAATGGAATAAAAGATGAAGTACAAGAGCTGAACAGAAGCTTTCAAAGGGTGGCTCGTGAAGACAAAGTAAAGCATTATAACGAAATGTGCAAAGACCAGGAGTTAGAAAACCAAAAGGGAAGAACTCACTCTGCATGTCTCAAGCTGAAAGAATTGACGAAAAAAATTCAAGCCTCAATATTGAAAGAGTCTATGGGGAAAATGCTGAATGACACAAGAAGCATAAAAACAAGACGGAAGGAATACAGAGAGTGACTATACAAAAAAGAATTGGTCCACATTCAACCATTTCAGGAAGTAGTATATGATCAAGAACTGAAGGAAGAAGTTTAAGCTGCACTGAAAAAAAATAAAAAAATAAAACAAACCCATTGCCCTAGAGTCGATTCCAACTGATAGCGACCTTATAGGACAGAGTAGAACTGCACCATGAGGCTTCCAAGGAGCAGCTAGTGGGTTAGACCTGCCAACATTTTGGTTAGCAGCTAAGCTCTTAAACACTGCACCACCAGGGCTCCAGCTGCACTGAGGGGAATGGTGAAAAATAAGGCTCCAGGAAACTACCGAATACCAACTGAGATGTTTCAAGAAACAGATGCACTGAGGGAAATGCTGAATTGTCAATGCCAAGAAATTTGGAAGACAGCTTCCTGGTCAACCGACTAGAAGCGATCCATATTTGTGCCCATTCCACAGAAAGGTGATCCAACAGAATGGAGAAATTTTTGAAGAATATCATTAATATCACACACAAGTAAAATTTTGCTGAAGATTGTTCAAAAGCAGGTGCACCAGTACATCAACAGGTAACTGACAGAAGTTCAAGCTGGATTCAGAAGAGGACATGGTATGAGGGATATCATTGCTGATGTCAGATGGATCTTGGCTGAAAGCAGAGAATACCAGAAAGATGTTTACATGTGTTTTATGGACTTTGCAAAGTCATTTCACTATGTGGATCATACAACAAATTATGGATAACATTTCAAAGAATGAGAATTCCAGAACATTTAATTGTGCTCATGAGGAACCTGAACATACACCAAGAGGCAGGTGGTCGAACAGAACAAGGGGATACTGTGTGGTTTAAAATCAGGAAAGGTGTGTGTCAGGGCTGTATCCTTTCACCGTACTTATTGAATCTGTATCCTGAGCAAAAAATCTGAGATGCTGGACTATATGAAGAAGAATGAGGCATCAGGGTTGAAGGAAGACTCACTAACAACCTGCTTTATGCAGATGACACAACCTTGCTTGCTGAAAGTGAAGAGGACTTGAAGCACTTACTGATGAAGATCATAGATTACAGCCTTTAGTATGGATTACACCTCAACATAAAGAAAACAAAAATCCTCACAACTGGACCGATAAGTAACATCATGACAAGTGTAGAAAATATTAAAGTTGTCAAGGATTTCATTTTACTTAGATCCACATTCAGTGGGTAACAACGATTGTAAGGACGGTGCAGGACCAGGCAATGTTTTGTTCTGTTGTACATAGGGTTGCTGTGAGTAGGAACTGACTCGAGGGCACCTAACAAGCACTGCATTTAACAATTCTTAGTAAAAATCCTGTGAAGAATTTGGTTAGTATTCTCCAAAAGAATGCTTTAAAAAACCCTTCATTATGTTAATTTCCTTTTTTGTGTGTGTGTGTGTGTGTGTGTTTAAATTTTTTTACTGAACTTTTGCATAGATAAATACCAAAACCAAACCACAAGTACTGTATTCTTTACTTTTTTCCTTCTTCCTCTCTCTCTCCCTCCCTCACTCCTTTTCTTTCTTTTTTTCTCCCATTTATCCTTCTTCTGACTGGGAGTAAGTTTATTGAGGATTATTACTTGTTTAAAAGTCATTTGGGTAGATTATCCAGGAATACCAAAAAAAGAAATAAAACCAAACCCGTTGCCATCGGATCGATTTTCAACTCATAGCGACCCTATAGGACAGAGTAGAACTACCCCATAGGGTTTCCAAGGGTGTAATCTTTATGTAAGCAGACTGCCACCTCTTTGTCCTACAGAGAGGCTGTTGGGTTCGAACCGCCGACCTTTCAGTTGGTAGCTGAATGCTTAACCACTGTGCTACCAGGTCTCTTTTATCTAAGAATACCAAAAAAAAAAAAAAAAAAAAACCCAAAAAACAAACCCATTGCTACTGAGTCAATTACAACTCATAGAGACACTATAGGATGGCGTAGAACTGCCCCATAGGGTTTGCAAGGAGTGGCTGGTGGATTCAAACTGCCAACCTTTTGGTCAGCCAAACTCTTAACCACTACACCACACCAGGGCTCCTATCCAAGAATAGGTCCCGGTTAATGAGTAAAGTTCAAATATCCTCCTTAGAACTTAAGCTGAAGACTTGACTGATAGTATTTAAATTATCCTTCAGTGATACAAATAGCCTGAGGGTAGAAAGAGGGGCAGAAGTTTTAAGCATATTTAGCTTTTTCTCCACGTATTTTGAAAGCTCTGCCCCACTAATCAGCCCGCTCTGTCTTTGATACTTAGTCAGCCTGTTCTCTTCTCTAAGTATGTGACGTGTCTGTGTCTTTTCCTCTTAGTTTTCTATCTGCCTTGTCAATGAATTAATTACTTTCATTATAGGATTGTATTTCAAGTTGTCCCACTTTGGAGTAATGGAAGAATTGAGTTAGAGCAATGTGTTAGTACCTATGGCTTTCTGTTAGAATGATTATCTGAATTACACTCCAACAGCCACTCGGTTGTTTGGTTTTGTTGCAAAAACATGGATAACACAACATTTGCCAGTTCAACATTTTTTACATGTACAATTCAACCACTCACCTTTTTACTATTGGTCGATATCTGCAAAAATTCCTTCAAATTCATCAATCCTCATCTCTTCCTTAATCTTGCACTGCCTCCACATTTTCCCATCAGTATTGGGGTAAATCCCATTCATTGAAGAGAGTTTATTCCACTATTAAGAGATCTTTTTAGTGAAAATGGAGAGTTAGCATTTTCCCTTCATGACAGCAGACTGTTCAGGTAAAGGGGCTCTAAGTATGTAGCAATTCTCTTCTCTTTCAGGATCCACTTTGCCAGAGAATGCTGGACAATCCTTCCTTAGCAGATTAGTGGGTCTTCTTAGCCAGTTACTAGGTGATAAGGCTTCCTTTATTTTGAACATACAGATCTCATGGACTATCACTTGGAGAGCCTGAATCTGCAAGGCTGTGTTGTTGTAAGTCACTCTAGATTAATTTATGCAAAGTTCTAATAAGGCATGGAGTAAAAGCATAGCATGCTCCTAAAACTAACAGCTTACACTGGGATCATTTTTCTGTTTTTTCATACTTGTCATTTTGTAAGAGCTCTGTTACAGAATAGATGGAGCCAGCTTCTCCATGCTCAAAGTGAGAAAGAACAAGTTGAAATTTGGTTCTGTTCATAATAAATCACCTTGAACGAGAGGCAGTGACCTGGCCAGGACCCAGAGACTTTCCATGGAGAGAATCTTTTGTCATCCTCTCCTGAGATCAGGGTGATGAATAGTTTGAAGGAGGTCTCAAATCTCTGCTAGGAATTTGAAATAGTGCCACCATTAAGGAGAGAAACTTCACTAGAAAGAAAATAGTGAATGTAATATTTAATTATTAATTATCAGATATTAACACCCGATTATTATTTATATAGGTTCCCTGGGTGGCATGAATAATTTGTGCTCAGCTACTAACCTAAATGTTGGTGATTTAAACCCGACTAGTGGCAACACAGAAGAAAGGCCTGGCAACCTGCTTCCTTGAAGATTACAGTCAAGAAAACCCTGTGAAGCTGTTCTACTCTGTGACACATGGGGTTACCATGATTTGGAATCAACTTGATGGCAACAGGTTTGTTTTTTTTTTTTTAATCATTACTATTTACATATCTTGAATAGAAAATAAAGGGACTTGACTGAAAAAATATTTTGATTCTGAGTTTGTTACTCACTGTATTATTAAAGAAACAACTTTTGTAATTTGGATGTAGTGACATGAGGGGAAGCACCCTTATCATTGATAAAAAATCTTCCTAAGCTATTTCCCCATGCCTCTGTCTTTGTCCCTCTAATTAAAAAGATATTAGTGAACTTGTCAGAACTGCCTTTTGCAACATAAAATTATCCTCCTGGGAAGGGGAGTAAGTGTTGGCTTCCAGTGCTTTCCTTTCCTTTCCTAACTGTGCTCTACCTGACAGAATTACCTCAAAGTTTGCATTGTTGGGAACTGTTGGTGAGTTTCAGAGTTAATAACCCTGACCACTCCACCCAATGACTTTTGTCTTTGATCGTTTCCATCATTCTCTGGTACAAGAGGGTAATAAGGACTATATTCACAATAACTAGCTGCAAAAAAAAAAAAAAAAATCCCCTTAGACTCATATAATCTCTACTAACAAGTAGATTGATAAACTGAAGAGGAATAAATGTATTATATTTTTGTATGTTGTATTTATGCACTTATTTTGTTTGTTACTCAAATATGTATTGCTTTAACTTAAATTCAGGATTCTTTTTCTTACTTTTGTAGGTCTTTATCTAGTAACTAAAGTGTGGAAATACTAATACAAAGAAAATGCTTCTTTATAAGATTTGGTAAATAACTGTAGACAAGGTTTCAGATACTCTTATAATGTGACCAGCTTGAAAGCAAGTGACAAATCACATGGGTTTATATGACATTTAGGATTATTTAAAATTTTGCTTTTGGGCTTGGACTGTCTAACTAGTCCTAAATAGGTAACTTCAGCAAACTGGAGAAATGGTTTGAAACAAACTGAATAAAGTACATTTTGCACTTTGCACGAGAAAAATAGAATAATCTGAGCAAAACCCTTTAATATGGACAATACTGGGTTCAATTAGGATATTGTTCCTGAGCACCAACTCTGTATCAGCCATTGTGCTGGGCACTGTTCCTGTTTAAGAATAGTTTAATTTGACAGGTATGATAGGCGAAGAAAATCTTAGAGCTGAAAAAGGTCACAGAGACAAATATGTCCATTTGAAGAACAAGCGGCATTGCAAACGCCCTCCAGCCAAAGACCATCAGGGACACGTCCATAGTTGAACATTTTGCTTTTATTCCTGTTGTAATGAGGGAGAATCTGCACCATGGGAACCATGAGGCAACCCAGTAACATAGTGTGAGAAAGGACTTATCTTAGGATTCAAGCTTTGTATTAGGTTCTTCTGGGGAGGGTTCAGAAAAAGAGGGTATTCCTCCGGCTTAGATGCTGTTAGAAAATGAAGATATCCTATAATTGGATGTCTTATAAAATCTTATCTAGAAGGTGTGAGGAATGAAGTGGAACTAAAGCTGTAATTGTTAAAGAAACAGGAGTCACTTATATTAGCCAGGATAGAAGGATGTTTGGTCATTTTGCGGCTTGGACAATATGTATTGCTCAGACGTGATTACAGAGTGGTCTTGTTTTGCCTTCATCCTATCGTGATCACAGAGTGGCCCTCTCTAATTTCAGTGCTCGGGGAAAACTGTGCATTTCAACAGGAAAACACAAGGCCAGCTCCTGGATGTCAGGGGTGGTTTTTCTTTCTCAGCCTTCATAAGAGAAGTAATGTCTCCATGAGTGTGTGTGTGTGTGTGTGTGTGTGGGTGTGGGTGTGTGTGTGTGTGTTTCTATACAATTGTTGAATAGATTCCTTTTCTTTCTTCGTTTTAGGTAATAGTAAGGAACTCCCATGGTGTTGTATTGCAAATAATACACTTTTTCTTATAAAAAGGAAGTTTTCTCTTAAATATGATGCTACTGAAAGACAACATTTTTGTTCTTGGCATTCATTTTATTTTCTGTTTTTAAAATATTGTTTTGAAATGAAAGAGGCAATTGAATGTGAAAATTAATTTTTAAGAAAAATCTATTATAATGCAGCAGCTGGAAGGCTTAAAATTTTTCTCGTTTTCCAATTCTTTTTTTTTTTGAACCTACTGAAATAACATCAAAATGTAAGAACATAGAACATATAAAACAAAATGCACAATTTCCTACATTTGATGGTTATTATGTATAGTCTTATAAACGTAAAATTTATGTACTTCAATATATTCAAATTGCAAAAGGTTAAAGTTTAGCAAATGAAAATACCCTTATTCCCATCCCTCAGAGAAAATCACTATTAATCAGCATTTGTTGAATATGCAATGCATGTTTTTATATTGATACCTACAAATATAAAAAGTACTCACAGTATTCATACTTGTATATAACATGTTACGTATAAATGTGCCACATCCAATGAAAAGCTGCAGAGTATCCTACTTTGTGGATCTTTTCTAGATTAGTAAATTCCTGATTGATTAGGTCTAACTAGATCTTTTGGCCAATTTTTCACTATTATAAATAATGCTTTAATGGCTATATAATACATCTTTGCATATTTATCTAATAATTTTTATAGAAGTTAAATCTCTGGATGCAATCATTTCCGTTTTACATTTTGGTACTTATTGTCAGATTTCACGCCAGAAATATCCTAGAATGTATAGTTAAACCAACATGTAAGGGAGTATTTGTTTCTTCACATACAAATATTTGACATCGTCAGCATTTCATTTTTGTGATTGGAATGCAATGAAGCTAAATGGTCAGTCGGTGCTTACATCAGCATCTGCTGGATCCACATTCGTAGGAAAACTTCCAGAGACAGGATCATTACAAAGGGCATGCCCCACACACCTGGCTTCACTGCCCCGTCACAATCGGGGGAAGTAGACAGATACCTGGCAACAATCAACTCAGTAAAAGAAGCCCTGACCCATGGGGCTGTGCGGCTTATAGGTCCATGACTAGGGTAAACGTCACACCCTCCCATGGTGGGATCAGGGACTGGGCTACATTAGCAATATGATGTGTCAGAACCTTAGCTCCAGCCCTATACTTCCTGTATACTCAGGGACCAGGAGTAGAAGCTTTGCATTTCAAGTAGATATCAGAGCAAACTGGTAGCAGGTTTTACCACAACAGCTTCAGTGGCTGTGGAAGCAACATCTTCTGCCCTGGCATGCAGGGGGCTGAACTCCAGTGTCTGGGGTTGACCAGGATTGACTGCCTTATGCACTGGGCCACAGTAGATTCCATGGAGATTTGCAGAAAGGGGAGGATGACACTTCTGGAAGGCCAGTTTGCAGGGATCAGCCTGGGACAAATTAACCTTTACCTCTCAGTAATCAATGAAAACAAAATCTCATTACTAAAATTCCCATTTCTTTGATTATTAATGTGATTGTGCATATGTTCTCATACATAATTATTTGCATTTGTTCCTTTGTGAATTTTCTATCTGTATGCTGCATTCTTTCCTCTTGAAACACTTTTTGCACTTGACTTTTGGGTTACAGTAGACTCCTTCTTTACCTCCTGCCTCACTGGGCATTCCTTCACAGTATCCTTTGGTGTTTTCTTTTACTCTTCCTGCCTCTAAATGCGGAGATCCCTGCCACCTCTCTATCTGTTTAAAAAAAAAAAAACAGTTGCCATCAGGTTGATTTCAACTTACAGTGACCCCATGTGTGTCGAAGTAGAACTGTGCTATGTAGGGTTTTCAATGGCTGGTTTTTAAGAAGTAGATTGCCAGGCCTTTCTTCTGAAGTGCCTCTGGGTTGACTTGAACCTCCCACCTTTTGGCTGAGTGCATTAACCACTTGCACCATCCAGGGACTCCTCTCTATCTATACTCTTACTACTCATTCCATTTGGTACCGTGGTGTAAAGTATCATTTATATCCTGATGACAAGTATTTATCTTCACCACATTTCCTCTGGGCTCCTTACTTGATGTCTCTACTTGAATGCTTATTTACCAAAATCCCGTTGCCATCAAGTTGATTCAGACTCATAGCGACAATATAGGACAGTAGAATTGCCCCATAGGATTTCCAAGAAGCAGCTGGCGGGTTCAAACTGCTGACCTTTTTGTTAGCAGCCGAGCTCTTAACCACCGTGCCACCAGAGCTCCATTTGAACACTTAATAGAAACCCTAAACTATTGATGTCATAAACTAAACTTACTTATGATTCCCTGTTCCATGCCTCTGCCCCCAAGGCAGCTTCTTCATCAGTCTTTCTTGAGCATATCAGTAAATGGGATCACAGCTCACAGCTGCACAGAGGCAAGATTCAGGAGTCACCCCACAGATAATTCATTTGCAAGGCCAGCAGGCTCTAACTTCAAATATATTCAGATCTACTCACTTTTCATCACTTCCACTCTTACTTCCCATAGCCCAGCCACTGTGCTACTGTCCTACTAACCAAACAAAAAAAACCCATTTCTATCGAGTTGATTCCAATTCATAGCGACCCTATAGGACAGAGTAGAACTGCCCCATAGGGTTTCTAAGGAGGCTGGTGGATTCAAACTGTGCAACGTTTGGTTAGCAGCTGAGCTCTTAACCACTGCTTGCCACCTCGGTGCCTACTAACCAATCACCTCCCAATAAGCCATGCTGCTTTCACTCCTATAGTCCCACTTCTACCTTCACTTTCCACAGAGTACCTTTAGAGATCTCATACAAAGAGAAATGGATGACTTAGTCCCTTTGATCCTTAGGGTTTCTTTATCTCAGCACTATTAACATTTTGGAGTCCCTGGGTGGTGTAAATGCTTAACACTTCAACTGCTAACTGAAAGGTTGGAGGTTTGAATCCATACAGAGGTGCATGGGAAGAAAGGCTTGGGAATCTAATTCTGAAAAAAATCAGTCATTAAAAACCCAATGGTGTACGGTTCTACTCTGACACACAAGTGGCCATGACAAGTTGACTAGATGGCAACTGGTGTGTGTGTATTTTTTTTTTTAATTTAATTAACATTTTGAGCTGGATAATTGACTCCACGGCAACTAACAACAACTCTTTGTTCTAGGAAACATTTCTGTGCTTTATAGGATGTTTAGTAGCATCTCTTGCTTCTACCCACTAGATGTTAGTAGCAAATCTCCCGTTGTGACAACCAAAACCATCTCCAGATACTAACAAATATCCCCTGGAGGGCCAAATTAGGCCAAATTGAGAGGCACCATTTTAGGGTTTTGTTTCACACTGGGATGAAATCCAGTTCTTTATTAACATACAAGCTTTTCCAAGCTCTAGTTACATCACCTACCATTCTTCCCTTGTTCATTCTATTCTATCACACTGTCCTCCTTGCTTTTTGTGAACACATCAAACTCTTTTTTTTAAGACCTTTGTGCTTGTTCTTCCATCTGCATTAAAGGTATTTTCCCAAATCAATTTATATTTAACTCCTTCACTTTACTCAGGTCTCTGCTCAAAGGTCACTAGCACAAAGAAGTCCTCTGTAATCACCCCATCTAAAATATACTCTTGTTTTCAATCATTTTCTATCCCTTGAACCTGCTGTTTTCATGTAATTGTCCCTATCTGATGTTTTATCATATAAATACTTATTGTTTGTCTCTCTCATGAAAATGTAAGCTCCATAAGAAATGTCTTCGTCAGCCTATCCACTATAACACAGCACTTAGTAGTTGCTGGTTAAGTAGTTGTTGAATGAATGAATAAAATAATTAAATCTTGCAAAATATTTTCTTCACTGTGCAAACGAAAGTGAAAAATATATATAAAATCATTTTTATATCTGTCTCAGAGATAGACAGGCAATTTTTTATATTATCATCTCCAGATGAAAGAATTGAGAATAAAATATGCCTTTGAAGTCATGAGGCAGAAAGTAGTGCTTAGTAATAAAATTAATTATCTTTACCCCTTACTAAACTTAGTGCCAAACTGTTCTGTAAGTCTATTTTTTCTGGTCATAGAATTGCATTTCAGTAAGGTGCTTTCTTTAGTTAACAGATGTTTGTATTTCTGGCATATTCAGTAAGAACAGGGAAGAAGTAAGTTTGCACACAGAAGTAGATAATAGTATTTCATTTTATTAGTCTATTACTGACAGAAAGTTTCCATGACAACATATCAGAACTTCCAGAATATTATGTTGCTTTGAAATCCAGTTATGATTATTCATCAAAGATTTTTTAGTACAGTCATTTCCTCACAGTTATCAAATAATTAGGATAGTTGGTGTTTCAGGTTCATTTACAATTGTGATACGTGAAATTCTATAAAAATTAGTTTTATAGAACTAGCTAAAAATGATACGCATAACGTTCTATTCATGCTTCTGGGCAGATTAATGGGTGATTTTATTTTATCATTAAAAAATGTAATTTTTTTCAACTAAATTTATCTTGAGTATATGCATGTCTTTATTCCTTCATTGAAAGTCACTTTTCCTGTGCTTTTCAGTGTAATAAATTATACATTAAAAATGAAATATTTAATTGTTTTAATGTAGCAAAATTATAATAGCCAATATTCAAATCAAAAATTTACATTAGTGCTAAATTTATATCTTTCTAAATGAAATAGGACAACCCGACAATACACTCTATATTGAGCATTCTTTTCAAAATACCTTTATTAGCATGTTTAAACAATACAAAATAAGTCACTGGAAATGTAAAAATTATGCTTTTTTCTACTTAAACCCAACAATCAATATTAGCATCACTGGTAGTGTGACAATCTGATATTTACACTTCCTGATGTGATGTATTAAGAAATCTACAATGTCACTAATGTAGTATTCTTGCCAGAAATGTTTTAGACTCAATCTAATCGTGAGAGACTACCACACAAATACAGACTGTGGCACATTTTGCAGGAGAACTGGCACAGATCCTCCAAAATAGTCAATACCATGAAAAACAAAACACACCAAAAACAAAAGGCAGTTGAGGCTCTTCTACTGTTATGTGTGAAAACAGACTAAAACATAACACCCAAAGGCTGTGCATGAACTTTGGGTAGATCTTATGGATCTTATTACTTAAAATAAATGAATGAATGAATAATCAAATAATTGTTAAAAAGATATATCATGTACTATTGGGGAAATTTAAATATAGATTGTATATATATATATATATACATATTTATATTTGTGATAATTTTTTTAGGCTAACTTAGAATGCTGCTATATTTTTTGGAGATGAACGCTGAAGGTAAAGTGTTATGATGTCAGCAACTAAACTTCAAATGGTTCAACCAAAAAATAAAAGGTAGTGTGTGTGTGTGTGTGTGTGTGTGTGAAGAGAGAAAGAGCATGTAACAAAATGAGTGAATCTAGGTGAAGGATACGTGGATATTCTTTGCACTAGTCTTTCAATTTCTCTGTAGATTTGACATTTTAACAACAAAGAAGTTGGGCAGTCATAACTTCTCTTTAAAAAAAAAGAGCACTATCATTTATGCCTCCAAGGATATATAGAACATCCTTTTTTACTTTAAAAGTTCCTTTCATTCCTTGTTATTCTCTTCCAAAGGCAGAATAGTCTTAATTTTATTTTAAGGCTCAATTCATTTGGCAACTTAAACAGAACAATTTTTGGTTCTGATTACTCATGCTTATAATTGACAGACACATCAAAAATGAGCTCTATAGAGAATACTCCTCTGGATTTCTATGATCACAGATTTGTACTAGTCTTTGGGAAAAATAAAATATCTGGTGTTCCATTGTTTCTGAAGGCCATTTAGCTCTAATCTTCAAGATGATTCAAACTTTTTCAAAATAGCCCTTAACTTGAAAACAGTGGTTAACGCTTTCATTACTGACACTTTGGAAGTGCTATCAAATTTGCTTATACACAAAAAAATAGGAATAATTTTACATAAATACAAAGACAATCAAAACAGTTAAATCCATAATTCATTTAAAAATACTTCCTGATCATTTACTATATGAAAATTACCATGTAGGATATTGTGACAGTTTTAGAGATTAATATGATTTGCTTCTTGTCCTTATGGAATTTGCAGATAAGCTGGGAAAACGAGGGACATTCCTGTCCTCAGGTAGAAAATAGAAATTGCTCTCTGAAAGAGGCAGATAAATGCTTTGTTAAAGCTAAGAAGAAAAATATTACTCCTGAAATAAACAAGATTCATTATGGAAGATGTACTATTTGATCTTGGCCTTAAAGGATGTGCATGATTTTTGAACAAACTTTTTCTGGGGCCTAGCTAAAGAGCAGAAGATCTAGAAGCAGAATAAATACTCTTCTATCCTAGTTGAATCAGATATCCATAGATTATTAAAAACTGAACAACTAAGAAACAACTATGTTACTAGCTGTGATTCAACATAATCACATTTGAAAATTTGAATGAGTTGGGCCTACTCTTTTTCAGACATAGGTTACAAACACAGTATGGATTTTACTTTGGGCCATGGTGGAATACTAAGCTCAAGAATTAGGTTATCACTGTAAACAACTACATACTGCACAAAATATATGAAAGAAATCTTTTCAGAAAATGAACAAACAGCAGTGCAGGACTACAATCTCTGAGAAAGGAAAAACATACAAATAAGATGAGTCCTATGATTAAGCTGGCTTTCTACCTAAATGTACTTTCTGGATCAAACTGCAAGGAAGGCACTCCAAGCATAGTATGCATCTGTTGAAAACGAGAAAAGAGAGATGGTGTTCAAGGAGGCCACACAGCTGAAATTTTCAAGAACATAATGAGGAAAGAAGTGGAAGAAATAAAAATGAACCCCAGGTCAGTGGTTCAACCCCACCAGCTGCTCCACAGAAGAAGTTGTGGCAGCCTGCTTCTATGGAGGTTCATAGCCTTGGCAACCCCATAGGGCAGTTTTACACAGACACAGTGGCTGCAACAATGGGCTCAAACATAACTACGATTGTGAGGATGGTGCAGGACCAGGCAATGGTTGCTTATCTTGTAAAGTAAGAGTTATTTTAGTAGGAAAGGCCAAATGACAGTCTCTGAAACTAACTCCTTCATCCAAGATAGTAAATCAATAGCAATAGTGCAAGCCAGGAAAATAGCAGAGATTAGTATCACCTCAGTGACTTAAAGCTGCTGAAGTACTGGTCCCCGGCATATTCTATCTTATCCAAATTTAATTCACCAGTGTGGTCCCTGTAAAAAAAAAAAAAAAAATGTATCATGGCAATAATCATGGCAAAGACAGGGGCAATGACTGCAAACTTAACCAAGTTGTGGCCCAAATACAGCTGCTGGTGTGGATGTGGTATATTTATTAGAATTTATTAACACACTCTCAGGGACATAGCATGCAACTGTTGATCTGTTGAATACATTCTTTTCTAAACTCATCAAAAAGGAGGCACAAAAGCAACTTTCATTAACATCGATGAACAAATGATCATATTTGTGCATTGAGGCTATATTAATTTTCCAGTTCACTGTCACAATACAGTCCTAAGGGAACTGGATCATCTGGGCAATCTGAAAAAACATGAGGCTGTTCCATTATATTGTTGATATTGTATTAATCAGAGCAAAATTTCAGGAATTTACAAATCAACTGATTGGTTTGGAAATTTACTAATTGCCTAGAAACAAAGCGTCTAAGTAGGAATTAAAAATTGTGCTTTCTTGTTTTTATAATAAGAATTAGTTGCTCTTAATAGCTATAAAATACGTATTATCTAGAAAAATACAGTAAATGTCATTGCCAAAATAGAATTTCTCCCTTATGCTAGTTCACAGGTTATCTAGTGAGTGTTTTTTCTCCAAATAAGAGAGTCAATTAGACATCACTCTCAATGGTGTTCAACTGAAGTGTCATTACACTCCAAACTTGTGCTCCAAAAAAAAAAAAAAATGCTCTGAAAGTGCTGTACCTGTTCTTGAACAGACAAAACTATAAAACCATATTTTTCTTTCCCAATGACAGAACTGTAGGAAATGGTGAGAAAGAAAACTAAAATGTAAAATGTTTCAAGGATACAAGAAGAATAAAAAAAAGTTCTAACATTTACACCCCTTTTAACTAAAGAAGTATTTGAAATTCTTAAAAAGTCAAAATTTGGATGAACTGGATGCAACAGCTTTCCACACTTCTTTCCCTCACTTTCCGACTTTCAAGCCCATAACCCAACTTTCTCAACCTAATTTAAATGAGAGGTAGTACTCTAACCAGATGTATAGATGCATCATTATCAAAGGTGTATTTAATATTGTATTATTATGATGACTGAAAGCTAACAAGTAGATGAGTTTGTGTTAATGCCTTGTTAGTTTTTGAATTAGCAATTTTTTCTTCTTTTTCCATCTAGTTATTTTCTGCTGGTTGTTCAAACATGTCTCTTATTTATTCATTTATATGCTTATTAATTCAAGAAACATTTATTGAATACCTACTGTGTTCCAGGCACAGTGATAACCCCTGAAGATAACAGAGTGAACACAATAGGTGTTATCATCAAAATAGCCATTTCCTAAATATTCAGCTATTTACTAAATCAACAGCTCCAGAATTTCTCTTGCTTCTTTTCCTCCTGAGTATATCCCAAATAATCTTTGGAAGAGATTTTGTGGGGTTTATGGAGTTAATAAATAACACATTTTCTTCTTCCACTTTCAAAACCAATTAAAGAGTAATCCGTAGGCCTGTTGTTAGGTGCCCTCTAGTTGGTTCTGACTCATAGCGACCCCATGTACAACAGGATAAAACACTGCTCAATTCTGTGCCATCCTCAGGACCAGGCAGTGTTTCGTTCCGTTGTACATAGGGTCACTACGAGTCGGAACAGACTTGAGGGCACCTAACAACAACAACAACAGCAGAAGCATGAGAACAGAGAAAAGTAGATTCCAAAGGGACTCACAGTATTGACTTTCAAGAGAATAATTTGGAAACCAACTATATTGTTTTTATAGGTTGCAGAGTATACACTCTCCCAAAGGAGATGATGCTGAGAGAATGGTTATCAGGGGAGGCACCTGAAAGTCCATCCAGGCACCAGAAATTTACCTTGGGGAATTCACAAAGAACTAGGTTATGGCTCTCAAATTCACAGACAGGTAAACACAATATAGTCAGTGCCCTAAACTTGACCAGTCTCAAGGATCCTGAATCCTGCTGACAGTGCTCAATAAAACAGGTACACGAAAGTCAAATATAAACATTCCATACACTGAAAAATAGAAATTTGAAGCAGATGGAACAATCGTGACAGCTGACCCAGGTTATATGGGACAGCACATTATCATAAGACCAGCTGATAAGCAACTGACAACCTCTCCCTCTAAATCATTGCTAATACTCTTCTCTGTGTTCCTCCTTTTCTAATGCTTTCATCCCTGGTCAGCCTCCTTGTTATTCTCACAGTCTTTTATCCGAATAGGGTGATACTTCCATGGGGGTGACAGCCTAAATCGAACTGCCCATGAAATCATGGTGAGATATTATATGTTTCAGTAACTCTGAGAACTATCTAATTCCTTTCATTTCTATGACTTTCTTCTCTGCTTGTTGTCTATCAAGAGTATCCCAAGACTCACTATTTTAGGGGAGATTAGAGGAGAAGAAAGACATATCATGGGAATAAATTTGAATTAAGATGGATTTAAATTGGATGTAAAAAGCTCTAATTCCTTAATTAATTTCATGAATGCAGGAAATGTTGTGCCTATTTTTCTTCTAAACTCTAATTTCATTTTCAAATAAATTTCAAATTTTGTAAGAAAAAAAGTAGCACCGTTAAAGGTAGTTTCTCTATGATAATTAATTGCCTTTTGAGTTTTCTGTCACAGGATATATGTTTCGCTTCCATTTGTTTTTATTCTGTGGGGTAGTTTAGGAGAAAAACATTTGTCCAATATGGAAATCTCACAAAATTCTTCTTGCAAGACCATAACTGTTTATTTTGGCAGCAGCACAACGTTATACTACTTCAGGGGAAATTAAACATACTGGAAAACCTAAATGTATTTCAGGACCAAGCACAATAAATTCTTTTCTAAAATCTGCATAAAGTCAATTTTTTTACTTAGGTAAAGAAATGCTTCAAGTTTTATGTGTCCAAGAAAACCCTAAACCATTTATGGAAATTGAATTACTGTAAATACAAAGACTTCAAGAATAACGTGATGAACTCTCTATTCCATTGTTTTTAGTCTGTAAAGGTAAACAGGGATCATTTCTTACAAATAATTAATATGTTTAAATTAGCCATCGTAAAAGAGTATTTATTATGAAGGATCCCTGGTGGCGCAGTGGTTAAAGCTCACGGCTGCTAACCAAAAGTTCAGTGGTTTGAACCCACCAGCCGATTTTCAGGAGAAAGATGTGGCAGCCTGTTTTTGTAAAGATTACAGCCTTGGAAACCCTATGAGGAAGTTCTGCTCTGAGTAGGAATCAACTTGATGGCAATGGGTTTTTGTTTGGTATTTATTATGTTTTAAGACAGGAAAAACAAAACAAAAAAACAAAAACAAACAAACCTGTTGCTGTCAAGTCAATTCTGACCCACAGCAACGATAGCACAGAGTAGAACTGCCCCACAGGGTTTCCAAGGAGCGGCTGGTGGATTCCAACTGCCAACCTTTTGGTTAGCACCCAAGTTCTTAACCACTGAGCCACCAGGGATCCTAAGACAGGAAAGTTGGGTTCAGTTTTCTGCTGAATGATACTAGGTTATCTCAACCTCAGTTTACTCATATGTAAAACAAGACAAATAATATTTAGGTTGCTTAATATTTGTGAGAATTAAATGAAATAACCTAGACGCATTTAAGAATACCCAGCACAGTGTTTTACTCATAGTAAGGACCCACTAAAAGTTCATGCATTCACTTGTATCTCTTGAATGCTTCCTATTTTCATGCTCTGATACTAGCAACTTATCTAGATTTGGAACTTAGTAGTAACTTGGCAGTAATGGTGGTTTTTATAGCTGTGACAGAACATATTTATCTCAGTAGAAATCAGCAATTTCTCTGGTTGTCGGTGTAAAAACATTTTAATCTAATACTGCTTTTGAGTAGAGCCAAAAGAATAATGCTTGGATTTTTGTGTTTAATTTTCTAAACAAAAGAATAAATTATCTTAGTGTTGTGGATTTAACTGTGTCCCCCAAAAATGTGTGTCAACTTGGCTAGGCCATGATTCCCATTATTGTGTGGTTGTCCATCATTTTACAATCTGATATGATTATCCTATGTGTTGCAAATCCTGGCCTCTATGACGCTAATGAGTTAGGATTAGGGGCAGTTATGTTAATAAGGCAGGATTAAATCTACAGGACTGGGTTATATCTAGAGTCAATCTCTTTTGAGATATAAAAGAGAGAATCGAGATGAGAGAGGGAGGGACCTCATACTACCAAGAAAGAAGAGCAAGGCGATGAGCATATCCTTTGGACCCGGGGTCCCAGGACTGAGAAGCTCCTAGACCAGGGGAAGATTGATCACAAGGACCATCCTTCAGAGCCTACACAGAAACAACGGCATCCCACTGTCAAATCTGGCTTACATAAAATAACAATCACAGCAGTCTTCAAGGATGCTGGAGCTCCTTTCACAAATTTGTTCCTCACAGTTGTGGTAAAAGGTGTGTCCTCTGGACACTCCATGTGTGGGTTTGTGGGTCTAACTTGATAAATCCACTCTAGCATGCCAATTTCCCTAAGCCTTTGGCTACCTTCTTCTACGGTATACCAAGGCAGGTCTGGTACTTCAACTTGATTTAGTGTCAGCCACCTCATAATCCATGCTTCAGCAACCCAACCAAATAAACTATTATATCCTTTCCTAACTTCTCTAGCTGAAACATTGAAGGAACAGTCTGTGCTCAGAGGACCCATATCAATAAACTCAGACTGATCCATCTTTATGTTCCTTGCACCATTATCCCACACCCTTAATCGTCATTTCCACACATATTCCCCAGGTTTCTGTTTGTATATATTAGAAAACTCAAGTAGTTCTTTTGGAGTGCAGCGTACCTCTTCCTGGGTCACACTTTGTACTTCACCTTTTAGGGCTTGCTGGGACTTAAGCCTAGTTATAGGTCTAGGAGCCAGAATCAGTAGTGTAGAATTGTTTTGAGAACATTCAGCATTATCTTGTAAAGCATCTGCCTCAGGTGATGCTCCAGGCAATAATTCAGGCAAATGCTCTTTAGAGGCAGCTGGGCTAGGGCTAACCTCCTCAGATGGGAGTGGAGGGGCTAATGGTGTTTTCTGGGCAGGGTGCTTTAGCAGACAAACATGAAGTAATCTCTTCAGATGGGACTGGTTCTGCTGGCAGGAGTGATTCAACGGAATTTACAGGCTCAGGGTCCCCAGCTTCCTGATTATCTGCCCATATGTCCCCATCTCAAGTCTCAGGAGCCCATCTCTTCCCAGTCAATGCCCTTACTTTAACTTCAGACAACTTCTCGAGGTTTGCAATTGAGCTGGAGTTGTAATTCAGCCACTCTTACAGTAAGACTCTGGGTTTGGTTTTCAGCAATTTTGGCTCTGTTACTACAAGAAATAAGGCTTTCTTTCAAAGTACAAGTGGAAGCCTTGAGGTCATTTTTGTGGCACTTGAGCCTTGACTCTGAAGCCCTGAGTGCATCTCTTTCCTTCATCAGTTTGTCTAGGGAAAGTAGGACAAACCAACCAGCTTCCTTATACTTCTCATTCTGACAAAGCTGTAGAAAGATATCACACATGTGTTCACCCTGAGCCTCACCTTTCACCAATACCTGATCTACCAGTGGTGATATTTTGCGTATTTGTATAGCCACCTCACTCTATGGATTAGCAGTGACCTCTTTACTGCTGGAAGCAGAGTCATCAACGTCTTTATGACTAACCAGACTTGAGAACCAACGTAGAAAACTCATCCTTACAGTTTTGTTTCTCTAGAACCACTCCCAGTACCAAATGTCTTAGGCTGGGTTCTCTAGAGAAGCAAAACCAGTAAAATGTATAAATATATATATAGAGAGAGATTATATCAAGGAAACAGCTCACACAATTGTAGAGGCTAGAGTCCCAAGTCCGTGGATCAGAGTAGAGGCCTCTCCCAAGTCACACAGCTGCAGAAGCTGGCAAGCCCAAGATCAGAAGGTGGGAGAGCAGGGCTCCCACTCACAGGCTGTGCAGATCGACGAATCCCAGGTTCGGCAGATAAACTGCCAGCTCAAGTCCCAAGAACGGGAGATGAGACAACAGGAATCAGCCACAGCATCCAGAGAGAGCAAAAAGCCAGAACGTATGCTTACATACAGATGCGGGCCACACCCCCAAGGAGACTCCCTTTCATCTGATTGGCTACTCACAGTATATTCAATCATGGGAGTGATTACATTAAAACATGGAGAATCACGGCTCAGCCAAGTTGACACACAATCATAACCATCACATCAGGGGAAGATTGATCACAAGGACCGTCCTCCAGAGCCTACACAGAAAGAAAGGCATCCCCTGGAGCTGGTGCCCTGAATTTGGACTTCTAGCCTCCTCGACTGTGAGAAAATAAATTTCTGTTTCTTAAAGACATCCACTTGTAGTATTTCTGTTATAGCAGCACTAGATAACTAAGGTCACAGTCTTCAGTATCGCTTACACCTCAACATAAAGAAAACAAAAAATCCTCACAACTGGACGAAGAAGCAACATCATGATAAATGGAGAAAAGATTGAAGTTGTCAAGGATTACATTTTACTTGGATCCACAATCAACACCCATGGAAGTAACAGTCAAAAAATCAACAGGCATGTTGCACTGGGCAAATCTGCAACAAAAGATCTCTCTAAAGTGTTAAAAAGCAAAGATGTCACTTTGAAGAGTAAAGTGTGCCTGACCCAGGCTATGGTGTTTTCCATCGCTTTATATGCCATGTGAAAGCTGGACAATGAATAAGGAAGACCAAAGAGGAATTGGCACATTTGAGTTGTGGTGTTGGCAAAGGATACTGACTATACCATGGGCTGCCAAAGAAGGAACAAATCTCTCTTGGAAAGAGTACAGCCAGAATGCTCCTTAGAAGCAAGGATGAGGAGACTTCTTCTCACATACTTTGGACATGTAATTAGGAGAGACCAGTCCCTGGAGAAGGACATCATGCTTGGTAAAGTGGAGGGTCATCGATAAAGAGGAAGACCCTCTATAAGATGGATTGACACAGTGGCTACAACAATGGGCTCAGGCATAATAATGATCACGAAGATTGCGCAGCACCGAGCAGAGTTTCATTCAGTTCTACACAGGGTCTTGATGAGTCAGAACTCACTCAACGGCACCTAACAACAATAAAAGATAACTAGACATTTAATAAATAATAGCTAATTACTGCTTCCTACTACTGTTATTTCAAAACATTATTCATTGTTTTTGGAGAAAAGAAGAGGTAGAAGGAGATAACCATTAATGATTATGTCTGCCTCGAAAGGTGTTGTATCTTTGAATGAGTTTATAATGTTGTTATATTAATCATGTTTTGCTGTCTTCAGCTATAACGCTTCTGACAATACATTAAAAATTTCAATTTAGTGAACCTCGCCAATGTTTATATATTATCATATAGCTTGTGTGTGTATGTATACACGTGTGTTCAGGTTTATGGTTAGATGCACCAGAATGCCTCATTTCAGAATTGTGGTTGTCGTCCATTCTGACTCATGGCAACCCCAAGTGTTACAGAATAGATCTGCTCAATAGGTTTTCTTAGCTGTAATCTTCTTTTCTTTTTTTTATTGTACTTCAGGTGAAGGCTTACAAAACAAATAGTTTCTCATGAAACAGTAGTACACATATTGTTTTATGACATTGGTTAACAACCACACAAAATGTCAACCCTCTAACTTCTCAACCATTTTTTTTTTGTGAAAATACACATAGCCAAAGATACACCATTTCAAAAATTTCTGCATGCACACTTCAGTGACATTGACTACGCTCTTCCAATTGTGCTGCTATTCTCACTTAAGATGAAGGCTTACAGAACAAAATAGTTTCTCATTTAACAGTTACTACACATGTTGCCCTATGACAATGGTTAACAATCTCACAACACATCAGCAATATCCTTACTCAGCCTTGCGTTCCCTATCACCGGCTTCCTTGTCCCCTTCTGCCTTCTGGCCTTTGTCACAGGACCTCATTTGTACCTCATTAGTCCCATTTGGTTTTACAGGGATGTCCACTCCCAGGCTGAACAGTGAACCTTGGAGATAACTTCACCACTGAGCTAAAAGGGTGTCTGGGGGCCATACTCTTGGGGTTTCTCCAGTCTCCTTTAGGCCAGTAAATCTGGTCTTTTTTTTTTGTGAGTTAGAATTATGTTCTACATCTTTCTCCAGCTCTGTCCAGAACCCTCTGTTGTGATCCTGGTCAGAGCAGTCAGTGGAGGTAGCCGGGCACCATCTAGCTGTACTGGACTCAGTCCGGTGGAGGCCTTGGTAGCTGTGGACAATTAGTCCTTCAGACTAATCTTTTCCTTGTATCCTGTTCTCTTCATTCTCCCTTGCTCCTGAAGGGATGAGACTAGTGGAGTATCTTAGATGGCCGCTCACAGGTTTTTAAGACCCCAGACACTACTCACCAAGGTAGAATGTAGAGCATTGTCTTTATACGCAGTGTCATGCCAATCGAGCTAGATGTTCCCTGAGACCATGGTCACCAGAGCCCTCCGCCCAGCAATTCAGTCCCTCAGGGAGTTTGGATGTGTCTATGGAGCTTCCATGACCTTTCCTTGTACAAGTTGTGCTAGTTTCCCCTGTATTGTGTACTGTCTCACCCTTCACCCAAGATACCACTTATCTATTGCCTATTTAGTATTCCCCCCCCACCCCTCGCATCCCTGGTAACCCATAAAGATTGTAACATTTTGTGTATGAACTTTTTCATGGGTTTTTACAATAGAGGTCTCATACAATATTTGTCCTTTTGTGATTGACTGATTTCACTCAGTGTAATGTACTCCAGTTTCATCCATGTTATGAGATGCTTCACAGATTCATTGTTGTTCTTTCTTGTTGCATGGTACTCCATTGTGTGTATGTACCATAGTTTGTTTATCCATTCATCTGTTGATGGGCATCTAGGTTGTTTCTGTCATTTTGCTATTGTGAACAATGCTGCCATGAACATAGGTGTGCATATGTCTATTCGAGTGAGGATCCTTATTTCTGTAGGATATATTCCTAGGAGTGGAATTGCTGGATAGAATGGTATGTCTATTTCTACTTTTCTGAGGAAGCGCCATATCATTTTCTAAAATGGTTGCATCATTTTGCATTCCCACCAGCAGTGCGTAAGAGTTCCGATCTCCCCACAGCCCCTCCAACATTTGTTATTTCCAGTGTTTTTGATTCGTGCCAGTAATGAGATGGTGAGATGGTATCTCATTGTGGTTTTAATTTGCATTTCTCTAATGGCTAGTGATTGCCAGAATTTCCTCATGTATCTGTTGGCCATTTGGATGTCTTCTTTGGTGAAGTGTCTGTTCATTTCCTTCGCCCATTTTTTAATAGGATTATTTGTCCTTTGTTGTAGAGGTGTTGGAATTTCTTGTAGATTTATGGAGATAAGACCTTTGTCTGACTTGTACTATCCAAAAATTTTTTCCCAGTCTGTAGGTTCTCTTTTGACTCTTTTGGTGAAGTCTTTTGAAGAGCATAGGTGTTTGATTTTTAGAAGATCCCAGTTATCTAGCTTATCTATTGGGGTTTGTGCATTGATGGTTATGGTTTGTAGCCTGTTAATGCTGTGTATTAAGGCCTGAAGTGTTGGTCCTATTTTTTCTTCTATGACTTTATAGTTTTAGGCTTTATATTCAGGTCTTTGATCCATTTTGAATTCGTTTTTGTATATGGTGTGAGGTATGGGCCCTGTTTCATTTTTTTGCAGATGGATATCCAGTTTTGCCAGCACCATTTGTTAAAAAGACTGTCTTTTCCACATTTGATGGACTTTTGGGCCCTTGTCGAAGATCAGGTGACCATAGGTGGATGGATTTACATCTGGGTTCTCAATTCTGTTCCATTGGTCAATGTGTCTGTCATTGTACCAGTACCAGGCTGTTTTGACTACTCTAGCTGTATAGTAGGTTCTGAGGTCATGTAGTGTGAGTCCTCCAACTTTAAATCTTCTTCTTCACTAGTGCTTTACTTATTCGGTGCTTCTTCCTTTTCCATATAAAGTTAATGATTAGTTTTTCCATCTCTTTGAAGAATGTTGTTGGTATTTTGATCAGGATTGCGTTGTATTTGTAAACTGCTTTGGGTAGAATTCTCATTTTCACAATGTTGAGTCTGCCTATCCATGAGCATGGTATGTTTTTCATTTATGTAGATCCCTTTGGGTTTCATGCAGTAGTGTTTTGTAGTTTTCTTTGTATAGGTCTTTTACATCCCTGGTCAGATTTATTCCTAAGTATTTTTTCTTTTTAGGGGCTATTGGAAATGGTATCGTTTTCCTGATTTCCTTTTCATCGTTCTCCGTATTGGTGTATAGGAATCCAACTGATTTTTGAATGTTTATCTTGTATCCTGCTACTCTGTTGAATCTTTCTATTAGTTCCAGTATATTTCTTGTGGAGTCTTTAGGGTTTTCTATGTATAGTATCATATCATCTGCAAACAGGGACAGTTTAACTTCTTCATTACCAATTTGGATGTCCTTTATTTCTTTTTCTTGCCTTATTGCTCTAGCTAGAACTTCCAGCACAATGTTAAATAGGAGTGATGATAAAGGGCATCCTTGTCTAGTTCCTGTTTTCAAGGGGAATGTTTTCAGCCTCTCTCCATTAAGAATGATGTTGGCTGCTGGTTTTGCATAGATACCCTTTATTATGTTGAGAAATTTCTCTTCTATACCTATTTTATTGAGAGCTTTTATCAGGAATGGTTGTTGGACTTTGTCAAATGCCTTTTCTGCATCAATTGAGATGATCATGTGATTCTTTTCTTTCCTTTTATTTATGTGGTAGATTACACTGATTGATTTTCTAATGTTGAACCATCCTTGCATACCTGGTATGAATCCCACTTGGTCTTGGTGTATTTTTTTTTTTGATATGATGTTGAATTCTATTGGATAGAATTTTGTTCAGAATTTTTGCATCTATATTCATGAGAGATATTGGTGTGTAATTTTCTTTTTGTGTGACGTCTTTGCCTGGTTTTGGTATCAGCATTATGCCGGCTTCATAGAATGAACTTGGAAGTGTTGCTTCCTCCTCTATGCTCTGAAATAGCTTGAGTAATCTGGTAGAAGCTCTTCTGTAAATGTTTTGTAGAACTCTCCAGTGAAGCCATCTGGGCCAGGGCTTTTTTTGGTTGGGAGTTTTTTTTATTACCTTTTCGATCTCTTCTCTTGTTATGGGTCTGTTCAGATTTTCAACATCACTTTGTTGTAGTTTGGGTAGGCCGTGTGTTTCTAGAAATTTATCCATTTCCTCTAGGTTTTCAAATTTGTTGGAGTATAGTTTTTCATAATATTCTGTTATAATCCCTTTTATTTCAGTTTGGTCTGTTGTAATGTCCCCCATTTCATTTCTTATTTGGGTTATTTGTGTCCTCTCCTGTTTTTCTTTTGTCAGTTTGGCCAGTGGTTTGTCTATTTTGTTGATTCTTTCAAAGAACCAACTTTTGGTTGATTCTTTCTATTGTTTTTCTGTTCTCTATTTCATTTATTTCTGCTCTGATCTTTACCATTTCCTTTCTTCCAGTGGTTGTGGGTTTTTGGGTTTTTGGGTTTTTTTTTGCTGTTCTCTTTCTATTTGAGTTCTGTAGTTAATGTTTTGATTTTGTCCATTTCTTCTTTTTTGATATGTGCATCTATTGCTATAAATTGTCCTCTGAGGACAGCCTTTGCTGTGTCCCAAAAGTTTTGGTATGATGTGTTTTCATTCTCATTTGATTCTAAGAATTTTTTGATTCCATCTCTGATGTCTTCTATTACCCACTGATGTGTAAGCAGGGTATTATTCAGTTTCCATGTAGTTGATTTTTTTCCTTGCTCTTTCTATTGTTAATTTCTACCTTGATGGCATTGTGGTCAGAGAAGATACTTTGAATTATCTCAGCATTTTGGATCTTGTTGAGGATTGCTCTGTGGCCTAAGATGTGGTCTATTCTGGAGAATGTTCCATGTGCATTGGAAAAGAATGTGTACTTTGCAGCGGTTGAATGGAGTGTTCTATATATGTCTATGAGGTTAAGTTGGCTGATTGTGCCCGTTAGGTCTTCTATATCTTTGCTGAGTTTCTTCTTAGTTGTTCTGTCCTTTACTGATAGTGGTGTGTTGAAGTCTCCTCCTATTATTGTGGAACTGTCAATTTCTCTTTTCAGTGTTGTTAGAGTTTGTTTTATGTATTTTGGGGCCCTGTCATTGGGTGCATAGATGTTTATTATGGTTATGTCTTCACGATGGATCCTCCCCTTAAACATTAGATAGTGTCCTTCTTTGTCTTTTATGGTAGATTTTGTTTTAAAGTCTATTTTATCTGAGATTAGAATTGCCACTCCTGCTCTTTTTTGGTAGTTGTTAGCTTGATATATTTTTTTCCAACCTTTGACTTTTAATAAATTCACATCTTTGTTTCTAATGTGTGTCTCTTGTAGTCAGCGTATTGATGGATCCTGTTTTCTTATCCATTCTGTCACTCTCCATCTCTTTATGGGTGCATTGAGTCCATTTACATTCAGTGTAATTATTGATAGATGTGAGTTTGTTGCTGTCATTTTGTAGTGCTTTTTTTTTGTGGTGCTGACATTTTCTTTGTTCTTTTATTATCTTGTGCTGAGTTACTTTTGTTTGTGGATTTTTTTTTTTCATTTCTTTTGTTTTTGTAGGTTGTGTTTTTGCTGAGACTTTATGTTTTTCCTCTTTATTTTTATGAGTATGTTTGTTAACTTTCTTTGTGGTTACCATGAATTTTACCCTTATCTTTCTAAGTCTGAAGCAGTCTACCATTACTTGGTATCGCCTTGCCTTCCTCTCCGTTAGAAGGTTCTATACCTATGCCGTTTATTCCCTCTATTATTGTTTTGATGTTGTTGTCATTTACTGATTAACTGCTCTGATTCCCTGTTGTATTTCTTTTGGTTTTGGATAGTCCTCGAGAGGTCATTTCCTAGATTGGTATCCGGCTGGTACAATCCTGCATCCTAGATTCTGCCTGTGAGCTGAAGCTGTTTGTCCTCAGATTGAAGAACTCCTTTTAATAATTCTTGTAAGTTTGGTTTGACTTTTACATATTCCCTTAATTTCTGTTTATCTGGAGATGACCTAATTTCATCTTCAAATTTGAATGAGACTTTTTCAGGATACATTATTCTTGGCTGGCAATTTTTTTCTTTCAAGATTTTATATATTTCATCCCATTGCCTTCTTGCCTGCATGGTTTCTGCTGAATAATCTGAGCTTAGTCTTATTGTTTCTCCTCTCTATGTGACTGCTTGTTTTTCATGAGCTGCTCTCAGGATTCTTTGTTTGTCTTTGGTTTTTTCGAGTGTGATTATGATATGCCTTGGTGATTGTCTTTTGGGTTCTCTCCTATATGGGATTCGTTGAGCTTCTTGGATGGCCAGCTTTTCATGTTGCATGATATTGGGGAAGTTTTCCATCAGCAGTTCTTCAATGATCCTCTCTGTATTTTCTGTTTTCTCCCCCTGTTCTGGAATTCCAATCACTCGAAAATTTTTTGCTTTTAATTGTATCCCACAAAATTCTCAGGGTGTCTTCAGTTTTCTTTGTTCTTTTTCTGTGTTTTCCTCAAACAGAGTTGTATCCAAGTGTTTGTCTTCAATTCCACTGATCCTGTCTTCCACTGTTTGAAATCTGCTTCTCACCCCTTCTATGACACTGTCCAGTTATGAAATCTTGTTGTTTATCTTTTGGATTTCTAATTGTTGTCTTTGTATAATTTCTAGTTGTGTATTTATTTTGGCATTTTGTTCTTGCATTATTTTCCTGAATTTTTCTGTCTTTATTTTCCATGAATTTGTCTATTTTTTCCTCATGTTTGTCAGCTTTTTGCCTCAGTTCTTGGAGAATT
The DNA here is from genome assembly GCA_030035585.1 of Dugong dugon. NCBI lineage: Eukaryota > Metazoa > Chordata > Mammalia > Sirenia > Dugongidae > Dugong > Dugong dugon. The sequence goes on from CM057463.1 coordinate 56,176,809, forward strand.
CTGAGTATTAGAGATATGAATTCCCTATGAGGTAGTTCTAGTGCATTTTCTTCCACTGGAGAGTCATCTCGTGTTTTATTTTGGACACCTACTGGAACCATCATGTCCTGTTTTTGTAAATGTTTTGATTTTGTCTGCTGTTTTCGGGGCATTCAGTAGTTATTTTTCTCATTTATTGATTGTGGATTTGTTTGTTTCATCCTCCCTTTTTTTTTTTTTTTTTTTTAATTTGACTATGTCTGAGCAGGCCGACTGTGTGTTCTTTGTTGTTTGCTCATCTCTGGGCACAATACTTTTCACGTCCTTCTCCAATTGGCAGGGTCAGTCACTCAGATATGGTACGGCAGGGTAGGTCTAGCTGAAGAGGTGTTACTGGGATGGGTTGTTTGTGGCACTTACTACAGCCACCAGAGCCGGTCGGTAATCAGTGCAGGGCAGGTTCCAGTAGGTCGTGCCTTTGCTGCTTGGTGGTGTGATGTCAAGCGCACCGTGCAGTTAGGCAGGATGCAGTGGGGAGATTGTTATGTGTGGAGCTAAGATAGATGTGGGAGAGAGGTGAGAGGAACAGGTGCCAAAAACATACAAACCAAAAAAAAGACTGCTAGGGGAGCTTGCCATTAGAGTGGAGAGATGAGAGAGTATGAAATGGAGAAAAACAGAAAGGGGAAGAGGAAGAAAAGAAAAGAATGACTAAATAAAAATCGGAAAGGTTAAAGAACTGCAAAGTTCCCAGGGATCCCACGGGTGTGGCTATGAGGTCTGGGGAAGTCGCTCTCTGGTGTTGCAGTACAGCCTGGCTAGAAGGCGTAAAGGTATACAATGCCAGGTATTCAGGGAACAGAAAGAGAAGGAAGATATAAAGAGACAAGAAACTGAGCAATGAAGAAAGACAAAAGGGGAAAAAGAAGGAAAAGAAAACAAACCAAATTAAAAAAAAAAAGAACAAGAAAGGCCTCCAAAAAAACAGAAAAAAAAAAAAACCAATGTAAAAAGAAATACCCTTAGGGATCCCTATGCACTTCTGTGCAAGCTGCGGGGGAAGTCTCGTTGCCTCACAGCACCGCCTGGCCAGAAAGGGCTCCCAACTCAAGAAAAGGAAAAGAAAACAAACAAACAATTCAAAACAAACAAACAAAAGCCCTGAGATCCTACCAACACCGCAGGCCAGACCAGGAAGCAGCTCCACACTCGAACGGCGCTCCAGAGCCCCTCAGGAAAAGCAAGGATAGCACACGGAGCCAGGTATTTGAGCGAATGGAGGGGGAGGTGGTGAGAGGTAAGGAAGAAAATCAAAAGAAGCAGAAAAAAAAGCAATAATAGCAGCCAACAAATGGCCCTCAAAGAGCCAGCTACTGCGGGCTGGTGTTTCTCGGACAAGAGATTGTGTCCATGGGAAGTAAAGGGGGCTGCGTGTGGGTGAAGAAGGGTAGGGAGTGGGAAATCGTATATCACAAATTACCGGAGCTCTGCAGCCCCTCAGGAAGAAGCAAAGATGGCGCACGGAGCCAGGTATTTGAGCGAAAGGAGGGGGAGGTGGTGAGAGGTAAGGAAGAAATCAAAAGAAGCAGAAAAAAGCAACACCAGCAGCCAACAAATGGCACTCAGAGAGCCGGCCCATTCGGGTATGAGGAATCCAAGCAGCCAGTGATTCCTGGTCAAGAGATTATGTCCACGGGAAGCAGAGGAGGCAGAGTCGAGGTGAAGAAGGGTGGGGGTTGGGAATGCATATATCGCAAATTACTGGTTGTTTTGTCTCCTGCTGGACACTCTGTGAGGCTGCTTCCTCGTACCCCCTGTTTGCTGGTCTCTGATAGGAATCTAAGATGGCGAATCCACACTGCGTTAGCTGGTAGGGGACCTCTGCATGAATCTCTCCTTGCTCTCCATTCTCTGTCAGTTTTTTCACTCCATTTGGTGCTTGGCTGATTTCTTTACCTCTTCATTTGATGTTTTAGGGTTTCAGGATTGTTGTATTCTCTGTTCTACTTAGTTTTTTGGATCTTTGCTGTGGAGGGATGGTGTGGTGCTTCTGCCTAGAGCGCCATTTTGCCGGAACTCCTCTTGGCTGTAATCTTAATGGAAGCAGATTGCCAGGCCTATCTTCTGCAGTACTGTTATGTGGGTTTGAACTGCTAACTTTTAGGTTAGCATTCGAGCACAAACTGCAACACTTAAGGACCATATTTCAGAATTATACAACCTAAATTTCCTGGAACCTCAATTTTTTAACATACATACTTTGATATTATTAAAAAAAAAAAAAAAAAAAAAAAACCTCACTCTATAAACCAGTAAAATTTAATGTCTAAACAAAATAATAAAATGTATACTTGTATTATATCTGTTTTATGTATCCTACATATATGGAGTTTTCTTTTTTTATCAGATATTATTCTTAAAAAAAAACTGCAAATGATTCTCACTTCTTGGTATGAGGTTACTCCTTTTCATAGAGAACAGCACTGTCTAATACAGGAAGGAAAGTAGAAAGTTAAAGATTTAGCATTTCTTTATTTGTGATACTATTAGCTAAATGTTATTTCTTGTATTCTAACTCCTCCTGGTCCCGGAAGAGAAAAGTGTTGTTGGATTATCTGTTTGTCATTCTTCTCCTACAAAATACATCAAGTTTGGAAAATTTGACCATTGAATTCATCTTTTACAGTAACAGGAAGAGATAGGGCTATGTACTATGATGAGAATATGTAATTTATAATAATAATTAATAATAAACATTATTTATGAGAAATTAATAATAAATAAATGGAATTTAAATCAGAAATCTCAGTGCCATTGATTCCGACTTATAGCAACCCTACAGGACAGAGTAGAACTTCCCCATAGGGTTTCCAAGGAGCAGCTGGTAGATTCGAACTGCCAACATTTTGGTTAGCAGCCGAGCTCTTAACTACTGTGCCACCAGGGCCCCTAAATGGAATTTATTTTAGCCAAAAATTTTCAGCTTTATTTCCAGAGAAATTTGGTTAAATTTGGTACTAGGCAATTATGTAGACTACATAACTTTGCCCACATTAAAACCCGAAACCAAACCAGTTGCCAGTGAGTCAATTCTGACTCTTGGCAACCCCCTGTTGCAGTACAACTGCACTACATAGATTAACTAAAATTCACATATATTAACTATTCCCTTTACAAAAATTCTCAGAATTTTAAAAGCTTGAAATTTCTACTACTGAATTCATATACCCAGGTCTAATAGTAATGGTGAAGGATACTACTATAAGTGAATACTGGAGCCTATTTGTTTTTTAAAAAAAGAATTGGAGGTTTTAAATAAAGTTTTTCCCTCCCTGTTCAACCTCAACCTATAGATTAATATTCCCATCATTATATAGGAATGTTTCAGTCTTATTCTACCTTTTAAAGTTCTCTTTCTAGCCACAATGTTCCTCTTTACTGTGTCATTGCTTCTTAAAGAGTAGTCTTTATCCACCTCACTATTCACTCCTCAACATCTGCCATCTGTCTTCCACCACCTCTCCTCTATCACATGGATGTAGCTTCTACAGCCAGTAGACTCTGTCAACCTTCTTTCATTTGACCTCAGAAGCTTCTCTTCCTTGAAATGCCCCCTTCTCTTGGCATTCGCAGAACCCGATTTCCAAGCTATGTCTCAGACTCCTTCATGGGCTTCTTTTTCTCCACCTATCTCTTTAATTTACCTGTTCCCTGGGGATTTTTTTCTCCTGCCCTCTTTTCTTCTCAGTATATACATTCTCCTGACTGATTGTGTTAATTCTAAAAACTTCCATTTCCATGTTAATCATAATGAATCTTAAAGATATATTTTCAGGATATATCACATTTTCTCCTCATATTATCTTCATATCTAGCATCCTAGTCAGCATCTCTCTGTCAGTTTCCCATGGATACCTCAAAATCAGTATGTCCAAAGCTAAGCTTATTTTACTCCCCAAGGACTGGCACTTCCTCCACTATTTCCTGACTGAAGGTCATCACCATCTCCATGTATGCAAGCCAACAACTTGAGGGTCAGCCTCTACTTTCTCTCTCTTAATTCTAGCATCCAGTCTTAACCTAAAGATTCTTCCTCTTTTAAATATGTCATATGTGCTGGTTCTACTTTTCTACATCCCTGATGTGAATCTACATTAGTGGAAACCACCATCATTTCTTGTCTAGATCATGGAAATATCCCTCTAATTGGTCTCTCTCTCCTTCTAACACATTCTCCACACTACATCCAGAGTGATCATTATAAAATACAAATCCTGTGCAGGTCATAGCATTTCAAGGGGATGCTAATGGGGGAGAAGAGATTGATTTCATACTCTTCTGGCTTCTGGGTGGAAGAATTTTCCTGATACAACCTTGTTTTAGTTATCTAGTGGCTGCTGTAACACAAATAGCACAAATGGATGGCTTTAAAGATTAGAAATTTATTTTTTCTCACATTTCTGGAAGCTAAAGGTACAGATTAGGGTCTCGGCTGTATGGATTCCTTTCTTGTAGGTAGTCTGGGCTTTCCTTGGGTCCTTGGCTTGTAAACAATACTCATATGGCATCTGTCTTCCCTATATGTGTTTGCCTCTGTGTCTAAACTGCTCTTTTTCTAATTCAGAAATGATTGTGTTTAGGATACACCAATCACTGAGATGGCCTCATTAACATAGTAAAGAAAACCCTGTTCCCAGAGGGGATTATACCCACAGGCATGGGGGTTAGGATTCCAACACATATTTTAGGGGGACAGCAATACAATCCACAACAAAGCTTGAGCTCTTGTTCTCTGCAGCACTCACTTTTCCCATGATGCTTCTATTGCTGTTAGCTGCCCTTGAATCATGCCTTCCACTGACTCATGGAGATCCCATGCACTACAGGATCAAGCCATTGTAATCCATAGGCCTTTCACTGGCTGATTTTTAGAAGCAGATCACCTGCCTTTCTTCCTAGTCTGTCTTAGTCTGGAAGCTCTGCTGAAATCTGTTCAGCAACATAGCAAAACACAAGCCTCCACCGACAGACCGGTGATGGCTACACTTGTGGTGCGCTGTTCAGGACTGAAACCAGGGTTTCCTGCATAGAATGTAAGGATTCAACCAGTGAACCATTAGGTAGAGTTTATTTCATTGGTGTCTTTGGGAAAGTAACTGCTCATTTGTGGTACAAAGGCTTCCTTCTCCCCTTCTTGGGAGTAAGATTCTCACAAGTAGCACTCTTGATGATCCGCTCCTTGACTCCGACCACTCTTGGGAGACTGTGGTTTTCTAGCCCTTTTTTAGACCTGTACATCCAATTCTGAGGTTCAGAGGTTCAGAACTAAGACACATACTATGGCTTGCTATATACCTAAGCTGCATTGCCAATAGAATCATCCAGTAATAAAGAGAATATTTAGTTTTCAATATGCCTTATTCCATGTTTTATTTCTAAATTAGTTCAGAATTCTTTTTTTTTATTATATTTTATTGTACTTCAGGTGAAGGCTTACAGAACAAATAGTTTCTCATGAAACAGTAGTACACATGTTGTTTTATGACATTGGTTAACAACCCCACAACATATTAACCCTCTAAATTCTCAACCTTTTTTTTTTTTGATGAAAATACAGATAGCCAAAGATACACTGTTTCAAAAATTTCTACATACACAGTTCAGTGACATTGACTACGCTCTTCCAACTGTGCTGTTATTCTCACTTAAGATGAAGGCTTACAGAACAAAATAGTTTCTCATTTAACAGTTACTACACATGTTGCCCTATGACAATGGTTAACAGTCTCACAACACATCAAGAATATCCTTACTCCACCTTGTGTTCCCTATCACCAGGGGACTTCCTTGTCCCCTTCTGTCTTCTGGCCCTTGTCACTGGACTACTGTACCTCATTAGTCTCATTTGTTTTTTTTTTTTTAACACCATTTCAAAACTTTTTACTTACACATTTAAGTGATATTGACTATGCTCTTCCAATTGTGCTGCCATTCTCGCCCAAGATTAAGGCTTACAGGACAAAACAGCCTCCCATTTAATAGTTACTACAAATGTTGCCCTATAACAGTGGTCAACAATCTCACAACACATCTACAGTGTCCTTACTCAACTTGTGTTCTTATCATCAGTTTCCTACTCCCCCTCTGCCTTCTGGCCTTTGTCACCGGACTCCTGTACCTTGTTAGTCCCATTTAGTTTTACTGGGCTGTCCACTCCCAGGCTTAACATCGAACCTCGAAGGTAACTTCACCTCTGAGCTGAAAGGGTGTCTGGGGGCCACACTCTTGAGGTTTCTCCAGTATTCTTTAGGCTAGTAAATCCGGTCTTTTTTTTTGGGAGTTAAAATTATGCTCTACATCCTTCTCCAGCTCTGTCCAGAGCCCTCTGTTGTGATCCTGGTCAGAGCAGTCAGTGGTGGTAGCCGGACACCATCTAGCTGTACTGGACTCAGTCCGGTGGAGGCCTTGGTAGCTGTGGACAATTAGTCCTTTGGACTAATCTTTTCGTTGTATCCTGTTCTCTTCATTCTCCCTTGCTCCTGAAGGGATGAGACCAGTGGAGTATCTTAGATGGCCGCTCATAGGCTTTTAAGACCCCAGACACTACGCACCACGGTAGAATGTAGAGCATTATCTTTATAAGTAGTGTCATGCCAATTGAGCTAGATGTTCCCCAAGACCATGGTTCCCAGAGCCCTCCGTCCAACAACTCAGTCCCTCGGGGGTTTGGATGTATCTATCGGGCCTCCATGACCTTTCCTTGTGCAGGTTGTGTTAGTTTCCCCTGTACTGTGTACTATCTCACCTCTCACCCAAGGTACCACCTATCTATTGCCTATTTAGTATTCCCCCCCCCTCCCCTCCCATCCCTGGTAACCAACAAGGATTGTTACAGTTTGCATGTGAATTTTTTCATGGGTTTTTACAATAGAGGTCTCATACAATATTTGTCCTTTTGTGATTGACTGATTTCACTCAGCATAATGTCCTCCAGTTTCATCCATGTTATGAGATGCTTCACAGATTCATTGTTGTTCTTTCTCGTTGCATAGTACTCCATTGTGTGTATGTACCATAGATTGTGTATCCATTCATCTGTTGATGGACATCGAGGTTGTTTCCATCGTTTTGCTATTGTGAACAATGCTGCCATGAACGTAGGTGTGCATATGTCTATTCGAGTGATGACTCTTATTTCTCTAGGATATATTCCTAGGAGTGGGATTGCTGGATCGAATGGTATGTCTATTTCTAGCTTTCTGAGGAAACGCCATATCATTTTCCAAAATGGTTGTATCCTTTTGCATTCCCACCAGTAGTGTATAAGAGTTCCCGTCTCCCCGCAGCCCCTCCAACATTTGTTATTTCCAGTATTTTTGATTCGTGCCAGTAATGCCGGGGTGAGATGGTATCTCATTGTGGTTTTAATTTGCATTTCTCTAATGGCTAGTGATCGCGAGCATTTCCTCATGTGTCTGTTGGCCATTTGAATGTCTTCCTTGGTGAAGTGTCTGTTCATTTCCTTTGCCCATTTTTTGATAGGATTGTTTGTCTTTTTGTTGTAGAGGTGTTGGATTTTCTTGTAGATTATGGAGATTAGACCTTTGTCTGACTTGTACTGTCCAAAAATTTTTTCCCAGTCTGTAGGTTCTCTTTTGACTCTTTTGGTGAAGTCTTTTGAAGAGCATATATGTTTGATTTTTAGAAGATCCCAGTTATCTAGTTTATCTGTTGGGTTTTTTGTGTTGATGTTTATGGTTTGTATCCTGTTAATGCCATGTATTAAGGCCTGAAGTGTTGGTCCTATTTTTTCTTCTATGAATTTTATAGTTTGAGGCTTTATATGCAGGTCTTTGATCCATTTTGAAGTAGTTTTTGTATATGGTGTGAGGTTTGGGTCCTGTTTCATTTTTCTACAAATGGATATCCAGTTTTGCCAGCACCATTTGTTAAAAAGACTGTCTTTTCCCCATTTGATGGACTTTGGGCCCTTGTCGAGGATCAGGTGACTGTAGGTGGATGGATTTACATCTGGGTTCTCAATTCTGTTACATTGGTCAATGTCTCTGTTGTTGTACCAGTACCAGGCTATTTTGAGTACTGTAGCTGTATAGTAGGTTCTCAAGTCAGGTAGTGTGAGTCCTCCAACTTTATTCTTTTTCTTCAGTAGTGCTTTACTTATTCGGGGTTTCTTCCCTTTCCATATAAAGTTAATAATTAGTTTTTCCATCTCTTTGAAGAATGTTGTTGGTATTTGGATTGGGATTGCATTGTATTTGTTAATTGCTTTAGGTAGAATTGTCATTTTCACAATGTTGAGTCTGCCTATCCATGAGCATGGTATGTTTTTCCATTTATGTAGATCCCTTTGGGTTTCATGCAGCAGTGTTTTCTAGTTTTCTTTGTATAGGTCTTTTACATTCCTGGTCAGATTTATTCCTAAGTATTTTATCTTTTTAGGGGCTATTGAAAATGGTATTGATTTCTTGATTTCCTTTTCATCGTTCTCCATATTGGTGTATAGGAATCCAACTGATTTTTGAATGTTTATCTTGTATCCTGCTACTCTGCTGAATCTTTCTATTAGTTCCAGTAGATTTCTCGTGGAGTCTTTAGGGTTTTCTATGTATAGTATCATATCATCTGCAAACAGGGAGAGTTTAACTTCTTCATTACCAATTTGGATGCCCTTTATTTTTTTCTCTTGCCTTATTGCTCTAGTTAGAACTTCCAGCACAATGTTAAATAGGAGTGGTGACAAAGGGCATCCTTGTCTTGTTCCTGTTTTCAAGGGGAATGTTTTCAGCCTCTCTCCATTAAGAATGATGTTGGCTGTTGGTTTTGCATAGATGTCCTTTATTATGTTGAGAAGATTCCCTTCTATACCTATTTTATTGAGAGCTTTTATCAGGAATGGGTGTTGGACTTTGTCAAATGCCTTTTCTGCGTCAATTGAGATGATCATGTGATTTTTTGCTTTCCTTTTATTTATGTGGTGGATTACGTTGATGGATTTTCAAATGTTAAACCATCCTTGCATACCTGGTATGAATCCTACTTGGTCGTGGTGTATTATTTTTTTTATATGATACTGAATTCTATTGGCTAGAATTTTGTTCAGAATTTTTGCATCTATATTCATGAGAGATATTGGTCTGTAATTTTCTTTTTTTGTGATGTCTTTGCCTGGTTTTGGTATCAGCGTTATGTTGGCTTCATAGAATGAATTTGGAAGTGTTGCTTCCTCTTCCATGCTCTGAAATAGCTTGAGTAGAACTGGTACAAGCTCTTCTGTAAATGTTTTGAAGAATTCTCCAGTGAAGCCATCTGGGCCATGGCTTTTTTTGGTTGGGAGTTTTTTTATTACCTTTTCAATCTCTTCTCCTGTTATGGGTCTGTTTAGATTTTCAATATCACTTTGTTGTAGTTTGGGTAGGCCGTATGTTTCTAGAAATTTATCCATTTCCTCTAGGTTTTCAAATTTGTTGGAATATAGTTTTTCATAATATTCTGTTATAATCCTTATTATTTCGGTTGGGTCTGTTGTAATGTCCCCCATTTCATTTCTTTTTTGGGTTATTTGTGCCCTCTGCTGTTTTTCTTTTGTCAATCTGGCCAGTGGTTTGTTGATTTTGTTGATTCTTTCAAAGAACCATCTTTTGGTTTTGTTGATTCTTTCTATTGTTTTTCTGTTCTCTATTTCATTTATTTCTGCTCTGATCTTTACTATTTCCTTTCTTCCGGTGGTTGTAGGCTTTTTTTGTTGTTCTCTTTATATTTGTTTGAGTTCTGTAGTTAATGTTTTGATTTTGTCCCTTTCTTCTTTTTTGATATGTGCATCTATTGCTATAAATTGTCCTCTGAGGACTGCCTTTGCTGTGTCCCAAAGGTTTTGGTATGATGTGTTTTCAGTTTCATTTGATTCTAGGAATTTTTTAATTCCATCTCTGATGTCTTCTATTACCCATTGATGTGTAAGCAGATTATTATTCAGTTTCCATGTGTTTGATTTTTTTTCCTTGCTCTTTCTATTGTTAATTTCTACCTTGATGGCATTGTGGTCAGAGAAGATACTGTGAATTATCTCAGCATTTTGGATCTTGTTGAGGATTGCTCTGTGGCCTAAGATGTGGTCTATTCTGGAGAACGTTCCATGTGCATTGGAAAAGAATGTGTACTTTGCAGCAGTTAGATGGATTGTTGTATATATGTCTATGAGGTCCAGTTGGCTGATTGTGTCCTTTAGTTCTTCTGTATCTTTGCTGAGTTTCTTTTTAGTTGTTCTGTCCTTTACTGAGAGTGGTGTGTTGAAGTCTCCTACTATTATTGTGGAACTGTCAATTTCTCTTTTCAGTGCTGTTAGAGTTTTTTTTATGTATTTTGGAGCCCTGTCATTGGGTGCATAGATATTTATTATGGTTATGTCTTCATGATGGATCATCCCCTTAGTCATTATATAGTGTCCTTCTTTGTCTTTTATGGTAGATTTTGTTTTAAAGTCTATTTTATCTGAGATTAGAATTGCCACTCCTGCTCTTTTTTGATAGTTGTTAGCTTGATATATTTTTTTCCAACCTTTGATTTTTAATAAATTCACATCTTTGTTTCTAATGTGTGTCTCTTGTAGACGGCATATTGATGGATCCTGTTTTCTTATCCATTCTGCCACTCTCCGTCTCTTTATGGGTGCATTGAGTCCATTTACGTTCAGTGTAATTATTGATAGATGGAAGTTTGTTGCTGTCATTTTGTAGTGCTTTTTTTTTTGTGGTGCTGAAGTTTTCTTTGTTCTTCTTACTCTCTTGTGCTGAGTTACTTTTGTTTGTGGATTTTGTGTTCATTTCTTTTGTTTTTGTAGGTTTTGTTTTTGTTGAGACTTTATGTTTTTCGTCTTTATTTTTATGAGTTGGTTTGTTAACTTTCTTTGTGGTTACCATGAATTTTACCCTTATCTTTATAAGTTTGAAGCAGTCTACCCTTACTTGGTATCGCCTTGCCTTCTTCTCATTTAGAAGGTTCTATACCTATGCCGTTTGTTCCCTCTTTCATTGTTTTGATGTTGTTGTCATCCTTTGATTGATTTCTCTTATTCCCTGTTGTATTTCTTTTGTTTTTGGAAAGTCCTCTGTAGTTCAGTTCCTAGAATGGTATCTGGTTCATATGAACCTGCGTCCTAGGTCCTAGGTCCTGCCTGAGGGCTGAAGCTGTTTGTCCTCAGATTGAAGAACTCCCTTTAATAATTCTTGTAAGTTTGGTTTGACTTTTGCATATTCCTTTAGTTTCTGTTTATCTGGAAATGACCTAATTTCACCATCAAATTTGAATGAGAGTTTTTCAGGATATATTATTCTTGGCTGACAATTTTTTTCTTTCAAGATTTTATATATGTCATCCCATTTCCTTCTTGCCTGCATGGTTTCTGCTGAATAATCTGAGCTTAGTCTTATTGTTTCTCCTCTGTATGTGACTTCTTGTTTTTCACGAGCTGCTCTCAGGATTCTTTGTTTGTCTTTAGTTTTAGCGAGTGTGAATATGATATGTCTTGGTGATTTTCTTTTGGGGTCTCTTCTATATGGGGTTCGTTGATCTTCTTGGATGGCCACCTTTTCATTTTTCATGATATTGGGAAAGTTTTCTGTCAGCAGTTCGTCAATGATCCTCTCTGTTTTCTGTTTTCTCCCCCTGTTCTGGTATGCCAATCACTCGTAAGTTTTTGCTTTTAATTGTGTCCCACATAACTCTCAGGGTCTCTTCATTTTTCTTTGTTTTTTTTTTCTGAGTTTTCCTGAAACAGGGTTGTATCCAAGTGTTTGTCTTCAGTTCCACTGATCCTGTCTTCCACGGTTTCAAATCTGCATCTCAGCCCTTCTATGAGATCATCCATTTCTGAAATCTTGTTGTTTATCTTTTGGATTTCTAATTGTTGTTTTTGTATAATTTCGTGTTGTGAATTTATTTTGGCATTTTGTTCCTGCATCATCTTCCTGAATTCTTCCAATTGTTTTTCTGTATTTTCCATGAATTTGTCTATTTTTTCCTCATGTTTGTCAGCTTTTTGCCTCAGTTCTTGGAGAATTCCAAGTATTAGAGATTTGAATTCCCTGTCAGGTACTTCTAGTGCATTTTCTTCCACAGGAGAGTCATCTGGTGTTTTATTTTGGATGCCTACTGGAACCATCCTGTCAAGTTTTTGTAAATGTTTTGATATTGACTGCTGTTTTCGGGGCATTCAGTAGATATTTCTCTCATTTATTGATTGTAGATTTTTTTGTTTGTTTGTTTTTGTTTCGTCCTTGTGGTACAGCTGGGCAGATCTAGCTGAAGAGGAGCCACTGGGACGGGTTGTTTGTGGCACTCACCGCAGCCACCAGGATGGCTGGTAGTCAGTGCTGGGCAGGTTCCAATAGGGCGTGCCTGCACAGCTTGGTGGTGTGATGTCAAGTGCACGGTGCAGGTAGGTAGGGTGCAGCGGGAAGATGGTTATGTGTGAAGCTAAGCTTGATATGGGAGAGAAGAGAGAGGAGCAGGAGCAAAAATCATACAAACATAAAAGAATGCTAGGGGAGCTTGTCGTTGGAATGTACAGATGAGAGACTATGGGATGGAGGAAACCAGAAGGGGGAAGAGAAAGAAAAGGAAAGAATGAACAAATAAAAATCAGAAAAGTTAAAGAACTGCAAAATTCCCAGTGATCCCACCGATGCAGTTATGAGGTCTGGGGGAGTCGGTCTCAGTTTTCACAGTACACAGCCTGGCCAGAAGGTACAGAGGCATACATCGCCTGGTATTCAGGGATCAGAAAGAGAAGGAAGCAATAGAGAGACGAGAAATTAAGCAATGAACAAAGACAAAAGGGAAAAAGAGGGAAAAGATGACAAAACTAATCAAAAAAGAAGAAAAATAAAATTAAAAAATAAAAATAAAAAAAAAAAAGCAACACCAGCTGTCAGTGCCAACAAATGGGACCCAGAGAGCCCCCACTCAGGGACGCGAATTCCAAGCAGCCGGCAGTCTCAGGGTTAAGAGACCATGGCCACGGGAAGCAGAGGGGAGAACAAACAAAGGCCCTGGGATCTCACCAGTGCGGCAGCCCAGACCTGGAAGCAGCCACACTCCCGAACGCAGCCCCACAGCCCCACAGGAGAGAGCAAAGATCGCGCTCAGAACCAGGCACCCAGGCAAAAGGAGGGGGAGGCGGCAGAAAAAGCTTCGCCAGCAGCCAGCAAATGGCTCTCAGAAAGCCGCCAGCCCGGGCGCGTGGATTCCAAGCACCGGCACCCCCCAGCCCAGGGACCCTGGCCACGGAAAGCAGGGGAGCCCCAGCCGAGGTGGAGAGGGGTGGTGGGTGGGAAAGCGCACACCGCAGTTTACCGGTCGTTCTGTCTCCCACTGGATGCTCTGCGAGGCTGCTCTCCCGTTCGCTGGTCTCCGATAGGAAACCAAGATGGTGGATCCGTGCTGCGTTAGCTGGTAAGGAATCTCTGCATGAGTCTCTCCTCGCTCTCCGTTCTCTTTTGGTATTCTCACTCCGTTTGGTGTTCGGCTGAGTTCTTTATCTCTTCATTTGGTGTTCTAGGGTTTCAGGATTGTTGATTCTCTGTTAGGCTTAGTTTTTCAATTCTTTGCTGTGGAGGGACGGCGTGGTGCTTCTGCCTAGAGCGCCATCTTGCCCCGCCCCCTTAGTTGAGAATTCTTGTGGGAAAAGTTTGCTAACTAACCTCTATGCCTGTGTTATAATCCCATTTGGGAATGGGTTCTCTTTTTTATGTTAATGAGGCAGGATTACTGTAGGGTGTGTCTTAAGTCAATCTTTTTTGAGATATAAAAGAGATTAAACAAGCAAGCAAAGGAAGCATAGATGGAACTTCTATGGAATATGTTTTCAGTCAAGATGCCCTGGGAAAGGGAGTCAGTCCACACTCTTATATCTAAATGTCAATAAAGAATATACTATCCTTTGAGAGAAAAGAGACTATGCTAAATGGGTTTTTCCTTCAGATATATTAAATTTCTAATATAAAACTAGCCTCTTGAGCGATTTCTCCACCTTGAGTTTAAGTTTGCTGAGCGTGTACTCTGGATATCTGGCAAGGCTGAACAGAAAAGATTGTCCTATTTATTACCATGTTCCTCTCCCTGGTTCATATGAAAAATCACCAACTGTAAACATAATAAAGTTGTTGTTATGGTGCCAGGGAGGAGGGTAGGGAAAGTGTTTATGAGACCAATTCAGCATGGAATTACTAAGCATAACTTGCATTATTTAAACCAGAAATAGTGGAAGATAAATAAGCATTGAGGGGCTCAGGAATTGATTATACATCACCACTCATCTCTCATTCAGAAGTGAGCATCTGCATTTTATGAGCCAAATAACTCCAAATCATGACCGTGATAAATGGTTAAACCAATACCGTATGTTATGCAAATAACATGTGCCTTCTGCATTTGTTGCCACACCCTCCCCCCTCTGAAGTATTTTTGTAAGCGTGTAAGCACCGCTATGCCCTTTTTTTTTACATGTTGCTATAAAAAATTAGCATAGTGTGCTTACGAAAATATCTCTTTGGGGAAGGGCATGGCTGGCAAACAAACGCAGAGGGTGTGCGTTATTTGCATAAAAATATGGTAGTTGTTCACAGTATCAAACAGCTATTGTCACATGGGCTAAGTTTCTCTTTATCTTTCGCTTTTATGTATGTTGTTTTGCCATTCTTACATTAAGATTGCTACCCAAATGAAAATGCAAAGTTCAGCTGGTGATTTTAAAATCTTTTCCTAATCTATGTAAGTAGTAAATAAAATCTTATTTTTTTCCAACCAGTCTCAAAATAAATAAAACTTGACATTATAGACTTTTAGTTATTAAAAAGACTAGGAACTATAATTTTCTTACTTAAGCACTAATCTTCAGGCAGATTTTCCTTAATATGCTATTTTATATGCACATATAAATTTGTGTTTTTTATTCATTTCAGGGATGAACCTCTTAGAGAATTACTTTGACATCCAAAATAAAACATGAATTTACCTTATAGATGCTAAAATAAAACATAAATATATGCAATTTAACTATTACTGATCTATTTATGTATACTTATTACTACTGACACTTTATTGACAAAGATTTTTAAATAGCTTGATAATATTGCAACATTATATGATCTTATAACCTCTACTTGGACGTTTAGATGGATGTCAAACTTGCTGGTTTTCAAGTCAGGCCATTGCATTTCTGGACATTTCTTATAATAATAGAATTCTATAAGGTAGAAATATGCTTCTGGTAAACATCCACCCAGTGGCCTATTCCCTGTCATCTACAGTAAAATGTTGAATCTGCCTCCTCTATCCCAAGACAGTCTTTTACTTAAAAACAAATGATAAATATTGGACATTCAAGGACATTGTTTAATATGTCAGTGTATCTCTTATATTGCAGCATAACTGGATATAATCCTTCACATGTAGTCTGAGCAGTGGCTACAGTATTTTTACATAAATAATGAATGCCTTCTACACTTGTTTGCCAACCGCTTCCTCCCTCAGCAAGACATTTTCGTAAGCACCACTATGCCAATTTTTTTTACATGTTGCTTAATAAAATTAGCATAGCACGCTTATGAAAATACCTGGTGGGGGGAAGGTACAGTTGGCAAACAAACGTAGAAGGTGCATGTTACTTGTGTAAAAATATGGTAATCACATCTTCCCCTGGATTCCATACTACTTATCAAATATTAACTCTTAAAAACTCTGTTGCACATTTAGTTCATTTGGAACTTATGTTAATTACAACATGCTCGTGTTTTATGCATGAGTGGCTCTGCAAACAGCTTTCTCCAAATGCTGAAATCATGCTCTCTGTCTGGGCTACAACTAGGTTGAAGTAAGTGCCTCAGTTGCAAAATTTAAGGAGATGCCAAAAAACTCAGGAAATGAGATAAATAATACTTTAATGCATTAAAAAAAATCAACATTAAGGCAAAAAAATTCCATGATGAACAAAATATCAAAATTTAAACACAGGCTCAGTAAAAATGCCATGCCAGACCATATTGGATCTCGAGACAAAAGTTGTTATCAGACGCACTGATCCAACCACTCTGATCTGAATTCCATCACATTTCCTCCTCTATACCTCAAGACTCTCAGAATCTTCATTTCTCCTTAACTCCTGTCTCTGAGATGCTCACTTTGTAGGAATTTGGTATATATGGGCTCATCTTCTTTCCCAGTATAGCTCTCACCCTGGCTTATGTATTTCTGTTGATGGCACAACCACACTCCCAGATGCTCGAGATTGAATCTGCTGCTTTAACTCCACCTTCACTGTCAACAGCTCTGTCAGTTCTTATCGTGAATTCTAACCCAATCCACCATTTCTAGCTCTTCTGTTGCTCCTTCCTTATTTATTAACAAAAGTGTTAACAGTAGTGTTTGCAACTACCTTTACCAATCAGTCTTCAATCTATTGCCAGCTAAATCTCATTAAAGTACCTCCTTTTCCATGCCATTCCATGCCTTTTTATTTTTATTTTTTGCTGCACTTCAATCTCTAAGAGTTTTCTTTTTCTCTATGCTTAGGAATAGGGTACCCAGTTCCCAAGGGCCAGCCATTTCTTCCATTGAATCTTCAGTGATAAGACTAGAAATAAGCCCCCTGCCTCTATATGACTATGGTATTTTGTACCACCTACATGTGATTTAAATTCTTAGTTTTGAGCTTATTTTATGACATGTCTCTTAGCCCTTATAAATTGTTTAAGTTCCTGAAAGGTTCAAGTATTTGCTTTCAACACCCTGCAGAGTGTTGAAACTTCAAAATGTACATATTTGTTGAATAAGTGAATAATCACTTTGAATATCCTTATCCACATTGTAGATTATTCAATACCAGCCACTTAAATGCTCTTGGCCCTGAGGAGAAAACAGAGCAGGGTTCGTTAAACCTCAGAAATAAAATGTCTCCTAGGAAATTGAACTTTTTTTAAAAATTTCTTTACAGGTTATAAAGCTAAAATGTATTAAAATGTTCAACATGTTCCGGGCCTAAGGGAACCACTAAAGTATAATAAAAAATATTAACTTTGTCATCTTGGAATAAAGTGAATATTTTTCTTGCTTAGATGGTAATTATCTTAAGTATCCTTTGGAGAAGACCAGACCATTTTTACATTCATTCAACTCAATAATATGCTATTGAAAATATTATTTTTTGAAAGGTTGTTACTGCATACTACCCACTCTTACATCTATACACAATGAAAATATTCTTATCTTCCACAGTAATAAATGGACTTATGTTGCAGCTGGAGAAAGCTTTTCTGATTTTCCAGATATTCTAGGAAGAAAATGACTCTGAAAAAGGTTGTTAATTTCTGTCAAGTCGTCCTTGACTCATGGCGACCTCATGTATAACAGAAGCAAACACGGCCCGGTCCTGCACTATTCTCACAGTTGTTGGTATGTTGGAGCTAATTGTTGTGGCTGTTGTTGTCAGTCTGTCTCATGAAGGGTTTTCTCGTTTTCACTGACCCTCTACTTTACCAACATTGATATCCTTTTCTACTAATTGTTCTTTCCTGATGACGTGTCCATGTTTAAGCAAGACAGAGTCTCACCATCCTCGCTTCTATGGAACATTCTGGCTGTACGTCTTTCAAGACAGGTTTTTTACACTATTCTGGCAGTCCATGATTCTTCACCAACGCCACAATTCAAATGTGTCAATTCTTCTTCGATCTTCCTTTTTCATTGTCTGGCTCTCACATGCATATGAGGTGATTGAAGAGACAGGGTTTGGATCAGGTTCACCTTATTCACCAAAGTGGCATACTTGCTTTTTAATGCTTTACACAGGTCTTTTGCCTCAGAATTTCCCAATGCCACAAGATCTTTATTTCATGACTGGTGTTTCCAAGGGCATTGATTGTTGATCCAAATAGAATGAAATCATTGACAACTTCAATTCCTTTGCCATTTATCATGATGTAGTTTATCTGACCATGTTTTGAGGATTTTTGGTTTCTTTATGTTCAGATGTAATCCATATTGAAGGCTGTAGTCGTTTACCTTTATTAGTAAGTACTTCAAGTCATCTTCACTTTCGGCAAGAAAGGCTGTGCCATCTGCATATCATCGCAGGTTGTTAATGAGTCTTTCTCCAGTCCTAATGCCAAGTTCTTCACATAGCCCAGCTTCTGAGATTATTTGCTCAGTATACAGATTTAATGAGTAAGGTGAAAGGATCCGACCCTGTGGCACACATTTTCTAATTTTGAACAACATAGTATCCACTTGCTCTGTTCTAAAAACTGCAAAAAATCTGCTGCAAAAGACCCCTTAAAGTGTTAAAAGCAAAGATACCATTCTGAGGGCTAAGGTGCACCTGACCCAAGCCATGGTTATATTTTACTATATTCATAATACTCAATTTTGCTTTAAGATGGTACTTTTTATCATATTAAGTGCATAGCTTCGAATCGTCTTTAATTAAGATATTTTTTAAATAAATGAGTGTTGAATTATACCTAACATCTTTATCAGGATCTATTAAGATATTTATATATATATTCTTCTCTAAAGATATGTATTTTATTTATATTTGTGTAAATATACTTCCTAATTTTGAACTTATTTTTTATTCTTTGAATCAATACAATTTATGATTGTTTAATATACTTATTTTTATACATTGTATTCTGAAATAATTTTAAACTAATGCAAATGTCACAAGAAAAATACAAAGAATTTCTGAACATGCTTTACCCAAATTGCACAATGGTTAACATTTTACCATGTTTACTTTATCTCTCTCTTTCTCTGTCTTTCTATTATTATTTTTTTCTAGAACATTTGAGAGTAAGTTGTAGGCATGATATTCTATTACCCCTAAATAGTTAATCATGTATTTTCTAAAAACAAGTACACTTCACTACTTAACCATAGTCTACCAAAAGAAAGACGTTAACATTTGATACAATGCTACCATCTAATACACAGACTTCATTCACATTTCTCTGTCTCAATAATGCCCTTTATGGCAAGAAAAAGATTATTGATTTTTGTTGTTAATGTCATTCCAGGACCTACCAAAAAACCAAACCTGTTGCCGTCGAGTTAATTCCGACTCATAGAGACCTTATAGGACAGAGTAGAGCTGCCCCATAGAGTTTCCAAGGAGCTCTTGGTGGATTCAAACTGCCAACATTTTGGTTAGCAGCCATAGCTCTTAACCACTATGCCCCCAGGGTTTACTTCAGGACCTAACCCAATGTCATATGTACATTTATTTGCAGTTAGCTTTTTAGTCTCCTCAGTCTGAAAGAGTACTTCAGTATATAGTCTTTCTTGACCTTGACCTTCTGAAAAACTACAAACCAGCTATTTTATGGAATATCCATATGTTAGGGTTTCTGTGTGGTGATGTATCTTCATGATTTAATTCAAATTATGTCTTTTGTGCAGGAATACCACAGAGCTGATGCTCTGTGTATCATGTCAGAAAGCAATAATATCTATTTGCACTCTTACCAGGAATGTTAACTTTGATCACTTGGTAAGGTGATATCTGCCACTGTAAAGTTACTACTTTTTCTCTCTGTAAATGATAATTATTCTATGGGGCAATACTTAAGCTATGTTAGTTTTTTGTTCCTTATTCAACTTTCACCCAGCATCTAGATGTTTAGTTTCAGCAACTATTGATGATTCTTGACTAAATTAATTATCACTAAGATGACTGACAAATGATTTTCTAATTCCATCATTCCTTTTATATTTATTAGATGATATTCTACCATTTACTTATTCACTTATTTATTAACATCAATATAAATGCATGGATTTTTATTTTATCAATATCAATGGATTTTGATCCATTTTAGCCATTACTATCATTATTTGGAATCAACTCGATGGTAATGGGTTATCATTATTATAATGCTTAACTTTTCCCAGCTTTGGCCAGTGTGAGCCACTTCAAGCTGTATCCTCTGACCTTTTTGAAAGTTCCCCTTATTTCTTCATCATTCCTTCACTTTATAACACACCATATTCCAAATACATAGCAATAATAGGTGTGTGTATTTTTTTTTTTTAACTCTACATTCAAATCCAGATAAAAATCTCTTTGTACTAGAAAGACACAATAATAAATTGAGGCTGACATGAAACAAGTAGAGACAGATGTGGGTTTCTTTTCTCTCTTTTTTTATTTTGCTTTAGACGAAGTTTTACAGAGCAAATTAGTTTCTCATGAATTGATACACATATTGTTTTGTAGCATTGGTTGCCAACCCCCCAATGTGTCAACACTCTCCCATTCTCGATCTTGGGTTCTCCATTTCCATTCATTCAGCCTTCCTGGCCCCTCCTGCCTTCTCGGCCTTACCCCTGGGCTGTGAGTTTATTTTCTAAAGTGAAACAAATCATAACAGAGGTCCAGATTCAGCATCACTGCATGAATGTAAGGATTGTGGCAGAATTCCCCCACCCATATAATACTTGAAAAAAATTTGACACTAACTCAGGGTTGAAGCTTATATAATATGTTAAGAGGAAACAAAGACCACTTCAGATCAGGACTGGGTCTAAACATCAGCTTGTTTGGTTACCAGATCTAGAAAATAACTGTGGAACGAAAGTTGTGAGCCACTAATATAAGACCTACTTCTGGACTGAGGCCTCAGAGCACTGGGCAAGTTTACCAGAAAACGATCAGACAGGGAAAAATGAACATTTAAAAAAAGTAAAACAGACAAGCCGATAACCTCCCATTCAAGACTGCAAAATAAAACTTCAAATCACAGGAAGCAATCTGATGCCAACAAAATAAACAATTGGGAGGTAGGTAGCAAAATTCAAGTAATAGAAAATTCAAAACATGACTTTAAAATAATTATGCTTAAAATTCACAAGAGGTCAGCATGGAATATTGAGTCCTTGCTTCTAAAACCTCTTCTGTTCCAAGCAATTGGAAATGTTGGAAAAATAAGATACCAAAAAAAAAAACAAAAACAAAAAACCCAACACAGGAACATAGCTTAGCTCCAATACAAAAGAAAAAATGACCAGTAATGAAACAGACTTGCAAAATGATTAAACCAAAAAACCAAACCTGTTGCCATAGTTACGACTGCAAAAATGATTAGCAGGAACTAATTTGTGGGCCTACTGGAGTGATAGTAAACAAGCAGGAAGTAGGAAATTGGACTCCTAGGGGTAAAGGGGACCAAAACAGTACGGCAGGAAATAGTGGACCAGAAAAAAAAAAAAAAAAAATCACTGCTTTAAACTAGATTTAATCTAGTGCTACAACATGTACAAGAAAGCTGAAAAATCATTACAAATTTATTTGCCTACTAACCGGGTTGTCAGGCAGACAACATACAATCTCTCTTCTCGAAACTGAGTCAAAGCACCTACTGGCTCCATGACTGCATCTGTCAGAGCCCCAAATCGCCACAGAGCTAGTAACCCCAAGCTATGATTATTTGGCCTGGTTGTAGACTTCAAAGAGAAATATACTAATCAATAACTTAGCAGGATATTTCAATTAATTTTTTTTGTAATTGATTAATCAAGCAGCAATAAACTAGTAAATTTCATATAAACAAGGGCAAATGGCCAGGTGGCATTGACACAAGTCTTGCTGGATCAACAACACAGGATCAGTAGCAAGTGTGCATGTCCTCCATTGCCCACCATAAAATTGGCAGCACTGAACAATCTGGCAGGCCAGACATCAAACCTGGGCAGAGGGATCCTGGTACATGGGCTTAGGGGCTTAAATCTGCCTCACTGAAAAAATTCTAACCATTTCCCTGGTGTTATCACGAGTTATGATAAAATATCAATGTAATGTGGCAGAATGTGGAGCCAGCCATTCCTCCTGACATCAAAGTTGTGGCTGGAAGGATAAACCACCCTGGTGTGATCAGTGCCTGATGCCCAAGCTTACAGTTGCTGTTATAAGTGATAGTAGCAAGCTACAGCATTTACCATGGTATCCATGGTTAGAGGTACACTAACCTCCTTTCCTGTCAAAATCAGGGAACTGGGGCCCAAATTCTGTGCTTGTCCAGATTTTGTTGCCTTAACTAGCTAGATTTTGCTGACTTAACTACCATATACACTAGTATTAGCCATTTTGAATCAGACAATCTTATGGTATACCATGCCAGGAATGACAAAAGAACATTTCAAGATCTATCCTGAAGTAAAGTGCTGTCAGTGATAGAATAATATCCAGACGTCTACAAGGAAGACCTGTTAATGCGACTGTTATTCAAATCTATGCACCAACTACTAATGCCAAAGATGAGGAAATTGAAGATTTTTACCAGTTTCTGCAGTCTAAAATTGATCAAACATGCCACCAAATTGCATTGATAAATACTGGTGGTTGGAATGGGAAAGGTGGAAACAAGAAGGAACAGTAGTTGGAAAATATGGCCATGGTGATAAAAATGACGCCAGAGATCGCATGATAGAATTTTGCAAGACCAATGGCTTCTTCATTACAAATACCTTTTTTCAAGAACATAAACAGTGACTATATACATGAAACTCTCTGGATGGAATACACAGGAATCAAATCCACTACATCTGTGGAAAGAGATGATGGAAAAGCTCAATAACACCAGTCAGAACAAGGCCAGGGGCCAACTGTGAAACAGACTATCAATCACTCATATGCAACTTCAAGCTGAAACTGAAGAAAATTAGAAGTCCATGAGAGCCAAAGTATGATCTTGAGTATATTCCACCTGAAGTTAGAGACCATCTCAAGAATAGATTTGACTCATTAAACACTAAAGACTGAAGACCAGACGAGTTGTGGAATGACATCAAGGACATCATACATAAATAAAGCAAAAGGTAATTAAAAAGACAGGAAAAAAAGAAAAGACCAAAATGAATGTCAGAGGAGACTCTGAAACTTGCTCTTAAATGTAGAGTAGCTAAAGCATAAGGAAGAAATGATGAAGTAGAAGAGATGAACAGAATATTTCAAGGGGCAGCTCAAGAAGACAAAGTAAAGTATTGTAATGAAATACACAAAGACCTAGAGTTAGAAAACCAAATGGGAAAAACACGCTTGGCCTTTCTCAAGCTGAAAGAACTGAAGAAAAGATTCCAGCCTAGAGTTGCAATATTGAAGGATTCTACGGGGAAAACATTAAAGGATGCAGGAAGCATCAAAAGAAGATGGAAGGAATACACAGAGTCACTGTACCAAAAAGGATTTGTTGATGGTCAAACATTTCAGGAGGTAGCATATGAGCAAGAACCGATGGTACTGAAGAAGTCCAAGTTGAACTGAAGGCGTTGGTGAAAAATAAGTCTCCAAGAATTGATGGACTACCAATTGAGACATTTCAATAAACAGATGCAGCACTGGAAGTGCTCGCTTGTCTGTGCCAAGAAATTTGGAAGACAGCTACCTGGCCAACCGACTGGAAGAGATCCATATTCATGTTTATTCCAAAGAAAGGCAATCTGAACGAATACAGAATTACTGAACAATATCATTAACAACACATGCAAGTAAAATTTTGCTGAAGGTTATTCAAAAGAGGCTGCAGCAGCATATTGACAGGGAACTGCCAGAAATTCAAGTTGGATTCAGAAGAGGACATGGAACCAAGGATGTCATTGCTGATGTCAGATAGATCCTTGCTGAAAGTAGAGAATACTAGAAAGATGTTTATTTGTGTTTTATTGACTATACAAAGGCATTTGACTGTGTAGATCACAACAAATTATGGATAACATTACGAAGAATGGCAATTCAAGAACACTTAATTGTGCCCATGAGGAACCTATAAATAGATCAAGAGGCAGTCGTTTGAACAGAACAAGGGGATACTGCATGGTTTAAAGTCAGGAGAGGTGTGCATCAGGGTTGTATCCTTTCACCATACTTATTCAATCTGTGTGTGAAACAAATAATCCGAGAAGCTGGACTACGTGAAGAAGAACGGGGCATCGGGATTGGAGGAAGCGTCATTAATAACCTGCAATAAGCACATGACACAACCTAGCCTGCCAAAAGTGAAGAGGACTTGAAGTACTTACTGATGAAGATCAAAGACCAGAGCCTTCGGTATGGATTACACCTCAACATAAAGAAAATAAAAATACTCACATTTGCACCGATAAGCAACATCATGATAAATGGAGAAAAGATTGTAGTTGTCAAGGATTTCATTTTACTTGGATCCACGATCAACATCCATGGAAGCAACAGTGAAGAAATCAAAGGATGCACTGCATTGGGCAAGTTTGCTGCAAAAGACCTCTTTAAAGTGTTGAAAAGCAAAGATGTCACCTTGAAGACTAAGGTGGGCCTGACCCAAGCAACGGTGTTTTCAATTGCTTCATATACATGCAAATGCTGGACAATGAATAAGGAAGACGGAAGAAGAATTGATGCCTTTGAAGTGTGGTGTTGGCAAGGAGTATTGAGTATACCATGGACTGCCAAAAGAATGAACAAATCTGTCTTGGGATAATTACAGCCAGAATGTTCCTTAGAAGCAAGGATGGGGAGACTACATCTCACATTTTTTGGACATGTTATCAGAAGGGACCAGTCCCTGGAGAGTGACAGCATGCTTGGTAAAGTAGAGGGTTAGTGAAAAGGAGGAAGACCCTCAACTAGATGGATTGAGGTGGTGGCTGCAACAATGGGTTCAAGCATGACAATAATTGTGAGGATGGCGCAAGATCGGGCACTGTTTTGTTCTGTTGTACATAGGGTCACTATGAATCAGAAGCAGCTTGAAGGCATATAACAACAACAACATATATATACATATACATATATATACATAGAGAGAGAGAGAGAGATTTGTATCAAGGAAATGACTCACGCAGTTGTAGAGGCTGGAAAGTCCCAAGTCCTGACTCGTTTGGCTGCAGGGGCTGATGAACACAAGATTGGAAGGTCAGACAGCAGGCTGTTGGCTCAAGACCCAATAATTGGAGGTCAGATGATAACCAGCCAAAAGCAAGATCCAGAGCAGAGCAAAAGCCAGTGAGCTTTGCCAAAAAGTCCATATATATTGGATGCAGGTCACACCCCCAAGGAAACTCTCTTTCAAATAATCAGCTGCTTATAGCAGATCTCATCATGGAAGTAATTACATTATATCAGATTTCATCATGGAGGTGATTACATCATTTTATAACTACCAAACTACATCATAACTGCCAAACCACTGAGAATCATGACCCAGCGAATTGACACACAACCATAACCATCACATAATCTAAATAGTTTCATTAAAAAGTTATATTATTTTTTATATACTTAATATAAAACCATTATTTTAGAATACACATAAATTGATTACTATAAGCTTACTTCTTTAAAAAAGTTTATTGTAATCAGAACAATGGTTGGTAGTTTCTAAAATTATTATTATTTCTTTTATTATTATTACTCATTCTTCTATTTAATCAATAGGAAATATTTATTCAGATGCTACTATTAGCCAGATCCATACTGATTACTAGGACCACCAATATTATTAATGCAAATCCTCTACCTAAAGAGTATGACAGTCTAAAGGGCTTGGGATCTGACCGTTCTGAACCGTAGGATTTTCATTTGCTAATTTTCAGAAGTAGATCGTCATGCTTTTCTTCATAGTCCATCTTAGTCTGGAAGCTCCACTGAAACCTGTTCAGCATCATAGCAATTTGAAGGTGGTGGCTGTTGTGAGGTGCATTGGCCAGGAGTCAAACCCAGGTCTCCCACATGGTAGGTGAAAGTTCTGTCACTGAACCACCAATGCTTCCAATTCTTAAAGAATTAGAAGTAACTTAAATACTCAATATAGGAGAATTTCATGTTAGTTATTTTATATTAGTTATCATCAATAATTATTTCTGTGTCAGGGATTTCAATATATATTCTTAGCTTATCTGCTCTTCCAAAGTTTTAATGAGTACATACTAGTTTTGCTACAAAAAAAAAAAAAAAAAAAATAGAAGTTAAAACACAAAGAAAAATAATACAACAGTGAAATCAAGCGTTCAGTATTTTTGCATATTTCTCTTTTTTTTTCCTTTTATCATCCTGACCTCAATAAATTTTAACTCTTATAATGTTCCCGGAGTGAAGGAAACCCTCAGACATATATTCAAAAGCAATCAATGATCAAGGTAGATAACAAAAATTTTCTTTCAGTTAAATTTTATCCATGATTACACATAAAGAATATTCAAGAAAACCATTTTGCTCCATTTCAAGTGTGCAGAAGGCATTCATAATAAAAAATTCATGGCTATAAACTCAGCAGAAACATAAAGCATTGTAAGTGTAATTAATTCATAATGAAAATTGAGAATAACAGATAAAAAGAAATGATGATAATGTTTTACAATTGAATGGAAATTTAGTTATCCCCTAAATGCTGCTTAATGAGTAGTTAACACTGTTATAGACATAATAACATTAGGATTTATAGATTGGTCCTTTAATTACTGGCTGAGCTATGAATAGTCATGGAAGAGGTACATATTTCAAATGTGTCCTCCTTGTCTTTTATAATTGCAAAATAAACAGATGTGTCACCTAAGGCGTCTAATCAGACTTCTGTGAAGTCAACCTTTGGAGTGCAGCTTTGCAAACTTTCACTGACCAGAATGCACATTGTGAGGGAGTATTAAAATAACTTTGGAGAGTGACAACTGTAATATGTAAGCATCTGGAGAAAGGTCTTATTCTGAAATATAGAAACAATGTTTCGCAGCCTAGACACAACTTACAAACTTCCCTGTGGAGGTTATTCATCATATATTAAATGCTACCCATGGATTCTTTTAAGTCAAATAATTATATGGCCTTTTATTTGATAATTAATATAGTCAAGGATAAGCAAGCATCTGTGAAATATAAGCAAATCAGCATTTCACTTTCTCATATGTTACACTGCCTAATATTGTTTCTAATCTGAAAATTAAATGATTTTAGCCATCTTTATTTCAATATTATTTATAATATTTTTCTTCTGTTTCAACAATAAGTATGATGTTTTAAACTTATTTCCTCATTTAAGAGGTTTCAACATAACTGTAAGTACAAATATGTGTGTATGTGTGTGTGTTGTTATTGTTACATACCATTGAGATAATTCTAACTCATAGCCACCCAATGTGACAGAGTAGAACTGCCCCACAGGGTTTTGTTTTGCAGTAATCTTTACGGAAACAGATCACCACATCTTTCTCCCATGGAGCCACTGGGTAAATTCAAACCACCAGACTTTCTTTTAGCAGTCAGGTATTTAACCATTTGTACCACCAGGGTATATAAGTGAAGAAACTCCTGTGTCCTTACACATTTGAGAATTTCTTTCTATTGTCTTAAAAAGCAAATGATAGCCTAGCTATAAATTTTTAATAAAATAAAACCATTGAACCAATAATAGGCTCCCTCTTACCTGACTGAATCTTTGGAATTAATGAGGCAATTAGAAAGATGTCACAGCGTATGGTATAATGACCTGCAGGAGCATTGGGAAACCAGTACTAATGTGACGTATAGGGCTAGCGGGCATAGAAAAATGTCTGAGCCCTGGCACTAACTAAATCCATCTTATTCATAAAATACCAAGAAACACAACACTACTCTTCTTTCTTTCTTCTTCTTCTTTTTTTTTTTTTTTTTGTAGTTTAGATGAAGGTTTACAGAACAAATAATTTCTCATTGAACGGTGAGTACATATATTGTTTTAACACTACTCTTCTTATTCTCATCTTCTCTCTACCTTAAACAGCACCTGGGCCCTGCTGTTGGTTGCCCTCAAGTCAATTCTAACTCATGGCGACCCCATGTGTATCAGAGTAGAACTGCTCCATACGGTTTTCAAGGCTGTGACCTTTTGGAAGCAGATCACCAGGCCTGTCTTCTGAGGTACCTCTGGGTACGTTCAAACTCCCAACCTTTCAGCTAGTAATCGAGCACTAAACCATTTGTGCCATCCAGGGATGCCAGCTGGGACCTAGTCACAAGCAAATCATGCCTAATCGGAGTCATTCACTTTGTCATTCGTCTCTTTCATTGGTGGGGAAAGCTTGGATGATAAGAATGTCCTGCCATGAGGCCAAGAGCGGGACGAGGGGAAAAGTCAACTGGTTTCTCAACTTTTTTGTCCACATTTCCTCAAAATAATCTATCTTCCTTTTATGAGTGTTAGGATCTTAGGTAGTCAAACGATGGTTGTAATTGGGCAGGTTTGATAAGATAAGGCAGAGTGTTTTCCTCTAGGCAGTTCAGAAAAATTATTCTGCAACATCAAGGAAATCTGAAATGTTGGCAGTGGTCAAACAGCACAAAACGGTTAACAGTAAGTACTTTGTGGTCAAACAGATTTGGGTTCAATTCCTGCGGTTCTATTACTTACAAGCTTAAAAAAGTCACTTAACCTCTTGAAGTGCTGTAAGGGGAAAATAGCTCATCTGCTTCATTGATTTCAGAATGTTAAGTAATAACAAAATACATAGGATAGTTATCATGGTACCTAGCCTAAAGTATGCACTCAGCAAATTATTTATATACTACTAACAAAGTTAACATCAACATTATTATAAAAATATTCTCGGTGGCTTCTGTTGAAGCTAAGAAGTATTTTTTTCCCCAATATGTTTACATTTCCTTTGATTGACGAGCAACACTTAGAAGTCTCAAATTCCATTTTCAGTGGAAATGGTTCTCAATTTATGGCAGTAACTTTTGGATAAAATTCATCAAGATATAGAATAGGAAATCAGCTTCACCAAGAATATAGCATAAAAATGGTTTCTTTCACATACCATGAAAGAAAATGAAAAGATACATTTCTGTGAGAATCTGAAAGAAGTTCCCCATAGATCTGTGTTGTGAGTCACACAATCAATAGTCTCCTTCTGTGTGTAAAAGATACAGTATCTCTTTTCTTCCATGTACCACCTGCGACTCTCAAGTGGAACCATGTGGTATAGGACGAGGTGCTTTACCTCACTGAATTTATTCCAGTTTTACAAGAGGTGTTTTTTGTTTTGTTTTAGAAGTAATAGGGATGGGTTTTGACCAGCTCTTTCCAATCCATCTCTGGTGAACCAGTTTGCTGACAAACATTTCCTTATCTCTTTTGATTTTAAACAATATTTATTATGAGTGCACAAATGGCTTATAAAGACATTTTTAAGGCTCACTCAAGCAAATATATAAATATAGTTGTTAGCATCATGCAAACAGAACCTAAAATCTACTATTGAGCAAGGAAGAATGGTCCTTAAATTGAATGTTCAAAAGTGATCTAGAGCTTCTGAGAAATGCTACGTCATCCATTGTGATCATGAATCCATCACTCTTGACTCCACTATTGTACTTGCCCACCTGAAGTGGGGTTTTGTTCTCCTTGACCTAGTTTCTGGAAATTAAATTGATTTTGCTTCATATCACTGCATCACTTGAAAGCTGCTAGGATCAGAGCTTCTCAGGTAATTTTGTTGTCGATTAAATAAAATCAGAGCTTCGTTGTCACTGTGGGCCTACATAGACTCCGACATGATGGCAATTACTTGCAATAATTTTTGTCAGTAAACTCTAATTGAAGGATTCAGACGTTGAAATTATATTGATTTTATACTGCTTACCTTATATTATCCGCAGCTTTGCTCAGCATTCTCTTCTGTTTTAAAAATAGGTAAAACTAGGGGATCATTCCTAACCCAGAACAAATAATCATTGAGCACTTCTGCTGGGCACCTTACTAGACCTCGTGGTGGCAAAGATGAATAAAGCCACAATCCCTGTCCTGGAGTTACTCATGGCATCTTGGGGAAGATTGCAACTTACAGCTAGTCTGAACGTATTGAAATAAAAGGGAAAAGATACGACGTTTTTCAATAAAAATTATATTGTGAACATATAAAGATCTAAAATTTCTAATTGAGTCTCAGCATTAAAAAATTAAAGGGAGAAGACACAGAAAAAAGAATGGATGACAGTTTACTGTATTCTAGTAACTATGGTAGGTGTTTTCAATATATCATTTCAATTCATACTTATGACAACATTACAAGACAGATCATTCTTCTTTTATAATAAGAAAAGTAAGGTTTGGAATATTATGTAGCTGTCCCGGGATCACAAAGCTAGTAAAATATAAAACGATAATTTGAACTAAAGGCATAGTATAGTAATGGGAGGGAAAGAAATTAGGTTACAACCTCTACAATCATGTATGGGGACAGAGAAGGGGTAGAAATAAGACATTAAAATATTCACCCAAAACACAGTAGTTGCCCTGTGCTCTGTGTCAAGTACTTAGATTACTGAATTGTGACTTTCTATTTAACGCAATTCACAAGATCATGAGCTTACCGAAAGCAAAGCATTGTCATGCTCATCTCTGTATCTTTTTGCCTTGAATTCTTCTTGCTATATGTCTATTGAATGATAATGTTTGAATCAACAGTTGAGTACTTATCTCGTGTTGAGTGTTATCTTTCAATGTTTGAAAATAATCACTTCGGAGGTGATGTCAGTTTCACAAAGCTAATTGTCAGTTGACAATTCTACTCCACCATAGTACTTAAACGTATACCTGAAATTCAGAATAACATCTCCAAGTTTCCCCAGAAAAGGAAGTTAGCTACCTTGCTGAAGTATGACAAGAATCAAGTTATTTTGTTTAGTTTTATATTTATTGCATACAGCAATCACTATTTAGTCACTCAAAAGTTCACTACTAATAAAATCCTGGATGTTAAATCTTTAAATTTTTATTAGGCACTGAGGACTTACATATTTGTCTCATTCTCAGTCTTCCCAATACTCTTCGTATTATAAAAATAAGTCAATTCAAATGTTTAAGAACAGATTTGCACAGACAGGGCTTTAATGTGTAGAAATCAAAGAATTCAAGTAGCTATCTTTACAGTTCCCTCCAGTTCTGGATTTTCTTATTTTTTCCACTGATGAATTTGAATCTATTCCTATATCAACGAGCATTTTATTTATCTATTATTATAGATATAGCAAGGAAAAAAGATATTGTAATGACGGTAACATTCATCTAAAAAACAATGAATTGCAATATAATGAATACCATAAAGTATATGGCTAAAAAGGTTAGAGTTAAACAGAAGACAGAGCCCCAAACTTGAAGGAGGATTTAGGGAGGATCAAAAAACTATTAAGCGGGGTCTAGAAGTACGAATAGGAGTATGCCAGGTAGCCAAGGGGTTAAAGATATTTTAAGCAAAAGGATCAATATGCACAAAGGCATAGTGAGGAAAGCCACGGAACATAAAAGAAAAATGAGATGTGCCGTTCTGAACAGGTGGCTTCCGTTGAATTTAATCCATCCCTTGCATATAAAAGATGGGTGTTTTCTCATCTCATTCTGAGTCTTGGTTAGAATAAATTTATGAGGAAAGAAAAGCCACAGAGATGCAGATAACATGGACGTCCTATAGTTTCCTGATTTTCACAGAGATAAAGTAGCAGCTGCAGTAGACCCAGGAATAGAAATGTGTGCCGGTTTGGAGACTCACTCTATGCCTTCCTGCAGAGCAGCTCTTCCGGTGCGTCAACCAATAGAAGTATCACTGTTCCTGCCAGACCTTCTTATTCTCCTTTCCCACTCAAAACCTGTACTGACAATCTAAAAGGAATTTATTAGCAAATAGGCAATACTTTTTTCTCTGTAGAAGGTAAAATTGCACTACACATCCTGATGTGGCCACATGAATCGATTCACTCAACATATTAATATATGCCAGACCTTGTGATAGATACTACAGCCACGGACCATACTGGCATTTATAGATTATAGGGGATAGAGACAGCTAACAGAAAATCACACTATCAGCTGCAAATATCATAGAAATTTTGAGGACTCAGCAAAGTCTTTCCAGTGTAAGTAATATCTAATTTGGGTCTTGAACATACGGCTAGACATAAGCCAGGAAAACATATGTAGGGAGGAGAACAGGGAACAAAACAAACAAGATTACCGGATTTATTAGTTTCCTAGAGCTGCCATAATAAAGTACCACAAACTGGGTAGCTAATAAGAACAGAAATTTATTGTCTCACAGGCCTGGAGCCTAGAAATTTGAAATCAGGGTAGCGGTGTGTATTCCTTCTGAGGCTCTGAGGGAAAATCTGTCCAATGCCTGTGTCCTAGCTTCTGGTGACAGCTAGCGATCCTCAGCGTCCTTACCTTGCAACTTCAATCGTTGCCTCACTCGTCACACGGCTGTCATTCCTCTGTGTGTTCCTCTGTTTCTTCTCTTCTTTTATAAGACACTACTCAGATTAGGACCCTCCCGACTCCAGTATGACCCCATGTTACCTTAACTGTTAACATCCACAAAGATCGTATTTCAAAACAAGGTCACATTCACAGTTACAGGCGTTAGAACTTCAACATATCTTTTGGTGGAACACAATTAAATCCATAAGACAAGGTCAGTGACAAAAGTAGTCAAACCAATTACTTGACATCAAATAGAAAAGTTAACCAGCAGATTTTTTAAATTTTATAATAGGCTGGCTTTAGTTTGTTAATAACTATGTATTGGTACTCAAGTAAGCATTAGGGAATACGTGATTGACAGTGAAGGACACTAAACCGCAGAAAAAGCTTGCATTATAGTAAAAAATACACACACACACGCAAGAGAGAGACAGCACCACTAAAAAAAGCATGTTACATGATCAGGAGTTGTACGGAATATGGAGTTTGTTCACCTTCAGAGTATAAGTCCAAACTCATCCTGGCTAAAAGTGTCTTAAATACCACATGGAGAATGGAAAACGACAGCAAAGTGCACACCAATAACAGAAAGTCTTTACTTTATCATGATAAATAGTAGCAAATAAATCTAAACTGATTATTTTAGAACTTAAATTGTCTTTTGCACATTTGAATTAGTCATCAAGTGACAGAGAAGTAGGGTGACAATATAATTTATTATCTAAATGGGATGATGTGAGTTAAGGGAGATAATGTTAATAATTAGGCTAGGAATCAGGCATGACCGAGCTAGTCCTTGACAAATCAGGTCATATGGTTCCCTAGAGATAAGAGAAGCAGTTTGCAATGAATATGTACTGCTAAGGAGTTTAGACTTCAGAGCTGATATTTTAGCTAGAACTAAACATTGTCTCCCCCACGTGTCTGTCAGTTTGTTCTACTATGGTGGCTTGTGTGTAGCTGTGATCCTGGAAGCTATGCCACCGGTATTCAAATACCAGCAGGGCCACCCATGGCAGACAGGTTTCAGCTAAGCTTCCAGACTAAGATAGACTAGGGAGAAGGATCTGGTAGTCTACTTCTGAAAAGAATTAGCCAGTGAAAACCTTATGAATAGCAGCGGAACATTGTCTGATATAGTGCCAGAAGATGAGCCCCCCAGGTTGGAAGGCACTCAAGAGACGACAGGGAAAGAGCTGCCTCCTCAAAGTAGAGTTGACCTTCATGACATAGATGGAGTCAAGCTTTCGGGACCTTCATTTGCTGATGTGACATGACTTAAAATGAGAAGAAACAGCTGCAAACATCCATTAATAATCAGAACACGGAATTACGAAGTAGGAATCTAGGAAAATTTGCGATGATCAAAAATGAAATGGAACACGTAAACATCGATATCCTAGGCATTAGTGAGATGAAATGGACTGGTATGGGCCATTTTGAATCAGACAATCATATGGTCTACATGCTGGGAATGACAACTTGAAGAAGAATGGCATTGCAGTCATCGACAGAAAGAACATTTCAAGATCTATCCTGAAGTACAATGCTATCAGCGATAGCATAATATCCATACATCTACAATGAAGACCAGTTAAAATGACTATTATCTAAATTTGTGCACCAACCACTGAGGTTGAAGATGAAGAAACTGAAGATTTTTACCAGCTTTTACAGTCTGAAATTGATCAAACATGCAATCAAGATGCATTGATAATTACTGGTGATTAGGATGCAAAAGTTGGAAACAAAGAAGAAGGATCCATAGCTGGAAAATATGGCCGTGGTGACAGAAATGATCCTGGAGATCGCATGATAGAATTTTGCAAGACCAATGGTTTCTTCATTGCAAATACGTTTTTTCGCCAACATAAACAGCAACTATACACGTGGACCTCACCAGAAGGAATACGCAGGAATCAAATCGACTACATCTGTGGAAAGAGACAATGGAAAAGCTCAATATTGTCAGAACAAGGCCGGGGCTGACTGCGGAACAGACCATCAATTGTTCATATGCAAGTTCAAGTTGAAACTGAAGAAAATTAGAACAAGTCTACGAGAGCCGAAGTATGACCTTGAGTATATTCCACCTGAATTTAGAGACCATCTCAAGAATAGATTTGTCCCCTAGAACACTAATGACCGAAGACCAGAGGAGTTGTGGAATGACATCAAGGACATCATACATGAAGAAAGCTAGAGGTCATTAAAATGACAAGAATGAAAGAAAAGACCAAAATGGATGTCCGAGGAGACTCTGAAACTTGGTTTTGAACATCGAGTAGCTAAAGCAAAAGGAAGAAATGATGAAGTAAAATAACTGAACAGAAGATTTCAAAGGGTGGCTCGAGAAAAGAAGAAAAAGTAAAGTATTACTATGACATGTGCAAAGAGCTGGAGATAGAAAACCAAAAGGGAAGAACATGCTTGGCATTTCTCAAGCTGAAAGAACAGAAGAAAGAAATTCAAGCCTTGAGCTGCAATAGTGAAGATTCTATGGGGAAAATATTAAACAACGCAGCAAGCATCAAACGAAGATGTAAAGAATACAGTAATTATACCAAAAAGAATTGGTCGATATTCAAGCATTTCAAGAGGTATAGCATATAATCAGGAACCCATCATAGTGAAGGAAGAAGTCCAAGCTCCACTGAAGGTATTGGCAGAAAACAAGGATCCAGGAATTGCCAGAATATCAGTTGAGATGTTTCAACAAACAGATGCAGTGCTGGAAGTGCTCACTCATCTATGCCAACAAATTTGGAAGACAGCTACCTGGCCAACTGACTGGAAGAGATCCTTATTCATGCCTATTCCCAAGAAAGGTGATCCTACCGAATGTGGAAATTATTGAACAATATCATTAACATCACAAGCAAGTAAAATTTTGCTGAAGATCATTCAAAAGCAGCTGCAGTAGTATGTCAAAAAGGAACTGCCAGTAATTCAGGCGGGATTCAGAAGAGGATGTGGAGCCAGGGATATCATTGTTGATGTCAGATGGATCCTGGCTGAAAGCAGAGAATATCAGAAAGATGTTTACTGTGTTTTATTGACTATGCAAAGACATTTGACTGTGTGGATCATAACAAATTATGGATAACATTACAAAGAATGGGAATTCTAGAACAATTAATTGTGCTCATTAGGAACCTGTACATAGATGAAGAGGCAGTTGTTCAAACAGAATAAGGGGATATTACGTGGTTTAAAATCAGGAATGGTGTACGTCAGGGTTGCATCCTTTCACCATACCTGTTCAATCTGTATGCTGAGCAAATAATCTGAGAAACTGGACTATATGAATAAGAATGGGGCATCAGGATTGGAGGAAGACTCATTAACAACCTGTGTTATGCAAATAACACAATCTTGCTTGCTGAAAGCGAAGAGAATGTGAAGCACTTACTGATGAAGATCAAAGAACCAGAGCCTTTGGTATGGATTATACCTCAACATAAAGAAAACAAAAATCCTCACAAACGGACCAATAAGCAACATCACGATAAACAGAGAAAAGATTGAAGTTTTCAAGGATTTCAATTTACTTAGATCTACAATCAACACCCATGAAAGCAGCAATCAAGAAATCAAAAGACGCATTGAATTGGGCAAATCTGCTGCAAAAGACCTCTTTAAAGTGTTTGAAAGCAAAATGTCACCTTGAAGATTAAGGTGCACCTGACCCTAGCCATGTTATTTTCAGTCACATCATATGCATCAGAAAGCTGGACAATGAATACCAAAGATCGAAGAAGAACTGACGCCTTTGAATTGTGGTGTTGGCGAAGAATATTGAATATACCATGAACTACCATAAGAACAAACAAGTCTGTCTTGGAAGAAGTACAACGAGAATGCTCGTTAGAAGCAAAGATGGTAAGAGTACATCTTTCATACTTTAGACATGTTGTCTGGAGGTATCAGTCCCTGGAGAAGGACATCATGCTTTGTAAAGTAGAGGGCCAAGGAAAAAGAGGAAGACCCTCAACAAGATGGATTGACATAGTGGCTGCAACAATGGGCTCATGCATAACAATGATTGTGAGCGTGGTGCAGGACCAGGCAGGGTTTCATTCTGTGGTGTACAAGGTCGCTCTGAGTCACTACCGACTTGATGACACCTAACAACAACAACAAACATTGCCTAAAATCATATACTTTAAAATGTTTCGAAACTACATCCAGAAATTACTATACCAAGAAAAGACAACACAATATCTAAATTTCATGACAAATTTATCAATGTCAAAATCTAATGAAGTATACCAACACATAATTTTCAGGATGATCTTGTTATTAAAAAAAATGGTTACTTTAACTTAATCTCATAATAATAAAAATGACCATGTTCACAATGCATCCTTTCAAGGGGGTACAAATATTTAATTAGAAATTTTAATATTTAATGATTTATATTCATAACATTTATTCTTGCATTTCAGCTGACATTGTTTAGTTAAAGTATTCAGATGACTTTTGTTGTTTTTATTGTTGTTAGGTGCCATCAGGACAATTCCCACTCATAGCTAACTTATGTACAACAGGACTAAACACTGCCTAGTCCTTTGCCATCCTCACAGTATTTGCTATGTTTGAGCCCATTGTTGCAGCCTCTGTGTCAATCCATCTCATTGAGGGTCTGCCTCTTTTTTGCTGATCCTCTACTTTACCAAGCACTATGCCCTTTTTCAGGGAATGTTCCCTCCTGATAACATGTCCAAAGTGCTTGAGATGATGTCTCGCCATCCTCTCTTCTAAGGAGAATTCTGGTTGTACTTCTTCACAGACAGATTTGTTCATTCTTCTGGAAGTCCATTCAATATTCTTCACCAGCACTGTAACTCAAAGACATCAATTCTTCTTTGATCTTCCTTGTTCATTGTCCAGCTTTCTCATGCATATTAGATGGAAAATATCATGGCTTGGGTCAGACACACCTTAGTCTTCAAGGTGACATCTTTGCTTTCCAACACTTTAATGAGGTCTTTTGCAGCAGATTTGCCCAATGTAATGCGTCTTTTGATTTCTTGACTGCTGCTTCCATGGGTGTTGATTGTAGATCCAAGTAAAATGAAATCCTTGACAACATCAATATTTTCTCTGTTTATCATGATGTTGCTTACTGGTCCAGTTATGCGGATTTTTGTTTTCTTTATGTTGAGGTGTAATCCATACTGAAGGCTGTAGTCTCTGATCTGCATCAGTAAGTGCTTCAAGTCTTCTTCGCTTTCAGCTAGCAAGGTTGTGTCATTTGCATAACACAGGTTGTTAATGAGTTTCCTCCAATCCTGATGCCCCGTTCTTCTCATATAGTCCAGCTTCCCAGAGTATTTGCTAAGCATACAGACTAAGTATGGTGAAAGGATGCAACCCTGACACACACCTTTCCTGACTTTAAACCATGCAGTATCCCCTTGTTCTATTTGAACAACTGCCTCTTGGTCTATGTACAGGTTCCCCATGAGCACAATTAAGTGTTCTGGAATTCCCATTCTTTGTAATGTTATCCATAATTTGTTATGATCCACATGGTCAAATGCCTTTGCATAATCAACAGAACTCAGGTAAACATCTTTTTGGTATTCTCTGATTTCAGCCAAGATCCATCTGACATCAGTAATGATATTCCTCATTCTACATCCTCTTCTGAATCTGGCTTTATTTTCTGCCAGCTCCCTGTGGATGTATTGCTGCAACCATTTTTAAATTATCTTCAGTAAAATTTTACTTGTATGTGATATTAACAATATTGTTTGATAACTTTTGCATGTTGTTGAATCACCTGTCTTTGGAACGGTCATCTGGAAGGCTTGACCAGGATGTGGGCTTGGTGTGGTAACCATGGATGCTTAAAGGATGGGATGTAGCCATTTTAGCCAAACTTTTATTGACCTTGAAATGCTTTTTAAATCATAATGTGTTGTTGAAACATCAAAAGTATGTCAAGAAATATGATGGGATTTTACAGTAAGGTAAGTAGTCAAAATGGTCTAAAGGATAAATTAATTGTGGCAAGAAATTATCAAAAATATTTTTTGCATCATTTTATAGCATAATGGAAAGACAATTAGAAAAATCAAATCATATTTTTTTTAAGTAAGAAAAAAACACTGTGTTGTTTACAATCAGGAAAAGTGTGCTTCAGGGTTTACCCTTATTCACTCTGTATGCTGAGCAAATAATCCTAGAACCTGGAATATGCAAAAAAGAACACAGCATGAGGACAGGAGGAAAACTCATTAACAACCTGCAGTCTGCAGAAGGCACAACACTGCTTGCTGAAAGTGAAGAGGACTTGAAGCACTTATTGACAAAGATCAGAGACCACAGCATTCAGTATACATTATATTACAACATAAAAGAAAACAAAAATCCTCACAGCTGGACCAATAAGCAACATCATGATAAACAGAGAAATTATAGAAATACAGATGTTAAATATGCTTCTGGTGAAGCTTTAAAAGAAAATGATGAACATGTGATTGTACAATGGAGGGAAGGCAATGATTTTTATGCAGTGTCAAAGAACTTGTCTGAATTATGTTCAAATGTTTGGTGGAAGGTAAAACTTGTACCTGATGAACTTAGATATCTGGCTGATGAGGTTTATAAACAAGATCTTAAAGGGGGTCCTGTGGTTTCTTCTTGCTGCTTATAGTAAAATGTGCCCTCCAACTCTGGGTGTTTGCCACACCCTCTGGATTCTGGGTGGAAGATCCTCAGTCCTGGGCTTCAACTCTGCTTTCCAGGCCCTCTGGGATGGTAACTCTGCTCCCTTGGCTTTGGGTGGCCCCATTCTCCTATTCCCTCTGAGTGGTGACCACATCCCCTTAGTCCGGGCAGGCCCCATTCTTCTGCGCCTTGGGCATGGCAGCCCCATCTCTTTAGCTTTGCGCAGTGGCTCCATCACCTAGGCACAGTTAACAGCAGCCCCACACTCCAGAACCAAACTGACGAAGAGCCAACTCTGAGAAACCTAGGAGACTGTGGCCCCACCCTTTGAGATCCAGGAGACTGTGGCCCCACTCTTTGAGATCCAGGAGACCATGGACCCACCCTTTGAAACCAAGAAGGCCCTGCTTCCTGTACTCCTTCCAACAGTTCTGCTGATCTCCAAGCTGCTCCAGAGATGGACTTTTTCTTTTCTTGGAGGACAACAGATGTAGCTCCTTTGGTCTGTTCCCTGCCTGTAGAATTCCAGGAGTTAGGCAGCGTTCTTTCATTTCCTTCTTTCTTTGTCCCCTTCAGTCTAAGCTGATGGGTGTTCTATTGTCATAGTTGGTTAGATCCATCAGTAACAGGCTTAATTTCTTTAACAAAAGATTGTGTAGCCATGTCCTTGGTGTACATACTAAGGATACGTGTCCTAGAACATTCAACAGAATTTCCAAATCTTTAAGTTCTGTTCTCATTTTTACAGTTCATTTTTAAATCCATCTCTTTCCCTCACATTTTACTATAAGCAACAAGTGGAAACCACGTGGGCCTTTTAAGATCTTGCTTAGAAATCTCATCAGCCATATTTCTAAGTCCATCACTTACAAGTTTTGCCTTCCACTAAACATTTAAACATAATTCAGACAAATTCTTTACCACTGCATAAAAATCATTGCCCTTCCTCCATTGTCCAATCACATGTTCATCATTTTCTTTTAAAGACTCACCAGAAGCACATTTAACATCCTTATTTCTAGCAACATTCTGTGACTGGTGCCATATGTATTCTCTTAAGACAATAGAGACTTTCTCTATAGCTCTCTTCACCTCCTGAGTCCTCACGAGAATTGCCTTTGATGTCCATGAATCTGCCAAGAGTCTTTTCAAGGAAATCTAGGTTTTTACTATCAGGCACCTTAAAACTCTTCCAGCCTCTACCCATTATCAATTCCAAAATCACCCCCACATTTTAGGTATCTGTTAGAGCAGCACCCCACTCCTGGAACCAGATTCTTTCTTTGTTATCTAGTGCTGCTATAACAGAAATACCACAAGTGGAATTCTTAACAAACAGAATTTATTTTCTCACAATTTAGAAGGCTAGAAATCTGAATTCAGAGTGCCTTAGGGGGAGGCCTTCTCTATTAGCTCTGGAGGAGGGTCTTTGTCTCTTCAGCTTCTGTTTTCTGGTTCCTTGGAGATCTCCATGTGGTCTGGCATCTATCTTACCCCATCTCTGCTCCTTTGATTTCTTGTTTAATCTCTTTTATATCTCAAAAGAGATTGACTCAAGATACACCCTACACTAACCCTGCCTCATTCACATGACAAAAATAGCCCATTCATGAATGGGATTATAACCACAGGCATAGAGGTTAGGACTTACAACACATATTTTGAGGGGATGTAATTCAATCCATAACATCTGTGTTTATAAATCTTAACTGGAAATCATTTTCCTTCAGCATCTTATTCTTGTATCATGGATATACTTCCTTGTCTGAACTCTCTGAGAATATTAATTAAATTTTTTCTCCTACTTCCTGCATGTGCACTGATTTCTTCAGTCCTTCACTTTATTATTTGTTTTTGGTATGTTTTTCAAGTTAGTGACCTTCCACTAATTTCTGTTCATTCATAGTTGAATGAAGCTCTGAAAAGCCTGAATTGGATATTGTGTGATGCACAGAGCTTACTGACTGGTAGCTTCTCTGTTGTGTGTCTGGAAAACAAAATGACTGTGTTGTTGGAGGTCTCTGAAACGTCATTATCTGTAAGTCTTTCTCTTGAGATAGATAGTTTCTCCATAAAGAAATATTTGAATTTCTGAGTGGCATAAGAATGTTTGCCAGCATTCTGAAAGCCAAGCCAAGCAGGTGAAGAGTTTTTTTTTGTTGTTGTTTGTTTTTTTGTGGGACAGTGACATGGGGAAAAAAATAAACTCTTCTTATATACACGTTTATTTAATTCTGCTGATGTAAGAAATACATCTCAAAACTGCCTTCCACTGTGCCTGATTCCTACCTCTAGAAACTCCCTCTTCTCTCAAAAGAGTAAATGTTGCAAGGGGAGGTACATTCACCTGACTCTGAGTGGTTGAGAAGAGAATCACAGTTTATAATTACTACTTCCATGGAACCTCTCTAAGGCCTGTGAAAGTTTGAACAATTATATAACCACTGCATGCCAAGGTTATGAGGATTCCATATCATTGCCAGATAGCCAACATGTAATCTAGCTCCAAAATCCCATTTTAAAGTTTCCTCCTAAGACTACCCTCCACAGCATCTGTCATAGGTTAGGTTCCCTGGAATTCTGAGACAGAAATTTGCATGCGGGTATTTGGGGGAGGGGCAGGAAGTGGTTGCTCTCAGGAGCAACACCTGTAAGGAAGTAACAATAGCAGGATAGAAAAAGCTGCACCAGAAGCCTCAGCCAATCGCACAAGGAGGCCTTGATGCTGGGATGGCCCTTTAGAAATGTCTTAAAATAAGGCAGGGCGCTAGGTCTTTGTGTCCTCACACAGACCAGCTGTTGGATGCAAGCTGCTGGTAGGGAAGGGTCATAGACTTTATATGATGCTTCTCCCTTTGGCCACGGCAATTCCTGGGGAAGGACTCAGCTATGAGTCATCAGCAGGCAATACTCCCAGCAGTTGGGGGAATGAGTGTTTTGGTCCAGAAGAGGGGATCTGAGCAATGCACAACATCCACTATACACGTCTGCTGGAAGCCTCTGCACTGCACTGTTAGCTGGTCCTATTGATTCATTTTCAGGTGTCCTCAGTTCCAATCCATAATATAGAATTGGTCCGTGGAAATACACATTGTTTCCCTACCATTAATGAACATAAGATTATCTTCACATGACCACCCTCCCTCTTTTCTTTGACATCAGCAGCAAATCCAATCAGAGTAGAACTACCCCATAGAGTTTCCAAGAAGCAACTGGTGGATTTGAACTGCTGAGCTTTTGGTTAGCAGCCAAACTCTTAACCACTGAACCACCAGGGAAGAAGGCACAACTTTGACAACTATGCATATTAATAATAATTTCTTACACACCACTGTGCTTTTACAGCTCACAGAGCATTTTCATATTTGCTGTCCAATTTACAGAGGAAGAATTGGCAGAATATGGTAACAGGGGTAAAGGATATATGCTGATTCCTGAGGTTACAGCTAAGGGATTGGCTAAGACAGGGATTGGCAAGCTACAGCCCAAAGGCCAAATCCTGTTTTTGTACAGCCTGTTAGCCAAAAATGATTTTTACGTTTTTTTAATGGTTGGAAAAAAAAAGAATAATAATATGGGTGTTAAAAAATTTTTAAAACTTAGTAGGCTGGAGGGTGATTGGGAGTAACTGGCATCTATTTTATATGAGATATCTATGAAAGGCCTCTATCAGGAGGTGGCTTAATTGGTTCAATAGTCAAACTACCATCCATTATTTTAGTTCTAATATCGATAATTTTTCACTATTAATTCTAAAGGATTCGCTTGCTGATGAAGACCAGTTTCTAAGAGATGAAGACTTGGTGTTTTTCTTAATTTCACTTAGTCTCATTTAGGATATGCTCCTTTTTATTTGTCCTTTAGATCTGTTCATAGGCAAATTCCTTTAAGAATATCATGCATGTACTACTTTGCAGAGATCAATATATTTAGTTTCCTTCTGTTTCTAATTTGATTGCTTATATCCCAAACAGGAGCCCTGGTAGCACAGCGGTTAAAGTGTCAGCTGCTAACTGAAAGGTCAGTGGTTTGACCTCACCAGCTGCTCTGAGGGAAAAAGATGTTGCAGTCTGCTTCCGTAAAGATTTACAGCCTTGGAAACTATGGGGCAGTTCTACTCTGTCCTATGAGGTCAGTAGAAGTCAGAATCAGCTTGATGGCAATGGTTTTGGTTTGGTTTGTTTTTTATGCCCCAAAGCAGAGTAGTTTTCAGTTTCTTAGCCTGAGATGTTGACATGAAATTATAACCATGATAGAATAAGAATAAAAAAGTATATTAAAATTACTGCAAATAAAATTTAAATTTGGGGGAACATTTTACAACAGAAGTCTAGAAGCTAGATCATTACAAATGGAAGTTTTGGATCTTTGGTTGACTTGCTATATTATCATTTTCAAACCAGTTCTAAATTCAAGCAATGGGGGGGGGAGGGGGTTGTCTCAGAGTTAACTACTGAATTCCATTAAGCCCACTCTAAAGAAGAGTCTGACATCTATACACCTCACAATATAAGTTTGCATTCCACGGAGGCAGAGCCTGAGGAGAGGATTCTCATGAATCTTAAGCATTAGGATGGTTCCAAGTTCTAAATACTGGTCAAGGAGTAAGGCAGTCAGACAGGGAATGGAAAGACAATAAGCCATTGTGCAATGTCAAGCAAAGTCCCACAGATGGTAATCCCACAGGGGGCTCTAGAGCCATTGCACTTCACACTTATAGTTGTCAGAATTTCCAGAAGGGATCTCAAGTATCTCATTTCCTATTAGGAAAGAGAAACAAGTAAACAGATCATTAAATTTGAATGGGAAAGAACTAAGTATTAAAGGATAAGATAGAAGGTGGGGCCAAGATGGCAGAGTAGTGAGATGCTGCCAGTGGTCCCTCTTACAAGAAAGACACCCCCCAAAAAAAGCAAATTGATTATATATGACAATCTAGGAAACCTGAACATGAAAGGTAAAGTTGAGGAATTGGACTGAGTGGCAGGGGGAGGGAGAGACAGCTGAGAAGCAGTGAAGAATTGCCAGACCTGACCCAGTGGGAGCTGGTGCCCTGCAGGCTGGATCAGCTGGCACACGCAATGAGGCAAGCAGTGGCGTTCAGGATGTGTTTTCCATGTCGGGAGAGACCAAGCAGGGGAGAGGCTGTTCAGGTCTCAAGAGCCAGTGAGAAATGGTGCTCAATTGGCAAAAGATAAGTACATGCGTTTAACTTACCACTTGGATCAAAAAACACTCAGTTTGGGAAGAACCTCTCTCCCATTTACCTGCTCCCTCTCCACTCTGCACCGGGTCCCTGGTCAGCTTCAGCGATTATCATGTACCCTGACTAGGAAGTGGGACCCCGTCATGCACCCTAAGCCATTATCCTGGCCTTGAAGAGGGAACAAATTAACAAGTAAGAAAAAATAATCTGCCAGCTGCCTTAAGCCAGGAACTCAGGGCAGGCAAAGCTCATTTGCCTAGGCACAGGCATAAGGGGTCCATGGACTTTGAATGCTTTCCACCCCTGCATAGACCTGTGTGGGCCCATTTCAACAGCATAGGCCCTCATTAGCACAATACAACAAGGTATATACCTGAAGCCTAACTTCA
This sequence comes from Dugong dugon, assembly GCA_030035585.1. Lineage (NCBI taxonomy): Eukaryota > Metazoa > Chordata > Mammalia > Sirenia > Dugongidae > Dugong > Dugong dugon. The sequence continues at coordinate 56,221,328 of CM057463.1, forward strand.
ACTGTACCAGCTATATGGTGAAGTGGCATGTTTGTGACACTTGATACCACTCTGCCCATTCAGCAGGGTCCTCAGATACCTCCATCAGAGGCCTGAGGACTGGTGGTTTCACTCATGCCACCTAGCCACCTGCAAAAGGGATCCAAGAATAAATGGTGCCTTCCAGTCCTTACAGCCAACAACACTGTGTGCCCATATTCCAGCTGCAAAACCACTCACCTATGCACTCTAGGGAACAGGGACATGCTTTCCTCCCAGACACTCAGGGGCAGCTATCAGCCCCCTGCCTTGCTCAGAGCATAACCCCCTACTGCAGCCAGATAAACCTGTGCCTACACCAATCCCCCCTGCCCATCTAGGGCTGTAGGTGAGAGCCTGAACCACACATTGGTGACCGACTATCTGGACACCTGAGCTGAATCCATACAAGAAAAGTAAATGGACTCCTAAGCTCACATACCTAGTAAAAGACTAACTACATGTTGACAGGACATTAGAGCATCAAAGGCACTAATAATCAAACTAGCTGACACAAGCAGCCTATTAGGGCATATTAAAAAACAAAACAAAACAAGAAGCTAGGACACAGTAAGCAAACATAAAATAAATAAATATAATAACTTACTGATGGCTCAGAAACAACAGTCAATATCAAATCACATAAAGAGGCAGACTACAATGGCTTCAGCAAGCTCCCAAACCAAAGATTCAAGAAACTTTCCAGAGGGAGAGAACTTCTTGGAATTACCAGAGGTAGAATACAAAAGATTAATATACAGAACTCTTTAAGATATCAGGAAGGAGATCATAAAAAATGAAGAACAAGCCAAGGAACACAAAGGCAAAGCAATAGAGGAACTTAAGAAGATTACAGAAGAGCACAATGACAAATATAACAAGCTGCAAGAATCCATGGAGAGACAGCAAACAGAAATCGAGGAGATTAACAATAAAATTTCAGAATTAGACAACTCGATAGAAAGTCATAGGAGCAGAATTGAGGCAATGCAAGTCAGAAGTAGTAAGATTGAAGATAAAGCACTTGACACCAACTTATTTGAGGAAAAATCAGATAAAAGAATTTAAAAAAATGAGAAAACTTAAGAATTATGTGGGACTCTATCAAGAGGAATAGCCTATGAGTGATTGGCATAGCAGAAAAGAGGGGGATGACAGAAAATACAGAGAGAATTGTTAAAAATACGTTGGGCAAAAACTTCCCTGATATCGTGAAACAGGAGAAGATATCTATCCAAGATGCTCATTGAACCCCACATAAGGTAGATCCCAAAAGAAAGTCACTAAGACATATTATAATCAAACATGCCAAAACCAAAGATAAAGAGAGAATTTTAAGACTGGGTAGGGATACACAAAAAGTCATCTACAAAGCAGAGTCAATAAGACTAAACTTGGACCACTCAGCAGAAACTATGCAGGCAAGAAGGCAATGGTATGACACATGTAAAGCCTTGAAGGAAAAAAATTGCCAGCCAAGAATTGTATATACAGCACAACTGTGTCTCAAATATGATGGCTAAATTAGGGCATTTCCAGATAAATGGAAGTTTACGGAATTTGTAAAAACCAAACCAAAATTACAAGAAATACAAAAGGGAGTCTTCTGGTTAGAAAATTAGTAACATCAGATAACAACCCAAGATTAGAACACAGGACAGAGCAACCAGATATCAACCCAGATAGGGAAGTCACAAAAATAAATCAAAGCTGGAACTCTGAAAATATGGAAACAGAGAGGTCAATATGTAAAAGATGACAATGTTAAAACAAAAAAGAGGGACTAAAAAATGTAGTCATAAATCTTTCATATGGAAAGAAAGTCAAATTGATATGAAGAAATAAAAGATTGGTTTAAACTTAGAAAAACAGGGGTAAACATGAAGGAAACCACAAAGGAAACTAATAATCTTACACATCAAAATAAAAAAACAAGAAAAACATAAAGACTCACCAAATACAAAATCAACAACAATGAAAAGGATAAAAAGGCAATACATGAAGAAAAACTACTCGGCACATAAAATTAAGTGGAACAAAGAAACAGTCAACAACACACAAAAAAAGACATCAAAATGATAGCACTAAATGCATACCTACCAATAATAATGCTATATATAAATAGTCTAAATGCACGAATAAAGAGACAGAGATAGGCAGAATGGATAAAAAACCACGATCCGTCTATATATTGCCTACAAGAGGCACACCTTAGACTTAAATACACAAACAAACTAAAACTGAAGGGATGGAAAAAAATATCAAGCAAACAACACTCAAAAAAGAGCAGGAGTGGCAATATTAATCTCTGACAAAATAGACTTTAAAGTAAAATCCACCACAAAGGATAAGGAAGGACACTCTATAATGATTAAAGGGTCAATACACGAGGAGGACATATCATAATAAATATTTACCCACCCAATGACAGGAATCCAAAATACATAAAACAAACTCTAACAGTATTAAAAAGAGAGATAGACAGCTCCACAATAATAGTAGGAGACTTCAACACACCACTTTCTGTGAAGAACAGAACATCCAGAAAGAAGCTTAATAAAAACATGGAAGATCTAAATGCCACAATCAACCGCCGTGACTTCACAGACATATACAGAACACTCCATCCAACAACAGACAAGCATACTTCTTTTCCAATGTACCTGGAACATACTCCAGAATAGACCACATATTAGGCCATAAAGCAAGCCTTAACAGAATCCAAAGGATCACAATACTACAAAGCATATTTTCTGACCATAAAGACATACGAGTAGGAAATCAATAACAGAAAAAGCAAGGAAAAAAATCAAACACATGGAAACTGAACAATACCTTGCTCAGAAATTACTGGGTTATAGAAGACATTAAGAACAGAATAAAGAAATTCACAGAATCAAATGAAAATGAAAACACGTCATACCAGAACCTTTGAGACACAGCAAAAGCAGTGTTGAGATCAATTTATAGCAATAAATTCACATATTCAAAAAGAAAAAAGGACCAAAATCAAAACATTAACCCTACAACTCAAAGAAAGAAAAAGAGAGCAGCAAAAGAGGCCCTTGGGCACCAAAAGAAAGCAAATAATAAAAATTAGAGCAGGATTAAATGAAATAGACAATAGAAAAACAATTGAAAGACTTAACAAGCCCAATAGCTGGTTCTTCGAAATGATCAACAAAATTGATAAACCATTGGCCAAACTGGCAAAAGAAAAACATGAGAGAAAGTAAATAACCTGAGTAAGAAATAAGATGAGCGATATCACAACACACTTGACTGAAATTAAAAGAATCATAACTTAATACTATGAAAAATTGTACTCTAACAAATTTGAAAACCTAGAAGAAATGTATAAATTTCTAGAAACACACTACCTACTAAACTGACACAAACAGAGGTAGAACAACTAAATAAACCTATAACAAAAGAAGAGATTGAAACAGTAATTTAAAAACTCCCAACAAAAAAAAGCCCGGGCTCTGAAACTTTCACTGGAGAATTCTACCAGACTTTCAGAGAAGAGTTAACATCACTACTACTAAAGGTATTTCAGAGCCTAGAAAAGGATGGAATATTCTCAAACTCATTCTATGAAGCCAGCATAACCCTGATGCCAAAACCAGGTAAAGAACACTAAAAAAGAAAATAACGAACAATAACCCTCATGAACATTAACAGAAAAATTCTCAACAAAATTCTAGCCAATAGAATTCAACAATATATCACAAAAATTCACCATGACCAAGTGGGATTCATACCATGTATGTAGGGATGGTTCAACATTAGGATAACTATCAATGTAATCCATCACATTAATAAAACAAAAGACAAGAACCACATGGATCTTATCAATTGATACAGAAAAGGCATTTGACAAAGTCCAACACCCATTCATGATAAAAACTCTCAGCAAAACAGGAATAGAAGGGAAATTCCTCAACATAATAAAGGGCATTTATACAAAGCCAACAGCCAACAATATTCTAAATGGAGAGTGTCTGAAAGCATTCCCCTTGAGAATGGGAACCAGACAAGGATGTCCTTTATCACCACTCTTATTCAACATCGTGCTGGAGGTCCTAGCTAAAGCAATTAGGCAAGAAAAAGAAATAAAGGGCACCCAAATCGGTAAAGAAGTATCTCAATTTGCAGATGATATGATCTTATGCACAGAAAACCTCAAAGAATCCACAAGAAAACTACTGAAACTAATAGATTTCAACGAAGTATCAGGATACAAGATAAACATAAAAAAGTCAGTTAGATTCCTCTACACGAACGAAGAAAAATTCCAAGAGGAAATCACCGAATCAATACCATTTACAATAGCCCCCAAGAAGATAAAATACTTGGAATAAATCTAACCAGAGAGGTGAAAGACCTCAACAAAGAAAACTACAAGATACTCCTGCAAGAAACCAAAAGAGACCTACCTAAGTGGAAAAACATACCTTGCTTGTGGATAGGAAGACTCAACATTGTGAAAATGTCAATTCTACCCAAAGCAATCTACGGATACAATGCAACTCCCATCCAAATTCCACCGGCATTTTTTAATGAGATGGGGAAACAAATCCCCAACTTCATATGGAAACGGAAGAGACCCCGGATAAGTAGAACATTATTCAAAAAGAAGAACAAAGTGGGGGGCTTAAACCTACCTTATTTTAGAACCTGTTATATCAGCATGGTAGTCAAAACAGCCTGGTACTGGTACAACAACAGAAACACAGACCAATGGGACAGAACTGAGAATCCAGACGTAAATTCATCCACCTATGAGCAGCTGATAGTTGACAAAAGTCAAAAGTCCATTAATTGGGGAAAAAGACAGTCTCTTTAACAAATGGTGCTGGTATAACTGGATATCAGTCTGCAAAAAATTGAAACAAGACCCATACCTCACACCATGCACAAAAACTAACTCAAAATGGATCAAAGATCTAAGTTTCAAATTGAAAACAATAAAGATCATGGAATAAAAAATAGGGACAATGCTAGGAGCCCTAATACTTGGCAGAAATAGAATACAAACCATAAGTAACAATGCACAAACACCAGAAGAGAAACTAGACAACTGGGAGCTCCTAAAAATCACTTAGGCTTATCAAAAGATTTAACCAAAAAAGTAAAAAGACAACCTACAGACTGGGAAAAAATTTTTGGCTACAACAAATCCGATCAGCATCTAATCTCTAAAATCTACAATATACTGCAAAACCTCAAAAACAAGAAAACAAATAACCCAAAATAAACCCAAAGAAGACATTCAGGCAGCTAACAGATACATGAGGAAACGCTCATGATCATTAGCCATTAGAGAAACGCAAATGAAAACTACGATGAGATATCATCTCACCTCAACAAGGATAGCACTAATCCAAAAAACACAGAATAATAAATGTTGGCGAGGTTCTGGAAAGGCTGGAACACTTACACACTGTTGGTGGGAATGGAAATTGGTACAACCACATTGGAAATTGATTTGCTGCTTCCTTAAAAAGCCAGAAATAGAAGTACCATACAATCCAGCAATCCCACTCCTTGGAATATATCCAGAGAAATAAGGGCTGTCACATGAATAGATGTATGCACACCCATGTTCATTGCCACACTGTTCACAATAGCAAAAATATGGAAACAACCTAGCTGCCCGCCAGCAGATGAATGGATAAACAAACTATGGTATATTCACACAATGGAATACTATGCAACAATAAAGAACAACAGTGAATCTGTAAAACATCTCATAATGTGGATGAATCGGAAGGCATTATGCTGAGTGAAATTAGTCAGTTGCAAAAGGACAAATATTGTATGAGACCACCATTATAAGAACTCAAGAAATGGTTTAAATACAGAAGAAAACATTATTTGACAGTTATGAGGATGGGGAAGGAGGGAGATGGGTATTCATTAGCTGGATAGTAGATAAGAATTATCTTAGATGAAGGGATGGACGACACACAATACAGGGGAAATCGGCATAACTTGACTAAACCAAAAGCTAAGAAGTTTCCTGAATACAACCAAACACTTCAAGGGACAGAGTAGCAGGGGCGGGGGTCTGAGACTATGGTTTCAGGGGACATCTAGGTCAACTGGCACAACAAACTTTATTAAGTAAATGTTCTGTATCCCACTTTGGTGGGTGATGTCTGGGGTCTTAAAAGTTAGCGAACGGCCATCTAAGATACAGCAATTGGTCCCAATCACCTGGAGCAAAGCAGAGTGAAGAATACTGAAGACACAAGGAAAATATTAGCCCAAGAGACAGAAAGGGCCACATAAACCAGAGACTTCATCAGCCTCAGATCAGAAGAACTAGATGGTTCCTGGCTACCACCATTGACTGCCCTGACAGGGAACACAACAGAGAGTCCCTGATCGAGCAGGAAAAAGTGGGTTCTAGAACTCAATTTCTAGTAAAAAGACCAGACTTAATGGTCTGACTGAGACTGGAGGGACACCAGGAGACATGGCCCCCAGACTCTCTGTTAGTCCAGAACTGAAACCATTCCCAAAGCCAACTCTTTAGACAAAGATTAGACTGGACTATAAGACATAAAATGATACTTGTGAAGAGAGTGCTTCATAGCTCAAGTAGATCCGTGAGACTAAATGGGTTGCTCCTGTCCAGAGACAAGATGAGAAGCTGTTTTAGTCATCTGGTGCTGCTCCAACAGAAATACTACAAGTGGATGGCTTTAACAAAGAGAAGTTTATTCTCTCACAGCCCAGTAAACTACAAGTCCAAATTCAGGGCATCAGTTCCAGGGGAATGCTTTCTCCGACGGCTCTGGAGGAAGGTCCATGTCATCAATCTTCCTTTGGTCTGGGAGCATCTCAGCACAGGAACCTCAGGTCCAAAGACGTGCTCTGCTCCCGGCACTGCTTTCTTGGTGGTATGAGGTTCCCATGTGTCTCTGCTTTCTTCTCTCTTTTATATCTCAAAAGAGATTGCATTAAGACACCATCTAATCTTGTCAACCTCATCAGTATAGCTTCATCACAGTGACAGAATTTACAACACATAAGGAGATCACATATAATCTTATCACAGTGATAGAGTTTATAACACATAAGGAAATCACATTAGATTACACAATCATACAACACTGGGAATCATGACCCAGCCAAGCTGACAGATATTTTGGGGGGACATAACTCAATCCATGACAGAAGCCAAAAAGGGACAGGGTCTGGTTAAATGGACACAGGAAATCTGGGCTAGAAAGGACAAGTGTGCTGTCACATTATAGGAAGAGCAGCTAGCATCACACAGCAATGTGTGTATAAATTTTTGTATGAGAAACTGACTTGAACTGTAAACTTTCACTTAAAGCATGATAAAAAAGGATAAGATAAAAATTTGCCATTTTTTTAACATACTATCTTTATTCTCATATATCCTCCAGAATTTACTGAAATCCTTTTTATTTTCTTTTTTGATATTACATACGTACATTTAATTTTCTTGCCATTTAAGCTATAAAATATTACTTTTGAGAATATATAAGAGTCTGGGTAATACATTATTCTGCTGGGTTTTTTAATACCCACAGATACTTGATTTTTTTTTTTTTTTTTTTTACTTTGCCACATATTAGTACTTATATCCCTGCTCTTCTTTAAGGTTCTCAGATAGTTCTATAGGTCTTAATAATTTAGCTAAGAGGTTTCCCTACAGGATTATTCATCCATTAATTTCATCGAAAATCCCAATATGGTTACCTTTGTACTTTTGTCAAAAACAAAATTCAATTTTTCAGTTTATGATTCTTCTTCATGTTCCTGGGAGAATTTTAGGTTTGAAGAGAAAGAAAGCATTCTAACATACATTCTGTACATATTATATGAACATGAATTTCAAAGTATCTGCTAAAATAAATTCAGGAAATTCCACCTAGTTACCATTTAAAGCTCAGTAACCATTTTCTAGGCAACTCCTCAAAAAAAGCAGAAATAGTGCAAGAAGAGAAGTTTTTAATACTACATAGCATACAGCTTTTTCAAGTTTAGTTTTTTAAATGGGGCCACTTCCAAGCTGCTGATTTTGAAAGAGTTGTACATACGAAAACATTTTATGTGTCATTTCTAAACTATTAAATGATGATTGGAAACAGCATCTTTCCTCCTAAAGAGCAGGAAGGGCCATGGGACGTTTTGCTAGTTAGCTATGTTGTTGGTTGCCATCAGTTGAGTCAATCCTGACTCAGGTAACCCCACGTGTGTCAGAGTAGACCTGTGCTCCATAGAGTTTTCAAGGCTGTGACCTTTCAGAAGCGGATCTACAGGTCTGTCTTCTAAGGAGCCTCTGGGTGGATTTCAACCGTCAAACTTTCAGCTAGCAGTCAAGTACTTAACTGTTTTTGCACCACCCAGGAATGTTTAGCAGGTGAATTTAATAGAATCTGTGACCCCCCAAAGATCGATTGCATATGAGGAGAAGGTAAGGCAGAGCGAACTGTTTTTCAAGAACTCTGCTAAGAGCAGATACTAGAAAGCATAATCCAGGACTATTCAGTCTTCTGTTAGCTAATATGTTATGATGATTCCTATGTTACCTGCAGGGGTGTAGCACAGTGATTAAGAACATGATTTCTGGAGCCAGACTGCGTAGGTTTGATTCCTGGCTCCACTTCTTCCTGCTAGTATGCTCTCTGTGCCTGCTTCCCCAGTGCTGTAAAGAGAAACAAAAAAGCCAATACATGCAAACATTTAAGACTCTAATATTTGAAAGATGTATAAGTACGCTGTAGCTTCATTACAAAAAAAAAACTCACTGAAATAAAATTAACAATGTTAATGAATACTATAACTCTTCCTCAATATTCATTTTAGATACTAACAGAGCAGTGGTTCCAGAATAGCAGAACAGTAGTTCCAGAACAATATGAACCCCAGGACAGCAGCATCAGAATCAGCAGCACCTGAGAAATTTCACCTCAGACCTACTAAATCAGAAACTCTTAGGGTAAGGTACAGCAATCTGTATTTTCACAAGTCTTTCAGATGACTCTGAGGCGTGGTGGTTTGAGAACCACTTTTATAGCATATTCTTGGCTATAGAGTATTCTCCAAGCTGAAATGATTTATATACCCATTAATAATATACAAAATTAGTAAAAAATATTTGTGGTGAACTATAATGAGAAAAAAAGTAAAAATTACCAATAACAAAACTGAAACTTGAAACTAATTCTTGGGAAAATTTTTCTCACAAAAGGGAATTAAGGGCTTAGAAAAAAACATTACGTACCACATGCCCCAAGCACTATTTTTATGAAAAAGTACAATAGTAAATCAATAAAAATGAGGTTCACTCTTTAAACAAACATTGATTGAACTCCTACAGCAAAATAAAATGCCTTATGCAAAGTACTAAGTTCAAGATTGGCAAGTAATGTGCCCACAATGAATAGTATTTATTATTACTACTTACGTGGCTCAGTTCTATGCGTAGATTAATGAGAAATATTCAAGCTTAGAATCAGAGTTACCTAAAAATGACCAGGAAAATTTGTCAAAATTTAGTCTAATCAAACCTGAATTTCTATGCAAAACCATATTCAAACCATCTAAAATTTTAACTTAAATAATTTACTTAACTTTTGTTTAATTATGAAAAAATATAATCATTTATTTCCAACACCACATGCTTTATTAATAATCAATTTGTAGTTGATTTTAATTGTATTCAAAAGAAAGTCAAAAGCCAATCAATACATTTAATACAATCCATTTTCAAACTTGTAAATGAAGTTTAAGTATAGGACTGTAAGTAACATCAATATTTAACTAGATCCATAATATAAAGAACATCATAAAGATAACATCTATGTAAATTACGTACATGGTAAGTGTCCCAGTTATCTAGTGCAGCTATAACAGAAATGCCACAAATGAGTGGCTTTGACAAACAGAAATTTATTTTCTCACAGTTTAGGAGGATTGTTGTTGTTGTTGTTGTTGTTGTTGTTAGGTGTCATCCAGTCAGTTCCTAATCATAGCAACCCTATGTACAACAAACGAAACACCGTCCAGTCCTGCCCCATCATCATAACTGTTGCCGTGTTTGAACCCATTGTTGCAGCCACTGTGTCCATCAATCCCATTGAGGGTCTTCCTCTTTCTCGCTGACCTGCTACCTTACCAAGCATGATGTCCTTCTCCCTCCTAATAACATGTCCAAAGTATGTGAGATGAAGTCTCACTATTCTTGCTTCCAAAGAGCACTCGCGCTGTACTTCCTCGGAGACAGACTTGCTCATTCTTCTGGCAGTCCATGGTATACTCAATATTCTTCACCAACACCATAATTCAAAGGCCTCAATTCTTCTTTGGTGTTCCTGATTCATAGTGCACCTTCCATATGCATACGAGGCGACTGAAAATACCATGGCTTGGGTCAGGCGCACCTTAGTCCTCAAAGTGGTATCTTTGCTTTTCTACACTTTAAAAGGTCTTTTGCAGCAGATCTACCCAATGCAATACGTCATTTGATTTCCTGACTGCTGCTTCCATGGGCGTTGACTGTAGATCCAAGAAATATGAAATTCTTGACAACTTCAATATTTTCTCCATTTATCATGATGTTGCTCATTGGTCCAGTAGTGAGGATTTTTGTTTTCTTTATGTTGAGGTGTAATCCATACTGAAGGCTGTGGTCTTTGATCTTCACCAGTAAGTGCTTCAAGTCATCTTCACTTTCAGCAAGCAAGGTTGTGTCATCTGCATATCGCAGGCTGTTAATGAGTCTTCCTCCAATCCTGAAGCCCCTTTCTTCTTCATATAGTCCAGCTTCTCAGATTATTTGCTCAGCATACAGATTTAATAAGTATGGTGAACAGATACAACCTTGACGCATACCTTTCCTGACTTTAAACCACGCAGTATTCCCTTGTTCTGTCCGAAAAACTGCCTTTTGATCTACTTACAGGTTCCTCATGAGCACAGTTAAATGTTCTGTAATTCCCATTCTTTGCAATGTTATCCATACTTTGTTACGGTCCACACAGTCGAATGCCTTTACATAATCAATAAAACACAGGTAAACATCTTTCTGGTATTGTCTGCTTTCAGCCAGCATCCGTCTGACATCAGCAATGATATTCTTTGTTCCATGTCCTCTTCTGAATCCAGCTTGAATTTCTGGCAGTTCCCTCTTGAAGTTCTGCTGCAACCGCTTTTGAAAGATCTTCAGCAAAATTTTACTTGCATGTGATATTAATGATATTGTTTTATAATTTCCACATTCTGATGGGTTGCCTTTCTTTGGAATGGGCACAAACATGGATCTCTTCCAGTCAGTTGACAAGGTAGCTGTCTTCCAGCTTCTTGGCACAGACAAGTGAGCATCTCCAGCATTGCATCCATTTGTTGAAACATCTCAATTGGCATCTGTCAACTCCTGGAGGCTTGTTTTTTGTCAACGTCTTCAGTGCAGCTTGGACTTCTTACTTCAATGTCATCAGATTCTTGATCATATGCTACCTCCTGAAATGGTTGAACATGGACCAGTTCTTTTGGTACAGTGACTCTGTGTATTCCTTCCATTTTCTTTTGATGCTTCCTGTGTCATTCAATATGTTGTCCATAGAATCCTGCGATATTGCAACTGGAGGCTTGAATTTTTTGTTCAGTTCTTTCAGCTTTAGGAATGCTGAACATGTTCTTCCCTTTTGGTTTTCTAACTCCAGGTCTTTGCTCATTTCATTATAATACTTTACTTTGTCTTCTCAAGCTGCCGTTTAGAATCTTCTGTTCAGCTCTTTTACTTCATCATTTCTTCCATTCACTTTAGCTACTCTACGTTCAAGAACATGGAGGCTAGAAGTCCAAATTCAGGGTACTGGCTCCAGAGGAAGGCTTTCTCTCTCTGTCGGCTCTGGAGAAAGGTCGTTGTATCTTTTGAGCTTCTGCTCCTGGGTGATCATCATGTGGTTTGGCATCTCTCTTTCCCCATCTCTGCTTCCTGTGCTTGCTTAATTTCTTTTATGTCTCAAAAGAGATTGACTCAAGATACTCCCTACACTAATACTGTCTCATTGTCACAGCATGGGATTAACCAGTAAACATGGTATGCACTGATTTATGGTAAGCAAGTCATGCAGGGTCTTAGTTATATTTACTTACTAATCTGTAGTGCACAATTTCACATGAGTTTCACCACATCTTGGTGCACTACAGATTAGTAAGTAAGCACAAGTAAACCTGTGCATACCTTGCTTATTGGGTAATCCCTCCCTGAGTAACATAACAAACACAACCTATTCCCAAATGGGATTATAACCAAGGCATAGAGGCTAGGATATACAACACATATTTTGGAGGAACACAATTCAATCCATAACAGTATGTCTAACACATATAACTAAAATCAGGAAGGATGACTATAAATCAAATCAGTATCTTGCAAAATTGTGCCTGAGCATAATCTTAACAGTGCTACAGAGAAATTAGCACCTTTTGCTGTGACATATTAAATGATGTTCCCAAAAGACCTATACCTGCTGATAAATTGATAAGTATTCTTACATTACAACAAAGGAGAACTAGTGTTTCTTGTTTAGACCTGACCATTTAAAAGTATACAGGACCATTCCTAAGAAAGTCTCATTATTGTGTTTGTCACCTTTGGGCATTTTCCACCCCCACATCCACTTGGTCGCTTCTGACACTATGTCCTATATACTTGCTGTATTTCTTCTGTTAGCTGAAATATACCCAGAAAACAAGATACTTACCTACAAAAATATATCAATAAGTTTGAAAGCTAACCTGTCAAGACAAATGATGAAAGACGTAAGACAGCGGAATGGTATCATTAAAGTGTTGGAAGAAAACTGCCAACCTAGAATTCTATAACTTGAGAAAATATCCTTCAAAAATGGTGGAAAAAGACATCTCTAGACAAACAAAAACTGAGAGAAAATTTTGCTAACAGACTTGTACTAAAAGAAATTCTAAGACAGTTTGTAAGGCAAAGAGAAAATGATCTCATCCAGAAACATGAAATGCAAGAAAGATTAAAGGGCAGTGGAAAGGGAAATATTCCAAAAATCAACTCCCCACAAAATAACATCTCATGGCATTTTATATATATGTGGAATGTGAAAACAACAATGCCATAGCCTAAGGTAATGAGTAGTTGGAGTTAACTTGCTTTAAAATGTTGCCATTATTGGGACGCAACAATTTCATTTTTAGGTGAATACCCAGCATATTTATTCACCAAAAGATGGGTACAGTAATGCAGCACTATTCATAATAGCCAAAAATTGCAAACAATCCCAACCGTGGGACTCAGTATTTTCCTTCTGTCCATTCAGTTCACCGTCAACCAATCTGTCAGACACAGATAACCAAGTGTTTAAAACTGTTCAAAGTCAAGCAAAAAGGCCCTTCTTCTCCTACTTCCTCCTTAGCCTCCTCCCTCTCTTTCCTTCTCATTAGGAGAATCTGGGCTGCCACCCTCATTAAGGCATGCACAGCACTCCAGAAAATTTATCTACCTCATGCTGACAGATTTTCAGATCACACTTTATATCATCCTGGGAACATAGAGCCACACATGGACCAAAAGATGTGATTCTCCCATACCATAGTTAAAGAAGTTTAAATTAAATCAGAGGGTCATCCTGTCATGGCATCCACAAAGTGAGTCTTTGATCCCAAGCATATAAAACTAAGACCTTAAAATATTTTTCTTATACAAATATTTTCTTATACACAGGATACTAAACTGCCTTTATCTAAATCTCTATTATTCATCAGTAGAAAACAGAGAGCTCTACCCATGCTTTGGAACCTTGGTGGTGCCATGGTTAAGAGCTCAGGCTCCTAACCAAAAGGTTGGCAGATCCACTCCACCAGCCACTCCTTGGAAATCTTATGGGGCAGTTCTACTCTGTCCTATAGGGTTGCTATGCGTCGGAATCAACTTGATAGCAACGGGTTTGGATTTTTGGTTTTTATCCATGCTTTACAGGGAAGTGGTAGTTCAGTGGCAGAATTCTCAGCCAAAGCACCTCAAGCGCAGCCACCACTCATCTGTCAATGGAGGCTTATGTGTTACTATGATGTTGAACGGGTTTCAGCAGAGCTTCCAGACTAAGACAGACTAGGAAGAATGTCCTGGCAATCTCAGCCCAAAAAATCAGCCATTGAAAATCCTATGGAGCACAGTTCTACTCTGACACACGTGAGGTTGCCATGAGTCAGGGTCAATTTGAGAGCAACTGATTTTATCCATGCTTAATTTTGTCTCATTACCACCTACGCCTGTAGGGAGCGAGCAGTTGATGCCCCAGGTCATCTATTTTGTTCTCCACTCAGTCCCCAACACCGTCACCTACTTTTCCTTTTTTTTTTTTTTTAACTCTCATTCTTTATTCCTCCATTTCTCTCAGTTTTTCCCTACCTCAAATCCCAAAGTCCTGTCAGACTTGTCTCTCATATGCTATACTTTGTCTCTATATCAGAGTTCCTTACAGAAAATATAAGGCTATCTCACATGAAGCATACTAGTTCAACTTCATGACAGAAAATAATCCTCCTAGAATGAGTACATAATCAACAAGACTCCATTTATGAGAAAGAAAATTGTATAGTTCTCAGTAAAAAAAAAAGTTAAAAAATGCCTTTTTTCCTTCACTAATTAAGACCTTAGCACCAAAAACTACCAGCAAAATCTTATTAGTGCAAAGGGTATTCAGAAGGTTGTGCTGTAATGGAGTATTTTCTACATGAACACAATAGTAGAAAGCACATTAATCACATTCTTGGCCTGCAGAAGCGAGAAGAAAATTGGCACCTTTGGTACAGCCCCCCAAATATTACAATGTCAGATACACAATATTGTCACCAACTCATTCCTTCTCAGTGATTGTCAAAGAAGCTGAGGAGAAGTGCTAAGGGCCACAGAATCTTAATGCTGGGAGTACTTTTTAAGCTACACAGATTCCCTGAAAACTCTGAGCTATATAGGTGGAGCCCTCAATAAGGAACCACTGTGTGTAATAAAAGACATTACTGATAAGCATGTGTTGCATTTGTCAATAGCAAGGGAGGCAGAAAAACAAGTGAGTCGTTGTAGTTTGTTACATCTTTGGGAGTATAATTATATGTGATGAAGTCCAACCACAGACATAATAAAGACCACTTATAAGGGTGAGAACGTTTCATTAAAAACTTCCCCGTTCTCCCAATTACTACATCAAACAGCTTGCAGAATTCTGAACTCTGAGCAATCTTTTATTCCTCTTGATTTAATTCAAAAGGGATTTTTTCTTCTCGTTAAAAAGTAAAAGTTTTAGTAGGGTTAGTGATGATAAACTCTGTTAGCCTCCTACACTGGCGTGTGAAAAAAACACAACAAGGGGACAGGTTTTACTAAGACTGGATGTGACAGAATAAAAGCAAAGGGTTACAAGAAACGAGTAAATGAGGGCTGCTGGTTGAGAAGCAGATCAAGAAAGCGGAGGTGGGGTCGCTAACAACAAACTATTTACCTTACAGCACTTCTGAGACTGTGCCACTTGGGAAAAGCAGGAGGCTGCTCTGTCTGAGACAGAGTAAGAGGAGAAAATTACTTTTCTGACTCAACCTGAGTTAATTTAAAAGATACATGAAGAATGCGGATACCGACAACTAATTTGTTCCATCTCTTTTATTGCAAGCAGTTCTCGTGGTAATTATAGTGACCTTGAACTAAAGTTTCTAAAGTTGTTTCTTCATTTGTAAAAACAAGAAAAAAGTAGAAAAAAGGTGGATTTGAACTGTTGACCTGTTGGTTAGCAGCCATAGCTCTTAACCACTGCGCCACCAGGACTCCCTAATAGGTGTTCAACAATGTAGCAAGAATCAATGCATGAAGGAATTAATTGTATAATTAATTGTTGACGATCTGCTGTAACTTGTACAAAGGTAAGAGAAAATACTAATATAGTAAGGTGGAACAATCTCTAGATCAGGAATAGAAGAACTCTGTTTTCTCACTACCTGTCAATTTGGGAAAGCAAACGCCCCTTGTAAAATTTGGATGATGTACTAGATGATCTATATGACCAATTCCAGATCTCACAATATATTTTCCAACCATATCAAACATAAAACATATCTATATACAGATTAAAATAGACATAAGAACATCATCAAACAGAATGGATAAGGATTAACAACCTATATTCTCAGCAGCTATATGATAATTAAAATTTATACTTTATTTCCCTCTATCCACTAAACAGGTGCCCTGGTGGCACAGTGGAGAGCTTGGCTGCTAACCAAAAGGTTGGCAGTTCAAATCCACCAGCTGCTCCTTGGAAACAATATGGGGCAGTTCTACTCTGTCCTATAGGGTCTCTGTGAGTCGGAACGACTCGATGGCAACAGGTATCCACTAAATTACTCACAAACATTATGTATACTGTATTAATTCTTCCTTTTATTCACTGGCTTCCTCATTTATGTATGAGTTCAAAAGAGGTTTTTAACATGGTAGAATTAAAACTACACGAGTATACAGTATACACGAGAAAGCCTTCTGGTGATGGAAACGTTGCATGTTGATCCAGTTAGAGATCACATATGTAAACATTAATTGATCTGCACACTTAAGATTTGTGTACTCTACTGTGTAAATTATGATCTAATTAATGGAATTTTAATTTAAAAAATAAAACTTTATGTGAATAAGAGCACATGTGCTTCTGATAATGATAAGCTAGGTAATTCAGACTAACTCTCCCACGAAAGATAACAAAAAAGTTGCATAAAATATATGAATAACATAAATTAAAAGCATCAAACAACAAAAAAAGAAAGAAACTACAGTAGGTGATCAGTAAAATATATTTTCTGACACTAGGTTCATAATGACGGCTGTATGTCATTTTCCTGGTATAATGGCACAAAGTAAATCAAATAGAAATAAAATCTATTAAGAAGAAAAAGTTTAAATTGTGATTTATACTGAGGATTTGATAGATTTGCTTTTGGTGAGCAGTCTGAACACAAACCAATCCACTTCACTGACCCCTGGTCCAGTGCCCTGAAAAGTTCCCATTACTTCAGTAAACCCAGAAAGGACCACCAGGGAAGAAAAGTTCATTTCTCAGCTAAGCTTTGTTTTCTGATTTATAATAAAATGTCTCTAAGTTACTCTTCATCAATAGTCTCAAATTTTGACCCTTTTTTTCCAGGATACTACAAACTCTGTTTCCAGGGTGTTCTTTTGTGTTTCTGGAGCACAATTCACATGCAACAATTAGTATTTATGAAGAATACAATGATTAAAAGTACCCATGCTAGGACATATCACACCACCAATTAATTATGCAAGAAAACTTTCCAGAGGGGATTCATTGGGGGCTGGTATTAATGAGTACACTGTTTCTGACTTATAAGAAGGTTTGAAGATGCCTTGGAGACCAAGCACTCCTACTCCCTGGTACAATGACTATGCAGCATAGCAGGGAGTCACAGTACTGATGTCTTTAGTAACAAACAAGCTTAACTCAGAACTCTACACTAAATCAATCTATTAGAACTATTAGAAACTATTAGAAACCAAGAGTCAATATCAAGTCCTTCAAGATCCTTCTTAAATTGTAAGATTAAGAACGTTGAATCACCTTGATCTGAGTTTGACTCTTCCTATGGATAGGCATAGATGATAAAATCACAAATCAAAGTAAAAATTTCTTTTCTCTACACAAATTTGGAGCTTTACCTTTAGGACTAATGACTAATTACTCTCCAATGGGCTAATGAACATGGGTAAAAAATAGTAATTAATTACATCTAGCCCTTCAGCAATGTCATAACTCAGTTATCTTCACCTCCATTGCAGAGTGAATTACTGCCCTGCCTTCTATGCCAGGGCTCTCTGTGCCAGTTGGAACAATCAGAACTTGGATCATTGAGTCAATGGTTACACAAGCACTCATCTCAGCTGTGTGTTCTTAAATTGATTCCTCATCATGGCACCTAAGTTCCATAAATAACAAATGCATGACATTGAGAAGGTGACAAAAGAAATTAAGATGGGATTTTTTAATGCTTAGGTGAGATACAAGTCATAAGCAGAGGTTTATCAGAAACCAGATTTGACATCAATGAGGTATTTTAAATGTGAGGATTGCTGCAGTCTCAAAAAGAGGAAAGTATGAGTTTTAATTGGGATAAAGAAGAATTGTTTTATTGAAATAATGCAGCTGACGGATAGTTAAGAGTTCAGTCACAGATGTTGAGTGTAGTTTGAATAAACAGTGTTTGGCACGCTAAAGATACTGGCAGAGACAGGGAACACTGTAGGAATATGATTCATATGACTCATTGATTCCAAACAGTTAAATGATAAAGTGTGCCTATATATATATATATATATATATATATATAAAACCAAATATTACATAGAATAAAACTCTTACAATTTATTTGTCCTATTTTCAAAGAAAACAATGCAGTTTCAATAACCATTTGTAAGCAGTCATATTTGCAGCAAACAAATATAATTTTGAAATAACCTTTGGCAAACATTTTAATCTTGAACTTTTATGAAACTTCTTGAGATTTAATTAAATAGAATAGCCTAAGAATCAGGAAACTCTGCTAAACATACATAAAAGTATTCACATTTATTGAATTTGAAAAAGTAGATTACTATAACACAGGAGATTTTGACAGAGGTAGTAAATGGTAACTTAGGTGTTGTTGTTGTTGTTAGGTGCCATCGTGTTGGTTCCAACTCATAGCGACCCTATGTACAACAGAAGGAAACGCTATCCGGTCGTGCGCCAACCTAACAATCATTGTTATGCTTCAGGCCATTGTTGGAGGCCACCATGTCAATCCATCTCATTAAGGGTCTTCCTCTTTTTCACTGACCTTACCAAGCATGTTATCTCTTCTGATAACACATCCAAACCATGTGAGAGGAAGTTTAGCCATCCTCACGTCTAATGAGCATTCTCGCTGTACTTCTTCCAAGACAGATTTGTTCATTCTTCTGGCAGTCCATGGTGCATTCAGTATTCTTCACCAACACCATAATTCAAAGACATCAATTCTTCATTGGTCTTCCTTATTCACTAGGCAACTTTCGCATGCGTATGAGGTGATTGAAAATATTGTGACTTGGATAAGGCGCACCTTAGTCTTCACAGTGACATCTTTGCTTTTCAAAATTTTAAAGAGATCTTTTGCAGCAGATTTGCCCAGTGCAATGCATCTTTTGATTTCTTGACTGCTGCTTCCATTGGTGTTGATTGTGGATCCAAGTAAAATGAAATCCTTGACAACTTCAACATTTTCTCCATTTATCATGATGTTGCTTATTGGTTCAGTTGTGAGGATTTTTGTCTTTTTTATGTTGAGGTGTAATCCATACTGAAGGCTATAGTCTTTGGTCTTCATCAATAAGTACTTCAAGTCCTCTTTGCTTTCAGCATGCAATGTTGTGTCATCTACATATCGCAGGCTGTTAACGAGCCTTCTGATGCTGTGTTCAGCTTCTCAGATTATTTGCTCAGCATATAGATTGAATAAATACAGTGAAAGGATACAACCCTGACACACACGTTTCCTAATTTTAAACCAAGCGGTACCCCCTTGTTCTGTTCAAATGACTGCCACGTGGTCTATATACAGGTTCCATATAAGCACAATTAAGTGCTTCGAAATGTTATCCATAATTTATTATGATTCACACAGTTATTGCACAGTCAATAAAATACAGAAGAACATCTTTCTGGTGTTCTCTACTTTAGCCAAGATTCATCTGACATCAGCAAGATATCCCTCATTCCACATCCTCTTCTGAATCGGCCTGAATTTCTGGCAGCTCCCTATCGATGTTGTGCTGCAACCCTTCTTGAATTATCTTCAGCAAAATTGTACTTGCATGTGATATTAATGATATTGCTCAGTAATTTCATTCCGTTGGATCACTTTTCTTTGGAATGGGCACAAATATAGATCTCTTCCAGTGGGTTGGCCAGGTAGCTGTCTTCTAAATTTGTTGGCATAGGTGAGTGAGTGCCTCCAGCACTGCATCACTTTGTTGAAACACCTCAGTTGGTATTCCGTCAATTCCTGGAGTCTTGTTTTTCCACAATGCCTTAATTGTAGCTTGGACTCCTTCCTCAGCACCATTAGTTCTTGGTCATATGCTGTCTCCTGAAATGTGAACGTTGACCAGTTCTTTTGGTACAGTGAATCTGTGTATTCCTTCTATCTTCTTTTGATGCTTCCTTTGTCATTCAATACTTTGGCCATAGAATCCTTCAAAATTGCAACTCGAGGCTTGAATTTTTTTTTCAGTTTTTTCACTTTGAGAAATGCTGAGAGAGTTCTTCCCTTTTGGTTTTCTAACTCCCGGTCTTCGCACATTTCATTATAATACTTTGTCTTCTCGAGCTGCCCTTTGAAATCTTCTGTTCAGCTCTTTTGCTTCATCATTTCGCCCATTTGCTTTAGTTACTCTAAATTCAAGAGCATTTTCCAGAATCCTTTCTGACATCCTTTTTGGTCTTTTCTTTCTTTCCTGTCTTTTTAATGACCTTTTGCTTTCTTCATATATGTTGTCCTTGATGTCATCCTACAACTCGTCTGGTCTTCGGTCATTAGTGTTCAAGGCGTCAAATCTGTTCTTGAGATGGTCTCTAAATTCAGGTGGGATACACTCAAGGTCGTACTTTGGATCTCATGGACTTGTTCTAATTTTCCTCAGTTTCAACTTGAGCTTGCATATAAGCAACTGATGGTCTGTTCTGCAGTCAGCCCCTGGCCTTGTTCTGACTGATGATAGTGAGCTTTTCCATTGTCTCTTTCCATAGATGTAGTCAGTTTGATTCCTGTGTTTTCTGTCTGGTGAGGTCCACATGTATAGTTGCTGTTTATGTTTTTGAAAAAAGGTATTTCCAATGAATATGTCGTTGGTCTTGGAAAATTCTATCATGTGATCTCTGGTGTCGTTTCTATCACCAAGTCGATATTTTCTGTCTACGGATCCCTCTTCTTTATTTCCAACTTTCCCATTCCAATTACCAGTAATTATCAGTGCATCTTGATTGCATTTTTTGATCAATTTCAGGCTGCAGAAGTTGGAAAAAATCTTCAATGTTTTTATCTGTGGCATGAGTTGTTGCTGCATAAATTTGAATAATAGTTGTATTAACTAGTCTTCCTTCTAGGCCTATGGATATTCTCTTATCACTGACTGCGTTGTACTTCAGCATAGATCTCGAACTGTTCTTTTTAACAATGAATGCAATGCCATTCCTCTTCAATTTGTCAATCCTGGCTTATAGACTGTATGCTTGTTTGATTCAAAATGGCCAATATCAGTCCATTTCAGCTCACTAATGCCTAGGATATTGATTTTTATGTGTTCCCTTTCATTTTTGGCAACTTTCAATTTTCCTAGATTCATACTTTGTGTATTCCAAGTTCCGATTATTAATGAATGTTTACAGCTATTTCTTCTCATTTTAATTTGTGCCACATCAGCAAATGAAGGTCTTGAATCCTTTATTCCATCCACGTCATTAGGGTTGATTCTATTTTGAGGAGGCAGTTCTTCCCCAGTTATATTTTGAGTGCCTTCCAACCTGATGGGCTCATCTTCTGGCACTATATCAGACAATGTTCCACTGCTATTCATAAGTTTTTCACTGGCCATCCTTTTCAGAAGTAGATTGCCATGTCCTTTTTCCTAGTCTGTCTTAGTCTGGAAACTCCACTGAAACCTGACCACTTAGGGTGACCCTGCTGATATTTGAAATACCAGTGGCTTAGCTTCTTGCATCACAGCATCATGAAAGCCACCACAGTCTGACAAACTGACAGACATGTGGTGACTTCTACTATAAGAGGATTGTTACAGTGTCCTTTGAAGAATGCAATTAATCATACACATTCCCATAGTTTTTCTAAATCTGGTAAAATGTAACTGCAGTTACAATACACTGACATTGACTAAAAGCTAAAGTGACATTGTAAATTGGGGCAGAAAATGCACTTCATGTTGCTGACTGAAGTGTAGCTTGCCAAGTCCCTGTTCTGTTCAACTAAACTTGCCTCTTGGTCTTTATTTTGTGTTGTTTCGTTTTTTAACAAAAACTGTTTGAAGAAATTGTAGTTTCATTCCCTTGCTAAATATTTATATCTGAAGAGATAAGGGGAAGGAAAGATGTGAAAAGGAAAATTTAGAGAAATGCATATTTTAAACATGCTATTTTCATTTGTGGAAACCCTGGTGGCACAGTGGTTAAGAGCTTGGCTGCTAACCAAAATGTCAGCAGTTTGAATCCACCAGCTGCTCCATGGAAACCCTATGAGGCAGTTCTGCTCTGTCCTGCAGGGTCGCTCTGAGTCAGAAGCGACTTGACAGCAATGGGTTTGGTTTGGAATTTTCTTTTATAATTCTGTTTAGGTTCATTATCTTAGTCAATAAAATATATTTATTTCTTTTTTATTGTTGTAGTTTAAATGAAGTTTACATTCCAAGTTAGTCTCCCATACAAAAATTTATACATACATTGTTATGTGACCCTAATTGCTCTCCCCATACTGTGACAGCACACTCTTCCTTTCTACCCCTGATTCCACATGTCTATTCAACCAACTCCTAACCCTCTCTGCCTTCCCATCTCACCTCTGGACAGAAGCTGCCTGTTTACTCTCTTGTATCTACTTGAGCTAAGAGGCACACACCTCATGCTATCACTTTTTATCCCACAGTCCAGTCCAATCCCTGTCTGAAGAGTTGTCCTCGGAAATTGTTTTAGTTCTGGGCTGACAGAGAATCCGGAGGCCATGCTTGGCTCTTATGGACTTCTTCTAGTTTTCTTCAGTTTCAACTTGATCTTGAATATAAGCAACTGATGGTCTGTTCTGCAGTTAGCCCCCAGCCTTGTTCTGACTGATGATATTGAGCTTTTCCATCATCTCTTTCCACAGATATGGTCGATTTGATTCCTGAATATTCCATCTGGCAAGGTCCATGGGTATAGTCACCATTTATGTTGGTGAAAAAAGGTATTTGCGATGAAGAAGTCATTGGTCTTACAAAACTCTATCATGCGATCTCTGGCATCATTTCTATCACCAAGGCCATATTTTCCAGCTACCCAATCTTTTTCGTTTCCAACTCTCCCATTCCAATCACCAGTAATTATCAATGCATACTGATTGCATGTTCGATCAATTTCAGACTGAAGAAGTTGGTAAAAATCTTCAGTTTCTCCATCTTTGGCCTTAGTGGTTGGAGTGTAAATTTGAATAACAGTCGTATTAACTGGTCTTCCTTGTAGGCATATGGATATTATCCTATCACTGACAGCGTTGTACTTCAGGATAGATCTTGAAATGTTCTTCTTGACGATGAATGCAGCCTCATTCCTCTTCAAATTGTCATTCCCAGCATAGAAGACCATATGGTTGTCTGATTCAAAATGTCCAATACCAGTCCATTTCAGCCCACTAATGCCTGGGATATCTATGTTTATGCGTTCCATTTCATTTTTGATGATTTCAAATTTTCCTAGATTCATACTTCGTACATTCCACATTCTGATTATTAATGGATGCTTACAGCTGTTTCTTCTCATTTTGAGTCATGCCATATCAGCAAATGAAGGTCCCGAAAGCTTGACTCCATCCACCTCATTAAGGTCAATGCTATTTTGAGGAGGTAGCTCTTCCCCAGTTGTCTTTTGAGTGCCTTCCAACCTGGGGGGGGCTCATCTTCTGGCACTATATCAGACAATGTTGCACTGCTATTTGTACAGTTTTCACTGACTAATTCTTTTTAGAAGTAGACTGCCGGGTCCTTCTTCCTAGTCTGTCTTAGTCTGGAAGCTCAGATGGAATCTATCCACCATGGGTGACCCTGCTGGTATCTGGATAGTGGTGGCATAGCTTCCAGCATCACAGCAACATGCAAGCCCCCATAGTACGACAAACTGACAGACATGTGGGGGTATATCCTCCTGGACTAGCCATTTTCCCAGCCCTAGTTCAGAAAAGCCATAAGTTTATCTCCTCCCCCTTAAGTATCCAGGATGGAATGGTGTATTTAATGGAGTATGAACACCATAATATTTGATGATTTGATAATGACCCCTAAACGTAGTAGCCAATAGTTCTCTCAGTTAACTCAACACACTCAATCTATTTATGACTAAAAGATTTCAAGTGGGAGGGGAACTTTTTATTTAGTATTTCAAAAGGCCTAAATTCATATTTCCCAAACTCAGATTAGAGTCATTAATTCTTAAATTAATCTCATGAGAAGCTCAATAATACTTTACTTTTTTTCCCAAAATGACAAAACAGTAGTAATAATAAAATTAACCTTGCCCTCTCCCCTCCATAGCTTAGCTCAAGATTCAGGGTTGTCTATAGACCCTGTTATGGGTTGATTTGTGTCTTCCAAAAATATATGTTCAACTCTTAAACTCCTGGTACCTGTGAATGTGACCTTATTAGTAAATAGCATCTTTGCAGATGTAATCAGTAAAGTTAAAATGAAGTCATACTGGATATGTGGGCCCCAATCAAATATGAATGGTGACCTTATAAAAAGAGGAGAAGAGATGCAGAGACAGAGAGACACAGAGGGAAGACAGCCATATGAAGCAGAGGCAGCGGTTGGAGTGATGCTACCATAAGCCTAAGAATGTTTGAGGCTACCAGAAAATGGAAGAGATAAGGAAGGATGTCTTAGTATCTACTGCTGCTGTAACAAAAAAATTCTACAAACTAGGTGGCTTTAAAGAATAGGAATTTATTGCCTCACAGTTTTGGAGGCTAGAAGTCTGAATTCAGGGCGTCTGCAGGGCTATACTGTGTCCATTCTAGAAGACCCTTCTTTGTCTCTTTCAGCTTCTGGTAGACCCGACCATGTTTTGCTGTTCCTTAGTTTGTTGACAAATCCTCACATACTGTCTTCCTCCTGGGTGTGTCTCTCTGTGTCTGTACTTCCTGTTTTAAGACACCACTCAGAAGAGATTAGGTTTAGAATCAACCAACTCCAGTACGATCTCAATAACTTAACAAAGGAAAAATCCCATTTCCAAACACAATCACATTCACAGGTACAGGAGTTAGGACTTTAACACATACTTTGGAGGGGACACAATTGAGTCTACAACAAAGGATCTGTCTCTAGAGCCTTCAGAAAGAGCACGGCCTTGACTATACCCTGAATTTGGACTTCTAGATTTCAGAAACGCGGAAGAATAAATTTCTATTTTTTAAGTTACCCAGTTTGTGGTACTTTGTTACAGCAGTGCTAGGAAACTATCCCAGACCCTTACCAATGAGAGTCCTCAGCTTGTTTTCATTTTGAATTCAGAGTCCCACGAAAAGTCTCTGTATTGGCTACCAAACAAATCTGATGTCCTGAGATAACTTAGACTAGTAGTTCAAGGATTTTCCTATAGGTACCTCAGGAACCATCAAGAAAAAAAGAAAAGAAAAATTAGTTGGGGATTTTTATGCTTCTCTTCCCTAAATTCAGCCAGAATAGTACTGCTCTTATCAATTTTCCATATTGAGGTTTAGTTTAACATTGTGTTTGAAGAAAGCACAGCTGAAGAAAACTTTGAAACCATGGCTTTAGATAATGTATATCCTGGAATCAAGACATATCAGCAGAATCCTTAAATTTGCCCCCAGATTGCCAAGTGAAGTTACACTTCAGGAGGAAGACAAATATTATGGGGCATTTTCTTCATAATATTTATATCTAAGGCATTTATAAAATTATATAGTTTTAATTTAGAACTAATGGTATCACTGCTATCTACCTGATGATTTTCCAAAATATACATTGGAATAATAAAAATAAAATAAAACATAAGTAACTGTTCCTTAAGGAGGAACTGCATATCCATCTCACCAATAGAACAGGCTCTTAGGCCATTGTATTTTATTGGTTTCTTAACATAGTGTCACAGTTACTGCCCCCATTTAACTTAATAGAGTTTCATAGGAAGTGTAGAGTTCCTTAATTCCTACCCAAAAAACACTAGCCATTGGTGATTCAATATATCATGTTTTTTACTCCAAGGAAGAATAAAATGGGTCACTTTCCCATTATATGCTTCACTCTCCAAGAAATCTTACTTGATATCTTGGAATGAAAATGGGCCTTCTTCTTTTTACAGTCTAATTACATTTTGATGCTTTTATCCATAGAGGTAACTGATATATAGCAAAAGTTACACTGAAGAGAAAACAGTCCTCAAGAAGAATAAATGCTAAACTGAGCACATACTCACCACATATGGTGAGTAAAGTCATTTTCCAAGGAAACTATGTAATTTTTAAAGAGTGAAAAACAAAATAAGATGAAAACATTTTCAGATAAATCAGGTTTATGAGCTTAGAATCAGAAGAAAGGGGAAAGTATTATCTCCATTTCAAATTCAAGAGAGTTCCTATTATGCATTCTACATTTTTCTATAGTTTTCCATAATCTCCCCTATTAATTCCAGGATCCAGAATCCCAACAGTCAAGTGTATTATTATTATTATTATTTGGCACCCTTACCTGTATTAGAGTTGACTATAATCATACAAAACGAGATGAAGAAATTATTTGAGGCTTGTGTTACTAATGTAGTAGTGAAGGGTCTGTCCAACAGGGGTTCAGGGACACCTGGAGGTGTGTGCATAATTTTAGCAATCCGAGTTATCGCTGAAAAATTTTAATTGTATGTTTTCATTTCAGAGATAACTTAGAAATTAAAAGAGCATTTTTCTGGGATGAATTTTTCCCCCAAAAAAATATGTGTTGGACTCCTAACTCCTATACCTGTGGATGTAATCCTATTTGGAAATAGGGTTTTCTTTGTTATGTTAATGAAGATGTATCCTAACCTGAATCACTTCTGAGTTACATGAAGAGCAGAACAGATACAGAGGCCGCACATACTGGGAAAGACAGATGCCATGTGAGGATAGCCAAGAACCAAGGAATGCCCAGAGCTACCAAGAAGGAAGGACTCAACATGGCTGAGACCCTGATCTGAACTTTCAGTCTGCAGAACTGTGAGAATATAAATTTCTCTTCTCTAAAGTCACCCACTTGTGGTATTTGTGTTACTGCAGCACTAGATAACTAAGACAAACGTACCGAATAAGCTGGATCACCCACATATTACTGAAGATGGCAGTACCTGAGTTTGCATTAGTGATTACAACTGAGGTAGTACCAAGTAGTACTTCCTTAGTTTTTCCAAGTTAATGAGAATAGAACAAAGGAGATTTAACACGTAAAACGTTCATTATCCCCAGCTGAAAGCTAACTGACTTTCACAGTAGTTTTATGACAGAAAGTGATGAGAGAATTGAGACATCACAAGGCACGTTAGACTAGGTCTGCTGAACTCAAGACACAATAGTCAGCTCCACATTCCCTTAGCAAACATTCAGTTTTAGCAAAGCAACATCATGTATCACATCAAATTTGTATTACTAATATGTCTATTACGGTTTCTAGATCTTGCTTATATTTAATTTCTAAATTGGTTTTGATTTTATGGTTTTGTCAGAGATTTATAAATATAAGGGGATTTTACTTAGGTTGTAAATATTTAAGCAAACTACAGAGAAAATAATTCCTTGCTATGGCTTCAGTAGGGCTTAGTGAATATTTTTAATAAATTCATAAAATCAATATTGTGAGAACTCACGAACACATTGTTGTGCATTAGTTGAGAAACACCATTATAAATGGATGTCTTCTCATACAGAACACAATAGTTTAACTTTTTCATAATGCCATCAATATAAGATCCATTTTTTCCCAAATCCTGTAAAACTTAAAAACGAAGTGGTAACACATAAGTTAATGGGTGGCATTGACTTCATGATACATCAAAATGGTATACAAAGCCTTGCCTTGATATTTATTTTGAGGCTCTATGCAAGCATGTGCCATTTTAGAATAGCTGCATGTTATTGTCAAATTACATTCAGTTAACAATATTTATTAAATTCTAGGTACGTACTATGGTTGTTAGCCACTGGGGAGTTGGCAATCCCATGAACAATGGAACAAAATGCTGCCTGGTCCTACACCATCCCATGACTGTTTACGGATTGGACTGTTGTGACCCACTGGATGATTTTTGGAAGTGGAGAGCCAGGCCTTTTTCCTAGTTCATTTTAGTCTGGAAGTGCCACTGAAACCTGTTCAGCATCATAGCTACACACAAACCTCACAGACAAACAAGTGGTGGCTGTGCACGAGGTGCATTGGCCGGGAAGCCAACCCAGATCTCTCACATGGAAGGTGAGATGTCTACCACAGAACTACCACTGTCCCCTACTATGTGCTAGTCAGTAAAAATTCAACAATGAAAAGATGTAAGCCCTCTATTGCTGGGAAGACACACATGTAAGCAGAAAATATTTGATAATTTGATGAGAAATGCTATGATCAGAGTAACTAAAATAATACTATGCTCAGGGTATCTAAGATCAGGTTAATCACAGGAGGCATGCATATGAGTGACCTCTACTCAACTGTAATGGATCACGAAAGACTTCCCATAGAATGTGATATCTTAAGTTGATTTCTAAAGCATATATGTAGGAATTAGTCAGGCAAAGGAAGTTTGAATTGAAAGCATGTATTTAAAAGGACTTCTAGGAAAGGGAGTGGTTTTCACAGAAGCCTACTATACACTCCCTAAACGTGAAGATTAGTAATATTTGTAAATTCTGGAAATATTTTTGTCCATTATCACTTCAAATATTGCATCTCCCTATTCATTCTATTTTCTCCATTTGTAGTTTCTATTTGATATTTATGGGATTTTCTCATTCTATTTTCCATATTTCTTAACTTCTCTTCTGCGTTTCCCATCATTCTATAGGTTTACATAACATTGTGTCTATTTTACTCAGAGTCACATCCCAACACATTAGATTTTTCTTTAACTGTGTCTAATCTGCTATTTTGGAGCCCTGTTGGCATAGTGGTTAAGAGCTCAGCTGCTAATCAAAAGGTCAGCAGTACAAATCCACCAGCCACTCCTTGGAAACCCTACAGGGCAGTTCTACTCTGTCTTATAGGGTCAATATGAGTTGGAACCGACTTGACGACGGCTAACAACAATCTGCTATTTAATCTGTCCGCTATGTGTGGGTGTCTTATTTTTTAATTTTATTTCAATAAATTTTATTATTCCTAAGAGTTGAGTTAGTTTTTTATCATTTTTTTCAAAATATACTATTATTCCTTTATGGTTTTTCATAACTATTATTTTAATAAATTTAAACATACTTGTTTTATCACCGCTATAAAGATTCAGATGGTCAGCCAAAAAGAGGAAGACCCTCAATGAGATGGATTGACACAGTGGCTCCAACAATGAACTCAAGCATAATGATCCTGAGGATGGCACAGGACAAGGCAATGTTTCGTTCTGTCTTACATAGGGTTGCTATGAGTTAGAACGGACTTGATGTCACCTAAAAACAACAACATAAAGTTTCATCAATCAACTTAAGAGTCTTAGGGGATAGGATATAATTCTTTTGTCTGCTGTACATGCTAATCTCTTTCATGGTGAAATATTTTTATATATTTGGTTTGTAATTATTTTTTAATTTACTGGTTATTTCAGAGTAAAATGTTTATTTTTGTGAGATTCCTTGTTGTTGTTTTTAGGTGCCATCGGGTCAGTTCTCACTAATAGCGACCCCATGTACAACTCAAGGAAACACTATGCGGTCCTGCACCATCCTCATAATCATTGTTATGCTTGAGCCCATTGTTGCAGCCACTGTGTCAATCCATCTCATTGAGGGTCTTCCTCTCTTTCATTGACCCTCTACTTTACCAAGCATCTTGTCCTTCTCCAGGGACTAGTCCCTCCTGATAACATGTCCAAAATACATGAGATGAAGTCTTGCCATCCTTGCTTCTCAGAGGCATTCTGGCTGTAGATCTTCCAAGACAGATTGTTCGTTCTTCTGGCGGTCCATGGTATATTCAATATTCTTCTCCAACACCATAATTCAAAGGCATTAATTCCTCTTCAGTCTTCTTTATTCAGACAGTTCCCTGTTGAAGTACTGCTGCAACCTCTTTTGAATGATCTTCAGCAAAATGTCACTTGCATGTGATATTAATGACATTGTTCGGTAATTTCTGCATTCTGTTGCATCATTTTTCTTTGGAATGAGTACAAATATGGATCTCTTCCAGTCAGTTGGTCAGGTAGCTGTCTTCCAGATCTCTTGGCATAGACGAGTGAGTGCTTCCTATATATTCTCAAGTGGGAGAAACATTTCCACTAGGAGATTTTGTGTCTGCTTCTATTTAAAGTCTCCATGGAGGTAGAAAGCAAATACAAAAGGTCACCTACGAAGTAATTATTCTCATAAAAGCATCACATCTTTCCCATACCAGTACTGTATGCTGGAAGACAAGGCAGGAATGCCATTAAAGTTCTAAGGAAAAATTATTTTGAAAATAAAATTCTGTGTGAAAAAAGCAACATATACATATGCAAAGACTCAAAGTTTACTACCGGTTTCACCCTTCTGAAGAATTTTCTTTAAAATGCACTTTCAGAAAAAGATACATAAGAAAGAATAAAATATCAAGGCTATAAGAAATAGTGGCATGAAACTAGAAGTTCTAATGAAAAAAAAATTACCAGAATAAGTTTGCAGCAAATCTAGGAAACAATGTCCAAATTTGAACAGAAATTCAACTATCCAAGAAAGTCTTAAAGCAACGAATGAAATACACTCTAAGTAACAGGTATCATACCAAAGAGATGGATGATTTTAATAATAAAGTGAAGAAAGCCTATATTTCCTGTCAACAAGGAAAAAAAGCCAATAACAAATGCCAAGAAACGCAATAGAATGTAGTAAGGTAAAACAAAAGGGAGAGAAAGCATTGAGAAGTTACTGTTGTAACAGAAAGTAGAGATAATGATGGCCTGAATTAAGAGAGTGGCATATATATGAAGAGGTATGCAGAGAAAACTCTAGAGAGATCAAGAAGACAGCAACAACGGTTTATATTGACTACTGAATATAGAGGGTCTGGAGGAGTGACAGAGAAGAAATTAAAGATGCTGTCAAGGCTTTTGATTTAAACAACTAAAGATGATGATGTAATTCATTACAAATAATTTGAAAAGAGGGATTTGTTGACATAGTAGTGGTCATTGAAGCCACTTGCCAACCATTGTAAACATCTTACATTGGCCCTATCATTTACTGCTCAGCAAAAAAAAAAAAAAAAAAAAAATCCACAAAATAAGTCTGCAGGGATTGCAGGGAGATGGGTAGAAAAGTTAACAAACTTCTGAAATTTTACAATGGAAGATCAAGGCTCTGTATTATATTCCAAAGAATGGACTAAATTGGTATATATGTTAATGTTTCTTTTTTATGATGATGTTATGGATTAAATTGTGGCCCCAGTAAATATGTGTTGTAAATCCTATAGTTGTGGACGTAATCCCATTTGGGAATAGAGTTTTCTTTGTTATGTTAATGAGGCCATATCAGTATAAGGTGTGTTTTAAACCAATCATTTCTGAGATATAAAAAGAGCAGATTAGGCATAGAAGCAAGGAAGCACAAATGGAGAAAAGATCACCAAGGAACCAAAGAAGACAAGCTGAAAGGGACAAGGATTTTCTTCCAGAGCAGACGGAGAAAGCCTTCCCCTAGAGCCAGTGCCCTAAATTTGAACTGCTAGTCTCTTAAACTGAAAAATAAATAAATTTCTGTTCATTAAAGCAACCCACTTG
Organism: Dugong dugon; assembly: GCA_030035585.1. Lineage (NCBI taxonomy): Eukaryota > Metazoa > Chordata > Mammalia > Sirenia > Dugongidae > Dugong > Dugong dugon. Next base: position 56,253,151 of record CM057463.1, read on the forward strand.
TGGTATTTCATTTATAGCAACACTGAGAAACTAAGACAGATGAGAATAAACTCATTATATTTTCTCTTTTGCCCTGGTTGCCAGAAGTACAGAACTAAGTTTAATGTTGAAATATAACAATTATCATTATCATTTTTAATATTCCACTCCAATATGAGAGCTTGCTTTTCTATTTAAATTTTATAAACCCTGGAGTATTTTTATAATAAATTGGTTGTATACAAAAAGTTTCAATTGTGGGTAGTAAGGGAGAAAACCTTAAAAGAACCAATTACTCTGATACGTGGACATTCTTATTCATCCAGAAAGATGCCTGGCTTTTTCTAAGCCAGCAACGCATATTCTGGCAAAAGACAGCATCTCCTTTCACATACTCAGCCCATTATGATGAAATTGCCACTCAGAAATGGATTATGGTCATGAAGATCTAGGGACAAAGCAGGATAATAAGATCATTCTTAAGAAATAGGCTCTTTGATTCTCATAGAATCCTAACAGCAGTGTTGGCTGGTTATCCAAGCAGTGTGTTCAGATATGGTTGTTGGTGACTGGTGACTGTACATGGTGCCCCTTGACAATAGCTGGCTCATTCTCTTGTTGTGTAAGGCTATAAAGCTAGACATGCCTGAGAAATGGCATGGGAATGGGAGGCTTGTTTCCTTTCACATTTATGTGAGGGCATTGCTAGGTATCTTTTGAAACTAGAAGGAGAAAGCTCAGCTCAGCTATATTCTTTTACACGCCACATTTTTATTTGAACCTGAGCAATTAGTCTGTCTCCTCAAACAATACAGCATCTGTGCTTATAGCAGGGGAACTGAGGTCAGAAAGCACTGATTTAAATTCTGGTTTTGCCGCTTACTGTCTATGAAATTTAAGGGAACTAATTTGAGCCTTCTGAGCAGAATGTTCCTAATCCACAAAATATAAGGTAGCAATTACATGATTTTGGCATAACCTGAATTAACTCCCAAACTCCACATTTGCTCGACAATTAGCGCCAGTTAAACTACAAACTTGATTTTTGTTTTGTTTTTGATAAATGTCCAGTGTATTCAATTATTCACCTATAAATTACTCTGTATGTCCTCCCCTTCCTTACCCTGCCTATACCAGAAATAGATTTTTTTTTAATTAAATTTGTTCCTTCTTTAATGGATGTCAGCTTCAAGGCTAAATGATTTTAAATGCACCACTCAAAAATTATACATAATCTTACGTGCATATAGCTTCACTTCCAGAACGAGCTTTAGAAAGTTTATAGGGGAGAAATCTAATATTTGGAGTTTAGTTTGTTAGTTTAATATCCATGTTATAAAATGTAACTATAAAGTAATAAGAGTAATTTTCTTGTTTGGCGTGCACATTGGCTTGAAATTCAATTTAAAAGAACATCAAGGGCTTTCTGAGGAATCAAACAAATGCTGAAGTGTACGGGAGTCTATGGTGAGTATACAACACTTATGAGGTCTATAAATGTGTGTGTGTAGGGGGGGATGTTAAAAAGCCTCAGTATTCAACAGTAATAGAAGAAATTGATATTTGGGTGGAACTTAGGAGTTTTTTTCACAGATATATTTTCTTATCCTGACAGCAATCCTGTGCAATTTGTCCTAAGTGAAATTAAGAAATAGAAGTTCGAAGTATCAGATTTCTCAACAAGTAGAGTATATGGAGAAGCCAGGACCTGACCCCAACTCCCATGCTATTTCCATCTAATATTTATAAACTGCTTTTGACACATATTATTTCTAACTATAAATTTTGTACTATTTTGATTTTAAGGTTAAAAAGCTATGGTTCAAATAAGCTAAACTACTTGCTCAAATTACACATTTATTTCACAAGTAGCAGAAGCTGGACTTAAGGTCTGGCTTTCCAAATTTAGTCACAGAGCTTACTTTCTGTGGAATAAATGCAAAAAGTATATTTTGTTGTTCTAAAGAAAGATACCTGATTTTATATGATTATCCTAGATAGTCCAAGAGATTTAATAGATCAGTTGGCATTCATGTTCAACCTGACCCGCAGATATTTATGTTCTGTGATTCCAAATTCATATAAAAATGCCAATGAATTGGCTACAGTTTAATCTTATGCGCTGAATTGAAATGATCAGAGGTCTTGAAAAAATATACTGGAAATGAAAATCTCTGAACACAAGCAAAAAAACAAAAAAACAAAAACACAAGAAAGAACTCGGCTTAAACCCCCTCCAAAAAAGACACCTATTTTTCTCTAACTGAACTGTATAGCTTGCAGGGGATTTACTGCCATATTAAGGGCCTTTAAAAGTCAGAAAGACATAATTTACAGCTTAAGTTGCTGACTATATTCAAATTCAAATCAAGGAATGCTTACACATAAATTTTTTCTTGAAGTTTGACCATATATATGCATTTTTTTATTGTACTTCAGGTGAAGGCTTACAAAACAAATAGTTTCTCATGAAAAAGGAGTACACATGTTGTTTTATGACATTGGTTAACAACCCCACAACATGTCAACCCTCTAACTCCTCAACCTTTTTTTTTTGGTGAAAATACACATAGCCAAAGACACACCATTTCAAACATTTCTACATGCACAGTTCAGTGACATTGACTACGCTCTTCCAATTGTGCCGCTATTCTCACTTAAGATGAAGGCTTACAGAACAAAATAGTTTCTCATTTAACAGTTACTACACATGTTGCCCTATGACAATAGATAACAATCTCACAACACATCAACAATATCCTTACTCAACCTTGGGTTCCCTATCACCAGCTTCCTTGTCTCCTTCTGCCTTCTGGCCCTTGTCACTGGACTACTGTACCTCGTTAGTCTCATTTGGTTTTACTGGGCTGTCCACTCCCAGGCTGAACGATGAACCTCGGAGATTGACCATATTTTTTGATGGAAGACACAAAAACAACCTGAGAGAACTATTTCTGAAACTTTGGGTCTGTTTTTAATCACCTGTTTTTTTAACAATGACGTGTTTTTTCTCTAAGCATTTTACTTTTTACCTAAACATGATATTCTTTAATACAGGAGAAAATTCTCATTTATTACTCTCATTCCCAGGAGCTATATTTTACTGTCCCAGGAGCTCCATGGCCTTCTGTATAGTATGGAAAGATTTATTCTAGAATCCAGAGGTAGAAGAGAGGGAACAAAGGCTCATATTTCTTTCCTTTTTTTTTTTTTTTTTTTTGTTCCAAACAGTGATCATCTTACTTAGTCACACAAACTACAGTGGAATTATAGGCCATGTACATACAATAATTAAAAACCAAAACCAAACCAAACCCGTTGCCATCGAGTGAAATCCGACTCATGGCAACTCCAGAAGTTACAGAGTAGAACTGCTTCATAGGGTTTTGTTAGCTGTGGTCTTTATGAAATCAGATTATCCATCTTTTCTCCTGTGGTACCAATGGGTGGTTTAGAAGCTTTAGCTTAGAAACTGATCACAAATCACTTGAGCCACTCAGGGACGTTATACAATAATTAGGGCATCCATACACACCTCCAATATCCAGTCAACAAATAGAAAAAATATGAAGCTGAATAAAATTAAGATTCAGTCTAACAAGTTAAGTGGTGTGGAAAGAGTACCTGATTAGAAGCCAGAATACTGGGATTTTTGCTGGGTTTTGTGTCTTGTTTCTTGTGTTATTCATCCTGTGTCCTCTATTAGTCCCATACTCTTAGTTCTCAATGGAGAGGTTTGACTAACATCTAAGGCTCCTTACGCTACTAACAGGCTAAGAGGTCTATTCTTTTTAGTGTGCTTTTTACTGTGCTGATTGTTGACACATGATCCACTACCAGTATTTCCTCCAATTAGCTCATTGTTAACTTATATTTCAAATGATGTGGGCTTACAAACACAACGCCTGATTCCTTTACAATACTATTATTTTCCTCTTTTCTTTTTAATTTCTTTATAATTTGTGTGCCATTTGAAAGCCTGCTAAACCTAGAGTCTCTTGTGGCAGATTCTATTACATCTTATTACACCTGACATTACATCCTGTTAAACATGACCAAGTTTCAAGGTATGCTGTGAAAACTAAACAGTACAAGACTGAAGGTTTTTAACAGCAAACCATACTGAAGTTGAGAAGAGACAGTATGCGTTATGATGAATTCCTTAGTATGGTCTTTCTCACCATGGTCTTTTAACTCCCACCCAGGTGATTGGGTGGGGCTGTGCAAATAATTGTGGCCCACCAAGGGGATTGGTCAGTTTTGCCTTAAAAGAGAGCCCATTCCAGAGCAATGAGAGGAGACTACCACCACCAAGGAAAAGGAGACCCGGCAGCAGGAGACAGTGCTGTGGGTTTCCTGGCCCACGGAGAGAGAAAGCTGAGCACTTTTGGGCAGAGACTGAGGGGCAGGGAGAGGTGTGCCTATGAGCATGGCTGGGAGGGGCTAACCTGATGGAAGAACTATATCCTGAGTGTTCCTGAGCCTGAATTGTAACTGTTACTTCCCTAATAAACCCCATAATCGCGAGTATGATCTGTGAGTTTTGCATGGCCATTGCAATGAATTATCAAACCCTACAGAAATAGTGCTGTGGGAGGGACGGTTGCTGTCAGAATTGGTAAAGGTGGCAGAGAGAGGAGGCATTTCTGACCCTCGCCTCATAGGAATCAGCCTTGGGCTGTTGATCTTGATTCCCCTTCCCCCTGGTGAAATTGGAGGAGGTCAGATTCCACCTCCATGTTTTTTGTTTTTTTTTTTTAACAGTAAAAGGTAGAATCAAAAATTTAAGTTACATAAAATAGGAATAGCATCGTCATACATTCTTGTCAAGATTTTACAAATACAGGACTGAATCTATAAATTCATTCTCTTCTTCAAGGCTGAGAGAAACGTGAGATGTGACAAGAGTGGCCTCAATGGATAATTGAATCAGCAACGAATGGAAATTTTGACTATCTTGACTAGGGTGTCCCTGGGTGATGCAAACAACTAAACACTCAACTACTAACAAAAATGTTGGCAGTTCGAACCTACCCAAGGCTCCTTGGAAAAACACCTGGTGATCTGCTTACAAAGGTCACAGCCTTGAAAACCCTAAGGAGCACAGTTCTACCAAGCACACATGGGGTCACCATGAGTCAGAATTCACTCAGGAGAAACTAGTTTTGGTTTTGACTAGATTCTACTGGACAAATATATGCGGCTGGTTCAAAACATCTCTAAAAAACCTGTTTAATGAAGCAAGCACATTCTTTTTGATTAAAGCTATCAGAGGATGTTGTAGAAACTGTCACTGCAAAGGAGATATCTTTGAAGAGAGCTGCATAGCCACATGCTGGATAAGTTTTATGCACCAAAAAAACCTCATTCTGTCAGGTAGAGGGATAATGGGAGACAATCAAGGTATATTAGATGAGATAATGATATAGTGACTTCAAGTGGTTTGCTTGGGTCTTTGCCAAGCCTAGGGTACAAGTCACTGATTCTGATGCTTGACATTTAATTTTTGGCTCTTTCTGTTTCAGAGACTGCTTTGTACCTAAACAAGCCAGGGATAAAAAGCACAATTAATGATTAAATAAGGTTTTAAGTAATCTGTGCAGGAGAAATGAGTAAGCAAATCTGCTTTTGATTTAGGCCCATGACCAAAATTTTAACAGCAGCAAGTTCACAAATGTGATTCAAAAGACCTTAGCAGTTGGTCATGATGTTGACAGTCCCACAGTCAAAGAAGTCATGCATTCATGAAGTCTTGTCATTGTAATCTGCCCCTTCCTCCAATTGCCAGAAGAATTTGATATTCTAATTTGCACAAACTGAATAATCTAAGCTATTAAGTAAAGATCAAAATTAACTGATTAACATACCAGCAAAATTCAACTAACAAATTTATGATTAAAGGCTTTTGTTAGTCAAACAGTCATGTAGGGAATCCATAAGTAAAATGCAGAGAACCATTTATCTTTCTTATGTGAAGCTTGTAAGATATATCTTTCCCTTCTTTTCTTGCTGCTAGGAAACATCACGATCCTGGCAACAGTATCTGAAATGACTTCTCCTGTTTAAAAAGGAAGTACAGTACTTTAACGAAACTACATGCTATAATAAAAGCAAAATTGCTGCTATATATTATGTTCTCCAATCTAAGAGCAAACACAGATAAGTCACATGTTCTAGACAAGTATTTAAGAAGCCCTGGTGGTACAGTGGTTAAGCGGCCAAAAGTTCAGCAGTTCAAACCCACCAGACAGCCACTCCTTAAGACAGCCTCTGGGCACCATTACCAACCCCTAACTTGTAAGTGGAGTAGCATGAGCCTCCTCCCCTTCTCACTGGTTTCTCCAGATGCTTTTCAGGCAATCGCCAACTTCCTGCCCAAGAGAAGAAGAACAAAAGGCTGGGGTTGCAGACAACAGAACCAATTAAGACCAGATCTGGCCCTCCTGACATGTGCAGAACCATCAACCATCCTCTGGGTGACCCCGGAACTTTTCTGCTGCCACCGAACAGAACAAACTTTAGTGGCCCGAGATTGGGGGAAGACTTTTAGAAGTGAAGGGTCCAAGCCTAAGATCTGGTTTGAGAGACCCCACCCCCCTTTTGGACTGAGAAAGTGCAAATGATGGAATTGTCCCAGGAACACCTTTTTGGGCCAGACCAATCAACAACATTACTCCATCCTGCCAGGACCCTTCCTCAGTTTTTGCCCCTAATAAAACTTGTTTCAGCTATTGTTCAGATACCCATCTTGGTGACGAAAGTCCTGATGTGCTCCTTTGCTTGGCCAACCAAATAAAGCTTCTTTCTCTTTCACCCATTTCATGTCTCCATATAGCCACGCCAAGTGAGACCTGAGACCCCTAGTAACATGGCTGAAGAGCCCAAGCATAAAGCTAAATCACACTGAAAAAGCGTTAGTATCAAGACAATACCTTTGGCCTTAATAGATTTTTTTTTTTAAGTCTTCTGATAGTGCAAATTTGAAAATTATTAAGATATTTGCTTTAGCAGTTTAAAAGTTCAAATCCATTAGTTGCCTTATGAAATATTGTGGAAAGCCTGTTTATAATTAGTTCAGACTGAGTCCAGTTATTGATAATTTTCAGAACTGTCACATTTATCTTTTTTCTGGAGGGTAGTAGTGGTTCAGTGGTAGAATTCTCACCTTCCATGCAAGAGACCCAGTTTCGATTCTCAGCTAATGCACCGCAAGTGTAGCCACTACCCATCTGTCAGTGGAGGCTTGTGTGTTGCTGTGATACTGAACAGATTTTAGTGGAGCTTCCAGACTAAGACAGACTAGGAAGAAAGACCTGTCAATCTACTTCTGAAAATCAGCCAATGAAAACCCTATGTATCACCATGGTGTCATTCCATTGTGCATGGGGTCATCAAGAGTTAGGGGCTGAATCCATGGCAGCTAACAACAACGACCACCCTTTTTTTATTTTTCTTTCTTTTTTTTGAGGGGAGGGGGTGTCATTCCTTCTTGAAATTCAATTCTTCCTTCTGGGATCATTTTTCTCATTTCTGAAGTTCATTCTTTAAATTTCCTTTACCAATAAACCAAAACTTGTTGCCGCTGAGTCGATTCCGCCTCATAGCGACCCTATAGGACAGAGTAGAACTGCCTCATAGGGTTTCCAAGGAGCAGCTGGTAGATTTGAACTGCTGACCGTTTGGTCAGCAGCCGTAGCTATTAACCACCGTGCCACCAGGGTTTCAGTGAAGGGCTATTGGTGGTAAATAACCTCAGTTTCTGAGGGGATGGTACTCCTGAAGCGTGTAAATATTGACTTCCCATCAAACATCCACTTAATAGTTTCAACATCCATTGATGATTCCTATCCGAATTGTTTCATAAAAAGTTGTAAAATGGTACTTTTTCTAGTTATTTTATTTCTTCTGTATTTATTAGGAGGTATTTTTCTTATAAAATGAAATATATTTTATTCATTAACTGGAGCTATTCGGCTATTCCTTTTTATTGTTTTATTACATTTTAAAGAGCCTCTATCCTACTAGGCTGAATCCTGCAGAGTGCTTTATAGGTGGATTTTGGAACAGTTTCTTCTTCTGAGACTAAACAGTATGCACAGAGCAACGTAGAAACAGCACGTGTATAAATCACTTACACGGATTCATTAACAATAAAATGTTAGAGGAATGATTTACAATATGTCCCAAAATCAGTAAAAATAGAATAATCAACAGAGATATGGAGTCTTCCATATTTCCTAGCCAACACTTCACTCTGGCAGTCTCATACTGTCACTGCTGGAAAAGTCTCATAGAAGACAGCTGCATTCTGAAGGCTGTAGTGTTACATCAACTCCAGATTACTTCAGCTCACATATATTTGAAACCTGCCTCTTCAGAGAGATCAGAACTAGGAAGAAACTGGCCAACTAAGATCAATCCCAGGTAGGGAATACAGTGGTGGAGGAAAATTTAGTACACTCTCTCCAGTCACACTGAGGAGAGAAACCTACCAATCACGGTAAGGGAACATGACCTAAGCAGCTCTGAAATATCACCAAATCACCAGAGGATAAGCTAGCACTTCTTCTATTTGAGTAGTAAATGTAAAATCTTTGTAGTAAAACTTCCTATGCCCAGGTGGGCAATATATTCACAGAAGTAATTTGACATACACGTAAGGATAAGATTCCATTGCATATCCATTAGTAAACAGTTGTGATTTTGTTTCCTCAAGACAGTTGTATTAATCCTTCAGCAAACTCTAGCTTGGTGAGACAGTTTCTGTCCTTGAAGATCTCCCACATTCTGTAGAGCATTCCATATTTAATGTAATTCACCTTTTTATTGATATGCAGTTATACCTAAGATATTATGAGTATCAAATGTTTTCCTGATATACTAATAAAGTCCAAGTGTCTTTTCCTACTTTCTTTATAGCGGTTTTAAAATTTTAATACACTCAACGCTATCATGCTTTTACTTTAGAGTTTATGGGTTTGAAGTCCTATCTAGAAAAGCCTTCAATGTCTCAATTTTATAAAAACATACACTACTGTATTCTTCTAGTACTCTTTTGACTTAAATTTTTTTTTGTTGTTGTTGTTGCTGTTGTTGTTTTCCCTTCTGAAACTTTCATTAAACAGAAAGGTTGAAACCAAAATTTATTTCTTTTTCTTATTTAGGCCACCTAGGAATAACATTTTCCAAGTTTTGATATCTCCATCACATTTAGTATAACTTCTTGAAGAACAAAAATACTGTTGTCATCAAGTTGATTCAGACTTTAGGACAGAGTAGAACAGCCCCATAGAGTTTCCAAGGCTATAATCTTTAGGGAAGTCTACTGCCATATTTTTCTCCCACAGAGCAGCTGGCAGGTTCAAACCACTGACCTTTCGGTTACCAGCTGAGTGCGTAACCACTGAGGCACTAGGGCTCCTTTTTTTGAAGACAATGAGTGAAAATGACCAAATATGCTCGAGTCCAGAACTACCGACAGAAGCAACATTAACATTCACATCAACCACAGAAAAATTAGCCCTCTGCTTCTCCGAAACAGACCAAGAAAAGGTAGGAGCAAAGAAAAATCAAGGATTGACAAGAAAAAAAAAAAAAAAAATGTATACAAATCACTAAACCTGCTGGAAAACTGACCCAGGCAGTGGCTTAGATATATTTATCAGATATAACCAAGCGTTAACTTTTTAAATAATAAGGTCAAGCAATATCACTATCCAATTCTGACACAGCTGTACCAGACAATCAAACAAGGTTGACCCTAAAACTGAAGTTTCACTCAAAATCTTGGCTAAAGTAATATAGAAAAGGTAACTGTATTTTGTTCATTACTGCTCTTTTGTGTATTTCTAGAGAATAAAACAATGCAATGGACACAACAAAGCTAAATATTCCTTAGGATGTGCTCTCCAATTGATAGCCACGAGCCAAATTAGAGAAGCACTGGTGGTGCAATGCCTAAGCGCTCAGCAGCTAACAGAAAGGTTGGTGGTGGAACCCACCTGTTGCTCCATGGGAGAAAAGACCTGACAATCTGCTTCTGTAAAGATTAAACCCTAGGAAGCCCTACAGGGCCGTTCTGCTTTGTCATCTAGTGTCACTATGAACAGGAATCAACTTGACCGCACACAACAACAACAAACCAAATTAGGCTACATAAATTAAAATTAAAATTAAATAAAATTTTAAAATTTAGTTTTTCAGACACATTAGACATATCACCAGGCCTCAATAGTCAGACGTAGTTGGTGAAAATCATATTGGACAGCACTTATTTTAGGACATTTCCATCATCACATAAAGTTCCTTGGTCAGCATTGTTTTGGAGAGCAGGATTCAACCAACAAAGTTAAACTAAAAAAGCTAAATTACATTAAAAAATCAATAGCATACCTTCCTTTTCCTTGTGATCATAATTTTATATATTAATTTATTCCTTCAAAAACACGTGTTGAGTGCCTGCTATAGTGTGAGGTGCTAATCTAAGTATGGGACATAAAGGGGTGAAAAAGAGTGACAACTCCCTTTTCTTATACCTTCTGCCTTCTATAGGGAGAGGACAGTAAAGAAAAAAGTAAACCAAGGATTTTGTTAGTAACTACTACTTAGCTTGTGAAATGAGATGCTATAATAGTTACTAGGAGAAGCTATGAGGTGGGACCATAGGAGATATTTTCTGATGTTAGGAAGTAAAATCAAACCCATTGCTGTCAAGTCCATTCTGACACATGGCAGCCCTATAGGACAGAATAGAATTGCCCTATAGTGTTTCCAAGGCTGTAATCTTTACAAAAGTAGACTGCCACATCTTTTTGCTCACCTTTTGATTGGCAGCCAAGCACTTAACCACTTTACCACCAGGGCTCCTCATTAGAAGGTGAAGGCCTCTTTAACGAGGTTACATTCAGACTGACACCTGAGAGACATAAAGGAGCCCACCATGCAAACACCTGGGGAAAGAACATTCCTGGTAAAGGGTACAGCTAATGCAAAGACCCTAAGGCAGGAACAAGTCTGGTTAATTCTAAACTGTGTGAAGGCTCATATTGCTAAAGGGTAATAAAACATGGGAAGAGTGGTACAAGATAGGATCAGACAGTAAACAAGGCCAGATCATCCCAGGTCTGACAGGTCATTCTAAGGGTGTGGATTTTATTCCAAGTGTGGTGGGAAGTCACTGGAGGGTTTCTCAGGGTCTCAACCTGATTTTAAACAACGGCTGTCATGATTGTGTATGGATTTTGTCCTTCTAAAATACATTGACTGTCTATACAGATATCTGCTTCACTCATTCCCAAAGTTGTTACAAAGTCCTAGCCACAGAGTCAGCCTTCACATGGTCAGCCTGAAAGGAATTTAATGTTCTTCAAATCCTCCCAGTACCACAAAAATATCATTGAATACCTTAGGACAGGTCTCTAATATCAAAAATATACAACCCACTCCACCACTTACTATTCATATGATATTACATAAGCTATAAAACATCCATGAACCTTATTTTCCCCATTCTAAAACAGGGCATGAAACCTGCATCCACTATGGTCCAAAAGAATTAAGAGCGGGGGAAAAGTGTGTGAAAGTTCATTGTGAAATTTAAGATTTTACTTAGTCATGCCACGCTTCATGTCTTGGGTGAAGATTTGAACATATATAAAATATTTTAAAGTGTCACATCTAGGAATGTAAATGAGTTTTTAGCTCTATAAATGTGGTTGCACCAGAGAGCCAAACGCTGCCCAGTCCTCATCAGATCGTTGTATCCACAGGGTTTTCATTGGCTGATTTTTAGAAGTAGATCACCAGGCCTTTCTTCCTAGTCTGTACTATTCTGAAAGCTCCGCTGAAACCTGTTTACTGTCACAGCAATACCCAAGCCTCAAATGACAGACAGGTGGTGGCAGCACTTGAGGTGCACTGGCTGAGAATTGAACCTGGATCTCCCGCAAGGAAGGCTAGAATTATACTACTGAACCGCTGATGATTCACCAATAGATAGGCCTAGCCAAGAGATGTATACTGTATGACTTTTTTAAATAAATATTTAAGTCCTAAGAAAGAAAGAAGGAAAAAGACATTTATCATTCTGATACAAATCTCCCAAGCTGTCACATGAAATTTTTACGAAGCTATTACAGCTGTTTTAACCTTAAAATTATTCAGCTTAGTCTATTAGTAAACTGTATGTATGACTGAACAGTCTCTTGATTACAAGCTGAAGTACTAACAAATAAATGTATACAATCTAAGTGATCTTTTTGACATGAAGCTGACATTTCATTTTGGAGTCTTATCATTCTCAATTTCAATGCATTTCTTTCAGTTGATTAACAATCCACTGGAAACGTTTCCTTTCCTGTTTCCCATTCTTTCCTCTCTCTGCTTGCAAGCTGAGATGAAAATAGCTTTTGAATGTCAAGGGAAGTGAAAGCATGCTTCCTAAGGCTATTGTAAATTTTCATTTTACCCTTTTACTTTTGCTATAGAATCCTGAACACTTTCAATAATTTCAAATACCGTATTTTTACGCAAATAATGTGCACCTTCTATGTTTGTTTGCCAACCACACCCTCCCTCTGCAGGGTATTTTCATAAGTGCCGCTATGCCAGTTCTTTTTTTTTACATATTGCTGTAAAAAATTAGCCTGATGCGCTTACAAAAATACCTTGGAGGGGCGTGGTTGGCAAACAACCATAGAAGGTGTGAGTTATTTGCTTAAAAATACAGTTTATGCATCTTCTAACACCAGCTGGGATCCTGTAATATATTTCTATTATGTTCTCTGGAATCTTTAGGAGAAGAATTCCATATATTCTCTTTATAATGTTTCCTAACATCTCACAATGAATGCATCAGAATCAGCAATACTTTCTCACTCCATCTCTCCAGTGTTACAGCAAATATTTGCATATTAACACAGTCTTATGTGCCACTACTTGAAGTAGTTTAAAATATTAATATACTTAATCTCCATAACCACTGAGGTGAGTACTGCTTTTGTTCCTATTTTACCATTGAGAAAATAAGAGACACACAGGAGTCAAACAACACATCTACAGGTAAACAACTAGTAGATGACAAAGCTGGAATTTGAACCCAGGCAGTCTGTGCTCTTACCCTCTACACTAAAATAGTCTATACTTGATAGTGACATCAAGGATTATATTATCAAAGCTGGTGCCAATGAATAAATGTAACAAACTGACCTAGGCCAATTTAGTCATGCACATCTCTTAGGTTCTTTCTTACAAATATCAATATTTAGAGGCCTCCCTATGAAGTTATAATGAAAACAAGTCTCAGACAAAATTATGTCACAAATAGAGACATTTATTACCAAGCAGGAACAAAACAACCATACAATGAAGGTCAGCTCTGTCCTTTCAGTTGCTCCAGAAGCAACTTGAATGAATGTTGCATGCATAGTAATTGAGGCAATATCCTAGACACAGACTCTGACAAATCATCTAGCCAGGGGTAGGAGTCCAGAAAACTCTAATCAGCAGCTGAACCCAGGATTATTTGGGAGTCAGTCTCAGGGCACCAATCGTTTGGGCTAAAAGATTCTTATATCCCATCTCTGCAAGGGTGAGAGTGCCTCTACAATCAACATATCATGAACATTACTAATTACATCCATGAAAAGCCAGTTCTACCATCTGCTAAGTTCATAACAAAATCTTTGGTGCTGATCAGGGATAAAGACAGCTAAAACACTTATAGTAGCCTCCTCAAGAGTATGGTTTTTAAGACTAAATGCTAGGCGACCACTCCTGAAGTATGTATCCCATATTTGAGAAGCTGGCACCTTCTAGGGTATAGATTAGAACTCATGTAATACTATCAAAACCAAAGTACTGATAATAAAACAAATGATAGAACACCTATGTTATGGATTGAATTGTGTCCCCCCAAAGTGTGTGCCAACTTGGCTAGGTATGATTGCCAGTATTGTATCATTGTCCACCATTTTGTCATCTGATGTGATTTTCCTATGTGTTGTAAATCCTACCTCTATGATGTTAATGAGGCAGGATTACAGGCAGTTATGTTAACGAAGCAGGACTAAATCTACAAGATTAGGTTGTATCTTGAGTCAATCACTTTTGAAATATAAAAAGGAGAAGTGAGCAGAGAGACAAGGGGACTTCATTACCACCAAGAAAGAAGTGCCTAGGAGTAGCGCATGCTTTGGACCCAAGATCCCTGTGCTGAGAAGCTCCTTGACCAGGGGAAGATTGATGACAAGGACCTTCCCCCAGAGTTGACAGAGAGAAAGTCTTCCCCTGGAGCTGGCACCCTGAATTCAGACTTCTAGCCCCCTAGACTGTGCAAGAATAAGTTTCTCTTGGTTAAAGCCATCCACTTGTGGTATTTCTGTTATAGCAGCACTAGACAACTAAACTAATAGCTTTGTCTCCCACCTCCCTCAATAATCCTAGAATTCGGCAGTGCCAGTATTGAATACCCATTAGGTAAAATAAGCATGTGCTTAAACTGCCAACAAAGCAGGGGTTTCACAAAAATAAAATGATTTTTTTTTTTAAATAAGTTGATTTTTATATATTTTTAAGAAGGGCTTTAGGTAGTCAACAAGCATCTTTTTTGGATTTGTTATTTTATGATTAATTTTTTTTTAATGGTATAAAGGAATGTATCTGGGGCCTAACATTTAGGGTCTCTAAAGGTCTTAATCCAGCTCCAGGAAGTGTCATCTGACCAAACTCACACTAGCCTACAGCCCCCACGTACATACATTCATCCAATGTAGTTTTGCATCATTTTCATAGATCTTTTTCTTAGTTACATATTGTTTTATATTTTATATGATTTTAAAAACAGTGGAAGATCTCAGTCTCAAGGATAGGTTACCATAAGATGTACAACCTTTTAATAATCATCTTTTGGTTCTTTTAATGGAAAAGAAGAGGGCTGGATTCTAAGAGGAAGCACATATTTGTCCCAGGAGAGAATTAAAAAAACTATCTTTTCATGTACTTCCTGCAAAAAATAAAATAAAATCTAATCAAGGCTGACCCATGGATTGTAATAATTAAAAAACAAATTACTCAATACAAAATGGGCAAAAGATCTGAACAGACATTTCACATTTGTAAAAAGATATATAAATGACCAATTAGCACATGAAAAAGTACTCAACATTATTAGTCATCAGGAAAATATGAACTAAAACCAAAATGGTACATTACTACCACCCCACCACAATGTCTAAAATTAAGAAGACTGATAATACCAAATGTTGGTAAGAATATGGAATAGGACTCTCATATATTGTTCATGAGAGTACAATATGATATAACCACTGTCTTAGTTATCTAGTGCTGCTATAACAGAAATACCATAAGTGGATGGCTTTAACAAAGAGAAATTTATTTTCTCACAGTCTAGGAGGCTAGGAGTTTGAATTCAGGGTGCCAGCTCCAGGGGAAGGCTTTCTCTCTCTGCTGGCTCTGGGGGAAGGTCGTTATCATCAATCTTCACCTGGTCTAGGAGCTTGTCAGCACAGGGACTCTGGTTCCAAAAGACTCACTCCCCTCCTGGTTCTTCATTCTTGGTGGCAGGAGGTCCTATCTCCTTTCTGCTCACTTCTCTCTTTTATATCTCAAAAGATATTGATTCAAGATACAATCTAATCCTGTAGATTGTGTCCTGTCTCATTAACATAACTGCCTCTAATCCTGCATCACTAACATCATAGACGTTAGGATTTACAACACACAAGATAATCACATCAGATCACAAAATGGTGGACAACCAAATAATACTGGGAATCATGGCCTAGCCAAGTCAACCCCCATTTTGAGGGGACACAATGCAATCCATAACAACCACTTTGGAAATATTTCTATAATTTTCTTATAAAACCAAATGCTTACCTATTACAGGACCTAACAATTCTTATTCTAGATATTTACCCAAACAAAATGGAAACATATGTTCACAAAAAGACTTGAAAAAGGATGTTCATAGTGGCTTTATTTAAAATAGCCAACATCAGAAAAAAAGCACAGGTGTTCATCATATGAGGATGAGCAAACAAACTGCCATGTATTTATACTACCAGCAATAAAAAGTAAAACATTACTGATATATGCAATACAAATGAGTCTCAAAAGCATCATGCTAACTGAAAAAGAGTCTTATAGAAGAGAGTCCATCTTTATGATTCCTTGTATTTGAAAAGCTAAAAGTCATCTGTAGTGGAAAAAATAATCAGAATATTGTTACCTCAGTGTGGAGGATAGGGAGTTGACTGTGAAAGGGCATGAGGGAACTTTGTAGAATGATGATACTATCCTATATCTTAATATGGGTTTAGGTTACCCAGGTCAAACTCAGTGAATGTACCTATAAGATTAATACACTTCATTGTATCCAGCTTTTACATCAAAATAAAAACAAGTGTAAACAAATATTAAACTATTGTTAATAATTTTATGTTGAATTATTTAGGAAAAAGTATACAAGGTGTGCAGTTTGCATTGAAATATATCTAAAAATAAGATGGATTAGTGGATGGACAATGAGATAGAAATGGACATAAAGGAAAATAGGTGGATAGATATGTGATGAAAACAAGTATAGTAAAATGTAAATGGAAAAATTTAGATGTAAATTATGCAAGTGTTTACGGCAAAGTTCTTTCTGTTATCTCTATGTGTGAAAATGTTCATAATAAAAAACAGAGAGTCTTTGTAGCATTTCAGATTCATTCCTTCCCCAAATATTTTTTGAGCACTTGATATAACCCAAGTATTGTTCAAGGTGCTGAAAATACAGCAGTGAATAAAACAGACAGAATCTTTGCTCTAGTGAAGCTTCCACGTTAACTACATAGAGAGAAATACTAAGCATGAAGGTAGATTATGTGTTAATTGGTGAGAGGTTCTTAAATAAAGGTAAACCAAAAGAAAAAAAAACAGTTGCCGTCACGTCAATCACAACCTATGGTGACCACATCTGTTTCAAAACTGAGCTCCATACTGTTTTCAATGGCTATGATATTGCAGAAGTAGATCACCAGGCCTTTTTCTGAGGTACCTCTGGGTGGATCCAAACTACCAACCTTTCAGTTAGTAACCAAGTGCTTAACCATTTGCACCACCTAGGAATTCCAGTATAAGGGTATAGAGGTGCTATTTAGGTGCAGCTAACATGTCTGTCAGTTTGTCGTACTGTAGGGGCTTACGTGTTGCTGTGAAGCTGGAAGCTATGCCATCGGTATTCAGATATCAGCAGAGTTACCCATGGCAGACAGGTTTCAGCTGAGCTTCCAGAATAAGACAGACTAGGAAGAATGACCTGGCAGTCTACTTCTAGAAAGAATTAGCCAGTGAAAACCTTATGAATAGCAGCGGAACATTGTCTGATACAGTGCCAGAAGATGAGCTCCCCAGATTGGAAGGCACTCAAAAGATGACTGGGGAAGAGCTGCCTCGTTAAAGTAGAGATGACCTTAATGACATGGATGGAGTCAAGCTTTCAGGACCTTCATTTGTTGATGTGGTATGACTCAAAATGAGAAGAAACAGCTGCAGATACCCATTAATAATCAAAACGTGGAATGTACGAAGTATGAATCCAGGAAAATTGGAAATCGTCAGAAATGAAATGGAACACATAAACATCAATATCCTAGGCATTAGTGAGCTGAAATGGATTGGTATTGGCCATTTTCAATTGGATAATCATATGGTCTACTATGCCGGGAATGACATCTTGAAGAGGAATGGTGTTGCAATCATTGTCAAGAAGAACATTTCAGGATCTATCCTGAAGTACAACACTGTCAGTGATAGGATAATCTCCATATGCCTACAAGGAAGACCAGCTGAAACGAACGTTATTCAAATTTGCGCACCAACCACTAAGGTCAAAGATGAAGAAATTGAAGATTTTTACCAGCTTCTGCAGTCTGAAATTGATGGAACATGCAATCAGGATGCATTGATAATTACTGATGATTGGAAGGTGAAAATTAGAAACAAAGGATTGGTAGTTGCAAAATATGGCCTTGGTGATAGAAACAATGCTCGAGATCGTGTGATAGAATTTCGCAAGACCAACGACTTCTTCATTGCAAATACCTTTTTCACCAACATAAACAGGACTATACACATGGACCTCGCCAGATGGAAAACACAGGAATCAAATTGACTACATATGTGGAAAGAGACGATAGAAAAGTTCAATATCATCAGTGAGAACAAGGCCAGAGGCTGACTGCGGAACAGACCATCAACTGCTCATATGCAAGTTCAAGATGAAGCTAAGGAAAATTAGAACAAGTCCACGAGAGGCAAAGTATAACCTTGAGTATATCCCACCTGAATTTGAGAGACCATCTCAAGAATAGATTTGACATATTGAACACTAATGACCAAAGACCACACAAGTTGTGGAATGACATCAAGGACATCATACATGAAGAAAGCAAGAGGTCGTTGAGAAGACAGGAAATAAAGAAAAGACCAAAAAGGACATCAGAAGAGACTCTGAAACTTGCTCTTGAACATCGAGTAGCTAAAGCAAAAGGAAGAAATGTTGAAGCAAAAGAACTGATTTCAAACAGCAGCTCGAGAAGACAAAGTAAAGTATTATAATGACATGTGCAAAAAGCTGGAGATAGAAAACCAAAAGGGAATAACACACTCAGCATTTCTCAAGCTGAAAGAATTGAAGAAAAATTCAAGCCTCGAGTTGCAATAGTGAAGGATTCTATGGGGAAAATACTAAATGACACAGGAAGCATCAAAAGAAAATGGAAGGAATACACAGAGTTATTATACCAAAAAGAATTGGTCGACTTTCAACCATTTCAAGAGGTAGCATGTGATCAGGAACTGATGATACTGAAGGAAGAGGTTCAAACTGCACTGAAGGCATTCACGAAAAACAAGGCTCCAGGAAATGACGGAATATCAATTGAGATGTTTCAACAAACGGATGCAGCACTGGAAGTGCTCACTCATCTATGCCAAGAGATTTGGAAGACAGCTACCTGGCCAGCCTACTGGAAGAGATCCATATTTACGCCTATTCCCAAGAAAGGTGATCCAACTAAATGCGGAAATTATTCAACAGTATCATTAAAATCACATGTAAGTAAAATTTTGCTGAAATCATTCAAAAGCTGCTGGAGCAATATATCGACCGGGAACTGCCAGAAACTCAAGCCAGATTGAGACGAGGACGTGGAACCAGGCATATCATTGTTGATGTCAAATGGATCATGGCTGAAAGCAGAGAATACCAGAAAGATGTTTACCTGTGTTTTATTGACTATGCAAAGGCATTCGACTGCATGGACCATAACAAATTATGGATAACACTGCAAAGGATCAGAATCCCAGAACACTTAATTGTGCTTATGAGGAACCTGTGCACAGATCAAGAGGCAGTTGTTTGAACAGAACAAGGGGATACTGCATGGTTAAAAGCCAGGAAAGTTGTGCATCAGAGTTCTATTTTTCACCATACCTATTCAATCTGTATGCCAAGCAAATAATCCGAGAAGCTGAACTATACGAAGAAAAAAGTGGCATCAGGATCGGAGGAAAACTCATTAACAACTTGCATTATGCAGATGACACAACCTTGCTTGCTAAAAGTGAAGAGGACTTGAAGCACTTACTGATGAAGATCAAAGACTACCACCTTCAGTATGGATTACACCTCAGTATAAAGAAAACAAAAATCCTCACAACTGGACCAATTAGCAACATCTTGATAAACAGAGAAAAGACTGAAGTTGTCAAGGATTTCATTTTACTTGGATCCACAACCAACACCCATAGAAGCAGCAGTCAAGAAATCAAAAGACACATTTCATTGGGCCAATCTGTTGCAAAAGACCTCTTTAAAGTGTTGAAAAGCAAAAATGTCTCCTTGAAGACTAAGGTGAGCCTGACCCAAGCCGTGGTATTTTCAATTGCATCATATGCAGGGGAAGGCTGGACAATCAATTAGTAAGACCTAAGAAGAATTGATGTCTTTGAATCGTGTTGGCAAAGAATATTCAATATACCATGGACTGCCAAAAGAACAAACAAATCTGCTTTGGAAGAAGTACTACCAGAATGCTCCTCAGAAGCAAGGATGGTGAGACTACGTCTTACATACTTTGGACATGTTGTCAGGAGGGATCAGTCCCTGGAGAAGGACATCATGCCTGGAAAAGTAGAGAGTCAGCGAGAAAGAAGAAGACCTTCAACAAGGTGGATGGACACAGTGGCTGCAACAATGGGCTCAAGCATAACAACGATTGTGAGCATGGTGCAGGACCCGACAGTGTTTCGTTCTGTGGTACCTAGGGTTGCTATGCATCAGAACCGACTCGACAGTACCTAACAACAGCATAACAACAACATGGAAGGGGAGCCCTGATAGCACAGTGGTTATGAGCTTGGCTGCTGTCATGGATTGAACTGTGTCCCCCAAAAATATCTGTCAACTTGGCTAGGTCATCATTTCAAGTATTTTGTGATTGTACATCCTTTTGTTATCTGATGTGATTTTCCTATGTGTTGTAAATCCTATCTCTATGATGTCAGTAAGATGGGATTAGTGGCAGTTTTGCAGACTCAATCTACAAGATTAACCTACAATTTAAGTCAATCTTTTCTGAGATATAAAAGAGAGAAGCAAGCGGAGAGACAGCGGGATCTTGCACCACCAAGAATATAGCACCAGGAGGAGAATGTGTCCTTTGGACCTAGGGGTCCTGCGCTGAGAAGCTTCTAGTCCTGGGGAAGATTGATGACAAGGACCTTCCTCCAGAGCTGACCCAGAGAGAAAGCCTTCCCATGGAGCTGACACCCTGAATTTGGCTTCTAGCCTACTAGACTGTGAGAGAATAAACTTCTATTTGTTAAAGCCATCTGCTTGTGGTGTTTCTGTTATAGCAGTACTAGATAACTAAGACAAATAGGTAAAAGTAAGCTACAGACTTAGAGAAGCCCTGGTGGCACAGTGGTTAAAGTGTTCAGCTGCTAATGAAAATGTCGACAGTTCAAATCTACCAGCTGCTCCTTGGAAACCCCATGGGGCAGTTCTACTCTGTCCTATAGGGCCACTGTGAGTCGGAATTAACTCGATGGCAGCAAGTTTGTTTTTTTGGTTTTTTAACAAAGAAGGTATCCCTGATAAGGTGACATTTTAGTGACGACCTGAATGAAGTGAGGAAATATATCTGGGTTAACATTCTAGGTGTAGGAAACAGCAATTTAAAAGGCTTTAAGGCGAGTATGTATAAGACCTGTTAAAAAGCAAGGAGACCAGTGTGGCTGGAGCAAAGCAGAAATGAAAGAAAATAAGATCAGAGAGATGGTGATGGACAGAACAACGGGGAATATGAACAGTTTATGTAGGGCTTTTAGACCATGCAGAAGAATGATGGGATTTGACATACATTAAAAAACAAACAAACAAAAAAAAAACCCTACTATCTTGAACTACTATCTTGGTAATAGACTATAAAGGAATCGTCTTGACAATAGACTCTGTGAGGACAAGGACATAAGGGAGACCACTTAGGTTTCTATGTAGCCTCAGTCCAGTCAAAAGATAAGGTTTGGAATGGGGAAGATATTAAGAATTTATGTTGCAGTATATCAAATTTGATGAGTCGTTTGACCTCCAAAGAAGAGGTCGATAGGCAGTTGGATAAGTGAGCCTGAAGTTCAGGGAAGTGGTTTGGTGTTCTATAGAACTGGGTGTGATCAGCTGGGGAGTGTGGTAGATTGAATAAGAGGAAGGTTCAGGTCTAGTACATAGCTCTGAGGCACTTCAAACATTAAAAATTAAGGAGATGGAAGTCACTATCCAAAGAATGGCTAGTGCAGTAGGAGGAGAAGCAGGAGTGTATGTCCTTAAAATGATACTCGTAAAGAGTGTGCTTCTTAGCTCCAGTAGATACATGAGACCAAAAGGGCAGCTTCTGTTCAGAGGTGAGATGAGAAGGCAGAGAGAGTCAGGAGCTGGCTGGATGGACATGGGAAATCAGGGATTGAAAGGAGGAGTGTGCTATCACAGTACAGGGAGAGCAATTAGGGTCACATAACAATGTATGTATAAATTTTTGTATAAGAGACTTCCTTGAAATGCAAACTTTCACTTAAACTACAATAAACAAAAAAAAATTTTTTTAAAAAAGGTGTATGTCCTGACAGTTAAGTAAATAATAAATCTCAAGAAGGAAAGAGTAGTGAAATGTGCCAAATGCTGCTAATGGCTCAGAAAAAATGAGGGCTGATAATTGACAATTAGAGCTTATCAGCAACTAAATGAAAATCACCATACTGCACGCCTTATATTCCAATTTTTGAAATTCTGTTTTACCCTTTACTTTTCAATATTGTATTCTTAAAGATTCCTATGACTGCTTTGTTCTTTAGTTCTAACTAAATTAAATTTTAGTGCTTACCTTTGAAACTGCAGTCCTCCCAACTGGTGGTGAAAAGAATTTCAAAAAGATAAGAAAGGGAGGATGTTCCATCTTCCCCTAGAGCTGCAAAACAGTGAACAGAATTTTGATCATAAAATCATGTTCGATAAGGTAGTAACTCGAAAACATCCACAAAAGTATTCATCAAACTTTCCTGTCCTATGTGGAGCCTAGTATGAATGTATAATTCTCTTCTATTTTTCTAATACTACAGAACTGTCCTTGAAGTATTATAGACACAAAAGTATATAAAAACTATGCAGATGTATTGCTGAAGAGATTGTTCCTAATGTCCTGAGAAATGTAACCTTTAACACTTAAAACTCTACAATCTTATTTGTTGTTTTGGCAATTTGTTGCCATGGTAATGATATTAAAATAACAAGGTCGTATTAGTTTCCTAGGGCTGAAATAACAGCCACAAAGCCATACCACAAAGTGGGTGGCTTTAAATGACAGAAATTTATTGTCTCACAGTTCTGGAGGCTGAGAGCACAAGATGAGGATGGCAGCCATGTTGATTCCTTCTGAGGCTTTGAGGGAGAATCTGTTCATGACTCTCTTCTAGCTTCTGGTGGATCCAGGCATTCCTTAGCTTACAGCTACAGCATCACATAGTGCCCTTCCTCTGCCTCCCTATCTCTGTGTATCTTCTCTATATAAGGACATCAGTAATATAGGATTAGGTCTCACAGTACTCCAGTGTAACTTCATGTTAACCTAACTGATGACATCTTCAAAGACCCTATTTCCAAACAAGGTCACGTTCATAGGTAACAGGGGTTAGGACTTCAACATATAATTTGGGGGGGGGGGGCATAATGCAATCTATAAAAATATCTATTTTCCAAAACGTTTAAATAAAAAATGTAGCTCTCTTTTTTAAGCTAAAGTTTCCTTCTCCTCCCTATATTAGTAAAGACTGTACAAGAATCATTTATCAAATCAGGAGCTCAGAGTCTCTGTCTCGTTTAAATTAGTAGTGCTTTAATCAAAGTCTTTAGGTAGAGTGGAGTAGACAAAAGCCTGGCTGGAGTGAATGGGCAAGAGAATGGGAAGAGAAGCATTAGACACAGTAAGTAAAGACAACTCATCAAGAAGTTTTGCTGAAAAGGGGAGCAAAGAAATGGGGCATTAGCTGAGATAGGATGTGGTTAAAGAGGATGAGTTTTGCTTTTTATTTTTTTAAGATGGAAATATTTATATTATTTTTGTATGCAATATAAATACAATGGAGACCGAAATTTTGAAGATGTAGGAAGGAAGGGGTGGAGAATTGAAGGAACATGTCTTTGAGAACACTAGTGGGGATGGGATTGGAGCACAAGCAGAGTGATTTGCCTTGGATAGGATCACTGATATCATCCAGTGTGACAGGAAGACAGGCAAAAAATCTGAGTACAGATGTGATAAATTTGCTAAATTTGGTGGTAAGAGCATGTGGATGTTCTGTTTTCATTTCTCCTCTTTTCTTGAAGAATAAAAGAACATATTCATCAGCTGATGTCAGAAAATGAGGTGTTCTAAGGTTCAGGGGAGTGGGGAGAAGAGAGTGGAAAATTGCGTGTAGAATTGAGGGAGAATGGAGAACTTTAACAGAAACTTGGCTAACTTAACAGTAAAAGGATTTTTTTAAAGGTCACAACTCATAAATACAGAGATAATTACAGTACAGAAAAACCACCAGAATTTGAACAAGCAGTAACTGACCTAGCAAACCTAAAAAAAACTGGTTCTAAAATGCAGTGGTGAAAGCTTAGAAGAAACCTCATTTATACAGAAGAATACTCAAAGACTCAGGAAGTGATGAAACATAGTACCTCCAAGAACCGGGTGGAGGGGGCAGGGAGATGTGGAACCAAAAACAACACTGGTTGAAAGTCTATTTAAGATGCAGTTAGGATCAAAACTAACAGAGTAAGGAAATCCAGACGTCTATCCCTGCATAAACGCAATGAAAAGACTACTAAAAAAAAAAAAAAAAGGGTGAGAATCAACAGTTTTGGAACTTTAGAAACTAAGTCTGCAGCAACTAGGGGAATATGTAAACAAGAAAAACCAGTGGAATCTCAGTAAGAACAGCAAGATTTGTGGCATTTTAACTTACCCTGGTCCCATCCCCTGTTTCTGAGTCCAAGGCGTCCTTAAAGAAAAAAGCTCGCATTTCCATTACAGGTACCAGTACTGGAGGGAGCAGAAAGGATACCATCTCTAAAGACTATTCGTTGTTTGTTTTGACCAATCTGGTGGCTCCTCGGAGGACCAGCTCAAAGAGCTTGCCTTTATCTTGCCTGACTCAAAATGACTCCATGTTCTGAGGCAGCTACCCAAAGACTGTTTGTTGAAAACATTTAGAGGCAAATGTATTAGTCACCTCTGACTGGGCAATGGATAATAGTTGGGGAAAACAATAGTAGTTAAGAGCTCGGCTGCTAACTGAAAGGTCGGCAATTCAAATCCACCGGCCGCTCCTTGGAAACCCTATGGGGCAGTTCTACTCTGTCCTATAGGTTCGCTGTGAGTTAGAACTGACTTGAGGGCACCTAACAACAAAAATAAACAAAAATTTGAATGAAAGACTCGGTAATGAGATAATACCATGAAAAAGTGTATTGACAATAAATTCCTAAAAACACACAAACTACCAAAACTGACTGGAGAAGAAATAGAAGATCTGAGAAATAGAAAATCTGAATAGACCTGTAACAGTAAAGAGATTGATTCAGTAATTAAAAAATAATTTCCAACCAAAAGAAAAAACGAAAGGCCAGGACCAGCTGCCTTCACTGGTAAATTCTACTAAATGTTTAAATTCTACCAAATGTTTGAAGAAGAATTAACACGAATCTTTTCAAATTCATCCAAAAATAGAAAAGGAGATAATGCTTCCTAAATCATTTTCTGAGGCTGGTATTATCCTGATACTAAAGCTAGGCAAAAATAGCACAAGAAAAGAAAAATACAGACTAATATCCCTTATAAACACAGATGGAAATTCCCATTAAAATACTAGTAATCTAAATCTAACAGCATATTAGAATGATTATAATCATGACCAAGTGTGATTAATCCCAAGAATGAAAAGGTGGTTAAACATATGAAAAAACAATCAATGAAATACACCATATTAGAAGGATGATGAGGAAAAAACACATGATTATCTCAATCATTGCAGAAAAAAGCATTCCACAAAATCCAACAACCTCACATGTTAAAAACATTCACAAACTAGGTAGATCTTCCTCAATCCGATAAAGTAGATCTATAAAGAGCCCACTGATGACATCATATTTAATGGTAAAAGACTAAAATTTTTCTCCTAAAGATCAGAAAAAAAGATCTATTTTTGTCACTTCTATTCAACATTATGCTGGTAATTCTAGCAAGGGTAATTAGGCAATAAAAAACAAATAAATAAAGAGCAACCAGATTGAAAAGAAGAAGTACAATTATCTCTATTCACAGATGACATGATCTTATATATAGAAAACTTTAAAACACACACACACACACACACAAACCATTAGAGCTAGTAAACAAGTTTAAGAAAGTTTCAGGATACATACAAGATCAATGTACAGAAACCAGTTACTTGTCTATATACTTGAAATAAATAATCCAAAAATGAAATTTAAAAAATCCATTCACAATAACATCCAAGGAATAAAATACTTCGGAAATCATTTAACCAAAGAAGTGCAGGACTTGTACACTGAAAAGTATAAAATATTGCTGAAAGAAATTTAAAAAACATAAAAAAAAGGAAAGCCATCCCACATTCATAGCTTGGAAGATTTAATACAATTAAGATAGCAATATTCCCCAAATTGAGCTACAGATTCAGTGCAATCCCTATCAAAACCCCAGATACCTTTTTTTTCCGTAAATAAATAAGCTAATTCTAAAACTGATATACAATTGCAAGGGAATCCAAATAGTCAAAAATCTTTAAGAAAAAAAAGTAGGAGGACTCAGAGTCCCAATTTAAAAATTTACGATAAAACTACAGTAATCAAAACAGCGTGGTACCAGCAGAAGGATAAACATATAGGTCAATGGAATAAATTGAAAGTCCAGGAACAAACCCACACATCTATGGTTGATGGATTTTCAACAAAGGTCCCAAGACTATTAAGTTGGGAAAGAATAGTCTTTTCAGTAAATGGTGCTGGAACAACTAGATATTCACTTATTCAAAGGAATGAATTTGGAATCCTACCTTACAGTATATATAAAATTAACTCAAAATGGATCAAAGACTTAAATGTAAAAGCTAAAATTATAAAAATCTTAGTAATTAGGGAAACGCAGATCAAAACTACTTCACACCTACTGGAATGGCTATTAAAAAAAAAATAACAGAAAATAGTAAGTGTTGGTGATGATGTGGAGAAATTAGAATCCTCAACCATTGCTGCTGGGAATATAAAATGGTACAGTCACTGTTGAAAACAGCCTAGTGAGTGGTTCCTCAAGAAGCTAAACATACAATTACCATATGTGATCTGGTAGTTCCACTCTTAGGTGGTGTATGCCCAAGAGAAATGAAAACATGTTCACCCAAAAACTTGTGCATGAATGTTCATAGCAGCATTATTCACAATAACAGAAAGATAAAAACAACTCCAATGTCCATCAATTGACAAATAGCTAAACAAAATGTGGTATACCTATACGATGAAATATTATTCATTCCCCCTCCCCACCAAAAAAAAGGAATGAAGTACTGATACATATTAAAATATGGATGAAAGGAGCCAGACACAAAAGGCCGTATACTATATGATTCCGTTTAGATGAAATGTAGATAAATCCATTATGGATTGAATTGTGTCTCCCAAAAACATGTGTTGATAATCCATATGACTAACTCCTAGGGGTTAGTAATATGCAGCCTTTTGTGTCTGGCTTCTTTTATCCATATTTTAGCTTTAATCAGTCCAGTCCAGTGGTTAAGCACTCAGCTGCTA
Organism: Dugong dugon; assembly: GCA_030035585.1. Lineage (NCBI taxonomy): Eukaryota > Metazoa > Chordata > Mammalia > Sirenia > Dugongidae > Dugong > Dugong dugon. The sequence continues at coordinate 56,280,566 of CM057463.1, forward strand.
ACCAAAAGGTCAGTGGTTCAAACTGATGAGCCACTCTATGGGAGAAAGATGTGGTAGTCGGCTTCCATAAAGACTAAAGGCTTGGAAACCCTATAGAGCAGTTCTACCCAGTGCTATAGTGACGCTATGAGTTGGAATCTTTTTGACAGCAATGGGTAATACCTGTGGATATAATACCATTTGGGAATAGAGTTTTTCTTTGTTAGGTTAATGAGGCGATATCCATGTAGGGTGTGTCTTAAACCAATTACTTTTGATATCTAAAAGAGCAGATTAGTCACAGAAGCAAGCAAACACAGATGGTAGAAGATAGATGACATGCCACATGAATATTGCCAAGTAACTAAGAAACAAAAACTGAAAAGAGACAAGGACTTTCCCCCTGAGCCAACCGAGAGAGAAAAGCCTTTCACTAGAGCCGGTGCCCTGAACCTGGACTTTCAACCTCCTAAACTGTGAGAAAATAAATTTCTGTTTGTTGAAATCACCCACTTGTGGTGTTTCTGTTATAACAGCACTAAGAAACTAAGACAGTAACAGAAAGCAGATTGGTGGTTGTCAGGGGCTGGGGAGAGGAGGAATGGAAAGTGACTACTTAATGAATAAGAAGTTTCTTTTTGAAGTAATTAAAATGTTCAGAAATTAGATAGGGGAGATGGTTGTACAACATTGTGAATATACCAAAACCACTGAATTATACATTTAAAAATTATTTAAATGGTGAATTTTTTTGTTATGTGAACTTTATCTTAATTAAAAAAAAATTTTTTTAAGCAGTTAGGCCTCCATATCCCTCCACTACAACTTGCAGCCAGACAAGATTCTCCAACCACCCACCTTGTGGAAAACTGAAGTTTTATTTTCTGGAGAAAGTAAAAGAAAATCTCTAAATGAGGGCACCCCAAGATTGTTTAATGGAAATGAGATGGTTTTAGCATTGAGAACTAAGTGGAAATGTGTATATTAACCATTGAGATGTTTAATCTACTTCTGTCTACTGGCTCCCAGAATTCTAGCAGCCAGGGTTGAAGAAGTCTCCTAGAATGTGGAGTAAAGATATTTTTAAAAATAGAAAAGAAGTGACAAACAATAAAATTACAGAATCAGTCCAAAATGTTGATCATCTGATTAATAGGAATTCCAGGAATATAGAGAACAAAGAAGACTAAGGAAAGGAAATAATCAAGAAGTAACCCCAGAAATTTTACCAAAAATTAGGTATGAGTTTTAGTTTTACAGGGGCCATGAACTTCCTAGTAACATGGAAAACAAGAGACCCAGAACAAGGCACATCAAGTGAAATTTCAGGATACTGGAGACAAAAAAAAGTAGATTGTAAAAGGTGAGAGAGAGAGGTAAAGAAAAATAATAGAGCATTAAAATGGCATTATACTTCTCAACAGCAACACCGAAACCTGGAAGATAAAGCAGCAAAGTTTTCCAGGTTGGAAAAGAATTCCACACCCAGACAAGCCATCAATCAAGTGTATGTGTAGTATAAAGACATTTTCAGACTAGAAGGTCTAAAATATTTTATCTCATGTGATTGTATTTTTCTTAACAATTTCTGTAGAAATACTTTACACAAGATTATAACTTTGAGAAAAATACAAATTAAATGTTTTAAGTGTTTCTTCCTTTTCATTGACTTACATTTAATGTAGTGACTAACAGGAAAGTTAAAATTTTGAATTCTAACTTTAGTGAAGGGAAAGACAGTGTACAACACAGGGGAAGTCAGCACAACTTGACCAAGGCAAAATCACAGAAGCTTTATAGACACATCCAAACACCCTAATGGACTGAGTTACTGGGGCTGAGGGCTTGAGGACCATGGTCAAGGAGTCATGTAGATCAATTGGCATAAAAAAGTTCATAAAGAAAATGTTTTATATCCAAATTTGGTGAGTAGTGTCTGGGGTCTTAAAAGCTTGCCAGCAGCCATCTAAGATACATCTGCTGGTTACATCCCTTCATGAGCAAAGGAGACTGAAGAAAACCAAAGACACAAGAGAAACATTAGTCCAAAAGACTAACAGATCACAAGTACCACAGCCTCCAACAGCCTGAGCCCAGAACCACCAACTGCTCTGACAGGGATCACAATACAGGTGCTGAACAGAGTGGGAGAAAAATGTAGAACAAAGTTGCTTTTATCAAGTCTTTTCAAATTATTCAATTTAGTTTCCACAGAAACAACTTTACATAACTACAGTAACAAGTTACATAGCTACAATAACAAGTACAATTGGTGCAAACACTTGGTAAACCTACAACTTGATTGATGGAAACAGAAAAGAAGAGCGCCCACCAATCTGAAGAGCCAAAGTTTACCTTAGAGTTCTCTGTCCAGTATGGTCATTATCCACATATGGCTACAGAGAACTTGAAATGCAGCTAGGCTGTATATTTGTGTAAAATATACACTAAATTTAAAATACTCATTAAAAAAATTAAAATCTCTTACTAACATATTTATATTGATTATATTTTGAAATGATAATAGTTTGGATATATTGGGTTAAATAAAATATATTATTAAAGTTAATTTTAATTGAGTATTTTTACATTTTTATATGGCTATGGGAAATTTAATATGTGGCTATGACAATATGTAGCCCACATTATATTTTTAATGAACTGCCTTGAAGGTAACAGGGAGCATTCAAGTGATTGGAGTAAATAGAGCTCATTAAAAGAAATTCTACCATGATTTGAAATGAATGACCCCTTAGCTCTTCTCCAAAGTCTTGCTACTTATGATGATAGCTTTATGGATGAGAATCAGCATAAAGTCAATTCTCAAAAGGCAGAGATCAATCATATTCCTGCTTTCCCGTGTCGCTGTAATTTCTGACACCAGTCATCCACATAGCATTCTCTCTTTCTCTCTTTTTCCCTACCTACCTGAGGCTAAGTCAGGCCTTACAAGTTAAGAGAACGCTGTCCTTGGGATCATTAAGATCATTAATTCATTGGAATAGCTCACAGAACTCATGGAAGATATTAAACTTATGACTACTGGTTTTATTTTTGTAAAATAATATACATCAGGATCATCATAAGGAAAAGATGCACAGGTGAAGCCTGGGAAGGTTCCCAGTGCAGAGCTGCCGTGCCTAGATATGGTACATTACCCTCCCTTTGCCGACCAGGAAGCTCCACGAGCCTTAGTGTTCCAGGCTTAGTGTCCTGGGCTTTTATTGGCCAGTCCTGCATGATAGGTAAACCATGCCTTCTAAGATTAGTTGATATCTGCCTCCCAGGTGAGTCTTTTCTGGTCTGGCCAGCTCCTACTCACCAGCACAAATCCTGTGGTGCAAGCTGAAAGTCCCAGACCAAGGTCAATTACTCCATGGATTATTTCTCAGGAACCAAGGGCAAAGGACACTTTTCTCTGGGTAAAGCTAAATTCTTTAACCCACAGTACCCAAATGCCTTGAATATGGTTAGAAATGAAAATCTCAAGCTCTACCCTAGACAATTGAAGTCTAAAGGGTAGGTAATTGGTGTATACATTAAAGTTTGGGAAGCTAAAGTTTTCTCAAAGCCTGGTAACCACCAACTCAGACCTCCTGAAGTCCTCTGAACAAATGTATATTTCTAATACCCTCTCTAACTCCAGACTTTCTAAACTGATATCTCTGAGAAGGGGTTCAGGAATATTCATTGTAGCAATACCCTTTGTGATTCTAAAGTAATTAATGCTTGATATCTGTTATTTTAAGTGAAAGGAAAATCAACATGTACTATTTTCTATAGATCCAGAAAGAATATTATGAAAATAAATCAGTTTCTCATAGGGAAAATAAATAAATAAATACATATATATATGTGTGTATATATATATTTGAATTCCAGCCACTTATTTATTTCAAAATAAAATCGCTGAATTTGGTATAGTACGAATAAGTTTAATCCATTAAGTTAATATCTGTTTCCTGAGTAAAAAGAAAAAAGAAAGAATTAAAGCTTAGAAAGGCTTAGAAAGTCATAATCATCATTCATATATTTGAAGAAGATCAAAAAAAAAACAACTAAGGTTTACAAGACAGAGAAAGGGAGTAAGTAGAGCAGTTAGGAAACACCTCCTGCAGCAGTAAGGCTTGTAAAGAGGGTTAAAATTTAGTTACATAATCTACATATATTTATGCAGTGCCTAAAGTATACAACCCCAAAATGTTTCTTTTTCCTACTTATATTGGAAAATTCCCAAGGGCATCTGATAAATTTTAATTCTCATGTGTTGCCTTACATAAGACTAAAGGGGACAGGCATTTTCAGAGATAGAATATGTGGCTAAAGGAAAACATAAAAGAGGGAAGACTGTATGGTTTAAATTACAGAGAGGAAGAGAGCAGCACAGAAAATTGACCCATACTTTGAGACTTAAAACTCACAAACCAGAGCAGGAAATATGTCATAGATTTAAGAACTATAATCTGTAGTCCCTAATACATTCATGTAAATTAGTCAGTGAATGTGTCTTGGAAACAGAGCTATTTTCCCATTAATCACAGTCACAATATTATGCAAATCACAAAAGTTACATTTCTAGAGACTGTATAGCCTCATTCTATGATTTATTTGAACATGTATTTAGAAACTTCTTATATTGCTAACTTCATTATCTGAAAGCTATAAAACATTTTCTATACCCAAGAGTTTCAAACATTTCATTACTAAGAAGATAAAACTAACATAGGAATCATTTTATGTGTGTATAAGGAATTTCAGCTGATGGACTTGTTAATATAGTAAATTATTGTAATTCGGTGTGATGAAGGTAAAGATTTCAGAGAAATTCTGAAATCATAGACTTACCTATCTAGAATGAAAGAGATCTCAAAATATGAAGTTGTACGTATCTCTGTGAGACTATGCAATTGATTGTTACTTCAAAGTTATAAATGTTTTTGGTTATTTCAAGTATCTATACTACATTATTTTAAATATAAAGATTTAAAAAACAACTCAGAATACATGTCTTAAAATAACTTATTTTGAAGAGAAAAAAATAAAATTGGTTGGTGTTTTATGAGAATTTCTTTATGTTTGAATATTAGCATTGATTTTTTTTTCTGCCGTTGCCATCAAGTTGATTCCAACTAATAGGGACCCTATAGGACAGAGTAGAACTGCCACATAGGGCTTCTAAGGAGCAGCTGGTGGGTTTGAACTGCTGACCTTTAGGTTAGCAGCTGTAGGTCTTAACCACTGTGCCACCAGGAGAATAGAAATCAATGATGCCTAAAATACAATGATTTTCTTTTTTCTTTAAACCTTGCTTCAAGACTGGAAAATGTAAGCCTCTTATAAAGGAATCACCACAGAAAATTTAGTTAAGAAGAAAGGATATGAAAATATTCTAACAAACATTATATAAGCCTAAAGCTAGGAGCAAGATGTACTGGGGGGAAAAATCAGTCCATTATGTTTATAAATCCCTGAATAGAAAGGTGACCTGTCCACCTACCCTAGAGATTAAAGTAATTTTTCAGCCATGAGACAGTCAATATCATATGGAAGAGCTTAGAACTCTTTAGAAAATATGAGGGTACATAAGTCCAAGAAAGACAGTGCATTGCAAATGGCGGTAGTTAAACTTAAAATGAGTAGTGACACTAAAATGGGAGATGAGGTCGGTCAGAGAAAGAATCTAAAGTTCAACAGATAAGTCTGATTGAAGAACCAGATAAACCAACGTCTAAGACTTTCTAGAAATAATAGAAAAAAATTATTTAAATGCCAAAAAAAAAAAGGATTTTATGGGTGGGAGAGATAAAAGATTTCTGTTCCATTTTCTCTTTTTCTCTACAAAGCAGATAAAGCAATGAATACATTCTTCCTAATTCCCTACGTTCCAGAGAAAATATTTGCCACTGTGAAATGTGAATACAAATTTTCTGTCCTTGTCTTACACAGTGCCATGTACATCTTTCCTGAAATCTTACACTGCAGTGATTAAAGCATGCCTGGTCGTAAATGAATGGTTCAGAAAGCTTCCACAGATTTCCTCTCAACAACATCAAAGAATCAATGGGGGCTTCACCTGGTTCCTGTTAGGGGCTAGAGAATGAAGGCCAAAAGACTCCTTCCCAGCTGCTAAAGTAAAAACATAGTATACTACACTCTTAAAACAAATCCTTATAAAACAGTCATTTTCACCTTGTATTTATTTTGACTTGGCAAAAAACAAATATTAAATTACTGTAACAGCCAGAAATTCTGATCTTTAAGTCTTTCATTTTCCCTGTTCTTCAGAATATTTGGAATAATTGGATATCTAAAATTTAAAAGATAGTAATTTTTCAATAAGAATATTTTCATGGAAAATCATCTAAGCAAATATAATATTTATGCTTAATCACTCTATAATTTTCATTATACAAAATCACCTTTCCCACATAAAATTAGCAATGACATGATTGATTTTAAGTATAATAATTTAAAAAGAAAAAAATTGCATTTCCTCATGTAATTTTTACCTAGCCTACTATATTTCATCTGTCACGAATGATTTTAGCATTTTCAAAAATGCCCATGATTGGTTAGTTTAAGTGAGAGCATGCTATATTCATAAAGAAGCAAGTCAGATAGTTGGTACATTTTGAACCAAAATCTGAAGTTTCCAAGGAAGAAACAAGCAAAAATCAGGTGGTAGACTCCTCTGTCAACAAAAATACCCTATGATTATGAAAACTTTTAGACTACATGTCTGATTTTCTTTTAAAGCTAACCAAGACTTAGAATGGGGTTTATGACCTGGGCAGAAAACTATTTGATTAGTTAAATACATGCATGTTGCTCTCACCTGGCAAATTTGATTTGGCTGTCTGGTATGAAAGTTTACTACTCCTATAATGAGGCTTTCTGGAGAGAAAAGGTAGGCTCCCAAATCTGTCCAAAACTGGCTTGAAAGAGCAAAGAGAAGAGACTAGTTTGGAGTTCATGTGGTCTGGAGTTGCGGCCAGGGTGAGGGTTACTGCAAAAATTAGTTTCATGTTTGAACTTTCTGCTGACACCAACGGAGGGAGCACCAAGGCTTTGTTACCAGCTTGCCCAGATGCAGGTCAGAAAGAGAAGGGAAAGTGATGGGGCTTGAAAGTAGTCAGTAACTAAACACAAAAAATGAAATAAAAATCTTTATTACAATTCATCCCTGATGTTTGACTGATGACTGAAAGGTGTTGTGTTTTATTAAGTGAGTTTAAACTTGTTTAATTGAGCCATTCTGTCTCTTTATGAGGCCTACTCCCTGAAGCTAATAAGGGAGGTGACAGTCCCATTGAATGCCTTGCTCAAAAAACTCAGCATTTTGTATGTTGAGAAGTTAAATGAGTGCCTTGGTCACTATCAATAATGTCTGAAACTCCAAAGGGGATAAGGAGTGTCTTGGTGAGGCCTTGTGTTGTAACTTTAGTATGTTTAGAGATATGTGTAACCTGATTTATATTTGGGGGATGTTGTAGAGAAAAACTTGAACACTGTTTCAAGTTAAAAAGAGAGGTTTATTGTCTTAGTCGTTTAGTGCTGCTCTAACAGAAATACCACAAGTGGATGGCTTTAACGAAGAGTTTCTTCTCTCAGTCCAGTAGGCTACAAGTCCAAATTCAGGGCACCAGCTCCAGGAGAAGGCTTTCTCCCTCTGTCAGCTCTGGAGGAAGGTCCTTGTGATGCATCACTCTTCCCTTGGTCTGGGACTATCTCAGCACAGGAACCTCAGGTCCAAAGGACATGCTCTGCTCCTGACACTGCTTTCTTGGTGGTGTGATGTTCCCATGTGTCTCTGCTCGCTTCTCTTATATATCTCAAAAGAGATTAGCTTAAGATACTATCCAATCTTGTAAACCTCATCAGTATAACTGCCACTAATCAATCTTATTAGATCATAGTGATCGAGTTTACAACGCATAAGGAAATCACATCAGATTACAGAATGGTACACAATCATACAATACTGGGAATCATGACCCAGCCAAGTTGACAGCTATTTTTGAGAAGAGATAATTCAATCCATGACATTTGTTAAGGGTTTTAAACAATTGCAATTGGGGAACCACGTAGTCCATTGAAAATGGAACCAGGTAGTCCCCTGGAAGTTTTCATTATACAAGTATTCCTATGGGGTAAAAAGAGGAACCAAACCATAGGGAGGGCAGTTCTAGGAAAATCAACTAATATTGTAATAATCACACTCTGATTGGTTACTGATTATTAATAGTATAGTTAGTGATTACAGGTAGTTTCACAGGATGCTTAGTTCATGGTCACAAGATGCTTACATGTATTTTCTTTGCCTATCTTGCAAAATTATCTTCTTGGCAACAATACCCAGACAGCACTCTTCCTGAGTACGTGTATTTTTTTTAATTGTGTTTTAGATGAAAGTTTACAGAACAAATTAGTTTCTCATTAAACAATTAACATACATACTGTTTTGTGACATTGGTTACCAACCCCATGACGTGTCAACACTCTCTCCTTCTTGACCTTGGGTTCCCCATTACCAGCTTTCCTGTCCCCTCCTGCCTTCCCATCCTTGCCCCTGGGCTGGTGTGTCCATTTAGACTTGTTTTGTTTTATGGGCCTGTCTAATCTTTGGCTGAAGGGTGACCCTCAGGAGTGACTTCAGTACTGAGCTGAAAGGGTGTCCAGGGGCCATACTTTCAGGGTTTCTCCAGTCTCTGTCAGACTAGTAAGTCAGGTCTTTTTTGTGAATTAGAATTTTGTTCTACATTTTTCTCTAGCTCTGTCCAGGACCCTCTATTGTGATCCTTGTCAGAGCAGTCAGTAGTGATAGCTGGGTATCATCTAGTTGTGCTGGTAAGTACGTGTATTTTTAGGTGTGCAGATAGTCATTTGGTTATGACCCCTTGAGGCACATGGTTTCACATCCTGGTTTTGACTATCGAGGAAAAACATGCTTTTCTCAAAAAACATAGCTGTTGGTCTAGAAATACAGATTAAAATTAGATAGTATGGTCAGCATATTATGCCTATGTCTCACTGGCTGCATTGAAAGTTGTCTGTTCCTGTGACAGGGATCTGTGAGGCAAGAGATTCCCAGAGTTCTTTACTCCAAATGGGGCAACCTTAGATAAGAAATTGTTGCTCCCATTGCTAAACCAGATAGCCAGACTGAGTCTATAAAAATTTACAGACAGAACTGTTGGTTGTCAGGGCATCCAGTGCTAAGATGACTTCCTGAAGTTCTGCCAATAGAGATGACCCTTGGGTCTCATCCTTTGTTAGGGCCATCCCAGTGGAGGGATGTAAAACAGCAGCTCTGCAGCAAGCTCCATCTCGTGTGATGGTAGTGATGCTGTTCGTTAAGCAAATGATTTCCCATTGCTATTCACTCAGTTGATCCCAAGGGGCTCATCAGATAGCTAAGGGATCTGGGAGAGCAGTGATCTCCTCTAGAACCATGGCATCTGATAAGGGACTGATGGCAGAAGAAACCACCCCCTACTGCAGATAAGATATGCCAGAGGTTTGGCTCTGACCTCTAGGCACAATTTCCATTTTAGCAAGGAGGCATCAATGGTTGTGCCAAGCTTGTGTTCTGCTTCCATGTTCCAATACAATAATAGGCAGCTGGGTCATGGATTTATGGCCTGTGAGAATCTGTTTGCAGTAAAGCCCAGTATGCAACTAACAATTGCCACTCTAATGGCATATATAATATATATATATATATATAATAGCTTGAACCCCAAAACAGTTTCTTGCATAGAAAGTTTATGGGCAACTAGTAGCCATCATGGGTGGTCCAGAGATTCCAGAAGGCGTGTGAAGAGGTTTCTAAACTCTCTGTAGTGAAAGAGTTTCTAAGGAGGTTCTAGTGGACATGCTTTTTTAATTACAATTTAGACAGATTCTAAAGCCTTTTGTTACAGGGGCCCATTTAAGGTGAGCCTATATTATGTAACAATATAATAGGGCTTAAGTAAAATTTGTAAATGAGGAATACGTTACCTCTAGAACCCAAAAAGTCCTAAAAGATGTTGAGATTGTTTTAATACTGTGGGTGCTGAGAGGTCAATAGCTCTTTCTCAACAGTATAAAGGACAGAAGTAACATGACTGATCTAAAAAAATAAAGCTCAGAAATTTTACTAGGGTCAAAGGACTTTGTACTTTGTGTGGGGCAATGACTATCTCTTTTTGTCAGCTCTTTGTGAATATTTATATATCTTGAATGAGGGTGTAAAATGAATCTCCTTGGAGGAGGCTGTCATCAACATGATGTCATCCCTGTTCTCCTGAAGAAAGTTGGATGTTGTTAAGATCTTGCCTGTAAAGACTGTGTGTGATAGCAGGACTACTGAAGTACCCATGGGTAGCAAGTAAAGGTGTATTGTGTTTTTTTTTTTTGAAGGTGATAGCAAACTGCAACTGAGAGGCTGTAAAAATAGGCACCGAACAAAGCCTGTTAGCCTAATCTATAACTGATTGTATGGAGCCAGTAATTTCAATAATATTAGATATGAAGGTCTTAATAGGTGGGACCAACTGGTAATCTACCATGGGCTTCCATTTATTCTTTCCAAGTTTAAGAAGAAGCCAAATTGGGCTGTTAAAGGGAGGATAATGACTCCTTCCTAAATAAATCTTATAGAACGAGTTTCAATACTTAAGGGTCTTGTTTAATTTTTATTGAGCTGTGTTAACTGTTTTAACAAGTGGCTAGGAAAGGAAACATCCTTGGGGTCCCATTTAGCTAAGCCAATTATAAGTGCTAAACACTTCATTTAGTTTTATTACTCATTGGATCAGAAAGTCAATGCCCACTATAGGATATGTTAGGTCAATAGGTACTATGACTGTGGGGAAGTTAGGCAATGGTTAATGTGAGGCATACATGTTTGCCCTCTATTTCATGTTAGGTAACTCCTCTAACAGCATAGTGGGTACTTGTTTAAATTTAGTGGGAACCCCAAATATAACTGTAATTTGAGTGCTAGTATTGTTTAAGGCTGTGATGGTTAAGAGTGTGTGTCAACTTGGCTGGGCAATGATTCTCAGTGTTTATATGTGATCACCCCCATGATGGGATCTGCTGTAAGTAGCCAATCACAACAGTTTCCTTGGGCGTGTAGCCTGCATCTGAATATAAGTGGATGTTCTGGGTTTTACCTTCCGTGGTCCTACAGCTGCCTCCTGTTTGTCTGACCTCTCGTTCTTCATACCTGAGCTAGCAGCTTACCTGCCAATCTTGGGATTCATCAATCTTCACAGCCTGTGAGCAAGAGTCCTGCTCTCTGACCTGCCAATCTTGGGTTTGCCAGCCCCTACAGCTATATTCAGGAGAAGCCTCTATCCTGATCCACGGACTTGGGATGTTCCAGCCTCTACAATCATGTGAACTGTTTCCTTGATATAAATCTATCCATCTATCTATCTACCTATCTATCTATCTATCTATATGTTTTGCTTCTCTAGAGAACCCAGCCTAAGACAAAGGCCATAAAGTTTTGCCAACTAATATATTTTAGCATATATTTCAAAAGATATTTTAAAAATTAGCTCAGAATCTATGTTACAGAGGCACAATTTCAATCATAGCCCTTTTATGTTTTTGTCTGAATTCTTTTACTGAATTTTGGATTTCCAATTGGGTCAAATCATGAACTTCTATTTCAGTCTTTGTTTCCTCCTCCATATCTAGGTTTGTTTGTTTTTTGGTGGTTATTGGATATACCTTGGTCCCTCTCTTGTTGTTGTTAGGTGCTGTTGAATCATTTCCAACTCATATCGACCCTATATACAACAGAACGAAACAGTGCCCATCCTCACAATTGTTGTTATGCTTGAGCCCATTGTTGCAGCCACTGTGTCAATCCATCTTGTTGAAGGTCTTCCTCTTTTTCACTGATGCTCTACTTTAGCAAGCATGATGTCCTTCTCCAGGGACTAATTCCTCCTGATAACATGTCCAAAGTATGTGCTCACTTATCTATACCAAGAAATTTGAAAAACAGCTACCTGGTCAACCGAATGGAAGAGATCCATATTTACGCTTATTCCAAAGAAAAGTGATTCAATAGAATGTGGAAATTATCAAATAATATCATTAATATCATACTCAAGTAAAATTTTGCTGAAGATCGTTCAAAGCTCTTGCAGCAGCACATCAACAGGGAACTGCCAGAAATTCAAGCCGGATTCAGAAGAGGACATGAAATGAGGAATATCACTGCTGATGCCAGATGGATCCTAGCTGAAAGCAGAGAATAACAGAAAGATGTTTACCTATGTTTTATTGACTATGCAAAGGCATTCGACTGTGTGGATCATAACAAATTATGGATAACATTGCAAAGATGGGAATTCCAGAACACTTAACTGTGTTCATGAGGAAACTGTACATAGATCAAGAGGCAGTCATTTGAACAGAACAAGGGGATACTGCATGGTTTATAGTCAGGAAAGGTGTGCATCAGGGTTATGTCATATCACCATACTTGTTCAATCTGTATGTTTAGCAAATAATCCAGAAGCTGGACTATACGAAGAAGAATGGGGCATCAGGACTGGAGTAAGACTTATTAAAAATCTGCAATAAGCAGATGACACAGCCTTGCTGGCTGAAAGTGAAGAGGACTTGAAGCACTTACTGATGAAGACCAAAGAATACAGCCTTCAGTATGCATCACACCTCAACATAAAGAAAACAAAAATGCTCAAAACTGGACCAATAAGCAACATCATGATAAACGGAGAAAAGATTTAAGTTGTCAAGGACTTCCTTTTACTTGGATCTACATTCAACACCCATGGAAGCAGCAGTTAGGAAGTCAAACGGCATGTTGCATTGGGCAAATCTGCAGCAAAAGCCTCTTTAAAGCATTAAAAAGCAAAGATGTCACTTTAAAGACTAAGGTGTGCCTGACCCAAGTCATGATATTTTCAGTTGCCTCATATTTGTGAGAAAGCTGGACAATGAATAAAAAAGACAAAAGAAGAATTGATGCATTTGAATTATGGTGTAGGCAAAGAATATTGAATATACCACAGACTGACAAAAGAACAAACAATCCCTGGAGAAGGACATCATGCTTGGTAAAATAGAGGATCAGCAAAAAAGAGGAAGATCCTCAACAAGATGGACTGACATAGTGGCTGCAACAATGGGCTCAAGCGTAACAATGATCATGAGGATGGCAAGGTTTCATTCTGTCGTACATAGGGTCGTTATGAGTCGGAATCAACTCAATGGAACTTAACAACAACAACAACTAAGTATTTAGGAGTGTGGACCTCAGTATGCATCATGGTAACTCCTCTTCCTCTAAATAAGTGACCAATGGACCTATATATTGCACAAAGTCTTTCCCCTGAGTGCTTGATTGGACAAGGGTCAATGCCTGCTTGAGACCCACAACCAACGCCCATAGAGTAAAAGTTATTTCCCTGAACATAGAGCTAGTGTTGGAATCCAGATAAACAGATAGGTCCAAGCTGAGACACACAACCCAGAGTTGCTTTAAGGATGGCCTCCTTATCAAAACTTTGACTTGGGTCAGTTACATTTATAACAGAGGTTTGGTGAAAAGCCAAAACCAAACCTGTTGTCACTGAATCAATTCTGACTCATAGTGACCCTGTAGTACAGAGTAGAACTGCCCCATAAAGTTTCCAAAGCTGTAATCTTTAAGGAAGCAGACTGCCACTTCATTCTCCAGTGGAGCAGCTGGTGGGTTCAAACTGCCAACTTCTTGGTTAGCAGCCAAGTGCTTAACCACTGTGCCACCAGGGCTCCTTAGAGGCTTGGTAGAACTTAACAATTGCAGCCCACTGTAGCACAGCTCAAAGCAAAATCTTGCCAGCAGGCAACAACACAACTCAAAGAGCATGCTCACCAGCAGGCAACAGAGCCAATTAAAGCCAAAGCCAAAGAAGAAAGACTCCCAGTGGTGTGCTCATTGCCTAGTTATCCTGCTCAAATTATTGTTTGGACCCTACACCCAACATTTGATTCAGATGTCCAGACTGATCATGCTGCACACACACCAGGAGGATATGAAAAGGTTTATTGCTCACATAATGAGGTTTCTGGGGAGAGCAAGACAGACACCAACACAGGTCCATAAATGGCTCGAGAGAGCAGGCAAAGAAGGATGGCTTGGGGTTTAATGGGGTAGGGGTGAGGGAAGAATAAGGGTTCTTCCTTATTCTTGCTGGAGCTTGTATGGTTTGAACTTTCTGCCAATGCCAAAGGAGGGAGCATCTGGACTTTTTTATCAGTGTGCCCAGATCTGGAGCAGAAAAGTAGAAGCATTGTAGCACTTAAAAGTCCCTGGTGGCACAAATGGTTTGTGCTACACTACTAAGCAAAAATTTGGTGATTGGAACCCACCTAGTGGCACCACAGAAGAAAGATCTGGTGATCTGCTTCCATAATGATTACAGCCGAGAAAACCCTATGGATCTCAGTTTCACTCTGTAACATCTGGGGTCACCATGAGTCAGAATCAGATTGACCACAATGGATTTAGTAGAGCTTAAAAGTTGTCAGATGTCAAATATCAAAGATGGATCTTGGTCAATCAACATTGATTAGGACAGACATGATCATAAGATATAATGGTAAAAACAGATGAGAATGAAAAGTGACTAAAGACGTTTTCCTGCGTATTCCATATGTTGAGGTTCAAATATATAGTTGCTGATCATGTTGTTGAAGAAAGATATTTCCAATGAATAGGTCTTTGGTCTTGCAAAATTCTATCATACAATCTCTGCCGTCGTTTCTATCACCAAGGCTGTATTTTCCAACTACTGGTCCTTTTTCTTTCTTTCCAACTTTGGCATTCCAATTACCAGTAATTATCAATGCATCTTGATTGCATGTTTGATCAGTTTCAGACTGCAGAAGTTGGTAAAAATCTTCTTTTCAACTTCTTCATCTTAGCGTAGTGGTTAGTGCTTCAATTTGAATAATAGTCATATTAACTGGTTTTCCTGTAGGAGTATGGATATTATCTTACCATTGACAGCATTGTACTTCAGAATAGATCGTGAAATGTTCTTTTTGACAATGGATGCAACACCATTCCTCTTCATTTTGTCATTCCCGGCAGAGTAGACTATATGATTGTCCAATTCAAAATGGCCAATACCGGTCTATTTCAGCTCACTAATGCCTAGAGTATCAAACTTTAAGCAATCTGTTTCATTTTTGACAACTTCCAATTTTCCTAGATTCATACTTCATACATTCCACATTCTAATTATTAATGGATATTTTCAACTATTTCTTCTCATGTGAGTCATGCCTCATCAGCAAATGAAGGTCCTGAAAGCTTGAGTCCATCCACATCCTTAAGGTCAACTCTGCTTTGAGGAGGCAGTGCCTCCTGAGTCATATTTTGAGTTCCTACCAACCTGAGGCACTCATCTTTCAGCACTAGCTCAGACAATGTTGCGCAGCTATTCATAAGGTTTTCACTGGCCAATATTTTTAGAAGTAGATCGCCTGGTCCTTCTTTCAAGTCTGTCTTCGTCTGAAAGCTCCACTTAAACCTGTCCACTGGTGGTGACCCTGATGGTATTTGAAATACCACCAGCATAGCTTCCAGCATCAACAACATGCAAGCTGCCACAGTATGACAAACTGACACAATTTTGCAAGACTGCCAACCTATTCAACAACATAACAGCAACTGTACACATGGACCAAATCAGATAGAATACACAGGAATCAAATAGACTACATCTGTGGAAAGAGATGATGGGAAAGCTCAATATCATCAATCAGAGCAAGGCCAGTGGCCAACTGTGGAACAGATCATCAATTGCTCATACAAAAGTTCAAGTTGAAGCTGAAGAAAATTAAAATAAGTCCACAAGAACCAAAATAGGACTGAGTATATCCCACCTAAGTTTAAAGACCTTCTGAAGAATAGATTTGACACATTGAACACTAATGACCGAAGGCCAGACAAGTTGTGGGATGACATCGAGGACAACATACATGAAGAAACCAAAAGGTAATTTAAAAGACAGGAAAGAAAGACCAAAATGGATGCCAGAAACACTCTGAAAATTCCTCTTGAATGTAGAGTAGCTAAAGCGAACAGAAGAAATTATGAAATAAAATAGCTGAACAAAGTAAAGTGTTATAATGAAATGTGGAGAGACCTGGAGTTAGAAAACCAAAAGGGAAGAACATGCTCAGCATTTCTCAAGTTGAAAGAACTGAAGAAAAAATTCCAGCCTTCAGTTGCAATATTGAAGAATTCTACAGGGAAAATATTGAACAACAGAAGAAGCATCAAAAGAAGATGGAAGGAATCCACAGAGTCACTGTACCAAAAAGAATAGGTTGATGTTCAACCATTTCAGGAGGTAGTATTTGATCAATAACCAATGGTACTGAAGGAAGAAGTCCAAGCTGCACTGAAGTTGTTAGTGAAAACCAAGACTCCAGGAATTGATGGAATGCCGGTTGCGATGTTTCAACAAAGGATGCAATGCTGGAAGCGCTCACCACGTCTATGCCAAGAAGTTTGGAAGACGGCTACCTGGTCAACTGACTGGAAGAGATCCATATTTGTGCCCATTCCAAAGAAAAGTGATCCAATAGAATGTGAAAATTATCAAACGATACCATTAATATCACACGCAAGTAAAATTTTGCTAAGGATTATTCAAAAACAGTTGCAGCCTCACATCAGCTGAGAACTGCCAGAAACTCAAGCTGGATTCAGAAGATGACATGAAATATGGATATCATTGCTGATTTCAGATGAATCTTGGCTGAAAGCAAAAAATACCAGAAAGATGTTTACTTGTGTTTTATCGACTATGCAAAGGCATTGGACTTTGTAGATAATAAGAAATTATGGATAACATTTTGAAGAATGGGAATTCCAGAACACTTAATTGTGCTCGTGTGGAACTTGTACATACACCAACAGGCAGTCTTTCAAACAGAACTAGGGAATACTGAGTGGTTTAAAATCAGGAAAGGTGTGTGTCCAGGTGTAAAAATGGTGTGGGGGCTGTGTCTGACCTCCTCTAACTTCACAAGGGGGAAAGATAATCAAGATCAACAGCCCAAGGCTGATTACTATGACACGGAGGTCAGACATGCCTCCTCTCTCCACCATCTTTGCCAATTCTGATACCAACCATCCACCCACAGCACTCTCTATTTCGCTGCTGGGTTCAATAACTCATTGCAATGGCCACACAGAACTCACAGACAATACACGATTATGGGGTTTATTAGGGAAGTAACAGGTTATAACTCAGGTTGAGGAATACTCAGGATACAGTTCTTCCATCAGGACTGCCTCTTCCCAGCCGTGCTCTCAGGCAGGCTTCTCTAGCCCTTGGCCTCTGCCCTCCTTGGTAAAGTGTTACAAAGTTCTTTCAGCTCCACCGATAAGTGCCTAGAGGCACCTTACTCCACCAGCAAACCTCCTGCCCAAAGGCAATCAGCTTTCTTGTCCCAGGGGCCAGAAAACCCACCACATTCTCCTGCGGCCATCTCTCTGACACAGCCTCTTGAGAGCTCTCTCTCTCTCTCTCCATCTCTTGGTTCCAGGAGCCTCCCAGCTCAGGGATGTACACCCCACTCCTGGCTGCTACTCCCTGGCAGTGGTGGGGTCCTCTCTTTCTGGCCTCTGGGATGGCTCATTTCAAGCCCAGTGGGATGGCAAAACTGACCACTCCTCCCTGTGGGCCACAGTTATTCTATCTGCACAGCCTCGCCCAGTCACTTGAATGGGAGTTAGAAGTCTACGGCTAGAATTGCCACACAAAAGTGATCCATCTCACCTCACAGGGTTGTATCCTTTCACCATACTAGTTCATTTTGTATGCTTAGCAAATAACCCGAGAACCTGGACTATATGAAGAAGAATGTGGCTTCAGGATTGGAGGAAGATTCATTAACAACCTGTGATGATATGCAGATGACACAAACTTACTTGCTGCAAGTGAAGAGGACTTGAAGCACTTATTGATGAAGATCAAAGACCACAGCCTTCAGTATGGATTACACCTCAACATAAAGAAAACAAAAGTCCTCACAACTCGACCAGTAAGCAACATCATGATAAACAAAGAAAAGATTGAAGTTGTCAAGGATTTCTTTCCGCTTGAATCCACAATCAACACCCATGGAAGCAACAGTCAAGAAATCAAACAACGTATTGCTTTGGGCAAACCTGCTGCAAAAGACCTCTTTAAAGTGTTGAAAACCAAAGATGTCACCTTGAGGACTAAGGTGCACCTGACCCAAGCCATAGTATTTTCAATCCCCTCATACGCATGTAAATGCTGGACAGTGAATGAGGAAGACTGAAGAAAAATTGATGCATTTGAATTATGATGTTGGTGAAAAATATTGAATATACCATGGACTACCAGAAAAATGAACAACACTATTTTGGAAGAAGCATAGCCAGAATGCTCCTTAGAAGAGAGGATGGTGAGACTTCCTCTCAGGTACTTTGGACATGTTATCAGAAGGGATCAGTCCCTGGAGAAGGACATCATGCTTCGTAAAGTAGAGGGTTAGCAAAAAAGAGTAAGACCCTCAACGAGATGGATTGACACAGTGGCTGCAACAGTGGCCTCAAACTTAGCAAATACTGGAGGATGGCACAGGAATGGGCAGCATTTGGTTCTGTTGTACATGGATGGCTATGAGCCGGAACCAACTCAACGTCACATAACAACAATAAAACACTAAACTGCTAAATGAGAAAAACTTAATATATGGTATATCTGGATTTTATCAAGGCATTTATAAGACCAATAATAAAATTTTTGTTTAAAAACAATTAGAAAATATAAGCTGAATGGAAAGAGTTAGGTAAACAATAATTAGTTTAACAACTGTACCCATAATGATCAATATCTATATGGTGTTGAGGTCTATATGGGGTCTGAAGTGACAGAGATTTCAAATGAAATAAAAACCCACGTAAGCTAATAAAAATGTTTGATAGCAGAATCAGAATCCAAAATTTCCCGCCAGGTTTAAGAAAAGATTTGTATCTTATAGTATGAATCTAAAAGTTTCTGCCTGAGTGCTTTAGGGGACCAGTGAATAACATTCTTTCTTTCCCTCTGGAATTCAGTTCAGTTGAGGTAAAAGTAACAGACTACAGACAAAAGTCAAAATTTCAACTTCATTATCCGTAAGGCTGACTGAAGTACATGGTTTAACATCTGCAGCTTAAAGGGACTGCAAATTCTTTGTCCTTGTATTAGACTGATTAAGTAATAAGGAATGAACATGGCAGGATAACTACAAGGTTCCCCAGCGAGGTCACAGTCTGACACAGGAAACCTGCCTCAGGGCAGAAAAGCAGATCAGCATGCACCCTCTCTGTAGAGAAGAAGATGAGAAAGAGGGAGAATGCTGGAGGACTCCAGAGTGAGGGCATGTGACCTATAAATGCCCAGTTCAAGATATCACACCTCTTCCTTGGGGAGGTGTGCCTGAGGTTCTGGAAGGAGCTGCCAGTGTCCTTCGAATATTCTAGCCTGCTGGGAAATCTCTCTCTTCTCTATGGAAACTTGACAATAGGAGGATACATTGTTACCACAAATCACGGATCTGAGGTGCCTGCCACAAAAACCAATACTGAGACAGGGGTGAGGTGAGCAGCAAGAGGGTTTTGTTGTATATCGATATGCAGGAGACAGAGGGGAATGAGCTCCTCCATAAAACCTGTCTCCCTGACTGGAAATGGGCTGAAGGTTTTATATGGACAGGATTATAGTTTCCCTTCGTGGTAGTCACAATTTTCATGTTCCAGATGATCTAACTTCTTACTGGCAATCCTTGAAGTTTATCTGACACCATTAGTCACGATTGTCACATTGCAGATGAGTTAATCCTGTTACTGACAGTCTTTGAGGGTTATCAATTTGTTTTGCCACTCTCCAAGGAGAAACTTTAGGGACTGGAATAGGAGGAGGGAGGAAGAAGAAAAAATATCCTGAGACAAAGTGGGGGCTAGTAATGGTGGGAATCAATTATTCAGCAATGGTGGTAATTGAGCTTATGCAGCCTGTTCCAATATGTCCATCCAGCAAATTTCAAAAGAACAATGTATAGGACAGGACTAACAACCACACGTGACAAAGACTGGAGGTCTGGCAAAAATTAGTCAACGTTGTGATAGCTACCAAAATTTGGGAGACCAAACAACCAGTTTGCCTGGGTCTGAACAGTTTTCTAGAACATGAGACCTTTAGTAACAAAACCTGAAAAGTCCTGAGTAAACCTGGACAAGTCGATCACTCCAACCAAAGCTTTAGATGGAATTAATATAATATCAAAATTCTGGGAAGTTCCTTGGGCTGGCCAGCTAACTTCAATCAATCTCAACATCTTCATTTGTAACATTCCCAAAGGATTGTTTTGAGGATTAAAAAATGAAATAAGTAATAATTTTTTGTATAATATTTGACATAGATAATTGCTGACTAGTTGACTGACTCAAAACATTGCCCAGTCCTGCATCATCCTCATGATCACAAGCATGTTCCTGTCCATTGTTGTGGCTATCGTGCCATCCATCTCGCTGAGCATTTCTCTTGCCCTCAATGGCCTTCTGCTTCACCAAACATGATATCCTCCTCCAGCGACTGATCCCTTCTGAAGACATGGTCAACGTAAGCAAGTCAGACAATGTTTTCACCCTTGTAACCATAAGGTTTTTATTGGCTAATTTTCAGAAATAGATTACCAGGCTTTCTTCCTAGTCTTAGTCTGGAAGCTCCACTGAAACCCATGTACCATGGGTGACCCTGCCAGTATTTGAAATGCCGGTGGCATAGCTTCCAGCATTACAGCAATACACGCAAGCCACCACAGTGTGAAAAACTGATAGGTGGTGGCTGACATAACATACGCCCTAAAAAATTTTCTCCTTTATATCCTATCCAATGCAGATCATTGTTGGAATATTCTTTTATGCTCCAAGTACAAGATTTTATGAGGAATAGAAGCCAAAATTGTTGCAGAGAAACTGGAAGACAGGTAGAGATGATCGCCCGTTGTTGAAGAGAACATTGGAAAATATGCCCAGCAAGCAACTGTCTAAGCCTGCTTTCTGCCCATATAAAGTTGAAAGTCAGAAGCCATTTTGTCCAAGCTGGTGACACATTAGCCTGTATAATGCCCCTAAAAACGTAATGGGTTTCTAATGAATTTGATTTGCGTTTACTCCATTCAACGAAAGAAAAACCCACCATTCATTTTAAGACATACCTCTCTCTCTAGACCAAATCCAAACTACTTTGTGCATTTAAAGCTACTGTAATGCAACGTTCCTAAAATTACTAGGCTGATTTTCTAGCTGATAAAGTTTAATAGGCATAATCTTAATTCTTTCAAAGATCTTAACAAAGGATTTTAGAACCCTACTCTTGATTTTAATTTTGCCCTCAGGCCTCATGTTACTTTTATAATCTCCTACAGGCTGGGGAAACTGGAGATAAGAAACAAGAAACAGTTTAGTCTTCCAACCTGGCAAGTTCTGACTCCGGCCTGTCCTAGTTAGCTAGCGTATCTTCTGGAGTTTGTGTGCTGTTGGTTAGGTTTGCATCCTGTTAATGCCATGCATTTAGGGCCTCTAGCGTTGATCCTATTTTTTCTTCTATGAACTTGATAGTTTTTGGCTTTATATTTAGGTCTTTGATCCATTTTAAATTTGTTTTTGTGTATGGTGTGAGGTATGGATCCAGTTTTTTTTTTTTTTTTTGCAGATGGACATCCAGTTTTGCCAGCACCGTTTGTTAAAAAGACTGTCTGTTCCCCATTTGATAGACTTTGGGCCCTTGTCGAAGATCAGTTGACTGCAAGTGGATGGATTTACATCTGGGTTCTCAATTCTGTTCCATTGGTCAGTGTATCTGTCATTGTACCAGTACCAGGCTGTTTTTACTACCATAGAAGTATAGTAGGTTCTGAAGTCAGGTAGTGTGAGTCCTCCTACTTTACTCTTCTTCTTCAGTAGTGCTTTACTTATCCAGAGCTTCTTCCCTTTCCATATAAAGTTAATGATTAGTTTTTCCATCTCTTTAAAGAATGTTGTTGGTATTTGATAGAGGATTGTATTGTATTTGTAAATTGCTTTGGGCAGAATTGTCATTTTCACAATGTTGAGTCTACCTATCCATGAGTATGGTATGTTTTTCCATTTATGTAGATCCCTTTGGGTTTCTTGCAGTAGTGTTTTGTAGTTTTATTTGTATAGGTCTTTCACATCCCTGGTTAGATTTATTCCTGAGTATTTTATTTTTTTAGGGGCTGTTATAAATGGTATTGTTTTCCTGATTTCCTTTTCATTGTTCTCTTTATTGGTGTATAGGATCCAACTGATTTTTGTATGTTTATCTTATATTCAGCTACTCTCCTGAGTCTTTCTATTAGTTCCAGTAGTTTTCTTGTGGACTCTTAGGGTTTTCTATGTATAGTATCACATCATCTGCAAACAGGGACAGTTTAACTTCTTCATTACCAATTTGGATGCCCTTTGTTTCTTTTTCTCACCTTATTGCTCTAGCTAGGACTTCCAGCAAAATGTTATATAGGAGTAGTGATAAAGGGCATCCTTGTCTTGTTCCTGTTCTCAAGGGGAATGTTTTCAGCCTCTCTCCATTAAGAATGATGTTGGCCTTTGGTTTTGCATAGATGCCCTTTATTATGTTGAGAAATTTCCCTTCTATACCCTTTTACTGAGAGTTCTTATCAGGAATTGGTGTTGGACTTTGTCAAATGCCTTTTCTGCATCAGTTGAGATGATCCTGTGATTCTTTTCTTTCCTTTTATTTGTGTGGTGGATTATGTTGATTGATTTTCTAATGTTGAACCATCCTTGCATACCTGGTATGAATCCTACTTAGTTGTGGTGTATTATTTTTTTGATATGATGCTGAACTCTATTGGCTAGAATTTTGTTGAGAATTTTTGCATCTATATTCATGGGAAATATTGGTCTGCAATTTTCTTTTTTTGTGGCGTCTTTGCCTGGTTTTGATATCACGGTTATACTGGCTTCACAGAATAAATTAGGAAGTGTTGCTTCCTTTTCTATGTTCTAAAATAGTTTGAGTAATACTGGTATAAGCTCTTCTGTGAGTGTTCTGTAGAATTCTCCAGTGAAGCCATCTAGGCCAGGGGTTTTTTTGGTTGGGAGTTTTTTATTACCTTTTCAATCTCTTCTCTTGTTACGGGTCTCTTCAGATTTTCAACATCATTTTGTGGTAGTTTGGGTAGGCAGTGTCTTTTTAGAAATTTATCCATTTCCTCCAGGTTTTCAAATTTGTTGAAGTATACTTTTTCATAATACTCTGTTATGATCCTTTTTATTTAAGTTGAGTCTGTTGCAGTGTTCCCCATTTCATTTCCTATTTGGATTATTTGCGTCGTCTCCTCTTTTTCTTTTGTCAGTCTGGCCAGTGGTTTGTCGATTTTGTTGATCCTTTCAAAGAACCAGCTTTTGGTTTTGTTGATTCTTTCTATTGTTTTTCTGTTCTCTATTTCATTTATTTCTGCTCTGTTCTTTATTATTTCCTTTATTCTAATGGCTGTGAGCTTTTTTGCTCTTCTCTTTCTATTTTTTTGAGTTCTGTAATGTTTTGATTTTGTCCTACTCTTCTTTTTTGATGTGTGCATCTATTGCTACAAATTGTCCTCAGAGGACTGCCTTTTCCGTGTCCCAAAGGTTTTGGTATGATGTGTTTTCATTCTTGTTTGATTCTAGGAATTTTTTGATTCCCTCTCTGATTTCTTCTATTACCCAGTGGTTTGTAAGCAGGGTGTTATTCAGTTTCCATGTAATTGATTCTTTTTCCTTGCTCTTCCTGTTGTTAATTTCTACCTTGATGGCATTGTGGTCAGAGAAGATACTTTGTATTATCTCAGTGTTTTGGATCTTGTTGAGGATTTCTCTGTGCCCTAAGATGTGGTCTATTCTGGAGAACGTTCCATGTGCATTGGAAAAGAATGTGTACTTTGCAGCTGTAGGGTGGAGTGTTCTATATATATCTATGAGGTCAAGTTGGCTGATTGTGCCCTTTAAGCCTTCTGTATGTCTGTTGAGTTTCTTTCTAGATGTTCTGTTATTTACTGAGAGTTGTGTGTTGAGGTCTCCTACTATTATTGTGGAACTGTCAATTTCTCTTTTCAGTGCAGTTAGAGTTTGTTTTATGTATTTGGGAGGCCTGTCATTGGGTGCGTAGGTGTTTATTATGGTTACGTCTTCATGACAGATCATCCCCTTAATCATTCTATAGTGTCCTTCTTTGTCCTTTAGGGTGGATTTTGTTTTAAAGTCTATTTTATCTGAGAATAATATTGCCACTCCTGTCTTTTTGGTAGCTGTTTTCTTGATATATTTTTTTCTATCCTTTGATTTTTTTAATAAATTTATGTCTTTGTTTCTAAGGTATGTCTCTTGTAGACAGCAAAGTGATGGATCCTGTTTTTTTACCCATTCTGCCACTCTCTGTCTCTTCATGGGTGCATTGAGTCCATTTACGTTCAGTGTAATTATTGATATGTGTGAGTTTATTGCTGTCATTTTTAGTGCTTTTTTTTTTGTGGTGTTGACGTTTTCTTTGCTCCTCTTACTCTCCTGTACTAAATTCCTTTTGTTTGTGGATTTTTTTCATTTCTTTTGTTTTTGTAGGTTTCGTTTTTTACTGAGACTTTATGTTTTTCTTCTTTATTTTGATGACTAGGTCTGTTAACTTTCTTTGTAGTTACCTTGAAATTTACCCTTATCTTCCTAAGTTTGAACCAGTCTATTATTACTTGATATCACCTTGCCTTCCTCTCCATTAGAAGGTTCCATACCTACACCGTTTAATCCCTCTTTTATTGTTCTGATGTTGTCATTTACAGACTAACCTCTTTGATTCCCTGTTGTAATTCTTTTGGTTTTGGATATTCCTTGAGAGGTCATTTCCTAGGTTGGTATCTGGCTGGTACAATCCTGCATCCTTGATTCAGTCTGTGGTCTGATGTTGCTTGTTCTCAGATCGAAGGACTCCTTTAATAATTCCTGTAAGTTTGATTTGGTTTTTACATAGTCCCTTAATTTCTGTTTATCTGGAAATGACCTAATTTCACCATCATATCTGAACAAGAATTTTGCAGGATATATTATTCTTGGCTGGCAATTATTTTCTTTCAAGGTTTTATATATGTCATCCCATTGTCTTCTTGCCTGCACGGTTTGTGCCGAATAATCCGAGCTTAGTCTTATTGTTTCTCCTCTGTATGTGACTTTTTCTTTTTCTCGAGCTGCTCTCAGGATTCTTTGTCTTTGGTTTTAGCAGGTATGATTATGTTATGCCTTGGTGATTTTCCTTTGGGGTCTAGCTTATATGGGGTTCATGGAGCTTCTTGGATGGTTAGCTTTCCATCTTTCATGATATTGGAGAGGTTTTCTGTCAGCAATTCTTCAATGATCCTCTCTGTGTTTTCTGCTTACTCCTCCTGTTTTGGAACTCTGATGACTCACAGATTTTTGCTTTTGATTACATCCCACATAATTCTCAGGTTTTCTTCATTTTTCTTTGTTCTTTTTTCTGATTTTTCTTCAAATAGTGTTGTATCCGTGTTTGTTTTCAATGTCACTGACCCCATCTTCCATCATTTTAAACCTGCTCCTCAGCCCATCTATGACACCATCCATTCCTGAAATCTTGTTGTGTATCTTTTGGATTTCTAATTGTTTTTTAATGATTTCCAGTTGTGAATTTATTTTAGCATTTTTTTCCTGTGTTATTTTCTGGAATTCTTCCATTTTTTTGTCTGTATTTTCCATGAATTTGTCTATTTTTTCCTCATTTTTGTCTGCTTTTTTGCTTCAACTCTTGGATAGCTCTGAATATTAAAGATTTGAATTCCCTATCAAGTCGTTCTTGTGCCTTTTCTTTTACTGGAAAGTCATCTAGTGTTTTATTTTGGAAACTTACTGGAAACATCCTGTCCTGTTTTTGTATATGTTTTGATATTGTCTGCTGTTTTTGGTGCACTCAGTAGTTATTTTCCTCGTTTATTGATTGTACATTTATTTGTTTCATCCTGCTTTTTTGTTTTATTTGATTATGTCTGAGCAGCCAGGCTGTGCGTTCTTTGTTGTTTGCTCATCTGTAGGCAAGATACTTTTTACCTCCTTCTCCAATGGGCAGGGTCAGTTGCTCAGGCATGGTATAGGGGGGCAGGTCCAGCTGAAGGGGAGTTGCTGGGATGGGTTGTTTGTGGCACTTACCAGGGCCAACAAGGTGGGCCGGGAATCAGTGCAGGGCAGCTTCTGGTAGGCTGTGCCTGTGCCGCTTGTGGGTGTGATGTTCAGCACATGGTGCAAGTAGGCAGGAAGATGGGAGGAGTTTGTGACATGTGGAGCTAAGATGGGTATGGGAAAGACTAGAGAGAGGAACAGGAGCCAAAAACATACAGACAAAGAAACAAAAGTGCTAAGGGAGCTTGCCACTGGAGTGGAGAAATAAGAGACTGAGAAATGGAGGAAAACAAAAAGGAAAAAATAGAAAAGAAAAAGGGTAAAAGAAAAAAATGAATAAATAAAAATTTTAAAAAAAAAGAAAGAAAGAAAAGCCCCCAGAGATCCCACTGGTGTGGCTGCTAGGACTGGGGTAATTGCTCCCAGGCTGTGAAGTACAGCCTGGCTGGAAGGGGTAGAAGTGTCACATAGTATCCGGTATTCAGGAGACAGGAAGAGAAGGTAAGTATAGAGAGATGAGAAACTGAGAAATTAAGACAGGGAAAAAGGGAAAAAGAGAGAAGAAAACAAAGAAACAAACCCCCCCACCAAAAAAAAAAACAAGAATAAAAAAATGCCCCCAGGGATGCCACTGCTTGTGTGCACAGAGTAAGGGAATAGCTCCCAAGCCGTGCAGTACTGCCCAGCTATAAAGGGCCCCCCAAGCTGAGAGAAGAAAAAGAAAACAAACAAACAAATCAAAACAGAACAAATTAGAATAAAGCAAAAAAAAAAATCCCAGGGAGGCTCACTAGCGTGGTGGCACAGGCCAGGAAGCAGTTTCATAGTTGAGCAGTGTTTTCCAGACTTTCAGGAAGAAGCAAAGATGGCATACAGAGCCAGGTATTTGAGAGAAAGAAGTGGGAGGTGGTGAGAGGTAAGAAAGAAATCTAAACTGGAAAAAATTAACACCAGCAGCCAACAAATGGCACTCAGGGAGCCAGCCATTGGGGGCAGGTGGAATTCAAGCAATACCAGGGTGAAACCGGTGCTTCCTGGCCAAGAGACTGTGACCACAGGAAACAGAGGAGGCCAAGTGAGGGTGAAGAAGGGTGGGGGGTGGGAACCATATATCACTGGTTACCGGTTGTTTTGTCTCCTGCTGGAAGTTCTGTGAAGCTGCTTTCTCTTACACCCTGTTCACCGATCTCTGATAGGAGTCCAAGATGGCAGATCTGTGCTGCGTTAGCTGATAGGGGACCTCTGCACGTATCTCTCCTTGCTCTCTGTTCTCTATCAGTTTCTTATTCTGCTCGGTGCTTGACTGAGTTCTTTATCTCTTCATTTGATGCTTAGGGTTTCAGGACTGATGTGCATTTCTGTTTGACTTAGTTTTTTGGATCTTTGCTGTGAAGGGATGGCGTGTTGCTTCTGTCTATAGCACCATGTTGCCTGGAAATGCCATCAAGTAGATTTTGACTCATAGGGACCCCATGTGACAGAGTAGAACTGCCCTATAGGATTTTCTTGGCTGTAATGTTTACAGAAGGAGATTGCCAGGTCTTTCTCTTATGGTACCATTAGGTGAGTTCAAACTGCCAAACTTTCAATTAACAGCTGAGCTCTTAACCTTCTGTGCCACCAGGAGAGAGTAGGGAAACTGCAATGGGGTTGTGGGGGGATTGGTAGTTCAGTGGTAGAATTCTTATCTTTAATGAGGGAGACCTGGGTTTTATTCTTAGCCAATGCACCTCATGCACAGCAACCACCTGTCTGGAAGTGGAGGCTTGGGTGTTGCTATGATGCTAAACAGGTTTCAGTGTAGCTTCTAGACTAAGAAGAACTAGGAAGAAAGTCCTGGTAATTTACTTATGAAATTCAGCAAATGAAAACCCTATGGATCACTAAGGTCCTATCCATAATCGATCATGGGGATGATGCATGACTGCGTAGTATATTTGTTTCTCCGTGCATGGGGTCATCATGTGTCAGGAGCCAACTTGTTGGCAGCTAACAATGACAAAGAGAACTACATGGCTTTTGATGGAAAGACAATACCTTTAGACTCTTTGAGGAGCAAAGAAAAAGTAGAAATAAGAAACCATGTACCAGTATCAGCAGTAGCTAAAATAATTGAAACTAGGATGAAAAGAGACTTAAAAATGGCTTTATATGTTCATTCCAGCATGCACATTTTGCAGACTTGTATGATATTGCCACAGGGTACGTCAGACAACAATCCTAGACACTTTTACACCCACAATCCAAAGTATGTGACTTCTAAGAGAAATAAACACAAGGTGTTCTTTCTGTAATCAGCTCACAAAATGATTGAGCCAGTTCTGTGCAGCCTTGTCCTATATAATTTTTTTAAAGTGTTTTGAAAGCATGTGTCTTATTAGGATTACTGTTCTCTGAAAAGGTTAAAGCAATCTTGACATCCTGGCAAGAGAGGAATCCTGAAAATAGAACACAACTCCAAGAACTGTTTTTGGCTTTATTCTTCTGGTTCTATAAAACACCATGGCCTTTCCACCCCTCTTTGTAGGGGATGGACAGTGGGGCAGTGCACAGAGTGCTGAGCTCACCTCTGTATAGTTTCTCTGTTTTCTACACTAGCTCATAATCAGGGTGTGGGGGTGTCCTGGACAGAGAAAGCGTAGGAGGACTCTCAGCACTGTGTGTCACTTTCTTCTTGCTTTCTCCTCCTTATTCCCTTCTCCTGAGAGTCTTCTTTACTTTGGAGGAAATAAAATATAACAATTAAGAAATTTAAAATAATGGTTGTAAGAATAATGGTATCTGTCATGATGATTCTGATTTTAATCAAGCAACTGAGAATGGAAATAGAAGAACTTGATTGTTCATACAGAGCCCATTGAGCTCTCATCACAGACCAGAAGCCGGAAATGCACATGGGGCCCCATATATTCATATACATTCATGTTGTGATCCCTTACTATGTAGAGGGCCCAAATCTCAATATTCATGATATAGCAATAGACCAAAAGAAAGAAAAAAAAGATCCTTTCTCTCAGGCAGCTTACATCTAGTGAGGGAGACAAGTTAAAAATATATAGACATATATGTATAATAGATCCGATAGTGGTAAATGCTATGAAGAAAACAAGCAAAAGCACAATCAAGGAAATAGAGCAATTGGGGATGAGTGAAAGAGGGTTATTTTAGGAGGGGAGGTCACTCCGTAAGTTTGGCAGAGAACTATAAGAAGTGAGAGAATGAGCTAGGAATACAATGTTCCAGGCAAAAAGGAGAGTAAGTGTAGAAACCCTGATTGCTAAGTTTGAAGAACAGAAAAGAGAGTGGTGTGGTTGGAGTGGAGTAAGGAAGAAATCAGGAGAGTAGGAGTGGATGAGTTCAGGGGGGTGGAAATCGTTAAACGATATTAGGTTTGTATATACCACAAGAAGGACTCAGAGTGAGATGCGAAGCTATTAGTGGGTTTGGAGCAGTGGAATGAAACCTCTGACAAATATTAAAAGGATCACCCTGAGATATATATAGAGAATAATCTATTGGCAGCAAGTGTGAAAGGGAGGAGACCTGAGAAATAGAAGACTATGGCAATAATTCAGGTATAAGATGATGGTGGCTTGTCTATGGTGATGGCAGTGGAGGGGATGAGATGTAGTTTAGATGTTGGATATATTCTGAAGGTAGAACGAACAGGATTTGCTAATGGGTTGGAATGGGGTATAACAAAAATAGAGGTGTCAAGGATAATTAGAGGAGTTTTGGCCTGAGAAGAAAGTATAGAGCACAAGAGAGCGTTCTATGTCAAAGACACAAACTTGAAATTCATCAGCAGATCACCTAGAGAATGAGCACATGGGAAGAGTAGAGCTTTAAGGACAAATGAAAGTAAAATAACAATATGAATAATATTTACAATATTAGTTGTTGTTGTTGTGAGAGTTTACCATGATTCATATTTTGTTTTAAGCACTTTACATCCAGCATCTCCTTTAATATTACAGAAACAATAGGAAATAGTATTATAATTAATATTTTGTATATAAAGATATAGATAATAGTTACTAATATTTGGACCCAGAGCATTCCTAGTGAATAGGTGACGGGATGTGAAACACAAAATCTTTAATCCCACAAGTCTAATATCTAAAGTATTTTCTGTGTTGTATTAAATTCATTCAGCATACCCCATTCCAGGCTAAATGGGGAAACTGTTTATTTTCCCATATTAACCTATCGCAAACATGTTGTATGATGTCCAGCATCCATTTTCCCTTAAATCACAGCAACAATATTTTGATTTCCCTTAAGGATCAGCAGGTATTTGCTGACCTTATTAAGCTGTTGGGTTAAGCCTTACCTGAGGGTCACACTTCTTTGGGCTTTTTAGTGACATGATCTGCATGAATCAGTTTTGATTAAAGTTTCTGTTACTTGCCACAAAAGATTCACAAATGAAATAGAGCCATATGAACAAAAAAATGATTTAGTGAAGTTTATCCGTTTCTATTCAGTGAAGTTTTTATTCATCTCTAATCGCTTACTTGCATAAAGAATCAAGGGAATTTCCTTTGAAAAACTTACCTTTTCTTACTGTTGTAGTTAGGTGTCATCAAGTCGACTCTGATTCACAGTGACCTATGTAGAATAGAATGAAACACTTCTTGGTCCTGCACCATCCTCATATTCATTGCTAAGTTTGACTCCATTGTTGCAACCACTGGGTCAGTTTATCTCATTAAGGGTCTTCCTCTTTTTTGCTCATACTCTACTTGAATAAGCATGATGTCCTTTTCTAGGGACTAGTCCTTCCTGATAATATGATCAAAGTATGTAAGACAAAGTATCACCATCCTCCCTTCTAAGGAGCATTCTGGCTGTACTTCTTCCAAGACAGACTTGTTCATTCCTCTGGCAGTCCATGGTATGTTCAATATTCTTCACAAACACCATAGTTTGAATGCATCAATTCCTCTTCAGTCTTCCTTATTCATTGTCCAGCTTTCACATGCACATGAGACAATTGAAAATACTACGGCTTGGGTCAGGCGCACCTTAGTCCTAAAGGTGACATCCTTCCTCTTCAACACTTTAAAGAGGTCTTTTGCAGCAGATTTGCCCAGTGCAATGTGTCATTTGATTTCTTGACTGCTGCTTCCATGGGTGTTGATTGTGGATCCAAGTAAAAGGAAATCCTTGACAAATTCAATACTATCTCTGCTTATCATGATGTTGCTTATTGGTCCAGTTGTGAGGATTTTTGCTTTCTTTATGTTAAGGTGTAATCCATACTGATGGCTATAGTCTTTGATCTTCATCAGTCAGTGCTTCAAGTCCTCTTTACTTTCAGCAAGCAAGGTTGTGTCATCTGCATAATGAAGGGTTGTTAATAAGTCTTCCTCCAATCCTCATGCTGCATTCTTCTTCACAGATTATTTGCTCAGCATACAGATTGAATAAGTATGGTGACAAGATACAAGCCTGAAATACATCTTTCCTGATTTTAAACTACACAGTATCTCCTTGTTCTGTTTGAATGACTGCCTCTTGGTCTGTGTACAGGTTCTGCATGAGCACAATTAAGTGTTCTGGAATTCCCATTCTTCGCAATGTTATCCACAATTCATTATGATCCACACAGTTGAATGCCTTTGCATAGTCAATAAAACACAAGTAAACATCTTTTTGATATTCTCTGCTTCCAGCCAAGATCCATCTGACATCAGCAACGATATCCCTCATTCCACATCGTCTTCTGAATCTGGCTTGACTATCTGGCAGATCCCTGCTGATGTACTGCTGCAACCATTTTTGAATTATCTTCAGCAAAATTTTACTTGCATGTAATATTACAGGCAGTCCTCAGGTTATGAATGAGATTTTTTCCTGAGTGTTTCTTTAAGAATTTGTAGGTAAGTCAGAACAGGTGCAAATGATTCTTATTTAGCCTTACTTAAGTGCAAGAAAAGGCTCGAAGACTTTTCAATGATTTAAAAGCTGCATGTACAGCAAGTGAAGGTGATTGTGATGAACAATTTGTGGCAAATAGGGGTTGGTTCAATTGTTTCAAAGTAAGGGCAAATTTGCATAAAATTGAATTGTCCCTAAATCAGATGTTCATTACCCGATGGCTGCCAGTGATGATATTGTTCAATAATTTCCGCATTCTGTTGGATCACCTTTCTTTAGAAATAGCCACAAATATGGATCTCTTCCAGTCAGTTGGCCAGGTAGCTGTCTTCCAAATTTCTTGGCATAGACATGTGAGTGCTTCCAGCATTGCACCCATTTGTTGAAACATCTCAACTGGTATTCCATCAATTCCTTGAGCCTTGTTTTTTGCCAATGCCTTCAGTACAGCTTGGAATTCTTCAGTACTATCAGTTCTTATCATATGGTACCTCCTGAAATGGTTGACAGGTGACCAGTTCTTCCTGGTACAGTGACTCTGTGTATTCTTTCCATCTTCTTTTGATGCATCCTGCATTGTTCAGTATTTTTCCTGTAGAATCCTTCAATATTGCAACTCAAGGCCTGAATTTCTTCTTCAATTCTTTCAGCTTGAGAAATGCCAAGCATGTTCTTCCCTTTTGGTTTTGTAACTCCAAGTCTTTGCACATTTCAATTTAATACTTTGTCTTTGCAAGACACCATATGAAACCTTCTGTTCAACTCTTTTACTTCGTTATTTCTTCCATTTGCTTTAGCTACTGTACATTCAAGGGCAAGTTTCAGAGTCTCTTCTGACATCCATTTTGGTCTTTTCTTTTTTTCCTGTCTTTTTAATGATCTCTTGCTTTGTTCATGTCTGATGTCCTTGATGTCATCCCACAACTTGTCTGGTCTTCAGGTATTAGTCTTCAGTGCATCAAATCTGTTCTTGAGATAGTCTCTATTCAGGTGGGATATACTCGAGATTGTGCTTTGTCTCTCATGGACTTTTTTAAATTTTCTTCAGCTTCAACTTGAACTTGTATATGAGCAATTGATGATCTGTTCTGCAGTCAGCCACTGGCCTTGTTCTGACTGATGATCTTGAGCTTCTCCCTCATCTCCTTCCACAGATATAGTCAATTTGATTCCTGTGTATTCCATCTGGCAAGGTCCACCTGTATAGTCATCATT
The DNA here is from genome assembly GCA_030035585.1 of Dugong dugon. Taxonomy (NCBI): domain Eukaryota; kingdom Metazoa; phylum Chordata; class Mammalia; order Sirenia; family Dugongidae; genus Dugong; species Dugong dugon. The sequence goes on from CM057463.1 coordinate 56,313,894, forward strand.
TATGTTGTTGAAAAAAGGTATTCCTAATGAATAAGTTGTTGGTCTTGCCATATTCTATCATGCGATCTACGGCATTCTTTCTATCACCTAGGCCATATTTTCCAACTACTGGTCCTTCTTCTTTGTTCCCAACTTTCGCATTCCAATCACTAGTAATTATCAATGCATCTTGATTGTATGTTTGATCAATTTCAAACTGCAGAAGTTAGTATAATTCTTTAATTTCTTCATCTTTGGACTTAGTGGTTGGTGTGTAAAAAATAGTCATATTAACTGGTCTTCCTTGTATGTGTATGGATATTATTCTATTATTGACAGCATTGCTCTTCAGGAGTGATCTTGAAATTTTCTTTTTGACAATGAATAGGACGTCATTCCTCTTCAATTTGTCATTCCCAGCATAGTAGACCATAAGATTTTCTGATTCAAAATGGGCCAATACCAATCCATCTCAGCTCACCAATGCCTAGGATATTGATTTTCAATCATTCCATTTCATTTTTGACAATTTCCAATTTTCCTAGTTCATAGTCCATTCATTCCACATTCCAATTATTAATGGATCTTTGCAGCTGTTCTTCTCGTTCAAATAATTTATTCTGAAAGTTACAAGCCTTAAACTCTTTTTTTAAATATATATAAAAATATATATTCTAACCCATTAACTAGCAATATCTTCATATGGCCCAGCGGATAATCTTATCAAGGAAGCATTACTAACATCTGTAATCAATCATGCAATGAATGCTCACCTCTAAGTACTAAGGTCTTGTTCACTTTTAGCTTAATGATCATTATTATTTCTACAAAGTTTTTTCCAACAAAGATGGAGCAATCATGTTCTTCTTTTTGCATTCCATTTGGCTACATTCATATTTTAAAAGTTAGGACTATGACATAGTAACTTGACTAATTATGCAATGAAAAATCAGACCAGTTAATAAGAAACTGTAATAATGATTGTCTCTCAAGAGGGAATCTTGCTGGCTGGGGTATAGGAACAGGAGTGAACATTGCTTTTTACTCTATACCTTTTGCAAGCTTTTTAATTTTTTACGATAAGCATATATTACCTATTCAAATGATAATGTTATTTTTTAAATTAATTTAGAAGATTTAATTTGAAAATAAAACATTTCCTTCTCTGTTATAAGCAACCCTTTTAATATCCACAATACCTAAGCAAATAAAAATTTTATCCTATTCTCCTAAAATATTAAATAGTATTAGCATTATTGGGTTATGGTAATTAATCTATTCACGTATTTGATTTCCCAACAGATATGTAAATGAAAAGGAAGGAAACATTTATCTTATGCCTGAAAATTTCTGCTTATTAAACCTTGTTGCCAAGAGCCAACACAAATTCTCACATCATAATAATAAAAGGCCTTAGAGGTAGTTTATTCTTATTGCCCAAATGAGGACACTGCAGAGCTGGTTAGTGAAGATACTCCCTAGGAGGCTGTACCCTGAAACAGGAAAGTGCCACGGTGTTTAATCCATCATCACCTCAACACGACAAACAAATAAAACTGTGACTGAAAAACAAAGCAACTCTATTGAGGCAGAATAGTCTAGAATTTAAATCATGATTCCTGAAACCCAACCGCCCTCTGCCACTTAAGCTCTGTGGGACCCTTCTCTTTGCATCAGACATGTTGTCTGTAAAATAGAGATTATAATTTTACCTACCTGTGAGATGTGTATGAGATAATAACATCGAAACTGTCTAGCAGTTGGAAAGTACTCAGAAGCATTTTTCATGTTTTCCACTATTTAACTGATTTCTTGATTTTTTAAATAATGTTACACCTTCAGACAAAATTGCACATCTCTTCTACGGTAAGACATAAAACTCAAATTCTGTATTACTTTATGAGTAAAAGTTCTAAAAAGTTGGGCTTCATTATTGACAGTTCATGTTATGGGACTTAGGCAAGTCTGATTATTGGCTTACTTAAATGTTTTATAAAATAACTCCAGTATAGGTTGCTCTCAGAAGAAGTTACCTTATTTTATTAAGCAGCTGTAGTTGCTATGGGACATAGGTCTTTGTTTGAATCACAATGTTTTCAAGTTAAATATGACAGATTGAACACATAAATTTACCTCATGAATCACCACTAAAAGGACAATAAAAGAATTTTAAAAAATTAAATATCTAATGGCAAATACACTAGGAGAGAAAATGACAGAAGATGAGAGATGGCAACAAAGTTTTGCAAGATGGAAAAGTAGATGGATGACTTTGGAGAAAGACGAAATTTCATTGCTTACAGAGGAGAAACCAGCAGCAGCAAGTAGATCTCTGGAAAGGCATAGAAATAGAAAGCATCACATACATGTTAAGACAGGAATGAAAGATTGACTGAGAACAGGATTGTGTGAATGTTGGTATAAGGAGCAGTTGGACCTCCATGTCCCCTCCCTCAGCCTGTGCAGACAGGAAGCTGCCCTCTCATTCCCAGCAAATCCTAGAATCAGGGGCATCAGACACTGAAGAGGGCATAAGTCAGTCAGCAGAGTCAAAAGAGGAGTATTATGTAGAGGATATTAAACATTCCATTGCTTTCCCCATTCAACAACCAGAACACTGGCAGCCGGGCTTATACCACCTAGACAAGAAAATGGAAAATATCTCTCTGGGGAAACTGATTCTCCTAAGAGAGATAACCTACAGACACTTTGGTGCCCTCATGAAAATTAAAGCCTATCAACGCACCCAAGGCATCCAAACAGCTTTTTTGTGCCTGATTCTTAAATATAAATGAATACCCACAGGTAATGAGACTTTAGGGAAAATCTAAAATGATTTAGAGAGATCCAGACAAAGAAAAAAAGAACACTGAGGAAGCTCAAACAATGTAGCAGATTTTCAATTAGCACTAGAATTATTTTCAGAAAGATGAGGGATATTGCATAAATGATAATCAAATAATTTGATGAAAAGGGAACATTTAAAGAAATATAAAATGCTGTTGAAAACTAACAATAAGATTGTAGAAATAAAAAATTAAATAGATTAGTTTAAAAATACAGAAAGGAAGATGAGTTAAGGGAATCTTACAGAGGGAAGAACAAGAAAAAAGAATTCTAGGAGACAAAAACTAATAAGTTAAAGACCAAAAAATGAGATCCAATTTCTGCTTAGTAGGCAGTAAATTATCAAAGTAACATTATGAAAAAAAAATCTTCCAGAAGCCTCAGTGCTATGGATAATTTTCTATCTCCTGAGGCCAAGCCTCTGCTTTGACAGTATACCCTATCTTGTCTCATTGATTATAAGACATTACTCCAGTGTTCTTCCTCATATCATCATTTGTTCTTCTCTTACTCATTCAGATAACCCCATCGGCATGCTTTTATTCCCTTATACCTCTCCAGTTGTTGTCCCATTTCTAAGTTATCTTCTAACAAAAACCCTCAGAAGAGTGGCTGTAGTCATTAGTTCCAATTCTTCTCTTCCCAATCATCCTTGAAGTCATTCAATCTGGTTTCTATCCTCAACTCTGCCATAAAAGTTTTTATAAGGGTTATCAATGGACTTTACATTGATAAAATATACTGACAATTTTCATTGCTTATATTGCTTGATCTATCAACAGTTGGTCATTTCTGTCTTGAAACATTTAATTTTCACAAGGCTTCTGAGACTGTATCTTCACTTGCTTCCCCTGCTACCTCACCAGACACTCCTTCTTCTATAATCCTTTGCAGATTTTTCTTTATTTCAACTACCTGTAAATATTTGAAGGCCCTAAAATTCAGTCATTTGTTGTTCCTGTAGTTGTGAGTTGCTGTCGAGTTGGCTCTGACTCATACAGACCTTATGCAGAACAGAACAAAATGTTGCCTGGTCCTGTCCATCTTCATGATTGCTGGTATGTTTGAGTCCATTGTTATGGTTATTGTGTCAATCCATCCCACTGAGGGTTTCCCTCATTTTTGCTGACCCTCTACCAAACATGATGTCCTTTTCTAGGGATTGATCCAAAATAAGCAAGCCATAGTCTCACCATCCTTGCATGCAAGGAACATTCTGGTTATATTTCTTCTAAGACTGATTTGTTTTTCTTATGGCAGTCCACTGTATATTCAATATTATTCATCAACACCACAATCTGAATGCATTGTCCTACTTTTGCATGCATATGAGGCAATTGAAAAGACCATGGCTTGGGTCAAGTACATCTTAGTCATTAGACTCTTTTCTCTGTCCACATTCACTAATTACACCTGACATCATTTAGCTTGATGACTTTAAAAGCTATCTTTATACTGATAACTCTCAAATTTATATCTAAAGTTCATACCTCTTCCCTCAAAGCCTCATCCATATATAAAACTCTCTACCCAATATTTCCTTATAAAAAATTAACTCCTGATTTTTACTTCTCTCCCTCAGTATTTATGGTTCCCCTTAGATTTCCTATTATAATATATCATAACTCCCTGCTTCCAGTTACTCAGGCCAAAAGCCTTGAAGTGGTTACTGACTTCTCTCTTTCTCTCATGCTCTAAATCCAATATATCAGCAAATCCAGTTAACTCTATCTTCAAATTATATCTAGATCTTAACTAATTTTACCACCTCCATTGATACCGTCCTGAACAAAGCCACTATCATTATTTATTCCTGTTTCTAACTTTGGAAAAAGGAAAAGTCTATTTTCCATTCAGCAGCCAGAATAATCCTTTAAAATCCAAAGTCTGATCATATCACTCTTATATTGAAAACCCTACAAAGGCTTACCATCACAGGTTCCTAGATGACTTTGTTCTCAACTCCCTCTCTGACTTCATCTCTTAACATTCTCCTCCTTGCTCATTTCCCTCCAATCTCATTAGCCTCTCTCGCTGACCACCGAACATAAGTATTACAACCTCTGCCTGGAACATTCTTCCCCTGAATATCTGACTTCCTTGAAAATTTTCTGTTCAAATGGAGTCTAACCAAGATAGCCATCTCTGACTACACTATATGGAATAGAAAGTCTCCTCCCTTACCCTGATATTTCCAATGCATCTTACCCTGCTTTATTTTCTTCCCTTCCTTTTCAACATGTGATATGCAATACACTTCTTGTTTGATTATTTATTTTTGCCCCCATGAGGGCAAGGACTTTTTCTCTTTTGTTCATTGTTTTATCTCCAGACAGAAAGGTACGTTATAGGCAACACAGTAAGATTTTCTGAACAAGTAAATAAATGAGTAAATAATCAAAATAAATTAAATGAACATGATTCTCCTATTTGAAAGGGTTCACAGTGTACCTAGCACAATGAGTACACATAGACTTGCACCGGGACATGTTACTCTGAAATATTAGAAAATCTGGCATAAAGAGAAGACCCTTAAAGCTTCTGAAGAAAACATGAAGTTATGCACAAAGGACCTGGTATCAAAATAGCATCAGACTTCTTAATTGCCATACCAGAAACTTAAAAAAAAAAAAAAAAAAAAACAGTGGAGAAATGTGTTCTCAAAATTCTGAGGAAAATTTTTTCCAACCTACAGTTCTATGTCCAGACAAATATCAATCATATGTAAAGGCAAAATAAAGACATTTTAGGCGCAGAAGATCTAAAAAATTTTAATTTCCATGTTTTCTTTCTCAGGAAGCTATTAGAGGACGTGGTATATTAAAGTGAGGAAGTAAACAAAGAGAGAGGTAGTCATCATGTTTGGGGAACAAGGGATCCAACATAGACAAAAGGGGACACTTTCAAGAATGATGGTGACAGCAATATCCCAGGATGTTAGGTGTGTAGCAGGCCTAGGGTAAGACCAGTCCAGATAAGACCAGGAAGATGGAACTATCCAGGGAAAAATATGCAATAGAAAGATCAATGAAGTTTTAGCATGTTAAACCAGTTAGAAGGAATTACTTCTGGAAAAGCATAAAGTGGTTCAGAAAAGAAATAATAATGATAGAACACTGCCTGGCTCAGCTTTGAGTAACATTTACATAGTCAAAGTAGTATTAACACTGAATATGTATTTAACCAAAAATTGTGATATATTAGAGGATGAAAGGACAAAATATTTGTACAAGGAGGAGGGGTAGGAGGATCCACCATGTAAAAAAGAAGAGCATATGATCAGAAGATGACAAGAGAAGTTGTAAAAAATTATTCTGGAAAGAGAGCTGGTGGTTTGACAGATCTTTGAATGTCATTTGGCAGGCAATGAGAGATAATAATATGTTTAGGAAAAGAAGAACAAGTAATTAGAACTCCTGTGTGGAAGATGAATTTAAGTTAAATATTCTAGAGGTGAGGAAACAAGTTTGAGAAGTATGCATAAGATGATAGAAATTTAAACTGGAGTGGCAGTGATTAGAATGGAAGAGGGAAAATAAGTCTTCAAGATAGAATATTTTAAAGTGATTTAGGTCTGGAAAGATTGTGCAGACATATTTTTCTCTATCCCTTCTGCTATGTACATATAAAACCCTAGACTTTATATATTAAAAAACATAAAAAAACTTTGAAAGCTGGAGAGAAGACAGATCAACCAGGGACCTGAGAACATAACTAACAACACATGGTGAGTTCCTGGATGAGTTTCTTTTTGCTTCATATATCTAATAAATTTTTCATACTTGTCAAATTTGACAATTTGGTCAAAATGGACCAATTCCTCAAAAAAAGTAAACTATCACAACTTACCTAATATAAAATAATTTGAATAGTCTTATAACTATTAAAGAAATTGAATGTGTAATTTAAAAACTTCCAAAAAGGTTACCTCCGGGACCAAATACTTTCACTAGAAAATTCCAGTGAACATTTAAAACAGAATGAAGACTAATTGTACCAATGTCTCCAAGGAAATAGAAGAGAAAGAATCACTTCCAGATTCATTTTATGAAGCTAATATTACCCTGAAACCAAAACCAGACAAAGAAAATACAAGAAAGGAAAGTACAGATCAATATCCCTCATGAATATAGATATAAAAATCTTTAAAAAAGATTAGCACATAGAATTCAGCAACATATAAAAATTATACACCATTACCAAATGGTATTTATTTCAGGGATGAAGGGCTCATTCAATATTTAAAAATCAATCAATGTAATCTTACATATTAACAGCCTTTAATCAAAACTGACACGATAATAACTCTTAGAAAAATACAAAATAGAAGGGAACTTCCTCGACTTGATAAAGAACATCTACAAAAACTTACAACTAATATTATAGTTAATGATGAAGAACTGAATACTTTCCCCCTAACATTGGGGGAAAAGAGAAGGATGTCCACTCTCTTGAGTTTTATTCAACATTGTTTTGAAAGTTCTAGCCAGCTTAATGAGGCAAGAAAAGAAGTAAAAGGTAAACTTTATAAAGGAAGAAATAAAACTGTTGCTTTTTACAAATGACTTGATTGTCTACAAGGAAAATCTCAAGGAATCTACAAAAAACACCACTTAGGACTGATAAATGAGTTCATCCAGGTCACAGGATAAAAGATAAACATACAAAAATCAACTCTATTTCTATATTAGCAATAAATACATGAACCCCAAAATTAAAAATGCAATACTATTTACAATCTCTCAAAATAAAATAAAATATTGAGGTCTAAATCTATTAAAACATGTACACAATTTGTATGCTGAAAACTACACAGCACTAATGAAAAAGTTCAAAGAACATCTAAATAAATGGAGAGACATACCATGTTCATGGATTAGAAGACTCAATAGAGTAAAAATATTAATTCTCCCCCAAACTGATATATAGGTTTACCACAATTACTATCAATATCCCAGCAGGGCTTTTTGTAGATACAGACAAGATTATTCTAAACCTTATATGCAAAGGTAAAGGAACTAGAATAATTAGTTTTCCACAATTTTGAAGAACAAGGATAAAGTGGAGCTATCTGTCTACCCAATTCCAAGACTTATTATATAGCTAAAGTAATCAAGATTGTGTGGTATTAACAGAGGAAACAGAATAGAAAACCAAAAATAGACTTATGCTAATATGCCCAAATGCTTTTTGACAAAAGTGTAAAAGAAATTCAATGAAGAAAAGATAGCTTTTTCAATAAACAGTGCTGGGGTAACTGGACATCCATATGCCAAAAAGAAAAAAAAAAAAGAAACTCAACCTAAACCTCACACCTTATAACAAAATTAACTCAAGATGGGTCATAGATTTAAATGTAAAGCTTAAAACTACAAATTGTTTTAATAAAAATTGGAGAAAATCTTTAGACTCTAGGGCTAGCAAACAGTTCTTACACTTGACACCAAAAGCACAATTCATAAAACAAAAAATGGATAAATTGGACTTCATTGAAATTTAAAACTTGCTCTGTGAAAGACCCAATTATAGGACAAAAAGACAAACTATAGATTGGGAGCAAATACTTGCAAACCACATATCCAACAAAAGACTAGCATACATAATATATAAAGAACTCTTAAAAGTAAATATTTTTTTTAAATCCACTTAGAAAATGGACAAAAGACATGAACAGACATTTCATTGAAGCAGATACACAGATGACAGGTGAGCACATCAGAAGATGTTCAATATCATTAGCCATTAATCAAAAGCAAACCCAATTGCCATCGAGTTGACTATTAGCCGCTAGGAAAATGAAAATTAAAACTACAGTGAGATATTACTACATACCTATCAGAATGACTAAAACAAAAAAATAGTAGCAACACCAAATGCTGTCCGGGATGTGGAAAAACTGGATCATTCTTATGTTGCTGATGGGAATGTAAAATGTTACAGTTACTCTGGAAAATAATTTGGCAGATTCTTAAAAAACTAAACATGCAAATACCACCTAACTCAGAATTACATTTCTGGACATTTACTCCAGAGAAATGACTAATGTTCACACAAAAACTTGTATGCAAATGTTTATAACAATGTTGTGCATCATAGTCAACACCAAATGTCCTTCAATGGCTGAATGGCTAAACCAATTATTGTATATCCATACAATGAAATGTTACTCAGCAATAAAAAGAAACAAACTATTAATGTATGCAATAAGCTAGATGAATCTCCAGAGAATTATGCTGAGTTAAAAAAAGCCAATAACAAAAGGTTACATAATGTGTGAGTTCATTTACATAACATTCTTGAAATGACAAAACTACAAAAAATGGAGAACAGATTAGTGGTTGTCAGAAGTTAAGGAAGGAAGGAAATGGAGTCGGAATCAACTCGATGGCAATGGGTTTTGTATAAAAGAACAGCATACAGAATCCTTGCTATGAGGGAAATGTTCTGTATCTTTACTGCATGAATATCAATATTCTTGTTGTAATATTGTACTACAGTTTTGCAAAATATTACTATTGTGAAAAACTGTATAAAGTGTACATGAGATCTCTCTGTATTATTTCTTACAATTGCATAGGAATCTACAATTACTTCAAAGTAAAAAGTTTAATTTAAAAAGTTATTTAGAAGTAAATATCTATATATACATCATACCCTCCGAAATAACTTGAATTTTGTTTTTTTACTCTTTTGGGGAGAACATTTGAGGAAAGTTACACAGACGAGACTTGGGAGATAACTCACCATTGAAGTAATAGGTGGTTGTATCAGAGTAAGTAAGCGAAGTCTTTATGAATCCTTCAAGGCATTCAAGCTCTATTTTCCAAAAAAGATATAACAAAAATCTTTCTATTATAAAGTGAAGCTTACAGGCAGATATAGAGAGGACCTACCCTTGACAAGTGCACAGGTAGCCATCTTATGATATTTTCATTCTCCAGGAGGGAAATGGAAAGAACACTTAGTTTCCAGCAGTTGAAAAACAAAGTTGTCTCACTCCAAAAGATCTCAGAAAGTGAATATAAGGACAGATTGTGGATCAACTCACACCACCAAACACCCAGTGCAGGTGTAGTATTTTTGGATAGGCTGACCCTTTGATTGGGGAATGACAATCGTTTATACTGAAAGGGTTGGGCCCGGAGATGGCCTCAAGGGAACCAGTATGGGGCTACTGAGTTTATGTCTAATAATGAAAGAATAGTTTCATCCTTAGAGTTGTAAGTCTCAAAAAACCACTCTGTGAGCTAATCACATCTAGCAAGACGTCATCAGTAAGATTTTCATATTGTGGATCACCATTATTCAAAGAAAACACTATGTAACAGGGTGAGGCCACAGCATCACAGGTGGTAAAAGTGGATTAGGAACTAGGGCTCTCTCTGCTTGTGTACAGCTGTCAGATGAATCTTCTTCTAGACTAGGTAAAACGCTAGAATTTTAGAGAACTAATGGGAAGGGAGATGTTAGACATACTACTCATCAAACTGGCATATTGACTCTTAAAATGGCATTCTTTTAATTTGTAGAAATAAAAGGGATGTGATCAAATTTGCTAATTTGTTTAGCAGTATAGCAAAAAGACAGGAGCCCTGGCGGTGCAGTGATTAAGAGCTTGGCTACTAAACAAAAGGTCAGTGGTTCGAACCCATCAGCCACTCTGAGGAAGAAAGATGTGGCAGCCTGCTTCTGTAAAGATTACAGCCTTGGAAACCCTATGAGGCAGTTCTACTCTGTCCTATAGGGTCGCTATGAGTCAGAATCGACTTGAAGGCAATGGGTTTGGTTTTGATGGCTTAATATCAAGAAAACAAACTGGCATAGAGGAAAATAAAGGAAGTAAATACACTAAAACATTAATGGTATATAACATCTTTTTTTCTTATTTTGTCTGTTTTTCAAATTTTGTTTAGGGTGGTTGTATTAATTGTCTAATGGAATAAAAAATAAACTTTAAGAATAAGTAAATTGTAACACACATCTAAAAGTAGAAAAACAAAATGAAGTTTGTAGAAGACAGAAGAAAGAAGTTTACCCCATCTCTTCGAAACAACTGATTAAGTAAAAATTTAACATTGTGCGTGCAACATAATTGAGTATCCCTGTGCCAGATTCTTCCTTGAGTTGCATATTGATTATTTTTTACAGCTTTTTGTTTCTAAAATCCTCATCTGTGATGTTATTCTATTTTATTTTGTGGAAAACAAGGTGACCTTTTGCTCATGGGTGTCTTTTGTCTCGATTCTATTTCAAAGTGCCCTTCAAAATTAAAACAAAAAATTAAACTCTACCCCTTCTAACATGGAACTAAAGCCATTCCCAGAGACCACCTCTCAGCCAAACAATAGACGGACCTACAAAATAAGCAATAAACACCCTAGAGGAAATAAGCTCCTTAGAACAAATAAGACCAAAAGGGCAAAATCTGGCCAAAAGCAAAGATTAGAAGGTACAAAGGGATAGAAAATCCAGATGAAAGGTAATGAGAATCCAGAGCAGAAATGGGGAGCCTGCTGACACATTGAGGGGACCGCGACCAATGTCTTGAAACATTCTATGTATAAATTTTTGAATGGGAAACTATTTTGCTTGTAAACATTTACCTAAAGTACAATAAATTATTAAAAAAAATTAAACTCTACTGGTCTGATTTATGTATGAGAATTAATGTTTTCAAAAGGAAAAATGAAATCAAATTTTTTTGCCTAACTCTTAGACAAGGACACCACAAAAGATAATTCAGAACATGAGGCATAGTCATCAAAGCACAGGTTGATGACAGCTGAAATTGTGAGATGTGAATGCTCTGTACTGAAGAAAGTGACACCACAGACTGTGGAACTCAGAGATAATTAAACTGCCAGGTGGTGAGCCAAACCTGGATCATCAGAGAAAGGCAGACATTATGTAGGTATCTATCTAATTAACACTCCCTTAAAGGTCAAAGCTATATGTAGGAGCATGGATGGCACAAGTGGTTTGAGATGGGCTGCTAACCTAAAGTTTGGCAGTTTGAACTGCTCTCATAAAGATTATAGCAAAGAAAATCCTATGAGGCAGTTCTACTCTATAACACATGGGGTCACATGAGGCAGGGCCAACTGGACAGGCAGCTAACAACAACAACAAAGCTATCTATATGTGTGTATATATAGTATATACGTAAAGAAAGAGTCATACATGAAATTAAAGTAGATGGATGTTTTCTGGTGTGATTTTAAGGACACCAGGAAAGATCTATTACTCTTGAAGTACCTGATCATTCAGCTATTAGAGGTATCTTTATTCAATAAAACTTAGTCTGCCATTAAAATGAAAACAACCACAAAAAAGTCTTCTGAATAAAATCCTTTCCTAAAAGAGTTTTAGAAATTGCAGCACATGAAGGGAATATAGTTGAAGTAAAAGTAAAAAAATATATATATATATATATTTTAAATAAAAGAGAAAACTGGAAGAATCAAAGAAAAATTTTATCCTTTGGCATAAATGTATGCATAATTTCCTTTGTCTTATTCAGGGTGCACAGAACTTAGTCTCTAGCATAAAGACAAACTTCTGAAACCCAGGGCATTCATTCACATAGCAGACATTAGAAAACAGGGTGAAAAAAAAAAAAAAAAGCTTAAGATCAACAATAACTTTGCGACTTTCTATTCACTAGAATACTCTGACTCTCTGACCTTCCAACTTTAGAGCCCATGTGCAGAATCCTCTCAGATCATATGAGATGGTATTATCCTCCTGCCTCAACTGTCATTCTAAACAATACTTACGGCTGACATGATCTTTGTAATTATTCCACTTCTACCTAACTTTCTGTATTTGGCCTATAATCTGCCTGATCTGTGACAATAGCCAAGTTTTCTCTCACTCACTTTCTCTGCACTCAGCTACTTTGACTGTTTAAAAGAACCATCCAGATTTCCCCTATATATTGAAACACCAATTTGCATATCTTCATACTCTATCCTAACACGATGGTTCTCAATTCTGGCTGCACGTTACAATTAGTTGAAAGGTCTAAAAGTGCAGAATCCCAAGCACCAATAGGTCAAGTGAACATCTCTATGGGGGGGGGGGGGGGGGCAAGCATCAGTATTCTTAAAAGTCTCCAAGTGATTTTGATGCATAGTGTGGGTTCAGAACCACTGACAGGATGAGACACGAGTTTTCCAACTTGAGTGTACCTAAGTGTGAGCTAAAGATCTGGATAAAAATGCAAGTTTATGAATTCTTTAAATCTAGGATGAATCTCAGGAATCAAAATTCTTTATAAGCAACTTCAGGTAATAATTATGCAGGGGGATGAACCAAAGATCACATCTGATACGACTCCCTAGGAACAGCCCTGAATGCAAAACTGAAATTAAAAAACAATTAGATCTAAACATGACATGACATATTAATTTATCATTTATTGTAGAGACAATCTGCATGTATCTCAGTCTAAATGTGAATAAAAACTAATGTCAAAGAAGATGTATTTCTGACAATATAATGAACTATACATGTACAGAAACAACTTATTTATAGAATATCTAAAAATTCTAGATAACAGAAATATTTTCACAATATAAGATGAGGGTAAAGTTTAGAAAACATTAAGAAGCCAAAATGATTATATTTCTGTGTCCTCTTTGCTTGTTCCTTCTGTTCTCCACAGCCTTTTAATGTTGGAGTCACACGGGCCCAATGTGTTAGTCCACTACTCTTCTCTGTCAACACTAATTCCTTTGATGATATCATGGATTCCTGTGGCTTTAAATATACTCTCTATGTTCACAATGCCTAACTTTATATTTAAATCCAATCATCTAACTTGAACTCTAAGCTCCATTTAATAAATACCTCACACTCAACATGCAGAGATTAAGGCAGTCAGACTTCACAGAGCAGAGTACCAGAGAGAAAAGAGTTGCACACAGAGAGAGTTCTGGAGATGTGCAGAGGGCCTTCCTTGATTCTTCAGCGTAGTGCTGGTAAGCATATGCATCTGAGGAAACTATCTGAGGCCAGGGAAATAACTACCTGAAAGAATTAGAAGGAAAATACTATGGGTTCACATATGGCTCAAAATAATATCCTGTCCCCACCAGACAGTGTACAAAAACTCCTAATCCATGAGGCATCCAGTAGAGTACTCAGAACAACTTTGCCTCAGGAGTGGGATATAATTAGCCTGAGATTAAGCACTTCTCTGATCTCACCTAGCACAATTAAAAGCCAGATCAGAAAAAATCAAACTGTTTCCTAGTAACTTAATTGTGTCCCATACAAAGCTCAAAACTATTTATAAGAATAGAAATATACCGAGGACCAAACGAACTAAAATTCACTATGTCTAGCTTCCACTATCTTCATTCAACTGTGTGGATCATAACAAATTGTGGATAACATTGCAAAGAACAGGAATTCCAGAACACTTAATTATGCTCATGTGGGACCTGTACATAGACCAAGAGAACAGAACGAGGAGATACTTCATGGTTTAAAATCAGGAAATGTGTGTGTCAGGGTTGTATCCTTTAACCATAATTATTCAATCTGTATCTTGAGCAAATAATCCGAGAAGCTGGACTATATGAAGAACGGGGCATCAAGATTGAAGGAAGACTCATTAATAACGTTCAATATGCAGATAACACAAACTTGCTTGCTGAAAGTGAAGAGGACTTGAAGCACTTACTGACTGATAAAGCTCAAAGACTACAGCCTTCAGTATGGATTACACCTCAGCATAAAGAAAACAGAAGTCCTCACAACTGGACCAACAAGGAGCCCTGGTGGTGAAGTGGTTAAGATCTTGACAGCCAACCAAAAGGTCGTCAGTTCAAATCCACCAGCCACTCCTTGGAAACCCTATGGGGCAGTTCTACTCTGTCCTCTAGGGTTGCTACGGGTCAGAATCCACTTGATGGCAACAGGTGTGTCTGTGTGTGGACCAATAAGCATGTCTTAGTTATCTAGTGCTCCTATAACAGAAATACCACAAGTGGATGGCTTCAACAAACAGAAGTTTATTCTCTCACAGTCAAGTAGGCTAGAAGTCCAAATTCAAGCCATCAGTTACAGGGGAAGCTTTTTCCTCTCTGTCAGCTCTGGAGGAAGAGATCTGTCTTCAATCTTCCCATGGACTAGGAGCTTCTGAGCACAGGGACCTGAAGTCCAAAGGACGTGCTCTTCTCCTGGCACTACTTTCTTGGTGGTATGAGGGTCCCATGTCTCTCTGCTTGCTTCTCTCTTTTATATCTCAAAAGAGATTGGCTCAAGACAAAATCCAATCTTGAAGATTGAATCCTGACTCATTAATATAACTGCCACTAATCCCATATCAGCAGCCTCATAGAGACAGGATTTACAACGCATAGGAAAATCACATAACAAAATGGTAGACAATCATAAAATACCGGGAATCATAGCCTATTCAAATTGATACACGTATTTTTGGGGGACATAATTCAATCCATGACAAACCAACATCATGATAGACAGAGAAAATTGAAGTTGTCATTTTACTTGGACGCCCAATCAATGCCCATGGAAACAGCACTCAAGAAATCAAATGACGTGCTGCATTGCACAAATCTGCTGCAAAAGTCCTCTTTAAAGTGTTAAAAAGCGAGGATGTCACCTTGAGGACTAAGGTACACCTGACCCAAGCCATGATAGTTTCAATCGCCTCATATGCATGTAAAAGATGGACAAGGAGTAAGGAAGACCAAAGAATTGATGCCTTGAATTGTAGTATTGGTGAAGAAAATTGAATATACCATGGACTGTCAAAAGAACGAATAAATCTGTCTTGGAAGAAGTACAGCCAGAATGCTCGTTAGAAGCAAGGATGGTGAGACTATGTCTCACATATTTTGGACATGTTACCAGGAGGGACCAGTCCCTGGAGAAAGACATCATGCCTGGTAAAGTAGAGGAAAAGTGATAAAGAAGACCCTCAATGAAACAGACTGACACAGTGGTTGCAACAATGATCTCAAATACAGCAACAACTGTCAGGATTGCGAAGGACCTGGCAGTGTTTCGTTCTGTTGTGCACGGGGTTGTTATGAGTCAGAACCGACTTGATAGCACCTAACAGAACAACAATAGCATTCGGTAAAAAATGACCAAGCACATGGAAGCCCCATAGACACATCCAAACTCCCTGAGGGACTGAATTGCTGGGCGGAGGGCTCTGGGGACCATGGTCTCAGGGAACAACTAGCTCAATTGGCATGACACAGCTTATAAAGACAATGCTCCACATTCTACCTTGGTGAGTAGTGTCTGGCGTCTTAAAAGCCTGTGAGCGGCCATCTAAGATACTCCACGGGTCTCATCCCTTCGTGGGCAAGGGAGAATGAAGAGAACAGAATACAAGGAAAAGATTAGTCCAAAGGACTAATTGTCCACAGCTACCAAGGCCTCCACTGGACTTGAGTCCATTACAGCTAGATGGTGCCTGGCTACCACCACTGACTGCTCTGACCAGGATCACAACAGAGGGTTCTGGACAGAGCTGGAGAAGGATGTATAGAGCATAATTCTAACTCACAAAAAAAAAAGAAGACCAGATTTCCTGGCCTAAAGGAGACTGGAGAAACCTCGAGAGTATGACCCCCAGACACCCTTTTGGCTCAGTGGTGAAGTTACCTCGAGGTTCACTGTTCAGCCTGGGAGTGGACAGCCCTGTAAAACCAAATGAGACTAACGAGGTACAGGAGTCCAGTGACAAGGGCCAGAAGGCAGAAAGGGACAAGGAAGCTGGTGATAGGGAACCCAAGGTTGAGTAAGGATATTTTTGATGTGTTGTAAGATTGTTAACCATTGTCATAGGGTAACATTTGTAGTAACTGTTAAATGAGAGACTATTTTGTTCTGTAAGCCTTCATCTTAAGTGAGAATAACAGCACAATTGGAAGAGCGTAGCCAACGTCACTGAACTGTGTATGTAGAAATTTTTGAAATGGTGTATCTTTGGTTATGTGTATTTTCACCAAAAAAAAAAAAAAAGGTTGAAAATTTAGAGGGTTAATATGTTGTGGGGTTATTAACTAATGTCATAAAACAGCATGTGTACTACTGTTTCATGAGAAACTATTTGTTCTGTAAGCCTTCACCTGAAGTACAATAAAATAAAAAAATTAAAAAAAAATGACCAAGCATGCAAAGAAGCAGGAACATATGATCCATGATGAGGAGGACAGTCAATCAGTCAAATCAAAACAAAAATGATACAAATGATAGAATTTGTATGAAAGACATTGAAGTAATTATTATAGGTATATGTTGTATATTATGAAAGTAGAGGAGAGATTAAGCATGTTAAGGTAATAGCTTTTTTAAAACAATCCAAACAAAATTCCAGAAATTAAAGCTACTGTTTTAAATGGAAAATACGTGCATGGGTTTAGTAGCAGATAGTACATTGCAGAAGAAAACATTACTGAACTTGAAAACAAAGTATAGAATTATCTAGAATGAAACATGGGGAAAAAAAGAGTGGAAAGAAAATAAATGGAGCATCAATTAGCTGTGTCACACCTTCAAGTAGGCTAATATATAAGTCTAGTATATATGTGTTTGGAGCCTCCAAATTAGAGAGAGAGGGGGCTGTAAAATTATTTGAAGAAATAATGACTGAAAATTTCCAAATTTGGTGAAAACTATAAACTCACATATCCAAAAACTCAATAAAACCCAAGCACAAGGAAAATAAAGAAAACCACACCAAAGAATAGTATAATTAACTTTCTTAAAACCAGTGATAGACAATCTTAAAAAATATATCAAGGTAAAAACACACACCACATAGTCAAAAATAAAAATAGTAGACTTCATATCAGAAACAATGCAAGCCAGAAGACAGTGGAAAAATATCTTTAAAATACTGAAATATACATATATATATATATATATATAATTCTATAATTCTTACCCGCTGATAAACTTCCATATTAGAGTGAAAGAAAGATCTCAAATCAATGACCTCAACTTCAATCTTAAGAAACAAGATAAAGAAAAGCAACTTAAACTCAAATAAAGGAGAAGAAAGGAAATAATACACAAACCAGAAATCAATGATTTAGAAAATAGAAAAATAAGAAAGAAACCAAAATACGAATCTTTGAGAACATCAATCAAATTAATGAAACTCTAGCCAGACTGATCAGGAAAAACAAAGAGAGACAAGATACAAATTAACAATATTAGGAATGGGAGAGGTGACATCATTGCTGGCTCCACAGATATTAAGAGGATAATAAAGAAATGTTACAACAGCACTTACGGAATAAATTTGTTAACTTAGATGAAATGAAAATTGTTTGAATAATCTGAATAGAACTGTATCTATTAAAGATAATCTGAACAGACCTGTTGCTATCTATTAAAGAAACTAAATTAGATGTTATAAAACTTCCAACAAAGAAAATTCCAAGCCTGCATAGCTTCAGTATAAATCCTAGCACACATTTAAGGAAGAAATACAATCAATAATATTACACAAACTCTTCTAGAAAACGAAAAAGGAGGAAAAACTTACCAATTCATTTTGGACGTCAGTGTCACACTGATACTAAAATCAGACAAAGACATTACAAGAAAAGAAACCATCAGAAAAATAAGAAGTGAAAATTCTTAATAAACTTTCAGAAAATTGAACTAATTAACCTATAAAATAGATAATACATCATGACCAAGTGGGGTTTATCCTAGTAATGCAAGGTTGATTTAATTTTAGAAAATCAATCAATGTAATCCATCATGTTAAACCAAAAATCAAACCCAACACCTTAAAGTTCATTCTGACTCATAGCAGCCCTACAGGACAGAGTAGAACTGCCCATAGAGTTTCCAAGGCTATAAATCTTTTTGCAGAATCACACTACCACATCTTTCTCCCATGGAGCAGCTGGTGGGTTCGAACCACTGATCTTTTGGTCAGCAGCCGTGCACTTCAGCCACTGTGCCTGTAAGGCTCCTTTCATCGTATTAACAGACTAAAAAATAAACCCATGTAATTGTCTCAAAAGATTCAGAATAATCATTTGACAAAATCCAACATCCACTCCTAGTCAAAGTAAATAAATAAATTAAAACCTCTTAGTAAACTTGGAATATAATTTAACTTGCTCAACCTGACAAAAGACATCTACACAAAATCTACAGCAAACATCATGCTTGATGATGAAAGACTTAATGTTTTCTCTCTACAGTCTGAAGCAATTCCAGAAAGTGACCTATCATCACTTCTATTCAGCTTTGTACTGAAGGTTTTAACCAGTGCAGTAAGGCAATAAAATGAAATACAATCTTCCAGACTGTAAACAAAGAAGTGAAACTCTTTATCTATAGGCAACATCATCATGTATTTAGAAAATTGCATAAAGTATTCAAAAATGCTTCTAGAACTATAAACGAGTTTTTAAAATTTATAGGATACAAGACCAATATACAAAAATCAATTCTAATTCTCTATAATAACAATAAACAATCATATATTTAAATTAAAATAACAAAGCTATTAAAAATAACATCAGAAATGTGAAATAATTAGGAATAAATCTGACAAAAGGAATGTAAGACTATATATTGAAAATTACAAAAATATTAAACATATTTAAAGAATACCTAAACAAATCAAGAGGTATTTCGTATTTGTGGATTGAACAACATAATATACTTAAGATATCTATTCTACAAAAATTATCTATAGAATTTATTCACTCCCAATGAAAACCTGAGGAGCCTTTTTTTTTTTAGTAGAAATTGACAATTAATTCTAAAATTAAAATAGATATTTAAGAAACTAAAATAGCCTAAATATCTTTGAAACAGAAGAACACTTTGGTGAGCCAGGAATCATGACAGTGTGGTATATGGTCAATTGATTTTTTGCAAAAGTGCAAAGGCAATTCAGTGGGAAAGGATAGTGATTCCAACAAATTGCTTTGAAACAATTATATCACCATGTGCAAATAAATAAATAAATAAACTTCAATCCATATTTCATAACCTATACAAAAAATAACTCAAATAGATCATAGAACTAACTGTGAAATCTAAAAATACATTACTTTTCAAAGAAAACATAAGAGAAAGCCTTTTTCACTTTAGGTTGGGCAAATATTTCTTAGTTAAAACTTCAAAAGCATAAAACATAAAAGGAAAAAATCGATAAAGTGGAACTCATAAAAATTAAATGTTACTTATTGAAAGACACTGTTAAGGAAATGAAAAAACAAACCACAAACTTGGATAAAAGATTTTAAAATCATATATATGATAAATAATTTATATCCAGAATATATAAAGACTTCTCAAATCTCAATAAGAAGAAACCAAACAATCCATTACAACAATGGGCAAAAAAACGTGAACAGACACTTCACCAAATAAGAAATACTGGTAGCAAATAAGCACATCAAAGATGTTCAATCTCAATAATTATCAGGGAAATGCAAACTAAAACCATAATGATATACTACTATAAACCTATTAGAATTATAAAATTTAAAAGTCTGATCATAAAGCCTGATACTGGTGAGAATGTAGAGCAACACTCTGCTGGTAGAAACGGAAATTGGTACAACTTTGGAAAACAGTTCAGCAAAAGTTAAACATGCACCTACCAACTGATGCTTTTATGTATTTACCCAATAAAAATGAAAGCATATATCCATGCCAAGATTCATATATGAATATTCATAGTCACCTTATTTGCAATAGCTGAAAACTGAAAACAAAGGTAAATGGATAAACAAATTATTGTACATTCATACAACGGGTATTATGTCAGCATTAAAAAGAAATAAACTACTGAAACCTGGATGAATCTCAAAACATAATCGTGCTTAGTGAAAAAAAGCCATGTAAAAAAGGACATACTATATAATTTCATTTATATAAAACCTAGGAAATATATATTAATCTATAGTTACTGAAATCAGATCAGTGGGTTGCCTGTGGAGAATGTATGGGGAGCAGGAGAAAGGGGTTATAAAAGTGCTAGAGGGAACTTTTGGAAATGATATGTTTATTATTATGATTTTGGTGACAGTTTCATGAGTATATACAAAGGCCAACACCTATGCAATTGTACACACTAAGTATATGCAGTTTATTGCATATCAACTATACCTCATTAAGCTATTGCAAAACATACAGAGAAATAAATAAAATAAACCCACCACATGTCTGTCAGTTTGTCATACTGTGGTGGCTTGTGTGTTACTATGATGTTAGAAGCTATGCCACCAATATTTCAAATACCAGCAGAGTCACCTATGTTGGGCAGGTTTCAGCAGAACTTCAAGACTAAGACATACCAGGAAGAAGGACCTGGTGGTCTACTTCTAAAAAAACTGGCCAGTGAATACCTTCTGAATAGCAGCAGAACATTGTCTACTACAGTGCCAGAAGATGGGCCCCTCAGGTTGGAAGACACTCAAAATACAGCTGGGGAATAGCTGCCCCCTAAGAGTAGAGCCGACCTTAACGACGTGGAAGGAGTAGAGCTCTTGGAACCTTCATTTGATGATGTGACAGGACTCAAAGTAAGAAGAAATAGCTGCAAACATCCATTAATAACCAGAAAATGGATTTTATGAAGTATGAATTTAGGAAAATTGGAAATCACCAAAAATGAAATGGAATGCATAAAGATCGATATCCTAGGCATTAGTGAGCTGAAATGGACTGGTACTGGCCATTTTGAATGAGACAATCATTCGGTATACTATGCCAGGAATGACAAATCAAAGAGGAATAGTGTTGCATTCATCATCAAAAAGAACATTTCAAGATCTATCCTGAAGTACAATGCTGTCAGGGATAGGATAATATCTATACATCTGTAAGGAAGACTAGTTAATATCACAATTATTCAAATTCAACCACTGATGCCAAAGAAGAGAAAATTGAGGATTTTTACTAACTTCTGCAGTCTGAAGTTGATCAAATATGCAATCAAAATGCGTTTATAATTACTAGGGATTGGAATGCAAAGTTGGAAACAAAGAAGAAGGACTGGTAGTTGGAAAACATGGCATTGGTGATAGAAATAATGCCGGAGATGGCATGATATAATTTTACAAGACCAATGAATTATTCATTTCAAATACCTTTTTACAACAACATAAACGCCAACAATGCACGTGGACCTCCATAGGTGGAATACACAGAAATCAAATCAACTACATATGCAGAAAGAGACAATGGAAAATCTCAAGATCATCAGTGAAAACAAAGCCAGGGGGTGACTGCAGAACAGACCATCAACTGCTCATACGCAAGTTTAAGTTCAAACTGAAGAAAAAACAAATACATGAAAACCAAAATGAGTATATCCCACCTGAATTTGGAGACCATCTCAGGAATAGATTTGATGCATTATAACACTAATTACCGTGGACCCAGAGGAGTTGTGGGACAACATCAAGGACATCATACATGAAGAAAGCAAGAGGTCATTAAAAAGACAGGAAAGAGAAAGGAAAGAAAAGACCAGACTCTGAAACTTGCTCTTGAACATGGAGTAGTTAAAGTGAATGAAAAAAAAAGATGAAGTAAAAGAGGTGAATGGAAGATTTCAAAGGGCAGCTCAAGAAGACAAAATAAAGTATTATAACAAAATGTGCAAAGACCTGAAGATAGAAAACCAAAAGGGAAGAACATGCTTGGCATTTCTCAAGGTGAAAGAACTGAAGAAAAAATTGAAGCCTCGAGGTGCAGTACTGAAGGATTCTATGAGCAAAATGTTAAATGACGCAGGAAGCATCTAAAGAAGATGGAAGGAATAGAGAGTCACTGAACCAAACCATTTCAGGAGGTAGCATATGATCAAGAACTGTTGGCATTGAAGGAAGAAGTCCAAGCTGCACAGAAGACATTAGTGAAAAACAATGCTCCAGGAATTCATGGAACACCAACTGAGATGTTTCAATAAGCAGGTACAGCACTGGAGGTGCTCACTTGTCTATGCCAAAAAATTTGGAAGATAGCTACCTGGCCAACTGACTGGAAAAGATTCACATTTGTGCCTGTTCCAAAGAAAGGTGATCCAACAGAATGTGGAAGTTATTTAACAATATCATTAATATCACACAAAAGTAAAATTTTGGTGAAGGTAATTCAAAAACGGTTGCAGCAGTACATTGACAGGGAACTGGTAGACATTCAAACTGGATTCAGAAGAGGACATGGGATAAGCGATATCATTGTTAATGTCAGCTGAATCTTGGCTGAAAGCAGAGAATAGCAGAAAGATGTTTACCTGTGTTTTATTGACTATGAAAAGGCATTAGACTGCATGAGTCATAACAAATTATGGATAATATTGCAAAGAATAGGAATTCCAGAACACTTAATTTTACTACTGCAGAATCTGTACATAGATCAAGAGGCAGCCATTCAAACAGACTAGGGGATACCGTGTGGTTAAAATCATGTCTGGTATACAGCAGGGTTGTATGCTTTCACCATACTTATTCAATCTGTATGCTGAGCAAATAATCTGAGAAGCTGGACTAATGAAGAAGGATGTGGCATCAGGATTGGTGGAAAACTCATTAACAGTTGATGATATGCAGATGGCAGAATTGCTTGCTGAAAGTGAAGAGGACTTGAAGCACTTACTGACAAAGATCAAAGACTACAGCCTTTAGTATGATTTACATCTCAACATAAAGAAAACAAAAATCCTCACAACTGCACCAATAAGCAACATCATGATAAATGGAGAAATTATTGAAGTTGTCAAGGATTTCATTTTATTTGTATCCATAATCAATGCCCATGGAAGCAGCAGTCAAGGAATCAAATGATGTATTGCATTGAGTAAATCTGCTGTGAAAGACCTCTTTAAAGTGTTGAAAAGCAAAGATGTCACCTTGAAGGTAAGGTGCACCCGAACCAAGCCATGGTATTTTTAATTGCCTCATATGCATGCAAAAGCTGGACAATGAATAAGGACGACTGAAGAAGAATTGATGCATTTGAACTATGGTGTTGAGGGAGAATATTAAATATACCATTTACTGGCAGAAGAACAAACGAGTCTGTCTTGGAATAAGTGCTGTCAGAGTGCTCCTTGGAAACGAGTGAGAGAATTTTAACCCATTTATCTCAGTTCTTGAGAGAACAAGGAGAAAGAAGACAGTAAAGATAGAAAATATTTGATCAATCTAACTAAAATCTGGACCAAATTGTCATATATAGAACACAGCAGTCAGTGTTCTTTTCAAACACACACAAAACATTTATTAAATCTGAACACTTTTTGGCCTTAAAGAATGTTTCAGTGATTTTGAAATATTTGAAATACCACATTTTAACAACAAATAAAAATCCAAAACAAAAATATAACTGGGGAAGAAGAAAACAACACAAGGTACCTTTGGACTGACCTTTGGGACTCATGGCCTTGGGTACACGGAATCTGAGAAAATACTCTTAGTTCCAGGACTTAAAGATTCTGTGCTATTAAAAAGTAGATGATCCATGATTCAAAGGGAAAGCCAAAGGGAAGATGTTAATGATGTTATAAAAGACCCAGTTTATGTTATTAAGGACCTCAAATTATTCCACAGACCAGCTGAGAGTTGGAGGAACTGCTTCTATCTATCTACACACAGAGCCTACATGTGCACTTGAATGAATACATGCTGATTTTATCTCATTTTTTTCTGTGGAAAAATTATAAGAAGTTGGATGTGCACGCTCTCACCACCTTCCAAAAATTCTCCTGAGTATTGCACCATCTGGGGATGTCTCTTCCAAATACCATCAACATCTAAAATAAAACTTCCTAAAAGTTATTCCTCAGAACTTTATAACCCTGAGAGCTTTTCTCTGTAAAAAAGAAAATGCTATCTAAAACATTTCTGTCTTAGAGATTCACACTGCATATTTTGAGAGGTCTTGCATTTAACTTTGTTTAAACCACAATTCCCCAAACTTATTGGCCCACAGAGCACTTTTTTTATGTAACATCTATTAACAGGACTAAGCTAGTACTTTCAGGACCACACCTTGGAAAACAATGATTTAGAATTCCTATCTGTATTTGGTTGGAGCAAGGGAGGCCCACTGGTGGGTCAGTGATAGACTTCTTCCCTCCTGTGTGGGTGGCCTTGGTTCAATTCCCAGCCAAGACACTGCATGCACCTGTCAATGATGGCTTGTGTGTTGCTATGATGCTGACTAGGTTATAGCAGAGCTACTAAACTAAGACAGACTAGGAAGAAAGATCTGATGATCTACTTTTGAAAACCAGTCGGTGAAAACCTATGGATCACAAACAGTCCAATCTGAAACTGACCATGGGAATAATGCAGGACTGGATGCTGTTTTGTTCTTTTGTGCATGGGGTTGCCATGAGTCAGGGGCCAACTCGACGGCAGCTAACAACAATAAAAATTTCATTCTCACAACAGGCCTGTGAAGTAGGCATTATTATTTCCACTATGAAAATGTGGAAATGGCAGCTCAAAGTTATTTACCCAAGCTTCATTGTTAGTAAAAGGAGCCCTGGTGGTGCAGTGGGTGAGCACTCAGCTGCTAACCAAAAGTTCAGGGGTTCAAACCCACTAGTCACTCCATGGGAGAAAGATGTGGTAGTCTGCTTTTGTAAAGATTACAGCCTAGGAAACACTGCAGGGCAGTTGCTGAGTTGGATTCGACTCAAAGGCAACAGATTTTCACTGTTAATAGCAGAGTGTCTTGGTTATCTAGTACTGCTATAACAGAAATACCACAAGTGGATGGCTTCAACAAAGAGAAATTTATTCTCTCACAGTCTAGGAGGCTAGAAGTCTGAATTCAGGGTGCCAGCTCCAGGCAAACGTTTTTTGTCTTTGTGGGCTCTGGGGGAAGGTCCTTGTCACCAAACTTCCCTGGTCGAAGAGCTTCTCAGCACAGGGACCCCGGGTCCAAAGGACGTGCTATTCTCCTGGTTCTTGTTACTTGGTGGTATGCATTCTCCTTGTCTCTCTGCTTACTTCTCTCTTTTATATCTCAAAAGAGTTTGGCTTGAAACACAATCTAATCTTGTAGATTGAATCCTGCCTCATTAACATAACTGCCGCTAATCCCATTTCATCAACATTACAGAGATAGGATTCACAACACATAGAAAAATCACATCAGATAACAAAATGGTGGACAATCACACAATACTGGGAATCGTGGCCTAGCCAAATTGATACATATATTTTTTGGGGACACAATTCAATCCAAGACACAGAGATATGATTCAAACCCATATTTAATCACCGTCTTGTTCAGGGGTCAGCAAACTACAGCCCATAGGCCAAAATCCAGCCTGCCACCTATTTTTGTATGGCTGATGGCTAAGAATAGTTGAAAAAAATCATAAGAAGAATAATATTTCATAATGCATGAAAAATTATATGATATTCCATTTTCAGTGTCCATAAATATTTACGGAAAACAGCCATTTTCACTCATTTCCTTATTGTCTATCACGCTTTCCTACTACAACAGCAGAGTTGAGTATTTGTGATAGAAACTATAAAGCCTGTAAAGCCTGAAATATTTACTATCTGGCATCTTATAGAAAAAGTTTGTTGATCCCTGCTCTTGAGTACCACACAGGGTGCTACTGTAGTCATCACACAAGATAATGCAAGCAAATTTGAGGGATTATTATTTTAAGCAATAAGTAGGGGATAGTAACAAACAAAAACCAGACAACAATAATATCAACAAAAAAAAGACAAATAAAAAAGCAAAGAAAATATTGCAAACAGAAGAACTCTTTGTGCCTTGCCCTAAACTATTATCCTGACTAATAGATTGCTTGGAGTACAAGAATGCTTTGATCAGGTTGGCTGACTCTATTAAATGCTAGTCAGTGAGGTCACCAGTGTGATTGAAAGCTTGCTACAAGGTTTCTTCCTAGAAAGCATGATGCACTAAAGGTAACTGAATCTTGTATTGGAAGATCTTACATTGCTTTCACAATGTTAAGCTTTATCTGAGTCCTGTGCTTCCTCAATGGGATGGCTAAAAAAGAAATGGTTATGAAATACTCCCATTCTTTTGTGTTCCCAGAAATAAACATCACATTTTCCAAAATAAAACCCATCTCCACATCCTACCAGAACCTTTGGGACACAGCCAAAGCAGTGCTCAGAGGTCAGCTTATATCAATAAATGCACACATCCAAAAAGAAGAAAGGGCCATAATCAAAACATTTACCCTAAAACTGGAACGAGTAGAAAGAGAGCAGCAAAAGAAGCCCTTGGGCGCCAGAAGAAAGGAAATAATAAGAATTAGAGCAGAATTAAATTAAATAGAGAATAGAAAAACACTGAAAGAGTTAACAAGACCAAAAGCTGGTTCTTTGAAAAGATCAACAAAACTGATAAACCATTGGCCAAACTGACAAAAGAAAAACTGGAGAGGAAGCAAATAACCCAAATAAGAAATGAGATGGGTGATATCACAACAGACCCAACTGAAATTAAAAGAATCATAGCAGAATACTATGGAAAATTGTACTCTAACAAATTTGAAAACCTAGAGGAAATGGACAAATTTCTAGAAACTCATTACTTACCTAAACTAACACAAACAGAGGTAGAACAACTAATTAAACCCATAACAAAAGAAGAGATTGTAAAGGTAGTTTAAAAAACTGCCAAAAAAAAAAAAAAAAGGCCTGGCCTGATTGGCTTCACTGGAGAATTCTACCAAACTTTCAGAGAAGAGTTAACACCAATGCTACTAAAAGCATTTCAGAGCATAGAAAAGGATGGAATACTCCCAAATTCATTCTATGAAGCCAGCATAACCCTGATACCAAAACCAGGTAAAGACACTACAAAAAAGAAAATTACAGACTAATATCCCTCATGAACATTGACACAAAAATCCTCAACAAAACTCTAGCCAATAGGATTCAGCAACATATCGAAAAAATAATTCACCATGGTCAAGCGGGATTTAGACCAGGTATGCAGGGATGGTTCAACATTAGAAAAACAATCAATGTAATCCATCACATTAATAAAACAAAAGGCAAGAAACACATCTTATCAATCAATGCAGAAAAGGCATTTGACAAAGTCCAACACCCATTCATGATAAAAACTCTCAGCAAAATAGGAATAGAAGGAAAATTCCTCAACATAATAAAGGGCATTTATACAAAGCCAACAGCCAACGTCATCCTTAATGGAGAGAGCTTGAAAGCATTCCCCCTGAGAAAAGGAACCAGACAAGGATGCCCTTTATCACCACTGTTATTCAACATTGTACTGGAGGTCCTAGCTAGAGCAATTAGGCTAAAAAAAGAAATAAAGGGCATCCAGATTGGTAGGGAAGAAGTAAAAGTATCTCTATTCGCAGATAAAATGATCTTATATGCAGAGAACTCCAGAGAATCCACAAGAAAACTACTGGAACTAATAGAAGATTTCAGGATAGTATTAAGATACAAGGTAAACATACAAAAATCAGATGGATTCTTCTACACCAGCAAAGAAAACTTCCAAGAGGAAATCACCAAATCAATACCGTTTACAATAGCCTCCAAGAAAATAAAATACTTAGGAATAAGTCTAACCAGAGACGTAAAAGACCTATACAATGAAAACTAAAAGACACTACTGTAAGAAACCAAAAAAGAACTGCACAAGTGGAAAAACATACCTTGTTCATGAATAGGAAGACTCAACATTGTTAAAATGTCAGTTCTACCTAAAGCCATCTACACATACAATGCAATCCCAATCCCAATTCCACCAGCATTTTTTAATGAGATGGAGAAACAAATCACCAAATTCACATGGAAAGGGAAGAGGCCCCAGATAAGTAAAGCATTACTTAAGAAGAAGAACAAAGTGAGAAGCCTCATACTACCTGATCTTAGAACCTATTATACTGCCAAGGTAGTCAAAACAGCCTGGTATTGGTATAACAACAGATACATAGACCAATGGAACAGAGTTGAGAATCCAGACATAAATTCATCCACCTATTAGCAGCTGATGTTTGACAAAGGCCTAAAGTTCATTAATTGAGGAAAAGACATTCTCTTTAACAAATGGTGCTGGCAGAACTGGATATCCATCTGCAAAAAACAAAACAAGACCCATACCTCACACCATGCACAAAAACTAACTCAAACTGGATCAAAGACTTAAATATAAAATCAAAAATGGTAAAGATCAAGGAAGAAAAAATAGGGACAACTCTAGGAGCCCTAATACATGGCATAAACACAATATGAACTGTAAGTAACAAGGCACAAGCACCAGAAGAGAGACTAGATAACTGGGAGCTCCTAAAAATCAAACACTTATGCTTATCAAAAGACTTCACCAAAAGAGTCAAAAGACAACCTACAGACTGGGAAAAAAATTTTGGCTACAACAAATCCGATCAGCATCTAATCTCTAAAATCTACAAGATACTGCAAAACCTCAACAACAAAAAAACAAATAACCCAATTAAAAAATGGGCAAAGGATATGAACAGGCACTTTGCCAAAGAAGACATTCAGGTGGCTAACAGACACCTGAAGAAATGCTCACGATCATTAGCCATTAGAGAAATGCAAATCAAAACTACAATGAGACACCATCTCACGCCAACAAGGCTAGCATTAACCCAAAAAACACAAAATAATAAATGTTGGAGAGGTTGTGGAGAGACTGAAACTCTTATACACTGTTGGTTGGAATGTAAAATGGTACAACCACTTTGGACATCGATTTGGTGCTTCCTTAAAAAGCTAGAAATAGAAGTACCATACAATCCAGCAATCCTGCTCCTTGGAATATATCCTAGAGGAATAAGAGCCATCACATGAATAGATATATGCACACCCATGTTCATTGCAGCACTGTTCACGATAGCAAAAACATGGAAACAACCTAGATGCCCATCAACGGATGAATACATAAACAAATTATGGTATATTCACACCATGGAACACTACACAACAATAAAGAACAATAATGAGGCCGTGAAATGTCTTATAACATTAAGCAATCTGGAAGGCATTATGCTGAGTGAATTTAGTCAGTCACCAAAGGACAAATATTGTATAAGAGCACTATTATAAGAACTCAAGAAAAGATTTAAACACAGAAGAAAGCATTCTTTGATGGTTACAAGGGTGGGGAGGGAGGGAGAGGGTTATTCACTAACTAGATGGTAGACAAGAAGTATCCTAGGTGAAGGGAAGGACAGCACACACTACAGGGGAAGTCAGTACAATGGGACTAAACCAAAGCTAAGAAGTTTCCTGAATACAATCAAACACTATGAGGGACAGAGTAGCAGGAGTAGGGCCTGGGGACCATGCTTTCAGGGGACATCTAGGTCAATTGGCATAACAAAGTTTATTAAGAAAATGTTCTGCATCCTACGTTGGTGAGTGGCATCTGGAGTCTTAAAACCTAGCCAGCAGCCATCTAAGATGCATCAACTGGTCCCAGCCACCTGGAGTAAAGGAGAATGAAGAACACCAAAGACATAAGGAAAGTACTAGCGCAAGAGACAGAAAGGGCCACATAGACCAGAGACTTCATCAGCCTGAGACCAGAAGAACTGGATTGTGCCCGGCTACCACCAATGACTGCCCTGACTGGGAACAAAACAGAGTCCCTGATGGAGCCGGGGAAGGATGGGATGCAGAACTCAAATTCTAGTAAAAAGATGGTCTGACTGAGGCTGGAGGAATCCCAGAAAGCATGGCCCAAAGACTCTCTGTCAACCCAGAACTAAAACCATTCCTGAGGCCAACTCTTCAGACAAAGATTGGACTGGACTGTGGGACATAAAATGCTACTCGTGACGTGTGTGCTTCTTAGCTCAAGTAAATACTTGAGACTAAATAGGCAGCTTCTGTCCAGAGGTGAAATGAGAAGGTTAAGAGCTGGTTGAATGGACAAGGGAAATTAGAGGTGGAAGGGAGGAGTGTGCTGTCACAGTATAGGGAGAGCAATTAGGGTCACATAACAACGTACATATAAATTTTTGTACTAGAGACTAACTTGAATTGTAAACTTTCACTTAAACTACAATTAAAAAAAAAAAAAAACACCTTATGAGTCATAACAGAATATTGTCCAATATAGTGCTGGAAGATGAGCCTCCTAGATTGGAAGACACCACACAATAGCCTCAACAATGAACTCAAACATAACAGCAATCATGAAGATGGCTCAGGAACAGGCAATGCTTTTTTCTGTTAAGCATAAGGTTGTCATGAGTCTGAATCAAACAGCAACTAACAACAATAACATACCTTTCTACATGTTTTTAATAATTCAAAATACAGGAAAAAATTTTAAAGAAACAAAACTTAATCCTCTTTTTCCAAGAGAGGGAATAAGTGTGAGGAAAAAACAAAACAAAACCTACTGTTGTGGAGTGGATTCCAACCCATAGCAATCCTGTAGGATAGAGTAGAAGTACCTCATAGGGTTTCCAAGACTGTAAATATTTTATGGAAGCTGACTGTCACATCTTTCTCCTGCAAAGTGATTAGTGGGTTCGAACCGTTGACCTTTGATTAGCAGCCAAGTCCTTAACAATTGCACTACTAGGACTCCTCTCAGTGTGAGGAAAGGAGATGTTCAAGCTATTATGTTCTTTCCTAATATTGCACTGTTTCACTAAGTGCTATTTAAACCATATTAGCCAGAATGCAGCAGGTTATGCTGCAGTATCAAACCCCAAATCTCCATTGACAAAACAAAAGTTCATTTAAAAAAAAAATTTTTTTTTTTATTGTACTTTAGGTGAAGGTTTATGGAACAAATACTTTCTCATTAAACAGTCAGTACACGTATTGTTTTACGACATTGGTTAACAACCCCATGACATGTCAACACGTTACCTTCTCGGCCTTGAAGAACCTTTTTTTTTTTTGGTGAAAATATACATAGCCAAAGATACACCATTTCAAAAATTCCTATATGTACGATTCAGTGACGTCGATTACGTTCTTCCAGTTGTGCTGCTATTCTCACTTTAGATGAAGGTTTACAGAACAAAATAGTTTCTCATTAAACAGTTAGTACACATATTGCCCTATGATAATGGTTAAGAACCCCACTACATGTCAATACTCTCCTTACTCAACCTTGGGTTCCCTATCACCAGCTTTCCTGTCCCCTTCTGCCTTCTAGTCCTTGTACCTGGACTGCTCTGCCTCCTTAGTCCCGTTTTGTTTTATGGGGCTGTCCAGTCCCCGGCTGAATGGTGAACCTTGGGAGTGACTTCACCACTGAGCTAAAAGGATATCCAGGGCCATACTCTCGAGGTTTCTCCAGTCTCTGTCAGGCCAGTAAATCTGGTCTTTTTTTTGTTGTTATAATTTTGTTCTACATCCTTCTCCAGCTCTGTCCAGAACCCTCTGTTGTGATCCCGGTCAGAGCAGTCAGTGCTGGTAGCCGGGCACCATCTAGCTGTACTGGACTCAGTCTGGTGGAGACCATGGTAGAGGCCATGGTAGCTGTGGTCCATTAGACCTTTGGACTAATCTTTTCCTTGTATCTTGTTCTCTTCATTCTCCCTTGCTCCCAAACGGGTGAGACCAGTGCAGTATCTTAGATGGCTGCTCACAGGCTTTTAAGACCCCAGACGCTACTCACCAAGGTAGAATGTAGAGCATTGTCTTTATAAACTGTGTTATGCCAATTGAGCTAGATGTTCCCTCGAGACCATGGTCCCCACAGCCCTCCGCCCAGCAATTCAGTCCCTCAGGGAGTTTGGAAGTGTCTATGGAGCTTCCATGACCTTTCCTTGTACAAGATGTGCTGGCTTCCCCAGTATTGTGTACTGTCGTACCCTTCACTAAAGTTACCACCTATCTATTGTCTATTTAGTATTTCTCCCCCACCCCTCCCATCCCTCGTAACCAACAAAGATTGTTACTTTTTGTGTGTAAACTTTTTCATGAGTTTTTACAAGAGGTCTCATACAATATTTGTCCTTTTGTGACTGACTTATTTCACTCAGCATAATGTCCTCCAGCTTCATCCATGTTATGAGATGCTTCACAGATTCATCATTGTTTTCTCATTGCATAGTACTCCACTGTATGTATGTGTGTATGTACCATAGTTTGTTTATCCATTCATCTGTTGATGGGCATCTAGGTTGTTTCCATCTTTTTGCTATTGTGAACAATGCTGCCAGGAACATGGATGTGCATATGCCTATTCGTGTGACGGCTCTTATTTCTCTAGGATATATTCCTAGAAGTGGGATTGTTGGATCGTATGGTATTTCTATTTCTAGCTTTCTAAGGAAGTGTCATGTCATTTTCCAAAATGGTTGTATCATTATGCATTCTCACAAAAGTTCATTTTTTACTCTTACAGAGCAGCTGTCTTCCTTGTGGTGACACCACATTCCAGTCTGTGTCATATCAGAACATGCTTCTACAATCACCATGACTAAGGAAGAGAGCAGGGATAATTAATTGCATGAGGGATCTGGAGTGCATTCTGGATCCCCACCCCTGCCCCCCAGCCCCCCACTCCTTCCTCCTGTTGCCATGGAGTAGATTCTGACTCACACCAAGCAACGCTATAGGACAGAGTAGAACTGCTCCATAGAGTTTCCAAGGACTAGATGGTTTTGTCAGACCTCAGCTACTGTTCCTAGGATTATTTTACAAAATAAATGATTTACTGGCATGCACTTGAATCAGATTCTGCTTTTAAGCCTGCATTATCCACCCCCCTAAAAGCAGAATTTGATTCCAGTGAATGCCTGTAAATCATTTGCTTTGTAAAATATTCCTAGGGGCAGTAATTGGGTTCTGGAAAAAGGGGAAACTGCAACCCTAGGAGTTTTAATCAAGTTAATTGTCTCTGTGGGGCTCAATCATGCTGGGAAGCTTCAGAAGAGAGATGTAGAATATATCTTGGAATTGTCCATATGAGGGGGAAACAATAATATACAGAAGAAACAATATGTACAGAGGAAAGTACTTATCCACTAACTGCCAACCACATTGGTCAAGAATTACCCTATGTGGTAATAACTGTCTCAGACTTCCTGGCTATTGTATACGTCAGAATGGCTGAGCTGGTTCTTATCAGTGTTACACAGGCTCATAGAGAAATAGCAGGACAAAAAAGCAAGAGGTATGTAGTACAGCTGAGGCAATTTGCTGTCAAGTTACATCTGTAAGTAGTAAGTTGCTACTGCAATAACTGGAATAAAAAAGTGGGCTGAGAGTATGTGACGCAGAACACAAGGGGAGTCCAATACAGTCCATCCCTTGTACTACTCAGCTCTGCTTGTGTCCTTCTTTATATCCAATATATCACAGAGAAGCAAATTACAGTCCCCACTGCTGCAACTCATCTCAAGTCTATAAGTGATACTCATTGTCTCCACCACACATTTTAGATTTCCATAATCCTTGGCCAGCATCTCAATAGCCCAGATTTCTTGCCTAGTGGGGTAATACAGACCACCATGGGAGGATGAAGACTTCAGTTACCTTGGCTGTTGCAACTGTCTATTACTGAGTACAGTTATTACTGAGCATAGAAGCACCAAGAGATTATCCTGAGGAGTCTCCTGGAATCGAGATGTACTCCTTTCTCTTCCTAGCATGTAACAACATCCCTATTGCCATAGTAATTGGAATCAATAATTCCCACCCATACAGTAAGTCCTTTATTTGCCTGGTGGTTCAGCAGCATTAGAAGTCAAAACGACAAGTTAGCAGTCAAACTTCAGGTTCATTAGAACGTTTTTATGGCCCTAAAGGGAACCGGGACCTCTAGTCCAGCAGAGCTGTCTTAGTTTACTAGTGTTGCTGTAACAGAAATACCACGAGTGGGCACCTTTAAAGAACAAAAATTTATTTTCCCACAGTTTAGGAGGCTAGAAGTCTTAATTCAGGGCACCAGCTGTAGGTGAAGGCTCTCTCTGTTGGCTTTAGGAAAAGATTGTCTTACCTTCTGTAGCTCCAGAATTCCTTGGTTCCTTGGTGGTCTTCACATAGTATCTCTCTTCCCCTATGTGTGCCCCTTTGTCTCTGTGTCTATACTGTTCCTTACAACTCAGAAGTGATTAGGGTTAGGATATACTCTAAACAAATATGGCCTCATTCACATAACAAAGAAAACCTTATTTCCAAACAGGATTACTTCCATATCCATGGGGGTAGGATTCCTATACATATTGGGGGAACAAAATTCAATCCATAACAAGAACCAAGGGATGGGAAGCACAAGTTCCAAGTTCTAAATGCCAAAAAAAGGTCACTTTGAGTAATGGCGAGAAGGACCAATCCTCTTGGAACCTTTGGTTCCCATATTCATATATTCTAGTTATTGAGGACACAGCATCATATATCACAGTATATCAACCATTGGTTCACTGGGTATACAGGTAGTCCTCGATTCACGATGTAGTCAAGCTACAATGAAACACTCTCACCACTGTCCTTTTTTTTTTTTTTTTGTACATCTTATCATTAGTAATATGTACTACATACAACGTTGGAGCATATAATTTACTCATGTTATCATTGTCAGATGTTCACTTGCAGATGTTCAATTTTACGATTTACTGTTCAAAACACTGTCGTATAGCAGGCTATGGACTACAATGAAGTTGATGTCAGTATCAGAAGTCATAACAGACAGAAAGTTGGCAATGTTCAACTCTAACGACATATGACAATTGAACTGTGCACATGCCCGACAGCCATTACAACTCTGACTTCATTGTTACGACACTGACGCTGATTTCATTGTAGACCAGGCTGATAGCATGATCTTATTCAGCGTTTCATACCATAGTTTGAAGCTGAGTTGGTCAAGTTCTCTAACTGTAACACTCACACTGCTTATACCCCCAACAATATGCGTAGCAAAAGAAGTAATGCCACTGAAAGTTCTAATCCAAAAAAGATGAGAAAGGCTCTAGACATGGATATAAGATGAAGATCATTAAGGCCTATGATAATGGAAAGAAAGTTGGTGAAATAGTATGTGAAGTACTGTCTCATTCAACCACTTTGACAATCATTAAGGATAAGAATAGGATTTGAGAGGCAGTTAAAGTAACAACTGGCATAAAATCGACAATTTTAATAAAAAAGAGGCAAGGGCCAATCCATGAGATGGAGAAGCTGTTGGTGATTTGGCTAGAAGACCAAATCCAGAAGCGGATTCCTGACTTTACTGACAATTCAAATGAAAGCGTGCAGCCTTTTTAAAACCTGAAGCAACAGCAAGGAGAAGACTACCACAAGTACCTTAATGCCACCAAGGGCTGGTCTCATCGCTTCAAACACTGATTTGGCTTACATGACATGCATACAACTGGAGAAGCAGGAACGCCAATGTTGAAGCTGCTGAAAAACTCAATAATGAACTGGACAAAATAATACAAGATGAAGAATATCTACCAGAGCAGATTTTCAACATGGATATAAAAGGCTCGTTTTGGAAAAGGATGCCAGAACAGACCTATATTCACAAAGAGGTGAGGTCAATGCCTGATTTCAAGGCATTTAAAGACAGGATCATTCTGTTGCTTGAAGGAAATACTGCTGGATTTAAAACCTTTCTTGTTTACCGTTCTGAAAACCCTTGAGCAT
This sequence comes from Dugong dugon, assembly GCA_030035585.1. Taxonomy (NCBI): domain Eukaryota; kingdom Metazoa; phylum Chordata; class Mammalia; order Sirenia; family Dugongidae; genus Dugong; species Dugong dugon. The sequence continues at coordinate 56,350,331 of CM057463.1, forward strand.
TCAAAAACATTGACAAAAATAAGCTGCAGGGCTACTACAGCAGTAACTCCAAGGCCTGGCTGATTATTGTGTTATTCCAAGATTGATTTTTAAATTGTTTCATCCCAGAAGTGTGTGCCTACTGCCTTGAAAAAAGCATTCCTTTCAAGATTCTCTGTTAAGTCAAATATCTCATTTTTTTTAAGTTTTCATTGCTACTGGCTTTTATTAACAGTATCTTTATAAATATGATCTTTATCTATGAGGGTTGGAAACATCACATATAAACTTACAGATATATTTCTAATACATACGTACATAAAAATACACAAAACATAAAAATTTACTCAGATAATGAACAGCTGGACGACATTGGCATTTTGTCAATTGTGATAGTAACTACTCTTATGGAAGGTTCTGGATCATCTGGATTATCAATGGCCAACTTTCAATTAATCAATAAATGGATCAGAGAAGTATTCCCAAATGCATTATATGCTGCCTCCAAAATCCAAAGAGGCCCACCAAGTGCTGAGTCTCTTTTTAGAGGACTCTTTATAAAACTTCACCTAATCAGGACAGACTCTTGAATCTTACTAGGGCATCTGAGTACATGTCACTTCTTGTTCAACAGTTGCAATTAGCCTGATGTCAACAATGCAGTGAACCAGCATAATACTCTGCAGAATGTCAGGAAACTCAGGCTCTCCAAGGACTATCTTGTGACAAAGAGCAGGAAAGGTAACACAACTCTGGAACAAGAGAGTGATTATACACTGGTGATAGGAGACATGGCTCTATTTAAACACTACCATGGATGCTTTTTGAATTTCATAGCATGCCTTGAGTTGATAATTGGCAGTACTGAGCCTGTCATTTTCTTTTTCAAGGTTTCCAAAGGAGCTAACAAAAGCCAGTCAACTCCACAGTTACTATTTAGTGCTACTGTTATTGTATAAGCCAATGACTCACTTTCTCCTGTACCTCTTCTCAATCCATCATCAGTTAAAGTCTTAACAATACTGATGTACTGCATGCCACCACCCTACCACCTACCACCAGTAATGGGCCTGATGAGTCTGCAACCAGTGAACTACCAGTTCCAGAATCCCATCTTGAGGTCTGCTTTTTAGAGTTATGTCTAGTACCAACTGTCTTAGCCTGGGTTTCCTGATAAACAGAGTCTGAGACAAGAGCTTGTATACACATATTTTAATACGGGATGTGCTCACCTGCTAAGACGGTTCCCTGAGAGGAACCATCTATAATGCACCTCAAAATTCTCTACCTGAGAGGCGGAAGAGAGTAGTATTTATCTACCAGTGCCTGTTTCCCATTGTCAAGGTTTGTCTCCTGGGGTGTTAACTGCCTCATACTTCTAGCTTTGAACATTCATCAGAATGATGGACAGGGTTTTTGTCAGTGCCCCAGGCAGATTCGGTAAAGAAGCCGTGAAGTAGAAAATGAGAAATACCAAATACAGCTGAAGCGAGGTGCTGCCAGGTTACACCTTTCACAACAAGATTTTACAGTAATGTGAAGAAGGAAAGTTGGGCTGAAAGGATATGAGGTAAAACCCAAGCAGTGTCCAATTCAGGCTGTGTTCCTGGAAGGGAAGGAAGTCTGAAAACCCTGGTAAATACGAGTAGGGCCCACCATAGACCCCATTAAATATATAATAGGATCACAATCTGTAGAGTGAGTTTCAAGAAGCCAGGACAAGGTCTGTTTTATTTATCATAGCAAGTGCTCAACAACTATCTGTTGAATGAATGAGTGAAAGAACAAGTGAATAATTGAACAGTACTGCTTATAGTTAAACTATTAATAGGACGCAATTTAAAAATATGCCATTTTACCTCCTAAATGTATAGAAATATTATTCCTCGTGGTCAGGTAACAGTGAACTGAAACATTCTATCACACTTTATAAAGCACACATTATCCAGGCAATCAATCTCAATCATGCCTTAATAACAGACATCAGATACAAAACACAAAACTCACGTTCCTGTTGGTTTAGTCAAATAGTATTTACAGAAAAAACCTGGGAAATTTAAAAAACTACACAATGATTGTGCTTCAGCACAAATTTATATGAAAAATGTGTTTAAAATGCAGCAGATTTTAAGGTAGTTCAGAAATTACTGAGAATGTAGGCAATTTTTGTTTGGGTTTTGAGGACTATTCTGTTCTTCCCAACTTAGGGGCAAAGTGATGCAGAAGTCTAGTGTAATCACAAAGCTATATACCTCCTCCAGAAACCATTTTGTCCCTTCCCTACCTACTACGTATATTTTTAATGCATTTTGTGTGTGTATTTAGAGAAAGAATGACAGGCAGAGAGAAGGAGACAATAAAATAATAAAATAAAGCATCAGCTTACTTCCAATCAATTGTAAAGAGTTGCCCCTTATCACATAGATAGATTTCAGAATTAATTTATTTCCATTTGTGTCATTGGTTTGAGTTGATATTTCTGTTATAGTGCTCTACTTTCTCTGTACCTTTTTAAAACAAAAAGTGTGCGTGTCTAAGATGGCCAGTTACAGTGAAATTATAGCCATGACGAGTGTTTTTATGAGAGCAGCGCTCCGATGTATAAGTTCTGAGGCAATGATCCCATTGCTAAGTTCTAATTCTGTGGCTTCCAACTTTTTCAAGTATGTGGATCCTTTTTTATTACAAAAAAATCATCAACATCTCCCACCCATAATAACTACTCTTAATTCAGTGATGTCTTTAAACAAATTTAAATTTTATTAATTAGAAGAGTTTTGTTTTTGTTTTTGTTGTTGGGTGCGGTCAAGTTGACTCCAACTCATAACAACCCCATGTGACATAGTAAAACTTCCCCATAGGATTTTCGTGGCTGCAATCTTTATGGGAACAGATCGCCTGGTCTTTCTTCCGCAGAGCTGCCGGGTGGGTTTAAATTGCCAATCTTTCTGTTAGCAGCCAAGTGCTTAATCACAATTAGAAGAGTACTTAAATATAATTGAAAAATAGAAGTTTGGAAGAGAAGTATTCCATTTACAGTCATTGTTTACTTGCTGATAGTAGATTACTAGTTTAGATGTGGTTTCTGGATCAAAATAACCCAAAAACCAAGCTCGTTGCTATTGAGTTGATTCCAACTCATGGCAACCCCATGTGTTAGAGAGCAGAACTGCTCCACAATGTTTTTTTTGGCTGTAAACTTTAAGGAAGCAGATATCCAGGCCTTTCTTCCATGGTGCCACTGGGTGGTTTCCAACTGCCAAACTTTGAGTTAGTAGTCTAGTGCAAACTGTTTGTGCCACCTAGCTATTTTCCCATTGCCGTCAAGTCAATTTCGATTTATAGCGACCCTATAGGACAGAGTGTAGTTGCCCCAGAGGGTTTCCAAGGCTGTAAATCTTTATAGAATCAGACCGCCACATCTTTCTTCCATGGAGTGGTTGGTAGGTTTGAACTACTGACCTCTTGGTTAGCAGCCAAGCGTTTAACCACTACACTACCAGGGCTCCTCTAGGTAGTTTACTGGGTCAAAATACTTGATTTCAAATTCAGACTGTACTTATCAGAAAACTCTCTGAGGCTTAGTTTTCTCATTTGTAAAAAGGAGATGATGATTTTATATATATATTTATATATACGTATATATATATATACAGCTACTCCTCATTTATCGACTTTCTCATTATCTGACATTTTGCATTTACAACGATAGTAAAAAATCTACTATTCAACTATTTTGCACATTGAAGACATATGTCTGGCAGTAATGAATGTTGAGGTGTGAGGTGAGAGTAACACTGGCTGTGATGGTTAAAGTTATGTGTCAGCGTGGCTGGGCCATGATTCTCAGTGGTTTGACAGTTATGTAATGATGTCATTTGGGAGTTATGTAATGATATAGTTATCCTCCATTTTGTGATCTGATGTGGTCATCTTTCATTTTTGCATAATGCCAATTTTTGCATAACAGCCTGGTCTTTGGAACCTACATGTCAATAAGTGAAGATTGGGTGTATATACATACATATATACTTCATAGACTGTTGTAATGATTAAATGAGGAAATCCATGTAAAGTATTCAACATAGTGCATAACATAGGTTAAGCTATCACTACATACATACTCACTAATGTTTTTCATTAGTATGTATATAGATCTACTGGTTATTTGCAATTACAATGATCTCTTTCCTCCCAAAAAGATTGGGACCAACAGCTTTAATTTTTTAGACCATAGAAGCTGTAGCATAGATAGATATAGATATAGGTATAAAACCCATTACCATCAAGTTATTTCTGACTCATATAGATATTACTAACACCTGTCTGTAGTCTTAGGGAATTTTTTGGCTAGTTCATTGTGTTAGAGTCCTAAGGCTTCTGTAACAATGTACAGGTGGTCCCAGCTTAAGATGTATTCTAGTTATGACGAATCACACTTACAGCCATCCTTTTTTTTTTTTTTTTGGTATATCTTATCATTAGTAACATGTACTACATACAATGCTGCAGCGCATGATTTGTTGATGTTATCATTCTCATGCCAACCCCCAAAGACAAATAAAGATCAGATTTATAAAGATCCAGATAATAAAAGGCAATAATAATGAAAACTTTAAAAAAAAATGATGTATTCGACAACTTCAGAACCGACTTAAGACACAGTCCTCTGAACGAACCCGTTGCAAGACAGGGACTACCTGTGCCACAAATTTCGTGGCTTAAAATGACAGGAACTTATTGTCTCATAGTTCTGGAGGCTAGAAGTCCAAATTCAGGCTGTCAGCATGCCCATGCTCTCTCTGAAGAGCCACCACTGATCACTAGCTTTATCAACCCTGCTGCCTATTCCTAGTTTCCAAGATACTCTGAATCTTGAATATGTGAGTTCTTTTCTACCTTCCATGTGATTCTGGTGACATTTGATTGAGAGTGTCCCCTATTGCAAAGTGCTGCTTAATTTAAGAATGGCTTTGTCCATCCATTTTGACTCTTCTCACCTTACCATTTAGGATTTTCAACATTAAATTTGATAAATCCTATATCCATTTGTAGAAAAATGAAACAGGACCCATACCTCACACCATATACAAAAACTACTTCAAAATGGATCAAAGACCTGCATATAAAGCCTCAAACTATAAAATTCATAGAAGAAAAAATAGGACCAACACTTCAGGCCTTAATACATGGCATTAACAGGATACAGACCATAAACATCAACACAAAAAACCCAACAGATAAACTAGATAACTGGGATCTTCTAAAAATCAAACATATATGCTCTTAAAAAGACTTCACCAAAAGAGTCAAAAGAGAACCTACAGACTGGGAAAAAATTTTTGGACAGTACAAGTCAGACAAAGGTCTAATCTCCATAATCTACAAGAAAATCCAACACCTCTACAACAAAAAGACAAACAATCCTATCAAAAAATGGGCAAAGGAAATGAACAGACACTTCACCAAGGAAGACATTCAAATGGCCAACAGACACATGAGGAAATGCTCGCGATCACTAGCCATTAGAGAAATGCAAATTAAAACCACAATGAGATACCATCTCACCCCGGCATTACTGGCACGAATCAAAAATACTGGAAATAACAAATGTTGGAGGGGCTGAGGGGAGATGGGAACTCTTATACACTGCTGGTGGGAATGCAAAATGATACAACCATTTTGGAAAATGATATGGCGTTTCCTCAGAAAGCTAGAAATAGACATACCATTCGATCCAGCAATCCCACTCCTAGGAATATATCCTAGAGAAATAAGAGTCATCACTCGAATAGACATATGCACACCTATGTTCATGGCAGCATTGTTCACAATAGCAAAACGATGGAAACAACCTAGATGCCCATAGACAGATGAATGGATAAACAAACTATGGTACATACACACAATGGAGTACTATGCAACGAGAAAGAACAACAATGAATCTGTGAACCATCTCATAACATGGATGAAACTGGAGGACATTATGCTGAGTGAAATAAGTCAATCACAAAAGGACAAATATTGTATGAGACCTCTATTGTAAAAACCCATGAAAAAATTCACATGCAAAATGTAACAATCTTTGTTGGTTACCAGGGATGGGGGGGGGGGGGGAATACTAAATAGGCAATAGATAAGTGGTACCTTGGGTGAGAGGTGAGATAGTACACAGTACAGGGGAAACTAACACAACCTGCACAAGGAAAGGTCATGGAGGCCCTATAGACACATCCAAACCCCCCGAGGGACTGAGTTGTTGGACGGAGGGCTCTGGGGACCATGGTCTCAGGGAACATCTAGCTCAATTGGCATGACACTACTTATAAAGATAATGCTCTACATTCTACCTTGGTGAGTAGTGTCTGGGGTCTTAAAAGCCTATGAGCGGCCATCTAAGATACTCCACTGGTCTCATCCCTTCGGGAGCAAGGGAGAATGAAGAGAACAGGATACAACGAAAAGATTAGTCCAAAGGACTAATTGTCCACAGCTACCAAGGCCTCCACCGGACTGAGTCCAGTACAGCTAGATGGTGCCCGGCTACCACCACTGACTGCTCTGACCAGGATCACAACAGAGGGTTCTGGACAGAGCTGGAGAAGGATGTAGAGCGTAATTTTAACTCCCAAAAAAAAGACCATATTTACTGGCCTAAAGAATACTGGAGAAACCTCAAGAGTGTGGCCCCCAGACACCCTTTCAGCTCAGAGGTGAAGTTACCTTCGAGGTTCGATGTTAAGCCTGGGAGTGGACAGCCCAGTAAAACTAAATGGGACTAATGAGGTACAGGAGTCCGGTGACAAAGGCCAGAAGGCAGAGGGGGAGTAGGAAACTGATGATAAGGAACACAAATTGAGTAAGGACACTGTCAATGTGTTGTGAGATTGTTGACCACTGTTATAGGGCAACATTTGTAGTAACTATTAAACGGGAGGCTGTTTTGTCCTGTAAGCCTTCATCTTGGGCGAGAATGGCAGCACAATTGGAAGAGCATAGTCAATATCACTTAAATGTGTAAGTAAAAAGTTTTGAAATGGTGTTAAAATAAAAAAAAAAAAAAAACAAATGAGACTAATGAGGTACAGTAGTCCAGTGACAAGGGCCAGAAGACAGAAGGGGACAAGGAAGTCCCCTGGTGATAGGGAACACAAGGTGGAGTAAGGATATTCTTGATGTGTTGTGAGATTGTTAACCATTGTCATAGGGCAACATGTGTAGTAACTGTTAAATGAAAAACTATTTTGTTCTGTAAGCCTTCATCTTAAGTGAGAATAACAGCACAGTTGGAAGAGTGTAGTCAATGTCACTGAACTGTGTATGTAGAAATTTTTGAAACGGTGTATCTTTGGCTATCTGTATTTTCATCAAAAAAAAAAAAAAAAAGGTTGAGAATTTAGAGGCTTAATATGTTGTTGGGTTGTTAACCAATGTCATATAACAACATGTGTACTACTATTACATGAGAAACTATTTGTTCTGTAAGCCTTCACCTGAAGTACAATAAAATATAAAAAAAAAAAAATTTGATAAATCCTAGAAAGAATCATTAAAAAAAGGAAGAAAGGAAAAAGAAACCTTATCAGCCTGTATCTAACTTCCCCACCTCCACTCCTAACTATAAAACTGAAATTTCCACTGGAACATATACATATTCATGGTCTCACCGACTTATAACTGTTACAGAGGGGAGGGCATCTTTGAGGTAAAATGTATGATAGCAGTCACCATTGTATCACCTGAGATGGCTCTCTCAACTTCTAATGCATCAACTTATTTTTCGAAGTCTCCACGTTTGAAGAGAAAATCAGAAGTGAACTTTCTACCTGAGAATCATAAATTCCATTTTTCAAAGAAAGTAACTGAATTAGAAATACCAGAGAACAACTTTCCTTTGTTAGTTCTTTTTATCCTCAACCAAATTAGAGTGCAGGTATGACATCAGACTGCTAGTTCATTAGATTTCTTTCTGTTTTATTCACACATTTGATAGACCAAATTGTTACATGATTGAACTGGGTAGCGACTTGACTGCTATCTAATCAATTTAATCATAAGGATGTCTGAATAGCATAATTAAACTCTATGACATCAAGAATGAAGAAAGCAGTGTGAAAACAACTTGACAGTACTGTAGGATTTAATCTGTTTTTAATCTCCTATAACATTGCAAGGGCCAATTAGACTATCCTAAAGTTCTCATCTACTGATGAAAGATGATATTGACCTAAACTAATCAGTGCAGACATATCTCAGTGCAGACTCTCAAATATGCTCTTACATGAGAATAATTTTAGATGATAAATGTCAATCTAAAAACACGTATAAACAAATAATATAAAATTCAAACTCCAAATAAACATTAATTGTACTGATTAAATGCACTGGGGAGTCTAAGACTATTAAAATAATGAAACTAATTGAAATAGTTAAGAAAGACTGAAAAAATAATATGACAAATTTACAAAGCTATTAGAGTAATGATTCATATCCAATATTCATAATCAAGACAGTGAATAAATATACTGTTCAAAGCAAAGAAATAAAAGGATTATTCAAGTTACTTAGTTTAAAAGCTTAAATATTTTTTTCACTTCCTCAAAATTACAGAATAATTAAGTTAGTATTTTCAAACACTTAGTCTTTTCAATACTAAGACTAATTTTCATCTTAGTATTGAAATAGATTTCCAGAGCAGATAAAAAGGGATAAAACAAAAACACTAAATAAAAATATTTAAAAATTAAAGTTTAGACATTTTTTATATTTTAGACTATGCCAGTAAAATTTATTCTTAAATATTTGTTTTCTCATTATTGTAAACTTTATAGGCAAAGTTTTTAGATATATTTTAGATATTTTTCAACTGTGTTTATACATACATATGTGCAACAATAATGAACTCAGCATAAATCCAGTATCCGCACTCGTCCACTTCTTAATAAGCTCTGAGACAAGCTGCTTGTGCAGCACTTCTTTCTCTGACCCTAGTCACCTGGAGCTAGCTCCGATATGACAAGTTAAAAGGACACTGTCTTGGACTTCCAGCAAAATGGCACTCTAGGCAGAAGCACCACAGCACCGTACCATCCCTCCACAGCAAAGATCCGAAACACTAAGCCAAACAGAGAAAACAGCAATCCTGAAACCCTAAAACATCAAATGAAGAGATAAAGAACTCAGCCAAGCACCAAATGGAGTGAGAAAACTGACAGAGAATGGAGAGTGAAGGGAGATTCATGCAGAGGTACCCTACCAGCTAACACAGTGCAGATCACCATCTTGGACTCCTATCGGAGACCAGCAAATAGGGGGTACAAGGAAGCCGCCTCATGGAGCTTCCAGCAGGAGACAAAACAACTGGTAATTTGTGATATACGCTTTCACAACCCCCACCTTTTTTCACCCCCACTTGGCCTCCTCTGCTTCCCGCAGCCATAGTCTCTTGACTAGGAAGCACCAGCTGCTTGGATTCCATCCACCCACTCTGGCCAGCTCCCTGAGTACTATTTGTTGGCTGCTGGTGTTGCTTTTTCCCTCTTCTTTAGATTTCTTCCTTACCTCTCACCACCTCCCCGTCCTTTCTCTCAAATACCTGGCTCTGTGTGCCATCTTTGCTTCTTCCTGAGGGGCTGCGAAGCTCCATTCGAGTATGGAACTGCGTCCTGGTCTGGGCTGCCACACTGGTGGGATCCCGGAGCTTTTGTTTGTTTGTTTGCTTTGAATTGGTAGTTTGTTTTCTTTTCCTTTTCTCGAGTTGGGAGCCTGTTCTGGCCAGGCGGTGCTGCGCGGCTTGGGACCTACCCCCTCGGATTGCACAGATGTGCAGAGGGATCCCTGAGGACATTTCTCTCTCTCTTTTCTTTTTTTTCTGTTTTTTGGGGGGCTTTTCTTGTTCTTTTTTTTAATTTGTTTTGTTTTCTTTTCCTTCATTTTCCCTTTCTGTCTTTCTTCATTACTCAGTTTCTCGTCTCTCTATACCTTCCTTCTCTTCCAATCCCCTGGATACCTGGCTCTGAATACCTCTATGCCTCCTAGCCAGGCTGTGCTTCAACACCTAGGAACAACGTCTGCAGACATCGTAGCCACACCAGTGGGATCTCTGGGAGCTTTGCTGTTCTTTTTTCTGTCTAATTTTTATTTATTCATTATTTTCTTTTTTTTCTTCTTCCTCCCCATTTTGTTTTTCTCCATTTCATAGTCTCTCCTCTCTCCACTCCAGCAGCAAGCTCCCCTAGCACTCTTTTTTGTTTGTTTGTATGTTCTTTGGCCCCTGTTCCTCTCTCCTCTCTCCCATATCCATCTTAGCTCCACACATAACAATCTCCCTCCTCCATCCTGCCTACATGCACTGTGTGCTTCACATCACACCACCAAGTAGCACAGGCACAGCCTACTGGAACCTGCCCTGCACCGATTACCGACCCCCCCCCCGTGGCTGTACTAAGTGCCACAAACAACCCATCCCAGCAACTCCTCTTCAGCTAGACCTGCCCTGCTGCACCATACTCTGCCATTTGGAGAAGGAGGTGAAAAGTATCATGCCCACAGACAAGCAAACAACAAAGAACACACGACCCGCCTGCTCAGACATTGCCAAATTTAAAAAAAGGACAAAACAAACAAATCTATCATCAAGAAATGAGAAAATAACTACTGAATACCCCAAAGACATCAGACAATAGCAAAACATTTACAAAACCAGGACAGGATAGTTCCAGTAGATGTCCAAAATAAAACACCAGATGACTCTCCTCTGGAAGAAAATGCACTAGAACTACCTGATAGGGAATTCAAACCTCTAATACTTGAAGGAAAAAGCAGAAAAAAATGAGGAAAAAATAGACAAACTCATGGAAAAAGCAGACAAATTCATGGAAAATACATACAAAAACAAAAAAAAAAAAAAAAAGGAAGAATTCAGGAAAATAATGCAGGAACAAATGCCAAAATAAAATCACAACTAGAAATTCTACAAAAACAACAACTGGAAATGCAAAAGATAAACAACAAGATTTCAGAAATGGACAGTGTCATAGAAGGGTTGAGGAGCAAATATGAAACAGTGGAAGACGGGATCACTGGCATTGAAAACAAACACTTGGATACAACTCTATTCAACGAAAACTCAGAACAAAGAACAAAGAAAAATGAAGAGACCCTGAGAATTATGTGGGATACAATCAAAACCAAAAATTTATGAGTGATAGGAGTTCCAGAACAGGGGGAAAAAGCAGAAAACACAGAGAGGATCAGTGAAGAACTGCTGACAGAAAACTTCCCCAATATCAAGAAAGATGAAAAGCTGGCCTTCCAAGAAGCTCAATGAACCCCACATAGGATAGACCCCAAAAGAAAATCACCAAGGCATATCATACTCACACTCACCAAAACCAAAGAAAAACAAAGAATCCTGAGAGCAGCTCATGAAAAACAAGAAGCACATACAGAGGAGAATCAATAAGGCTAAACTCAGATTATTCGGCAGAAACCATACAGGCAAGGAGGAAATGGGATGACATATATAAACCCTTGAAAGAAAAAAATTGCAAGCCAAGACTAATATATCCTGCAAACCCTCGTTCAAATATGATGGTGAAATTAGGACATTCCCAGACAAACAGAAATTAAGGGACTATGTAAAAACCAAACCAAACTTACAAGAATTATTAAAGGGAGTTCTTCGATCTGAGAACAAACAACTTCAGCTCACAGGCTGAATCTAGGAAGAAGGATCATACCAGCCAGATACCATTCTAGGAAATGAACTCGCAAGGACTACCAAAAACCAAAAGAAATACGACAGGGAATCAGAGCAGTTAATCTGTAAATGACAACAACATCAGAACAATGAAAGAGGGAATAAACGGTGTACATATAGAACCTTCTAGGGAGAGGAAAGCAAGGCGATACCAAGTAATAATAGACTGCGTCAAACTTAAAAAGATAAGGGTAAATTTCATGGTAACCACAAAGAAAGTTAACAAACATACTCATAAAAATAAAGAGGAAAAACATAAAGTCTCAGCAAAAAACAAAACCGACAAAAACAAAGGAAATGAAAAAAAAAATCCACAAAAGGAATTCGGCACAGGAAAGTAAGAAGAACAAAGAAAATGTCAGCACCAGAAAAAAAAAAGCACTACAAAATGACAGCAACAAACTCACATCTATCAATAACTACACTGAACGTAAATGGACTCAATGCACCCATAAAGAGATGGAGAGTGACAGAATGGATAAGAAAACAGCACCCATCAATATGCTGTCTACAAGAGACACACCTTAGAAACAAAGATGTGAATTTATTAAAAGTCAAAGGTTGGAAAAAAATTTATCAAGCGAACAACTACCAAAAAGGAGCAGGAGTGACGACACAAATCTCAGATAAAATAGACTTTAAAACAAAACCCACCAAAAAAGACAAAGAAGGACACTATATAATGATTAAGGGGATGATCCATCATGAAGACATAACCATAATAAACATCTACACACCAAATGACAGGGCTCCAAAATACATAAAACAAACTCCAACACTGAAAAGAGAAATTCACAGTTCCACAATAATAATAGGAGACTTCAACACAACACTCTCAGTAAAGCACAGAACAACTAAAAAGAAACTCAGCAAAGATACAGAAGACCTAAAGGGCACAATCAGCCAACTTGACCTCATAGACATATATAGAACACTCCATCCAACAGCTGCAAAGTACACATTCTTTTCCAAAGCACATGGAACGTTCTCCAAAATAGACCACATCTTAGGCCACAGAGCAATCTTCAACAAGATCCAAAACGTTGAGATAATTCAAAGTATCTTCCCTGACCACAATGCCATCTAGGTAGAAATTAACAAAAGAAAGAGCAAGGAAAAGAAATCAGTTACATGGAAACTGAATAATTCCCTGTTTACACACCAGTGGGTAATAGAAGAAACAAGAGATGGAATCAAAAAATTCCTAGACTCAAGTGAGAATGAAAACACCTCATGCCAAAACCTTTGGGACACAGCAAAGGCAGTCCTCAGAGGACAATTTATAGCAATAGATGCACATATCAAAAAAGAAGAAATGGACAAAATCAAAACATTAACTACAGAACTCAAACAAATAGAAAGAGAACAGAAAAAAAAGCCCACAGGAACCAGAAGAAAGGGAATAATAAAGATCAGAGCAGAAATAAATGAAATAGAGAACAGAAAAACAATAGAAAGAATCAACAAAAACAAAAGTTGGTTCTTTGAAAGAATCAACAAAATCGACAAACCACTGGCCAGACTGACAAAAGAAAAACAGGAGAGGATGCAAATAACCCAAATAAGAAATGACATGGGCAACATTACAACAGATCCAACTGAAATAAAAAGGATCATAACAGAATATTATGAAAAACTATACTCCAACAAATTTGAAAACCTAGAGGAAATGGATAAATTTCTAGAAAAACACTACCTACTCAAACTATGACAAAGTGATGTTGAAAATCTGATCAGACCCATAACAAGAGAAGAGATTGAAAAGGTAATAAAAAAAACTCCCAACAAAAAAAAAACCCTGGCTCAAATGGCTTTACTGGAGAATTCTACAAAACATTCACAGAAGAGCTTGTACCAGTACTACTCAAGCTATTTCGGAGCACAGAAAAGGAAGCAACACTTCCAAATTCATTCTATGAAGCCAGCATAATGCTGATACCAAAACCAGGCAAAGATGCCACAAAAAAGAAAATTACAGACCAATATCTCTCATGAATATAGATGCAAAAGTTCTCAACAAAATTCTAGCCAACAGAATTCAGCATCATATCAAAAAAATAATACACCACAACCAAGTAGGATTCATACCAGGTATGCAAGGATGGTTCAACATTAGAAAATCAATCAACGTAACACACCACATAAATAAAAGGAAAGAAAAGAATCACATGGCCATCTCACTTGACATGGAAAAGGCATTTGAGAAAGTCCAACACCCATTCCTGATAAAAAAAAAAAAAAAAAACTCTCAATAAAATAGGTATAGAAGGGAAATTTCTCAACATAATAAAGGGCATCTATGCAAAACCAACAGCTAATATCATTCTTAATGTAGAGAGGCTGAAAACATTCCCCATGAGAACAGGAACAAGACAAAGATGTCCTTTATCACCACTCCTATTTAACATTGTGCTGGAAGTTCTAGCTAGAGCAATAAGGCAAGAAAAAGAAATAAAGGGCATCCAAATTGGTAATGAAGAAATTAAACTGTCCCTGTTTGCAGATGATATGATACTATACATAGAAAACCCTAAAGACTCCACAAGAAATCTACTGGAACTAATAGAAAGATTCAGCAGAGTAGCGGAATACAAGATAAACATACAAAAAACAGTTGGATTCCTATACACAAATAAGAATTATGAAAAGTAAATCAGGAAAACTGTACCATTTATAATAGCCCCTAAAAAAATAAAATAGGAATAAATCTAACCAGGGACGTAAAAGACCTATACAAAGAAAACTAAAAAACACTACTGCAAGAAACCCAAAGGGATCTACATAAATGGAAAAACATACCATGCTCATGTATAGGTAGACTCAACATTGTGAAAATGACAATTCTACCCAAAGCAATTTACAAATACAATGCAATCCCAATCCAAATACCAACAACATTCTTCAAAGAGATGGAAAAACTAATCATTAACCTTATATGGAAAGGGAAGAAGCCCCAAATAAGTAAAGCACTACTGAAGAAGAAGAATAAAGTTGGAGGACTCACACTATGTGACTTTAGAACCTACTATACGGCTACGGTAGTGAAAACTGCCTGGTACTGGTACAATGACAGATACATTGAGCAATGGAACAGAACTGAGAACCCAGATGTAAATCCATCCACCTACAGTCACTTGATCTTCAACAAGGGCCCAAAGTCCATCAAATGGGGAAAAGACAGTCGTATTAACAAATGGTGCTGGCAAAACTGGATGTCCATCTGCAAAAAAAAGAAATAGGAACCATACCTCACGCCATATACAAAAACTAATTCAAAATGGATCAAAGACCTGAATATAAAGCCTCAAAATATAAAGTTCATAGAAGAAAAAATAGGACCAACGCTTCAGGCCTTAATACATGGCATTAACAGGATACAAATGATAACCATCAACACACAAACCCCAACAGATAAGCTAGATAACCAGGATCTTCTAAAAATCAAACACCTATGCTCTTCAAAAGACTTCACCAAAAGAGTCAAAAGAGAACCTACAGACTGGGAAAAAAATTTTGGATAGTACAACTCAGACAAATGTCTAATATCCATAATCTACAAGAAAATCCAACACCTCTACAACAAAAAGACAACCAATCCTATCAAAAAATGGGCAAAGGAAATGAACAGACACTTCACCAAGGAAGACATTCAAATGGCCAACAGACACATGAGGAAATGCTCGCGTTCACTAGCCATTAGAGAAATGCAAATTAAAACCACAATGAGATACCATTTCACCCCGGCATTACTGGCACGAATCAAAAATACTGGAAATAACAAATGTTGGAGGGGCTGCGGGGAGACGGGAACTCTTTTACACTGCTGGTGGGAATGCAAAATGATACAACCATTTTGAAAAATGAGATGGCGTTTCCTCAGAAAGCTAGAAATAGACATACCATTCGATCCAGCAATCTCACTCCTAGGAATATATCCTAGAGAAATAATAGTCGTCACTCAAATAGACATATGCACACCTATGTTCATGGCAGCATTGTTCACAATAGCAAAAAGATGGAAACATCCTAGATGCCCATCAACAGCTGAAAGGATAAACAAACTATGGTACATACACACAATGGAGTATTATGCAACAAGAAAGAACAAATGATGAATCTGTGAAGCATCTCATAACATGGATGGAACTGGAGGACATTATGCTGAATGAAATAAGTCAATCACAAAAGGACAAATGTTGTATGAGACCTCTATTGTAAAAACCCATGAAAAAGTTTACACACAAAAAGTAACAATCTTTGTTGGTTACCAGGGATGGGAGGGGTGGGGAAAATACTAAATAGGCAATAGATAAGTGGTATCTTTGGCGAAGGGTGAGACAGTACACAATACAGGGGAAACTAGCACAACTTGTACGAGGAAAGGTCATGGAAGCTCCCTACACACATCTAAACTCCCTGAGGGATTGAATTGCTGGGCGAAGGGCTGTGGAGACCATGGTCTCGGGGAACATCTGGCTCAACTGGCATAACACAGTTTATAAAGGCAATGTTCTACATTCTAACTTGGTGAGTAGCATCTGGGGTCTTAAAAGCCTGTGAGCGGCCATCTAAGATACTCCATTGGTCTCATCCCTTCAGGAGCAAGGGAGAACGAAGAAAACAAGATACAAAGAAAAGATTAGTCAAAGGACTAATGAACCACAGCTACCAAGGCTTCCACCAGACTGAGTCCAGTACAGCTATATGGTGCCCGGCTACCAGCACTGACTTCTCTGACCGGGATCACAACAGAGGGTTCTGGACAGAGCTGGAGAAGGATGTAGAACAAAATTCTAACACACAAAAAAAGACCAGATTTACTGGCCTGACAGAGACTGGAGAAACCCCGAGATTATGGTCCCCAGACACCCCTTTAGCTCAGTGGTGAAGTCACTTCCGAGGTTCACCACTGAGCTGGGTATTGGAAAGCCCCATAAAACAAAACGAAACTAATGAGGCACAGCAGTCCAGGGACAAGGGCTAGAAGGCAGAAAGGGACAGGAAAGCTGGTGACAGGGAACCCAAGGTTGAGTAAGGACAGTGTTGATGTGTTGTGAGGTTGTTAACCAATGTCACAGGGCCACTTGTGTACCGTTCAGTGAGAAACTATTTTGTTCTGTAAACCTTCATCTAAAGTGAGAATAGCAGCACAGTTGGAAGAGCATAGTCAATGTCACTGAACTGTGAACGTAGAAGTTTTTGAAATGGTGTATCTTTGGGTATGTATATTTTCACCAAAAAAAAACAGTTGAGATGGGAGATGGTTGACATGTCATGGGATTGTTAACCAAAGTCATAAAACAATATGTGTACTACTGTTTAATGAGAAACTATTTGTTCTGTAAACCTTCACCTGAAGTACAATAAAAATAAAATAAAATAAAAAATAAATAAATAAAAGGACACTGTCCTTCAGACTGCGAAATAGGCAGATGTTAGCTATAAGTTTGGGGGCTCCAGGAGCTTCCTTCACTTCTGACTTACTGGCCACACGTTCGAGAGTTTACCTCTGCCCCCTTCAGGATGCCAGCCACAAGCTCAGGGGTCCTGAGCCCCTTATTTCTGACTTGCTATCTCCCACTACTTCCTCATGTTTGATAATTTGCTGGAACGACTCACAGAACCTATGGAAAGTGCTATATTTACAATTAAGGCTTTATTATAAAAGATACAAACTAGGGTGAAATTGAGAGGGTTCCCAATGCCAAGCTTCCATGTCTCAAAGGAGTCGTGTCACCCTCCCGAGAGCAGATGTTTTTGACAACCAGGATGCCCATAGAGCTTCAGTGTCCAGATCTTTTGTTGGGGATCTCATTATGTAATGCAAACTCTATCCCCTCTTCCCTGAGGTCTACAGATGGTCTTTCTGACCAGACCAGTCCCTCTTTTCTAAGGTTGGTCAGTACTATGAGGTGATCATGACATATTACATGGTAGGTCTTTCTGGCCTTGCCAGCCCCCACTCCAGAGTTACCTCATCGCCTCACCTAATCTGTTAGTTAGGTATGGCCTGGAGGCCTTATCAAAGTCATTAAATACCAAAGTGCCAAGGGTTATTTCTCAGGAACCAAGGACAAAGGCAAAATTACTTTAAATAAAACTAAAATCTTTATCATACAATATGGTATATATAGTTATTTCCTCTTCCAGTGTGATGGAATAGCAGGAAAAACAAGTGCACAGCTAGGTTTCCTGTTGGAACTGTTTTCAGGCATTAAACAGCAAGCAACACAAGTTTTAGATCCCTGAGAGTAAGGAACCTCTCAAGATAAGCACCAATGTTTCCCTGGCTTTCTATTGGTGGAAAATTTCCTGACTTCAGTGTATCAAGCTGGAATCCAGCTGAGAAGGCAGAGGTCAGAGTTCAGGACAGTTGAAGCAAATGTAATTAGTAGGGCAGGGTACCAGAATCTTCATGGGGGCAGAGAGTGTGCTCAGAGTCTGTGAGCAGGTTACTCACATGTCCTTGGCCAAGGCTGGCCTGTACTCGAATAGGGCAAGAACATGTGAGTCTTGCTAATGGGTACAAGGTTTCTTCTTCTTCTTCTTCTTTTTTCAAATAGCAGCTTTATTGAGATATAGTTCATGTATCACACAATACACACATGTAAAGTATACAATTTTATGGTTTTTAGTATATTCACAGATATGTGAAACCATCACCACAGTCAATTTTAGAACATTTCTCACCTCAAAAAGAATCCCTGTTCCCTTTAGCTATCACTCCTATATCGTGTCCTACCCCCAGCCCTAAGCAATCACTAATCTATTTTCTGTATTTATAAATTTTCCAATCCTGGACATTTCATATAAATGGACTCTTTCAAGTAGCTTAATATTTTCAAAGTTCATCCACGTTGTAGCATGTATCAGTACTTCATTCCTTTTTATGGCTACATAACATCGCACTGTATGAATCATTGCCCATTCATCAGATAATGGACAATGGAATTGTTTCCAACTTTTGGAAATTATGAATAATACTACTGTAAACATTTGTGGGTTTTGTTGTTGTTGTTAAAACAAAAATCATATCAAGCCAATCGCAGAAATCGACTGAAGTTTATTTTCATCTACTCTTACTCTCCCCTCCATTCTCCACACACTCAGCACACCTGTAATTTTGTTTTGTTTTCAAAGCTTATCTTCCTAACTAGAGGGTTGATGAAGGGGAAGGACCGTACAGTTCTTTTTGTCTTTATAGCTCCAACACCTTGCATGATATCTGGCAAAAAGTGGTGTGAATTATACGTAAGTTAATTAAATAAATGAAAGGCTTCCTTTGTTGAAAGATAAAGGTGAGCAAGAATACAAAATAAAGAGTATTCCCGGGAAAAGTGTATGAGCAAAGGGCTTTGGAAGACCAAGCAGCAGAATATGTTCAGTGAATCTCAAGTTCAGGTTACTAAATTTAATATGCAAGTAGAGGGTGCCTTACAGAGGTAGGTAGGGTGAAGTCATGAACTTTGTCTGAAGGGTTTTTAAATATGGAGGCAGTAACACAGCTTTATTTGCATTTTAGATAAATAATGACAGTCCCACGGGGGGAAAAAATGATCTGAAGGTATATTTGTCAGGATACTTTTAATAGCAAATGACAGAAACTCAGCTTGAACAAGCTTATGCAAAAAAGGAAGAATTCTTATAAGGATATTGGAATTTCTCATGGAAGCCAAGGAGAGATAAATGGTTGGGATAGAGGAATACCCTGAAATCTAGATTGTTCTCTGCTCATCTTTGCACATTAACTTTAAGGGTATTACATAAAGCTACCAACATAAATTTCATCAGGTCATTTGTCAAGGAAAGCACAGATAATGCATTTTAGTTGTCTAAAGAAAATCCATATGAAGAGAAAAATCTGGCAAGTGAAATCATTTTGAAGAAGGTCATTTCAATTAGAGTGCTATAATAGAAAAATTTTATTATCTTGTAGCAGTATAAAATGTTAATGGTACTGCTTTGGTAAAGAGTGTAAAAACAGAGTTACTAAAAGCAGAGAAATGTGATAGGGAAAAGAATTACAGATCGGCTTTTATTGCCTCACAATTTTGCAAAGAACTAGCCCTGTTTAGGGAAAAACCTACCTTCCTTCTGAAACCAGCGGTGAGAAGGAGAAAACAGATTATTTCAAATCAGTTCTATAAAGGCAAAACAACTCTTACAAAATTTCACCACTTAGTTAAATAGTTAATGAAAGTTTCTTTAAAAAATCCTATTTCTGGACCCAGCATTTCACTCTTGGGTAGATACCCAAAAGCATTGAAAGCAGGGACTCAAATAGATACTTATACACTAATGTTCATTGCAGCATTATTCATAATAGACAAAATGTCAAAACAAACCAAGTGTCCATCAACAGATGAATGGATAAAAAAATGTGATACATGCATACAATATTATTCAGCAATTATTATAATTGTTGTCACTAAGTCATACATCTATAAAAAGTTGAATTGGCAAAGGTTGTGTATTAGCTATATTTACAACAACAAGAGTAGCTCCTGAGCCTGCTTATGTACAATCAAACACCTCGTGAGATTTGATTCCTTGGTTTGGAGGTTTAGGGTTATGATTTCATGGAACATACCAGTTAACTGGCCTATTAATACATTCAGTGCTTTTGTTCCATCTCCTAGTTCCTTGCATAGTGCCTGGGGTCTCAGAAGTCTGCAATCGGTCATCCAAAGCATAATAATAGGTCTCTATTCACCTGGAGCAACAGAGGAAAATGGAGAGTCAGGAATACAAGGAAGATATGGAATGTGTGTCTAATTGCCTCCATGAACAACTGCCTCTTTTGCTATGAGACCAGCAGAACCAGGTGGTGCCTGGCTACCTTTACTGAATATTTCAATCAAAGATTCTATAGAAGAATCCTGACCAAAAGGGGGAAAATACAGAATAGGATTTCAAATTTTTATGGATTCCAGACTTTCTGGAACCGTGGAAGCTGGATGAACTCCTGAAATTATTTCCCTGAGATAATCTTTAAACCTTAAACCCAAAGTATCCCCTAAAGTCTTCTTAAAACCAAACAATAGTTTAGCTTAAATAGTAAAAAATGTCTGCCTTGAGCATTGTGCCCTTTTAAGAACTACCTATATGGAATCAAAGTGACAACAGCAACTCAAAAGATTAGATAGGACCATGAGTTTATGTAGTAGGGGAAGAACAACTCAGAAAAGGAGGGTAAGGATGGTTGCACAACTCAAAAAATGTAATCAGTGTCACTAAATGCCACATGTAGAACCTGTTGAATTTTTTTTTGCTGTGTGTACTCTCAACAACAACAACAAAATAAATTTTAAAAACAGAGAGTGAGAAATGAAAGTCTGATACATGCTGCAACATGGATGAACCTTGAAAACATGCTGAATAAAATAAGCCAGATACAAAAAGACAAATATTGTATAATGTCACTTGTATGAAAGATCAAAAAATGCATAGAGACCAAAGTAGATTAGCATTTACATGAGGCAGATGGGAGGAGGTTTGGCGAGTTATCGCTTAATGAATACTGAGTTTCCATTTGGAGTGATGAAAACATTTTGGAAATAGGTAGTGATTGTTGTACAACATTGTGAATGTAATTAATGTCACTGAATTGTGCACTTAACATGGTTAAAATTACAAATTTTGTTATATGTATTTTACCATGATACATTTTTAAATGTATATGTATAATTTAAATAATAATCATAAAATAAATACTTACGTTCTCACCAAAAAAAAAAAAAATCTATTTCTGGAATAAATTTCTGAGTTGCTTTGACTGCCGTTGTAACCCATTTTTCTCCAGCTGACTTACTAGTATAATCATTGTCACATGACGTTTCTTGTTTAGGCCGATTATGATTATTTCTTCCCGGTTTTAGAATTGCTGTAAGCAATCAACATTTGAAAGATTGAGGAGAGTTACACAAATCAGACTGAGAAGAGGCTCATATATTTAGCTACTAGCATGTTAGTGCCAATTTTCAGTTAGAAAATGATAAACTGGAGCAAGAGAATGTATTTGGTAGCTTTTGTAGAGATTTCTCAAGAGGACACCCAGACAAGCTGTTGCAATTCTTGCTACATGCTGTTTATCATTAAACAAAAGTGGTACGTATTATTGCAAAAGCAGAGATAAAGTTGTAATTTCTTTTAAAATGATTGTAAAAGCAGAGATAAAGTTACAAGTTCTTCTAAAATGAGACACTGAGGCTGCTCTTAAACTCTGTAGCAAAATTCATGGGAAACAATTCAAGTGAATCTTTGAATGAACTAATCATTACAAAATTACTGTGAAATAATGTTAACTAATAAATGACACCCAAGTTCATATATTGTATTATCTTAAAAATGGAAACTATAAAAATATGCTATTAACATGTTAACAGTTATTTTTTCTGAGTTCTGGAGTTCTTGATTTTTTTTAACTTTTTTTCTCTCATTTAGGGTTTCTTTACTTCCAAATAATTTACAGTAAGCATAAAGCACATTTTTAAAATTAACTTGCAAAATAAACTAGGAGTTGAACCAAAGGGGAAAGGGAAAGTTTAGATTTGTAATAAACAATAAGGAGATATAGTGCGTCCTTGAAGGGAAAACTATTTTCCCACATTATTTAGCATAGCAATGTTTACAGTAGCTGCTAATCTCATTTACTACATGGACTATTGACTTTGTGGAGATGTCTCTGCTTTGATCTTGCGGAGTTATCATTTTCCTACAAGCTGGACTGTCTTTTCTGAACCTAATTTCCTAGGTATTTTCAATACAAATACATCTGACTAAAAAATGTAACTGCTATTGCTGCTTATTTATATTTTAATGGAATCTGCCCATGCAGTTAATCCTTAGCTACTGAATTAATAACAGTATCCTAGATCACTAATCTGTGATGGTTCTAAGGCCAGCATGCAGGGCTGGCTTTTAAATCTTCCACTGTGTTCCAGGACTCATTAGTTCCAATGACACTCTCAGATATCATTATAAATTTGGCAAGTCAGTGGGAGAAAGCGGCAACAACTAGAATAACAGGTAACATTAATGCATGTTACCATGTTTAAAAGCTACAATACACCCTGCACATGAATTATCTTCGTTAAAGTCAGAAGGACCTTGTGATATGGGCAATAAGAGTTATCACCATTTTGCACAGAAGGAAAATGAGGCTCAGGAGCCAGAATAAATTTGCCAAGATTACACAGCCAGTAAGAGCTGTGTAGAGATTAGATTTCAGAGTCTGTGTACCTAGCCCTCACCTGACCCTGCTTCCTGAAAAATGGGGCTGACGCAAGAACTAGCAGCGGCCCTGGGTCTGATGAATGATAACTACCTGTGCCTCTGTGCCTCTCTGGGCAAGTCTCAGAATCTACTGGGGTTTCCTCTTCTGTAAAATGAAGATGGTGAAATCTACGATCTACAAGGCCACTGTGAGCACTTAAATCATATTATCCTAAAATATACTAGTGTTTAGTATTAGATGAAAGAGCTTTAAACTAGCTGTAAGGAGTCCAATATTTGCCACTAATTTTTATGATTTGAGGAAGTCATTTAACCTTTCTAGTATATTATTTGCCTCACTTCAAGGTTGTTTTTAATAATATGCATGTGAGTGCTTCAGTAAGTATAAAACAGCATAAAACATTAGCACATCATCTCAAATTGTTTATAACATTGAAATTATGGATTTGAGGAATGATGTTGAATTGGCTTCTCTCTCTTTTTTTCCCCTTGTTGCTTAATCATCTGATCTGCAATATTTTAAGATAATCCTCACTTGTTTTTGGTTTAAACAGAGAGAGAGAGAGAGAGAGACATAGAGAGACAGAGATCATCTCCAAATCACCATTTATGCATGAGAAGGGCAGAGAATGTTCAAAGAAGACACATAATCCTATAATAAGGAACAAATGTACCCCTTACTAATACATTAAATAAATTCTGGTAAAAAGAAACAGAGGAAAATAATTTACGTATACCCCAGCTCTTTTGCAGTTTGACAAAGTTAATGATTAAAATCTCCTAGATTTTCCAATACATTATCCACAGGGTGTCTATTTGCCTTGATTGATGATATTATTGTATCTCTGTGGGCCAAGGATGACTGGCGCTTGCTTCTGTATAGAGATTAATAATTGATTAGTTCACAGTTGAGAATCCTAGTAAAAGGGAACTGGTTACTCTTGGCTGCTATCTTTTACATGGTTACCTACAGGAGACAGGAGGTGCTGCAGGACTCACCAGCAGGAAAATGAAGGGGGTCCTGGTTCTCCTGCTTACTGTAGCATTTGTCCAAGCTCTAGAGAGAGGTAAGACTTCTAGTGCTGGGCCCATTTACAAAAACTCTTCCAGTCTAATGTTGGCTTACCATAAAAAATTGTAAACTAGATGATAAACAAGGAAGAAACAGTGAATATGTTGGAGAGAAAGGGGATGATCAAGGAGGACCTAATCTGAGCTCAGCTGTGCCAAATAGTGTTGAATTAGAACTAAAAAAAATCAAGATAAGAATCTCATGAAAGTGAGAAAAAGCAGTTAAAGTTTGTCGATCGCCCCCCCTCCGTGCCTTCGTTTTGTTTTTTGTTTTTGTTTGATAAGAAGATCTGGAGAAAATGGTTTGAAATTAATTTTCTTAACTGTTAAAAGATAATGCAAATGGAAACTATGATTCATCACTGAGCATTTTTCCAGACTTCAAACGTTTGTTGGTATTGAGAGTGCACATGAATTGAACCTAGAGATTTCTTTCTTATCCTCTTCAAGGAGTCTTGTACATGTAGTATTTGAAAATGCATTATAGTTTCGAAAATACCCCACGTAAATGAGAATTTTCTATAGCCATGGAACACAGCCATGCTGTTCATTAAAACTATTCTTTAAATGGTGTCTTCACCTTTGGGCAATGTTTCAAAACAGTTTTAAATGATACAAACTAAATTCTAAAAAGTATGCAACTTTACAAATTTTGCAGATTGGGGACTTTCCATAATCAGTGTTAATTTACTTTTCTGGTTAATCCTTTAACTATTACGATGGATTTTTCATTCATCATTTTATATAAAATTAAATTTTTCATTCAGTGCTGTCAGCTAGCAGCCTCACCCAAGTCATTCTTTAGTATTCATGTTGGTAATGTACTTAACCAGTAGAATAAAATGTGTTATCCATTATTAACTATGACATAAATAAACTTACTCCTGACTTTTCCTTATTCTTTTTATATTTTCTTTTCCTTGATCTTACTTTTGTCATTCAAATTATTTTGAATTTTGTTTTACTCGTCCATAAGTAAGCTAACTTGTTGCCATCGAGTCGATTCCAATTCACAGTGACCCTATCGGGCAGAGTAGAACTGCCCCCATATGGTTTCCAAGGAGCGGTTGGTTAGCCTTTTGGTTAGCAGCGGTATGGTTAACCAGCCCCACAGAAACCTTGGTCCAAGGAGTCAACTTTCAGGATTTCTTGGGACATGGTCAATTCAGCGATCTTATAAGGGATACAATTTATTTTGCTTTCTCATATCCCACCATATCTCAGGAAGATTTCAGAGTCTTATTTAAGGACCTTTAGCTTACTTATGTAAGACTATAAAATCTTCCTGAGATACAGTGGGATATGAATAAGCAAAATATATTGTGTCCCTTATAAGATCTCTGGATAGGCTAAGTCCAAAGAAATCTTGAAAGCTTACTTCTTGGCCAAGGGTTTCTCTGGGGCAAATTCAAACCTAAAAATTCCTACTGAAATAGGTTCAGATCACCATCTTCAAAGAAAGAAGTTCCAGAAACGGCTATGTCTTGGAATGACATGTATCTTGGAATTATATAGGACATAACCTGGGATATGAATCACTGTTTCAGACTGCCATCTCAGTAAGTGTGCATTGGCGTTACCTCAAAATATTATAATGTCCTTTAGAGAATAGCAAAGTATTGTGCAAACTCTATTTTGACATTCTTCAGCAATCCCTTAGACTCTGATGAAATATTTGCTAAAATCCTCAGGTCACCTCCCTCAAAGGTCTGAACTTCACAACGAACTTTAGTCAGATTATCCAGGTGTCACAGGTCGGATTATACCCCCTGAGACATAGAAAATACATGTGTTAGCAATAAATGTCCAATATTTGGGGACAGTGGTTCTGACCTATTAGTTCTTTATTCTGTAATACCTGAGCATGCCCCAAAAAGGAAGGAAGCTCCTACTGACGAAGTCAGAGATTTATCTGGAAGCTAGGAGTGCGCTCTTTCAGTAGCAAAGCTTATCATTATTGTCTTAATTTGCCACAGAGCATTCACCAGGAAGCTACAAAGTGTATGGTTTAGAAGAATTCAGAGGAATCTTAGGTTCCGAGGAGTCTTGGAGGGTGAGGAATTGGTTTGGGTTGCAGTTCTCTCTGCTAGTTACAGTTCTAGATAGCTGACCATCCACTGTGTTTATCTAGAACAGTTTTTCCAAAGTGTATTTCACTCAAGACTCATCCTTAAAAACGTTTCCAGGGCCAAATACATTTAAGAAATAAGACATACACTAGCCATTCTTGCTGGATTCACAATCAATCCCTTTATTATCTTAAAGGCTCTGAGAAGTCCTACAGAAAAGAAACCTTATTTAACCTAGAATTTGCCAAACATATTGACTCTTTTCTAAAATGCCTATATCCCATGGAACCATTCTTCAGGAAACTTTGGATATAAAAGAGATAATTTGCTGCTCAACATGAACATTAGCTCCAGTTAGGCCAGTATTCTTCTATCAAATGGCACAGGGATTCAGGGGGCAAGCTGTCAGGAGCCTCTTAGGAGAGAAAACCAAAAAATCCAAACTAGCTGTCTTTGAGTCAATTTTGACTCATGGCAACCCCTTGAGTTGCAGAGTAGAACTGCACCCTACAGTGTTTTCATGGCTGTGACCTTTTGGAAGCAGATTGCCAGGCCTTTCTTTTGAGACAACTTTGGGCGGGTTCAAACCACAAACCTTTCCATTAATAGCCCAGCACTTGACTGTCTGGACTACTCAGGGACTCCTTGGGGTGAGATTAAAAAAAAAACTAAATGCGTTATCAATGAATCGATTCTGACTTGTAGTGACCCTATAGTACAGATTAGAACTGCCCCATAGAACTGCCAACTTTTTGGTTAGCAGCCATAGCTCTTAACCACTGCATCACCAGGGCTCCCTTGGAGAGAAGGGCTTGTTAAATCTGCCAGATTTAGATGGTGTTGTAAGAATACTTTTACTTCAGCTACTCCACACGAGACAGAAAGCTGTGTTTACCAGTTCAGTTCCCTGCACTTGACTTCTTTTCCAAGGGCTAAAATGGATGTAGCACTAGTCTGCTCAACAGTATATTTCCTTTTTCTCAAAAGCAAGCAACAAAGGCTGCTGACACAGCTACGCAATTACTGGAAAAAAATAATGCCAACAGGAAATAAACCGCTGCAGTTTATAAGAGCTCTTGGCAAGAAAGGGATCTTTATCATGAACATTTTCTTTTTTGCTTTAAGCGTTTCATTGTTGACTTACGTATTTTTACGAGCATGATATCAAACAGTAAAAAGAAAGAAAATCCCCTTTGGGTTGATAGGAGTTATATTTTTCTTTTTCTCATTTCCCTGTCAAAACAGCCCTAAACAATGAGGACTATTCCAATCCCCTGAACCACCACTGAATCAATCTGTTTTGGTTTTGCAAGCTGTCCCTTTATCAATAGCCACTTAAAAAACAAAGTTGTCCTGAGTTTGATTCAGGATCATGACTGTACAGAATGCCAGAGAGAAGTAATTTAAGGTAAGTAGATAAACTCTACACAATGGTTACTGAGGAGGAATTTGAGACCTATACAATGAAAAAGAGTCGTGTAAAGATGTAGAAATACATTTTAAGTAGAAGGAATTTGGTGCAAAACTTCAGCGCTAAGGACAAGCTTGGCTTTATCCAAGTTGATAAAGAAGCCAGAAAACCAAGAAAAAATCCATTGCCACTGAGTAGATTCTGACTTATAGGGACACTTCAGGACAGAGTTGAACTGTCCCATAGAGTTTCCAAGGAGTGCCTGGTGGATTCAAACTGCTGACTTTTTGGTTAGCAGCTGCAGCCATTAACCACTACACCACCAGGGCTTCCTAGATGCCTGGGTGAAAGCATAAAAGAGGTTTAGATAAGAGGGAAAAGTAGAGGGAACTGATGTCAGAGAGGTAGGTAAGTTCATCATCAAAAGCCATGGTAACCTCACTGGAAATCAATGGCAATGTTAGCTTCATTGCTATAAAGTACAATTCCAGGTATGCAGCCACTATTATGAGTGTCTTATAGGGATAAGTGTCCACATACTTTAAAAGGCCATGAGTTTAATCTATATACAAAGAAGAAGAAAAAAAAATCCTAGAAGGAATTGATTACTCTCTCCCTCAGTATCTAGGCTTACCTAACTGCTTTATTTGGTTCACTCTTACTTCTCTGATATCATCTCCTTCTACTTTCCCCCAGTTCACTCTGCTCCGGTGACACTGGCCTCCACACTTCCCCACACTCAGTGTACTCTATCATCTGAGGGCTTACACTAGATCTTCCCTCTTCTGGATGCACTCATACCCCAGGTATCCACATGGCTCCCTCCTTCAATTTCTTCAGATATGCTCCTAGTCCACTTTTAGAGAGAGCTTCCTGGCCAAACCCACCTCAGATAGCACCTACCACTCCATTACTTTCTGTCCCCTTACTCTGCTTTATATTTCTTCCTAGCGTTTATTACCATGTGACCACCAGTTGTGGACTTATTGTAACAAAGGTACAAATATAGTATGTAAATTTTATGAAATCAAGGGCTTTAATTTTGTTCCTTACTGTAATTTCCAGTTTTACAGCACTGCATGGCACATAGTAAGTGTTCAATAAACTTTTGTTAATATATCACAGAATAGTTTTGGGTATTAAAGGAAAAATAAGTGTGAATTAGGGCACACAATAGATATCCTGAAAGAAGTAAACTCTTTATAAAAGTTTACTATTGTTTTTATTTTTATTATAATTACTATTATATAAAGTACCTACTGTCTGTGAAGCATTGCCGTTAGGTTTTTTTGCACTGTGATTAAAATAATAGTTAATATTTTATTTACAATGTGCCAACATGTTTAAAATCTTTTGTACAAACTGACAATTCTTACGATATCCCAAGCTTGATATTATTATTACCACCATTTACAGATGAAGAAACTGAGGAACAGGAAGTTTAAATATCTTACCCAAGTTTACTCAGCTGGGTATGGTAAAACCAATATTCTAAACCAAGAAGTTGGGTTCCAAAGACAATAATCTCAACCACTGCTTTGCTCATAAAATAGATATCTGAAATATGATCTTTCACTAAACTAAGAACAAATATAAGAAATAACCAGTCACTAGCACCATTTGATGCACAGTGGTTAAGAGCTCCACTGCTAACCAAAAAGTTGGCATTTCAAATCCACCAGCTGCTCCTTGGAAACCCTATAAGGCGGTTCTACTTTGTCCTATAGGGTGGCAATAAGTCACAATCAGCTCAATGGCATTTTTTTTTTTTTAAGCACCATTTGGGAGCCCTGGTGGTGTAGTAGTTAAGAGTTGGGCTTCTAACCAAAACGTTGACAGTTCAAATCCACCAGCCACTCCTTGGAAACCCTATGGAGCAGTTCTACTCTGTCCTATAGGGTTGCTATGAGCAGAAATCGAATCGATGATGGCAATGGATAGCAAAATTTAAGGAAAATCAAGTGAAATTCATGCTACCTACCATGCTCATCCATAACTGGTCCAAACCCCAGCTCATCACCATTCAGTGAAACTGGCTCAAACTTCCCAATTCTTTTCTTGGCCCCATCTCATTTTAATAATTTACATATAATCTTTTAGAGCCTTGGATTTTATTTTCTTCTTTTTTGTTCTCTACATTCAATCATTTCCACATTCTGTAAATTCCAACCCTGAAATGTTTCTCTCATGGATCAGCCTTGTACAGAGAATTTTGCTGCAGAAATCTCTTCCGTGTTCTCTCTCATTTCTTCCGTTCTTTACTTCCTTCATATAAAGAGTTCCCAAGGCCTGTGGACAGACACTACCTTTGCATCCATATATACACTTACATTTCCATACACTGATTTTCTATTGCCCTTGTTCTTTTTTGCCTAACTTATTGTAACGGCTTCCTAGTCAATTCCCTAACTCCCATCTCTCCCCAATCAATACATATTATTAATAATATAATAGAAATCTGAATAATATGTGGAGTCTAAAATCAAATTAATTACATAGAAATCAGAGTCACTTTCTTGTGAGGTTAATGAAATGATGGAGTTGAGCATGTATAGCTGACTGGTGGGGAGTCTAGCATCCAGCTGTCTGATACAAATCTACTCCAGTTCTGGCCTCAGTTTGGAGTCACCTGAGGTTTAAATATAAATAGGTATATGTGGTACGCAGAGTAATGCCCTTCCCCAAAAATGTCCATGTTCTAATCCCTAGTACCTGTGAATATGTTAGATTACATGGCAAAGGGGAATTAAGATTGTAGATGGAATGAAAGTTGCTAATCAGCCAACTTTAAAATAGAGAAACTATAATATCCAAATTGACCCAGTATAATAACAAGGACCTTTAAAGATGGAAGAGAAAAGCAGAAGAAATTAGTCAGAAAATGTGACTACAGAAAAAAGGCACAGAGAGATACAACATTGCTGGCTTTGAAGATGAAGGAAAGGGGCAACAAGCCAAGGAATGTAACCAAAAAAAAAAAAAAAAACCCTTTGCCTTAGACTCGACTCAGACTCATAGTGACCCTATAGGACAGAGTACAACTGCCCCATAGAGTTTCCAAGGAGCAGCAGGAAGGAATATAGGAGACCTCTAAAAGCTGGAAAGGAGAAGGACTGGATTCTCCCCATCATCCCCTAGAGCACAAGAAAGGAATATAGCCCTACTGACAACTTGATTTTAGCCCAGTGAGACTTGTGTCAGGCTTTATCCTACAATAATGTATGGCAATAATTTAGTGTTGGTTAAGCCACAGATTTGTGGAAATTCGTTACAGCAGCAATATAAATCTAATACAGTATCTTTAGGTGCTATGACTGCCTGGTACTTCCTGAAGGAAAGAGCAATGAATCAATGGATCTGTTATTAAGCAACTATGTCATGAGCCAGATCCAGGGAGAGTTGGCCAGGAGATAACTGGGCGGGACAGGGTGTGGAGAGATATTGACTTATTTCCCTGCTTCCTGGTAGTTTACTCTTCCAGTTTCATCTTTTTTCTACATCCCCCTGACCAGAAAATAACAATTAGTCCACCACCTTAGACAAAGATTAGAGTGAATCACGTGATATTTGCATGTATTTATCATTGCATTTTACTGTAAAAACAATTGCTAGTATTCATTGAATGTATACTAACTGTTAGGCAAATGAGTTAAGCATTTTTACATAGATTATCATATTCCATAGAATGGCCTCTTAAAGAAGGTAGTATTTGACTTAAATCCTAGACTTTTCCTTGAATACAACATGAGCTGGCCCTTCCTCTACGTAAATATGTTTCAATAGATTCTCCTATACCTTAAAAAAAAAAAAAGTAAGTAGAACTTTGGCTATAAAGACTTTGTGTTTAAGTCCAATATTCCAGTTTCCTTACTGGACTACTCATTATTCCCCAGATATGACTTGTGATTTTCTAACTCCTCCACTTAAAATTACTCCCATAACTCATTTAAACCAAAAACCAAACCAGTTGCTGTCCAGTTGATACCAACTCATGGCAACCCCATGTGTTTCAGAGTAGAACTGCTCCCCATAGGGTTTTCAAGGGCTGTGATCTTTCAGAAGTAAATCGCCAAGCCTTTCTTTCAAGTTGCCTCTGGGTGGATTCAAACCTTCAACCTTTTGGTTAGTAGCTGAGTACTTAACCATTTGCACCACCCATGGACTCCATTGTAACTCATTTACTCCTGTTAACATCCTACCCATCATTCATGGCCCACTTCAAGTTAATAGTTTCTTTCATGATGCTTTCCAGAAGCCTTCTTCCATTCTGAAGTCCCATACCGCTGTTTCAACCTCCTTTATGGCAAAAATCACTGTTGGTTTTGTATACTTATCTCTACTATTAGACATAGGTTCCTTAAGGATTGGTGATTTTAGAGTTTCCTTTTCATGGTGCCTTGCTCTTGGTAGATGGTCTATAAACATTTGTGTCATGCATATGTATAACAGTAGTCACATACTGACTGGATTCAGGTCATGATAATAATAATAATAATTACTGACAAGTGTATACTGTTTACTATGGAGAGAATAGGCACTATTTTGAGCACTTTACATATATTAATTTATTTACTCCTTACAGTAGTCATATGAGATACTATCATCTCCAATTTACAAATGAGAAAACTGGGTAATGGAGCAAATAAACCACTTGCCCGTGTCTCGCTATTAACGGGGGCAGCAGAGATTCAAATTCAGGTGTTTCGGTGCCAGAATCTATATTCTAAATAAAATACAGCCTCCGATGGATGTGTTTTCTTTAACTTCATGGTTTGGGCCAGCAAAGTGTTTTTAAAGTTTAATTTGACTTGTTAACAACATTTAAAAACTTGGAGATTTCGCATAAACATCCAGATTTAGTTTCTCTAGCAACATGAGAAGATGTAGTAACAAGAGCCAAATTTTCACATGGCTGTAATGAAATGGAACTGAATTGTGACTGCCCCTTTTGGACTAGATCCATGGTTCCCACCCCTGGGCATTTTCCTTACTTCACTTGATTCAGACGTAAGTTACACAGTTCCTGGACCCCATGAGAAACTGAGTTTCCCCTTCTTAGAGCCTTGGAAATTGTTTGAGTCCTAATGCTATCTAAGGACAGGAAGAGTAACAAATGATTGCCTCTTTACACTGAAAGCAGACAAAATAATTAGTTATCAGCCATTTATATCATTCATAAATGAAATCATATATAAATTCTTTAATATGTTTCTATTTAATAAGCTGTGCATTTTATCTTAGAGAAAGAAAATATAATGCTTTCATATGCAAACAACTGCAACTTTGGTTCATATTAAACATAATAGATAACTACGAGTGCAGTCTTAAAACAGGAATACATTTTAGTCTTAAACTATAAAGTGAAAGTAAATCGAATAATTTGTTACCTTTGCTGTTAAAAATACTAGCTAGCAATTGATTTTAACAATAAAATATTTTCATATGACAAATAAATACATAGTAGATTTTTTAAAATATAAATAACAAAAAAGAGTTGAATTGTTGACTTTGCTAACATTCAAGTGGGTGTTCCTTTTAAGGGAAGAGTCCCTGAGTGCTACAAATGATTAACACCGTTGACTCAAAGAGTCCACTGTGAGGCACCTCAGAAGAAAAGCCGAGAGATCTACTTCCAAAAAATCAGCCTTTGGAAACCCTATGATGCACAGTTCCACTCTGACACACATGGGGTTGCCATAAGTTGAAATTCACTCAATGACAACGGTTCTTCTTTTTTCTTTTTAAGGTACAATACAGAGACAGTTACAGTTTAAAACATGATGTACATCCTACAGGCAAACAAATAATTTAATCTGCTACCTTCATGTTACTGTCAAAGCTCATTATTAATTTATTTGTTTAAAAAGCTCTCTTTACCCTCACTAAGATAAATGCAGTGTTATAAAGGCACTTAAAGCAATCTAAATTGCAATACTTAGCACAGAATAGCAGTGAGTGCTTAATACTTATGAAATGTTCCCATTTAAATCACAATTCTTACATGTATTTGGTAATGAGTCTTCCACACTAGAATTTAGTATGAAATTAGAAAACTTTATTCCATTCAGGGAGAAATAAAAGATGTTATTAGCTCTTTAGCATAACAGATTTAACTACTATAGAATTATTTGGGATTCATAAAAAGCTAACGCACAAATCTAGATTTATGTTTATGAAAAGAATGATTACTAGTTTTTATAAAGGATGTTTTCCTATGCAAAATAATGGTATGGTAATTGGTTATACTTAAAAATGCATTTAAGTGACTCAGAGGATCTGCTTGACAAAAACCATGTGTGGAGATAGAGGCATAGCTAAAAAAACCCAAATCCTTAGCTGTGGAGTCGATTTCAACTCATAATAACCCTCTAGGACAGAGTACTGTATTTTTACGCAAATAACGCACGCCTTCACATTTGATTGCAAACTGCACCCTCCCTCCATGAGGTATTTTCACAAGCGTGCTTTTTTTTTTTTAACAGCAACATGTTAAAAAATAATTAAGAAACAGGAATCCCCACCACTTACTCTTTACATCATGTCATCAATGAGGTAGAATATGAAAACATGATTTTGTCATTCTTTACTGAATGATACTTTGTTCAGATTTCATAGTAAGTGCTTATTGAACTGGCTGAATACTCATGCTGTTCCCACAATCACACAAGGCACCAAATACTTAAAACTATCACATAGAATCTCTGCCCTGAATGAGCTTTCATAGAAAATAAGGACACCTTTGCTTGAAGGGAAGATAATTAGTACTGGCCTCCATTCTAGATCTATTTAGCAAATGACTAGTGAGTATTACTTCATGTGCTTCTATATACTGAGACCAAAGCACTTGATTGAGACTTTTAGTCAACATGCTCATCTTTCTATTTTCCTCTGCAAAATCCCAAAAGCTTGTTAAAAGGGAAATAAGAGAAAAAAATGAGCTTTTCCCAGGACTGGTAGTCATAAATTAAGACTTCATAAGGTCATTAAGACCAGTGTTAAATTCCAGTGGAGTAATTCTCTAAGTCATACACTAAATGTGCTTCAAAACGTTAATAAGCCATTTGATTGTTTGGATGTTAAAACACGATTTTCCACAGAAACAATTTATACACGGAAATGAAGTTCTAAGAATGGCACAAAAATATGCATTGAACATCGAACATCGGAGGTGAACTATGATAACTACCAATCTCATTAGCGTTTAGAAAGAATTAAATGAGATAGTATGTAGCAAATGTTTATGTTGTTATTAGTTGTCATGGAGTCAATTCTGACTCATGGCGACCCCATGTGTGCAAAGTAGAACTGTTGCATAGGGTTTTCAAGGCTATGATCTTTCTGAAGCAGAGCTGCCAAGCCTGTCTTCCAAGACGCGTCTGGGTAGGTCTGGACCCCCAATCTTTCTGTTAGTAGTCGAGCGTTTAACCATTTGCCCCACCCATGGACTCCTATATCAAATATTTAGAACTGCCAAATTATTGAATCTCAAATATTAAGTATTATCATAATAATGGAGATCCTGGGTAGTGCAAATGTTAAAATGCTTGGCTGATAACTGAAAAGTTGGAGGCTCAAGTCCACCCAGAGCTGCCTTGGAAGAAAGTCACTGCCAAATTATTAACACTTAAATATTAAGTATTATCATAATATTGGAGATCTTGTGTGGTGGAAATGTTAAAACGTTTGTCTGCTAACTGAAAGGTTGGAGGTTCGAGCCCACCCAGAGGTGCCTTGGAAGAAAGGTCTGATGATTAACTTACAAAAAAATCTGCCTTTGAAAACTCTCTGGAGCACTGTTGTACTCCTACATAAATAGGGTCACCATAAGTCAAAACTGACTCTACAACAGCTAATAATATTATATTATTATTGACCCTTATATTGCTTTGGAGCCCTGGCAGTGCAGTGATTAAGAGCTTGGCTGCTAACCAAAAAGTCAGCAGTCTGAATCTACCAGGCGTTCCTTGGAAACCCTATGGGGCAGTTCTTCTCTGTTCTACAGGGTCACTATGAGTCAGAATTGACTTGACAGCCACAGGTTTTGTTTTGTTTTGTGGTTTCATACTGCTTTAGAACCTAAGTATTGCAATGAATTTTAAGTTTCTCAGTCAGGTTGCTGGAGAATTACTCTCACCCATCCCAAAGGTGGGAGAAGAATATTTCGTTCTCTATCTCTACCTATGCATAAGCAATTATAAATGAGAAAGTGGCCAACCTGTGGAGGCAAAGAGGAGGTGGGATGAGATGCAGGGAGGAGGAATGCCATCTTTGGGACATTGGTGAGTGTGACGTCTGTATAGGTTACTGCCAGGCTGAGCTCAAGGGCAGTAGTTTGCATGAGGCCATGAGGCTGCCCTCTTTTGCAGCTGTAGCTTCTGGCCAACTGATCCTTTGACCCTGTGTCTTCTGACGTTTTAACTGGTTTTTTAATTTTCAAAATCTGATGTGAAACTATCTGTTCCACTGATGACATCCTAACGGGTACATTTAATATCCTCTGAATTAATCTATAGATGTCATCTAGGTCTCTAGGTTTAGATTTAAAAGAATTGAATTTCTTTTCATTGACTCAATCAGAGAATTGCACACATGCTTTCAAACATCAATATTTATATGAAAAATCAGATCAATGCTCTCTATAATGATTAAAAATAACAATAAAGATTAAACAAAAAAGGCTTAAAAATGAAATAAAAGAAAATTTTCATAATTCAATTGTCACTTCTTCACTGACAATGTTTCTAGTGATATATCAGTAGTTTCTGCTATCTTTAATAATCAAGGCAGCTTCCTAAACCAGACCAGCAATTTTAATTTCTCAAGTGCAATCACTGTTTTGAAATCACCAATATCTAGTCTGAATAGTTTGAATAAATACCGCAAAGTATATTCTTAAAAGAAAGTCTTATTGAAAACACCAGCAAATAGCTAATGTTTTTCAACATGGATGAGCCTGTCATTGAAGAACAGAAAATAAAATGCCAAAGAAATAAAATTGCAAAAATATAAACTGCTCAATAGAGCTCTGAGAGCCCGTGATTCTCCACAACACAATAGGGAAATAGCAGTCTAGGAGAGTTCCTAGTATCCTTTGTAAGTGTCTATTCAGTTCAATGCTATTTTGAGTCCATCCATTTCTCCTGATACACAACTTTTCTAGGGGACCAAGTAAAGTCTTAGAGAAATATTATAACAGCAATGTTCAAAGCATCCAAAATAACTTTTTTAGTACAGTTTGTACGAAGATGGTATCTTATTGGTTATCCCCATTAGAATGAAAGTTCTTCAATTGGCTTAACATAGTTTATAAACAAAACGTTCTACATCCTACTTTGGTGGGTAGCGTCTGGGGCCTTAAAAGCTTGTGAGCAGCCATCTAAGATACTCCACTGGTCCCACCCCAGCTAGAGCAAGGGAGAATGAAGAAAACCAAAGACATAAGGAAAGATTAGTCCAAAGGACTAATGGTCCACAACTACCACAGCCTCCACCAGACTGAGTTCAGTACAACTAGGTGGTGCCAAGCTACCACCATTGACTGCTCTAACAGGGATCACGATAGAGAGTCCAGGACAGAGCTGGAGATAAATGTAGAACAAAATTCTAATTCACAAAAAAAGACTGGTCTGACAGAGACTGGAAAAACCCCAACAGCATGGCCACGGACACCTTCTGAACTTAGTACTGAAATCCCTCCTGAGGTTCACTCTTCAGCCAAAGATTAGACAGGTCCATAAAACAAAACAAGACTAAATGGGCACACCAGCTCTGGAGCAAGGATCAGAAGGCAGGAGGGGACAGGAAAGCTGATAATAGGGAACCCAAGATCGGGAAGGGGAGAGTGTTGACATGTCGTGGGGTTGGCAACCAATGTCACAAAACAATATGTGTATTAATTGTTTAATGAGAAACTAATTTTCTCTGTAAACCTCCATTTGAAGTACAATAAAAATAAAGTGGAAAAAAATAAGAAAACCATATAATCAAAATAAAAAAAAAGAAAATTAAAAAAATCCATGAGGGCCGAAAAAGAAAAGAAAGTTCTATGAGGGCAGGGAAGTGTCTGTCCACTCTATATTTGGTCTTCTTTGTATATTCAACACTGAATGCAATGTGTGGCACAAAGCAAGCCCTCAAAAAATATCTATTATATTTATTAATAAATATTTTCAGCCTTTTTGGGAGAGTTGAGATAAATGAAGCAGTAGAGATTTCCCAAAGTAAATCAAATTTGTTTTCAAAAGTCCAGAATTGGACTTGACTTACCAGAGTGTTTCACAATACAGATAGAAAAGGGACATGCCGTTACAAAAAGTAAAAATTCTGTTAATGGATTTTGTAAACATTTAGTACTGAGGGGTCTCTTGAAGTGAAAATGATTTCACCAGAGCCACTAAGAATATGCCAATATTTACTGGAGCTATATCAAAGTCCAGGTCACCTTCTTTATAACCAAATGGTACATTAAAGGAAAGAGCATGTCATTTACAATTCATTTAAGACATGATTTAACTATATGAATCAAAGTGAGCTCAACTGGTGTAAAAAAATATATATATACTTATTTAGTAGTACTCCATGGAATGAGCAATAAATTTGCAATAAGCACATTGCAAATTAACTTGAGCATTTGTTGTTTTTTTTGAAAATAAGAAAATGATTAACATAAATTTGCTTAGCCTTGTAAGCTATATACATTCTCTTTGGACAAATGAATAAGAGAGTTTTTTCTCACATTTTTATATGAGATTTATTTTTTAACAGAAAGATATTTCAAGTAGTCCACCTGAAAGATATATGGTACAAGAGCTTCCTCTACAGATTATTTTTATAAGAGCCCTTTTACCCTGAGTTTTCTCAGTGCCTCCCTTTTCGGCCTCCTCTGCTTGCTTCCTCTTATGCCCAAGGCTGAGTGTTCCAGGAATAAATTGTTCCCAAATCACTTTAAGCCTTACGTAGTCCCTCTAGCTTCCCATCTTTCTCTCATCATTGCGCATTCTAACTCAAGCAATACACAGCACCTTTGAATTCCAAAGCATTTCGTGCAAACACAAGTCGTTACTTTAATTAAAGCTATTTACCAGTGGATAATCTATAGTAAATTCATGTACATGCATACATTTCCATAACACACACACTGGAAGTCTGCTTGTTTGGTAAAATGAAAAGTCTGAATCTGGAAGGCTAGAAACAAATTTTTTTTCCAAACGTTCATCTGAGGTAGCCTATTTGAATTCAGACTCTCACTGTGCATGTTACTGAATGGCCACAATAGAAGTATTTAAAAAAATGACCTCTCTGGTTTCATAGTAGAAGTTTATTAAAGGAAGTTAGCTCAAACGCACAAAAGGAGAAAACAGTTTTTCTGAGGGATATTTTTTGTGGCTTAAAATACATAAGATTTGGGGGGAAAAAAAGATTTTATGAAATTTCTTACTGTTTCTAAAGGGATTATCTCATAAGGTTGAAAGCGACCTTAAAGATCATGAGCATACAATCTCCTACTAAATTCAGAAATGTTTAAAATACATGGTTCTTTAAACTCTCTTTGAATATTTTTAATGATGAAAGAAACCTACTTCTTCTAAAGGCTGCTTACCATTTCAGTTACTGGTTAGCCATGTTTATAATAAAGTTTTCTTATATTGAGTAAAAATATGCTGTCTTATAACTGCTAGCCATTCTTCCTAATCATTTACCTTACCCATACCATACCCATTGCTGTCGAGTTGATTCCAACTCATAGCAACCCTATAGGAGAGAGTAGACTGCCCCCATAGGGTTTCCAAGGAGCACCTGGTGGATTTGAACTGCCAGTCTTTTGGTTAGCAGCCATAGCTCTTAACCACTACGCCACCAGGGTTTCCACTGTTTACCTTAGAAATAACATAAAACAACCCTATTGACAATCCTTATGGTATAGCTCTTCATTGTATCAGGACAGCTCTACCCTACCGAAATTATTTTCTTGTATGCTCTGATTTGCAGTCCCACAGATTAACACTGGTGATTAACTAAAACTTTTCACATTATTTTGACCTTGAAAACTGTGACAAAATCCAACCATGTAAACTAATCAATAAATCCCAGGAAATCTGCTAGATGTGAAGGTCCTCTGGTATATCAGAGACTTGTTAACAAGTGGCTTTTTATACTCCATCACTTGTTAGCTTTATCAACCCGACTGCCTATTCCTAGTTTCCAGGATAATGCAAGATTTGAATATGTGCATTCTTTTCTACCTTTCCTGTGATTTTGGTGACATTTGATTGGGAGGGTCCCTGTAGGATCAGTATGAGTCAGAATCACCTCGACAGCCACGGACTTGGTTTTGGTTTTTGGACTTATTGCCAAATGCTGCTTAAGAATGGTTTTGTCCATCCATTCTGACTCTTCTCAGCTTAGCATTAGGGATTTTCAGCACTAAATTTCACAAATCCTAAAAAGAATCTTTAAAAAAAAGAAGGAAAAATAAATCTTTTCAGCCTGTATCCCACCACCCCCACCTCCATTCCTAACTATAAAACAAAAATTTCCACTGAGGCATATATATATTCACCCTCTCACAGACTTGTAACTACTAAGGAGGGGAGGGCATCTTTGGGGTGAAAAGTATGATAACAGTCATCATTGTATCGCCTGAGATGGCTTTCCCAACACTTAAAGCCAGAAGGATACATTACTAAAATCTAAAACCACTGATATCAGAACAGAAATGGGGCCATTTACATACTTCTTATATATATATATATTTATATATATATATATATATATATATATATATATATATGTATATTTTTTAATATAGCACCGTAGGGTGTTGGGAAAGTCCCTAAACTTATTTACATAAATGATACATTAGAGGAGGAAAGCATTAGGTTACTGCCATGTGCCTGCCTGGTGGAATATGCAATAGGTATGTTGAGTAACTGGGTCTCTACTCAGGACAAACTGATCTCCCACTGTGGAGGCTAGCTCTTCCTTGTCACTTGAATGGACTCAAGAGTAGGTCATATGATTTGTTTTCCTTCATTCTCAGATAATAATAAGGTCTTTTGATCCCTTTAAATCCCAAAATAACAACCTCATTTCAGTCATGAGAATGTCTGAAAACCCATTTCTATCAAGTCGATTCCAACTCATAGCGACCCCATAGGACAGAGTAGACCTGCACTATCGGGTTCCAATGCTATAAATCTTTCTGGAAGCAAACTGCTACATCTTTCTCCCGCAGAGCAACTGGTGAGTTCAAACTGCCAACCTTTTGGTTATCAGCTGAGTGCTTTAACCGCTGCACCTCCAGGGATCCCTTAAAAATGTCTGGTCATATTTAATAGTCAAAAATTCCTAAATTTTAGAGGCTTAATATGTTGTGGGATTGTTAACCAATGTCATAAAACAACATGTGTACTACTGTTTCATGAGAAACTATTTGTTCTGTAATCCTTCACCTGAAGTACAATAAAAAAAAAAAAAAAAAAAAAAAATTCCTAAATTTATTTAAAGTAAAGACTACTCGCCCAGGTCAGGCCTGTGTCATTCCTGTTGCCTGTGGTGGGAAAGCAAGACACATTGACTTTCCTCTCGTTTGCTGCCTTATGCTCCTCTTCTTCATCCCATTCTCTAAGCCGCGTCTGTCTTCTCCAGGGCTAACACAGAGAAGGGAGAAGCTAGCAGTGGAGGTAAACAGCAGGAAAAACTAATTCAACAGGTGGTATGGTGAGCTGGTTTTATTTTCTCCACTTGAAGAATGTCTCAGTCTCCTGGGGCTGCCATAACAAAA
Source organism: Dugong dugon (assembly GCA_030035585.1). Taxonomy (NCBI): domain Eukaryota; kingdom Metazoa; phylum Chordata; class Mammalia; order Sirenia; family Dugongidae; genus Dugong; species Dugong dugon. The sequence continues at coordinate 56,391,640 of CM057463.1, forward strand.
TCCCACATGGTAAGGGGCTTTAAAGAACAGGAATCTATTGTCTCACAGTTCTGGAGGCTAGAAGTCCAAATTCAGGGCATCAATAGGGCTATGATCGCTCTCTCTCTAACTCTAGGGGAAAATCTTTCTTTGCCTCTTTCAGCTTCTGGTAGTCCTGGGTGTTTCTTGGCACTCCTTGGCTTGTAGACAGATCCTCACATTATGTCTTCTGTCTGTGTATGTGTGATCCTGACTCTGTGCCTTTTCTCCCTTTTATAATGCACCTCTCAGAAGGGATTAGGACCAAGACCCACCCTATTCCACTATGATTTATTTCTCCAAACATGGTCACATTCACAGATACAGGGGTTAGAACTTCAACATATCTCTTAGGGGCACAATTCAATCAATAACACTGGAGATGTTCAAAGCTGACTTTTTCTTTTCATGGGCTTTTTGGTGATCTTCCTCCTGTCATCACTGGAGATTTCTCACATCCTACTAGCACCTTAAGACTGCCCTTTGGGTCCCTGGTTTTCAAATGATCTGACCTCACACAGAGATGTCCCACTGTTGGTAGCCCACTGCCCTCTAGATAGCTGCTTTGGGAGAAAAGGAAACATTTAAGACAGCTCTAGGCCATCTTGCTATCCTGATTGGCCCACATCAGATCCATAGGCTACACCAAAACTTCTCTCTTCTGCTGCCCCAGGCTACTTTGAACATCCTGCCACCCTTTAGATGTCTCAGGCCTGAATCAGACACTAGTCTATTGCCCCCCAGCATTACCAGTCAAGGTCTCTGAGTGGTCTCCTAAAAGCCTCTTTCACTATTCTTGAAGTGGGAGAAACACTTACCACCATTTCCCTAGATTCATCATACTGAGAATTTTCTCCAAAATTTTTTTTTTTGGTCTAATTTCCATCTTCTCTCTAGCTAAATTTCCAACGTTGCCTTATATAGATTGGAGGTAGGTAATGGAGCAAGGATGGCAACACTAGCTTGCACACACTTCCTTTAAAATCCTGCATTGGAGAAACTAGTCCCTCACTTTGGAATGTAGATATATCCTCTACTTGTTAGGCGGCTTTTTGTTGTGTTTTGTTTTGAGGCCTTAGGTGAAATGGATGGAAGAAAGGAAGGAAGGAAGGGAAGGTGGGTGACATATTATTGTTATTATAAAGAATGGGACCTAAGAGAAAGATTGTCATATAAATAGATTCTGACTCATCAGTTGAAGTATATCATTTTACTTGCCTATGTTAAGTATTATTGTACTGTTTTCTTTCCTTTTTGTCACTGTCCGTTAAAATATAACAACATGTCCTAAAATTCCGGTCCATTGTGAGAAAGACATAAAAAAAATAAATTTCGTATAAATGTTGAGAAAATGTCATTTTCACCATAGATCATGTGGAAGTCCCCTTTATACATGTATAAAACCAAAAACCAAAATAATTGCCGTCCAGTCAATTCCGATTCATAGCGACCCTATAGGACAGAGTAGAACAGCCCCATAGGGGTTCCAAGGAGCGGCTGGTGGATTAGAGCTGCCAACCTTTTGTTTAGCAGCCACAGCTCTTAACCACTGTGCCATCAGGGCTCTTATACATGTAAATTTAATGTAATATTCATTTAAAAAGAAAAGTTCCAAATTTTTCTATTTCTTATTTTCCAGGCAGTGATTACAGAAAGGATAAAGTCTGCAAGGAACTCAGTGATCTGGGAAAAGATGACTTCAGATCTTTGTAAGTGTTCTGTATCTACTCACTCACTTGGTAACTGGGGCTTGAGTGAAACTGAGTCTGAGGTAATTTAATTCTGAATGGAGGGCTGAACAGATCTCTGCTAAGATTGAAGTAAGAAAGCCCCAGGGACAATGTGGGCAGAAATGTCGGTCAAATAGAGGATATCCAAAGACCTCAGTTGAATTATGGTTACTATGTTCTAAGAATGTGCCCCCATTAAGTTTATTAACCAGTTACAAGAGAACAAGTAGGCATAGTTTTCTATGGTGAATTAAAATGCAATTATTACATGTTAGGACTCAAGTTACTTAGCAAAGGGACTGAGGTCCAGAACAGGTTCATCTGGGGAGGCTCAAGAGAGCAGGAAGAGAAGATTAGTCTGGTCTGATGAAAACTTAAGTCCAACTTGTATGGCTTTCTAAGATAAATTTTCCTAGAAAAAGAATTACTTTTTAAAGTAGACTCATATTCCTTTCATTAACCAAATAAAAAAGAATATCTGTGCAATATTTCTTCTAAAAAATGGAAGAGATTTGATATTTTAATTTCTACAAACGTGAAAAAAAATGTTTTACTACTAATTGATATTTTGATTTCTTCACCCTCAGATCAATGGTTGTATACAGCAGAAAATTTCCCAGTGGTACATTTGAACAGGTCAGTCAGCTTGTAAAAGAAGTGGTCTCCTTGACTGAAGACTGCTGTGCTGAAGGGGCTGACCCTAACTGCTATAACACCAGGGTAGGTTTATGTGGTTTTGCATCTCTATGGTGGCCCACAGAAGGAAGCCAAAATAGTTTTTTATGCCATGATCTAGGGAAATCTTAGATCACAGCTCCGCATACCACTAGTTTCAGGGAAACTTGAAGACTATTCTCCTTAGAGACAAGTTTTCTCCTAATGTAAGCTGAGTCGATTTGGCTCATTCTTCTACAAGGTTCAAATGAGAAAACTGGAACATAAAATGACTTGCTGAAAATACATTGTTAGTAACTGGTAAATATAAGATTTGAATCCAGATCTATCTGACTCTAAAACCTGACATTTTTATTACTATATATTTATTATACTATACTATAAATACTGTAAATTGAGGCTCTCAAATACTGATTCATCTGAAAAACGACCCTCTTAAAAATAATTTCAATACATTTTCTGTACTTTCATAACCCAAAAACAACCACCACCACCAAAAAAACCAGTTGGTGTCAAGTTGATTCCGACTCATGGTAACCCCATGTGTGTCAGAGTAGGGTTTTCTGTGAACTTTCAGAAGCAGATCTCCAGGCCTGTCTTCCAAGGTACCTCGGGTAGATTCAAAATGCCAAACTTTAGGTTAAGTAGCCAAACTCTTCACCATTTGTGCCACCCACGGATGTGTATATATGCCCACTCATATTGTTATCACAAAACGCAGGTCTGAGCCACCTGCCATAAAAGCCAATACTGAGACAGGGTGAGGTGGGCAGCAAGAATGTTTTATTGTATATCAATATACAGGAGACAGAGGGGAATGAGCTCCTCCAAAATCTGCCTTTCCCTCTGGAGGCCGATTAGAGGATTTTATCGGGACAGGGTCAGGGTCCAGAGAATCTGTGGAATGTTAGTTTCCCTTTGAGGTGGGCACAATGACCTCGTTCCAGACATGTTGACCTTCTGTGGGTATTGTTGAAGATTCTTTGTTCAGTCATCTCGCCTTCAGATTTTATCACTTGTTGTTCTACCTCCCAAAGAAGAACTTAGGTTAATTTTAAACTTTTATGAAATTATGGGAAAACAGGAGGGAAGAGAGAATGAAAATAAATCAGAATCATAGGAGCATGCAGAAGTGAACTATGCAAGCTATGTATTAACAATACCACAATACCCAGGACGCTAGACCTACACAGCTGGCAATAAATGTGAAATTCCCACACAGCCCCTTTCAATATCTTTATCATTATTCCAAGGACTGGTAACAATCACCCCAGAATAATTTAGTGTTGACTGCAAAATATTTTGGAGTTCAAAAATTTCCCTAGATACATATAATAGGTTCTGAATTTTCTCCCCTATTATATATACGCAGAAATTAAAATGTTAAAAAGGCGGGCTTCAAAATATAGATAGTAGTTGAAAAAGGTGAAACCAAAGGAGCTTCAGCAATTTTCTAAATGCAATCATCAGGCCTGGGGCAAATGACTTATTTAGACGCGTTTCGATAAAGGCCTCTTCAGAAAAATCTGTCTCACTGCTCAAGCTTACAACAATTAGCCTGCAGAAACAATGCTTCAAAGATCTGATTAGAATATATTCTATATAATGATTACTCTTAGCCATTAATTGCTTTATCTGGTCATTATTTATAGTCTAAGAATTTTATAATCATTTCCTTCCACCACCATGTCAACAAATACTCATATTAACCTGACCCTCCAAACCATCTTAAAATGAACAAACATTACTACCAACCATGGACAAAATAACAGAACACATTTTTATTTTATTTCAGTTAGTGTTAGGAAATTTTGCTAATGTATCCCTAGATCAGAAATAAGTTCCAAGATTGTACAGACAGATCATAAGAGGAGAGAGATGGCATTAACAATTTTTTGTATGACACCCTTTTTTTTCTCCTGCTTGCTCAAAGCATTTTATAAAAATATGTTAACATTTTTTCTTTCTCAACCCCTTTTATTTGAAAGGAGGTAGTAAAAAAGGAAGAACAGAAAGTTTGCTAGGGAAAGAAATGGAAAGTAAAAGGAGATTCACTGAAAAGGGAGCTAAGAATAAAAAAGAGAGAGAGAGTTGAATTCCTAAATTCTGAGAGTTTGATGGAAGACAGAGGTGGTAGATACTGAGATGTTAATTTTCGTTTATATAACTAGTTCTTCAATTCATCATGTTGATTTCATCCATGAGAAGGAAGATCTTTAGGAGTTATGACTGCAAAGATCACTAACTTGTGAAATAAGTGTCAGGATGTTAGACAAAGTCCTAATTGTTCCCGTGATGACTATTTCTATTCCTTTTTAAAAAAAATTTCAAATATCAAATTCTTTCCAATAAGCATTTTTTTTTTTTTTTTTTGAATGCCACTGGCTTGTTGGTGCTCTAAACTTGGGCTTAGTCTGCCCACATGTATCAGTTTATCAGTGTTGAGACTGTAACTTAAACTACACCTTGTTTTTCAGCCCTTGCTGGACATGAGAATAAACCTTGGTGCTTTGGGAAAAACAAATTCTCAGGCCCCATCTTTGACCTACTGAGTCAGAATTTCTGAGTTATGCAGCCCAGGCATTTCCTATTTTTATATACTCTATAGTGGTACTATGACAAAATCAGGCTCAAGAATCACTAGGTAAGAGAAGGCAAACCAATTAAGAAGACTAGCTTAGGCTGGGTTCTCTAGAGAAGCAAAACCAGTAAAGCTTATAAATATGTATATAGAGAGATTTATATTGGCTCATGCATTTATAGAGTCCAGAATGCCCCAAGTCCATGGGTCAGGACAGAGGCTTCTCCTGATTCATGTAGCTACAGGGGCTGGCGAACCCAAGATCAGCAGGTCAGAGAGCAGGGCTCTTGCTCACAGGCTGCGAAGATCGATGTACCCCAAGATTGGCAGGCAAGACCACAGGTAAGCCACTAGCTCAAGTCCCAAGAACTGGAGGTCAGATGAACCGGAGCCAGCTGCAGGATCCAGAGTAAGCAAAAACCCACAAGGCTTGTCAGAATGTCCACTTATATTCAATGCAGGCCACATGCCCAAGGAAACTTCTTTTCAATTGATTGGCTACTCATGGTAGATCCCATCATGGAGGTGATCACATTATATCAAATCTCATCATAGAAGTGATCATAAAATCATATGATTACCAAACTACATCATAACTGGCAAACCACTGAGAATCATGGCCCAGTCAAGGTGACACACATCCTTAACCATTACAAAGACTAAAGCAATTAAGATCAAGAGTCTGCTGATTTAAGAAAGGGTGGGAGGAAGTGGTGGATAAGCAGAGGGAGGTCATCATTATCAATGGGGTATTTGCAGTGAAAGCAGGTAAGAGGAGTCACCTGGGGAGCTTTTTCAAATGGCCTCTCATTCTCAGAGATGCTAATAACCCCATGAAGAAGTAATGGACTAGAGGATAAAAGCACTAATGGCTGCAAGCAGACAAAAACAGTTCATTAATTGATGAAACTTCTATTTTTGTTCTACTGTGAAGGAGGGCCATTTATTAACATAAATAAGACCCTGTGCTTGCCTGTTAACTGTACTTATGCATCTTGTCATATTGAGAAATCATCTCACAGAGTCTTTAGCATAGACAGCTGATTGCTGATAAGAATTTTTTAATTACATAGTAAAATGTTTTACTGAATTTGAAAAAAAAAAATTCCCTTTTTTTTTTCATTTCCCTTTCCAGACCTCAGCATTGTCTGCCAAGTCCTGTGAAAGTGACTCTCCATTCCCAGTACACCCAGGAACTGCTGAGTGCTGTACCAAAGAGGGCCTGGAACAGAAGCTCTGTATGGCTGTCCTGAAACACCAGCCACAAGAATTTCCTACCTATGTAGAACCAACAAATGATGAAATATGTGAAGCATTCAGGAAAGATCCCAAGGAATTTGCCGACCAGTAAGCTGCTTTCGTCATAAGTAAAATTTTAGGTCATAAAATACCAAAAATGGGTCTAATCTAATCCCCTACTCTGTACAAACACCTCTTCTACCTCAGCCAAGCTGGTAATTTCTGTTTGAACTCTTACAATAACATAGAACTTGACTATCATCCAGTGTACCCCATTTTCCTTTCAGCCCTGATAATAATGAATATCTTTCTCGGAGAGATGAAGTCAGCTCCCAAAACTTCCACTCACTGGACCTACTTCTATTATCTGAAGCAGAATCACTTGAATTGCCTCTCCATATGACATATTTTCACATATTTGATAGCATCTATTGTGATTCACCTTATGCTAAGGATCCTTGCATATTCTATATGAAACAACTAATTGTATTACTGTGCTCATTTTAAGACTCAATTTCCGGTAGAGCATAACTGTCTTAGTTATCTAGTTCTGCTATAACTGAAATACCACAAGTGGATGGCTTTAACAAAGATAAATTTATTCTTTCACAATTCAGGAGACTAGAAGTCAGAATTCAGGGTGCCAGCTCCAGGGCAAGACTTTCTCTCTCTGTCGACTCTGGGGGAAGGTCCTTGTCATAAATCTACCCCTGGTCTAGGAGTTTCTCAGCTAAGGGACCTCAGATCCAGAGGATATGATCAGCTCCTGACTCTTCTTTTTGGTGGAAGGCGATCTCGCTCCTCTCTGCTCGCTTCTCTCTTTTATACCTCAAAAGAGATTGACTCAAGATACAACCTAATCTTTTAGATTGTGTCCTGCCTCATTAGCATAACTGCCTCTAATCCTGCCTTATTCACATCGTAGAGGTTAGGATTTACAACACTTAAGATTATCAGATCACAAAATGGAGGACAACTACACAGTACTGGGAACCATGGCCTAGCCAAGTTGACATGTATTTTGGGGGGACACAATTCAATCCATGACAATAGCAAACTCCTTTTTTTTCCTTCATTCCTATAGTATATTCACTGCCAGAAACAGTTGTGAATGTGATATATGTTGTGCTACATAAGTAAACACATAACTTTGAGGTTCTTATTGTTTAATGTGCCTGATTAGCCAGAATATGCATTGATTGTTTATGTTAGCCTTGTGAGGTCACAAAAATGAATAAAAATGGGGGAAATTCAATTTAATATAATATTTTCAAAAATTAAAAGCAATGCCATTTGAAGCACTTTAAATGTGTGAAATCAAAGTTACAATTTTATTAAAAATTGGTTGGTTTGCCATACTTGTAAATTTTCAGAAAAGATTTTGCATAAGATTACAAAGCAGTTTTTAGAAAATTCATAGGGGCTTATTATTCTAAAAATTAAAAAGTAGTCTTTCAACAAATGGAGACTGGTGGCACAGTGGTTAAGAGCTACGGAGATCTATGGCTGCTAACCAAAAGGTCAGCAGTTTGGATCCACCAGCTTCTCCTTGGAAACCCTATGGGGCAGTTCTATAGGATTGCTATGAGTCAGAATTGACTCAAAAGTAACAGGTTCTTTCAGTAAATAAGTAAACCTATACGTAGCAGTTGTTTAGGCACAGTAAACTGAAGTAGATTATGAAGGGTAAATTCATGAATTACGTTTGTTTTAATTTATTCAGTCAACACCAAAACGTAGCTACCCGTGGGCCATGCACTTGGCCTAAGGCTCAACAATGAAGGGAAAAATAGCTCCTCCTCTCAAGCAGACCACATGGGAATTTAGGGAGGAATCTATTTTTTAAATAAAAATGTTAATTAAAAATTATTTCAGTATTATAACTCTTCCTAAATCCTTAGTGATTTTTAGATGTTAAAACCATAAACTCATGTAACATGCACATTTCTCCATCAAAATACTTCTGAAAAAGTAGGATTTGTTTTGACAACCCTCCTATTTTTTTCCCACAGATTTACATATGAATATTCCAGTAATTATGGACAAGCTCCTCTACCACTTTTAGTCAGTTACATCAAGAGTTATCTGTCTATAGTAGGATCCTGCTGTACTTCTTCCAGTCCAAATATATGCTTTTCGAAAGAGGTAGGTACCATTTTGTTTATTATATAACCAGTAAGTCAGTTACCATGGAGTCAATTGCAGCTTATGGTGACCTCATATGGGTCAGAGTATAACTGTACTCCACAGGGTTTTCAATGATTGAGTTTTTGGAAGTAGATTTCCAGGCCTTTCTTCTGAGATGTCTCTGGATGGGCTCGAACCTCCAACCTTTCAGTTAGCAACTGAGCTCATTAATTGTTTGCACCACCCAGGGACTCCATTTATTATATTATTGTGTTGTTGTTAGGTGCCATCAAGTCAGTTCCAACTCATAGCGACCCTGTCTACAAAAGAACGAAACACTGACCATCCTGCACCATCCTCACAATCCTTGCTATGCTTGAGCTCATCTGTGCAGCCACTGTGTCAATTCATCTCATTGACAGTCTTTTTCTTTTTTGCTGACTCTCTACTTTACCAAGCATGTCCTTCTCCAGAGACTGATCCCTCCTGATAACATGTCTGAAGTATGTGAGACACAGTCTCACCAACCTCACTTCAAAGGAGCATTCTGGCTGTACATCTTCCAAGACACATTTGTTCATTCTTCTGGCAATCCATGACATAGTCAATATTCTTCGCTAACACCGTAACTCTATATTTTACTATATACTATATTCAATCGTTTTCTTCTTTTAATGACTTTTTTTTAAAACAATGGTAAAAGTTTTGATTCTGGAATCAGTAAAGTTTCTAAAATGCTTCCCTTATATTTTATTATTTGGAAAATGAATAAACCACCTCAATAATTTCCTTTGGTCAGAATTCGGTTTTGTATTTATTAAAAAAAAATGAAATTACTATTCTCTGGTTTGCCATTCCTGCATGTTACTTTTAAGGGATCATGACCATCTAATGAGATTCTCTCTCTTGTTTTCTAGAAACTACAGATTAAGCATTTATCACTTCTAACCACTATGTCAAATAGAATCTGTTCACAACATGTTGCCTACGGGAAGGAGAAATCAAGACTCAGGTAAAAAGTAAATAAACACCATCATGGTGTTCATCTGTTTGGTTCTGCACTTCTTTTCTATAATATTATGATTTCCTATAATATGTTCATAATCGATGATCATATTGTACCCACAAAACTTATGATCCAATACTCCTCAAAAAGATAGGTGTCATTTTTTCCCTTTTCTTTATAAAAAATATGAACAATAAGGAACAAGGCAATGTTATAAAATATGAGATTTTCTTTTAATAAACGTTTTCCATATACTCTCTACATGGGAAAATTGGTAGACCAATAGAAACTATTTCCCCAGTTCTCATATTAGCATATATTACAAACGTAAAAGCTAAATAAATCATCCCTTTGTGTATCACACATCATTTGCTTTGCCTGATTTTCTCTTGGAATGAGACATCCTGACTTCTTACTTGCTGTATAAAGCTTACTGTTATATAGTATTATCTCCTGACCTTCATTGATTTATTCTGATATTTAGCTGTTTCAACTATTTGCAAACTTCACTTTTACTGATAACTTCATATTTTAGTTTTGACAGCTTCTGTACTGATACCTCTATCATCTCCTCAAATATCTAGATTTACCAGCTTAATCTTTTTAGTATTTATACTTCTTTACCTCTTTCTACTCTGGTCCACAAGTTTCTTTTCCTTTAATAGTAATGAAAAAATACCTATTTGTATTGCTGGGAAAGCATAGTAAGCCTCCTAAAGGGAAAAGAAACTACTTTCATGAGTACTTTAAAAATAATCTCCCAGACTTCTGGACAACATAGCACTATCGACAGAAGCACCACACCATCCCTCCACAGCAAAGACTTGAAAACTAAGTCAAACAGAGACAAACATCAATCCTGAAACTCAAAGCATCAGATGAAGACACAAAGAACTCAACCAAGCACAGAATGGAATAAGAAACTGATAGAGAACAGAGAGCAAGGAAAGATACATGCAAGGTCCCCTATAAGTTAACACAGCACGGGTTCGCCATCTTGGACTCCTGTCAGAGATCGGTGAACAGGGAGTACAGGAAAACAGCTTCACGGAGCTCCCAGCAGGAGGCAGAACAAACGGTAACCAGCAAGATATGCTTTCCAACCCTCACCCTTCTTCACCCACACTCGGCCTACTTTGCTTCCTGCTGCCACAGTCTCTTGGCCAGGAGCCAATGGCTTCAGCCCTGTGCCAGTTGGATTCCACCCACCTGCACTGGCCGGCTCCCTGAGTATCATTTTTTTGTTGCTGGTATTGCTTTTTTCTGCCTTTTTTAGTTTCTTCCATAAATCTCACCACCTTCCTCTCCTTTCTCTCAAATACCTGGCTCCGTGTGCCATCTTTGCTTCTACCTAAAAGGCTGTGAAATGCTGCTCAACTGTGAAACTGCTTCCCAGCCTGTGCCACCATGCTGGTGGGACCCCAAGGGCTTTTATTTGTTCGTTGGTTTTGATTTGTTCTGTTTTGATTTGTTTGTTTATTTTCTTTTTCCTCTCTCAGCTTAGGAGCCCCTTCTAGCTGGGCTGTACTGCATGGCTTGGGAGCTACATCTTGTCTGCACGCCCACACAGTGGGATCCCTGGGGACATTTCTTTTATTTTTTGTTTGTTTGTTTTTTTGTTTTCTTTGCTCTCTTTTTCCATTTTTGTCTTTCTTCATTATCAGTTTCTCATCTCTCTATGCTTACCTTCTCTTCTGTCTCCTGAATACATAGCGCTGTGTGACACCGCTACTCCTTCTAGCCAGGCTGTACATTGCAGCCTGAGAGCCACTTCCCCAGTCATCATAGCCATACCAGTGGGATCCCTGGGAGCTTTGTTGTTCCTTTTTCTTAATCTTTATTTATTTTCTTTTATCATTTTTTTCCTTTTTTGTTTTTCTCCATTTCTCAGTCTCTCATCTCTCCACTCCAATGACAAGCTGTCTTAGCACTCTTTTTTGTTTGTTTGTTTGCTTGTTTTTGACTCCTGTCTCTTTCTCCTCTCTCTCATCTTTCCAATACCCATCTTAGCTCAACACATCACAAACTCCCCCATCCTTCCTTCCTACCTGCACTGTGCACTGCACATCACATCCACGAGCAGCACAGGCATGGCCTACTGAAACTTGCCTTGCACTGATCCCCGGCCAACCCTGTCAGCCCTAGTACTTGCCACAAACAACCCATCCCAGCAACTCCCCTTCAGCTAGACCTGCCCTACTGCACCATAGCTGAGTGACTGACCCTGCCCATTGGACAAGGAGGTGAAAGTATCATGCCCACAGATGAGCAAATAACAAAGAATGCACAGATCACCTGCTCAGACATAACCAAACAAACCGAAAAAGCAGGACAAAACAAATAAATCTACAATTAATAAATGAGGAAAATAAATACTGAATGTCCTGAAGACAAGCAACAATATCAAAATATATTAAAAAAACAGGACAGGATGGTTCCAGTAGGTGTCCAAAATAAAACATCAGATGACTTTCCAGTAGAAGAAGAGAACTACAACTACCTGATAAAGAATTCAAATCTCTGATATTCAGAGCTATCCAAGAGTTGAAGCAAAAAGCAAACAAAAATGAAGAAAAAAGAGAAAACCCATGGAAATGGCAGACAAATTCATGGAAACTACAGACAAAAAAGGGAAGAATTAAGGAAAATAATACAGAAACATAATGTCAAAATAAATTCACAACTAGAAATCATACAAAACAACAATTAGAAATCCAAAATATGAACAACATGATTTCAGAAATGGACAGTGTCATAGAAGGGCTGAGGAGCAGATTTGAAGCAATGAAAGACACAATTGGTGAAACTGAAGACAAAGACTTGGCTACAACTCTGAGGAAAAATCAGAAAGAATAAAAAGAAAAACTTAAAAACCCTGAGAATTATGTGGGAAACCATCAAAAGCAAAAATTTTCAAGTGATCGGAGTTCCAGAACAGGTGGAGAAAACAGAAAACACAGAGAGGTTCATTGAAAAACTGCTGACAAGAAACTTCCCCAGTATCATGAGAGACAAAACGCTGACCATCCAAAAACCTCAACAAACCCCATATAGGATAGACCTCTAACAGAAAATCACCAAAGCATATCATAATCACACTCACTGAAACCAAAGACAAAAAATCTCGACAGCAGCTCAAGAAAAACAAAAAGTCACATACAGAGGAGAAATAATAAGACAAACTCATTATTCAGGAGAAACCATACAAGCAAGAAGACAGTGGGATGACATGTATAAAACCTTGAAAGAAAAAATTGGCAGCCAAGAATAATACATCCTGCAAAACTCTCCTTCAGATATGATGGTGAAATTAGGACATTTTCAGATAAACAGAAATTAAGGGACCATGTAAAAACTGAACCAAACTTACAAGAATTATTAAAGGCAGTCCTTTGGTCTAAGAACAAACAACATCAGACCACAGGCTGAATCTAGGATGCAGGATCATACCAGCCAGATACCAACCTAGGAAATGAACTCTCAAGGACTATCCAAAACCAAAAGAATTACAACAGGGAACCAGAGAGGTTAATCTGTAAATGACAACAGCAGAAAAATAAAAGAGGGAATAAACAATGTAGATATAGAACCTTCTAATGGAGAGGAAGGCAAGGGGATACCAAGTAATAATAGACTGGTTTAAACCTAAGGAGATAGGAGTGAATTTCAAGGTAAACACAAAGAAAGTTAGCAAACCTATTCATCAAAATAAAGAAGAAAAACATAAAGTCTCAGTAAAAACAAAACCTACAAAAACAAAAGAAATGAAAAAAAATCCACAAACAAAAGTAATTCAGCACAGGGAGTAAGAGGAACAAAGAAAATGTCAGCACTACAAAATGACAACAATAAACTCACACATAACAATAATTACACTGAATGTAAATGACCTCAATGTACCCATAAAGAGATGGAGAATGACAGAATGGATAAACAACCAGGATCCATCAATATGCTGTCTACAAGAGACACACTTTAGAAACAAAGATGTGAATTTATTAAAAATCTAAGGTTGGAAAAAAAAAAAATCAAGAAACAGCTACCAAAAAAGAGCAGGAGCAGCAACACTAATCTCATATAAAATAGATTTTAAAACAAAATCCAACATAAAAGACAAAGAAGGATACTATACAGTGATTAAAGGGGTGATCGATCCATCATGGAGACATAACCATAACAAACATCAACGCACTCAACAACAGGGCTCCGAACTCTAACAGCACTTAAAAGAGAAATTGACAGTTCCACAATAATAGTAGGAGACTTCAACACACCACTCTCAGTAAAGGACAGAGCATCTAGAAAGAAACTCAGCAAAGATACAGAAGACCTAAAGGGCACAATCAGCCAACTTGACCTCATAGACATATATAGAACACTCCAGCCAACAGCTGCAAAGTACGCATTCCTTTCCAACGCACATGAAACGTTCTCCAGAATGGACCACATCTTAGGCCACAGAGCAATCCTCAACAAGATCCAAAACGTTGATATAATTCAAAGAATCTTCTCTGACCACAATGCCATCAAGGTAGACCAAGGAAAAAAAAAATCAATTACATGGAAACTGAATAACACCCCACTTACAAACAACTGGGTAATAGAAGAAATCAGATGGAATCAACACATTCCTAAAATCAAATGAGAATGAAAACACATCATACCAAAATCTTTGGGACACAGCAAAGGAAGTCCTCAGTAGATACTATAGCAGTAGATGCACACATCAAAAAAGATGGGACAAAATCAAAACATTAACTACACAATTCAAACAAATAGGAAGAGAACAGCCAAAAAAAAAAAAAAAAAAAAAAACCCACAGCCACCAGAAGAAAGGAAATAATAAAAATCAGAGCAGAAATAAATGAAATAGAGATTAGAAAAACAATAGAAAGAATCAACAAAACCAAAAGTTGGTTCTCTGAAAGGATCAACCAAATTGACAAACCACTGGCCAGACTGACAAAAGAAAAACAGAAGAGGATGCAAATAACCCAAATAAAAAATGAAATGGGGGACATTACAACAGACCCAAGTGAAATAAAAAGACTCATAACAGAATATTATGAAAAACTATACTTCAAAAAATTTGAAAACCTAGAGGAAATGGATAAATTTCTAGAAACACACTACCTACCCAAACTAACACAAAGTGACGTTGAAAATCTGAACAGCCCTATAACAAGAGAAGAGACTGAAAATTTAATTAAAAAAATTCCCAACAAAAAAAAAGCCCTGGCCCAGATGTCTTCCCTGGAGAATTCTACCAAACACTCAGAGAAGAGCTTATACCAGTACTACTCAAACTATTTCAGAACATAGAAAAGGAAGCTACACTTCCAAATACATTCTATGAAGCCAGGATAATACTGATACCAAAACCAGACAAAGACACCCCAAAAAAAGAAAATCACAGACCAATATCTCTCATGAATATAGATGCAAAAATTCTCAACAAAATTCTAGCCAATAGAATTCAGCATCATATCAAAAAAATAATACACCATGACCAAGTAGGATTCATACCAGGTATGCAATGATGGTTCAACATTAGAAAATCAATCAATGTAATCCACCACATAAATCCACCACATAAATAAAAGGAAAGAAAAGAACCACATGATCATCTCAATTGACGCAGAAAAAGCATTTGACAAAGTCCAACACCCACTCCTAATAAAAACTCTGAGTAAAATAGGTATAGAAGGGAAATTTCTCAACATACTAAAGGACGTCTAAACAAAACCAATGGCCAACATCATTCTTAATGGACAGAGGCTGAAAAAATTCCCCCTGAGAACAGGAACAAGACAAGGATGCCCTTTATCACCACTCCTATTTAACATTGTGCTGGAAGTCCTAGCTAGAGGAATGACATGAGAAAAAGAAATAAAGTGCATCCAGATTGGTAATGAAGAAGTTAAACTGTCCCTATTTGTGGATGAAATGATACTATACAGAGAAAACCCTAAAGACTCCACAACAAAACCACTGGAACTAATAGAACGATTCAGCAGAGTAGCGGAATACAAGATAAACATACAAAAATCAGTTGGATTCCTATACACAAATAAGAATTATGAAAAGTAAATCAGGAAAACTGTACCATTTATAATAGCCCCTAAAAAAATAAAATAGGAATAAATCTAACCTGGAATGTGAAAAAGCTATACAAAGATAACTACAAAACGCTACTGCAAGAAACCCAAAGAGATCTACATAAATGGAAAAACATACCATGCTCATGTATAGGTAGACTCAACATTGTGAAAATGAAAATTCTACCCAAAGCAATTTACAAATACAATGCAATCCCAATCCAAATACCAACAACATTCTTCAAAGAGGTGGAAAAACTAATCATTAACTTTATATGGAAAGGGAAGAAGCCCCAGATAAGTGAAGCACTATTGAAGAAGAAGAATAAAATAGGAGGACTCGCACTACCAGACCTCAGAACCTACTATACAGTTATGGTAGTCAAAGCAGCCTGGTAGTGGTGCAATGACAAATACTTTGACCAATGGAACAGAACTGAGAACCCAGATGTAAATCCATCCACCTACAGTCACTTGATCTTCAACAAGGGCCCAAAGTCCATCAAATGGGGAAAAGACAGTCGTATTAAGAAATGGTGCTGGCAAAACTGGATGTCCATTTGCAGAAAAATGAAACAGGACCCATACCTCACGCTATATACAAAAACTAATTCAAAATGGATCAAAGACCTAAATATAATGCCAAAAACTATAAAGTTCACAGAAGAAAAAATAGGATCAACACTAGAGGCCCTAATACACGGCATTAATAGGGTATAAACCATAACCAACTACACATAAACTCCAGAAAATATGCTAAATAACTGGTATCTTCTAAAAATTAAATACTTATGCTCATCAAAAGACTTCACCAAAAGAGTACCTACAGACAGGGAAAAAGATTTTGGGCATTACAAGTCAGACAAAGTTCTAATCTCTAAAATCTACAAGAAAATCCAACACCTCTACGATAAAAGGACAAATAATCCTACTAAAAAATGAGCAAAGGAAATGAACAGACATTTCATGAAAGAAGACATTCAAGCGGCCAACAGACACATGAGGAAATGCTTGCAATCACTAGGCACTAGAGAAATGCAAATCAAAATCACAATGAGATACCATTTCACTCTGGCATTACTGGCACGAATCAAAAAAACTGGAAATAACAAATGTGGGAGAGTCTGCGGGGAGATTGGAACTCTTATGCAGTGCTGGTGAGAATACAAAATGATACAACCATTTTGGAAAACAATATGGCGCTTCCTTAGAAAGCTAGAAATAGAAACACCATAGGATCCAGCAATCCCATTATTAGGAATATATCCTAGAGAAATAAGAGCCATTACACAAACATACGCACAGCCATGTTCATCGCAGCATTGTTCACAATAGCAAAAAGATGGAAAAAACCTAGATGCCCATCAACAGACAAATGGATAAACTATGGGACATATACACAATGGAGTATTATGTAACAAGAAAGAACAATGATGAATCTGCAAAGCGTCTCATAGCATGGGTGAAACTGGAGGACATTATGCTGAGTGAAATAAGTCAATCACAAAAGAACAAATATCGTATGAGACCACTACTATACAAACTCATGAAAAGATTTACACACAAAAAGAAACAATCTTTGATGGTTACGATGGATGGGAGGGGTGTAGGAGGGAAACCAAATAGAGAATAGGTAAGTGGTAACTCTGGTGAAGGTTAAGACAGTACACAATACTGTGGAAGCCAGCACAACTTGTACGAGGCAAGGCCATGGAAGCTCCATAGATACATCCAAATTCTCTGAGGAACCAAATAGCTGGGCAAAGGGCCATGGGGATTATGGCCTCGGGGAACATCTAGCTCAACTGGCATAACATAGTTTATAAAGTAAATGTTCTACATTCTTACTTGGTGTGTAGCATCTGGGGTCTTAAAAGGCTGTGAGCAGCCATCTAAGATACTCCACTGGTCTCATCCCTTCAGGAGCAAGGGAGAGTAAATAACACAAGAAACAAGGGAAAGATTAGTCCAAAGGACTAATGGACCACAACTACCACGGCCTCCACCAGACTGAGTCCAGTACAACTAGACGGTGCCCAGCTACTCTGACAGGGATCAAAACAGAGGGTTCCAGATAGAGTTGGAGAAAAATGTAGAACAAAATTCTAACTCACAAAAAAAGACCAGACTTACTGGCCTGACAGAGACTGGAGAAACCCCAAGAGTATGGCCTCCGGACACCCTTTTAGCTCAGTAATGAAGTCACTCCTGAGGTTCACCCGCCAGCCAAAGATTAGACAGCCCCATAAAATAAAACGAGACTAATGGGGCACAACAGTCCAAGGACAAGGACTAAAAGGCAGGAGGGGACAGGAAATCTGGTAATAGGGAACCTAAGTTCAGGAAAGGAGGGTGTTGACATGTCATGGGGTTGTTTATCAATATCATAAAACAATATGTGTGCTAACTATTTAATGAGAAACTATTTGTTCTGTAAACCTTCATCTAAAGTACAATAAAAAAGTTAAAAATAAATAAATAATCTCGCATTAGAACTATTCAAATTGCTTCTCTCTAGATCTTGCCTTTCATTTTCGTTCTACACTCTCAGTGTGTTGGACAAGTAAAACACAGAAATTTATTTTTAAGATGCTTAATTAATCATAAATTTATACTAATATCAATGTCTAAGAATTTACCCCAGGGAAATAGTATTGGGTGTGAACAAAGATTTAGCTACAGAGTATTCCTGCCACAGTGTTTTATACATGAAAAAAATGGACGTTTCTTAAATATTCCTAAAATAGGGCGTTACTAAAATTAATCATGGGATGTCTAAATGAAAGAATACCACATAGTTTGTTACAGTTTTATTGTAAAAGAATATTTAAAGATATGGAACTTATTTCTGATATAGTAAGTGAAAAATCAAGTATGATAATAGTATACCAAAACTCATTGCCGTCAAGTCGATTCTGACTCATAGCGACCCTATAGGAGAGAGTAGAAGTACCCTATAGGGTTTCCAAAGAGCAGCTGGAGGATTTGAACTGCCGACCTTTTGGTTAGCAGAGCATA
This sequence comes from Dugong dugon, assembly GCA_030035585.1. Taxonomy (NCBI): domain Eukaryota; kingdom Metazoa; phylum Chordata; class Mammalia; order Sirenia; family Dugongidae; genus Dugong; species Dugong dugon. Next base: position 56,410,132 of record CM057463.1, read on the forward strand.
ATTCCCTTCAAACATGTAAACCTTATAAAATACTTAACAGTTACATACCAAAACATCAACATTTGTTAACTTTGTGGTTTAGGATGATAGGCCTTTACTGCTTCATTTATTTCATCCGTATTCACTAAGCTAATTTATTAAAATGTTTTCAAATAATGTGGCAGGCCACAGAAATACAGTATTTGCCTCATGAATAGAGGGACTTGACTGCTTTTCTTTATTTCTGATTTAAATCTAATGTTTTAAAGGCCTGCTTCAAACACATAGATCTGTCCAGAAGAGAAGTACATGAGTACTTAAACATTTGAAAAAATTCATTGGGGCTGTTTTTTTTTTTTTTTTTTTTTTTCTTTCTTTAGTCAGCTGCTTTGGCACATAAGATCCATAGCATGGCAGATATGCTCTACACAGTTGTTGAGGCCAAAGGGTTAAAACTGTGGGTATTATTTCTCCAAACTGTGTGCTCATAATGAAACAAAGAAAATTGAGAATGTTGGTTGCTAACAAACTCATTTTTAACTGCTTAGCCATCTCATAAAACTAGCCCAAAAAGCACGTACTGCTGTTCTGGGAGATGTTTTGCCACTAGCTGAAGATATTACTAACATCCTCTCCAAGTGCTGTGAGTCTGCCTCTGAGGACTGCATGGCAAAGGAGGTAAGAGCACCCTTCCCCGTTACCATCATCATGGGCTACCCAATAAATATCATTTAGTGAGTGGCAGACACTCTTCTAAGCCGCTTTTCACATGCATCTTCTCAATGAATCCTCATGTGTAACCAGTGAAATATATTGTTAACTCCATTTTTTAGATGAGAAAACAGAATGTTAGCAAGGCTCAATAATTCGAGGTCACACAGGTTATAAATCTTAGGGTCCACACTCAAAGACAAGATTATTTGATTCTCGAGATTTTGCTCTACCTGCGCTGTCCAAAACAATATCCACTATCCATATATGGTTATTTAAATTGAATTATAACTAATTAAAGTTAAATAAAATATAAAGTTCAGTTCTTCCATTACACTAGTCACATTTCAAGTGCTCAATAGTATTGGAGAGCACAGATATAGATGATTTTCGTCATTGCATAAAGTTCTACTGGACAGCTCTACACATCATTATGTCATTAGAAGTTATTGATGCTTTTATTATATCTTTTATAATTTGATGTCATTTCAACTTTTTCACCATTTTTCATTTACATAATCATTTCAAGTAGATATGAATTTGAACAAATTTCTAGATACAAAGTTTTCCAAACTTGAAAAAACCTGTGGTTTTGCTTTAGATAAAGGTCAGACTCCAAGATCTTGTCAACCTCTTTAAGAAAAGATATGTGTGCTGCCTTGTTTTTTTCCATTGAGAATACATTATCTGTGTTAATAAGTGTTTTTCTATACCCTAATTTGTAATAGCTGAATAGGACTCTATCACGTCTATTGCATGTACTGAATCTATCTACCTCAATATACCATATTTTTATTCAACCAGTTCTCAGTTATTAGATTTAGCTTGTTTTAATTTTTCAATATTTTAAACAATGATGAAATTAATTACCTTATAGCTAAATTTTCCCTTCATCCAAAATGGTTTTCTGAGGATAAATTCTTGAAAGTGAAATTGTACTTTCTAAGGTTTTCAGTACGTATTGACAAATTGCCTTCCAAATATATTGTACCAATTAAATTTCTGACAGATTCATACTGACTTTTATGAACACCATGCCAAGGCTTATGGATGTGTAGTCTTATTTTTAGTTAAACCAAACAGCTAACTAACAATACACAAACTCACCATTCCTTTTGTAGCTGCCTGAATACACGGTGAAAATCTGTGACAACTTATCCAGAAGGAATTCTAAATTTGAGGACTGTTGTCAAGAAAAAACACCCATGGACATTTTTGTGTGCACTTACTTCATGCCAGCTGCCCAACTGCCTGAGCGGCCAGTTGTTAAGTTGCCCACAAATAAAGGCATGTGTGATAAAGAGAACACCATAGCCAGAGATCAGTAAGTACAGTTGATCAGAAATTTGTTTCCCTTTTCATTTCATCCAGACAAAGAGGAATCATGCTGTGAAGCCAGAATGAGGGAAGGTATGGTGTAGCTCAGCTGCTAACCAAAAGGTCTGCAGTGCAAATCCACCAGCCACTCCTTGGAAACCCTGTGGGGCAGTTCTACCCTGTCCTATGCAGTGGCTATGAGTCAGAATCGACTTGAGGGCAATGGGGATGGTGTGGTTCAAGCACATTTCAAATGCAGGCAAAGTACTGTTTATGCTTTTTGTAGATTTTCAGTATTTGTTAATTGATTTTGAATGACTTCTTAAAATTTAAAAAACGAAAACTTAATAACCTGTTTTAAATAAAGGACAATTGGATTTAAATGAATTTTGGATATGGAGAAAGAAGTCCATGGTATCCAATTCTGCCTCCTCAAATGACGGTGCATGACCAAAAGAAGTGCCTTAACTGTTCTTAACTTTAGTCTCTTCTTAACTGAGAAGGGTAATACTTGTGTTACTTACCACACAGGTTGCTAATGAGAAATGCATGTGGAAATGCATGTGCCAGTAAATGTGAAAACACCTTTATGTACCATAAAATGCTGTACATGTGTAAAATATTATTATCATGGCATCAAAAATTCTTACCATATTATTTATCAGCTTAATCATATTACTTCAAATTCAGAGTCACAAACCAAAAGCCTAAATTATATCGTACTTTTAGATAATTAACCTTTTCTACAAAACACAGATGATGAATATAAAGTAGATTTTTTGAGGACAGTATTGCTATTCCTGAGAATCAGATGAAAAAGAAATTAAATGGGAAGAAATGGTAAAACTTCATCTGGTTTCATCCAGCTAAAAAAGAACTAAAATAAATACCCCACGTTTTCCATACACCATGAGTTGCATACCCCATGAGTATGCATTCTCATGGTGTAAAATTATTTCACGAATAGGTTGAAGAAGAGGTTGGTGTATCAATTACCAATATCAAACAGCAGAATTTAGACCATACTAAAACTTTAATTTACATTTTTCTAAATACTCATTTTTATAAAAACAAAAAAACCCAAACCCACTGCCAAGGAGTTGATTCTGACTCATAGTGACCCTATGGGATACAGTAGAACTGCCCCGTAGGGTTTCCAAGGCTGTAAAACTTTATGGAGGCAGACTTCCACATATTTCTCTTGTGGAGCAGCTGGTGGGTTGGAACCACCGACATTTCTGTTAGCAGCCCAGAGCTTTAACCTCTGTGCCACCAGGGCAGCCTTTTATAAATGCTTGGGCAGAAATGGGATAAGACTAACAGTAGAATTTACACAAATCCATTTTCACAGAAAAGACATTGAAAGGACCCTCTTGGTGTTTTATATAGGGTCAATTGTATTATATTTGCACAAAGAACAATCCAGATGCATTTCAAGTTCATGTATTTATATAATATGCATATAAATGTGACAGGAACCCTGGCTGTGCAGTGGTTAAGCACTCAGCTGTTAACAAAAAGGTGGACATTTGGAAGCTACCAGCTGCTCTGCAGGAGAAAAAGGTGGCAGTTTGGGTCCTTAAAGATTATAGCCTTGGAAACCCTATGGGGCAGTTCTACCCTGTCCTATAGGGTCACTCTGAGTCAGAATTGACTCAATGACAATGGGTTTGGGGTTTATGTATGAATGTATATACAATACAGATTAAGAGCTTTAATTCAGTATTAACTAGTCGTAGTATCTTCATTCAAAACAACTACTGTAATTTACATTTCAATGAAAATTTTATATAATCCAAACTCATTGATGTACATGTCAGTTTTAGCTAAAAAAATTTTTTTAAATTATGACAATAAAAGCGGGTTTTTGCCTGTATGATAGATATGCCACATTTCAAAACTTGAACACATACACACATCTACACATGTTAAGTTGTATTATCTCCTTTTCTCTCTTATACCAGATTTGCATTTGAGCTAAGCAGGAGAACTCGTATTCCAGAGGTATTCCTCAGTAAAGCACTTGAAACAACCCTAAAAAGCCTTGGCGAATGTTGTGACTCTGAAGACTCTACTGCCTGTTTTAACACTAAGGTACAATTTGCTAGATTTTCTTTACCAGCCTTGGTGGAGATCAGGGGTTTGCAAACTGCAGCCAAAGGGCCAAATCTGGCCTAATGCTTGTATTTATATGGCCTGTGAGCTAAAAAACTGTTTATAATATTCAATAGCTGAAAAGCCTTTTTAAGAATAATTTTGCATGATATATGAAAACTGTATGAACTTCAGATTTCAGTGTTCATAAATAAAATGTTATTGGTACACAGTCATGCTCATCTATTTATGCGATTTTTAATGGCTGCTTTTGCTTTGCAACAGCAGAGTGAGTATCTGTGATAGAGAATATATTGCCGGCAAAGTCTAAAATATTTACTATCTGCCTCTTTTCAGAAGAAAGTTTCCTGATGCCTGTTGTATACATTAACATGGAATTATGATTTAACAGGCTCGTGGGAGAGTTTTTCAAGACAAATAATTTGGTTACGCACTTATTGTTTTCTTACAGGGCCCTCTGCTGAAGAAACAACTATCTTCTTTCATTGAAAAGGGGCAAGAAATATGTGCTGATTATTCAGAAAACACATTTACTGAATACAAGAAAAAGTAAGGGACTTTTTGTAGCTGTATCGTCTAAATTTATGAGTAATATTTGCCCGGTATTGTGATTCGAAAGCATGGTTGAAAGCATAAGATATGCTGTCAGCAATAAAAAAGAGGAGGTGCAATAAAAAGAGAGTGAAAGAGTAGAATCTAGTTATCTGTGCAGAAGAAGCTGAGATCTCTTCTGGGGAAAAAAATATCATGTATATCAGGTGAAAGGTCAATTAGAACACAGTCACAAAAATATAAGTTACAAAATCTATCTGCAGGGATTTAGTCCAAGATGGCAAAATTAGCACATAATCGATCAACATTCTTGCCTCAAAGCTGTGTGTAGATTTTGCTATACATAATTGAGGAACTGTAAACTTGCTGAAAAAGTTATCCAACTTTGTGGTATATTGCCTACCAAGAAGACACAAGCCTTTTAATCAAGTGTAGTGTCCATCACCTGCATGCATTCTCTGTAAATTGAAAATACGAACGTTAATTAATTACCAACAATATTGAAGTTTAGTCATGTTTCTCAATTAAGAGGAAGAGAAAGTATTTCTTTACAAACAGGTGTTAACACTAAAGTAATAGGCCAGAACATGAGAGAAGCTGTACTAGATCCCTGGAAAAAGTCTTTGTTTAGAAGACCATGCCATCCCAACTTTCTTTCTTTACTAAATTTCAAATCTTTTTAAAGGACGAGCCTCAGGTAAGCACAAATGGCTATCCACAAAAAGATCTTTCTGAAGAATCCCCAGAGCAAATACTCCATCCAGCGACTCCCTCATAAGACATACGTTACAAAGCTCTAAAAAGAAAACAAAAAATTGCCAGAAGTCCTAAGTTCAAAATGGTTATTTCCTGATTTTCAGAAAACTTTTCATTGTAGAATCTAATAGAACATTATGGAGACAGTATAGAATAATGTTAAGCAGAAAATTCACGATTAAGTTCTTTGTCAACAATTTTGAACTCCAGGATTATACGGTACAGTAGATAGTCTAGATTCCAGATGAGCATGTAGTAGAATTAACACTTGGCATTATTAAATTATACAGAGTTGAGACTATTGAGTTTGGGTATTTGAAATCCCACGCCATCTCCTTTTTTTTTTTTTTTTTTTAATCCCTTCTGCTCCTACTTGCCTCTCCTTCCAGCTTGAACCTGCTCGTGTTAATAATGCATTTACGAGCAAACTGGTTTCCCTCATCCTTTTCTTCCTCCCCAGGACCCACCTCACAATTTCCAGCTTCTGGAAAATTTGAGTCTTTTCTACCTCCCATTTTCCCCTGCTGGACTGGCAAGCATTTCTTGGAGAAAGCCCTAAAGCTAGGCTGAGTTATCTATTAAGCGCATGGAGAGGCACCTGGGTTATAGACTGTTCAAGCTGGGAGAGATTCAAAAGATATCAAGCCTTGTCATCATATTTAAAGTGACATTTAGAGTTAGTTATAACCAGTATCAGCTGCTGGAGAGTTGGTTCTAACTCATGGTGACTCCATGTGTGTCTGTGTAGAACTGTGCTCCATAGGGTGTTCCACAGGGTATTCCCATAGAGTTAGTGAATATCAAACCAAAAAACCAAACCCATTGACTTCTGATAGATTCTGACTCATGTAACCCCATAGAGTTAGTTAATAGTAGAGCTAAAAACAAGAATCAAAGTTGCCTGCCCCCCGTTTCATTCTTTTTCAGCATAGTAAATTGAGAAGTAGGCAAACTGAGGGAAAATTATGTAAAATATAATAGAAAAAAATATAATATATAATAGAAAGAGAAGAGAAGAAGTTTTGGGGTGGCATGAGGTCCAATAAGGGAGATAATCTTTAAGAAGCTCGAAATCTAGAACTAGAAAAAGGATAAAAGGCCAAAAAATAAATAATAAATAAAAGAGGAAGTTATTCATATTGAAAAACTGAGCAAATGTAAGGGGAAAAGTTGTAATTCAAATTCAGCAGCAATTTGCAGGTTTACTTTCATGGTCTTGAAAGAGGCACAGGTTACACTTTCTAATCTCAGATTGGGTTACCAAAAATTATTCAACAGACAGAATTTTCTTAGGGGCAGGGTCATGTATTTCTATTTTCATTTTTTTATTATAAAAGACCTGAAGTGACTATCATTTTGCTCTAGGAACATTTATAAAAATCCATCTAGTAAAACTCTACATGAAAATGGTTTTTCAGACTTGCAGAGAGATTAAGAGCAAAACTGCCTGATGGCACCCCTACTGACCTCGCAGAGCTGGTTGACAAGCGCTCAGACTTTGCCTCCAAGTGCTGTTCCATAAACTCACCTCCTCTCTACTGTGATTCAGAGGTAGGTGCATTTAACTCTCAACTTACTATGCAGTGTTCTAAGAAACACACACTCCAATTTATTCATTTCTTTCTTGTTATTGAGGTGCCTATATGTGACAGGATTTTCCTGGTGCTATTATAACTCTGCTGTGTTGTTTTCACAAGGAAAGAAAAACATACTTTTAGAAAAAGTGGATCATGGTATACCTTCTTTTTAATTATAAAAACTATTAAATATAATATTGATTTAACATTGTTAGGTGCCATCAAGTCGGTTCTAAGTTCCCTGCTGAGAATTTGCATTTCTAACAAGTTCTCCCAGAAGTTATACAAAAGAATCACTTAGGGATTATCTTAGTTATCTAGTGCTGCTATAACAGAAATACCACAAGTGGATGGCTTTAACAAAGAAAAATTTATTCTCTCACAGTCTAGTAGGTTACAAGTCTAAATTCAGGGCATCGGCTCCAGGGGAAGGCTTTCTCTCTCTATCGGCTCTGAGGAAGGTCCTTGTCATCAGTCTACCCCTGGTCGAGGAGCTTCTCAGCACAGGGACCCTGGGTCCAATGGATGCCTGCTCCTGTTCTTCATTCTTGGTGGTATGATGTCCCCCGCTGTCTGCTCACTTCCCTTTCCTTTTATCTCGTGTAAGATAAAAGGTGGTTCAGGCCACACCTCAGGGAAACTCCCTTTACAATGGATCAGGGATGTGACCTTAGTAAGGGTGTTACAATCCCACCCTAATCCTCTTTAATATAAAATTACAATAAAAAAATGGAGGACAACCACATAATACTGGGAATCATGGCCTAACCAAGTTGACATATATTTTTGGGGGACACAACTCAATCCATGACAGGGATCTTGTTAAATGTAGATTCTGATTCAGTATTTCTGGGGTAACCAAAACCAAAACCAAACCCGTTGCCATCTGGTGGATTCTGAAATCTGGAGTGGAAATGTAAATTCTCAGCAGGGAACTTGTTAGAGATGTAAATACTCAGCAGGGGTTTGAACCAGAACAAACCTGCTCAAAGTCCTGGTTTTAACCACCAACCCTTCAGTTAACAGCCCAGTGCTTTAACCACTGTGCCTACAAGGCTCCTTGAAGAATTATTAAATGTTTTTCTAAACACATAAATGTTTCTTCACCATAAGAGTTATTTTCTAAAGGTTAAAAAATACATTATTAGAATATTAAGATTTTGGAGACATTTTTAATTACATTTTTTTTTCTTTTATGCAATATCAGTTGGCTTTGAAAGATAAATAAATTAGAATTCCTAAAAAGAAAACGCATTGCTGTCAAGATGATTCTGACTCATAATGACCCTTTAGAACAGAGTAGAACTGCCTTATAGGGTTTCCAAGGAGCGGCTGGTTGATTCCTACTGCCGACTATTTGGTTAGCTGCTGAGCTCTTAACCACTGCACCACCCGGGCTCCAGATGTCTATATATCTCCCAGTTTCCCTTCACACCATTCTCAATTTTTGTTATAGTATTTTTTATATTATCAGTGTTGATAACACAAACCATTTTGTCACTATAATTTTCCAAAATATGTAGATTTTGTCTATTTTTACTATGGCTTTTCTTTCTGGGGTTTTTAATTTATATTCAAGTTTTCAATAGACATTTAACATCAAATGTTTTTTCCAGTATTCACATTATTTTCTCAATTTTTTTTTCTCATTTTCTTTCTCTTGGCATTTACTGGTATTGTTCCATTGTTTTATGATATTGATTAATATTGTAGAGATGGCTGATTCAGCCCCTGTTTAAATAACTTTTAGGTAGCTATGTAACAACAATAGGTGGTAGCTGTATATGTTTTATATTTTATTTATTTATTTGCCTAATCCCTGATGAAAAAAAGTGTTCGTTTTCAATGACATTTAGCTTACCCAGAATGCAAGTTGTAAATCATTCCATAGTTTTGTTTTGTTTTGTTTTTCTGGAATACTGTGTATGAATCTGTAGGTTCAGATCTTTCTTCATTTCATGGAAGTTTTCTTCTACCATACATCAGGGAACTTTTTCCTGTATCATTTGTTAGATTCCCTTCTTCAAGAGAAGCAATTATTTATTCATTTGAATTTTTCTTCAGCACTAACCTGATAATCACAAGTCTTTCCTCTATGGCAGAAATTTTTAGATGTTAACTATTTCTAGTTGATTCCATAACATTTCTAACTTACTTTTTAAATTTATAACAGCATACCTTTGGTTCTCAATTTATTCCCTTTCCACTGTACTCTTCCATTTTACTATTGTTTAATCAGCTTACTAAGAAGCTCTTATTTTGTTGAATTCAAGTTTTTATTAAATTACTTTTATGGACTATTCATAGGAAATTTTCTTCTGTCTCTTGAGTTAGGTTTTCTTCTAGGCCGAATTCTAGGGTTCAACTTTCTTTATATATGTGTGACTTTCCTTCTTTCCTTTCTTCCTTCCTTCTTTCATTTTTAAATGTATATGCACAGTTGCCAGATCATTTATTTTTTGCCTTGTACATAACAAAGGCAGTTCTGCCAGATCCTTTATTTTCTCTGATAATAGGTGAATTTGTGCTTGCTTCCCTATCCATTGTATCTGAGGCCTATTGGTTTTTTCCTATAAAGCATACTGTGAAGCTGTAACTTTGTATTCTATCAATCTTTAGGTAGACTGAAGGTGTGAGGGAGGGGAGAAGAGTTCACCTTATCCTGTGTGGATTCATTGAGTCAGTTCCAACTGATAGCAACCCTGTGTACAAAGAAGGAAACACTAAGTGGTCTTGAGCCATCTTCACATTTGTTGCTATGCTTGAGCCCATTGTTGCTGTCACTGTGTCAGTTCATCTCATTGAGGGTCTTCCTCTCTTTCATTGACCCTCTACTTTACCAAGCATAATGTCCTTCTCCAAGGACTGGTTCCTCCTGATAACATGTCCAAAGTAGACAGGAGGGAGTCCCACCATTCTCCCTTCTAAGAAGCATTCTGACTGTACTTCTTCCAAGACAGATATGTTCATTCCTCTGGTAGTCCATGGTATAGTTAATATTCTTTCCCAACACCATAATGCAAAGGCATCAATTCTTCTTTGGTCTTCTTTATTCATTGTCCAGCTTTCGCATGCATACGAGGCAATTGAAAATACCACGGCTTGGGTCAGGCACACCTTAGTCCTCAAAGTGACATCTTTGCTTTTTAATACTTTCAAGAGGTCTTTTACAGCAGATACGCACAATGCAATACGTCCTTTGATTTCTTGACTGCTGCTTCCATGGGTGTCGTCCAATTCTTTGTAGTACAGTGACTCTGTATTTCTTCTTTCTTCTTTTGAGGCTTCCTGTTGTCGTTCAATATTTTGCCCATAGAATCCTTTAATGTTGCAACTCTGGGCTCAAATTTTTTCTTCAGTTCTTTCAGCTTGAAAAACGCAGAGCGTGTTCTTCCCTTTTGGTTTTCTAACTCCAGGTCTTTGTGCACGTCATTATAATACTTTGTCTTCTTGAGCCACCCTTTGAAGTCTTCTGTTCAGCTCCTTTACTTTATCATTTCTTCCATTTGCTTTAGCTACTCTATATTCAAGAGGAAGTTTCAGAGTCTCCTCTGATATCCATTTTGGTCTTTTCTTTCTTTCCTGTCTTTTTAATAACCTTTTGCTTCCTTCATGTATGATGTCATCCAACAACTCATCTGGTCTTAGGTCATTAATGTTCAATGTATCAAATCTATTCTTGAGATGGTCTCTAAATTCAGGTGGGATATACTCCAGGTCATATTTTGGCTCTCAGGGACTTGTTTTAATTTTCTTCAGCTTCAACTTGAACTTGCATAAGAGCAATTGATGGTCTGTTCAGCAGTTGGCCCCTGGGCTTGTTATGACTGATAATATTGAGCTTCTCCATTGTCTCTTTCCACAAATGTAGTAGCTCTGATTCCTGTGTATTCCATCCAGGGAGGTCCATGTGTATAGTCACCGTTTATGTTGTTGAAAAAAGGTATTTACAATGAATAAGAGTTGCAAATTCTATCATTCAATCTCCAGCATCGTTTCTATCACAAGGCCATGTTTTCCAACTACTAATCTCTCTTCTTTGTTTCCAACTTTTGCATTCCAATAATGAGTAATTATTAATGCACCCTGATTGCATGTTTGATCAATTTCAGACTGCAGAAGTTGGTAAAAATCTTCAATTTCTTCATCTTTGGCTTAGTGGTTAGTGCATAAATTTGAATAATAGTCTCATGAACTGTCTCCTGTCACTGACAGTGTTGTACTTCAGGATAGATTTTGGGATATTCTTTTTGAAGATGAATACAATGCCATTCCTCTTCAATTTGACATTCCTGGCATAGTAGATCATATGATTGTCTGATTCAAAATGGCCAATACCAGTCCATTTCAACTCACTGATGCTTAGGATATCAATCTTAATGTGTTTCATTTCATTTTTGACAACTTCCAATTTTCTTGGATTCATACTTTGTACATTCCGTGTTCTGATTAGCAATGGATGTCAGCAGCTGTTTCTTCTCATTTGGAGTTGTACCACCTCAGCAGGCCCAGAAAGCTTTACTCCATGCACGTCATTAAGGTCCACTCTACTTTGAGGAGGTAGCTCTTCCCCAGTCATATTTTGAGTGCCTTCCAACCTGAGTGGCTCGCTCATCTTCCAGCACGATATCAGACAGTGTTCTGCTGCTATTCATAATGTTTTCACTGGCCAATTTTTTCAGATGTAGAGCACCAGGTCCTTCTTCCTAGTTTGTCTTAATCTGGAAGCTCAGCTGAAACCTGTCCAGCCCGGGTGACCCTGCTGGTGTTTGAAATACCAGTAGCATAGCTTCCAGCATCACAGCAACAGAAAGGCCACTACAGTAGGACAAACTGACAGACAATGATGACCATTGTTAGTAGACCTTGTCTATTCTCTGACTTCTTAGATTTTGTTAAATGTCTATAATATTCTCTACCAGTCAGTACCTAACCTATTCCATAGGAGATGTTTTCGGATTGTTTCCTTTACTGAGCGCGTAGCCCTGGTTTATTGGCCTTTTTCAGAAACAATCGTTTGATTTGTTCATGTCCTCCATTTCACCTGCTACTGTTAAGCAGTCATTGCAATTAGTTATAAGAGTAAAAAGATAAGTACAACACTTCATTTCACTTTACTGCTAATTTGGAAGTATTGGTGACAATTCCAAGAATTCTATCGTCTCACCACGCCATTTCTGGGATATAGAGGCAGGGTTAAGAACAGCTCTCTGCTATGCCAAAATGTTTCATCATTTGCTCACCTTTTTTTGAGGTTTATGATATTGAGTTGCATTTCTTTCCCACTCTGCTGGCAGCTTTTTAGATTTTTGTTGTTGTTGTCGCTGTTTTGGGCTGGATTTTGCTTATTGTTCATTTTGTCATGGATGGAAAATGTTTGATCTACTTGTTATTCATTTCTTTTCTCTTTACATGAAAATAATTTAACTATAACGTTAATGTCAATACTATTTAGGCTAAAGGATTAATAGCAATTACAAGTCCTTTTTTGTAAGTTTACATTTACAAGAATTCATTTATAAGAATTCTTGTTCATTTTTAAACCATGAAACCAACAAAACCTAGTTTCTGTTAGAACACATTTGAAAATATACACGTATGAAATAAAAACCACAAAAGTTTGTATGTTGGAGGAACACTATAAAGAGCATCTAGTGTGATTTCTCACTCAGTTATGTCTTTCCAGAGATCATTCAGCCTCCATTTAAATATCAGTAACTGCAACCAAACCCATTGCTGTCAGGTCAATTCCAGCTCATAGAGACCCTATAGGACAGAGTAGAACTTCCCTATAGGGCTTCCAAGGAGTGCCTGGTGGATTCGAACCATTGACCTTTTGGTTAGCAGCCATGGCTCTTAACCACTGTGCCACCATGGCCCCATTATTTTATTTCTATTTCACCACCAGAGAGCTTCATTTATTACCACATTCTTTCAAAAATTAAGCCATGATAGCCCCCCTTATAATATTCACTCAGTCTAGTTTGTTTTCTCCCTAACAAAAACCAAACCCATTGTCATCGAGTTGATTCTACTTATAGTGACCCTAAAGGACAGAGTAGAACTGCCCCATAGGGCTTCCAAGGAGTGCCTGGTGGATTTGAACCGTTGACCTTTTGGTTAGCAGCCATAGCTCTTAACCACTACTCCACCAGGGTTTCCAAGCCTATTGCCATCAAGTGAATTCTGACTCACAGAGACCCTATAGGACAGGGCTGGTGGATTCAAACTGCTGACCTTTTGGCTAGCGGCTGTAGCTCTTAACCACTATACCACCAGGGCTTCTGGTTTCTCTCTAACAAGTAGAAAATGTCTGTTATCTCTTCCCAATTGCAGCTCTTCTGATACTTGAAATGGCTTTTTTTTAATTAAGTGGTGTGAGATCTTGTTAAAAGTCTTGGGCTATGCTTACCAATTCCTACATCATCTCTTAATAGTGAAGTTTTATTTGTTTTTACCGTATAGCACTCAATGAACAAAGTCAATTTGATAACTTGAGCTATATCATCTTATTTGTTTTTCTTCTTTATAACCTTAGGGATTCTGATTTCTCTGTAAATTCTACATTTATTCTCTAGTCCCAAACTTGTTTACTTCTTTGTAACAATTTACAAAGTCAGAATTCCATATTAAAAGCATACATTAGAATAGAATCTTATTCTTTAAATTCTACTTACCTTTCATTAAGATCCAAACCATGTAAGATTCTGAATATATAAAAATTAAAAAGTGTCGGATTGTAGAGGTATTTTGGTCATTACTGACATTCAAACATTTGGCATAAAACAATTAACTAAATTGTTTTCCTCCTTTTCATTTCAACTTGCTTTTGGTAATATAACACCTTAAGTTGCCTATCCTAGAAAAATAAGATTAACTTACCTAGAAGTTTTCGGCCACCAGCAGAATTTGCTCTGAGGGTCTCACTCATTGAAAAAGAAGGAAAAAAAATCTAAATTTTTTTTTGTTTGTTTTGCATTCTCTCAGAGACATCAGTTTTGAAACCCTCTCCCTACCACTTTGTTATCTGTTTATCCAGATATGAACTTACCTTTTTGACATGGTACAAGACACACTGACCTTTATACACAAAATATGTGCTTCCTTCAAGCCTCTTGTTTTTACATTCTTTTAGTTTCTTCTCAGTATATTTTCCATTATAACATGTTGCCATCCTAAAACTTTGTTATTTTCAACTACAATGAGGAGAAGCTAAGTTTGTGGCTTTCTATTTGCTTGCTTTATCATCAGTAAATTTATAGGAGAGCTGCTGCTGCTGCTGAGTAGCCCGTCTTCCAGTAAATTCGTAGAGAAGAGAGAGACAAATGCAGTTGAGGTCTTTGTGCACATCTGACAATGGAGAGCCCTCAGAGATTAGACCCTTTAATGTACTACTAGCTTTTCTGATTGTTATTCTAAACTGATCATTTAGGTAGGTAACAGAGCTCACTTCTGCTTTCTGACTTCATGTTAGAGCAAAATCTGTTAAAATAGCATTCGTTTTCATTCCCAGTGCTTTGTGTGAATGTTTGTCCCACTTAGCCTAGGTTTGAATCGTAGTTTATTGCTATGTCTTCTTGCCCTATATTTATTTGACAAATGTGTTGCTTAAAAGTAATGCTCATCTACTTCTTTTACCCCAAGTCTCATATCCAGGAATCAATCTCCACGCCTATCTGCCATTATCAATATACATAGCACAGCTGCTGAAAGAGGGGCAAATAGGGCCTCTGAACCATACTAAAATAATGTTTTGTTATTATGTGGCAATCTACTCCTACCCTTACCCTGATCTTGAGATGATCAAGATATAGAATAACCCGTGTCATTTTCTTTTGGCTTTACTATGGCACTCTCAGAAACGGTTCTTTTTTTTTTTTTTTTTTTAAATGCCATAGAGACTCAATGCCTACAGAGAAACTTAAAGCTGCACAAACAGGCCTGAAATATTTTTTTCTCTCCCCACCATAACTCAAGGAAAATATCCCAGCGCACACTTCTAAGAACTCATTACCATGCTTCCTCTAAGATGTCCCAACAGAGTGCTGGTGGGCATCAACTATGCTTTCCCAAAGTATTCAGAAAGCCACTGGTATTTGCTGGAGTTGCTAATTAAAATTTTGAAAACATAAAAACAAGTGCAAATAGCCAAGTGGAAGCTGAGCAAGTATGAGACTGAAAAACAATTGGGCTATCCTCATTCCTCCTTTCTCTTGGTCTCTATCTCCCCTCTGATACTTCAGGAAAAACTGTCATATCCACTCTAGTTTTTGGTGATTCTTAATGTCATAGCTAGCATTTATTAAGCCATTACTATATGTTAAGCAGAATATTAAGAGCTTTACATGTATGTATCTATATAATAATCTAAAACAATTCTAAAAGTTAGATACCATTTTAATTTCTGCTTTACTGATGAGTTTAATGAGATTTACAAAGGTTACAAGATGTTAGGGAAATCCTCAGTTTATTCCATACAGGTCTGTTACACTCACTCCATGTCATTGTCACAGACTTCAGCCCTAATTTAGCTAATGCTATGATAAAAGCGAAGTACTGATACCAAAAGACTGCTATTGACTAAAAATCCAAAATTATGAATGTTACAATAGCAAATACAGTAGCATCACTTTGAATTACACCCACTTCATTTCCTCATAATCTTCTTTCATTAGTAATACTGTTTCCTTTTGCTTCAACATTTTCTTACTAGCTCTGTCCAATCTGTATTAAAGTTATTTAAGTCTCGTGCCTTAAAAAATGATAGTAAATAAAATACTTTAGCTACCACCCCCTAGCTGTTGTTCTTTCTCCTCCCTTGCAGCCAAGATACTTAAAAGAATAGCATATACTCTAATTTCTAACCCCTCCTGATTAATTCTTCAACCCTCTGAAATCTGACATCTGATGATATCATGCCACTATAGACAAGGTCATACTAATAATCTCCTTCTTGCTGAATCTGATAAACATTTTTCAGTCCTTATCTTATCAGAATTCTCTGCAACATTTGATAGCATAATCATTTCCTCCATCTTGAAGGAATTTCTTTGACATCTACAATCTATTCTGCTGGTTTCCATCTATGATCCTTGCATTCATTCTATTTCCTATAGTTCCCTTCCTTAACTCATCTCTTACGTGGCTGTTCCCCAGAATTTTGTCCTTGGCCCTCCTCACTTTCTATGACAGTACATTTTCATGAGTGTTCTTATTCATGCCTGTGTCTGTAATCCCCAGATCTCTACCTTCAGTGGGGATCTCTCCCCTCAGCATCAGGCCTTTTATCAAAATGCCTACTGGGCTCCTTGTGGACCCATAAGAAATTCACACTCAACATGCTCAAAAATCTTCCCCCCAAAACCTCCTCTTTGTTTCCTAAATTTATGAATATCATTGCCATTCACCCAGTTTTCCAAGATGAAAACTTAGTGATCCTTGATTTCTCTGTCTCTTTTTCCATGTACATACAGTCAAACTGCAAACCTGAGCCTCTCAATATCTCTCAGTTACCCATTTACCTTCTTCTACACTGGATTACAGTTTTCTAATGGTCTCCCATCTCCAATCCTCCCCCAACACCTTCCACCCAATCTCGTCTCTACACTGAGGTCAAAATAACTTTTGTAAAATGCAAAATGGCTAGTACATTCCTCCAGTGACTCTTCACTGCTTCCAAAATGAAGTTCAAATTTTTTATATTATCAAGACCCTTGATTACCTCTACAGTATGATCTCTTACCACTCCTTCTCCTTGTACCTCTTACTTTGCTTCTCCTGAACTACTTGCAGTTTTCCAAGCACATCTTACCTCAAGATCTTTGCACATGATAACCCAGCCCTGGATTTCCCAGTCCTCACTCAATACCTGGCTAAATCTTTCATCATGCTTCAGGATTCAGTTGAGATATCACCTCTTCTGGGAATCCTTCCCTGGCACCAAAGCTCCTCTGTCATCCCAAGACATTCTGTGCATACCTGATCATAGCACTTATTAAATTCTGTTGTCATTATTTTCTCGTCTGTTTTTCCTGCCAAACTGTAAACTCTTTAACAAAAAAGACAATGAATGACTAAATATGTGAAGGATGGCCACTAAAAAGTGCAAGATAAAATTGCATTTTGGAAAGAATCTTTTTCTCTAAGCAAAGTTTCAAATTTTTGTGTATTTTCTGCCTGATCAAGTAGGCTATAAATTAAAGACCTCATAAATTCCATAATAAATCCTTTTTTCATTTTCAGATCGATGCTGAAATGAAAAATGCTCTGTAGTTATGATGCTTGTGTATTGTCGTAGGTAAGTATATTCTTTAAAGGCAGCAGCAAAGAACCCAGCATTGTACAATGTACCTTAAAAATCATAGAAAGGAAATTTTATCTAATCAAACTATCCATTCTAACTATTCATTATCTATTCAAACTAATTTTACAGATGTAAAATTAAGAATCTGAGAAATTAAGGGGCTTGTCCAAGTACACACAGCTGACTTCTGGTACATTTAAGACTAGAATCCAGGTTTATTAGTTCTCAGTTTAGTGCTATTTCTATCATAACCTTACTTCTAAGATAATGACATGCATAAAGATAGTTTTAGCACATTCGAATGCACTTCTATAGGAAAAACCATGAGTTTAAAGGCAGAGTCTATCAGGTTTTAAAGATAATCCAGCAGAGTTCTTAGAAGATAGAGGCATTCTTCAAATTAAAGCAACACTGTTAAAACATTATTACTTGCTTCCTTCCGATGTTACATTTTATCACATTAAAATTGCCTGATGAATATATTAAGAGCATAAACAGCAGACATAGCCCCACACCTTAAACTAAAGGTGACCTCCACCTGCACATTTTAACTGATACAGGCATATTGATTTTAAAATATTACTTCTGAGATTAAAATAATAATAAAAACAATGGTTTGGGCTTGCCTTAGATCTCAATTGAACTGAAGCTTTCAACAATGTAAAATTTTTATTTACGGACAACTTTCCAGACATAATGTAGAAACAAAAGCCCTCCTAATAGACTGACTATTCAAGTTAAATCATTCCATCATAATAGCTTTTGTAACCTTCGACTATTTGAGTCTTTTGAGGCAATAAAAAAGAAAATTAACACCGTGAGAGACAGCACAGGGAGTGGTCAAGGAAACTCATTTTTGAAATCACCCAATTTGGATCGGAATCCCTTCTCCTCCATTATTTATCTTTATCTTTGTGCCCTCAAGCAAGTTATTTATGCTCCTAATGTTTAGTGTGTTTTTTGTTTTGTTGTAAAATGAAAATTTCAATATTGACCTTAGAGGTTGGTTGTAATGGTTAAGTGAGATGGTGGATATAAAAAACTTAGAGTAAAAAATAAATAATAGCAGTAATATTAGTAAAGTTACTCTTACTGCTACTACCACTCTACTACTACTACTTCTGCTATTCATAACATGAATCTAAACTAAAAAAGATTTTCTACCTATATTTTCTTGTATTTTGGCATATAGGTATTATGTTCTGAAAGGAAAATAAGGATAATTTCTGGAAAAAAATCAAAATGCAAGTTACTTGTAGTGTAAATATTCAAGAGTTAAACTAATATCTGGTCTCTAATGCTGCTAAGCTAGACTTCTTCCCCCATTTACATGAATCCAGACTTCCTTTACTCAATCCACATTTAATAATGTCTAGAGTAAAAATCCCAATATACACTAGTTATCTCACTTTAGCCCTTCAAGGTATCTTAAGCTTTAGTGTACCCTTGGGAAAGTTATACGATAGCCTTGACTTTGAATTTGTTTCTCACTGGACTATTTATCCTTCAGAAACACAAAGGGCGTTTTCTTAGTGTCTTATGTAGAGTCTTCAGGTCCTGGAAAGCACAAATTAGAACTGGAAAGAGTATCCTAAGAAAAGTAGGGGAAGGCCAGACTAACTTGATGGATTTCAAAAGATAGTTTTTAACCTCGCAACTTTCCAAAATACTCCGAATATTAAAGAAACCAACAGAAAGGTGAACTCAGTTTGTCAGGAAATTCTGAATGAGACTTTAAACAGTGTCAAGTATTTACTTTCATTTCTTGGTGTCCAGCAAAAGACTACATCCTCTTTCACAGGAGTTAGGTTTTAAATTATTTCAGAAAGTGAAAGATCACATAAAGCTAAAATTCCGCTTGAAATTTCCTTATATTACCCATGAAGTATAAAAAGCTTTGTATATAGAAGCTTATATAGTAATATTTATGTGTAAATGAATAATCTACTCATCAAATCACTGTACAGTATATATAGACAGAATACATGTACATATAATTGCATGTTTATATGTAATCTTCGACAGATACTAACTATTTTAACTACATAAAGAATGATGAAAAGAAAATTTTTTAAATAATGAAATTAAAATTGAAGCCTAAACACACATCATTCATTCCAGACAGTCTTGCTAGTCCACAATAATGCTGCAAATGCTAATAAATAACAATGACAATGGTAATGTGACAGTGAATAATAATAATAATGAGATCTTATTATTACCCAGACACTGCATTAAACACTTTATACGTCATTATTTTATTGAATCATCACAACAGCCCTACCTGTTGCCATCGAATCTATTCCAACTCATAACAACCTTATAAGACAGTACTGCCCCATAGGGTTTCTGAGGAGTAGCTGGTGGATTCAAACTGCCAACCTTTTGGTTAGCAGCCAACCTCTTTAGTCACTGTGCCACCAGGGCTCCAACTACCCTAAGGCATAAGTATTACTATTAGCCTGTTGATAGATGAAGAAATGGCAGCACAGCAAGGCTAACTAGCTTACCCAAGATCGCATAGCTTGTAAATGGGCATAACAAAAATATGCATCCAGGTAGTATGGATCAAGAGATCATAGTCTCAACCAATATTCCATACAGCCAGTGATGTTTAGAAGAGTACCTTTATGATGAAAAATGAGATAATGACGAAGGATGTTGTATGTGCTCCAATATTTGTTGTCTTTGAAAATACTACTGGGAAGTCAACTAGGAGATCACTGGCTAGGCTTGAATAACAGAGAATAAGTTGACTATGCGTAGTTGAATAAAATGTTGCTTATTTTCCTTAAAAAAAAAGTTAAGAGAGCAAAGGCTGCTATGAAGTCTTTGGAGCTACTCAACAACAATTTGAAAGATGTCAAAGAATCTGTATGGCTACAATCATTGTGAAGCTTTATTGCACTAAAAATCTTACACAAAAATAAAGTTAGACAAGGGTTCTGCTGTTTAAAACACTTCAGATTCATGAAAAATCTAATATACTGAATTTTTCTGTTCATAGTCATTATGTTCATCTCCTATAGAATTTTTTTTGTCAATTATTGTGTTAGTCAGTGTTTTACTACAGCCTTTAATTAAACCTTCAATTGCTATGCCACCCAATTTTTTGGCCACCCAAACACATTTTGATCACCTGAAAGAAGTCCTATAATCATTCACCTACTCCTTCCGTATATTTCAGCAACAAGTATTGACTCTTTTGAGTTTGATTTTATCCACTGTCTATTTATTATAATTATAGACTGCAATGATAAAGAGCTAGCAACATCTCATTATATTAGGAACAGTTATGTGGCCTTAAAAGAGCAAAATTATACCTTGTTCACAAGGTTATAGGAGACAAGTAATTGAGGTAGGAAACAAGAGATCAACAATTCCAACTTCATCACATGTTAGTCAAATGTCTTTGGATGTTGAGAGGCATCATCTATAACTGCCAACATTTTAAAATAAAGTCATTTTTCTTCAAGGTGTTATCTGATAAATAAATAAATAAACACTATGTAACCAACCCAGAAATAACCATACCACAATTAAGCCTTTTTATTGGATTTCCAGAAACAGTCAATTACGGTTCTTAGGTTCCAAGGAGAATGGTGTTCTATATAACAATCTTGGATTCATTCAGTTCTCAGCAGTGTTGCCCTGAAACAACACAGCCCCATTCATGAGCTTCTCTGATCCCAGGAGCTTGACTTAATGATTCCAAACTAACTGAGCACTCCCCTACCACCAGAATATCCCGGTCTTTTCATCCTATTTTAAATTGTTCCAGAAGATATACATTTTCTTATATGATTTTTCTCTTGCTATGATAGACTCCTCACTGGCAGAAGAAGTACATTATTTACTGTGAAACAATCCTAAAACTATTAAGCCAACTTTGGCTGACTTTGTATTTCTTCTCAATTAAAGCCTACCCCTCTTCAGTTAGAAATTTAGACAGTTTGTGGAAGCTGAAGTCTTTTGTCTCAAGATGCTCCCATCTTTAGGCACACCTATAATTCATGTCTTCTAGTCAATGGTTTGATGCCATTTCAGCCTTAACTAGTCTTATTGTAAACTTGAGTTGTCATCTTGACAGTTATTGGTCCCTTGATCAATTTCTTTCTTCAAGCCTTCAAAGCCCAAGATTGATTATGACCATATTTGCATGCTCCATTGAAGATGAAATTACTGTCTCTTAATAAATCCACAAAGCCTGTTATTTTTTCCCCTCAGCTTTGGAAGCAACTAGTGCTTCTTGGTTTGCCAATAGGTGAAGGAATTGGCTTATACTGCAGAATCAAGTTGGATGAAAAATACTTTAAATATCAGAATCACATGTAGCACAGCCAGGCACTCACACTATGGCAAGAGCTGAGGCTGAGTGAGGAAAAAAAGAAAAAACAGATGTGTGTCTCCCATCTCATCCTCACTCCAAGGCATAAGCTCATTGAGGAGGATGAAAGACGGAATTTTTCACACTGTACAAATAAGAGTATGATACAACTCTACTATAGTGTCTTGGAAAAGAGAACAAAAATTAAGGGGGGACATTTGTCACAATTTAAGCTAAAAGATGATTTAACAAATACACTCATCAATATTTACTAAGATAGAAACTACTGAACTACTATTTCATAATTCCTTGACTGGGGGCCTCCATATACAATTAGTCGTACTCTGGCAGTTATTATTAATTCTGCTAGAGCAGAAAGTCCACCATATATCATTAGGCTTAAAAACAAAAAAACAAGCAACAACAACAATAACAAAAAACTGTTTTACGCACACTGTACATTGGAGTAACAAATGTGATGGCCTTACATGCAGGTATTGAGAATTTCTTACATTTTTTACTTGGAATCCATCAGGTGGACCGCACTAGATATATATGGATCATGGTTTAACTTTGTCATCAACATATAAATACCATGATCTTATATGCATCTGTTGAGTAGTATTGTGGTTGTTGCCCATTAGCTCTGTC
Organism: Dugong dugon; assembly: GCA_030035585.1. NCBI lineage: Eukaryota > Metazoa > Chordata > Mammalia > Sirenia > Dugongidae > Dugong > Dugong dugon. The sequence goes on from CM057463.1 coordinate 56,432,420, forward strand.
TTTCTAATGTATCATTCATTTCCATTATTCTCATAGACCCAGAGCAGGAGCCACTGTGGGAAAGGACCTCTGACAGCCTAGCCTAAGTGAATCCTTTGAGCTTCTGGGGAGAAAACTAAGATACTCTCTGCCTTTTTCCAGCTGCAACGTCTTCATGCAATGATAATTGTAATCGATTTGACATTAAAATAAATGGAAATACAATGTAAACTTGAGAAATGCTACTGAGAATGATGTCACAATATTGATGTTCAACATAGTTACTGTTTCTTTCACTAAGATGCTGCAGTAGGCAGCCCAAACCTCATAACCCCCACTTTCATCCAAATCTCTGCTGCATCTCTCTGAAAGAATCACAACATTAAGCAGCCACGTTACAATTCCCAACACACTAGACTCCATTCCCTAGTTGCGCCTCAGGCTTAGTAGGCATCGTGAAGGAGAAGTTCGCCAGCCTTCCACTGCAAACTGGGATATCCCACATTTTAAAAAGAAAAAAATCCTGAGAATACCTTCTTTCTCCAAGCTGCCAACTGAATGGCATTAATCAAGTATTATCTGCCTTGCAAAAAGAAAATATTTGTCATGAGAATGAGTTTATTTTGGCTAAATATGTCTCCTCAGAGCAATTTATTGAAGCAAAGTTCTTAAAATATCGTAATATTTTAGCTGAACTCAATATAGTGTATAAAAACTACATATGATATTCTTTTTATGTGCCTTCTTTGTCCATGGGAAATGAAGATGTTCTAATTCAACTAGTCTGGCTTTGGAAGAAAGATCATATTGTCAAACAATGCCTTCCTAAAGCAAAATAGAAACCAGAGAAAACCTTCTATATGCATAGTTAATTGCATCAGAGAATTTGAATTCACCTTATATTAGATGTAGATTTAAATGTTAGAGACAAAGCATATTTAATGGCTGATAATTGGAGTCAAATTAACCAAAATCACTTCCTTTTATTTCTCAAGATTCACAGTCCCAGCATGGGCATTTCCTTACCTGAGTTAAGGTCCTCAGCTAGGGTATTGGGAAGTAAAATGCCTGCTCCCTTTCAACTTCTGTAGGGGAAAGTGCAGCCCACCTCCCATGAAGATTCCAAAATGGGAAATGAACCTCAAATAGGAAAGTCCTTCAGATTACATGAGGTCAAAAAGCAAGCAACTATCTACAACATATTTAGTATTACAGATTTTTTAAAAATTTTATTGTGTTTTAGGTGAAAGTTTACAGCATAAGTTAGTTTCTCGTTCAAAAATTTATACACAAATTGTTTTGTGACGTTGGTTGAAATCCTCGTAATGTGTCAGCACTCTCCTCCTTTCCCTTCACGTTCCAGGTTCCCCATGTTCATTCATCCAGTTTTTCGGTCCCTTTCTGCCTTCTCCTTTTTGTTCTGGGGCAGGTTTGCCCATTTGGTCTCATATACTTGATTGAACTGAGAAACACGTTCCTCACATGTGTTATTGCCTGTTTTATGTTGTTGTTGTTAGGTGCCGTCAAGTTCGTTCTGACTGATAGTGACCCCGTGCACCATGAATTGAAACACTGCCCGGTCCTATGTCATGCTTACAATCATTGTTATGCCTGAGCCCATTGTTGCAGCCACTGTGTCAATTACCCTAGTTGAGGGTGTTCCTCTTTTTCACTGACCCTGTACTTTACCAAGCATGATGTCCTTCCCAGGGACTGATCCCTCCTGACAACATGTCCAAAGTATGTAAGACATAGTCTCGCCATCCTTCCTTCTAAGGAGCATTCTGGTTGTACTTCTTCCAAGACAGTTGGATGTTCGCAGCTGTTTCTTTTCATTTTGAGTCGTGCCACATCAGCAAATGAAGGTCCTGAAAGCTTGACTCCATCCATGTCATTAAGGTGGACTCTACTTTGAGGAGGCAGCTCTTCCCCACTTGTCTTTTGAGGGCCTTCCAACCTGGGGGGCTCATCTTCCAGCACTATATCAGACAATGTTCCGCTGCTATTCATAAGGTTTTCACTGGCTAACTCTTCTCAGAAGTAGACTTCAGGGTCCTTCTTCCTAGTCTGTCTTAGTCTGGAAGCTCAGATGAAACCTGTCCTCCAGGGTGACCCTGCTGGTATCTGAATACCGATGGCATAGCTTCCAGCATCACAGCAACACACAAGCCCCCACAGTACGACAAACTGACAGACACGCGGCCGGAGGGTGGCGGAGGTTTTTTCATAGGCCTGTCTAATCTGTGGCTGAAAGGTGGACTTTGGGAGTGGCTTCAGTTCTGAGGTACCAGGGTGTCTGGGAGCCATAGTCTTAGGCGTTCCTCCAGTCTCTGTCAGACCAGTAAGTCTGGTCATTTTTTGTGAATTTGAATTTTGTTCTGCATTTTTCTCCCGCTCTGTCCAGAACCCTATATTGTGATTTCTGTCAGAGTAGTTGGTGGTGGTAGCCAGGCACCTCCTAGTTCTTCTGGGCTTAGGCTGGTAGAGGCTGTGGTTCATGTGGTCCGTTAGTCCTTTGGACAAATATTTTCCTTGTGTCTCTGGTTTTCTTCATTCTCCTTTGCTCCTAAAGTGATGGGACCAATAGGTATATTTTAGATGGCCACTAGCAAGCTTTTAAGACCCTAGACACTACCCACCAAAATAGGATGTAGAATATTTTCTTTATGAGCTATGTTAAGCCAATTGACCTAGATGTCCCCTGAGACCATGGTCCCCAGCCCTCAGCTCCAGAAACTCAGTCTTCCAAGGTGTTTGGATGTGGCTAAGAAGCTTCTAAGACTTTATCTTGGTCAAGTTGTGGTGATTTACCCTATATTGTGTGTTGTCTTTCCCTTCACCAAAGTTAACACTTGGCTACTATCTAATTAGTGATTTCTCCTCCCCACCCATCCTCTCCCTTGTAACCATCAAAGATTTTTAAATTTTTTTTCTGTGTGTAAACCTTTTCTTGGGTTTTTTGTAATAGTGTTCTCGTCCAATATTTGTCCTTTTGTGATTGACTTACTTCACTCAGCATGATGCTCTCCAGATTCATCCATGTTGTGAGATGTTTCGTGGATTCATCATTGTTCCTTATCATTGCATATTATTTCATTGTGTGTGTACCACAGTTCATTTATTCATTCATCTGTTGATGGGGATCTAGGTTCTTTCCATCTTTTTGGTATTGTGAATAACATTGCAATGAACATGGGTGTGCTATGTCTATTAGTGTGACAGCTCTTATTTCTCTAGGGTATATTCCCAGGAATGGGATTGCTGGATCAAATGGTATTTCTATTTGTAGCTTTTTAAGGAGGCACCATATTGTTTTCCATAGCGGTTGTACCATTTTACATTCCTACCAGCAGTGCATAAGAGTTCCAATCTCCCTTGTCCCCATAACCAATTCAACATTTGTCATGTTCTAGTTTTTTTTTTCCTAATTAGTGCCAGTAATGTTGGGGTGAGATGGTATCTCATTGTAGTTTTGATTTTCATTTCTCTAATGGCTAATGATTGGGAGCATTTCTTCATGTGTCTGTTAGCTGCCTGTATGTCTTCTTTGGTGAAGTGTGTTCACATCCTTTGCCGATTTTTTAACTGGATTATTTGTCTTTTTGTCATTAAGGTTCTGAAGTATTCTATAGATTTTAGAGCTTAGATCCTTGCTGGATATGTCATAGCCAAAAATTTTTTCCCAGTCTGTAGGTTCTCTTTTTACTCCTTTGGTGAAGTTCTTTTATGAGTATAAGTGTTTAATTTTTAGGAGTTCCCAGTTACCTAGTTTATCTTCTGGTGTTTGTGCAGCTGTTTAGATTATTTTTTTAATGCTTTCACTTTCAAAATTTACCTTACTGAAGCTTTAAACCAACTCTGAGAAGTAGATATCATTAAAAACTTTGAGGAGACTGAATGAGTGATCCAAGGTTAAAGAGTTAGAAAAGAACAAAATAGAGACTTAGTCTTCTATTCCAGCGTTCCATGGAAAGACTCCCTGGGTAGTGCAAGCATTTAATGCACTCAGCTGCCAGTTCAAGTCCACCCAGAGGCATCTTGGAGGAAAGGCCTGGTGATTTATTTCTGAAAAATTGGCCATTGACAACTCTACGGAGTACAGTTATACTCTGACCCACAGGGAATTGCCATCAGCCAGACTCGACTAAGGGTTTGGTTTTTTTAGGTTCCGTGGAAAATTCATGCGTATACCAGAAGAATTTGTCCCCTAATCATATTAGTTTTAGAAACACAGTATAGTATATGTCACAATGTACTGTATAGAATTAAGTGTTTCCGATATTTATTTAACCACATATCTTTCAATATCACCCAAAATTATTGCTCTGTGAAATTAATTTTAGAAAAAATTCTGCTCTGTACTCATTTGAGAAACTACATTTTGAAATTGTTCATTAACTACTGCAAACTGGTTCATTTTGGCCAAGTATTTTTATTCCTGACCCAGAATTTTTTTTTATCACTAATTATTCAATAACTATTACATGATTGGTTGAAGTAATGTTTTCATGGTTCTGCTGAATATATTTTCCAGAAAGCTCTGAACAATACTGACCATCTTTTTCTTATATTAAGAATTACTGACCCAGGTATCTTCGGGCAGTTTACCATAAGAACTATAATTTTAGATTTTGAATGCATACTTCTGTCAACGTTTGTTCTATTTTGTAGGAAGCAGAGTTCTTTTGAAAAAATATTGCCAAAATTTATGCTTATTTTCTGTGTACTGCTCAACGTTGAAGAAATGCTTTTGAATCTACTATCAAACATAGCTGATGTTGCTAGATAATTTCTCTTATGTAATTATTGCTCAGTTTTTTATAGCTTACATTTCACCTTCATCCAATAACCTGGATCCTCACCATGAGAGAAACAATAAACAAAAGTCTATTTTGTTTCTAAGAATGACATTTACAAGCATTCTATTATTTTTGTTTTGTTTATAAGGTTTAAAGTCCTTCAAGTAGCAGTAGTATTATATAAATTTCATTGCAAAGTCTTTAAAATTGTCTAAACACCCTGTGATTTTCTGGATTACTAGGTCATCCCACTGGTGGTTCTTGTAGCCAACATACAAACCAAAAAAACACCAAGCCTGTTGCCATTGAGTCAATCCAACTCATAATGACCCTATGGGGCAGAGCAGAACTGTCCCATACATTTTCCTAGGCTGTAATCTTTATGGAAGCAGACTGCCACATCTTTTCCCACAGAGCAGCTGGTGGATTCAAACTACCAACCTTTTGGTTAGCAACCAAGCTCTTAACCACTGTACCACCAGGGCTTCCCTAAAAAAAAAAAAAAAAAATCAAACCTGTTGCTGTTGAGTCGATTCTGACTCATGGTGACCCTATAGGGCTCCCCTAGTGTCATGGATTGAATTGTGTCTCCCAAAAATATCTGTCTACTTGACTAGGTCATGATTCCAAGTATTGTATATGATTGTGTAATCTGATGAGATTTCCTTATGTGTCGTAAACTCTATCACTATGATGAGGTTATATGTGATCTCCTTATATATTGTAAAGTCTATCACTATGATGAGGTTATACTGATGTTGTCTACAAGATTAGATAGTGTCTTAATCCAATCTCTTTTGAGATATAAAAGAGAGAAGCAAGCAGAGACACACGGGAACTTCATACCACCAAGAAAGCAGTGCCAGGAGCAGAGTACGTCCTTTGGACCTGAGGTTCCTGCGCAGAGAAGCTCCCAGACCAAGCGAAGATTGATGACACAGACCTTCCTGCAGAGCCGACACAGAAAGCATTCCCCTGGAGCTGATGCCCTGAATTTGGACTGGTAGCCTACTGGACTGTGAGAGAATAAACTTCTCTTTGTTAAAGCCATCTGCTTGTGGTATTTCTGTTAGAGCAGTCCTAGATGACTAAGACACCTAGTCAACATATAGTTGGGTGTTTTGTTTGTTTGTTTGTTTGTTCTGTTTTGGTTTTTAATCCACTTTGTCAATCTCAGCCTTTTGTTAAAAATACTCACGTTTAAAGTGATTGTATATTTAAAGTGATATACCAAACCCTTTTCCGTGGAGTAATTCTGACTCACAGCAACCCTATAGGACAAAGTAGAACTGTCCCATAGGGTTTCCAAGGAGCAGCTGGTGGATTCTAACTGCCTACCTTTCGGTTAGCAGCTTGACCTCTTAACCGCTGCACCACTAGGGCCCCTAAAGTGATATAGTTGGGCTAATATCAACCATATTTATAACTGTTTTCTATTCATTGCTCTTGTTCTTTCTTTTTTTTAATCTTCCACTCTTTTTCGCCTTCTCTGGTTTTAAGTGAGCATTGAACATGATTCCATTTTCTCTCCTGTCTTTCTGGAGCCCTCGTGGTGCAGTGGTTAAGAGCTCAGTTGCTAACCGAAAAGTCAGTGGTTTGAATCCACCTGCTGCTCCTTGGAAATCCTATGGGGCAATTCTACTCTGTCCTATAGGGTCACTATAGGAATTGACTTGATGGCAATGGGTTTTTTGGTCTTAGTATATCAATTACACTTATTTAAAAAAAAAAAAAAAAGTTTACTGGTTGCCCTAGAATTTGCAGTGTACATTTGTAACTAATGTAAGTCCACTTTCAAATAGCACTGTACCACTTCACTGTTACTGCGGGTACCTTTTAACAAACTATTTGCAATTCCTCCCTCTGTCCCTTATTCATTTCACTTATCTATCATTATAATCACCCAATCACCTGTTCTCAATCATTGTTCTTGTTATTATTTTTAACTAATCATTATCTGTTAGATGAATTAAGAATAATAAAAAGATTTATTTTCTCTTTATTCTTTCTCTAATGTTCTTCCTTTCTTTATGTAGATCTGAGTTTCTAATCTATATCATTTTCCTTCTCTCTGAAGAACTTCTTCTAACATTTCTTGCAAGACAGATCTACTGGCGACAATCTCCTTCAGTTTTTGTTTGTCTGAGAATGTCTCTATTTCTCCATCATTTTTGAAGGATGATTTTGCTTGATACAAATTCTAGGCTTTTTTTTTTTTTCTTTCCACACTTCAAACACTTAACTTCACTTTCTTCTTGATTGTATTGTTTCTGAAGGTAAGTCCAATATAATTCTTATGCTTCTTCCTCTATAGATAAGGTGTCTTATTTCTTCTGACTTCCTTCAAGATTTTCTTATTATTTTTGGTTTTCTGCAGTTTGTGTATGCCTTTACATGTTGCTGTCGAGTCGATTCTGACTCACAGTGACATTATAGGACAGAGCAGAACTGCCCTAGAGGGTTTCCAAGGAGCAGCTGGTGGATTCTAACTGACTACATTTTGGTTAGTGTTCTCTGAGGTTGCTAATTCTGTGGTTTGGTGTCTGTCATTAATTTTGTAAGTTTCTCAGTCACTATTATTTCAAAAATTTCTTCTGTTCCTTTCCCTTTTTCTTTTCCTTCTGGTATTTCCATTACACATATTGTTATGTCTTTTGTAACTGTATAAATACAACAGTTAAAAGACTATCAGTGGATTAAAAAAGTTCTTGGATATTATTTTTTTTTTCTCTTTGCATTTCAGTTTGGGAATTTTCTATTAACATATATTCAGACTCATGGATTCTTTCATTAGTCATCTTTAATCTATTGATGAGACAATCACAGACATTCTTCATTACTATCACCTTGTTTTTTATTTCAAGCGTTTACTTTTGATTCTTTTTTGGAGTTTCTATATCTCTGCCTACATTACTTACGTGTTCTTGTGTGTTGTCTATTTTTTCCATTATAGGCCTTAGTATATTAATTATGTTGTTGTTAGGTGTCATTGAGTCCATTCTGGCTTATAGCAACCCTATGTACAACAAAACAAAACTCTGCCTTGTCCTGCACCATCCTCATGATCGTTGTTATGTCTGAGCCCCTAGTTGCAGCCAATGTGTCAATCCATCTCATTGAGGGGCTTCCTCTTTTTCACTGACCCTCTACTTTACAAAGCATGATGTACTTCTCCAGGGACTGATCCTTCCTGACAACATGTCCAAAGTATGTAAGACAAAGTCTCGCCATCCTTGCTTCTAAGAAGCATTCTGGCTGTATTCTTCCAAGACATTTTTTTGTTCTTCTAGCAGTCCATTGTATATTCAATGTTCTTCACCAACACCATAATTCAAAGGCATCAATTCTTCTTTGGTCTTCCTTATTCAATGTCTATTTTTCACAAGCACATGAGGTGGTCAGAAACATCATGGCTTTGGTCAGGCACACCTTAATCCTTAAAGTGACATCTTTGCTTTTTAACACTTTAAAGAGGTCTTTTGCAGCAGATTTGTCCATGTAATGTGTCATTTGATTTCTTGACTGCTGCTTCCATGAGTGTTGATTGTGGATCCAAATAAAATGAAATCCTCGACAACTTCAATCTTTTCTCCATTTATCATGATGTTGCTTTGATCCAGTTTTGAGGACTTTTGATATTAATCATAGGTATATTAAATTCCTAGTTTGATAATTCCAAATCTCTGCCATAACTGAGTCTGGTGTTTGCTCTGTCTCTTCAGACTATGAGCTTCCTTGCCTTTTAGCATGGCTTGTAAGTTTTTGTTGAAAGCCAAGCACAATGTATGGGATGTGGGGGCATGATGTCAAGGTAAATAGGCTTTCACTGTGAGGTGATGTGTTATAGCTGGTTAGAAGACAGGCTGTTAAATATGTGCTGTAACTATTGAAGTCAGAGGTTTCGATTTCTTCTAGTATCCTTGTTTTTGTCTCCCTATTATCTTTAGTTTTCCCTAAAAAACGTCTTCTTGAAAAGACTCTGTCCTACAGTTCTCTCAGTTGTAATCCACTGTTACATTGAAGTCCTGTTGATATGTGGTAAGATATTGGGAAGGAGAAGCATTCTATAACATTATGATTGAATCTTCATTTTTTATTGGGCCAGATGCCCTGAACTGTGATGTACAGAAGAGCTTTTTTAGCCTTTTTTTTTTTCCTCCCCTTATAGGAGACAGAAGGCTAAAAGGGATTGGCGTTGGCTAATTCTCCTTGCTCCAGGTCAGATAACTCACTTGTGCTATAGTTTCCCTTGAGGGTAGGCCTTTGCTATAGAGAAAAGAATGCTCTGGGCTTATTTCAAAATGCTTATTTTCATCTTTCCCCACTGGGTGCATAAGTGGATTTTTCTGATCTTCACTATGAGAATCTGGTTGGTAAAATTCACAAAATTGTGAGAATCCCAGGAGATTTAACTCTAAAGCTAGTCTATATTCAGCCTTTAGCAATTTGTCAAATACCATTTAGAAGTTTCTATCAGTTCCTGGTTCCAGAGGCTTCTGCTCTGATAAGCTGTGATTATCCGTATTCGCCTACCTCTGTATTTTGGGGGGTGATGGTTTTCTTTGTGACTGCAATTCTCAGACAGATCTAAGAAGAGCTGTTGATTTTCAACTTTTATCATACTGTGAGGATGGAAAGAACAACGTCCAAGCTCTTTATATATCAGAGCCAAAAACAGAAGTACCACTCATAGACCTTACGTTGTCACCTGGTGAATCACCCTGGTCTTCACAGGATTCGTGTATTAATACATCACCTGGAAATTCTTGGGAAATAAAGATCATTTTTGTGGATTTTATAATTTAAAAACGTAAGAAATGAAAAACAGTTTCTCTACATCATGTAATTCAATGGCAGCAGGCCCTAGTAAAGTAAGAATTTGACCAATGTGACAATTGATCCAATTTCCATTTGGACATAAATAGCTAAAAATATATAAAAAGGCTTAGAAGTTTGTCTTTTATATCTCTGATGGTCTCCCTTTTGCATACCTCTCCCCCTAGCAGAAACAACCCCTTCCCTCCCAAACTTTAGATCATTTATTCTTAATTCTAGCTGCACATTAGAACCCTATGGAGAATTTTGAAGAAAACAAAAATCAATGCTCAGACACTTAAGTCAGAGGTTTTTATTTAATCAGTGTGGGGAGGAACGTGTGCAACTGTCATGGATTGAATCGTGTCCCCCAAAAAGCGTGTGTGTCGATTTGGCTGGGTCGTGATTCCCAGTATTGTATGATTGTGTACCATTATATAATCTGATGTGATTTCCTTATGTGTTGTAAACTCTATCACTGTGATGTAATACGATGGATTAGTGCCAGTTATACTGATGAGGTCTACAAGATTGGATAGTGTCTTAAGTCAATCTCTTTTGAGATATGAAAGAGAGAAGCGAGCAGAAAGACATGGGAACCTCATACCAACAAGAAAGCAGTGCCGGGAGCAGAGCGCTTCCTTTGGACCTGAGGTTCCTGCGCAGAGAAGCTCCCAGACCAAGGAAAGATTGATGACACTGACCTTCCTCCAGAGCCAATGGAAAAACTGTTCCCCTGGAGCTGACGCCCTGAATTTGGACTTGTAGCCTACTGGACTGTGAGAGAATAAACTTCTCTTTGTTAAAGTCATCCGCTTGTGGTATTTCTGTTGTAGCAGCACTAGATGACTAAGACAACTACCAAGGCTAAGAATCAGTGCTACAGAAGCTTGATACCCTCACCCAAATTAGAAAAACAAAAGTATTTGAAATAAACCAAATAGCACATGTTGGCTAAGTGATTGACTACGCCATAGCAAGGGTAATTTTTCTAATACTACATTATCTCAATCCATCATTGTATTTTGAGTATTTTGTCCTAATTGTAGAATGAAACTTTTGTCTCTGATTAAAGAAAACCCAGTCGTGGGCAAATAGGAAGAAAGATGTCCTTTTCCGGAGGCTGTTTGATCTTTATTAATTTCTTCCAATATCTGAAATATTCTCTTTCCTATTAGGCCAATAAAGTATCTAATTGTTCCCTCTACCACACCTATCACCAAAAAGCTCCTAATTTCATAATTTATGCTTTTTGGCATAAATCAATTAACAGTAGTAGTACTTATTTACCCCTCTATAGAGCAGGTGGCTGTGATTCCTATATTGCTTCTACCTTTGGTTAAAAAAAAAATTCTAACAATGAATTGTCTACTTCCACACTCAGAAGTATGGACCCTTGCATCTGTAGCAGGCTGCACTATGTAATCATGAAAAGCTTTAGAAAGAAAATGTCAGTTTCAGATAAAAACATTTGCCTCCACCTTGTGGATGGCAGATCTAAGTGCAGATGACTGCAAAAATAGATTTTGAAATCAGATTTTAATAAAATTGATAATATATAGCCATCTGGAGTATGTTACATTGTGCTGAAGTTTTATTTAGAACCATATGAAAAACTTAGAGACAAATTAATAGGATACAAGAATTTTCAGCTTTTATTCTCAGAGATTTTTACAATTACGTTAATTGGGGAACTCCATATACACAGACTAAATGACCCATCCAAATTTTTATTTTAGTTTCTAAAATGCTTAAGGATTTGGGAGAAAATTAGACCCATTTTAGTCTCTTAAAAGATGATAGTGGCAGGGTATGAATATCTTCTCAATATTAAGGTCCTGCGAAGGAGCCCTGGGAACCCTGGTGGTACAGTGGTCAACAGCTATAGCTGCTAATCAAAAGGTCGGCAGTTCAAATCCACCAGCCACTCCTTGGAAATCCTATGGGGCAGTTCTGCTCTGTCCTATAGGGTTGCCATGAGTCGGAATTGACTCGGCGGCAACAAGTTTGGTTTTTAGTTGCTAAGCTTAGTGTTCACTGTCATATAGCTATCTCCTGACCTCTAATTTTTAGGACAGAGGCTCTGATGGTGCAGTGGTTAAGCTCTCAGCTGCTAACCGATAGGTCGGTGGTTTGAATCCACCAGCTGCTCCACAGGAGAAAAATGTGGCAATATACTTCTGTAAAAATTAGAGCCTTGGAAACCCTATGGGGCAGTTCTACTCTGTCCTTTACAGTAGCTGTGAGTCAGAATCAACTCAATGGCAATGGGATTTGTTTGAAACTTAGTGTGGAGGGCAGTGATGGTTCAGTGGTAGAATTACTGCCTTCCATGCAGAAGACCCAGATTCAATTCCTGGTCAACGCATTTTATGCACAGCCACCACCCGTCTGTCAGTGAAGACTTGCATGATGCTGTGATACTAAACAGATATCAGCAAAGCTGTAAGACTAAGACAAACTAGGAAGAAAGTCCTCCAGTCTACTTCCAAAAATCAGTCAATGAAAATCCTATAGATCACAACAGTCCAATCTCATTATAGCTGGAATTGCCATGAGTCAGGGCCAACTTGATGGCAGCTAACAACAGTAGGCTTAGGGTAAAAAGAAATGTAAGAAGAGCAATAATGCACTTTATACTTTTCAAAGGACTTTCCTGTTTATTATCTCATCTAATTTGCATCACAATCATATGAGACAGGTAATCCACGTTCTATTACATCTAAATTACAGATTAAATGGGATCAGTGACATGAACATGCTAATAATGAGGTCACACGGCTAGCAAACAGCAAACATGGTGATTGAACAATAGAAAACATTTGCTGAGTACTTTCTTTAAGTCAGGTTCAGCACTTACTACTTTGAACTATACATCACTTATCTATTGCTTTGTAACAAACCACTAAACTATAGTCTTTACCTCTATATTTTCTTGATGCTGAAATTGGTAGCTGGTTATACACTAGCAATTCTGAAGGGTATTTTACTCTCAACCATCATTATCCGGTTAAAAATATAGCAAAGCATATAGTTATATCTCCCTTTATCCTAGTTTCACAGGAAAGTCAGACCTAGCCAGGCTATGTTCTGAGGAATATATATCTTTTAAATAAACATTTACTGAGTATCTAGTCAGCATTTGTAAATCAGTCACTATCCCCAAAGGAACTTCTACTTTAGTAGAGAAAATAAACATGCATAATAATAAACTGGGGAATGAATAACACAGACAGAGACAAGGGAATTAAACAGTGAGGATGAGCTGAGAAGAAAACTGGTCAGCAGTAAGTTTCCAAATGTGAATATTGGCTAGGGTTTTTTAAGGTGAAATTGTGCTCTATGCAGTAAGTCAGCTCCAGGGCAGATTACTTTATGAGGCTTCTTGTCTCATGCCAGGATCATATTATCTGTTTTTATTTCTCTTCCTGCATCTCTCCAGACCAAGACAGCTTCCCTGAAATTCCACCAAAGTGTTGAAATTTTAAAGGACATTGAGGACTGTAAATCCATCATTGGTCTCTAGTTGAAAAGTCACCATAAGTTGTTTGGTTTTGCTTTTTGTTTACTTGAATGATAGGTGAGAAAATGACGCATCAAATAGTAAGGAAAATAAGTCATCATGTCTCCTATACAGTCAGGTTCAGGGCCACCTATCTGGGCAAATAGAGGAGAAGCAAACGTGTCTTTCAAGGCCCTCAACCAGTTCTGGACTCCCTTTGTACTTTAAACCAAAACCAAACCAGTTGCTATTGAGTATATTCCAATTCATGGCAACCCCACGTGTGTCAGAGTAGAACTACTCGGTAGGGTTGATTTTTCAAATGGTTGATTTTTCACACGTGGATTGCTAGGCCTTTCTCCCAAGGCATCTGGGTGAACTTGAACCACCAGTATTACAGTAAGCAGTCAAATGTGCTAACCATTTGCACTACCCAGGGATTCTCTTTGTCCTTTTAAGAACCCTTTTCTTTAACTCAAACTCTCCTCAAGGATTTCAGGGTTCTGGTAACAGTGAAAATAATGCCTTATGTTTATATGTTTCTTGACACTTATCAATGCATTTTTGCTTTCATTATTACATTTGATATGTTTTTTCCAGTTCCCAAAATGGACTAATACCTTGAGAGGACTCAATTTAGAATTTTCTTTCCCAGAAATATTTGTTTCTTAAAACATACTGACTGAAAGTAGAAGCCAAAGGGCTCAATACGTAGCTCCAATTTTAGAAACACATGAGTGGGAGAAATATTTTAGAGCACTAGACTCCTCTGGGGAAGCAGATTACAGCATGTGGATGTGTCCTCTCTGCCTATTTGTGAGACCAACCCCACAGTGATCTTACACATTCTTACTAATGACCCCTTCCCCCAAAAAAATTGACTCAACTAATTCTCTGATGTAATTGCCTTTGGAAATATAAGACATCAACTCAAATTCATAGAAGCATGTAAATAACTGAGATCACAGGTACTTTCTTAAAAGCTAATTTTGTTGGAAATGAGTGGAGCAAAAGCCGTTAACAGGGGTGAAATTCAAAATATTTAGTAATTGGTATGGTATAGGTCCTGACTAATCAGAGCAGGACATGGGCTGATAAAGACAGATGATGGCCATGAACAGCTGGTAACTGGCTCAGCCATATTGGTGGGTTCCTCTTGGCCATTAGGAAAAAGAATAAGTGAGGTAGTTGGGAAAAGCTTGGGAGAAGAAGGGCCACCGGAAGATAGAGTGAGAGAACCAAAGACAAATTCTACTCATTTGGAAAGTTTTTAGGTCAACGTTTTTGAATATAACAAGGAATATAACAAAGTACTCTTAAAGCTAAGTAAATAATTTAAATAGAGGTCTAAGTCAAATATAGACTTATTTAGCAGAAACAAAATCAACAATATTTTTTAAACTATTGCCTACGTCGGTAATCTGATGTCGGAAGTAGTTATGTAGACTAAGTTTAGATGTTATAAAATTAATCAGATGAACATAAGAAATTAGTATAAACTCAGAATAAGGCCAAAAGGGCTACAGACATAATTGGGGGTTGGGGAAGTGACTAATTTTAATTTACAATAAGTTTTTCTCATCCCATTTATCATATTTATAGCTTATTGTCATTCATAAATCCCCATTTAATATACTCAAGTTGAACCAACAATTACACTCAGTCGTTACTCTAACTTCTGATAGATTGCTTCTGTGTAAAAGCACTACGTTGTGAAGGATCATCAGATATTAACTCAAAAAGCTGCAATAACGCCCTAAATAATGAAATTTGTGATTAATTTTGGTACAATAAAATCAGTGTTCTCATCAGTTGGCCATTATATATATATATATATATATAAAATAAGCACTATGTATATATAATTAGCATTATGTATATAATTAGCATTATATATATGTATTTTGGAGTTCAATTATTTTATTTTTTTATTTGTGCTTTAGCTGAAGGTTTACAGAGCAAGTTAGTTTCTCATTAAACAATTAATACACATATTGTTTTGCATTATTGGTTGCCAACCCTGCGATGTCAGCACTCTCCCATTCCTGACCTTGGGTTCCCCATTTCCATTCGTCCAGCTTTCCCATCCCCTCCTGCCTTCTCGTCCTTGCCCCTAGGCTCCTGTGCCAGTTTAGTCTCATATACATGGTTGACCTACATGTATTATTGTTTTATGGGCCTGTCTAATCTTTGGCTAAAGGGTAAACCTCAGAAGTGACTTCAGTACTGAGTAAAAAGGGTGTCCGGGGGCCGTACTCAGGATATCTCCAGTCTCCATCAGGTCAATAGTCTGGTCTTTTTTGTGAGTTTGAATTTTGTTCTACATTTTTCTCCAGCTCTGTCTGGTACCCTCTCTTGTGATCCCTGTTGGAGTAGTCGTTGGTGGTAACTAGGCACCATCCAGTTGTGCTGCACTCTGTCTGGTGGAGGCTGTGGTAGTTGTGGTCCATTAGACCTTTGGACTAATCTTTTCCATGTGTCTTTCATTTTCTTCATTCTCCCTTGCTCCAAATGGGGTGGGACCAATGGAGTATCTTAGACGCCCACTCACAAGTTTTTAAGCTAGTCAGCAAAGTAGGATTTAGAGCATTTTCTTTATAAAGTATATTATGCCAGTTGAGCTAGGTGTCCCCAGAGACCATAGTCCCCAGCCCTCAGCCCAGTAGCTCAGTCCCTCAGGGAGTTTGGATACGTCTGTGAAGCTTCCATGACCTTGCCTTGATCAAATTGTGTTGACTTCCCCAGTATTGTGTACCATAGTTTGTTTATCCATTAATCTGTTGATGGGCACTTAGGTTGTTTCAATATTTTTACTATTGTGAATAATGCTGCAATGAACATGGGTGTGCATATGTCTATTCAGCTCTTATTTCTCTGGGATATATTTCTAGGAGTGGGATTGCTGGATCACATGGTATTTTTATTTCTAGATTTTAAGCGCCATTTCGTTTCCCAAAATGCTTGTACCATTTTACATTCCCACCAGCAGTGCAAAAGAGTTCCAAACTCCCTGCAGCCACACCAACAGTTGTTATTTTCTGTTTTTTTGATTTGTGACAGTAATGCTGGAGTAAGATGGTATCTCACTGTAGTTTTGATTTGCATTTCTCTAATGGCTAGTTATCTCGAGCATTTCCTCATGTGTCTGTTAGCCACTTGAATGTCTTCTTTGGTGAAGTGTCTGTTCATATCCTTTGCCCATTTTTTAGTTGGATTATTTGTCTTTTTATTGTAGAGGTGTCAGATTTTCCTGTAGATTTTCAAGATGAGACCTTGTTGGATATGTCTTAGCCAGATTTTTTTTCCAGTCTGATGTTTCTCTTTTTACTCTTTCAGTGAAGTCTTTTAATGAGCATTAAGTGTTTAATTTTTAGAAGATCCCAGTTATCTAGCTTATCTTCTGGTGTTTGTGTATTGTTAGTTAGAGTTTGCATCCTATTTATGCTGTGTATTAGGGCCTCTAGCATTGTCAACATTTACAGATTGACATCTCTAGTTCCCTGTTTTGAATCTTTTAGTTTTGTCTTATCCTTAAGGGTTCATTACCTAGGTCGGTCTTTCACTGGTACTGACTTGTGTCCTAGATTCAGGTTGTTGTCTGACGTTGTTGGTCCTCTAACCAAAGGACTCCCTTTAATAATGAAGTTTGGTTTGGTTTTTTTAGAATTCCCTTAATTTCTATTTATCAGGAAATGTCCTAATTTCACCATCATATATGAGAGAGAGTTTTGCAGGTTATATTATTCTTGACTGGTAATTTTTTTCTTTCAAGATTTTATATCTATCATCCATTGCCTTCTTGTCTGACTGGTTTCTGGCAAGTAATCAGAACTTAGTCTTATTGTTCCCCTTTATATATGACTTTTCATTTTTCTTGAGCTACTCTCAGGATTCTTTCTTTGTCTTTGGTTTTGGTGAGTGTGGTTACATGTCTTGGTGACTTTCTTTTGGGGTTTATCTTATATGGAATTCATTGAGCTTCTTGGATGGTCAGCTTTTCATCTTTCATGTTATTAGGGAAATTTTCTGTCAGCAAATCTCCAAAGATTCTCTCTGTATTTTCTATTCTATCCTGCTGTTCTGGAACTCTGATCACAAGAAAATTTTTGCTCTTGATTGTATCCTACACAGTTCTTAGGTTTTATTATTCATTTTTATTCATTCTTTTCTCTGATTTTTCCTCAAATTGGCATCCACGGATTTGTCTTCAATTTTGCTGATTCTGTCTTCCATTGTTTCAAAATTGCTCCTAAAACCTTCTATTGCATTGTCCATTTCTAAAATTCTGTTGTTTATCTTTTGGATTTCTAATTGCTGTTTTTGTATGATTTCTAGTTGTTTATTTATTTTGACATTTTGTTCTTGTATTATTTTCCTTTCTATTGCTTTGTCTGTGTTTTCTTTGATTTTGGCTATGTTTTGGTGGGTTTTGTCTGTGTTTTCTACGATTTTGTCTGTGTTTTCCTTGAGCTCTTTCCTAATCTCTTGGAGACCCCTGAATGTTAGACTTTTGAATCCCCTATCAGGTAGTTTCAGTCCCTTTTTTCCTGCTGGAAGGTCAATTGGTGCTTTATCCTGGTTGCTTACTGGAACCATTGTTTCCTTTTTTTTAATGTTTTGATATTGTCTGCTGTCACTGAGACATTCAGGTGTTTTTTTCTTTATTGATGGTAGGTTTGTTTGTTTCATCCTGCTTTTTTGTTTTGTTTTTTTATGTCTGGGTAGGTGGGCTGGGCAGGTTTTGTTGCTTGCTCATCTGTGGGCATGATAATTCTCGCCACCTTGTCTGGGTGTGCAGGGGCAGTCTCTCAGCAATTGTGCAGCAGGGCAGATCCGGCAGGGGGAGAAGGGGTAGAGATGGATCATTTGTCTGCAGCGTGAACCTGGTCAGGGGCTGGAGCAGGACCGTGGTGGTTGCCAAAGAGGTCCTGAGCTGGCAGGTAGGGGCGTGGGGTCCAGACTTGGTCCCCTAAGTGCCGCAGTGTGTGGCAGGAGGGTTCCGGAGCTGATGAAGAGGGCCCTAGGGTTCAGTCTGGGTTCACGCCAGGTCATAGCAGGCGGTGGAATGTGTCCAGAGCCAGAAGGGAGGGCCAGGGGTCCAGGCTGGTTCCCCTTGGGGCCACAGTGTGTTGTGGGAGTGGTCTGGAGACAGCAGGGATGGGCCTGGGGGCTGGCCCAGTTTCCCTTGGGGCTACAGCTGGTGGGACAGAGGAGAGAGGTAAGAGTGGGGGCAAAGACTGGGGCAATGGGGGATGGGTGGAGGAGGGCAATAGGGTGGGTTGGTACTGTGGTTCCTGGCAGTCAGGTTTCCTAGCAGTTGGGGTTGCTGGGATGGGATGGTTATGGCTGCTGTTCACCAGAGGGGTGGGCTTTATAGGAGCCTGTTTCTGTGGTTACAAGATGAGAGAGTCTGGGCTCCTCCTTGAGCTGCAGCCAGCAAACATGGTCTTACTTAGCCCTGGGTGGATCTGTGCTGTACCTCTGTCACCTATTGGGAATTCCATGGAGATGTCTTTCTGCAATCAGGGTTGTTGGTTTTATCCCAAGATGGTCATGCCAAGTCATGCTGTTTGGCTAAGAACCTCTATTCTGTACCTCTATTCCTTCCCCATTTACTCTCACTTTCTTCTTCCCCTCAGTGACTTCTGATCTAATACTTTATCTCTTTATTTAAGGTCAGGTTTCCAGGACTGATGTCCGTATCTGTTTTACTTGATTTTTCAGGACTTTGTTGCAGCAGGATGGCTTAGTGTATCTGACTAGTCTGCCATCTTGGCTCCACCCAGCTCTTCCTCCTTCTTGACCCCCATATAGTAACCAGGATGCCAGAACCCATGTAAACTTTCAGCATCTGCACAATGCCTCCTTTATATACAGACCATACTGCCAGTGAACACAACTTTAGATACAATGAGTGGAGCCAAGATGCAGCTGTTTGTGGAAGATGTGCACAGGGTTTAGAATTGTGGGCCAGGGAATGCACATGCTTATGCATGAGGCCCTTACAGACCTGGGCAGTTCTGGAGTTGGGAAGGGAACAGGGCAGGCCAAAGCCTATAAATTTATCATCTGCATTCTGCCAAGTTCTGGTGCAAAACTTAGAAGGATCTAAGGATTTTAAACTTAAATCTGGCTTTCCAGGTTATTTTAAAGGTTTATTTGCCAAGTTAGGAGTATAAAACATATTTTATTTAACAATTTGTCAGCTTGATTTCATGTTTTTAAGTATTTCAACATATGGTATGTAGGTTGTCATTGTGTGCTTGCACTGTGGTGTGTGATACCAGGGTCAAGTCTGTATTTTACAGGTACTAAAATAGATCAGGTAAATGACTTCTTCCCTACCTTCCTCCACATAAAAGCAAAATATGCTCTTATCCAAACAAGTTTAACAACAAATTACACCCAGTTTTGTCAGGTTGGCGACTTAGAACAAGCTACTGGATCTCCCCCAAAATCAAGCCTATAGAAGTAAGTGGAAACTAGCAATGATTTAGGAAATAACAACCATAATAATATTTATGAGAACTCTTAGAGAGTCTGAAGGCTGGAGAATATCTCAGAGGAAGTCTTGAACTTGGGAACATTGGATGGGGGAGTGGGGTGGAGTCAAGGTGCATTGTAGTGACTTCTTCAAAGCTTTTAAAAACTACTCTTGCATTGAAAAAAAAATCTAATGGAGTCATAAAAGATAGTCCTTAAGTGAAAGGACAGTCTGCACTCTTGGAGTGAATAGTTTGCTATCATGAAAATGTCAATTTTCTCTAAATTTATCTATAAATTAAATGCAATCCCCATTAAAATTCCAGATGAGCATTTCTGAACCTCACAGACTCTTTATTCTAAAATTTATGTGGATAAATAAAAGTTTACAACTAAGTCAGCCTTAAAAAGAGATGTGTGAAAATGTACACAACCAGGTATTAAGACATAATGCAAAGCCATAGAAATAGAAGCAGTATAGTATTGACACAATAACATACAAATAGATAAATAGAATAGAATAGAAATCCAGGTATTTTGAAACTTAAAACACTTTAGTGGTCGCTTCAGAAATCAATGTGAAAAGGTTATGTTTTGTAGGTGGTGAAGAAATTTTTCTACTATATGTACAAAAAATAAATTGGAACCCTATAAATAATCAATGCCCATCTGTCAGTTTATCACACTATGGTAGCTTGCCTGTTGCTGTGATGCTGAAAACTATTCTATTAGTATTTCGAATTCCAGCAGGGTCATCCATGATAGACAGGCTCAATGGTATTTATAAACTAAATAGAAAGAAAGTCCTGACAATCTACTTACAAAAATTAGCTAAGGAATACCCTACAGGTCATAACAGAATAGTGCTGGAAGATGAGTCCCTTAGATTGGAAGGCCCCCAAAATACACAGTGGTCGCAACAATAGACTCCTGCATACCAACAATCATGAAGATGGCACAGGACCAGCTCAATGTTTTATTCTGTTGTACATGGGTTCACCATGAGTAGGAGCCAACTTGACGACAGCTAGCAACAACATCAAGTAACACATGTACAAGCTGACTACAAATGGATTATAAATGTAAAGTTAATCTCTGAATATTTAGAAAAGATATAGAAAAATATAGATAAATACATTTGTAACCTGGTGGCAGGAACAGACTGCTTGATAAAAATTGAAAAGGAAAAGTCATAAAGCAGAATCTGGATGAATTATATCAAGATTAGAGAGTTCTGTTTGCCAGAGGACACCATGGACACAGTTCACAAATGTATGCACATAGGAAGAATATATTTGCAATTCTAAAATCAGTAAGAGATTAAAATTCAGAAAATACAGGAAAATCTACAAACCAAAAGGAAAACATGAGAATGCATTAATCAGATGAATAGGTAAAACACAGGGAATTTTTAAGGCAGTGAAACTATTCTATATGATACTGCAGTGGATGCTATATGACATAACGCATTTGTGAAAACGATTCGAACTATACAACAGAAAGGGTGAACCTTAATGTTTGCAAAGTTAAAAAAAAATCATTTAGGATGTCAGAGGATCACAGGAAACAATGCAGACAGTGACAAGAAAATATAAGTGTACTACAAATATATGAAGCAACCTCACTGAAGAAGGTGGGGGAAAGCTGCTGACCTACATAACTTTGGAAATCATTTCATTCCTACACAAGGTATAGTCCAGGTCCTTACTTTCCACGGCTTCTTCCAAGACCTGAAAAAATGGTTGGGGAAAGTGGGGGAGGATATTACACATTGTTCAACAAATTATCCAATGTAAACCTTCTAGGGCCTCTGATGCCCACGACTCCTTGGCCCATGACTAACCTCTCACAAAGGCATCACTCCCAGTGAACAGTTTTGTGTGTAGTCAACTGCCTAAGGACAGTAGCCAAGGGCCAGGCAAGAACTAAGCACTATCCTTTTACTGTTGACGAGTAGCCTACTTAATTTAATCTAATGGCAACCAATTCTAACAGCTGTTGAGGAAAGAAAACATAAGATGGCTCTCCCAACTTTAGACTAATTTGTATCCTGTCATGGTAGCATATCCCTTGAATAGTACAGAACAGAGCCAGCATTCAACACATTCAGAGGAAAACTTGCCCTTTCCAAGATACCAAAGAACTCTTCTCTAAGGAACAGAATTAGTTCTAAATGGTTAGAATGGACATTGGTTCAAGAGATGTTATCTGATTCATGGTCCTACAGAGGTAAGCTCAGATTTAGATAGCTTCAAGATCTGTAACTAGAGCCTTTTAGTAATATTTATTATGTTATTGTTGTCAGGTGTCATCGATTCAGTTCTGACTCATCGGGACCCTATCTACAACAGAACAAAAGACTTCCCAGTCCTGCACCATCCTCACAATCATTGTTATGCTTCAGCCCATGGTTGCAGCCACTGTGTCAATCCATCTCATTGAGGGTCTTCTTCTTTTTTGCTGACCGTCTACTTTACCAAGCATAATGTCCTTCTCCAGGAACTGGTCGCTCCTGATAACATGTCCAAAGTATGTGAGACAAAGTCTTGCCATCCTTGCTTCTGAGGAGAATTCTGGCTGTACTTCTTCCAAGACAGATTTGTTCGTTCCTCTGGCAGTCCAAAGTATATTCAATATTCTTTGCCAACACCATAATTCAAAGGCATCAACTCTTCAGTCTTCCTTATTCGTTGTCCAGCTTTCACATGCATATAAAGCGATTGAAAACACCATGGGTTGGATCAGGCACACCTTAGTCCTTAAAGTGACATCTTTGTTTTTTAACACTTTAGAGAGGTCTTTTGCAGCAGATTTGCCCAGTGCAATGCATCATTTGATTTCTTGACTGCTGCTTCCGTGGGTGTTGATTGTGGATCCAAGTAAAATGAAATCCTTGACAACTTCAATCTTTTCTCCATTTATTATGATGTTGTTTATTGGTCCAGTTGTGAAGATATTTGTTTTCTTCATGTTGAGGTGTAATCCTTATTGATGGCTGTAGTCTTTGATCTTTATCAATAAGTGCTTCAAGTCCTCTTCACTTTCAGTAAGCAAGGTTGTGTCACCTGCATATCATAGGTTGTTAATGAGTCTTCCTCCAATCTTGATGCCATGTTCATCATATAGCCCAGCTTCTCAGATTATTTGCTCAGCATACAGATTGAATAAGTATGGTGAAAGGATACAACCCTGACACAAACCTTTTCTGATTTTAAACCACATAGTATCCCCTGGTTCTGTTCACAAGACTGCCTTTTGGTCTATGTACAGGTAATTCCTCATGAGTACAATTAAGTGTTCTAGAATTTCCATTCTTCACAATGTTATCCATAATTCATTACGATCCACACAGTTGAATGTTTTTGCATAGTCAATAAAATACAAGTAAACAGCTTTCTGGTATTCTCAGCTCTCAGCCAGAATCCATCTCACATCAGCGATGATATCCCTAGTTCCACCTCCTCTTCTGAATCTGGTTTGAATTTCTGGAAGTTCCCTGTCAATGCATTGTTGCAGCCACTTTTGAATGATCTTCAGCAAAATTTTACTTGCAGGGACTTCCAGCAATATGACGCTCTAGGCAGAAGCACCACGTTGTCCCTCCACAGCAAAGATCCAACAAACTAAGCCAAACAGAGAAAACAGGAATCCTGAAACCCTAAACATCAAATGAAGAGATAAAGAACTTAGCCAAGCACCAAATGGAATAAGAAACTGACAGAGAATAAAGAGTGAGGAGACATACATGGAGAGGTTCCATATCAGCTAATGCAGCACGGATCTACCATCTTGGACTCCTATCAGAGACCAGCAAATAGGGGGTACAAGAAAGCAGCTTCACGGAGCTTCCAGCAGGAGACAGAACAACGAGTAACTGGCGATATATGCTTTCCCAACCCCCACCCTTCTTTACCCCCACTATGCCTCCTCTGCTTCCCACAGCCACAGTCTTTTGGCTGGGAAGCACCAGCTGCTTGGATTCCACCCGCCCACACTGGCTGACTCCCTGAGGGCCATTTGTTGGCTGCTGGCATTGCTTTTTTCCCCTTCTTTTGATTTCTTCCTTACCTCTCACCACCTCCCACTCCTTTTGCTCAAATACGTGGCTCCGTGCATGATCTTTGCTTCTTCCTGAGGGGCTGTGGAGCTCTGTTCAAGTGTGGAACTGCTTCCTGGTCTGTGCTGCCAAGCTGGTGGGATTCTGGGGCTTTTTTGTTTGTTTGTTTGTTTGTTTTCTTTTTCTTTTCTGAGGTGGGAGCCCATTCTGGCCAGGCGGTGCTGCATGGCTTGGGATCTACCCCCGTAGCTTGTGCAGATGTGCAGAGGGATCCCTGAGAGCATATCTTTTTTCCTTTTTTCTGTTGTTTTGGGGAGTTTTCTTGTTCTTTTTATTAATTTGTTTTCTTTTCTTTTCCCCCTTGTTCCCTTTTTGTCGTTCTTCATTACTCACTTTCTCATCTCTCTATACCTTCCTTCTCTTCCTGTCCCCTGAATACCTGGTGCTGAATACCTCTATGCCTTCTAGCTAGGCTGTACTTCAACACCTGGAAACAACTTCCCCAGACCCTGTAGCCACACCGGTGGGATCCCTGGAAGTATTGCTGTTCTTTTTTCTTTCTAAATTTTATTTATTAATTCTTTACTTTTCTTTTTTTTCTTCTTCCTCCCTTTTTTGTTTTTCTCCATTTCATAGTCTCTCATCTCTCCACTCCAACGGCAAGCTCCCCTAGCACTCTTTTTTGTTTGTTTGTATGTTTTTGGCTCCTGGTCCTCTCTCCTCTCTCCCATATCCATCTTAGCTCCACACATAACAATCTCCCCCCTACATCTTGCCTGTGTTGCTTAACATCACACCACCAAGTAGCACAGGCACAGCCTACCAGAACCTGCCCTACACTGATTACCGACCCACCCTGGTGGCTGTAGTAAGTGCCACAAACAACCCTTCCCAGCAACTCCTCTTCAGCTAGACCTGCCCTGCTGTACCATATCTGAGCGACTGACCCTGCCAGTTGGAGAAGGAGGCAAAAAGTATCATGCCCACAGATGAGCAAACAACAAAGAACACACAGCCTGCCTGCTCAGACATAGCCAAATAAAAAAAAGGATGAAACAAACAAATCTACAATCAAGAAATGAGAAAAGTAACTATTAAATGTCCCAAAGACAGCAGACAATATCAAAACATTTACAAAAACAGGACAGGATGGTTCCATTTGGCATCCAAAGTAAGACACCAGATGACTTTCCTGTAGAAGAAAAGGCACTAGAACTACCTGATAGAGAATTCAAATCTCTAATACTCAGAATTCTCCAAGAGTTGAAGCAAAAAGCAGATAAAAATGAGGAAAAAATAGACAAATTCATGGAAAATACAGACAAAAAAATGGAAGAATTCAGGAAAATAATGCAGGAACAAAATGCCAAAATAAATTCACAACTAGAAATTATACAAAAACAACAATTACAAATCCAAAAGATAAACAACAAGATTTCAGAAATTGACAGTGTCATAGAAGGGCTGAGGAGCGGGTTTGAAATGGTGGAAGACAGGATCAGCGGAATTGAAGACAAACACTTGGCTATAACTCAGTTTGAGGAAAAATCAGAAAAAAGAGGGAAGAAAAATGAAGACACCCTGAGAATTATGTGGGATACAATCAAAAGCAAAAATCTGCGAGTGATTGGAGTTCCAGAACACAGGGAGAAAACAGAAGACACAGAGAGGATCATTGAAGAATTGCTGACAGAAAACTTCCCCAATATCATGAAAGATGAAAAGCTGACCATCCAAGAAGCTCAACGAACCCATATAGGATAGACTCCAAAAGGAAATCACCAAGGCATATCATAATCATGCTCGCTAAAACCAAAAACAATCAAAGAATCCTGAGAGCAGATTGAGAAAAACAAAAAGACACATACAGAGGAGAAACAATAAGACTAAGCTCGGATTATTTGGCAGAAACCATGCAGGCAAGAAGGCAATGGGATGACATATGCAAAACCTTGAAAGGAAAAAAATGCCAGCCAAGAATAATATATCCTGCAAAACTCTTGTTCAAATATGATGGTGAAATTAGGTCATTTCCAGATAAACAGAAATTAAGGGACTATGTAAAAACCAAACCAAACCAAACTTATGAGACTTATTAAAGGAAGCCCTTCAATCTGAGAACAAACAATATCAGACCACAGGCTGAATATAGGACACAGGATTGTACTAGCCAGATATCAACCTAGGAAATTAACTCTTAAGGAATATGCAAAACCAAAAGAATTACAAAAGGGAACCAGAGAGGTTAGTCTGTAAATAACAACAGCATCAGAACGATAAAAGAGGGAATAAACAGTGTAGATATAGAACCTTGTAATGGAGAGGAAGTCAAGAGATACTGAGTAATAATAGACTGATTCAAATCTAGGAAGATAAGGGTAAATTTCAAGGTAACCACAAAGAAAGTTAACAAACCTACTCATCAAAATAAAGAAGAAAAACATAAAGTTTCAGTAAAAACAAAACCTACAAAAACAAAAGAAATGAAAAAGAAAAATCCACAAACAAAAGGAACTTAGCACAGGAGAGAAGAGTAAGAGGAACAAAACTGGAGGACATTATGCTGAGTGAAATAAGTCAATCACAAAAGGACAAATATTGTATGAGACCTCTACTGTATAACTCATGTAAAAGTTTACACACAAAAAGGAACAATCTTTGTTGGTTACCAGGGATGGGAGGAGTGGGGGGGGAGCTAAATAGATAAGTGGTAACTTGGGTGAAGGGTAAGACAGTACACATTACTGGGGAAACCAGCACAACTTGTACAAGGAAAGGTCATGGAATCTCCATAGACACTTCCAAACTCTCTGAGGGACTGAATTGCTGGGTGGAGGGCTGTGGAGACCATGGTCTCGGGGAATATCTAGCTCAATTGGCATAACACAGTTTATAAAGACAATGTTCTACATTCTACCTTGGTGAGTAGCATCTAGGGTCTTAAAAGCCTGTGAGCAGCCATCTAAGATACTCCACTGGTCTCAACCCTTCGGGAGCAAGGGAGAATGAAGAGAACAAGATACAAGGAAAAGATTAGTCCAAAGGACTAATGGACCACAGCTACCACAGCCTCCACCAGACTGAGTCCAGTACAGCTAGATGTTGCCTGGCTACCACCACTGACTGCTCTGACTGGGATCACAATAGAGGGCCCTGGACAGAGCTGGAAAAGGATGTAGAACAGAATTCTAACTCACAAAAAAAGACCAGATTTACTGGCCTAAAGGAGATTGGAGAAACCCTGAGAGTATGGCCCCCGGACACCCTTTTAGCTCAGTGGTGAAGCCCCTCCCAAAGTTCACCGTTTAGCCAGGGATTGGACAGCCTCATAAAACAAAACAGGACTAATGAGGCACAGCTTCCAGAGACAAGGACTAGAAGGCAGGAGGGGACAGGAAAGCTGGTAATAGGGAACCCAAGGTTAGAAGGGACAGTGTTGACATGTCATGGGGTTGTTAACCATTGTCATAGGGCAATATGTGTACTGTTTAATGAGAAACTATTTGTTCTGCAAACCTTTATCTAAGGTACAAAAAGAAAAAACAATTATCTATGTGAGATCAAATTGACAACAGCAACTCAAAAGGTTTGATGGGAAGCCTAGGGAACAGTGAGTTGAAGATAATGGTGATGGAATAATTTGGAAAAGGATAGTGAGAATAGCAGCACAACTGGAAGAATGTAATCAATGTCAATGAATTGTAGAAACTTTCAAAATGGTGTAACTTTGGCTATGTATATTTTCACCAAAAAAAGGTCCTCAAGGTTGAGAAGGGAGAGTGTTGACAAGTCTTGGGGTTGTTAACCAATGTCATAAAACAATATGTGTACTGACTGTTTAATGAGAAACTACGTTCTGTAAACCTTCATCTAAAGTACAATAAAAAAATTTTAAAAAAATTTTTACTTGCATGTCATATAAAGGAAATTGTTCAATAACTTCTGCATTCTGTTGGATCACCTTTGGAATGGGCACAAATATGGATCTTTCCGAGTCAGATGGCCAGGTAGCTGTCTTCCAAATTTCTTGGCATAGACAAGCGAGTGCTTCCAGTGTTGCATCCATTTGTTGAAACACTACAATTTGTATTCCATCAATTCCTAGAGCCTTATTTTTTGCCCATGCCTTCAGAGCAGCTTGGAATTCTTTCCTCAGTACCATCAGTTCTTATCATATGCTACCTCCTGAAATGGTTGAATGTCCACCAATTCTTCTTGGTAGTGACTCTGTGTATTCTTTTGATGCTTCCTGCATCATTTGATAAAATATTTATTGCAATAGCTTAAAATATTGTTTACTCTGGGCCAAACATTGTCCTAAACATTTTATCACCCATCTCATTTCTTATACGGGTTATCTGCTTCCTCTCCTGTTTTTCTTTTGTCAGTTTGGCCAATGGTTTATCAACTTTGTTGATCTTTTCAAAGAACCAGCGTTTGGTCTTGTTAACTCCTTCAATTGCTTTTCCTATTCTCTATTTCATTTAATTCTGCTCTAATTCTTATTATTTCCTTTGTTCTGGCTCCTGAGGGCTTCTTCTGCTGCTATCTTTCTACTTGTTCCAGTTGTAGAGTTAATGTTTTGATTATGGCCCTTTCTTCTTTTTGGATTTGTACATTTTTTGCTATAAACTGACCTCTGAGCACTGTTTTTGTTGTGTTGCAAAGGTTCTGGTAGGATGTGTTTTCATTCTTGTTTGAGTCTATGAATTTCTTTATTCCATACTTAATTTCTTCTATAACCCAGTAGTTTTTGAGCAAGGTTTTGTTCAGTTTCCATGTGTTTTATTTTTGTTCCTTGCTTTTTCTGTTGTTCTACTTTTATGGTTTTATGGTCAGAAAAGATGCTCTGTAATATTTCGATGCTCTAGATTTTGTTAAGGCTTGCCTTATGGCCTAATATGGGGTCTATTCTGAAGAATATTCCATGTGCATTGGAAAAGAAAGTATACTTAGCTGCTGTTGGGTGGAGTGTTTGTTATATGTCTATGAGATCAAGTTGGTTTATTGTAGCATTTAGCTCTTCCATGTCTTTGTTGAGCTTCCTTCTGGATGTTCTGTCCTTCACTGAAAGTGATGTGTCAAAGTCTCCTACTACTATTGTGAAGCTGTCTTGCTCTCTTTTCAATGCTGTTAGAGTTTGTTTTATGTATTTTGGAGCCCTGTCATTGAGTGTGTAAATATTTATTATTTTTATGTCCTCCTGGTGTATTGACCCTTTAATCATTATATAGTGTCCTTATCTTTGTGGTGGATTTTACTTTAAAGTCTATTTTGTCAGAGATTAATATTGCCACTCCTGCTCTTTTTTTAGTGTTGTTTGCTTGATATATTTTTTTCCATCGTTTAACTTTTAGTTTGTTTGTGTCTTTAAGTCTAAGGTGTGTCTTTACTAGGCAGCATATAGACGGATCGTGTTTTTTATCCAATCTGCCACTCTCTGTCTCTTTATTGGTGCATTTAGTCCAATTACAGTCAGCATAATTATTGATAGGTATGAGTGTTTAGTGCTGTCACTTTGATTTTGTGTGTGTGTGTGTGTGTGTGTGTGTGTGTGTTGTTGACAGTTTCTTTGTTCCACTTAATTTTCTGTGCTGAGTCGTTTTTCTTTATGAATTTTCTTTTCATCTATTTCATTGTTGATTTTGTGTTTGCTGAGTCTTTATATTTTCCTAGTTTTTATTTTGACTTGTAGGATTGTTAGTTTCCTTTGTGGTTACCTTAATATTTACCCCTATTTTTCTAAGTTTATACCAGTCTTTTATTTCTTTATATCACCTTGGCTTCCTCTCCATATGAAAAATCTGTGTCTACATTTTTTTAAGTCCCCTAAACATTTTAACTCCAGTATTTTATATTCACAAAAACTCTACGAGCTAGCTACCATAATTATACCAATTTTTTAAATTCAAAAACTGATACAAATGGAGAATAAGTGACATCTGAAGGTTACCCATTAGTAAATGGTGATGGAGCTGGGTTCCAAACCTGAGCAATCTGACTTCAAAGCCTGTGTATTCAACTACTATGCTTCAGTGTCTCTGTTGATTGGACATAGTAGTTTAGGAATAGCTGCTTCTTCGAATTATGGCCAAAGTTACAAGGGGTTGAACTGTTTATGCTTTGTTCAAAAAGATATTTTTCTACCTATATATCTTAGTTTCCAGGTTCATAGTGACTTCCTTCCAAAGAATACATATGGAAGGGGAGAGGGAGAGTAAATTTACAGTTATTTGGGTCCAAAGCTTTGAAAATTTGGTTTTTATTTTGTTTTGTGGTGCTATTCTGAAATTGCTGGAAATATGTTGGGGTTTTTAAAATTTGTCCAGCATCCTTCAGAATTGAAGATGATGATAAATGAGTGTAATGGAGACAGTAAGACACTTGATATGATTTTCACCTGTGAGAATGTCTTGGAGAAGCATATCTGGAATATATAGAAAAACAGTGAAAATCAAGTTAATCCCCTAAGTATCTCATATGGCAGAGATTATCCCAAAAAAGCAAAGAATTTATTTTTCCTAAGAGAAGCCTATGTTTCTCTGTGTCCTAGAGAGAAATAAACAATTCTTACTCCACCAGATACTTAGTAAGTTGTTTTAGGTAAAAGAATTCAAAAAACAAAGTAGCAAATGTGACAGAGAAAGATCAGCAATTTTAAGTTATTGTCCATTTCAGGTATAGATTCAGTTCTTACAGAATATTAAAAAGTTTATCATGGTAGATCTTGTATGCTACTTGATACGCAAAATAAATTTTCCAAAAGTATAAATACAAAATCTTATATTGAAATTAGCTTCTTTGAGGCTTATTACAAAGTTTCTTTACTATTAAGACTATAATGGCATAATTATACTTTATGTAATGTATACTGCAGTGGTTAAGAGCTATGGCTGCTATTCAAAATGTTTGCAGTTCAAATCCATCAACTGCTCCTTGGAAATCTTATGGATCAGTTCTACTCTGTCCTATAGGATTGCTGTGAGTTGGAATCGACTCTACATCAATGGGTTTGGGTTTATGTTTTTTTTTTAATATTGTAGTTAGCTCTATTTACATTTTTCTTTTACTAACCATTTAAAAAACTGTGGAGCAGTAGCCTACTGTCATCCAGTTACTTCTAGATTACTGTGTCATGTATCCAAGATATGGAAATATATTCTAGCATTAACCTAAAAGAAAAGACTAGATGGAGATAATATAGATATAGATTAGATATGGATATAGATATAGATATGGGTAGTATAGACATAGACATAAACATATACAGATATGGATTTAAAGTTACACATCCATGTTACATTCATCAGTTTTTCGTTTAGCAATATAACTAAAAGTGTACTGCTAAAAGAGAAATTTGAGAGATATTATTATATGCACTGTGACTCTCACTATACTTCAAGAAAATCATTTGATTTTTGATTCCATAAATTGAAAGGATCTTTTATCCCCTATTTGTGGAATAGCAGAAGAAAAGAGCACTGAACTAAAAGGGAAGATACAGAGCTCTGCTCACAGTTTTGCCACCATCTTGTTGTATGACCTTGGAGATAACATTTAACCTCTTCAACTCAAATACTCCCATTTGTAAAATGTTGGCATGGACTAGATGACTTCTACAAGTCCTTATCCATCCCATATCTCTGAGAACAGTACCCTGTGTGTGTGTGTGTGCGCGCGCGCGCTCGTGTCTGTGTGCATGTGTTTGATGCTACCGTGCTCCCAGTATCTGAAACAACTTTTGAAAATGTAAATTACTCAGTTGACCCACTAGATGGTAGCAGATTCCCAGTTACTGTATGATTTGAGGACATCAACTCAAGTTTCATTAAGATTCTCAATTCTACTATCAAAAAGTTAGTGGAAGGGCTTTGCCTTGGTTGTCAAAAGACTTGAGTTTTATTCTCAGCTCTGCCATTTACTACTTGTATGATTTTGGGCAAATGAGCCTTTGAAGGTTTCTGATTACCTCCTATAAAATCAAAGGCTGTTTTCCAGATCTAAAACTCGATGATTGAATATTGTTACCACAGTAAGAATAAGACACATTTAAATCAATGATCTCTTTGCTACCTTAAGCTAGTCAACTAGTTTGCATTTGGTTCAAATGAAAATTCTACTTCTTAGCTATAAGGCCATGGGCAGTTAGCAATAATTTTCGATTTCCTCATCTGTAAAATAGGGAAAATGTAGTGTCTATGTTTTAAGAAGTATTGTAATGATTAAAGAAGATATTATAGGTAAAGCAGTTAATAAATGGTCGTGGTGGTGATGGTTGCTGTCAAGTCGATTCTGACTCGTGACCACCCCACATGTGCAGAGTAGAACTGCTCCAGAGGGTTTTCAAGGTGGTGACTTTTTTGGAAAGCAAATTGACAGGCCAGTCTTCTGAGGCACTGCTGGGTAGGTTAGAGCCACCAAGATTTCTGCTAGTAGTTGAGTATTTAACAGTTTGTGCCACTCAGGGAGCCCTAATAGGAACTGTAATTCCAGAAGAAGTCTAGATATTCTGCCATAATCAATCCCCAAAAAACATCTTTGACAGGTCCTTTTAAGGACCCTTTGATCTGGATTTGCAGCCTTGAATTCCCTCTTGGGAGGGAATTTCAGCCAGAAGCCCCCCAGGTAAACATGGTGAGCTTCCAGTCTTAGCACAAACTACGAAGACTAGTAACCTTAAATGATACCTAATCTAAATTTCAGAAGCCAATACGTTTGGTTCCTTATTGAATTGGCTTTGTTTATTCACTTTAATCATCAATTATGTTGCTTCCAAAGAAAAAATGTATTACGTTTTGTCTAAGGAGAGTTTCCATGTTCTCTGAGATATTGGTTTAAACCCTGGAAGACGTCAAATACTAAGGAGACCAAGGTGTCGGGTCATTAAAGTAAATAAAATTCCTAGGTGTCATCTTGCTTTTTTTGTCCCCATTAGAAGTCACCACTATTGCAAATATGTGATGTTACAACCTAGCAGATTTAAGGTGAAAAGCAGATGAAACATTGGCTATATTTAACACCAGGAACCATCCCTTTACTCACCTCACCTCTTTTTCCAAGGAACTACACTGTAATAAATTTCTCCTTTGTTGTTTTCCCTTTTTAATTCAGTGTTTGACATATAATTTATAGTCAAGATAGGCAGTAAGATAGGCATATGCTGATAGCCTGTTTTGTGTAAGAGGGTACATCTGCTATCAGTGCTGACAAGGCAGTGGTGAATCAGAGAACATAGCCTAGCCTAGGGAAAATGCTGGGAGGACATAACCCAACCCCTCATGATCAGGACAGGTCACGAGGGAGCAGAACAGGGATGAACTGGGTCTAGAAACATCTCACACCCTCCCTCTTTAGATTCAAGCAGGGATGAGGATGAGATTCTAGAGTCTTAGAGACACTCCAATAACCAAGGCTGCCAGGGGTGCTGATGAAATCAGAAAAGTGTGTGGTTACCCCCTCTAATTATGGGCAGTGTTTTGAACCTGTCAGCTTACACAGCCAGCTCTTGCTCATGAAAGATGCCACATGGTCTTCAAAATGGCAAAAAAGATAAAAATAGCTCTCATATGCGTAGTTCATGTTTAGAAAGAGTAATGAATACAAAAGAGATGAAAGAGGAAAAGGAGAAAAGGCTGACCTCCAATTATTTATTCTTTAACTGAGAGGAAAGTTCTGCAGACGTAGACTGACGATCCCACACCACAGTGTGAGCTCATGGAGGGCAGAGACTGAACCTGCTCTATCCTTTTTATCAATAGTGGCCAGTCTGGTGCCTGGCACAGGTATGCTCTCAATGCATGTTTGCCTTCGTTACTGTCATTGTGGATGATACAACTAAGGACATACCAAAAGCAAATCTTGTGATATTGTCCTGCTAAGTGGCCAAAGTGCAAAGTCCTAAACTTCCTGACTGTTAGCCTTCCCCTGACCTTCAAGCTGAGTGTGTGTACAAGCATATGAAAGAGTTCAACAATGCAAACAAGAACTGAGGTCAGAATACAGGCTTCAAAAGGATGAGAACTCCCCACATGCCTATTATAGTTGGTGACTCCTGGCACCTTGGACACCATTCCCACTAATGGAGAATTCTATAGAATGGCTTTGTAAATGTGATACAATAGGCTGGAAGTTAGATCTATATCTTAAGCCTGGTCTTGGCATTACCTAGGTCTGTAACCTGCAGCAAGTTGTTTTAATTTAATTTGTTTTATTCATAGATTAGACTAATTATCTCCAATGTCACTTTCAACAATAATATTCTGATTTTAAGCTGATCATCAAGAAGAGAACTTTAGATTCAACAAGGCCAGTGTTCCTGATCCTTATAAATTCCCACACAGTCTTTTACTTCCCTTAATCCACATACTTTTCAGTGTGTGAACAACTAAACTGCTTAGAGGAGATCTACTAGTGACATAAACACAAGGAGGATTCCAGCAAATTACATGTAATCATCTTTCTGGGTGCTTGAGAGCAGTGTGGAGTCCTAACTCTCACCGTTTCAACATGCTGCTGAATTGATTAACTAATAGCCTAAAAAGAAAATTAAAGTAGCTTAAGGCGAAGCTATAAAAATATAAGAACTTTTGTTCTCTATCCAAGAAATCTTATAAGTAATTACTTGTCTTGAAGTTTACTATGAAGCCCTCGTGGTGCAGTGGTTAAGCTCTCAGCTGCTAACTGAAAGGTAGGTGTTTCAAACTCACCGCTCCATGGTATGCCCTAGCTCACACACAACAGGCTAACATTTTCAGGAGTGACCAGAGCACTTTAGCAGAGCATTAGACTGGTGCCACAATGACATTGTTTTGAAATGCATGCCCACATCTCCTCTACCTTTGCTATAAACACATCATCTCACCTCCAATGCTACTGAGGAAAAAAAATAAGCCATTCTAAGTCGGGTGACCATATAATTTCTCATCCAGACTGCAAACATTGTCTTTAGCCCACTCATGCTTGTAGTTGCCTTCCCTGGCAGGAGTTGGGGAGTGTCACTAAAGAGGCAGAGAGGATGCAAAGAGAAAGATGAGGTATCAAAAATATTAATACCACGATCTTTCAAATGGCAGTTGTATTAGTTTTCTATTGCTGCTGTAAAAAAATTACCACAAACTTAGTGGCTTAAAACAATACAAATTTATTATCATACAGTTCACTAGGTCAGAATTTCAACATGGATCTCACTGGGCTAAAACAATGTCTCGGCAGGGCTGTATTCCTTCCTGGAAGTCTAGAAAAGAATTATTTCCCTTGCCTCTTCCACGTTTTGGAAGCCACCTATATTCCTTGCTTCACAGCCCCGATCCTCCGTCTTCAAAACCAGCAACATTGAATCTCTCTGTGCCTTTCTTCCATCATTGCATTTCCCCTTGACTCTCTTCATCCACCACCTCTTCCACTCTCAAGGACCCACACAGACATTCTAGGATGACCTCCTTATTTTAAATCAGTTGATTAACAACCTTAATTCCACTTGCAATCATAACTCCTCTTATCATGTAAATTAACATAATCACAGTTTCCTGGGATTATGACACAGACACCCTTGTGGGGGACATTATTGTGACTACCACAGCAGACCTTAGGAAGTGATGAATTTTAGGAGACTGACATGGAATTTAAAAAGATATTGAAATGTTTGAAAGCAAAGCTGAAGCTGAAAAAGAATTTCACACATAGGCCAAAGGATACTTGTTTATATGTCACTGAAAGTTGAGGTGCTTTTATTTTGTTCTAAGTTCTCCATATTCCATTAATATTACTCAGAAATCTGGTCTATAGCCTTTTGTTTTAGGTCAATAACTCCACAAGAATGAGGTTGAATTAAAAGTTTATTTGGTGTTCTGTGTGGTTAGGAAACCAAATGAGTACATCACGTACTGTAAAACATTAAGTCTGAACTGAATTTCGAAGTGCCTCTTAACGTTGATAAATGCAATCATAGAACAAAATAAAATAAAGTGATACTTATTGATTTACCTGGAATAAAATGAATATAATTTCATTAGTGGAGAAATTTTTTGGAAAGGAAATGGAATAATGGATGAGAAAAAAATCCTGATAGGCAAAAGTATTCTTAAAATGTCTCACAATTTGTGTTTTTCAAGAACAATCACTTGATTAATCATTTAACTATGACCATATATATTGAACTGAAGAAATATTTACAAGGATGGTGCTCTTGAGTTGGAAATACAGGATCTCCATCAGGCTAATAAGAAATGTAATCTAGGATTCTATTTGACAGAGGATTTCTAAGTTGCTTTTCAATAAACTGTATAGTAAACAGATACACCAATGATTTTCAATCTTTTTTTCTACAGTGGGCACTCATGAGAGAAGATTGTTGTTAGGTACCATCCAGTCAGTTCTGACTCATAGTGACCCTAGGTACAACAGAACAAAATACTGCCTGATCCTGTGCCATCTTCACAATCGTTGCTATGTTTCAGCCCATTGTTACAGCCACTGTGTCAATCCATCTTATTGAGGGTCTTTCTCTTCCTCGCTGACCCTCCACTCCAACAAGCATTACGTCCCTCTCCAGGGACTGGTGCCACCAGATAGCACGTCCAAAGTACATGAAAGAAAGTCTTACCATCCTCCCTTCTAAGGAGCATTCTGGCCGTACTTCTTCCAAGACAGATTTGTTAGTTCCTCTGGTAGTCTATGTCATAATTCAAAAGTATCAGTTCTTCTTTGGTCTTCCTTATTCATTGTCCAGCTTTTGAATGCATATGAGGCAATTGAAAATACCATGGCTTCGGCCAGGAACATTTTAGTCTTCAAAGAGGTATCTTTGCTTTTTAACACTTTAAAGAGTTCTTTTGCAGCAGATTTGCCTAATTAAACACTTTGTTTGATTTCTCAACTGTTGCTTCCATGGATGTTGATTATGGATCCAAGTAAAACGAAATCCTTGACAACGTCAATCTTTTCTCTGTTTATCGTGATATTGCTTATTGGTTCAGTTGTGAGGATTTTTGTTTTCTTTATGTTGAGGTGTAATCCATACTGAAGGCTACACTCTTTGATCTTCATCAATAAGTACTTCAAATTCTGTTCTCTTTCAGCAAGCAAGATTGTGTCATCTGCATATTGCAGGTTGTTATTGAGCCTTCCTCCAATCCTGATGCCACATTTTTCTTCATATAGTTCAGTTTCTCAGATTATTTGCTCCACATACAGATTGAATAAGTATGGTGAAAGGATACAACCCTGATGCACACCTTTCCTACTTTAAACCATGCAGTTTCCCCTTGTTCTGTTTGAATGACCGCCTCTTGATCTATGTAAAGGTTTTACATGAGCACAATTAAGTATTCTGGCATTCCCATTCTTCACCATGTTATCCATAATTTGTTGTGATCCACACAGTCGAATGTCTTTGCATAGTCAATAAAACACAGGTAAACATCTTTCTGGTATTCTCTTCTGTCAGTCAAGATCCCTCTGACATCAACAATGATATCCCTTATTCCACATCCTCTTCTGAATCTGGCTTGAGTTTCTGGCAGCTCCCTGTCAATGTACTGCTGCAATGAGAAATGATGGTATTTATAAATGCAATACACATAACTGAGTCTTAAACTCAATTCTCTATGCAGTATTTTTTATAGTCCCACTTTCTTTCCCACTCAAGGTAATGTAGTAGACAATCTCAGGATTAGATTGATGCCCTGGTAGACTTAACCCAAGAGCCCACTAGCTTCTTGGATTTTCTCTCTTTAATGTCCAAATAATTCCCATCTAGGTCTTCATTCTTTGTGATTGCATAAAATACAGACTCCTTCTTAAGTCCTTCTGAAGAGTCACAGATAGGGCTTACCTTTCCTGGCTTGTGTTATGCCAGGTTTCCCTGCTATTTTTCCCTACACTGGCCATCTTAGAACTATTCTCCATGTTGGTACAGTAAAACTAGACACCACCTTCCACTTTCCAAAGCACAGTTGACATGAGGCTTTATTCTTCCACAAACTTCACTGAAGGTATTCAGTTATGGTATAAGCCACCCTCAGGCAGAGATCCTTTTTTTGATCACAGACGTATCCCAAGCACATTGAATATTGTCTGGAACATAGTAGGTGGTCAGTAAAAAACTGTTGAATAAATAAAAGGTTTGAAGAAAGATAAGGAAATTAAAATGCAGCCAAGTAGGAAATCCTACTCCTAAAATCTGTCAGTCTTTTCTCAGGCTTACGTTAATTTCTTAGGACTCATTCACTCTTCCGTCTGAGAAAAACCTGTTACTTTTTCCTAAATGCCCAGCAGAAACCAAACCAGTCAACCTCATGATAATCTTTCAGAAGAAATGCTCTTCTGACCATAGAAAACACAGAATTTTTACATTGTTCTCTGGAGAAGTTGTCTTTCTTTTATTCTCAATCCAGCATTATAGAATAGGATTTTACCTTACCTTTGTATACCAAAACCCAAAACTCGCTGCCATGGAGTTGATTCCGACT
The DNA here is from genome assembly GCA_030035585.1 of Dugong dugon. NCBI lineage: Eukaryota > Metazoa > Chordata > Mammalia > Sirenia > Dugongidae > Dugong > Dugong dugon. Next base: position 56,470,523 of record CM057463.1, read on the forward strand.
CATAGCAACCCTATAGGACAGAGTAGAACTGTCGATAGGGTTTTCAAGGAGCAGCTGGTGGATTTGAAAGCTCAAGCAAATGTTTACCCACCAAAACAAAAAACTCCTCTATCCCAAATTGCAAGACAAATTTCCAATGGAAGCCTTGAAGTCCCAGGTTTGTTTGTTTTTTTTTTTTCCTTGAACACATACACAAATCTACATCATACACACACACACACACACACACACACACACACACACACACACAAAGCGGTCTTTGAAAATGGAAAATGTTTCCCAATCACAAATGGATCCAGCATTAAGAGAAGGTGAGAAGGAGAAAGTTTGTCTCTGTTCATAGAGACAGAGGGGTTATGCACCCCCCACCATACAGGTGCAAAGGTAACTTGAATCTGCTCTAATTCTTTTTACTTTTTAAATAAGTCATATGCAAACTGCCCTGCAATAGCTATTATTAGTAACATATAGTTTGTGACCTTCATCACAACTGATGGTGCCTCCCAATGTGTTCTGGTATTTCACAGAGCAATAATTGCAATGTGTGTTCTACAGTCTCTTTGCTTTGTTTCCAAGTTGCATGTGATGTGGACGAAATATTTTACAAAAGTATAATTTACAGATTTGGCATACAAAGCACATACATGTGTATAAAACCAAAGTAATAAGGAATCTATATCATAAATGCTGAAAGGATAGACAATAGAACGTGACAGTCAAGAGCACATTACTTAAAATTTCAAAAGGTTTCATGACAATACAGTGTAGTGGTTAAGTATACAAATTTTAAAATCAGAAAAATATGGATTCAAATCCAAACTCTACATCTTACTAATGTGATCTTTTTTCTTTTTCTTCTTTTTTTTTTTTAATTTATTGTGGTGAAAATATACACAACAAAGCGTTCACAAATACAACAATGTCCACATTTATAATCAATGATGTTGATTACATATTTCATATTGTGTCATTGTTATCCTTTTCCAAAATATTCCACCACCATTAGCATAAAGTCAATATCTACAAGCAACCACCCCCTCTTCTTTTTCCCTTTCACCCCTGGTAATAATTAATAATCTTTGGTTTCTATATCTTTGCTTATTTCATATAAGTGAGATCAGACTTTTGTCCTTTTGTGACTGACTTATTTTGCTCAGCATAATATTTTCAAAGTTCACCCATGTTTTGGTATGCATCAAAACTTCATTTCTGTTTATGGCCGTGTAATATTTCATTGTATGTATATACCTCATTTTGTCTATTTATTCATCTGTTGATGGACATTTTCATTGTTTTCACCTTTTGGCTGTTCAGGTCTTTGTCTGTTTTCCTGCTCTCACTTCTTCTAGATATATATCTAAGATTTGGATTGCTGGTCATATGGTTGTTCTATGTTAACTTTTTAAGGAACCACGAAATTTTTTTCCACTATGGCTGTACCCATTTCACATTCCTGCCAGCAGTGGACAGGAGTTCTAGCTTCTCTACAACCTCACCAACACCTGTTGTTTTCCTTTTTTTTTTTTTTAATTATTGCCATTCTAACGGGGGTGAGGTGACATCTCATTGTGGTTTTGATTTGCATCTTCCTAATGGATAATGATGTTGAACATATTTTCATGTGCTTGTTGGCCATTTGAATATAGTCTTTGGTGAACTGTCTGTTCAAGTTTTTTGCCCATTTTTAATTGTGTTTTTTGTCTGTTGTTAAGTTGTAGAAGTTTTATATATTTTGGATATTAGGTCTTTATCTGATATATGATTCCTGAAAATTGTCTCCCAATCTACAGGTTACATTTTCACTTTGTTAATAAAGTCCTTTGATGTACAAAATATTTAATTTTTATGAGGTCCTATTGATTTTTTTTGTCTTTTGCTGCTTAGGCTTTTATCATATTTAATGCGATCTTAAGCAAGTTATGGCATAGTTGTTAAGAGCTACAGCGGCTAACCAAAAGGTCAGCGCTTCGAACCCACCAAGTGCTCCTTGGAAACCCTGTGGGGAAATTCTACTCTGTCCTATAAGTTCTCTATGACTCCGAATCAACTCAAAGGCAATGGGCTTTGTCTTTTTTTTTTGGTAAGCCAGTTATCTGAGTCTGCTTCTTTACTTGTTAATGGGCACAATAATACAGATCTCAGAAGACCATTGTATGGTGACAAAAATACAGTGGTGCTTCTAGAAGATCAACAACTCCAACTCAGCTGGGCCTACAGTGCCAATCTTACCAGCCTCTTTGCTCTGATCATCTTGCTCTTCCATTCTCAAAAACTGCTGTTTCAGAACTTTTCACTGTTTTGAAATGCATGCCCACATCTCCCCCTACCTTTGCTATAAACACATCATCTCACCTCCAATGCTATAGAGGAAAAAAAAATAAGCCATTCTAAGTCGGGTGACCATATAATTTCTCATCCAGACTGAAAAATTTTAAAAGTAAAAAGAGATATTCTTCCATCCAAGATGCAACAATTGTTCTCTATTTGCCTGGAGCAACAAAGGAAGAAGGAGATACAGGAGTAGAAGAAGGAACTAAACTGCAAGTCTAGTTGCCTCCATGAACTACTGCTTCCTTTACCGTCAGACTAGAAGAACTAGATGGTGTCCAGCTACCATTATTGCATGTTTTGATCAAGGACTCAATAGATGAATCCTGGTCAAAAGAGGGAGAAATGTGAAACATAATTTGGAATTTCTGATAGAACCCAGACTTACCGAACCCACTGAAACTGGAGAAACCCCTAAATCTGTTGCCCTGAGAAAATTTTTGAACCTTGAACCAAAACTACCCTCTGAACTCACCTTCAAACTAAACAGTTCAGCTGAATACGTAAAGAATGTTTGCCTTGAGCATTGCTCTCTTTTAGGTAATTATCGGTATGACATCAAATTGACAACAGTAATTCTTAAAACACAGATAAGTAGTTTATGGGACAGTGAGTCTAAGTTAATGATGGTGAAATAATATGAGAGAGACGGTGAGAATGGTGACACAACCTGAAGAATATAACTAATGCGATTGAACTTTACATGTAAAAAATTGTTGACGAGGTGCATGATCTGCAGGTTATAGTTTCACCAAAAATAAAACATTTTTTAAAAGGGAGAGAAAAGTGTTCTTAAGAATTACAACAGGACAATAGGTGTAAACCAAGATTGTCACAGACAAATAGGTACACATACTTACTTTAATCATAAAGAAACTCCTTCGGTTTCCAATAACTAAGGTAGAATATGCCCAACTATGTATACACAAAGGAACCATGCTGGCGCAGTTGTTAAGTGCTCGCCGGCACTCAGTTGCTAACCGAAAGGTCACCGGTTCAAACCCACCGTCTGCTCTGTGGGAGACAGATGTGGCAGCTTGCTTCCCTAAAGATTTACAGCCTTGGAAACCCTATGGAGCAGTTCCACTCTGTCCTATAGGGTCACTATGAGTCAGAATCTACTCAACGGCACTGTATATTCATGTGTGTGTATATATATATATATATAGATATAGATATACACACACCCACTTTTCCTCCTAGCCTCCTGGTGAAAGAAGTATCTCCCCTTCTGTCAATGGCAAATCCCCCTCTGTGCTCTGGACCTCATCTCCTCTCACTTTGTTTTTTCAGCCTTGTTCTATTTCCTCTGGCCTGTCTCTCCAGCTCCTGTCTCTCTACTGGCTCCTTCCCATTAGCACTCAAATATGCTTCAATCTCTCCTGATTTAAAAAAAAAAAACAAAAAAGAAAAAAACCTCAGTCCCATATACTACTCCAGTTATTATCCTACTTTTTGCCTGCCTGTTACAGAAAAAGATTATTGAAAGTTTTCTGTTTGTTTCCTCAATTCTGACTACACCTCTACCATTCTACTTTTGGTCTTTACAGTTCTCAGATTCTTAACAGCATTTGACAATACTGGCCATGCTGTCCTTCTCAATAGTTTCTCTCCTAACTTCCGTGATGCCGCATTCGAAGTTCCTGGCTATTCTTTGGAATTCTTTGTGGACTCTTTCTTTACCTGTCCCTTATTGGTTTGTGTTCTTCAACATTTTTGTATTGAAATGTATTGAACATTTTTCTGTTCACATTCTATAAACCTCTCCTATGTAATCTCATCTACTCGTATGGCTTTCATTACCATCTCCGTGCTGATGGATTTCACTATGTATCTCCGGTCCAGATTTCTTTTTAGGTTATCAGATTAGAAAACCCACTCCCGTTTTATTTCTATAGAAACCTCAGCCTCAGCATATCTAAAACTGAACTTATCTTCTTCAAAATGTTTGGCCTATCTCTAAAGTTCCCAGTCTCAGTAAAAAATGACCATTCACCAGTTGCCCAGGTCAAAAAACTGAGAATCATCTTTGACCTTTCTTTTTCCCTCTTCTGTATCTGATCAGTTCTACGTTGAAAGCGTCTCTCAAATTAGTCCACTTCTTATCATCGCCATTGATACTACCTAGTTCAGACAGACGTTCTCTCTCATCTGTATGATAACAACTCAGTAGAAAAAGGCTGCAATTACTAGCTAGCTATAGGATTTATAGGGATATATAGTTTACAGGAATGTAGGGTTACTGTTTACCTTCCTCGCTATCCCTTAAGGGTAGCCTGCCTAAAATTAAAGCCAATACAAAGAAAAGCAAAACATAGAAGAAGCAGATGCCTTTGTAGCACGTGAACTTCCTCAGTAAATTAGGTCTGAAGCAACATTTATCCCTGGAAATGTTCTGGTTATTTGAGTCAGTGCATTTCATTTTGATTAAGTAAGTTTATTGGAATTCTATCACTTGCAATTTTAAAGTTCTGATTTATAAAATCATTGTCCAGGACATAATGCATCTTTCATCCTCTGTCCACAGCACAAAGCAAGGTCAGGTGCTTAATTTGCTGAATGAATGATACATATAAAGCACTTTACATTCATGTGTACATCAATACCAACACAGAGCAATGTGCTTTAATTCATTCAACAAGTATTTATTGAGCATGTACTATGGGGCAGGCACTATTCCAGATACTGGAAATACATCACCGGAAAAAAAATACAAAAGCCTCACCCTAGTGGAATTTATGTTTAGTGTACCCAAAAATAGGAGCCCTGGTCGCACAGTGGTTAAAGCCATCGACTGCTAACAGAAAGGTTGGCAGTTTGAAACCACCAGCAGGTCTGCGGGAGGAAGATGTGGCTATCTGCTCCGGCAGAGGTTTACAGCCTCAGAAAACCTATGGGGTCACTATGAGTCAGAATCAACTCCACAGCAGTGGGTTTGAGGGTGAGTTTCCAAAAATAGGGAGTAAGGAATGAAAGCGTGCTTGTTTGTGAAAGAAATTTACTATTTTTGTCCGTGAATCTTAAAAAAGCCCCTTGGATTTTAAGCAGCAAGTTATTAGGCCTGAATCAAAGAAATCCTTCAGTGTTTGCAGATCAGCACAAGATATTTATATGAAAATGGATTGAGAACATGCAATCCACTGAAAAAATAGGTCCAAACAAATCAGGGATTAAAATTTTATCAGAAATGAATTCTATTTATATAGAGAGGATCACAGAAACTCACTCAGGCTCACTGACCCTGTAGCTCAATATTTAAGTAGAATGAAAAAATATAGTACAGTCATCCCTGGGTATCCACAGGGGGATTGGTTCCAGGATCCCCGCAGATACCCAAATCCACAAATGCTCGAGTCCCTTATATAAAATGGCATAGTATTTGCATATAGCCTACAAAAATCCTCCCATATACTTTAAATCAGCTCTGGATTACCTGTAATACCTGATACAATGCAAATGCTATCTAAATAGTTGTTATACTCTATTTTTTTGCTTTTTGAAACATTTTTTTTCCCAAATATTTTCGATCCACAGTTGGTTGAATCCCTGATGCAGAACTCACATATAAGGAGGGTCTAGTGTATGCAGAGTAAGAAGTTCTGCATCCTGTTTTTAAATAAAAGATTGTGTGCTCTTGGGAAAATTTTCTAACTTCCTAAAGACTCTATTCCTCTTCTGTTGAAAGAGAATTGTAACATCTAATTCACACGGCCTGGTCTGGCAGTTCAAATCTGCCAGCCCCTCCCTGGAAACCCTACGGGGCAGTTCTACTCTGTCCTATAGGGTCCCTATGAGTTGGAATCGACTTGACGGTGACAGTTTTCATTGATTTGTTTATTCATTTTGGTTCTGTTCACTTAGAAAATTAGCCAGTGATCATTAAATTTTAGATGAATGAATGAATGCTAAGGCAAATCTTAAGTGAGATGATATGTATAGAAGAGTTTATAAGCTCTGATGTGTTGTATCATGTGAGCTGCTTTTGGTAATATTATTTTTATTCCTGTGAGAGAAAAGGCTGCAGGAGAGTTGTTTAAGAGAGGAGAAAACCCGTTGCTGCTGAGTGGATTTCGACTCATAGCAACCCTGTAGGGAGAGGAGAGGGTACTAGAAAGAGAAGGAAATACAAGAACTAACTTAAGAAGACTTGAAATATTTAAGCCTGTAAGAGGAACATCAATAGGGCCTATGGTAAGCAACACTTCCAAGTAGGGAAAGTTTGGTTTCATTGATTCCAGTCTTTGGGCTCCTCTTCCTTGGTACCATTGTGGTTTTTTCTGTAAACATCCCTAAGGCCGCACTCTATCCATGTACTAAAAGTACTCTTCACCCAGCCATGCTCCAATTATTTTCAAGCTGTTGTAGAAAAGCAATCCGATCAAATGACAATATTATAATGTTGTGAAAATGTTACTATTTTTGCTCCCTGATGCTTTGGATTGCATCTTTATTTCCCTGCAAACTGTCACTAGTACCAGCACCCTCCTCCTTTAGGTACTTCTCAAGGTTAAAATTCCACCGACCAGTAGTAGCCTGCTGGTGACTTTTTTCCTTTTTGTTTTTGTATTTTCCAATTTTTTAATAACAAGTTGGAATTATAATAAAAATGAATGTATTACTTAAATTTTTTTTTTTTTAAATAAAGGCATCCAAACAGGCAGGTTAGCTCGTTTCTTGCTTCTTTATCAGCTGCCACCTCAGCTTGCTAATGATCTGAATGAATTTCCCTCTGATGATTTTTTTTTTTTCTTGGAAAACTGAACACAGTTGAAGTCTAGATGGTCTAATCCTTGGCAACTTGTTTATCCACTCCAGTTTTTGAAAAGTTAGAATAGGTAAATAATGATTTACTGTTTTAAGAAGTTTCCAAGGTAAGTTGCATATGGACAGTAACTATCTCTAAATAATACATTGGGATTTAGAGAAGAAGAAAACTGATCAGGAGAATAGATGTCTAAGGAAACAGACTTTTGTTCTCCCACTTCTGAGCCAGTCTTCAGGTTAGCCTCTTCGGGTTACCCGTATAGAAATAGTCATTATTTTCATTTAAAGGGTTGTTTACTACTAAAATGCAATTTCCTAGCACAGTAAACACCATGCATATAATGTGCTGACTTAATGTTGCTGTTTACCTTTAATTGAAACAAACAACATTATTATATATTCTTTAAACTTTTTATATTCCTGGCATACCATAGGTAGGTGCTTAGTCATAATCTCTAAAAGAAGAAATAATGTTGGTCATGGACATGACCTAGGTCTCTAGGACAGCTGAGACAAGGCTAAGGACATTGATGGGAAGTAGTTGTAGAAGTGGGTCAGATTCTGGAAGGGGCTCACAACATTTTTAAGGTGGATCTGGACCCCTGTGAGCCATTAGCATGAATTAATTCTAATAGTCAAGGACTTAGAAGGGGTCAAACTCTGTTCAGAGTGTTTAAAGTGTCACAGCAAACAGAAGACTATGGCTCAATATTGACTACACCGAGAAGAACATTTCCATTTTAACAACTTCCTGGCTCACCCCTGGGTTTTTATGTGGTTCCTATTGAAATACCTGTACCAATTGCTGTTGAGTCAATTCCAACTCACAGAGACCCCATGTATCAGAGCAGAAATGTGCTCCATAGGGTTATAATGGCTGATTTTTCAGAAGTAGATAACCAGGCCTTTCTTCTAAGCCTTTCAGTTAGTAGTGAGCACATTAACTGTTTGCACCACCCAGAGACTCCTCCTATTGCAATAAATGTATTTATTTCACATCGAATCATTATATATATCTAGGGCTGAATAAAGGCTCAGGTAATAGAAGTGTATGGATGAGAAAAGAGAGGGTAGACAATCTAATTTTGTGTCGTGAGGAAGGGACAGGAGGGGTGCAGGAAAAAAGTTCTCTTAAAAAATTAAAGGCAAGAAAAATAAAACTTCCAATGTTTGGGTTTGAGGATGGAATAATCAGGCATTATTTTGAGTACTACCATTCTCACTTTGCCCCACTGTACATTATTCGTAGACTTGGCAAAGCTCGCTAAGTAAATCTAACAAATTTAAGAAAAGGATAACAGAAATCACCTTTTGAATATTTAAAGAAAACAAATGCTATCCTATCACTTATTTTCCCGAGAGCCTTTTACAGATTTATCACTTAGTCACAAACATATCTTAAATACTTGCATGAGGCGGATATGTAGTATTAAACCATCTTCATCTCAGAAAAACACATCCCCAGGGTTCCTCCAGCATGTAAGTGAGACAGATTTACTCTTTGGACCTAGACCGTGGCTGTGTTGAAAAGGGGAAGCAATCCTGGCCCAGACTGAACAAGAGGACACAGAACACTGAAATCTTATTATCTGACAAAGGCCCACAGAGCCTAAGGGCCTGCTCTACTACTCAGACACCACCGTTCAGACATGGATATTTTCAGTTCGGTCAAGAATGCCCTCAAAGGTGATATGATTCTAAGAATAAAACAGAGATAGATTAGGTCTCTTGAAAAATATTACTGTTATAGGTTTATTTGTGCCTCCTAGAAAGACATGTTCAAGTCCTGACGCCTGGTACCTATGAATGTGACCTTATTTGGATACATCGTCATTGCAAATGTAATTATTTAAGGTCACTTGAGGTCATAGGGTGGGCCCTAATCCAATATGAATCATGTCCTTAATAAGAGGAAAAGAGATACACAGACATACAGACACAGAGGGAAAACGGCCATATAAAGATGGAAACAGACATTGGAGTTATGCTGCCACAAGCTAAGGAATGCCTGGGGCTACCAGAAAATGGAAGAGACAAAGAAGGATCTTCCTCTAGAGTCTGCAGAGAGCATGGCCCTGCTTACACCTAAATTTCAGACTTCTGGCTTCCAGAACCATGAGAGAATAAATTTCTGTTGTTTTAATCCACCTAGTTTGTGGTACTTTGTTATGGCAACCTCAGGAAACCAATACAGTTATTTACAGTACATACGTAAAGACAGAATGAAATATAATTCTGTTTCCACATTTACTAAATCTCATACTCAGTACTTGCCTATTCAGCTTGCTTCATCCATTTTTCTCTCAATGAAATAGTGGGGATGATATCTATGAAAAAATAGGAATAAAGGATTTCTATCAACAGAAATGGAGCCCCTGGTGGATCAGTGGTTAAGAGCTCAGCTGCTCACCAAAATGTTGGCAGTTGAAATCCACCAGCCGCTCCTTGGAAACCCTATGGGGCACTTCTACTCTGTCGCGTGGGGTTGCTGTGAGTTGGAATCCTTTCGACGGCAACAGGTTTGGTTTTTTTTTTTTTTTTTTAATTAACAGAAATAGGATGATCATGTTATATATCATCTTATGCACACTTTGTGTATCTGAGCAAATTGATAAACTCAGAATGAACGACCACATATGAGAAAGCTAACTAGAGTAAGCAGTAACAGGCTTCCTCAGAAAATGGAATTTTCACTTTGAAAATCTGTAAATGAATCAAAGACAAATCAACACAAATTTGGGGTTGCGTACAGCACGTTGGTATGGAGAAAACTATACTAGAACAAATAAAGAGAAATTGCCATTATCTATTTATTCTTATAAGGAATTTAGGAAATCCAATGAAATTTTTGGACCAATGCTTAAAATTTCCTTAATCTTAGAAATCCCTCAAAATCAAAGGACAAGCTCTTGGCCTCCGTCCACAGCTCTTTTTAATATCAGCTGTGTGAAAGGAAAGGGGGAAATAACTGGGAGTTACAATAATAACTCAACCGTGACTGGGAGTCTGGAGTTCTGAGTCCCGCCAGCCAAGGGACTTTTGGCTAGTTGGTTAACTTCTTGGGTCTTAATTCTCTCGTCAGAGAATGAGCATGTGAGAGAAACCATTAATTTCACTCCTGTCATTTTGTCAAACTATGGTGGCTTGCATGATGCTGTGGTGCAGAAATCTATGCCAACAGCATTTCAAATGCCAGCAGAGTCACCCATGGTGGACAGGTTTTAGTGGAGTTTCCAGACTAAGACAGACTAAGAAAAAAGTCCTGGTAATCTAATTCCTAAAATTTGTCAGTGAAAATCTTCTGGGTCACAAAGGAACATTGACTCGCTTGCTTTGGATACATCATCAGGAGGGATTAATCACTAAAGGACGACATCATGTTTGGTGAATCAGAGGGCCAGTGAGGGCAAGAGAGACCTTCAGTGTGACGGATTGGCACAATATCCACAACAATAGACTAAAACTGGTGATCATGAAGATGAACAAGACAGGACAACATTTCGTTCTGTTGTATATAAGCTCTTCAGGAGTCAAAGTTGACTTGACAGCAGCTATCTATCTATCCCTTTTAATAATAAATCCACAAGTTTTAGCTAGGCATGAGACTGCCCAGCTAGACTATATTTCCGGTCTTCCCTTGTAGCTCAGGGTGGTCATGGAAGAGCAGAAATGACTTGGCAAATTTTACAACAAATTTTAAAATCTGGCAAATTTTACCTTTACGTTTAAGATAAAACCATACCACCTTCCTACTGGTTGTGAAATGGCAACAACTGGAGCAATCACCCTAGATCCATGGATAGGAGCCACTTGTTGAGAATATCAGAGCCTCCCCATCAGCCTGGGTTTCTGAAGGACATCACTGAACAGAGAAGTCCACCAGCACTGCACCACTTACCCTTGGACTTCTATCTTATTTAAGGTGCTTCATTTTGGGGTCTCTTTGAGACATTGGAGCCCCTAGGTGGTATATATTGTTAATGAACTCAGTTGTTAACTGAGAGTTTGGCAGTTCGAAGTGTCTCAGAAGAAAGGCCTGACAATCTACTTCCAAAAAATCAGTCACTGAAGACCCAGTGTAGCATGGTTCTACTCTGACACCCATCAGGTCACTATAAGATGGCATTGATTTAATGACAACTGTTTGTTTGTCTTGTTTTGTCACATTCGCTTAGCCTGAATCCTAGCTAATGTAGAAGATGCTGAACAAATAATCTCTGAAGTATGTCCCAGTTCTGAATGCTAATAAATATCAGGTTGGAAACAAAAATTTTGCTTTAGAATTAAACACAAAGGAGAAAAAGGATTGCTGTCCTTCCAGTGATGATTTCAAAAGCACATGCTAAGGCTTAAGATCGGTTTTGCAATGATGATCTTCTCTTTCTTAGCCCCTCAGACTTAGAGGCCCCTTCATAACATCTTTTAATTGGCTGGTTAATCACTTTCAATATCCTTTCATTTTACTACCATTCAGTATGACAATAGATTACCTTTTACTACAAAGGCTATCTTTAAATTCCCACGGAACATTTAGTAAAGTTTCATTATCCCCAGGCATAATCCTATGAGAAGATTAAACCGCTAGAAGTAGTTTTCTGCCAATCAGCATAAAACAGCCAGGAGGGGCTTGTAGATGATGTGGGACTTGAAACCTGCAATCCTGCAGCTTACATGGGGAGCCAGAAACTCTGGTAAAGTCAATTGAATTACACTTACTCTTGCGTATGCCATCAGTGCCCCAAAATGAACTTGGTGACAGTTTTGACCAGGCTTAAATATTTAACATCACACAAATTTTACACACACAATCTGTGGACACATACACAAAATGCCTATTTTTTCACTGTTAAACATTTTTATTACTAATAGTTTTATTTGAATCTTAATATGAGGCCTTAATTATCTGAAAGGATCAAGAAAGAGTTATTTGACTTAATTAAATTCCTTGTGTAAATTTTAGTTATCTGTTGATGTTTAAAGGAAGAAAATACATTATGGATAAGTTTGAACGTGGACAGGTAGATTCAGAATCATAGACTCCCAAGATAGCATGTAGTACAATGAAGAGATCTGGGCATCCCAAAGGTGGACTAATTGGCATTCATGGCCTTAGGATGGGAGATACATAAGACAAGGACCAAGAGATTGCTAATAATAAAAAGAAGAAGACAGGTGCAATAATCTACCTATTAGTCTGTCTCCCACACTGAAGCAAATCTGATCATTGTCATTCTCTGCTTCAAATTCATAAATGGATTTCCATTGTCCTTATAAAAATGTACAGAATCCTAACTTGACCTAAAAATATGTTGTATGCCTGGCCATTAATTACCTTTCTGATATCACATCAAACCATTTTCTCCACTGCTGTCTCCAGCCTAACCACACTGGATTTCTCTCAAATCTTTGCCTGTGCCAAGCTCTTGTCTAACTCAAGGCCTTTGCACGTGCTGTTGTGTCCCTTTGCCTAGTGCAACTTTCCTTCTCCTTTTCTAGCCAATACAACCTTTAAATCTTGTTTTACCTAGTTTCCTCAAAAGAGAAACCTCCTTCACCTCCTAGACTGGATGAGATTTCTCTTCTCCTCCTACCTACATTTACCCTAGTAATTATCCAATTCTACCTCACCCTGTACTTCTTCAAAGGACTGCACCTTCTTCAATTATTTATTTGCTTACTGTCTGTCTTCTACACTTAGCTATAAGCCCAGGTGGAAATTGTGTCTGTCTCCTTCTTGATTCTATCTTCTGTGCCTTGACCAATGGCTCAAGAAATATTATTGCTCAAGAAATATTTATTAAGTGGCTCCTTAATTTTAACTTGGACTCCTCTATTCCCAAATATTGTTTCAACGATCCCACGTCCTTAGTAATAATTCTCACCAAAATATTTTTATCCTCATGCATATATTCATGTGTCTGAAGGCAGCCTCATATTTCATAATTCGTAGCTGTCATACCTAACATTTTATTCCATTTCACCACACATCTGTACAAGCAATAACATTTGTAAATGTACTAGTCTCCAGGAATGTTTTTTATTTGGGTCCTATATTACTGAAAAGAATCTCAAATATTTGGCAAGCTGATAACCTCATAAGATTCTATCTGTCCAGATGAAGGGAATCATGTGAGAGAGAACACTAAAAGGAATGAAGCACTTTTTAAAACAAACACTTGTTTAACCTGTGTTTCCTGATATGAAAAAATTTGGTCATGTACTGTGGTAAGGGGTTTGTTTCGAATTATCTAAAATCTATGGAATAGCTGACATCAGTCTAAACACACACGCATACACACACATGAATAAATACATGTTTCTTTGTTTTTGTTTGGAAAAAATAAAAAAGCAAACAGTTCAAGATAGGCTATTTCTACCTCTCAGGTCAATTCTAAGTTAGTTTGACTTTTGACTCCCAAAAAATTGCGCTGGTTCTTGAAAGAGTATGTTCTAAACAGATGGATTCAGAAAACTCTTTGTTAGAAATTCTTGCTGAGTATGTTCACTGAGTGGAAACATTTTGACTTATTATAGAGAGAAGTTTCTGAATAAATGTGTGTTCTACAGTTATTCTCTCAATGGAATAATATCTGGAGATATTATTTAATTTCATTTCTTCAGACAGATCCTGCTTGTCATAGAAGAACTGACAGGTGGCAGATCCACTCTGAATTCCATGATATAATAAAATACACTATAGTAAGGTCTGCTACTCTTGGGCAAGGGAGGCCCCAGGTGATTAGATTTATACCAGTCATTCATTTAGTAAATGCTTCTTGAGCACTTATTCTGTGCCAACTATTGTGGCAGATGCTGCTAATACAGAGTTAAATATAAGTAACAGTAACTATTGGAATAGCTCACAGATACTGCCTGTTCACTACGTTCCAGACACTGCACTAATGCTTGACACGTATTATCTGCTTTAATCCTCACCATTGCCCTCTGGATTAAGTACTATCAGTGTCCTCTTAGTATGGGAAAGTTAACTCTCAGAGACCTAGTAATATGTCCAAGGTCAAAGAGCCAGAATTTAAATATAGGTGTGTCTGACTTCAGTGCCTAAATTCTTAACCGAAGTCTCCTACTAAGTACCTCGTAATATAGTACGACTGAATTACTATAATTTTTCCCAAAATCAATAAAATTCAGGTTGAGTTTTTGGCCTGAGAAAATCAATGTAAAAGTGAGTTTGAGAAAGAGGATTTAATGTCATCATAATACAGAAATGTCATTAAGCAAGCTTTACTTAGAATGAGTTTACAGACCATTTCACATAAGCTCCCCAAGTTCAAAAGTCAGGACTATGGTGATTTTGACTTCACTCAAGCGAGCCCAAGAAAAACAGAAATGAGAAAAAAAGCCTTCAGAACCTCGAGTCCAATAGTGTGTGTGTGTGTCTGTGTGTTCGAGATGGAAATAGTGTACAGAAGAGACCTGACATTTTGAGTAAAAAAAAAAAAAAACTCAACCTGTTTTTTAGTCATTAATGCAGAAGTTGAGTATAATCAGTGTATATACATTTTTCATAGGAAAGAATCCATAGCTTTCATGAGCTTCTCTAAAAGATTTTGACCCAAAATTTTGAGCCAAAACAGAAAAAAAAAAAATTTTTTTTTAGAATCCGAAGAGAAGGTGGTGTACAAATGTAACTGTTAGTTGAACTCAGGAATCAAAAAATTTAGGGCCACCCCAAACAAGAAAATAATTAGGTTCTATTACTGAGCCTGTATATTCCCTGGCAGGTGTCACTTTGGTATTTTGTATTTCAGGTCAGAGATGGCACCCTCCTCGTTGATCTTTCCTTCCATTACTTTAACACTCCTGGCCCTTTCTGCCTCCCTCACTCATTCTGTCTCAGAAGAGTAGGAATGACTTAACCCAATTCACGACTGTGAAATAGAAACTGTGAGGGCTTTCAGGAAGCATGTGTTCTGATATCAATAGCTTGAGTCCAACCTGCCATGTAGAAGAGCACACTTCCTGTCCTGTTCTAGTGCGCCAAAGCTGAATAGATGAACTTAATTCTAGATTCAACATTAGGAAGCCAGCTTGTCCACAGATAGAAGTCACATTTTCCAATATTAATTACTCGTATCATAAATTAAGGTCATATTTTGCCCTCATTGACTGACTTTTTTTTTTTCTTTTTATTTTCATTTGGTTCAGAAACTGAGTGGGGAGCAGGGTATTATTTATTAGGTCACATTAGAGGCCCCAAAACTTTAGATAAATAGGTAATAGTTAGTTGCCAACAGGACATGAAGAAAAACTTTCTCTTAGATATATTCTAGAAATGAAAGACTATAATTTTATTTAAAAAAAAAACAAACCCATTGCCGCTGAGTCGATTCCAACTCATAGTGATCCTATAGGACAGAGTAGAAGTGGACCATAGGGTTTTCAAGGAGCAGCTGGTGAATTCAAACTGCTGAACTTTTGGTTAGCAGCTGGGCTCTTAACCACATAGAAGTGGTTTAAATTTTTTTATTTCAGTCCTGTTTTTCCATCTTCAAGCATTACTAACATAGCTCTGCTTGACCAGGTCAAGTGTAACCCATTTGTAAATGGATATGTTAATAGTTTAACTATAAAAGCCCAGAGAGGTGATCTCTAACCGCTGTTTCACAGCCAGTGTGGAATTTGGAATTAATCTAGAAGAATAAGTGAGAGAAGGGGAGTAAACGGGAGAGTCTTCTGAGTAATGTTCAGGCTAGATATTTAAATTTTCTTCTCTAGCCATCATAACTGAAGAAGAAATTTTATAAGGTGTGGTGGCCATAAAAATGTGCTCTGCACACCTCCTACTACTGAAAGTGTAAATGACTAAGAGCCTCAGCTCTTTGAAATCATAATAGTGTTTGCATAGAAGTCATCATCCCATGGGCTGCTCCAGTCAATGACAGAGTGTGGCGGCGATACCAAGGCAGACCTATATCAGGGACACTTTGTTGACCAACTTTGTGCTGAAGACTCCCAGATGGAGTTTTGCTGAAACTGTGGCAGTCCACCCAACCTTCTCTTGCTCTCTCCTTAACTCTGGATTAGACTTGCATAGTGGTCGAATGGTTCTACCAGCCTTCTCCAGCTCCCTCCTTATTCCCTTTCACACAGGTGTTTTCCCTTAATAGAACTCTTATAAGTTTAATTCCACCTTGGTGTCTGCTTCTTGGAGAACACCGAGGGGGATTTTTGTAGATGGCACAAATAAAGTCTATTCACACTGGGAAAGAGCCAAAGATGAGCATTTGCGCAACTTCATGAAATAATAAGAGAGCTGAAGCAGCTAAAACTTTAAAATAAAGTAATCTTGCCACCTCTGGTGTCAAGAGAGAAAGAGCTGTTAAGATCACTAACTCAGCATGCCCAATACCTTACACCCACTAAAGAGGCTTAAAGACTTCTCTGGGCTATGGAAACTTTTAGGAACCATTAAGGATGGTCGCTATGAGTTGGAATTGACTTGATGGCAGTAGGTTTGTTTTTTTTAAGGAAGGCTCAGCTTTACCTGGACTGAGGATTAATAAACAAGGTATTTCATTGAAATATTTAGATAATTTTATTTTTATTCATTGATTGCCTAATGATATTTATTTGAGGACAATGGGGTTGCCTTACCAGCCTCTAGGTCAGTAAGCAATGGACCTGGGGAAAGGATGCACCACCCTATTGCTGAAAGACTGGATGGATATGGAAATCCTCAAGACGTTTCAGTTTGTATAGAAGAGCCAGAGTGTGAAGGTCTCCTGTAGCCAGGGGAAAACACTGATCTTCAAAGGGGGAAGGGAAGGTAGAGGGGCTCACTAGGCAGAGACACCATGCCCTGCTCCTGAGAGAGTCATGTGTGCAGAGGCTGTTGAGCTTTAAACAGGGGACTGGCATCTCAGGAGAAAGAAATCCTTCTGGTAGAACTGTAGAGTCTGCAATAGGAAAGGTACTCACTGACCAGCCCAACTTTGAAACTCCAACCCTTCCCTGATGATATCTAAGGGACCAAGAAGAGCCGTAGGTGACTTGGATGACTAAGAGAAGAAAGGATGCTAGACCGGAAAAGCAGAGAACCACAGAACTGACCATGATGTCATACTAACCCAACTGACTAGTTCCTCATTCCAGGAGATAAGTGATATGCGAAAATTACTGACAAGATCTTGAAAGACTATGGAAAATTGAAAGTGCATGAACTTCGACGTCAGACAGACTATACTTGAAATTTCCTCTTTACTACTTTCCAGCTAAGACTTGGACAACTACTTTAAACCTCTCAGAGTCTCACAGAGTCTCACTTGAATCCATCTGTGAAATAGTGAAAATTAATCCTACCTGTTTAATTGACAAATTTATGGAATGTACCTTGCATAGAATCTGGTGTATAGTTGATCCTCAGTAAATATTAGTTACGCTTCTTCCTTCTCTTTTTATGATACTACTGACCTTCAAAGCTGTGAAGTTGAGAACAGTCTCCTGAACAATTGTATAAAATGATGTCCCCAGGTTTGTGGGTAGAGATTCCAGCCAAGAATAATTTGTGACCTCCCGCTTTGTGGCAGTAGTGTCTGACACAGAGGTTACATTTGTGAAGCCATCAGATGTGCTTGATTCCATGAAAAGCAACAAGCCAGTCTCTGATTCAATCTGCTTTTAAAGGTGATCTCTGAAACTTTTTATATGAGTTCGTGAAGATGGCAAGCCCAAGGCTGAGTTTCATTTCAGTTATCACTCAGATATTTGTAGGGCAGTAAAATATAGTAAAAATCAAAGGAGTGCATGCTTAAAATATAGGTAAGTTTAAAAAACGGGCTGTAATATATTATTGCAACTAAAACACAAGATTCAAAGTCAGACAGATTTAGGATCTGGCTTTGCAATTTGCTTCCTATATGATGTTATGTGATTACTTAAATTTTCTAAAGCCTCACTTCTCCTCTGTCTAAAAGCAGGATAATACTACTCATCACACAAGGTTATTGCAACAGTTAAATGGCATAATGCAATAGAGTATTTAACATCAAGCGTGGCATGTACTAAACAAGCACAAAATAAAACTGTTATGTTAAAAGTGTTGGTGGAGAAAACAAACAGAAGTATCATGGAGACTATGTGACAAATGGCTCAGTAAAACAAAGTTAGTTGCTTGTTCATGTATAGCCAAGGACAGAAAGTCGTTTAAATTTATTTTGGCAGACTTTCCCCAGTTGTTGTTGTTGTGTTTTCAAGTCAATTCTGACTCCTAGTGACCCTATAGGACAGAATAGAATTGCCCCATTGGGTTTTCTAGGCTGTCATCTTTACAGGAGCAGATCGCCAGATCTTTTCTCCCATGGGGCAAGTGGTGGGTTCAAAACAATCAAATTTATGTTAAGCCTGAAATGAGTACTTTTATTAACTTTCCTGAATTAGTAGGTAATTTGGTGTATACCCCTAGAAACCCCATGTTCTTCGAATAAAAGAAATGTTATTTTTTTCCATGGATTTGAGAGCCTCATGTTGAGTGAAAGGCCTATACAACCATCTGCTTCTCTCCTTTCTCTCTGGGTCACAAATACACACAACCATATGTATCCCTCCACTGCCCTGGCAGAATCTGACAGGAGCCCCAAGTAGCTGAGGTGCTGCCTGAGCATGAACCTTCACACAAATTGGAGTAGGGGAAAAATAAGCAGAAGCAGCAAAGTTCAAAAGTTCATAAAGCTCAAATTTCCATGAGTGCAGAGGCTGTTGAACTTTGAACAAAGGGGTGACATTTCAGGAGAAAACAATCCTCCTGCTAGAACTGTTTACTGGAAGAAAGACTCTCACTGACAAACCCAACTAAGGAACTCTAAGCCTTCTGTGATGATATCTAGGTGACCAAGAAGAGGTATGAGTGACCTGCACATCTGAGAACACACCACATAGGAATGGATGCTAGACCAGAGAAGCAGAGAACCGTAGAACCTACACTAGGGCATCAGAGAAAACAACAACAACAAAAAAAAAAAAAAACCATTGCCTTTGAGGTGATTCTGACTCATAGTGATCCCATTGGACAGAGTAGAACTACCTCATAGGGTTTCCTAGGAGCGGCTGGTGGATGCACATCACTGATCTTTTGGTTAGCAGCCATAGCTCTTAACCACTGCACCACCAGAGCTCCTCCTAGGGCATCTGGGGCATGTTTATCTGGATCTAATGTGGTTACTTTTCTCAATCTCCTCTGACTTTTCGCTATACCATTGACTTCAAATCAGTTTGGTTTTATGACTCCCGTTGCTTTTCTTGAACTTTACTGAGTCAGGTCATTCCTGATTTGGCCTGGGTTAATTTCCTGCTGTATTTTCCCCCATTTAAACAGGGCAGCTTTGCCCACTAAAGCCTTGATTCCTTATCTTCATTCTCCTGCTTAAGATTTTCAAAATTCTCAGCTCTGCCATACTGCCCAAGGAGGGGGGTACATGTAAGCCCTGCACAGAGCACACTCAGGCCTCTCTTGCCCTGCACAAGCAAGTGTTACAACTCTTTTATC
The DNA here is from genome assembly GCA_030035585.1 of Dugong dugon. Classification (NCBI taxonomy): domain Eukaryota; kingdom Metazoa; phylum Chordata; class Mammalia; order Sirenia; family Dugongidae; genus Dugong; species Dugong dugon. The sequence goes on from CM057463.1 coordinate 56,490,120, forward strand.
TATGCGGGCAAGCCTTATGCCCAGAGGCATCCAGCTCCACCCTGTTGTAGGAAGATTCCTGCACAGGATTCTCCAACGCAACCTCTGCATGGCACACACTCAGGCCTCTGCCCTGCACAGGCAAGTGTTACAGCTCTTTTAGCTCCACCAACAAACCTCCAGCCTGAAGGTGCTCAGCCACCTTGCTCTGTGGTCTGGCCAGCCCACCGCTGCCACCTCCCTCCATGGGCCTTCAAGTCCACCGCCACTGTCTCTTGCTGTCTCGCATCATCTTCAGTGTTATAGCTCTTTCTTCTGGGTCTAGGAGGTTGTCAGTATGGGGATCCAGGGCCTTGGTACAAAGATGCACTCAGTTCTAGACTCTTCTTAATGGTGGTGAGGCCCTCCCAAGCTTCTGAGGGATTGGCTCTTAAATAAGCAAACTCCTTGTCTATTTTAAGGCATGACATCCACCAGGACCATGAACTGACCAATTCCCTTGGTAGACTACAAGTCACTCAATTTGCATAGTAAATTGTCCAATCTCTTGCAAGATTGTGGCCCAGTCAATCATTTTGGGGGTGTTACAAGAGCATGGTTAGAAAAGCTACATAAAAGCAATTCACTGCACCACACAGTTCATCTTCTAAAACATTAAAGAGTCTTGGCTTCCTCAACTTTGCTTATTATTTTAATCTTTCATTAAAATGGCAATTTATTCATTCATGTATCAATTCAGTAAGCATTTACTGAGTGCACAATCTGTGCTCAGGCATTATCTTAGTTACAGATACAATGGTGAACAAGAGAGACAAAGATTCTGAACAGAGCTATTTACAGTCTAGTGGGGAGAGACAGGCAATAAACAAGTAGGAAAGAAAATTAAATTATCTCCAAGAGTAGTAATTCCTCAAAAATAAGACTGGGTAATAGGATACAGAATATTAGAGGAGGTGATTGATTTAAATAAGTTGATCAATGAAAGTCTCTCAGAAGAGGTAACAATTGAGTAGAAACATGAATGACGAAGACTGTGCCATGTAAGATCTAGGGAAAAACTTTGCCAAGATGAGAGAAGAGCAAATGTACAGGCTCCAAAGTATGAATGAGTTTGGCATGTTCAAGAGAGAAAAAGAGGGCCAGTATGACTGGAACAGAATGAGAGAGGGAGAGATTGGAAAGAGATGCAAGTGGACAGTTAAGATTGTGAGGTTCTGTTCAGAAGTTTGAATTTTGTTCTAATTGTAAAAAAAAAAAATCACTAAAGGGTTTGGAATACAGAAGTTACCTGATTTGACTTATGTTATAAAAAGAGCTTTCTAGATAATATATAAAATCAAAAACCAAATCCATTGCCGTTGAGTCAATTCTGACTCATAGTGACCGTACAGGACAGAGTAGAATTACCCCATAGAGTTTCCAGGGTGCACCTGGTGGATTCGAACTGCCAACCTTTTTGGTTAGCAGCCATAGCTCTTAACCACTACGCCATCAGGCTTTCCTAGATAATATATAGAAAGGGATTTAAATCAGTCAGTGTCCCATGAAGAGAAAGAGATACATCAAAAAGGTTTAACTTAAGAGAGTTTCATAAAGAGATTGCCTGTAAAGGCATCGATAGGATTAAGGAAGCTAACAATGGTTTATGAAGTACCCAAGGACCAGCAACCAAGAGGACCTGTTATACCCCAAAGCCTAGAAGGACAAATGGAGGGAATAGTGGTACATGGGAGAGCTGAAATGAGGGAAGTGAGGCCACCCCACAGGAGTTGTATGTATGGAGGAACACAGCCACTGCCAGACTGTGGGAAGGAAAGGGGCAAAATAAATACCCATTCTTCTCTCTCCTTTATCCTTGCAATCTTCTACTGAGACTGTCAGTTTTCAGACCCAATCTGCAAAGTAAAGGTGTCAGGCAAGTGTGTTCAGACAATACATTTTGTGAAGATCAGACACCTGAGGGTCAAAGCAGGGCAAAGAAGGATAGAGAGTGAACGAGAAGGCCGGAGTGTGGAGACAAGAAGAATAGGGTGGTAGTGAAACAAGAGTAAATATGTGAGAACCAATTGAATACGTAGCATGATAATAAGTACTACAGAAAAATAAAACTGCAATATAAGAAGGTTTGTCAATATTAAATACCATTTTAAAAAAAATAGGGTGAAGAGAAAGTTATAAAAATTGTGCTTAGATAGTTTGTTAAGGTGGCTTCATTCTATCTAAAGAAAATGTCTATGAAAAAATAACCTGAGTAACTTTTGAGATAAACAAAGGAAGAACCAGTTATGTCAAACTCATAAGATAAAAAAACAAAAATAGGTCATATAGGAAAAAATCTACTTTATCTTTTGACTCAATTCCACAGGGTATTCATGACGGCCTCCCTAGCTGTTTTAATACCCTCCCAGGTAGAAATATGAATGACAAATGATTGTGGACAGACGTTAAAACTATGCTTTCACGAGAAGCAAACATTAACTTCAAGAAGAATGTTCTCATAAACACAGTGCCTGAGACCCAGTTTTTCTTCAAGTTTTGTGACATCTTAGTATTTTCTCCACTCTTCACTACTTTCTGAAGTCCCTTGTGGTGCACTGAGGCATAAAAATATCTAAGAAAATAGAAAGAAAGTTTTGATAAAACAAAGGAAAAAAAGAGATTCTTTTAGCATAGTTATATACCAGAGTTATGAGAAGAGGACAGTCTTAGCAATATTAACTAAGGCTAAAAAAAGAGAGTCTTTGAGCATAACAATGATTGGGAATCTTGTTAATCAGAAGATTAATATTAGCAGTAGAAATATTTTCTTGCCTTGTAGATGCTTTTCCCTCTTTTCTTTATCTCCCTTTACTTGTGTATAAGATTTGAGCCTTTTCCACCCCACCCAAAAGTAAGATTGAAACAAATACTTAGGAGCCTGAGTTGTTGTTTTGAGCTGCCATCGAGCCGATTCTGAACACCCATATGATTCTGCACACCCCATGTGTGCAGGGTAAAACTTCTCCGTAGCATTTTTAAGACTTTCAGAGGCACATTACTAGGCCTATCCTCCAAACTACCTCTGAGTAGGTTCAAACCTCCAACCTTTCAACTAGTAATTGAGTGTTTAATCATAGTGTCACCCAGGGACTGAGTTGGGGGGAGAATAAGCAAGACAGTGAGGAGCAGACAGAGGCAAAAGAGACTTTTTATTCTGGCCATAAGGGAGTAAAGAAGCCTGGAATTGGCCTCCAGGCCACCAGAAAACTTGAAAAAAATGCAGGAAACAACTTATTTTTGAATTTCAGATAACAGGCAGCACAATCATAAGATCCTTGAGAAATGGGGGGAAGGAAGACTGGGTGAATGTAACCATTGCCTAAATGATGCAGGAAGGTAGAACTCAAAAAGAGTCCAGCAATTTCACTGGGTTGAGGAGATACAGAGATTGGAGTTCAGAGGGCGGGACAGAGGTGCTAGAATTTGCAATGTAATATACCTGTCATGGATTGAATTGTGTCCCCCCAAAAATATGTGTATCAATTCAGCTAGGCTATGATTTCCAGCATTGTGTGATTGTCCACCATTTTGTCATCTGATGTGATTTGCCTATGTGTAGTAAATCCTATCTCTATGATGTTGATGAGATAGGATTAGTGGCAGTTATGTTAATAAGGCAATACTCTATCTACAAGATTGGTTTGTGTCTTGAGCTAATTTCTTTTCAGATATCAAAGAGAGAAGGGAGTAGAGAGACATGGGGACCTCATACCACCAAGAAAGCAATGCTGGGAGCAGACTGTGTCCTTTGGACCTGAGGTTCCTGCATGGAAAAGCTCCTAGACCAGGGAAGATTGATGACAAGGGCCTTCCTCCAGAACCAACATGGAGAGAAAGTCTTTCCCTAGAGTTCATGCCCTGAATTTATACTTCTAGCCTACTAGACTGTGAGAGAATAAATTTCTATTTGTTAAAGCTACCCACTTGTGGTATTTCTGTTATAGCAGCACTAGATAACTAAGACAGCACACAAGAGGACAAAATCACATACAGAAAAAGTTCAGATACCTGCAAAAAGTTTACTTTGAGTATTAGGCTAAATAACAATCTTTGCATGTAAAGGTAAAATCCCATGAAGTCAGACAAGAACAATTTCTGAGGAAAAATCAGTCACCAGGGAGTTGAAAAATAGACAATTCCTGGAGCTAACACAGGGAGAAGAACAGTTTAAATTTAGTCCATTCAGAATGGAGAGATTTTTCTGAATACACAGGGCACACAGTAGCCTGAAAAGGGATCATGTCTTAAAAGTAGGGTGTCTTAGTTATCTAGTACTGCCATAACAGAAATACCACAAGTGGATGGCTTTAACAAACAGAGGTTTGTTCTCTCACAGTTTAGGAGGCTAGAAATCAGAATTCAGGGTGTCAGCTCCAGAGGAAGTCTTTCTCTCTCTCTCAGCTCTGGGGGAAGGTCCTTGTCGTCAATCTTCCCCTAGCCTAGGAGCTTCTAAATGCAGGGACCCAGGGTCCAAAGGATGCACTCCACTCCTGGTTCTTCTTTTTTGGTGGTATGAGGTCCCTGTGGACTAAATTATGACATAGGCCTGGAGACTTGATGTAATCTGAGGTAGGACAGTGAGAGTGTATTGTTGGCCTTGACAGCTGAAGGTAAACTGCTTCTGGTGGTTCTTAGAAACAGGGATGGAGAAAAAGGCATTAGCCAGATCAATAGCTGCATACAAGGCAGCAGGAGATGTTTTAATTTGCTCAAGCAATGAAACCACATCTGGAACAGCAGGTGCAATTGGATTCACCACCTGGTTAAATTTTCAGTAATTTACTGTCATTCTCCAATAGTCATCTGGTTTTTTGCACAGGCCAGATAAACAAGTTGAATGGGGATGTGGTGGAAATTACCACCCCTGCATCCTTCAAGTCCTTGATAGTGGCAGTAATCTCTGCAATCCCTCCAGGAATGAGGTATTGCTTTTGACTTACTATTTTCCTAGGTAGGGGCAGTTCTAATGGCTTCCACTTGGCTTTTCCTACCATAATAGCCCTTACTTCATTAGTGAGAGATTCAATTTGTGGGTTCTGCCAGTTGCTGAGTATATTTATTCCAATTATTCATTCTGGAACTCGGGAAATCACTACAGGATGAGTTCAGGGACCCACAGGACCCACTGTGAGCCAAACCTGACTTAAGACTCCATTAATAAGCTGACCTCCATATGCCCCTACTCTGACTGGTGGGCCACAGTGATGCATTGGGTCTTCTGGAATAAGCATCAGTTCAGAGCCAGTATCCAGTAATCTCTGAAAAGTCTGATTATTTCCTTTCTCCCCAGTGAACAGTCACTCTCATAAAAGGCTATAGATAGCTCTGAGGAAGGCTGGGAGCATAAATTTTTGGCAATGTAGTGGGTCCTTCCTCAGGGGGACCCAGTCTCCCCCTCAGTCAAGGGGTTGTGGGTCTGTAAACCGGCTCAAGTCTGTGAATTGATTGAAGAGCCATGACTCTCCATTCTGGCGATTCAAGTTAGACTGCCATTCACTTGACCCAGAATTCTTCCGCTTGTACAGATCAAGTATTTAGTAGATTTCCTGTCTATTTCACTGCTAAGGACAACTTGACTAAGTAGGCAACACCATAAGTCCATATGAATCAGACTACTCTGATTATTGCCTTGATTTCGCTGTCCATTACTGTAACAACACCCACCATGTCTTTGTCAATTGAGTGCTGCCAGTTGACCCCTACCACCACAGGGTCCAATCAGATCAATTGTAGTTAGATGCCTTAATTCAGTTAGGGCAGTTCCCACATTCAAATCTAACTTACATAAAATAGCAATCAGCAGTTTTCAGAGATGTTGGGACTCCCTTCACAAATTTGTTCCTCACTGTTGTGATAAAAGTTGTATCCTCTGGGAACTCCACACTTAGGTTTGTGGGTCTAACCTGATAAATCCACTCTAACATGCCAAATTCCCTAAGCCTTTGGATTCCTTCTTCTGCAGTATACCAAGGCAGGTCTGGTACTTCAGTTTGATTTGGTGTGGGCCACTGTGTAATCCAAATAAACTGTTAGATCCTTTCCTAACCTCTTGAGCTGAAACACTGAATGAAGAATCTGTGCTTAGTGGACGCATATCAATAAACACAAAATGATCCATCTTTATGTTCCTTGCAGCATTATCCCACACCCTTAATAACCATTCCTACACATATTCCCCAGGTTTCTGTTTGTACGTATTAAAAAACTCAGGCAGTTCTTTTTGAGTGTAGTGTACCTCCTCCTAGATCACACTATGTACCTTACCTTTTGGGGTTCACCAGGACTTAAGTCTGGTTATAGGTCTAGAAGCAAAATGAGTGGAAGAAATGTCAGTGAATCTGGACTTACTGGTAAAATACTTGTGTGCTAGAGGGTGAAAAATTAATCAGACAAAAACTCAGGTACCTTCCAACTCAGTGAAATTTCTAGAGATCCAGTGGTGTGGGGCATGTTGTGATATTACTTCTAAAGTGAAGGATAAGTTATTGCATTTGGCCCCTTCCACAGCTAAAAAGAGGCACAATGCCTGGTAGGCCTCTTTGGATTTTGGAGGCAACATATTCCTCATTTGGGTGTGCTACTCCAACCTATTTATCAAGTGGCTCTAAAGGCTGCTAGTTTTGAGTGGCCCAGAACAAGAGAAGCTCTGCAACAGGTGCAGGCTTCCATGCAAGCCGCTCTGCCACTTGGGTCATATGCCAGCTGATCCAACGGTGCTTGAAGTGCCAGTGGCAGATAGAGATACTGTTTGGAGTCTTTGGCAGGCTCCTATTGGTGAATCACAGCACAGACCCTTAGGATTTTGGAGCAAAGCCCTGCCATCCACTGCAGATAACTACTCTCCTTTTGAGAAACAGCTTTTAGCTTGTTTTGAGAAACAACTTGGCCTTAGTAGACTTGGAACACTTAACCATGGGCCACCAAGTCACCATGCAGCCTGAGCTGCCTATCATGAACTGGGTATTGTGTGACCCACAAAGCCATAAAGTTGGACGTGCACAACAGCACTCCATCATTAAATGGAAGTGGTATATACAAGATCAGGCCCAAGCAGGACCTAAAGGCACAAGTAAGTTGCATGAAGAAGTGGCCTAAATGCTCATGGTCTCTACTCCTGTCACATTATCCAACCTCTCCCAGTCTGCACCTATGGCCTCATGGGGAGTTCCTTATGATCAGTTGACTGAGGAAGAGAAAAGCCGTGCCTGGATTACAGATAGTTCTGCATGATCTACAGGCACCACTGAAAAGTGGACAGTGACAGCACTACAGTCCCTTTCTGGGGCCTTCCTGAAGGACAGCGGTGAAGGGAAATCCTCCTGATGGGCAGAACTTTGAGCGGCGCACCTGGTTGCTCACTTTGCTTTGAAGGAGAAATGGCCAGATGTGCGATATACACCGATCCATGGGCTGTGGCCAGTGGTTTTGCTGAATGGTCAGGGACTTGGAAGAAACGTGATTGGAAAATTGGAGATAAGGATTTATAAGGAGGAGGTATGTGGATAGGCCTCTCTGAATGAGGCCAAAAAAGTGAAGATATTTGTGTCTCATGTGAATGCTCACCAAAGGGTGACTTTGGCACAGGAGTATTTAAACAAAAAAAAAAGTTGATAGAATGATACGTCCTGTGGAAACCAGTCATCCTCTTTCCCCAGGCACTATCATCATTGCCCAAAGGGCCCATGAGAAAAGCGGCCATGGTGGCAGGAATGAAGGTTATGCATGGGTTCAGCAACATGGACTTCTACTCACCAAGGCCGACTTGGCTATAGTCACTGCTGAGTGCCCAATCTGCCAGCAACAGAGACCAACACTGAATCCCCAGTATGGCACCATTCCTCAAGATGATCAGCCAGCAACTTGGTGGCAGGTTGATTACATTGGACTGCTTTCATCATGGAAAGGGCAGTGTTTTGTTTTTACTGGAATAGACACTCCGGATATGGATTTGCCTTCCCTGTACACAATGTGTCTGTAGACTTACAGATTGCCTTATCCACTATCATGGTATCCCACTCACCATTGCTTCATATCAAGGGACTCACTTCACAGCAAATGAAGTGAGGCAAATGGCCCATGTACATGGAATTCACTGGTCTTACCATGTTCCCCAACATCCTGAAGCAGCTGCTTAATAGAACAATGGAATGGCCTTCTAAAGACACAATTATGATGCCAGCTAGGTGGCAATAGCTTGCAGGGTTGGGGAAATGTTCTCCAGGAGGCTGTATATGCTCTAAACCAGAATCTTGTTTATATATGGTGCGGTTTCTCCCATAGCCAGAATTCATGGGTCCAGGAATCAAGGAGTGGAAAGGGTAGTGGCACCACTCATTATTACCCCTAGTGACCCACTCACAAAATTTTTGCTCCCTGTTCCCATGACTCTATACTCTGTGGGTTTAGAGGTCTTAGTTCCAAAGGGAGGAATGCTCCCACCTAGAGACACATCACTGATTCCGTTGAACTGGAAGTTAAAAACGCAACCCGGCCATTTTCGGCTCCTCGTGCTTCTGGACAACAGGCAAAGAAGGGAGTCACTATATTGCCTGGTGTAACTGATCTTGATTACCAAAAGAAAAGTGGATTGCTATTACATAATGGAGGTAAAGAGGAGTATGTCTAGAACACAGAAGATTCCTTAGGACGTCTTTTGATACTACAATGCCCTGCGATTAAAGTCAATGGAAAACTACGGCAACCCAATTCCAACATGACTACTAATGGCCCAGACCCTTCAGGAGTGAAGTTTTGGGTCATGCCACCAGGCAAAGAAACTGAGGTGCTTGCTACGGGCAAAAGGAATATGGAATGGGTGGTGGAAGAAGGTAGTTCTTTTTTTATTTTATTTTACTTTAGATGAAGGTTTACAGAACAAATAGTTTCTCACTAAAAAGTCAGCACACGTATTGTTTTATGACATTGGGTAACAACCACACGACATGTCAACACTCTCCCTTTTCGACCTTGGAGGACCCTTTATTTGGTGAAAATGTACATAGCCAAAGTTACTCCATTTCAAAAGTGTCTACATGTACAATCCAGTGACATCAATTACATTCTTCCAGTTGTGCTGCTATTCTCACTATCCTTTTCCAAATTATTCCATCACCATCATCTTCAACTCACTGCCTGCTAGGCTTCCCATCAAACTTTTTGAGTTGTTGTTGTCAATTTGATCTCACATAGATAATGGGTTTTTTTTTTTTTTTGTACCTTAGCTGAAGGTTTGTAGAACAAATAGTTTTCTCATTAAACAGTTAGTACACATATTTCCCTATGACAATGATTAACAACACTACGACATGTCAACACTGACACTTCTCCACGTTGGGTTCCCTATCACCAGCTTTCTTGTCCCCTCCTGCCTACTAGTCTTTGTCCCTGGATTGCTGGGCCTCATTAGTCCCATTTTGTTTTATGAGGCTGTCCAATCCCTGGCTGAATGGTGAACTTCGGGAGTGACTTCACCCCTGAGCTAAAATGATGTCTGGGGGCCATACTCTCAGGGTTTCTCCAGTCTGTCAGGCCAGTAAATCTGGTCTTTTTATTCTGAGTTAGAATTTTCTGCTACATCTTTTTCCAGTTCTGTCCAGGACCCTCTATTGTGATCCTGGTCAGAGCAGTCAGTGGTGGTAGCCGGGCACCATCTAGCTGTACTCGACTCAGTCTGGTGGAGGCCCTGGTAGCTGTGGTCCACCAGTCCTTTGGACTAATCTTTTCCTTGTATCCTGTTCTCTTCAATCTCCCTTGCTCCCAAAGGGGTGAGACCTGCGGAGTATCTTAGATGGCTGCTAACAGGCTTCTAAGACCCCAGACACTACTCACCAAGGTAGAATGTAGAACATTGTCTTTATCAACTGTATTATGCCAAATGATCTAGATATTCCCCAAGACCATGGTCCCCACAGCCCTCCACCAAGCAATTCAGACCCTCAGGGAATTTGGATGTGTCTATGGAGATTCCATGACCTTTCCTTGTACAAGTTGTGCTGGCTTCCCCAGCATTGTGTACTGTCTCACACTTCACCAAAGATACCACTTATCTACTGCCTATTGAGCTCCCCCCCCCCGCCACCCTTTCCATCCCGCATAACCTACAAAGATCGTTTCTTTTTGTGTGTAAACTTTTACATGAGTTTTTACGGTAGAGGTCTCATAAAATATTTGTCCTTTTGTGATTGACTTATTTCACTCAGCATAATGTCCTCCAGTTTCATCCATGTTATGAGATATTTCACAGTTTCATCATTGTTCTTTATCATTGCATAATACTCCATTGTGTGTATGTACCGTAGTTTGTTTATTCATTCATCTGTTGATGGGCATCTAGGTAGTTTCCATCTTTTGCTATTGTGAACAGTGCTGCGATGAATACGGGGGTGCATAATATTCGTGTCACAGCTATTATTTCTCTAGGATGTATTTCTAGGAGTGGGATTGCTGGATCATATGGTATTTCTATTTCTAGCTTTCTAAGGAAGCGCCATATTGTTTTCCAAAATGGTTGTATCATTTTGCATTCCTGCCAGCAATGCATAAGAGTTCCAATCTCTCTGCAGCCCCTCAAACATTTGTTATTTCCAGTGGTTTTGATACGTGACAGTAATGCCGGGGTGAGATGGTATCTCTTGTGGTTTTAATTTACATTTCTCTAATGGCTAGTGATCGTCAGCATTTCCTCATGTGTCTGTTGGCCGCTTGAATGTCTTCTTTGGTGAAGTGTTTGTTCATTCCCTTTGCCCATTTTTCAATTGGATTATTTGTCTTTTTCTTGTAGAGGTGTTGGATTTTCTTGTAGATTATGCCTTTGTCTGACTTGTAATGTCCAGAAATTTTTCCCCAGTCAGTAGGTTCTCTTTTTACTCTTTTGGTGAAGTCTTTTGATGGACGTAAGTGTTTCATTTTTAGAAGATCCCAGTTATCTAGCTTATCTTCTGGGGTTTGTGTGTTGTTGGTTATGGTTTGTATCCTCTTACTGCCATGTGTTAGGGCCTCTAGCATTGATCCTATTTTTTCTTCTATGAACTTGATAGTTTTTGGCTTTATATTTAGGTCTTTGATGCAAATTGAATTAGTTTTTGTGTATGGTGTGAGGTGTGGGTCCTATTTCATTTCTTTGCAGATGGACATCCAGTTTTGCCAGCACCCTTTGTTAAAAAGACTATCTTTTCCCCATTTGATGGATGTTGGGCCCTTGTCGAAGATCAGGTGACTGCAGGTGGATGGATTTACATCTGGGTTCTCAATTCTGTTCCACTGGTCAATGTATCTGTCACTGTACCAGTACCAGACTGTTTTGACTACCATAGCTGTATAGTAGTTTCTGAAGTCAGGTAGTGCGAGTCCTCCTACTTTATTCTTCTTCTTCAATACAGCTTTATTATCCAGAGCTTCTTCCCTTTCCATATAAAGTTAATGATTAGTTTTTCCATCTCTTTTAAGAATGTTGTTGGTATTTGGATTGGGATTGCATTGTATTTGTAAATTGCTTTGGGTAGAATTGTGATTTTCACTATGTTGGGTCTACCTATCCATGAGCATGGGATGTTTTTCCATTTATGTAGATCCCTTTGAGTTTCTTGCAGTAGTGTTCTGTAGTTTTCTTTGTATGCGTCTTTTACATCCCTGGTTAGATTTATTCCTAAATATTTCATTTTTTTAGGGGCTATTGTAAATGCTATTGCTTTCCTGTTTTCCTTTTCATCGTTCTCTTTACTGGTGTATAGGAATCCAACTGATTTTTGTATATTTATCATGTATCCTGCTACTCTGCTGAATCTTTCTATTCGTTCCAGTAGTTTTCTCCTGGCGTCTTTAGGGTTTTCTATGTATAGTATCATATCATCCACAAACAAGGACAGTTTAACGTCTTCATTACCAATTTGGATGTCCTTTATTTCTTTTTCTTGCATTATTGCTCTACCTAGGACTTCCAGAACAATGTTAAATAAGAGTGGAGATAAAGGGTATCCTTGTCTTGTTCCTGTTCTCAAGAGGAATGTTTTCAACCTCTCTCCATTAAGAAAGATGTTGGCTGTTGGTTCTGCATAGATGCCCTTTATTATGTTGAGAAACTTCCCTTCTGTACGTATTTTATTGAGAGTTTTTATCAGCAATGGGTGTTGGACTTTGTCAAATGCCTTTTCTGCATCAATTGAGATGATCATGTGATTCTTTTATTTATGTGGTGGATTACATTGATTGATTTTCTAACATTGAACCAACCTTGCATACCTCGTATGAATTCTCCTTGTTTTGGTGTATTATTTTTTAGATATGATGCTGAATTCTATTGGTTAGAATACTGTTGAGAATTTTTGCATCTATATTCCTGAGAGATATTGGTCTGTAATTTTCTTTTTTTGTGGCATCTTTGCCTGGTTTTGGTATCAGAGTTATGCTGGCTTCATAAAATGAATTTGGAAGTATCCCTTCCTTTTCTATGTTCTGAAATAGTTTGAGCAGTACTGGTATAAGCTCTTCTCTGTGTTTGGTAGAATTCTCCAGGGAAGCCATCTAGGTCAGGGCTTTTTTTTGTTGGCAGTTTTTTTATTACCTTTTCAATCTCTTCTCTTGTTATGGGTCTGTTCAGATTTTCAACATCACTTTGTGTTAGTTTGGGTAGGTAGTGTGTTTCTAGAAATTTATCTGTTTCCTGTAGGTTTTTTAATTTGTTGGAGTATAGTTTTTCATAATATTGTTATGATCCTTTTTATTTCAGATGAGTCTGTTGTAATGTTGCCCATTTCATTTCTTATTTGGGTTATTTGTGTCCTCTCCTGTTTTTCTTTTGTCAGTCTGGCCAGTGGTTTGTCGATTTTGTTGATTCTTTCTATTGTTTTTCTATTCTCTATTTCATTTATTTCTGCTCTGATCTTTATTATTTCCTTTCTTCTGGTGGCTGTGAGCTTTTTTGCTGTTCTCTTTCTATTTGTTTGAGTTCTGTAGTTAATGTTTTGGTTTTGTCCCTTTCTTCTTTTTGGATGTGTGCATCTATTGCTATAAATTGTCCTCTGAGGACTGCCTTTGCTGTGTCCCAAAGGTTTTGGTATGATGTGTTTTTATTCTCATTTGATTCTAGGAATTTTTTGATTCCATCTCTGATTTCTTCTATTACCCAGTGGTTTGTAAGCAGGGTGTTATTCAGTTTCTGTGTAATTGATTTTTTTTCCTTGCTGTTTCTGTTGTTAATTTCTACCTTGATGGCATTGTGATCAGAGAAGATACTTTGTATTATCTCAATGTTTTGGATTTTGTTGAGGATTGCTCCGTGGCCTAAGATGTGGTCTTTTCTGGAGAACGTTCCATGTGCATTGGAAAAGAATGTGTACTTTGCAACTGTTGGGTGGAGTATTCTATATATGTCTATGAGGTCAAGTTGGTTGATTGTGCCCTTTAGGTCTTCTGTATCTTTGCTGAGTTTCTTTCTAGACATTCTGTCTTTTACCGAGAGTGGTGTGTTGAAACCTCCTACTATTATTGTGGAACCGTGAATTTCTCTTTTCAGTGCTGTTAGAGTTTTTTTTTTTTTTATGTGTTTGGGAGGCCTGTCATTGGGTACATGTTTATTATGGTTATGTCCTCATGATGGATCATCCCCTTATTGATTATATATGTCCTTCTTTGTCTTTTATGGTGGATTTTGTTTTAAAGTCTATTTTATGTGAGATTAGTTTGCCACTCCTGTTCTTTTTTGGTAGCTGTTTGCTTGATATATTTTTTTTCACCCTTTGATTATAATAAATTTACGTCTTTGTTTCTAAGCTGTGTCTCTTGTAGAGAGCATATGGATGGAGCCTGTTTTTTTAACCATTGTGTCACTCTCCATCTCTTTATGGGTGCCTTTAGGCCATTTACATTCTGTGTAACTATTGATAGGTGTGAGTTTATTGCTGTCATTTTGTAGTGCTTTTTTTGTGGTGCTGACATTTTCTTTTTTCCTCTTACTCTCCTGTGCTGAGTTCTTATTGTTTGTGGATTTTTATTTTTTTTCATTTTCTTTGTTTTTGTAGGTTTTACTTTTACTGAGACTTTATGCTTTTCTTCTTTGTTTTGATGAGTAGGTTTCTTAACTCTCTTTGTGGTTACCTTGAAATTTATCCTTATCTTCCTATGTTGGAACCAGTCTATTTATAGTTGGTATCACCTTGCCTTCCTCTCCATTAGAAGGTTCTAAACCTACACCATTTATTCCCTCTTTTATTGTTCTGATGTTGTTGTCATTTGCAGATTAACTGCTCTGATTCCCAGTTGTATTTCTTTTGGTTTTGGATAGTCCTTGAGAGTTCATATCCTAGATTGGTATCTGGCTGGTATGATCCTGTGTCCTAGTATCAGCCTGTGAGCTGAAGTTGTTCTCAGATCGAAGGGCTCCCTTTAATAATTCTTGTAAGTTTGGTTTGGTTTTTACATAGTCCCTTAATTTCTGTCTATCTGGAAATGTCCTAATTTCACCATCATATTTGAATGAGAGTTTTGCAGGATACATTATTCTTGGCTGGCAATTTTTTTCTTTCAATGTTTTATCTATGTCATCCCGTTGCCTTCTTGCCTGCATGGTTTCTGCCAAATAATCTGAGCTTAGTCTTATTGTTTCTCCTCTGTATGTGTCTTTTTGTTTTTCTCGATCTGCTCTCGGGATTCTTCGTTTGTCTTTGGTTTTAGCGAGTGTGATTATGATATGCCTTGGTGATTTCCTTTTGGAGTCTATCCTATATGGGTTCGTTGAACTTCTTGGATGGTCACCTTTTCATCTTTCATGATATTGGGGAAGTTTTCTGTCAGCAATTCTTCAATGATCCTCTCTGTGTCTTCTGTTTTCTCCCTGTGTTCTGGAACTCCAATCACTCACAGATTTTTGCTTTTGATTGTATCCCACATAATTCTCAGGGTGTCTTCATTTTTCTTCCCTCTTTTTTCTTATTTTTCCTCAAACAGAGTTGTATCCAAGTGTTTGTCTTCAATTTCGATGATCCTATCTTCCATTGTTTCAAACCCGCTCCTCAGCCCTTCTATGACACTGTCCATTTCTGAAATCTTGCTGTTTATCTTTTGGATTTCTAATTGTTTTTGTATGGTTTCTAGTGTGAATTTATTTTAGTATTTTTTCCTGCATTATTTTCTTGAATTCTTCCATTTTTAGTCTGTATTTTCCATGAATTTGTCTATTTTTTTTCTCATTTTTGTCTGATTTTTGCTTCAACTCTTGGATAACTCTGAATATTAGAGATTTGAATTCCTTATCAGTTAGTTCTAGTGTCTTTTCTTCTACTGGAAAGTTTTATGGTGTTTTATTTTGGAAGCCTACTGGAACCATCCTGTCCTGTGTTTGTAAATGTTTTGATATGTCTGCTGTCTTTGGGGATTCAGTAGTTATTTTCCTCATTTATTGAGTGTAGATTTGTTTGTTTCATCCTACTATTTTGTTTAATTGGTAATGTCTTAGCAGGCATGCTGTGCATTCTTTGTTGTTTGCTCCTCTGTAGGTAAGATACTTTTCACCACCTTCTGCAATGGGCAGGGTCAGTCACTCAGGTATGGTACGGCAGGGCAGGTCCAGCTGAAGTGGAGTTGCTGAGATGAGTTTTTTGTGGCATAGACTAGGCTGACAGTGTAGACTGGGAATCAGTGCAGGGCAGGTTCCAGTAGGCCATGCCTTTGTTACTTGGGAGTGTGATGTTCAGCACACGGTGCAGGCGGGCAGGAAGGAGGCGGGAGATTGTGATGTGTGGAGCTAAGATGGGTATGGGTAAGACAAGAGAGAGGAAAGAGGCACAGGAACAAAAACATGCACACAAACAAAAAAGAGTGCTAAGGGAACTTGCTATTCGGATGGAGGGATGAGAGACTGAGAAATGGGGAAAAACAAAAATAAAAAAAAGAAAAATCATAAAAGAAATAAATGAATAAATCAGGAACTGGAAATGAAGAAAGACAAAAAGGGAATAAGAGGGCGAAGAAAACAAAAGAAAAAAAAAAAAAGAAATGTTCCGAGGGATATCCCTGTGCATCTGCACAGAATAAGGTAGTAGCTTCCAAGCCACACAGTACTGCCCAGCTAGAAGGGGCTCCCAAGTTGAGAACACTAAAAGAAAACAAACAAATAAACAAATCAAAACAGAACAAATCAGAGCAAACAAAAAAAAACCCCTGGAGTCCCACCCACGTGGCATCACTGTCTGGGAAGCAGGTTCACAGTGGAGCAGTGTTTTGCAGCCTTTCAGGAAGAAGCAAAGATAGCACACAGAGCCAGGTATTTGACAGAAAAGAAGGGGAGGTGGTGAGAGGTGAGGAAAAAATCTAAAGAAGTGGAAAAAAGCAACACCAGCAGCCAAGAAAAGGCACTCAGGGAGCCAGCCAGTGCAGGCAAGTGGAATCCAAGCAACACCACAGTGAAGCCAGTGCTTCCTGGCCAATGACTGTGGCTGCAGGAAGCAGAGGAGGCTGAGTAGGAGTGAAGAAGGGTGGGGGGTGGGAAAGCGT
The DNA here is from genome assembly GCA_030035585.1 of Dugong dugon. Classification (NCBI taxonomy): domain Eukaryota; kingdom Metazoa; phylum Chordata; class Mammalia; order Sirenia; family Dugongidae; genus Dugong; species Dugong dugon. Next base: position 56,506,623 of record CM057463.1, read on the forward strand.
TTATCACTGGTTACCGGTTGTTCTGTCTCCTGCTGGAAGCTTGTTAAGCTGCTTTCTCATACCCCCTGTTCGCTGATCTCCGATAGGAATCCAAGATGGCAGATCCATGTGCAGTAGCTGATAGGGGACCTCTGTATGTATCTCTCCTCACTCTCTGTTCTCAGTCAGTTTCTTATTCCATTTGGTGCTTGGCTGAGTTCTTTATGTCTTCATTTGATGCATAGGGTTTCAGGACTGACGTGTGACTCTGTTTAAGTTAGTTTTTCTTGTCTTTGCTGTGGAGTGATGGCTTGGTACTTCTGACTATAGCACCATGTTGCCCGGAAGTCCAGAAGGTAGTTCTTAAAACCAGCTATGACTATGTGACCAATTGCAGAAATGAGGATGGTAATTGTTATGAGGATTTCTTCCTTATATTTGTGTATCGAATATTTTTGTTTTCCTCACATATAAAATATAAGATATAAACAGAGCTAGTGCATTTTCTGTTGTTCATGTGTTAGTTTCATCATGTTAGGCACAAGTATGACTTTATAATTGTCTTTATTTAGAGACTGTGTATGGTTTAGGGAGATGCGTTCAGGTGCCAAATTGATAAAGGGTGGACTGTGATGGTTAAGGTTGTGTGCCAACTTAGCAGGGCCATAATTCTCAGAGGTTTGGCAGTTATGATGTAGTTTGGCAACTATATAATGATGTAATTACTCCCATAATGAGATCTGATATAATGTAATACTTCCATGATGAGGTCTGCTATGAGCAGCCAATCATTTGAAAGGGAGTTTCCTTGGGGGTGTGGTGACCCAATATATATGGACTTTCTGGCAAGCTTCATGGGATTTTGACTCACTCTGGATCCTGCAGCTGGCTCCTGTTCATCTGACCATTGGTTCTTCAGACGTGAGCTAGCAGTTTACTTGCTGATCTTGGTATTTGTCAGCCTCCACAGCCTGTGAGCCAGCGGCCTGCCATCTTACCTGCCAGTCTTGGGATGTGTCAGCTTCTGCAGCCTGTGAGATAGAGGCCTGCCATCTGACCTGCTGATCTTGGGTTCACCAGCCCCTGCAGCTATGTGAGTCAAGAGACGACTCCAGCCTGACCCATGGACTTGGGACTTTCCAGCCTCTACAAACTCGTGAACCGTTTCCTTGATATAAATCTCTCTCTTTCTCTCTCCGTCTATATTTATATATCTATATCTATATATATGCTTCACTTGTTTTGCTTCTCTAGAGAACCCAGCCCAAGACATAGGGCTATTAGCTCTAGAATAAAACTATTACATATCCACCTAAGCTAAAAGAGCTTAAAAACAAGCTTTGACAAGATCAAACTAATCTGCAAGTGACATAATTATCTTCAGAAAAAATTCAAAACTCATTAAATTGACATAATAAAATTCAACATTCAACAGCATAAAATTCAGAGATACAACACACAATATAAAATTTTTAGATATGTAAAAAAGGGCTAAAGTGTGACAAATAAACAAATTGGTCAATAGAAACACAACCAAAACTGATAGAAACTCATTGCCATCGAGTCTATTTCAACTCATAGTGATGCTATAGGACAGAGTATAATTGTCCCATAGGATTTCCAAGGCTGTAATCTTTATAGAAGTATACAGTCACATCTTTCTCCTACAGCACAGTTGGTGGTTTTGAACCACTGACCTTTCAGTTAGTACTATAGTATTTAACCACTGTGTACTAGGGCTCCTTAAAAATGACACAGATGATTAAATTAGTAGAGTGAGGCCTTAAAATGCTATTATAAATTTACTCCACAATCTCAATGATGTAAAGAAAAAAAAGAATATAATAATAAAAGAAATAGAAGATATACAAGAGAAGTAAACAGAACATCAAGAAATAAAAATCACAATAATTGAAATAAAAATTCACTAGAAGTGATTAATAGCAGATTAAACATTGCAAAAGAAAATATCAATGAACTTGAAGACATAAACTAGAACTAGCCAAATGAAACACACTAACAAAAAAGACTAAAAAATCACCAGAGCCTCAGTGACCTGTAGGATATTAAACATATATATAACTGGATTCCCAAAGGTGGTCATAAAAATATTTAAAGAATAAATGATCAATTTTTTTTTTTCCAAATTTGATAAGAGCTACCAAGAAACAGATCCAAGAAGCTCAATAGAACCCAGGCGAGATGAATACAGAAAATAATTTAAAAATCACATTATAATCAAACTGCTGAAAACAAGTGATAAAAAGAAAATTTAAAACAATGAGAGAAAAAAAGACACTGTACAGAGGAACAAAGGCTAGAGGTCCACAAAATTACTGTTGGAAACGATGCAAGCCAGAGGACAATAAAATGACATCTTCAAATGCATAGAGAAGAAAACTACAAACCTAGAATCTATATCCACCCCCTCACGCATCTTTTTCTTTGCCATACTGTGGAGGCTTCCATGTTGCTGTGATGCTGGAAGCTATGTCACCAGTATTCAAACACCAGTAGGGTCACCCATAGCAGACAGGTTTAAGCCGAGCTTCCAGACTAAGAAAGACTAGGAAGAAGGACCTGAAAGTCTATTTCTGAAAAGATTTAGCCAGGTATATACAACCCTGAGCATATGCCACCTGAATTTAGAGATCATCTCAAGAATAGATTTGACATCATACATGAAGAAAGCGAAAGTCATTAAAAAGACAGGAAAGAAAGAAGAGACCAAAATGGATGTCAGAAGAGACCTGAAACTTGATTTTCAATGTCGAGTAGCTAAAGAAAATGGAAGAAATGATGAAGTAAAAGAGCTTAACAGAAGATTTCAAAGGGCAGCTTAAGAAGACAAAGTAAAGTATTATAATGATATGGGCAAAGACCTGGAGATAAAAAACCAAAAGGGAAGAACACACTCGGCATTTCTCAAGCTGAAAGAACTGAAGAAAAAATTCAAGCCTTGAGTTGCAATATTGAAGGATTCTACAGGGAAAATATTCAACAATGCAGGAAGCATCAAAAGAAGATGGAAGGAATACACAGAGTCACTATACCAAAAAAGAATTGGTGAACATTCAACCATTTCAGGAGGCAGTGTATGATCAGGAACTGATGGTACTGAGGGAAGAGGTCCAAGTTTCACTGAAGACACTGGTGAAAAACAAGGTTCCAGGAATTGACGGAATACCAACTGAGATGTTTCAACCAACGGATGCAGTGCTCGAAGTGCTCGCTGGTTTACGCCAAATTTGGAAGACAGCAGTCCAGCCAACTGACAGGAAGACATCCATATTTATGCCTATTCCAAATAAAGGTGACCCAAATGAATGCAGAAATTATCAAACAATATCATTAATATCACACACAAGTAAAATTTTGCTGAAGATCATTCAAAAGTGGCTGCAGCAGTACACTGATAGGGAGCTGCCAGAAATATAAGCCAGATTCAGAAGAGGATGTGGAACTAGGGATATCATTGCTGATGTTAGATGGATGCTGGCTGAAAGCAGAGAATACCAGAAAGATGTTTACCTGTGTTTTATTGACTGTGCAAAGGCAACTGTATGGATCATAACAAATTATGGATAACATTGTGAAGAATGGGGGTTCCATAACACTTAATTGTGCTCATGAGGAGCCTGTACATATATCAAGAGGCAGTCTTTCAAACAGAACAAGGGTATACTGTGTGGTTTAAAGTCAGGAAAGGTGTTCGTCAAAGTTGTATCCTTTCACCATATCTATTCAATCTGTATGTTGAGCAAATAACCCAAGAACCTGGACTATATGAAGAAGAACGGGGCATCAGGATTGGAGGAAAACTCATTAATAACCTTATGCATGTGACACAATCTTGCTTGCTTAAACTGAAGAGGTCTTGCAGCACTTACTGATGAAGATCAAACACCACACCTTCAGTATGGATTACACCTCAACATAAAGAAAACAAAAATCCTCACAACTGGACCAATAAGCAACATCATCGTAAATGGAGAAAATATTGAAGTTGTCAAGGATTTCATTTTACTTGGATCCACAATCAATACCCACGGAAACAGCAGTCAAGAAATCAAAAGACACATTGCACTGGGAAAACCTGCCACAAAAGACCTCTTTAAAGTGTTATAAAGCAAGGATGTCACCTTGAAAACTAAGATGCACCTGACCCAAGCCATGGTGTTTTCATTCGCCTGATATGTATGCGAATGCTGGATGATGAATAAGGAAGCTCAAAGAAGAACTGATGCCTTTGAATTGCAGTGTTGATGAAAAATATTGAATACACCATGGAGTGCCAAAAGAATGAATAAATCTGTCTTGGAAGAAGTATAGCCAGAGTGCTCCTTAGGTGCAAGAATAGTGAGATTACACCTTACATACTTTGGACATATTATCAGTAGTGATCAGTCCCTGGAGAAGGACATCATTCTTGCTAAAGCAGAGGATCAGTGAAAAAGAGGAAGATCCTCAAGGAGATGGATTGAACAAAGTGGCTGTGACAATGAGCTTAAGTATAACAATTGTAAGCATGGTGCAGGACCAGGCATTGTTTCGTTCTGTTGTACATAGGGTCACCATGAATCAGAGCCAACTCAAGGGTAATAACTACATTACATGTAAGTATTCTAAATAATTTAATTAAAATACAGAGATTTTTAGACCGGATTAAAAAAGTCAAGACCCAACTATATACTGTTACCAGGAAGCTATTTTAAAGATGAAGATACAAATAGGTTACAAGTAAAAGGATTAAAAAAAAAAGACATACTATGAAAACACTAATCATAAGCAAACTGGAGTGCCTACATTAATATCAAAGTAAACTTTAGAACAAAGATTATTATCAGGGTTAGAGATAGACATTTCATAATGATAGAGGAGTCAATTTACCAAACATAACAAACTTAAATATGTATGCACTCAATAAGAGAGCTTCAAAATACGTAAAGCTATAACTGACAGACTGAAAGGAGACAAAGCCACAGTTGTGGTTGGAGATATCAACACTAACTTCCATGACTGTTCAAACAAGTAGAAAATCAATTAAACCCTAAACAATTGAAATAACAACATGATCAGCTAATCAAAAATAGTTGACATTCATAATTGACCCTCCACTTAACAACAGAAGAATACACATATTTTTCAAATGCACATAAAACTTTCATCAACACAGACCATATGCCGGGCCTTAAAATTAGTCTCAACAAATTTAAGAGGATGAAAATTATTCCAGTAGCCACAACAATGGGCTCAAACATACCAACGATCATGAAGATGATGCAGGATTGGCCAATGTTTTGCTCTGTTATACAATAGGTTTTCATGAGTTGGAGATGACTTCATGACAACTAACAACAAAAACAAAATCATTCTGGGCATATAAGCTTACCACACACAAAAAAAAAAAAAAAAAAATGAGGAAAACAATACCATTTATAATAGCCCCTAAAAAAATAAAATACTTAGGAATAAATCTAACCAGGGATGTAAAAGACCTATACAAAGAAAACTATAAAACACTACTGCAAGAAACCCAGAGATCTACATAAATGGAAAAACATACCATGTTCATGGATAGGTAGACTCAACTTAGTGAAAATGTCAATTCTATCCAAATCAATCTACAAATACAACGCAATCCAGATCCAAATACTGACAGCATTCTTTAAAGAGATGGAAAAAAGTGATTATTAACTTTATATGGCAAGGGAAGAGGCCCTGGATAAGTAAGCACTATTGAAGAAGAAGAATAAAGTAGGAGGACTCGCACTACCTAACCTCAGAACCTCCTATACAGCTACGGTAGTCAAAACAGCCTGGTACTGGTACAACGACAGGTACATTGACCAATGGAACAGAATTGAGAACGCAGATGTAAATCCATTCATTTATGGTCACCTGATCTTCCACACAAGGGCCCAAAGTCCATCATATGGGGAAAAGACAGTGTTTTTAACAAATAGTGCTGTTAAAACTGGATGTCCAGCTGCAAAAAAATGAAACAGGACCCATACCTCACACCATATACAAAAACTAATTCAAAATGGATCAAAGACCTGAATATAAAGCCTAAAACTATAAAGGTCATAGAAGAAAAAATAGGATCAATGCTAGAGGCCCTAATACACTGCATTAACAGGATACAAACTATAACTAACAACACACAAACTCCAGGAGATAAGCTAGATAACTAAGATCTTCTAAAAATTCTTCTAAAAATTAACACTTATGATCATCAAAAGACGTCACCAAAAGAGAACCTACAGACTGGGAAAAAAATTTTGGCTATGACAAATTCAACAAAGGTCTAATCTCTAAAATCTGTGGGAAAATCCAACACCTCTAAACAAAAAAGACAAATAATCCAATTAAAAATGGGCAAAGGAAATAAACAGACACTTCACCAAATAAGACATTCAAGTGGCTAACAGACACATGAGGAAATGCTGGCAATTATTAGCCATTAGAGTAATGCAAATCAAAACCACAATGAGATACCATCTCACCCTGGCATTACTGGCATGAATAAAAAAAAAATAGAAAATAACCAATGTTGGAGAGGTTGTAGGCAGATTGGAACTCTTATGCAATGCTGGTGGGAATACAAAATGGTACAATCATTTTGGAAAATGATATGGTGCTTCCTTAGAAAGCCAGAAATAAAAATTCCATATGATCCAGAATCCCACTCCTAGGAATATATCCTAGAGAAATAAGAGCCGTCACACGAATAGACATATGCACACCCATGTTCATTGCAGCATTGTTCATAATAGCAAAAAGATGGAAAAAACCTAGATGCCCATCAATAGATGAATGAATAAACAAAGTGGTACACACACACAAAGGAGTATTGTGCAGCGATACAGAATAATGATGGATCTGTGAAGCATCTCACGACATGGATGAATCTGGAGTGCAATATGCTGAGTGAAATAAGTCAATCACAAAAGGACAAATATTGTATGAGACCACTACTATAAAAACTCATGAAAATGTTTACACACAATAAGAAACAATCTTTGATAGTTACAAGGGAGGGGAGAGATGGGAGGGAAAAACACTAAATAGACAATAGATAAGTGCTAACTTTGGTGAAGGTAAGACAGTACACAATGCTGGGGAAGCCAGCACAACTTCTCCAAGGCAAGGTCATGGAAGCTCCATAGATCCATTCAAACTCCCTGAGGGACCAAATTACTGGGCTGAGGGCTGTAGGGATCATGGTCTCGGGGAACATCTAGCTCAACTGGCATAACATAGTTTATAAAGAAAGTGTTCTACATTCTACTTTGGTGAGTAGCATCTTAAAAGCCTGTGAGTGGCCATCTAAGATACTCTACTGTTCTCACCTATCTAGAGCAAGGAAGAATGAAGAAAACCAAAGACACAAGGGAAAGATTAGTCCAAAGGACTAATGGACCACAGCTACCACTACTGAGTCCAGTACAACTAGATGATGCCTGGCTACCACCACTGACTGGTCTGACAGAGATCACAATAGAAGGTCCCAGACAGAGCTGGAGAGAAATGTAGAACAAAATTCTAATTCACAAAAAAAGACCAGATTTACTGGCCTAAAGGAGATTGGAGAAACCCTGAGAGTATGGCCCGTGAACACCCTTTTAGCTCAGTAATGAAGTCACTTCTGAGGTTTATCCTTCAGTCAAAGATTAGACAGGCACATAAAACAAAAGGAGACTAAATGAGCACAACCAGCCCAGGAGCAAGGACTAGAAGGCAGGAGGGGAGAGGAAAGCTGGTAATAGAGAACCCAAGGTCGAGAAGGGGAGAGCGTTGACATGTCCTGGGGTTGGTAACCAATGTCACAAAACAATATGTGTACTAATTACTTAATGAGAAGCTAGTTTGTTCTGTAAACCTTCATCTAAAGTACAATAAAAAGAAACTGGCAAAAAGTTTGTCAACGTAGATGAAATGGACACATTTTTTAAGACACAAATTACCAAAACTGACTGAAGATGTGATAGAAAATCTCAATAGCCCTAAATCTATTAAAGGTATTGAGTTCATAATTCAAATCTTCCCACAAAGAAAACTCCAGGCCCAATGACTTCACTAGTAATTCTTTTAAACACTTACAAAACAAACTCTACAAATCTTGTAATACTTATTCAGAAAATAGAAAAGTAAAAGTTAACTCCCAAAACAGCTCTAGATCCAAGCTTAACCCAGATACCGAAACCAGATAATGACATTACAAAAACAGAAAATACACGCCAATACCCTTCATAAACACAGATGCAAAAATTTTAACAATTTTATTAGCAAATCAAATTTAACAATATATACTAACAACAATACATCAAGATAAAAACAAACAAACCTGTTGCCATCGAGTCAATCAACTCATAGTTGAGTCTGTAGGACAGAGTAGAAATGCCACACACGGTTTCTAAGGAGTGGCTGGTAGGTTTGAACTGCTGACCTTTTGATTAGCAGCCAAGCTCTTAACCACCGTGCCACCAGGACTCCACATCAAGACCAGGAATGAAAGGTTAGTTTAAACTTGAAAATCATTTAATGTAATTCATCCTATTAACCAGATAAAGAGAAAAACCATATAATCATTTCACTAGATGAAGAAAAATTATTGACAAATTTCAATACTCATTCAAAACTTTAAAATTTTTTTGTCAAACCAGAAATAGAAGGAAATTATTTTCAACTTGAAATTGGTATCTGTGGGAAAAAAAAAAAAAGCAGCTTAAATTATACTTGATGGTGAAAGACTAAATACTTTCCTACTAAGATCAAGAGGAAGGTAAGGATGTCACTTCTACTCAAAATTGTACTGGAGTGCCTAGTCAGTGCAAAAAGGCAAGAAAAAAAAATAAATGAAAGGCACACAGATTTGAAAAGAATGTAAAAGTTTCTAGATTTGCAGATGACGTAATCATGTACAGAGAGCATCCAATGGAATCTACCACTAAAACTAATAACCTACTTTCAAAACAAACAAACAATCCTGATGCCTTTGAGTTGATCCCGACTCATAGCAACCCTATAGGATGGAGTAGAACTGCACCATAGGGTTTCCAGGGAGTGGCTGGTGGATTCAAACCGTCAATCTTTTGGTTAGCAGCCAAGCTCTTAACCATTGTGCCACCAGGGCTCCAAGTTTAGCAAGGTCAGATGATGCAAGGTTAATATACAAAAATCAATTTTATTTCTAAATATTAGCAACAAACTATTAGAAATTGAAATCTATAGGTAATATTTATACTAGCATCAAACAGATGAAATATTTAGGAATAAATTTAAGAAAATATTTGCAGAATCTGTTTAACGAAAATAACAAAATATTGTTGAGAGAAATTAAAGAAGACCAAAAAAAAAGGTGGGAGGGACATATACCATGTTTCTGGCTTTGACTTGATGACAACGTATTTTTAATTTATCTAGTTAAAAAATATCCTATGGCTCCACAGGGTTTATAACCTCTAAACTCCCTAGAATAGCACATAAGGCCCTCCGTAATCTAGATCAGCCTACTGTTCTCTACAACCAGATTTCTCACTACTCCCAAACAGGAACCCTATGCTTCAAGTGTAATGAACAGCCAAGAGTAACCAGCCTATGCCACCATGTTTCACGTCTCTGAGTTTATATGTGACATTCCATTGACCTAAACACACCCTCTTACCCTCCCACCACCCATCTTTATACCCTGGTGAATTCCTTTTCATCCTCCAAGATTTAGTTTGGATCCTGTTCCAAGAAAACTTTTCTGATCTACCCAAAGAGATTTAATTGCTGCCTCTTTTGAGCCTACAGTGATCCTTTTCACCCAATATTGCCATAATTTATTTGATAATCTCTATCTCACCACGATAAAAAGGAGTCCTGTTGGCACAGTGGTTAAGCACTTGGCCGCTAACCAAAAGGTCAGCGGTTCAAACCCACCAGCCGCTCTGCAAGAGAAAGATGTGGCCGTCTGCTTCCTTAAAGATTTACAGCCTTGAAAACGCTATGAGGCAGTTTTACTCTGTCCTGTAGGGTTGCTCTGAGTCAGAATCGACTCAGCTGCAATGGGGTTTTTATATTGCCAAGACAGAAGTCACCGGGTGGCACAAACATTAATGTGCTCAGCTGCAAACTAAACGTTGATGGTTCGAGTCTATCCAGAGGCACCACAGAAAAAAGTCCTGGCAATCTACTTCCCCCAAAAAATCAACCATTGAAAACCCTGTGAAGCACAGTTCTACTCTGACACACATGAGGTCACCATGAGCTGAAATCAACTCAGTGGCAACTGGTACTGGTGTCTGCCCAAGAGAGACTGTGGATTCTTTTGTGATCTCTACCTTCAGCACAGGGACTGTATCTTATTCATTTTTGCTTCTTTGCTGTGCCTGCCACATAGTAGACACGCAAATATTTTTTGAGTGAATGATTGTCTGACTAATGGGATGAAGGAGAATGAGAATTCTTTCAAGAATGAAAGAGCCAAAACAGGATGAATTTCAGAAGTCAATAAGATACCTTCTCTAAGGTTGGCTAAGATAAATATGAAAAAGGACATTTTATAACAGAAAGAACTATTAAACATTTTCATTCTGCTTCCCTTTCATTCTGGCATTGCTTCTAATATAAAGCAGCCCTGAGGAAATTATGCTTGACCACAAGCCCCACAAACTATTTCTAGTTTCTAATACTAAGTAAGTCCAAAGGAAAAATCTTAATATGTCATATATATCCTTACCCTATGTCAGTTTTCAATTTTCCCCCTCTCTTTTACTCTCTCTTCTATACACGCCAAGTTTCCCCACAGATGAATGAAAATATTTATAAGAGTCAAATAAAGAACCCTGTCCCAGAAAGTCTGTCTGGCCCAGAAACATTTGCCTGCTTCCTTTCGACCACTTACAAAGAGTATTGATAGCATGCCCACCTCCCCGCCCTCAAGAATTAGTTACTGCTCTTTTTAGAGTCTGATTTGCCTGTATTTTCTTTGACCTTTAAGTTTGGGTGTGTGCAAGTTCCTTTACAAATATTTTCACAGATCCCTGCAATCACATTGGCATAACTCTTACAGAGAAGTGTTTGGGGATCTCATGAAAGTTAGTTTCCCCTTGATATCTGGAGATAAACACATCTATACTATATTATTTTAAACATTTAACTATCTGAAACAAAATCCAATTACTAGGGTGCAATGCCATCAATATGAGAAAGCTAAAATGAATGTAGGGAACACTTCGGAGAATTTTAGAAGTTCCTGTTTCTAAGGTGGGCCTGACCCAAGCCATGATCTTTTCAATCACCTCATATGTCTGTGAAAGCTGCGCTATCAAAAAGGAAGACAGAAAAAGAACTGATTTATTTGAATTGTGGTATTGGTGAAGAATATTGACTATATCATGAATTGTCAGAAGAATGAACAAATCAGTCTTAGAAGAAATACAATCAGCATGCTCCTTAGAAGCGAGGATGGCAGGGTGAGACTTCAGTTCACTTACTTTGGACATACCATCAGCAAAAAAACAATCACTAGAAAAGGACATCATGTTTGGTAAAGTAGAGGGTCAGTGAAAAGGAAACCCTCACTGACACAATAGCCAAAACAACGGACTCAAACATACCAATGCTCGTGAAGATGGCACAGGACCCGGCAATATTTCATTCTGTTATACATAAGGTCACCATGAGTCAGAGTCAACTCCGTGGCAACTAACAACAAAAAGAACAACTGTTTCAACCAGGGCGGGCAGAGAAGTCTGGCAGAATTGTGACACAGGCCAAAGATTATCTTTCTGAATAGTATTCTTATGCCCTATCTTCATGCTGCCTTCTCTCTCCCACCCTCTCAGGCTGGTTTCAGGAAATGGTCCTGTGTTTCTTTACACTGAAATTGTACCTAAATGTGTAGTAAGAATTAACAAATTACCTCTCCTCAGATTTTCTTTTTATCAGAGGACAAAGGTCTTTCCGGCCTCACTTTGGATTAAACAGAAGGAATTATTTTCCTGAAACAAGCAGACCAGCTGGGAGAAGGAGAAGATTTATTACTTCATTTATGAAGTAGATGGAGAATGTGAAGCTGTCAGGAAAATATTCTTAGCTAACACTGAAGGAAATAGTGTACTGTATCAAAGGCCAAGGGGACATATTCAAGTGTTCAACAGACCTGTTGACCAACGCCTACCTTGTTAACTTAAACTCACATATTTTGAGAAAAACTAGTGTATTAAGGGACAGAGGCAGTATAGGATACTGACCTCCCTTCACCTTACAGTCTGCTAACACCTCAAGATCTGTTTCAGTGACACTTTCAAATAATTGTTTCTACCCCTTCTCTTTGAATATAAGATATCTTTTCCTCCTTCCTAAATATGTTAGCATTCCTTTGTTCCATGTTTTAAATTTCCCCCTTTTCTTTTCACCTCAGCCTGTTGAGTCAATTCCTACTCATTGCAACCCTATAGGACAGAGTAGAGCTGCCCCATAGGGTTTCCAGGGAGCTGCTGGTAGATTCAAACTCCCGACCTTTTGTTTGGCAGCCGAAGACTTAACCACTGCGCCACCAGGGCTTACTCAGCTTGTTAAGGTCTCTTAAATCCTATTGTTACCTTCTAAGTTATTAACTTTCCATCAAACTTAATGTCAACGACAAACTCCTAAAGGGAGAAGAATCTGACTGTGTTAACTGCAGTCAATAAATCTGCTAGCACCTCAAGCAAAACCACAGAAAGCACAACATAATTCTCAAGACCTAAAGTTTTAGATATCATCCTGACACCTGCTGCTGCCATGTTTATTACTTAGTAAATAGTGTTAATCTTGTGCAACATTTTCCTGCTCCCACATAACTCAAGGGAGAACTTCTGGAAAGCAATGGCCGGAATGAATATCAGTGCTAGTGAAAGCTTGTTACCTCTGTCTTCCAGGAGTGCCCCAGGCCTAGAGCAAGTAAAAATAAGTAGAGAGAAGCAAGGCTAAATAATACTTTGAGTCACAAAAATTATGTGGGGGAAAGTGATAATTTCCTCCTTTGGTCAGGTGAGGAATATTAAAGTGAAGTTTGGAATGTGGAAAAAATAAAGAATATTTAAAAGATGTTAATAAGGCTTTTTAAAGTCCCAAAGTAGCATCTTAATTTGGGAAGAAAAGGCTGGGCTTGGATGGAGGGATAAGTGTGGGAAAGGTAGTTATCATAAATACCTGAGACTTCCAACTTGCACCTATGCTGTATCACAGCTGGAAATCAGACACCAGATGAGTAAAGCAGATGTTACAGGGGTTCATTTGTTTGTGAGGCCAAGGACTATGCTGAGAAAGAATGCTTTGTTTTCAGGAAAGAGGATCAACTACATGAACTTGGTTTAAAGAAAATGCTTCAATGTTAGAAAGGAAGCAAAGTTGAGATTATAGAATAGAGCTTGTTACTCAGGTAAACCTTGACCCAGCTCTCATGGCCTTGTGTCTAATTCCCAGGGTTACCTGTGTAAAACTGAGTCACCATGAGGCTCAGTCATGGTAAATCAAAAAAACCAAACCCACTGCTGTCAAGTAGATTCCGACTCGTAGCAACCCCATAGGACAGGGTAGAACTGCCCCATAGGATTTCCAAGACTGTAATCATTATGTAAGCAGACTGCCACATCTTTCTCCTGAGGAGCAGCTGGTGGATTTGAACCACTGACCTTTCAGTTAGCAGCTGAGTGCTTAACCACTGTGCCACCAGGGGCCCTCTGTACCAGGTGGTAGGATCCAAAAATAATTGAAGAACATCGTTCTCAAGATCTCCTCTTACTCCAAGTTCTTTACAAAATGTTCTCTCTCTCAAATGCAGCCCAAAGGCATCTTAAAATTCTTGGCTCCTTTCCTCCCCTTTCCAGACCTCTTCCACCAGTAACTCTGCCTTTTGTGGTGTGAATCCAGATGACCTCTCTGGGGTCTCTAATGATCTCCATTTACTCATTTTCTTCACAGACTCAACATAAGTTGAGACTCTAGTCTAGTCCAGAGCTTTCCAACTGGTATGTAGGGTGACCAACTCATTCCAATTTTTCCAAGACTTCCTCCTTTTTAGCACTGAAAATCCCACATCCATGGGAACCCTTCAATTCTAGGTTAACCAGGACAGTTGGTCGTTCTACTGGTATGGCATGAATGGGTCAAGATATTGATTCCCTCAGCCCTAGCAGAAGCAGAAAAGGGCCTGCGGTAGCTAAAGTTTTTGAAGCCATAGTCTCCAGCCACAGGAAAGCTCTTTTACCCAAATGGCCTATACAAATACTACCATTTTCTATGTGTGCTATGACATGAAAAAGTTTATGAAGCTTTGGTCTAGGCAACTTCTTTTTAGTACAGTTGGAGGAGATGGGTAGAGAATGTTATAAACTAGTATATTTTTCTTTTTTCCAAGTCCCACCAGTAAGAGATTATAGATTTAAAAAGAAATTCTAAGAGGTACAGCCTAAGACTGCTCTTCTGCTCTTTGGCTAGGGTTTCAGCACAGTGCCACACCATCACAGTCTGACTCTATGAGGTATCGGGAGAGAGCATTGCCCATGCAGCACCTGTAGTCAGCAGAAGTGGCACCACTGTACACAGCAAGTACCACTGCAGACAGCAAGACCTTAAGCAAAATTGGGAGGAAAGGACTAGAGCATGAGGAAGCATCAAATGCTCTTAGTGTAACTGGGGGCAAAGATGACAATAATTAGAATACCTTTTATTGAATGCCTACTATTTGACAAGCATTGCACTAAGAACTCTACCTAAGTTATCTCATTTGACACTCTCCCAAACTCTGTTTTATAGATGATAAAACTAAGACTTAGTGAGATTAGTGAGATTAACTAACTTGGAAACATCACTAAGTGGATGAAAGAAGGGGTGAAAATTCAACACAAGTCTTTTTTTTTTTTTTCTTACTGAGCTAAAAGGGTGTCTGGGGGCCATACTCTCAGGGTTTCTCCAGTCTGTCAGGCCAGTAAGTCTGGTCTTTTTTGTGAGTTAGAATTTTGTTCTACGTTTTTCTCCAACTCTGTCCAGGACCCTCTATTGTGATCTCTGTCAGACCAGTCAGTGGTGGTAGCCAGGCATCATCTAGTTGTACTGGACTCAGTCTTGTGGAGGCTGTGGTAGTTATGGTCCATTAGTCCTTTAGACTAATCTTTCCATTGTATCTTATTTTATTCATTCTCCCATGCTCCCAAAGGGGTGAGACCAGTAGAGTATCTTAGATGGCCACTCACAGGCTTTTAAGACCCCAGACATTACTCACCAAAGTAGAATGTAGAACATTTTCTTTATAAACAATGTTATGCCAATTGAGCTAGATGTTCCCCGCGACCATGATCCCCACAGCCCTCCACCCAGCAATTCGGTCCCTCAGGGAGTTTGGATGTGTTTATAGAGCTTCCATGACTTTGCCTTGGACAAGTTGTGTTGGCTTCCCCAGTATTGTGTACTGTCTTACCCTTCACCAAAGTGAACAACTTACTTGTTGTCTATTTAGTCAACACCAGTCTTTCTGACGTGGACATTCATGCTCTTATCTCTATTATAGAGACATCCCCCATGTGTCTGTCAGTTTGTCATACTGTAGGGGCTTGCCTCATATGCATATGAAAGCTGGACAATGAATAAGGAAGACCAAAGAAGAATCAACGCCTTTGATTTGTGGTTATGGTGTTGGTGAAGAATATTGAATATACCATGGACTTCCAGGAGAACAAACAAATCTGTCTTGGAAGAAGTACACCCAGAATGCTCATTAGAAGCAAAGATGGTGAGACTTCATCTCTCATACTTTGGTCATGTGATTAGGAGGGACCAGTCCCCTGGAGAAGGACATCATACTTGGTAGAGTAAAGGGTCAGTGAAGAAGAGGAAGACCGCTGGCAAGATGGATTGACACAGTGGCTGCAACAATGGGCTCAACATGATTATGAGGATGGCGCAGGACTGAGCAGTGTTTCCTTGTGTTATAAATAAGGTCACTATGAGTCGGAACTGACTCGACGGCACCTAACAACAACAATAACATAGAGATATCAGTACCCTCTATAGATGCAGCCAGCACTAACAGTAGTCATGTCAGGTTCTTAACTTTACTAAAGGACAAGATAACTCCTTCAGATGTCACCACAAGGATTTAAGACATGCCCAGTTCCTGTAAAAATAACCGGAGGAGACAATGAAGGGGGCACAAATTCTAAAATCTCCGATAGGAGCCAGAGCCAGGAAATTGCTGAGTGTAATCTTTATCTATTCTAACTCTGGCTTCACCTACAGGAGGTGTGACTTGGAAAACATAGATTATAGGCAAAAGAGACAAGGTTAAAAATTTTGTAGAAGAACCTACTGCTCATAATATCCTTTCATACTTTACAAGTTAATGCCAAAAATTCCATTACTCCTTGCATAGAGTCAATTCTGACTCATAGCGACCACATAGGAGAGAGTAGAACTGCTCCATAAGGTTTCCAAGGAGCGGCTTATGGATTTGAACTGCCAACCTTTTGGTTAACAGCCAGGCTCTTAACCACTGACCCTTAAACTCTTATGATTAGACTTAAATTCATTTGATTTTCTCTGGTCGGGGTGATACCAGGTGGTCTTTGATTATGTGTGCTTCTCTTGAGTCATGTATGATAAGTTCTAGAGAGACAAAAGGGTATGCAATGGAAAGGGAAAAATGGTCACCCTGTGTTATTGAAGAAGCCCTGGTGGCACAGTGATTAAGCTGCAACCCAAAGGTCAGTGGTTCAAACTCACCAGTGACTCTATAGGAGAGAGATATGGCAGTTTGCTTCTGTAAAGATTACAGCCTTGGAAACCCTATGGGGCAGTTCTACTCTGTCCTATAGAGTCGCTATGAGTTGGAATTGACTCGACAGCAACAGGTTTGGTTTTTAGCTTCTATGTCATTGTTGTAAGTTATCAAGTTGGCTTCAACTCACAGTGACCATATATATACAACAAAATGAAATGTTGCCCGGTCTTGTGCTATGTTTATGATTGTTGGTATGTTTGAGTCCTTTGTTGTGGCTATTATGTCAATCGATTTCATTGAGGGTTTCCCTAGTTTTTGCTGACTCTCTACTTTACCAAACATCATGTCCTTTTCTAGAGATTGGTCTTTCCTGATTGGTGATAATGTGATAGACTGATAAGGCGGGCTTATAACCCAAAAAACCGAACCTGTTACTGTCGAGTCAATTCCAACTCATAGCAACCCTATAGGACGGAGTAGAACTGCCCCTAGGGTTTGCAAGGAGTGACTGGTGGATTTGAACTGCTTCCCTTTTGGTTAGCAGCTGAACTCTTAACTACTGTGCCACCAGGGCTTATGGGGGGCTTGATTTGCCAAAGGGAATCCTTGTGATTAACTTATTGTTCGTTTTGCTTGTTTGTTTTATTCCAAAGGCTGGCCTTATCATTACTCATTGCTGTTGAGTCAATTTTGAGTTATAGGAACCCTGTAGGACGAAGTAGAATTGCCAGATAAGATTTACAATGCTGTAATCTT
Source organism: Dugong dugon (assembly GCA_030035585.1). Taxonomy (NCBI): domain Eukaryota; kingdom Metazoa; phylum Chordata; class Mammalia; order Sirenia; family Dugongidae; genus Dugong; species Dugong dugon. The sequence goes on from CM057463.1 coordinate 56,524,111, forward strand.
TATGGAAGCAGACTGCCACATCTTTGTCCCATGGAGCTACTGGTGGGTTTGAACTACTGACCTTTCGTTTAGCAGCTGAGTGCTTAACAACTGCACCTCCGGGGTTCCTTGGCCCTATCCTTAGATAGTTTAAATGAGTATGGGCATAAGATTGTGACTATGTGATTACATTTTCCCCCAAATTAAGAATACATCATCTAATAAAGGTGTTTTGTTTTATTAGCTGTGAGTAAAAATATTCATCAAAGAGTTGAAACTTGAATGTCAAGTTTTTTAAATTTTTGGAACACTTCAAAAGTTTATGGGAAAAAAAGAATGCTATTTTTGATGTTGGAACTGTCTTAGAAAATTAAATCTGCTTCATTAGTTAGAATATTGGCCGGGCTATTTTAACAAAGACCAAAACAACACTGGCCTAAATGAGGTAGAAGACATTCCTTTTTCATGTAAATATTCAGATTGATGGAGGATGGGAAGCACATCTCAACAAAATTGTCTAGGAAACTCAGATTCCTTGTATCTTATTGCACCATCATTCCGTAGGGTTATCTACATGGTCAAGCTGTTCCACCACCTCTAAGTCCATGATCAAGACAGCCAGGAAGGGGTAACAGGTACAAAGGAAGATACTTAATCCTTTTCTGAGTAAGTCTCAGACATAGCACACAATGCATACACTCACACCCCATTGGCCAAAAGTTGACCATATATGGCCATGCCTAACTGCTAGGGAAGTTAAGAAGTGTACTTTTTAACTGGATAGCTATAGACCCACAAAATCTCTATGACTGTGGAAGACTGGAAAATGGCTATTTGGAAATAACCACAATCTGCCACAGCTCTAATCCTCCCCTAACTATAGGTAGAAGTCTAAGAGTAAAGTAATTAAAGTAAAAATAACAGTAGACCAAGAATCAAAAACAGGTTCAAGTTGTTTTGGTACTAACTAGAAGCTGAAAGAGAAGCTCCAACAGGGGTCTCTAGCTGTGAGCCCAGCTGCTGCTCATGTCAATGGTGAGGCAGAAGTTACTCTTGACTTCTTCCACGCCACACATCCAAATTACCAGTAAATTCTCTGTAAATTCTACCTTCAAAATATATCCAGGATGTGAATATTTCTCATCACCTCCATGCTACCACCCTAGTCCAAACCACTATTATCTCTCACTTAGATTTTGCAATAGCCTCCTAAATGGTCTTCCTGTTTCCTCCAAAGCCCCCAACAGTCTTTTCTCAAAACATCAGAGTGATTGTCTTAAAACATAAAATAGATTCTTTCTCTTACTCTTAGAGTGTTGTTCCTACAGTTTATCTACCAGTCTCTCACTTCCTTTTCCTTGAGGCCTTCCTGACCACCTCATTTAAAATGCAAATCCCTAATACCCTACCATCTACCACTACTTATTCCCTCTTTAAAATGTAAATTCAACAAGGACACTTTTTCCCCCCCGGGGAAAGGTTCTCATTTGTTCAGATATATTCTTAGCACCTGGAACAATAAACGTGTGTTAAATGAATTAGTAAATCAGTGAATGAATGCTGATATTATTTCATATATTTCTTTCTTTCTACAATCATGGAATTCTCCTTTTACTCTTAGATGACTCTACATACCAGAATTGGCTACAGGAGGTTCTAGGTGGACTTAATGGCATTCAGCTCATAAGATGAGAAATAACAGCCTAAGGTTTCTATTGATTTTTGTCTTAACTGTGGGTTGAGGGAGATTCCATTTCCTGAGCAAAAGGGGGCCTTGAAAGGAAATTGAGAATTAAGAAAAAAGTTTTTTCTTGGTTGAAACAATCCTTCTTGTTATCTCTGCTTTTAGTCCTGTTTCATGTGGTATTTACCTCCCCTTGAAAATATTCTTGGATAATGCTTCTTATCCCTTGTGAATGTAATCACCTCAAACACCAGTGAGAACCAGAATAAGAGAAATATGCATATTTTACTTTAAAAATTCCCAGAATGATTTTATGACCGAACAGTAATTAGATGTTTCTTGTTCTAATGCTATTTTTCAGGATAGAAAATACAGAACTGAGTCATCAGACTATTTGCTTTGTACAGCATCCAGCACAATAAGATAGCCACTTACAAGTTCATGGGTTTTTTTTTTTGCAGTGACCACTAAGATATTTATTATTTCTCATAATTCATAATACGTTGGGAACCATGGTGAATCAAAGAAATCTAGTCCTTTCTTGTTGGGGGATAACAATCTCACATGAAAGGGAAATTAATAAAAAACTAATGTACATTTAAGTGTCAAATAAATTTACCAGATGTGTTCATTTCACCAAAATTTTTTATTTTCATTTATTATTTGATATTGAAGCTCTTTCTTTAATCAAGAAATGTAACATTTCAGATAACCTAATTTTTTATTTGGCCTAACCTAAAAGTCCACTATCTCCATTTGTTACGGTTTGAATCATGTTCCCTAAAAAGATACATTAAAGTCCTAACCCCTGGATCTGGAAATAACGTCCTTGCAGATATAATTAATTAAGTTAACATGAGGTCATACTGGGGTACATGGACCCTAATCCAATATGACTGGTGAACTTATTAAAAAGAGAAGAAGAGACTCGAGATACAGAGGGAAGACGGTCATGTGAAGATAGAGGCCGAGACTGGACAAACCAAGGAATGCCTGGGGCTACCAGAAGCTAGAGGATACAAGGAAGGGTCTTCCCCTAGAGGCTTCAGACACCCTGAACTTGGACTTGTAGTCTCCAGAACTATGAGAGAATAAATGTTTGTTGTTTTAAGCAACCCAGTTTGTGGTACTTTCTTACTGAAGCTCTAGGAAACTAGTACACCATTCTTAGCCTCAGTTCTGCCTAAGAATAAATTGAATTCTAAAGCAATTTTAGCTCCAAGGGTCAAATTTAGCTCAACTGGTCTATAAAAAATAGGGAATTTATTCTGCTGGTTATATAGGATGTAGTATCACTTAATTAATGATCGTGAAGTGCTTTTAAAATGCTAAGACAGAAAGTTCCTTCCTGTGATGGTTAAAACTGAAACTTACTGATCGGTAGTCCAGCTATTAGTGATTACAGTGATCAAGTTCCATGGACTATTGGTAGTTCTTTCAAACTGTTCTTTGAATTTAATTTGTGTGTACAGATACAAGTTCTACTGATAAAGCTGCTTATTTGAGTATAATTATATGGTAGCATATTGGCATTAATTAACCACATCTAATTTTGTCACCCACCATTCATCTGTCAGTTTGTCATACTGTGGTGGCTTGTGTATTGCTGTGATGCTAGAAGCTATGCCACTAGTATTTCAAATACCAGCAGGGTCTCCAGTGGTGGACAGGTTTCAGTGGAGCTTCCAGACTAAGACAGACTAGGGAGAAGGACCTGGCGATCTATTTCTAAAAAATTGGCCAGTGAAAATCTTACGAATAGCAGCAGAACATTGTCTTATATAGTGCCAGATGAGCCCCTCAGCTTGGAAGACACTCAAAATATGACTAAGGAAGAGCTGCCTTCTCAAAGTAGAGCCAACTTTGATGATGTGGATGGAGTAAAGCTTTCAAGACTTCATTTGCTGGTGTGGCATGACTCCAAATGAGAAGAAATAGCTTCACATATTCATTACTAATCGGAACTTGGAATGTACAAAGTATGTATCAAGGAAAATGGGAAGTTGCAAAAAATGAAATGGAATGCTTGACGATCAACACCCTAGGCATTAGTGAGCTGAAAAGGACTGGTACTGGCCATTTTGAATTCAACAATCATATGGTCTACTATGCTGGGTGTCTTAGTCACCTAGTGCTGCTATAACAGAAACACCACAAGTGGATGGTTTTAACGAAGAGAAGTTTATTTCCTCACAGTTAAAGTAGGCTAGAAGTCCAAATTCAGGGCATCAGCTCCAGAGGAAGCCTTTTTCTCTCTGTCAGCCTTCTCTTCCGTGTTCCCCCGGACTAGGAGCTTGTCTGCATAGCGACCCTGGTCCAAAGGATGTGCTCTGCTCCCAGCACTGCTTTCTTGGTGGTAAGAGGTCCCCCTGTCTCTCTGCTCGCTTCTGTCTTTTGTATCTCAAGACATTGCCTCAGGATACAATCCAATCTTGTAGACTGAGTCCTGCCTTACTAACACTGTCCCCCATCCTCCCTCATTAACATCATAGAGGCAGGATTTACAACATATAGGAAAATCACAATACCAGGGGTCATGGCCAGCCAAGTTGATAAACACATTTTTGGGGGGACATAATTCAATCCATGACAACACCCATGGAAGAAGCAGCCAAGAGATCAAAAGATGCATCGCATTGGGCAAATCTGCAGCAAAAGACCTCAAGCAGACTTTCAAATTTTGTATGTGCGCAAAGTATTCAATTTGTAAGCAATAATTAATCTTGAATAGTTGTGAAGATTACAGATAATTTTAATTTTTGTACATTTCTATGTTTACCAAATTTTCTATGAGTAGTATGGTTACTGTCATATAAACAAATACATATTTATTGCATATACAAGCAATTTCTTTGGTTAAGCTATACAGATATTTAAGCAATAGAGCTATCTTCTCAAAGGGAGTCGACCTTAATGATGTGGATGGAATAAAACTTTTGGGACCTTCATTTGTTGATGTGGCACAACTCAAAATGAGAAGAAACAATAGAAACATCCATTAATAATCAGAAAGTGAAATGTGTGAAGTATGAATCTAGGAAAATTAAAAGTCATCAAAAATGAAATGAAACCCATAAAGATTGATATGCTAGGTATTAGTGGGCTGAAATGGACTGGTATTGATCATTTTGAATCAGAAAATTATATAGTCTACTATGCCAGGAATGACAAATTGAAGAGGAATGACATTGCATTCATATAGTCTTAAAGAACAGTTCAAGATCTATCCTGAAGTACAACGCTGTCAGTGATACTATTCATATGCCTACAAGGAAGACCAGTTAATACAACATTTTTCAAATTTATGCACCAACCACTAATGCCAAAGATGAAAAAATTGAAGATTTTTACCAACTTCTGTAGTCTGAAATTGATCAAACATGCAGTCAAGACGATTGATAATTACTGATAATTAGAATTCAAAAGTTGGAAACAAAGAAGAATTGGTTCTGGGAAAATATGGCCTTGGTGATAGAAATGATGCTGGAGATCGCACGATAGAATTTTGCAAGACCAACAACTTATTCGTTGCAAATACCTTTTTTCAACAACATAAATAGTGACTATACACATGGACCTTGTCGGATTAAATACGCTACAAATTGACTACATTTGTGGAATGAGATGATGGAGAAGTTCAATATCATCTGTCAGAACAAGGCCAGGGGCCAACTGAGGAACATATCATCCAATGCAAGATCAAGTTGAAACTGAAGAAAATTAAAACAAGTCCACGTGAGCCAAAGTACAACCTTGAGTATATACCACCTGAATTTAAAGACTGTGTCAAAAGTAAGTTGGATGTATTGAACACTAATGACCAAAGACCAGATGAGTTGTGGGATGACATCAAGGACATCATACATAAGAAAGCAAGAGGTCATTAAAAAGACAGGAAAGAAAGAAAAGACCAAAATGGATGTGACTTGCCCTTGAACACAGTAGCTAAAGCAAATGAAAGAAATGATGAAGTAAAAGAGCTGAACTGAAGATTTCAAAGAGCAGCTAGAGAAGACCAAAAAAAAAAAAAAAACCCTTTGCCATCTAGTGAATCCCAACTCATAGTGATCTTATAGGACAGAGTAGAACTTCCCCACAGGGTTTCCAAGGAGCTGTTAGTGGATTCAAGCTGCTGACCTTTTGGTTAGCAGCTGTAGCTCTTAACCACTGTGCAACCAGAGCTCCAGAGAAGACAAAGTAAAGTATTATAGTGAAATTTACAAAGACCTGGAGTCAGAAAACCAAAAGGGAAGAAAACGCTTGGCATTTCTCAAGCTGCAAGAACTGAAGAAAAAATTCAAGCCTCAAGTTGCAATATTGAAGGGTTCTATGGGAAAAATGTTGAACAGACCAGGAAGCATCAAAAGAAGATGGAAGGAATACACAAAGTCACTATACCAAAAAGAATTGGTCGACATTCAACCATTTCAGGAGGTAGCACATGATCAAGAACCAATGGTATTGAGGGAAGAAGTCCAAGCTGCAGTGAAGGCATTGGTAAAAAACAAGGTTCCAGAAATCAACAGAACACCAATTGAGATGTTTCAACAAATGGATGCAATACTGGAGGTGCTCACTTGTCTATGCCAAGAAATTTCAAAGGCAGCTACCTGACCAACTGACTGGAAGAGACCTATATTTGTGCCCTTTCCAAAGAAAGGTGATCTAACAGAATGCAGAAATTATCAAACAATACTATTAATACCATAATAAGTAAAATTTTGCTGAAGATCATTCAAAAACAGTTGCAGCAGTATATTGACAGGAAACTGCCAGAAATTCAAGCAGGATTCAGAAGAGGACATGGAATGAGGGATATATCATTGCTGATGTTGGAGGGATCCTGGCTGAAAGCAGAGAATACCAGAAAGATGTTTACCTGTGTTTTATTGACTACACAAAGGCATTTGGACTGTGTGGATTGTAACAAATTATGGATAACATTGTGAAGAATGGGTATTCCAGAAGAATTAATTGTGCTTATGAGGAACCTGTACGCAGACCAAGACACAGTCATTTGAACAGAACAAGGGGATACTGCGTGGTTTAAAATCAGGAAAGGTATGTATCAGGGTTGTATCCTTTCACCATACTTATTCGATCTGTACACTGAGCAAATAATCCAAGAAGGTGGTCTATATGAAGAAAAAAGGAGCATCAGGATTGTAGGAAGACTCATTAACAACCTGTGGTTATGCAGATGACACAGCTTCTTGCTGAAATTGAAGAGGACTTGAAGCACTTACTGATGAAGATCAAAGACCATAGCCTTCAGTATGGATTACACCTCAACATAAAGAAAACAAAAATCCTCACAACTGGACCAATAAGCAATATCATGATAAATGGAGAAAAGATTGAAGTTGTCAAGGATTTCATTTTACTTGGATCCACAATCAACACCCATGGAAGCAGCAGTAAAGAAATCAAACAATGTATTTCATTAGCCAAATTTGCCACAAAAGATCTCTTTAAAGTGTTAAAAGACAAACATATCACTTTGAACACTAAGATGTGCCTGACCCAAGTCTTGGTATTTTCAACAGCCTCATATGCACGCAAAAGCTGGACAATGAATAAGGAAGAAGAATTGATGCCTTTGAATTATAGTGTTAGCGAGGAATAGTGAATGGACTGCCATAAGAATGAACAAATATGTCTTGGATAAAGTATAGCCAGAATGCTCCTTGGAAGCAAGGATGGCAAGACTTCATCTCAGGTACTTTGGACATGTTATCAGGAGGGACCAGTCCCTGGAGAAGGACATCATGTCTGGTAATGTAGAGGAAGACCCTCAACAAGATGGATTGACACAGTGGCTGCAACAATTAGCTCAAACATAGCAACAATTGTGAGGATGGTGCAGTACTGGGCAGTGTTTCATTCTGTTGTACATAGGGTCACTATGAGTCAAAACCAACTGGACAGCACCTAACAACAACAACTTGTTCTAAACACAGTAGTAGAAATTGGGGATAAAAATTAAAAAATACATGCCGTTGTCTATGAAGAAATCTCAGTCTAAGGGAGACAGATAGGCACTAAAAACATTACATTTCAGTAAGTGCTGTAAGGAATTTATCACAGTGTCCTGCGGAAACTTGGGACTATGCTTAAGTCAGCCCTCGTAATTCAGGGAAGTCTTAAAGAACGAATAGACTTTTCCAAGCAGAAAAACAAGGAGAGGACATTCCAGGCAAAGGGAAAAGCATGAAAGACACCTTCACTGCTTAATTTTGTCAGCCAGTCTATTTTTAAAGCACATTATCCTTATTAACTGCTTAGTCCATGTCAAATCTCTGAGGTTTATTTCTGTGAGCAGTAAATTTGGTTGATTTGATTTTGATGTTAATGAGAGCCTCGGGTTAATTTGATGGCTTGCCAAAAATGCACACAAAGAAACCAAGGTAAAGAACCCTGAGGTATTTTCATCCTAGCTCATAAGGGTATATCAAGACCAACAGCCTCAGGAATTCCTTGGCCAGTTGTCATCCGGTGGATTCCTACTCATAGGGACCCCACACATGTGAGAGTAAAACTGTGCTCCATAGGGTTTTCAATGGCTGATTTTTGGTAGTAGATTGCCAGGTCATCCTTCTGAGGTGCCTCCGGGTGGACTTTAACATTCTGTTAGCAGCTGAGCATATTAACCATTTGCAACACCTAAGGACTCTTCACATTTACTTAGAGTCAGGCTTCTTTAGGAAAGTCAGCCTTCTCTGCAGCCACCCCATCCACAAAAACATTCAACACATACAGTCTCACAACCTCACCACTGCCACCATCACCCCAAATACACATGTTAACACTTAACTTTTTGGGGGCCAATAGAAAGAAAATAAACTAGTCAACATAAACTCTCACATAAGATGAAAAAAAATTAAAAACAACTCAGAATTATGTCCCATTAATATTGGTAGAGAAATTTGATTATCCCTTTTTTAATTCATTTATTCAACAAACTTCTACCAGATACTGGGGAATCAAATATGGCTAAGACATGGTGTTAGCTCTCAAGAAACTGAAAACCAAAAACCATAGCACAATACTGTAAGTGCTGTGATGGCTGGAGACAGACTGAGAGTGTTAGGAGCTCAGGTAAAGTGCATCTAAGTCAGTCTGGGAGAGGTCTGTCCTGGAAAGTTGTCTAGTTCTCTGGGAGCTATAAATAACTCAGTATAGCTAGAGCAAAGTGTAAATGTGAAGGTGTCGCAGACAACAAGGTTGAAAATACAGACAGAAACGGGATCATGAAAGGTCTCATGTGCTAAATTAAAGAGTTTGGACTTTATCCTTGAAAGCTGTGAGGAACAACTGAAGGAGTTTAAGCAAGAAAATGTGATTAAAAAGAGCAGTATCACAGTAGCGTGGGTGATAGATGGAAGGTAGGCCACACTAATGGCAGGGAATTCATTGGGGATGGGGAGTAGGGAGACGGGACTAATTGCAGGAATCTAGAGATGATGTCATGTGAATAAAGAGAAGGGGGAGAATTTGAGAGATAGGAACAAGATCTTCACAACAAGTTCAGTCACCTAGGATACTGACCCCCACTCCTGTTCTGAGATACTTCTGAGTTATAGTATGGGAAGAAAAATCACAGGGGAAGCATTAATATCAGAGTAGTTTTCAGTTAGAGCAAGAAAGTGAAAGAATGTTCAGAGAAGAGACTGAAGATGTAAGAGAGTTTGTTGGTGATGGACCATGAGTTCTGAAGGGCACAATGGAAAGTTCTAGAAGGCCAGGGTAGGCTGTTTGATGGAGTAGACTAAAAGACAGAGAGATATATAGATCAGTTTGGAGGTAAGCATTCATATAAAGACAGGTTATCTGGAAGGAATGGCCAGGATGTGAGCTTGGTGTGGTCAGCAATGGATACTAAAAGGATGTGGTGTAGTCATGTTAGCCAAGTTTCTATTGAACATGAAATGCTTTTTAAATCATAATGTATTGCTGAAACATCAAAGGAGGTTATGAAATATGATGGGCTTTTTGAGTAAGATAAACCAAAAAAACTAAACCCACTGCTGTCAAGTTGATTCCAACTCAAAGCGACCCCACAGGGTTTCCAAGCCTAATTCTCTACGGAAGCAGACTGCCACATCTTTCTCCTGTGGAGCTGCTGGAGGTTTCGAAGTGCCAACCTTTGGTTAGCAGTCAATTGCTTTAACCACTGCATCACCAGGGCTCCTTATGGTCTAAAGGATAAACTAATTGCTGCAAGAAATTATCAAAAAATTTTATTTGTGTCATTTTAGTGTATAACAGAAAACAAATTAGAGAAATCAAATCCTTTTTGTTTTAGGAACCAACTCAACAGCACCTAACAACAACAAGAAGAAGAAAAAATAAAATAAAATCACAAATGAAATGATAAACAGAAACCAGGCCCTGCACAAAGGCCCTTCTATCATATGCCCAGAAGTTTCCCCTCACCCCGTACAGTTCGATCTGGGTAATTTCTGTCCACACAGTGTTCCAGATGCCTGACTGGTATCATTCTTTTAGTTTCCTCAGAGAAACCTAAGGCTGGAAAGGTTGATTTGAATTTAAAATGAGTGGACTACTTGCAGTTTTGCATTTGAAGCTAGTGGGGAAACTCAACCTCCAGTCTTCAGCCCTGATCCCCAGCCTGATACCCTTCACACACACTTGCTATTCCTATCCCTACCAACTGGATGTCATCGAGTTGATTCTGACTCACAAAGCTATCCTATCCCTAGCCCCATGCAAAATCACCAGGGGTAGCAGCGTGTTTGTGTCCTCTACAAAAGGCACAATCATGCCCTTGAAGTGGGAATAGGTTCTGTTTGGATGGGAAATTCCTGGGACACAAGTTTCCAGAACACGGTTATATGTTCTGGGAAGAATGGGTTTCAGATTAGTACATCTTTTTTGCCTCATAGATTCTTCAATCCAAGGGGAGGGGCCAGCTGGAGGAGGATCAGAATAGGGACAGTCTGATATGCATGGCTCAGGTCAAGACCCCTCTTGCCAGATATTTACTGTGACCAGTAAATCAGAAGGAGCGTATTTACTTCATACCACATACAGAATTCATCATCAACTCTGAAGGAAAAGATCACAGTCATGATTTCCAACATCAGACCTTTAAGCTTTACTGGTCCCACTTTCAGTATAGATTTTGCTCTAAACAGAGGTAATAGTCCCTTTCGTCAGTCCAGGTTCCAGAGGGAAACAGAAAGGACACTCAACCAGAAGTTTTAAGAAAATTTAATGAATGAGACTATTTCTGGAGGTGTGAACAGGTTAAGGGAACCTATAAAGAATGTGGAGGCTCGCAGGGTCTAACAACAGGACTCCATTACCACCCCAGCCTGAAAAGATAAAGGAAGGAACTGATGTTATTGGAGTCTAGTGACAGCAGCCTGATAGGATCTATAGTTGTGAGGCACAGAGACAGGAAGAGAGAAGGGGAAGAAATGCTCAACCCCTTTCTCCTCAGACCCTCTGGCCCCAAACCCACCCAGAAACCAAAGGACAAGTGAACCCAGGAATTGCAATTTGCAGGGCTGCTCCCATCAAATGCACCCACATAGAGCAGAGCAAAGAAGGCTAAAGCATGAATCTGGGGCCAAAAGAGAAGAACCAAGCTCCCATTTATAATTAGCATACTCTCTGACCCCATTGTGGGTGTGGAGGAACAATCATTCAGTAGTAAAAACAAGTGTCAAAACTACTGTAACACACACACTCACAAAGTGAATCTGCCCTTCTGTTCTTTGACTTTTTAGTGTTGCCACTATAGTAAGTTTAATAGTTATTGGATTTTTTTCTGTTTTGTTTTTCTGGAGGTAAGGATCACAGAATGCTGGCCTACCCAGTGAGAAAAGACCTTCAGTAAATTTGTTGTGTATTTGTTACTGACCTTTGGCCAAGAAGAGTGAGAAGGAATGAATTCTAAAAAGTAGGTGTTGGCTGCCATTTCAGGAGGAAAGTTTTCTAATAAATATGAACTAACTTTGCTCCCACATTTCAGACTTTTTTTTGTAAGTAACCAGAGCATAATTAAATTTCTTGAAATTCAGATTCAGAGAAAATATAAAATACCCTTTTAATCCTATTCTTTGTCATAAAAGCAAGGTTGATGATATACTGCCTATTCTTTCCGAGGACATTAAAAGCTGTCAAAACCTCTGTTCAAAAATTTTTTTTTTCAATTACCTGGTGAAATCTTTGGCAAACCATATGAAAATAATGTGTCTGAATGTGGCCTTTGTGACTTTCCTCCTTAATTTACATTTACAGTAATCTTCTAATTACCTCTTCCCTTGCTTCAGTTTGCTTTCGCTTTAGTAGGAAAGAGAATCTTTTGTTTTCTGGAACTATTGTTCTATAGTCAGCAAACTTTCTTCTATGCTTTTCTTCTTTTTTCTGAGCACTTCTACTTTCTTGCCTTCACTCACACGGTCCTCCAGTTAGGATTCCATGTCCCCAGCAGCCTCGGTGTCAGCAGGTAGGGTTAACATCTCTTTTCTCGCCATTGCCACTTCCAAGTTATTTTTCCCCACTGTCTGTTTAAAAAATAATCCGAAGGAATGATGAACACAAAGTTCATCTGAGGGCTTGTTTTCTCTATTTTTTGAAATTCCTTAATAGCACCTAACAGTGTCTTCCACAATAGATAGGTGCTTATAGGAATATATATGTTGAAGAAAGGGGAGGAGAGACACTGTAAAGGTACATTTTTCCATTTTTGTGATTTTTCTAGGAGTTCTTAAAAGGTGCTTTCCTTGTTATATCAAGTTTGGAGGACTTCCTTTTTTTTTTTTTTTCTTTTACTACAGTTTTTCATGTTATGATCAAATATACCCTAAACTGGCTAAAGTGCTATTAAAGATTTGGCATCTTTAGGATTATATATCACTGAATTTTAAAAGAAATATTCCACTGGCTATTTCATATTGATTTCCAATCCAGTTTATACTCAGGTTCTTATGCACCTGCCTACGTTCTTATAACAGAAGCTTTTGGGAAATTGCTACATATCATTTTTTAAAATTATATACATTTCTGTTTCTTCTCTTTTCACATAAAACCACACACCTCTATTTTGTTTCTAAATCTTACTTATCAGTGTCTCTTTAAATAGAGTATGAATCAGGCAGTGCATCTGGCAAATTACTAGCTTGTATAATGTTCAAATATTTCATCAATAGAAATAGAATCGGGATATTCACCAAAATTATTCAATGGTATGAAAATTGTGTCTATTCCATGAAAATCCAAAATTCTCATGAGATTAATTTAAAAAACCCATAGACCATAACCCATAGGTTGCAAAATGTTAGAACTCAAAGTTTATCTCAGTAACTAGATAAGGACAGAGAGAAGTTAAGTGACTTTCTTATGGTCACTCTGAAGTTGGTGAATGAAAGTACAGCAGACTCAATCAACCGATTCCTAAGGTATTCATTAACTAGGCATACATTTTTGTTCTTAACATTATGCCATTATTCACACTAGGGTAAATATGAACGGGGTCACGTGGAACAGCCTGCCCTGCACAAAACTGTGAGATCAATGTTTTCATTTCTTTCACAAATTTCCCTTCAGTGGAATACCAGTTTCTCGCTCTCTAGATATGTTACCTTGGAACCATTGTTTAACCTCTGTGAGCTTGTTATATTACCTTCCATGTACTCTGGAGACAATGCCTAGCATAAAGCTGTTGGGAAAATTACATTATAAGTGACAGTCCTTGCTTAGAGACCTATCCATAGTTGTTGATCAATAGAATTTTTTCTTCCTCTTTAAGACAATTATACTTCTCTAGTCTCTAACATTCCACTTATATTATAACAGGGAAAACAAAATCTCTCAGCATAACTTTCTCTTTGGCCAAAACTAATTTAGACTATTTTTCAAAAAAACTTTCCAAGTTATTTTATGCCAAAGTAAAAATTATATCTGACTATATCAAAGAAATATTGGATGGGCCATTTATGGATGCCTCTATATATCATGCTGAAAAAATAATTATTTATGTATATCCTAAACTTGACACATTAACTTGTTACAAATTTATTATGATCAAAAATAAAAGGATGGTATTAAGAGCACTAGGTGAGTTCAGGAAATCTTGCCTCTAACTCTGGCTTTCACATTATTTAATAATGTCACTTAGGATGTGTCTTAGGCTTGGTTCTCTAGAGAAGCAAAACCAGTGAAGCATATATATATATAGAGAGAGAGAGAGAGAGATTTATATCAAGGAAATGCCTCACATGGTTGTAGAGTCCCAAATCTCTGGGTCAGGCTGGAGGCATCTCCTCACTCACATAACTGCAGGGGCTGGTGAACCCAAGATCAGCAGGTAAGCTGCTAGCTCAAGTCCCAACAACCAGAGGTCACATAAACAGGAGCCAGTTGCAGGATCCCGAGCAGGCAAAAGGCCACGAGCCTTGCCAGAAAGTCCACCTATATTGAATGCAGGCCACACCCCCAAGGAAACTCCTTTTCAAATGATTGGCTGCTCATAGCAGATCTCATCATGGAGATGATTACATTATATCAGATCTCATTATGGAGGTGATTACATCATTACGTTGTTGCCAAACTACATCATAACTGCCAGACCGCTGAGAATCATGGCCCAGCCAAGTTGATACACAACCTTAGTCATCACAGGGTGAATCACTCAATCTCCCTGACTCCCCTTTTCCTCATCTGTAAATTCAAGGGGCTGAGCCAGGTGATTTCAGAAGTCCTTCAGTCATAGAAAAGTCCCCGTTTCTCAATACTTTTATAGATGCTCAGTCTTCATGAGGTTTTCAACTTCCTTATGTGCTTGCAAATTACTCAGACCTACAAAGGACTCTACCACTTTTCTGAAAATTGCTTTTTGAATTTGGAGTCATTGACTAAAAACGAGTAATGGGGGAATATAAAAACATGAAAGTTATGAATTATTAGAATATCATAGCTGTTTATTCTCACAATATGTGTCTCAGAAAGAGAAAAGGAATTTGAAGAGTAAGAGTACTTACTCTTTGCATTTAGTAAGTGGAAAAAGCCAAACGAATTGTCAGAGTTGATAGTAGACATAATTATAACACTACATCTCCAACTCTAAAAAAAACATTATAAATTACAAGATACTTGAGGTATTCTAATTTTTTTTAATTCTCTGAGCATGATATTCTCTGAAATCATGTAAACCAGCTACTAGTCCAACCACAGTTATCTGAAGAAAACAATATTCGATCATTTCATTCATTTACACACCGTCTCATCTAATCAAAAACAACCGAAAACATTGAATCCCTCCACTTGTGCACTGAATTTCAACTCTTTTTACCTACTCAAGAAAACTACTACAGCAATTCCCCCCTAACCCACATAAATTTCCCCTCTTTACTGAATATTTCCCATCTACCTATGAAAATGCTGCAATTTCTCCCATGAAGAAAATAAACCCCCCTTGACCTCACTTCTCTTCTCACTACAGCTTCTCTTCTCTTTACGGAACTATTTCTCTAAAGAGTTTCCTTTACTTTCTATCTTCAATTTTTCCACTACCATTCTCTCTTGAACTCAATTCAATTAGGCTAAAAAAGATTCTGTTTCTGCCACCCCTGTACTGAAAGAGTTCTTGTCAATGTCAACAATTACCTCCATGATCCTCAATCCAATGGATAATTGTAGTATTAACAATAATAATGGCTAACACAAGCTGGCACTATTCCATTTTGTAGTTCTCCTGAATCTACCACGAGCGATGTGGTTTTTCAGTGATGAATTTCTGATGAATATTATTATCCCTGCAATTTTTTAGCCTTTGATGGAGTTCCTGAAATCCCTCCTGAGGTGGGGTACTATGGTTCTACTTCTGATTTACAATTTTAGCCAGGACATGGAGGCAGGGAGGGCGAGGAGGCAATTTTGGAGATTTCCACTTCTCCTTTCCTGACATAATGGCTCTTCCTGCACAGGTGATGGAACCAAAGTTACAGTTCTGCCAATTGCTTAGTGAACTCACCATAATTAATGCATCCAGGAACTGAAGAAACAGAATGAGTTTCTTAGCATTCATATTCAGCAACTCTAACAAGGGTGGTATGAGAGCATTTTGGGACCCCTGGTGTCAGTATTGGCTCAGCCCCTATATCCAATAATCTTTACAAGACCTGAATATTTCCCTAACCCTATTGTATAGTGGATGAAACAAATGATTAAGCACTTGACTACTAATGGAAAGGTTGGTGGTTCAAACTCACCCAGAGGTGCCTCAGAAGAAAGGATTGGAAACCTGCTTCTGAAAGGTCACAGTCTTGAAAATCCTACAGAGTACAGTTTTCCTCTGCACAAATAAGGTTGCCATAAGTTAGAACCAACTCAGCGGCAACTAACAACAACAACATTGTGCAGTGTATTGGTACATGACCATAAGGTCCTTTGAGAAAGGATAGGTAAATAGCTTCTGTAAATACGTGTTGTGGTACTGCTTGGTCTTTCTTCAAGGGTACACCAGCTTCCTCTTCAGTCGGTAGGCTCAGGTCTAGAAAATCAGTTCGGTAAATTTTTTCTACTACAGCAGTTGACATCAATCCTTCACTCACAAGCACTTAATATTATTTTTTACATAATCCAAGCAATAGCTTCACTGGCTTCCCATCTCAGTTGCCTCTAAAAAACCATAGTCCACTGGCCATTGCCACAGAGCTCTGTAATTAAAGACCCCCTGTTTTTCTATCTAACCATGCTGTCATTACAGTAATTATAACCACTTCGCCTCTCTTAGTTAAATGCCATCACGGGAACTCAGTGATGCCTATTCCTCACTAGTATGTGACTCATTGCTTTAGTGAAAGAAGTGTTTCCATACCCTACTGGGGAATATAATCAGCTGTTTTATCTAATATATTAATTCTAGCATGACCTCTCCTCTGAGTTTTCTGATCCCTTCTTCAGTTGTCTACTAAGGTCATCCCCAACTCATTTACTAAAAGTATTTGTCATCACTAAGCTTCAAGAAGCCATACCAGCGGTGTATTAGGACCAGATCCAAACACTCTTGCTGGTATATTAAACCCTGATTCTTGAGAAAGTACCTCCATAGCAATAAACTCTTCCTCATGCATTCTTGAGGAAACTCTGGTGGCATAATGGTTAAGAGCTATGGCTGCTAATCAAAATGTTGGCAGTTCAAATCCACCAGGTGCTCTTTGGAAACACTATGGGGCAGTTCTACTCTATCCTATAGGGTTGCTATGAGTTGGAATAAACTCGACGGCAACAGATTTGTTTGTTTGTTTTTAATGCAATCTTATATTCTGCATCCATCCCTAGTCCCACACCATTCTCAAAATGCTCTCCCAGATCCTGTCAGTATTAGCCAAATACAGTACCTCTTTAATTCATAATCCACTTCCTTCAGTAGCAGAGACTGGATTTTACCTGCTCTTTCCACTCTAATACTTGACTCTAATTATTGTCTAGAAATAATGAGGAAAGGTAAAGGCAGATTTTAAGAAGGGAAAAGCATCATTTTTAAAGGTCTCAGTGAAGCCTTGCACAGTTTCTTGGCAATAAGAACTACTAGCCCAAAGACAGGGGACTGCTTCTGTCAGCCTTGAGGGTTCATGGAAAACTGGTAATAGAAATGCTGTGGCATGCTCAGGTTATCACAACCCCAATTAGCATCAGCAATGGCACCTTTATTTTATCTGACCAGAGAGTAATTGACTTTCAGACTCGATTTCTAAGGGTCTTCTTCCTAGAGCCATTTCTGGTACCAACTGCTTTAGATTGGGCCTCTCAAAAGCAGATCTTAAATTGAGGATTTGGGTGCAAACAATTTCTTTGGGAGGTAATTCCAGGAAGCATGGTAAAGGAGTGGGAAGAAAGTCAATAAACAGAATACTAAGGAGCAGGTTACCGTAGTAGGCAACAGATATGCTTTGAGAAACTGTAGAATCCATCTCAGAATTGTCCCATAGAGAGGCAGGGAAGTTGAGGTATGTATCCACTCCTGTCCCTCACTGTTGGTTGGTTGTTCTGAGGGAAGTTAACACTCTGGCCTTTCAAGCTTACCCCAGGTACAGCCATGCGTGCTCTCTCAGCCAGAGAATGCCTTTAGGTAGAGAAAAACAATAGTCTGTACAGTCCATAGGAGGTGTAAGTAAGACCTAGGTGGACCAAGGAAACTTGGATTAGGTATTGACAGCATCTGCTACACTATCATATACTGAAATCCTATCTTTCCTGCCCTAAGCAGGAAGTGATAGTCACATTTTTAGTACATTTTAGGAAAAATAAATCTGTAGCTACGTTTTTAATGTTTATCCATGTCCTACCTAGAAATCATATTTTGTTTAACGAGTGCTATAGATTCCAAAAATTGGCAAACACTTTTGTGTATGAGAATTCACTGAATAATTGTTATCTATGAATTAATTTTGCATCTATTTTAGAATAATTCTGTAATAGAGATGATGGAGTGCCAGGAGAAAGGCATGTAAGGAAACCAGTTGGGAAGTAATTACAATATTCAGAGCATTAACTAAGAAAGAAAAAGTGGTTGGAATGGAAAAGGGGACAGTTTTCAAAGATTTTAATGAGATGGAACTTATAGGACTCATGGATTCAGAGAAAATGGGAATGAGAGGAATGGAGGAATAAAAAATATAGTTTATATCTTTTCCTTTCTTTTAGATATGCAAGGTAAGTATACCAATTTAGTTGAAAAGAAATTACAAAAGTCTTCAGGAAAAGAACTTAGTAGAAATTCTGCATAATGCATCTTCAACTAGCTCCACTGGTGATATTAATACTCCCCAAAGTTTGAGAACCACTCCCTTATATGATACTACTGGAATTCCTTCTTAAAAGATTTGAGTGTTATTAATTGGCCTACATATAACAATTCCCAGAGTAATATGTATTTTAGGTATTTCAGTTTTCTATATGGAAATTTGTAGTCATATTAGCATAAAACAAACATTTTAATTGTACTACTATCAGACTTCTAGTAACTGCCTTGCCAAAAAAGCCAAAGTTAATGATTGTTAAACACCATTCTTAGCAGGAAGAACTTTCCAGTAAAACTGGTGAACTGAGAAATGAATTGCATAATCCTAACCCAAATACCAAAATATAATTGCTTTCTAGTCTGTTTCTGGTAAGTACTGAAAGAATATCAATTGAGGCAGCTCCAGGATGAAGCAGGATGAATTTGTTTGGTCATTCAAATTTATTAATTGTCCCATACTAAACTCACAATATTGTACAACCTGGCTTCCATGTCACTGACACAAACTAGCCATGACACATTCTTTCCACTTGAAAGACTGATTCATGTAACATCCAACAGAAAACTGCATCTCTTCTAGCTTTCTATGAGAATTTCTTATAACAAATACTTTGTAACAATAAGATGCCATTTTTTTCTCCAGCTTCATAAATGATTGAGAAAGTTAAAAATATCCTTAAATTTAAGCAGGAAAAAAGAAGTGTTGATTTGGCAGGAGCAGAGGTGATTATCCAATAGAGAAGGTAAACATGGTGCTTGCCTTGCTTACCAGATCATCTGTAGTGAAAAACTTCACATTTTTTCACCACATCAAAGATTCTGCTTCTAGGTATGTCTGGCATCTGTCTCTCTCCCAACTCCACAGCACCTTCCTACAGAACCAAAGCCTGTTTTCAAGTTTACAATCCCTGACAGGGACAGATTACCCAGTGTCTTAATTATCTAGTGCTGCTGTAACAGAAATACCTCAAGTGGATGGCTTTAATAAGGAGAAATTTATTCTCACACAGTCTAGGAGGCTAGAAGTTGGAATTCTGGGTGCCAGGTCCAGGGGAAGGCTTTCTCTCTCTGTTGGCTCCAGGGGAAGGTCCTTGACATCAATCATCCCCTGGCCTAAGAGCTTCTCAGCATAGGGACCCCAGATCCAAAGGACACGCTCCCCTCCTGGTTCTTCATTCTTGGTTGTAGGAGGTTCCCTTTTCTCTCTGCTCACTTCTCTCTTTTATGTCTCAAAAGAGATAACTCAAGATACAACCTAATCTTGTAGATTGAGTATTCCCTGATTGACATAACTCCCTCTAATCCTGCCTCATTAACATCACAGAGGTAAGATTTACAACACATAGGAAAATCATGTCCGATGACAAAATGGTAGACAATCACACAATACTGGAAATCATGGCCTAGCCAAGTTGACATACATTTCGGGGGGACACAATTCAATCCATAACATCAAGTAAGCAGGTAACTTGGTCTTACTTGTGTTTACTTACTAATCTATAGTGAACTACTCATTAGTAAGTAAGCACAAGTAAGCCTGTATTTACCTTGCTTACTGGGTAATCTGCTCCTAGCTAGGAGAGAAGTTCTTGATATTTTATAGATAAAACCAAAACCAAACTCATTGCCATCAAGTCAATTCCAACTCGTAGTCACCCTACAGGACAGAGTAGAACTGTCCCATAAGGTTTTCAAGGCTGAATTCTTGGTGGAAGCAGACTGCCACAGCTTTCTCCTGTGGAGCAGCTGATGGGGAAAACTGCCGACCTTTCAGTTAGCAGCGGAGTGCTTTAACCACTGTAACACCAGGACTGGCAGTAAAATAAATATCGTGGAAGATATTCAAGAGAAGTAAAAACAAATATTTATTTCTAAATAATTTAGTCGATCTTTAATTCATTCAACAAGTACTTATAGGAGTGTCTAATTTATATGTGAGGGGGAGTGGTGGGTCAGTGGTAGAATTCTCATCTTCCGTGCAGGAGACCTGGTTCAATTTTCAGCCAATGGACCTCATGCGCAGCCACCACTCATCTGTCAGTGGAGACTTGCGTGTTACTATAATACCGAACAGGTTTCAGTGGACTTTCCAAGCTAAGATCAACTAGGAAGAAAGGCCTGGTGATCTACTTCTGAAAATCAGCCAGTGAAAACCCTATAGATCACAATGGTCTGATCTGTAATCGATTATGGGGATGCTGCAGGACCAGGCAGCGTTTCCTTCAGCTGTGACTGGGGTAACCATAAGTGGGGGCCAACTCAACAGCAGCTAATAACAACAACTAAAGTTTACATACCACAGGTATTTCCTCTGAATGCTGGGGATACAATAGTAAATAAGACAGATGAAGTGCATCCCATGAACACCACAGTGGTAAATACTTAAACACCAACTCTTCAGGGGAAAGAGCTTTGATTTGTAGTGTTTGATGATTTCGGTTGATTTCCAGTTACCTACATGATGTCACTGAGGAGCTGGCAAGTGACACAACCGACTTTCATGAGCCAGTAGGAGCCAACTCCAGCACACCTCTGGAACGCTGGTACAAAGAGGTGCTCTCACAAAGAGGGTGGTTGAATTCTGTAGAAATAGAAGTCTTAAGAAACACTGTATTCTTATATTGTATTCTGTACCCTTCTCTTAGAGATGTTTCAAACACATTAGTCCAATGAGGAGTCCTTCAGTAAAGCCCTGTCTAACAATATTTACCCAGTGTTTCTTAAGGTGATCTGACCATAGAACTGTCTTGTCAGCCTGGATAATCTTTAAACTGCTTAGTCAGCCCCTAAAGAGTTGGAAAGTCAGTGCATCTGTCTGTGAAGAACTTAAATGTAAGGGTTCAAAATCCTTAATACTGGCAAAGGCAGGTATACCTTAACATACCCAGAATAGTAGAATTTCCCAAATAGATTATTGGCTTTAAAATACATGTGAAAGATGCTCCAGTTATCATTTTGTTCTAGTCACCAAGATGTGTTTTAGTCCCTATTTACATACCTATTTCCCAGTCACTCAGGGAATGGTGTCAAATTATATCTTGTCTTGTCAATTAAATAAATTCTTTAATTGTTTCCTTCTCCTGAATTCTTCCCAGTTGGTCTTTTTAAGGCCAACTGATAGAATTAAAAAAAAAAAAAAAAAAAAACTAAACTAAACTAAAAGTCGAACTAAACCATTTACTTGATAAAAATTTGGTAACAATAATAGCTTAGAAAGACTTTTAAAATATTGATTAAAATACTATGTTTTCATCAATAACAACAACTCTTTTCTCTAACCAGCAGAGATAACTAAGAAATTGTGATAAATCACTTACACCTTTATAACAAAGAAAATACGGGATACTTAAATATTGGTTTTCCTGCTTCATATAAAGAAACAGAAACTCAGAGCACTGAAGTAAATAACCACATTTGTAGTAATAATTTTGTGTTGTTGTTTTAGAATACATATGCTATGGGATCAAGATTCTAACCGTATGTATCCACAATATGTCTAAGAGCATGCATGAAAACCTTTTTAGGCATTCTAGAAAGAGGAAATGTATTTTGCATGTTGTGTTCCTTAAGGTTTTGTGTCAACTTGGCTGGGCCATCATTCTCAGAGGTTAAGCAGTTATGATGTAGTTTGACAGTGGTATGATATGATCACCACCATGATGACATTTGATATAATGCAATCACTTCCAAGATGAGATCTGCTGTGAGTAGCCAATCAGTTGAAAGGAAGTTTTCTTGTGGGGTGTGGCCTGCACCCAATATAGGTGGACTTTCTGGCGAGGCTCTTGGGCTTTTGCTCACTCTGGATCCTGCAGCTGGCTCTTGTTCATCTGGCCTCCAGTTCTTGGAACTTAAGCTAGCCACTAACCTGACATCTTGCCTGCCCATCTTGGGATTGTTGGTCTTCAAAGCCTATGAGCAAGAGCCCTGCTGTCTAACCTACAATCTTGGGCTCGCCAGCACCTGTGGCTTTGTGAATCAGGAGAAGCCTCCAGCCTGACCTACGGACTTGGGACATTCCTGTCTCTGCAACCATGTGAGTCATTTCCTTAATATAAATCTCTTTCTATGCATAATTATATGCTTTACAGGTTTTGCTTCTCTATATAACCCAACCTAAGATACATATATTTGGTCTCTTTAGAAAACAGTCATGAATATTACTAATGGAAATTACAACGATTATGACTTAGAGTCCAGAAAATGATGTTTTAAGAAACAATCTGGATAAATGCTAAAAATGAATGCTTCATCAAATTATATTTAAATTTAATTCAGTAAACTTTTACTAAAAACATACTACAAAGGAGACCCTGTGCACAGCAAATGAGAAACCATTCCTACATGCTAAGAGTTCAAGTCTATCGGAGGTTGAAATGTTTTAAATATTTTAATGACAATTTTTCCAAAAGGAACAGTGTTGTTGTTGTTGTTATTGTTAGGTGCCATTGAGTCAGTTCCAGCTCATAGCAACCCTATGTGCAACAGAATGAAACACTGCCTGGTCCTGCACCATCCTCACAATCGTTATTATGTTTGAGCCCATTGCTGCAGCCACTGTGTCAATCCATCTCATTGAGGGTCTTCCTCTTTTTCGCTGACTGTCTACTTTACCAAGCATGATGTCCTTTCCAGGGACTGATCCCTCCTGATAATATGTCCAAAGTATGTGAAACATTGTCTCACCATCCTTGCTTCTAAGGAGCATTCTGGTTGTACTTCTTCCAAGACAGGTTTGTTCATTTTTCTGGCAGTCCATGCTATATTCAATATTCTTCACCAACACCGCAGTTCAAAGGCATCAATTCTTCTTCGGTCTTCCTTATTCATCGTCCAGCTTTCACATGCATATGAGGGGATTGAAAACACTGTGGCTTGGGTCAGGTGCACCTTAGTCTTCAAGGTGACATCTTTGCTTTTCAACACTTTAAAAAGGCTTTTTGCAGCAGATTTGCCCAATGCAATGGGCAAAGGAACATACACCATAAAATAAATATTTGCAACATAAAATATATCAAGTTAATAGTCTAAAAATAAATTTTATTAATTTAGACATATTCCATGCAAATTTGGCTTTTTCAACACTGATGAATTTAACTTAAATTATTGACACCATTGTTGCAGTTTTTCTTAATTTATGAAATGAAATCACTGTCTAGAATAGAATATACCAAATATTGTTGTAAACTGCTGACTCCACCCCTTCTTGGTGTTGGTAGTTATTTTGCTAAGATCTGTTGAAGAGCTGATTGTGGCCTCATTAAATTCTGTTTAAAATAGCTTTTGTTACAAAATAGCTGAAATTTGAGTGAAATATTGCTTCTATGGTTTTTGACTTTTTTTTTTTTTTTTTTAAATAAAAGTGAAATGTGTTATCTATATCCTCTCTGGCTGCCAGGATAAAATGTCTACTTAAGGTTGCCAATAGTAGTAGCAACAGCAGCTGGTGAGTCTAATTTGCATTTAAATGAACAGTTTACAACAATGCCCTTCAAGTCCCAGGATGCTCCTGATGGTATTCTCTATGCACATTTGCAGTAGTGGCTTCAAGATGGATATGCAGTCAACAGTGCAATCTAAAAGCTGCATCTATTAATGGGTCAGCCACTATTTGAAGGGCTGCTGGTGTACTCACTCTTAGGGAAAAACGGTCATCCCGAATCTAATGGTTGATGTCCATGCCAGACTATCTGCTTTTAATATTGCACAGGCAGTTTGAGGTTTATGTGATATGAGGGTTGATTTCAGCAGGCCTGAAACTGGCCTGACTTATTTTACTGACTAAAAGATGTAACTTTGTGGCACTGATCCCTGGTGAAGGCATGAAATACAGTTAATAATGTTGATTTGTAACCAGAGTTTTGAACCAGTTTGGAACAGTTCAGTAATTGCTGACATAAAGGAGGGCAGTGTACATGTTGCATAGCAACCACATCTGTTGCTCATGGATTTTTGACCCCAGTAGGAGTCATAATCAACTCCATGGCAATGGGTTTGGTTTGGTTTTTTGGTAGGAAACAAACAACAGTGCCCAGTTCAAAAATGGCGGCCTACCATGCCCATGTGTGTCACTCTCCTTAGTCCTGCCAATAATCTAGTCTCCCACAACAGGATCCTGAAACTTTCCAAATCCCTGCAGGGGACTGGATTATTGGCAGGACCAAGGAGACTGACACACATTCAAAGCAGAACGGTCTGCTGCCATATTTGAATTGGGCACTGCTGTTTGTTTCCTGCTTGGATCAAAATCTACTGGGCAACAGATTTGGTTGCTATGCAATGCATACACTGCCCCTCTTACACATTTAACTCTTAAAGCATTTTAGATATATTTCCATTTCCATTTCTCATTTTTTTCTAGTACCATTTATTGAAAAACTTTAATGTATGTTAATATATATTTAATATATATTGTGGAAAAATAAATCTTCCCTGCATTACTTAAGGAGCCCTGGTGGCACAGTGGTTAAGTGCTTGGCTGCTAACCTAAAGGTCAGCAGTTCGAACCTACCAGCCACTCCATAAGACAAAGATGTGGCAGTCTGCTTCTGTAAAGATTACAGTCTTGGAAACCCTAGGGGGCAGTTCTATCTATTCTATTGGGTTGCTATGAGTTAGAATCAAATTGATGCCAATGGGTTTTGTTTTTTGGTTTTTTTGCATTACTTGGTGTTCCTACAAAGTCCTACTACATAAGCCAGGAAAATTGATGCACTATGAAAACAGAGAATGTTTGGTTTTACTTCCTCCAGAAAAAATTGCCATAAATATTCAATATTCAGCCACATGTTTCCTAATGGTGGAGCTAATTACTCCCATCCATAGTATAATCCAAACCAAACCAAATCATGTCAATTCCAACTCTGAGTGACCCTATAGTACAGAGTAGAACTGCCTCATAGGGTTTCCAAGGCTGTAAATCTTTACTGAAGCAGACTGTCACGTTTCTCCCACGGAGCAGCTGGTGAATTCAAACCACCGACCTTTCGGTTAGCAACTGAGTGCTTTAAATTCTGGGCCACCGGGGCTCCTACCAAAGGATAATAAACCTTCTCTTATCCCTGAGAGCCAAATGGCTACATTTATGACAGTAACCTAGGTTAAAGGAAAGGGTGACTGAATAAACCACTAGAACACTGGAGTGATTATGTATTTATTTTAATTGTGCCTAAGGTGAATGTTTACAGAGCAAATTAGTTTCTCATTAAACAATTAATGCACACTGTTTTGTGACATTGGTTGCCAAGCCTGCAATGTGTCAACATTCTCCCCTTCTTGACCCTGAGTTCCCCATTCCATTCGTCCAGTTTTCCTGTCCCCTCCTGCCTTCTCGTCCTTGCCCCCGGGCTAGTGTGCCCATTTAGTCTCATATACATGGTTGTTTTTTTATTGTTTTTATTATTGTTTGTTTTATAGGCCTGTCTAATCTTTGGCTGAAGTGTGAATTTCAGAAGTGACTTCATACTGAGTTTAAAAGGTGTCTGAGGTCCATACTCTCAGGGCTTCTACAGTCTTTGTCAGACCAGTAAATCTGCTGTTTTTTTTTTTTGTTGTTGTTGTTTGTTTGTTTTGTTTTGTTTTTTTATGAGTTTGAATTTTGTTCTACAGTTTTCTCCAGCTCTCTCCAGGACTCTCTATTGTGATCCTCACCAGAGAGTCAGGGGTGGTAGCCAGGCACCATCAAGTTGTTCTAGACTCAGCCTGGTGGAGACTGTGGTAGTTGTGGCCCATTAGTCCTTTGGACTAATCTTTCCTTTGTGTCTTTCATTTTCTTCATTCTCTCTTGCTCCATACGGGGTGGGACCCGTAGACGAATCTTAGATGGCTGCTCACCAGCTATTAAGGCCCCAGATGCTACTCACCAAAGTAGGATGTAGAGCATTTTCGTTATAAACTATGTTATGCCAATTGAGCTAGATGTCCCCCGAGACAATGGTCCCCAGTCCTCAGTAACTCAGCCCCTCAGGGATTTTGTATGTGTCTGTGAAACTTCTATGACTTTGCCTTGGTCATGTTGTGCTGACTCCCCCCCTACTGTGTAGTGTCCTACCCTTCACCAAAGTTACCACTCACCTATTGTCTATTTAGTGGTTTTCCTTCCCCACACTTCCCTTCTTCCCTCATAACCATCAAAGATTGTTTCTTTTTGTATGTAAACATTTTCATGAGTTTTTATAGTAGTGGTTTCATACAATATTTGTCCTTTTGTGATTGACTTATTTCACTCAGCATAATGCCTCCCAGATCCATCTATGTTGTGAAATGTTTTGTAGATTTATCCCTGTTCTTTATCATTGCATAGTATTCCATTGTGTGTATGTACCATAGCTTGTTTATTCATTCATGTGTTCATGGGCACTTAGGTTGTTTCCATCTTTTTGTTATTGTGCATAATGCTGCAATGAACATGGGTATACATATTTCTATTCCTGTGATGGCTCTTATTTCTCTAGGATATATTCCTAAGACTGGAATTGCTGGATCGTATGGTATTCCTATTTCTAGTTTTTTAAGGAAGCACCATATCCATTCCCAAAATAGTTGTACTATTTTGCATTCCCACCAGCAGTGCATAAGAGTTTCAATCTACCCACAGCCTCTTCAACATTTGTTATTTTCTGGTTTTTTGATTAGTGCCAGTAATATCAGGGAAACATGTTATCTCATTGTTGTTTTGATTTGCATTTTTCTAACAGCTAGTGATTGTGAGTATTTCCTCATGTGTCTGTTAGCCATCTGAATGTCTTCTTGGTAAAGTGTCTGTTCATATACTTTACCTATTTTTTAATTGGATTATTTGGCTTTTTGTTGTAGAGGTGTTGGATTTTCCTATAGATTTTAGAGATTAGACCTTTGTCGTATAAGTCACTGCCAAAAAAATTTTCCTAGTCTGTGTTGTTCTTCTTGTTGTTAGGTGACATCATGTCTGTTCCAACTCATAACAACCCTATGTACAACAGAATAAAACATTGTCAGTCCGGAGCCATCCTCACAATCATTGTTATGCTTGAGCCCATTGTTGCAAACACTGTGTCAATCCATCTTGTTGAGGGTCTTCCTTTTTTTGCCTGACCCTCTACGTTACCAAGCATGATGTCTGTCTCCAGGGACTGATCCCCCCTGGTAACATGTCCAAAGTATATGGGATGTAATCTCGCCATCCTTACTTCTAAAGAGCATTGTAGTTGTACTTCTTCCAAGACAGATTTATTCATCTTTTGGCAGTGCATGCTATATTCAATATTCTTCACCAACGCCACAATTCAGAGGCGTCAATTCTTCTTTATTCATCGTCCAGCTTTCTCATGCATATGAGGCAACTGAAAACAGTATAGCTTGGATCAGGCTCACCTTAGTCTTCAAGGTGACATCTTTGCTTTTTAACACTTTAAAGAGGTCTTTTGCAGCAGATTTGCCCAATGCAATGCATCTTTTCATTTCTTGACTGCTACTTCCATGAGTGTTGATTGTGGATCAAGTAAAACAAAATCCTTGACAACTTCAATCTTTTCTCTGTTTGTCATGATGTTGCTTATTGGTCCAATTGTGAAGATTTTTGTTTTCTTTATGTTGAGGTGTAATTTAGCTGAAGGCTGTAGTTTTTGATCTTCATCAGTAAGTGTTACAAGTCCTCTTCACTTCAAGCAAGCAAGATTGTGTCATCTGCATAACACAGGTTGTTAATGAATCTTCCTCCAATCCTGATGCCCCATTCTTCTTCATATAGCCTAGTTTTCTGGATTATTTGCTCAGCACACAGATTGAATAAGTATGGTGAAAGGATACAACCCTGGCCCACACCTTTCTTGACTTTAAACCACGCAGTATCTCCTTGTTCTGATCGAACAATTGCCTCTTGATCTATGTACAGGTTCCTCATGAGCACAAATAAGTGTTCTGGAATTCTCATTATTCACAATGTTATGCATAATTTGTTATTATTGATACAGTCTAATGCCTTTGCATAGTCAATAATACACAGGTAAACATCTTTCTGGTATTCTCTGCTTTCAGCCAGGATCCATCTGACATCAGCAATGATATCCCTGGTTACATGTCCTCTTCTGACTCTGGCTTGAATTTCTGGCGGTTCCCTGTTGCTACACTGCTGCAACTGATTTTGAATGATCTTCAGCAAAATCTTACTTGCGTGTGATATTAATGATACTGTTAGATAATTTCTGCATTCAGTTGGATCACCTGTCTTTGGAATGGGCATAAATATGGATCTCTTCCAGTCGGTTGTCCAGTTAGCTCTCTCTCAGATTTCTTAGCATAAATAAGTAAGCATCTCCAGGGCTGCATCTGTTTGTTGAAACATCTCAGCTGGTACTCTGTCAATTCCTGGAGCCTTGTTTTTCACCAGTGCCTTCAGTGCAGCTTGGACCTCTTCCTTAAGTACCATCGATTCCTGATCTTATTCTACCCCTTGAAATGGCTGAATGTCAACCAATTCTTTTTGGAATAGTGGCTTTGTGTAGTCCTGTTATCTTTTGATGCTTCCTGCATTGTTCAGTATTTTCCCCACAGAATCCTTCAATATTGCAACTTGAGTCTTGAATTTTTTCTTCAGTTCTTTCAGCTTGAGAAATGCCAGGTGTGTTCTTCCCTTTTGGTTTTCTGTCTCCAGGTCTTTGCATATGTCATTATAACACTTTGTCTTCTGAAGTCACCCTTTGAAATCTTCTTTTCAACTCTTTGACTTCATCATTTCTTCTTTTCACTTTAGCTACTTAACGTTCAAGAGCAACTTTCAGAGTCTATTCTGACATCCATTTTTGGTCTTTTCTTTCTTTCCTGTCTTTTTAATGACCTCTTGCTTTCTTCATGTATGATAACCTTGATGTCATTCCACCACTCCTCTGGTCTTCGGTCGTTAGTGTTCAATGGGTCAAATCTATTCTTGATATGGTCTCTAAATTCAGGTAGGATATACTCAAGGTCATACTTTGTCTCTCATGGACTTAGTCTAATTTTCTTCCATTTCAACTTGAACTTGCATGTGAGTAATTGATGGTCTCTTCCACAGTTAGTCCCGGGCCTTGTTCTGACTGATGATATTTAGCTTTTCCATTGTCTCTTTCCATGGAAGTGGTTGATTTGATTCCTGTATATTCCATCTGGCGAGGTCCAGGTGTATAGTCACCATTTATGCTGGTGAAAAATGGTATTTGCAATGAAGAAGTCAGCGGTCTTGAAAAATTCTGTCATTTGATATCCAGCATCATTTTTATCACCAAGATCATATTTTCCAACTGCTGATCCTTCTTGTCTCCAACTTTCGCATTCCAATCATCAGTAATTATCAATGCATCTTGATTGCATGTTCAATCAATTTCAGACTGCAGAAATTGGTAGAAATCTCCAATTTCTTTGTCTTTGGCCTAGTGGTTGGTGTGGAAATTTGAATAATAGTTATATTAACTGGTCTTCCTTGCAAGCGTATGGATATTATCCTATCACTGATAGTGTTGTACTTCAAGATAGATCTTGAAATTTTTTTTTTTTGATGATGAATGCAACACCATTCCTCTTCAATTTGTCATTCTCAGCATAGTAGACCATATAATTGTCCAATTCAAAATGGCCAATACCAGTCCATTTCAGCCTACAGATGCCTAGGATATCCATCTGTCATGGATTGAATTGTGTCTCCCAAAAATATCTGTCAACTTGGCTGGGTCATGATTCCCAGTATTGTATAATTGTGTACCATTTTGTAATCTGATGTGATTTCTTTATGTGTTGTAAATTCAGTCACTATGATCTAATAAGATGGATTAGCAGCAGTTATACTGATGAGGTATACAAGATTAGATAGTGTCTTAAGCCAATCTCTTTTGAGATATAAAAGAAAGAAGCTAGCAGAGCCACATGGGAACCTCACACCACCAAGAAAGCAATGCCGGCAGCAGAGCGCGTCCTTTAGACCTGAGGTTCCTGCGTGGAGAAGCTCCGAGACCAAGGAAAGATTGATGCATGAAAAGGACCTTTATCCAGAGCCAACAGAGAGAAAGACTTCCCCTGGAGCTGATGCCTTGAATTTGGACTTGTAGTCTACTAGACTATGAGAGAATAAATTTCTCTTTGTTAAAAGCCATCCACTTGTGGTATTTCTGTTATAGCAGTACTAGATGAATAAGACACCACCTTTATGCATTCCATTTCATTTTGATGATTTCCAATTTTGCTAGATTCATACTTTGTACATTCCATATTCTGATTATTAATGGATGTTTGCAGCTGTTTCTTCCCATGTTGAGTCGTGCCACATCAGCAAATGAAGGTCCCAAATGCTTGACTCCATCCACATCATTAAGGTTGACTCTACTTTGAGGAGGCAGCTCTTCACCAGTTGTCTTTCGAGTGCCTTCAACCTGAGGGGCTCGTCTTCTGTCACTATGTCAGGCAATGTTCCCCCACTGTTCATAAAGGTTTCACTGGCTAGTTCTTTTCAGAAGTAGACTGCCATGTCCTTTTTCCTAGTCTGTCTTAGTCTAGAAGCTCAGCTGAAACCTAGTCACCATAGGTGACTCTGCTGGTATTTGAATACCAGTGGCATAGCTTCCAGCATCACAGCAACATGCAAGCCCCCACAGTACAACTAACTGACAGATGCATGGGGGCTCAGTCTGTAGGTTCCCCCTTTACTCTTTTTGTGAAGTCTTTTGATGAGCATAAGTGTTTAATTTTTAGAAGATCCCAGGTATCTAGCTTATCTTATGGTGTTTGTGCATTGTTAGTTATGGTTTATATCCTATTTATGGGGCCCTAGTGGCACAGTGGCTAAGAGCTCAGGCTGCTAACTAACGGTTGGCTGTTTCAATCCACCAGCCACTCTTTGGAAACCCTATGGGGCAGTTTTATGCTGTTGTATAGGGTTGCTAAGAGTCGGAATCGACTGGACGGCAACAGGTTTGTTTTTTTGTTTTTTATGCCATATATTAGGGCATCTAGCTTTGATCCTACTTTTCTTCCATGATCTTTATAGTTTTTGCTTTTATATTTAGGTCTTTGATCCATTTTGAATTATTTTTTGTGTATGGTCTGAGGTATGGGCTCTGTTTCGTTTTTTTTACAGATAGACTTCCAGTTTTGCCAGCACCATTTGTTAAAAAGACTGTCTTTTCCCCATTTAATGGAATTTGGGCCTTTGTTAAAGATCAGGTGAGTGTAGGTGGGTGGATTTACATCTGGGTTCTTGATTCTGTTCCATTGGTCTATGTGTCTGTCTTTTGTACCAATATCAGGCTTTTTTGACTAGTGTAGCTATCTGGTAGGTTCTGAGGTCTGGTAGTGTGAGTCCTTCTACTTTATTCTTCTTCTTCAATAATGCTTTACTTATCAGGGGCCTCTTTCCTTTCCTATAATGTTAATGATTAGTTTTTCCATCTCGTTAAGGAATGCTGTTGGTATTTGGACCAAGATTACATTGTATTTGTAGATTGCTTTGGGTAGAATTGACATTTTAACAATGTTGAGTCCAGCTATCCATGAGCATGGTATATATTTTTCCATTTATGTAGGTCTCTTTTGGTTACTTGCGGAAGTGTTTTGTAGTTGTTTTTGTATAGGGCTTTTACATCCCTAGTGAGACGTATTCCTAAGTATTTTATTTCTCTACAGGCTATTACAAATGGTATTACTTTCCTGATTTCCTTTTTGTTGTTCTCTTTATTGGTGTCTAGGAGTTCAAATGATTTTTATGTATTTATCTTGTACCCTGCTCCTCTGCTGAATCTATTAGTTCCAGTAGTTTTCTTGAGGAGTCTTTTGGGTTCTCTATGTATAGTATCATATCATCCGCAAATAGGGACAGTTTTACTTCTTCCTTACCAATTTGGATGATCTTTATTTCTTTTTCTTGACTTATTGCTCTAGCTAGGACTTCCAGCACAATGTTAAAAAAAAAAGTGGTGATAAAGGGCATCCTTGTTTTGTCCCTGTTCTCAGCTGGAATTTTTTCAGCCTCTCTCCATTGAGAATTATGTTGGCTGTTGGTTTTGTACAAAAAAACTAAAAAACAAAGTCATTGCTGTTGAGTTGATTCCAACTCATAACATAGATGCCCTTTATTATATTGAGGAATTTCCCTTCTATTCCTATTTTATTGAGTTTTTATCAGGAATAGGTGTTGGATTTTATCAAATGCCTTTTCTTCATCAATTGAGATGATCATGTGATTCTATTGTTCTGTTTTGTTTATATGGTGGTTTACATTGAGTGATTTTCTAATGTTGAACCATCCTTGCATACCTGGTATGAATTCCTCTTGGTCATGGTGTATTATTATTATTATTTTATGGTGCTGAATTCTATTGCCTAGAATTTTGTTGAGAATTTTTGCATCTATATTCATGAGAGATATTGGTCTGCAATTTTTTTTGTGTGTGT
Source organism: Dugong dugon (assembly GCA_030035585.1). Taxonomy (NCBI): domain Eukaryota; kingdom Metazoa; phylum Chordata; class Mammalia; order Sirenia; family Dugongidae; genus Dugong; species Dugong dugon. Next base: position 56,556,942 of record CM057463.1, read on the forward strand.
GGTGTCTTTGCCTTGTTTTGGTATCGGGGTTATGCTGGTTTCATAGAATGAATTCGGAAGTATCCCTTCCTTTTCTATGTTCTGAAATAGTTTGAGTAGTACAGGTGCAAGCTCTTCTCTGAATGTTTGGTAGAATTCTCCAGTAAAGCCATCTGGGCTAGGGCTTTTTCTTTTTGTTGGAAGGTTTATTTTTAATTATTATTATTACTTTTTCAATTTCTTCTCTTGTATGTGTCTGTTCAGATTTTCAACCTCAGTTTGTGTCAGTTAAGGTAGGTAATGTGTTTATAGATATTTGTCCATTTTCTCTAGGTTTTCAAATTTGTTGGACTATACTTTTTCATAGAGACCCTATAGGACACAGTAGAACTGCCCCATAGGGTTTCCAAGCGTGCCTGGTCAAACTGCCAACCTTTTGGTTATCAGGCAAACTCTATGAGTCAGAATTGACTTGATGGCAAGGGGTTTGGTTTTGGTTTATAGTTTTTCATAGTACTCTGTTACGAACCTTTTTATTTCAGTTGGGTCTGTTGTAGTGTTCCCCATTTTGTTTCTTATTTGGCTTATTTGCTTCCTCTCCTGGGATTTTTTTGGTCAATTTGGCCAAGGGTTTGTCGATTTTGTTGATCCTTTCAAAGAACCAACTTTTGATTGTGTTGATTCTTTCTATTGTTTTTCTATTCTCTATTTCATTTATTTCTGTTCTGATCTTTATTACTTCCTTTTTTGGTGGCTGTGGGCTTCTTTTGCTTTTCTCTATCTTTTTGTTCCCGTTGTAAAGCTAATATTTTGATTTTATCCCTTTCTTCTTTTTTGATGTCTGCATCTATTAGTATAAATTAACTTCTGATCACTGCCTTTGCTGTGTCCCAAAGGTTTGGTATGTTGTGTTTTCATTCTCATTTGATTCTAGGAATTTTTTTTATTACATCTTTGATTTCTTCTATTACCCAGTGGTTTTTAAGCAAGGTGTTATTCAGTTTCCATGTTTTTTATTTTTTTCCTTGCTCTTTCTGTTATTAATTTCTATTTTTCTGGTGTTGTCATTAGAGAAGATGCTTTGTAATATCAGAATATTTTGCATGTTGTTGAGGGTTGCTGTGTGGCCTAAGATGAGGTCTATTCTGGAGAACATCCCATATGCATTAGAAATGAATGTATACTTTGTTGCTGTTGGGTGGAGTGTTCTATACATGTCTGTGAGGTCAAGTTTGTTGATTGTGGCCTATAGATCTTCTGTATCTTGGCTGAGTTTCTTTCTAGATGTTATGTCTTTTACCAAGGGTGGTGTGTTGTAGTCTCCTACTATTATTGTGGAACTGTTCATTTCTCTTGTCAGTGCTGTTAGAGTTTGTTTTATGTATTCTGAAGCCCTGTCATTGGATGCATAGATATTTATTAGAGTTATATCTTCCTGGTGGATTGTCCCTTTAATCATTACATAATGTCCTTTCTTGTCTTTTATGGTGGATTTTGTCTTAAACTCTGTTTTATCTGAGATTAGTATTGCTACTCCTGCCCTTTTTTGGTAGCTGTTTGCTTGATATATTTTTTTCCATCCTTTGATTTTTAATACATTTATGTCTTTGTTTCTGAGGTGTGTCTCTTGTAAACAACATATTGATGGGTCATATTTTCTTTAATCCATTCTGTTGCTCTTTGTCTCTTTATGGGTGCATTTAAGTCATTTATGTTCAGTTTGATTAACTATAGGTGTGAGTTTATTGCTGTCATTTTGTAGTGTGTATTTTTCTTTCTTTTTTTTTGTGGTGCTGACATTTTGTTTGTTCCTTTTACTGTCCTGTGCTGAATTTCTTTTGTTTGTTGATTTTATTTTTATGAAAATATTTAGTGTTGTCTTTCCATGTGTTTACATTTCAAAAGAGAAAACTTGGGGTTGCAAACTTGGCGATATAGTCCTTATCTTCACTCTGGAGATATCTGTTTACATTCCAAAGGGTAAGAACCTATGATCCTTCCCATTCTATCAGAAGGAGGGGCATATATTCTCTACTTCTATATACATGTCAAAATTCATATTTCTCCGTCCCTCACCTACAGTGTGATCCATATTCCTCTCATCACATCATCTGTTGGTCTAATAATGCAGGAATAACACTGCGATGTTGTTTGAAGGCTGTATTAGCTGTGAGTGAAATAAAGCTCTGAACTCTAACCCACTATCTCCAGGAGTTTCTGCAAGTATTTATTTATATAAATACAAAACTGGGCCCACAGGGTAACATTTTGGACCCTTCATAGTTTCTGGCTTAACATATGCTAAATTCTTAGGTGTCTTGGAAACTTTCTGGACTATTTTATCTGACTGTCATTGTCACTTTATTGATTATTTTACCTTTAATAGTTTCTAATATTAAGTAAAATTAATTTTAGTAGTTCTTTTCATTCTTTATTTTCTTTTGGCAATTCTCCCCCATTTATTTTTCCATGTAAATTTTAGAATTCCTTCATTAAAATCTAAAAAGAAGTTGAAGTTTTTATTAAACCCATAAACAAATTAAGTAATTAGCATCTTTATGATACTCAGTTTTCCAATGCAGAAACATAGTATATTTCTTCATTTATTAAAATATTTTATGTCTCACTTTTGCAGTTTTCTGTATACAAGTTTAATAATTTCTATTTGAAATTATTCTCAAGCACTCAATGTTTATATTGCTGGCATGTATTGATCTTATTTTTCATTATGCTTTCTGTCTTCTTTTTTTGAACTCTTGTCAATTTTAACAGATTTTTAGCTGATACATTTAAATTTCTCAACTATACAATTATATATACTGCATAGCATCATTTATTTATTTTTTATGGCATTTAGCATTGAAGAGAATTTCCTAAATAAATTTAAAAGTAAAAGTCATTTGTCCAGTCCTGCACTTAAAGATTTTTCTTATTGTTCCAGTCATGTATCCAAAATAGTCATCATGAATATTTCCTGTTACCAGGCACTGGAAATACAAAATTTTCTAAGATGGCATAAACATAGCCTTCAAGAAGTTACAGCCCAATGGGGATAGGAAGATTCTAAGGAAAACTCTAAAATTCATTTGTATCCCTCTAGATCAACTGTGGAGTTCTGGTAGTGCAGGTGAAGCTCTAGGCTGCTAATCAAAAGGTTGGCAGCTTGAATTCACCAGCCACTCCTTGGAAACCCTATAGGGCAGTTCTACTCTGTCCTATACGGTTGCTATGGGTCAAAAGTGACTCAATGGCAACAGGTTTTTGTTTTTATACCAGCTGCAGAGCCCTAGTGGTGCAGTGGTTAAGAGCTATGGCTGCTAACCAAAAAGTTAGCAGATCAAATCCACCAGCAGCTCCTTGGAAACCCTATGGAGCAGTTCTACTTTGTCCTATAGGGTTGCTTTGAGTTGGAATCAACTGAATGGCAATTTTTTATTCCAACTGCAAACCAGTTAGCAGAGTAAGGAGATAGTAAATCATTCATGAATTAGCAGATAGTTTCTTGATTCTAAGCTCTTAAAAATAGGGATAATCAGTAGAGCTTACCACACTTACTGAGTTTAAGATAATTAAATATATATATATATGTTCCTTTAATGTAAGTGCTTATTTTAAAATTAAAATATATATACAGTTTGAAAAGAGAAACAAACTTTAATTTGTTTTAAATGTTTTTAACTCATGTTAAAACATATACAATAAAGTGAAGTGTCTAAGAAAACTCACCTATGGCAAGGAAGAAATTGGTTCCAAATACAATTACCAAAACATGGTTCAAACTTTCTGAAATCCTGGGGAACTTTGGAATTTAGCTTCTTCATATTTTTCTCATTTTGAACTTATTCCTACCATAAGAAATTCATCGGAAAGTTTAGATAATACATAAGTAAAAGTACCAGCAGAATTTCGGGCCCAAGAAAAATGCCTAATGTATTGTAATGTCCCATTATGCTTTCTGTGTGTGTGTGTTATTTGAATTAAACTTTTAGATTTTTAAAACTTAGACTTATGGTAGAAGCAAACGATCTTTCATTGTTCTCACAATGAGTTGTGAATTTTTCACCATCAGCTGTTAAGAGTTCTAGTTTTGGTTGTTATGAAATAGAATATGCCTTGTTACCCACAGCAACAAATTTTCATTTGTCTTAGGGTCCAAAAGTTAAAATGGCAGACCTCTTACATAAGTGCATAATAAAAGTATGTAGTTGGTGTGAAGATTAATATTAAAGATAGATTTCATTTAAATATTTTAAATATGTATAGGTTATTTCTATTATAGCTAACATACAAATTTTTCCAATTTAAAATAATGCAAAGCTTTTCTGGTATTCTAACGTTTGCCACATATACACCACTAATCACACTGATATGGCACCAGGGAAGAACATCACAGATTATATAGATACACTGATAGACAGATACAGAGACAGACAGATACATTAAACAAAGGAGGGGGAAAGTACAGAAAAAGAGAACTTTCTGTGATAAGTTTATAAATAAAAATTGTCATTTCTAGGAAGCCAATAAAATTATTGCAAATCACTCAAGATCTAGAGTATAAATCAAACAACTAATCCACTTAATGTCCATTTCACCAACACTTTCCACATCATCAAAAATTGATTTACTACAAATTTCCAGTAGTAAAATTTTGTGTCCCTGTATAAGTACTTCTATTTTCCAAATGATCAAACAATATTATTAATATCATACACAAGTAAAATTTCGCTGAAGATCATTCAAAATCAGTTGCAGTAGTGTATCAACAGGGAACTGCCAGAAATTCAAGGCAGAGTCAGAAGAGGACATGTAACCAGGGATATCATTGCTGATGTCAGATGGATCCTGGCTGAAAGCAGAGAATACCAGAAAGATGTTTACTTGTGTTTTACTGACTATGCAAATGCATTTGACTGTGTAGATCACAGCAAATTATGGATAACATGGGGAAGAATGGGAATTCCAGAAAACTTAATTGCGCTCATGAGGAACCTGTACATAGATCAAGAGGCAGTCATTCGATCAGAACAAGGGGATACTGCGTGGTTTAAAGTCAGAAAGGGTGTGGGCCAGGGTTGTATCCTTTCACCGTACTTATTCAATCTGCATGCTGAGCAAATAATCCGAGAAGCTGGACTATATGAAGAAGAATTCAGCATCATGATTGGAGGAAGATTCATTAACAACTTGCCTTACGTAGATGATACAACTTGCTTGCTTAACATGAAGAAGACTTGAAATGCTTACTGATGAAGATCAAAAACTACAGCCTTCAGTTGAATTACACCTAAATATAAAGAAAACAAAAATCCTCACAACTGGACCAATAAGCAACATCATGATAAACGGAGAAAAGATTGAAGTTGTCAAGGATTTCATTTTACTTGGATCCACAACCAACACCCATGGAAGCAGCAGTCAATAAATCAAAAGATGCATTGCATTGGGCAAATCTGCTGCAAAAGACCTCTTTAAAGTGTTAAAAAGCAAAGCTGTCACCTTGAAGACTAAGGTGCACTTGACCTAAGCCATGGTGTTTTCAGTCGCCTCGTGTGCATGTGAAACCCTATGGGGCAGTTCTACTCTGTCCCGTAGGATTGCTGTGAGTCAAAATCAACTCAAGGGCAACAGGTTTGGGTTTACGGGTCATATGCATGTAAAATCTGGATGATGAATAAGGAAGACCAAAGAATGACACCTTTGAATTGTGATGTTGGTGAATAATATTGAATATATCATTGACTGCCAAAAGAACGAACCAATCTAACCTGGAAGAAGTATAGCCAGAATGTTCCTTAGAAAGATGGCAAGACTATGTCTCACATACTTTGGGCATATTATCAGGAGGGATCAGTCCCTGGAGAAGGACATCATGCTTGGTAAAGTAGAGGGTCAGGGAAAAAGAGGAAGACCCTCAACAAGATGAATTGACACAGTGGCTGCAACAATGGGCTCAAGCATAACAATGATTGTGAGGACGATGCGGACTGGGCAGTGTTTAATTTTGCTGTACATAGGGTTCCTAGGAGTCCAAACCAACTCAATGGCACCTAACAACAATATTTTCTAAAACTTGGATGTTCTAATGGGAAAATTTGAGATTAGGAATAAAGTAAATTGTGGGAAGGGGGAGAGGTGGAAAAACACTAAATAGACAATAGATAAGTGGTAACTTTGGTGAAGGGCAAGACAGTACACAATACTGGGGAAGCTAGCACAACTTGTTCAGGAAAAGGTCATTGAAGCTCCATGGACAAATCCAAACTCCCTTAGGGACTGAATTACGGGGCTGAGGGCTGTGGGGACCATGGTTTCGGGGAACATCTAGCTCAACTGGCACAACATAGCTTAGAAAGAAAATCTTCTACCTTCTACTTTGGTGAGTAGTATCTGGGGTCTTAAAAGCCTGTGAGCGGCCATCTAAGATACTCCACTGGTCTCATCCCTTCAGGAGCAAGGGAAAATGAAGAAAACTAAAGACACAAGAGAAAGATTAGTCCAAAGGACTAATAGACCACAACTATTATGGCCTCCACCAGACTGAGTCCAGTACAACTAGATGGTGCCTGGCTACCATCACTAACTGCTCTGAACAGAGATTACAATAGAGGGTCCTGCACAGAACTAGAGAAAAATGTAGAACAAAATTCTAACTCAAAAAAAAAAAAAAAAGACCAGACTTACTGGCCTGACAGAGACTGGAGAAACCCCAAGAAGCCCTCGGATACCCTTTTAGCCCAGTAATGAATTCACTCTGGAGGTTCACCTTTTAGCCAAAGATTAGACAGACCCATAGGACAAAACAAAACTAAAGGGGCACACCAGCCCAGAGGCAAGGACTAGAAGGCAGAAGAGGACAGGAAAGCTGGTAATAGGGAACCCAAGGTCATGAAGGGAGAGTACTGACATGTCATGGGGTTGTTAACCAATGCCATAAAACAATACATGTACTAACTGTTTAATGAGAAGCTAGTTAGTTCTGTAAACCTTCTTCTCAAGTTCAAATAAAACAAAAAAAGAATAACGTAAATAAATTCTACTGTAATGCTTGTTTTGAAAATGCAAGTGTGCCCCAATGAAATTAATATATTAGAGAATAATTCAGACATAATGTAAGTTTCACATTTGCATATACAGTAAAACTTGTGAGAGCCAAAACTCAATGGGACCACCTTGTTTTTCCAGGTCTGGTAAGTTTCCTACTTTTGACAGAGCGCAGACTTACCACTTTTCTATCACCGTCTATTAGTGGAAAATATTTTAGTTTTCCTTCTCTGACAGGTTTCCATGTTATACTGTTTCCAGCTTTCACAGGTTTTACTGTATATGATTTTATCTGCAAAGAATACTAGGTGAACATTAAAACACTACCTCCAGCTGAATGGAGCTGAGTAGGAATGCAAAAATACATGCACACATCAAACATTTACCAGTTCCCTCAGTTTATCGGATCTGTTAAACTACAAGATTGTGTTTTGCTTTCTTTTGCATTTTTAAGCTTTTTATTAAAAAAAGACACAAAACTCATCCAATATCACAAACACGTCTCAACGTCCTAGTTCAAAAACACCAAGAGATGCATGTGAAACGAAAGCTTTAAGAGTTGAGGAGACACTTGAAATAAGAAAGCATTTAGAAAGAAAGGAAAGAACCTGTCATCTCCTGAGCAACAGGCATAAAAGAATTCACACTGCTGACCCTCAGAGACAACACTGGGATAATAAACAAAATGTCTATGGTTGGAACAACTTGAAGTGCTGCTAAATCAATAAGAAAAGGGCCTAAAGAAAGAGAGGAAATAGAAAGATCATTGAGCATATGAGTTAAAGCACAAATGGCAAAAAAATAGGAACAGCTTTAAATGAAAATCACCAAATACTGCAGAAGTGGCTCCTTTCAGTAATAACAGAGGCTAGTTTGGTGGTTTCAAACATCACAAAAATTTTCAAAGTTCTTAACTATCAAGTCTTTTATCTGCAAGAATTTCCAGCAGTGATACAGAATTTAATTGAAGAAGGCTATATATTAGATTAAATTTTCAATTTTGAACAAACAGGTATCTGTTCTAATCATATGCCTGGAAAGACCTATACGTGTACAATAGAAAACTTGCCCCAGATTTTAAGGCTGTAAATCATTTAACTGTGATGTTTGGTTCAAGGACAAGAAGCCACACTTATCCACATTTGATGTAACCACTTTCTGTCTGATTTCAGATAATGGTACTTCCCCCACTTCACACAAGTTGCAACCCTTCCAACACTCACATCCACAAGAAAACATGGGGTCTTTTTAAAGGTTAACTGCCATATTTATTGTAGTAGTTACATACATAGTTACTATTTTACATATGTAAATCTGTACTCCACCACTCCTCTGTTTGTTGTATTGTGGTGGCTTGCATGTTGCTCTGATGCTGGAAGCTATACCACTGGTATTTCAAACACCAGCAAGGTCACCCTTGGTGGACAGGTTTCAGCAGAGCTTCCGGACTAACATAGACTAGGAAGAAGGACCTGGAGACGTACTTCTGAAAAAATTGGCCAGTGAAAACCTTATGGATAGCAGCGGAACATTGTCTAATAGAGTGCCAGAAGATGAGCCTTTGTGGTTGGAAGGCACTCGAAACATGACTGGGGAAGGACTGGCTCTTCATATAGAGTCTACGTTAATGACGTGGATGAAGTAAAGCTTTCGGGACCTTTATTTGCTTATGTGACACTACTCAAAATGAGAAGAAACAGCTACAAACATGCATTAATAATCAGAACATGGAATGTAAAAGGTATGAATCAAGGAAAATTGGAAGTTGTTAAAAATGAAATGGAATGTTTGAAGATTGATATCCTATGCATTACGGAGCTGAAATGGACTGGTACTGGCCATTTTCTATCAGACAATCATATCATCTATTATGCTGGAAATGACAAATTGAAGAGAAAGGACTTTGCAGTCATCATTAAAAAGAACATCTCAAGATTTATTCTGAAATACAACCCTGTCAGTGATAGGATAATAACCATATGCCTACAAGGAACACCAGTTAATACTATTATTTAAATCTACACACCAACCGTTAATGCCAAAGATGAAGAAACTGAAGATTTTTACCAATTTCTGCAGTCTGAAATTGATTAAATATGCATTCATGATGCATTGATAATTACTGGTGTTTGGAATGTGAAAGTTGGAAACAAAGAAGGATCAGTAGTTGGAAAATATGGCCTTGGTGATTAAAAAAAACGACACAGGAGATCACATGATAGAGTTTTGCAAGACCAACACCTATTCATTGCATACGCCTTTCTCAGCAATATAAACAATATATACGTGGACCTCCGCAGGTGGAATACACAGGAATCAAATCAACTACATCTGTGGAAAGAAACAATAGAGAAGCTCAATATCATCAGTCAGAACAAAGCCAGGGGCTGACTGTGGAACAGACTATCAATCGCTCATATGCAAGTTCAAGGTGAAGCTGAAGAAAGTTAAAACAAGTCCACAAGAGCCAAAATATGACTTTGAGTACATTTCACCTGTATTTAGAGACCACCTTGAGAATAGAGTTGACTCACTGAACATTAATGACAGAAGACCAGACGAGTTGTGGGATGACATCAAGGACATCATAAATGAAGAAAGCAAGAGGTCATTAAAAAGACACAAAAAAAGAAAAAAGATTAAAATGGATGCTAGAAGAGACTCTCAAACTTGCTCTCGAATGTAGAGTAGCTAAAGCGAATGGAAGAAATGATGAAGTAAAAGTGCTGAACAGAAGATTTTAAAGGGCAGCTCAATATGACAAAGTAAAGTATTATAATGAATTATGTAAAGACTTGGATTTAGAAAACCAAAATGGAAGAACATGCTCAGCGTTTCTCAAGCTAAAAGAACTGAAGAAACAATTCAAGCCTAGAGTTCCAATGTTGAAAGATTCTATGGGCAAAAAATTGAATGACTCGGGAAGCATCAAAAGAAGATGGAAGGAATACACAGAGTCACTGTACCAAAAAGAAAAGTTTGATGTTCAGAAGGTAGAATATGATCAAGAACTGATGGTACTGAAGGAAGAAGCCCAAACTCTACTGAAGGCATTGGCTCCAGAGATGGATGGAATACCAACTGAGATGTTTCAAAAAATGGATGCAACACTGGAAGCACTCACTCACGTATACCAAGAAATTTGGAAGAGAGCTCTCTGGCCAACTGACTGGAAGAGACCCGTATTTGTGCCCATTCCAAAGAAAAGTGATCCAACAGAATGCAGAAATTATCAAACTATATCATTAATATCACATGTAAGTAAAATTATTCTGAAAATAATTTTAAAATGTTTGCAGCTGTACATTGAAAAGGAACGGCCAGAAATTCAATCCAGATTCAGAAGAGGACATGGGATGAGGGATATCATTGCTGATGTCAGATGGATCCTGGCTGAAAGCAGAGAATACCAGAAAGAAGTTTACCTGTGTTTTACTGACTATGCAAAGACATTCAGCTGTGTAGATTGTAACAAATTATGGATAATATTGCAAAGATGGGGGTTCCAGAACACTTAATTGTGTTCATGTGGAACTTGTACATAGACCAAGAGGCAACCTTTTGAACAGAACAAGGGAATACTGAGTGGTTTAATATTAGAAAAGGTGTGTGTCAGTGTTGTATCCTTTCACCATACTTATTCAATTTGTATGCTGAGAAAATAATCTGAGAAGCTGGGCTATATGAAGAAGAATGTGGCATCGGGATTGAGAGCAGACTCATTAACAGCCTGTAATATGCAGATAGGACAATCTTGCTTGCTTAAAGTGAAGAAGGCTTGAAGCACTTACGGATGAAGATCAAAATTCGCAGCCTGCAGTATGGATTACACCTTAACACAAAGAAAATAAAAATCCTCACAACTGGACCAGTAAGCAACATCATTACAAATGTAGAAAAATTTGAAGTTATCAAGGATTTCTTTTCACTTGGATCCAAAAGCAATGCCCATGGAAGCAGCAGTCAAGAAATCAAAAGACACATTGCATTGGGCAAATCCGCTGCAAAAGACCTCTTTGAAGTGTTAAAAAACAAAGATGTCACCTTGAGGACTAAGGTATGCCTGACCCAAACCATGGTGTTTTCCATTGCCTCATATGCATGTGAAAGCTAGACAGTGAATAAGGAAGATAGAAGAAGAATTGATGTCTTTGAATTATGGTGATGGAGAAAAATATTGAATATACCATGGACTGCCAGAAGAATGAACAAGTCTGTCTTGGAACAAGTACAGCCAGAATGCTCCCTAGAAGTGAGGATGGATAGAATTTGTCTCACATACTTTGGACATGTTATCAGGTGGGACCAGTCTCTGCAGAAGGACATCATGCTTGGTAATGTAGAGGGTCAGTGAAAAAGAGGAAGACCCTCAATGAGATGGACTGACACAGTGGCTGCAACAATGGGCTCAAACATAGCAACAATTGTGAGGATGGCACAGGACCAGGAAGTGTTTCATTCTGTTATGCATAGAGTTGCTATGAGTCAGAACTGATTTGACAGCACCTAACAACAACTAAAACAAATCTATATTACCATTTTTATTAAGTCCCTTTTTTTATATGTCACTGATGAAGTTTTGAGTGCTGTGCTCCATTTGTCCCATGAGCTATATGATTTTTATTGTGCAATTTTGCATACCACTGTGATTAGAAATGCATATATCATGTTATAGCAGAATTGACTGTACTACTAATCTTCAGGAAGGCCACTGGTTTTCTACAAACACCATTCATCTATAACATTATTTTCGGTATGACAATTATTCTGAAAGTTTATCGTAAAAAAAATAGTTTTGTCAATAATGGGAGGAAAGAGAAAGGGAGCAGGGATTTCATCTTTAAGCTGACAACTTCCAAATTTATATATTGAGCTCATGTCATTCTTCTAGCCTGAAAAGTCATACAATAAACAGTGCATTTGACATTTCACTTGGACAACTCACAGTTATCTCAAATACACTTAATATGTGCTGAAAAAATTGTTATAATTCTCCTGGAATCCAGATTTCCAAGTCCATGAAGTTGGGATGACCCAACCAGGCTATCTACCATTAGGTGTCCTTTTGAACCTTAAATGAACTGGCTCCCTGGAGTAGCTTTCAGGTCAAACAATAAGTAAGCAGCTTAGTGGAGACTCTTTGGCCTTAGACACTCGGTTCTTTTGGAAAATTATCTATGTGCAGCCACCTTTTAGAAGCAGGAAGTCCAAGGTCTGACTAGAGGCTGTGTTTTAGGATGTATGGCATATCCTAGGTGGTTCTGTTTCTGTAACCCGAGGGACCCTGAAACTCAGTCCTGTACTTTGATGCTATGGTCCAAGAAATTAAAGTAACAATGATCTATATAACCCACTTTCACTGTTCCCTCTTCAGAAGGCCTTTCTGAGTATTTTCAGTTTTGACGCTGCCTAATTTGAATCGGATCTGCTCACAATAAATAAATTATGTTACTCTAATTTTTGGAGTTTCTTTGTGCATTTAGGTTTTCGGAAGTGCAAAGCTGAATTCTTTATCTTCTCTCAAAAAATTGCTCCTCCTTCAAGTTCTGCTGTCTTAGTAAAATATGCTGCTTTTGCTCTTTCTCCTGCTCAAGCCAGAGCCTTGGTCATCTTAAACAACTCCCCCACATATACCAACTGCATTCAATCTATGTCTTGTGTTTGACCCAATGGGGGCCTGAGGGTGTCATGGATAGTATTTCAGGTGCAGCCTAAAGAAGTGAGAATCCTGCAAAAAGGGAAGAAAACAAATAAAACATAGTATTTACAGGTCCCAGAGAGGAAACTACAGTATGCCTTGATGTGGGGCCACACAGTGGGTTGCATCAGGGTTCAATATCACAACAAACTGGAACTGTAAGAGAGGGGTTATGTCTGACAAGCAGGGTAGAGTCTTGGGTGGTACATCCTGCAGTCTTATTGGTCAGTTTAAAGGTTTCTAGGGCAACAGCTCGGGGAAGGAGAGAAATTTTTATTACATGAATCAAATGGGATATGGCCAGGAGGGGCAAGGAGCACTATGGCTATTAAGAGACTGGGTAACAAGATGGTAACAAGTTTTATCACAGGAAACTATATGAGGCATGGTTAGGAGTGCCAGTTAGAAAATACAACTGTTGAGAGACTGTGTGACAAGATAAGAATGGCCATGTCAGAAACTACATGAAAGGGTAACACAGAGGTGTTACTGGGTGCTGAGATAGCAAGCTATGTAAGCCACAAATTGGCCTTCTAAAAATCCCCCAGACCTGTCTATTTTATTTCAAAAATGCATTTCCAATTCCTCCAAATTAAATGGAGACTATACAAGTAGACCTCGCAAGATGGAATACACAGGAATAAAATCAACTATATCTATGGAAAGAGACAACGGAAAAGCTCAATATCATCATTCAGAACAAGGCCAGGGGCTGACTATGGAACAGACTATTGATTATTTATATGTAACTTCAAGTTGAATCTGAAGAAAATTAGAGCAAGTCCACAAGAGCCAAAGTAAAACCTTGAGTATATCCTGCATGAATTTAAAGACTATCTCAAGAATAGATCTGAGGCGTTGAACACTAATGACCGAAGACCAGAGGAGTTGTGGAACGACATCAAGGACATCATACATGAAGAAAGCAAGAGGTCATTAAAAAGACAAGTAAGAAAGAAAAGACCAAAATGGATGTCAGAAGAGACTCTGAAACTTGCTCACAAATGTCAAGTAGCTAAAGTGAAAGGAAAAAATGATGAAGTCAAAGAGCAGAACAGAAGATTTCAAAGGGCAGCTTGAGAAGACAAAGTAAAGTATTATAATGACCTGTGCAAAGGTCTGGAGATAGAAAACCAAAAGGGAAGAACACACTTGGCATTTCTCAAGCTGAAAGAACTGAAGAAAAAATTCAAGCCTTGAGTTGCAATATTGAAAGATTTACAGAGAAAATATTAAACAACACAGGAAGCATCAAAAGAAGATGGAAGAGGGAGACTTCCAGGCAACATGGGGCTATAGACAGAAGCACCACACCTTTCCTCCACAGCAAAGATCCAAGAAAACTAAGGCAAACAGAGACACACATCAATCCTGAAACCCTAAGCATCAAACGAAGAGATAAAGAACTCAGCCAAGCACTGAATGGAATAAGAAACTGACATAGAACAGACAGCGAGGAGAGATACATACAGAGGTCCCCTATCAGCTAACACAGCCCAGATCCACCATCTTGGACTGCTATTGGAGATCAGTGAACGGGGGCACAAGAAACCAGCTTCACGGAGCTTCCAGCAGGAGACAGAACAACCGGTAACCAGCGATATACGCTGTTGCACCCCTATCCTTCTTCACCCCCACTCAGCCTCCTCTGCTTCCTACAGCCACAGTCTCTTGGCCAGGAAGCACCGTCTTCACCCCAGTGCTGCTTTGATTCCACCTGCACTGGCTGGCTCCCTGGGTGCCATTTGTTGGCTGCTGGTGTTGCTGTTTTCCGCTCCTTTAGATTTCTTCCTTACCTCTCACCACCTCCCCCTCCTTTCTCTCAGATACCTGGCTCCCTGTGCCATCTTTGCTTCTTCCTGAAAGGCTATGAAACACCATTTAACAGTGAAACTGCTTTCTGGCCTGTGCTACCATGCTGGTGGGACGCTCAGGGCTTTTCGTTGGTTTGTTCTGATTTGTTTCTTTTTGTTTTCTTTTCTCAGCTGGGGAGCCCCTTCTAGCAGGGCAGTACTGCGTGGCTTGGGAGCTACTCCCTTACTCTGTGCAGACGCATAGTGGCATCCCTAGGGGCATTCTTTTTTTCTTGTTTTTTTTTTTTTTTTTTGGTTTTGTTTTCTTCTCTCTCTTTCCCCCTTTTGGCCTTTCTTCATTTATCAGTTTCTCATCTCTATATATTTACCATTTTTTCCTGTCTCCTGAATACCTGGGGCTGTGTGACATCTCTACCACTTCTAGTGAGGCTGTATTTCATGGCCTGGGAAGAACTTCCTCAGTCCTTGCAGCCACACTGGTGGGATCCCTGGGAGCTTGTCTTTTTTTTTTTTCTTCTAACTCTTATTTATTCATTTTTTTAACCTTTTTTTTTCTTTTTGTTTGTCTCCATTTCTCAGTCTCTAATCTCTCCACTCAAAAAGCAAGCTCCCTTAGCACTCTTTTTTTTCATTTGTTTATTTGTGTGTATGTTTTTGGCTCTTGTTCCTCTCTCCTTTCTCTCCTCTTTCCCATACCAATCTTAGCTACACATATCACAATCTCCCCACTCCTTCCTGCCTACCTACACTGTGTGCTGAACTTCACACCCGCTAGCAGCACAGACCCAGTGTACCAGAACCTGCCCTGGACTGATTCCCGGCCCTGCCTGTCAGCCCTAGTATGTGCCACAAAACAACCCATCCCAGAAACTCCACATCAGCTGGACCTGCCCTGCTGTCCCATACTTGAGCGACTGACCCTGTCCATTGGAGAAGGAGGTGAAAAGTATCTTACCTAGAGAGGAGCAAACAAAAAAGAAAGCACAGCCTGCCTGCTCAGAAATAACCAAATAAAACAAAAAAGCAGGAGGAAATAAACAAATCTACAATCAATAAACAAGGACAATAACTACTGAATGCCCCAAAGACAGCAGACAATATTGAAACATACAAAAACACTACAGGATGATTCCAGTAGGCATACAAAATAAAACACCAAATTACTTTCCACTAGAAGAAAAAGCACTAGGACTACCTGATAGGGAATTCAAATCTCTAATTTTCAGAGCTATCCAAGAGTTGAAGCAAAAAACAGACAACAATGAGGAAAAAATAGACAAATTCATGGAAAATACAGACCAAAAAAAGGAAGAATTCAGGAAAATAATACAGGAATAAAATGCTAAAATAAATTCACAACTAGAAATCATACAAAAACAACAATTAGAAATCCAAAAGATAAACAACAAGATTTCAGAAATGGACAGTGTCATAGTAGGGCTGAGGAGCAGGTTTCAAATGATGGATGACAGGATCAGTGAAATTGAAAACAAACACTTGGATACAACTCTGTATGAGAAAAAAAATCAGAAAAAATAATGAATAAAAAAGAAGAAACTGAGAATTATGTGGGATACAATCAAAAGCAAAAATCTGTGAGTGATCGGAGTTCCATAACGGGGAGAAAACAGAAAACGCAGGATCATTAAAGAATTGCAGACAGAAAACGTCCCAAATATTATGAAAGATGAAAAGCTGACCATCCAAGAAGCTCAATGAACCCCATAGAGGAGAGACTCAAAAACAAAATCAGCAAGGCATATCATATCACACTCCCTAAAACCAAAGACAAAGAATTTTGAGAGCAGCTTGAGAAAAACAAAAAGTAACATACAGAGGAGAAACAATAAGACTCAGCTCAGATTATTTGGCAGAAAACATGCAGGCAAGAAGGCAATGGGATGACATATATAAAATCTTGAGATAAAAAAATTGCAGGCCAAGAATAATATATCCTGCAAAACTCTTGTTCAAATATGATGGTGAAATTAGGACATTTCCAGATAAACAGAAATTAAGGGACTATGTAAAAATCAAACCAAGCTTACAAGAATTATTAAAGGGAGTCCTTCAATCTGAGAACAAACATCATCAGACCACAGGCTGAATCTAGGACACAGGTTCATACTAGCCAGATCCCAACCTAGGAAATGAACTCCCAAGGACTATCCAAAACCAAAGAATTATAACAGGGAACCAGAGAGAATAATCTGTAAATGAAAACAACATCAGAACAATATAAGAGGGAATAAACGGTGTATATATAGAACCTTCTAATGGAGAGGAAAGCAAGGAGATACCAAGTAATAACAGATTGGTTCAAACCAAGGAAGATAAGAGTAAAATTTCAAGGTAACCACATAGAAAGTTAAAAAACCTACTCATCAAAGTAAAGAAGAAAAACACAATGTCTCAGTAAAAACAAAACCTACAAAAATAAAAGGAATGAAAAAAAAAATCCATGAGCAAAAGGAATTCAGCACTAGAGAGTAAGAGAAACAAGAAAATGTCAGCACCACAAAAAAAAAGAGCACTACAAAATGACAGCAATAAACTCACATGTATCTATAATTACTGAATGTAAATGGCCTAAAAGCACCCATAAAGAGACGGAGAGTGACAGAATGGATTAAAAAAACAGTTTCAATCAATATACTGTCTACAAGAGACTCACCTTAGAAACAAAGACATAAATTTATTAAAAATCCAAGGATGGAAAAAAATATATCAAGCAAACGTCTACCAAAAAAAGCAGAAATGGTAACACAAATCTCAGATAAAACACACCTTAAAGCAAAATCCACCATAAAAGACAAAGAAGGACACATATAATGATTAAGGGGAGGAACCATCATGAAGACATAACCATAATAAAAATCTACACACCCAGTTACAGGGGTCCCAAATACCTAAAACAAACTCTAACAACACTGAAAAGAGAAATTGACAGTTCCACAGTAATAGTAGAAGACTCCAACACACCACTTTCAGTAAAGGACAGAACATCTAGAAAGAAACTCAGCAAAGATACAGAAGACCTAAAGAGCACAATCAACCAACTTGACCTGATAAATACATATAGAAAGCTACACCCAACAGCTGCAAAGTACACATTCTTCTCCAATACATATGGAACGTTCTCCAGAATAGACCACATCTTAGGCCACAGAGAAATCCTCAACAGGATCCAAAACGTTGAGATAATACAAAGTATCTTCTCTGACCACAATGCCATCAAGCTAGAAATTAACAAGAAGACCAAGGGAAAAAAAATCATTTACATGAAAATTGAATAACACCCTGCTTACAAACCACTGGGTAATAGAAGAAATCAGAAATGGAATTTAAAAAGTGCTAGAATCCAACGAGAATGAAAACACATCATACCAAAACCTTTGGGACACAGCAAAGGCACTCCTCAGAGGACAATTTATAGCAATATACGCACACATCAAAAAAGAAGGAACAAAATCAAAACATTAACTACAGAACTCGAACAAATAGAAAGAGAACAGAAAAAAAAGCCCACAGCCACTAAAAGGAAATAATAAATATCAGAGCAGAAACAAATGAAATAGAGAATAGAAAAACAATAGAAAGAATCAACTAAACCAAAAGTTGGTTCTTGGAAAGGATCAACAAAATCAACAAAGCACTGGCCAAACTGACAAAAGAAAAACAAGACAGGATGCAAATAACCCAAATAAGAAATGAAATGGGGGACATTACAACAGACCCATCTGAAATAAAAAGGATCATAACAGAGTATTATGAAAAACTATACACCAACAAATTTGAAAACCTAGAGGAAATGGATAAATTTCTAGAAACACACTACTTACCCAAACTAACACAAAGTGATGTTGAAAATCTGAACAGACCCATAACAAGAGAAGAGATTGAAAAGGTAATAAAAAAGCTGCCAACAAAAAAAGCCCTGACCTAGATGGCTTCCCTGGAGAATTCTACCAAACACAGAGAAGAGCTTATACCAGTACTGCTCAAACTATTTCAGAACATAGAAAAGGAAGGGATACTTCCAAATTCATTTTATGAAGCCAGCATAACCCTGATACCAAAACCAGACAAAGACGCCACGAAAAAAGAAAATTACAGACCAATATCTCTCAGGAATATAGATGCAAAAATTCTCACAAAATTCTAGCCAGTAGAATTCAGCATCGTATCAAAAAACTAATACACCCCGACAAAGCAAGATTCATACCAGTTATGCCAGGATGGTTCAACATTAGAAAATCAATCAACGTAATCCACCACATAAAAGAAGGAAAGGAAAGAATCACATGATCATCTCAATTGACACAGAAAAGGCATTTGACAAAATCCAACACCCATTCCTGATAAAAACACTCTCAATAAAATAGGTATTGAAGGGAAATTTCTCAACATAATGAAGGGCATCTATGCAAAACCAATGGCCAACATCATTCTTTATGGAGAGAAACTGAAAACATTCCTCTTGAGAATAGGAACAAGACAAGGATGCCCTTTATCTCTAGTCCTATTTAACATTGTGCTAAAAGTCCTAGCTAGAGCAATAAGGCAAGAAAAAGAAATAAAGGGAATCCAAATTGGTAATGAAGAAGTTAAACTGTCCCTGTTTTTGGATGATATGATATTATGCAAAGAAAACCCTAAAGACTCCAAGAGAAAACTACTGGAACTAATAGAAAGATTCAGCAGAGTAGCAGGATACAAGATAAACATATAAAAATCAGTTGGATTCCTATACACCGATAAAGAGAACAATGAAAAGGAAATCAGGAAAACAATACCATTTATAATAGCCCCTAAAAACACAAAATACTTAGGAATAAATCTAACCAGGGACGTAAGAGACCTATACAAAGAAAATTACAAAACACTACTGCAAGAAAGCCAAAGGGATCTACATAAATGGAAAAACTTACCATGCTCATGGATAGGTAGACTCAACATTGTGAAAATGACAATTGTACCCATAGCAATTTACAAACACAATGCAATACTGATCCAGATACCAACAACATTCTTTAAAGAGATTGAAAAACTAATCATTAACTTTATACGGAAAGGGAAGAAGCCCCGGATAAGTAAAGCACTAATGAAAAAGAAGAATAAAGTAGGAGGACTTGCACTACCTGACCTCAGAATCTACTATACAGCTACGGTAGTCAAAACAGCCTGGTACTGGTGCAACCAAACATACATTGACCAATGGAACAGGACAGAGAACCCAGATGTAAATCCATGCACCTACAGTCACCTGATCTTCAATAAGGGCCCAAAATCCATCAAATAGGGAAAAGACAGTCTTTTTAACAAATGGTGGGGCAAAACTGGATATCCATCAGCAAAAAAATTAAACAGGACCCATACCTCACACCATATACAAAAACGAATTCAAAATGGATCAAAGACCTTAATATAAAGCCAAATAATATAAGTTCATAGAAAAAAATAGGATCAATGCTAGAGGCCCTAATACATAGCATTAACAGGATACTAACCATAACCAACAACACACAAACTCCAGAAGATAAGCTAGATAACTGAGGTCTTCTAAAAATTAAACACTTATGCTCATCAAAAGACTTCACCAAAAGAGTAAAAACAGAACCTACAGACTGGGGAAAAATTTTCAGACATTACAAATCAGATAAAGGTCTAATCTCTAAAATCTACAAGAAAATCCAACACTTCTCCAACAAAAAGACAAATAATCCAATTAAAAAATGGGCAAAGGAAATGAACAGACACTTCACCAAAGAAGACATTCAAGTGGCCAATAGACACATGAGGAAATGCTCGCGATCACTAGCCATTAGAGAAATGCAAATTAAAACCACAATGAGATACCATCTCACCCTGGCATTACTGGCACTAATCAAAAAAAACTGGTGATAACAAATGTTGGAGAGGCTGTGGGGAGATCAGAAAGAACTCTTATGCACTGCTGGTGGGAATGCAAAATGATACAACCATTTTGGAAAATGATATGGTGCTTCCTTAGAAAGCTAGAAATAGAAAAATACCATACGATCCAGCAATCCCACTCCTAGTAATATATCCTAGAGAAATAACAGCCATCACACGAATAGACATATGCATACCCATGTTCATTGCAGCATTATTCACAATAGCAAAAAGACAGAAAAAACCTAGATGCCCATCAACAGACGAATGGATAAACAAACTATGGTACATACACACAATGGAATATTATGCAACGATAAAGAGCAATGATGAATCTGTGAAGCATCTCATAACATGGATGAAACTGGAGGACATTTTGCTGAGTGAAATAAGTCAATCACAAAAAGACAAATATTGTATGAGACCTGCATTGTAAAAACTCATGAAAAAGTTTACAGACAAAAAGTAACAATCTTTGTTGGTTATGAGGGATGGGAGGGGTGGGAGGGGGAAACACTAAATATACTAGAGGTAAGTGGTAACTTTGGTGAAGGGTATGACAGTACACAGTACTAGGGAAGCCAGCACAACTTGTACAAAGCAAGGTGATGGAAGCTCCATAGATGCATCCAAACTCCCTGAGGGACTGAATTGCTGGGCAGAGGGCTGTAGGGACTATGGTCTCGGGGAACATCTATCTCAATTGGCATAACATAGTTTATAAAGAAAATGTTCTACATTCTACCTTGGCGTCTTGGGTCTTGAAAGCCTGTGAGCAGCCATCTAAGATACTCCACTGGTCTCACCCCTTCGGGAGCAAGGGAGAATAAAGAAAACAAGATACTAATAAACTAATAAACCACAACTACCATGGTCTCTACCAGACTGAGTCCAGTACAAGTAGATGGTGCCTGGCTACCACCACTGACTGCTCTGACCGGGATCACAACAGAGGGTTCTGGACGGTGCTCGAGAAAAATGTAGAACAAAATTTTAACTCACAAAAAAAGACCAGACTTACTGGCCTGACAGAGGCTGGAAAAACCCCGACAGTATGGCCCCTGGACACCCTTTTAGCTCAGTAATGAAGTCACTCCTGAGGGTCAGCCACCAGCCAAAGATTAGATAGCTCCATAAAACAAAATGAGACTAATGGGGCACAGCAGTCCAGGGACAAGGACTAGAAGGTAGGAGGGGATAGGAAAGCTGGTAATAGGGGACCCAAGTTTGAGAAGGGAAAGTGTTGACATGTCGTGGCATTGTTAACCATGGTCATAAAACAATATGTGTACAATATGTTCAATAAGAAACTATTTGTTCTGTAAACCTTCATCTAAAGTACAATAAAAAAATAAAAAGAGAAGATGGAAGGAATACATAGAGTCACTATACCAAATAGAACTGGTCGACGTTCAACCATTTCAGGAGGTAACATATGATCAGGAAATGATGGTACTGGAGGAAGAAGTCCAAAGTGCACTGAAGGCATTGGTGAAAAACAAGGCCCCAGAAACTGACTGAATACCAGCTGAGATGTTTCAACAAACTGATGCAGTACTAAAGTGTTCACTCATCTATGCCAAGAAATTTGGAAGACAGCTATATGGCCAACTGACCGGAAGAGATCCATATTTATGCCTATTCCCAAGAAAGGTAATCCAACCAAATGTAGAAATTATTGAACAATATCATTAATATCCCATGCAAGTAAAATTTTGCTGAAGATCATCCAAAAGTGGGTACAGCAGTATATTGACAGGGAACTGCCAGAAATTCAAGTTGAATTCAGAAGAGGATGTGGAACCAGGGATATCATTGCTGATGACATGTGGATCCTGGCTGAAAGCAGAGAATACCAGAAAGATGTTTACCTGTGTTTTATTGACTATGCAAAGGCATTCAACTGTGTGGATCATAACAAATTATGAATAACACTGAAAGAATGGGAATTCTGGAACACCTAATTGTGCTCATAAGGAACACGTACATAGATCAAGAGGCAGTCATTCAAAAGAACAAGGGAATACTGCATGGTTTAAAATCAGGAAAGGTGTGTGTCAGGGTTCTAGCTTTTCACCATACTGATTCAATCTGTATGCCAAGCAAATAATCCAAGAAGCTGGACTATATGAAGAAGAATATGGCATCAGGGTTAGAGGAAGACTTCATTAACAACCTGAGATACGCAGATGACACAATCTTTCTTGCTGAAAGTGAAGAAGACTTGAAGCACTTACTGATGAAGATCCAAGACTATAGCCTTCAGTATGGATTACATGTCAATATAAAGAAAACAAAAAACCTCACAACTGGACCAGTTAGCAACATCATGATAAACAGAGAAAAGTTTGAAGTTATCAAGGATTTCATTTTACTTTGATCCATAATCTACACCTGTCTTAGTTATCTAGTATTGCTACAACAGAAATACCACAAGTGGATGGCTTTAACAAAGAGAAATTTATCTCTTCAGTGTAAAGTAGGCTAAAAGTCCAAATTCAGGGCGTCAGCTCCAGGGGAAGGCTTTCTCTCTCTGTCGGCCTTCTCATCAATGTTCCCTCAGACTAGGAGCTTCTCTGCACAGGGAGCCCAGTCGAAAGGATGCGTTCTGCTCCAGGCACTGCTTTCTTGATGGTATGAAGTTCCCCTATCTCTCTGCTGACTTCTCTATTTTATACCTCAAGAGATTGCTTCAGGACACAATCCAATCTTGTAGATTGAGTCCTGCCTTACTAACACAACTGCCACCCATTCTCCCTCATTATCATCATACAGGGAGGATTTACAACACATGGGAAAAATCACACACTACCTGGAAACATGGCCCAGCGAAATTGATACATAGATTTTTGGAGGGACATAATTCAATCCATGACATTCCACCTTTTGGCCACCAAAAAATCACATCCTTGCAACATGCAAAACATATTCATCCCATCATATCATAACAAAAGTCCTAACTCCAAGTCCAAAATCCAAAAATTCCTCTTCATCTGTGGAATCTAGAATACAAGTTAGCTGCTTCCAAAGGTACAATGGCAGAACAGGCACAAGCTAGACATTTCCATTACAAATGGGAGAAACTGGAGGGAAAGAAGAGAAAACAGGCACCAAGCAAGTCAGTCGAACACATTACGTTAACCCTCAAGGCTTTGAAAATAATATTCTGTTCTCTGAGACAATTTATACAATAGCCCTGCCCTCCAGACTCTAGGTATTGACCACAGTCTCCAGATTCTGAGTGGAAGCCCCTCAGCCCTGGGCTTCACCTCCGCCTTACAGGCCCACTGGAACAGCAACTCTGTTCCCTTGGCTTTAGGCGCACAATTCTCCCAATCCATCTGAGTGGCGACTCCACCCTTAGAAGCACCAGAGGCCATGGCTCCACCCTTTGAAACCCCTGAGGTCATGGCCATACCTTTTGAGACTGAGGCAGCTCGGCTTCCTGTGTCCGTCTCTTCAGCTTGTTTCCTGGTTTCTTAGCCTCTCAGCTCCTCGGATCTCACACCTGCTTCTGCCCTGCTGGGGCAGGTGTTCCAAAGCTCTGTAGCTCCACCAGTTAAGTGCCTGGAGGCATCCCACTCAGCCAGGAAGCCTCATGCACACAGGCACTCAACTCTCTTGCTCTGTGTGTCAGCAAGCCTAGCTCCACCGATAAGTGCCCGAAGGCACCCCACTCCACAAGGAAGCCTCCTGCACACAGGCACTCATCTCTCTCACTCTGTGGGTCGGCTCCAGCGCTGTCTCGCACTGGTCTCCTCTGCTGCTGGTGGTTCTCTGTACTGCCACTTCTCTATCCATTCATAGTTTCAAAACCGCCTCTACATTTTAGGTATCTGTTAGAGCAGCACCTCACTCCTGGTACCGAATTCTGTCTTAGTCATCTAGTGCTGCTATAACAGAATTACCACAAGTGGATGGCTTTAACAAAGAGAAGTTTATTTCTTCACAGTAAAGTAGGCTAAAACTCCAAATTCAGGGCATCAGCTCAAGGGGAAGCCATTCTCTCTCTGTTGGCCTTCTCATCAATGTTCCCCCAGACTAGGAACTTCTCCACACAGGGACCCTGGGTCCAAAGGACACGCTCTGCTCCCAGCACTGCTTTCTTTGTGGTATGAAGTTCCCACCCACATCTCTCTACTCACTTCTCTCTTTTATATCGCAAGAAATTGCCTCAGGACACAATCTAATCTTGTAGATTGCATCCTGCCTCACTAACACAACTGACACCCATCCTCCCTCATTAACATCGTAGAGGCAGGATTTACAACATATAGGAAAATCATAATACCAGGAATCATGGCCAGCCAAATTGATAAACACATTTTTGGGGGGACATAATTCAATCCATGGAAGAAGCAGCCAAGAAATAAAAAGATGCATTGCACTGGGCAAATCTGCAGCAAAAGACCTCTTTAAAGTATTAAAAAGCAAAGATGTTACCTTGAAGACTAAGGTGTGCCTGACCCAAACCGTGGTGTTTTCAATTGCCTCATATGCATGAGAAAGCTGAACGATGAATAAGGAAGACCAAAGAAGAACTGACACCTTTGAATTGTGGTGTTGGCTAAGAATATTGAATATACCATAGGTTGCCAAAAGAAGGAGCAAATTTGTCTTGGAGGAAGTACAACCAGAATGTTTCTTAGAAGCAAGGGTGACGGAGCTACATTACACATACTTTGGACATATTATCAGGAGGGATCAGTTCCTGGAGAAGGATATCATGCTTGGTAAAGTAGAGGGTCAGCGAAAAAGAGGAAGGCCCTCAACGATATGGACTGACACAGTGGCTGCAACAATGGGCTCAAACGTAGCAACAATTATGAAGATGGCGCAAGACAGGGCACTATTTCGTTCTGTTGTACATAGAGTTGCTATGAGTCAGAAACGACTCAAGGGCACCTAACAACAACAACAGAGCATCACCAAGGGGAAGGTGAGAAATTTTTATTACAGGAAATCAAATGGGACATGGCCAGGAGGGGCAAGGAGTAACTATGGCTGTTAAGAGACTGGGTTACAAGATGGTAACTAGTTCTTATCACAGGAAACTATAGGCGGCATGACCAGGAATGCCAGTTAGAAACCACAACCGTTGAGAGACTGTGTGACAAGATAATAATAGCCATGTCAGAAACTGGGTGAAAGCAACAAGGAGGCATTACCAGGTGCCGAGATAGCAAGCTATATAAGCCACAAATTGGCCTTCTAAAAATCCCTCACCCAGACCTGTCTATTGTATTTCAAAAACGTATTTCCATTTCCTCCACCTTCTCTCCACCTCCAATGCCACAACTCTCGTCCATACCTCCCTACGACAGCCACTTAACTGTGCCCTGCTCTATGTTCACTCCAGAGTAGCCAGAGTATTCTGGAAAGTGGATAGACTAGAATCAGGACTACAATTAACACCCCTCACTGAAATTGCTTTCCGTTGTTTCTATAATGAACAAAACTCCCTAACGTCAGCATGATATGGCCCCAGACTACTTCTTAATCTCATCTCATGCTACTGTCCATCTCATATTACTCTCCATTCACTCGATGGAACCAAGTTCTTTCTTGCCTCAGGACTTCATACATACTGTTCCCTCTTCCATGCACTTCTCACCTGTTTAATTTCTACTCAGCCTTCAGACCTCAGATGAACATCATTTCTTCAGAAATACTTTTATACCTCCTAACCTAAATTAGGAGTTCCTGGGTGGTGCAAATTGTTAAGCACTCAGCTGCTAACCAAAAGGTTGGTGGTTTGAATCCACCCAGAGGCGCCTCAGAAGAAAGTCCTGATGATCTATTTCCGAAAGGTGAGAGCCATTGAAAACCCTATGGAGTGCAGTTATGCTGTGACTCACATGTGGTCATCGTGGGTCGAAATTGAGTCAGCAGCAATGGGTTAATCTAAATAAAACCAAAAGCAAAGCAAAGCAGTTGCCTCTTACAGATCTCACAGTTCTTTTCTTATTTAAGGCTTATCACAATTTGCATTATTTACTTATTTGTGTAATTATTTGCTAAATTCTCTATTTCCCACTAAACAATGAATCCCATGAGATCAGAGAACATATTTGGTTACAGTGTCGCAAGACACATGACTGACACTTAAAATATTTCTGAGTGAATAAATTTCTTCAGGAAATATTTATCACATATTATGTTTTAGATGTTGGATTAAGTTCTGGGGCTATATCTAAGAGCACACAATCTTGTATGGGAGACACATAATCATATATGTACAACAGATTATACATTATCTAAACTCACTTTTATAACAACTCTATGAGATTGGTACAACTGTATAATCATCTCCACTTAACAAATCAGGAAACTGAGACTCTGAAAGGTTAAGCAATTTGTTCAAGGTCACAAAACCAGTCAGTGATAGAAGTTCAACAGCATATGATCCTAATACTCTGTAAAGAACCAGAAAGGACTTACTCTCCCAGGAGAATCTGGGAAAGGTTTCACTGAGAAATGACATTTGCTCTGAATCTTAAAGAAGGACTCAGAATTTCCCATATAGAAAATGAGTTGAGGGCATGCCGGGAAAAGGGAAAGCATGTGCAAATGTGTGAAAGCACTCGGTATATTTGTGATAGGGCAAAGAGTTCAGAGTGGCTGGAGAGTTATGTCAAAGGGCAGACAGTTATGTGAAAGGAGGCAAGAGAAATAGGTTGAGGCCAGACTGGGAAAGACCTGGTGGTATCAAATCTAATTTGGCCAAGGTGGTTGTTGTCTTAGAAAAAAAAGAAAGAAAAAAAAATATGTGTGTTTGTGTGTGTGTGTGTATGTGTACATATATGTATATATGAGGGACCCCTGTTAAGTGCTCAGCTTGCTAATCTGAAGGTTGGCAGTTCAAAACCAACCAGCAGCTCTGTGGGAGAAAGACCTGGCAATCTGTTCCTATAAAGTTTACAGCCTAGAAAACCCTGTGAGGAAGTTCTACTCTGTCACATGAGGTCACTATGAGTCGAAATCCACTCAACAGCACCTAACAACAAACATGTATATATATTTTTTTCCCCAGATAACTTCTTGTGTCTTAACAAGCTACATCCACTGATACTACCAAAGAAAAACAAAATTCCATACCTATTAGAACATGTGGAAAATTAGAGATAAAACATTAGGAATTCAAAAGAGGTGTTAGGAAGGGTTTCTTATGGGATTTGAGCTTATGTTGAATGATTCTAAGGAAGGGTGAAAGAAGCAGGGGCTAGTCCTGAACTGGAAGCTCTCAAAACGCAGGGAAACTCAGTGATAGGGAATCACTACACTTTTTATCTTAGAGGTAGGAAGATTAGACAAGCCTAGAGTTGTTATTCATTGGTAAAGAAGCAACTATTATTTATGTTATTCAGAAGGGATGGTGTTTAGTCATTTCTGTGGTCCCATAGTGGCCTCATCTGTGGCTTGTTCTGAGCATTGTTTATTTTCTGTTGAGTATATTGTGATTATAATTGGGGTCAAATTTTACTTTCTTTCCAGAAAGTAGTGAGTAGCACTGTAAGAGTCGAACACAGTGTAAATAGAGGAAGTAATAGCTAACAACATGGTCACAAGCTGATTCCAACTCAAGGCAACCCCATGTATTACAGAATAAAACTACAGGGTTTTCTTTGCTGTAATTTTTACAAATCTTTACCAAAGCAGTCGTTGTTGTTGGTTGTCCTGGAGTTGATTTCAAATGATGGTGACGCCAGATGTGTCAGAGTAGAACTGATCCATAGGATTCTCAAGGCTGTGACCTTTCAGAAGCAGATCACCAGACCTTTATTCTAAGGCTCCTCTGAGTGAGTTTGAACCATAACCTTTTGGCTAGTAGTCCAGCGCTTAACCATTTGCACCACCCAGGGAGACATAACACGCTCTAATAAAATATGTTGTTGTTATGTGCCATAGAGTCAATTCCAACTCAGCAACCCTTTATGACAGAATATAACTACCCTATAGAGTTTACTAGGCTGTAATCTTTATGGGAGCAGATCTCCATGTCTTTTCTCCAACAGAAACACTGGTAGGTTCAAACCATTGGCCTTTTGGTTACAGCCAACAGCTTAACCATTGTGCTGCCAGGGCTCTTTCTAATAAGACATAAACCAAAACCAAACCCCTTGCCATCGGGTCAATTCTGACTCATGGCAACCCTATAAGTCAGCATAGAACCGCCCCCTAGGATTTCCAAGGAGTGACTGGTGGATTTGAACTGCCAACCTTTTGGTTAGCAGTCAAGCTCTTAACCACTGTGCCACCAGGGTTCCAGAGCATCCTATAAAATATTTTTTTTTATATCTCTTCTAAACATTTGCCACTCACTCCGTTATCTCCTTTTACTTCTTTCTCTGTTTCATGAGTTTTGTTAGGTACTATTGAGTCAGTTCTGACTGATAGTGACCCCATATACAACAGAACAAAACACTGCCCAGTCCTGAGCCATCCTCACTATCTTTGCTGTGTTTGAGCCCATTGCTGCAGCCACTGTGTCAATACATTTTGTCAAGGGTCTTCCTCTTTTTTTGCTGACCCTTTACCTCGTCTAGCATGATGTCCTTCTCCAGAGACTGGTCTCTCCTGATAACATGTCCAAAGCACGTGAGACGAAGTCTCCCCATGCTTGCTTTCAAGGAACACTCTGGCTGTACTTCTTCCAAGACAGACTTGTTCATTCTTCTGGCAGTCCACGGTATATTCAATATTCTTTGACAACACCATAATTCGAAGGCATCGATTCTTCTTTGGTCTTCCTTGTTCATTGTCCAGCTTTCACATGCATTTGAGGGGATTAAAAATACCTTGGGTCGGGCACACCTTAGTCCTCAAAGTGACATCTTTGCTTTTCAGCACCTTAAAGAGGTCCTTGGCAGCAGATTTCCCCAATGCATTACATCATTTGATTTCTTGACTGCTGCTTCCATGGGTGTTGATTGTGGATCCAAGTAAAACAAAACCCTTGACAACTTCAAACTTTCTTCCATTTATCATGATGTTGCTTATTGGTCCAGCTGTGCAGATTTTTGTTTTCTTTATGTTGAGATGTAATCCATACTGAAGGCTATAGTCTTGTATCTTCATCAGTAAGTGCTTCAAGTCCTCTTCACTTTCAGCAAGCAAGCAAGATTGTATCATCTGCATATTGCTGGTTATTAATGATCTTCCACCAATCCTGATGACACGTTCTTCTTCATGTACTCCAGCTTCTCAGATTATTTGCTTGGCGTCCAGATTGAATAAGCATGGTGAACGGATACAACTGATGCACACCTTTCTTGATTGTAAACCATGCAGTATCCCCCTTGTTCTGTTCGAACAACTATCTCCTGGTCTATATATGTGTTCTTTCTCTGTTACCACATTGTTTTCTTTTTTTGTTTCTTGAACTCTATTGCCCCACATATAATCAATGTGTTGTCGTGCAACTGCCTGTTTATATACAGGCATACCTCGGAGATTTTGTGGGTTTAGTTCCAGACCATCACATGAAGCAAATATCACAATAAAGTGAGTCACAGGAATTTTTTTCATTTCTCAAGGCATATAAAAGTTATGTTTACACTATACTGTAGTCTATTAAGTGTTCAATAGCATTACGTATGAAAAATAAAAGTACATATCTTAATTAAAAAATACTTTATTGCTAAAAAATGCTAACCATCATCTGAGCCTTCAGCAAGTCATAACCTTTTTGCTGGTGGAGGGTCTTGCCTCAATGGCTGCTGACTGATCAAGGTCATGGTTACTAAAAGTTAAGGCGGCTATGGCAAGTTCTTAAAATAACACAATGAAGTTTGCCACACTGATTGACTTCCTTTCATGAAAGATTTCTCTGTAGAGAAATAAAGATGTTGTTTAATAACATTTACCCACAGTAGAATTTCTTTCAAAATTGGAGGTAATCCTCTCCAACCCTGCCACCGCTTTATCAGCTAAGTTTATGTAATATTCTAAACCCTTTGTTGTCATTTTAACAATGTTCACAGCATCCTCACGAGGAGTAGATTCCATCTCAAGAAACCACTTTCTTTGCTCATCCATAAGAAGAAACTCCTCATCTGCTAAAATTTGGTCATGAGATCGCAGCAATTTAATCACATTTTCAGGCTCCACTTCTAACTCTTTTGCTCTTTCCACAACATCTGCAGTTATTTCTTCCACTGAAGTCTTGAACCCCTCAAAGTCATCCATGAGGGTTGGAATAAATGTCTTCCAAACTCCTGTCAATACTGACATTTCAAACTCCTCCCATGAATCACGAATATAGTTAATGGCATCTAGAGTGCTGAATCCTTTCCAGAAGATTTTCAATTTACTTTGCCCAGATCCATCAGAAGAATAACTATCTATGGCAGCTATAGCCTTAAGAAATGTATTTCTTAAATAATAAGACTTGGAAGTTGAAATTACTCCTTGATCCATGGGCTGCAGAATGAATGTTATGTTAGCAGGCATGAAAGCAACACTAATCTCCTTGTACATCTCCATCAGAGCTCTTGGGTGACCAGGTGCATTGTCAATGAGCAGTAATATTTTGAAAGAAATCATTTCTTTTTTTCTTCCTGAGCAGTAGGTCTCAACAGTGGGCTTAAAATATTCAGTAAACCATGTTGTAAACAGACGTGCTGTCATCCAGGCTGTGTTGTTTCATTTATAGTGCACAGGCAGAGTAGATTTAGCATAATTCTTAAGGGCCCTAGGATTTTCAGAACAGTAAATTAGCATTGACTTCTGCTTAAAGTCACCAGCTGCATTAGCCCCTAACAAGAGAGTCAGCCTGCCCTTTGAAGCTTTGAAGCCAAGCATTGACTTCTCCTCTCTAGCTGTGAAAGTCTTAGATGGCATCTTCTTCCGATATAAGGCTGTTGTTCTGCATTGAAAATCTGTTGTTTACTGTAGCCACCTTCATCAATTATCTTAGTTAGATCTCCTGGATAACATGCTGCAAACTCTACATTGGCATTTGCTGCTTCACCTTGCACTTTTATGTTATAGAGTCGGCTTCTTTCCTTAAACCTCCTGAACCAACCTCTGCTACCTTCAAACTTTTCTTTGCACTTTCTTCACCTCTCTCAGCCTTCACAGAATTGGCAACTAAGTTCAAGAAGGGAGGGGTATTGGATCAATCATAACTATGCATTAAGGCCTCAGTCATATATATACATCACTGAGGCCCCAATGACTATTATAAAGAACCCTGGGCCTTGAGGTTTCTTTTTGAGCTTCCAGATTGATGATGCATATGGGAAGGTTTGCTCATCTCTGAGGACATGAAGCCCCATGCTGAAAACCCCTTCCACACTTCGCCTGTGCATCTTTTCATGTATATCTTTCTGTAGTTATACTAAAAATGTTATGGTGAGTATAGCCCTTTCTGTAAATACTATAAGCCATTCTAGAGAATTATTAACCCACCAGGGCAGTGAAAGTCAGCAGGGCCTGGCATCTGCCTATTTGACAGTTGATTAGAAGGACATAGTCCCATAGTCCTTTGGGTGGCCTGTGGACAGAAGAAGACTGTGCAGGTAGTCATTTGGTAAAGACCTAACTCTGGGTAGCTACAGTCAGAGAGTGAGAAAATGGCATGTGGGTGGCTGGTGTCAGAGACAGAGAAGTGGGAAAGTGGGGATGTGAATTATCTTTGCATTTTAGGGATTGGCCTTATGTCAATTATTATTAACACAATATATACATGTGTGTACATATATGTACCTACACATATATATTTATATTTATATAAATATATATTTATATATATAATATTTATATATTTATTTATTTATTATATAATAATATTTATATTTATATATTTATATTTATATATGTGTATATACACAAATTCATAATTTTATTATAAATTTTACTCATATAAATCACAGATAGCATATGATTTACAAATAAGAAAATATATAATACTCTCTTTCATTGTATATACAGTAAATTTATTGTAAATTCCACTGTATAGCCAATTGATTCTTATAGAATACCTTTGCTGACTTTTGCTGAACTCTAGTAGCAAACCTATGGTTGCATTTTATGAAAAAGTGTAGTTCTAACTCAGCTCTGGTTGATATTTTTATTTATGTTAATAAATAAGGCCAAAGTGAAACAACAAAGACTTATGTCAGAACTTTCTCGTTCATCAAGGATATATAAATGACTTCTTTGCTGAATCCCATAATAGTTTTCGAGTACTGGAAGGATACTTCCTTAATTTTTTGTGTTATTCACAATATAAGGGCTACAGACATGACACACTTTCAAATTTAATCTCCATTATAACGTTTTCTCCATCACTTTAAGTCTTTAGAATCAACAAAACAATAAATCAAGTCCTAATTTGTAACATTTCCTGATCTCCTTGGTGTAAATACTTACATTTTGGCCAATTTCAAGCTATCAGTGTCATGTCACTGAACACAGAGTTGGGAAGAGATGCATAATATGATATTACACAATCATGAGTCACTTACCTTCCACCATAACAAAACAAAAAGAAACTTGTCGCCGTATAGTCTATTCTGACTCATAACCACTCTATAGGATGCTCTGCGATTTAGACATTGTGCGAACACCATGTTATATACAGTCAGTCTGGGGTTACGCGCCCAACCCTGCCTGCGGTCCTGCCGACCTGAGGAGCAGTAGTAGCCTAGGTGGGCAGGCCCCGCCAGCCTTCTGCCTGAGGGACAAAGCCTGGAGCTGTATCCACAGGATATAGGAGGCTGGCCTTGCTGGGTGCGCGGTTGCAGGCCGGGCTGGGACTGCCTGGCAGTCAGATCAGGACTTCGCCAACATCGGGGCACAGGGTGGATCTGCGGAGGGGGTGGAGGGGGAAATAGGGGATGTGTGGAAAGGTGGCCACGGGGACGGGACGGGGAGCAGCTGAGCGGTGGCAGGAGCGCAGCTGGTGGTGGTGACCTGGATGCGGCACAGCGGCTTCCTGACCATGTGCAGCTGCCGCAGCTGCCTAGAGCCAGAAGCCTGCAAGTGCCCCTGGCCGGCCGGCTGCCCTGCGACCGGCAGTGAATGGCTATAAGGCTGCTGAGCGGGTAAATGAAGCCTGGAAGAGGGGGCAGAGGTGGAGGATGCAGAGGAAGAGGCAGCTCTGCAAAGATTAGGGTGCACCATGGCGCCCCGCTGCTCATTGGCTCTGGGAGTTTAGGGTTTTTAAAACCTTTAGGAGAAAATAATAAAAGGAGAGCTGCTTTCCCTTAAAAAAAAAAAAAAAAACCTTGTGGGACCACCAATGTTATGCAACGCATACCTACATAGCATTTCCACCCAAGAGACACACCAGATGCAAATGACCTCAAGAGCATAGATGATAGTAAAATAATAAGTAAATAATAAATTTTGAGTGTTTATTGCCTTTGTTTTTAATGTAATTAATTTTATTATGTTGTTAGCCGCCATGGAGGAGGTCTGCTGACTCATAATAACCTTCTGTATAACAGAACGAAACATCACCCTGTCCCGTGTCATCTTTATGATCACCGGTGTGTTTGAGTCCATTGCTGGGGCTCTTGTGTCAGTTCATCTCACTGCGGGCCCCCTTCATTTTCATTGACCCTCCGCATTACCAAACATGACATTTTTTTTTTTTTTAGCAATTGGTCTTTCTTGATGATGTGTTCCAAGTAGCTAGCCAAAGTCTCGCCATCTTCACATCTAAGAAACATTCTGGTTGTATTTCTTCTAAGACTGATTTGTCATTCTTCTGCAAATCCACAGTATATTCAATATTCTTTGCCAAAACCCACCATATAACCAAGGAATTTAATTGTCAATTTATGTAATTTAATTTTTAATAATCTCTGTTTTTAACAGCTGGCTTGTAAAAGTCCAGAAAAGTTAACAAATGTCTCTGATGAGCTGGTACAAGCCAGTTCCATTACACCATTACTTTATGGGCCATCATCCATAAAGGAAGCCAAAAGAAATAAATCTCTCTACCCTGATCATCCAAGGCACCTAAGCTTGGCTAATTGTGTACTCTCTCATGAGACTTTGGATCTTGAAGACAGAAGAAACAAGTGCAGGTCTATAATCTATCATAACAGCAATTGCTGACCAAACAGCTCCTGCTAACCCCACAGCGTCACAGTATACGTTAGTCACCGTAGAGTCAGCGGCAACTCATGGCAACACTATGTGTAACAGAGCAAAATGTTGGCTGGTCCTGAACCATTTTCATGATTGTTGCAACCATGTGAGCCATTTCCTTGATATAAATCTCTCTATATAGAGATTTGTATGCTTTGCTAGTTTTGCTTCTCTAGAGAACCCAGCATAAGACGGGCTGTATTTCCCAAACTTTAGTATAATGCAGAGTATGAGATGTATAGGCAGAAATATCGCTCAGAATTGGGTAAGTCATGAAACCTCTCCTAAGTTTTTTAAAAATCAAGCTCCTAGGAGGAGAAAATAAATGCAATTATACACATGAAAATAATTTCAAACTATTACGCACTATAAAAATAATAGTTTTGGTGGTGGGATACACTTATGCATACCATACCACATATATAGGCTTATCAGATAAAACCTCAAAAGCACACAAATCAGCACAGAAGGCGAAAATCACAAGGGAAATAAACATGCAAACACATACGCCATAAGGTTTACAGAGGTTCAAAGCTGAGGTATTAATTTGCCTCTTAAATAGCTGGCAGCCAAAGTGAAAGGGAAACATTTAACTCAATTCAACAAGTATTTATTTTGTCAGTGTCTACTATGGCACCAACGGTTAAGTGCTCAGCTACCAACTGGAAGGTTGGCAGTTTGAATCCACACAAATGTGCCTTGGAAGAAAGGCCTGGCAATCTACTTCAGAAAGATCACAGCCATTGAAAACCCTATGAATTACAGTTCTACTCTGAGACACATGGGGTCACCATGAGTCCAAATCAACTAACTGGATGACAATTGGTTTGGTTTTTTACTATGATCCAATCATTGTTCTAAGTGATAGGAATACAGTAGTTAACAAAACAGAAAAAAAGTCTTAGCTGTCATGGAGCAAGATTGTTATATGATTCTCTTTGATAATAAGAAAAAATAGCCACTATATAAGGGAATCAAAGACTTCCCTGGTGTATATTACTGAAAAAAAATTTCATTTGAATCTTCAGATAGGCAACACTGATTCTTGCCTCTGTAACATACCCACAGAAAATGCAATATACAATGGGATATTATTCAGCCAAAAAAAGGAATTAAATTCTAATACATGCTACAATATGGAAGAACTTTGAAACCATTATGCTAAGTAAAATAAGCCAGACACAAAATCACAACTATTGTACCATTCCACTTATATGAAATACCCAGAAAAGGCAAATTCATAGAGACAGAAAGTAGATTAGCCCACAATAAAATAAAAGTTTAAAAAATTTCTTCTTAAATCCCTCAATGAAAGCTGAAAGGAAGCCATCAAAGCTTGTCTCAGTAAAAGTAACCCCCTAGGAAGCCAAGATAGCCTAGTACAAATTTATAATTCTTAGCTGATCTATCCTAAACTAAGGATAGAACATGGATTATCAGACAGAGTCTCTTTCTCAAAATCTTCATCAGAATCATCTTGAAGTCTTCTTAATATTATAGATTATTGGATTCCACACAAACCTAGGAAATCAAAATCTATGAAGGTAGGCCTAGTAATCTGCATTTTGACATAGCTCTTTGGGAACTTCTTTTAAATACCAGATTTTGAGAACCATTAATCTTTAGCAGATTTTTAAAACTATTTTCAATCTTCACAGGTTGGTAAATCAACTTAGTGTGTTTTGGACAAAATTTTTTGAAAAAAAAATAGACTAAAATAAAATGAAAGAAATGCAGTAGTAAATATTAAAGTATTACAAATAGGAAGCATTAAGTATATTTTTATGAAAATTGTGTTTCTTATGTATGTGTACTAGTTCACATGTATATTTTCCTGTGGGCTTCCGTCAAAAACCCAAAACAACACTTATCAAGAGACACACATTGACTTCAGAGCCTTCAAAAATTCTTTGAAAACATCAATTTTCCCTGGTCTGATGAAGAGTTAAAAGCAGACAGTTGCATGTAATAGACTCAGGCAAAGATCTAAAGGGCATGCATTTTATGCTTTCTAAATCAAAGTAGGAGACAATACAGTTAAAATCCTTTTGTCAGAATTGATAATGGTGTTTTATCATGATGGTAAGAGAAATAGAAGGAGTTGGATTGAATGGCCTCATAACAGAATAATTCAATGCTTCTCATGTTTTAGTGTGCATAATTAGAGGCAGGTAGTTTTTACTAGTGTCCATGCTAGAGGCACCTCATGAATATATGTATATCCATAAATAACATATATATCGTGTAGTTTTTCTCTGAAGTACACTAGTAAAGAAAAGCATCAAGTATATTTTGTCTACCATGGTGTCCATTTATATTTTTTAAATATGTATTGTTAAAGGGTTTGAGATGTCCTTGTGAATTAAATAATATGGTAAGCACGTAACAAGAACTCATTACGACTGGCAGAAATCGTCTGGTTATATCTCACTGAGATGTTTGGAACAAAATGTGCAATAAATTTCCCCAGACCATTTTTGTGTTCGTGATTTATTATTTTGCATAAATAATAAGTCATCCCAATTTTATTAAGGTTATTAAAATATTACATTTAGAGCATTTCAATTAATTTATTCATTATGATTAATAAACCTAAAGTTAATTTTTCATCCAATCCTATACAGCTAAACCAAAAACCCAACCCATTGCTGTTGAGTCAATTCCAACTCAGCGACCCTGTAAGACAGAGTAGAACTACCCTATAGGGTTTCCAAGGAGCAGCTGGTGGATTCGAACTACCAACCTTTTGGTTAGCAGGCTGAGCTCTTAACCACTGTGCCTCTTCTTATAAATTGGTTCTCTCCCACAAAATTATGATTTAAGTCCCATTTTCACAGGCACTATCTTACAAAGAGCAGATACTTCCGTCCGTTGCACTACTTATAATATGAATGTACATGCATTTCACAGAATGTCTGTCTTTCAAAGACTCAAAGAGCAGAGAGTTACTTTAGTATTTCAGTATTTCAGTAAACAGTAAGTCAATTCAGAAGTAAAGCAGCAAAGGCTGTAACATACTTCCCACTTGAACAGATCTTCATGGAAAGCAACTTAGATCAATATTAAACAATCTTTTTGTTGGGAAATTGTTCTCTAGAGCAAGTATTCATGACATAGAATTCATGGAAGAGTTTTAGCAGGTTTGTAAACCCTCTGAAAGGTCATGAAGAATTTTGTGTATTTGGATTTATAGATTGCTATAGGGATAGGATTCACAGCTTTCAGCAACTTCTCTATAACATCATGGCAAACAAAAACATCATGAAACAAACAGAACACCGTTTCACTGTGTTAAAACCAATCCTTATTCTTTGATTTTATAATTGAAATTCTGGATCTTCTCCATCTGTCTTCAGATAAGATGGCACACATTTTTTTCTTGTGTTTGTATAATTTATTCTTGAAGACTTTCATTAGGTAATTTCCTGACTCTTCTTCAAAAAAGAGACACACAAAGCTCCATTGGAAAGAGTAACAGTTGAGAGAAATGGCCTTAAAGGAAGTGAAAAAGGCCAAAGTCAAAGTCTTTCAGAGGTGTTTTGTGCGTACCATGCAGCAGAAGAGAAAAGTACAAAACTTGCTGATTAATAAGTTGTAACTTCCATTGTACTAAACAAAATCACAGTAGAATGTCAAGCCAGAAAGTCATTAGGAAAGTGCCTTTGTTAAGTCAACATATTCCTCAAATACTAGAGGTTAATATTAACGTGCTTTCCTGAGAAAACTCTCAAGTCCTTGCCATAAATCAGACTACAGAGAGGGCATTTTTGAATTATCTTTTAAAGTCTTCAAACTAGGAAGTACGTGTACTAAAAGACATGTGGTAGACTTTGTTAAATGGTGATATTCTCTACCTTTTGCCTAAAACACAAGTTTGCCCAACTCCAAGTAAAGCTTCTCCTCTGTTATGTTAAGATAAGCTCAAAACATAACATTTTATGGATTTTTATTAAAGAAACCCCAACCCTGCAAGAATAGGTCAGATTTTAGAATTAACAGAAAACCAAAGTGCCCTTTGTTCAATAGAAGCCTTGCCAGAAATTCTCAAGATAATGTTGTCAGGATATTTTAAAACTAACTCTAAATTTTTCTTTCAATATATATGGCAACAATTAGGAATGACTTTTTTGATTTGTTTGTTTTAAAACAACTTAAATTACTCAATTATCACATCATATCCCAAATTTATTCACTGAAATAATCATCATTAAATCCCTACTATGCCTCAGGCACTGTTCTCAATAGTGCCAAAGAGCATGGAATGATGAGGGTAAAAAATGAGATGATTTCTTAATCTTAATTTGAACAAAATGGAGGGTAAGTGAGGAAGTCATTTTTTCTTGGACAAGAGTGCATGGCAATTAGGAAATCTTGATAACCACAAGCCAACACATCAAATATCCGAGAGGGAATTGTTTTTAACAATAATAGCAACATTCTATGTGTTTATTAAGTTGCAGACACTATACTAGGAAAATGACAAATATTATTGGGTTTAAACTTCACAGCAACCCTATGACATGAACATTTACAATAGGACTGTAGGTCACAAGTCACAGAAACCCAACTCAGAGGATCCAGTAATGAGAACTTAATTAGAACTCAGAAACCACGGGCACTAAGTTGTAGAAGAAATGCAGTCAAGGCCCTCTCTCTGCCTGTCATTGCTACTCCTCTTTGCAAGTTCCCTTGCTCTTCTTTCTTGGTGTGCAGATGAATTTCCTTAGCTTCTTATGTCTACATGAAAGGAAACAAGACATTAATAACTCCCAAATTTTACATCTTAAATTTTTAACACCCAAAGAAAGGCCATCCACTCTGAGTTCCAATTCTAATATTGCTAGAAAAGGACCATGATTTGCACAAGTTTACTCTGATGCCCAACACCAGACCAGGAGGTAGGGCCTGTTATATGGAAGTACGTTAAGATGTTGAAATGTCAATCTTTTTGGTTTTGCCTTCTTTCACACTTATCCCAACCTTTTCCCCAATTGGTTAGAGAAATCCAGAAAAATTATTAATTTTCTATAAGGAAAGTAAAAGAAAAAATACATTTACATTCAATTGTCAGTTTGGTTGGTTGGTTCCATTTTGTTGTTGTTTGTTGGTTGGTTATTTGCTTGTTTGTTTTTGTTTTATAAACTTCCAAACTAGTCTCTTGAGACTTAAAAGGAAGTCCCTAGAGGAAGTGGGATATAGAGTTTATATAACAAAGATTAAAAAGAGAAAGAAGATAACTCCAAACTCTACACCAGGAAGATGAGGTGAGGGCTACCTAGGTTGAGAGGGAGGAAAGGGAATAGAGGGAAAGCAAGACCTCAGAAAAAGGCAGAAGCCCCATACCAAAAGGATCCCAGGAGATAGGAGTGAAAACAACAAGTTAGCATGGAAATATGGCCAATCATCACTAAGTGGCCAGCTCCAGGGAGCAGAGTAAAGCTAAAATAATCCTACAGACTATTCCTAGCTGTTAGCTTGAGGACACCCTGTCATTCTTGCAGATAAGCCATGTCAGTGGTTCTCATCACTGGTAGACAGAGAATGGCTTCCATCACCAGCTGCCTCTACCTTAGCAGTGTATTATCCAACATATGAACACCTACTAATGCCCCCAAGAATTTTCAGTCTCCTGTGGACACTATCATCAGGCCAGAACATTCGTTAAGTACCCAAAACAGAGCATAGTACACTTGACTCGCAGAATGACGCAAGTGGTGTGAAAGGCAAAGCCTCAGTACAGGTATTTAGATGGGCTAGAGAGTAGAAAACATTCACCCTTATTCACCACCTTGACAATTCCAGGAAAACCATGTAGATGACAGTGTTCACCTATTGCCGTCTAATTGATTCTGACTCATGGCAAACCCATGTGTGCGGAGTAAAACTGCATTCTATAGGATTTTGAAGTCTGTGTCTTTTGAAAGCAGATCACCAGACCCTTCTTCCGAGGCACCTCTGGGTGAGTTCAAACTGCTAATAAATAGTGAAGAGCTTAACCGTCTGTACCACCCAGGGACTCCTGATGACAGGTTAGGGAAGGGCAAATTATAGAAGTGTTGGTGAGGGTTGTGGAAGAGATGAAAAAATAGGAATTCCCTAGAATATAAGGACGTTCATTTGACAGCTGAGGCAACTGAGACTTATAAAGTTAACTACTTTCCCAAGATCACACAGCTAAGGAATGCAGAGCCACAGTGCAAACCCAGCCAGTACTCTGGACCACAATGCTTTAGTGCCTTGACACTTAGATCCTTGTGGCTGTTTCTTTAATAAATACAAATGTGGAGGAAGCATTTGTGAAAATTTTTGGAATCAAAATTCCATCTTCTGGCACCATACAAAACAGATAGCTTTCTGAGCAGCCTTGGAAACAGATGGTTCTAAGATACTATACACAGTAATGCGTGTGGAGTTATTGTGTGTGTGTGCGCATGCGTGTGTGTGTGTTTAGGAAAAATGTACCTGCTGGCTGTATCTACTATTTCTCTAGGTCAGTATGTCTCAAACTCAGATTGAGGTCTGAGATTTTTTTTTGTGGGAGTTTTGTATAGGTATGTTTCCATTTTGATGAAAAATAAATGTATGTAGCTTATGGATCACTTGCTCCATTAAAATGCCAATATTCAAAGGGCAATGGGGAGTCAAAAAGCAGTAGAAAACTTGTGACTTCAGTTAATCCATATCCATTTTTAAAAACTGTTTTAATCTTAAAATTCATGGTTATTGTAGAAAAATCTTCAAATGTAAATCATTCTGTTTCTGAATAATCAATTTATAGTTTTGTAGTAGTCTATTGTTTGGTTATGCCAGATATATATGTATTAGGTGGCAAGTTACAGAAACTGAACTTAACCTAAGCAACTAATAGAAATTTTGGCTCATGTAGCTGTGAAAGATATTGATGGGTTAAATTGGGTTCCCTAAAAATATGTGTTGACGTTCTAACCCCATACCTGTAAATACAACCCTGTTTTGAAATAAAGTTTTTATTTTGTTGTTTAATGAGACCATACCAGAGTAGCGGGGTTCAAAACCTAATCACTTCTAAGTGGTGTCTTAAAAAAAAAAAAAAGCAAAATAGACACAGACACACATACACACACACACAGGGAAGACAGATGCCAAGGAACACCAAACAACTCTCAGGGCTATCAACAAAGAAGGACCTTCTACAGTTGATGTCCCGATTTAGACTTCTAGCCTCCAAAACTGTGAGACAATAAATTTCTGTTCTTTAAAGCCAGTCACTTGTGGGGTTTTTCTTTTCTTTTCTTTTCTTTTGTTTTTTTAGTCAAGATAGCATTTGGTAACTGAGACAACCATCTACATTCAGATAACTGTGTAAAAATATTTACTGGTATGCAATAGAATCAAGCTTGCTATAAATTCCACATCAGCCTTTCCACAGGTCATTTATGGAAGGCTAAACTTCTTGCTGAGTCTTCTTTGCCAAGGAAAGCATCATGCCCTGCTACATGCCACGTATGGTAAGTAAAGATGTATTTTGATAAATGCCTTGAAAAGATTTTAAAATACCTGCATGCTCTCCAACATTTACTCAGCAAATATTGTTTGAATACCATCTATATACTCATCTCTGGTTTCATCTTAATGAAAGAGTGAAAATGAGCAAACTCTCTCTTAATGCTGATTTTTCTAAGATTTGTTGGAAGTCCCCTGTTAAATGGCCTATGGTTATAGTCTAGGCTTCCTAATTGAGCCCATCTTTCCTAGTCAGATAATGAACAGCCCCTCCTGGTTTTGTTTGAAAAGAATTTTATTTTCAGGTGAAAACCCCCTTTTATCAAATTTAGGTGAAATTACATGTATTGAGCAACTATTTATAATAGCCATGTAATAATTTATCATCTTAGCACAGCTTCCATTTACTGAACACTTACTAACTTGCCAGGCACTGTGCTAAGCACTTTACATTCATTATCTTATTTAATCCATATAACACCCCTATAAGACAGGAGATCTTATCCCTGTTTAACATATGAGGGCATTGATGTGTAAAGAAGATAAATAGCTTTCACAAGGTCACATAAAAAGTGAATGCCATTGTCAGAAATGAAACTTTGGTGTGGTGTCAAAATCCATGTACCAACTGCCTGAAAGCTCTAATGTCATGACCATGCCTTGTACTAAAGTGCTCTCATTTATATTTTCACCCTCAATTCCAACACATAAAATCTTCGTGAAGCAGGTGTTATCATTCCTTTTTACAGATGATGATACGAAAGTTCCAAGGGTAAAGAAACAAATTTCCATAGTCACAAGTAATAACTACCAGTGAAGTGGTCAAATCTAACACCAACTGATTCCCTGTTCAATGCTTTTTCTACTACTCTACACCTCTCAGCAGATTCAAATTATTTGAAATTTGTTATACGTTTAGTTATTTAAGACATTCAAGGGAAACACCTTAAATGATTAATGTAATCATATTTGGCTACATTAAAAACATGGCTTTTGTAAAGATTCTAACTTCTATTACATTTAGGGGTATCAATAGAGAGTAAGTACTAGATTAAATCACACCTAGCAATTTTGTGGGAAGGAGATGTCATAAGGGGAATCTATGATAAGGAGAAATAGAAATGCATCAACTAGTAGAAATAGAAAAAGTTAAATTAATAAATCCAGAAAGTACAATCCCACACTTTGGGCATGTTGTCAGAAGGGACCAGTCCCTGGAGAAGGACATCATGCTTGGTAAAGTAGAGGAAGACCCTCAATGAGATGGATTGACACAGTGGCTGCAAAAATAAGCTCAAACATCGCAATGATTGCGAGGATGGCACAAGACCTGGCAACATTTTGTTCTGCTGTACGTAGGGTCGCTATAAGTCAGAACAGACTCAATGACACCTAACAACAATAACAATGCCAGTTAGCCAGGTGATACAGAGAGAGAACAAGAAGAAACAGAATGTAGAATCATTTGTATTATTTAATGACAAGACCTAGGGTAACCAAGCCGAGTTATGTGTTTATCAAAACCACAGTGTGCATATTCTACTCCCAGTCATCCCAACCCTGGGATCAGTTTCTTATAATATCATCATAATGAGAAAACAAAATGTAAATAGAGTCAATATTAATTAGAGGCAGACTGTGTGGTTCAATCCACCTAGGCAGTGAATTCTGGGGAAGATTTAGGTGGGTGGTTTGCAATGCAGAACGAGAAAGGTATCATGAAGTGAAAGAACATGACAAGTAGAAGAGTACCTGGAGCCTGTACACTAAAGGGAGGGAAACAGACCCTCTGAGTCCTGCCAATTTGTTGCTTCTCAGGCTGACTCTAAACCAAAACCCATTGCCATCTAATCAATTCCGACTCATAGTGGCCCTACAGGACAGAGTAGAACTGCCCCATAGAGTTTCCAAGGAGAGGCAGGTGGAGTCAAACTGTTAGCCTTTTGGTTAGCAGCCAAGCTCTTTAACCACTCCACCACCAGGGCTCCAAACTATAACAGGGGTGAATCTGAGTAATAAATCATACAAATATGCTCATTTTCTAGCCACACGTGATCTTTGCTTCTTAGAAGAAAACCCTAGAAATCAAAAAGTATGGAATTGGATGAATAATTGGAAAGGTATATCATGTTCTTCTTAGTAAAGATCAACATCATAAAGATGTCAATTTTCCCCCAAGTTGCAGCCAAAAGCAAATACTCTTTTTTGAGACAAAGAGTACACAGGAAGGAAGTAAACATCTTGGCCACTTTTAACCATTTCAGAATCTTGAGATCATTGGGGAAAACTTAAAGAGAAGTTGCTATAAAATAAAAGTAATTGATGAGTAGAGTCCCTGAACATAAGTTGTGGGGGAGCTTAACTGTCTGCTAAATCTGTTTTCTCAGTAAAAATTGTCAGAAACTAAAGGAAGTATGGTAATGGGGGGGGGGGGGTGGCTTGTGAGGGAAGATGGAAGCCTCCAATAATGACAACTGGCTTCGAAATAGTCCAGGAAATTTTCAAGATCCACACGCATACACTAACAGACTGGTGGCCTTAGAAATCTGGAAATTGTGTTTGCTTTTTTGGAAAATTAAGCAAAACTGGAAAGATTTCCTAGACTTTCTCAGGCTATATGAAATACTGTGGTTAGAACTAAGGTAATAACTCTATTACTACACTGAATCATAGGTCTATCTTCTTCAACTTGACTGTGAGCCCCTCACTGACAGGGAGGTCTGCTAACACAGTAGGTACTAAACAAGTATTTATTGGACAGTACTATTGAAAAGTATTAAAGTTTACTTGTATTGCCCTAATCTTAAAATTGTCCACTTCAGG
The DNA here is from genome assembly GCA_030035585.1 of Dugong dugon. NCBI lineage: Eukaryota > Metazoa > Chordata > Mammalia > Sirenia > Dugongidae > Dugong > Dugong dugon. Next base: position 56,601,801 of record CM057463.1, read on the forward strand.
AGAGAAATAACAAGTCTCTAGTTCTTATTCAGACACTCCTTTTCCCTTTAGATCAAACTAGTTTAAAATATGATCATATTAGTTTTTGAAGGATTTCCTTCTTGGAGAAATTACTGCCTGTTTGAGCTGCCTGTTTATTGCTGCCTGATTTACCTTGCTCTTAACTGTAGATCAGCAGCCAGAGTCGTATGGCATGGGTGCCACTCCCCACAGGATGAGTAGGAGTGGCATGGCCAAAGCCACCTGTCAGCAGAAACGTAAAGTAATAGAAATATGAGTTTGGCTCCCTCCCACCTCTTCTATTGGTGACCCTGATCAGGAAAACATTTTGTACATTTTCTTATAACCATGCCACTCACATGAACCTTTTGAGATCATAGTTGAAATCCATCCCTCTATTTCCTCATATCTTTGTTGAGAGTGCTGTGAAGCTGGGCTAAGGGTCAGCATCCTGAAAAAGAGAGGACAATGAACTCAGGTAAATAAAAAGAGAAAACATAAAAGTAAGTTAAAGCATGTGTACTAGGCACTACTCCAAGCCCAAGGGCTATACCCTTGCTGAAATAGGATTTTGAGAGAGATATGGGAGCAATCTAGTTGAAAGATAAAAGATTAAATGAACCTGCTGATAGGTAAATGAACTTTTGATGCACTCTGTGTGAGAAGGTAACAGTGATGACACTTCATTCAGGTCTCTGCTCTTATGCTCCTCAGAGAAGCCTTCCCTAAACCCGTTGTCTAAATCAACTTAGCCTCGCCTCATCTGTCTCAATTCTCTAAGCCTGTTTTATACTGAGAGGCCACATGGATTAGTAGATAAGGATCGGACTCTGGCTCCATACTTTCTGGATATTTGGATTGAACCCCAGTTCCTCCTCTCTTACCACCTTATTAATTGTGTGACATTGGGAAAGTTATATAATCTCTGTGCTTCACAGTCCTTACCTGTAAAACGGGGGATAAAAATACTATTTAATGGTTTTGTAGTGAAGATTAAATGAGTCAATATGTGAAAAGTGCTTAGAACAGTGCTTGGCACATAGTAGATAACACAGGACTTTGCAGTATTATTCTTTATTGCACTTATCACTGCCCAATATTTTATACACACACACACACACACACACACACACACACACACCTGCACCAAACTAATTGGAAGCTTGACAAAGGAAGGAAATTTAAAGAACAATGCCTGAAACATAGCATGTATTAAATAAAAAAAGGATAAATGAGCAACATTATGATCATTCTAATCTTACAACAAGGTATTTGAGGTAACACTAAGATTGGAATCAACATTAGTATCTATAATGCTTGGGAGCAGTGTCTGACCTCCTCCAATTCACGAGGTGGAAGGAGAATCAAGAGCAACAGCCCAAGGCTGGTTTCTATGAGGCGCAGGTCAGAAATGCCTCCTCTCTCTGCTATCTTTACCAGTTCTGGTGCCAACCATCCCTCCCACAGCACTCTCTACTGGATTTGATAATTCATTGCAATGGCCACACAGAACTCATAGACCATACTCACAATGATGGGGTTTATTAGGGAAGTAACAGTCACAATTCAGGCTCAGAAACACTCAAGATACAGTTCTTCCATCAGGATAGCCTCATCCCAGCTGTGCTCACAGGCATGCCTCTCCCTAGCCCTCAGTCTCTGCCCAAAGGCACTCAGCTTTCTCTCTCTGTGGACTGGGAAGCCCACCATGCTATCTCCTGCTGCTGAGTCTTTACTGCTGGGTCTCTCCTGCTGGTGTCTCCTTCCTTAGTGGCGAGCTCCTCCTCTCTGCTCTGGAATTGGTTCTCTTTTAAGGCAAAACTGACCAGTCCCCTTGGTGGGCCACAATTATCTTATTTGCACAGCCCCACCCAATCACCTGGGTAAGAGTCACAAGATCATGGCTCGAAAGGCCACATACAAAAGTGATTAATTGCATTACAGTATCCAAACATAAATGTGTATATTTGAACTGATTGTATAATTCTGGATTGGAGTCATCAAAACTTTCTATGAGTGAGAAAAGACAAGATAAAGAGTGAACTGGGTATACATACATTTAGTAATTCACTTATTCATTCAACAAATATTTATTGAGTTCCTATCACGTGCAAGGCATCCCAGGGCTCTTTTGAAGTTGTTCAAGAAGGAAAGTAAGCTTCTATCAGTCTCTCTTATGGGAGAGAAAAGAGGAGTATGTAAAGTGCTAGCTTCTGAGCTATGGTTTAAAGTCCCAACCCACACACAGTAGTCTCCCAACTATAAGAATAGGAAGAGGTGGGCGGAGCCAAGATGGTGCCCTAGACAGATGCATCATGCTATCCCTCTGCAGCAAAGACCTGAAGAACAGAGTAAAACAGATACAAACGTCAATCCTGGAACCCTAAGCAACAACTGAAGGGATAAAGAACTAGATCAAATACCGAATGGAAGAAGAAACTGAACAAAAACAGAGAATGAGGAGAAATACAGAATGGAGATCACTTGCCAACTAACACGGCATAGCTTTGCCATCTTGGAGCATGGCCAGAAATGACCCCACACAGGGAGTATGGGAAGACAACTGCACAGAGCTCCCAACAGGTGACAGAGCACCCAGTAACCAGAGTAATATGCTTTCCCACCTCTCACCCTTCTGCCCTGTATGCCACCCCAACTGTCAACCTGGGTCTGCCCCTTTCCCTCCCACTAGATCCTGTCATGCCATTTTTTCCCCTTTCTTTCCTTTCTTTCTCCCTCCCACCTAGCCATACACCAGCCGACCCCTTCCAGATGGGCAACACTATGCTGCTTGGCTGGAGAACTACCAGGCTGCCATCACCCCAGATCTATCCCAACCCCACTTGCCAGATTCTGTGTGCCACTTTTTTTCTCCTAAGTTCCTTTTCTTTCTCCTTCCCACTTAGCCACATTTGCCACTCCACCCTCCCTGATTGGCCATGCTGTGCTGCTCAGCTAGAAAGATACAAGCCCGCCATCACCCCGGGTTTGCTCTGCCTCACCCACCGGCTCCAGCTGTACCATTTTTCCCCTTTCCTCCTTTTTATTTCTCTCTTCCACCTAGTCCCATACCCCACCTCTGTCCTTTCCCACTGGGCCACAGTGCATCACCTTGGCTAATGAGCCACCAGCAACTGCCACCCTGGGTCTGCCCCACCCCCACCTGCCAGCTCCCGCTGTGCTCTTTTTTCTGTTTTTCCCTATTCTGCCTTTTCTTTCTCCCCCACACCTAGCCCTGTATGCCACCTATACTGCTTCCCACTGGACCTTGCTGTACCACAGCAGGTAGAGAGCTACTGGCCCACTGGCACCCAGGATCCACCATGCCCCCACCAGCCAACTCCTGCTGTGCCATTTTTCCCCTTTTCTTCCTTTTCTTTCTCCCTCCTGCCTAGCCATCTCTAACCCCTCCCACCAGGCCACACCACATCATCATGAGTAGAGAGCCACCAGCCACCACCAAACCAGCCTGGGTCCCCCCTGCCCCCATCCACTGGCTCCACTACACCATTCTTTTTATTTTACCTTTCTTCCCTCTCTTTCTCCTTCCCACATAGCTCCATATGCCACCTCTACCTCTTTCCGCCAGGCCACTCCACACCGTAGCAGCTAGAAAGCCACTGGCCCACTGCCACCCTGGGTTCATTCCACCCCCACCCACTGAAACCCACTGCACCATTTTTTTCTTTCCCTTTTTTCCTTTTCTTTCTCCCTCCTACCTAGCCCCATACAACATCTCACTCCCTCTTCCACCAGTACACTAGCTACCTTTTTTTCTTTTGTTTTTCATTCTTTCTCTCTCTTTTCTTTTCCTTGTTCCCCTTACCTACCTCCATATGCCACCCCAACCTTCCTTCCAGCCCTAGCAGTGCCACTGCAGCTAGAGCATCTGTGACTCAGATTTGCCACCACACCGAGCTAGCACTGCCCTTCCCCTCCTGCCAGTCAAACAACTACTGAACAGAGGGAAGTGAGTCCATATCACTTCCTGTCCAACACTCCAACCTCTCTGCAGAGAGGCTGGGAAAGCTTTCACACCACTGGACCAATGCCAGGTGGCAGACAGCACCCACCCAGTCCTCCCTCAGCCACCTTGCCAAACCAATGTACAGTGAAGTAGGCTCACCCTGCCTGATGCTGCCCTGCCCACCCAGACAAGGTGGTGAGAGCTATTGTACTCACAGATGAGCAAGTAGCAAGCACATCCAGCCCTCCTGCCCTGACATATCAAAACAAAACAAAGAAGCAAGGCAAAACAAATGAATACACATCAATTAATACAGAAACTAGTACCTTACAGTCTCAGAGACAGCAGATAATATCAAAACATAAAAAAGCAGGACAAGATGGCACCAGCAAATGACCAAAATAAACAGATAACCTTCTGGTAGAAGAAAAGGCAGCGGAAATACCTGATATGGAATTCAAAAGACCAATATTTAGGGATCTTCAAGAGATTAGGAAAGAGATCAAGGAAAACATGGACAAAACCAAGGAAAAAAGACAAAATCATGGAAAACCCAGACAAAACCAACAAAAATATAGACAAAATCAAGAATAACACAGAAAAAACAATAAAAGAATTCAGGAAAATAATACAAGAACAAAATGTCAAAATGGATAAACAATTATAAATCATACAAAACCAGAAACTAGCAATCCAAAAGATAAACAACAAAATTTCAGAAATGGTCAAATCAATAGAAGGTTTTAGGAGCAAATTTGAAACAATGGAGGATAGAAACAGTGATATTGAAGACAAATCCATGGATGCCACTTCGAGGAAAAATCAGAGAAAAGAATGAAGAAAAAACAAGAATTATCTGGAACACAATCAAGAACAAAAATTTGTGCATGATCGGAGTTCCAGAAAAGTGGGAGAAAATGGAAAACACAGGGATTGTTGAAGATTTGCTGGGAGAAAACTTTTCAAGTATCACTAAAGAAGAAAAGCTGACCATCCAAGAAGCTCAATGAACCCCATATAGGATAGACCCCAAAAGAAAGTCACCAAGACATATCATAATCACACTTGCCAAAACCAAAGACAAAGAAAGTTTCCCAAGAGCAGCTCAAGAAAAATGAAAAGTAACTTACAAAGAGAAAACAATAAGGCTAAACTCTGATTACTCAGCAGAAACTATGCAGACAAGAAGGCAATGGGATGACTTATATAAAAACCTTAAAAGAAAAAAACTAACAACCAAGAATAATATAACCTGCAAAATTCTCTCTGAAATGCAATGATGAAATTAGGACATTTCCAGATAAAAAGAAATTAAGGGAGTTCATAAAAACGAAACCAGATTTACAAAAAATATTAAAGGGAGTCCTTCAGTTAGAGAACCAAAAAGCAGACAACAACTGGAATCTAGGACACAGGACAGCATCAGCTAGATATCAACTTAGGTAGAGAGCTCTCAGTAATAAAGCAACAAGATTTAAAACAGGGAAACAGAGACATCAATCTGTAAATAACAACAGTGTCAAAACAATAAAAGGGGGGACTAAATGGTGTAGGTATAGAACTTTCAAATGGAGAGGAAGTCAAGGTGATATCAAGTAGTAAAACACTGATTCAAACCGAAGAAGATAAGGGTAAATTTCAAGGCAACCACAAAGAAAGCTAACAAGCCTACTCGTCAAGATAAAACAAGAAAGAAAGAAAAACATAAAGTCTAAGTAAACACTAACTCTATAAAAAGGAAAGAAAAGAAAATATGCAAACAAAAGGAACACAATACAAGAGAGTAAGAGGAACAAATGTCAACACTACAAAAAAAAAGCACAAAAATATGACAGCAATAAACTCATACCTATCTATAATCACACAGAATATAAATCGCTTAAATGCACCTGTAAAGAGACTAAGAGTAGCAGAATGCATAAAAAAATAACCCATCAATATGCTGTCTATGAGAGATACACCTTAGACACAAAGACATAAATATATTAAAAATCAAAAGATGGAAAAAAGATAGCAAATAAACAGTAACCAAAAATGCAGCAGTGACAATACTAATCTCATAAAAAAGACTTCAAGGCAAAATCAACCATAAAAGACAAGGAAGGACATTATACAATGACTAAAGAGACAATCACCACGTGTCTGTTAGTTTGTCATACTGTGGTGGCACATGTGTTATCGTGATGCTGGAAGTTGTGCCACCAGTATTTCAAATACTGACAGAGTCACCCATAGTGGACATCTTTCAGTGGAGCTTTCAGACTAGGAAGAAGGACCTGGTGTTCTAATTCTGAAAAATTGGGAAGTGAAGAATTGAAATCAGCAAAGATGTCACTTTGAGGACTAAGGGTACCTGACCCAAGCCATGGTATATTCAATCTCCTCCTATACATGTGAAAACTGGGCAATGAATAAGGAAGACTGAAGAAGAATTGATGTCTTTGAAATATGGTGTGGGCAAGAACAATGAATTTACCATGGACTGCCGGAAGAATGAACAAGTCTGTCTTGGAAGAAGTATGGCTGGAATGCTCCTGGGAAGCAAGGATGGCAAGACTTCGTCTCATGTACTTTGGACATGTTATCAGGAGGGATTGGTACCTGGAGAAGGGCATCATGCTTGATAAAGTAGAGGGTCAGCAAAAAAGAGGAAGCCCCTCAAATAGATTGACACAGTGGCTACAACAATGGGCTCAAACAGCAGCAATTGTGAGGATGATGCAGGACCAGGCAGTGTTTCATTCTGTTGTACATAGGGTCACTATGAGTCAGAACCAACTTGACAGCACCTAACAACAACAAAAACAAAGGGATAATCCACTAAGAAAACATAACCTTAATAAATATCTACGCACCCAATGACAGGGCTCCAAAATACATAAAACAAACTCTAACAGCACTGAAAAGAGAAATAAAAACGTTCCCAATAACAGTAGGAGACTTCAACACACTACTCTTGGTAACGGACAGAACGTCTAGACAGAAACTCAATAAATCAGAAGATCTAAAGGCCAAAATCAGCCAACATGACCTCATATGTATAGAACACTTCCCCCAACAGCAGCAAAGTATACATTCTTTTCTAAAGTACATGAAATATTCTCCAGAATAGACCACATTTTAGGCCACAAAGCAACCCTCAATAAAATCCAAAACATTAAAATAATACAAAGCATCTTCTCTGATCACAACATCATAAAAATGGAACTCAATAACAAGAAAAGCAAGGAAAAAAAATTAAATACATGGAAACTGAATAACAACTTCTTAAAAACAATTGGGTAAAAGAAGGAATCAAAAAATTCTTAGAATCAAATGAAAATGAAAACACATCATACCAAAACATTTGGGAAACAGCAAAAGCAGTGCTCAGATGTCAATTTATAGAAATTAACATGAACATCAAAAAAAAAAAAAAAGAAGGGGCCAAAATCACAAGATTAGCCCTACAACTCAAACAAATAGAAAGAGAACAGCAAAAGAAGTCCACAGCCACCAGAAGAAATGAAATAGTAAAGATCAAAGCAGAAGTGAATGAAATAGAAAAACAATATAATTAACAAAACCAAAAGTTGGTTCTTTGAAAAGATCAACAAATTAACAAAGCATTGGCCAAACTGACAAAAACAGGAAAGGTAGCAAATTACCCAAATAAGAAATAAAATAGGGGACATTACAACAGACCCAAATGAAATAAAAAGGATAATAACAGAATACTATAAAAATTATACTCCAATAAATCTGAAAATCTAGAGGAAATGGACAGATTTCTAGAAACACACTGTGTATATAAATTGACACAAATAGAGACTAGAAAATCTGAACAAACCCATAATAAGAGAAGAGATTGAAGATGTAATTAAAAAAAAAAAGAAAAAACAACACTGGCCCAGACAGCTCAATGGAGAATTCTATCAAACATTCAGAGAACTCACAGCAGTACTATTGAAACTACTTCAGAGCATAGAAAAGGAAGGAATACTCCCGAATTCATTCTATGATGCCGGCATAACCTGATACCAAAACCAGGCAAAGACACCACTAAAAAAGAAAATTACAGATCAATCTATTTCATGGATATAGGTGCAAAAATTCTCCACACAATTCTAGCCAATAATATTCAGCATCATATCAAAAAAATAATACACCATAACCAAGTGGGATTTATATCAGGTTTGTAAGGATGGTTCAACATTAGAAAATCAATCAACATAATCCACCACATAAATAGAACAAACAAAAAGAATCACATTATCATCTCAATAGCTGCAGAAAAGGAATTTGATAAAGTCCAACAACCATTCCTGATTTTAAAAAAAACTCTCAATAAAATAGGAATAGAAGGGAAATTCCTCAACATAATAAAGGGCATCTATACAAAACCAACAGCCAACATGATTCTCAGTGGAGAGAGGCTGAAAGCATTCCCCCAGAGAATGGGAACAAGACAAAGATATCCTTTCTCACCAATCCTATTTAACATTGTCTTGGAAGTCCTAGCTAAAGCAATAAGGTAAGAAAAAGAAATAAAAGGCATTGAAATTGGCAGAAAGAAGTAAAACTATTCCTATCCAAAGATGATATGATCCTATACGTAGAGAACCCAAATATTCCACAAGAAAACTACTGGAACTAATAGATTCAGCAGAGCAGCAGGATATAAGATCAACATACAAAAATCATTTGGATTCACCAACACAGAGAACTTAGAATAGGAAATCAAGAAAACAATACCATTTATAATAGCCCCTAAAAAGGTAAAATACATAGGAATAAATCTAACCACGGACATAAAAGACCTATAGAAAGAAAGCTACAAAACATTATTGCAAGGAACCAAAAGAGACCTACATAAATGGCAAAACACACCATGCTCACGGAGACAAAGACTCAATATTGTGAAAATGTCAATCCTACCCAAAGCAATCTACAGATATAACACAATCCCAATTCAAGTACCAACAGCATTCTTTATTGAGATGGAAAAACTAATCATCAAATTTATATGGAAAGGAAAGAGGCCCCAGGTAAGCAAAACATTATTCAAGGAAAAGAACAAAGTAGGAGGCCTCACACAACCTGATCTTAGGACCTACTATACAGCCATTGTAGTTAAAACAGCATGGTACTGGTACAATGACAGACACATAGGCCAATGGCACAGAATCCAAAACAGAATTGTATATCTATCCCTCTACAGTCAGCTGATCTTTGACAAAAGGCCAAAATCCATTAAATGGGGAAAAGACAGTCTTTTCAACAAATGGTGCTGGCAAAACTGGAAGTCCATCAGTAAAAAAATGAAACAGGACTCATACCTCACACCATACACAAAAACTAACTAAAAATGAGTCAAAGACCTAAACATAAAACCTAAAATGATAAAGATCATGGAAGAAAAATTAGGAACAACACTAGGGACCCTAATACATGGCATAAATTCAATAGAAACCATAACTAACAATGTACAAACACCAGAAGATAAACTAGATACCTGGGAACTCCTGCAAATTAAACACTTACGATCAAGAAAAGACTTCACCAGAAGAGTGAAAAGAGAACCTACAGACTGGGAAAAAAATTTTGCCTACGACATATCCAACAAGGGTCTAATCTCTAAACTATCTGAAATATTTCAACACCTTAATAACAACAATACAAATAATCCAATTAAAAAATGGGCAAAGGATATGAACAGACACTTCACCAAAGAAGACATTCAGGCTGCTAACAGACACATGAGGAAATGGTCGTAATCATTAGCCATTAGAGAAATGCAAATCAAAACTACAATGAGATACCATCACACCCTAACATCACTGGCATTCATCAAGAAAAAACAGAAAATATCAAATGCTGGAGAAGTTGTGGGGAGATTGGAAATCTTATGCCCTGCTGGTGGGAATATAAAATAATACAACCACTATGGAAAACTATATGGTGCCTCCTTAAAAAAGCTAGAAATACAAATACCCTATTATCCAGCAATCTCACTCTTAGGAACATATCCTAGAGATATAATAACCATTACACGAAGAGACATATGCACAACCTTGTTCATTGCAGCATGATTCACAATAGGAAAAAGATGGTATGATCATTAAAGTTGTGTGCCAACTTGGCTGGGCCATGATTCTCAGAGGTTTGGCAGTTATGACATAGTTTTCAGATTGTATGATGATGTGATCACTTCCATGATGAGATTTGATAAAATGTGATCACCTCCGTGATGGGATCTTCTGTGAGTAGCCAATCAGCTGAAAGGAAGATTCCTTGGGGATGTGGCCTGCATCTAACATAATTGGACTTTCTGGCAAGGCTTGTGGGCTTTTGCTGGTTGTGGATCCTGCAGCTGACTCCCGTTCATCTGACTTCTGGTTTTTGGGACTTGAGCTAGCAGCTTAGCTGCTGTCTTGCTTGCTGAACTTGGGATTTGATGGTCTTCAAAGCCTGTGAGCAAGAGCCCTGCTGTCTGACCTGTTGATCTTGGGTTTGCCAGCCCCTGTGGCTACATGAATCAGCAGAAGCCACCAGCCTGACCCACGGATTTGGGATGTTCCAGACTCTAGAACTGCATGAGCCATTTCCTTTATATAAATCTCTCTAGGTAAATATGTATACACCTTACTGGTTTTGCTTCTCTAGAGAACCCAGCCGTCAATAAGTTGTACACTTATAAAAAGTCAAATTGGCAAAAGTTGTGTGATAGACATTGTTATGGATTGAATTGTGACCCCCAAAAATGTGAATCAACTTATCTAGGCCATTATTCCCAGTATTGTGTGATTGTTCACCATTTTGTCATCTGATGTGATTATTCTATGTGTTATAAATCCTACCTCTATGATGTTAATGAGACAGGATCAGAGACAGTTATGTGAATGAGGCAGGACTCAGTCTATAAGATTAGACAGTATCTAGAGTCAATCTCTTTTAAGATATAAAAGAGAGAAGCAAGCAAGCAGAGAGACAGAGGGACCTCATGCCACCAAGAATGAAGAACCAGGAGGGGAGCACGTTTTTGGGACACTGAGTCCTTGTGCTGAGAAACTCCTAGACCAGGAGAAGATTGATGGCAAGGACCTTCCCCTAGAATTGACAGAGAGAGAAAGCCTTCCCCTGGAGCTGGCACCCTGAATTCAGACTTCTAGCCTAGACTGTGTGAAAAAAGATTTCTCTTTTTTAAAGCCATTCACTTGTGGTATTTCTGTTATAGCAGCACTAGATAACCAAGACAGATGGAAACAACCTAAGCGCCCCTCAACAGATATATGGATAAAAAATTATGGCACAGGACTTCTGGGCAACATGGCACTGTAGTCAGAAGCACCACACCATCCCTCCACAGCAAAGATCAGAAAAACTAAGTCAAACAGTCACATGTCAATCTTGAAACCCTAACCATCAAATGAAGAGAGAAAGAACTCAGCCAAGCACCGAATGGAATAAGAAACTGACTGAGAACAGAGCGTGAGGAGAGATACATGCAGAGGTCCCCTATCAGCTACCGCAGCACAGATCCACCATCTTGGACTCCTATCAGAGATCAGCTAATAGGAGGTACGAGAAAGCAGCTTCACAGAGCTTCCAGCAGGAGTCAGAACAACTGGTAACCCATGATATAGGCTTTCCCACACCCCCTCCCCATGCTTCTTCACCCCCACTTATCCTCCTCTGCTTCCTGCAGCCACAGTCTATTGGCTGGGAAGCATAAGCTTCCCCCCAGTGCCACTTGGATACCACTCACCCACACTGGCCCAGCTCCCTGAATGTCATTTGTTGGCTGCTGGTGTTGCTTTTTTCTGCTTCTTTAGTTTTCTTTGTTACCTCGCACCACCTCCTGCTCCTTTCTCTCAAATACCTGGCTCTGTGCGTCATGTTTGCTTCTTCCTGAATGGCTTCGAGGCACCGCTCGACTGTGCGGCTGCTTCCCGGCCCATGCCGCCACGCCGGTGGGACGCCCGGTGCTTTTTTGTTTGTTTGTTTGTTTGCTCTGATTTGTTCTGTTTTGATTTGTTTGTTTTCTTTTTCTTTTCTTGGCTTGGGAGCGCCTTCTGGCCGGGCAGTGCTATGTGGCTTAGAAGCTAGTCTCTTACTCTGTGCAGAAGTACAGGGACATCCCTGGGGGCATTTCTTTTTTCTTGGTTTTTTTTTTTTTTCTCTTTTTTTTTTTTTTTTCAATTCTTTGCTTAGTTTTCTTCTCTCTCTTATTCCGTTTTTGTCTTTATTCATTTCCAGTTTCTCGATTTATTCATTTTTTTCTTTTACCCTTTTTCTTTTTTTTTTTCGTTTTTGTTTTTCCCCATTTCTCAGTCTCTCATCCCTCCACTCCGATAACAATCTCGCTTAGCACTCTTTTTTGTGTATGTTTTTGGCTCCTGTTCCTCTCTCCTCTTGCTCATCTTTCCCATACCCATCTTAGCTCCATACATCACAACCTACCCCCTCCTTCCTGCCTACCTGCACAATGTGCTGAACATCACACTCCCAAGCAGCACAGGCACGGCCTACTGGAACCTGCCCTGCACTGATTCCCAGTCTGCACTGTCAGCTCTGGTATGTGCCACAGAAAACCTATCCCAGCAACTCCCTTTCAGCTGGACCTGTCCTGCTGTACCACACCTGAATGACTGACCCTGCGCATTGCAGAAGAAGGTGAAAAGTATCGCACCCACAGAAGAGCAAACAACAAAGAACTCACAGCCTGCCTGCTCAGACATAACCAAATAAAACAAAAAAGCAGGAGGAAACAAACAAATCTACACTCAATAAATGAGGAAAATAACCACTGAATGCCCCGAAGACAGCAGACTATATCAAAACATTTACAAAAACAGGACAGGATGGTTCTAGTATGCGTCCAAAATAAAACACCAGATGACTTTCCACTAGAAGAAAAGGCACTAGACATAACTGATAGGGAATTCAAATTTCCAATATTCTGAATTATCCAAGAGTTGAAGCAAAAAGCAGACAAAAATGAGGAAAAAATAGACAACTTCATGGAAAAGACAGAAAAATTCATGGAAAATACAGACAAAAAATGGAAGAATTCTAGAAAATAATACAGGAACAAAATGCCAAAATAAATTCACAACTAGAAATCATACAAAAACAACAATTAGAAATCCAAAAGATAAACAAGATGTCAGAAATGGAAGATGTCATAGAAGGGCTGAGAAGCAGGTTTGAAATGATGGAGGATAGGATCAGCGAAACTGAAGACAAACACTTGGATACAACTCTGAGGAAAAATCAGAAAAAAGAGTGAAGAAAAATGAAGAAACCCTGAGAATTATGTGGGATACAATCAAAAGCAAAAATCTTCGAGTGATCGGAGTTTCAGAACAGGGGGAGAAAACAGAAAACACAGACAGGATCGTTGAAGAATTGCTGACAGAAAACTTCCCCCATATCATGAAAGATGAAAAAGCTGATAATCCAAGAAGGTCAACAAACCCCATATAGGATAGACCCCAAAAGAAAATCACCTATGCATATCATAATCACACTCGCTAAAACCAAAGACAAACAAAGAATCCTGAGAGCAGCTCCTGAAAAAGAAGAAGTCACATACAGAGGAGAAACAATAAGACTAAGCTCCAATTATTCAGCAGAAACCATGCAGGCAAGAAGGCAACAGGATGACATATACAAAACCTTGAAAGAAAAAAATTTCCAGCCAAGAATAATACATCCTGCAAAACTCTCATTCAAATATGATGGTGAAATTAGGTCATTTCCGGATAAACAGAAATTAAGGGACTATGTAAAAACCAAACCAAACCTATGAGACTTATTAAAGGAAACCCTTCAATCTGAGAACAAAAAATATCAGACCACAGGCTGAATATAGGACACATGATTGTACTAGCCAGATACTAGCCAGAACTCTTAAGGACTATGCAAAACCAAAAGAATTACAAAAGGGAACCAGAGAGGTTAATCTGTAAATGACAACAGCATCAGAACAATAAAAGAGGGAATAAATGGTATAGATATATAACCTTCTAATGGAGAGGAAATCAAGCAATAGTAATAATAGACTGGTTCAAATTTAGGAAGGCAAGGGTAAATTTCAAGGTAACCACAAAGAAAGTTAACAAACCTACCCATCAAAATAAAGAAGAAAAACATAAAGTGTCAGTAAGAACAAAAACTACAAAAAACAAAAGAAATGAAAAAAAAATCCACAAAGAAAAGGAACTCAGCACAGGAAAGTAAAAGGAACAAAGAGAACGTCAGCACCACAAAAAAAGCACTACAAAGTGCAACCCTGCTCCTAGAAATATATCCTAGAGAAATAAGAGCTGTCACACTAATAGACATATGCACATCCATATTCACTGAAGCACTGTTCACAGTAGTGAAAAGATGGAAACAACCTAGATGCCCATCAACAGATGAATGGATAAACAAACTATAGTATATACACACAATGGAGTATTATACAAAGAACAATGATGAATCTGTGAAGCATCTCATAACATGGATGAAACTGGAGGACATTTTGCTCAGTGAAATAAGTCAATCACAAAAGAACAAATATTGTATGAGACCTCTACTGTGTAACTCATGTAAAAGTTTACATACAAAAAGAAACAATCTTTGTTGGTTATGAGGGATGGGAGGGGTAGCGGGGAACTAAATAGATAAGTAGTAACTTTGGTGAAGGGTAAGACAGTACGCATTACTGGGAAAACCAGCACAACTTGTACAATGAAAGGTCACACAACCTCCATAGACACTTCCAAACTCCCTGAGGGACTGAATTGCTGGGCAGAGGGCTGTGGTGACCATGGTCTCAGGGAACATCTAGCTCAACTGGCATAGCACAGTTTATAAAGACAATGTTCTACATTCTACCTTGGTGAGTAGCATCTGGGGTTTTAAAAGCCTGTGAGCAACCACCTAATATACTCCACTGGTCTCACCCCTTCAAGAGCAAGGGAGAATGAAGAAAACAAGATACAAGGAAAAGATTAGTCCAAAGGACTAATGGACCACAGCTACCACAGCCTCCACCAGACTGAGTACAGTATAGCTAGATGGTGCCCAGCTAACTCCACTAACTGCTCTGACTGGGATCACAACAGAGGGTCCTGGACAGAGCTGGAAAAGGATGTAGAACAGAATTCTAACTCACACACACAAAAAAAGACCAGATTTACTGGCCTGACAGACTGGAGAAACCAAGACAGTATGGCCCCTGGACACCCTTTTAGCTCAGTGGTGAAGCCCCTCCCGAAGTTCACCATTCAGCCAGGGATTGGACAGCCTCATAAAACAAAACAGGACTAATGAGGCACAGCTTCCAGGGACAAGGACTAGAATGTAGGAGGGGACAGGAAAGCTGGTGATAGGGAACCCAAGGTTAGAAGGGACAGTGTTGACATGTCATGGGGTTGTTAACCATTGTCATAGGGCAATATGTGTACTGTTTAATGAGAAACTATTTGTTCTGCAAACCTTCATCTAAGGTACAAAAAAAAGAATTATCTATGTGAGATCAAATTGACAACAGCAACTCAAAAGGTTTGATGAGAAGCCTAGGGGACAGTGAGTTGAAGATAATGGTGATGGAATAATTTGGGAAAAGATAGTGAGAATAGCAGCACAACTGGAAGAATGTAAACAATGTCACTGAATTGTACATGTAGAAACTTTCAAAATGGTGTAACTTTGGCTATGTATATTTTCACCAAAAAAAAGGTCCTCAAGGTCGAGAAGAAAGAGTGTTGACATGTGGGGTTGTTAACCAAAGTCATAAAACAATATGTGTACTGATTGTTCAATGAGAAACTATTTGTTCTTTAAATCTTCATCTAAAGTACAATTTAAAAAATTTAAAAAAAATTATGGCACATACATACACTGGAATACTACAGAATGATAAAGAACAATGATGAATCTACAAAACATCTCACTACGTGGATGAATCTGGAGGGCATTATGCTGATTGAAATAAGTCAATCACAAAAGGACAAACTTTGTATGATACCACTATTATAAAACTCAAGAAAATGTTTACACACAGAAAAACAATCTTTGATGGTTACAAGGGAGAGGATGGGTGGGGAGGGGAAATCACTAATTAGATAGTAGACAAGTGTTAACTTTGGTGTAGGGAGATACAACACACAATATAGGGAAAGTCAGCACAACTTGACCAATGCAAAGCCAGAGAAGCTTCCTAGACACATACAAACACCTTAGGTGATTGAGTTACTGGGGCTTATGTCTTGGGAGACATCTAGGTTAACTGGCATAAGAGTTTATAAAGAAAATGTTCTACATCCTACTTTGGTGAGTAGCACCTGGGGCCTTAGAAGCTTTGGAGCAGTCATCTAAAATATATCTATTGGTCCCATCGCTTTCAGAGCAAAGGAGAATGAAAAAAACCAAAGACGTAAGGGAAATATCAATTCAAAGGACTAATGGACCACATGAACCACAGCCTCCACCAGCCTTAGCCCAGAGAAATAGATGGTGCTATCACTACTGACCGCTCTGACAGGGACCACAACAGAGGGTTCCAGACAGAGCGGGAGAAAAATGGAGAACGAAGTTCAAATTCACAAAAAAATACCAGACTTACTGGTCTGACAAAGACGGGAGGGACCCCTGAAACTGTGGCCCCCAGACACCCTACTAACTCAGAACTGAATCCTCTACCAAAGTCCACCTTTCAGTCAAAGATTAGATAGGCCTATAAAACTGTAACACATGTGAGGAACATGCTTCTTAGTTCAATCAAGTATAGGCGACCTAACGGGCAACACCTGCCCAAAAGCAAAGATGATAAGTAAGGAAGGGACAAGAAACCTGGACAAATGGACTAGGGATCCTGGGGTGTAAAGGGAAAGGGGGAGAGTGCTGACACATTGTGTGGATTGCAACCAATGTCACAAAATAATTTGTATATAAATTTTTGAATGAGAAACTAATTTACCCTGTAAACTTTCACCTAAAACACAATTTAAAAAAACTAAAAAAAAAGAAGCGCCCAGACACATCTTGATGACCATCGTGTTCATCATTTGTCAACTGAGCTTCTACTTCATGAATGCAAACATACACACAAACACACGCACACTCTCATTCCTACATAACCTGGATTCCAGACTCAGAAGTAGAGAAACAATAGGAACCAATGATGTTAAAACTTCATTTAGTGAAAGTAACAGATTTGAGTGTTCCTATAATTTTGCATCCAAAAATATACACATATACCGCTGAAATAAATGACAATTAGACATGGGACAGGAGATAATCAAGACCCTTCTTTCACAGTATTATGATAATGATTCCTCCTGTTGGTGGTGGAGATGAAGAGAAGTGGGTCCACAGTGTTGAAAATGAATCTACTTTCAGTATAGATTTTCTGTGTAGGAATCTTGTCTTTGCTGACCTTTTGCTTCAGATTGAGTTGGTTTCTTAAGCCATATAGCTATGTTTATGAACTTGAAGAGTGGATAATTCACTATATAATTTGCACTGAGCTCATAAACATTATAGACCCCACATCAAATAATTTATTCCTAAAATATATTTTTTTTAAAAAACTCATTCTGAGTAGTTTAAATGATAAATCATGGTGAATGTCTGATGATTCAATAAAGACCAAAATTTATTGTAGACCATAAATAATTTATACAACTTTTTTCCTATAATTACAATCTCAAAACATAGGAACAAAGAACAATTGAAAGAAATATGACCAAATCAGGAAATTTCCCAGTAAAATGGATTTTTACGGTATTAAGTTAATCTATGTTTTTCAAGGTATTTTTCCATTTCATCTCAATTGCTGAATTTGTTGCCATAAAGTTGTTCAGAATTTTCTTGTCTATAGAATCTGTAATGATAACTCCTGTTTCGTTCCTGATATTGGTGACATGTGGTCTCTCTTTTTCATGATTGGTGTAGCTAGAGATTTATCAATTTGATCTCTTCAAAAAACCAGTTACAGACTTTGTTAATTTTCTCTATTGTTTGTTGGTTTCCAATTATGTTGATTCTGCTTTTTATTTTTTCTTTCTATTTACTTTGAGTTGTCTGGGTTTACTTTTCCCCCTAGATTTTTGAGGTGAAACCTTTTGTCATTTATTTTACATTTTCTTTTCTAAGATAAACATCAAATGCAATAGATTTCTCTCTAAGCTTAGCTGTAGCAAGTAAATCTCGATATGTTTTATTTTCATTATTATTAAATACAAAATATTTTCAAATTTGTTTTTTTTTTTTGACCCATGGATTATTTAGAATTGTGTTATTTAATTTTCAAATATATGGTTTTTCTTATGTTATTTTTATTCTTTAGTAAGTTAATTCCACTGTGGTCAAAGAACATACTCTATGTGATTTTAATCCCCTTAAATTTATTGAGACTTCTTCTATTGCCCAGCATATGATCTAGAGAACATACTGTATTCAGAAGTAGTTGGGAATGTAAGTATCATTTACATCAACGTGGTTAACAGTGTTATTCAGATCTTCTATGTATTTATTGTTTGTTTTGTTTATACCATATACAAGTTGCCATCAAGCCAACTCTAACTCAATTGTTCTGTGTGTGGCTGAGGGAAGGGTGTTAAAATCTCCAACTACAATTATGAAATTGTCTATTTCTCCTCTTCATTTGTCAATTTTTACTTCATGTATTTTGAGGTGCTATTATTAAATTCAAGGAGCCCTGGCTTAACAACGGTTAAGCACTCGGCTGATAAGTGAAAGGTCAGTGGTTCAAACCCACCAGCTGTTCTCTGTGGAATAAAAGACCTGGAGATCTGCTATTGTAAAGATTACAGCCTAGGAAACCCTATGGGGCAGTTCTGCTCTGTCTTATAAAGTTGTTCTAAGTCAGAATCAGCTCAATGGCACACAACATTAACAACAAAATTATTTATGATTGCTATATTTTCCTGATAACTGACTCTTTACTATAAAATATCCCCTTTTATCTTTGGTCGTAGTCCTTGTTTTGAAGTCTATTTTACCTGATATTAAAATAGCCACTGCAGACTTCTTATGCTTAATCTTCGTATGTTGTTATTGTTGTTGTTGGTTGCCATCAAGTTGACTCTGACTTATGGTGACCCCATGTGTGAGAGTAGAACTGTTTCACAGGGTTTTCAAGGGTGTGATCTTTTGGAAGGAGATTACCAGGCCTGTTCTTCGAGGTGCCTCTGGGTGTGTTCAAACTGCCAACCTTTCAGCTAATAGTTAAGTGTTTAATCATTTGAGACATAGTATATGTTTTTCTATACTTTTTCATTCTCTTTGTATCTTTATACTTAAAGTGCATGTTTTGTAGATAGTATGTAGTTGAATCTTGCTATTTTTTTAAAATTCAATCTGGTAATCCCTGTCTTTTAATTGTAATGTTTAAGCCATTAACACTTAACGTAATTATTGATACGGTTGGACATGGTTTACTGTTTCACTATTTTGTGTTTGTTTCCTCTGTCTTCTGTTCCTCTGTTTGCCCTCTCATGCCTTCTTTTATATTATTTGCATATTTTCTAGGATTTTTAAAACTGTGTCTATCGACTTTTAGCTATACTTTCTTGCTTTTTTTTTTTAGTGGTTGATCTATGGATTATATATTCTTTCATTTTCTTTGTCAGAATTTACTTAGAGTTAATATTGTATCACTTCATGTAAAATGTAGAAAAGTCACAACCATATAGGTTTATTTACCCATGATCCCATCATAATTCCTTTATGATATAGTTGTCATATGTATTATATCTATGCATATTATAATCCCCTGAAGCAGCATTAGATTTTTTGTTTTAAACAGCCATTTTAGAAATTAAAAGGAAAAAACGGTCTTTTATATTTACTCATATATTTATATTTCTGATGCTCTTCATTCATTCCTGAAATTTTACATTTTAATCTTTAACTATTTCCTTCAGCATCTTTTAGCATTTTTTTGTAATGCAGGTCTGGTGGTGACAATTTCTGTTAGTTTTCTTTTAAAATGTCATATTTTTGCCCACAGTTTTGAAGAATATTTTAATTGGATATAGAATTCTGGGCTCATATTTTTTTTCTTTCAGACTTTAAAGATATTGTTCCATTGTTTTCTGGACTTCTTGGTTTCTGACAAGAAATTCACAGCCATTTTAGTTATTAGAGGTCCCTCGGTGGCACAAAAGATTTACACTTGACTACTAAGCCAAAGTTTGGCAGTATGAACCTACCCAGAAGTTCAGTGGGAGAAAGCCATGGTGATCTACTTCTGTAAGGATTGAATATGGTGTAGGCATGAGTCAGAATTGACTCGATAGCAATGGGTTTGAGTTTTTTTGTTGTTGTTGATATGTAATTATGTAGTATGTTACTTTTCTTTGCCTGTTTTCAAGATTTTCTGTGTATCTTTGATGTTCAACAATTTAACTATGATGTGTCTAGACATGGATGTATTCATACTTGGAGTTGGTTAAAATTGTAAATTTGAAAACTTATGTCTTTAACCAAATTTGGAAAGTTTTTCATCATTATTTTTCAAACCTTCTCTCTCCTCATCATCTGGTTCTCCAATTATACATGTGCGATGATATGATAGGCTTTTTTATATTGTCTCATAGGTCTCTGAGGCTGTGTTTATTAAATCTTTTTTTTCCTATCTCTTCTTCAGATTGGATAATTGATATTGGTATATCTTCAATTTTGTCAATTTTTTCTCCAGATATCTACATTTTAATATTAAGCTATTCTAGTAAGATTTTTATTTAAGATTTCTTTTGTTGTAAAATACGTGTTTTGTTCTTTTTATATTTTCATTTTTTTTCTGGTGAGATTTTCTATCTTTTGTTTTCTATAAGCATGTTTTTCTTTTTCTTCATTGATCTTACTTATAATGGCTGATTTAAATAAAATTCTCTGATAATTCTAACATCTGTGATTTCAGGGTTTTATCTGTTGACCGTATTTTCTTTTGAGAATGGATCACATTTTCCTTGGCCTCCATATGTGAAGTAATTTTGGATCACATCTTAAGGATGGTGAATGTACTGATATCTAAAGAAGTTTGTATTTTTCTCTTGTGATTATCTTTATAATTATGCTTTACTTTTATAGAATACCATTATTCTTCTATTTCTAAAAAAATACCTATTACTTTCCTAATATAGGCAGCAACTAATTAGGGTGCTTCTTCCTTCTCCCCTCCTCTCCAGACCCATTCGATCTTATCCAATGAAAATTATTTTTCAGAGTCTATACCTATATGCTGATAAACTCACTGCCATTGAGTCAAGTTGCTTCTGACTCACAGCGACCCTGTAGGACAGAGTAGAACTGCCCCATAGGGTTTCCAAGGCTGTAATCTTTATGGAAGCAGACTGCCATATCTTTCTCCTGCTGAGAGGATTGTGGGTTCAAACTGCTAAACTTTAAGTTAGTAGCTGAGTGCTTAACCACAGTGCCACCATGGCTCCTTTATACACTGGTACATGTATATATGTGTATATCCTTTGATGCCCAACTACTAAGTATTAGGCAATTACTGAATGTACCGCTCATTTTGTTTCCCATTCACCTCTCAATTTGCCTTAATTGTGGCATGTCTACATTTTTGAGATATGTATTTTAAACAACTAATCTGCTATCCTAATGATCTTCTTTGTTTTAGATTTAGGCTGTAAAATATAATCAATTCTCACTGCTATTAATTTTGTCATGCTCCAGGTATCTCTTGTTTGACTGAAGTTCGTTCTCTAAGAGTTTCACCTAAAAGGGCTGAAGGAAACAATATCCCCAAAGTCCTTGAATGTTCAAAATTGTTTGGCTCTAGGTTTTATATCTAAAGAACAGTTTAGCTAGTGATAAAATCCTTAGGTTACATTTTCTTTCCTTGAGGATTTTATAGATATTTTTCCTCATCGGGTTGCTATGAGTCAGAATCAACTCGATGGCAATGGGTTTGGTTTCTTGGTTTTGGTGTTGAATGGATTATGGTGTTGAAAGCTATGTCAATATCTAAGTTAATCTTCGTTTTTGTCCTATAATAAGTAATTGTGTTTGTTTGTTTTTTTCCTGCCCGGTTATTTCAGTCAGAATCTAGAAATACAGAAATTTCTTTAGGTATTTCAAGAAACACTTGCAAAAGTGTTGGCAGGACTGGAAAAGGAAAAATAACTGATGTCAAGAGATCAGGAACTGCAGGGAGCTGTGGCGGCCTGCAGAGGCCCACAAACCTCTCCCGCCACAGATGCTGCTGGAGCTGCTGCTCTGGACTGAGCTGGAACCGAGGAGCTGGAACTCACTACCATTGCTGCCGGAGTCCAACGTCTCTGACAGAACTGCTGCTGCTTCTACCTTCCTCCTGCCTCCTAATCTCACAAGTGCAGAGCCTAATTTGAATCTTTTGTCAAAGAATTCTGGGAAATGTGGTGTACCATCCTCCCACCTCCTGCAATATATAAGAGGTTGTTTTTCTTAGGGCACGTTCAGTTGATTCCAACTCATAACGACCCTGTGTGACAGACTAGAACTGCTCCATAGGGTTTTCTAGGCTGTAATCCTTACAGAAGCAGATTACCAGGTCTTTCTCCTCGGAGCTGTAGGGCAGGTTCGAACCATCAACCTTTTGGTTAGCATCCGAGAGCTTAACCCTTGTGCTGCCAGTGCTTCTTATATAAGAGAGTAACTTCTAAATAACAAAAAACTATTTCTACAATCTTTCCCAAGTGATTATTTCTGTTGTTTGAAGTCTAGTAGCTTTACCAAAATACATTCTAGCATTGACTATCTGAGTCAAATTCTATGTACATTATTCCAATCCACTTTTAAATATGTAGATTCAGGTTTTATTTTATTTCAGAAAAATTTTTTCCTGCTTATATTTGTGAATATTTGTTCTGTTCCACTATTTTGGTTTTGTTCTTTATGGGTTCCAATTATATGTATTTTAGATCTTATTTGTCTCTTCTATATCTATAATTTTATCTCCAATCATTTGTGATTTGTTCTTGATTTCATTTTATTTCATCTTAATTTTTTTCTATTTTTAGTAATAATTTTCTGCAGTATATATTTGCCTTGTACTCTTTTTACTTTTATTTTAATTTCTATAAAGATTTGTGGGGTTTTTTTTTTTTCCCCTCTTCTACCTCTCCCCTGGGTTATTCCAGTTCACATTTTATGTACCCATGTTTTCTCACTATTTTTCCTTTGAGTTTTTCTATTTTTTTATAGCTTTCTATTTGAGTAAAATATTTAATTAAAATTTTCATCTGTTACACAATATATTTTTTATGGTTAGTGTTATTCTGCTAAGAAAAACTTGTTACTACTTTCTCTTGTTACTGCTTTTTTTCTTTAGAGTGAATTTGCATCTAAGCTGTACTAGTTCCTTTTTTATTACTAGTCATGAATGCTTGGAAATTTTTCTGGACCAGCTATTCTCCAGAGTTTCCTGGTCTGAGCCAGCATTTTTTATTTTATTATTTACAAAATTTCTATATTGCAACTACAGAGAAAAACTCTTTCCAGCAAATATGGTTGTCTGTGTGAATCTTTGTATAATCCACTCTACTCAGGTTCTTGGAATCAAACCAGCTCAAGATAATTCTACCAATACAAGTAACACAATTGCCATTCCTGTAGTCATAACAAAGACCACTCAAGCATGACCCTGTCTTTCAGGAAGGATATTTCTGGTACATTCTGAGAGTTGTACCTTACCACTGTTAATATTTCTCTCAAAAGTTGGTCTCCACTTTCTCCAAAAATTTTACTACTCAATGTTGGAAGCCTTTGGTAGTTCTCTTACGTAACTGATGATGATATTTATCTCCCAGTTTTACTGTAAGTGGAATTTGCGGAAGTTCTGTTCCTTATTACTTTTCAATGATTTGTAGGGTGCAAAGGGAAAAATGGTGATTTATGCAACCATGTTCATATATACAAAACCCCTGTGCTGACACTTATAATGCAGTTACTGAGAAAATATTGTATGTTAATTGCTTAATAGCTATGCAACAAGGCAAAACATATTAGTATCAAATAAATGATATAAACAATAAGAATAATATCAAGTATGATACAACAGAAGGCTCCTTAGAGAAGGTAGTGCTTACTATTGTTGGTGTTAGGTGCCGTCCAGTCATTTCCAACTCATAGCGACCCTATGTACAAGAAAACAAAACAAAACAAAACACTATCTGGTCCTATGCTATCATCACAATTGCTGTTACGTTTGAACCGATTGTTGCAGCCACTGTGTCAATCAATCTTGATGAGGGCCTTCCTCTTTTTCACTGACCCTCTATTTTACCAACATGATGTCCTTCTCCAGGGACTGGTCTCTGCTAATAACACGTCCAAAGTATGTGAGACCAAGTCTCACCATTCTCACATCTAAGGAGTATTCTGTCTCTACTTCTTTCAAGACAGATTTATTTGCCCAAGGTATATTTAGTATTCTTGGCAAATACCATAATTTACAGGCATAAATTCTTCTTTGGTCTTCTTTATTCATTGTTCAGCTTTCACGTGCATATGAGGCAATTGAAAATACCATGGCTTGGGTCAGACATGGGAGCTCTGGTGGTGCAGTGGTTAAGAGCTATGGCTGCTAACTAAAAGGTTGGCAGTTTGAATCCACCAGCCACTCCTTGGAAACCCTATGGGGCAGTTCTACTCTGTCTTATGGGGTCACTATGAGTCAGAATCAACTCAATGGCTACGAGTTTGGGTCAGGCACACCTTAGTCCTCAAAGTGATATCTTTCCTATTTAACACTTTAAAGAGGTATTTTGCAACAGATTTGCCCAATGCAATACGTCATTTGATTTCTTGACTGCTGCTTCCATGGGCATTGATTGTGGATCCAAGTAAAATGAAATTCTTGGCAACTTCAATATTTTCTTCATGTATCATGAAGTTGCTTATTGGTCCAGTTGTGAGGATTTTTGTTTTCTTTATGTTGAGGTGTAATCCATACTGAAGGCTGTAGTCTTTGATCTTCATCAGTAAGTGCTTCAAGTTCTCTTTACTTTCAGCAAGCAAGGTTGTGTCATCAGCATATCACAGGTTGTGTATGAGTCTTCCACCATTCTCTGATTATTTCCTCAGCATACAGATTGAATAAGCATGGTGAAAGGATACAACCCTGATGCACTCCTTTCCTGGTTTGAAACCATGCAGTATTCCCTTGTTCTGTTCTTGATCTATGTACAGGTTCCTCATGAGCACAATTAAGTGTTCTGGAATTCCCATTCTTCACAATGTTATCCATCACATTTGTTATGATCCACACAATTGAATGCCTTTGCATAGTCAATAAAACACAGGTAAACATCTTTCTGGTATTCTCAGCTTTCGGCAAGATCCACCTAACAATGATATCCCTTGTTCCATGTTCTCTTCTGCATCCAGTTTGAATTTCTGGCAGTTCCTTGTCAATGTACTGCTGCAACCATTTTTAAATTATCTTCAGAAAAATTTTACTTGCTTGTGATATTAATGATATTGTTCAATAATTTGCACATTCTGTTGGATCACCTTTCCCTCCAGTGTACAAATATGTGTCTCTTCCAGTTGGTTGGCCAGGTAGCAGTCTTCCAAATATCTTGGCATAGGTGAGTGAGCACTTCCAGCATTGTATTCCTTTGTTGAAACACCTCAACTGGTAATCTGTCGATTCCTGTAGCCTTGTTTTTCACCAATGCCTTCTATGCAGCTTGGGCTTCTTCCTTCAAAAACCATTGGTTCTTGATCATCTGCTACCTCCTGAACGTTGACCAATTCTTTTTGGTACAGTGACTGTGTATTCTTTGCATCTTCTTTCAGTGCTTCCTGTGTCATTCAATATTTTGCCCAGAGAATCCTTCAGTATTGCAATTGGTGGCTTGAATTTTTTCTTCAGGTCTTTCAGCTTGAGAAATGACAAGGTGTTCTTTCTTTTTGGTTTACTATCTCCAGGTCTTTGCACATTTCATTATACTACTCTACTTTGTTTTCTCGAGCTGCCCTTAGAAATATTCTGTTGAGCTCTTTTACTTCACCAATTTCTTCCATTCGCTTTAGCTATTCTTCATTCAAGTGCAAGTTTCAGACTCTCTTCTGACATAATTTATGGTCTTTTCTTTCTTTCCTGTCTTTTTAATGACGTTTTGCTTTCTTTATATCTGATGTCTCTGATGTCATCCCAGAACTCGTCTGATCTTCAATCATTAATGTTCAGTGTGTCAAATCTATTCTGGAAATGGTCTTTAAATTCAGGTGGAATGCACTAAAGGTTCTACTTTGGCTCTAGTGGACTTGTTTTAGTTTTCTTCAGCTTTACCTTGAACTTACATATGAGCAATTGAAGTTCTGTTCTGCAGACAGATCTGACTGATTATATTGAGCTTCTCCATTGTGTCTTTCCACAGATGTAGTTAATTTTATTTCTGTGTTTTCCATCCAGTGAGGTCCACGTATAGTGACAGTTTGTGTTTTTGAAAAAAGGTATTTGCAACGAATAAGTCAGTGGTCTTTCAAAATTCTATCAAGTTATCTCTGGCATCGTTTCTATAACCAAGGCCGTATTTCCCATCCACTGGCCTTCTTGTTTCCAACTTTTGCATTCCAGTTACCAGTAAGTATCCACGGATTTTGATTGTATGTTTGATCAATTTCAGACCACAGAAGCTGGTAAAAATCGTCAATATTTTTATATTTGGCATTAGTGGTTGGTTTGTAAATTTGAATATTTGTATTAATTGGTCTTCCTTGTAAGCATATGGATATTTTGCTATCACTGATAGCGTTGTACTTAAGAATAGATCTTGAAGTGTTCTTTTTGACAATGAACACAACACCATTCCTCTTCCATTTGTGATTCCCTGTGTAGTAGACCATATAATTGTCTGATTCAAAATGGCCAATACCAGTCCATTTCAGTTCACTAATGCCTAGGATATCCATCTTTATATGGTCCATTTCATTTTTAAAAACTTCCAATATTCCTACATTCATATTTTGTACATTCCACATTTTGACTTCAATAGATGTTTACAACTGTTTCTTCTCTTTTCAAGTTGGGCCACATCAGCAAATGAGGGTCCCAGAAGCTTGACTTCATTCATGTTATTAAGGTCTACTTTACTTTGAGAAGACAGCTCTTACCTAGTAGTATTTTGAGTGCCTTCCAACCTGAGGGGCTCATCTTCTGGCACTATATCAGACAATGTTCTGCTGCTACTTATGAGTTTTTCACTGGCCAATTTTTTAGAAGTAAATAACCAGGTCCTTCTTCCTAGTCTATCTTAATTTGGAAGCGCCTCTGAAGCCTGTCAACCATGGGTAACCATAGTAGTATTTGATATACCGGTGGCATAGTTTCCAGCATCACAGCAACACACAAGCCACCATAGCATGACAAACTGACAGGTGAGTGGTGATGTGTTTGATATGGACCTTTGTTAAAAGGTAGGATAAGAAAGGCAGTGTTTGCATACAGAAACAATAAAACTAGCAGGGGCACAGATGGGGAAATTGTGAGACTAGCTTTGTTGAGCAGAAGGTGCATGCATATGAGTAAAGGGAAATAATATTAAAATAAATGGTTTAAAATATTCTCTGGAGTATTTTTATTTTAAAGAGGCTAGCTAATCCTGGAAAGTTAAACAGTGGCATACCTGAACTGAAGAGATATTTTAAAGCGTCAGAATCCTCAAATTACATTTATTTATATTTAAATGAATCTCTAACTGAGGCAAGGGAAGCTAGATAAACCTAGCAATGAAAGCAACAGAGAATCTAACATGGTCATTCATTGTTATTTTTTCTCCTCCAAGTTGAAAGATCTATGAGGGTAGAGAGAGCCACTACTTCATTCACCATTTTTTTTATTAAGTACATACCACAAATTCTGGAAATAGTAGGTACTCAATTTAAAAAGAAAAATATTGAATAAATTTCCTGTGATATATTAAAATACAAACTAATTTAAAAGATTTTAAATTTTGGATTAGGAGGCGGGGCTGAGATGGCGGAGTAGTTAGACAATCTGTACAACAAAGACCTGAAAAAACAAGTGAATCGATTATATATGACAATCTAGGAGCCCTGAACATCAAAGGGAAAGTTGAAGAATCTGACTCAGTGGCAGGGGGAGGGAGAGATGGTTCAGAAGCAGGGAGGAGATGCCAGACCTGACCCGGCGAGAGCCTGAGCCCTTCAGGCCGTATAACCTCATGGTGCGTGGTGAGACAGGCAAGCAGCAATGCTCGGGAGACATTTTCCACATTGGGAGAGACCCAGCAGCAGAGAGTCTACTCAGCCATCCAGAAAGAGTGAGAAGCAACCCTCAATCGGCAAAAGATAAGTACTTGCGTCTGGCCTACTGTGCAGATCAAAAACACCCCCCCGTAGGGAAAAGCCTCTCTCCCATTTACCTTCTTGCTCCCTGCTCTGCACTGGGTCCAGGATGGCTTCAGTGATTGCTGAGTCCCCTGGGCCAAAAGTAGGACCTGTCATGCACCCTGAGCCATTCGCCTGGCCTTGGAGAGTGAACAAATTAACAAACAAGGGAAAAAATAATCTGCCAGCTCCCCTAAGCCAAGAATTCAGGGTAGGCATATCTCTTTTGCCTAGGCACAGGCATAAGGGATCCATGGACTTTGAGTACCTTTCCCCCTACATAGACTTGTGTGGGCCCATTTCAACAGTGTAGACCCTCATTACCGAAGTATAGCAGGGTATATACCTGAAGTCTAACTTCAACTGTTTCAGCTGTTAAGTGGCAAGTTCATGATATTTGACACTGCTCTGCCCATTAAGCAGGGTCTTCACCTACCCACATCAGGGGTCTGAGGACTGGTGGCTCCACCCATGCCACATAGCCACCTGTAATAGGGGCCGAAGAATAAGAGGTGCCACCAGTCCTTACAGCCAACAGCATTAGGTGCTCATAGACTGGCTGCAAAACCCACCCACCTACATGATCTAGGGAACAGGGACAAGCTTTCCTCCTGGACACTTGGGGGCAGCAGTCAGTCCTCTGCCTTACTCAGTGTGTCCCCCAGCTGCAGCCAGATGTCTGTGTCTACACCAATCACCCATGACTGTCTAGGATTGTAGGTGAGAGCCTGCACCACACACTTGGTGGCTGACTACCTGAACACCTGAGCTGAAATCCATACAGGAGGAGTAGGTAAACTCTGGGTTCACTTAGTGGCAGTTCTGGCCACCTGGTGGCAGGACGTTGGAGCTTCAGGGGCACCAGTGATCAGGCTAGCTTACACGAGCAGTCTATTTGGACATATCAGAACAAAACAATAAGTCAGGACACAGTGAGCAAACATAAAATAAATAAATACAATAACTTATTGATGGCTCAGAGACAACAGTCAATATCAAATCACATAAAGAGGCAGACCATGATGGCTTCAGCAAGCTCCCAAAATAAAGAATCTAGAAATTTTCAGGGGGAAGAAAATTTCTTGGAATTACCAGAGGCAGATTAATATACAGAACTCTTCAAGATATCAGGAAGGAAATTAGGCAAAATGCAGACATGCAACAGAGGAAATTAAGAAGATTATAGAAGAGCATAATGACAAATTTAACAGGCTGCAAGAATCCATAGAGAGACAGCAATCAGAAATCCAAAAAATTAACAGTAAAATTTCAGAGTTAGACAACTCAATAGAAAGTCATAGGAGAAGAATTGAGGCAATGGAAGTCAGAATTAGTGAGATTGAAGATAAAGCACTTGATACCAACTTATTTGAGGAAAAATCAGATAAAAGGATTTAAAAAAATGAAGAAACCCTAAGAATTATGTGGGATTCTATCAAGAGGAATAACCTACAAGTGATTGGAGTACCATAACATGGGGTGGGGGGGATAACAGAAAATACAGAGAGAATTGTTGAAGATTTGTTGGCAGAAAACTTCCCTAATATCATGAAAGATGACAAGATATCTATCCAAGATGCTCATCAAACCCCACATAAGGTAGATCCCAAAAAAAAGTCACCAAGACATATCGTAATCAAACTTGCCAAAACCAAAGATACAGAGAGAATTTTAAGAGCAGCTAGGGAGAAAAAAAAAAGTCATCTACAAAAGAGAGTCCATAAGAATCAGCTCGGACTACTCAGCAGAAACCATGCAGGCAAGAAGGCAATGGGATGACATATACAAAGCTCTGAAGGAAAACAATTGCCTGCCAAGAATTATATATCCAACAAAACTGTCTCTCAAATATGATGGCAAAATTAGGGCATTTCCAGATAAACTGAAGTTTAGGGAATTTGCAAAAACCAAACTAAAATTACAAGAAATACTAAAGGGAGTCCTCTGGTTAGAAAACCAGTAACATCAGATAACAACCCAAGACTAGAACACAGGTCAGAGCAACCAGATATCAACCCTGATAGGAAGTCATAAAAGTAAATCAAAGCTAAAACACTGAAAATAGGGAAACAGATGTCTATGTAAAAGATGACACCATTAAAACAAAAAAGACGGAATAAAAAATGTAGACACAGATTTTTTCATATGGGGAGGAAGTCAAGGCAATATAAAGAAATAAATGATTGGTTTAAACTTAGAAAAATAAGGATAAATACTAAGGTAACCACAAAGGAAGCTAACAATCCTACACATCAAAATAAAAAACAAGAAAAGCATAAAGATTCAGCAAATACAAAATCAACAATGAAAAAGATGAGAAGAAAATACATAAAGAAAAATGACTCAGCACAGAAAATTAAGTGGAACAAAGAAACTGTCAACAGCACAGAAAAAAAGACATCAAAATGACAACACTAAACTCATACCCATCAATAATTACACTGAATATAAGTGGACTAAATGTACCAGTAAAGAGACTAGAGAGTGGCAGACAAGATAAAAAATTTAAAAAAACATGATCCGTCTATATGCTGCCTACAAGAGACACACCTTAGACTTAAAGACACAAACAAACTAAAAGTCAAAGGATGGGAAAAAAATATATCAAGCAAACTACATTCAAAAAAAGAGCAGGAGTGGCAATATTAATCTTCGACAAAATAGACTTTAAAGTACAATCCAACACAGAGGATAAGGAAGGACATGATTAAAGGGTCAACAAACCAGGAGGACATAACTATAAGAAATATTTACACATCCAATGACAGGACTCCAAAATACATAAAACAAACTCTAACAGCATTGAAAAGAGAGCCAGACAGCTTCACAATAGTAGTAGGAGACTTCAACACACCACTTTTGGTGAAGGACAGAACATCCAGAAAGAAGCTCAACAAAGACACGGAAGAGCTAAATGCTACAATCAACCAACTTGATCTCAGACATATACCAAACACCCGACAGCAGCCAAGTATACTTTTTTTCCAATGCACATGGAACATTCTCCAGAATAGACCACATATTAGGCTATAAAGCAAGCCTTAACAAAATATTACAAAGCATCTTTCTGACCGTAAAGCCATAAAAATAGAAATCAATAACAGAAAAAGCAAGGAAAAAAAATCAAACGCATGGAAACCAAACAACACCTTGCTCAAAAACTACCAGGTTATACAAGAAATTAAGGATGGAATAAAGAAATTCATAGAATCAAATGAGAATGAAAACACATCCTACCAGAACCTTTGGGACACAGCAAAAGCAGTGCTCAGAGGTCAGTTTATAGCAACAAATGCACACATCCAAAAAGAAGAAAGGACCAAAATCCAAACATTAACTTTGCAACTGGAACAAGTAGAAAGATAGAAGCAAAAGAAGCCCTCAGGCACCATAAGAAATAAAATAATAAGAATTAGAGCAGAATTAAATGAAACAGAGAACAGAAAAAAAATTGAAAGAGTTACCAAGACCAAAAGCTGATTCATTGAAAAGATTAACAAAATTGATAAACCACTGGCCAAACTGACAAGTGGTTGTACCATTTTACTTTCACACCAACAGTGTATAAGTGTTCTAGTCTCTCCACAATATCTCCAGCATTTATTATTTTGTGTTTTTTGGGTTAATGCTAGCCTTGTTGGGGTGAGATGGTATCTCATTGTAGTTTTGATTTGCATTTCTCTATTGGCTGATGATCATGAACTTTTCTTCACGTGTCTGTTAGCCACCTGAATGTCTTCTTTGGCAAAGTGCAATCTACAGATACAATGCAATCCTGATCCAAATTCCAACGGCATTTTTTAATGAGATAGAGAAATAAATCACCAACTTCATATGGAAGGAGAAGAGGCCATGGATAAGTAAAGCATTACTGAAGAAGAAGAACAAACTTAGAGGCCTCACACTACCTGATTTTAGCAACTATTATACCGCCACAGTAGTCAAAACATCCTGATACTGGTACAGCAACAGATACATAGACCAGAGAAAGCAAATAACCCATATAAGAAATGAGACGGGTGACACCGCAAGACACCTAACTGAAATTAAAAGAATCATAACAGAATGCTATGAAAAATCGTACTGTAACAAATTTGAAAACCTAGAGGAAATGGACAAATTTCTAGAAACTCACTACTTACCTAAACTAACTCAACAGAGGCAGAACAACTAAATAAACCCATAACAAAAGAAAAGATTGAAAAGGTAATTTAAAAATTCCCAACAAAAAAAAAAGCCCTGGCCCGGATGGCTTCACTGGAGAATTCTACCAAAGTTTCAGAGGAGAGTTAACACCACTACTACTAAAGGTATTTCAGAGCATAAAAAAGGATGGAATACTCCCAAACTCATTCTATGAAGCCAGCATAACCCTGATACCAAAACCAGGTAAAGATACCACAAAAAAAGAAAATTACAGACCAGTATCCCTCCTGAACATTGACACAAAAATCCTCAACAAAATTCTAGACAATAGAATTCAGCAACATATCAAAAAAATAATTCTCCCTGATCAAGTGGGATTTATACTAGGTATGCAGGGATGGTTCAACATTAGAACCACAATCAATGTAATCTGTCACATCAATAAAACAAAAGACAAGAACCAAGTGATCTTATCAACCAATGTAGAAAAGGCAATCGACAAAGTCCAACACCCATTCATGATTAAAAAAAAAAAAAACTCTCAGCAAAATAGGAATATAATTAAGGGCATTTATACAAAGCCAACAGCCAACATCATCCTAAATTGAGAGACTTTGAAAGGATTCCTCTTGAGAACGAGAACCAGACAAGGATGCCCTTTATCACCACTCTTATTCAACATTGTCCTGGAGGTCTTAGCCAGAGCAATTAGGCTAGAAAAAGAAATAAAGAACATCCAAATTTGTAGGGAAGAAGTCAAAGTATCTCTATTTGCAGATGATATGACCTTATACACAGAAAACCCCAAAGAATCCACAAGAAAACTACTGGAACTAATAGAAGACTTCAGCAAAGTTTCAGGATACAAGATAAACACACAAAAATCAGTTGGATTCCCTTATACCAGCAAAGAGAACTTCCAAGAGGAAATCACCAAATTAACACCGTTTACAAGAGCCCCCAAGAAGATAAAATACTTAGGAATAAATCTAACCAGAGATGTAAAAGACCTATACGATGAAAACTACAAGACACTACTGCAAGAAATCAAAAGAGACCTGCATAAGTGGAAAAACATACCTTACTCATTGATAGGAAGACTCAACATTGTGAAAACGTCAATTCTACCCAAAGCAATCTACAGATACAATGCAATCCTGATCCAAATTCCAACGGCATTTTTTAATGAGATAGAGAAATAAATCACCAACTTCATATGGAAGGAGAAGAGGCCATGGATAAGTAAAGCATTACTGAAGAAGAAGAACAAACTTAGAGGCCTCACACTACCTGATTTTAGCAACTATTATACCGCCACAGTAGTCAAAACATCCTGATACTGGTACAGCAACAGATACATAGACCAGTGGAACAGAATTGAGAATCCCAACACAAGTTCATCCACGTATGAGCAGCTGATATTTGACAAAGCCCAAAGTCCGTTAATTGGGGAAAAGACAGTCTCTTTAACAAATGATGCTGGCATAAGTGGATATCCATCAGCTAAAAACTGAAACGAGACCCATACCCCACACCATGCACAAAAACTAACTCAAAATGGATCAAAGACTTAAATATAAAATCAAAAATGATAAAAAGATCATGGAATTAAAAATAGGGACAATGCTAGGAGCCCTAATACATGGCAGAAACACAGTACAAACTATAATCAACAATGCACAAACACCAGAAGAGAAACTAGATAACTGGGAGCTCCTAAAAATCAAACACTTATGCTCATCTAAAGACTTCACCGAAAGAATCAAAAGAAAACCTACAGACTGGGAAAAAATTTTAGGCTACGATCAGCGTCTAATCTCTAAAATCTACAAGATACTGCAAAACCTCAACAACAAAAAGACAAATAACCCAGTTAAAAAATGGGCAAAGGATGAGCAGGCACTTTGCCAAAGAAGACATTCAGGTGGCTAACAGACACGTGAAGAAAAGTTCATGATCATCAGCCAATAGAGAAATGCAAATCAAAACTACAATGAGATACCATCTCACCCCAACAAGGCTAGCATTAACCCAAAAAACACAAAATAATAAATGCTGGAGATATTGTGGAGAGACTAGAACACTTATACACTGTTGGTGTGAAAGTAAAATGGTACAACCACTTTGGAAACTGATTTGACGCTTCCTTAAAAAGCTAGAAATGGAAGTACCATATGATCCAGCAATCCCTTTCCTTGAAATATATCCTAGAGAAATAAGAACCATTCACATGAATAGATATATGTACACCCATGTTCATTGCAGCACAGCTCATGATAGCAAAAAGATGGAAACAACCTAGGTGCCCATCAACAGATGAATGGATAAACAAATTATGGTATATTCACACAGTGGAATACTATGGAAAGATAAAGAACAACAATGAATCCATGAAACTTAACATGGAGGAATCTGGATGGCATTATGCTGAGTGAATTTAGTCAGTCACAGAAGGACAAATATTGTATAAGACCACTATTATAAGAACTCAAGAAAAGGTTTAAACACAGAAGAAAACATTCTTTGATGGTTACGGGGGCTGGTAGGAGGGTGAGGTTATCCACTAACTAGATAGTAAACAAGAATTGCCTTAGTTGAAGGGAAGGACAGCACACACTACAGGGGAAGTCAGCACAACTGGACTAAACCAAAGCTAAAAAGTTTCCCAAATACAACCAAACACTTTGAGGGACAGAGTAGCAGGGGCATGGTCTGGGGACCATGCTTTCAGGGGACATCTAGGTCAACTGGCATAACAAATTTTATTAAGAAAATGTTTGCATCCTACTTTGGTGAATGGTGCCTGGGGTCTTAAAAGCTAGCAAGTGGCCATCTAAGATGCATCAGTTGGTCCCAACCACCTGGAGTAAAGGAGAATGAAGAACACCAAAGACACAGGTAAAGTGATAGCCCAAGAGACAGAAAGGGCCACATAAACCAGAGACTGCATCAGCCTGAGACCAGAAGAACTAGATGGTGCCCTGCTACCACCAATGACCTCCCTGACAGGGAACACAACAGACAGTCCCTGATGGAGCAGGAGAAAAGTGGGGTGCAGAATTCAAATTCTAGTAAAAAGACCAGACTTGATGGTCTGGTTGAGACTGGAGGAACCCCAGAAAGCATGGACCCCAGATTCTCTGCCAACCCAGAAATAAAACAATTCCCAAGGCTAACTCTTCTGACAAAGATTGGACTGGACTGTGGGACATTAAATGATACTTGTGAAGAGTGTGCTTCTTAGCTCAAGTAGATACATGAGACTAAATGGGCAGCTTCTGTCCAGAGGTGAGATGAGAAGGCAGAGAGGGTTAGTAGCTAGTTGAATGGACACAGAAAATCAGGGGTGGAAAGGAGGAGTGTGCTGTCACAGTATAGGGCAAGCAATTAGGGTCACACAACAATGTATGTGTAAATTTTTGTATGAGAGACTAACTTGAAATGTAAACTTTCACTTAAACTACAACAATAAAAAAAAATTTTTTGTATTAAAAATAATAGTTTTCTGCCACCTCTTTAAATAATTGGAGTAACCCAGAATCACAAAGGCAGGGTTGTAACTACTGCTACATGTAGTTATGCCAAAGTGGTTTAAATACTCTTTTAAAACACTTCTTTTTAACCTTCAAAATGAAGGTTTTTTTAACCTTGTGAAAGCTGTCCATGTGAACAGATGTACTCTGGAAAAAAGAAAAAGTTGATCAGTATTGGTCAGAGAACAAAGAGATTCAGACCTAAATGATTTCCACATTTGCTACTGCATATCAATCACCAGTGATAGCAGCGACTGCTCTGCTGTGACAGAGAAGAGCTATACTGATTTCCATTAGACATGCTTCCGCTAAAATAGATTAATTCTTAGTCATCAGAATCTGATTTGGGCTCAAGCTTAGCAGGCTAATTTTCAGCCTACGGGAATAAAGTCAAGGTAATTTTCTGATCATTTAATGGGGGAAAAAAAAAACAGTGAAGATAAAAGGAAAACACCATACCAAGAGGCTACCAAATGTCAAATATTCCCTGCATCTCTGGTCTATTAAACGTCATCTGGGTAAGATTTAGTTTTAAAAGGCATAATTTTCCTAATCTCAGGGTGCATATTTTACCATTAGGAAAAATGTCACTGGAACAAGGCTAATTAAACCTTTGCTTTTCATCACAGTCTAGCTCTGGTTGCTATAGTTCCCCTGTGATCTGAAGCAATGAACTTGGATGATATTTTCTTCTAAAAGAATATAAGGTATTTGGTAGCAAACAACAAACAGAAAGGAATATTAAGTGGAAACTTGATTTTTAAGGAAGTAGTAATTGTTGACTTTTCTTCACTATATTTCTTGTGAAATGACTATGTTTCCCTCCATAACCAATTCGACTCAAACACACGTAAACTTGTTAAATGCATGTGTGTGTTCCAGGGGCATTTTGCCAGATATTGAGTACAAAACAATGAATAGATTCTGGCCCTTGCCCTTGCGATTGCACAGTCCACCTAGGAGACAATGTGATAAGTTCTATAAAAGGAGTAAAAAGCAAAGATGTCACTTTGAGGACTAAGGTGCGCCTGACCCAAGCCATGGTGGTTTCAGTCGCCTCACATGCATGTGAAAGCTAGACAACGGAAAAAGAAGAATGAAGAATTGACACATTTGAATTGTGGTGTTGACAAAGAATATTGAATATACCATGGACTTCCAGAAGAATGAACAAATCTGTCTTAGAGGAAGTACAGTCAGAATGCTCCTTAAAAGCAAAGGTCTTGCTTACTTGGGACATGTCATCCGGTTAACCCGTTGCCATCATAGCAATCTTACAGCAACCCAATAGGACAGAGTAGAATTGTCCCATAGGGTTTCCAAGGCTGTAATCTTTATGGAAGGAAACTGCTACATCTTTCTCCTGTGGAGAGGACGGTGGGTTTGAAGTGCTTAATCCCTTGCCCAGGAAGGACCAATCGCTGGAGAAAGATATCTGCTTGGTAAAGTAGAGAGTCAGCGAAAAAGAGTGAGACCCTCAGTGAGATGGATTGACACAGTGGCTGTAACAATGGGCTCAAACACAGCAACAGTTATGAGGATGGCACTGGACAGTCACTGTTTCTGTCTGTCATACATAAGGTCACTGTGAGTCAGAGCCAACTCTGTGCACCTAACAACAACAAGATGCTATGGAAACCCTGTGTCTGGGAAAGTTAGAGGAGGTTTCCCAGAGGAAGTCACCATCCAGCTGGGTCTTGAAGCATGAGCAAGAACTTTACTGGGATTATGAACTTTTAGTCAAACATGTATTCAATCTGTATGCTGAGCAAATAATCAGAGAAGCTGGACTCTGTGAAGAAGAACGGAGCATCAGGATTGGAGGAAGACTCATTAACATCCAGCGATATGCTGGTGATACAGCCTTGCTTGTTGAAAGTGAAAAGGCTTGAAGCACTTACTGATGAAGATCAAAGACTGCAGCCTTCGGTATGGATTACACCTCAACATAAAGAAAACAAAAATGCTCACAACTGTACCAATAAGCAACATCATCATATACGGAGAAAAGATTGAAGTTGTCAAGGATTTCATTTTACTTGGATCCACTATCAATGCTCACGGAAGCAGCAGTCAAGAAATCAAGACACATTGCATCGGGAAAATCTGCTGCAAAAGACCTCTTTGAAGTATTGAAAAAAACCATGTCTCCTTCAAGACAAAGGTGTCCCTGACCCAAGGCATGGTGTTTTCAGTCGCCTCATATGCATGTGAAAGCTGGAAAATGAATAAGGAAGACCAAAGAAGAATTGATGCCTTTGAATTGTGGTGTTGGAGGAGAATATTGAATATACCATGGACTGCCAGAAGAATGAACAAATCTGTCTGGAAGAAGTACAACCAGAGTGCTCCTTGGAAGCAAGGATGGCGAGATTATGTCCCACATACTTTGAACATGTTATCAGGAGGAATCAGTCCCTGGAGAAGGACATCATGCTTGGTAAAGTAGAGGGTCAGCAAAGAAGAGGAAGACCCTCAATGAGATGGATTGACACAGTGGCTGCAGCAATGGTCTTAAGCATAACAGTGATTATGAGGATGGCACAGGACCGGGCACTGTTTTGTTCTGTTGAACATAGGGTCGCTGTGAGTCGGAACTAACTTGATGGTACCTAACAACAACAACAGTCAAACATGGCAGAATATTGTTCCCTCCTGGAATTCCACTCGGGATATTTTTAAGGTAAACTTTTTATTTTGGAATACTTTTAAGTTTACAGAAAAGTTACAAAGATAATACAGAGGGTTCCTAGTTTTTTCCCCCTGATTTTAAGATCTTATACGACCATAGAACCCTTATCAAAACAAAGAAATTAACATTGGTACAATACTAGTAAGTAAGCTCCAGATGTGGTTCATATTTCCCCAGTTTTAACACTAATGTTCTTTTTCTGTTCCAGGATGTAATTCAAGGTACAACATTACATTTAGTAGTCCTAAGTAGGCTCTTTACTCCCCTCCAGCCTGTGACAATTTCTTATGTTTTCCATAACCTTGAAAGTTATTAAGAGTACTGGTTAGATATTTTATAAAATGTCCCTGAATTTGGGCTTATCTTGTGTTTTCTCATGGTTAACATATTGCTGTCGAGTCCCTTCTGACTCTCAGTGACTCTATGGGATGGAGTAGAACTGCCCCATAGGGTTTCCAAGGAGCAGCTGGTGGATTTGAACTGCTGACCTTTTGTTTAGCAGCCGAGCTCCTAACCACTGAGCCACCAGGGCTCCTTCTCATGGTTAGTCTAGAGTTACAAGTTTTAGAGAAGAATATCACAGATGTGAAGCACAATTCTTATTGCATTGAATTAGGGAGTAAATGATTTCAACATGACTTATTACCAGTGATGTTAACCTTGATCACTTGGTTAAGGTAATTTCTGCCAGGCATAGTAAGATTACTGTTTGTTCTCTTTCCATACCCTTTTCTTTGGACAGGAACAAGTAAGTCCAATTCACACCTACTGCTGGAAGAGTACCTACATACATTATTTGAAATTCCTTTGTGAGAAATATTTTTCTCTTCTACCCTGTTATTTGTTGATTCAATCATTAATTTGTACCACTATGGTTTTGTATAAATTTATTTTACACTTTAGGTTATAATTCAATACTATGTTGTTTATTTTGTTGCTCAAGTTATTCCAGGATATGTTATTGAGATCTCTCTCAGGTTAGCTCCTGTGTCCTTTTGGCATGCCCCCATATTTTTATTATTTTAGTACTTCCTTGTTTTTTGTTACTACAAGATAATCCAGGATCACCTTGTATTTTCCCCAAACCATCCCTAAAATCAGACATTTCCCCCAAGAAGCCCTGACAACTTTTATTGGAGAATAATATTTAGAAATCAAGGTCTGGGCACTGCGTGTGGATTTGTTTATAGTGTGTTTACATGCTAAGATAAAAACACAAAGATGAAGAAAATAGAAGAGATGATAGCCATAAGATAATGGAAACTGGAAATCAATTACACAACTGGAAACTGATTTAACAGATTGATAAAAATGAAAGGTAATCCAGCAGTGGCAGAAATACAG
Organism: Dugong dugon; assembly: GCA_030035585.1. Classification (NCBI taxonomy): domain Eukaryota; kingdom Metazoa; phylum Chordata; class Mammalia; order Sirenia; family Dugongidae; genus Dugong; species Dugong dugon. The sequence continues at coordinate 56,641,846 of CM057463.1, forward strand.
AAGAAAGTCAACTGGTTCCATAGAACCCCAGAAAGAAGTGAAACTGCTGCCACAAGCTACATTTGAATATGAGAAAGTGGGCTGGACGAAAAGAGGAGCATGGATAAAAGGCCATATGATAAGTACGTAGTTGTCATGGATTGAATTATGTCCCCCCAAAAATGTGTGTGTCAGTTTGGCTGGGCCATGATTCCTGGTATTGTGTGATTTTCCTATATGTTGTAAATCCTGCCTCTATGATGTTAGTGAGGGAGGATGGGTGGCGGTTGTGCTAGTAAGGCAAGACTCAATCTACAAGATTGGACTGTATCCTGAGGCAATCTCTTGAGATATAAAAAAGAGAAGTGAGCAGAGAGACAGGGGGACCTCATACCACCAAAAAAGCAGTGCCAGGAGCAGGGCGTGTCCTTTGGACCCAGGGTCCCTGCACAGAGAAGCTCCTAGTCTGGGGGAACATTGAGGAGAAGGCCGACAGAGAAAGAGAAAGCTTTCCCCTGGAGCTGACGCCCTGAATTTGGACCTTTAGCTTACTTTACCATGAAGAAATAAATTTCTCTTTGTTAAATCCATCCACTTGTGGTATTTCTTTTGTAGCAGCACTAGATGACTAAGACAGTAGTTAAATCCCTAGCTCCACTCCCACAGTGTCTACTTCCAGGAAATTATCCCTTCTTCACACAGCAGAGGACTGGGGTTTACTTTCCAAAGAAGTTCATCCAGAAGGACTCAACTTGGGGATAGTTGGCTTAGCTGAGGGTGGCAGGTACGAGACTGAAAACAAGAAAATTCAGTGAAAGGCTCTATTAGAAACACTGAGACTCTCCCCTCTGTCCCCTTCTTTCATGTATCTCTGAGCCATATCAGAGGATTCCTCCCTGGATAAATTGGCCAGACCACGAGAAAATATCTCTGAGAAAAGAGCTCAGCTGACAGGGATGCCAACACAATGGTTCAGACAGTCTGCCTTAGAATGAAACTCACGTCAACACCACCAATTCATGCCTAAAGCACTTGCAATGACCACCTTTTTTTCCATTTTTATTGTGAAAGATATCACATAAAAAATATGTATAATACACACAATGTATGTGTTCATATATATACAAAAATTATAAAATAATACATTTATATTAAAATGTATATTATATTAAAAATATTTAAATATAAAATAGCTACAATATAAAATTATAGCTACCATCAAGTAGGGCATTGCCAAGAAATAGAGTGTGGAAAGAAGCCACTGATTCATTTTTCTTCCCTTCCTTTTAGGGGAAACCATCTTCTTGAATTTTATGCTTTTCTTACTGCTATATACACTATATATGTATCCTTAAAAATGTAGTTTTTATATATTATATATGTAATTTTAATATATTATATATCATATTTTTTCTTTTTAATTTATACAGATTTTTACTAGATATATTATTTGTAATTTGCTTCTTTTCTTCAGTATAATGTTTGAGGGATTGATTCATGTTGATTCATGCAGTTGTAGTCGGCTTGTTTCTATTTCTGTTGTTGGGTGCCGTCGAGTCGATTCTGACTCGTAGTGACACTATAGCACAGAGTAGGACTGCCCCATAGTGTTGTTTAGGCTGTAACCTGTACAGGAGCAGATTGCCAGGTCTTTCTCCCGCAGAGCTGCTGGGTAGGTTCAAAGTGCCAGCCATTCAGTTAGCAGCCGAGCGCTTAACAGTTGCACCACCAGGGCTCCTCCCATTTCTGTGCAGAATATGTTTATTTTAGTATTGACAGACATTTGTATTGTTTCCAGTTTGGGATTATTACAAACATTCTTATATACATTCCTACACGTGTCCTGGTACACATGATCATAAGTTTCTCTGAGATATATAACTAGGAGTAGGATTGCTGTCTGATTTATAGTTTCACCAAAAACCCAATCAAAATATCAGCAAGCTTTGTTGTAGAAATTGACAAACCTATTCTAAAATATATATGGAAATTCAAACAACCAAAAACAGCTTTGAAAAAGATGAACAAAGTTGGAGGACTTACACAAACTGATTTCTAGACTTATTATAAATCTACAGTAATCAAGATAGTGTGCTAATTGTGTCAAGATAGACAAATAGATTAATGGAACAGAATAAATAGTCCAAAAATATTCCCACACATATATATATTGTCAATTGATTTCCAACAAAGGTGCCGGCAATTCAGCGGAGAAAGTGTTTTCAACACATGGTGCCAGAACAATTAGACATCTATAAGCAAAATAATCAGCTGGACTTTCATCTCACTACATATACATAATTTATCCTGCAATAGGTCATCAAATTAAATGTAAGAGCTAAAATTATAAAACTTCTGTATGAAAACAGGAAAAAATCTTAATTACCTCAAATTTGGTAAAAATTTTCTTACGTATAACCCAAAAAGCACAAACTCTAAAAAGAGAAAAAATCAATAAATTGACTTTAAAATGTAAAACTTTGGGTGTTTGAAAGACACTGTTAACAGTATCTAAAGGCAAGCCACAGACTTGGGGGAAATTTCCTAGCAACTCCACTCTTGGGAATATACCTAGAAGACTACAGTGCATATGACCACAAAAACACATGTCAAGGACTTTCGTAGTCGCTTTATTCCTAAGAGCCCCCATGTAGAAACAATCCAAATGGCCATCAACATTACTCTCACAGACATTATGTACAGCCAAAGAAGCTAGACAGAAAAGCATATTTATTTTTCTATTTACATAATGTTCAAGAATAGGCAAAACTATTTTAAACAACCCAACCAAAAAATAGACTCCAAAGAAGATGCACAAATGGCCAATAAGCACAGAAGAAGATATTTAGCATCATTAGTCATTGCTGTTAGTTGTCATGGAGTCTGTTTTGAAAATGTTGCCCAGTCCTGTGCCATCTTCTTGATCTTTGATATACTTGAGCCCATTGTTGGTGTCACTGTATATTTTGAGTGCCTTCCAACCTAGCAGGCTCGTTTTCGGCATTACATCAGACAATATTCTATCCATAGGGTTTTCATTGGCTAAATTTTCAGAAGTAGATCGCCAGCCCTTTCTTCCTAGTCTGTCTTAGTCCAGTAGCTCCACTGAAACCTGTCCACGAGGGTGACCCTGCTCATATTTGGAATAACAATGGCATAGCTTCCAGCATCATAGCAACATGCAAGCCACCACAGTACAACAAACTGACAGATGGGTAGTGGTATTTTTCATTAGGGACATAGAAATCAAAACCACAATGAGATAACATTTCACCTGCTACTAGGGTGGCTATTTGGCCAAAAAAAAAAAAAAAAAAAAAAAAAACAGACAGAATGTAACAAGGGTTGGCAAGGATGTAGAGAAATTTGAACTTTCGTATATCGCTAGTGGGATGTAAAATGATACAGCCACTGTAGAAAACAGTTTGGTGGTTCCTCAAAAGTTACACATAGAAATACCGTTTGATCCAGCAATTCCACTCCTCAGTACGTGTCCAAAATAATTAAAAGCATAGATTCAAACAGATATCTGCACACCATGTTCATTGCTGCATTATTCACAATAGTCAAAAGGTGGAAAGAACCCAGGTGTCCATCAACAGGTAATGGATAAACAAAATGCTGTATGTACAATGGAATGTTATTCAGCTATAAAGAGAAATGAAATTCTGACACACACTACAACATGGATGAATGCTGAAAACCTTATGCTAAGTGAAATAAGGCAGACACAAAAGGACAAATATTGTATGACCCCACTTATATGAAATACTTGGAACAGACAAATGCATAGAGACAAAGGATACTAGAGGCAGGGGGAGAGTTAGTTATTGCTTAAGGGATACTGAGTTTCTCTTTGAGGTGATTTCTTTTGGAAATATTTGTGATAATTGCACAACATGGTGAATGTAATTAATGTCACTGAATTGTACACTTGAAAATGATTAAAAAGGCAAAAATTTTTGTTATATATATTTTACCACACTAAAATTTAAAGAAAAAAAAACCCTAATCTATGGCTATAGAAGTCAGAATTTGCCTACATGTGAGATGGGATAGGTTGACTAAGAAATTCACAATGACATCTTTTTGGGTGCTGAAATTATTCTATATCTTGATCTATGTGGTGGTTCCACAACTATATACAAATGTACAATTTCAATGAGCTGAAAACTTAAATTTAATGCACTTTAGGCTTCAATTCTAAAAATATGTCATAAAAATCAAGGAATAAGTTATATATAATCTTACAAGTAAATAGGAACTATACTCAGTAAAAATATTCCATTAGAAATAAGCAAAAGAGTGTGCCTCTTAGTCAAGTAGATACAAGAGACCAAAGGGGCAGCTTCTGTCCAGAGGTGAGATGGGAAGGCAGAGAGGGTTAGGAGCTGGTTGAATGGACATGGGGTATCAGGGGAGGAAAGGAAGAGTGTGCTGTTGGGAGAATGGGGTGAGAAATTAGGGTCACATAACAATGTATGTATAAAATTTTGTATGGGAGACTAACTCGAAATGTAAACTTCATTTAAACTACAGCAATAAAAAAAGAGAAATAAGCAAAATTTTGCAAGAAAGCTGTGCCAATCTCCAGTAAGATCCACCTTACTGATTCACACTAAGTCTCTGTTTCCATGTGTTATAATCAATGCTATTAATCAGCCAGGGAAAGGAAGCCTTTCAACAGGTGTTCACAGGATGGAGAAAACATGCCTTTCCCTGGCTTTCTATAGGACTGATGCGATTAGAATTGTTGTAGATTTACTAGCTGTTATTATATCTACTAGATTTAATTATCTACCTTCAGTCTCTGGTTGGTACAGTTAACACACTTGGCTGCTAAGTGAAAAGTTGGCATTTCAGGTTCACCCAGAGGAAACTGGGAAGAAAGACCTGGCAATCTACTTCTGAAAAATTAGCCATTGATAAACCCTATGGACCCCAGTTCTATTCTGACACACTTGGGGTCACCATGAGTCGCAGTCAACTTAGCAGTAAGTTGATTATCTATCTGGAAGGATCACACTTCATCACCTCCTGGATTGGCCATATGGTTTCTTTTGGCCAATGAAAAGTGAGTAGAAGTGATGTGAATCACTTGTGAGCAGAAGCTCTGAGAGCTATTGTGTGGTTGTCATGTTCTCTGTTCCCTCTACCATGAGACTGGCAATGTCTAGATAGAGACTGATACATCAGCCTGGGTTCTGGAATGAAGATGACCTGGCATAGGGCCACACTGATATGTAGTTTCAGAAATTAACCTTTGTTATTGAAATCCACTAGGCTTTTTAGGTCATTTGTTAGCATAGCATATTTTAGCCCACGCTGTCTTACACAGTAAAACCTGCAAAAGCTGTGTAAGGCAGAAACCTGTTAGAGAAGGAAAACTCAAATATTTTCCACTGAAAGGAGCAATAGAAAAGTAGTAAGATTGGACCCTGTCAAAGGCGGTAACTTGTGAGACCTGGGAAAACAAGGCAGTCTCATCAAGTTCTGGCTCACAGGTTTCACTGCATATAAATTGGTACCTAGGAGTGCAGTGCTACCACAAGAAAAAAACCTAAAAGATGAGACATTGGTTCGGGGGCCAGCCAGTTGGTAGTGAAGAAATGATTAATGGAGACTTAAAAGATGCATTGACAAAACATTTTGCAAAACTGTTGCCTGCATTACCTTGGAAGACATTAATGTATTCAGTAAGCTTTGGATTTAGGTATAGAGGTTAGTAGACATAAAGTTAGCGGTATACTTTTCTTGCTGTATCTGATGAGGTAACACAGGACAGATAAAAATTTGTTTAAAAAAAAAGGTCAGTTTGAAATCAGAGATGAAAGGAATTTGAATGGAAAGATGCATGTGTTTTCCCTCCAAATATAAAAGGTAAAACTGAGGGAGCATTTGAACCACAAAAGGCCAAATAAAACTACCTTAATTCCTAGGACCAAACCAATATGTGCCATAATATCTCTTGTTAAAACTTTTGAATTAATTAAGATGGAGTCTGCTAAATTGTTTCAGTTGGATGAAATAGTTCATGGATAAGAGATTAAGGACATGAAGGTACCCCAACCTCCAAGAAGCCTCAAGTTACCTGTAATTAATTTTAGAGAAAGAGGCATGTCTTGAAAAGAATCAAGGTTGGTGCTAAAGGCACATGGAGCTGGCTGGAATCAAATAAATAAAAGGCCTAGTACTTCTATTCATGACGGTAATGTACCATTTGGGACAAAAAAATAATTTTCACCGTTCTAGAATAAAAATAGCCCTTAAACGAACCAAACCAGTTGCCATCGGGTCAATTCTGACTCATAGAGACCCTACAGAACACAGTAGAACTGTCTTATAGAGTTTCCAAGGAGCAATTGATGGATTTGGACTGCCAGGCTCTTAGTTAGCAGCCAAGCTCTTAAAGAATGCACCACCAGGGCTCCAAATGAGGGCTCGTCTGGGATAAAAAAATGGCCCTTGGGGCCCCAATATTCCATGTGCAGGAAGCAGTCTGAGAAAGCTGCATAACCTAAAGAAGACAGTATTCTCTAAGAATATGGCCAAGAAGGATACTGTATAAAGAAAGGCTTCCCAGAGGGTGGAGCCAAGAGCCATGGAAAACAATGGACTGGGAAAGTATTCTCAGGGAACATGAAAAAAAAATTGCCTTCCAGTGGACTCTGACTTATGGTGAACCCATACGTATAAGAGTAGAACTGTGCTCAGGAGGATTTTCAATGGCTGATTTTTTGGAAGTAGATCGCCAAGACTTTCTTACAAGTTTCCTTTGGATGGACTCTAATCACTAACTTTTTAGTTAGCAGCCGAGTGTGTTAATTGTTTATACCACACAGGGACCCCCAGAAAACAGAAGAGATGCCTAATCAAGGAGTATACTCCATTCTCAAGGTAACCAAAAACCAAACCAGTTGCTGTTGAGTCGTTTCTGACTCATGATGACCCCATGTGTAGGGGATCCTTAAAACATCTAAGCATTTCAGAATTGCTTAGTGTCTCCTATTATTCACCTTTCTGAAAGGAGTATTTGTTGCAATCTTCCTCTCCCTTTTTCTATCATTGGATTTTGGGTATGTGTGGTGCAGATAACTAATCTTTTTTGTTCACAGGTCTCTTGATGGAGAGAAACTATAATCAGAGCTGATGAAGAGACTATCTCTTGGGGGGAAACGGTCTGCCTCTACACCTCCCATCCAGGATGCCTAAGTAAAGGCCTTGGACCCAGAACATTCTCTGATAAGGAGGTTGGAAATTGGGTTACTTTCTCTTTTCTGGTTCCTTCTCCTTATCACAGAAGCCTTCCTCCTGTTCTGGACACACAGTAACTTTCTCTGTCTCTTGCACATGTGTGGGCACCACACAGCACCTGGCCAACCCGATTTCTATATCTGTCCCTGGTAGAGAGAACGGTTTCTCTCATACTGCAGCACGAGGGGAGTGGGGGGTGGGAGGGTGCCAGATTGTAAGAGCTGGCCTTGAGGGGTGGACTGAAGGGAAAACGGGCTTTGCAAGGCCAGACATGAGCATCCTCATATGGTCTGCTTGTTCACTACAGTTTGCTAAGTCATCTTTATGTAAGTCCCTGGCATGTAGCCGCTATTGTCCACTGCCACTATAAAACCTCTACCCTCCCACTGTGGGGTTTGGAGATCTGCTCTGGTCCTGCAGCCACCCAGAACTTGGACTTGGCCTCTTATGTAAGTCTCCTTAATAAGCTCCTTTGCCGCCATACTGGAGTCACTGCCTCTTTCTTCACTCTCTCGGAACTCTCCATTTTTGGAGGCAAATTTCAAATTAATTGTCTATTCCTAGACACTATCACAAGACCATCTACTATCATCCTGATGCCACAGCTGGATTTTCGGGTTTTTCTCCTCTGGGAATGGAAATGAATAAATTTTGTGTGAAGAAGGAAAGGAAACAAATATTTGTGAACAAAATTGAGGACTGTGGTAGCTTGTATTTTATATTATTCTTTATTTGATATCTTTCTCTGAGGGAAGACATACATTCCCTCCCTTTTGACCTGAGGTTGTTCATGTGACTTGCTTTGAACAATTAAATATGAGCCAGAGACTTAATAGCCATCAGTGATTCTCTCATGCTCTATTTTCCCTCTAACATGAATTAATTTATATCCACAGGGAGCTAATCCTTCAACCTGGATCTTGGAGCAAAGTTGAAATGGGGCAGAGCTTCAGCCAATCTGACTTGTTTCATAAGTCAGAAATAAACCTTTGTTGTTATAAGCCTAGGCAACTTTGAAGGCTTTTGTTTTCTCAACATAATTTTGCCTAAGTAGACTGATTTGGGTTTCCTTATCCTTTTGGAGCTTTGCTGAACATAGTTACCTTTTGAAAGCTGTCCTTGAACCCTGTGGCACTCATATGAGGTGTGAATGTCATCTAATTTATTCTCACCTTTACCAAACAGATTCTTTGGCTGTTTATTGTGCTATAAGAATAAGCACTAAAATGTAGTGTTGGTGGAATAAAGTTTGCTTTCTCATTTTCTCATGACATCGCTGAGTTTAGTATCACTACATTCGGAATAGACCCACAGAAGTCTGCTCGTACTGTTTCCATTTTAACTTAGAATCAGGGTGTATTTTTAAGCAACTGCACAAGAGATCATAATAAACCTACTTTAAGAGATTAGAAAAACCGTCTTCATAATACCTGTGCTTGTTTGAACTGCAAAACTGAAGTTACTCTCATGGTGTCACAGGAACTCAAAATACTTGAGTACCTAAGAGAATATGAGGAAGCATGCTTTTGAAAGGTCACAGCCTTAAAAAACCTTATGGGGCAGTTCTACTTTGCACACATGGGGTCACCATGAGGAGGAATCAACTTGACAGCAAGTAACAACAACTACTACTACTATTGTAGAGCTAGTTCCACTACATATTGATTTCTAAACTATCACTAAAATATATATACTTATCAGCTCAGTCAGCTATCCACTTTCAGGGTACATTGGCTTATCACTGTAATGGAACCTAGGATGTAACAGAATTAAAAGATCTCAGAACAGTTATTCAGAGAAGAAACAATCACATCAACAACAAAATATACCTGGCTAATCTGGGCAAAAGGAGGGAAGGGTTGAGTTTCAAAAAATCTGTTTTACAGAATAATTTTTAAGCAAAAAATTGTATTTCTTTCTAAAACATACTATCATAATCCATTGTCATAATATGCAGTATAGCATGGTGGTTAAGAGACAGACCTTATAGCCAAACTACTCTAGTCAGAGTCTCAGCTTTACCACTTGTTAGCTGGGTGACTGAATTAGGTTGAACTTTCAGGAAAGTCTGAAGCAGAGATTTGCATGCAGGAGGTTTCTTGGTCAGTGCTGTAAGGATCAACACTTCTAAGGGAGTGAGAGAAGCAGGGTGAGTAGAAAGAAAAGTTGAACTGTGACATAGTTGCAACAGGCAAGCCCACGGGGAAAACTGGAGCTGGGATGGATTTTCAGAGTGTCCTGCACTGAGGCAAGGAGGCAGGCCCTTTATGTCCCTGCATCTTTCAGTCATTTGATATGGGTTGCTCCTGGAGGAGTGGAGTAACCTCAGGTGAAGCACCTTCCTTTGGTCAAGAGAAATTCCTGGGAATGGACTCACCTGTGACTGTCAGCTGCCAACACACTTGGAATGAGTGCCTGAATCTTGAAGAAGTGCCAGGAAGTGCACCACAGCAGTACAGTTACCCTGGGAAAGTTACTTAACCTCTCTGTACCTCAGTTCTTTCATCTGTAAAATGGGTGTGATGACAGTACATCTGTCATTGGGTTGCTATGAGAATAAATTAACATCTGTAAAGCATTTAGAACATTGCCTGGCATATAGTGAGTGTTAAGGACTGAATTGTGTCAGCCCAAAAATGTGTGTCAACTTAAATAGACCATGATTCCCAGTATTGTGTGGCTGTCCTCCATTTTGACTTGTTGATGTGATTATCCTATGTGTTGTAAATCCTAACCTCTATGATGTTAATGAGGCAGGATAACAAACTACAGGATTTAGGTTGTATCTTGAGTCAATCTCTTTTGGATATAAAAGAGAGAAGCAACCAGAGAGGAGAGGGACCTCATACCACCAAGAAAGAAGCACCAGGCGCATAGCCTGTCCTTTGGACCTGGGGTTCCTGGGCTGAGAAGCTCCTAGACCAAGGGAAGATTGATGACAAGGACCTTCCCTCAGAGCTGACAGAGAGAGAAAAACTTACCCTGGAGCCAGCATCCTGAATTCGAACTTCTAGCCTTCTAAACTCTGAGAGAATATATTTCTCTTTGTTAAATCCATCTACTTGTGGTATTTCTGTTACAGCGGCACTAGATAACTAAGACAGTGAGGCTATATAAACTCAAAAACCCAAACTCGTTGCTGTTGAGTCAACTCCACCTCATAGCAACCCTAAAGGACAGAGTAGGACTGCCCCATAGGGTTTCCAAGGCTGTAAATCTTTATGGAGGCAGACTGCCACATGTTTCTCGCGCAGAGCGGCTGGTGGGTTTGAACTGTTGACCTTTTGGTTAGTAGCTGAGAGCTTAACCACTGCACTACCAGGGCTCCTGTGAGGCTATATAAGTGCTTGCTAAATAGGTAATTGTCCAGTAGAGGTTTTTGGAAAAAGAAAAGCCTGGCAATCTACTTTCGAAAATCAGCTAATGAAAACCCTACAGATCACAAGGTCAGATCCACAGCTATCGTGGAGATGGCACAGGACTAGGCAGCAATTTGTTCAATTGTGTATGGGATCACCATGAGTAGAGGGCCAACTTAAAGGCAGCTAGCACAACAAGAGGTTTTCAGAGAACATACTTTAACACATAAATAAGGAATTTTTATAATTAGTCTATTAATTGACTCTATGGAGATAGTCACTTTCAAAGTTCTTGTAAATATTGTAGGACAATTAATTCTTAAGTAATTTAGAGGTTCTTCATGAAAATCTTAAGAACAGTATGAACTTGCGTGGAAGCCATTTCTGAGAAATTATGCAAATAGAAAATTTATCCTAGTCTTTATTCAAATTAGCATATATTTTGAATTGCTGAAATATGAATTAAAGGGGTATAATTTTCAACAAGTGCTGTACTAAATACCTTACATGCATTTTTTCATTCCTCATTACCACCACCTTGAGAGGTAGATATTATACAGTTATTACCTCTATGATGGAGGGAAAACTGAGACTCAAAATGTTTGTGTGGCTGGGTTGAAGCTGATGCTTAACACTGCGTTCTACTTCCTTCCATGTAAGCCACCCATACACTGAGCTGTTTTAAGTCTTCAAAATGTGTGTTCAGTTTCTTAAACATTGCACTCCAAAAAAAGAAAGAAACATAGTTTGCCAGGGTTATCCTCCACAGAGATTCATAAATAACAAAACAGCATCTGCAGTGCCATAGATGGCTTTTGTGTGGCCTTTCTAGCCATAGTCTTATAATTGCCACCCAAGTGATTGGGCAGCACTGTGTGATAAGGTAATTCTGGCCCACCAAGGGGACTGGTCAGTTTTGCCATGCCGCTGGGCTGATGGCAGTAAAGAGGCGGTAAAGAGAGGATCCTACCACCACCAAGGAAGAACATCCAGGAGCCAGCACGTCCTTTGGACCCAGGATCCCTGCGCTGAGAAGCTGAAAACAGCAAGAAGCAACAGCAGAGAGCCGGCAGCAGAGACCCAGCAGCAGGAGATGCTGTGGTGGGCTTCCTGGCCCATGGAGCGAGAAAGCTGAGTGCCTTCGGGCAGAGGCCAGAAAGACGCATGCCTGTGAGCATGGCTGGGAAGAGGCTGTCCTGATGGAAGAACTGTATCCTGAGCATTCCTGAGCCTGAATTGTAATCTGTTAATTCCCTAACAAACCCCATAATCATGAGTATTGTCTTTGAGTTCTGTGTGGCCATTGCAATGAATTATCAGACCCAGCAGAGAAGTAGAGTGCCGTGGGAGGGATGGTTGGCGTCAGAATTGGTAAAGATGGCAGACAGAGGAGGCAAGTCTGACCTCCATCTCATAGGAATCAGGCTTGGGCTGTTGATCTTGATTCTCCTTTCCCCTTGGGAAGTTAGAGGAGGTCAGACACCACCATACCATTTCTACGGCATCATATTGTAGCTTCTTAATAGAAGACCCAAGCCTCCCATCTGAGATAATAAATGATTAAGGTATTAAAATGTTAAATCTAACTTATATTCATAATGAAGATGTCATCTTGCACAGTAGTCTGGAAACATTTTACAAAAAGATAAATTTGTATTAATTTACATATTTAGTATGAGGATATGTATCATGGCATCTAAAAATATACTCAGCACTTTTCTAATCATAGCATCTAATCACAGTCTCACCCTTCAAAAAGCTAATCCTTTAAAAACAGTTTATGTATAGTCACTAATCCACTAATTCATAGTTACTTGTAGTTCTGCCCAAAGTCAGCAATTGTGTCTGCCAGTTGAGAAACTTAATCAATAATTGAAGCTTCGCCACTGCTAATGTTGAATTAATGATCCCCCTTGGCAATTCTATAACTGAATTTCAACAATTGAAATATCCTGACTGAGCTAATTTTTTATTAGGGTAACCTGAGATACAATAAATAGATAAATAGGGCAAAAGAAGACAATAGCAATCCAAATATTGGGGAATGCTTGTTTCAAAACAGGAAATATGCACTTGACTACTAGCTGAAAGGTGGGTGGTTCAAACCAACCCAGAGGTACCCTGGAAGACAGGCCTGGTGATGTGCTTCTGAAAAGCCACAGCCTCAAAAATCCTATGGAGCAGTTCTACTCTACACAGATGGATTTCCTTGAGTTGGGATAGATTTGAGGGCAACTAACAACAACTGCTACTACCTCATCACAGCAACTCCAATTTGTCCAGATAGTGAACTGAAAAAGGATAGAACACAAGCCCCAGCCCAGCCCTACCCCAGCCCAGTCCCAGCCCAGCCCCAACCCAGCCCCAACCCAGCCCCAGCCCCAGCCCAGCCCGGCCCAGCCCGAGAAGATGGTAATCACACTTTTATTAACCAGTGATTTGTCAAAGTGTGGATGGGTGATTCGTATCTGTACAGTGAGACATAAGAGGAAGTCTGAGGAATGGGGCTTTCCTTCTCAAAAATAAAAGTAAAGCCTAGCTTAGTGAAAGCCTATCTACCCTTTTCTTCCTGTTTTGAAAAAAAATGTGATGACTGAAAATGTAACAGCCATCTTGTGAACATGAATGAAACGAACAAGAGAATCAGAGAGACATAGCTGTACACTGAAAAAAAGTCAGAAGCTACCCAAACCCACACTATTTATTTAAGCCAAAGTTAAAGTTATGAGTTCTTCCAAACACATCACTGATATGATGTCCACATAATTTTCTCCATCTTTTGCTCTCTCTTCTACTTCCCAACATTCTGTCAGCTGTCTTTTATATTATCAGGGTAATACCATTTGCATTCAGTTCTCTAATATTTTTAAATGTTCTGTACTCTGTCTATGGATTGGTTCTAAATGTTGAAAGCTAATAAATAGGGTTTCCATTACTATGGCTATGTTAATATACCAGCGTAGAACCAAGTAGTGGGCTCTAATTACATATGCGATGTAATTATACCAGATCCAATAAAGGAGAACGTCAAATTCAAGTAAATTCTCTTTCTTTATACAACGTCAATGGCTCAAAATTTAAGTCTACTGCATATTTGTAGTACGTATTTCTCATACAAAGGAGCCTTGTGGAACAATGGTTGAGTGTAGGGCTGCTAACTGAAAGGTTGGCAGCTGGAACCCACCTAGCTACTCCACAGGAGAAAGTCCTAGTAATCTGCTCCCATAAAGATTATAGGGAGCTTGTTGACCTTGAGTTCACAGAAACGTAACTGGCTATTAATGCCAGAATTAGGAGAGTTTTTTACAGTGATGACCAATTTTTCTCAAGGCTACTGGTTTAATTATTAGAGAAGACACCCTGGTTATTTTACCTAAGGATTAAACTGATTGGCATTCAGAGATGGGAGAGGGGGTTCTATATACACATGATGTACTGTTTACTCCTATTTTCAGCCAGCCCAACTTCTTATTTCCATCCTTGCTCCTACCTGCCACATCTGAGCCCAGAGCCTTACAGAGATTCTCCTGGCATCTTGTCAGCAGCCTCCTTCACCTGTGTTCTAGGCTGCAGCTTCCTACAGTTGCCTTCATCATTCAGAACTTTGTTGAAGTCTCTGGCTCACCTGTGCTCCCTTCCATAATGTTTTTATTCCTTTACAATCATTTTAATGGAGTTTTGAAAAGAAGTCTTAGTTCACACAGAATTCAATATGCGCAGAAGTCAGTTTCACATTAAGAAGCTGATTCTGGCTGGAAGGGAGGGAGTTATATTTGTACGGGGCAAATTAGAGGGTGGTCACGAGTGGCAGGCTAGTTCAGTGACCCAGGTGACAGATGATGAACATCTAGACTAGTGTAGTGGCCGTGAAGATTTTACAAAAAGTGGATGATTTAGAGCTATTAAGGAGGTAGGACAGAATAGAACTAATGATCTGTTGAATGAGTGAAATAGGTAGGGGTAGAGTTAAGGAGAACATTCAGAGCTTGGGCAAACTGTGTGGCTGCTGACATCATATGCTGGCACAGGGAACATTAGAGAAACGTGTTTTGGTGGATAGGTGGGCAAATTCAATTTGGATATGTTGAAATTTGTTTAAATAATGTCCAAATGTTCTGAAGTCAGTTGGGCATGTGAGTTGGAAACTCGGGAGAGAGATCTGGGCTAAAAATACAGATCTGAGAGTCATCAGGATAGAGCTGCTATTTGGAGCCGTGAGAGTGTATGTGATCACTCTGCAGAGCATGAAGAGCAGGAATCAGGCCTCAGTCAGAATCCTGAGGAACACAAAATACTAAAGCGACAAGAGACACTAACTAAAGACACTAACCCTAAAGAGACAAGAAGAGAAAGAGGAGCTCACAAAGAGGCCTGGGAAGGAACAGGAAAAAAAAAAAAAAGACTTCAACACTGACAAGTAATTGTTGGAGGAAGAAAAAAAAAAAAAAAAAGCATGAAAAACTCTAAGAAGATTCAGGCAGAAATAGATGAGAAAAGCCAGGAGAGTGAAGTTTCCAGAAGCTCCATTAACCATCTGATGCATCCTCCTGGCAAAGCTCAACTCTGGATCAGTCCAACTGTCCTCCTTCATTTGGATTATTGCAATGCTTCCATTGGCAACGCTGTCTCTAGTCCAGCAACTCTCCAAACTATTCCTCATTCCGGGAAAATCTGTTGAACTATTTCCCTTCTCAAAAGCCTTAAATGCCACATCCCTTTAACCAAATCCAAACTCTTTGAGTTGAAGAAAGGGTTCCATGGTGTCAAATGCTACTAAGAGGTCCACTATATATATCCTGCTTACTGCTCATCTCTAAAAAGACTCATTCAGGCTCTCCTGTCTCAGACTATAACATTCAGTCAATTATTCCTAGTACATTGGTGCTTTGCACAGAGAGGCTCAATCCCCTGGATCCTTCAGATCCCTCTGTCTTCCCTTCACTGTACACCTGGCTTCCTTTACACGTGCTTCAGGTCTCCCCTCAACTATCATTTCTTAGGGAGGCCTTCCCCATCTGCCCAATCTCCAGTAGGTCATTTTATTCTCATATCCTTTTTTTTTTTTTCCCCAAAGCCAACTAACAAGTTGCCATGGAGTCAATTCTGACTCACGGTGACCTAATGTGTGTCAGAGTAGAATTGTGCTCCACAGCATTTTCAATAGCTGATTTTTCAGAAGTAGATCTCCAGGCCTTTCTTCTGATGTGCCTCTGGGTAGACTCAAACCACCAACCTTTTGGATAGCAGCTGAGGGTGTTAATCATTTGCATCACCCAGGGACTCCTTTTTAAAAATTTTTTCCTGTGACACTTACCATAATCCAAAATTTTATATTTGATTTTTGGATCATTTGTTTAATGTGTATCTCCTCCTCTAGACCACACACTTCATTAGGGCGAGACCATGTGTTTTGTTCACTACTTTAACCAAGAAGAGAGTCTGGAAAATAGTAGATATCCCGCAATTATTGAATAAATGCTGGAGTAAATTCATGTGAATTCTCTGAACCTTTCTGTTTTGTACCTCCTAGCTACACCTTCTGCTACACTCTCCATTTGGAATGTCTTAACCCACCTTAACTCCACTTCAGGAACCTTTTGTCTGGCAAACATTTTCCCACACAAACTGGCATATAGACTCAGAAGTTTTTCCTGACAATTTGGCCTCATATTTCCGAAAGGAATTGATAAGGTACTCACTTGGACCTCCACTGTGTCCAACACATATTCTACTATAGCACCTACAAGATTTTATTGCATTACTTTGTCTACATGTCTTTCTTTTCCACTTGATTTTAAATTGCTTAAAGTTAGGAATCATGTCTTATTTTTGGTCCTCCAGAAATGAGCCCATTCAATGTTTATAAATGAATCAATGAACATAGAACATAGTGTATTTTCTTGATGACTCCAAATTGTCATTCTGCACATTAATTGCAGTATATTTTTACATTTACTACCTGTAAATGTGGTGTCCTTGCCTCTGCACTACCTAGCCTGATACTTAAGTTCTTGAGTATATTTTACAGTTTTTATATCTTCTCTCTTCCTGCCAGGTTTAAGCTATTAATTCTTGCTAACCCAGTTTTCTTATCAATAATTGCTCTCGTTTCTCATCTCTGTTTTCAGAAATCCATAAATGACCATGCTTGTTAGCATTTTGAATAAAGTTAAGTGTACATAAATTCTGAGTGAGGACTTGAGCTCTTTTTCCAGAAGTAAGGTGTTCAAGATGTCATGCGTAGACCTTGAGATAGATGGTTTGGTAGCTCAGAGCTTCTGTGGCTCACTTATAGTTCTCTCAGGTAGGTCAGGCAGGTGACATAGCATATATGGAGAGTTGCTAATTGTGATTTCCTTTTCATAATGTACTAAATATGATGTGATATAAATTTCTTGACTCAGTTATAGGCACACATATCAATATTTAATGAATTATCTTTGGGTGTGTTGAAGAATTAATCAAATTTACCCAAATTATCAATCTGAGTGTAGCTTCAGCTTCTTCTTCAAGCTCTATGATAAAATCCAAACCCCACCCCACCCTTGTCCCCCATTACCACCACCACCACCAAGATATGCAGAGCTACTGCCCATCTTAAGTTTCCAGATTGAAAGGCTGTTTAGCTAATGTCCTTGTCTCATTATGTTTCTTTTGTCCAATGTTAGTTTTACTGCTACAAATGGGTCTTCTTCACCCCTCCTATTGTTTGTCCCCTAACTCTCTGATTATAACTTTGGGCTGAGCTAAAGGTTCCTGGAGGACTTTAACTATTACAGGAAAGCATTATTCAATAGGCCTAACAGGAAGGGTGCATCACATATCTTCTGTGGAGTAATATTCTGGTATTTTGTTCAGTTGAGCAACGATTTTTTAATAAATGCTTATGTTTATACGCATCATCATGGATTCAAAAAAATGATATTATATATTTCATTAACTTCATAAAAGAGCAATAACAATACTAGCTTCTCAATGAGACCATTCCCATGGCTCTTCACTGGACATAATTTTTTCTTGCTTTGAACCCTTGCACAATAGCACACTGTTAATATTTAAATAGATCATTCTTACAATCTTGTATTTTATATAATTTGTATACTTATTTTATCCTCCTGTCTGGAGTGATAATAAGCAATCTGAAGACAGAGACTCTGACTCACTCATTTTTGCATTCGCTGCAGTACCCAAAGGAATAATATAATACGCACATAATAATTATTTGAAGAGTTGAACAGAAGCACTTGACACTCATAAATGCATAAAGTTACTTTATTTTAAGTATACATTTAATTTTGAAAAATATAAATGCTAAAATATCTCATCTTCTTCATCTCTTAATTCCATAAAAGTCACAATAGAAAGCTTCATAAAACTGTAAAATACTATAACGTTATAGGAATTTTAGGTTTCATATTGGAAAAAAATTATTAGTAATATATTGAAATGTTTTCTGTTCTTTTATCATTTTGTTCCACCATGTTGATCTACTTCATTTAAAATAAAAAGATGCATTATTTCTCTAAAGTTAATAAAGACTTAAGAGAATAAAAATATCTGAAAGTGCGAATTGATTCTGAAAAGTAATGTGTACAGATATGTACCAGCCATGAAAATGGCTAAAAAGAGGCAACTATTCACTTTTTCACATTGTAGGACTGGGACAAAGTTACTTCTGGCTCTAAGAGATTCACTGGATGCCTTTAGCCCTGAGTTGAAATTTCTTTGCAATATCTGTCTACAAAACAGAATTCAGAATTTTTGTATGTACCCATAGAGCACAAAGAAATGAGCCAAGAAATAGGACATATCGAAATTTCTGGTAAAAACACAACTTGACTGATTAGCATATATTACAAAACTTTTTTTTATTTCAGGGTGCAATGAAGCTCAACGAAATCATCATCTGAAAAGTCCCAAGGTCTTTCAGAGATCAAGTACTAGAAATTATCATTTGATTGTATTCAGCCATTTGGTTCCATAGGGCTTCACATTCATGCTGTGAAAAGCGTATGCTAAATGTCATGAAATAAAAAATATCTCAGGTTCCTGCACCAAAATCATTAAGTGGTATGAAAAGTATTGAAGAAAACTTTGTCCCATCCCTGAACAATGTCAACCTCTATTATACAACTCAAATGGTTTTATTTTTTAAAGATATGAATCAGCAGTCAATACATTTCAAGTACTTTAACACAGTTTAAAAAACCCCAAAATTCGGAAGACAATCGTTCTCTATACTAAACACCAGTATGTAGCTGATAGATTTACTCTGTGTGTGTTGGTGCATGTGCATAAAATATACACAAACTGAATTACTGATGTTGGACAATTATTTTTCCCGCATTCTTTAAGGTGGGAAGAAGGCTAGGGAGGATTTTTGTTTTTCTATTTCTTCAATAATAAGTTTTCCCCATTCCCCTCCACCCCTTCTACCCCCACTGGTTGGCAGAAACAAGAAGTAAGAACATTACTGTCTATGGCACTCAAAATAATTAGGATTCCAAATAGTTACTTCACATAGTAGAGAAGAGTGAGTTTTTCAAATGAAAACAGTATCGCCAAGAGATTTTCTTTCAAATGCAAAACCAGAGGCATTTATACTCCTTTGATAAGGCAGACCCACACCCCCTTGATCTCTTCCGTCCTGACACTAGCTTTCGACAACCACACAGCTTCTGGTTACAATGCCTAGTGTACATTTCGTCCTTTACTTCTAGCAACTTGAACCTTTTATCTCCGAATTCACACCTGGGAGAAATACTTTGGGCAAAATTTACTGTTGTATTCTCTGGGTCCCGTTTACATAGAAACAAAGCTACCCAGCAATTTGGTTAGTTCTTAGACAATGAGTAAATTCTGTTAAAATACAGATACAGTCATGCGCCGCATAAGGTCCACTTGGGCAACATCTGACAGCATATGCATTCGTGTTCCCATAAGGTTATTATACAGTTCAGAAATCCTGATCAGAGAACAAGATGTAGTGGATGTAACACTTAAGAAACATTTCTAAACCACACAATGTTTTCACAAGTGTCACGAAGTAGTGCATGTGTTTGTCATTATGAACCACTGTATGTATTTAACTCAAATTTTTAATATAATCAGCTTTATGGCAACCTGTTCTTAAGTACCAGTTGTCTGTGTGTAAGTCAGGTGTTCGTAACCCAGGTACTGCCTGTATATAATATGGTGTTCGTGCAACATCCAAATCACATAATGTCCTATTTCACAGAACATATTGTGGGTGTTAAGCAACGCGTGACTGTAATGTGGTAGCTCTGTTTGGACCTCGTGTTTTGTTTGTTTGGTGACTCCTTCTGTTCCTCAGAAAATAATAATTGTTTAAAAACTTCCCTGGGTTCCAGACTATGGAAAGGGTTTGATATTAACTGTTCTTTTTAGCAAAGGTAAGGTACTATTCTCTGGTCATATCATGAATATAACTTGCCATCACAGAATATGGATCATCAGTGGAGGCACAGACAGCTTTTAGATCTACTCAAAGGCTAAAAAGATGAGTTAAGCTGCTTCAGAAGTTCTTTGAAAAAGACAGAGGGGGCATGAATCCTCAAATACTTGATTCATGATCAGAAAAAATATATCATTATATTAGGAGCTTTTATAAAGGTACATAAAAGTGTCTTTAATTTAACGAGATCATAGATTAAAATAAGCTCAACTTATTATGCATGACTGTTTTAAAATTTTATCAATGTCTCCATCAATAAAGGAAAAGGAAAACGTTCCTTACAAAGTTTTGTATCAAAGCTATGGAAAACTAGATTTTATAGAATAATAGTAGCTCTAAATACAAACCTGATGCCAAAATTTGACATGTGAGGTTTTAATGCAATAATGTGTAATTCCCTACTATCATTTTTATGAAAAAAAAATTGTAGGTCATTTATCTCTAATTTATATAAAATTAAGAGTTTAAGATTATCAGAAATTACAAAAGTAAAAGCCAATTTAGATAATAAAATATTTATAATCAAAATTTCAAGAGGACAGAATTACAATTTAATATATGAATGACTGAGAGTCAATATGTGTATATTATGAAACCAAAATAAGTGGTTTTGTTCTGGTTTCATTCTGCTTCTAGCACTCCTTCAACAACCTGTTACAGTTAGGATATATCATAAATGTGGTTATACGAATCCAAGATTATGGATTCAAGATTTAAAATGTTATTTTTAATGCACATTCACAGTATATAATGCAACCTATTAAAAATATTACATTTAAATACCATGCTAAATTTGGTTAATAATGGTCTAATTTTCAATACGGCAATCTGAAACACACACATACATACACACATATATATACATATATCTTTTATATGTCCCAATCACAAAGAACAATTGCCTTTGCATCCTAAAAAATGCGTGTGTGAGTATTGTTAAAGTGTATACACATATACCTCTGCAGATATATCTGCATTCTGATACACACTTTACAGATGTGCAAATGATATATTAATATTCATATGGACTTTGTATTATATATGTGGGCTATGGTGTCAATGATAGCAACTGACATTTGGGTAATAAAATGTATTTACCCTCATTTGCATAATGATCAATCTCTTGGACCCCTGATGGATTTTTCATATGTGGTTTGGGCTTTATAAAAACTGACACAGGAGGCTCGATAACTTTGCCCTTCAGCTACTATCACTCCTCTTTCTAATTTTCTAATGTGCACCAGCCACACACAGAGTAAGTACACAAACACACAAATATTTCAAAATGAAAAAATATCTAACAATACTGCATAGGACAATGACATGGTAATACAATCAGCATCTGTGCTTGGATACCACTATTATCAGACTATGAGTTATTCCCATTACATAGGAGTTACTCCCTTCTCACCCAATCTCCTTCATAGAACAGTTAGATTTCTTTTAAAGAAAGGGAAAAATGGATGCTCAGAAACATGGTGTTTTTAATCTGATATAGCCCTCTGTCTTACCCTAGAGATTGTGTGTTTGTGTGTGTGTGTGTGTAAAAATCACATTATATACAATACAATTTTTACAGAAAGCCTGGCAGCTACAAATAAGAGGTAGAACTACTCAAAACTATGTTTCCTGCTGCAGGAAAAAATTCATTTTTCTTTACAGTAATTAAAAAAAAGTTTAAAAAATTGACAAAAAATAAGTTGCAGGTTAGGCCCCATAATTTAAACAACAAAATCTAGGAAGAAAAATATTCTTAATGTACTCAACAGATAAGTTCATTAAAGGGTTAAAAAAAGTTGCATAGGAAAAGGGACATTCCAGCACTTTGCTACATTGATGGCAATAGTTTCTCTACAGGGAGTAAAGTACCTTTAGTTTTTCTTCTTTTGAAAACTCTAAGATTATTAGGGCTTACAAGCAAGAGCAAGTTAGAACAGCAGCACTTTTTCCAGTCCTGGAGAGCTCTATAAGCAAGAACAGAGTCTGCCTGCAGGTCAAGTTTGTTTTACCAGACAGAAAGGCAAGCCAGTAAGCACAGCTCCAAAGCTAAAGTTGTAAGTTCCTTCAATGTTTGAATAAAATGTATCATAAAATCCTTTTAATAGTTTTGCCCTCCGCTTAAGAAAGGAAAGGGACAGGGTCTGTGGGTGTCTTGAGTGACACAGAAATTTGGTTGTCAGAGGACATATCTGAAAGTATAACAAAGGAGGACTCTTCAGATGCTGTTTTTAAGGAACGGTGCACTATTGTCTTGATTTTACCTATGCAAAAGAAAAGCAGAGAGAGCACTATATTATTTGGCCAGTGACCAAAAAACAAAACAAAACTTTAAAAAATAAACAAATAACCAAAAGAAAAAAACGAGAACATAAACAACAAAACTGTCAGATTTAAGAAAGACAAACAGGTTACAATGAAGTTTCTGTTCCCTTGCTCCTCCAGAAGTAATCACTGTCTTCAGGCTCAAGTTCTATTCTAATTTGAGGCACAACTTTTACTGGAGTTCTAGTACTAGAGAAAAAGAAGGAAAAAAAAAAAAAAAAGTAAATCAGATTTCTTTTAACATCTATTAATTGTTCATGCATTACATAGAAGCCAAATGTATCATTCGGTATTCTCTTTACTTATCCCACCCTTCTATATTAAAAAGAAAAAACAAACAAACTGGTATTTTAAATGGGATAAAAGTATCAATAGAGTTAAGAAATCAAGTAAAAATTTCATAAGACCCCACATGCATATTAACAAAAAAAAAAGAAACGAGAAGAGGGACTATCAGAGGTGAGTTATACTGTCAGAGATTAAAGGGGGGGGGGGGAACGTATATTGAGACAAAATTTAGAGATTTCACTCTTTTGAAAAGCAAAGAGGACCTGAAATCTCTAGAATCTTATTAAGAGGGAAGGAAACTACGGGAGGAGAGCTGCCAGGAAATGACAGTTACCCCTTAAATCAGAGACGATACTGAAATTCTAAGAGGTAATGTTGATCCTGGGCTTTAACTTAATGACACTGAAAGAGTCCATTACTTCTAAGCATTAAGTAGGTCTCTTATAATGCTTTCTACCAGTAAAAGCTGGGACAAGGTTTGGGGATTGGGTAATTTATTTAAGATAAACGTAGAGCGGAAGAACAAGAAGTTCTGCCAATAACCAGCCATCGACTACATTTCTGTGGGGCAATTATCCCACAGAAAAAAAATACTGGGCTGTCCTTACCTTGGCATACCGAGTGACTGAAGGAAAGGAATTTTATCAGCATGATGTGTGGTGTTCAAGGAATGTTGGTGATCTTTCTCCTGAGGAGAAAAACAGTTTAAAAATCATATATAGTAGATCTTTGGTAAAATATAAAATTAGAATAAAAATAAAAATGTTTACAAAAATCAGTCTGTCCTCTCATTGATGCATTTTTCACAAATGGAAAGAATAAGATAGACAAGTTTAGGTAGTTTAAATAAACATTGTATTAAACTAAGAATTTATGTAGGATCACTGAGCTTCCTCTACTCTAGGTTTTCTGGGATGGACCCTTGTTGTGAGAGGGGAAAGAGAGATGAACCGTTTTTAGAAGGTGACAGCACTGACTTTAATGCCCAAGGCACTGGTTTTTCTTTCATCTTCAGTATTCACAATTTTTATCCTGCTGTTACTCATGAGAGAAAACAAAAACAAGATTTTGAGAAAATTTCTACTTCTATCATATTTTGTTCCTTTATGGATTATAAATTATGAATATACTATTAGAAAATATTTCAGTAAAAACAAACATGCTTATTTTGCTTAAGTAAATTTCTAATACATCGATTTCTTTGTATCCTTTTAAAGGATTTTTTGAGAGTATAAAGAATAATTAGTACCACATAATCAATTTGCCATAAACCTTTTCCAGAAGCCTCAAAATCTGGCTGGTGATGGCTTTTTTTTTTTTAAAGCCACCTTTAAATTGCACTTTGAAGGGCAATATCAGGTTATGATGTCAACAGAAGAAATATATGGTATGCTCCAGTCAGTCTCCTTTTGATGCTCTAGACACAAAAAAGGAAGCCAGATCATGGTTTAAGGGAGCTTGGATTCATATAGAAAATCTTAACCAAATCCTATTGATAGGAATGAGCAGAAATTAGCTCTTAAATCAGACACCAAAGATGAGATTGTTTTAATATTTTGTTCTTTAAACCCAGTGTGGTAGCAAGCCTCCAAGATGGCTCCCAACGACGTCCACACCTATGGTATTTGTGTCCTTGTGAGATTCCTTTTCACATTGTACCAGGATTGGTAGATGTTACTAACAGAATATGGCAGAAGTTATGGTATGTTACTTCTGAGATTCGGTCATAAAAAACATTGCAGCTTCTGTCTTGGTTTCCCTCTGCCTCTCCCTCTCTCTCTTTCTCTCTCTCCATTACTAGCTCTGAGGGAAGGCATGTCAGGAGAAGCCTTTGGAGACACCCACGTATCAGGAAACAGAATTTCCTGGCAACAGCCTCATGAGTGAGCTTGGAACCGGATTCCTCAGCTCCAGTGCAGCCTTCAGAGCCTGAAGCCCGAGCCAGTAGCTTGACTGCACCCTCATGAGAGACCCTGAACGAGAACCACCTCAGCTGCTTCTACATTTTTGAGCTTAAAGAACTGTGTGAGAAAATACCCGTTTGTTGTTTTAAGCTGTTAAGTTTTGTGATAATTTGTTATGCAGCAACAGACAACTATTATAACCCATTTTCCCTCATAAATAGCCATTAATTTCAAACTTTTCTTGGTAACCTCTTATTGAAGTTGAAGTGACCATGTCAAACAGAAATAAAAATGGGCTTCAACTGTCTTTTTTTCCTATAAGAGAGCAGTATACTTTGAAGTACATCTGGATCTGAGAACTCAAAGTGAATAGTCGCTTGGAGGCGATTGCTACTTGCTACTGGAAAAGCTTAAGATACTCACTAATGTTACAAGAGAAGCTTTCCCCCTTTAAAAGTGGCCTGTTAATTCAATTACAACAGAAAACATGCCATGTCTCAAACCATTCTACCTTAGCCACAGGCTGTTACCCCAGAAAGAGCAGTGCAGTTACAAAAAGGGTTTTCAAATAGAAGGGGAATGAAGAAATTAAGAAGAAAATGCACATATCTTATAAATTATACCTAAAAAGTTGTGCTAATATTTCATGATTGCCAATTTAATTCAAAATAACAATTATTCCAAATTCTCAATGTTAGCAATTGATTCATTGATCATTGAGAGACTCATGCTGCAATTTCTCTTTTGAGCTGATTTGGTCATTGGTTGAAACCTAAGGAAGACAAACAGTAACAGACAGTGATGTAGTACTATAAGCTGCAATTCTAAATATAAGCAGAAGAAAGAAAAATGAATTAAAAATATGGTCTCAAGTTCAGCAATTGCAAGAAACTTGTGATGACTTGGGTCAAAGAAAAGACTACCAAACACAAACTTAAAAGTAATGGATGAAAGCAAGAAGTTAAGAATGAAGCTCAGGGATTGTGAAAATAAGGTTTTATAATGAAGTATAAATCTTCACATAGAAAAAAAAGAGAAAATAGAGGGAAAATTAATGTAGATGACAGCTCTAAAGCTTTTTCTCAGCAAGTGCAAATAATATTCAAGCAGGCATGCAAAAGGTTAATTCTACTCACTGTCGGAAGGTTTGCTATCACTTAGGAAAGGCTGCTGTTCCATGATGTCCATTGGAATTTTAATACTTGGAACTTTTTCTGAGTATGGGCAGTCAGACTGTGAAAGAAATGTACAAAAATTTTTAGAATGTGTTTATTATACAACCCCCTACCTCCCTGTACAGATCAAACCCATCATATTACCATTTACATGATACTAAGGAAAAAAGTCCTAGACATACTCTTTTGTACTTTGCTAACTTTTCAAATTCTGTACCATCCCATCATGTCTGTTTTCATCTCTTCTGAGTTAATGGGACCGAGTCAATGAAAACTAGAACTACACCAAGTGGAGATCACCACAATTTAAAACAACTTTAAAGCTTTCTATAAACTGGATTCCCAATCAATAAACATTTATGGGTTTTTTGTATGTGTGAAGTAAATAATCTCAGTGTGAACAAAGATTAAATCTTCTGTTTTAAAAAGCTTCTAGGAAATTTCCTAAGCTATAATATGGTATTGAGATTCTTGTTTTGTTCATGTTCTTTGATTCTGTCTCCAGGGAAACAATGACCCCAACTTTCTTCCCAAGACAGGTCAGAGATTTTTCTAACATCTACTATCATGTGACCCTCCATATCACTTGAAAAGAATCCTCCCTTCCTTACTCTAATACTCTATCAAACACTATTTTATAGTTAAAGGTTCATTTCAATTTGGTGACACTACAGATATCTGAAAACTTAAGCAAAACATGAGAAAATAAAATTACAAAGAATGCCGCCTATGATGGTCAGACAAATGAGAACCATCATCAGAATAAAATGGTATAAAAGGGATGGGACTGCTTAAAAAACAGGCCACCTAGTCAAAGTCGTGATAGATTTCCACGGGATTATCACTTTACTTTTGTTTTTCTTTATTTATATATTTACAATTCATGATACTGAATCCAAATTTATGTTTGGACTGAAAAGATCCAATTCATTTCTTAACCAAAAATATCTAAGAGACTATCTTTATTTGAAAGAAAACATGGGAACTAGGGTTCAAAGAAAATAGAGAAAAAATAAATCTTAACATAAAACCTACTACTCACACTGAAAATTTCTTTATGAGTGAATCTAAAGAGGGTAATGAGACACAACATTTTTTAAGAGGATTAATATACTTAAAATGACAAAAGAAAAAAAAAGTGAAGATGCCACATGCATCTGCCTTTATGAGAATGCTAACAGGGACAAGTCCTATTTCAGTATTTCAAACACTTCCCAAAATATCATCATTTATAAATGGATAGGTTGGCAGTCTATCAGACAGGTTCAAAAGTGACTGTGAATGGCCCAAAATATCAGAGCTCCATGCTCCTGGATGGCTCTCTGGATCCATAAACCTCCCAGAGGCTATCAGGTGAACATCAGAAAAGCCACCTTCCAAATGTAGATGGCCTAAATACTAAGATCAACAAATAGAACTTGCTACATAGATGTACTGGATTTACTACCTAAGAAGAAACATGTAAGTTTGTTTGTTTGTTTTGAGAGTTGTGGGGAGTAGAGAAAGAATAAGAAACAAGTAATGCACATCATTATCTTCAAGAAATCTGGAGCTGGAAATATGGAACTGAAGATGATAAATATTATTAATAAAATGACAGCATTGTTTAAATAAAATATGATTTGTTGAAAATAAAATCTAAAAAATTGGAAGAGATTCCTCAGGAGCTCATTTGATCCAACTATTGGCACTAGGGAACATGAAATTTGAAACATTCCCAAAAGGTGATATTTTATTATTTTTTTTCTTAAAAACCATTAGAGAAGAGAATTCTATAATATTACTTTGTACATTCAAAATGTGTCATGAATTCTAAGTTGAGTGTCTATGTACACAAGCTGAGGTACCTGTTTTGAAAATTCAAGATGAAACACTGCTTTAATTATCTTAATATTTTAGGCAACCTTGTTTTTTTTAATCTTGAATGGTCCAGAAATTTATTTCAAATTTTGATTTCTATCCAAATGTGTAAAGAGGTCATTTCTCTTAACACTGTATTTTTACGCAGATAACATGCATCTTTTACATTTGTTTGACAACTATGCCCTCCCCATGAAGTATTTTTGTAAGAGCTGCTATGCCAATTTTTTTACATGTTGCTGTAAAAAATAATTAGCATAGTGTATTATGAAAATACTTCACGAGGGGAGGGCATGGTTGGCAAACAAACGTAGAAGGCGCACGCTATTTGTGTGAAAATATGGTACTACATCTTAATCTAGGCAATTTAAACACATTCTTTCTTTTTCTGTCATTATTGGAAAGAGAAAATCTATATACTTGTTCTCATGACAGTCATAAAACCTCCCTCAGACTTTTTTTCTCTTTGGCTAAACATGCCTTGTATATTTAGCCTTTTCTTATCGGATCAATTCATCCAAAATCTAATTCTGCCTGTTACTTTCCTTCACTGTACTATTTCCATGTTCTTCAAAAAGAATATACTCAGACAGCTTGATCAATTGGAAATAACCAGGCAGGCTTAGATTAGAATTTTGGCTTTGCCACCTATGGCTATGTACACTTAGAAAAATGACACAACATTTCTCAGTCTAAATTTTCTCATCTGAAAAACAGAAGCAAAAATACGTACTTTAAAAAGCTGTTCATGACAATTAAGGATAAGGTATGCATTATCAATATCATCATGTACAGAGTAGACATTTA
Source organism: Dugong dugon (assembly GCA_030035585.1). Classification (NCBI taxonomy): domain Eukaryota; kingdom Metazoa; phylum Chordata; class Mammalia; order Sirenia; family Dugongidae; genus Dugong; species Dugong dugon. The sequence continues at coordinate 56,670,269 of CM057463.1, forward strand.
TTAAAAAAGTAACTATACTCTCAGTTTAGAATAGGTGAGAATATGAAAAAAAAAATAATAATTTGTGATAGTGTATTGCTTAAAGTCCAGATTGGATCTTCACATAGAAAATGTCATTTTGGCAGTCCCTTCAAAAGACTACTGGATAAGCCGTTTGTGTGTGCGCTGAGGAAAACAAACACCAGATTTTCTTCTAGCACTGATTACAGACCCCTACTGAAGCATCTGTGTTTCTGTGAAACAGCCTCCTGAAGAAAATAAATGGGCAATAATTTTATTTCTTCACTTAACCACCCAATTGCAGGAGGACCATCTGGACTATGACACTGAACACTACAATTATGTAAGAACCCAAACTCTAAATCCTTTTTCTTTATATTGAAGGGTTACAGAGATGTAATTTCAAATCATGTTAGTCTAAGTACAATAGCATAGAACTTTGGTTGAGGGTCTACTCAAGTAGATACATAGATCATGTGGGTGTGATTACCAACAACTGTCCATATTATGCTTAAAATTACATAAAATTGACAACTATTCTCTCAAATTTAAAGCCTGGATTATCAATAGCAAACAAATACATTTTATATTATTACTATGCAAATTTCCTTTACTATGAGTGTCTTGATGGTTACGGAAAGACTTCAGAAAATATAAAACACCAAAGAGAGATAGTCAAGGTCAAGGAAAGGTGAAATGAATAACATGTGACATGGCCAGGTATACACTCTTGGAACTCAGTTCTTCATCTCACACATCTCTCATCAGGGATTTAAAAATATATTTTTTTCACAGTTTTTTCTTTAAATAACTTTACTTTGGAATTTTAGAAAGTTCCTTACATCATCATTGTCACTGTCCAGACTTCCTTTCTTCTTTTTCTTTTTCTTCTCATCCTCCTTCTTTTTCTTGTCCTTTTCTGGAATGACATCATCAAGGAAGCTGAGGTCATGCTGGGAGAAGTAGTAGTCCATGCCTCTTCTGACAGCTACAAGTGCCAAGATCTGGAAGGATAAATGTAGAAAGTATGAAAGAACATACTGTAAGATGAAGTCATTGTGAGTACTGACATTAGCACATCAAAGTCAGCAGAAATCTATTTAATAAAAGGCTAGAGTGAGTATGACAGAACTCATATGGCTTTTATAGACTTACATTAAGTGAACTATAAACATCTTCAGGGGGAAAGTTGGCTTATAGAAGTCTTAGTTAAAACTTACTTTTGTTCACTGAAAAGTATAATTTCATTCAATTAAAATTTTAATGTGACAGGATTATTTTTGAAGCCATTTCCTTCCATGTTAGATTTTTAATACAATATCTAAAATTTAAAGGGAAAGTAGCCTGTATATGATTTCTAATTATTCAAAATAAAAATATTGTTTATGTTGTTGTTGTTAAGTTCCTTCGAGTCAGTTCCAACTCATAGTGACCCCATGTACAAGGGAATGAAACACTGCCCAGTCCTGTGTCATCCTCATGATTATTGTTATGCTTGAGCCCACTGTTGCAGCTGCTGTGTCAATCCATCTCATTGGGGGTCTTCCTCTTTTTAGTTGACCCTCTACTTTACTAAGCATGATGCCCTTCTCCAGGGAGTCCCCCCTGATAACATGTCCAAAGTATGCAAGATGATGTCTCACCATCCTCGCTTCTAAGGAGCATTCTGGCTGTACTTCTTTCAAGGCAGATTTGTTCGTTCTTTTGGCAGTCCATGGTATAGTCAATATTCTTTGCCAACACATAATTCAAATGCATCAATTCTTCTTTGGTCTTTCTTATTCATTGCCCAGCTTTCGCATACATATGAGGTGACGGAAAACACCATGGCTTGGGTAAGGCGCAGACAGTGTTCCACTGCTATTCATATGGTTCTCATTGGCTAACTGTTTTATAGAAGGAGAGTGCCAGGTCCTTCTTCCTAGTCTGTCTTAGTCTGGAAGCCCAGCTGAAACCTGTCCACCACGGGTGACCCTGCTGGTATCTGAATACCAACAGCATACATTCCAGCATCACAGCACCACTCAAGCCCACCCCACAGTACGACAAACTGACAAACACATGGGGGAAATATTGTATAGATTTTTGAAAATCAAGATAATCTTTACAATACACAGTGCATTAAAACATCTTGAAAGTATTAATAATGAGATATTCCTTGAGTGTCTGCATAGACCATTTCAATCAGGTGTCCCTGGGTGGCGCAAATGGTTAAGCATTTAACTATTAACAAATTGGTTGGCAGTTCAAACTCACCCAGAAGCACCTTGGAAGAAAGGCCTGGCAATCTGCTTCTGAAAGGTCATAGCCTTGAAAACCCTGTGGAGTGCAGTTCCACTCTGAACACATGCAGTTACACGACTCAGAATCCATTCAATAGCAACTGGTTTGGTTGTTTTTTGTTTTGTTTTCACTTCAATCACCACCATTAACTGCTTACCATGTGCCAGTTGCTGTACTAAATGCTTAGGCAATATTATTCACTCCTTATCACAACCCTGAGAAGTAGATACTATCATCTCCATTTTACAGCTGAGGAAACTGAAGCTTAGAAACATTAAGTATCTTAATCCAAGATCACGGCGCCAGATAAAGGAAAGATACCAACAGTCCCACTAGTCTGCCTCCAAAACCTGTATTTTTAACCTCTGTGTCTTTGATTCTATGAACCGATCTTGAAGAATTATCACTAGGTGACATTCCACAAGTCACCGAACCTCTCTAAATTTGCACAAAAGTTACTGCATCTATTATTTAGACTGATTCTATAGTGCAATGATATTTCACAAAATAACTAACGTGCATTTGTGTCTACTGTGTGTCAGGCATTGTGCTATTGTTGTGTGCCATCGTGTTGATTCCAACTCAAAGTGACCTTACAGGATAGAGCAGAACTGTCCCATAGGGTTTCTTCAGCTGTTTACAGGAGCAGACTGCCACACATTTCTCCTGCAGAGTAGCTGGTGGGAGCCAACTGCAGATATTTCGGATAGAAGCTGAGTGCTTAACCACTGTGCCATCAGGGTTCTTTGGCATTGTGCTTGTTTTTGTTGTTAAGTGCTGTCAAATCAGTTCCAACTCATAAGACTCTATGTACAGCAGAATGAAAAACTGCCTGGTCCTGCATCATTCTCAAAATTGTAGCTATGTTTGATCCCATTGTTAAAGCCACTGTGTCAATCCATCTCATGGAACGTCTTCTTTTTAGCTGACCCTCTACCTTACCAAGCATGAAGTCCTTCCCCAGAGACTGGTCCCTCCTGATAACATGTCCAAAGCACGTGAGATGAAGTCTTGTCTTCCTTGCTTTTAAGGAGCACTTTGGCTGTACTTCTTCCAAGACAGACTCGTTCGTTCTTCTGGCAGTCCATGACATATTCAATATTCTTTGCCAACACCAGAATTCAAAAGCATCAATTCTTGTTCAGTCTTCTTTATTTATTGTCCAGTTTTCACATGTATATTAGGTGATTGAAAATATGCCTTGGGTCATGTGCACTTTAGTCCTCAAAATGACATCTTTGCTTGTCAACCATTTAATGAGGTCTTTTGCAGCAGATTTTCCCAGTGCAACATGTTGTCTGATTTCTAGATTTCCATGGATGTTGATTGTGGATCCAAGTAAAATAAAATCCTTGACAATTTCAATATTTTCTCCATTTATCATGATGTTGCTTATTGTTTCAGTTGTAAGGATTTGTGCTTTCTTTATGTTGAGGTATGTTCCATACTGATCTTCATCAGTAAGTGCTTCAAGTCCTCTTGGCTTTCAGCAAGCAAGGTTGTGTCATCTGCATATCACAGGGTAGTAATGAGTCTTTCATCTATCCTGACCCTGCGTTCCTCTTTGTATAATCCAGCTTCTTGGATTATTTGCTCAGCATACAGATTGAATAAGTATGGTGAAAGGATACAATCCTGACACATACCTTTCGTGACTTTAAACCACACAGTATTCCCTTGTTCTGTTCATGACTGCATCTTGGTCTATGTACAGCTTCCACATAAGCACTATTAAGTGTTCTGGAATTTCTATTCTTTGCAATGCTATCCATAATTTGTTACAATCCACACAGTCGAATGCCTCTGTATAGTCAATAAAACATAGGCAAACATCTTTCTGGTATTCTCTGCTTTCAGCCAAGATCCATCTGACATCAGCAATAATATCCCTAGTTCTATATCCTCTTCTGAATCCTACTTGAATTTCTAGCAGTTCCCTGTTGATGTACTGCTGCAACTGTTTTTGAATTATTTTCAGAAAAATTTTACTTGCATGTGATATTAATGACATTGTTCAATAATTCCTGTATTGTTGGATCATCTTTCTTTGGAATGGGCACAAATACCGATCTCTTTCAGTCGGTTGGCCAGATAAAGCTGTCTTCCAAATTTCTTGGCATAGGCAAGTGAGCACCTCAGGCACTGCATCTGTTTGCTTAAACATCTCAATTGGTATTCCGTCAATTCATGGAGCCTTATTTTTTGCCAATGCCTTCAGTGCAGCCTGGGCTTCTTCCTTCAATATCATTGATTCTTGATCATATGCTACTTCCTGAAATGACTGAAGGTCAACTAATTCTTTTTGGTACAGTGACTCTGTGTACTCCTTCCATCTTCTTTTGATGTTTCCTACATCGTTCAATATTTTCCCCATAGAATCCTTCAATGTTACAACTCGAGACTTGAATTTTTTCTTCAGTTTTTCAGCTTGAAAAATGCTAAGTGTGTTCTTTCCTTTTGGTTTTCTAACTCAAGGTCTTTTAACATTTCATTATAATACTTTGTCTTCTGGAGCAACCCTTTGAAATCTTCTGTTCAGCTCTTTTACTTCATCATTTCTTCCACTCACTTTAGCTACTCTAAGTTCAAGAGCAAATTTCAGAGTCTTCTGATATCCATTTTGGTTTTTTCTTTTTTTTCTGTCTTTTTAATGACCTTTTGCTTTTTTCATGTATGATGTCCTTGATGTCATCCCAGAACTTGTCTGGCCTACGGTCATAAATGTTCAATGTATCAAATCTGTTCTTGAAGTGATCTCTAAATACAGGTGATATATACTCAAGGTGGTATGTTGGCTCTTGTGGGCTTGTTCTAATTTTTTTCAGCTTCACTTAAATTTGCATATGAGCAATTGATGGTCTGTTCAGCAGTCAGCCCCTGGCCTTGTTCTAACTTATGATATTGAACTTTTACATCGTCCCTTTCCACAGATGTAGTCAATTTGATTCCGGTGTTTTCCATCTTGTGAAGTTCACGTATATACTCACTGTTTATGTTGTTGAAAAAAGGTACTTTCAATGATTAAGTCAATGAGCTTGCAAAATTCTATCCTGAAATTTCTGTGTCATTTCTATTCATCAAGCACCAAGGCCACATTTTCCAACTACTGATCCTTCTTCGTTTCCAACTTTCGCATTCCCATCAGCAGTAATTATCAATGCATCTTGATTGCATGTTTAATCAACTTCAAACTGCAGAAGCTGGTAAAAATCTCAATTTCTTCATCTTTGGCATAAGAGGTTGGTGCCTAAATTTGAATAATAGGTGCATTAACTGGTCTTCCTTGTTGGTATATGGGTATTATCACTGATAGCACTGTACTTAGAGGATATATCTTGAAATGTTCTTTTGATGATAAGTGCAACACCATTCTTTTTCAATAGGAGACCATATGATTGTCTGATTCAAAACGACCAATACCAGTTCATTTCAGTTCACTAATGCCTAGGATATTGATCTTTATGTGTTCCACCTCATTTTTGATGACTTCCAATCTTCCTAGATTTGTACTTCATACATTCCACATTTCGATCATTAATACATGTTTGCAGCTGTTTCTTCTCATTTTGAGTCAAGCCACATCAGCAAATGAAAGTCCTGAAAGCTTGAGTCCATCCACATCATTAAGGTTGACTCTACTTTGAGGAGGTAGCTCTTCCCCTGTCATATTTTGACTGCCTTCCAACCTGAGGGGCTCATCTTCCGCGCTACATCAGACAATGCTTTCACTGGCCGAATTTTTTCAGAAATAGACCGCCAGGTCCTTCTTCCTAGTCTGTCTTAGTCTGGCATTGTGCTAGACATCTTATATTCATGATCGATGAGTCTCAGAACAACAATCACAGTGCCATTCCCATTAAATGATGAGGAAATGGAAGCTCAGGGAGGCTCACTGATCGGCATGAACCACAGCTAGAAACTGAACTCAGATGAATCTGACTCGAAGGTACTACCTAGACTACCACAGACATGGGAACTTTATATTACAAATGATCATAGTGGGTCAGGTCAAGGTGGGAAAAATTGGAACCACAATTAAAGACACGTGTGCCTTCAATATTACAATAAGCATATGATATCTGTATGACTTCATAGGTAGGTTCAATTAAAGTGATCCCTACCATGACTGGAAAAATGATAGCAGCCACAGTAGACTTGAGGATCCAGAGCAGCGCCAGACACAACACCTGCAGGAAAGTGAACAGGTGGACTCTGCGCAGGGGGACATGACGTAGGTAGATAAAGTCAGGCTGATGCTTCAGGGGCATCAAAAGCAGCTTCAGACGATCCATGAACTACGAAGGGAGGGGGAAGAGAGTATAAGCGCATTACTTCTGGACCTGGTACACACTCACTTCCACTAAACCTAACTAAACACTAGTGATTTATACTCTATAATTGAGGCAAGTAGAGTCCTTTTCAGGGGACAAAACACTGGTCAGAGAATGCAGAAATTTAATCTGGCAATCATTGTAAGACATAGGACAAGTCTTCTAACTTTTGTTATTACTTCACAAGGACGTTATGCAGACAAAGGAGATAAAAGTAGCCATCAAAGAATTAAGTAATAAGACAAAATATAATTCTAAATGTTCATCTCTTAGTTTTTATTTTTATTATCTGAGTCTCAGGAGAGAGGCTCTTGTGCCAATTTTAGTAATGATACACTGAATGAAGCCCTCTAACTCATGCATTTTACTGTCTCAGTTGTCTTATCTGAAAGAGGAGATGATCCTATGCATCAGAAACATTTCAGGGATGTTTCAAGGATATAAAAGAAACATCCAACTTGAAAATGGGAATACACTGATATTTTCATGTACTTCACGTTATTTATCTATGACATAACTACTAAATTCAACAATGTGTTAGCATTTCTCTTCAGTGAAAAGTCATGTGAATGTTACAGTGAGTTGCAGAGTGTAAACAACTATATATTTAAATCCAGAGAGACTACCACAATGTCGTGTAAAGATAAGCATTAAGATGACTGTTGAGCACCTATGTGCCAAACACTGTGCTTCAAAGAATAACTACTGAGTTGCACTGATGATGATGAAGCAGATGATAATTAAGAACCTATCACAGGGTCTTTCAGATGGCAGAGGCTCAGTAAATAGCTGTTGAATTGAATAATTACGTTATAAGGCAGGAATCTATTAGGAACTTTGAGATGATGTCTCTCTTTCTAGAAGGACTGAAGAAGTATAAAAGTAAACTAGACTATCATAGACAATCTTCTCTGGAGGGACTGTCCTATCTAAAGTGTTTTCTTTCTTCCTCCAGCGCTATTTTTAACCCTTTCAAGACCTTATTATTTTCTGCTTTGAAAGTTTGTTGATACCATGTGTTTTCATTAATGGAAGCATGCTGAACCACTGAGTGTGCCTGAATTTTTGGTAGGTAGTATGGAATTCTTTCTTGCCCCCTTTCACAAGCCTACCCCCAGAAGTTAGTGGGACAATACATTGTCCTACAATTTGAACCCCAAAAATCAGAGTTCCACCGGAGTCCACTGGGAAATATGTGTTCCCATATGAAAACTTTCTGTTTTCCTACCAAAAATGTACACACCTCATACAATACCCACTAGAAACAGTACTTTGCAGCACACACCCATTTTTTCGGTTTCGAACAGTCATAAGGCACCTGTCTTGAGGCAACATGCATTGCCAGTGGTTAAGCGGCTTCCCAATTTAAAAAAAAACCAGAAAAAGTGGGTGGGCAACTATATATCTCACAGATTGTGAAAGGGTTAACTGGTGGGGGCCTTCCCATTTATAAAGGCTGAGTTACAAATTTTCTCGCTAATCAAATCTTGTCAAAATGATCTAAAAGAGGGAGAATCAAGAGAAAGGTAGGAAAAAAGAAGCAATAGGGGCAACAGCACTGCAGAATTTAAGAAATTCACTAGCTGTTCCTTTAGCAATGTTTTTTTCCCCATCATTAGGAAATGGTTAATTTTTTTTCTTCTATTTAATTTAGTAAACATGTACGGAGCACTAACCATTGATAAAGCAGGTTGAACACGTACAATCAAACTTCTTATCTAGACAGACTTATTAAGGCCAAACAACAAGAAGAACTATTACCTTGAGTGTCATTTTTGTTTTATATTTTTCCATTTATGGAATATTTTTTCTATTTATGGAATAATAATGAATATTTACAATACCAGGTAAAAAGAAAATATGTTTTCCCCAAATTTATACTCCCCAAAAGTTTCATGGGCACAGATAAACCCACATTCACATTCTTTTAGCTCAATATATGAAGAATCAGCTTGTATTTTGTAACAAAGATCCAAATAATGAAGAACTCTACTAAATGGACCTAAACAGGGAAAAATAAAATAGCCTTTTCTCTTTTGGTGGGTCTGGCCACTTGCTGAGCTCTATCTAACTCTAAAACAAAATTAATCTAAATTCAATAAATGAAAGCAGGGATTATTTTGAAGGGGTTCAAATAAATTCTTACAATTCACAGAACATGCAGTCTTTTCCCATTAAAACATTACTAAGTGCTAAATAAGGCTACAATTAACAAGGTGCCAGAAAGCAGCAGAAGTACTTCTCATTTCCTGGTGCCAATTAAATTAAACCTCAGTTAAAAAAAAAACAAAAACAAAAACAAAACCCTTACAAAGTTTTCCCTAATGATTTTTAAAAGGGGAGTCAGATTCAAAATGAATAGCTAAAATTTTCGACAAAAACAACACATAAAGCACACTGACTTTATTCTTATATTGGTGCAAAACTTTCAATCATTGATCAAAACCATGTGAGAAGCGAATCAAATAAGAATAGCCTATTCTCAGTGTAGGGTTATGGCAAATGGATAAATGGTATCTTAAAGAGCACACTGAAAGGGTTAGATTTCTTTCTTGAGCCAAAAGAAAAAAGAAAATCCTAGATTTCTCACTTTCCTGGTCAAACAACCTTTAACAGCCTATCTCAAGACTTGGTATGTATGATAACAGGCTAACTTTGTTGATTATATCAAAAATGAAAAGCTAGTAAATGGTGGAGAATGTAGAAAATAAATATATTTTAAAAATCAGTAGTTGATTATTAGCATTTTTCTTCAAAGATCAATTACTGGACTATTCCTACTTCTAGAAGAATACTACTATACTTAGAATGCTAGGAAAAACTCACCTGCACACCATTAAGAGATGCAACCCCCATATACAGGAACACACCATAGAGTACAGGCATGGGAATAAACTAGGAAGGAAAAAAAAATTAGAAAAAACTGGGAAAAAAAAAAAAAAACCCAACCAACAATAACAGTGATGAGGAATAGCTTAAGTAAAGGCTAAATCTGGAGCTAAAAGATAGCATATAAATATCAGGGAAGAAAAAAAAAAAAAAACACCCATTGCTGTTGAGTGGATTCCAACTCATAACGATCCCATAGGACAGAGTAGAACTGCCCCACAGAATTTCCAAGGAGCAGCTGGTGGATTCGAACTGCCAACCTTTCGGTTAGCAGCTGAGCTCTTTACCACTGCACCACCAGAGCCCCTTTTAACAATAAGCATACATGAATTTTATATATTTTTTTTAATTAATGGGGGAGAAAAGGTTGTTTCCCTCTCGCCTTAAAAGGAAAGGCTATGTAAACCAGATGCTTGCACGGACTGTGAGGTGGAGGTAGAGAGGGCTGTCTCATTCTTGAGACCAAGGTACTTTTCACAATAGTCTTGATTTTTTCCCTAACAATCTTCATCAAATGGTCTGTCAGCTTGGTATATAAAAGCCTCTTTCAATAAAATAAACATCAAACAACTGCCCCCTTTCTTCCTCTCAGTAATATTAAGAGGACTAAGACAGCACAGCTTGAAAGGACCACTGAACATCTGAAAGCAATTAATTACATACATAGATTAATACAGATCTTTTAAAATTGAATTAATACATATCAATGCATTAATTTACAAAAAGTCTTTTACATTACTACAAAATGCTTTAATGATGAGTAATTACAATGTGATGTTTGCAAATTTTCCTTGATTTGTCAAATGTCCCTGGTACTGAAGAAGCTAAGCAAATCAAGAAGGATTATGTTTCTGGGAAGTCTTCTATCTGGACAACAAAACGTTCTCAATGTTGCTTATTGAAGAGAATTTCAAATAATTTCAGGAGTTTTCAAAGCTAAAATACTAAAATCACAAGTCAAGAAGTCAAATCTTAACAAATTCACCTAAAGGAATTATAGCCAGAAAATATAGTATGGCTTTAATGTAATTTTAAAAGTGTTACCATTTGTATTAACTGAAGCACAATTCCTATCAGCCCCTCCTTGTGATTCTCTAAAAAATTTCTGTATCTGAGACATTTGGCCACAACTGTAGAACTGGACATTCCACAATGTACCATGACTGATTCTACTTGTAACTGGTTAGGTATAAAAATGGTTAAATTTATAAGAAATAAATATAGTTATTTATATAAAACTCCAAATGTTTCTTCTAATAAAGGTTAACAATTTTCATGTAGCTAACTTGATCTTGAACTCTGGAAAAAATAAATCACATAGAATGTTTAAGAGGGAGGGAGGAATGGTACTGGTGGTGGGGAAGCACTTGTGCTGTAATACCCAACAATCACCACAAAGAGGTGAACACATCACGTTCTGGGCACTTGAGTTCTGACACGGTTTTATTTCCTTTAGGCTGTGCATGTTTTCATTCTTTACAATGCCTCTGTCAATGTACCAAAAAACAAAAATAACAAAAGGAACATTTAAAAGCTTTGATTCATTTTTTCAACATTTGCAGGCAAGGGCACTTCAATTTTTCCTCTATATATGATGACATCTTTATTGTCAGTTCATTTCTAATTCTTTGGGAAGGAAAGAAAGGTGGAAGGGGAAAAGAGAAGCATAGGTTACAAAAACTAGTTAGAATTCTTGCAGTAGTTACTTTTCAATCTGAGTAAAGCATTTTTCTAACTTGAAGTAATCACAGAGATAATTCCCAGCCACATTCTCACCCCTCACCTACGCTTAGTTAAATCTTTTCTCTAATATGATCCTAACACAAAAGTAAAGATGCACTGTGCCTTGTTGCCTAGGTCTGTTCTTTCTGGACTTATGATTACAGATATCACAAAATCTACCACAAAATAAAACCATGAAGTATCATTAACCCAGAGTGGCATGGGCTGTGGCAGGGGATACAGCTGTAGATAGGAAGACATGGTTTCTTTTAAAAAAAAAAAATCCCCTTTAGTTTAAAATAAATAGTGCATACGAGGAAGGCTAGTAACTTATTTTTTGGCCAATTTCAATGTGATAAAAGTATCTCATGAAATTCGCTACCTTCTTTACAATAGTGCAGCATCTCAATAAAAACTTTCTAGCTTGGAAATCTTGGTGAAACTTGACAGAACTACTGGGTTAGAGGAATTGTTTTTTGGTTGAATTTGGTTTATGATTCGTATCATAAGGTCAATTCTTCAATATCCATTATGACTGCAATAGAAATTTCTCAAAGGAAGGTAAATAAGAAGGTGTTTAAAAAAAGTGACCCCTTTTTAAGTTAGACTGGTATAATATATACAGTAATAGTTAGAAATTTTTGAAAAGCAAGATAGGAAAAATTAAAACATAAAAATCAAATTTATAAGCACATCAAGAATTGCCAATGATTAAAATTATGCAAAGAAAATTATAAAAATA